>CM060393.1:6784046-11584046 GCA_030545235.1 Helianthus tuberosus
AAAAACCCGGGTTTGGGTATTAAACATAATATGCATACTCGGTCCCTACCCTACAGGTAGGTTCGGGTTTAAAAAACCCAGTTTTTCTAATACCCGGGTTCAAGTTTTTCTTTTTCCGGATTCAAATTCAGGTTCGAGTTTTTTGTGCACCTTTACCTACAATTACACAAAGAGACGATACAATTACACATGGTCAACAATTGTTTGATCCAACGCCAAGCATAATCATAGGACATGCGGGCCAACCTTATCCGGCCCATCAAACTATTAAAGTATCAATGACCATAAGTGGATAATGATTGAACCATACTTGTAATAACATTACATTAGAGCAAACTTTCATAAACAACTGTTTATCCACCTTCTACATTTGCATTTTTTTTTGAAGGCTAATATTACTAGAAAACTAGCAAGGAGAGAAAACCAGGGAAACATTTATATAAAGTTTAAACTATACCAATCATCCTATTTTAGGAGAGAGATTTTAGAAAGATTTTTAAGCCACAAAAAACCCGAACGCCTTATAGGCAAGGGCGTAGCTTATAAGGGGCTTGGGGTGCCCTGGCCCGCCATTGTTTCGGTTAGTACTGTTGATTTTTTGATTTTTCGTCCGAAATTTTATAAGTATAGTGGCAGACCTCCACCAATTATTTTGCCTAAAAATTCCCGGACCCTACCAATTTTCTTGTAAAAAATTACATACATAATGTCGTATTGAGTTATAAAAAAACATGAAGAACAAGGCTATTATATTCATATTCCTTATTTAAATAGAATAACTACTTAGAATAATGAAACAGATTATATTTGTCGAGAAGTGCAAAATCGTATGAAGACGACCCTCGTTGTGTATCTTGATTAATTAGATTGTTTCTTTGTGAATTCATATACGAAGGTTTTGTAGATGTGTCTCCGAGTATTCCTTGATCATTTCCTCTAAGAAGAGGAGTTCCTCTAATGCTATGATTTTTTCTAGAATACTCTTTTCTTCAATATCATTCAAAAAAAGTTTCGGATTACCTATTATTCCACCAATTACTAACCCACGATTCCAGACTTTTTTAAAATAAGAGAGAAATCTACCAGGGCAAAAATACGATAGATACAAGATATAAAAAAGGAGTGAATGCTTTCTTTTTTGCCATTTTTTCATCTGTGAAATGTTAATGAACCCATCTCATTCCTCAACTCTATGTAATCTAATATTTCTTATTTCTCTCACGCATCAATTCTATTACAAGTTATCGAACCTATGAATCTATTCATTATTTTTTATTTGTGATTTCGTGGTTAGGCCTTGAATTAGGCCTTGAATAAAAATAGACGAAAAATTTGAATGAGTAAATAATCAAAAAATATTGTTTCCCTATAGTCAAATTTAAAGCACATATGTCCTTTTGATGAATGCCCCGAAAACCACTTTAAATAAAAAATTTTATACTTGTTTTTAAACTTGAAGCGGACTTTTAATAAAGTTTGATACTAGTTTTTATACAAATCTGAATCACCAATCCGAACATATAACCCACTGATTATAGGGTCAACCTTCCCACTTGAGAAAACCACCATTGCAATAACTTCAATTAATATTTATATCTAATTACAGGAAAATCCAAATAAGACTGGACTAGACCAGAACAATCTATGTTGGGTTTGGTTCTCATCGTTTTGGGTCATTCTAGTTCCTTTCGGATGATAGCGGAACCAAGAGAGGGTCAAAAGGGTTCCGAGACCCTCTCTACATAAAAAAAAATTTGTCAAAATTCGCTATGTAAACAAGTTGGGTTTTAAGAAAAGAAAAAAACGGACCCTCTAGTAACTAAACCTGAATTTTAATAAAGAAAATTATCATTGTTTGGATGAAACGTGAATTTTAATATATACTATAGAGGTCAAAATATCAATTTGGAACACTACTAGGAGGAAAACACAATATCCTTTTTAGGAAAACATGAGTTTTTCTTACAATTTAAATAGAATGCATATGCCACCAAGAGATTCCGATTTCAATCTTTTATCAATGGTTTTAGAGTAAAATGACAAAATGGTCCCTAAGTTTAGGTTATATTTACCACTTCAGTCTAAAAATAAAACTGTTTGTATCTGGGTCACTGAGGTTTCATTTTTGTTGCCATGTTCGTTCAATTGGCAAACTGGGTTAAAATTTTCTGTTAACTTCTCCTTTTTTTATCGTTTTCATCATTTAATTAAAATATATTATCACATAAAATGACGATTATACCCTTCATTTAAACAAAAGAGGAAAACGACAAAAAAATGATAAGTTAACAGAAAGTTCCAAACCAATTTGCCAATTGTATGGAAATGACAACAATAAATGAAACCTCAAGGAGTTAAATACAAAAGTTTTCATTTTTAGACTAAAGTCACTTAAACTTTGAGGTTATTTTAGCATTTGGTAATATTATTGTGAAAACAAGATCTTATCACATGCATGAACTTTGGCAGTGAATCTCAAGTGACTTGGTTCACTAGGTTCCCTCCCACGCACCCCCAATCCTCTTTGCTTCTCACCAAAGTCTATGCCCCTCTTTATCTCGTTTATATATAACATCAATTCAAACCACTCAAAAAACACATACAAACAAAACTTATATAGTGTTTTTGCTTTATAATATACAATGTTGGATTGGGGCCCGGTTTTTGTTTCAGTTGTACTCTTCGTGTTGTTCACACCAGGGTTACTGTTTCAGCTCCCAGGACAAAGGTGTTGTGTTGAGTTTGGCAACTTTCAGACGAGTGGAGCAGCCGTCTTGATACATACATTGCTTTTCTTTGGCTTCATATGTCTCTTCATGTTTGCCGTTAAGATCCATCTCTTCGTTAGCTAATTAAAACCGAAAAGATCATAATTATGTCTGATTCAATTTGTTTGTTGAATTTCTAATGTTTTTGCACTTGCTTTTGTTTTGATGAAAATTATAAGAAAATATCAAGTTGTTAGCTTGGATTTCACTCAAAAAACTTGTGTTGGGACATATTTGATATGTGTCCACTTACCATTAATGCATAATGATATGATGGATTATATTTATTTGACACAATACTTTATATGATAATTGGGAATTCAGGTTTGTTATCTCGCTTTTTATGTCCCAAATTATACGACATAATATTGCAAATGATATTTGGGATCATAATAATTTTAATATGGTTGTTAGTGGGAAAAGGTATTACTTAATTAAAGAAAATATATGGGGAATCATATATGAGGACAATTTTTTTTTAAAGTGAACAAATTTTATGGATAAATGTGTATTTTGGTTAAATTATACGGATAAAGAAAAAGTTTTAATTGTGAATGCTCTTACAAACACACCCTCACTGCTTCGACCCATTTCACCATGATCACCCGCTCCTTTTTCTGACAACCCCCAAAGGTGGTCCTCATTCCCACCGGTGACGATCGCCTAATAGGACCCTAACGGTCCAGTACACGCTGACTTTTGACATGTCCGTCACTCTGCCACAGTCTTAACTTCACAAACACCACAACATCCACCGCCGGCGATCTGGAGACCTATGAATTCCTATTATGATCCTGTCTGTCTTGGCAATTATTATCAAACCCTTTGTTCATACTCGATATCAAGTCCCAATTGAATATATCAAACAAACATAAAATTATGGCTAATTCCCACAATATTATCAAATAAAGAAAACTACTTAAAAACTTGATTCTTACAAATCCCTATCCAATACGCGGTATATTTATACAATTACTAGGATTGTCCACACAATTATCCTAAAGACATCCAAACCTAACTCGTTTAGGATGCTACATAATTATCTAATCAATTAACTAGGACATGATAATTACAATTAATTATAAAATCACAAACACATTTAATAATCTACAATTGTCCACACCTTGAAACCCTCCTTGAGCCTTGTGTCGCAACCCTGACCCCTTGCCCCGGGAGGCGGGTGGCCGCGAGCTCGAACATTCGGTGGTATCGGTGTTTATTTAATTTGGCAGCGGAATTTACATCAGGACCGTAGTTAGGAAATATTTTATCAGAGTAAAACACCTCATTTTATAAATAATAAACACATGGG
This sequence comes from Helianthus tuberosus, assembly GCA_030545235.1. Taxonomy (NCBI): domain Eukaryota; kingdom Viridiplantae; phylum Streptophyta; class Magnoliopsida; order Asterales; family Asteraceae; genus Helianthus; species Helianthus tuberosus. The sequence goes on from CM060393.1 coordinate 6,788,127, forward strand.
TAAAACCCAAGTTTCCATTCATAATATGTTTATAGGGATAAACCCTATTTTATTCAAATAAAAATTATTCTTTATTTAAGTAACTTTTATAGCCACTTTTCCAAGCCTTCAGTGCTCTCCAGCTGGCTTCTATTTGGCTTTCACATTTTGTTACCTGAAACGCGTTTAAAACATTTTTGTCAGTGGAAAATACTGGTGAGTGAATCCCAGTTTAATCAAAACAAGTTTTATCATTTTACAACATTGAGGGCAATCCAGCAATTACATTTGTTTACATCTACCTTAATTACCACCCACAGTACTGTCAATCCTGACTGGTGGTAATGTTACTACTCACAGTGTAGTAACAAATTTTGTATACAAAACCCCAACATACCGACGATAATAGTAGAATTACAAATACTCAATCACTGTTAATTATAGTGTAAAACAATTGAGGTTTTGTAAAAGCTGTTTACAAAAAGAATTTACAAAAAGAGAATAAACTCACATTGCTAATTTAGGTATTTCCTTGTGACTTCCTGGTTATAATCTATTAATTTAAACAATGCACACGCGTTAGTATAATAACCCAAATTTACATTAGCTAAACCCTCCCCGAGACAGAACTCTAACCACTAAGTCGGGCAAAGCCTCGACATGCGTTACGGAGCACTAGATCAATCGGGCAGCGTAACTAATACGTAACCGGGGGTTATAATACTTACATCGAGGCAGAGCTTCGCTAATTAGGGGTATAATACCCGAGAGTTTTAGCTTTAATATTAGAGAGAAAGAAAGAAAATTGTGAGCGACTGAAACTGAGGCCGAAGCCCCCTTTTATAGGGTTGTTCGGGTGGCGGCTCGCGCCCCGTGACGCCCCACTCTTCCTTTTCGCGGCTCGCGAGCTAGGCTGGCTAGGGCCTAGCCTTGGCCAGTCACCACTATAGGTCCGCCGAGTGTCATGCCACGTGGCAGGCTGGGGTTTCGCCACTTATCACTCGGTCGCGCCGCGCGACAGATCAAGAGGAGTCTGTCGCGTCCCGCGAGGACCTCCTGATTTTTGTTTTATTTGATTTTTAATTATATAAAGGTATATTAGGCCCGTTTTTTCGTATACGGGGTGTATTTTAGGACCTATAGGGGTGTCATAGAGATTTTGGGAGAGTTGTTATACCTTGGACGCCAAATCAGTTTCATTGTTCAGAATTCCCAACACGATAAATATTGAGATTTCATGTTTCTAAAGTCAGTATCAAAATCAGTTCTCATATCTTTTGATTATATTGATTCTAACATCTGGTTTCCTATAGATATATAGATATTTTGATTTTATTGATTTTAACAACTGGTTTCATACTATTAATTATATATTATATCTCATAATAATAATTTTTGGTCAGCTATTATATATTTAATGCGAAGGAAAAGACGTGCAGAACGTGCGTCTTTACTACTAATCAGCGTATGCCAGCTGGCAATCGACGGTTCACTGACGGTTACCACGAGCGCATGGTCTCCCACACGCTTGACAGTAGACGAACAAACTACATGCTGCACAGTGAATTTAATGCCTCGGGCAGTGCATCAGTCATAGACAAATCACCTTTACACCAACCAAATCCCACTAACTTCTCACATGCGGTGCACATGACTAGTCACACATCACGTAACCATACACCTTGCACCATTTCTCTAACACCACTTGCGCCAGCTGACGCAAGTCTAGTAGAGAAAACACCAAATCTCATTTGACCAACAATCAAGATGGTGGACCGCAACACCCTTGAAACGGTGGCTATAGAAACGGTGACTATGGGAACGGTGGCTATGGGAACGATAGCCATTCTCATCTTTCACCAACAAGATCCAAATAGTCTATGTTTAACACAAAATCTCATTTAATCAAAGAAGAAGAAAACTCAGACAAACGACCAGTTAATAAACATAAAGCAATAGCAAGAGCGGTACGCAACACCGCAGGTGCTGACGATATGATGATTCAATCACCCTTGCGCCGACAGATGCAAGGTTACTTTCAATACCAAGGATAACTGGTCTTTTTACTTTGAAATAAATTCCATTTTTTCAAACAAACGACCAATTGATGAACATAAAGCAGCAACAGAGGTTGTGCGCTTAGGTTACCAAAGCACACAACACGGTAATCCATGGACACCACTTTCGCCGGCTGGCGCAAAGTTCAGTATCAAAGAAAACGAATTTTTCTTTTTTACTTTGAAACAAATTCCATTTTTTCAAAGGAAAAATTAATAAACATGAAGCAAGGGCACAAAATCGACCGTGCGTTTGGATTCACAAAGCATACAACAACTGGTGCGTGTGTGGTGGTATATATATTTTTATGTATATTTTTAGCCCTTTTTAACACTTTACTCAAGTTTTAAATTTATAAAACACGATATTTTACTAACACCAAACACACATATGGGCAAGTGCACCCATCGTGAGCGTAGTATAGTGTTGGTAAGATACCGAGGTCATCCAAGGACACAAGAGCTTTTAGTACCGGTTTATCCTCAACGTCTAATCAAATCAAAAATTTAGAAAAAGGTTTTAAACTAAAAAAAAAAACTAAAAATGCTGAAAAATAAAAATAAAAAGAAAAACAGATAGACAAGATGAATCACTTGGATCCGACTCGCCTTTAGTGTAACCTTTGATTATTTCCGCACTTTTGCACTTTTTAAGAGATTATCTTAGTTATAGTAGTAGGCCCCTCTTTTGAAGGTGACGTTACCCTCAACCCAGTAGTTTGAGTCAGCAAGGATACAATCCTAAATGGTTGGATTATTGAAAGATAATTAATTAAGTTATTAATGCATAATGTGGTAGGCCACTATTTGATGGTGACGTTACCCTCGGCTAAGTAGTTTGAGTCAGCAGGGATACAATCCCAAATAGCCGGGTTAATGTTTTAATAGTAGTTTACATATGAGGGGGTCAAGGAGTTCGGACCCCCGCCATCCAATACCAGTGGGTATTGAAGGAGGTCCTACTAAACTTGACCCGGGTCCTTGCAGGATCTATACACTGAACAAGGCAAGACTCTTACCAAACCATTCCATTAACCCCCGACCAGGTAGCCAACATATCTCCATATAGACCGTGGAGATATGAATGGTGTAAATCTTTTATTTTATATAGACAGTAAAATAACGCCAAAACACCACGGACAAATGATAAGGAAGATTCACCTTCAACATAAGAAACTAGTTATTAAAGTCATTAATACATAACCAAATAAAAAGTGCAAAAAGATTCAAAATAAAAAGTATTACACTAAATGCTTGTCTTCACCAAGTGATGTAAGAGACTTAGGCAAACATGGCCTTTGATTGTCAAGAACTCTTACAATCAATCTTGGATCCCGAGACTACTCACACACTTTATGATGGATGATGGATGATGGTGGTGGATGTGGGTTGTGATGGTGGTGGTGGGTGGGTGAAGTGTGAGAGAGGTGGTTTGCCAAGGGATGAGTTGCAAGTGAGCCAAGCACCCCTATTTATAGCCTGCAGAGAAGCCCGGACACGGCCCCGTGTCCACCCATCTTCTCTTTCTTCATTAATTGCAGTTTGTCTGCATTAGTTGACCACGCCCCCGTGTCCGCTGGGCACGACCCCGTGTGCAGAAGCGTATTTGTACTATCAAGATTTGCCTAGATTCTGCGAATCTTAGCGTTGACCACAGCCCCGTGTCCGCTGGACACGCCCCCGTGGTGGGTGATAGAAGCTTCTACAACTTTGTCTTCTCTGCAGACACTTGGGCACGCCCCCGTGCTCAGTGAGCACGGGGCGTGTTCAGCTGTAACACCACGGAAAAACGTGTCCAATTATATACAGACACGTGTCTTAAACTCCAAAGGTGCGAAAGATTTCGTTTGAAAGGCCGAAGTTGTCGAATAACGAAACTATGAAACCACAGGGACTAAAAGTGTCAACATGCCAAACTTGTGCCTCTGAATGGCCTTACACGATGAATATATTCTTGAATGAGTGCTTGATTGGGTATGAGAAGCCGTTAATGAAAATAATCGGGAGATTATTAAATTACAAGGGTTAAACGTGTCAACATGTCAATTCTGACCTCTGAGTGACCTTTTAACGAAACCGAGGCTTCGAAATATTCAAATATACTCTTAAGAATGAGTGGTATAAATTTCGTGTGGTTTCGATGTCGTTAAGCGTGATTTCAAGACTTTGGGCCAAAAGTGTAAACTTGACGAAACTTGCTTCCATAGTGATATCTAACGAACCCGAGCCTAACGGAGTTTGTTTACATATCCTTGGGCCCCAAGAAAATGGTTACAAGGGTCTCTATGGCCAAAAACAAAGTTAAAAAGGGTTAAAAACGCCAAGGGACTGATTCTGCCAACTTTAAAACTGGTTTTGCCAGTAACACGGTCCCAGGCGGCCCGCGTGAGGACAAGCATAACATGAGGCGGGCCGCGTCAAGTCCCCAGTGTCAGAAAATGACCTGCAGCTACGGGTTTGCATGTTCCACCGCCTTAGTCTAGATTATAACGACCTAGGGAGTTGTAAGTCGGTGTAAATGAGTAGCTAGGACACTTGGGTCAATCTTGGAGCTTCCTATTACACCTGGAGATGATCAAGACTCATGAATTTGACTATATAAAGGAAGCTATTCTTATGTTCTTGACACACAATTGCAACAATCACTTGTGGGACTTGCTCTGGAGCTTCCAGCAGATTGAAGAGGATATTCAAGTGTAGAAAAGTTTGCTAGGACCTTAAGTAAGCTTCTAATTACTTGTTTAGTTGTTTAATTTAGCTTAATTACCCTAAAGTCAAACTTTTAGTAAAAATAGTTTGACTTTCATTTTAATTAAATGTGGCTTAACCACTGATCAAATTGAAAGTGGTTTTAAGATCACATTAGTGTAGGTGATTAACCCTTAAAAGGGCACCTCCTAATTATCTCGTTTGACTGGTCAATTGTCGGGTCGAAGTAGTTTGACAAAAAGTCAAACTGGACAGAAGTTGCAAATATGATTAAAATTAATAAACCAAGGGTTCTAAATTATATTTTAACATTCTAATAACTTGGTAATTAATATCAAAGCATGTTTTATCAGTCCTAACCCGACAATTAATAGTCTAAGGTCAATTATTAACCGAAAGTCGCAAAAGCTTGACTTTTGCTTTGACTTTCATTTCTGACCCGTTTAAGCTTAAATCACCCATGTTTTAAGCTTCCATTAGAACCACATTACTTAGTAGTATAACCACCTGGAGTTATATTGCATGGTACCTAATGGTTTGAATTATATGCACTTGATCGTAATTATGCTTAATAATGCCATAAACGCCCTTTTTACTTACAACTGAGATTTTTAACAATGTGATTGGATTAAAACCTTGGCTACTGATATTTAGGCATGTCCTAGAAATTTGACACCAATTGGATAACTAAAATGGGAGTTATGCTCAATAACGTAATTAAGGGACTTTTTATAAGTAAAATGGCGTAATTAGTATGAAGCATATCTAAACCTGATTTTTGACATCAAACTTCATACCTACTGAGGTAAAATAATATTTTGGGAATTTTAAAGATTTTTAATTATTATTAGAATGAGCATAACATAGGATTATAGCTTAATTTCGGTAAATGCCGGTTTTACCCCTTTTCACGCATAAAATGAATTTTACATAACTTTTTAGTGCCAAACCTTTTGCTACTGATTTTATATAATAAATAAAGTATTTTAAACTTTATAAACTGATCAAAAACTCAGATTTACTATTTAAACCCGAATAACCCTTTAAACCGTCTTTTAAGCGTTTTTAGTACATAGTATGGGTCAAAACTATATTTGACATATAAAACTCATTACCCACTGATGTTTTAGGGTAATCTATATAACTATACAGTAAGCTAAAGTTTCTAAACTCAGAAGTGTATTTTTACCTTTAAAGCCTATGTAAAATTACTAAAATGCCCATACGGGACATAGTTTGGCTAAATAATGTAATTTTCACATATGTAAAGTATCTTAATGATATAAGTTATAAAAATACTTATTTTTACTGATATGATCAGGTCTGAAACTCAGTTGCATAATTTAATTATTTTGTGGGCATTAAAATTACCAAAATGCCCTTATGGGACTTATTTTGGTATAAATGAATCTTTGGGCATATATGTTAATATCTTACCGAGGTATTAACATATTTTGAGCATAATAATAATTGAGACCTGCATATAATTTATTTGGTCACCCGTTACGCATTTACGCGTTCGGATCGGCTTATGTGACTAGTCTACATAAAATAGCCGAAACGGGTCAAACCTTTTCATTAATCCTCAAAATCCAAAATGTGTTTAGTTTACCCATATTATACAAGTATCCAAGCTTGTAGGGTCTAAATCTCATTCTACTCCGGTCTCCGCTTAATCGATCGTTTAGAACCATAAGGTCTCTTTCTAGCTAGCCGGTCTAAGTGCTTGACTAAATGAAAGACCCGTTAGCATCCTAATAGGTTATTAAAACTTCTAATATAGATTAATAGCTTCCGGTAGAAGGTGCCAATCAAGAGCTTTAGGATTTTATTGCTAAACACCAGGTAAATACTTTTAACTTATTTTCCCTTATACGGGCTTGGGATATGGTATTATAATAATACCACTTGGTCGGGTATGAAATCATTTAATCGGATTGTGATTAATAAATTTGCATAACCCGTTTTAATACGTCTTGTTTGATAACATAAACATTAGGGGTTAATACGACCGTGTCCTGGATATCCTCGGCTCATTTATTTGAAAATGGCCACGACCTATGCACGGGGTGTAGGCATACACCTGACAGATGCAAATGCTAAAATATAAACCCACATGTTGGGGATAACTCCTTCGTGGGTTCTGCAAGTGGTGAGTCGGTTAATCATGACCGGCTTCCAACCGGCCCCAATTGTAAGACAAACATGTAAATCTTCATACAAGATTATATTTAAATAATTGTCCCAAGTTATAAAAGATTTGTGCCACGTGCACTTAAATCAATTTTTATAAACCTTTTCAAAAGAGTCAGTTAATTGTATTTACCAGTGTAAACTGACGTATTTTCCAAAAGACTGATTTGACAGGTACCTCTCGTAATAGGCTGGAGCTATTAGGTGTCTATAAGGGATCTTGCAAGTCCATAAGATGCCTGCAGTCTGTTATTTTGTTTTTGTACATTTATGATCCGCCTGTGGATCTTATTACATTCCAGTCTGTATATTCATAAACTCGAACACTCAGACAATATGGTTTGTAATAGTTTATTTACCCAGACTTCCGCTGTGCTATTATATTGTGTGTATTGACTATGATGATAACAACTACGTCACGATACTCCCCGCCGGGCCCACCGGTAATACGTGGAAATACCGGGGTGTGACATCAGCCTTCTGTTCTCTTGTTTTTGCTTGGGAGGATGCTGTCGAGGGGTCGGGCATGCCACGTTTATTCCTTTTCTTGTATTATTGTTAGATTTAGCTGCATTTTTGCTTCTTTTGTCCATTTAAGCTCTTTTAACCCTGAAAATACAAAAGGAAGACAAAAACACACGTTTTCTAACATTAGTACTAAAAAAGGGTTAGTTGTATGCCATATTTGATGTAATTTATATGTTGCATTTTGCACACATCAACAACGCATCTGCTCGAGTATTTTCTCCAAACTGTTCCAGAAAGCACTTATTACCTACTTAGGTAAAACGTAGTCTAGCATTCCACCCACTTGCAACTTGCGCGTGGAAGCAACACTGGACTAGGGGGGCTTGAAGGGGTATGGTTCCAGATCTTGCACCAGGCTTAGGGGTAAGTGACCAACACCCGGTTTACTCTCTCAATCGACAAAGAACCCAGTTTGCTTTCCCACTCGGATAAAGATGAGATTCTCACATTATGTATGAAAATGACTGTTTTAGGCAACATACACAGAATGCGACGATTGCTACTAAAAATGGTAGTTGTTACTATCATCTGAATCCATATCTTCTACAATTGCCATGTTACTACATTTCGCACATTGCCATGTACAATCCCGCGCGGGCGCGCGCAGGGATGACATCAGATGATGCAACTTTCCGAGGCTACAATACGCATGGGCGCGCGCGGGGACGGAGAAGGAAGTGCAGAGTAATGTGTAGATGTGTTGGCCTATACAAGTACAACTTACCCGACACGTATTACGGTCTTGTGCAAGCCGCGGAGCTCACGCGCAAGGGCAACATCTTATTATAATGCAAGTGGAACTGTCACTTTGACTCCTGTGACCAGCCAGTGAGCGGTATGCCTTGACACAGACAACAGCGGTCAGCTGACCATCCAATACGCGACTATCCAGTCCAAAAACAGAGCTCCCACTTGCATAAAGCTGATGAACATACTGACAACCAAAGCTAGCAGACCACGTTGCGGCCGCTCCTTCGTGTGCTTGGCACAACAGTACGCGTGGCACCACCACCGTGCGTCTGACACCTCTGCAGCCTGCACACCTGCCAGATCTATGGAAAATCTACATGCTGTCAGTCAGGCCCAAGGCCCATCAAACGTCCCATTGGCCTCTCCCTTCACTCTTCGGCTATAAATACCAACTTCAAACTAGGTTTGAGGTAATGCTAATCTGCTCACTCTCACTTACCACTTAATCATTTATCTTGCTTCCTTAGCATATACTTATTATCACGCCGGAGGGTGGTCACAAGGAGCAACCCCACCCCGTTCTCCTGTTGCGAGTCATGGTGTGTTTCACTGTGCAGGTGTCAGATTAGAGACGATCCAACCATCAATCGAGGAAAGAAGAGATTAACCCTATCTGAGCGAGACTTGACCTATGGACTAACCTCCTGGTTAACCAATATTTCTTCACATATCGATATGAAAACAACTTTTTTGAGGTTCTAAGTGATGGGTATTGAAGGAAGAAAGAGGAATTCTCATCCAATTAAGGTAAAAAGTGAAAAATAAATAAATTTGAAGGTTATATTGATGAAAAGATATAAATACTTGTGTTCATATTATTGCAAAAGGAATCATGGAGGGAAGTGATCACTTTAGCTTATCAAAGTTTAGGGGTTGTTTATGGTGATTTAAGCACCTCTCCTTTGTATGTATATAAAAGTGCTTTTGTAGAAGACATTCAACATTCAGAGTCCAATGAAGAAATATTTGGAGTTTTATCTTTTGTGTTCTGGACATTAACTTTAATCCCACTTTTAAAATATGTGTTCATTGTTCTTAGAGCTAATGATAATGGTGAGAGTTAAGAGGTAGGAGAGACGAAGAGAGTGCCGCCATTGGTGTTTCAGTTCCTGGAGAAGAAGGAAGGATTGAAAGGTGCAAATGGGAGCTTTTAGAGGGATCATATTTGTTATAAGAGTTTCTAAAATACTAAATTACCATAATGCCCTTTGTTTTCTAGGTAAAAGGACAAAAATGCCCAAGTCAACTAACAGTTGACTGACAGATGTTTGCCTCAGGGGTTTAATTGAATCAAACCGACAACGTCAGGGATTGAAGTGTTGAATTTTTTGAAGTTTGAACCGAACCTGCGAGTGGGTGTTAATCTCAGGGACTGAAACTGTACTTTACTCAAATTATTATTATTATATTTTATGTTTAACATATTGAAAAAAAATTATAAACAATAAGCGAGGCTCATGGGCCGTTCGTTTGATAAGTGAAGTTGGGGCTCATGCTCTAACTTGTGTTTTGGGCTTATTTATTTAACAATCTTATTTTTAGGCTCGAGCTTGTTTAAGCTCAACTTGATTTAGCTTTTAGCAAATCGATCTCAAATAGCTCATGAATGGCTGACTTGCTTGCTTGTTTACACCGCTAATCTTGATCGTCATTCACTTGAAGAAGCATAACCAAATGAACGAAGTATCTTCTTCTAATCTTGACATGTTTGAGTATTATTTTGTGCTAAATCGTAAAATCATGCATGTCAATCAAACACTATATTTATTCAGAAGAATGGTAAACCCAAAATAGATGAAAGTTGTGTGTGGAAATTATCTGATTAACTAACAACACAATAAGAAGCCAAGGCACATGCACACACATCACTTGGGTGGTCATTGCATTATTAGAGAATAATTGTATTCTTGTATTATATTGTTATGTATCTTTTCTTATTATTGTATATCTCCTTATTTATAGGAGTGATTGTGTATACATCATTATAAATACAATTCTCACCTCAATCAATTAATGAGGTCAATTATCATAAACCTTATATGGTATCAGCCTAAAAACCCTACCATCCCCTTCTTTTTTTCTTTTCTGCCGTCCTCATCTCTTATCGCCGGCTTCCCCATGGCTTCTTTTTCTGCATTTTCTGAAACCCTCTTCTCTATGACTGCATTCAATCACATGATGCATATGAAGCTCTCCTCCTCTAACTATCTAGTTTGGAGAGAAAAGATGCTTTTGGTTCTCGATTTTCACAAGTTATCTGACCATGTTTCTGCTGATGCTTCATCGCCTCCTGCTGAAATCACAGTCGACGGCAAGACCTCTTCTAACCTTGCTACTGCCGTCTGTTCAGACAAGGATCAGAAAGCTGTTCTTCTGATCAAATCCTCTCTCACCGAGGAAGCCGCTGCCGAAGTTTTGGGTCTCAAACGCACTTCCGAAATCTGGTCAGCACTTGAACAAGCTTACAATAACCCTTCAGTTGAACGTATTCACTCCCTACGTGATTCTCTCCACTTGATAAAGAAGGGTACGTCTTCGGTTAGCGACTATTCTCGTCGTTTTAAATCTTTATGTGATCAACTTGCAGCTATCGGTCGTCCGGTTGATGAGATGGATCGTTTACACTTGTACCTGTGTGGTCTTGGACCGGCCTACGAAGTTTATTCAACCACTATTCGTACGGCCAGAAGTCGTCCCTCCTTTCATGACCTTGTCGCACAAACTGAGAGTCAAGAATTGTTTATACAGTCCCTTCATGGAACCGACACTCCTACCGTTGCTTTCAATGCTCAGCAGTCCCGCAATGGTTCCCGCGGTCATGGATCTTATTCTGCTGGCCGTGGGTCTTCTCGCGGACGTGGTCATGGTCAACAGTGGTAGCGTAGAACCCCTCATTGTCAGCTTTGCCGTACCAACGGTCATTATGCTAATGCTTGTCCCCAGCTTCATTCTTTTGCATCACAGGCTCCTTCGGATGAATCATTGGCAAAAGCTTTTCATGCACAATGTCATGTAATAGATGACTCTCCTGATTGGCGTGCTGACTCAGGTGCCACCGATTACATGGTTCCTCCTACCGATACTGTTCAAAATTCGGCTCCATATAAAGGTACACATTATGTTGTTTTTGGTAATGGTAAGACTCTTCCTATCTCACATACAGGCATGTCTAAAATTGCTAGCAATATTACTCTACGTAATGTTCTTGTTATTCCTGGTCTTACGAAGAAGCTATTGTCTATAAGCAAGTTAACCACAGATCATCCGGTTGATGTCTTATTTTCGGATTCTTATTTTCATATTCAGGATCGGGTAAGCAAACAGGTTCTCGCTGAAGGTACTTGTGAAGAAGGATAATACGTGCTCAAAGACTCACCATAAGCCTTTGTTGCATCTCATGAACGTTCAAATAAAGCTTCCTACGAGTTATGGCATGCTCGGCTAGGACATGTTGCCTTTAGTATTATTTCTTTATTACATAAATTAGGTTTTTTGAATGTCACTTCATTGTTACCAAAGCCTATACTTTGCACTCCTTGTCAACTTGCTAAAGGACAACGTTTGTCTTTTGATGTTAATTTGAAACGTGCTTCTTCACCATTGGATTTGGTTCATTGTGATTTGTGGGGTCATGCACCCGTTTGTTCTAGAGATGGCTATCGTTATTATGTTGCATTTATTGATGATTTCTCATGATTTACATGGTTATATCCTCTCAAATCAAAGACAAATTTTTATTCTTTTTTACCAGTTTTTCTCAAACTTGTTCAAACACAGTGCTCATGAAAGGTCAAGAATTTTCAAAGTAACGGAGGAACTGAATTCGTTAATCATACACTTCGGAAAATATTTGAGGATAATGGTACTTTTCATCGTTTTTCATGTCCTTATACGCCTCAACAAAATGGGCGAGCTGAAAGGAAACATCGTCATATTGTGGAAACTGGTTTAGCAATGTGGTTCCATGCTCATCTTCCTGCTACTTATTGGGTTGATGCATTTACTTCTGCAATTTATATTATCAACCGCTTGCCCACCCCTTTATTGGACAATGAATCACCATACAGGTTGATATCCAAGCAACATCCTTAATATGATAATTTTTGTACTTATGGTTGTCAGGTGTTTCCTTATCTTCGTGATTACAGCAAGCATAAACTTGAACCTCGGAGTCTTCCTTGTGTTTTCATTGGCTACAGCCCACAACACAAGGGCTATCGCTGTCTTGATCCGTCTACTTCGAGGATCTTTATTTCACGTCATGCCCGTTTTAATGAATCGGTTCTTCCCTTTTCAGGCTCCTCCTAGGATATTGATCTTTCTTCGCTGGATATTATAAGTTTTCTTGATGAACCATCCTTTATTGATTCACCTGCTCAACATCGGCCCAAGTCATCGCCTTCTCAACTCCTTTGGATATCGTTGACACTGGGCCAACCGCCACGGTCCAACATCTTTCTGCCTAGGCTGATCCACCAGCTCACGGCCCAGCAGCTGCTGCCGAGGAAGATCCCACAACTCACGGCCCAACAGCTCCCGAACCACCTTCTCCGCCTCATGAGCCGGACTTATCTACGGGCTCTGACCCGGTTCCTATGCCAAACGCTTCACAGCCCTTGTCTTCCTCATCGGATCAGTCCATGTCAGCTCATCCAATGCAAACCCGTTCCACATCCGGTATATTTAAACCCATACATCTTGATGATCTTGCTTTTCTTAAGAGTCATGCGCTACATCTTGCTCTTGCTTCAACTACTGAGCCTCGTGGTCTCAAATCTGCTATTAAAGATCCTAAGTGGCTTGATGCAATGCACGAAGAGCTTGATGCTCTTTATCAAAATCAGACATGGACGCTTGTTCCTTGTCCATCCTTGTGACAACCCGTGATTTACGGCACCTAATTACGTGATTAGCAGATGATTAACGCAATAATAAACAGTGTTTACAACGTAGATTAACTCAATTAGGCCTTTGGAGTGCCTAGGAACGCTTATCCGACTTCACAGTGCGCGAACGGTGATTCGCGGAGAAGCATGCTAAACGTTAAGCGATAACGAAACGAAACCGTACGAAGTACTGACAACGCCGATAAATACGGACTTTCCACGAATATTTTACGCTAAATTTAACTCCGTAATGAAATTTTAGCAACTACAGTCGAAACCGGATTAGAAAACAGATTAAAGACGGCAACGATACAATTTTTTTCGCGATTATTACCGTGACCAACGAACAGGCGCGCAAACAACGACTACCGACCGTATTTTTTTGTGTATTTTAATTTTTGACGTTAAACGGAGTTCAGGGTTTTGACAACGGGTCTCGTAGGATTTACGGGCCACTTACATACGGGGATTGAGCTTGTGAGCCCCGGGCCCAAGCCCAACACCCACAAGCCTAAACCTGCACATATATATTAGATCTCTTCAAGATTTGATAATCTTGTAAAATCCCTGTAAAATCTTATATAATCTAAACTAAATCTCAACAAAATATTTTTTTTACAATATCTACAATCTTCTCAAGATTTCTAAAGATCCACACAAGATCTTTAAAATCCCAATATTTTTATAAAATGGGTTTTTGGTGCAGACAATTCAATTCACAATACACACACATTTATTCTCACCCTCTCTTGATTACATCAAAGAAACACAGAGCCAAACACCTACTCCTTCTCTCTCGGTTACATGTCACAGGCAAACAATCCCTGGCCCTCCTTCCCTCTCGTTTCACTACCGGCAACACAGTGCCGGTTAACCGGCGAACGGTGGCTCCCCGTTTTGTTCGAGCTCCGACAGCCCCCCTTTTTGTTCGATCTGGATTTACGAACCACCACCACCACCACAGTCCGGTGGTGGTGCGGTGGTGTGACAGAAAGAGAGACAGACGAGGCGGAGAGAGAGAGGAGAAAGAGAGAGCAGCGGAGATAGGGCGGCGGTGATGGTGGTCCGACAGGCGACGGGTACGGGTCCGAGGCTAGTTCGACTCACGTGAGGGGTTCGGGTCAGTTGCAGACGGCTTCGACTCAACCCGGTTCGGTTTCGGGTCAGGTTACGGGCCACGGTCAGTCGCGGTTTAGATGGTTTCGGGCCAGCAAGGTTGCAGACTTCATGTCGGGTTCAGGTCAGCAGGTTCGAGTTTCGGGTTTTGTTTTGTTTGGTTCGTATGTAGATTTTGATATGGATCAGTTTTGGCTCAGATTCAGTCTCGGTTTCGGTTGACTCGATCAACCGAGTCAACTCAGTCAGCGGCTTCGGAGACGAGTTCGGCTCAACTCGGTCCAACTCGGCTCAACTCGGTGCATTTTGGCTCGATCCGGTTCAACTCGGTCAAACCGAGTCCACTCAGTCAACTCAGCAAGTCAACCCAGTCAACCTGGTTGACTCGGTCAACTTAGTCAAACCATTCGACGTTTCGACACTGTTTTGGTAAAGAATTTAGCGTCGCGATTTATATTTACATTGTTTTATTTATTTCGTGAAAACGAGCTCGAACCGACTGGTTATAACTTACATTTGATATATGTTTGACGAAATCACATATATAGTTTAATTGAATCTTTGATTGAATAATGTTGAATTTTGATAAAAATAACGACAACTTGGGTTGTCGGGGCGTACAAAAACAGAGGAAATTCTGCCCGTTTTTCGAGAAAATCCGTAAATACGAAGCGTTTTTATTATAAAACAAAACGTCGGAATTCGAATAATCTTTTGGTAAAACAAACACAAAATGTCGACACTTTACAACATACGAAAAAGACAATTCTTTTATCCAAACAAGTATAGTTTATATACTTATTTCAAACATCCAAAGACGGGTATTTTTCATAAACGACTACGAGGTTTGGTTTAAACATCAAGAATACGGAAACTTTTATAGAATAAATATGATTATTCAATTTATTTCAAACACCTAAAACTCGAATTCGTTTATAAATAAATATAGTATATATGTTTATTTCAAATATCAAACGACACGACAATTGTGTTACTAAATAAATATAGTTATATATTTATTTCAAATCTCATACAACGCTAATTCTGTTACAAAAATAAATATGGTTTATATATTTATTTTCAAACATAACAACTCGACGATTCCTCTATAAAATAAATATAACTCTTCATATTTATTTTATACGCCTAAACGGCATATACGTATATTTTTGGCAAATATACACAAGACGTGATATATATAATACAAGTTATTATATATTACTTTCATACGAAACGCGATATATGATACGAGTTTGTTATATGATATTTTCATAGAAATATTCTTTTATACACGTGCGACTTCTTGGGACGACAAGCGGTCTTAACGATATTTATATATTTCGATATAAATATTTATTTATTTCTAAATATCTCGAGAACCAAGTCTTTTCAAGACTTATTAAATTGCTATTGTCATTAAACGAGACTTAACACGTATAACTTAATCTTTTCCATTAAGTTAACAACTTACCGTTGAATCGTTCGATTAGCGACTCGGTAGAGCTCGGTGACACGTAGACTAGTTACCGCTTTCATTTAGAAACTTATTAGATATTCCGTGTTAGGAATATTGTAGAATGCACGCTAGCGAGTCAAGTCTTGGAAACGACATCATCGAAGTCGTAATTAGCTAGCTTTGCACAGGAATATTCAGGTGAGTTCATAACCCCACTTTTTACGGTTTCACATTTTTATAAATGTTTTCGGGGTGGAAAGACATGCACGTTTTGCAAAAACATACAAAGTTTTGAACTAACGCAAAACTCGTACTTCTAAATCATACTACGAAGGGATTTCGAGGAACACAAATGAATTACGAAGGGTTTATACTAAACATACCGGTTTTCAAACAAACGTATCTTTCGGAATATGCATACCCACAAATTCTAGTTTTCTAAACTACGGGTAAATACAAAAAGCACTCTTGGTGAGAACGAGTACCAAGTATGATGCAAATTCTTATTTTTGAAATGTGAATGATATTCGGCCAGGGTGACCAGGGATCTGGTCAGGGTGACCAGGGATCTGGTCAGGGTGACCAGGGATTTATTTTATACATGGTATGGTTAGCGTAAGGAGGGTTACTACTTAGATCATGTGAGTGGGTAGGCGGGAACTGGAGGCCATTAATCCTCATTGTAGGACCGAGGGACAGGAGCGGTAGATCTATCTGGGTGTAGCGAGCCCAGCCCCAGGCCAAACAATTAACGGACCTTGGGGTGACTTTGTGCCCGACGCCTAAATTTGCTAGGTTTGAGTCTTCCTACTTGCACTTCACACATATCAATGGCCTTGCAAACCATTGGTGATCTCTTTTTCCTTATTTGCTACATACCAGGGATTTTATACTTACGAAAAATACTTGTTCATACAAATTAACTACCATGTTTTATACAAAATTCAAAGCATAGGATTATGCGGGTCAAAGTCAGGGTGGGCATTGATGGTTATACGAACATTACAAATACATGGTTTTTATGAACATACTGTGTTACAAACACAACGTTTCCATATAACTTGGCAAGAAAATGATTTTTAAATTCGTTTTCTCAATACTATTTCAAAAACCGGTTATTCCAAAGATTTATTTCAAATCTTTCACAACAAAAGATTTATTTCAAATCTTTTACAAACAAACTATGAACTCGCTCAACTTTTTGTTGATTTTTCTCGCATGTTCTTTCTCAGGTTGCATTTCTAAGACAAGGCACGGTTGGAATAGGAGAACCATGAAGAGTCGAGTACTTAGCGGGCGTTCAATTTCTAGAAGACTTAGCTTATTTGCTTCCGCTGTGCAATGAAGATACCAGTCCAGTCACGCCAGCTCTGATAAATTTCGGGGTGTGACAATCCTCTACCAATATTGTAGGCTCAAAATGGGTCTATAGCATCAAGTATCACTCTGATGGTAGTATTGAACGATATAAGGCACACTTAGTCGCACAAGGCTTTACCCAGATTCCTAGTCTTGACTATTCTTATACTTTCAGTCCGGTTGTCAAAGCATCCACAGTTCGCATTGTTCTTTCCCTCGCTGTGCTTCACAACTGGCAGCTACATCAGCTAGATGTTAAAAATGTGTTCTTAAATGGTAACCTCACTGAGACTGTTTACATGGAGCAACCACCAGGGTTCACTGATTCTCGTTTTCCAAATCATGTGTGCAAACTCTCTAAAGCCTTGT
Organism: Helianthus tuberosus; assembly: GCA_030545235.1. Classification (NCBI taxonomy): domain Eukaryota; kingdom Viridiplantae; phylum Streptophyta; class Magnoliopsida; order Asterales; family Asteraceae; genus Helianthus; species Helianthus tuberosus. Next base: position 6,805,529 of record CM060393.1, read on the forward strand.
ATGGTCTCAAACAAGCCCCTCGTGCTTGGTTTCACTGTCTGAGTACCTTTCTTGTTTCCTCTGGCTTTACGTGCAGTCGGGCCGATACTTCATTGTTTATCTTCAAGAAAGAATCTACCATCATGTATCTATTGGTCTATGTTGATGATTTAATTCTAACTGGTAACAACGAGTCTGATGTTACTACTTTTATTTCACGTCTGAATCGTGAATTTGCTATTAAGGATTTGGGTGCTTTAAATTATTTCTTAGGTCTTTAGGTTGCCTACACTGACACGGGCTTATTTCTCACTCAGTCCAAGTATGCTCAGGACATTCTTCAACATGCCGGTTTAAATGATGCTAAACCTGTTACTACCCCCTTAGCTCCTCATGAGTCATTCACTGTTGATGGGCTACCTTATTCAGATCCTACGACCTATCGTTCATTGGTTGGTGCTTTGCAATATTTGACTATCACCCGTCCTGATTTATCCTAAGCTGTTAACCAAGTCTCTCAGTTTCTACATACTCCAACCGTTTCGCTTTTTCAGGCTGTTAAAAGGATTCTTCGTTATGTCAAAGGCACTATTTCCTTTGGTTTAACTTATACTCGGCCTCACACTTCTTCCATTATTGGCTATTCGGATGCGGATTGGGCTCGTTGTTTGGATACTCGTCGCTCCACTTATGGTTATTCCATTTTCTTAGGGGGAAATCTTGTCCCTTGGAGTGCAAAGAAGCAGCCTACAGTCTCTCGCTCTAGTTGTGAGTCTGAATATAGGGCAATGGCAAATACTGCGGCTGAAATCGTTTGGATTACTCATCTTCTGAGAGAACTTCATGCGTTGCCTCCTGATCGGCCTACGTTGCTTTGTGACAATAAAAGCGCTTTGTTCATGACTCAAAATCCTGTTTCTCACAAGCACGCGAAACATATTGACTTGGATTATCATTTTATTAGGGAACTTGTCAGTTCAGGGAAGCTCTATACTAAATTTGTTCCAACCAATCTTCAGGTGGCAGATATTTTTACTAAAAGTCTTCCCCGTGCATAGTTTGAGCAATTTCGTGCCATGTTGCATCTTGGTATGCCACCGTTTCGATTGAAGGGGGGGGGGGGGAGGGTATTAGAGAATAATTGTATTCTTGTATTATATTGTTATGTATCTTTTCTTATTATTGTATATATCCTTATTTATAGGAGTGATTGTGTATACATCATTATAAATACAATTCTCTCCTAAATCAATTGATGTGGGTTATTGGATTTTAATAATCCGAAGTTTCACCAGTTGGCCGATAATAATCCAAACTTTAAAAATTCCCTCAAATAATCCCAACTTGTAAAAGTTTGGCCGCCATTGATCCTTTTTAAACATATAAGAATTTGGTCTCCTCAATAGATTCAATTACACCTAGAGACTCCTTAATTGATTTAAGTGCACCCATGTTAGAAAAGGATCAATGGCGGCCAAACTTTTCCAAGTTGGGATTATTGGAGGGAATTTTAAAAGTTGGGATTATTATCGGCCAACCGGTGAAACTTAGGATTATTAAAATCCAATAACCCATTATCATAAACCTTATAGCTATACTCTGGAAACTCTGAACATAAGAGTTCGTTCAAATTTGAATAACCGATTCGATAGTAACTCCTGATTTCAGCCAATATTTAATCAAAACTGTCGTACATCTATCTTTGAGGATACAAATTCTGGTTTGCAGGTTTAATCATGAGTTTATACTTTTGAATGTTACATTCAAATTTGCAGGTTTAGTTTAAGACCAATTAACCTCCTTACTACAAAATCCAACTGTGAATCTTCTCAGTATCAGTAAGCCTTTTTGTGTGCTCATTAAAATATAAAATAAAATAATTTAAGAAAGGTGATTTGGAAATAAATAATCCCACCTAACTCAATTTGGCCGATAATAATCCCAAGTCAGCTAATGGTCGATAATAATCCGAACTCGTCAAATTTTTTTTTGTAAAATAGTCTGCCGTTAAAATAGCTTAACGGAGTTAAGTTTTTTTTTTTTTTCCGAATTACAAACCGATGTTTTAGGGCTTTTGATTAGAACGAGGATACAAATCGATTGATGTAAAACTTACCTCGAAATTGTGCTAGAAATGGCTTGATTTTTGTTAATTGGAAGTTTAAACACCCGAATTAAAGCACCGTTTTCGTGGGTTGGGGTAGTATTTCAAGGTAAGTTTGACATCAATCGACTTGTATCCTCATTCTGATCAAAAGCCCCAAAACATCGGTTTGTAATTCGGGAAAAAAAAACTTAACTTCGTTAAGCTATTTTAACGCCGGACTATTTTACAAAAAAAAAATTGACCAGTTCAGATTATTATCGGCCAATAATTGATTTGGGATTATTATTAGCCAAATTGAATTAGGTGAGATTATTTATTTCCAATTTCCCTTTAAAAATTAGAACAAAATATTTATAAGTTGATTGCAGTCTATTTTGACCCTTGTTTTATGTACATGATAAAATTGTAGGTAGACAATAATTTAGTGTGATGGGGCCACCAATCTAGATCAACAATTAATAATAGGTAAATAAGACCTAATAATATTTTAATCTTTGTATTGTCTAAATCCTTTCATTTTTAAATATGTACATTATTTATTGTATTAGGAAGTTTCTTGCATATGCCTTTTCTTTGAGGGGTGGATTTCTCAAGTATTATCTCACCTACTCAAAACCACATCTCTCTTTTCGGATCTGATTTACATTGCTTGCTTTTGTATCAATTCAAACCATTCAAAAAACATATACAAACAAAACTAACATAGTCCTTTTGCTTTATAAAATACAATGTTGGATTGGGGCCCGGTTTTTGTTTCAGTGATACTCTTCGTGTTGTTCACACCAGAGTTACTGTTTCAGCTCCCAGGACAAAGGCGTTGTGTTGAGTTTGGCAACTTTCAGACGAGTGGAGCAGCCGTCTTGATACATACATTGCTTTTCTTTGGCTTCATACGTCTCTTCATGTTTGCCATTAAGATCCATCTTTACGTTAGCTAATTAAAACCGAAAAGAACATAATTATGTCTGATTTTTACGTTTTCAATTTGTTTGTTGAATTTCTAATGTTTTTGCACTTGCGTTTATTTTGATGAAAATTATAAAAAAATATCAAGTTGTTAGCTTGGATGTCACTTAAAAAACTTTTTTGTTAGGACATATTTGATATGTGTCCACTAACCATTAATGCATAATGATATGATGGGTTATATTTACTTGACACAATACTTTAAATGATATTTGGGAATTCAGGTTTGTTATCTCGCTTTTTATGTCCCAAGTTATACGACATAATACTGCAAATGATATTTGGGATCATAATAATTTTAATATGGTTGTTAGTGGGAAAATGTATTACTTAATTAAAGAATATATATGGGGAATCACATATGAGGATTTTTTAAAAGTGAACAAATTTTATGGATAAGTTTGTATTTTGGTTAAATTATACGGATGGATAGAATGGTTTAATTGTGAATGCTCTTACAAACACGCCCTCACTGCTTCGACATATTTCACCACGATCACTCGCTCCTTTTTCTGACAACCCCCTAAATTGGTCCTCATTCCCACCGGTGACGATTGCCTAATTAATAGGACCCTAAAGGTCCAGTACACGCTGACTTTTGACATGTCCGTCACTCTGCCACAGTCTTAAGTTCACAAACACCGTAACATCCACCGCCGGCGATCTGGAGACCTACGAATTCCTATTCTGATCCCGTCCGTCTTGGCAATTATTATCAAACCCTTTGTTCATACTCGATATCAAATCCCAATTGAATATATCAAACATACATAAAATTATGGCTAACTCCCACAATATTATCAGATCAAGAAAACTACTTAAAAACTTGATTCTTAAAAATCCCTACACAATACGTGGTATATTCATATTAAAATTTGTACAATAACTAGGATTGTCCACACAATTATCCTAAAGACATCCAAACCTAACTCGTTTAGAATGCTAGATAATTATCTAATCAATTAACTAGGACATGATAATTACATTACAATTAATCATTAAATCACAAACACATTTAATAATCGACAATTGTCCACACTTTGAAACCCTCCTTGAGCCTTGAACGCCAAATCGGTTTCATTGTTCGGAATTCCCAACACGATACATATTGAGATTTCATGTTTCTAAAGTCAATATCGAAATCAGGTCTCATATCTTTCGATTATATTGATTCTAACATCTGGTTTCCTATATATATATATAGATATTTTGATTTTATTGATTCTAACAACTGGTTTCATACTATTAAACTAAATATTATATTTCACCATAATTTTTTTTACCAGCAATCATATATATAAGTTGGTTACCAGGCACTCACAGATATAAAAAATTCTTACTTTAAACATAGTGGGTAGGTGACAATATAGTAGGTAGAAATTAGTGCAATGTGGACTCCACTCAGTAATACTTTAATTCTTACTTTTTGAACTTTGATTAAAGAATTTCAAAGAAAGACTAAGGAATCAAATGTGAAAACTTCATGAAATTTCCTCTTTATGCCTTTTCCTGGAGGTGTGAAATTTCTCAAATATTATATATATCTATACTATATAATAAAAGAAACTTGTTTTGGGACATTTGTCATAATCTCATTTAATTGATTAAAATTATTAATAATACTAATAATAATAATAATATTTATTCTAAATTAATACAAATTCTTATTGTTTTGGGACACTTGTCATTCTCTCATTTAATTGATTAAAATTTTAATAATACTAATAATAATAATAATATTTAATCTAAATTAATACAAATTTTTATTATTAATAATATTTAATCAAATCTAAAATCTAATCTAATACAAATTTTTATTATCAATAATATTTAATCAAATCTAATAAGAATTTAATCTAATACATTTTGTGATTTTGTAGTGCGAAATATGTGGATTATTGTTAGGTTTAAATTGGAGGAATTAGTGATTGTTTTGTGTGGATCGTTGTTTTGAATGGTGATGAGTTTTGATTTTTTTTTTTTTTTTTTTTTTTGTGCAACTATGAGTTTTTTATTTGTGTGTGAGGGTTTTTAAAAGTATAACTTTTTTTTATTATTTGGTAAACAATATTACATTTATTCAACCCGTGTAATACAATGGTTTTAAAGATATAATTTATTTATTATTTGGTATATAATATTACATTTATTCAACCCGTACAATACATATGGTTCTTATAGATATAACTTATTTTATTATTTAATATATAAAATTACATTTCTTCAATCCGTGCAATAAAGGATGCTTTTAAAAAAATAGTGTTTTATTATTTGGTACATAAAATTCATTTTATTTAACCCGTGTAATACATGGGTTTATAACCTAGTATATATATATAATGTGATGCCCATTGACACATCTCAGCTGCTCAAACCACATCTCTCTTTTTGGTGATCTCCACTGCTTGCCTTTATACTCATTCCAAACATATTCCATCTACAAATCAATGGCCTCTTCATCCTCCGCTTCTCACTCAGTTCCTGCCTCTATGTCTCAATCATGGAATTATGACGTATTTCTGAGTTTTAGAGGCGAAGACACCCGCAAGAGCTTTGTGGATCATCTCTACATGGCTCTTGAACAACAAGGAATCCACACGTACAAGGATGACAAAACACTTGCTCGGGGTGAGTCAATCGGTCCAGCCCTCTTGAAGGCTATCAAAGAATCACGCATCGCCCTTGTTGTATTCTCTAAAAGCTATGCAGATTCATCTTGGTGCTTGGACGAGCTTGCACATATTATGGAGTGCATGGACACGAGAGGGCAAATCGTTGAGCCCGTATTTTATCACGTTGATCCCTCTGATTTGAAAAAGCTTAAGAGGAAATATGGAGAAGCATTTGACAAACATTCGGTGGGGGAAAATAAGCACAAAGTTGAATCATGGAGAAAAGCTCTCGAAAAGGCTGGCAATCTTTCTGGATGGGTCATCGATGAAAACAGGTAATTTTCTCTTTTTTTTTTTATTTTGTTTAAAACATTTTTATGCTTAAGATATTTGCATTCTATAACGAGTAGATTTAATGACCTAATTACCCTTATACTTAACTGCAAAAAGTAGCAAAGTTAGTGTCAGGGGCCAAAACCGTTATAAAATGCAACCTCGGGGTCTGATATGTTAAAAGATTCTTTTTTGATCTAAAATGGTTACACTGACTAAACCACAGAGGCGAAAACAATAATTTACTCTATTTGAAAAATAACAATGAATTGATTTAAGTTTTGTTTTCACCGTTGACAAGTCAAATGGGCAAAATTTGATAAATAACAATAAAACGGGTCAAATAAGTTGGGAGTAGTCAGATTTACCAAAAAATAGTTACTATCATAATAAGTTAGTTTTTAACATTTGTAAGTAGATTTAACGCGTTAATAGTTTATAAGACTCAAAAGGAAGTGTTAAAAAGTGTTTAATTTACAGAGCCAAATTTTTAAAAATATAAAAAAATTGCATATGATTGGGAGCTGTTTTTTTATAAATATAAATATTGAAAGACTGAAGCTGGTAGTGGTTACTAGTATTTTCTGAATTAGCGATATGACCCTCACCTAATTAAGTGAGTGGCAGCGTATTCTAAATTCTAATTATTTGTATTTATCCATCGCGCAGTCATGAAGCAAAATGTATCAAAGAAATTGTTGGTACAATTTCTAGTAGACTGCCTACACTAACTACAAACGTCAATAAAGACCTCATTGGAATAGAGACACGCTTACAAGATTTGAAATCAAAGCTGAAAATCGAGTCAGGTGGTGTACACATTATTGGAATATGGGGAGTTGGGGGTGGTGGTAAGACTGCTCTCGCATCTGCTGCTTATGCAGAAATCTCTCACCGATTTGAAGGTCACTGCCTTCTTCAAAATATCCGTGAGGAGTCAAACAAGCATGGTTTGGAAAAGCTACAAGAAAAATTTCTCTCACTCATTCTGAAAGCAGATGTGAAGGTAGGGAGTGAGTTAGAAGGAAGAAGCATGATAGAAAGAAGGTTACGTAGTAAAAGGGTTTTAGTTGTTCTTGATGACGTTGATGACCTTAAGCAACTAGAGGCGTTAGCCAGATCGCATGCTTGGTTTGGTGAGGGGAGCAGGATAATAATTACAACAAGGGATGAGCATTTGCTAACCCGCCATGCAGACACGATATATGAAGTGAGTTTGTTATCAGATGACGAGGCGATGGAGCTCTTCAACAAACATGCATATCGGGAAGATGAACCTATAGAAGATTACGAGATGCTTTCAAAAGATGTAGTTTCTTATGCTAGTGGGCTCCCATTAGCACTTGAAATTCTAGGTTCTTTTCTATATGACAAAGACAACCATGAGTGGGAGAGTGCATTGGCTAAGTTAAAATGCATCCCAAATGTTAAAGTCACCGAAAGACTCAAAATAAGTTATGATGGACTTGAACCCGACCATCAAAAATTATTCTTAGATATTGCTTGTTTTTGGAGGAGACGAGACATGGATGAGGCAATGGAGGTGCTTGATGCTTGTAATTTACACCCTCGTATAGGGGTGAAGGTGTTGGTTCAAAAGTCTCTCATAAAAGTTGATTCATATAGGAGATTTGATATGCATGACTTGGTAGAAGAAATGGCTCACTACATTGTTAGAGGGGCACACCCTAATCATCCTGAAAAGCATAGCAGAATTTGGAAGATGGAAGATATAGCATACCTCTGTGATATGGGGGCAGATGCAGTGCCAATGGTTAAATTAACTTTGCAATAAAATATTTCATATATATCTGTGCATCAAATGACACTTGTGTATAACGTTACTGACACAATTTGGTTACCTTGATTAATTAACACAGGAAACTGAAGTATTAGTTTTCCGTTGGTTTTATAAATATCCGGATCTATCTGATGCTGTAGGTCTATCTGATGTTGTTGCAAACATGAAGAAACTTCGGTGGATTCATTTTGATAAGTATCCGGCATCTTCATTCCCATCAAATTTTAAGCCAACAAAGCTTGGTTATCTACGGTTGAGATACAGCAAACAAAAAGAACTCTGGCATGGGTATAAGGTAGATAAATATTGTTGTTTCACATTCACAAATCATTGCAATAAAACTGTGAAATGAATTATAAAATGAATATAGTAATTTGACTCCTCTATAAATAGAGGTGTAATTAAATATTTCATTAAGAAAAATACATATGATACTTTCTCTATAAAATTAGAGGTCGATTAGCTTAATTTAGATTGAATGCTTATTTTTAAAGAAACTTTTGATGATATTGCAAGAAATAAATAATTTAACAAAGTGTCTGAAATGTAATATTCTGAAGGTAGATTTTTGGGCAAAGATTGATGAAAATTATAGACGGTATGATGAAAATTAAAGAGGCTGTTATTATAAGATATTAAGATGGTAAAATTTGGGTATAAATCAAGAGCTCCTGCCTAATGATCAATGGTCCGGCAAGAAGTATGCCAATGTGAAAGGAAATTGTTGTATACTTGCCGATTTATTTGACTTTTGCTACTTGTCTTGAAACAGAGTCTACCAAATTTGAAAATTCTTGATCTCCATGGTTCAGTGGACCTAATCACCACACCTGATTTTGACGGCCTTCCATGTCTTGAGAGTTTGATTTTATCAGATTGTATGAGTTTAGAAGAGGTTCATCCATCAATTGGATATCATAAAAGTCTTGTTTCCGTGGATATGAGCTACTGTACAGGACTTAAAAGCTTTCCACCCATCATACAGATGGAAAAATTGGAGACTCTTAAACTCTCTTATTGCAATCAACTTCAACAGTTTCCGGATATCCAGTCGAACATGGTTAGCTTGGTAACCCTTCATTTGCATTTAGTTAGTTAGTTGTTGTTTTGAGTTTGTTACACATCTACAAACAGAGGTGTCTCTGTAGATTAAAGACAAATTAGCTTAGTTTCAGTAGTGTCCTGTATAGTCAACATTACACGAATGCCAAATGCTTTAAAGAAACTTTTGATGATATTGCGCAGAGGTGTCTCTGTAGATTAAGCGTAGATTTTTGGGCGAGGATCGAGGAGACTTTTAGACTATATGATGTTTTAAGCAATTGGAATATACTCTGTAGATTAAGCGTAGATTTTTGCATGTTACAGAAGAACAGAGGTTGTTATTATAAGATGTTATATCATATGCTAGTTTAAGTTTATGTATAAATTAACAACTCATGTCCTGCCTAATGATCTATCAATGGTCCATGGGCAACAAGTATGCCAATGTCAAAGGAAATTGTTGTATACTTAATTATTTATTATTTGACTTTTTCTACTTTTCTTGAAACAGAGTCTACCAAAGTTGAAAATTCTTAATCTCTCTGGTTCAATAAACCTAATCAAGACACCAGATTTTGACGGCCTTCCATGTCTTGAAGGACTGTATTTATATCATTGTGTCAGTTTAGAAGAGATTCATCCATCAATTGGATATCACAAAAGGCTTGTTTTCGTGGATATGACCAAGTGTGCAGCACTTAAAAGGTTTCCACCCATCATACACTTGAAAAAATTGGAGACTCTTATTCTCACTGGTTCCCATGAACTTCAACAGTTTCCGGATATCCAGTCGAACATGGATAGCTTGGTAACCCTTGATTTGAGTGGCACTTTTATAGAAATAATCCCACCATCAGTTGGACGACTCCCAGGTCTCAAGTTTCTCAATCTGTCAGGCTGCATAAACCTTGTAGAATTGCCAGACCTCCCATCAAGCATAGCTATTCTCAAAGCAGATGGTTGTGACTCACTTGAAATTGTAAGAGATTTATTAGAGTATAAATGGTTGTGGAAAGTCTCACTTCGGGGTTCCTATAAGTCGATTGGTGGTGAGAGGGTACATTCTATGCTTGAGGTATAACTTTTATCTTGTTTTTGAAGTTCAATCATTTTTTAATTTACAATATAATAATAGTGTTCATCATAATTGGAATGAAAACGTGGCAGGGAAATGCAGCTAAAGATCGCTTTATGAGTGTCTTACTTCCCGCGGTTGAACTATCGCCACGTATTTTTACGAGATTAGTTACATTGCAACTTCCAAGCAACTGGGACAATGACTTTAGTGGACTTTTATTATTCTTACGTGGTCATATTGACGATGGGTTTTGTGATTTCATAGATATTAAGCAGGAGACGTCCACATATGATTACTCTGAAGAGTCGGATGAAGATCGGGAACCATGGGACTATGAAAAGGTGGGTTATGTACCCTTTAATTCATTGCGGCACATCCCATGGTTGAATCCTACATACACTAAAAAAATTTCATTTCGGACCGATTATGGTGATGGTCTTAATGTGGAACTTGTTCGTAGTAAAAATAAAATAGTTGATTTAAACGAAAACCCACTCGATTACTCAGAGTGTTGGGATGAAGAATATGACAATGGAAAGACATTTAAGATCATGTATGATTCACAGTCCTCTAATATTCAGATTGTATGGAAACATTAATAGTTGACCTGGGCATTAGTGTTGCTAGTATATCTTCCTAGATGAGTTTTTTGCTGAACTAGTGCTGATATTGAGAAGTAAATCACAAGTAATGCTGCATTCCAAAATATTTCACAAATAATGCTTTTTCCATTGAGAATGGCGAAATTTATTGGTTTATAGGCTTGTGTAAGAATTGTGTAAGGAATCTCAGAACGTGTAAGAGATCAATGATTGGGTAATGGTACAGTTCCGGTTAGTAAAGGCGAATTTCTGCATAATTGCCGATAGTAATGGCGATTTCTGCAATTTTCTGCCTAAAAGCCATTTCAAATGGCGAATTCTGCATATTTCTGCCATTTTACTGCATTAAAGCCATTTGAATTGGCGAATGCTGCAGGTTTTCCAGTTGAAATGGCGAATTCTGCCACTTTAATGCATAAAAACCATTTGAATTGGCGAATTCTGCACATTTTCCACTTGATTCTGCACATTTCTGCCATTTTACTGCATAAAAGCCACTTCAATTGGCGAAAAGTTTAACTTTTCTGCAGAATAGCCATTTTAAATGGCGAAAAGTTGACTTGATTCTGCACAATTCTGCCATTTTACTGCATAAATGCCACTTCAATTGGCGAAAAGTTTAACTTTTCTGCAGAATAGCCATTTTAAATGCCGAAAAGTTGACTTGATTCTGCACAATTCTGCCATTTTACTGCATAAATGCCACTTCAATTGGCGAAAAGTTTAACTTTTCTGCAGAATAGCCATTTTAAATGCAGGAATCGCCAATAACAATGGCGATTTGGTACTTTCCAATGATTGGTGGCAGATAAGAATGATTAGGACCTGCAAATTCCCTTTAAAGCCTGCAAGTTTATCAGCAAAAAGCTGAAAAGCCTACAACTTTCAACAAAAATCGCCATTAGTAATGGCAGTAGCATTATTTGTGAAATAATTCTATGAGCAGCATTAGTTTTGATTACATGCTTGATACTAGCACTAGTTCCGTAAAAAACTCCTTCCTAGATTTTGTTTCAAGGGTCATCAACAACAATTAGTAGATCTCAGTTTCAACATTATTGGGCCCACATTTTGTTACCATTTCCGGTTTGCGTTTGCTTTAGCAACATTATTGCATTCTACCAAAAAAGTTGTAACAAATTTTTCTTTATTATCCCATAAAACTTCACATCCTACATACACTACCAGGTTTCATATATCGTTTTTGTTAGTTGTTGCTCCCCTTTTGTGCTACTATCGTACGTGTAAGCAACAAAGGTATGTTATTTGTAGAGGAGGATACAAGACGGGTCAAAATAAGTTAAGAGTTGGAACAACATTTTTATACGGGCCAAAATTGGGTTGCTTCTCCACAAACACTTTTTTTTCTTTTCTATTTTGATATATATTTTTTTCAATTTTAGTGTATTGACTATATACAAAAACAATATTGTTACAATAATATTGACAAAAAAAAATCAAATGAAATCGACTAGTCGGTGATAAAAGGGGCTTGTGATACCGAACAAACATCCGGCACCTACCAGCCATCCATATTTAAAAACCCAATATTCTTAGAATTAAGTATATACTTGGGTGAGCCTGATGTTACAACTGAGTTATATATAGCATTTAAGGTGGCTGGTTTTTGAAATTAACCACTTATCGCCCCGGTTATCACAACGCTGCAGCTGATGCCTTATCTCGCATGTCTCATGCAGCCATCTTTGCTCACTCCCGTGTTGAACCGTCCTTAGTTGCTACTCTCCGGGTGGCTAATTCTGATGATCCGTATCTCAAGTCCATGCAAATGAAGTGCACCTCTGCACCATAGTCGGTAACCCGGCTTCTGTTTTAAAGATGGACTTTTGTTTTTCAAAGATAGGCTGGTCATTCCAGCAGGTTCGCCCCTGTGCACTAAGCTACCGGAGGAATTTCATAATTCTGTGATTGGCAGTCACTCCTATCATCAGCCGATACCTCACTGGAAATGTACTTTTAGAAGGCCCCTTGCTGGAACGAGACACTGTGCTCCAACTTCTTAAGACCAACCTCTTCAAAGCGGGTCATTCTGTTCCCCAATATTTGGTTCAGTGGGATGGCCTTCCACCTGATGCGTCCACGTGGGCAGATTCCACTAGCCTGTGTAAACAATTTCCTGATGCAGGTACATACCAGTTCCAGACCCGGGACCCAGTTGTAACAAAAGGAACCGAACCAGACCCGGTTCCACCTCTACTTGGTCAAAACCCGGACCTGAACCGGCCATAACCCGAATGTACCCGGAACGGGTTCCTACCCTACCCGGTTCTTGACTTTGTTGACGAAACCCGGATCCGATTCCTACCCGGTTTTAAGTTCTACAAAAAAAACCAAGTTGTGCATCTCTACCTAGAGGTGGTAACTGGTAATATGGTTTGATTAGGTAACGGGTCAAAACAAAACGAATTAGGTGATTTTCAATTAATATGTTAATTATAATTTAAAAAAACAATAGTAAAATTGATATACAAGGCTGTGTGCTTTAAGAATAAATTTCTTTAGGTGATTTTCTACTCGTTTGATTCCTTTTTCATCTAAATTCATTTATTTGGCCCGTTTGAAAGATAAAACACAACCCCAATCAGCCCACTAGTAAATGGTTTGAAACTGCCACCCTTAATAAGTTTTGTTAAGAGCTTAGTAAACTACTTTATGCAAACAAGAATGCAATATGTAGATATAGATACTTACACTCCCATTCTACAACATAACACCGGTGCAAAATGTTAATATGAATGCATCAAGCCGTTGATGTATTCTGCAACAAAAAAAAAACAACAGTATTTTCAACAATTGAGCAAATTATACATGCACTGAAGAGGTATGGTCCCAATCCCTTGCCCACATGGCAAGAACCACACCACTTCCCCATCCTATGTGGCGCTGAACATCCAGAAGCTTCTAGAAGGTTCTGGAAAATATCTAGGTGGCTCCAAAGATGCTTCACCCGACATAAAGGACAACACGTGTCACCAGTCAGCAGGCGCCAGGTAGGCCTGCAACGGATCCAGGGGCAGGCAGACAATGCCAGTACGACGTCTTCCTGAATAGGCAAATGCAGGCGCGCCACGTGTACCACTACACTGACCACAGCAGAGGAGACCAAAGGGATATTCCCCTTGGTCGGACAGCTGGCGCGCGTACACAGCTGGCACTGTTGCTCCTTCCCTCCTTCACCCTCCGGCTATAAATAAGACCCTCCATCACCCAGGTTGATTCTCTGGCTCTCTATATTCTCACACATAAACACACACTGTTTATCCTTCATCAGAACAGTACTTATTCTCACGCCAGAGCCTGGTTCAGTGGGAAACCCCTTTTCTCCCCTCTGAACGAGACTAACGGCGTTACTGTTTTGCAGGGTCAAGGCCATTTTCGCGAGCAGAAATGGAGATTGAACCCACCGAAGGAATACCCCCACAGATTAACCCTAGTGTTAGCCTGTGTTTCATCATTGGCGCCATCCGCTCTTAACAAAAACCACTCTCATCTCTTTTTTCTCACAAAACACTCGTCAAAATGGCTGAACAAAACCCTTCTCACCAAGTAGATGGAGACGTTTCTTCCTTCGAACTCGTTTCGGACAACGTCCACGTCCAGCGAGGTCCAAGGAACGAAATTATCCAGGAAGGGCCGATGAACAATGAGTTTCCCAGTATCTTCGGGAACACATCCAGAGTTGCTACTCAAAACACACCTGGTGCTGTTTTCCAAACTCCACCCAGAATAATCACTCAGACCACAAACGGAGCCACGTTCCAACCTCCGTCAGAGGTAGTCCAACAGACACCAGCGCAAACACCAAGCCATGGAGCTGGGCCCTCAGCCCCATCGGACCAAACACAGCTGAACTTCTCTGCATTATTAGGACTACCAGAAGGAAAAACCCCAGCCTCCTGGTACGCCGAACATATGGCATCTCTAAACCTTGTTTATGCACAACTCAGCGCGCAGCAAACTCTGCTTCAAGCACAAGCAAACCAAGCCGCATTCATCACCCCACTGCCAAGGCCTTTGAGCGCTCCCATGCTTCAACAGACCAGTGCATTCAACCTGCGCCCTGAGCCAACACCTCCACCGCATATCAGAAGGCCAAGCGCGCACGACACGCGCGACACTTATGGTGAAACAGAAAGCAATTACGTGCAACATTCTCACCAACCGAAGAAACCAGTACAAAGTCGTTTAGGTCCGCGCAACATAAACAACGAATTGGAAGACGATGAAGAGACGAACACAGTATTCAGCAGGCTGCCACCAGAACATGAGGCATACAAGCCTCGCAAGCGCGCAGGTTATGATCCAAAAGCAGAGCACGATTACACCTTAAGCTATCGTCCAGACGACATGGCTGAGAACTCAAAATTCATCAGAGAGATTGCCACGGCCGCCATTGACAGGACAAAATTGCCACACAACGTAGGCAAATACAATGGGTTGACAGACCCAGACGATCATCTTCAAGTGTTCAACGGTGCAGGAGCCACAGGGGGGTGGAATTTACCAACATGGTGCCATCTCTTTGCTCAAACCTTCGTAGGCGCAGCGCGCGTCTGGTTTGATAGCTTACCAGCAGGCAAAATCAAGTCGTGGGTTGATTTTCGAGAGAAATTCCTTGCAAACTTCTCCCAACAACGTCGACATGCCAGAGATCCAGCCGATTGTCTAAACATATGGCGCAGAGACCACGAGAGTGTGGAAGATTTCATAGCTAGGTACAACAAAGAATGTCTAGAGATCGGCGACGTAGGCGAGAAAATGATGCGCGCACACTTCATGCGAGCAGTCAAGTGTGACGATCTAATCAAGCGTGTAAAAGGAAGAGACGGAGGACCCAAAGACTGGGATACCTTCATTGAAGCAGCCAAAACTATTGCGCAGTCTGATAGACAGCTGACCGGTGACGATCACCGTCAGCGCAGCTACAACCATAACGACCGACATAGCAAGAAGGGCAGAAGCCAACCATGGAAAGCATCCGGTCACAGAGAAAGAAGTCCGGTAAGAGAGGATGCGCGCCATACGATCAATCAAATAGCCCACCGGAAAGAGGTGAAACGAGAAAATAGGGAGAAACAGTGGACACCCCTCACGAAAACTCCTTCAGAAGTCTTGGCAACCGAGAACCACCAGTTCAAACCACCGCTACAAATGCGCAACAAAAGGGGCCAAGACCCGAATCTTTTTTGCGAGTTTCACAAAGACACTGGACACTTAACTGACGACTGTTTCAGTTTAAAACAAGAAATCGAACGGTCTTTAAGAGATGGAAAACTCACCCATTTGATAAAGGGTGGAAAGCGCGAATACCGTCAAATACAAAGAAGAGATGAAGGCCCAGATAACAAAAAGCTGCGGAAGTTAGAAACCCACATGATCCAAGGAGGCCAACGAAGGCCAAGGAAAAATTACAACAAGCGCGCGCAGGATGATTCATGGCGCGAGAAACAAGTCGTTTTCCCGGTTGTAAGAGGAGGCCCACGAGAACGAAGACCCATAGTCATCTCAGGCGTGATAGGGCATTACCAAACAGATTACATTTTCATCGACCCGGGGAGCACTGCGGACATCATATACGAACAATGCTTTAATCAATTCGATCCGGAGGATAAGGCGCGCTTAGAACCAGTCGACTACCCGCTCACTGGTTTCTGCAACGAAGCCGTCTTTCCTCTAGGACAGATATCATTCCCAGTGTTGCTTTCAGATGGAAGAAATTCAAGAACCGAAGAAGTCACGTTCATGGTGCTGCCAGCACATTCAAGACACGATATCCTACTGGGAAGAGAATCCCAAGGTGATTTCAGCATGATCTGCTCTGGCCCTCACTCAGCCGTGGGATTCCCAACAGAAACAGGAGTGGCCATCTTATATGCAAGCAAAGAAGTATTAGCAACAGATGAGCTCAGACCTGCAAAGGCAAGCAAACCAGCACCACGCGCGAAAGCGGAAAAATGGGTACTGAATAGCGCGTACCCAGAACAAACAGTCACCTTAGGGCCGGCAATGTCTGATCTAACGCGCGCCGCACTAAAGAAACTGCTGTTCCAGAACATGGATGTCTTTGCATGGACACCAGCAGACATGACGGGTGTTCCGCGACACATAGCTGAACACCGCCTAAACGTATCAGAAGAAGCCAAACCGGTGGTACATGCCAAGCACCATTTGGGAGACATAAAACATGACGCCATGAAAGAGCAGGTGATAGAGCTGTTGAACGCAGGAATCATCAGGGAGGTCAGATACCAAACATAGGTGGCAAGCCCAGTAATGGTTCAGAAGAATAACGGCAGCTGGAGAATGTGCGTGGATTACAAAGATCTGAACAAAGCGTGTCCACGGGATTGTTACGCCTTACCAGACATTGATGAAAAGATCGATTCACTTGCCACGTTCCGATGGAAATGTTTCCTTGATTGCTACAAAGGGTACCACCAGGTGCAGATGGCCGTACAAGACGAAGATAAAACCGCGTTCCGCACACCGACAGGACTGTACTGTTACACCAAGATGCCCTTCGGTCTGAAGAACGCGGGCGCGACCTATCAGAGGCTCATGAACGAAACTTTCCACGATGCCATCGGCAAGTACATCGAGGTGTACATGGATGATCTGGTTATTATGAGCAAAGAAGAGAGTACAATGTTGCTGAACATCCAAAAAACATTTGACACTCTGCGCGGAGTCAGCATCAAATTGAACCCTGCGAAATGCTCGTTCGGCATGGAAGAGGGGAAATTTCTGGGTTTCATTGTCACGAAAGATGGCTTCAAGGTAAATCCCGATAAGATTCAAGCAATCGAGCGCATGCCCTCACCTTCAACGATCAAGGAGATGCAGAAGCTGGCAGGACGGTTGGCAGCCCTCAACCGTTTCCTAGCAAACCATGCTGCCAAATCTTTCCCGTTCATAAAGACTCTCCGAAACTGCATGAAGAAGAGTCAATTTCAGTGGACGCCGGAAGCCGAGAGCGCGTTTCGAGAAATGAAAGATTGTCTCATCAAACTGCCAACGTTAACCGCACCAATCAAGGGAGAGCCTCTAATACTCTACTTATCAGCCTCCGACAGAGCAGTGGGAGCAGTATTACTTGTCGATCGGCAGGGTGTTCAAACGCCAGTTTATTATGTGTCACGAACTCTCACAGACCCAGAAACCCGGTACGCAATCATGGAAAAACTAGTACTCGCTCTGATCCACGCATCTAGGCGTCTGCGCAGGTATTTTGCCAACCACGTTATCCACGTGCTAACAAACTACAACATTGGCAATATCCTCGCAAGGCCAGAGATCTCAGGGAGACTAGCGAAGTGGGCAATCGAGCTCGGAGGTCATAATGTCGTTTTCAGGCCAAGACCGGCGATCAAGGGTCAAGTCCTCGCAGACTTCTTGACGGAAGTACCGGACGACAAAGACCGAGAATGTAAAGCAATGGAAAAAGCTGAGAAGCAACAAGTGGAAGAACCATGGCTGTTATACACAGATGGCGCGTCTAACGAAGACGGCGCAGGCGCAGGGCTACGGCTGGTGAGCCCCGACAAACATGAGTTCACCTACGCCATACGCCTAGAGTTTAAAAGCACAAACAACGAAGCCGAATACGAAGCTTTCCTTGCTGGGCTAAGACTAGCAATCAAAATGGGAGTTAGACACATCGAAGCGCATGTGGACTCCATGTTGGTAGCGGGGCAAATCAATGGGCAATATGAAGCTAAAGGAGATACAATGGCACTTTACTTGAGCCAAGCAAAGACGCTGTTGCAAACCTTCTACTCCTATAAAGTGCACCACATCAACAGGAGTGAGAACAAGCCAGCAGATGCGTTGAGTAAACTCGCCTCTACAAGCTTCCAACATCTAGCGAAGGATGTACGCATAGAGGTATTAAGCAACCCATCGGTGCCATTAAGAGAGGTAAGCGTCGTGCAACTAGGAACAACGTCATGGATGACTCCGATAATAGCATACCTCCAATCCGGAATACTCCCGGAGAACAAAGCGGAGGCGAGAAAAATCCAGTACAAATCCGAACACTACCAGATGGCCGATGGGATCTTATACAGAAAATCATACCTCGGGCCTTTGCTTAGATGTGTTGATCCCGAAGACGCAAATTATTTGATCAGAGAAGTACACGAGGGAATTTGTGGTATACATGCCGGTCCAAGAATGGTGGTGGCGAAAGTCATGAATGCAGGGTATTACTGGCCCGGAATGCATTTTGATGCGGTCAAAGAATTGAGGAAGTGCAGCGGATGCCAAAGGCATGCTCCCAAGACAATGCGCCCCAAGAATGAGTTGGTACCAGTAACCACGACATGGCCCTTTCAACAATGGGGAATAGACATGGTCGGTCCTTTTCCCGAGGCCCCTGGTGCGGTCAAATTTATAATAGTCGCAGGCGACTATTTCACCAAATGGGTAGAGGCGAAGGCCCTCGCATCAACCACAGCCACCGTGGTCAAAAAATTCATCTGGGAGCAAATCATATGTCGCTTTGGGTTACCCCTCAAGATCGTCACCGACAATGGAACCAACTTTGCCGAAGATAATCTTCAACAGTGGTTTAAAGAATTACACATCGAGCACACTTTCTCCTCGGTCGCGCACCCACAGGGGAATGGCCAAGTTGAAGCTGTCAATAAAAGTATCGTTGATGGAATCAAGGCAAGGTTAGGAGAAAAGCGAAGAGGTTGGGTAGACGAACTGCCCAGCATCTTGTGGGCCCACAGGACGATGCCCAAAACCAGCAATGGCGAAACACCGTTTAGCCTGGTTTATGGATCAGAGGCTGTAATACCAGCGGAAATAGGATTGCCGTCACCTCGAATGCTCTCGATAAACTCGATCAACAATGAAGAAGAGAGGAGACTCGACCTCGACCTCCTAGAAGAACGGAGAGAAATGACGGCAATCAATGAAGCGAAGTACAAAACAAAGCTGGAAAAATATTACAACACTAAAGTCAGAATTTGCACCTTCAACCCAGGAGACTATGTCCTCAGGGACAACGAAGCCTCAAATGCAGAAAAGCCTGGGAAGTTGGCTCCCAAGTGGGAGGGCCCATATGTCGTCGACACCGTGCTCGGGAAAGGAGCTTATAAGTTGCGCACCATCGACAACAAGGCCGTTCCTCGCACATGGAACGCCCAACAACTGAGAAAATGCTACCTGTGAAAGCAATTCATGTAATAGCAATGGCCACGTCGCCAACACATTTATGATAATACAAGAAGTGTTTGGCTATATTTCTTTCATGCAAATTTCTTTGTCATAACTGCATATATTACTTTGGGCATACACGAAAACACCAATGGCTCGACCATTAGGAAACGTTGTAGACCTCCAAGGCCTGTCACATACAAGTGCACAGCCGGGTCAGACACACAACTAAAGCCTAACAAACGCCAAACAAATACTTCGTGCCCACATAAACACGAAAATATCAAAACACAGGACATAAATACATTGTAAACACCCCCAAGGCTACACAAAGCTGGGTACACACAATAACCTGTAACTCGATCACTTCGTAACCACGAACCAACCTGCGCACAGAAACGACAGAACAAAACGTTGTAACAAACACAACAAAACCTGTCAGCGCCATCATTCATTCGTGTTACCTGAATCAAAGTAATTAAACATGCACATATTATGACGATAGCAAGACTCGCATGAAAATAAAAGCAAATATCTGTATAACTAAAGCAAGTCACACCAGTTTATCCAGAAACACGACAGGAAAGCAAGAGTTTAAATCGTTTACAAACTTGTCTAACAAGTACAGGACCACCCAAGGTCATACGCGGCACGCAAGCCGGAGTTCTCTCATTGAGGATGACTGGTCCCAGTGCCTCCAGCTGCACTACCTTCATCGCCAAGAGCTCGCTTCAACAAAGCAACACCATCAGACTTCCGCGCCAACTTTTGGGCAGCTTTGACAACGGCAAATTCCAAGGACGAGAACTCCTTACGCTTAACAGCATATTTACCATCACAATCCTCTTTAAATAACTCAAAATGGTAATCTTTCTCACCACTCGCAGCTGCAGCTCGCCCCTCAGCATAGCCATACTTTCGGCCACTATCATAGCCCGCCTGCCCCAACTCAAACATGTAGTTGGCCAGCTCATGTGAGTTCACGATGCGATCAGCAATCTACACGACACAACACAAATAAGAGACAGAGGACAAAATCACATACATAAGAGAACAGAAGTTACCAGAGGCACCGCGCGAGAAAGCAACCATTTACAGTCAGCCGACGTTTCTTCAGCAAGAAGCTCAGAGGCTTGGCACTCAACAGTTTTCTCTTGGAGGAGACGATCAACACTTTCATACTGTCTGGCAATATCATCCAGCTTTGCGATGCGAGCAACATACTCCTTCTCCTTCTTATCAAACGCCTCTTGTGCCCGTTGAGCTGCCTCAGCTTGCTCAGTTTTCTCGTTAGACAACCGCACGATCGCTTCACGCTGAGTTTTCAGTTCAGCATTCACGCGCTCACACGCGGTTTCCCAATGTTTCTGCTTCTCAGCATTTTTCTTCCTTTCTTGGGCGAGTTTTTCCTCCGCATCAGCAAGCCTCCACTCCAACCCTTTTTTCTCAGCATTGAATTTTTCCTTCTCTTCCGCAAGCAGCCTCTTATCATTCTCAAACTCCAATGTGTCTTCCCCCATCTGCCTCCACTCACGAACAATCTCCTGAGTAGTAGAGAAAAAATTAACCCCGGCTTGAACATGATCATCTAACAGTTCGAACCGGCGGCGTCTTTTCTGAAACATCCTCTCAGCTGGGGGGAGAGACAACGAATAGAAGTCATGGCAATTCCCAAGGTTATCCATCCTAGAACCTTGGGTCAAGTTCCAACGGGGGACGTGCGGGAGATCGTCACATGCAGGATTGGTGGTATCAAAAGAATCAGCATGAACTGTTCCAAATTGGGGGCTGCGGCCGACACCAGAGGTCGCACCACCACCGTCACCCGGTGGGCGTTTGGTGTATATCGTATGGCGTGGCGTGGCTTCACTCGTTTCTGTTTGGACCTCCACGTTTTTACCACGACCACCATCACCACCACCAGCACCTCCCGCAACCTCTGCACCTGCCTTGTCACCACCTTCACCAACCTGCTCAACAACACCTTCTTTCCTCTTCTCACCAGAGGTTCCATGAGGAGGAGTCAAGCCATATGTCCTCGAAGGCGGGGAGGCAGGGGGGGTAATCTTAGAAATGTCAATCTTGTGCGCATCTTTGGCTGGTTTGACGCCTGCCACAAAGCAAGCAAACACATTCAGAAGAAAGAAAGGAAAAGAAGACAAACACAAGCGCAAACGGGAAACTGAAAAAACGAGTACCAGAAGCTTCAAAGATTTTCTCCAACAAATCCGTGGGTTTCTCAGCAAAAATACCCAGGTCAATTTCCGATTCAGAAGGAGCAGGGGGATCCTCCTTTTGCAGTTTAATCTTTTTCGCAGCCAACGCAGCAGCCGCTTGCTCGTCAAGTTTCCTCTTCTTCTCTTCGAAAGCTTTCTTCTGCATCATTTCTGTTAAAGTCGCGCGGTCCTCGGGCTCCGACACAGGACGTTTCTCTCCAACCCCTAAACCGGGCAACGTATCAGAAACGACAACATAATCAAGGTTACGATGAGAGTGAAGTCGCTTACGGGGAGACTTAGCAGAGGTTTCTTCAGCCTTTTTCCCTTTCCCTTCCGCCTTGTCAGCCTTCGTTTTTCTCCTCGTCTCCAACGGCTCAACAGTCTCGACCGGAATCTCCAAATCATCACCAACAACCTCGTGCACCGGCTCTTGCACAACCCCCTGCACCGAACCTGCACGCGCGGAACGAGAGGTTAGGCCCTCTAAAGATCTGCCTGACCCATCACTAGAGAGAACGATCACTTCCTCTCTACGGGAATCAAATACATCATCATCATTATCACTATCTTCACCTAGGACAGTATTGGCAAAAGCAGTGAAACTCTCATTGCTTGGATGCAGAAACCGACCACGGATCTGATCCAACCAAGGCTGCTTCTCGGGCTTCTATATCGCCTCAACCATCGCCCCCGGTGCCTTAACATCCAGAACGTTCAACAACGCGAAACCCACTGCACAAAATGATGGAGATGAAGAACAACACACAAACAACACAACGTTCAAAATACAAACAAAAAAAAAAGAGGGGGGAGGAGAGAGAAAAGGAGCTCATGAAGCGAGACATACACTTGCCCTCATGACCATAAACCGGAACTCCCAGCCGATGTTTAGGGACCCACTTCATGCTCATCCCAGCACCAACCAACGCCAGTTCATCAAGTTGAATTATGGGAGTGGCTTTACGGGTCAACCTCTTGTACCAGTCTTGATCAGCAAAATTTGCAACCACATCAACCTTTGGGATACCCTCATCCACAGACCTATAATGCATGTCCACAGGTACCACACCCCGGCGAATATAAAAAAACTTTTGCTTCCAGTCATGAAGACTTTTCAGTGGCACAGAGCAAACCGGAGAAACATTGGCACGAGCACTGAAAGAGTAAAACCCGCTCGTATACGTAACAGTGTAGAAGACGTTGAACATCTCAAACGTTGGATCCAAACGATTCGCCATACAAACAAACTCGAAGTGAGTAATCCGAGGTAATCCGATGGCATTTATCTGAGAGATGTGAAGACCATAGCCCCTCAAAACATCAGCAGTAAATCGAGTCATCGGAAGCCTAAAGTTACCCTCCCGGAAGAAAGCAGCATAAAGTGTCATGTACCCAGGAGGAGCATCCATGGCTGTAGAACCAGGGGTAGG
This sequence comes from Helianthus tuberosus, assembly GCA_030545235.1. Lineage (NCBI taxonomy): Eukaryota > Viridiplantae > Streptophyta > Magnoliopsida > Asterales > Asteraceae > Helianthus > Helianthus tuberosus. The sequence continues at coordinate 6,828,886 of CM060393.1, forward strand.
ATACTGAGCACCCCAATCAGGGAGGAAACCCATCTCCCGTACTAAATTCTGGAATTCCTCCTCTTTCCAACTTATCACCGCCTGATCCGGGCCAGGAGGAGTTTTCCCTTTGTTCCGCTTCCTCCGTGAAGAAGGATTTGAAGAAGACATCGTAAAAATATGAACAATAACGAGAACGAAATCAAGAAGAAGGAATGAAAATAAAGGGGGAAGAGAGGAACCAAGAATTCAAATTTTTGAAACTTCAAAGGAATGTTGAAGAAAGAGAAGGGCACCGAATATTTATACCCATCGCATTTAATGCGATGGGAAGTGGGGGCGTCAGAATTTAAAAAGCAACCACTAGGGGAGAGATACGTAAGCAGAAGAGAGGTGACGGCACCTCTTTTTCCGGAAAAAAGCAACTGTTCACCTGACACCTAGCTGAAAAGCAACTGACGGCGACTGAAAAGACCACTGTTTACCAGACATCAGACAGTCACGTCAGTCATGCTCTCCCCAAGACATCAAGGCTTCTTCCTGAAGACAACAAACAAAAAGAGTCTTCTTCAAACTCATGCGCCATGCGCCGTGCGTCCATTTGGCTCACCTTCGCAAGGAGTCAAAACTCATGCGCCATGCGCCATGCGTCCATTTGGCTCACCTTTGCAAGGAGTCAGAACTCATGCGCCATGCGTCCATTTGGCTCACCTTCGCAAGGAGTCAAAACTCATGCGCCATGCGCCATGCGCCATGCGCCATGCGCCATGCGCCATGCGTCCATTTGGCTCACCTTTGCAAGGAGTCAGAACTCATGCGCCATGCGTCCATTTGGCTCACCTTCGCAAGGAGTCAAAACTCATGCGCCATGCGTCCATTTGGCTCACCTTTTGCAAGGAGTCAGAGCTCATGCGCCATGCGCCCACCAGGGGAAAATTTGAAGGATAACACAAAAACCCCACACCATAACAAGCACTACCTTCATAAGTCCAGAATCCCTCCTAGACGATCAACTCAACTAGAAGGCACACTGGACTGGGGGGACTTGAAGAGGTATGGTCCAAATCCCTTGCCCACATGGCAAGAACCACACCACTTCCCCATCCTATGTGGCGCTGAACATCCAGAAGCTTCTAGAAGGTTCTGGAAAATATCTAGGTGGCTCCAAAGATGCTTCACCCGACATAAAGGACAACACGTGTCACCAGTCAGCAGGCGCCAGGTAGGCCTGCAACGGATCCAGGGGCAGGCAGACAATGCCAGTACGACGTCTTCCTGAATAGGCAAATGCAGGCGCGCCACGTGTACCACTACACTTACCACAGCAGAGGAGACCAAATGGATATTCCCCTTGGTCGGACAGCTGGCGCGCGTACACAGCTGGCACTGTTGCTCCTTCCCTCCTTCACCCTCCGGCTATAAATAAGACCCTCCATCACCCAGGTTGATTCTCTGGCTCTCTATATTCTCACACATAAACACACACTGTTTATCCTTCATCAGAACAGTACTTATTCTCACGCCGGAGCCTGGTTCAGAGGGAAACCCCTTTTCTCCCCTCTGAACGAGATTAACGGCGTTACTGTTTTGCAGGGTCAAGGCCATTTTCGCGAGCAGAAAGGGAGATTGAACCCACCGAAGGAATACCCCCACAGATTAACCCTAGTGTTAGCCTGTGTTTCATCATGCACACTGCCATGAAGTTATAAAAGTTGCTAGATAGCAAGTCACGGATTGTATTAAAATATTACTTCAATTTAGCAAGTGATTTAGAAAGGTGGTGATTTTGGCCCGTTTCCTTACAGAGTTACAGATGGACCCGTTTGGGTTTATATTACATCTCTAATGAGTTATTAACAGGTCAAGTGAGTCGAAATCACCGAAATAGGCCTATAAATGAACTGTTCATTTAACTTTAACCGAACATGAACACGTACACGAACACCAACATAAACGAACCAAATAAATAAATATAAATAAACGAACATAAATGAATTAACAAATTGTGTGTCCATGTTCGTCCGTTTATTTAATAACAAACATAAACGAACATAAACAAATTTAAATAAAGGAACCTAAAAGAATGACAAAATGTGTTCATGTTTGTTCGTTTATTAAATAAATGAACATAAACGAACTTCCGGCCAAACAAGTTCATGAACGTTCGATTCATTTACTGGCCTACACCCAAAGTATATTTTTAAAGCTGCGACCTTTTGAACTGCTACTGCGCACTATTTGTAACCAGCATCATCCGTGATCCCACCTGAACCAGAAGAAACCTGTGTGAAATTCGAGCACATCTTCTTAATCTATTTGTATACGTTGGTATGTGTTTCTTTTCTCCCTCAACTTGCTTAATTTGTATCAACTGTCCAAACACATCTTCTTAATCTATTTGTATATAGTGATCAGTTAGAGTTTTGTTGTTTCATGCATACCAACTGTTTGATGAAATGCCTCATGAACAAAGTAGGTCTAATCATGCAAACCATGATGAGTTTTTACTCAGAGGTGTTGGGATTAATAAATTATTTTGAGAACAACAATCAATGTGTCATTTGTTGATATGGTGGCACAGTTGTTAAGGTTTCTGGATCACCAACACACACACACATCCGCAGTTTACTTTTTTGTTCCTTAAATATAGATTCAGTATTGCGCAAGAATGATATTTTATTAATAAATGGATCCTTTACATTTCATTTCATATGATTGTTAAATGTTATACCATTTACCTATTTTATTCTTCTACAACATGATTGCTAGGTTGCAGGGTATGAGAAGAAGCTGAAATCACAGGCTTCACAGTTTTGATCGTCATTCACTTGAAGAAACATAACAAATTGAATGAGGTATCTTCTTCTAATCTTGACATGTTTGATGATTATTTTGTGTTAAATCGTAAAATCATGCGTGTCAATCAAACACTAAATTTAATCAGAAGAATGGTAAGCCCGAACTAGATGAATGCTGTGCATGGTAATTATCTAATTAACAAACAACACCCAAAACTGTTTGTACCTGTCCCCAACACCCCTTATACGTGATATACGCCCAAACACACCATTATTTAAACCGGATACAAATACCTTGCTTGTCCCTTCCTTTCTCTCATTTTACCCAAACACAGACACATGTGTGTGTGCAACACAGTGGCAGCAAGGGTTCCCCTTCTCGTGCTTGTTATGGGATTATGCACCTTCGTTTATTTCTTTTATCAACGGCTTTTAAAGATTTTGTTTCTAGCATCAACAAATATTATTCAATTTCAGTAATATGCCCCACGTTTATATGCTTTAATTTAATAGATTTTTAAGTTTGATTTTGCTTCTTTGACATTATAGATATCCTTCAATGTAGGCACAAAATTAAATGTATCCTTCAATGTAGGCACAAAATAGGCTAATTGCTGAATATGGCTACTAAAATTTGTGTCTTGTGAGTCCATTTTCTCCTATTATGTGACTTTGTGATAGATGACTCAGAGCTTGAAAATCAATTGTCCAGACCATCACCTGGAATCTTATGAATACAGACAGGTGGGTTATGTCCCCTTTGGTTCATTGAGGCACACCTTATGGTGGAATCCTACATAAACAAAGATTTCATCTGTGATTAAAGATTGATACACGTACAAGAGTATATATATAAAAGATAATATTACACTCTAGGGGAAGGTTCAAATGAAAACCACTAGTTATGGTGAAAACTTGAAAACTAATTAAAAACCACTAAAAAGGAGGGGGGGAGACTTTTAATGAAGGAGGGGTAAAATTGAAAAAAAAAATATATAACTTTTCAAACATTTCCCATTTCTCCATACGTTATCATTTTAAAACAAAAATGGCACCATAAGATCACAAATTTTTGTATCTTTCATTCAAGTATATTCGAGCATATTTTTTATGACATAAAAAAAGATTTATGGTGTCGTCTTGTTTTCAATACTATTATTATAGTAGTGCACATGTGCAATATAACATGTACTACAATTGCATTACATGCTTAAAATTAGATTTTTGAGTCTAGTTTAGCTTTTAGGGTTAGTTTTTTTGGAGGTTTAGGATTAGGATTAGGTTTTTGGGTGTGGGGGGGAGGGGGGGTTTAGGTTTTTGGGGGGTGGGGGGTTTAGGTTTTTTTCGGGTTTATGTTTAGGGTTTAGTTTTAGGTTTTCGGGAGGGTGGGGGTGGGGGGGTTTAGGTTTTTGGGGGGTGGGGGGTTAGGCTTTTGGTGGGAGGGTGAATTTAGGTTTTTGGGGGGTGGGGGTGGGGGGGTTTAGGTTTTTGGGGGGTGTCGGTGGGGGGTGGGTTAAGTGGTTTAGGCTTTCCGTATTAGTGTACTACACATGTGCAGTACAACAAAAAAAAAAAAAAAAAAAATTTTTTTTTTTTTTTTTTTGAAATTTTTTTTTCATATATAAAAACCAGCGAATTTAATAAAAAAAAATTGAAAAAAAAAAAAAAAAATTTTTGTGTGTTTTTTAGGCTTTTTTTAGTTAGTTTTCGAGTTTTCGCGTTAAAAGTGGTTTTCATTTGAACCATCCCCTTACACTCTAAACCCTCTAATATAATATAATATTAAACTATGTCTAATAACACCCCGCAAGCTAAGGCCGTGGACTGGAGCTAAAATGGCGTATGGTGAGGTAACAGTTATCAACCCGGCCCTCTGTGTATACTCGGCACAGTTATGCTCACCTACGCGCTTGAATTAATCCAACGTTGTGTTTTGATTACGATTGATAAATTATGCTCAAAACCTGATGTCTTCAGCATTATTTTATAAAATTTATTCTATATGCCTTTTTGGATCTGATTTCCAGTGCTTACTTTTATACTAATTAATTTGTTTCATCAAAGATGTAATAGTGTAATCCCTGTTGGGAATTTCGGATTGAAGCCACTTGTCGTGCAAGGCTCAGGGAGGCAATTAAACAGTAGATAATTACAAATAACTGGATGTGATAAGGTTTAATTAGGCTCATTCTATACGCACCCCCCCTATTTCCTTATTACACCCCCCTTGTGAGAGGAAAACTGTCGGTTCCACGCAGGCCCCACCTGTAAGTATGTGAGAGGAGGGGGATGAAAAAAGTAAATAGGGGGTGCGTATAGTAGCACCCTTTAATTATCAATGATAATTATCATGTCCTAGATTTATTAATTGTTTAATTAATAAATTTGTGTGTAATTATAAATAATTGAATGTAATTCTTAATAATTTTTTTTTTTTTAATGGCTAACGTTACTCTCCCAAACTACTATATTTACAAATAACTCACCCATGCTTGGGATTGAACCCAAGACCTCCCACTAAGAGGCAAAAGCCTCTACCAAGTGAGCTAGCCCCACTTGACAATTCTTAATAAATGATTAAACTTTTATATATGTTTCTTTTAGGAGTTATACTTATTTTCCATATTCTTAATATAAAGTTTTTACCCATAGTTATTTAAAAATGTGTTATAAGTATTTAATAAGGGGGACTATAGAGAGGTAACTAATCATTTGAGCCTGAGTTATCTCTGTTTTCAGCCACATGATAAAGTAGTTGGTAGACTGTAATTTTGATAAAGTAGTTGGTAGACGGTAGGGAGTGGTTAAACACTTTGGAGTGGCAAATCAAAAAACCGACCAATCAGAGCGCGTCATGTCAATCAGTCAAAAGTGTTTAAACTTTGCTGAAAAGTGTTATGGTTTAAACACCTGCTGAAGTGGAAAACTTTTATTATTATTATTTTTTTGTGCACTATTTTATTTAATATTAATAAATGTACAATAAATACATTAAATTAAAAAACAATAAACTTTCATAAATTAAATTAAAAACATCAAAATTACACTAAATTAAAAAACAATAAAATTACATTAACTTGAAACAATTTAAACTAGTCTTCGTCAGAATCGACCAAAAGGTGGGGTAAATCTTGACTTGCGAGATGATCTATGAGATCGTGTTTTAGTCTCCAATGCGTGTCTTCATCCATCAACTCGCCCAACACCGTATCGTCTAGAGCGGGCTCGACCGGAGGATCCCGAATGTGCACCGGTGCTATCGCCTTTCCTTCATCTTTCAAAATCATATTGTGTAAAATAATACACGTGTACACGACACTTCTAATTTTTTTAACGGATTTTACTCGCATCGGTCGACTCAATACACCCCATTTCGCCTTCAAAACACCAAAAGCCCGTTCGACGTCTTTTCTTGCCACCTCATGTTGCCTCTTGAATTTCTTTTGGTCTACTTCGTGAGGGTAAGGGATCGACTTCACAAACACGGACCACGAAGGGTAGATTCCATCCACGAGCAAATAACCACGTTTTTAACGTAAAATGGACATTTTGGCGCGGTTCCATTTCGTTCCGTTAAAAATAATGGAGATTGTTGTAGAACATTGATATCGTTTTGAGAACCCGGTGGACCGGCAAAAGCATGCCAAAACCATAAGTCTTGAGAAGCAACCGCTTCGAGCATAACAGTCGGGTATCGATGATCTCCTCGCATATATTGGCCTCGATACTCTGTCGGACAAAATCGCCAAATGAAATGGGTGCAATCAAGGCTACCGAACATACCTGGAATGTGATGTTTTTCCTCATGAGCTTGGTATAAAAGTGCCATGTCGTGGCTTGTCGGTCTACGTAAGAACTCTGGACCGTATATTTTGCAAACCGTGTCGCAAAAATATTCTAGGCACTCGCGGGAAGTTCTTTCGGCCATATGCAAGTACTCGTCGTTCTCGTCTGGAGTGTTACCAGTTGCGAGCTGTTTAATAGCCGATGTCACCTTTTGCAACGACGTAAAGCCCTTCTTACCTCGCGCATCGGGGGCCTCTTCAAACCACGGGTCGTTCTCTTCCACGTCGGCCACAATTTTTAGAAACAAACGTTTCGACATACGGAACCTATGCCGAAAGATATCTTCGTTGTACTTCGGGTCTTCGACAAAATAATCCGCCATGAGTGTCTCATGCCCCTCCTCACGTCGACGTTCAATATATCTCCTTCGGTTAGATGTGCCCGTGTCTTGAAGTTCGGCTTCTTCGATGAGATTTTGAAAAAAAAAGAATGCTACTATCGGATGAATCGTCGCTACTCATGGGTGGGAACCATAACGGGAGTTCATCCGCCATTTTGTTTTGTAAATGTTTGGGAAGAATTTGTGGTATTTTTTGGTTTGGTTGGGTATATATTTGAAGGTATTTGGTTAGAGTTTGGTTTGATATTTATAGTTTAATATTTTAAAGAAATTTTTTTTTATTTGAACGGTAATATTACCGTTAATACCTGGCCCACCTTTCAAAATAATGCTTTCCCGACTCGGTAACCAGTCCCCGATTGCTTTGCTTTGCCGCGTCGCCAAAAGGTCAGCGCCGGTGTTTGCTGATCGGCAAACTGCTTTGCCGCCCGTTGCCGAGTCCCACACCGTACACCCTAAGTGTTATGAAGTTTCCTCTGTATGACTTTTCTATTATTGGAGGAGGAAATATCTCAAAGCTGACTTTTGCGTTGTTTAAAAGTGTTATGAAGTTTCCTCTGTATGACTTTTCTATTATTGGAGGAGGAAATATCTCAAGTATTTAATATAGAGTGAACTAGGTTAGAACCCCGTGTATTACACGGGTTGAGTAAATTTAATTTTATATATTAAATAATGAAAAAAGTTACATTTTTAAGAACCTCATGTGTTATACGGGTTGAGCACATGTAATTTTATATACCAAAGAATAAGAAGTTATATCTTTATAAACCCTATGTATTATATGGATTGAATAAATCTAATTTCATATACTACATAGTAAAAAAGTTATATTTTTAAAAACCTCGTGTATTACACGAGTTGCATAAATGTAATTTTGTGTAGTAGTATCTTTACAAAAATTAACGAATATACTCGATATACGATGGATGGAGTGATTGGGGTTATGGTTCTTATAAATGTCACGTAAACATAGTGATTATCGTATTTAAGTTGAGAATTGAACACGGAAATAAAAGTATAGAACCAATAAACGTTGATTAATATTTTTGTTTACCCCTTATAAACATTTTTTAAATAGATTCTATCCTTAACTACTTTAGTTTAATAAAATAAATAAATCATTTACATTATATTAATTTATATCGAATGGATTAGTCCAAGCGTTATGTGATGTGTTAACCATATGAAAACGCACGTTTTGACGTATCCAATTGAACTCAATATATCCTATAGTTGCATTGCGATTGGATCAAAACGTAACATAAATCGAATTTATGGCGTACAATCATAACGTGTTATACGTGACCCGACTAACTCGAATTTATATCGTCAAGGCAAAAACTCTTGAGGGGGTCAAAGTGGCATTTACAAAGTTCATAAAAAGTTAAGTGGTTAAAAATTGCATTTCCTGAACTTAAGGGCTAAGAAATGGAAAAGATAAAATTAAATAAAGTTTTGGGGTAAGAGGGAAACTAACAAAGTTATAAATATTATAAAATATTATATTATCTCCTATACAAATTGTTTAAATTTATATTAAATTTAATTTTATAATTATTTTTTAATTGTTAATTATCTATAAAAATAGATGTCTTCAATGAATGACAAGTATCCCAAAAATGGTTTCTTTTATTATATAGTATAGATTTCAAGTTTTGCCATTTATCTTTATATCTAATTTTAAGCGGTGTCCTTTATCTTTAAAATTGACGACTTTTGTACTTAATGTTTCAAAATATTAAACGTTATATCCTTTAGCCCTAACACAGTTAATTTTAACTGTTAGAGTTAATTACTGTTTTCGTCCCTGTGGTTTGTCAAAAATCACTATTTCAGTCCATTAGTTTAAAAATTACGATTTCCGTCCCTGTAATTTCACTTTCGTAACCATTTCAGTCACTGTGGTTTCACTTTCGTAACCGTTTCAATCCATTATTCTGTTAAGTACAGGGACTGAAATGGTTACGAGGTGGACTGAAATGGTTACGAAAGTAAAACCATATGGACTGTAATCGTAATTTTTAAACTAATGGACTGAAATAGTGATTTTTGACAAACCATAAGGACGAAAACAGTAATTAACTCTAACTGTTAAGTGAAGGGTAATTTGGTCTTTTTTACTTGTTTAATTAAGAAAACCATTTTAATGATTTTAAATTTTAATAAACTAAACAAAAACAATTATAAATCTCTAAACACACACTCTCTCTTCTCAGTGACACACACTTTCGTAACCGTTTCAATCCATTATTCTGTTAAGTACAGGGACTGAAATGGTTACGAGGTGGACTGAAATGGTTACGAAAGTAAAACCATATGGACTGTAATCGCAATTTTTAAACTAATGGACTGAAATAGTGATTTTTGACAAACCATAAGGACGAAAACAGTAATTAACTCTAACTGTTAAGTGAAGGGTAATTTGGTCTTTTTTACTTGTTTAATTAAGAAAACCATTTTAATGATTTTAAATTTTAATAAACTAAACAAAAACAATTATAAATCTCTAAACACACACTCTCTCTTCTCAGTGACACACTCTTTCCCTCTCTACTCTCTCACTAGCACCACACACCAGCACTACCACCGCATAACGCCAACACCACCCCCACACCACCACCGCACCAACCCACGCCTCGGATCTGTACTTGTTGACCGAGATTGGGTTGACCACTGAAGAACCAAAGAATCGTATTTAGACCGGAGCCTGTAAACGAGGGTTTGGATCTTGTGAGAGAACTTGGGGAACAGTCCTGCAAAACAGAAAACCGTTAGGCTCGCCGCAGAGATGGGAGGGCCCCTCTGCGACCACCCTCCGGCGTGAGGATAAGTATTGGTAGAGAGAGAAAATAGAGAGAGAGAGTAAGGACGAAGGTTCAGAAAATCGTACTTGGCTTTGTACTTGATGGGGTATTTATAGTAGTCAACTTAGATGACATCATCCTTCCAGACGCACTTGAACGGAGGTTCGTCTTCGGAGGTTCTTGATGTTGGACGGACATTATTCGGATGTACGTCCAGGTGGAGTCTTGTTCGTCCTGGGAATCATGTCCGGCTTCGGACATGTGTCTTCAAGTCCCCCAGTTTGGTAAGTCTTTTTATAAAAACTTAGCAAACTATTATTTCAAGTTTTTTGTCCTATTCGGATGATGTGTCATCACGGGAGTGGTCAGAGTCGATGACGTGGTGTGATTTGAATGGTGATGACGTGGCGTGGGTGACTTTCGTGATTCGACGGTCGGTCACCTACCTGTGACGGTAGCAATTCCCCGTGTTGGAATTCGTGGGAGGTGACGGTTGATGTGACTACCCCGCGACCGACTCAAACCCTTATAAAATCACTTTTTACCATTTCATTTTTACACTTCTTCTCTCATCTTTTTCCTTCTCTGCTGTTACCCTCTTCTTCTTGAGTCTCTTCTTCTTCCTCAAGGTGCGTCCATTTCTTTTACTTAAACTTCTTATTTTATGAAATGGCTCCTGGTAAGGAAAATCTTGCAGAGAGCGTTAGTGTGCTTACCCAACGTCAGTTGGATAAGTTCATTAGGGATTATCGGATTCCTTTAGATCTTCACCCGATCCTTCCCTCCGAAAGGGAAGCAATATATCCGTTCCGTCAAGGGAAGTTTCCCTTTTATACTCGTGTCTGTAATTTCGCGAATTATAGGGTTCCTTTCTCTCGTTTCTTGATTAGGGTTTTGCAATATTTTAGGGTCCATATTTGTCAGGTTAACCCCTTCGGCCTTAGCCGCATTAGCCATTTTGAAATTTCTTGCCGAGCATTAGATCGGAAGCCGGACTTGAACGTTTTTCGTTATTTTTACGAGTTCATAACGGTCGGAGATTGGTACACATTTGCACACCGAAAGAATGTCCCTTCCCCGTCTTCTGGCGAGCGGTCTAGCCTGAAGAACTGGAAAGATAATTTTTTCTGGTTGGATGACCGCTGCCTACCGGAGGATATGAGGTGGCGATTCAAGGATCAGACGATGTCCTTTGATGAAGACTTTGTTTATGATGAAAATCTTGTCCGTGCCCTGATTGATCATAAATCTCTCATCCGTCCCCTTCCTGAGCATTTCCTTTGGTTAGGTCGCGTCAGTTTTTCCTGGGCCCAAGGGGATAATGATTGGCCGATTATTCGCCGAAAGAGTGATCGTAAGTTTCGGCCCTTTACGTCCCCTTCGGTGCCATTACTTTGTTTATTTTGCTGACTTTCCTTTGTTTTTGGGAACGCAGGTGTCACGATGTCTCTTCTTGATGCTTTAAAGGTTCCAAGCATGGATATTTTTGATTTCGATTTTGGGGATCAAGGCGAGGAGGAGGTTCCTTTTATGAAACAAATAGCATCTTCAGCCCAACCAATCCGTCCGGAGGTGACTCAAAAAGTGACCGAGCCTTCTATTGCAGAGGCAACCTCTTCTATTCCTCAGGACGTGCCTGAGCGAGTTGCTGCTGAGGCTACTTCTTCCCTTCCATTATCTTTAAAGGATGCTGAGGGTTCGTCCGGATCACGAACTGGTAAGAAGTCTTTCATTGACGATGTGGATAGTGATCCGGAGTTCCGCGGTCTGGATGAGGCTTTACAATACCGACCTTCTTCAAAAGGTGTTATATCGGGTGTGGATTTATCAGGTGTTGTTCTGAAGGCCAGCTCTCATAAAAGAAAAAAGGGATCGGTTCAAATTCGGGCTACCGACCCACTTCCATTGCCCAGGTCCAAGAAAGCAAAAAAGGATTCTCATTCCGAAGGTAACGTAATAGAAGAATTGGACGAACACATTACCGGAGGTAAGTTTTCTAGAGAAGAGGCTGCTTTGGCTCGTTCTAAACCAACTCCTGCGTATTCAGGTTTTGTTCCTGATAGTGAAGTGGAAAGCATGGAGGTTGAGAATCCGGTTGTTACAGATAAGGAAAAAGGTCATGAGCCAAAGGTGGTGACTTTTTCAGGTACGCATTTGGGCTCATCCTTGGGTCCGGACTGTTTTGCAGATGATGAGGAAGATCAAGTGTCTTCTCTTCCTTCATCTTGGTTCGGACCTGAGTTGATGTCCTTTTTTCGATATGCAGATTTGTTTTCGGATGACATGGATATCGACCCGGCAACTGCCGAAGAAAAGTTTGTTCCTGACTGGGATATCCGGAACAAAGATTCGGTGATGGATACTTTGGTTGCCAGAACCATGCTTTTCAATATCAACACTCCGATAGACCATGCAAGGAGTCGGAAGATGAAGAACCCAGATTTGGGGGCTGCGGTTTTGACCAATCAAGCTCAATCAAACATCTTTGTTACGGAGCTATATCGTCGGTGGGTGGAAGCGGAGACGGTAAGGGAGAATTTGGAGAAGGAAGCTCGCTCTTTGAAGCGTAAAGTTCAGAAGAGTCCGGAGGCGGCGAAGAAAATTGCTCAGTTAACCCAAGATCTTCAATCTCAGCAGGAGAAGGTTAATTTTTTGATTGCTCAAAATCAGTCGTCCCAAGCAGCTGCGGCTGCTGCTGCGGAGGGTAGAGATAAAATTTCTTCGGAGTTTACGGCTTTTTCTGAATCAATGAGACGGAAGGATGAAGAGCACAAGAGTGTTTTGGCGAAGATGGAGGATTCTCTTAATAAGGCTCGTCTTTCTTATGAGAGCATGATGGCTGGTACGTCCTTTTCCTGATTTACTTGATTTTTGTTTCTCTTGTTTTTTCTAACACTTTTTCCAGAACGGGACGCGCTGAAATCAGGGGAGGCTGACTTAAAGGACCGGATTGCGGAACTTGAGGCGGAGAATGCTTCCTTGAAAGCTAAAGGAGAGGGTCTTCAGGAAACGAAAGTTTGGATGCTCTTGGAAGGGGCAAAGCTTCTGGCGAAGAATATTCACAAAGGGAAGGAGATGACTGCTGCTGTTGCTGCGGTTAACAATGCAATGAGTGCGGTGGGTATCAACTCAGGTGTACATGCTGGGTACGTACATGCTTTGCAGAAGAAGACCGCTTATAAAGATGTTCCGGTTCTGAATCGCAATGCCACGGAGGAGTTGAAGGCGGTCGTGACTTGCTTCGATACTCTTAAATTTCCGGTGATAGAAGATCTGCCGAAGCTTGCCAACGCGCCTCTCTCTGAAATCAAGAAAGCCCTTCGTTTTGCAAGTGAATGACTTTTCGGAGAAGTAAGGTGGACATGCCCGGCTCTTTGGGGTATGCACCTTGGAGGTTTATAATCGATTTAGTAATTTTGTAAGGTGGACATGTCCGGTAGCTTGGGACATGCACCTTATGTGGGATGAATGTAATGATGCTTTTACCAATGTTTGAACAATTATCCTTTGTAAATAACAATGTAACTTCCGGTTTATATAAGTCCGGTTAGTTTTTTGATGTAAACACTTGCTTATTCATGCGTCCATGGTATGTGTTTTGCATTTCTTACTTTTCTAGAACGTTCATTTTAAAACACGGATCCGATTTGTCTTGATTTTGTTAGGATAATTTTTTTTTTATGAAGGAAAAGTACAGACAAGACCAGTTCGTCTTTCCTTTTAGGGTTAGCATCCCTAGTTCGGCCGAAAATTATACTTGTTGCAACGTTGTTAAAGATAGAAAATTTCATTCTATTTTCTTTTCCGGAGTTTTATGCTTCTCCGATTGACATAGTAAAAACATTTCATGCAATCCGTGGGTAAGACCCTCCACGGTTTTTTGGAATTTATAATTCGTTCGGTGCGGGTATATCCATCCGCGTTACATGGAAATAAAAAGAGTGACGGTGGCCGTAGCTCCGTATTACATAGTCTTATTAAAAATAAGAAACTTTTCAAAGAAAACATTTCTTCAGGTGAACCCCATTCCAGGTGCGTGGTATGATGGTTCCGTCTATTTTCTTGAGTGTGTATGCACCGTCTCTTCCCGCAGTGTTAATCAGGTAAGGACCTTCCCACTTTGGTGCCATTTTTCCGGAACCTTCTACCAAACTTGCTTCGTTACTCCGCATGACGTAGTCCCCGACTTTGAATCGAACCTCCTTCACCTTTGAGTTATAATGCTTCTCTAACTCTTGTTTATATTTCGCCTCTCGGATTGCCGCGAGCTCTCTTCTTTCTTCGGCTAAATCCAGGTTTAGAAGGAGTTCCAGTTGATTTTCTTCTTGACTCAGCTGCATGCGGGGAGTGGGTATACCTACTTCGGCGGGAATAACTGCTTCGGTGCCGTATGTCAAGCTGAAGGGAGTTTCCCTGTTGCTTGTTTTCGGCATCGTTCGATGTGCCCATAGAACGTGCGGGAGTTCATCCGCCCATGAAACACCTTCCTTCCCCAAGCGCTTCTTGATGCCTTCCACGATGCTGCGGTTGGCTCTTTCAACTTGTCCGTTAGCTTGGGGATGGGCTACCGAAGCAAAATTCTGTTCGATACACATTCTCTCGCACCATGTCTTGAATGGTTTCTCGGTGAACTGTTTTCCGTTGTCACTGACTATGCACATCGGCATTCCATATCTGCACACTATGTTCTCCCAGGCAAACCTCAGCACTTGCTCCCCTGTGATGGTCCGGAGGGGCTTGGCTTCAACCCATTTTGTGAAATAATCAATGGCTACCAACAAGAATCTTACTCCTCCAGTGGAGGCGGGGAAAGGACCCACAATATCGATCCCCCATTTCTGGAAGGGCCATGCTGATGTTACCGGGACGAGGTTATTCTTGGCTCGGTGGCTAATGGGAGCGTGGCGTTGGCAATCTTCACATGATTGTAGTTCGTTTACTGCACTCTGGTGCATACCCGGCCAAAAATATCCGGCATTCATTATCTTGGCGATAACCATCCTTGGTCCAGCATGAATGCCGCATATCCCCCAGTGGATTTCTCTTATGACGTAGCTGGCTTCTTCTGGCGTCAAGCATTTTAAGAGTGGACCTAAAAAGGTTTTTCTGTAAAGTTGGCCGTTATGGATCTGATATTGCAATGCTTTGACCTTTAATTTCCGAGCCTGAGCTTTGTCTTCCGGAAGCTTTCCTTCTTTCAAGTAATCCACAATCGGAGTCATCCAAGATTTTTCGCCAACAGAGACTGTCATGACCGGCTCCATCTGTTGGATGGCTGGGGCTTGCAAGGTTTCTACTAAGACTTCTTTTGACAGATGACAGAATGCTACGGACGCAAGTTTACTCAAGGCATCGGCCTTTTTGTTTTTGCTCCGCGGTATATGCACTATCTTGCAAGAGTCGAAGGAGGAAATCAAACTATTAACTTGCTGGAGGTACCGGATCATGTTATTCTCTCGGGCTTCGTACTCTCCACTGACTTGGTTTGCTACCAGCAATGAATCAA
The DNA here is from genome assembly GCA_030545235.1 of Helianthus tuberosus. Lineage (NCBI taxonomy): Eukaryota > Viridiplantae > Streptophyta > Magnoliopsida > Asterales > Asteraceae > Helianthus > Helianthus tuberosus. The sequence goes on from CM060393.1 coordinate 6,844,162, forward strand.
CATGTGCTAACACGGAGGTTGCTCCGGCTTTGGCTGCGGTTTGGAGGCCTGCAAGGAGAGCCTCGTATTCCGCTTCATTGTTTGAAGTTTTAAATTCGAATCGTAAGGCATAAGTGTACTCTATTCCTTCTGGATCTATAAGAATTAGCCCGGCCCCTGATCCTTCTTTACTGGAGGCTCCATCCGTATATAAGTTCCATACCCTTGGTAGGGCAGATTTTTCTTGGGTGCTTTCTCCGGTTGGAACCTCCGCAAGGAAATCTGCCACCGCCTGGCCTTTCACCGGTCCTCTGGTACGATAGGTGATGTCGAAAGCACTGAGTTCAATTGCCCATTTTGTGAGACGTCCGGAGACCTCTGGCTTTCTAAGAATTTGTTGGATCTGGAGGTCAGTCTGTACCTCTATATTGAAAGCTTGGAAGTATCTTCGGAGGCGTCTAGAGGCGTGTACCAAAGCGAGTGCCAACTTTTCAATCATTGGATACCGGGTTTCATAATCTTTCAGGATGCGGCTTACATAGTAAACCGGGATTTGGGCTTGATTCCGATGTACTACGAGCACTGCACTTATGGCGAAATGAGAAGCGGAGAGATATACCGTGACAGTTTCACCGGTGATTGGAGCAGTTAAGGTGGGCAGGGATCCAAGACAAACTTTCAGCTCCTGAAATGCCGAATCGGCTTCCGGAGTCCATTCTATTTGGCCTTTTGTTGTTCGTTTTTTCAGCACATTCATGAAAGGAATAGAGCGATCAGCCGCTTTTGAAACAAAACGATGAAGAGCAACGAGCTTTCCGTTTAATGACTGAATTTCTTTGACAGTTCTGGGGGGTTGCATGGAGACTACCGCTTTGATTTTATCCGGATGTGCCTTGATTCCGGACTGGGTTATCCATACACCGAGAAACTTCCCCTCTTCTAGGCCGAAAGAGCATTTTTTGGGATTGAGTTTAAGATTGATACTCCGAAGCCTGGTGAAGGTTTCGAGAATATCATCAATCATGTTATCTTCGGCCTGGCTTTTTATGACCAGGTCGTCTACGTAGATTTCCAAATTTCTTCCGATCTGATCCCTGAACGCTTTATCCATTAACCTTTGATATGTGGCTCCGGCGTTTTTCAACCCAAACGGCATTTTGGTATAACAATAAAGCCCTTCATTGGTTACGAATGCTGTCTTATCCTCATCTTCCGAAGCCATCTGTATCTGATGATAGCCTTTGTATGCATCCAAGAAGCATTTAAGGCGGAAGCTGGATAGGGAATCAATCTTTAGATCGATCTCTGGCAGGGGATAACAATCCTTCGGACATGCATTGTTTAGATCGGAAAAATCCACGCACATTCTCCAGGTTTTGTCTTTCTTGGTTACCATTACTGGGTTAGAAACCCAGGTCTGGTAACGTACTTCCCGGATGATTCCGGCATCTAACAATTTTCGCACATCCTCGGAGATTGCCTTGTTTCGAGCTGGAGCCATGTTTCTTTTTCTTTGAGCCACTGGTTTTGCCGAATGCGATACTTTCAACTTATGTTCAGCCAAACATCGAGGAACTCCCACCATATCGGAGGTTTGCCAGGCAAATACATCGAGAGAATTAGATAAAAGATTCCACAACTTCTTTTTGGTACGTTCGGGTAGCTGAGCTCCGACTGAAATTTTTTGCTCTGGGAAGTGCGGATGAATAGCCCACTCTTCTGTGAGGAGGTTCGGAGGTTTGTCAGTACCCTTGCTTTGTCGTACTTCTGCTACATAAATTGTAGATTCGGAGTTCAAAGTTGCCACCCCTGCTTCGGTGGGGAATTTTAGCGATCCGTGAATGGTAGAGCTGATGATGCCGAAGGCGCACATGCCGGGCCTTCCTAATATGACATTATGCACGGACCTTGCTTCTACCACTAGATATGTCAGATTTACGGTTCGGACGAAACTCCCTTCTCCCAATGTTGTTGGTAAGGTGATTTGCCCCATAGGCTGTACCACTTCTCCGGAAAAACTTACCAACGACATTGATACTCGGACCAATTTTGCTTTGGTCTGCGGAGCTAGCTGTTGAAAACACTGCTTATACATGATTTCGGTGGCACTTCCACTGTCAACATAGATCCTCCGGACCTTGTGACCTGTTATGATCGCAGATATGATGATTGGTCCGTCTTTGACTTCTTCAGGATTGATAGGGGGAAAAGCAATGGGTTGCTGCATCCAAGCAGCCATATGGTGGCTGGATCGCTTGATGCCTTGGCTACCCGCTTTTCTGATCATGCCTATTACTGGTTGGTTGTTCGGATTATCCACCGAATTACCCGAAGACTTTCCTTCCTTTACTTCTTTTACTAGATGCGACAGTTTTCCGGATCGTATTGCTTTTTCTATTTCTTGTTTCAAGGACCAGCAATCATCAGTGTTGTGACCTCGAGCATGATGATAGTCGCAGTATTTCTTGGAGTTCTTATCACCTGGGTTTCGGAGCTTCGGTGGAGCGGGGAAGTTTGACCCTTCCGCACTGAGAATTTCACTGGGAGTTTTGGAAAGGTCTGACAAGTTGTAAAATCTTGACCCGGAGCTTCTTCCACGTGGAGGTCTGTCATTCCTGTTGTATGGGTGTGGCCGTCCTTTATTACTGGATGGAGCTTTGTCGAATACGGACCCCCCGTTTTTCTTCCAGGAAGACATCTTGTGATCTGACTCCGGAGCTGGATTGCATGCGTTTTTGCCTCGAGCAAAGGCTCTGGCTCGTTCCATGAGTACCTCCATTGTCTTTGGGAGATTTTCATGTAGCTTTTCGACCTGATTGTTCCGAACTCCGTGACAGAATCCGGAGATTCTCAGCTGATCAACTACCCCACTGATCTGCATACTCTCCCGGTTAAACCGATCGATGAAGCTATCCAGAGATTCTCCATCCCTTCTCCGAATGTTGTGAACTTCGGTGATTTCTTTGGAGTAGTGTCTTTGCTGGCTAAAATTTTGGAGAAATAACCTTCGGAACTCTTCAAAATCGTTGATCTCACCTTCATTCAACGCATCGAACCACACTCGAGCAGCTCCAGTTAGTGTTTGTGCGAACATAAAACACCATGCTGGCATCGGCCACTGTTCAACTCGTGCGGCTCCGTCGAAATCGAACATATGATCATCTGGATCAGTTGTACCATCATACTTTTTTACTGTAGTTGGCATTTTGAGCTTCGGAGGAAGCTTGGCATGTGTGATGCGGGCGCTGAATTTTGACTTAGCAGTCATGGAAACTGGGTGATACGGCTTGGTGAGTTCCGGATCATTAATTACATCCATCTGTGCTTCATTTCGTATGGCCATTGCTGGGGAAGGTCCGGACGAACCCTGGACATACCCAGTGTGAATTTCCGAAGTGACTACTGTGGAAAAAGTGGGAGGAGTAAACATTGTAGGACCCATGGTCCTTATCGGAGCTTCATCTTGAAACAACCTGGTTCGTAAACCGAGGATTTGTTCATCTCTAGCCTGTTGTGCTTTCAATCGTCGCAGAAGACTTGCATTTCTGGAAAGAAACTCCGCATCAAACTCAGACGTTTGCGAAGTAGGGATTAGTACGAAAGGCAAGGTTGTTCCCGGCCCTGAGCTTAAAGCATCTGAGGTTATGGAAACAGTACTTGCTGGTGCTATAGTTTGTGTGCTAACAGTTGTAGATCCCAGATTCACAGAACCTGAGGCCGCCATTTGTCAGTTCTGTGCTCAAGAAATTCACCTAAGTGAAGGACTAAGAGCTTTGAGATCGGATGGCGCCAATTGAAGAACCAAAGAATCGTATTTAGACCGGAGCCTGTAAACGAGGGTTTGGATCTTGTGAGAGAACTTGGGGAACAGTCCTGCAAAACAGAAAACCGTTAGGCTCGCCGCAGAGATGGGAGGGCCCCTCTGCGACCACCCTCCGGCGTGAGGATAAGTATTGGTAGAGAGAGAAAATAGAGAGAGAGAGTAAGGACGAAGGTTCAGAAAATCGTACTTGGCTTTGTACTTGATGGGGTATTTATAGTAGTCAACTTAGATGACATCATCCTTCCAGACGCACTTGAACGGAGGTTCGTCTTCGGAGGTTCTTGATGTTGGACGGACATTATTCGGATGTACGTCCAGGTGGAGTCTTGTTCGTCCTGGGAATCATGTCCGGCTTCGGACATGTGTCTTCAACCACTATCATCTTAGTTGCATCTCAGGCACGGCGGCCAACAGTTACGGTGGTGCTGATGGTTTCTCGGCGGCCCCTAGGCTGCTACACCGGTGGCGACGGTCCGGGATTTGATATGGCGGCCAAAGATTTCGTTGCTCAGTCGCATCTTAGGCCATGGTAGTCAACAGTTACGGTGGTGCTGATGGTGGCCAACAGTTAGGGTGGTGCTGATGGTTTCACAGCGGCCCCTAGGCTGCTACACCGGTGGCGATGGTTCGGGATTCAAGGTACGACGGCTCACAATTAGGGATTCACGGCGGTTTCACCACCGCTACCCCATCCCCAACTGTTGTGTTAGTGTTTGAGTTCAGTAATGGTCGCATCTCAGGCCATGGTGGTCAACAATTTGGATTTGAAATTGTTATTATGTGCAGCGGTGGACTAGAGTTTCTGCTGATGCTGGGCTCTTCTTCCCATTTTCTTTGACAACAAAAACCCATGGCTGTATGAGCACTAATTATTAATCTATTCAAAAATTCGTTCAAAAAGAAAAAGAGTAATTGCTGGGTTTGTGTCTGTTGAAGCCTAATTAATTGTATTTCCTTTACACCTCCGTAGTGGTGCGTTTTTTTTTTTAAAATTAAAAAAAAAAACGCAGAAAAACGCCCCATATCCATTACACCTAAGCGTTATCGGGCGTTTTTTTGAAAAAAAATTCAATCGTGTTGTTTTAAAAACGCTGCGAGACTTTTTCAACCACCAATCATTATTGAGCTGACCCCCACATGGTCTGACAACTTAATTAATCGAGGCCCAATTCAGTGCTATTTAAGTTTTTAATTAAAAAAAATAATTGTTTAATGATTGGAAGGGGCGTTATTGGGCATTATTCCCACTATGTCACTTTTGCAATAACCCCCAATAATGCCCCATGTTGAGTGGACTGCCACGTGTCGTAAAACGCCCAACGGTGGGGGCATTATTGAGCTAAACCACTACACATGGTCTTATAAAGGACCTGTATGAGGTCTTTATAGTTATTCCATACTTTAAAAAGATTGAATCAATAAACAATTACCGAAACATTGGTTTTCTCCTCGTGGCTATCATAATCTATAAATTTTCTAGTGATTTTGATTAAGGAATTGATTTGGATTTTAATGGAGGAAATGATATGGGGGTTGTGTAGTGGTGTGGACTGGTGGTGGGTGTTTTTATAGAGAGAGTGTGGGTGTTTTAGAGAGATAGTGTGTGTCTCTCTGTATAATAGAGTTAATTGTCATTTTAGTCCTTATGGTTTGAGTCATTTTAGCAGTTTAGTCCAAATGTTTCATTTTTAACATCTGGATCCAAAAAGGTTTCATGGTTGCCATTTTAGTCCAACTGACTTAACTCCATCCATGCTCCTCAGTTAGTCAAGGGGAATTTTTGTCATTTCCCCTATTATTTTAATTAAGGTTTTTATTAAAGTGTCATTTTAGGGTTTTGTTGTTTATTACCCCTGTTCTATCATCGTTCCCCAATTCCATTCACCATTTTCTTCATTTTCTTTCTTCTTCAACAACAAATATGCGTGAGATTCTTCACATTCAAGGAGGCCAGTGTGGCAACCAGATCAGTGGCAAGTTCTGGGAGGTTGTCTGTGCCGAACACGGCATCGATTCCACCGGCCGCTACCAAGGTGATACCGATCTGCAATTGGAGAGGATCAATGTTTATTACAACGAAGCTAGTTGCGGGAGATACATTCCAAGGGTCGTGCTCATGGATCTTGAGCCTGGTACCATGGACAGCCTCCGATCTGGTCCTTACGGTCAGATCTTCCGACAACTATCCGATCGTCTTCTCCGGCCACCATCTTTCCTTCAACAAAACACCATGTGTTTTAAAAACCCAAACACCACCACCACCAGACCATTGACACCATCGTTACCAGCCACCAAACACTTTAGGGGTTTATATACACATTCATCTTCATTTCAGTTACTAGATAAAAATAGTCTTTTTCACCTTCATTTCAGTTACTACACTTTGCAGATGGGTAATCCATAGGAGATACCAAGAAAGGATGTTGCTTATCCGATAAAGTTTTACGATGAAAAAATAAAGTTTTACGATGAAAAAATAATAATAATAATAAAAAATAAAAAAATACTAACATTTTTAAATTTAAAGTGCAAAAAATGCATTTAATTTAGAAGTTTCTAGATATACCACTACTCACTCCCAACAAAATACTTGTGCTTAAACTCATTTACATGTGCACACTTTACCGGAACTGATCAACACAATGCACCACCTGAAAATTGTAAAGAAACTAAAATTAATCAAAAGACATTTTAACATCACCTAGAGGTAGAGATGCACACGAAACACGGTTCCAGACCCAACCCGAAATACCCGACCTGGAACCAGTTCATACCCTACCCGACAGGCCAGCAGGTACCTAAAGAAGCCAATGATTTTGGCCCCAAGCCCTCAAATTAGAGTCTATAACAACGGAACCTAAAGAGATAATGTGCATAATAATGTTCTTCAAGAATAATTACCTTGTATGTTGTTAAAGTACCCTTTTCGTCTATATGAAACCGTAGTTTGTACTTAGTAACTTATGACTAAAAAGTCTAAATAAAAAATGTAATTAACTGAAAATATGCTATTGTAAACACTTCAGTTTGGTATTTGACAAACACGAACCTTCAGTATATTTCCTCTTTTTTTGTCGAGCACGAGTCCTCTAACCATGTATGTCCAGTCAAACGACCATTCCAGTAGCTGCACCGAAACAGAAAAGACAGAATATATATATACACAAAATCATATATAAAATGTTAAATATTTTTGTAGCAGCCTAAGAACTGAGATCATACGGTTTAACTCTGACATTTTAACATGGTTAATGAAATAGATATTAAACTCTACTAATATTCATCGATTAAACCCCTAATTTTCTTGACAAAAATTGATTTAACCTGTAAGCGATCCCTATCATTTAACATGCTGCGTCTATATCACAATTGTTCGCTAACAGATACGAAAGTATACATGACTAATATTCTTCGATTAAACTCCTAATATTCATCGATTAACCCCTAAATTTCTTGACAAAAATTGATTCAACCTGTAGGATCCCTATCGCAAACATTCATCGCATAAACCCCTAATATTACAGACAAAAAAACAAAGCATACAAGAACATAACGTAGGCAAGAGGAACTCACCTGTACAATCAGAGTCTCCGATTAACCATCATCACGATTACATAAGGTGGGAGTATGCGTTGATATTGATAAAAATAAGATCGATTATGGTGGGTGGGATGATTTTGTTCATGTCGGCGGATGATGTTTTCTGTAATTAGGGCATGTTTGGGTAAGCTTTTAGAAACAACTTATTGACTTATTGGCTTCTTGGAAAAGTCAGGATTTTGTGACTTATTGACTTATTGGCTTTTTCCCCTCACATACACTCTCTTTGCCAAACATCATTTTAGAGCTTATGACTTTTCAAAAAGCCAATAAGTCAATAAGTTGTTTCAAAAAGCTTACCCAAACATGCCCTAAAACCAAATATGAGACGTTTGGGAGGAGAAGCTTGGAGGAGAATAAAAACCGCGTAGAAGAGGAAAATTATGACACGTGTACAATATTCTTACGTGGCATCTTGTAGTTTAATCAATTAGGAGAAACTTAAAAAGAAAGGGCTGAAACCAAGTCAGGTGCAAATCATTTTGATTTATTAGTTTAGAGAATCCCAAGCACTTTTGGGGTACCCGCTGGCCTAACGAAGTACTTCGAGAGTAACCCGAGTCCACCACCAATTCCGGGGAAAACCCGGTAACCAACCCGCCCGTAGGCACGACGATGAAATTACCGGTAAAACTCGTTTGGCTCAAGGATCGAACCCATGTTTCCCTGGGTTTCTATCATTGCCCACCAATGTCTCACTCTACACCAAGTGGGAGTTGAACTTGCATCTCTCAAGAGAAATGCAAGCTTTCCACCACTTGATCAAGAGATCATTGGCTGTACAACATAACACTGGTACAAATTAATAAATATAATGTACAAATTAATAAATATAATGCATCAAGCCGTTGACATATTCTACAACAACAAAAAAAAACAAGCAGTATTTTCAACAATTGAGCAAACTTATACATGCACAAAATTTGTAAATTTTAAAATTCGTGCCACTTAGAAAAGACTGATAGCTTCAATTTGGCCCTTGGAAAAAAAAAACAATCACAAAATTTGAACAATCTCACTTATATGCTCATAGTCAACTTTAATTTGTCTTCAACTTTATTTTAATAGGTGGTATATGCAGCTGTTGTGATTATTCTTTCGTGTTCTATTATGTCTAATCCTTTCATATTGAACTTCATTTCTATGTTAGTCTTATATGCTTAGTGAATTAACAACTAAAAAGATTGATGACATTGCAGCATCATTCCACACAATTGGTACAACGACTTCAGTGGACTTTTATTATATGCTGATTGTTGTCGGATTTGGGAGTGTAGCATAGTTATTATGAAGGATACGTCTATGGATTCCCAAGGTGATCATGATCACAGGAAGGACTTTGATAAAAATCCGGAGTTTTATGAATCCGAACAGGTGGGTTATGTACCCTATGGCTCATTGAGGCACATCCCATGGTGGAATTCTACATGCACTAATATCACATTTCGGAATCATGCCAAGGGTAATAATAATAAGGTAGAACTTGTTCCTAAGAAAAGTATATTAGGTGGCTCAAGGGATAAGGCAAAAGCTACAATAGATTGCTCAGAGGTTTGGGAAGAGGATCAAAAGACAATTGAGATCATGTATGATAGGCATAAATCCGAATCACCTTTTTTACTAACAAATTTAGCCCACTTACGATAAATATATCAAAGGCCCACTTGATGTCCAAAGGTTCCAATTCGTGTGAGAAAAGTGTTTTGCATTTTAGTCCAAACTGGCAGACACCAGATCAGGCCCAATTACAGCCACTAGCCCACTAGCGACACTGAAGTCCATACCCCCATAATTTAACCCCGGATAAGTTGAAGATCGCTTTATGAGTGTCGACACTCCGGGCCATAGGTCGTTAAGACCAAAAGGTATGGGCTTCGTCACTGGCCCGTCCCCCTCGTCGTGGGTCGTCCCACACCGCCCCCTAGGGCCCGTCGTGGCGCCATCGTCCTCTCCGAGACGTTGGAGACGGAGGCACGGAGCGAATTGTTTGAAAAGGTGGGGGCCCTAACGGTAAGGACACTGCAACTTCCACACATGAACTTTAATTATATAAAACTTTAATTCAACAAGATTACATGTTATTAGGAACTAGAATAATTAAAGTGCATACATTCCTAAAACCCAGTAATGGGTATTCCTAAAACCCGGGTACGGGTTTTTTTAAAACCCGGGTATAAATCGGGTACGGAAAAACCCGGGTTCGTGTAGTGATGAGAATATGCATACCCGGACCCTAACCTACTCGGGTTCAGGTTTATAAAACCCGTTTTTTAATTAGAGCAATAATAATAGTAACCATTGTACCCCTCGACCATCGTTTCTTAGTTTTAAATCGTTTCTTGGCTATTGGGTTTCGCTCCAGCGAGTATTTAAAAGGGGTTCGAACGGTTTTGTTCTTACGGGTTTGAAATCTTTTGTTCAGGGGGAGAAGACAGTGGTTCGAGATTTATCTCTGGGTAGGTTTGGGTTGGGGTCAAGATCAAAGGGAGTGGAGGGAACAGGACCCGGTAGGGAGTTTGGGTGTAAACTTCTTTTTTTAAGCAAATGTTTATTTTAGCAAAATTACAAGACTAGCTATTTACATGTAAAACGGGGGTTATACCCTTTAAGTTAACACCTGATAGCAAATAGTGTTAGATAACTATACTGAAATGCCAAAAATTTATAGCATAGAAATGTGTTTTTTCCTCATAATTAGAGTTATGTTGAGAATTGTAAGAATCGTATAAACCGCTTGTACATAACTTTCCTTAATGATTTAACGAGGAAGAAAAATGTTAGTAGGGTGGTTGGTTATCTAATCTCCTTAAGTTTTACACTTAAAGCTATATGTACAAGTGCTTAGTGTATGTTTTTTTAAAATAAATAACTCCCACGCCTCTATACCTATTTTTAAATCTACACGAATGTGTACAATGAAATATGACATTCAACCACTTACAGAGAAAAACCTTTACTACATACATTATTACAGCCAGGCTACAAGTCGTTTAGTAAAATTTCACTGAATATAATCATATCTTGGTGTGTGAAGGTTGATACTTGTGTATATCACTAACATGAGATAAATTGTAAGTTACGTTTGCGTAGCTCATCCCAAAATTTAGCTAGGAGTAAATTACAACTTTTATCCTTAAACTATATATATCAACATGCTGGTTATATTCTCTGTCTTTAATAATTCTCCTATATATTAATAGAAGAAACAAATGAACAGTAAATTGTATTGTAATATAATAAAATATTAAATACAGTTTTTTATGGTTTTATTATTTTCACATTATAATAATTGTTATCTTCTTTACTTTTTAAGTTTATAATTGTTATCTTCTTTACTTTTTAAGTTTGATAATCTTTTAGTTCGATAAATTTGGTACTACTACCCAGTACCATTTACTCATCCCAGATCACGGGTACCGTACGAACAACAACGGTATCCTACAACTTTTTTTTAGTTTCAGGGGTAGGGATGAGCTCGGTACCAACCGATACCGAATCGGTATTGGTACCGAAAATACCGGTTACGCTATCGGTATATTAAGGTAAAAACCGGTACTAGGAACGCCAAACGTCAGTACCGAACTAGTACTTAGGATCTTTCGGTTCAGGAAATTCGGTACCGGTACCCATTACTATTTGGTCATCTCTGACTACGGGTTTCTACCGAACAACATCATTCCCATACAACTTTTTAGTTTATTTTCTTTCGGTTATTTTTTAGTGTTTTTTTCTACATTTTCTCTTTATTCTTCTCCGCAATTCCGTGTGCAACGCGCTCATAGTGATTTCAAACATATATAAACATAGACTAAATAACAAAACAAGTTCGCCGCAACATGACGACGGTTTTTATAACTAGTTATACTAAATATCCTTTAATTGGGAATTTTGCATGTTTGGTGTCATTTTCACTTGGTCTTTTTAGTTTTTTTTAATAAAATGACTAAACTACCTTTGATAATAACTGGAAAAAACTAGCAACTTCGGCAACATTTGAAAGTTTTCGAAAAATTCTCTTAGGCTATCTCCTATCATTTCACGCTATTTTACTTCAAATCACTGTCACATCATAAAGTAAGTGTCACCTCACTGTCACTACCCTACTTTCCTTCACTTGGTTTCAGTGGCGGACCCAGGAATTATTTGATGGGGGTGCGGATGAGTTGCTCAAGCATATTTTCAAGGGTGCGGTCGGGTTTTTTGTCTAAAATATACACTAAATTTTTTTTTTCAAGGGGTGCGCCCGCCCACCTTGGGCATAACCTAGGTCCGCCCCTGCTTGGTTTCATTAACACCTACTGCTGTTTCACTCATTTTCCAGGGGCAGACCTACCTTGATGGGTGGGTGGGCGGGCGCACCCCTTGAAAAAAGAAATATAGTGTACTTTTTAGGCGAAAAACTTGAACGGACCCCTTAAAAATATGGTTAAACCCTTCATCTGCACCCCAGAAAAAACAATTTTGGGTCCGCCACTGTCCTTTTCACTACCCACTACTCCATAAAATAATACTATTTTCAAATAACTTTAAAAAATTGATTGGTTGAGAATAGCATGGCCCCACACCTGTGTTGCCTACCCTACCTCCCCTTCACACGCCAACCCCCCCCCCCCCCTCCTTCTCTGGTGTTCCTCGTCCTCTCACGACGCCCCTATTGAGACATGGCGGGGGCGTTAGATGGTAGTAGATGCCCTTACTCGAAGGGGAACTTTCTAGGAAATTTAATATGCATGTGATCTATAATCACTCAATGAGTCAATGGAGTTAATGACAAGTTTATTGAGTTTAATTTTTTTTAATGGCATAATTATTAACATGGATCACGCTAGTAAGCTACTAGTGAAAGGACACCATTAATTTATATCTAGAATTACACCATTTATACCACTTCAAGTCATACAAATTACACTCTAAATTATAAAATTTTACTCTGTTTGAGCTATTCAAAAGCACATATATCTTTTTCGGTTTATCTTTTATACTAATTTCTCATTATAATATATCAAAAAGTAATTAATGAAATAACATCCTGGAAAACGGGTCGTCGGAAAACCGTTTTTGTTCAGAAAAAGGTTTCTAAATGTCCGATCTAAGGTTACGAAGAGGTTTTGGACAAAAATGTTGAGTTTTCCGGCCAAAAAGTTGAGTTTTTCGTCGAAAAAGAAGTTTTCCGTCGGAAAAGGAGTTTTCCGGTGACTTTAATAATTAGGGTTTTCACTATAAAAAGGTTCCCAAAGGTCCATAATAAGGTTACAAAGAGGTTCAGGACAAAAATGTTGAGTTTTCCGGCCAAAAATGAGTTTCCGGCGACCTGAGACTAACGGCGTTAGGGTTCTGTTAGTTAGGGTCCATTGGAGACCAATATGTTGAAAGTTCGGACTGCCAGTGGTTCTTTTTAAAGTTGGGACTATTGATGGCCAACGACCTATAGTTAGGATTATTAAAATCCAATATTCCTAATTTTTTTAATGGCATAATGATTTTATTAAAACATGGATCACACTAGCAAGCTACTAGTAAAGGACACCAGTAATTTATATCTAGAATTACACCATTTATACCTATCGTCATACAAATTACACTCTAAATTATAAAATTTTACTCTATTTGAGGTATTCAAAACCACATATTTCTTTTTCGGTTTATCTTTTATACTAATTTCTCACTATAATATATCAAAAAGTAATTAATGAAAGAGTAAATTACAAGTTTTGTCCTTTATGTTTGTATCAAATTGCAGGCGGTGTCCTTTACTTTTAAAATTGACGAGTTTTGTCCTTAACGTTTCAAAATCATGCACGTTATGTCCATTAGCCCTAACTCAGTCATATTTTTTTGTTAAATATGGTCATGTGCTTTGCACATGTGGGTATTCTTGTCATTTTACCTCTCAAAGGACTATTGAGTAAATAACTTATATCACGGGACTAAATATGTAAAACACAAAAAGAATAAGATTTTAATTAAAAAACCTACACTATCTCTACTCTCTCTCTTCTTCATCCCTACAGCAAAAACGGAATTACAGCAGCTCTGTTACATCAAAACGTAGCCGACTCTTCCATTTTGGAGATGTGTGGTTGTCAATTGTAATTTTAACTGAGAATTGTTACTCATCGTCATCGATCCACCTCCACTTATCGAGTGGTCTGTTGAAACAAAGGATGCATCTGTGAAGTTGCACAAGTGTTGTAAGCTGATTGTCTCCCCATTTCGTTACCGTTGTGTGCTTGTTTGTTTGTTATTATTTTTAATATTTAATGTTATTGTTATTGATAATGTTTGTTGGAAAAATAGGTGAAAATAGCATTTTTCACAAATATAGGAAAATGATTTTTTCCTATTTTGGACTAGAAATAAATATAATAAAATGAGCGGGTTTTATATATTTATTTGTGGGTTTGTGTTCTATGTTGGAAGAGCTTCGCAACGAACTAAACCACGTCCAAAACGGAGCTAAGATGAATGAGATATCGATGCTCAAAGTTGGGTGTTTGGAACATTCAATGCTGAAATAAAAGGGAAAGTAGCACCTTGTCCCACATCGGATGAGAGATGGAACTTAAAGGGGTATTTAAGTGGGAACTCTCCATCCTTATTATTTCATGGGAGCACTCACTAGTGTACTCGCGAAGGGTGCGGAGCACCCTAACTCGCACTCGCACACGCGCGCGCGTGGCGTGGGCGATGAGGCGCTTTGATGGCGCACTTTGCACTTCGCACACTCGCATCACCGCGAGCCGCCTTTGTATTTTTGACCACGTGCGCGTGGTGGATCTCATAGGCTGCAGGGACCAAGTGGAATGCAGGTTCGAAGCGCGTGACGTGGCGCACGCGCGCATGGACCTGAGTCAGTGAGGCGCACGCGCGCATGGCTGTGAGCCAAGAGGACGCACCGCGCATGGGCGTGCACACCTGGGCGCGCGCGCACGCGTAGAAGCTTCCAGCATTGAATGACAGTGCAGTTTCAGTCCAGCTTCGTAACTGACGAGTTAACAGGCTTTGACTGAGAATTAAATGACGTATTAAATTGCATTGAAGACGTTTAATGCAATTTAAACCTCTCATTTAATTCGTTTTTGGCTGTTTCAAACCGGGAGCTGTATAAATACAGCTCCATACCCAGCTGCAGAAGATACGAGCAATACAACAGCATACTCAACATTCTCTCTACAACTTTCTAATCGTTTTCTTACAAAGTTCAAGGTAACCTTCGGGTTGTAGGCTAACTCCGGCAGTACTACTGCTCCGGCTGTTGTACCCTGGGAAACAAAACGAGTACTCTTGGGAGACTCGGAATTTGTTTTAAGGGAAGCGTGTTGAACACGTGCCTCAGTCAAACTCTGCTTCTACACATTTCTTGTATTTTGAATTTTTCAGTTGTAATTGTACTTGTATTTCAGCTTTCTTATTTCTGAATTGTAATCTTGTAATTAAATTTGTTTATTTTATTTAATTTACGCGAACGGTTCCTACAATCTTCAAAACAAATTTTTAAAATCGTTCGTGTAATCAAAACCATTCTGTTTGTGATTCAAACTAGTTTTGTTTTCACTCAGTTTGTGTTTTAAAAACAGATTTTTTTTGTTGTTTTCTTCTTCAAAGGAGCGACTTTGGTTGAAAACAATTGGTTACATCTCAGATTTTGTCCTAAATTGCTAATAAACTTTCTGCCTTGGTCTTCAAAGTTGGACTTAGAAGCCAGTTAGTAAGTTTTAAATATTAAGAATTTTCTGTTTTTGGTCTTCAAAGTTGGACTTAGAAGCCTAAACAGTAAATTTGTGGTAAAATTAAAATTTAATAGTTTACTTCTGATTTTTGCGTAAATCAGTATTTTTTTACTAAACTTTAAAATTTTTAATTTTCAGCATGTCGAACGAAAACGTCAACGTTAACAACACCACAAATGTTGTGACGGGAACCCCCCTTAACGCCACCACTGTGGGAGCGTCCAGAGTGGCTAATCATGCTGAACGACCCGAGAAGTTCTCGGGTCTACACTTCAAGCGGTGGCAGCAGAAGATGTTCTTCTACCTGACCACCATGAACCTTGCGAGGTTCTTAACTGAATCCGCTCCCCAACCTGCGGAAGGGGAGACCAGCGCTCAGGCTCTGGGCGCGGTAGAGGCTTGGAAGCACTCGGATTTCATTTGTCGAGGCTATGTGTTAAACGGCCTATCGGATGCATTGTATAATGTGTACTATAATGTCAAGACTTCCAAAGACCTTTGGGATGCCTTGGACAAAAAGTACAAAACGGAGGATGCTGGCACAAAGAAATTTGTGGTAGCCCGTTTCTTGGATTTCAAAATGGTTGATTCTAAAAGTGTTATGAATCAAGTCCAAGAATTCCAAATTATACTACATGACATCTTTGCGGAAGGCATGGCACTTAGCGAGACATTCCAAGTGGCAGCATTGATTGAAAAGTTACCTCCTGGTTGGGTGGATTTTAAGAATTATCTTAAACACAAACGAAAGGAGATGACTTTAGAGGACCTTATTGTTCGTCTTCGGATTGAAGAGGGCAATAGAATTGCCCTAAAAGGCAGCCATGCGCAAACTTCTGCTAGCGCAAACGTGGTTGAGCATGGGCAATCCTCTAAGGGCGCGAAGGGTAAGGGGAAAAGGGACAAAGAGAAAGCAAAGGCTAGCAAACTTGGACCAAAGAAAGGGGTTGTGAAAAAGAAACCTCCAACGTTCCAAGGGACTTGTTACAACTGTGACGAGCCGGGGCATCGGGCTAACCAATGCAAGAAACCAAAGCGTGAGCGTGCGCACATGGTGGATGAAGACGGAATGCCTTTGGTGGCAATGATTTCAAAAGGGTGAGTTCAATGCTGTGACCAACACTCCAAAAGGGTGGTGGATTGATACGGGAGCGACCCGTCATGTGTGCCCAGACAGGAGCCTCTTTACCACCTTCAAGGAGCTTGCGGGAGATGAGAAGCTATACATGGGAAATGCAGCCACCGCGGACATCAAGGGTGAAGGAACGGTGATTTTGA
This sequence comes from Helianthus tuberosus, assembly GCA_030545235.1. Lineage (NCBI taxonomy): Eukaryota > Viridiplantae > Streptophyta > Magnoliopsida > Asterales > Asteraceae > Helianthus > Helianthus tuberosus. Next base: position 6,860,572 of record CM060393.1, read on the forward strand.
AGTGGACTTCAGGGAAGGAGCTCACTTTAAGCAACGTGTTATATGTTCCAGACTTGCGCAAGAGCCTAGTCTCGGGATGGTTGCTTAATAAGTTTGGATTTCGTTTAGTTTTTGAGAGCGATCAATTTGTACTTACTAAACGAGGAATGTATGTAGGCAAGGGCTATGCCCAAAATGGTATGTTTAAATTGAATGTAATGGCAGTCAAGAAGAACATGAATAAAATTGCTACTACTTCTACTTATATGCTTGAGTTTTCTAATTCGAATAAATGGCATGGTAGATTAGGTCACGTAAATTTTAATTCAATACGCCGTTTAATCAATTTAAATTGTATACCAACATTCCATATTGATTCACACTATAAGTGTGAAACTTGCGTTGAATCCAAACTTACAAGAACATCATCGAAATCGGTTGAACGAATAACCGAACCCCTTGATTTAATTCACACTGATATTTGTGATTTAAAAGCGGTACCCACAAGAGGTGGAAATAAGTACTTCATCACGTTTATTGATGATAGTACTAAATATTGCTATGTATATTTACTAAAAAGTAAAGATGAAGCAATAAGTAAATTTATCTTGTACAAAAATGAAGTTGAGAATCAACTTCAAAAGAAGATAAAAGCTTTGCGAAGCGACCGAGGAGGCGAATATGTTGCACCTTTTGCCGATTTATGCGCAAAAAGTGGCATTGTACATGAGTGTACACCTCCTTATTCTCCACAATCAAATGGCGTGGCGGAACGAAAGAACCGCACATTGAAAGAAATGATGAACGCCATGTTGATAAGTTCTGGGGTGAGCCAGGAAATGTGGGGGGAGGCCATTCTCTCGGCCAATTATCTTTTGAACAAGATACCATTGAAAAAGAGAGACGAGACTCCATATGAGTTATGGAAAAAGAAAAAGCCTTCATATAAATACTTGAAAGTGTGGGGGTGCCTAGCAAAGGTGATTGTACCACCTCCTAAGGCTTTTAGGATAGGACCCAAAACTGTTGATTGCATATTTATTGGGTATGCGCATCAAAGTAGTGCACATCGCTTTCTTGTACATGAGTCCAAGAATCCTGATGTACACGTAAACACTATCATGGAGGTGAATCCTAACGTTGTGTCTTACTTTGAAAATGTGTTTCCTTTGAGAAGACAAACACATGCAACGTCATCAACACCTAATTTTGAAGTAGGTGAAAGCTCATCTAGACGAGTTGATGAGGTAGTTCATGATAAGACACATGAACAACCTGAGGTTGAAGAAAGTGACCGTAGGCGAAGCAAAAGGCCAAGGGTTGAAAAATCCTTTGGTCCAGACTTCGTTAGCTATATGGTTGAGGGCGAGACCAATACATATCGCGAAGCGGTTTCTTCTTCAGAAGGACCTCAATGGAAAGAAGCAATAAGGAATGAAATTGATTCTATATTGCAAAATCATACTTGGGAGTTAGTAGATCTTCCACCTGGTTGCAAACCACTTGGATATCGTTGGATATTCAAAAGGAAGATGAAAACTGATGGAAGTATTGATAAATACAAGGCTAGGTTGGTGATTAAAGGATTTAGACAAAAGGAAGGTCTAGATTACTTTGATACCTACTCGCCTGTGACGCGCATAACCTCGATTAGATTGGTTCTTGCTATAGCGGTTTTAAGAAATTTGGAAGTTCACCAAATGGATGTTAAAACCGCATTTCTAAATGGCGATTTAGAAGAAGAGATTTACATGGAGCAACCTGAAGGTTTCTCTGCCCCAGGTCAGGAGGGTAAAGTATGTAAACTCGTCAAGTCTTTGTATGGCTTGAAGCAAGCACCAAAACAATGGCACCAAAAGTTTGATCATGTCATGATTGACAATGGTTTCAAAATAAATGAGTGCGACAAATGTGTTTATTTCAAAGACACAAATGAAGGTTATGTGATTTTATGCCTTTATGTAGACGATATGCTTATCATTGGGAGTAATGATAAAATTATCAAAGCTACTAAAAGCATGTTAAATGCGAGATTTGACATGAAAGACATGGGTTTAGCGGATGTGATTCTTGGAGTAAAGATCATAAGAACCCAAGAAGGTCTTGTGTTAAGTCAATCTCACTATGTGGATAAAATTCTTGAAAAATTCAACTCGGGAGATACGAGTGTAGCTCGAACTCCAGTTGATACCTCCCAACATCTTAAGAAGAATAAAGGAGATGGAGTTGCTCAGTTAGAGTATTCAAGAATTATTGGCAGTTTAATGTATCTAATGACATGTACTAGACCCGACTTGGCTTACGCGGTGAGTAGGCTAAATAGATACACCAGCAATCCGTGCGCGGATCATTGGAAAGCTATCACGAGGGTGCTTAAATACATAAGATACACAAGAGATTATGGACTGCATTATACCCGACAACCAGCAGTGATCGAAGGATACACTGATGCAAACTGGATATCGGATAATAAAGATTCCAAATCAACAAGTGGTTACGTGTTTACACTTGGAGGAGCTGCTATTGCTTGGAAGTCTTCTAAGCAAACGGTCATAGCAAGATCCACAATGGAATCCGAATTTATCGCCTTGGATAAGTCAGGCGAGGAGGCGGAATGGCTACGTCAATTCGTGGAAGATATTCCAAGATGGCCCAAGCCTTTGCCAGCCATATGTGTACATTGTGATAGTCAATCAGCGATTGGTAGAGCTCAAAGCTTGATGTACAATGGCAGATCAAGGCATATGCGACGTAGACATAACACGATACGACAACTACTCTCAACGGGTGTTATCAGAATTGATTATGTGAGATCAGCGGATAACATTGCGGACCCGTTTACAAAAGGCTTAAGCAGAGAGTTAGTAGAAACGTCGTCAAGAGGAATGGGACTAAAGCCCGTGGTAAATGGGAATATGAGGGAAACCTAACTTAGTTGACTGGAGATCCCAAGATCTAAGTTCAATAGGACAACTTAATCATATTACCAAACGGAGTCACTGTGGGGGAGTACCCCAAGCTAAATTAAAAGGGAGTTAATTATACTTCCTAGTCCATTCCAATCAGTGACATTGAAGTGAGGCTAAGCATATTAAGGTTAACGATTTCGGGAAATCAAATAACCATGATGCTTTTAATGATTCATGGGAATCACCTATGTTAGAGAGAAGTAGGGTCGCTTCAAATGGATTTGTGGGGTGCGCAAATCCTAGAGCTCTCGCAGAACCAGGCTAGTGTTCCAGGACCATAATAGGACACGACAATGAGGAGTTGGCCAAACCAGGGAGAGGATTGTGTGAAGTGTATTGTCGCTTACACAAATGGGGGTATGTTCAAGGACATCGCGTCTACAAACCGCTAGTAAGCTAAGTATGTTTCACAAAAGAAGGTTCAAAGGATAAAACCTACCTATCTTGCAATATTCAACTGTCGAAGTTTATCGTTGAAAAATGTAAGGAAAAGATCCATTTCCATACATGTGGGGGATTGTTGGAAATTTGATGAAAATAGCATTTTTCATGTGGGGGATTGTTGGAAAAATAGGTGAAAATAGCATTTTTCACAAATATAGGAAAATGATTTTTTCCTATTTTGGACTAGAAATAAATATAATAAAATGAGCGGGTTTTATATATTTATTTGTGGGTTTGTGTTCTATGTTGGAAGAGCTTCGCAACGAACTAAACCACGTCCAAAACGGAGCTAAGATGAATGAGATATCGATGCTCAAAGTTGGGTGTTTGGAACATTCAATGCTGAAATAAAAGGGAAAGTAGCACCTTGTCCCACATCGGATGAGAGATGGAACTTAAAGGGGTATTTAAGTGGGAACTCTCCATCCTTATTATTTCATGGGAGCACTCACTAGTGTACTCGCGAAGGGTGCGGAGCACCCTAACTCGCACTCGCACACGCGCGCGCGTGGCGTGGGCGATGAGGCGCAATGTGACGCTTTGATGGCGCACTTTGCACTTCACACACTCGCATCACCGCGAGCCGCCTTTGTATTTTTGACCACGTGCGCGTGGTGGATCTCATAGGCTGCAGGGACCAAGTGGAGTGCAGGTTCGAAGCGCGTGACATGGCACGAAGGCGCGCGGTTGCGCGGCGCACCAAAGTGAGCCAAAACGGCGCAACTGTGTGGCGTGCTCGTAGAGGCTCACAGGTGACGTGGCGCACGCGCACATGGACCTGAGTCAGTGAGGCGCACGCGCGCATGGCTGTGAGCCAAGAGGACGCACCGCGCATGGGCGTGCACGCCTGGGCGCGCGCGCACCAGTGTGGCTTGCGCGCGCGCACGCGTAGAAGCTTCCAGCATTGAATGACAGTGCAGTTTCAGTCCAGCTTCGTAACTGACGAGTTAACAGGCTTTGACTGAGAATTAAATGATGTATTAAATTGCATTGAAGACGTTTAATGCAATTTAAACCTCTCATTTAATTCGTTTTTGGCTATTTCAAACCGGGAGCTGTATAAATACAGCTCCATACCCAGCTGCAGAAGATACGAGCAACACAACAGCATACTCAACATTCTCTCTACAACTTTCTAATCGTTTTCTTACAAAGTTCAAGGTAACCTTCGGGTTGTAGGCTAACTCCGGCAGTACTACTGTTCCGGCTGTTGTACCCTGGGAAACAAAACGAGTACTCTTGGGAGACTCGGAATTTGTTTTAAGGGAAGCGTGTTGAACACGTGCCTCAGTCAAACTCTGCTTCTACACCTTTCTTGTATTTTGAATTTTTCAGTTGTAATTGTACTTGTATTTCAGTTTTCTTATTTCTGAATTGTAATCTTGTAATTAAATTTGTTTATTTTATTTAATTTACGCGAACGGTTCCTACAATGTTAAATGAGGCGAGATTGGGGCTACACCTTTCATCCAAATGTCCATCTTCCAACACAAACCACTTCTGCCGTCTTTTACAACCCAATTAACTTTCTTCATGTGTAAAGAAAAAAAGAAAACATTAATTTTGCAAATATTCGTTGAATCACTGGTTAATAAATAAACCGGTGTCTTTTGAAAATGTTGGTTGGTTTTAGGTTAAAAACATGAGAAAATAAACAGTGAACATGGTTACTTCCTATTGTCGGCCAGCCAGTTTTTGACACCACACCAGTAGGCGGTTCCAGCCAGTCAGTGAATTCGACCCAGTCAGTGGATTCGAATAGACAAGTTCAAGGAATTTTGAAGATCGAAGAACAAGAATAGAACCAGTCAGTGAATTCGAACCAACGTCAACCACCATCCACACCCGTGCAACCACCACTCTCTAACACCGTCAACACTGCCATAGACCACCGCTTCAACCACCCACCCGTTCAGATCCACAACCGTCGGCGTTCACGACAATTCACCACATGTTTGATGTTGCAGATGTCGCCGGATAACGAAGCAGATGAAGAGGATTTGGCCAGCCATTCTTGTTGATGTTGCAGAAGAAGGGGAGAGAATTTGGTGGAACGATGAAGTAGATGGAGAGGAAATAATAATTTTTTTAAGATGTTTTGTTTTATTTTTTTAAATAAATATTAAAAAGACTAAAATACCCCTGAGTGACCTGAATTAACCAAAAAAATTAACTGAGTTAGGGCCAAAGGACATAACGTGCAAGATTTTGAAACATTAAGTACATAACTCGTCAAGTTTTGCGCCAAAGGACACCGCCTGCAATTTGACATATAGATAAAAGACAAAACTTGTAATTTACTCTTAATGAAATAACAATATAAAACGTTGTCCAACTATCAATGTAAGTTAAACAATACGTTGTGGTTTTGATTGAAATTACATTTTACTTGGTGAGTAAAAATTTCAGTCATCCATTTAAAAATGAAACTATAAAAGTTATGAATATTTTCTGCTATGAATTACAGGATTGTAAAAATTAACAAAGTTAAGATAATGAATCTTACTTTCTATATTTATTTTCATTTTATTGATTGTTAAAGCTCGTATCACAAATTTTTATCCGTTTTCTATCCCTAAATACCATCTAATCTTCCACTTAAACATATTTGAATTTACATCACTTTTTGAGCAACATACCACCAAGAAATACTTAGTTATTACCTGCTATTTTTAAAGTTATTACCTACTATTATGTTCAAGTTACTTTGAAGGTGATCATTATTTGATACTTGGAATATATAATTTAAAATTGAGCTTCACGAAAATACAAAGAACAATGGATGAAACGAGTGTGAAATGTTGAAACATTCCCTTGCCGGTACACATTACCTTCACATTTACTTTTACAAGAAAATTTTAGGTGGGGGTGTATGGGTGATAAGATAGTTATCGGCAAAGAATAAGTGTGATGAGACAACACTTGTTACATATGTATATTAAATTTCTTTTTTTTTTTCTAAATAGTGAACACACCAAGTTTATGACATTTATCTCTAAAACCCACAAAATATCTAGTTTGTGTGTCTTTAACTCACGTTACTTTACGGAGATAACTACTTAAAGCATTCACATTTGATCCTCTGTATAGAGTGGTTGTAAGAGGAGAAGAAAGAAAATGTCAGTAAATTTGAGAAAACACTGTTCATCATCTATAATTTTTTAATATTTTAAAAGTGATTGCAAATATAGAAGAAATAAAAGATACTGATAAAAATATAAATAATATTATTTAATTAAAAAGGAGAAAGAAAAAAATAGTAATCTTTAGTATAATTATAAAGAAAAAGATTGAAGGATTAATTGTGAATGCTCTTAGTGTCACTACTCTAAATGACCATTAATATAAAAATATTTAATTAGGGGATTATACTATAAATTCTTTAAAGTTTTCTTAAATAGGTTTACTAAAAATATGATTATAGCTAATAATGGATAAAATTACTATTCTATTTTTAAATATCTCAACCATGAATGTACTAGTCATTTCATCTATTAGTTTTGTAAATTAAGTTAAAAGAGTTATTAAACGCTCAAAAGCTACACCTTTATAAGGCTATTTCTTGTGGGTTGACGCTCTTTCACTTCACGTTACTACCACGTCATAAAGTAATTGTCACTTTGTCGACACATCACAACCTCGTTCTCTTTCACTTTCTTCCACTGACATTTACTATGGCTTCACCCTTTTCACGCCCTATTAAAATGTTAAAAAGTAAAAAAAGGCGAAGGAGCTTTATTAGTTGCCAAGCATGGGACCCACCACCACAACCATCGTCCACGCCGTGACTCCACCCACACCGCCCCTTGCCACGCCTTGTCTGACAGTGTAACCCTGCCATGTGGCAAGGGACGTCAATCAGTAGCTGATCGCCTAAGAAACACATTCATCCATGTTCCAAATGTTTTAGTTCCTTGCACATAGATAATTCACAGTTTAATTACAACAGACCTCGTACAACACCAACCATAAGAAGATAATGTAAAAAAATAACGTAAATAACAAAGTTAAAAATAAAAAATTAAAAAAAGGAAAGGTATAAATAGTAGAAAAGAAGAGTAAACAAAGTTTAAGAAAAATAAGTAAGATAAAGGTAAAAAAAGTTTAAAAAAGGAAATAAGTAAAAAAGAAGAAGCAAAAAAGATAGGCAAATACATGTATTATTGGTTAAGTAAAAAAGAAAAGGTGAGGAAAGCTAGAAAAGTATCGGTTGAGAAATAATTTTTCTTAGCTCAGTTGATTACATTGATATTTTAAAGCAAGAAAACCTGAGTTTGATTCTTAAAGGTACCCAATATTTTGTGATGATATTTTTTAACAACATGTATATTTGATGATATTATGTGAAAAAAAAAACATTTTGTTTTCCATTTTAATTCTAAACCCGAAAACCGAACAACTCGAACCCGAAGAACCCATACTTGAACAACTCGAACTTTAAATGGGTCAGTTGTCGGGTCACTTTTTTTAGCTAAAAACTCAAATAATCCGACATGAAAAACCGGAAACTTGAAAAAAACCCGAAGAACACCTCTACACCCGAACACAATCGAGCCCATTAGAACTAAAGAGGATGCATAAAAAGAGGGTTGAAGTCGAGCCCATGGAAAAGAATATCATGCATTGGATTTCTCATAACGAGCTGGCTTAGGCCTGTGCGTGGGTTGACAACTCGGTGGGCCCGGCTATGATTAGTTATTTATAATGTTTATTTATTTATTTTAGTTGTCTAACAATGTTTATTTATTTATTTTCGTTGCATAATAATATTTATTTATTTTTTAATAGGAAATCATCAAAAAGAAACCGACTTTTGGAAACGTGTTCTTGAAGTATTACACGATCTAATGGGACAGGAACCATACCGGAATGCAGATTCCAAATCTCTGGTAAATGAAGAGAAATGTTGAAAAAATACACCGTGTTTATCACCATCTACAACGACCTCTCCAACAACAAATCTAGAGTTAACGGATCTAGTAATGTGGATTTGCTAATTGAGATGCACAAAATCTACAACACGAATATCAAAAAGCTGATAACTCTTGAGGAACAAAAAACCGATGCGTTTGATCTTGCGATTCTTGGGTTTAGCACTGAAGGTGTGTCTGATACCGTCAAACTTGTATGTTAAATTATATGTTTAAGGAAGTGATAGAAATTTTTATAGAATAGTGATTTTTTGTTAAAACATTATACACGGTTGTTATAAAAATACAAAATGACAATAAAGATAATAATTTAATTATGAAACTTATAAAACATAACAATGACAAATGAGCTTGATGGTATTTCCAAAGAAAGTCTTACAATGAATAATAAGGAACAATGGATGAAGAAGAGGAAGTAAAGTGTAAATATCTCACAAATTTCCAAGCTTTGAAAGCAAGTGGGTTAACAATTCCAGAGTGATTTCGGTGCTAGCAACCTTATCCTTTTGTGATCAACTAGCGTTATGCTGGTCTGCGTTGCAGGGCGGTAAACCGAATATTTCTTAGTTTAATAACATGTACGTCTTTATTTCGGTTAGTTATACATGCTACTTATAACAGGATCTAAAAAAAAGATACATTGAGTGAACTAATTAAACCAAAACACTACTATAGTTTTGCCAAAAAAATAACTAAAACGATGGCAAGCATGTAATTTAGAGCTGAGGGCAAAACAATAATTTGTTAGGACCAATTAGCGAGTGCTAGGCAGCTGTTTGGCATGAATAAAAACTACACTGAGTCAACCAAGTAAAATAAAACACTACCATAGTTTTGTAAAAAAAAACCATGGCAAGATTGCAATTTTGAACTGGGGTAAAACCGTAATTTTGAAATGGAGGCAAAATAATATTTTGAACTGAGGGCAAGAAAATAATTTTATTTTGAACTGAGGGCAAAATCATAATTTTAAGCTGCGGGCAAAAACAAAATTTTATTTTGAACTGGGGCGAAATCGTAATTTTAAACTGGGGATAAAATCGTAATTTGGCAGGACCATAGCTAGGGGCAAAACCATAATTTTATTTTAAACTGGGGGCAAAATCGTAATTTTTAACTGAGGGCAAAATCGTAATTTTAATCTGGGGGCAAAACAAAAATTAATTTTAAACTGGGTGAAATAATTTTAACTATTATACGCTAACTTAAAATAAAAAAATAAAAAAAAACAAAAAAAAAAACACTTGTATTGGTTGCCGCCACTTTTGGCAAATGAAATACCAGAACTATTCCCCTCATGGGGAATGTATATATTGGATAATGGATAATGGATAATATAAATTATCTTCATCAAACAAATCAAATAATCTACTCCCTATTATTGGTTGACCATCATTCTGACTGCACTTCTTGACTTTTGGTGACAAATTCCTCCTTAAAAGGTTCCTAGAGGTGTCTGCCACTTTCTTTTTCTTTAAAGATCCTGGACAAGATGAAGGTGCTGCAGCTACTATCTTTTTAATGGAGCCTTCTGGTTTAACGAAGAAGATTTACGAACACGAACATTGTTAGCTTGGAATGAGAGAATCACACAAGAGAGAGAAGGAAAACCCAAATCAAGCTTAATCTCATAGCTTGGGGTTGGTTTATTTATTAACGGCCATTAACTGCCCTAACAACCTTACTAATACAAAGTACAATATTAGTCCCTTATGTATGATTTATTACAATTATACCCCCTTTACTATCCAACTACTAACAATACCCTCCCCTTTTTAACATTTTTGCCCTCAAAAATTGACTAAGGTAAAATTGGGTCAAGATCAAATTTTGAATTCGGGGAACCGCAATTGGAAGTCATCTAAATACTCCCATGAAGCATCAGCAACTGATAATCCTTCCCAATGTACCAACACTTGCACAGCCGCTCTCGACCCTCTCTTCACCATTCTCCTATCCACAACAGCTCGTGGTTGCAGTGTAAACCTTGGCCCCTGTGGTAGCTGACCAGTAAACACATGAGATCCTTGAGCTTTCTTCAACAGTGACACATGAAATGTATGGTGGATTTGAGCAGTGGCAGGTAAGTCCAATTTGTAAGCAACCTTCCCAATTTTTTGTAGGATTAGGAAAGGTCCAAAGTATCTAGGAGATAGCTTCCTATTATGATGATTTTTGAGGGAATGTTGGGTAAAAGGGTGCAGCTTGACATATACCCAATCACCAGGCTGAAACTCCCTGTCAGACCTCTGAGAGTCTGCCATTTGCTTCATCCTATTTCTTGCCGCTTCCAAATTGGTTTTTAACTTCTTAAGCATGCCCTCCCTATCTCTGTGATAGTCTTCCACAGCTGCTATAGAAGTGTCTCCTGGTATGTAGGGAATATGGATGCTTGGTTTAACTCCAAACAAGGCTTCATAAGGAGACATTTTTATTGCAGAATGCCAGGTGGTATTGTACCACCATTGGGCTAAGGGAATCCATTTAACCCAAGTTAAGGGTGCAACCATGCACATAGTTCTCAGATAGGATTCCAAACATCTATTGAGTACTTCTGTCTGACCATCAGTTTGAGGATGGTAAGAAGAAGACATGGTTAATTGAATTCCCTGTAATTTCATAAACTCCTTCCAAAAGCTGCTTAGAAAAATAGGGTCCCTATCTGATACAATTGTAGCAGGGCAACCATGAATCTTGAAAATCTGATCCATAAAAACATTAGCTACTGTAGAAGCAGTGTAGGGGTGACTGAGCAGTAGGAAATGACCGTACTTAGTTAATCTGTCAACAATGACCAGGATAGTGTCTTTCCCTTGCACCCTTGGTAGGCCAGAAATGAAATCCATTGCTATATCAGTGAAAATAGACTGAGGGACAGGCAGTGGTTGTAATAATCCAGGACAAGCCACAGTTTCATACTTGGATCTTTGACATGTTGTGCATTCCTTCACAAATCTGTGAACATCCTTAGTATACCCCTTCCAATAGAACAATTCTTTAATTCTCTTGGTAGTAGGAATAGCCCCTGAATGACCCCCCAAAGAAGAAGAATGAAAAATCTTAATGATGTCCTTCCTAAGAAGTGCATCATTAGCAATGAGAATCTTATTTTTTCTTTTCAACAACTGACCATTCCAACTCTTATTGAGAATCACTTCACCTTTCTGCAATCTATCAATAAGGGCCTGAGTTTGAGGATCCTGTTGCCATGACTCCACAATCCTCTTCCATAGGGCAGCATCTATTGAACTTATACTCATTTGAAATAATGCCATACCCTGCATTCTGGATAAGGCATCTGCTGCCACATTTTCCACCCCCTTCTTGTATGAAATCTCATAGTCATAGCCTAATAGTTTAGACAACCATTTTTGTTGCAGAGGAGTCACAATCTTTTGCTCTAAAAGATGCTTTAAACTTTGATGATCAGTCTTGATTATAAAGTGCTTGGCTACCAAGTAATGGTGCCAATGCTTCACTCCCATGATTATTGCCATCAGTTCCTTCTTATAAACAGACAAAGACTGTTGTTTATTGGAAAGGGCCTTACTAATGAATGCTAATGGATGGCCTTCCTGCATCAGTACAGCACCCATACCCCTAGCAGAGGCATCTGTTTCCACCACAAATGTCTTTGAAAAATCAGGTAGCTTAAGAACTGGTGGGGTACTCAAAGCTTGTTTAAGAATAATAAAAGCCTGCTGAGTGGAATCATTCCATTTAAAGTTGTCTTTTTTCAATAGCTCAGTTAAAGGCTTAGCTAGTACTCCAAAATTCTTTATAAACCTTCTGTAATAACCTGCCAACCCAAGGAACCCCCTCAATTCCTTAATGGTACCAGGTGTAGGCCACTCTTGAATTGCAATCAGTTTTGCAGGATCAGTGGATACCCCATTTTTTTGTTATAACATGACCCAAATATTCCACTTTTTCCCCTGCAAATGAACATTTAGATCTTTTGACCTTGAGAGAATTGTCTCTCATCAGCTGCAATACAGTTTGTAAATCTTGCAAATGCTGATGCCAACTGCTACTATATACTAAAATGTCATCAAAGAAGACCAAAGCACACTTCCTGAGAACCTCTTTGAAAGTAGAGTTCATCAAAGATTGGAAAGTGGCTGGGGCATTAGTGAGTCCAAAAGGAAGGACCAGAAATTCATAATGCCCCTGGTGTGTTTTAAAAGCAGTTTTGTAAATATCAGGTTCATACATTCGAACCTGATGATACCCTGATCTTAGGTCCAATTTAGAAAAGATGCTAGCCCCTTGTAGCTCATCCAACAATTCCTCTATCAAAGGAATTGGAAAGACATCCTTTACTGTTGCTTCATTTAGCCTTCTATAATCCACACACATCCTCCATGACCCATCTTTCTTTTTTACCAAGACCACAGGAGCAGCAAAAGAGCTGTTACTGTGCCTAATTACCCCTGAATCCAACAGCTCTTGAGTCATCTGTTCAATGATGTCTTTTTGAGCAGTGGGATATCTGTAAGGCTTTAAATTCAAGTTTACATATTCATCCTTGAGCCTAATTCTGTGATCCACCATTCTAACAGGAGGTAACCCTTTTGGAACTTCAAAAATATCATCATAGGCTTTCAACAGTTTTTCCAACCCTTCTTGTTCTATTGGTTTTCCAATCACAGGCTGATACATGCAGTTGTTATCAGCGGAATCTTGAATTGTGAATAATTGTGCCTGTAGTACACTTTCCTCCTCTTGAATTAGGCTGGTAATCTTTTCCATAGAGGAAATTTTAACCCCTTTCCTCTTAGTGCCCTTTAATTCAAAATCTTGACCAGCAATGTTGAATTTCATGGTCAAGTTCTTGAAATTCCATACAATATCATCAAGTGTTTCTAACCACTGAATTCCAAGAACCAAGTCATAGTTGTTGAGATCTATGACCAATACATCAGCAGTACATCAGCAGTGAACCAATTCCCCTACATCACCCATTGAAAATCCTTACATACATTGACACATTCCACTTTGTTTCCATCAGCCACAGTAACTTGTACATTTTGAATCTGTTTGACAGGACATTTCAATTTCTGAGCCAAAGCTTTACTCATGTAACACCCATCATCCGGAAGGACCGTATGGGGATCCATGGGGAGTAGGGTACCCAACTCATGGGTACCAAATACCTGCAAGACCTATTATCCGGCAACAATCGCAGCCACCAAGGTTCTCCCCACCAGAGCATGAAGAAATTCTGCAAAGGTTGGACCAGGTCGAGCGAGACTTTCACAGGGAACGAAGGGAGCGACAAACTTTCTTCCAAGGATTGACAAGCCTAATAAAGGGGAAGAGCAAGAAGGACCACTGAATCCTTCCATTTGTTGTTGAAATTCCTTGTATTAGTTGAGCCCCTGCGTGGGCCAGTCTTGCTGTATAAACCCCTGCCTGGGTATGCTTGTTTGTTTTGACCCCTGCGTGGGTCTATCTTTCTGTTAACCCCTGCGAGGGTATGTTATTTTTTTGAGTCCCTGCGTGGACTAGTATGTTTGTTGTTAAGCCCCTGCGTGGGTAAGTCCTTGTTTAAACCCATGCGTGGGTAAGTTTGTTTATTAAAAAGTCCCGTTTAGGGTGACATGTAATCTATTAATGATTAATGGAATGTTTTATAAATTTCATTTTTGCCATATTATGCATAATAAAATATATATGAAATAAATAAATTAAAATCATTCCTTTTAAAAATAATCTGCCTACTTTAAATATTAACTAAGGATCTTAGAGGTATAACCTAGCCGGCATGTCATTTTAAGACCTGGCCAAGATGGTGAAACCTGTTAAAAAGATTCAAATCCCAGTTAACATCTGAAAACATGTTAACGCTCCTGGCAGATGTGATTCGTTAAAATCACACACGTCATTCTTATATAAGGATTCTTCAAAAGATTCCTAACCCAACTTAATGATCTCTGAATCATGGGTTAGATCATCAATTAAGATGATCATATTTTGACCATACGTGGTAATATGGTGCCTACGGGCCCTGCTCATTTCCATATGAGCCAAAAGACAGTGGTAGCTATGACTCCCTGTCAGAAAAAGGTAATGAACTATGTTCAAACCTTCATGCCATGATTCTCTGAAATTATGGCTTATAATTTAAAATTGTCCTTGTGACTAGGCCTTATGTGCTAATATATACTGATATTGTTAGGATAAATTATAATAGAAATCCTACATAAATATGATTTATAAATTAACCAAATATGGTATCTGTTTACCATGGTTAATGAATTACCCTAAGGGGCAATTCCATAATAAACTCTCCAATAAACTATTGTCATTGTCTTATGCAACAGTTCAAATTTTAAAATGGCTGTCTCGGACGAAATTAATAGTCACCCAGTGGAGAATAATGATAACGCGCAAATTACTTTAACGGGTGCTGAACTGAAAGCGCTAGTAGACGACGCAGTTACAAAAGCCTTAGAGCGGCAGTATGAAGAGTATAGTGGGACTCGAAGTAGGACCCTATCTACACCGCATTCGAAGCCACCTTCCAAGAAGGAAGAACCCAAGAAAGATGATGATAGACTCTCCTCAAACCACCACAGTGCTCCATCTCACCAGATTGTACTAAATCAAGAACCCCGTAACAAGGGTTGCTCCTATAAATACTTTTGTAGGATCGTTGTTGGACCCGAACGAGTCAATCAGAAGAGTCTTTTCTCTGTATCAGAGGCGGAATCAAAGATACAGACCCTCAAACTAATTATAATGCTTCTTTGATTGATTTAACAACGTTTACAACCTGAAAGCAATCTGGCAGCACTTCGTTACAAGTTTCAGAACCGTTACCAAATGAAAACAACACATGCCCTATATATAGTGGTGTTGATTCCACTCCTAATGACATGGAGTCATTTCGGGTGGAATCAGATTCCACTCCTAATGACATGGAGTCATTTCGGGTGGAATCAGAAGTTCTGATTTCACTCCAAATGATCTTGTGTCATTACGAGCGGAATCAGCATCTTAAATCTAACAAACTGTTTTTCAAACCTCAGGCACTGATTATCCTATTCTATCATATTACATGATACAAGACGAAGCCAATAGACGTAATGCACTAACAGACTCCCCCTCGGATATTGACGAAGTCTTTAGTGACTAATATTCATCATGACACCTTCTTCAGTCTTGATCATTCTGCATCCTCACTCAGATTGTAACATTGTAAGCATCCATCACTCTCTTGATCAGCTTCACACTTTGACTCTTACACCAGGATTTCATCACTGGCTCTATCCTTAACAGCTTCATCATCAGCAGGCTCCCCCTTTCGTCAAGCTTCCGTGCTTTTAGGGATCGACACCTCTCTTTCCATCTACAAGCTTCTCCTAACTTTCAGCTTGTCTTCAGACTCCCCCTTAGACTCTGCTCTCGGGATTGTAGTCTAGACTTTTCCTGCAATCACTCATACAATTATAAGTAACAACATTTAAAACTTCCAGATATTGTAATCTAACAATTCAATCTCCTTAAAATCACTTCTCATGAATTTGGCAGTTTCATCTAATCGTATCAGAAACTAGCTCTATAACAATATAAGCATCCAAATCCCCCACACTTAATCATCCAAGTCCAACTTAATGACCTTGGAGATATCACAAACTGTTTTTGAATTTTGCTTTTTAATTCAAGTTTCAAATTAATGAACTTGTTTTATGTTCAGAAACACAATTAGCTTACTTAGATTTTGAAATTCAGCACTCAGACATCGGTTGTCAAAAATAAAGCAGAAATCAAAATCTTTTTGTATTTTCTGAAAACATAAAGCAGTAAAGAAATATGTACAAACATATTTACAAACAATATTTTTGTTTGAGTATGCGTCAGAGGATCATATCAGTTTTTTTTACAAGTCACAAGTACCATTGAGCTTAATTACACAGTAAGAATTAAACAATTCACTTAGATTGTCGATATACTTGTCCACTTAAATTTTCATACAAATTTCAACTGATTCAGGATACGAATTAGGTGTTTTAAGAACTTAAACTCATTCATGTGTCCCGCCTCTTGAATATACTCCCATATCCAGAATCCCAATAATCAGTCTTACAGGTGAGTATACTACAATGATATCTGTATATAAATTAGGTATGCGAGGGCCAAGGGATCTCAGGTCGATACTTCCGTATACGCAGAGAGATATCAGCTTCGACTTTTCGGTATGTCCCCTTTAGAGGATCTCTTTGCTTACAACAGCAGCATTTATCAGTTTTATTGTTTCAGCATGCTGAGGGTTTAATGCTGTGTTTCAAGCATTGCAGCAAGTATTAGCCAGGGACTAGGTCAGAACTACCGTTCAGCAGAAGTCCCGGAATAATACCCCAGACATCATTGAGTATAAAGACCTAGTATATCAGATTACGAGACCTTTCAAACGAGATTTCAGGGGTTACCTATATATCCAAGTAGTGTTCCCCACAAAATAAGCAAGTTTGAATTTAGGTTTATATCCCGAAAAAGTTTACTAAATGTATAAAAACCTATCGACACATCCACAGTGAGATCGTTTAACACATTTAAACTTTCCAATTCTTTAGCATACTGTAACTGTCTACTGATGTACTATCATTTCCTCTTTTTACGCAAAACTCAAATTTTTGTTTTTTATCATGTTTTTGACTTTTTCAAATTTTCAAATGTTTTTGTATTTTCTAATGACAATTTTTCTCCCCGTAAAATGCAAAACCATTTAAAGAAAATTTGACAACCAACACTGATAGCTTTGTCTCTCCATCCATTTTCTGCTTCAAGTGCTCTGATTTGCAGAAAATATAACGTACCCCCATGATTTACAACCCATTGATCTTAACAGTTTGAAAACCGTTTTTCAATCTGATGAAAGTAATCATGTTTGTTCAGCCGTGAGGGTTTCGGCATATTCAATCAACATTTATTCAAAACAATATTAAAAACAACATATTTTTGGTTTTTCAAATTTTAACAAACTAAAAAAAACATATTTTTGGTTTTAAATTTTTCAATTTTTAGGATTTTGAAAATATTGTTTATTTATGTACAAACATCACTCAAACTAAACTCCCTGTTCAACCAAACCATGGTTCAGCAACCTCTTCCTGTGCCAGGTTGCTCCAACTTCCATTCTCACAATCTTCACCTTCGTTGAGCACCTGCACATTCAAACTTTATCAATCATTTGAACAATTTAGCCCAGGTCTGTTGGACCTTAGGCATTTCAACACAATAATGTTCATTCAATTTCGGAAACTCTTTGTCATTTAAAACGTTTTCAATTTTGACTTCAACTTTCTCATCTTTTACCGACGTCACTTGTTTCTTAATACTCCACATTTGACCTTCCGGAGTACCTCTTTTGTAAAAATTTGTCTCTTTTTGAACCTTTTGATTTTGAATAACATTTTTAGGTTTCCAAAACTCTTGAGGTTTTGTCATATCAACATATGTTCTCCAACTCTGTGTTGTTCTGAATCTGGGTGTGTGAGAATTCCAGGTCTGTCTTGAATCGAACCTGTTCGGGTTTGATTTCCAATTTTGATTTGAAGCAAACTTGTTTGTATTGTACCTCCAAGTTTGTTTCGAATCAAATCTGGTTGACCTCGATTTCACATCCTCAGATTTCTGTTTTTCAACATCAACAGGCTTTGGATTTGGACACTTTCGTGCAACATGTCCAATTTGATCACATTTAAAACACACTTTCTTTGAAACATCCTTGGCCTGTTGTTGTTTCTTTTTCATAGCATCAAACTCCTCATTAGACTGTCGACTAAATTTGAGTTTTTCCTCTTCTTTCAAGCTTTTCCCTTGAACAAAATTCATCTTTTGTTGCAAATCCTGTTTTTCACTTTGATTCCAATTCCGTTTCTTTTTATAACCCAAACCAGCCTTCATGTTTTTCTTCTTAAAACCAGGTTTGTTATAAAAAGATTTATGACCTTTACCAGCAAACTTTGGAATCTCAGACTTCTCAATCTCAACCATTTTAAAAACTTTATCGACCTTCTCTGAAATCACATTCTGAATCGGAAATACAACATCTAAGAATAATTTGTCCGATCCAATCATGGTATAAACCAATCCTTTTGAGTCATCATTCAAATTTTTCTCGGATTTTGTGTTTTTCAGATAACCATCATAAAGATTTCCTTCATTTTCATCCTGTGATTCAGACTTACCTTTTGTAGACTCATCTTTCAAAATGCTTTCAACAACCTTACTTACCACCTCTGAATCATTAGCATCATCAGATTTGGAGTAAGTCACATCAATACTTTCAGGTAACTGGTCAGCTATATTCAAACCCTTTGCCACCTTTTCCTCATCATAAAAAGTATAATTGTTTCTCAATGGTGGTGGTACCTGATGAAATTCTGAACCAATACCCTTTTTGCAATTTTCAGTATCTTTGTCATCTGGTGTGATGTTGAAAATGCGTTCGAGAATGTACGAAGAGTTATGATAACTTTGAAGTTTTGTAACAACCTTTTCTTTTTCAGCCAAGACTTGTTTAAGATTTGCAATTTCATCAACACATTTGTTTAATTCAATTTGCTTTTCTTTAAACTGTCTTTCATACATTTCTTTGGTTGTTAAAGTTTCAGACAATCTTTGATCAAAACTTTTGACTTGGCTCTTCAAAGTATCATAAGCTTCTTGTACTCTCTGACTCGACCACTTTAAAGAATCATATTGTTTTTGTAAATCTTGAAATTTCGATTCTTTTTCAACACAATCGACACATTTTGTAGAACACAGTTGTCTATAAACATCATTATCCTTTTCAAGACCTTGACATTTCTGTGTCAAGTTTTCAACTTTTAGTTTCAAAATTTCTTCTTTTTCAATCATTTCTTTACATTTTATTTTGAAAACATTTTCAAGTTTATTTGTTTCAATATCTTTTGTTTTTATGATATCATCTTTTTCAGTACAGGCTTTGCACATTTCTATGCAATTCCTGCACTTGTTTTCTTTTTCATCAATTAATTCAACATTCGATAAATCAAAAGATTTTCTAACCTCAGTTTCTTTCAGCACCGGTTCTTCTGTCTCAACTTTCTGATCTTCCTCCTTTTCTTCTTTCTGAACTTCTTCATTATTCTGCGTTTCTTCAGCTCTCTGTTCCTCTCCAGCAAGCTTTGCAACAGTCTTCACTTCTTCAATCATCTTCTTCAATTCTTCTTCTTTTCTTTTCTTTAGTTCTACCACCTTTGGTAAACTTGCTTCAAAAACTTCTTTTAACTTGTTCATCAAATTTGGCAAATAGCTTTTATCAGAAAGCCTTCTTGTGTTGAAAGTGCCCTCACTTGGAAACACATTGGTTACAGCATCAAAATCCACTTTTGATGGATCAACTACTGGATTACCCTGTGGATCCATGTAACACTCTAGTTCTTCATTCCATCTCTTTGCTCTTTGTGCTTCCTTATATGGTTCATACAATTTGCCAATCTCCCATCTCGCACTGTCTCTTCTCCACCATCTATCATGATCATCATTTGCAACAAATGCATATCCGACTGCATCTTCTTCAGGTAGAACCTCTTGACTCCAGTCATACCCTTCATCGTCATATATAACTGCAAGAGCCCTTGATCTTTCTTCTGGTTGCTTTAATCTTGGTGGCTCAGACTTATTCTGATGGTAAATCGCCTTTCTGTAGTAATCTTCATTGAATGGATTTTCAGAATCATCAGCAGCATACGCATTTCTACACTCGCGCTTAAAGTGACCTCTTTGTTTACATTTGAAACATGTCACCTTGGATTTATCAAATCCCAATTTGGTAGACGGTCCACCAATTGACTTTCTCCCCGTGATCTCCATGAACCGCTGTGCCCGACGAACCGCACTGGCCATGCACCATCTGATATCCATTAGTTCCATCTCCTCGGGGTCTAATTGATCATAATCTTCTTTCGTCAAGTTGGTATTGCCAATCTTCCCTGCAACGAGGCTTTCATACGATTCAAGTACAGATGCTAAGAAAACCATCTGTTGTTTTGCCGATTCTTCGCTGAAATTCTGCCCATTCTTCAGATCCACTGCGATATTACACTGAAACAAATTCTTGGAAGCAGATTGACTTGAAGTGTTTGAAGAAGATCCACTGTGAAAACCACTGTGAAGACTTTCATTGTTCACTGAACTTGAACTTTCTGCAGAAAATGTTGTTCTTGGAGACCCAGCCTGTGGTGAATTTCCTCTGTAGTAAAGCTCCACATTCTGCTGATAAGCTGGATTGTTGACTTTAGATCTCTTTATCTCCAACTCATGACTTTCAAGTCTTTCAATCAGCAAATCCACTTTCAAATCTTCAGACTTGATAGTGTTCTTCAACATTAAAGCGAAGTATTGCCACTCTTGATCATTTGGCAATGAATCAAACAATTTATCCACCAGCTCCTCTTCAGAAGGTAAGATTTGGTGTCTAATCAGCTCCATTTTCAGATGTCCGAATCTCTCAATCATTTTACAAACAGACTCATTTTTCATACAACTGAAAAGATCAAACTCTTTACGCAACAGTTTCTTTTTGTTTTTAATAATTTCATTACTTCCTACACACTTTTTCTCTAATGCTTCCCACAAACTCTTTGAAGTCTTTTCTTGTTCGAGCAATGAAATAATATCCTCTCTTACTGACTGTTTGATCAATGTTATCATTCTATGTTCAGCCACAACATTTTTTATATCTTTTTCTGTAAAATCTTTTGGATCTATTAACTCTCCTCCCTCTTTTACTGGTGCAACGTATTCATGTGTCAGTTTTAACCAGCTTTCAGTAGCGAAAGCTTTTACCCAACCCTCAAATCTGTTTTTCCACCAGTGATAATCTTCCACTTTCATTAGCTTTGGTGGCTTCTGTTGGCTTCCGTACATGTTCTCAAACTTCAAATTCTCCGAAATTTCCTTCGAATATTCTCTCATCTCGGATCTTCTATCTGACGATTCGGTAGTGAATGCGTTATAGAATGTGTTGTAGAACTCTTCACCGTTGCTTGACATCTTCAATCACCTGAAAGCAAACAAACACAATCAGTTCTAATAATATCAAATATCTTGAAATACACTGACACTCGGTTGTCGTGAAATAATCTTGACACGAAAAAGTTCACTTTTGGAGTGGAATCACAAATTTGCACTTTGGGGTGGAATCACAAATTTTCACTTTGGGGTGGAATCACAAATTTGCACTTTGGGGTGGAATCACAAATTTGCATCTAGGAGTGGAATCAGAAGTTTGCATCTAGGAGCGGAATCAGAAGTTTGCATCTAGGAGCGGAATCAGAAGTTTCTCTTTGGAGCGGAATTAAACTTTAGGAACTGATCAGGAGCGGAATCAGCACATCTTTTGGAGCGGAATCAGACTTTTGAAGTTGAATCAGACACTTAGGAGCGGAATTAACATGTATTTTGGAGCGGAATCACTTCGGAGGTCAATTTTGTCCATTTTTAGTCCGAATTTAGATGTGAAACTTTCAAGGGTTTATCTATGTCCAATTTTAAACAATCTGTGAAATTTTGATCTGGTTTTGACCGGTAAATCTTGTCCAGATTGAAAATGAAGGTGTAGAAGATAGAAAACTAATATAATTGAGCTAAACTCTTCCTCCTGAGCTCTGATACCACTTGTAGGATCGTTGTTGGACCCGAACGAGTCAATCAGAAGAGTCTTTTCTCTGTATCAGAGGCGGAATCAAAGATACAGACCCTCAAACTAATTATAATGCTTCTTTGATTGATTTAACAACGTTTACAACCTGAAAGCAATCTGGCAGCACTTCGTTACAAGTTTCAGAACCGTTACCAAATGAAAACAACACATGCCCTATATATAGTGGTGTTGATTCCACTCCTAATGACATGGAGTCATTTCGGGTGGAATCAGATTCCACTCCTAATGACATGGAGTCATTTCGGGTGGAATCAGAAGTTCTGATTTCACTCCAAATGATCTTGTGTCATTACGAGCGGAATCAGCATCTTAAATCTAACAAACTGTTTTTCAAACCTCAGGCACTGATTATCCTATTCTATCCTATTACATGACACAAGACGAAGCCAATAGACGTAATGCACTAACAACTTTGTTTCATGTAAACCCAGGGATTTCACTGGGGAAAAAGGAGCCATTGACTGCATGACGTGGTTAGATGAGATGGACACGGTAGTGGATATCAGCGGGTGCGCTGAGAGGGATATAGTCAAGTTTGTGTCACAATCGTTTAAAGGCGAAGCCTTAGCCTGGTGGAGATCACTAATTCAAGCCACTGGGAAGATCCCATTGTACAACATGTCATGGGAGCAATTTGTTGCCCTAATCAGGGAAAATTACTGCCCTCAACACGAGGTTGAAAAGATTGAGTCTGATTTCCTATCGTTGGTTATGCAGAACCTTGACCGCCAAGCTTACCTCACGAGCTTCAACACAATGTCCCGATTGGTCCTGTATCTGGTGACCCCGGAACCAAAACGAATAGCTCGTTTCATCGGGGGTTTAGCCCCGGAAATAAAGGCAAGCGTAAAGGCCTCTCGGCCAGCTACCTTCAGATCAGTAGCTGACATATCCTTGTCACTCACACTCGACGCGGTCAGACAAAGATCGCTGAGGAACAAGGATGCGGAGAAAAGAAAACATGAAGATGACAATTCACGTAGGTCAAGTAAGAAGCATCGAGGGAGCAACGACCACAAGAAAGGGTCAGAGGCAAAGAAGGATGGGCATCAGTATGGTGAAAAGCCCAAGTGCAAGATTTGCAAGAAACAGCACTTTGGGAAGTGCAGGTTAGAGTCGAACTCGCAGACTCAGTCAAGAACTTTTGCTTGCGGGATATGCAAGTCCAAGGACCATAAGACCTTGGATTACAAAAAGCTGAAGGATGCAACGTGCTACAGTTGCAATGAGAAAGGGCACATTAAAACCAATTGCCCTAAATACGCCAAGAAGCCTGAAGAGGCCAAGAAGACCAATGCTAGGGTCTTTAGGATGGATGCGGAGGAGGCTGTGCAAGATGATAACGTGATCACAGGTACCTTTCTCATAAATGATATATATGCAAGAGTACTTTTTGATTCAGGCACAGATAAATCATTTGTAGATAACAAGTTTTGTGAATTGTTGAAATTGCCTGTTAAAACCTTAAGCGTAAAGTATGAGGTTGAGTTAGCCGATGGCACCATAGAAACCGTCTCAACCATATTAGATGGATGTTTCATATCCATTAAGAACCACTCTTTTCCTTTGTCCTTACTTCCTTTGAAGTTAGCCGGTTTCGACATCGTGTTAGGCATGGACTGGTTATCTCATAACCAGGCCCAAACTGTCTGCAATAAGAAGCAAGTGGTGATCAAGACTCCATCTGGTGAACCACTTACCAGTCAAGGAGATACCCAGTATGGACTGCCTGAGCAAGTGACTATGCTCAAGGCCTCGAGATGTTTGAAGAAGGGTTGTGTCATCTACATGGCACAGGTTACTATTTATGAGCCGAAACCCAAGATGGAAGACATCCCTGTCATTTCTGAATACCCTGAAGTGTTTCCTGAAGAACTACCTGGTTTACCACCAGATAGACAAGTCGAATTCAGAATTGACATCATCCCTGGAGCAGCACCTGTTGCTAGAGCACCTTATAGGCTGGCACCAACAGAAATGAAGGAATTGAGAGCGCAATTAGATGAATTGCTAGCTAAAGGTTTCATTAAACCTAGTTCGTCTCCTTGGGGAGCACCAGTTTTATTTGTCAAAAAGAAGGATGGATCGATGCGTCTGTACATCGATTACCGTGAACTTAACAAAGTCACTATAAAGAATAGGTATCCTTTGCCCAGGATCGACGATTTGTTCGATCAATTACAAGGGGCAAGTTATTTCTCGAAGATTGACTTAAGGTCAGGCTACCACCAACTGAAGGTTAGAGATGAAGACGTACACAAAACTGCATTTAGGACTCGTTATGGTCATTACGAGTTCCTAGTGATGCCTTTTGGGCTCACTAATGCACCTGCAGCGTTCATGGATCTCATGAATCGCGTTTGCAAGCCGTACTTAGATAAATTCGTCATCGTCTTCATTGATGACATTCTCATTTACTCAAAGAACCAAGCTGACCACGAGAAACACCTTCGTTGTATTCTTAAACTTCTACATCATGAGAAACTCTACGCCAAATATTCCAAGTGTGAATTTTGGCTTCGAGAGGTCCAATTCCTTGGACATGTGGTTAGTGAGCGTGGTATCCAAGTGGATCCCGCTAAAGTGGAAGCAATTATGAACTGGCAAGAGCCGAAGACGCCTACGGAGATTCGTAGCTTCCTAGGCTTAGCAGGATATTATAGGCGTTTTATCGAAAAAATTTCAAGGATTGCTGCGCCCCTAACTTCCTTGACTAGGAAGAAAATAAAGTTTGATTGGGGCCCTAAGCAGCAAGAATCTTTTGATATCCTGAAGCAGAAGTTGAGCAGCGCTCCTGTACTGACATTGCCTGAAGGTACCGAAGAATTTGTAGTTTACTGCGATGCATCACACACTGGCATGGGGTGTGTGCTTATGCAGAAAGGCAAGGTTATTGCCTATGCTTCAAGACAATTAAAGGTGCATGAAAAGAATTACACCACCCATGACTTGGAGTTGGGTGCCGTTGTATTTGCACTAAAGCTATGGAGGCACTATTTATATGGAATCAAATGTGTGATCTATTCTGATCACAAGAGCCTCCAGCACCTGTTTAATCAGAAGGATTTAAACATGAGGCAACGCCGATGGATGGAGACGTTGAATGACTATGATTGTGAAATCAAATACCATCCCGGCAAGGCGAATGTAGTCGCTGATGCCTTGAGTAGAAAGGAAAGGGTAAAACCCATCCGAATCAATGCCAAGAGCATTGAGATAAAGAACAGTTTGAACGAAAGGTTGTTAGCTGCACAGAAGGAAGCTGTGTTGGAAGCTAACTATCCTAACGAGAAACTAGGAGCAATTGAGGAGCAGTTATCTCTTAGCAAGGACGGAACCTAAGATTGAATGGACGAATATGGGTTCCAATTTATGGAGGACTTCGGGATGTTATCCTCCAGGAAGCCCATAGTTCTAAATATTCCGTTCATCCTGGAGCTGATAAGATGTACCAGGATCTAAGGGCAAATTATTGGTGGATAGGCTTGAAGAAGTCTGTAGCCACCTATGTAGCTAAATGCTTGACATGTGCGCAAGTCAAAGCCGAGCATCAGAAACCGTCAGGTTTGCTACAACAGCCTGAACTTCCCACTTAGAAATGGGAAATGGTAACTATGGATTTTATCACCAAGTTACCTAAGACAAGGAAAGGAAACGATACCATTTGGGTGATCGTAGACAGACTGACTAAGTCAGCACACTTCCTGCCCATTAAGGAGACTTACAGCTCCGACATGTTAGCCCAGTTGTACGTCGATAAGATTGTAGCTTTACATGGCATACCTGTGTCTATTATCTCCGACAGGGATACTAGATACACGTCACATTTTTGGAAAAGTTTCCAACAATCTTTGGGCACGCGTTTAAATTTTAGTACGGCTTACCATCCTCAGACGGATGGTCAGAGTTGGGATAAGCACCTACCATTGATCGAATTCTCCTACAACAATAGCTACCATACCAGCATTAAGGCTGCGCCTTTCGAGGCATTATACGGTAGAAAGTGTAGAACGCCAGTTTGTTGGGCGGAAGTTGGAGATGTCCAATTATCAGGACCAGAGATAGTCTTTGAAACGACGGACAAGATTGTCCAGATTCGTGACCGTCTCAAAGCTGCCCGAGATAGGCAGAAGAGTTACGCGGATCCAAAGCGTAAACCTATGAAATTTGAAGTTGGCGACAAAGTGTTGCTTAAAGTATCACCCTGGAAAGGGGTGATGCGATTTGGTAAGAAAGGTAAGTTAAGTGATATTCGTTAATTTACACATATTTTAGTCCCCCGTTTTACCCCTATTTTATGCGTTTTTGGCCGTAAAACCGTCATTCGAATACTTATTTATCTACATTTATGTTTACAGGCCTAAAACAGCATACCAGACAAGATGATAGCAAAAACGAGGACTTTCCGGACAAAACGACGAAGCTGCAGACATTCTGTTAAGGAAACTGATCTGGGCCTGTGGAACGGTCGTGCGACCTGATGCACGACCGTGCATCTCCGACAATTGCTAATCAACCCGGCATTGAACGAGGGTGCGACTAGGCGTGCAAGGCATATTAGGTCAGCTCGGTGATGCACGGACGTGCCATCCGAAGAACGACCGTGCGTCTGCGATGATCCAGCCTTATCTCGGTGATGAACGCCCAGCCCAGCAGCTCGTGCAACAAGTAACCCGGAACTGAACGACCGTTCCACACGAAGAACGGTCGTGCGATATCGTATCTGGTCAAAGATCTGATGACGTATGCAGTATGGTGCCCCATCCCTAATAATTGCTTAAAGTGCACGGTCGTGCCATCTGAAGAACGACCGTGCGATAGCGGAAAAATATAAAAACATAACAGAAACATTCTGTTCGACATTCTGGATTTTTGGAGAGCTTCACAGGCGATTTTCAGGCTCCGGAGGCGTTAGCTTTCACCCGGATTCAAGCCACATTGTCCCGTTTAGCTCGATTACTACCCGGATCCTTAGTCTAGTACTTGTTTATGGTTTGATTTTCTAATCTTTCCATGATTTTGTTAATCTTTCAAGTACTTAGATTATTTTTTATGTATTATTGTAGCCTTTGGGCAAAAACACAAACAATCCCTTGCTAGATTATTGCCATTAGCGTGTTAAGCTTTGTTTGTAATGACACTTGAAGTATTTTCTATGTTAATCTTTGATGATTAGTTTGCAACCTTGTTATTGATATTGAATTCTTGATTATAAGTAATTATGTTGGATGATTGATGCTTGGTTAGTTAAGATAGTTGAAAAATGAAGCTTAATTAATCTTGTATTAGTAAACTTTGAATTTGGTTAATTAGTTTAACTTGGTTTAAATGTATGCATCATGATACTAGAAATGGTTAGTGATTTAATAAAATGTAATTATTGTTAATCAAGAAAGCTTGCCGTCACGTAAGGGCCTTAACGGGTTAGATGGTGTCGTTATAAATTCTTGCCATGATTTTTTAGCTTAGTTAGTAGTTTAGGCCAAAATTGCTATCTTAGTGAATTATTGTGCAAGATTTGTAAAATGAACTCGGTTGTGATTTAATCTAGTTTATGCTTGACAGTTGGTGGTTGCATTGTGTTTATCGGTGTCGCTTTCCTTGTTTAAGTGCGGTTAGAAAACTCCTAACGGATGACTAACTTATTTTTAAGAGATTTTCATAGACATTTATCAATTGCACGTTAAAGAACAATTTTAGGTGGTTAAAGTGTGTTTATCGTTTTAGCTTTCCGAATGATTGTCATGTTAGGATTCCCGAAAGGGATACTAATTGTCTTAAATTGGAAAATTGACCGAATGCTTTTAGTGCCAAAACCGACTTAGTTGACATGCTGTGTTGTGTATTTAGCAAGGCTTTTTATCTATATTCTATTATGTTTTTATTATGTATTTATTTATGCTTACTTTAGTTTAGTTAAAATCAACCAAACTTATGTTTTTACCGGTAGTTTAGTGACAAAGGTCTAGTATTATTTCTCCGCCCATTTCCTTGGATCGATACTTGGTTCTTACCGATACTTTATTACATATGTGACGGGGTACACTTGCCTCTTTCGTGTGTGTTTTGATGTAAAAGCAATAATCACTTTTATAAATTTAAAACCAAATCGTGTGTAAATTCATTGTAAAATTATGTATATATACGCACACGTCAAGTTTTTGGCGCCGCTGCCAGGGAAATGGCGAGTTTTAGGAACGACCCGAGTCATTATGTTATCGGCGTATATACTTGTTAATATTTGTGTATAATTTCTTGATTATTTGTTTGTTTATTTATTTGTTAATATTTCTTTTTTTTTAATTTCATTTATTCGTTTTCCAAGTCATTTTTGATACACTTGTTAATTTTTGTTCCATTTATTTATTCGATCCGGATTTATTTATTTGTTTATTCTTTGATTTTTCGGCTTCGGGGATCATTTTTACTTTAGCCGATTCGATTTATTTTTATTGTGTTGATTTTTATAAAATTTCGGGCCTATTTTCGGATTTTTATAAAATTTTCAGCCCATTTTTAATAATATTCTGCTTCTATTCAGCTGAAAAAAAAAACAGCATTATTATTTTATTAATAAAATATTCACCGTGTCAAATTTTCGTTTGCAGGTTAATGTTCTCGACCCCCGCTCCAGAAGTTGTTGAACCGTCAGACGAACCCGAACGTGATCTTAGGAGACGTCTATGCGAGAAATCCCGTGCGGTTAGGCTACTGCTCGCCAGGGGTGAGCAGGAGCAGGAGGTAACCACTGAAGCCGAGGGCTCAGGGGCAGCGGAGAACGTAATCATGGCCGACGACGAGCGACCGTTGAATGAGACGAATCAGCCTGGACGGACAGGCCTGGAGCCGAGTATCCTTCAACCTACTATTGATGTAGCTACTTTTGAAATTAGATCTAGTATAATAAATATGGTACAAAATTCAGTACAGTTTGACGGACGCGAGCACGAGGATCCCGGGAGGCATATTGCTGCTTTTCTCCATGTTTGTTCTAAGTTTAAGATTACAGGTGTTTCGGAGGATGCAATTCGGTTGAGGTTGTTTCCATTTTCGTTACGTGACAAAGCCAGAGCTTGGCTTATGTCGCTTCCAGCCGGGTCCATCAGGACCTGGAATCAGTTGGCGGAGCAATTTATGCAGAAATATTTCCCACCTGAGAAAACGAACAAGCTACGGAACCGAATTGTATCTTTTCACCAGGACGAGGGTGAGTCGTTGCATGCAGCTTGGGAGAGATTCAAGGATTTGTTGATTGATGTGCCACATCACGGCTACTCCAAGAGACAGCTGGTTTTGACGTTCTATCAGGGGCTCAGTTACAACACACAGGAGCGATTAGACGTAAACGCGGGAGGCGATCTGGGAACTAAGACGCCTAATGAAGCGTATGATATTATAGAGAAAGCCGCGTTAAAATCCAGCTCGCGTCGGGAGGGAGACAGAGGCCGGGCATCATCATCTTCATCTCACGCAGGAGTCCATGCTGTAGACGACTATACGGCCATTACTGCACAAATCTTGGCTCTCGCATCGAGATTCGATAGGTCCCAAATGATTGCGCATGCGGGCTCGGGTTGTGACCAGTGTGGAGTGTCACACGAGCCTGGGGCACGTTTTCAGGGAGTCGTATACGAGGGCCACGAAGTGGTAGATTTCGTGAGTAATCAAGTGAGGCCGCAGAACAACCCTTACAGTAACACCTATAATCCCGGTTGGAGAAATCACCCAAATTTTGGGTGGCGAGCAAATGCAGGCAATCAAAATCCTTTGGGATTCACTCCGCGCGCTCTAGCGCAACAGGGTCAAGGTCAGGGTCAGCAGTTCCAGCAGTACAACCAATCCTACCAGCAGCGTCCATATTCTTACCAAAATCAGGGCACTGGGAGTGGTTCCCAACAGCAGGCCCCTCAGTCTAGTTCTAAGCTGGAGGATATGATGGCCCAGCTTCTTACTAGCTCCTCGAGCGCGAATCAGTTAGCTGAAAAACGCTACCAGCAGAGCGAGGATCGTTTTCTCTCTCATGAGGGAGAAATGAGGAGTCATAAGGCCTCGATTCAGAACATAGAGAATCAGGTTGGTCAGCTGGCACAGATGATGTCAAAGAGACCCCAGGGTGGTCTTCCGGGTAATACCGAACCTAACCCGGGTGGACATAGGGATGTGAATGCTGTGATGACCAGGAGTGGAAAACCTACCGAACCCGTCATATCGGACTCACCACCGATCACTGAAGCGGTCCCGACTGATACACCGGACGAGGTGCAAGCCAGGCTACGCCCAGCAAGTACAGCACAAGTCCAGGAGCCGGTCACAGGTTACACGCCTCCAGTGCCTTATCCAGGAAGGCTGAAGAAGCAGAAGAATGATGAACAACACGGTAAGTTTCTCGAAATGTTTAAGCAATTGCATATAAACATACCGTTTGTTGAAGCTTTGGCACAGATGCCAAAGTATGCGAAGTTTCTGAAAGACATCCTCTCAAACAAGCAAAAACTCGAGGACTTGTCTTGTGTGGTTATGAATGAAAGCTGCTCTGCTATTCTCCAGAATCGCCTGCCTACAAAAATGGGAGATCCAGGCAGTTTCACGCTTCCTTGCCTCATTGGCAATATGTCCGTCAGTCATGCGTTAGCAGATCTAGGAGCGAGTATAAACCTTATGCCCTATAAGGTTTTTACAAAGTTGGATCTAGGTGAGCCGTCACCTACGAGGATGAGTATTCGACTTGCGGATCGTTCTGTCAAGTATCCACGCGGGTTTGTAGAGAATATGCTTGTTAAGATTGACAAGTTTGTATTTCCCGTGGATTTTGTTATCCTGGACATGGATGAGGACTTGAGAGTGCCTTTGATACTCGGACGCCCATTTTTGAATACCGCCCGGACGATTGTGGACGTGGCGGCGGGCCAAATTACACTCCGAGTTAACGATGAGCATGTGACGTTTGACATTAAACGTTCTATGCAGCATCCTCAGAGTCAAGACGACGCGCTCTATTATGTCGACATCGTCGACACTTATGTGAGCACGCATTTCCAGGGTACGATCGAGGAGATAGATTCAGACACACATCTGTTGTGTGGGGACCTAGATGGCATTACGCAGGAGGGCCACGATTTAGAGCAGCCAGTCTATCAGATTGGTGATGATGGTCCCTAGAGTCCGGATCGTTTCACAGAAATTGATCGCGAAAGTGAAGTGAAGTTGAAGCCTTCAGTGGAAGATCCTCCCACCTTGGAGCTTAAAGAGCTCCCACCGCACCTGGAGTATGCATTTCTGGATGAGGAGCGTCATTTGCCTGTCATCATTTCATCTGGTTTGGCGGGAGAGGAGAAGAGCAGACTGCTTAATGTGTTGAAACTTCATAAGAAAGTAATCGCCTGGAAAATCATGGACATAAAAGGAATAAATCCCTCCTTCTGTACACATAAAATTCTAATGGAGGATCAGTTCTAGCCGTGTGCGCAGCACCAGAGGCGGCTGAACCCAAACATGCAAGAGGTCGTTAAAAAGGAAGTGATTAAGTTGTTAGATGCTGGTATGATCTATCCCATTTCCGACTCTGTTTGGGTCAGTCCTGTGCAGGTAGTGCCCAAAAAGGGGGGCATGACTGTGGTCACAAACGATAGGAATGAGCTCATTCCAACCAGGACGGTCACTGGATGGCGGGTTTGCATTGATTATCGCAAACTCAACGACGCCACCCGCAAGGACCACTTCCCGCTTCCATTCATTGATCAAATGTTGGAGCGTCTGTCAGGGAAGTTATATTATTGTTTTCTGGATGGGTTCTCTGGTTATTTTCAAATTCCTATCGCTCCTGAGGACCAGGAGAAGACCACATTTACCTGTCCCTTCGGTACATTCGCCTACCGGCGTATGCCGTTTGGGCTGTGTAATGCGCCGGCCACTTTCCAGCGATGTATGGTCGCCATTTTCCACGACATGATTGAGGATTCCATGGAGGTGTTCATGGACGATTTTTCGGTATTTGGGGATTCCTTTTATCAATGTCTGGAAAATTTGAAAAGAATGTTGAAGAGGTGTGAGGAGACTAATCTGGTCCTGAACTGGGAGAAATGCCACTTCATGGTGAAGGAGGGCATAGTTTTGGGACACAAAATTTCTCACGCGGGCATGGAAGTCGATCCAGCTAAAGTCGACGTTATTTCACGACTTCCGCCCCCACCTCTGTTCGAGCTATACGGAGCTTTCTCGGTCATGCCGGGTTCTATCGGCGATTCATCAAAGATTTTTCAAAAATCGCCAGACCCATGACCCGTTTGTTGGAGAAAGATGCTCCGTTCGTGTTTGGAGATGATTGCTTGAGGGTTTTTGACCTCCTCAAGCAGAAGTTGATTGAGGCCCCTATTTTAGTCGCACCGGACTGGAGTCTGCCATTTGAAATCATGTGCGACGCGAGTGATTACGCTATAGGGGCCGTTCTGGGTCAAAATAAGGAAAAGCACTTCCATTCGATCTATTATGCGAGCAAAACTCTTCACGACGCTCAGGAGCATTACACCACGACTGAAAAAGAGCTCTTGGCGGTCGTTTTCGCATTTTATAAATTTAGATCGTATTTAGTGCTTTCGAAAACCGTTGTATACACTGATCACGCAGCCATTAGATACCTCTTCAGCAAACAGGACGCTAAACCGCGTCTAATCAGATGGATCCTGTTGCTGCAAGAGTTTGATATTGAGATACAAGATAAGAAGGGTGCTTTGAATGTAGCGGCCGACCATCTATCTCGGTTAGAGCATGGAGACATCGAGGATTCGCGTTGGGATTCAATCAATGACAATTTCCCACACGAGTCTTTGATGGTTGTTGAGATATGTGATGAGTCGCCATGGTTCGCTGACTTTGCGAACTGTCTTGCTTGCGGGATTCTGATTAAAGGATTGACTCACCAGCAAAAGAGGAAATTCTTTTCGGATCTCAAGCACTACATATGGGACGACCCTTTCTTGTTCAAGGTGGGTGCTGATCAGGTGATCAGGAGATGTGTATCAGGGGCTGAGGCGACCGACATTCTGCGCCAGTGTCATGAGGGACCTACCGGAGGCCACCACGGAGCCAACTTCACCGCGAAGAAGGTGTTGGATTCCGGGTTTTACTGGCCGACCATTTTCCGTGACACATAGAGTTGGGTGAGAGCGTGCGATGCTTGTCAGAGGGCGACGAACATATCGGCACGCGACGAAATGCCTCAGAACTGGATACAAGTTTGTGAAGTCTTTGATGTTTGGGGGATAGACTTCATGGGACCATTCCCCCCCTCACGTGGAAACAAGTACATACTCGTGGCTGTTGACTATGTATCAAAGTGGGCGGAGGCGCAAGCCTTACCCACTAATGACGCCAGAGTAGTTGTGAGGTTTCTTAAGAGTTTGTTCGCCCGATTTGGCGCTCCGAAAGCGCTCATTAGTGACCGAGGGACTCATTTTTGTAATACACAGCTTGAAAAGGCTTTGTCCCGATACGGTGTGCATCACCGTTTGTCCACGCCCTATCATCCGCAGACGAGCGGGCAGGTGGAGGTCACGAACCGTGGGCTTAAGCGCATCCTTAAGCGGTCTGTTGGAGTGAACCGCAAGGAGTGGTCGGACAAGCTCGAGGATGCATTGTGGGCATTCCGTACAGCTTATAAGACCCCTATAGGGACCACCCCCTTTAGGTTGGTATACGAAAAGGCATGCCATTTACCGGTGGAGTTGGAGCACAAGGCTATGTGGGCATTGAAAACCGCGAATTTGGACCTAAAAACCGGAGGTGAAGCCCGGTTTCTCCAAATTCATGAATTGGAAGAATTGCGGCACCAAGCCTACGAAAGCTCCGTACTCTACAAAGAGCGCACGAAGAAACTTCACGACAAACGCTTGAAAGACCATAAAGAATTCCAAGAGGGTGATCTTGTTCTTCTGTACAATTCAAGGCTG
Organism: Helianthus tuberosus; assembly: GCA_030545235.1. Taxonomy (NCBI): domain Eukaryota; kingdom Viridiplantae; phylum Streptophyta; class Magnoliopsida; order Asterales; family Asteraceae; genus Helianthus; species Helianthus tuberosus. Next base: position 6,894,539 of record CM060393.1, read on the forward strand.
CGCTTATTTCCTGGGAAGCTTCATTCACGCTGGACAGGGCCATACACGGTTAAGGAAGTATTTCCGTATGGTACTGTTGCAGTAGAGAACGCGGATGGCGTTACATTTAAGGTAAATGGTCACCGGTTGAAGTTGTACGTTGCCGGGCCGATAGAGTCGGCGGTGGAGGTAATTGAACTCCGAACCCCGCACACATCATAACTGTGGGGAGGAGAGAGTCTACGCTACTGACTCGCGGATCAAAAATGTAGCAAGAGCGTATTTTGCGCTTTAGGGGTAGTTTAGTCTTTTTAGTAGTTTTTCTAGTTTTAGCTTTGAGTCTTGCTATCGACTCGTCGACAAAAATTTAGCATGAGTCTACGCTGCTGACTCGCCGACAAAAATGCAGCAGGAGCGTCTTTGGCGCTGTAAGGGTAAAATAGTCCTTTTTTTGTATTTTTGTAGTTTTAGCGTAATTTAGGTAAGTTAGGTAGTTTCCGTTAGTTTGTTTAGTTTTCGTACGTGCCGAGCGAAGGTTCTGTATTGCAATATTGTTAGAACAGTTGGTGTGTCCAAAAAACGGGGAAAAACGGCCAAAACAGTTGCTGGAAATAGCTTCTGCAGATTTTTCTGATCTGCACCTGATGCACGACCGTTCCTCGGGTCGCACGACCGTGCGTTTCCGAGGGCCGGCACGGTGGATCGCACCCTCGGTGCATTTCCGAGCAAAGTTTATAGGGTTTGAGCGACGTCGGTGACGCACGACCGTGCCATAGGTCGAACGACCGTGCGTCAGGCTGAGGGCAATTTTGTCATTTTGCACATTATATATACCCTCATCTGCTGTAAAATCCCTCATTCGCGAACCCTAGTCGCTGCAGGCCGTTCCAGAGCGATTCTTCATCATATCGCACGGTTTTTTGCACGATCTAACACCCTTCTTCGCACGGTATGTTCCTAGTTGTAGATTTCTTGTTTTCTTGCTTTCTAGGTTAGATTTCTTCCGATTCTTCAAGGAAATTTTTAGGGTTCTCTTCATAAACAAATCGAAACCCTAACCCTTGTTGAATCGTAGTATCGTGAACATCTGGTGCATTTTCTGACCCCTGTTTATGTACAAACTTGATGATTTGTGAAAAAATCGGGCTACTAAGAGCCTGGGTCAGATTCTGCAGAAATACGTAGTCGCACGGACGTTCCTTGAATGGAACGATCGTGCCTTGCCGGATGTTTTCGATAATTTGCTGTTTGTTCGGTGTTGCACGGTGGTGCCACAGATCGCACGCCGTGCAGTTCCGGCCTATTTGGGCCTGGCCTGTTAGTTCTCGGAGACGCACGACCGTGCTTCTCGAAGAACGACCGTGCCATTTGCCCAGTTCAGTTAGACAGTTTCTTAATAATTTGCTGCTCGGCTGTTTTCAATTCATTTCTCTCCTGTTTCTGTCTTTCTAACAATGTTCCCCATTACAGATGGATCACCCTTTCCTTCAGTTTGACCCCGACATTGAGAAAGAGGCTCTATGCATTCCAAAGCGCGACGCCTTGTGGGAAAGACGGGGACAGTTCGGAGTCCCACGATGGTTAGATTGGGAAGTCATGCGGGAACTCAATCAGTATGAGAGATTAGACGATATGATGAGTCGCCCGCTTGCTAATCTAGTCGCTTGCAACCGACCTGTTTACCGGGAGCTGACTATAGAGTTCTTTGCCTCTTATTCATATGAAAAGCCGGCTGCTTATAGAAGACCGAAATTTCGCTACAAGCATCGTGTGAATTTCAGGTTATGTGGGCAATGGCATAGTTGGTCGGTTGGTCGTTTGGGACGGAGGCTAGGGATTTATACTCGGGATGACATGGATGATGAAAATGTCTTCACTGAGAAGTTCACCTTCCCCTCTGACGCAGATCGGGATGCATTCTGGGCAGAAAACGCTATTGGGGAGCCCTACAACCCGAGGATGTCAAAGGCCTCGCGACTCCGAGACCCTCTGGTGCGAGTGATGCACCATGTATTCAGCCATTCGATATGCGGTCGCATGGACAGTCTCGGTAACTGTCCCACACCTGACTTGATCTTTTTATATGCGTTGGTTGACAAAGCACCAATCAACTTGGGCGCACGCATGGCTGAGTATTTCGTCAAGAGTTCGGGGCGGACCCCAAATAGTGAGATTCATGGCGGTCAGTACGTGACCGAAATAGCCTACAACGAAGGCTATATGACTGAGGAGGTTCTTCAGGGTCTCACTTTGATTACTGAGGGGGTTCATGTCGATATCCGGTCACTGAAGTTCATGGGGGTGATTGCTGAGCTTGATAGGGGAGATAGGTTGAGGGGATTGAATAACGAGGTCTGGGACCCGTTACCTCCAGATGAGGAGGAAGATGAGGATGTTGAGATGGGAGAGCAGGGTCCGCAGCAGCAGCACCAGCCACCGACACCACCACACTCGCCGCAGCACCATGCATTTCATCAGCATGAGGACTGGCCCACGTTCTACCAGCAGTTCCAGGATATGCGTGTGACGCAGGAGCAGCATGGTACCTACTTCGATGAGATTAGATCTAGCCAGGACCAGATCCGGGCTAACCAGGACGAGATTCGAGCCAGTCAGGCTCAGATTCGGGCCACACATGACCAGCTTCGGCAGAGCCAGGATACTTTATATCAGGGGGTCAGTGCGGGATTCTCATATCTTTTCGGGGAGATGCATCACGCATACCCCGACTACTTTCAGCACCCTCCGGAGTTCCCACCGTGGAACCCCCTGGTTTTGGCGATGCCGGCCCGTCCTATACGAGACATGATGATGATGATGGAGATGAGTAGTTGGCAGTGGTGATAGCAGTTGGTGGTGTTTTTCTATTTTAGTACTTTATTTACTTTTGGGTGTTTATTTTGACTATTATTTAAAACACCCCGGTTATGTATTTCAAACAATTTCCTTTGTGTTTTGTTTGGATTTTAGTATTTATGTATATTATGGTTGTTTTGTGATTTTTCTATTTCTGTTATGTTTTGGGTGCACATGTGACATACTCGCAGGTTTTATCTATCGGATCTTGGACCGGAGCACGTACCAGATACAGCTTCGGAAGTCTCGTGGCACCAACATCATCTTGAGGGGAGTATTTTTTATCCCTTTCTCTATATTTCGGGTCTCACATTGGGGACAATGCGAAGTTCAAGTGTGGGGAGGGGGTTAACTTTGTTAACTTAACTTTGTTTGTCCTCTTATATAAAAAAAAAATCAGAAAATCAGAAAAATCATTAAAAAATACTTGTATTTTGTATATATTTTAGTAAATAAACCGGTTGGTTATGTTTTAGAAAGCATCGGACTTGATAAAAACTCGACAAGCAAAATATTTTTGAAAAAGGAAACCGGAAAGCGTGACAAACAAAGAAAGACTTACATGATAGTTTTCACACTTTTACCCATTCCTTCCGTTACGTGAGCATATTTGAGCCTTGATTGTTATATATTTGTTCATTTCGGATATAGGAGTGAGCCGGATGTTATGTGCAATTTAGAACTTGTCACTAGTATGCTTGTTAAGACCATGAACTTGTGAATTTGTGTAAAAGTGATAGAGGCACTTAGATTACCCCTTTGTTGTGTACTTGTTCTTTGTGTTGTGCTTCCCGTTCACCTTATATTACCCTTTAGGATTAACCATGTCGAGCCTTCCCGTTCACCTTTGTTTACCCACATTATCGCCCACTTAACCAAATTTAGCCTTTTTATGTTTTTAAACCTTTTTAGTGTTGAAACTCGGTTAAAATAATAGTTTAACTAGCTTGTTATTGTTTATATTTCATTGTATAGTTTGCAATAAAAAAAAAACAGAAAATAAAACACCCTAAAATAGGGTGAAGTTGATAGAAATCGAGCAATTTTGAATGCTTAAATGTTAAAATTTCGTTGATAAGCTCGATTGCGCTTTAGTCGCCTTTTTAAGGCGTTTGTATGTATAGTTGTATTATTGTCTTGCTAGTTAAACGCTATTACCGAGTTTTAACCATTTTCGCCACTTTATATGTCCACTTCCATACCCTTCGCCCAAGCCTAACGTTACAACCCGTAAAGACCTCTTGATTTACACTTGTTTGCATGTTAGTTGGTGGAGACGAGATCTTATGACAAGCTTATGATATTGCACATTTCATTGACTAGGCATTGAGTGTTTACACATACACATTTTATGTATGTTTCATAAATAAAACCGAGTGTGTGAACATTGTGAGTCGTGTGAAGATTAACATGTGAGTCAATTAAATGTGAAGTCACGGCTTTTTGGTTGTCGCTTTTTAATTGCATATGCTTGTTGGGTTTGAGTCTTTTGATGTTGTCTTTCGACAAACCGGCTAACCGCTTATAGTAGTTTTCAATAAAATAGTGTGTAAATTATCGTTCTTGTTTGTTTATGTCTTTTATTGCTTTTTAGTTTAGCTTGCTTGAGGACAAGCAAGGTTCAAGTGTGGGGAGATTTGATATTCGTTAATTTACACATATTTTAGTCCCCCGTTTTACCCCTATTTTATGCGTTTTTGGCCGTAAAACCGTCATTCGGATACTTATTTATCTACATTTATGTTTACAGGCCTAAAACAGCATACCAGACAAGATGATAGCAAAAACGAGGACTTTCCGGACAAAACGACGAAGCTGCGGACATTCTGTTAAGGAAACTGATCTGGGCCTGTGGAACGGTCGTGCGACCTGATGCACGACCGTGCATCTCCGACAATTGCTAATCAACCCGGCATTGAACAAGGGTGCGACTAGGCGTGCAAGGCATATTAGGTCAGCTCGGTGATGCACGGACGTGCCATCCGAAGAACGACCGTGCGTCTGCGATGATCCAGCCTTATCTCGGTGATGAACGCCCGGCCCAGCAGCTCGTGCAACAAGTAACCCGGAACTGAACGACCATTCCACACGAAGAACGGTCGTGCGATATCGTATCTGGTCAAAGATCTGATGACGTATGCAGTATGGTGCCCCATCCCTAATAATTGCTTAAAGTGCACGGTCGTGCCATCTGAAGAACGACAGTGCGACAGCGGAAAAATATAAAAACAGAACAGAAACATTCTGTTCGACATTCTGGATTTTTGGAGAGCTTCACAGGCGATTTTCAGGCTCCGGAGGCGTTAGCTTTCACCCGGATTCAAGCCACATTGTCCCGTTTAGCTCGATTACTACCCGGATCCTTAGTCTAGTACTTGTTTATGGTTTGATTTTCTAATCTTTCCATGATTTTGTTAATCTTTCAAGTACTTAGATTATTGTTTATGTATTATTGTAGCATTTGGGCAAAAACACAAACAATCCCTTGCTAGATTATTGCCATTAGTGTGTTAAGCTTTGTTTGTAATGACACTTGAAGTATTTTCTATGTTAATCTTTGATGATTAGTTTGCAACCTTGTTATTGATATTGAATTCTTGATTATAAGTAATTATGTTGGATGATTGATGCTTGGTTAGTTAAGATAGTTGAAAAATGAAGCTTAATTAATCTTGTATTAGTAAACTTTGAATTTGGTTAATTAGTTTAACTTGGTTTAAATGTATGCATCATGATACTAGAAATGGTTAGTGATTTAATAAAATGTAATTATTGTTAATCAAGAAAGCTTGCCGTCACGTAAAGGCCTTAACGGGTTAGATGGTGTCGTTATAAATTCTTGCCATGATTTTTTAGCTTAGTTAGTAGTTTAGGCCAAAATTGCTATCTTAGTGAATTATTGTGCAAGATTTGTAAAATGAACTCGGTTGTGATTTAATCTAGTTTATGCTTGACAGTTGGTGGTTGCATTGTGTTTATCGGTGTCGCTTTCCTTGTTTAAGTGCGGTTAGAAAACTCCTAACGGATGACTAACTTATTTTTAAGAGATTTTCATAGACATTTATCAATTGCACGTTAAAGAACAATTTTAGGTGGTTAAAGTGTGTTTATCGTTTTAGCTTTCCGAATGATTGTCATGTTAGGATTCCCGAAAGGGATACTAATTGTCTTAAATTGGAAAATTGACCGAATGCTTTTAGTGCCAAAACCGACTTAGTTGACATGCTGTGGTTGTGTATTTAGCAAGGCTTTTTATCTATATTCTATTATGTATTTTGTTAGTGCATTACGTCTATTGACTTCGCCTTGTATCATGTTATAGGATAAGATTAGATAGGATATCCAGTGCACAAGGTTCGAGAAACGAGTGTTAGAGATTAAGTGAGTGATTTCGCTTATATGGACATGTCCATATAAGTGGAATCAGAAACAAGTGATTTCGCTTATATGGACATGTCCATATAAGTGAAATCAGAAACAAGTGATTTCGCTTTTATGGCATGTACACATAAGCGAAATCATCTCTACTATATAAGGTGCACTTGGTCATTCATTTGGTACGCAACTTCCGAAAGTGTAACGAAGTGCTGCTGGATTTCTGTCAGGTTGTAATCAGTGTTAAAAGCAATATAATTGACAGATCTTAAAGTATCAAGCTATTTCTGTGTCTAGTTCTCTGATTCCGCCTTTGAACTGGACTTAAAACTCTTCTGATCGACTCAATCGGGTCAAACAACGATCCAACAAGTGGTATAAGAGCTAGTGATGAAGAGTTTAGCTTGATTTCGATCATATTCTGACTTCTACACCTTCTTTCATCATTTCAGAGAAATTTATCGGTCAAAACCGGATCAAAATTTCACAGATTGTTGAAAATTGGATATAGATAAACCCTGGAAAGTTTGACATTGAAATTCGGACTAAAAATGGACCAAATTGACTTCGGACTTAATTCCGCTCATATGAACATTCAGTGATTTCGCTTATTTGTCATTCTGATTTCGCTCATATGAACATCAGATTTCGCTCATAGGTGCAACAGATTAAGTGATTTCGCTTTTGTGTCAGGCAGATTCCGCTTTTGTGTCACACATTCAGTGAGATTTCGCTCCAATGTCAACCTGATACAAGTGATTTCGCTCTTAGGGACATATATGGTCTGATTTCGCTTATTAGTCAAGTGATTTCGCTTTTGTGGACTAGATAAGTGTGATTTCGCTCCAAAGGTCACTCAGAATTTTAATTCCGCTTATTCGTACAAAGTGATTCCGCTTATTCGTACAAAGTGATTCCGCTTATTCGTACAAAGTGATTCCACTCTTGTGAACATTTGAGATTTTGCTCGAAGATACATGTGATTTTACTTCAGTTGTTTGAAGATGTCAAGCAATAAGGTTGATCATGATAGTAACAGTGAAAAAGCCCTCGCTTCTAAAGTTTGTACATTTACGATCAGTGGGAGAAATTTTATGGAACAGCACTGGTATTTCTGTTATACATGTGATCTGACCGTTTCAAAAGGTTGTTGTTCTGTTTGTGCAGATGTATGTCATCGAGGACATCGTGTTGTTTACTCTACATCAAGTAGATTTTTTTGCGACTGTGGAGCAGGGAGTGTACAGGACAGAAGCTGTCAGTGCCTGAAGCCTAGGAAATTCACTGGAGATGATGGGGATCAGATACCTGAAGCAGATCCTAGTAATGCTGGTGATCAGATGCCTGAAATTGCTACTGGTAATCAGTTGGAAGTGAATGATGATCAAGAAGCTAAGAACATGCCAATATTTGATCATGGTGATTCAGATTCTGAGGAGGAGCAGATTTCAAGTCAAACAAAATGTGAAGTTATGATGACTGAAGAAGCTGTGAAAGAAGATGTTACGGAAAAACAGCAAGTTCTTGAAGAAGTAACTTTCGAGAAAGAAGAATCCAAGAAGAATGGATCTTTAAGTTCTAAAATTGTGTGTTTGAAATGCGAAAAATCAGAAGCAGACAATGTGAAACTCTTAAAGGATGTGGAGAGTTTAACATTGAAAATCAAAAGCTTGAAGGATGAGAAAGAATCTGATAGTAAACAGATTCTTGAAATGAGAAAAAAGTGTGAGAAATTGATGTCAGAAAATGTCGAACTGTTGAGTAGTTTGTACAGTTTGACATTCGAAAACAAAGTTTTGAAAGAAATAGAAAAAGATTTTCAAAATCAAATCAAGATTTTAGAAGATGAGAGAGATATTTTTGGTAAAGATAATCTTGAAAAACAAATTGAAATAACTCATCTTGCTAAAATCATTCAGCTTGAAAAAGAAGCTGAAAAAGCTCGGATTAAAATCAAAGAGCTTGAAGTTAAATTGAAAGGTTTTGTGATTTCGGCACCATATGAGTGTCCAAAACCGATCAATTCTGTTCCAATAAGTGACAATGTCACAAATTTTGACAAAGTCAAAATTGAAAATTGTGATGAAAAAGAAAAGAAAAGAAAAATATTTTTAGATTTACAAGAAAAATTTCAAAATACTGTTTTGCAATCTACTGAAATAGGTGAATGCTCAAAGCAAAAACCTGTTAAGAAGAATGCAGAACAGAAACAAAAAGATAAAAATTTGAAAAATTCTAAAAATGAAAATAAAAGTTCATCAGATAAGTCATCCAATCATTATAGAAAAATACAAAAATCTAAAAATGAAAACTCACAAAATGTTGGTAATAAGTGGTGCAGGTTTGACCACAGTGCTCAAAAGCCAAATCCAGCATTGAGGAGGAGAAATGATTATCACCAAGCCAAACAATGTTATGATCTGAAGGTTTGGAATGACAGAAGTGGATGGTACGATAACAGAGTGTGTTACACTTGTGGTGTGAGAGGACACATTGCTGTTAACTGTCAGAATTGGAATTATGAAACAAGAAGATGCTATAATTGCCATATCAGAGGACACATTGCCAGAGATTGCCCAAGGAGATCGATGGGAAGATCGAGGGTTGAATCTCAGAGAACGGTAAAGAAACCAGTCACTGTCAAGCCCAAAGAACAGAAAGTGGAAGATAAGAAAGTAAAGCTTTCACAGGGGCAGAGAGACAGACTGAGGAAGAAGAGGAAGAAGGCGAGAGAGTATTTGGAGAAGATTTTGTCTTCGGGTTCACCGGTTGGTTCGAATAAAAGTTCTGATGAATCGATTCACTCGACTGCAAAGTCAAGCAAATCGAATTCTTCAGATGCAAATCTGAGGACAAACAAGAAGAAAAAGAAAGTTATTGGCGATGAATCTGGCTCATCCAAGTCAGACAAGCTAAGTTCGGGCAATGAATCTGATTCCACAAAATCAGATGGTCACAAGTTGAGGTAAAAAGGGAAGAAACAGTTCCTTTAATGAATGATGAGAATTTTCCACCATTACAAGCCACAAACCCAAAATCAAAAGGTGTTGATGCTAGAAAAATGTTTAATAGCAATGTTAAACATATTTTTAGTAAGATGGTTGATGGTAAGGAAAAATGAGTGAAAGAATTTTATGAAGAAAAGAGAAAAGCTCAAAATGCGCCTAAGGCTGGTCAGGCTTGGGTGTCAAAATCTGTTGGTTGAATTCCTGACTTGCCGGAGCTTCCAGGTTGGTAAGTGTGAAGCAGGTATCGGCATCATTCTTGAGAAATTCACAGGATGGTAACTGTGATATTTCGTATTTCAAGTGGTTAATCAAGGACATTAAGTTGTACTTGATTTTCTACAAGTGATAGTGGTGTTTGACCTAATAATGTTAAATTTTCAAAATGGTTAAAAGAGAACAAGGTGATATGATGACCCCGAATCCACAAGTGATGGGTAAACAAACTAATTTTTCCGGAAAAATCATTCTGATTAAAACAAACTTAAGTGTTTTGAAATCATTATGGGAAAATAGTTTGTTGTAAGGGGGAGTGTTGATTGAATACGCCGAAACCCTCACGGCTGAACAAACATGATTACTTTCACCAGATTGAAAAACGGTTTTCAAACTGTAAAAATCAATGTGTTGTAAATCATGGGGGTACATTAGATTTTCTGCAAATCAGAGTACTTTTAGCAGAAAATGGATGGCGAGACAAAGCTATTAGTATTGGTTGTCAAATTTTTTTAAATGGTTTTGCATTTTAGGGGGAGATATATTGTTGTCAGAAAATACAAAAACATTTGAAAAATTTGAAAAAGTCAAAAACATGATAAAATTCAAAAATTTGAGTTTTGCGTAAAAAGAGGAAATGATAGTACATCAGTAGACAGTTACAGTATGCTAAAGAAATGTAATGATTATATAGTGTTAAACAATCTCACTTATGATGTGCCGATAGGTTTTTGCACATTTAGTAGGTTTGTTCGGGATATAAATCTAAATCTTTACTTGCTTATTTCGTGGGGAACACTACTTGGATATATAGGTAACCCCTGAAATCTCGTTTGAAAGGTTCCTTTTTCTGATATACTAGGTTTTTATACTCAGTGATATCTGGGGTATTATTCCGGGACTTCTGCTGAATGGAAGTTCTGACCTAGTCCTCGAATAATACTTTCTGCAAATGCTTGAAACATAGCATCACCCTCAGCATATATGATAAGACAATAAAATTGCTTAGCAATGCTGTTGTAAAAAAGATCCTCTAAAGGGGACACACCCACAAGTTGAGTCATGATCTCTTTGCTGAACGATGGTTCTGACCTGAGCTCTCATGATTCTTCATAATTTATTAACCCATTACAGATATCATTTGTGTTATAACTACCTGTAAGAATGAATATTGGGATCTGGATACGGGAGTATATTCAAGAGGTGGGACACATGAATGAGTTTAAGTTCTTAATACATCTAATTCGTATCCTGAATCAGTTGAAGTTTGTGTGAAAATTTAAGTGGATCAGTATATCGACAATCTAAGTGAATTGTTTAATACTTAAAGTGTTAAAAAGCTCAACGGTACTTGTGACTTGTCATAAACTGATATGATCCTCTGACGCATACTCAATCAAAAATATTGTCTGTAAATATGTTTGTACATATTTCTTTACTGCTTTATATTTTCAGAAAATACAAAAAGATTTTGATTCTGCTTTATTTTCGACAATCGATGTCTGAGATGCTGAGTTTCAAAATCTAAGTAAGCTGATTGTGTTTTTGAAAATAAAACAAGTTCATTAATTTGAAACTTGAGTTAAAATCAAAAATTTCAAAAACAGTTTGTGATATCTCTAAGGTCATTAACTTGAACTTGGATGATAAACTGTGAGGGAGTTGGATTCTTTAATGCTGCTAGATCAATAAAGTTTGTTGATAGGGGAAGTGGATTAGAGAAGATTGATTGATAATATGAAAACATTGTATTTATGAATGTTTGAGTGATTGCAGATAGTCCAGACTACGATCCCGAGAGCAGAGTCTAAGGGGGAGTCTGAAGACAAGCTTGAAACAAAGAGGAGCTTGTAGATGGAAAGCTAGGTGTCGATCCCAAAGCACGGAAGCTTGATGAAAGGGGGAGCCTGAAGCTGATAGGAGAAGAGAAAGATTGTTGGATGCTTACATTGTTACAACTTGAAAGAGAAAGCAGAATGATCAAGACTGAAGATGTGTCATTATTGAAGATTAGTCACTGAAGACTTCGTCAATATCCGAGGGGGAGTCTGTTAGTGCATTACGTCTATTGACTTCGTCTTGTATCATGTTATAGGATAAGATTAGATAGGATATCCAGTGCACAAGGTTCGAGAAACGAGTGTTAGAGATTAAGTGAGTGATTTCGCTTATATGGACATGTCCATATAAGTGGAATCAGAAACAAGTGATTTCGCTTATATGGACATGTCCATATAAGTGAAATCAGAAACAAGTGATTTCGCTTTTATGGCATGTACACATAAGCGAAATCATCTCTACTATATAAGGTGCACTTGGTCATTCATTTGGTACGCAACTTCCGAAAGTGTAACGAAGTGCTGCTGGATTTCTGTCAGGTTGTAATCAGTGTTAAAAGCAATATAATTGACAGATCTTAAAGTATCAAGCTATTTCTGTGTCTAGTTCTCTGATTCCACCTTTGAACTGGACTTAAAACTCTTCTGATCGACTCAATCGGGTCAAACAACGATCCAACATATTTATTTATGCTTACTTTAGTTTAGTTAAAATCAACCAAACTTATGTTTTTACCGGTAGTTTAGTGACAAAGGTCTAGTATTATTTCTCCGCTCATTTCCTTGGATCGATACTTGGTTCTTACCGATACTTTATTACATATGTGACGGGGTACACTTGCCTCTTTCGTGTGTGTTTTGATGTAAAAGTAATAATCACTTTTATAAATTTAAAACCAAATCGTGTGTAAATTCATTGTAAAATTATGTATATATACGCACACGTCATTAAGCCCGAGGTATATAGGACCATTCGAGATCATCGAATGTGTTGGATCAGTGGCTTACAAGTTAAATTTACCTGAAGAGCTCAGTGGTATTCATAACGTATTCCACGCCTGCAATCTGAAGAAATGCCTAGCTGACGAGTCGCTAGTTATACCACACACAGATGTGCATATAGACGAGAGCTTGAAATTTGTGGAAAAACCATTGTCGATTGAGGATCGATAGGTTAAGAAGCTTCGAAGAAAGCATGTGCCTATTGTAAAGGTAAAATGGGATGCCCGTAGAGGTCCCGAATACACGTGGGAGGTTGAATCCACAATGAAAGAAAAGTACCCTCATTTGTTTCAATAAATCTCGAGGTCGAGATTTCTTTTAAGGGGGTGAGGATGTAACAACTCGAAAATTCACGTCCTATAATGTGTTGACACGTGTCATAAGTTTGAACGTGTGAAAGAATGTTCTCGAAGAACTAAAGTTGACAAACCTAGAAAGTATGTGAATATACGGGTTCTAAATGTCAACAGTGAATAAAAATATTTTACAATAACCCTACATGATGCTCATACCTTCAAACGAATAAATCATGGATCATACGAAGCTAAATATGAAAGAAAGTGAGAGATTACAAACTACAGGGGTTAAATGTGTCAACATGTTTAAGTTATACCTCTGAGTGACCTTTTAGCAAACCCGAAGCTTTGTAACTGTTAATTATGCTCACTAGAATACACGATATAAATTTCATAAAGTTTCGTTATCGTATGAGAATGTTATGATCAAATTCGTATGCGAAGGGTTAAAAGCGTCAACGTTGAAAGTTATGACTTTTTGGGTAATAACAAAGTGATCAAGGACTAGATAAAATGGGTTTAAGCCTTGAAGCCCTTGTAGGTAAATAAGAAGGGGTCAAATTGCAAGAATTAGGTTTGGTTGACCCTTCGAAAGGCCAAGGGACAAGTATGCAAAAACTTGAAAATGTGAAGTCTGATCAGAAGGTCCACGCGGGCCGCGTAAGCCATGCTAAGGCCTTACGCGGGCCGCCTCAGTTGCCCAGTAACAGAAACATCAGACAGCAGCCGTTTTTCACGCCATAACCGACTTTAATCAGTTGTTTCACTTCATGGGTGACCCCTAAGCAACCCCTAGACCCTTAGGGACATGTGTTGATGATCAGGGACCATTGGTAGTGTTGGTTGTCAATGATCCATGAGTTCTTGAGCACTAATAAAGGGCCAAGGTTGCAACCAATTCTTCACACCTTCCTTCAGCATTTCTGATCATTTCTGGAGCTCCAAAGCAGACTCAAGTGATCACAAATCGTGCATAGGACTTCAGTAAGTATGCTTAACCTTTCTTAGTTGAGTTTTTACTTAGTTTTAGCTTAAAAGTCAAACCGTCGTAATTAACGGTTGACTTAGCGATTAATCATTAATGGTCCAGTGATTATTCGAATTGAAAGTAGTTATAAGTTGGTAATTATGTGGGCAATAAACCCTTAAAAGGGCACCCTCTGATTCCCACTCTAACTAGGTCAAATGTCGGGTCAAACTTGTTATTAAAAAGTCAACAGAATGCTTAATTTACAATTTATGCATAATTAGCATTGTAGAACACATACAACCTGTTTGATCATTAATATAACTTGGTAATTAGTGTAAGAACATGTCTAAACATGTTCAACCCGACAATTTTCTGTTTAGACCCGGTTCGGAACCGAAAGTCGCAAAGCTTTGACTTCAGTTCTGACCCGTTTTGGTATGTTTTAGAAATGCCTTAGAGCTTTATTTGGACCAGGTTACATGCTAGTATAACCCTCTGTGATTATACACCTCGGATCATTAATTATCCAATTAATATGCATGATTCCGTTAATTGCTCATATGTTGACCATTATGCCCTTTTCACCTTAAAACGTGATTTTTGAAAATGTAAAAGGGTAGAAACCTTAGTTTCTGAATTATAAACTTGCACCCAAAATTTGAGATCAGTTTGAGGTGTAGATTGAGAGTTATGCTCATTAGCGTAATTAGAAAGCTTATTAACGATTAAACGGCAAAATTAGCGTATAGCCTATTTAAACCTACTTTTTGATATCAAACTTATTACCCACTGATGTAATATATTATTTTGGGATTTTTGAAGATTGTTAATTAATTTTAGGCTGAGCATAACTTATAGTCATAGGCTTAATCCAGTAATTGTCGGTTTTGCCCTTACGGGCTATAAAATGAGTTTTACATATCTAATCGACTCCAAACTTTTTGCTACTGATTATAAATGATAAATAAATTATTTTTAAACCTTCTGGAATAATAAAAATATCAGTTTTCTATATAGAACCCGGAAACGGCTTCTAATCGCCTAATTAAGCGTTTTTAACGCATAGTATGTACTAAAACTATTTTAAACATACAAAGGTTGATACCTACTGATATTTGAGGTAAATTATAATATTTTAACAGTAAGCAAAAGTTTTTTAACTCAGACTTTAGTTTTGAGCTTTACGGCTTATGTGAAATTACCAAAATGTCCCTACGGTGCATAGTTTGGTTATAATTGATAAATTTCACATATATACTTCACCCTACTGTTATAACTTATCAAACTACATTTTTGCTGATTATATCAGACCTGCAACTCAGGTTAATACTTAAACTCTTTATAACCTTATAAATGACCAAACTACCCCTACGGGGCATAGTTTGTGTTTAAAATTCATTTCGGGCATAATAAATGATATCTTACTGATGTCACAACATATTTAAGGCATATTAACTTAGGAAACCTGTATATGGCTCTCACGTTCACCCGTTACGCTTATTTCGCGTTCGGTTCGGTTTATGTAACTAGTTTGCATAAATTAGCCGAAACGGCTCAAACCTTATCGGTTTTATCTCAAAATCTAGAATGTGAATAACATACCCATATTAAGCAAGTCTTCAAACTTGTCGGGTCTAAATCACATTCTATTCTGGTCTTCGCTTAATCGTGCGTACGAACCATATCTTTGAAACTAACCGGTCTAAGCTTAAGCTTAATTAAAGACCCGTTAGGATTCTAATAGGTTATTATAAACCTTCGTTCCAGATTAGGAGTACCAGTAAAAGCTACTTGCATTTGCTTATTGTGATTATTACTTTGCTCATGTAAATACTTTTAACTTATTTTCCCTATACGGGCTCGGGTTACAGTATATAAAATACCGCTTGGTCGGGCATTAAATCTTCCATCGTTTGGTGGTTAATTGAATAATTTAATCGGCCCGTTTAAATATGTTTTGTTTGCTTAAAGCCTTTGGGGGGTTAATGACCATGTCCCGGATATCCTTGACATCATTTTACGAAATGGCCACGACCTAAGCGCGGAGTGTAGGCGTACACTCGTCAGTGCATAAATAGTTGATGTGGTGTGTCTATTGATCTTTAACCCGGCACGCTCCAGGCTACTGAATGCATAAGGAACATGTAATTCTTTTACAAGATTATATATTTAAATAATTATCCCAAGTTATAAAATGTTTATGCCATGTGCATCCAAATCAATTTTCAAACTCTTTTTAAAATGAGTCAGTTGATTGTATTTACCAGTGTAAACTGACGTATTTTCCCAAAAAGATTAAATGCAGGTACTAAGCGTAATAGGCTGGATTTCTCCTTAGCATCAATAGAAGTCTCGCAAGCTTAAGATGCCTACAGTCTGTTGAACTACTATTTATTTTTGATCCTTCTGTGGACAAACCTTCAACTGTTGTGATACACGATATTACAATATTATTAAAGTTGAATTATATTTCTCAATTGCTTCCGCTGTACATATTTATATATTGTGTTGTTTGACTATTATGTTGCCAACCACGTCACGATACTCCCCCACCGGGCCCACCGGTGACACGTGAAAATCGGGCTGTGACAACTCATAAAATTGTGAGTGGATCCACTATCTAACAGAATGTACAAGTATTTGGTTTCAATCCTGCCCACCACTTGCATGGTTGAAGAGGATGGAATTCCCATAATAGCATTTAATGAAATTTGAGGGTCCCCTTGAATAGAATGTTCTTCTTCTTCTTCTGTTATAATTTCCTCATCCTCTAGATATTCATCCACTTCAACTAAAAACAGTTGTTTCTTACCTTTACAGACTCTACTATGACCAGGGCCATAGTTCTCATTGCAGTAAAAACATTCCCCTTTTGCCCTCTTGTCATCCATGTACTTATTGGTAACTTTCTTAGGAATAATTGCATTTGATGGTACAGAATTGACAGGATTGGCTAGCACAGGCTGCTTACCAATATTTGTCAAATTATTAGTTCTTGTGGATTGGGAATTATATCTATAACTGGTGGAACCTGTGTTACTCATACTTCCCAAACCCAAAGTCTTATTTGACTGATTCTGCAATCTTGCCAAAGAATAAGTCTCCCTCAATGTTTTTGGTTTAAACATTTTTACATGGCACTTAATTTCAGGTTTCAACCCTTCAATGAATAGACTAATTGTATACTCATCAGGTAATGTTACCTTATTCAAGAGTAGGTCAAATTCATCACAGTAATCTTCTCAGTCACCAGTTTGAGTTAATGCCTTGAGTGCACCCATAGCATCCTCAATTAATGTTGCAGCAAACCTAGTGGATGCATTCCTTATATACTCATCCCAAGTCACATCACATATCTGCTTCCCAGAGGATTTCATAAAACCTTGATGCCATTGTAAGGCCCTACCCTCTAAATGGACAGCAGCATATCTAACCTTGTACCTTTCAGGGGTTTCATCAATTGAGAAAAAATGCTCACATTTATACAACCATCCCTCTACATCATCACCATTAAATTTTGGGAACGCAACCTTTGTTAAACGATTGTTACTGACTCTATCACCCTCATTTCTTGGAATCAAGGTGCCTTGTTGTTCCAATTTTGAGAATGTTGCTTGCATCTGATCAAAAGCTGCTTTCAGGCCCATTAGTGTTTCTTGATTTTGTGTTGTAAAAGCATCTATTCGGTTGATGTCTTTTGCAAGACGTTCAACTTCCTGATTTCGAGTAGCCATCTTAATGAATCAACAAGAATGAATGAAAATTGCATGAATGAAGGAAGGAAACATGAATCAAGAATCAGGCAACTGATTAATGATTTGGAATAGAATGATCAACAATTGATCACTCCATGAATCAACGGAATTGAGTATGAATTTGAACGAATTGATGGAAAAAATTGGATGGATACGACGGATAACTCGCCGGAGAAGATGATCGGAGAGGTGGTGGTGGTCGGAATCAATGAGCTCCGATGAGAATCGGTGGCTATGATACCAATTGTTAGCTTGGAATGAGAGAATCACACAAGAGAGAGAAGGAAAACCCAAATCAAGCTTAATCTCATAGCTTGGGGTTGGTTTATTTATTAACGGCCATTAACTGCCCTAACAACCTTACTAATACAAAGTACAATATTAGTCCCTTATGTATGATTTATTACAATTATACCCCCTTTACTATCCAACTACTAACAAACATTGAATTGCTGCAGGAGGACCAAACGGTTGCTGCAGAAACCCTAGATCTATGAACACGACCATCGAATCGCTTCAATTTGAAGCAACAAATCAGACAACTTTGATGCTTATGGGTGGTAGGCAGACGACGGTAACGGTGGCGGTGGTTTAGGAGGTGGCAGTGGAGTTGGTGGGCTGTGGTGATGGTGGTGGGGGTGAGATAAACAATAAAGATAAAAGACGTACGTGGTTTTTTAGATTTGAAACTAATCTATGATGGACCAAAATACCCTTCCTCGTTTTTCTACCTTGCCACGTGTAAGGCTAATATAGCTTCCTACCCTTTCTAGCAAGATCAAACTTCCTATTTGATCCTTAGGTCATCCGTAGTCATAAAGCTCCTTTGTGGGCGTTATGTGACACCATGGTTGTAAAACAAGGTTTCTAAGTCCGAGTACTCTCCGAAGTAAGCGCTCCAAGGTAGGTTGCCGAGGCGACTTTCTTCAACTCCGACTAATTACTCGGAATTTACCAAACGCGGTCAACCTTGGCCAAAATCGGATCTAGTAGGTTAATTCAGGTCGAGTTTGACTTAAAAAAAATAAAACATAATTTCTATATCTATCATATTAAAGAATATTAAAGAATGAATATCATTTTCACGTATTTTGTTAAAATTATCAGTAAATTTATATTATTTGACATATATTTAACTTTCGAAAACAAATTTCTTTATAATTTAGCATGTCTGAGTACTCCCCGAGTACTCTCCGCCTAGACCGAGTACTCTCAACTCCCCACTCGACCGACTTGGGAGCGCCTAAAGACTTTTGCAACCATGTGTGACACGTGTCATGCCACGTCACACAGGGGCTTTATGGGACGTTATATCACTAGAGCCCGTAGTTATAAAGCCCCTACCCATCATTACCTAATATTAATTTTCAATTTTATTAATTAATTATAAAAACCCTATGCTCTTTCTTGATTGGCCAAAGGTTGAAAACCAAACACATATAGCGTTGCTATATGCATGGTGCCACCCACCAAAAAAGCTCCCATAACGCCGCCCGTTGTGGAGTTCGGGGCGTTATGGGGCGCTATGGGAGAAAAAAAAACCCATTTATCACGTCCCACTACTAGATGTCTTACCGTTGTGATATAATAATAGTTGGTCAACAAAGGTCAAACAAAGATAAAGGGATCAAAGAACCTTCGACTCACATACATGGTATAAAAGTACTTGATAGGGATAAGGTTTGTACCTACCTAAACTCACATACACACACACTAGTAGACGAACCAGAACCAGAACCACAACCAGAAGACCATCACAATAATCGTGAACAATGGCTGTTAAGTTTATGGAGAGTCTCAAAGAAAACACAAGCGCCAACACCGGACTCTCTCCAAATACTTTATTTACTTTATTCGCCACCGGTGTCACCGTCTACTACATGGTTTCCGTTTTCTTTAGAGGCTCCTCCGATCACCGTCAACAACACAGCCCAACGTCTTCCGAAGAAGACAGGTGTTCTATCCTTGATTTAATATTACTTTAGTGCGTATCTATTTCCTTTTTGAAAAAATATAGTATTCATGCTTCACTTTTGGGGAAAATGTAAATTTCCTGTGAGATTATAATATTTCCTTCTTTAATTTATCAGCTGTGTTGATTTGGACACCAACTGCTAATCAAAATTAGGGTTTTAAACATGATTTTGGGTATGTCTTATTTTGTTCTTAGACGCTGTGAATGCATATACGTTGACTTGGTAAAGTCAAAATTGATAACATATGTTACGGTTTTCAGTTGATCTGTTGGTTATATCTTCTGTGATCAACGTTGTTGCATAACCGATCAATGATTTTTTTTTTTTAAATATACACATGACGCATCTCAAATACTCGATACCACATCTCTTTTTCTTTCACTAATTCCAAACAAATTCGATTTACAGATCCGCGGCATCTTCTTCGTCCGCTTCTCACTCAGTTCCTGCCTCTATTTCTCAATCATGGAATTATGACGTATTTTTGAGCTTTCGGGGAGACGACACCCGTAAGAGCTTTGTGGATCATCTCTACACGGCTCTTGAACAACGAGGAATCTACACGTACAAGGATGACGAAACACTTGCTCGGGGTGAGTCGATCAGTCCAGCCCTCTTGAAGGCTATCCAAGAATCACGGATTGCCGTTATTGTATTCTCAAAAAACTATGCGGATTCATCTTGGTGCTTGGATGAGCTTGAACATATTATGGAGTGCATGGACACCAGAGGGCAAATAGTGATGCCCATATTTTATCACGTAGATCCCTCTGATGTGAGAAAACAAACGGGGCAATATGGAGAAGCATTTGACAAACATTCGGTGGGGGTTAATAAGCACAAAGTTGAATCATGGAGAAAAGCTCTGGAAAAGGCAGGCAAACTTTCTGGATGGGTCATCAATGACATTGAAAACAGGTAATGTTCTCTCCTTTTTTTAAACATTTTTATGCTTAAGATATTTAGTTTATAAGACACAGAAGGAAGTGTTAAAAAAGTGTTTAATTTATGGATCCAAGTTTATAAAATTAAAAATAATTGCATTTGATGGGAGCTGTTTTATAAATATAAATATTGATCGAAAGGCTGAAGCTGGTAGTGGTTACTAGTACTTTCTGAATTAACGAGACCCTCACCTTATTAAGGGAGTGGGAACATGTTCTAAATTCTAATTATTTGTATATATCCATCGCGCAGTTATGAAGCAAAATGTATCAAAGAAATTGTTGGTACAATTTCTAGTAGGCTGTCTTCACTATTTACAAACGTTAATAAAGACCTCATTGGAATAGAGACACGCTTACAGGATCTGAAATCAAAGTTGAAAATCGAGTCAGGTGGTGTACGCATTATTGGAATATGGGGAGTTGGGGGTGGTGGTAAGACTACTCTCGCATCTGCTGCTTATGCGGAAATCTCTCACCTATTCGAAGGTTGTTGTCTTCTTGAAAATATTCGTGAGGAATCAAGCAAACAGGGTTTGAAAAAGTTGCAAGAAAATTTTCTCTCACTTGTTTTGAAAACAAAAGACGTTGTGGTTGGGAGTGAGATAGACGGAAGAAGGATGATCGAAAGAAGGTTACGTAATAAAAGCGTATTAGTTGTTCTTGACGATGTTGATGACCTTAAGCAACTAGAGGCTCTAGCCGGATCTCATGCTTGGTTTGGTGAGGGGAGCAGGATAATAATTACAACGAGGGATGAGCATTTGCTAACCCGCCATGCAGACACGATATATGAAGTGAGTTTGTTATCACAAGACGAGGCTATGGAGCTCTTCAACAAACATGCATATCGGAAAGATAAACCTATAGAAGATTACGAGATGCTTTCGAAAGATGTAGTTTCTTATGCTAGTGGGCTCCCATTAGCACTTGAAATTCTAGGTTCTTTTCTATATGATAAAAACAAGGATGAGTGGAAGAGTGCATTGGCCAAGTTAAAATGCATCCCAAATGTTAAAGTCACCGAATGTCTCAAAATAAGTTATGATGGACTTGAACCCGACCATCAAAAATTATTCTTAGATATGGCTTGTTTTTGGAGGAGACGAAAGATGGATGAGGCAATGATGGTGCTTGATGCTTGTAATTTACACCCTTGTATGGGGGTGAAGGTGTTGATTCAAAAGTCCCTCATAAAAGTTTCATATGATGTATTTGGCAATAAAAGAGTTGATATGCATGACTTGGTAGAAGAAATGGCTCACTACATTGTTAGAGGGGCACACCCTAATCATCCTGAAAAGCATAGCAGAATTTGGAAGATGGAAGATATAGCATACCTCTGTGATATGGGGGCAGATGCAGTGCCAATGGTTAAATTATCTTTGCAATAAAATATTTCATATATATCTGCATCAAATGACACTTGTGTAAAACGTTACTGACACAATTTGGTTCCCTTGATTAATTAACACAGGAAACTGAAGTATTAGCTTTCCGTTGTTTTTATGGAGACCCGGATCTATCTGATGCTGTAGGTCTATCTGATGTTGTTGCAAACATGAAGAAACTTCGGTGGATTTATTTTGATAACTATCCGGCATCTTCATTCCCATCAAATTTTAAGCCAACGGAGCTTGGTCGTCTAGAGTTGCAATGTAGCCGACAAAAAGAACTCTGGCATGGGTATAAGGTAGATAAAAATTGTTGTTTCACAAATCGTTGCAATAAAACTGTGAATTGAATTATAAAATGAACATAGGTATTTGACACATTTATAAGTATAGGTGTAATTAAATATTTCATTAAGAAAAATACATATCATACTTTCTCTATAAATTAGAGGTCGATTAGCTTAATTTAGATTGAATGCTTTAGAGAAACTTTTGATGATATTGCCAGAAATAAATAAATTAACAAAGTGTCTGAAATGTAATATTCTGAAAGTAGACTTTTGGGCAAAGATTGATGAAAATCAACGGGCAATGTGAAAGGAAATTGTTGTATACTTGCCGATTTATTTGACTTTTGCTACTTGTCTTGAAACAGCATCTACCAAATTTGAAAATTCTTGATCTCTTTGGTTCATGGGAGCTAGTCACAACTCCAAATTTTGAAGGCCTTCCATGTCTTGAGAGATTGTCTTTAGTACTTTGTGGGAGTTTAGAAGAGATTCATCCATCAATTGGATATCACAAAAGGCTTGTCATCGTGAAAATAAAGGGCTGTATGAGACTTAAAAGGTTTCCACCCATCATACACATGAAAAAACTGGAGACTCTTTATCTCAGTCAATGCGAACAACTTCAACAGTTTCCGGATATCCAGTCGAACATGGATAGCTTGGTAACTCTTGGTCTGTCTAATACTGGTATAGAAATAATCCCACCGTCAGTTGGACGATTTTGTACCAACCTTGTATCTTTTAATTTATCTGATTGTCCCAGACTGAAAAGGATAGACCTGAATCTCTTAAAAAGTTTGAAAGACCTGAATCTCACCAATTGTAAGGGGTCGGTGAGCCTGAAGCTACCTCAGTTTCCACGTTCTTTAAGGAAGTTAAATCTTAGTAGGTGCAATTTGGGAGATGGAGACATCCTATCTGATATTTGTGAGTTATTAAACCTACAAATACTAGACCTACGTGGAAACCACTTTTCAAGACTACCTTCCGGCCTTTCTCAGATGCTGTGTCTCAAGCTCCTTTATTTGTCAGAGTGTGTGAACCTTGTAGAATTGTCGGACCTCCCATCAAGCATAGCTATTCTCCATGCAGATGGTTGTGACTCACTTGAAAGTGTAGAAGATTTATTAGATTATAAATGGTTGTGGAAAGTCTCACTTGGGAAGATGATTGGTGGTGAGAGGGTACTACTTTCTATGCTTGAGGTATAACTCTTATCTTGTTTTTTGAATTTCAATCTTTTTTTTAACTTTTACAATATAATAATTATATTCATCATAACTGGAATGTAAACTGTGGCAGGGAAATGCAGTTGCAGATCGCTTTATGAGTCTCATAAATCTCGTTGAACCATCGTCACGTATTTTTACGAGATTAGTTACATTGCAACTTCCAAGCAACTGGTACAGTGACTTTAGTGGACTTTTATTATTCTTACGTGGTCATAAAAGGTATGGGTTTAGTGATGACATAGATATTAAGCAGGAGACGTCCACATATGATTACTCTGAAGAGTCGGATGAAGATCAGGAAATTTGGAACTATGAAAGGGTGGGTTATGTACCCTTTAATTCATTGCGGCACATCCCATGGTTGAATCCTACATACACTAAAAATATTTCATTTCACATTAATTACGGTTGTCTTAATGTGGAACTTGTTCGTAGAAAAAATAAAATAGTTGATTTGAACGAAAACCCAATCGATTACTCAGAGTGTTGGGATGAAGAAAATGAAGATAGAAAGACATTTGAGATCATGTATGATTCACAGTCCTCTAATATTCGGATTGCATGGACTCATTTTGTTTGAAGGGTCATCAACAACTATTAGTAGATCTCAGTTTCAACATCATTGGGCCCACATTTTGTTACCATTTCAAGTGTGCGTTTGCTTTAGCAACATTATCAGTCTACCAAAAAAGTTGTAATAATTTTTTCTTTATTATCCCATAAAACTTCACATCCTATACTACCAGGTTTCATATGTCGTTTTTGTTAGTTGTTGCTCCCCTTTTGTGCTACTATCGTATGTGTAAGCAACAAAGGTAAGAGTTGGAACGGCATTTTTATACGGGCCAAAATTGGGTTGCTTCTCTACAAACACTTTTTTTTTTCTATTTTGATGTATTTTTTTTTTCAATTTTAGTGTATTGTTACAATAATATTGATAAAAAACACAAATGAAATCGACTAGTCGGTGATAAAAGGGGCTCGTGATACCGAACAAACATCCAGCACCTACCAGCCATCCATATTTTCTTTAAGCTTAATTGTTTCTTGGACAAGTCAATTCCCAAATGTTGATTTTTTTTATTTAATGAAAACCCAATATTCTTAAAATTAAGTATACACTTGGGTGAGGCTGATGTTACAACTGATTTATATATAGCATTTAAGGTGGCTGGTTTTGAAATTAGTCACTTATATGATTACCAAACCTATTTTTAGCATTTAAGGTGGCTGGCTTTGACTTTGAAATCACTTACCGCCCCGGTCATCACAACGCTGCAGCTGATGCCTTATCTCGTATGTCTCATGCAGCCTTCTTTGCTCACTCTCGTGTTGAACCGTCCTTAACTGCTACACTCCGGGTGGCTAATTCTGATGATCCGTATCTCAAGTTCATGCAAATGAAGTGCACCTCTGCACCACAGTTGGTACCCGGCTTCCTTCTGTTTTAAAGATGGACTTTTGTTTTTCAAAGATAGGCTGGTCCTTCCAGCAGGTTCGCCCCTGTGCACTAAGCTACCGGAGGAATTTCATAATTCCATCGCCTTTCATCCAATTTCTTTTGGCCCAAAATGCGATCAGATGTTAAACGTTTTTGTGGCCACTTGTCAAGTTTGCCAGCAAATGAAATCTTCACTTTTACCTCCTGCTAATCTTTTACAACCATTACCCTTACCACAACAGGTTTTTGAAGGTATCTCCATGGATTTCATCATAGGGCTGCCCTTATCAAATGGTAAATCTGTCATTATGGTCGCCGTGGACCGGTTATCAAAATACAGGCACTTCATTGGGTTACCTCCATCTTTCCCTTGCTGGAACAAGACACCGTGCTCCAACTTCTTAAGACCAACCTCTTGAAAGCTCAAAACACTATGAAGTCTCAGGCCGATAAACATCGTCGAGATGTGCACTTTCAACCAGGGGATTGGGTATATATTAAATTACAACCATATCGACAAGGCTCTATCCGCTTGCAGCGCCATCATAAACTCAGGCGTCGATATTTCGGTCCCTATGATCAAGTTGGTATCCAAGGTGGCCTCTGTGGCTTATAAACTGAATTTACCGGAGAGCGCCAAAGTCCACCCCGTGTTCCACGTCTCCCTCCTTCGAAAATGTATTGGCGTTCCCGCATCACAGGTCAATCCAGTCCGTTTGGTTGACTCGACCGCCACCATGAAACTTCAACCGTTTAAGATATTCGGATACTCGTGTTCTCTCCAAAGCGGGTCATTCTGTTCCCCAATATTTGGTTCAGTGGGATGGTCTTCCACCTGATGCGTCCACGTGGGAAGATTCCACTAGCCTGTGTAAACAATTTCCTGATGCAGGTACATTCCAGTTCCAGACCTGGGACCCAGTTGTAACAAAAGGAACCGAACCAGACCCGGTTCCACCTCTACTTGGTCAAAACCCGGACCGGAACTGGCCAAAACACGTACCCGGAACGGGTTCCTACCCTACCTGGTTCTTGACTTTGTTGATGAAACCCGGACCCAGGTCCTACCCGGTTTTAGGTTCTACAAAAAAGCCGAGTTGTGCATCTCTACCTAGAGGTGGTAACTGGTAATATGGTTTCATTAGGTAACGGGTCAAAACAAGTCACTTTAATATAAAACAATTTAGGTGATTTTCAATTAATATGTTAATTATGATTTATAAAAAAATTGAGTTGTGCAACTCTACCTAGAAGTGGTAACTGGTAATATGGTTTGATTAGGTAACGGGTCAAAACAAGTCACTTTAATACAAAACGATTTAGGTGATTTTCAATTAATATGTTAATTATAATTAAAAAAAACAATAGTAAAATTGATATACAAGGTTGTGTGCATTAAGAATAAATTTCTTTAGGTGATTTTCAACTCGTTTGATTCCTTTTTCATCTAAATTCATTTATTTGGCCCGTTTGAGAGATAAAACACAACCCGAATCAGCCCACTAGTAAATGGTTTGAAACTGCCACCCTTAATAAGTTTTGTTAAGAGCTTAGTAAACTACTTTATGCAAACAAGAATGCAATATGTAGATATAGGTACTTACACTGCCATTCTACAACATAACACTGGTACAAAATGATAATATGAATGCAGACTGCCATGAAGTTATAAAAGTTGCTAGCAAGCCACAGATTGTATTAAAATATTACTTCAATTTAGCAAGTGATTTAGAAAGGTGGTAATTTTGGCCCGTTTGCTTACAGAGTTACAGATGGACCCGTTTGGGTTTATATTACATCTCCAATGAGTTATTAACAGGTCAAGTGAGTCGAAATCACCCAAATAGGCCTATAAATGAACTGTTCATTTAACTTTAACCGAACATGAACACGAACACCAACATAAACAAACGAACGAAATAAATAAATATAAATAAACGAACATAAATGAATTAACAAAATGTGTGTCCATGTTCGTCCGTTTATTAAATAACAAACATAAACGAATGAACATAAACAAATTTAAAAAAAGGAACCTAAATGAATGACAAAATGTGCTCATGTTTGTTCGTTTATTAAATAAAGAAACATAAATGAACTTCCGGCTGAACATTTTCAAGAATGTTCGATTCATTTACCGCCTACACCCAAAGTATGCTTTTAAAGCTGCGATTTTTTGAACTGCTTTGTTATATAAATTAGCTTATTCTTGTGAAGTGTAATAATATAGCTTTTCTAACCATATTTAACAACTGCACACTATTTACTACCTGATTTTTCAGCTCTATAATTTTTACCTTTTCTTTTGTATACCTTGGTATGTGTTTCTTTTCTCTCTCGACTTGCTTAATTTGTATCAACTGTCCAAACACATCTTCTTAATCTATAGTGATCAGTTAGAGTTTTGTAGTTTCATGCATACCAACTGTTTGATGAAATGCCTCAATGAACAAAGTAGGTCTAATCATGCAAACCATGATGAGTTTTTACTCAGAGGTGTTGGATTAATAACTTATTTTGAGAACAACAATCAATGTGTCATTTGTTGATATGGTGGCACGGTTGTTGAGGTTTCTGGATCACCAACACACACACATCTGCAGTTTGCTTTTTTTCCTTAAATATAGATTCAGTATTGCGCAAGAATGATATTTTATTAATAAATGGATCCTTTATATTTTGTTAATTCACTTGAAGAAACATAACAAATTGAATGAGGTATCTTCTTCTAATCTTGACATGTTTGATGATTATTTTGTGCTAAATCGTAAAATCATGCATGTCATTCAAACACTAAATTTAATCAGAAGAATGGTAAGCCCGAACTAGATGAATGCTGTGCATGGTAATTATACGCGATATACACCCAAACACACCCTTATTTAAACCGGATATAAATACCTTGCTTGCACATTTATTCGTAAATGGGTCGAAATTCCTCCTAAACCCACGCATTTTTTTTCTAAGTTCATTTCCAGCCATTTATTAGCTTATTAGTTACACAATTTTCTCTTGATATTGCTGGTTAAGAAAATACAAATAGATAAAGGGATCCAATGTGAAATATTAAAATATTTTGTTGACCCACATATCTTTATGATAAAGTAGTGGGCTAATATATTAATCAGCTATTTAAAACCACATATATCTTTATGATAAAGTAGTGGGCTAATATATTGACGAGAAAGAGTTATTCTTAGATATTGCATGTTACTTTAGGAGATTACTGATAGATGAGGCAATGATGGTGCTTGATGCTTGCAGTTTTCACCCTTTTATAGGGTAGGGATGAGCTCGGTACCGATTGCTACCGGAACCGAAAGTACCGGTACTGAAAATTCCCAAAAGCAGGTACCGGTACCGAATATACCCGGTACGGTTCGGTACCGGTATTTGAGGGTAAAAACCGGTAAATACCGGTACCGGACCGGTACCGAAAATGTCAAAAGTCGGTACCGAATTGATACCGAAAATGTACCCGGTTCGGTAAATTCAGTACCGGTACCGGTTCGGTAAATTCGGTACCGGGTACCATTTGCTCATCCCTTTCCCTAGTCTACATAGGGGTAAAGGTGTTGATACAAAAGTCTCTCATAAAAGTTTCAAATGGAATCGTTGATATGCATGACTTGATAGAAGAAATGGCCCACTACATTATAAGAGGGGCACACCATAATCATCCAGAAAAACATAGTAGAATTTGGAAAACAAATGATATTGTAGAGTGTTGTGCTATGGAGGCTGGAACGTTAATGGTAAAAGCTAGCTTTGTTAAAATTATATTATATGTTAATCTGATGACGTTTGGTTATGGATACTGACACAATTTGGTTCCCTTGATTAACTAACACAGGAAAATGAAGTATTAGGTTTGTCAAGTTATGTTGAATATCCACGTCTTCCTCATGTTGTTGCAAACATGAAGAAACTTCGGTGGATTTATTGGGATAGGTATCCAGCATCATCATTCCCATCAAATTTCCAGCCAACAAAGCTTGGTTGTCTAGTGTTGATAAGGGGCCAGCAAAAAGAACTCTGGAAAGGGTGTAAGGTAATCCTTGTTTTTCCACAAGTTTAATCAATTATTTATTAGGGTAACTCGGATAAGTAGACCCTAGACTAATGAAATTAGAATTGTGAAATGAATACTATACGTACAAGGTTTCCAGGCAAACACTATACGTACACCGTATAAGGTCAGATTGTCAAGATAAAATTGTTTACAATAAAATTTTTTGACTGGACCTTAAGACCATGTGCATTTACTATTCGTTGACCAACCATGAGCCATGACCAACAATGAACAATTTTTGTTTTGAGCTTAATTAACATCTCTCTCCTTGTGACAAAGGGGAATTTGTCTTTAACCGGTATAAACACTATTCAATTTACCATTTATATTACATAACTATTTATATAACTAGTACAAATTTGTGTATAATTTAAACAAAACGACGTAAAGCTCCGGCCTAATTGATCCATGAGCAAAAACATACGCGAATGACAATGTTTATAATTATACCTACTTATTTTCCTTTTGTGTACATGTCTATTAACAGCATCTACCAAATCTGAAGATTCTTGATCTTCGTCATTCAAGGTACCTAATGAAGACGCCGGATTTTAATGGTCTTCCATGTCTTGAAAGATTGAATTTACAGGGTTGTGAAAAATTAGAAGAGATTCATCCACCAGTTGGATATCATGAGAGGCTTGTTTTGGTGAATATGGATAAAGCAGCAAGTACGAAAATGGGAGGCATGGGATGAGTCACGGAGGCATGGGATGAGTCACGATCGCATGGGATGAGTCACGGACGCATGGGATGATGGGATGAGTCACGGACGGATGGGATGCCTCAAACGGACGCATGGGATGATGGGATGAGTCAAGGACGCATGGGATGAGTCACGAACGCATGGGATGGCTATTTTGGTAAGTCAACCTTTTTCTTTGATATTTTCGTAATTTTCTCAATTATAAATGGTTGTGGAAGGTCTCACTTTGGAACAGTAATAAGTTAACTAGACGTGAGAGGGTACTACATTCCATGCTTCAGGTTTAACTCTATATTGTTCTCCGATTTCAATCTTTATATGGATTAGAAATTATTATAGTAATAATAATTGAAATGAATCGTTGTAGGGAAATGCAGTTGAAGATCGCTTTATGAGTGTCACATTTCCGGGTAGACAGCCTGATATGTTCTGTAATACAACATTCATCACACTGCAACTTCCACCCAACTGGAATAGTGAATTTACCGGATTTTTAGTAAGTGCTGAAAATTATTTGAAGGACGAATGTGTTGTTGATGCACTTTGTGTATGCAGCTCGGTTCGGTTCGACTCAGTTTGATTCGACTCGGTTAGGTTCGGCTCAAGACGGACGTCACGACATTCCTCCGTCGTGCGCCCTAGAGATCGACACACGAAGCATGAAAAGCCGCGAACCATCATCGGCCGCCACATCACCATGACATCACCATGATGATGTCATGATGATGTCATGTGATAACATATCTATGCATGGATTCATGTAGTCAACGTGATTTTGGTTCAAACAATTAATTGTTTACTTTTAATATTACTAAAAGGAATCCATATAAACCTCAGAGATTAAAGTGGACAAAGGATTGCATGAGACAAAGACTCCTCACTACGAAGACTACACTCCATGCCATGGACGAACACTTGTGACACAATCTGTGGACGAAGGCTCAATGCTCTCCTACGAAGAGTACATATCCACGAAGGATTCTTTCTTAATGGGCCTGATTATGTTTCACGGCCCATACATGTTTCTTAG
This sequence comes from Helianthus tuberosus, assembly GCA_030545235.1. Taxonomy (NCBI): domain Eukaryota; kingdom Viridiplantae; phylum Streptophyta; class Magnoliopsida; order Asterales; family Asteraceae; genus Helianthus; species Helianthus tuberosus. Next base: position 6,924,916 of record CM060393.1, read on the forward strand.
GGTTTACTGGTTGTTGACTATATAAACAGAACATGTATAACACAGTAAGGAGTGAGCTTGGATAAGCTAGAGAGAGTGTAGAGAGAGAAAGTTCCGGTGAGCTTTGTATTTGTCGAATCTTGTACCGAAACTTTGTCGAAATCAATACACGTAACCGTTAATCGTTGATATCCTTGCGTATTGTTCATTCTCTCGCTTGGTTTGTGTCGCAACGAGGATTCCGCACTCGTTACGGCACCCGAAACAAGAAATCATCTAAGTCCGACGATCCGTATCGGGACCTACAAGTGGTATCAGAGCCTAAGGCTCGATTTCTTGTTGAAAACCGAGTTGTCGGTGAGGTTTTTGAGCATTTTTTAAAAGTTTATTGAACAAAATCTCAAAACCCAGTTTTTCGGATTAAAATACGGTTTTAAACTCAGAAATTTGACGTGTTCGGTTGATGTTTTTCGGTTGAAACTTGTTAAAAGGGCTGGAGATAATCGAAACTATCTTCTTGTTGTTGAGTTTTGAAGTTTAAAACCAATTCACCATTGTTTCCGGCGAACAACATTTTTCGTGAACTTGTAATATTGGGCCAACATTACTAATACTCTTTCTATTTTTATGGGCATATACGAAGAATTAATGGCAAGAAATTCGTGGGCCTTTTTTTAATTGATTGATTGTTATTCGTTGGAGTTGGGCTTAGTCAATTAACAACACGCCCAAGTAATTATCTCGTGGACTTAAGAATTTTCGTGAGATTTAATATTTGGGCTTAGAAAGCTGTCATTCTTTAGTGGGTTGTTATTCACTTTTTCGTGAGATTATATTGTTCGTGAACAATTTTTCGTGAATATCATTCTTTGTGAATATTGGTTCTTTCACAGTTGGTTCACAGTTGTCTTTTAATTTGGTTATTTACAATTCATCATGAGTACACACCTTTGGGGGTCAAGCATTTTAGGATCTCAATCGTCATATGATCCTTCTCATCAAAGTACACCGAAAATGACAACATATATGTATGGTCGTTGGATACCAGATCCTAATGCAGATATGTATACGAGTAAAGGTTCAGGTCCAGTCCCTTCATGGGCTCAGTCTCCCACACCCTCGTCCTCACCCATTCCAACGCAAAAGGGTTCAGTGCCATCTTGGCTTCAGTCTCCCACACCGTCAAGTAACCCTCCACCATCAAAAGTCAATCTATGGGATAATCTACTGTTGATTGTGACCCGACAGTTCAGTTGGAGAACAGTGGTCAAACAAGAATGGCGTTTTATGCTGAAATTGTCAAGAATGTTAGCGATGGTGAGTCCTCGGGAAATGATGACAGTTCTGAATATGGCAATAGTTCAGTTGAAGATGTTACAAGTTCAAGTTCAAGCGAGGAGGGATCTGGATATGAATCATCGAGGGAGGTTGTTGATTCTGAGGCAAATGAGTCACTATCTGAGAGCGAATCCAGTCCGGTATGTGTCGATAAACCAAGTTCTGATAGGTGTGATAATTGTGTTGAGTTAAATGCTAAATTGGCTGATTTGCAAAGCAAATTGTGGGATTTGCAAAGCAAATATGAAGATTTGCAAAGCAAGTACGACGTGACATTTATCCACAATCAAAGTTTGACCGTGGATCTTTCAAAATGCACAGAGGCCAATATGTTTCACAAAAATCATGAAAATGAATTTAAAAATATAATTGACATATTGAAGGAAGATAAGTCCGAGCTAACAAAAATGGTTTCAAGAAAACAAACTACAATAAACAATTACATCAATAGGCTCGAGGAAACATAAAAAGAATTGGCCTGTGTTAAGTGTGAAAGTGAGGTGATCCAGCTTAAGTTAGATAGTTATTCAAACTCTAGGTATGTGCTGGATCACATCATTGACATACAGAAAAAGAAAGAAGATGTCACGTGCATTGGATATAAGAAGTGTCCTCCACCTATTAGACACAATTATACCGCTATGCCTGATGAGGAGAATAAGCCTCACTTTGAGCCATCAGTTCCATTAGACGTCGAGGAATTTACAGCTGGGCTCGGTTACAAAAAGGAAGTATCATCAAATTCAGATGTGTCAGCGGATACGAAAGTATCAACTGCTGAACAAAATCAGGATCCTCCAGTCATTGTTGAGGATGCTAATTCTTCAGATGATGAATCCGACGATACTAACTCAGTACAGTCTGATGCGGTTATCAAAGAAGAGGACATACCTGCCAAGGTTGAGCAGTTCTACCCTGCCAAGGTTGAGCAGTTCAGAGACTAGCCACTCATTGCTCTGAAACATGAAGCAAACAGAATTGAAAGAATAAAAAATGATCCAGGTATGAAAAGACCAGCACCAAACTAGAGCAAATACAAAAAGACAATTGCTGATCTTACCTTGGAGTATAAAAGAAAGAAGCAAGAGTTGGTTGCTGCAAAGGTTGGTACAGCCAAAGCCATAGCAAAATGGACAAGGTAATATACTGATGAGGCTTATGAGAGGCTGAAGAAAAAGAGAGAGACAGATCATAGCCTTCCAAAGAAGCCAGCATACAGAGATAAGAAAGCTGATGATCCACAGCAGCAGGCCCTTGCTCTGAAAACCATATTCACATCATCTGATACTTCCATCATTGCCTTAGATCAAAGAAAAAGGCAAAAAAAGAGATGGATGAAATTGAAAAGGCACAAGAAGCTGATGTTATGAAAGAGGCTCTACAAAGAATGATTGCAGAAAATGCTGATTTAGCAAAATCGCAAGACCCTGCCAAAGGAGTCATAAGCAGACCTCCTTCTCCCAACTCATCAAAAATAAAAACTCTCCCAAGAAACCCACTAAACTCAAAAATACTAAAGTGGAAGTCTGATCAAAAGAACCACATATTGACTCTGCTCAAGTCCAGTGGTGAAGTTAAGCACATATCAAGGGAAAATGCACTAGGCCTGAGTGTAGAAGATTTACAAGATCTCCTTGAGCTTCAACTGTGCAGGGATGAGGATGATGAAGATGTTAAACACAGTCTGTTAAATCAGATGTTAAAAATGAAAAACAAAACAGATTTGGAAACCAAAATCGGAAACTGTTTCAGGGGGAGCTACATCAATTCCGAATCATCGGGAAATGGATGTCACAATTCTCGATGATGACGGATGACCCAAGTCTATGAAGGCTTGGGTCCCCCTCTCCAACTAATCTCTGAATGAGTGTGCAGGATGTTCGAGGAGGAACTATTGATGGTTTTAGGATTGTTGATAGTGGAGCGTCCATGCACAAGATCGGCGACATAAGGCTCCGAAACATTGTTATATCCAAGGAGAATATTGTTTCCTTTGATGGAGAGAGGAGAAAAGAAGACAAAAATGTCAGATAATGGAATGATGGTGAAAGAATGTGGTTGAATGAAGTTGAAAAATTCGACAAGATGAAAAATGTGCCAAAATTTGATTGTTGAAGGTTTTGATCGGGTCCTCAGGAAAGATTCCAATGAAAAGTACGCGCCTGCAGCACGTCTGAAGCTTTTTGAAGATTCATGGACTTTTCTTCCACAAGATGAACGTGTAGTGTACATTTCTCTTCGGTGTGATTGAAGAAAATGTGTTGGTTGATCAAACCACACCGGGTGTGCGGATACCTTGGAGTGGATTGAACAACCGCACACTACTTCTCAAGGAGAAAGATGAAGACCTTTGCTGGTGCAAAAGCATGTGGAAGACATCATGTATGGACCGACCAATGATGATGCGTACAAGCTTTCCCACATGCTCCATTTGCCACTTACCAGCCGGACCCGGAGGTTTCTGATCTTGTTGTTGTGAAGAGATTTCTTAGTTAACTGAAGTAGCTGCAAATTCAACCTTGAAATCCACACCGGGTGGATATCCAGTTTGGGAGATCTCTCTGATTCCTGCCAATGCACGAAGTAGTAGAACGATTACGGTTTTGAATTTCTAATCTCTCATATCCTTTTCAATATCTAAGTTGCTTTATGATTTACTAACATCTCGTATAGCACTCCTTGACCAGACACGTTGATCTCGAATATCACCTAAGACGTGATCGTTTCAATATGAAACTTGTTAATGTGTTTTGGTCCACACCGATTACCGACATGCCAACTGATTTTTCCAAAATTCGTTAAATCATTTTTGATTAAATTAATTTTGGTAAACGGAATCGAGGTAAAACATGAGTTAAACCAACATCGGAAAATCATTTTTGTAAATATTTGTTTGTGTTTTCTTAATTTCTTGTACTTTTTTGCATTTTAGGGGGAGTAAAAACAAAAAATACAAAAACATTGAAAATTTTAAAAATACAAAAACATCAAAAAAAATTCAATAACACAAAAACAATAGAAAAACAAAAATGAGTTTCCTGGCGAGAAAAAAGAGAAAATGATAGTACATCAGTGGTCTGTTCAAATCTCTTGAAACCTAAAATGAAAAACGATAAGCAGCTCTATATAAGATGTATCGGTAGGCTCACAATCATTTTAAAATGTGCAGGGTGATATAAACCTAAATCGACTGCAGACTGTGTGGGAACCACTTATTGGCATACGGTCTTGGTACCGAAATTTCGTTTGATAGATTGCCGAGGTTCTGAGATACGTTGTCTTTATGCTGTATATCATCTGGGTATCATGGTTGTTTCTTTTACCGGAAAACAATGGGGACGCAAGTCTAGAACTTCCATGATACCATACATATGTGTACATATCATACAAACATGTATATAATACATGATTCATTCGATCTCAATAAGTGATAAACAATCACATGTCCCAATCAATAAGTGATAAAATATCACAGTTTATCCGGGAGTCAAGTTCGTCTCTTTGTCGGTACGATGGTACTAACCTGTTCACGGACTTGCTCTTGTGTCCTGCATGCATTGAATATCAAGTTCCTCATCAATAAGTGATTTAATCACATAGGGCATGTATTCATCCAAAATAAGTGAGTATCTCATATCATATACGTTGAAAACAGATGATAAATGGTATACTCACCAGTAAGATGAACTCTCGTGCATACCTTGATACGGGAATGTGTCGTGTGTGGATGAACACCGGTCGGTAAGTATAAATCATACCTTAACGTATCCCCTAACCACAAGTACATCTGATAAGTTGAGCTTAAGTGGACAACAATACCGATAATCGTTATATGATGCTTATCTAAATATTAACTAATTAAACAATAAGAGCGTTTTGGCGTGACCGTACACTGATATGATTCTCTTACCCTCGAAACTCGTAAAAAGAATGTCTGTAAATATTTATTTACTGCTTTCAGTCACTGCATCTCTGTATATATTTATTTACTGCTTTCTGTCTTTACATTTCAAATATTCAAAAATACCAAAAAGATTTTAGGTGTGTTTTAATATAAACTTTATAAAAGCCAAAAAGATTTTATTTCTGTTTAATTTTCGATTGCCCGATGTTGGATCTCGAGTCTTTACCACCTGAAACCTGATTGAAACCAAAACAACTTTATTTTCATAAACGGTCAAAGTTAACAAGTTTTGAAAGTTTAAATCTAAAAATTGTTCAAATTTTACAACTTTCAAATTGTTGTCGGTCGGTGATTGATTGAGAGTTGGTCATATGTGTGTCGTTTGTTGTTTGACTATATTCCAAGCGGTTGTTCTTATTATGCGTTTAGCTCTGTTGTATGTGCAGATGTGGCATTTGAACTAGCTAAAGGCGAAGAGAACGTGTTAAACGACGAGCTTTTGAATGAAGACACACATGGATGCAATCAAAGGATCAAGATGATCGAGTTGCTGCTGATCACTTCACAACACCACAAGGAACTGAAATATTAAAGATCAAAATATTCACGAGCAACATTCAAGGGGGAGTTTATTGATACATTCCCAGTTTGTCACAAGTGAAGACATCAGAAGATCCGACAACATGTGAAGATCGAACCATCGCGAGAAGCATTCCAGGGAGAATTTGTTGATGCACTTTGTGGATGCTGCTCGGTTCGGTTCGACTCAGTTCGGTTCGACTCGGTTAGGTTCGGCTCAAGACGGACGTCACGACATTCCTCCGTCGTGCACCCCAGAAATCGACACACGAAGCACGAAGAGCCGCGAACCATCATCGGCCGCCACATCACCATGACATCACCATGATGATGTGATGATCATGTCATGTGATAACATATCTATGCATGGATTCATGTAGTCAACGTGATTTTGGTTCAAACAATTAATTGTTTACTTTTAATATTACTAAAAGGAATCCATATGAACCTCAAAGATTAAAGTGGACAAAGGATTGCATGTGACGAAGACTCCTCACTATGAAGACTACACTCCATGCCATGGACGAACACTTGTGACACAATCTGTGGACGAAGGCTCAATGCACTCCTACGAAGAGTACATATCCACGAAGGATTCTTTCTTAATGTGTTAGTGCACTACGTCTTTTGACTTCGTCTTGTATCATGTTATGGGATAGGATAGGTTAATCAGTGCCCAAGGTTCGAGAAACAGATTTTCAGGATTATGTATGTGATTCCGCTTGAAAGTGACCCTGGTCATTTCAAGCTAAATCAGAAATTCTGATTCCGCTTGAAAGTGCACCATGTCAGTTCAAGTTGAATCAGAAATACTATATATAGGGCATTTATGTTTTCATTTGACACAAGACTTCAGAATCTGTAACGAAGTGCTGCCAAAATCTGTTCAGGTTGTAATTGATGTTATAATCAATATAAGTGACAGATTTAATAATATCAAGTTGTTTCCACGTCCGTTTCACTGATTCCGCCTTTGAATCGGATATAAAGCTCTTCTGATTGACTCAGTCGGGTCCTACAACGATCCTACAAGTGGTATCAGAGCTCAGGAAGAAGATTTTAGCTTGATATCATCTATTTTCTGACTTCTACACCTTCTTTTTCAAAACTGGACAAGATTTCATGGTCAAAATGGAATGAATTTTTCACCGAACATGCAAAACAGTATAATAACAAAGCCTTGAGAGTTTGAGACCAAAATACGGATTAAAAGTGACAAAATTGGACAGAAAACCAGATTCCGCTTGAACGAACATTGAGATTCCGCTTGAAAAATCAACATCTTTTCGCTTGAAATGTTGATTCCGCTTGGAATTTGTGTCTGATTCCGCTCGAAATAGTGATTCCGCCTGAAAAGTCACTTGATTTCGCTTGAAGTGGGGAATCAAGTGATTCTGCTTGAAGAACAGATCTGATTCCGCTCGAAGTGCTAATCAAGTGATTCCGCTTGAAAATTATATAAGTGATTTCGCTCGAAATTCTTATTCCGCTTGAAAAGAGGATTTTTTTGTCGAGATCATTTCATGTCAATCGAGTGTCATTCTGTTTCAGAATATTTGATATTGTTTGTTCTGATTGTGTTTGTTTGATTGTATTTGTCCAGGATCACATCATGGCTGAAGAATTCTACAATACGTTTTTCAACGCGTTCACATCCGAATCCTCCGAGATTACAACTGTTACACCAAAAACCATCACGAAAGCGATCAATGAGAACATCAAGCATGATAATTTCTACGGAACACACTCAAAGCCACCAACTCTGGAAAGCATTGAGGATTATACATGGTGGAAAGAACGGTTTCTTAACTGGGTGAAAGCGTATGCGCATAAAAGTTGGTTTTGTTTAGAGTTTGGATATGAAAGACCGAAGGATGATAAAGGTGAAGAGATTCCATTCAAGAAATTACCTAAAGACGACAAAGCATAATATGCAGCCGAATAGAGGATGATTGCTTTGATTCAGACGACAATTAGAAATGATATTTTGCATTGCTTAATCATGACGGGTCGTCAAAATCTGTTTGGAAAGCTTTACAAGCTAAAGCTGAGGGGGGTAAACATATTAAAAAGAACAAAATTGCGCTGCTTAAAAAAGAATTTGATCTATTTGATAACATTAAAGGAGAGTCGGTGAGGCAAATGATAGAGAGATTCTGTCATTTAAAAATTGAACTTGAACGTTTCAAAATTGAGAAAACAAGAGAGGAAATTATCGATAAAGTCATTGAAGCGTTACCACGAGCTGATCAGTGGCAGACGTTTGTTTTTATCTTAAAAAATGATGCTTTATATGATGAAATTACTCTTGATGCATTGTTTGAAAAGATTGAAAGTCATGATCTGGAGCTACAGAAGCAAAGCAAGATGACTAGTTTTTCACATCAACAGAATGTTGGCTTGTACTACAAAGGCAGTGTACCTTCGGAGAAAGGTGTTAGTTCACCAAAGACAGCATTCAGTGGTGAGAAGATGAAAGAACCACAAACAACTTCATCAAGTTACCATTCTGGATATCATTCATCTTCAAAAGCAAGTACAGATGAAGCTGAGGAGATTGTTTGCAACATTGCTCTCAAACTGAAGAATTCTCCGTCGATGAGCATCAATGCAGCTAAGCAGCAAATGAGTTTCCTTGCATCTGTTCTGGAGTCATATGAAGGTCTTGTAGCTGGTAAAATTGGAAATTCAGAGTTGACCAAAGAAGACTACGACCAAATTGATCCGGAAGAGATGGAGCTTATAAATATTCGCTGGTGTTTAGCAAGTTGTATTCGCAGAGCTCAACGATACATGGAGATTACCGGGAAACAATCTCTTGGTGGTCCGTCAACGAAGCTTGGATTTGATAAATCCAAAGTGACCTGCTTCAGATGCAAGCAAAAGGGTCATTTCAAAAGAGAATGCAGAAATTCTGAAGTTGCTGAAGGAAATGAACGTCCTTTCAATGATGACTATTATCGAAAGGCGATCTACCACCTAAGCAAAGAAGAACCAAAGATGATTGAAGATAAAACCAGATCAAGAGCTTGTTTTGTAATTCACGATGATGAAGGTTTTGATTGGAGCGAGATTTGTCCAGAAGAAGATCGTTTGGAGAATGTTCGAAAAACAGCTCATGGGAGAGCTATGACAGAGGAAAGAAAGTTTGTTTTTGTTGCTGAGATTCAAGACGAAAACAAAGACAAAGACACTGTTGTAATTTGTGAAGAGAACAATGAAGAAAAAGATAAAGTTGAAATGAAGGAGAAAACTCGGGAAGAGATTTTGAGTGAGAAAACTTATCGAGAAAGAAACGTTGTTTTCAACAGAATGGATGAAATGCAAGAAGAGTATGAGAGTGCAGTGAGAAACAGAAGATGGGATAAAAAGAGAGAGTGTTAATTCAACAGAGAAGGTGAACCAGTTGTTCCAAAGAAAGACATAATTTTTGACGATGTTCTTCTCATAATTCCTTTGAGAGCCGAATATTATAGAAATGTGATGAAAGATGACACATATGCTAAAAGGCATGAAAAGGAGATCAGATATGCCATGACATCGTGTCTGAGGAAAAGGGATGAAGAGAAAATGAAAAAGAGTGTTGAAGAAATGGTGAAAAATATGAAGAAAACTGCTGAAGAGGTTAAAGCTGAAGTGGTTGAAGTTGAAGTTGTGAAAGAGGAAGTTTTGAAAGTTGGTGAGACAGAAAAGATTGAAGAAAAAGTTGTTGTAAATGAAGAGGTTGAGAAAGATGTTACTGAAAAACAGCAAATTGGAGAAGATGTGAAGAAAGCAGAAGAAGAAGTAAAGAATGAGAATTTAGAAGCTGGTAATGCTGGTGATGAAGTCGATGTTGAAGAAAATCAGAATGTTGCTAAGTTGAAGCAGACAAAGGCAGCTGAAAATACCGAGATGGCAATCACTGAGGTAAATTCTAATTCTAACATCTTGACTGAAACTGTTGAACAGTGCAAGAAATGCATGGAACCGTGCAGAGCTTGTACTGAAAAAGATGAGCAATTCAGAACAAGAAATCTTGAATTCACAAAAATAGAAAACATTTTCAAAGAAAAATGCAAAGAAATGCTAGAAAAGAAAAAGTTTTTAAAGAAAATGATGAAAAACTTTCTGAAAAATGTAAAAAGTTAGAAACAGAAAATGAAGTTTTGAAAGAAAATGTTTCTAAAATGACAGAAGAGTGTTCTCAAAAAGAAATTGCTTGTCAAGAAATGAAAAAGGAATATGACTCAATGAAATTGGCATATCACATTACAAAAGAGTCATATGAAAAAAGTGAAAGATGAAATGAAATATGCTCAATCAAGAATGAATTATCTTTCTGAAACAACTAAAGAGCTTAAACGAATGTATTCTATAAAACAAGATGTGGTTAATTTCTATATTGAGGACGTTGCTAAGCTAAAACGACAGATTGCTGATTTAGAACAGGATAACAACAACTTAAAAAGTTATCATGTGTCGTCATATGTGCTTGAAGGAATTTTCAATATAAAACCGGGAGATTGTGAGTCTGAGCAAAACAAGAAAGGGATTGGCTCAGAGTTTCATCAAGTTCCACCACCGGAAAAGTTTGCATTTTATGATGAGGAAAAGGTCGAAAAAGCTTTCAACATGGTAGACCAATTGCCAGACAACATTGACATAACCTATTCCAAATCTGATGATCCTCATGATTCAAAGGTAGTAGGTAAAGTTGTTGAAAGTGTGTTGAAAGAAGAGTTAGTTGATACAGGTAAATCTGAATCACAGGATGAATATGAAGGAAATCTTCATGATGGATATCTAAAAAACACAAAATCCGAGAAAAATTTGAATGATGATTCAAAGGGATTGGTTTATACCATGATTGGATTAGACAAATTATTCTTAGATGTTGTATTCCCGATTCAGAATGTGATTTCAGAAAAGGTTGATAAAGTTTTCAAAATGGTTGAGATTGAGAAGTATGAGATTTCAAAGTTTGTTGGTAAGAGTCATAAAGGTTCGTATAACAAACCTAGTTTCAAGAAGAAAAACATGAAGGCTGGTTTGGGTTATAAGAAGAAACAAAATTGGAAGAAAAATGAAGTGCCAACTTATCAAGAAAAAATGGGTTTTGTTCAAGGAGACAGTTTAGAAAAAGAAAAAGAATTTAAAATTGGACAACAGTCTATTGAAGAGTTCTTAGCTCAAAAGAAAAAGCAACAACCACAGGTCAAAGATGTGTCCATGAGAACATGTTTTAAATGTGATCAAAAAGGACATCTTGCTCGCAAGTGTCCAAATCTGAAACCTGTGGATGTTGACATAAAGAAGATTGATGCTGAGAAACAAAAATCTGAAAATGTGAGACAAAGGTCAACTAGATTTGACTCAAAACAAACTTGGAGGTACAACACAAACAAGTTTGTTTCGAATCAAACTTGGAAATCAAACCTAAATAGGTTCGATTCAAAACAGACCTGGAATTCTCACACACCCAGAGTCAGAACTACTCAAAGTTGGAAAACAACTGTTGATATGACAAAACCACAAGAGTTTTGGAAACCAAAAGTTGTTGTTCAAAGTCAAAATGTTCAAAAAGATTCACATTTTTATAAAAGAGGTACTCCAAAAGGTCAGACATGGTGTCACGACCCCCGACCCACACTGGACGGAATCGGAAGCCGCGAACAGCCCAGTGGTACCGGTGATTTATTTTAAAAACGTTGCAGCGGAAATTTCATCAGGACCGTGAGTTAGGAAAAATATCAGAGTTTAGAAACACCGGATTTTATTTATTAAATAGATGGGATAAACCCATGTTTTACAAAGGTAGCTTTAATAAGATAAATTTGATTACATAAAACAATATTTCTTAATTTGATTTAGTTAATAAAATAAGCCACTTCTTGAAGCCTTTCAGTGCCATATCCATCTCTTACTCCAATCTACTGTAATTACCTGAAACGCGTTTTAAAAAGGTTTTGTCAGCGGAAAATACTGAGTGAATCATTCTATTTAATAAAACGACCTGTTTGTTATAATTTACAGTATTAAGGAAGATTACAATGTTTCTGATATCAACCAACTACCCACAATACTTTGTCACTCGACCCATTGGCCCATTCGTCCAATGGTGTCTGTGATTATGGTCATATCACCCCTTGGCTGCCCCAATGGTGAAGATTATCAAGTAATGTATACAAAACCCCACATACCGGCTGTAATTTGGTGATTACATAAACTTAATCACTGTAATTATAACCTTTGAAAATAAACATGATTTTGAAAGTAATTTGATAAAAAGAGAATGACTCACATTATAAGCATGCAGATTCATACGGGCAAAGTTTAATCTACAGATAAGCCTTGATATATTGCAGATATAGGCAGAGCTTAGCCTATTGATTAGTCTTGTAACCTAGTGCACACGAACTTGGTAAGTAACTAATACAGCATTTACGATAACTCACGAGATTAAAATCCTCACAACGAATGACAAAGTGCAATCACTTAAACATCCATCGGATCCACAATGAATGACAGAGTATTCCCCGAGTTCGGGTGGTACTCAAACATCCTGTCGGAATCACGACAAATGACAAAGGATAGTACTAAAACATCCATCGGATAGTTTCAATCGATCGGACATTGAATCGTAGCAGCGATTGAGTTAATACCCTGTATCATAGCAGAATTCGAGCTAGTGTGTGTTTGGTAGTAAACTGTGAATATCTAGACGTACGAAATGAATTTAACGTCGAACGAACGCAGGAATTCAAGTCCCACACCCCTCTATTTATACTTGAAAAATGGTTCCCCCGCGTGTCGCGACAGGAACATATGCGCCTGTTGCGTGGCGCGACGGGTTACTTTTTATCATATGGTTGCCACGTGTGTTTGGAGTTCAGCTGAGTCGACGGAAATGATAAATTCAATTTTGACAGCAAAATATATGGATAATTGTCAATAGGGAAACCCCCTCCCTGAGTTTTAGGGATCCTGATCCTAATTCTGATTGTTCTGAAAATTTTAGGAATTGTGTAGGATTACTTGGGTGTCTCAATTAGGGTTTCTTTTTGGACAAAATATAAATAATAATAATAATAAATAATAGTTTTGGTGAGAGTTGTTATGGTTTGGGACAAAAGGGAATAAAACGGTGAGAAAAGAAAATAGACCCACTTTGTAACTTTAGGGTTCAACTAGAAAGCCTCCTGGTATAATATTGGGTATAACTTCTGAGCTATAAATATATATTTTTGTACTCGTGTTTAAGTATAGTACCCCTAATTCAACCTTGTCCCGATGTCCCGAGACCGAATCCCAACAACTTAGTCGGGCAGAGCCCTGACATATGTTATGAGGCTCAGATTAATCGGAAAGGGTAGCGGTGATCGGGAGTTAAAACACTTAAAACGGAGCAGGGCATTATTATTATTATTATTATTATTATAAATAATATAGATTTGTTTTGAGAAAAAGTGGGTGAAAGAAAGAATATAGATATGCCGAGAGATGAAAGAATGGAAAAAATGATGAAGACTGTGATACCTATTTATAGTGATCATCTAATTTCGATCCTCCCACATTAAACTACACGTAGCCTTTCATGTATACCTATTTTCCAAATGAATGCCACGTACTGTACACCTGTTATTTTAATTTTAAATCTGGTTATTTTAATATTTCATTTCATTTTACGTACATATCATAGCAATTCAAATAATATTTATTATTTTATATATTATAATTAATTTAACTGCTTCATTTATTTGGCGCGTATAACTTGTAAAATATGACGTTCTAGAAAATAATAAATATGTCATTAGAACAAGAATATTTTTGTCTACATTTGGGTCTAAGTTTTATTAAAAATAGAGTATGTTCAAAATACAATGTATTTTTATAATTTAATTAGTATACGGTCACTAGGCCCGTCTAATTACTTTATATTTCTAATCTTTAACTTACCCGTAATCTACCCGTCTAATAATATAAGTTTTTATATACTTTTATTTTATTAGAAAGGTTACCCATATACAAGCCAATTAATATAATATTTCAACCAACTATATATAAAATAGTGTTAAAAACTTTTTGGGTTGAATATTTATAATAAAATAAACTAGTTACTAGTGGTTAATAAATTTAACCAAACCTATAATTCTTATATTAAAAATAGGGATGTTACATTCTCCCCACCTTGTTTTAAATCTCGTCCTCGAGATTTGGGTTATGATATTTCTTTTAAACTTATGTCATATTTTAGTTAATAAAAACAATATTAAGGTAGATGACACATAATTTAAAATATAATTTTTTTTTTGTGAATACGAATTGTATATTAAGTAGGATTCAATGGTTCAACCGAATTAGTTCAAGAAATTGATGACAAACGAATGAGATGAAATGATATATTTTTCAAAGTGACTAGGTTCAAGCCAAAAGATATATGATCAATAAATATTTTAAAATGAATGTGAAGGACTTTTAGAATTAATAAAATTCTTTGTCACAAGAAAACTTACTTTGATTGGCAACTGAGGAAGACTTAGAATTGACAGGTTCCAAATTGAAATAAAAGCATGAAAAATGATTTGTCAAATATTTATGATATGAGAAAATCAAAGTGTTGAGATGAGTGAATTGCAAGAATACACCAAAAGACAATAGAGTTAGTGTATTATTGTTTAGAGTTCCAAGTTGTTTTAATTATGAAACAATGTGATAGAAAACTATTAGTGATAATATTTTTCATACTATGTCCTAGAGATCGAAATATAATAAAAACAAGTTGTTTTGGCATGACCAACCATTATATTATATTTGTAAAGCAAATGATATATATATTATTTGTGTCCTTGTCTGAACCGTATCTTATATATCAAATATAAATACTATATAATATATATTATTTGTTACGCATTTTTACTATATGTAAATGGTCACTACTTTTAAATAAATACTATTTTAGTATTTTACTATACTATGTAATATATATTGCAAAACATCGCAATGAAGTTATTACATTACAAAATATTTTAGTATTATTATTTTGTAAAAAAAATCACTATTATTTATAAAGTTAAATGAAATTGGTAAATAAAGGTGTAAAAATATTTATTGTACAAAAGTATTTGTAAAATACTTTGTAAATATATAACACTTAATGGGTTGATTCTATGTGATTACTTATTTTCATTTTGAAACCATATAACATTGTGAATGTATTTACAAATGTTGTAAATAAGTGAAAACGGAGACTATTCTTATATATTACAATGTTCCCCTAACCCAACGTAGTTGATGACTACCATATTATTCTTATATGGTCATTTTCTTGCCAGATCGTTACGGTACATAATTACCACAAAACATGTGATAGACAATTATTTATATAATTTTATTCGTCCCTCTAATTCTTGTATTGTTTTATGAAAATATATCTTCTCCTTACAGTACAAAGTAATATATATAATTAAAATTTACTAATTAAGTATGATGACTTAATTTATATATATTAACTAGTCATTATCATGGGTGGATATTGGTTAGTGCTGCCTTGTTTAAGCATAGGTGGCCAGTCCATGCCTAACTAAGGCTAGACTATTCAATACCTGCCCTTGACAATAATCCTAGTATCTGAAAATAATACTAACACTTCTGTTATTTACTAATAATAAAATTATTAATAATAAATAATTTAAACATAAACTTAAATGAGAGTATACCTCAACATAATTTTTATACATATATATAAAAATATAAATTCTTTACCTCAATGGTTTAATATTGACTTGATATCAAAGAGTTATCGTTTTGTAATAATGCGGTTTATAGTGCAAAGAACGGAATGATATTTGAATTTGGATAAAATAACAAATCGGAATGAAGCCCTCCAGTGGTCTTCATAAATCAAACGAACCACATGCGAAATAAACAGTGTATGTGTAACGTGTGGATTTACCAAGAAATGAAATAGATCAATATTTGCTACTATGGAAGAAATCCTTATAGTATGATGACCATTAAAGGAAGTAAAAACACGAAAGTCAACTTATTATATGTAGAAGTCAGAATTTCAACGAAAGAAATATAAGAACTTTATCTGGGATTTCGTGTGATAACCGTTGTTAAGTGACATTATTAAGGAATGTCGAATGAAATGAAATGAATTAGGGGATTTGCAAAGGTAAGTGACTCCTTTTGCAGTGATAATAATTATGACTCTGATTAGACTGTGCACTGATGGTTGTAAAATATGGTTCCAACGTACCTTAGCGATATTCATGTCGTTTATAGGATCACTTGGCAAAGTGCTACTTTTAATTATTCTACTGACGGAATTAGCATTGGTGTCATCGTGCGTAATTTATATTTTTCAAAGGTCTTGCCTTGAAAGTCGTGTGTGATATACTTTGATGTCTACGGTCATAAAATTTTAAGTTTCATGTGTTTTCTTGTGCACTAGCACAACTTTACATGTTTCTTACTTGCATGTTGGAAATTCTTATACTTTTGATGATGTCCCAATTTAAAGGGTTCTTATTACACGAGTTACGAGGTAGATGATTAAACGAAATAATGTTTGATATCGGAAAAGAGATTCTTAATAAAGAAATCTAGACACGGATGCTTGTGCTTTATTCCAAATTGACTTTTGGAATTTCTTATAGATATACCTATCTATATAATCACATATTTCACATGCTGTAATATATATACCCTTAATAAGATCATGTATTTAACAGATTCATATTTCCAAAGCAATTCAGATATCAGATCATGATACTATTTAGGGAAATCTTGTCACTTGTTTGACATATTATATACCCCGTCTTATCCGGTTCTCGCCGGAGAGGTAACCTCAGTATATCCGGACAAACTGGAGAGTCTGCTACACCATACCCAGTCTTGCCGGAGAAAATTTTCTATTTCCCATAAATAGTATCTTTTCAAGATTTTAAAAGTGCCTATCTTATTAGGGCTTTTATCCAGAATTAGGGAAATTTGTATTCCCGTAACATATCTTATTCTAGACCAAGTAATATCAATAAGCAAGGATTAATAGCAATTAAATGTTATTGCTTATTTATCGTATCTTGCAATATTTAATTACCATTCTTATGGCATAAAAAAACCCATCATAATTTATTCACAAAAGTGCTTAGCTTATCTTGAAGTTTATACTAAGGCATCTTTTCTTAAGTTCAAGTCTAAATGCTATCATGTGTGCTACCAGTTAACAACAATCTCCTAACTCTTTTATACAAACTTAGGTATTATTGTCACAACACCTAAAGGCTTAAATCAGTGGCTCTGATACCACCTTCTGTCACGACCCCCGACCCACCCTGGACGGAATCGGAAGCCGCGAACAGCCCAGTGGTACCGGTGATTTATTTTAAAAACGTTGCAGCGGAAATTTCATCAGGACCGTGAGTTAGGAAAAATATCAGAGTTTAGAAACACCGGATTTTATTTATTAAATAGATGGGATAAACCCATGTTTTACAAAGGTAGCTTTAATAAGATAAATTTGATTACATAAAACAATATTTCTTAATTTGATTTAATTAATAAAATAAGCCACTTCTTGAAGCCTTTCAGTGTCATATCTATCTCTTACTCCAATCTACTGTAATTACCTGAAACGCGTTTTAAAAAGGTTTTGTCAGCAGAAAATACTGAGTGAATCATTCTATTTAATAAAACGACCTGTTTGTTATAATTTACAGTATTAAGGAAGATTACAATGTTTCTGATATCAACCAACTACCCACAGTACTTTGTCACTCGACCCATTGGCCCATTCGTCCAATGGTGTCTGTGATTATGGTCATATCACCCCTTGGCTGCCACAATGGTGAAGATTATCAAGTAATGTATACAAAACCCCACATACCGGCTGTAATTTGGTGATTACATAAACTTAATCACTGTAATTATAACCTTTGAAAATAAACATGATTTTGAAAGTAATTTGATAAAAAGAGAATGACTCACATTATAAGCATGCAGATTCATACGGGCAAAGTTTAATCTACAGATAAGCCTTGATATATTGCAGATACAGGCAGAGCTTAGCCTATTGATTAGTCTTGTAACCTAGTGCACACGAACTTGGTAAGTAACTAATACAGCATTTACGATAACTCACGAGATTAAAACCCTCACAACGAATGACAAAGTGCAATCACTTAAACATCCATCGGATTCACAACGAATGACAGAGTATTCCCCGAGTTCGGGTGGTACTCAAACATCCTGCCGGAATCACGACAAATGACAAAGGATAGTACTAAACCATCCATCGGATAGTTTCAATCGATCGGACATTGAATCGTAGCAGCGATTGAGTTAATACCCTGTATCGTAGCAGAATTCGAGCTAGTGTGTGTTTGGTAGTAAACTGTGAATATCTGGACGTACGAAATAAATTTGAACGTCGAACGAACGCAGGAATTCAAGTCTCACACCCCTCTATTTATACTTGAAAAATGGTTCCCCCGCGTGTCGCGACAGGAACATATGCGCCTGTCGCGTGGCGCGACTGGTTACTTTTTATCATATGGTTGCCACGTGTGTTTGGAGTTCAGCTGAGTCGACGGAAATGATAAATTCAATTTTGACAGCAAAATATATGGATAATTGTCAATAGGGAAACCCCCTCCCTGAGTTTTAGGGGTCCTGATCCTAATTCTGATTGTTCTGAAAATTCTAGGAATTGTGTAGGATTACTTGGGTGTCTCAATTAGGGTTTCTTTTTGGACAAAATATAAATAATAATAATAATAATAATAATAAATAATAGTTTTGGTGAGAGTTGTTATGGTTTGGGACAAAAGGGAATAAAACGGTGAGAAAAGAAAATAGACCGACTTTGTAACTTTAGGGTTCAACTAGAAAGCTTCCTGGTATAATATTGGGTATAACTTCTGAGCTATAAATATATATTTTTGTACTCGTGTTTAAGTATAGTGCCCCTAATTCAACCTTGTCTCGATGTCCCGAGACCGAATCCCAACAACTTAGTCGGGCAGAGCCCTGACATATGTTATGAGGCTCAGATCAATCGGAAAGGGTAGCGGTGATCGAGAGTTAAAACACTTAAAACGGAGCAGGGCATAGATATGCCGAGAGATGAAAGAATGGAAAAAATGATGAAGACTGTGATACCTATTTATAGTGATCATCTAATTTCGATCCTCCCACATTAAACTACACGTAGCCTTTCATGTATACCTATTTTCCAAATGAATGCCACGTACTGTACACCTGTTATTTTAATTTTAAATCTGATTATTTTAATATTTCATTTCATTTTACATACATATCATAGCAATTCAAATAATATTTATTATTTTATATATTATAATTAATTTAACTGCTTCACTTATTTGGCGCGTATAACTTGTAAAATATGACGTTCTAGAAAATAATAAATATGTCATTAGAACAAGAATATTTTTGTCTACATTTGGGTCTAAGTTTTATTAAAAATAGAGTAGGTTCAAAATACAATGTATTTTTATAATTTAATTAGTATACGGTCACTAGGCCCGTCTAATTACTTTATATTTCTAATCTTTAACTTACCCGTAATCTACCCGTCTAATAATATAAGTTTTTATATACTTTTATTTTATTAGAAAGGTTACCAATATACAAGCCAATTAATATAATATTTCAACCAACTATATATAAAATAGTGTTAAAAACTTTTTGGGTTGAATATTTATAATAAAATAAACTAGTTACTAGTGGTTAATAAATTTAATCAAACCTATAATTCTTATATTAAAAATAGGGATGTTACACATGGAGTGTTAAGAAACAAGTGACTTCGGTAAAAGATGAGAAAATTGAAGTTAAAATGGAAAAAGTTTTTGATGAAAAAGATTTTTCGAAATTGAATGATACACATTGTGTTGAAATGCCTAAGGTCCAAAAGACCTGGGCTAAATTGTTCAAGTAATTCAGTTAGTTGAATGTGCAGGTGCTCAAGAACACCAAAGACTGTGAAAATGGAAACTGGAGCAACCTGGCACATGGAGAGGAGGAAGAGGTTGCTGCTGGACCCTGGTTTGGTTGAACAGGGAGTTTATTTGTTTTTCTGTCTAAAAATAAATAATATTTTCAAAAACCCTAAAAAATTGAAAAAAAATAAAAATAAATAAATAATATGTGTTGATTGAATATGCCGAAACCCTCACGGCGGAACAAACATGATTATTTTCACAAGATTGAAAAACGGTTTTCAAACTGTAAATATCAATGTGTTGTAAATCATGGGGGTATGTTAGATTTTCTGCAAATCAGAGCACGAATAGCAGAAAATGGATGGCGAGACAAAGCTATCAGTATTGGTTGTCAAATTTTCTTTAAATGGTTTTGCATTTTAGGGGGAGAATTATTGTCAGAAAATCCAAAAACATTTGAAAATTTGAAAATGACAAAAACATGATAAAACCTATTGGCAAAAAGACAAAAACATTAAAAAAATGAAAATTGAGTTTTTGTGTAAAAAGAGGAAATGATAGTACATCAGTAGACAGTTACAGTACGCTAAAGAATTGGAAAGTTAAAATGTGTTAAACGATCTCACCGTGGATGTGTCGGTAGATTTTTATACATTTAGTAAACTTTTTCGGGATATAAACATAAATTCAAACTTACTTATTTCGTGGGGAACACTACTTGGATATATAGGTAACCCCTGAAATCTCGTTTGAAGGACCCCTCTTTCTGAGATACTAGGTCTTTATACTTAGTGATATCTGGGGTATTATCCCGGGACTTATGATTTTGCGGAAGCAATGGCCTAGTCCCCGGAGAATACTTTCTGCTTGCTTGAAATATAGCGCCGCCCTCAGCAAATTGATGAAACAATAAAATTGATAATCATTGTTGTTGAAACAAAAGATCCTCTAAAGGGGACACACCTAAAGTCGAACCGTCATCTCTCTGCTGAACGGAAGTTCTGACCTGAGCTCTCACGGTTTCACATCTCACCCCTTACAGATATCATCTAGGTATACTGTAACAACTCTCATTAAAATTCCTATTTATTAATTTAATTTGTCCAATAGGAAACCCTAATTAAGACACCCAAGTGATTCTGCATAAACCCTAAAATTTTCAGAACAATCAGAATCAGGATCAAGGCCCCTAAAACTCAAGGGGGGTATTCCCTAGTTACGATTATCGACTTAATTTGCTGTCAAAAACGAATTTTATCATTCCGTCGACTCAGCAAGGCTACACACACAGGGCTACCCTATGGTAGGGTGTGACCCCTCGCGCCACGCGACGCCCAAGGGGGTACCCCTCGCGTCATGCGAGGGGGTCAAAATTTCAGTATAAATAGATGGGTTTGGGACTTGAATTTTGGCACTTGAAAGACGTAAAAATTCGTTATATACACCGAGTTATAGTCTGTTTACTACCAAACACACACAATTCACGAAACGCTGCCGCAATACAGGGTAATAACTCGATCGCTGCTACGATTCAATGTCCGATCGATTAAACTATCCAATGGATGTTTAAGTGTTGCCCACATTAGGGTTCATGCTTTGTCATTCGTCGTTAATTCGATGGATGTTTAAGTATCGCACTTTGTCATTCGTTGTGAAGTTTTAATCTCGTGAGTTATCGTAAATGTTGTATTAGTTACTAACCTAGTTTGTGTGCATTGTTATTTAAATTAGGTTATCAAGGCTAATCAGTAGGTTAAGCTCTGTTCATATTAAATCTGCAATGTGAGTCATTCTGTTTTTATCAAATTGCTTTACAAACCCTAAATGTTTTCCAGTTATACTTTGCAGTGATTAAGTCTTTGTTAATCTTAAGTTACTGGCAATAAGTGGGGTATTGTGCACATTACTGCTGTTTTTATCACTTTAGGTGGGCGAGCCTAATTAGTGATATACGTCACTATTGGGTGACAGGACCCAATAGTGATATGACCACAGTCATAGATCCGGTCGAGTGACAACTGAACCAGCTAATTATAAGATAAGGGGCAAATGTAAAAACTCTTAATGCTGTAATTTATAACAAACGTGTCATTTTAGTAAATAGAATGATTCACCAGTATTTCCCGCTGACAAAACTTTTTCAAACATGTTTCAGGTGATCTGTTGTGATCCAGGAAAAGTGCCGTGAAGCACTACAAGCTTAAGGAAGTGGCTCAATATAAAATAAAGAAACCTGTTTTGTAAAATAAAGATTTCCCAGTGAAATCATATAATTGTAAACTATCGGGGTTTCTCCTGAATTGTGAAATGAAATAGTCAGGAAATTTCAGCTTTAAAAAGATCCTGTTAAAATCTTCCGCTGCTAACTCAATTAAATAAATACCACCGGATTTTCTGTCCCGCGGCTCCTGAAACGGGTTAAACCGGGTCGGGGGCCGTGACATATACTCACCTGTAAGACTGAATATTGGGATCTGGATACGGGAGTATATTCAAGATGTGGGACACATGAATGAGTTTAAGTTCTTAATTCACCTAATTCGTATCCTGAATCAGTTGAAATTTGTGTGAAAATTTTAAGTGGATCAGTATATCGACAATCTAAGTGAATTGTTTAATTCTTAATGTGTAACTAAGCTCAACGGTACTTGTGGCTTGTCAAAAACTGATATGATCCTCTGACGCATACTCAAACAAAAATATTGTCTGTAAATATGTTTGTACATATTTCTTTACTGCTTTATATTTTCAGAAGAATACAAAAAGATTTTTGATTTTGCTTTATTTTCGACAACCGATGTCTGAGATGCTGAGTTTCAAAATCTAAGTAAGCTAATTGTATTTCTGAAAATAAAACAAGTTCATTAATTTGAAACTTGAATTAAAAATAAAAAAATTCAAAAACAAGTTTTTGATATCTCCAATGTCATTAATTTGGACTTGGATGATTAACTGTGAGGGAGTTGGATTCTTAAACTTTGCCATATCAATCAAGTTTGTTGATAGGGGGAGTAGTTAAAGAGTTTAAAAGAGACAGTTTACGATTTCTGGGTAATTGAATTTGAAAACATTGTATTTATAGATGTTTGAGTGATTGCAGATAGTCCAGACTACGATCCCGAGAGCAGAGTCTAAGGGGGAGTCTGAAGACAAGCTTGTAGCAAGAGGGAGCTTGTAGATGGATAGCTAGGTGTCGATCCCAAAGCACGGAAGCTTGACGAGAGGGGGAGCCTGAAGCTGATGGAAGAAGAGAAAGATTGAAGGATGCTTACAATGTTACAATTTGGATGAGAAGGCAGAATGATCAAGACTGAAGATGTGTCATGCTGAAGACTAGACACTGAAGACTTCGTCAATATCCGAGGGGGAGTCTGTTAGTGCACTACGTCTATTGACTTCGTCTTGTATCATGTTATAGGATAGGATAGGTTAATCAGTGCCCAAGGTTCGAGAAACATATTTTCAGGATTATGGATGTGATTCCGCTTGAAAGTGACCCTGGTCATTTCAAGCTAAATCAGAAATTCTGATTCCGCTTAAAAGTGCACCATGTCAGTTCAAGCTGAATCAGGCATACTATATATAGGGCATTTGTGTTTTCATTTGACACAAGACTTCAGAATCTGTAACGAAGTGCTGCCAAAATCTGTTCAGGTTGTAATTGATGTTATAATCAATATAAGTGACAGATTTAATAATATCAAGTTGTTTCCACGTCCGTTTCACTGATTCCGCCTTTGAATCGGATATAAAGCTCTTCTTATTGACTCAGTCGGGTCCTACAACGATCCTACATAATGGGCCTGATTATGTTTCACGGCCCATACATGTTTCTTAGGGTTTACTGGTTGTTGACTATATAAACAGAACATGTATAACACAGTAAGGAGTCAGCTTGGATAAGCTAGAGAGAGAGAGAGAGTGTAGAGAGAGAAAGTTCCGGTGAGCTTTGTATTTGTCGAATCTTGTACCGAAACTTTGTCGAAATCAATACACGTAACCGTTAATCGTTGATATCCTTGGGTATTGTTCATTCTCTCGCTCGGTTTGTGTCGCAACGAGGATTCCGCACTCGTTACGGCACCTGAAACAAGAAATCATCTAAGTCCGACGATCCGTATCGGGACCTACATGTGTCATAGTTATAAAGCAGGAGATGTCAATGGATCCCCAAACCGATCATCACCATGACGAGTTTGATATGAATCTAGATTCTTATGAATATGCACAAATAGGTTATGTACCCTTTGGTTCATTGAGGCACACCCCATGGTTGAATTCTGCACACACAAATATTTCATTTGAGATACAAGGCAAGGGTAATTGTAAAGTTGAACTTGTTCCTAGGAGAAGTAATTCAGGTGATTCAAGGGAAAGAGCAAATGATACACTAGATTTCTCGGAGTGTTTGGATGAAGAATATGAATATAGAAATACGTTTAAGATCATAAATGACCCAACATCCTCTCGTATTCAGATACGATGGCGTCTTTGATATGATGACTAATTTCTATATGGAAACAACAGTAGAGTACAAACTGTTGTGTTATGTAAAAAACCTCCTTGAATGTAAATATTGTAGGACCATGGTGCAATCAATCCAAAATATTGTCCACTTCACAAAATTCACACAACTAGTCTCCTATTATGTGACTTTGTGATAGATGACTCAGAGCATGAAAATCAATTGTCTAGACCGTCACCTGGAGTCTTATGAATACAGACATGTGGGTTATGCCCCTTTGGTTCATTGAGGCATACCTTATGGTGGAATCCTACATAAACAAAGATTTCATATGTGATTAAAGATTGATACATGTACATGCGTATATATATTACACTCTAAACCCTCTAATATAATATAATATAATATTAAACTATGTCTAACAAGGCCAGGGACCAGTGGCGTCTCTAAGAATTCACGTACCTTGTTCGAGCTCGAAAAAATGTGCTCATATGCTTTAACAATAAACAAAATAATTACGAAAATGACTAAAATTGTAGTATTTGATAAACAATGCAATTATGATATGACAAAATCATAGTATTCTAATGAGTTAGATACCGTAATAACTAATAAGTTAATAGCTAACCATATTAGTATTGGGCCAATAAACATAACGTGTAGTGGCCTAAATTATAAAATATTAAAAAGTATTTGATAATGGGTCTATATTGAAATTGAGGGGAAGGATTCACTAAAAAGTGGATTTTGCCTAAGTTGTCTAAGAAGGATTGTGATGATGACATGTGGCACTTCTAATAAGTAGGAATGAAGGGCATTTTGGTCCTTAGGCTATGAGGTGTGGATGGAGCCCCATGGGCTTTATCAAGTCCACTTTAGCTCCACGTCAGCACCACCTAGGATCCAACTCAGCCATGGAGCCCCCTTTAAATTGCAGGGTGTGAATGGAGCCCCCTATTAACCAAAATTAAAAAAAAATCATTGGTTTAGAACATGGTCCCCACCTGAAAATGCCCTTCTTCTCTCGTTAACATGTTGGCGGAGCTTCAATGGCGCCCCGGCTATGGCGCCGGGGGTGTGGTGGATGGCGGAGGGGGGCGCTATAGGCGTCCAGGTGGCGAAGGGTGGCGCCCCACACCCTCCAGCCTTATAAATAGGAGTGAAAATGACATGTGGCATCCCTTTTGTTTTTTAAAAAATACAACAAAAAAAATCTAGTACAAAAAAATCTAACACAAAAAAACTAGTACAAAAAATCTAGCACAAAAAATCTAGTACAAAAAATATAGCACAAAAAATGTAGTACAAAAAAATATAGCACAAAAAAATCTAATGCAAAAAATATAGCACGAAAAAATTCAGCAAAAAAATGTAGTACAAAAAAATCCAACACAAAAAATTGAGGAAAAAAAATTTAAGACAAAAAAATTCAGCACAAAAATATAGTACAAAAATTCAGCACACAAAAATGTTATACAACATAGAAATACAACACATTTAAGTGGGTTTTTTTAGTCTTCATATTTTATATAGCAATATGGTACTCAAATTAAAGATAAAAAAACGCTCAATTTTACGGTGAAATTTTTATGAAATAATAATGTCGTATAAAAAAGTTATGAACGTTTAAAAATTGAGGGTGAAATATGCATGTGCCTTGCATGTGGAGAGAGAAACTCCATAAATACGATTTTCCCAAGATACCCTTGTACTCTTCATTTCTCCTACCATTTCATCTTAACCATTGATTTGGAAAATGAATGGTTAAGATTACTTCTCATCCTACTTAGGCAAAAGTAACTTTTTATTTGATCTCACCCCTGAAATGAAGGATTGTGATGATGACATGTGGCACTCCTAATAAGTAGGAATGAAGGGCATTTTGGTCCTTATAAATAGGAGTGAAAATGACATGTGGCACCCCTTTTGTTTTTAAAAAATATAAACAAAAAAATCTAGTACAAAAAAATCTAGCACAAAAAATCTAGTACAAAAAATGTAGTACAAAAAAATATAGCACAAAAAAATGTAGTACAAAAAATATAGCACAAAAAAATCTAGTACAAAGAAATATAGCACGAAAAAATTTAGCAAAAAATATAGCACAAAAAAATCTAGTACAAAGAAATATAGCACGAAAAAATTTAGCAAAAAATGTAGTACAAAAAAATCTAGCACAAAAAAATAGAGGAAAAAAAATTTAAGACAAAAAAATTCAGCACAAAAAATTTAGCACAAAAATATAGTACAAAAATTCAACACAAAAAATGTTATATAACATAGAAATACAACACATTTAAGTGGGTTTTTTTAGTCTTCATATTTTATATAGCAATATGGTACTCAAATTAAAGATAAAAAGACGCTCGATTTTACGGTGAAATTTTTATGAAAAAATAATGTCGTATAAAAAAATTATGAACGTTTAAAAAATGAGGGTGGAATATGCATGTGACTTGCATGTGGAGAGAGAAAGTCCATAAATAGGATTTTCCCAAGATACCCTTGCACTCCTACTTTCTCCTACACTTTCATTTTAACCATTGATTTAAAAAATGAATAGTTAAGATTCTTTCTCATCCTACTTAGGCAAAATAAACTTTTTATTTGATCTTATCTCACGGAGTTCATTATAGAACACTAAAAAAGTGGGAAACTGGGGAACACACTTAATAACCCTTAGATTAAATTAATTCACGGCTGAGATCTAATTTATTAGAAACAGGCTTGTTTACACGGGAGGGGTAGAATTGGTATTTTCTAGAAACAACAAAAAAGAATTGGGGATCTTCTAATCGTCTCCCACCATCACCGCCGGTGGTGCCCTAGCGGAAGTCTGCCGCATATCTAGTCGCCGGAGACCACTGCCATCATTGAAGCCTTAGCGGCAGTCTGCGACAGATCTGTTCAGCGTTCAAGAGTGGATCCGGTAGATTCTGATTGCGTTGTGTTCTTGAATCGTCTTGCCGTCGACGAACACATGTGCAAGCTGCCGTTCACCGTTGGTCTGTAAACAAAGAAGATGAAGAGCCTGAACTTAAAGGAAAGGTCTGTATATATCAACTGCATTTGTAATTTCTAAAATTCAATGGTTCATATGCATGTATTTGTTTTGGATTTGTTAATTTTTGTGAATATTAAAGATGACTTCGACGGTATGGTACTTGAATTTATGTTTTGAGCTTTTATCAGTAGACTGTATCATGATGATTCAATTTGATGTGTAAAAACCTCAAGGTTATTTGAACTATTATTGAATGAAAAATTGAACAGGAGATCGATTAGATATATGGTTTAGTAAAAGGTTTCTATTGAATTTATGATAATTTTGTTGATTTGTTAGATTATATTTCTGATAACTATAAATAATACCTTTTGTAGTTGATGAACTTTATGTTTACAATTTTGTTGATTTGTTGGATTATACTCCTCGTTTTTTACATGTTAAAACTCGTTTTTAATAAGTTTTACATGTTAAACAAATCATTTTTACATAATTCTTTGTGTTGGTGGTGGTTCCTTCATTGTTTTTTTCTAACAGCCAGTCTATGCAGATGGGAGCATATTGTCACGGGCCAAATGTTTGAAGATAGCGATGCTATGGGCTGTGCTTGAACGCTTGGGTTACTGGCTAGTCCTAGACTTTATCAGGGGACAGAGTCAGTGTCAATGAAGAGGTGTACGTGCCTAGTCGTGTAAACGACGAACGCACCACTGGTCGAGAGCTGGCGCCGCTCTCCTGATGAGTCCAAGGCAGGACGAAACCAGTGACCCACACAAAGAAGCGGGATGGATTGGCTTGTCCCCGGGGACTTGGGGACGCCACACGGGGGTCGAAAAGTAACCCCGTGACAATATGCTTGGATAATGGATATTTTCCAAAATCAACGGAGTCCAGTTTATGATGTTGCTGCTGTTGTTCTCACTTCAATTCAGGTGAGCTAGCTTTAATGATTCATGACATGATTGATATAAAAGTTGGTTTGTAGACATTAATTGGAAATTGATATAAAAGTTGTTTGGAATATTAAATTTAGGATATGAATACTTTTATAACTACTTTCAATTTTCATATTTCACTTTAATTTCTCTTAAAAACTAAATTAGATAAGCATTTAAAAAAACATCTACACATGGCCACATTTTAAAAAAATAAACAAGAAAGTTTCAACTTCATGAATTTATTTACATTCTATCTTCTCTACACACTACCAGGTCACTCACTGATAGAAACGATTTGTTGTTTAGGGATAGAGTAGAAAGGAATAACAGAGGTTGGATAGAAAGATCGATTTGTTGATGGGATAAATGGGGAAGAAGCTTGTCTGTTGACTGTTATTGTGGTAGTAGGTAAAGCCATACTTGTTAATGGCGAACCACGAATAACGAGAAATAGCAATATACTAGAAATTGTTTTTTTAAATTTTATATGTATATTATATCAAAATACCCTAGTATATATATATATGCTATTTTACATGTATATTTAACAAAAACCTAAAATCCAACTATTTTATAGCTATATTTAATTGCCTTTTATATTTAAAAAGATTAAAAATAAAATAATTTGTCGCTATTATCGCTATCTATTGCTACAACCCTAATAGCGAGCCTAGACCTATACGCTACGTAGCGCGCTATAGCGATCGCTACGCTCGCTATTGACAACTATGGATAAAGCATAATCGTAAGAAGCTTAGATGTGGCATAACCAGCAGATAAAACATAATTGTAAATAATTATTAACGTCTCATGTGTGCATCATGTGTTGTTAGCCTTGACAAATTCTACGAGGTATGACTTAGTAGTGTTTGTTCAGTATCACAATGAAGAGGTCATATAGGCCTTTAGGGGAACCACTCGAAATTTGAGAAGGAATAAAGAATCAATTTCAGTTGATGAGCGGCAGTTACTTGTTTCTATTGATCAGTTTTTAATAATATAAATATTCACTTTTTCCACTAAGTATGTATTTGTTTTCGTTTAAATCAAATCTAGGACTATTATATAATTGGAAAATTGCAAATTATGGCCAGAATATGTATAAATGTCAGCGGATATTGTAGGTGGTCAGAAAAGTAGTTTTGGTATATGGGCAACCTTAATGAATAAAGTTGAATAGTGGGTGGCCTCTGCATATAGTATTGTTTTTGCAACCAAAAAACTATAGCATTTAATATCTATCATGTATTCTTTCCATTGTAAAACCAGTTACAAATCGAACCGGATTATTAGTTTAAACATGGTTTCTTATTCGAATTGATTTGGTCGATTTGATTTTATCATATTGAAAGTTAATTCGTACAATGTCACGGTCAAAGAATTATTCAAATACTCAGTTGGGATTGGACGTCAAGATATCTAACTATGAAACTAAGATGGGATGATTTTAATGCTCACGTGAATAGAAATTTCTTTAAGTTTTTATGTATATTATTTGGTGTTTTTTTTTTTTTTTTTTTTTTTTTGCAGATTCAAACACATTGTTAAATGCTGTACTAGAGTGATATGGCCAAAGGAAGTTGACCAACTTGCAAGGCAGTTGCTTTCTAACCCTTCCAAAGTAAGAGTGCAGTTATGTTATTTCTTTAGTTATTTTTCTTTTTGAATAAAATGAATAAGAGACAACCCAACCAACTCATTCATAAGTAATTATTTTAAAGCTATCACTCTTGTTCTTTTTATTTTAATCTAGTTTATGTTGCACTATTATCTTTTTTATAGCACAATGATGGACACTTGACTGAAAAGTTTGCCATATGAAACTTACTATATTTTCTCTAATGTCTGTAGATACTATCACTTTGACTTCTATAAGATTTGCCAGCATTCTCATTTCTCAAGTGTTTACGGGTATTTTTCTATATAAATCTTTAGTGTTCCACCTATTACATGACCACAATAGTAATCTTCTTCATCTTTAATCCTATTAGTTTTTCATCATAAATAACATCAACAATTAAAAGTTCCACTACAAAGGATTAGTGTGTAGTGTGGTGGTGGCTATTCTTGTTTGCGAAGATTCTGCCTGCTATGCCTATGGATGTTTTTTTTTTTTCATAATTGGTTTTTAATAATCTCAAGAGTAAAGGTGGGATTATTATGTACCATGAGTAAAGGTGGGATTATTGTGTACAAGATTCTAAACGTGGGATTATTAAAAACCAATTTTCCTTAGTTTTTCTATAAAAATGTTAGCATGCTAGTGTAAAACTTTATTAATTTTTTTGTAAAATGATTTTTTTACTATTATGACTAGAGTTTAATAAATATTTGTTGAAAACTAAAATCTAGGTCGGAGATGAAGTTTTCCTCAAAAGCATTCTAAACTCTATCGAGACTGTAGCAAGAGGAAGGGTCCAGAGCTTGGACCCAAATGATCTAGTTGGTGGTACAGAGATTGGACCAGAATGGTGTGAGGTAAACGTTCAAGTACCAATAAAAAAGATTTCACTTGGTAAGACTATATGGTTTATTTTCTACAATTCAAGATTGTATTGGTGCATCCATCGCATGACCCTATCATCTCGGTATGTATTTGTTAAACTTGTCATACAAATAATTTTAATATCATGGAACTTAATGCTTATACATGGATGGTTTATTTGTAGGTAGTCCATGAGGATTGAGGACGCATGATGACTCAAGATTCTATACTTCTTATTTTTTTTAATTGCTTTTAATTTCTTTGTTAAATGTTAAGACTTTATGTTAGATAATGTTATAACTTATTTATGGTTAGTGTTTTTGTTATGAACATGTTTATTTGAAATATAATAAAGTTTTATTTCTTTCATTAGTTGATGTTATACAATAACTATTAGGATGTTATATGTTGATGGCCTGTTTATAAAACTGGTTTTATAATCTTATTTGGGATATTAGGACCATTTTCTTGATATTAAAGTAGCAATAACGTTACATCATAAGGGTCCTGTAAATTAATTTTTAAGGACGCTTGTATGTGTATCAAAAGATTAAAAGTAGGTAATCACATATTAGAACATTGTAAAAGTGTCTTAATATGTTCTTTTTTAGGATGCTATTTAAGTTGTCTATAGACATATTATGCGACCATAAAATTGGTTTCATAATCTTATTTAGTATATTAGGACCCTTTTCTTGGTACTAAATTAATTATAATGTTACATCATAAGGGTCCTATCAATTAATTTCTAAGGACGATTGTAAGTGTATCAAAAGATAAAAGTATGTAAGCACATGTTAGAACATCGTAAAAGTGTCCTAATATGTTTTTATTAGGACACTATTTTGGTTGTTCAAAGACATATTACGCGACCATAAAATTGGTTTCATAATCTTATTTGAGATATTAGGACGTTTTTTAAGTTCCGGGACTTATTACGACCCTTTTACATGAAACGCTTTTACCGTTGGTCCTATTAAATGAAATGTCCTATAAGATAGCATTTTAGAACGCTTTTGCGCGTACTGAAAACCCAGTTTTCTTGTAGTGAGTTTAACAATGATTTTATTTTTCTGGAGATATACAAGTTTCTTCATTCTTTTTCCGCATACACTCATCAATATACGAATCAGTTATTCAAGTTATTAGTCCCACTCCAAAGTCCATATGGTACCTCACAATGACCTGATAATATAGGGCTATGTATATTAGAAATGGATTCTTGATAATCAATTACTCTATTTTAACAGCAAATACATGTATCTCTTGTCTATAAAGTGTGCCAGGTGCATAAGCCGGTTAAGATGAGGCTTGAAATCTATAAAAGTGCATTAGTTCGTCGGAATTCAATTGAA
Source organism: Helianthus tuberosus (assembly GCA_030545235.1). Taxonomy (NCBI): domain Eukaryota; kingdom Viridiplantae; phylum Streptophyta; class Magnoliopsida; order Asterales; family Asteraceae; genus Helianthus; species Helianthus tuberosus. The sequence goes on from CM060393.1 coordinate 6,956,912, forward strand.
TTGAATGAAATTGGAATCTAAATTCCAATTCTTAAGATGTTTGATTCACAAAATTTGTTGGAATTGAAATCTTAATTCCAATCTGTATGTGTTTGGTTGATAAAGAAATTGGAATTGGTCATGAATTCCTTCAAATTTCTTTAACTAAAGGAATTCAAGATAAATTAATTGGAATATTCGACCGGTTGACGTTGTCGCATCCGCCACCCCGTCACCATCCATCATGCCCGACCTGCCCCGTTCCAACCCGCACTGTTTCAACCCGAACCGTTTCGACCCGCCATTTCGACGCGCACCGTTAAGACCAGTACAGTTTAGACACGAACCGTTTCGACCCCCACCGTTTTGTCACAGACCATTCCGATGCGTTCTGTTTTGACACACGTCGTTTCAACCTCAACCGTTTCGACCAACACGTCCGTTTAGATTCCACACCGGTTTGACCCACACCGTTACGACTCGAATCGGGGGTGGTGGTGGCTATGGTGATAGCCTCCAATTGCAACAATTTTCAATTCCTATTGGAATGTTTAAATTCTAAATTGGATTACTTCTAAACCCAACTCCTATACAAATTTCAATTCGAAAACATTCCACGAACTAAACGCACCCTAAAATGTGTCAATTATTACATCGATACCCACATCATCTTCAAAGATTCATTTGATTTGCAAAAAAAAAAAAAAAAAAAAACATTTTTAAATTAAAAGTGCAAAAAATGCATTTAATTTAGAAGTTTCAAGATATACACCGCTTCTCGCTCCAACAAAATACTAGTGCTTAAACTCATTTACATGTGCACAGTTTACCGGAACTGATCAACACAATGCGATCTCGATGACCACCTGAACATTGTAAAGAAACTAAAATTAATCAAAAGACATTTTAACATCACCTAGAGTTAGAGATGCACACGAAACCCGGTTCCAGACCCAACCCGAAATACCCGACCTGGAACCAGTTCATACCCTACCCGACCAGCAGGTACATACCAGTTCCAGACCCGGGTGTAACAAAAGAAACCGAACCGGACCCAACCCGGAACCACCGGACCCGGTTCCGGCCAAAACCCAAAAAACCGGCCAAACCGGTCAAAAACCCGAACGTACACGGAACGGGCTCCTACGCTACCGAGTTCTTGACTTCGTTGACCAAACCCAGACCCAATTCCTACTCGGTTTTAGGTTCTACAAAAAAACCCGATTTGTGCATCTCTACCTAGAGGTGGTAAGTGGTAAGATGGTTTGATTAGGTAACGGGTCAAAACAAATCACTTAAATACAAAACGATTTAGGTGATTTTTCAATTATTATAATATGTTAAGTTAATTATAATTAAAAAAAATAATAGTGAAATTGATATACAAGGTTGTGTGCTTTAAGAATAAACTTCTTTAGGTGATTTTCAACTCGTTTGATTCCTTTTTCAACTAATGTCAGATAAAACACAACCCGAATCAGCCCATTAGTAAACGGTCTGAAACCGCCACCCTTATTAAGTTTTGTTAAGAGCTTAGTATACTAGTTTATGCAAACATGAATGTAATATGTAGTAGAAAGATTGATAGGTACTACACTGATGTTGTACAACATAACACTGGTACAAATTAATAATATAATGCATCAAGCCGTTGACATATTCTGCAACAACAAAAAAACAAGCAGTGTTTTCAACAATCGAGCAAACTTATACATGCACAAAATTTATAAATTTTTAAATTCGTGCAACTTAGAAAAGACTGATAGCTTCAATTTGGCCCTTGGAAGAAAAAAAAAAACATGCACAAAATTCTTTCGTGTTTTATTATGTCTAATCCTTTCATATTGAACTTCATTTCTATGTTAGTCTTATATGCTTAGTGAATTAACAACTAAAAAGGTTGATGACATTGCAGCATCATTCCACACAATTGGTACAATGACTTCAGTAGACTTTTATTATATGCTGATTGTTGTCGGATTTGGGAGTGTAGCATAGTTATTATGAAGGATACGTCTATGGATTACCAAGGTGATCATGATCACAGGGAGGAGTTTGATAAAAATCCGGAGTTTTATGAATCCGAACAGGTGGGTTATGTACCCTATGGTTCATTGAGGCACATCCCATGGTGGAATTCTACATGCACTAATATCACATTTCGGATTCATGCCAAGGGTAATAATAAGGTAGAACTTGTTCCTAATTAAGAAAAGTATATTAGGTGGCTCAAGGGATAAGGCAAAAGCTACAATAGATTGCTTAGAGTTTTGGGAAGAGGATCAAAAGACAATTGAGACCATGTATGATTTAAACTCCTCTAATATTCAGATTATATGGGATCATGGCTATGACTGATTTATTTCAGAAGATCATGTAATTAAGCATTGAAACATCCTAACAATTGGCATAGCAAGTAAAACAACCTTTAACTTGGTAGAGCTAATGTTTATACTCGTTTTTTACACTTAAAATTCATGATCACTAGTTTTAAATTTGAATGTAGAACATGATAAATGCAGAAATTTAACAATCTACTACAAATTTAACCAAACATATATTTTTATTATACAGGCCCAATTATCTATAATACTATATTAAGAGAACTGAGTTTTCTATCATTTTCGTAATTTTGCCATAGGTACAAATCTTGAAGCACCGTGTACAAATGAAGCAAGCCATTTTAGAGGGGGGAAACTTGAACATTGTCCAAAGTTTTAAGACACTTTGATCCATTAGACATTTTATCCATGGAGTCCATGCCCACTTATGTCTTCCATTAATTGAATTAAAAAAAAAGGTGGATGCCTTTACTGGAAGGGGAATTTTATCCATGGAATCCATGCCCACTTATGTCTTCCATTAATTGAATTAAAAAAAAAAAGATGGATGCCTTTACTGGAAGGGGAACTTCCTAGAAAATTTAATATGCATGTAATCTATAATCACTCAATGAGTCAATGGAGTCAATGAAAAGTCGATTTAGTTTAATCTTTTTTTAATGGCATGATGATTTTATTAAAACATGGACCACACTAGCAAGTTACTAGTGAAAGGCAACCATTAATTTATATCGAGAATTTCACCATTTATACTACTTCAAATCAATCAAATTACACTTCAAATTATAAAATTTCACTCTATTTGAGCTACTCAAAACCACATATATCTTTTTCAGTTATCTTTTATACTAATTTCTCATTATAATATATCAAAAAGTAATTAATGAAATAACAATATAAAACCTTGTCCAACTATCAATGAAAGTTAACAATACGTTGTGGTTTTGATTGAGATTACATTTTACTTGGTGAGTAAAAATTCCAGTCATCCATTTAAAAGTGAAACTATAAAAGTTAGGGGTATTGGATTTTAATAATCCCAAGTTTCACTAATTGGCCGGTAATAATCCCAACTTCAAAAATTGCCTACAACAGTCCCAACTTGTAAGATTTTGGCCACCAATGATCCTTGACTAACTGGGTTATAACCTTGTTGGGCTGGTGACCTGCAACTTATTCCGGCGACCCATTTTACCCCTGAAACCACCAAACGAGACCACCACCAATCATCTCCGACCTCCTGTAATGTTCTCCGCTTCTCAAAAGTTTAAAATTTCCACCATCTACGCAACTCTGGTGACCTGCAACTTATTCCGACGACCTTCTTTACCCCTGAAACCACCAAAGGAGACCATCACTTGTCATCTCCAACCTCTAGTGACCTTCTCCGCCGCTCAAAACTTCAAAAAACTAACTGGGTTATAACCCAGTTAGACAACGATCATTGGTGGCCAAAATCTTACAAGTTGGGACTGTTGTAGGCAATTTTTGAAGTTGGGATTATTACCGGCCAATTAGTGAAACTTGGGATTATTAAAATCCAATACCCCTAAAAGTTATGAATATTTTCTGTTATGAATTATAGAATTGTAAAAAATAGCAAAGTTATGATAATGAATCTTACTTTCTATATTTATTTTCATTTTATTGATTGTTAAAGCTCGTACCACAAATTTTATCCGTTTTCTATCCCTAAATACCATCTAATCTTACACTTACGCATATTTGAATTTATTGAGCAAACATACCACCAAGAAGTACTTAGAGTTAAATGCTTGGTTGGTCCCTGTGGTTTGCAAAAATTTCAAACTTGGTCCTAGTGGTTTACTAATTACACGCGTGGTCCCAAAAATTGTCAAAAATGCACTCGGTTGGTCCACAACCCTAACCTCTGTTAAATTTCTCAGTTAACTATGTGTGAAATGACTATATTACCCTTGAACAATTAAAAGAAATAAAACCCACCATCTTCTTCATCCCATCCCCTGTTCTTACCCCTCTCTTTAAAACCCACCATCTCCACCTTCAATCCATCACCACCACCTCCACCTCCACCGTCACCTTCAACCCAGCCAACCCCCACCCTTTCAGCTCCGGCTTCTTCATACCTGTTACCACTAGAAAAAACCCTAATTCACACCTAATTTAGTATTCTATTGTCTTAAACACCCTGCAATTAATGGATAACTTAGCCCTTAATGCTTCTTCTCAAAAACCAGTTTTGGATTTTACAGCAAACCCTCGAACTGATGCTATAATCTCCAACAAACCATTGTTTTGTTCCTTCAAAATCCCCAAAAGAAGTGGTTCAATCTTCAATTCCAAATCTTCAAATTCAATTTCAACCCCACGAGCAATCAACAAATCAAATGGTAATTCTTTGTCTTTTTTTGTTGTTTATAAATTGTTTTGTTCCTTGAAAAAGATCCAGTTACTGTTTTTGGGATGTTAAGAATTATACTTTTTCAGTCCAAAGATTGGAACTTTAAGAGAATTATACCAGTTTTGACTCTATAAGTCAATGTGTGGAACTGAGTATGAATAAATGTTGAGAAAGATCCAATTAGCTTATCTGGGTTGTCAAGAATTATACCTTTTTTACTTTAAAAATAAATACTTTGTTATAATTTTAATAAAGAATGGAAACTGGATTACAGTTTATTACCACGTTTGACTTTATAAGTCAATGAACCTGCTTGTGCTATTCTGTTTAGACATGTTAAGTATTATGAGACTTTATATTATTTACTTTCTTTGAATCAAGATTTTTAATTTGTGTATGTTTGCTACCTGTGTGTATAGAAGCAGATAGTATGGGGAAGGATTGTTTTGCTAGAATTTCATCTTCAAGCGATCAACATACATCGTCAGTTGGTGCAACACCACAAATAGCAGTGCCACCCCCATCTTCACAAGTGTAAATACATGCCCGATATCTTATTTCAGTTATTCTTGTTTCGTTTTTATAAAATGTGAAGTCACTGTCATCTAATCTCAAATTTGGGGAAATATAATTAAAACAATAACAATGAAATTAGAGTTGACTGATGAATGATTATCAACTCGCACTTAAATCTACAAAACAAAATAAATCCACAGCAGTGTGTCGGTGTGAGTTTTGTGTGTGTGTAAAGTAGTTGAAGAGCAGTAGTCTGCAATGTCGATTTTGCGTATGACAGTGAGTGCCTGAAAGGGTGGGGGTTGGCTGGGTTGACGGTGAAGGTGGAGGTGGTGGTGATGGATTGAAGGTGGAGATGGTGGGTTTTAAAGAGAGGGGTAAGAACAGGGGATGGGATGAAGAAGATGGTGGGTTTTATTTCTTTTAATTGTTCAAGGGTAATATAGTCATTTCACACATAGTTAACTGAGAAATTTAACAGAGGTTAGGGCTGGGGACCAACCGAGTGCATTTTTGACAACTTTTGGGACCACGCGTGTAATTAGTAAACCACTAGGACCAAGTTTGAAATTTTTGCAAACCACAGGGACCAACCAAGCATTTAACTCAAGTACTTAGTTATGTCACATGAATATAAAAATATAAGGTAAGTATCATATAAGTTTAAAGTTGTTACCTACTATTGTGGTTTAAGTGGCAGAGCTAGCCTATTAATTTAGGGGTAGCCTGGTTTTTTTTTTATTTTGGGTCTTGGGCTAACTTTATTAATTATATTTTGGGTCTCCTTTCAATTATATTATTGTTAATTTGGGCTTATTTTATCATTCAGGCTTAATTTTTCTTCAAATTTTCGAGATGTGTCGGCGTTCTAGGGAAATCATTCCTGGATTCATACGTGGAAGAAATGTACTTGAAGAACAACTTCGTGGTCAGGTTGAAGAAGCCAAGAGGTTGAAGAAGTATTTGAAGATTAGCTGGGTTTTTTTTGTGATTGTTGTACTGTTTTTTAAGCGTTAATGTAGGTTTGGTGGTACTTGTTTTGTAATGCTCCAGTTGAGTGTTAATGTAATGGTATTTGTTGTTGAAATGAATGCAAATGTAATGGTTATCCAACCACCAAACCTGTTCCATTTGAAATGAAGTGCAATTGTTGTTGAAATGAATGCAAATGTAATGGTTACCCAACCACCAAACCTGTACATCATTTATGAGAACTACTAACCATATTATACATCAACCATATTTGTCATTAACATCAAACATCAAGCACAAGTCTTAGTCATCAAAATAGAACATCAGTCATACTAAACATAAGTCTTAGATCAAAAAAGAGAACATAAGTCATAGTTAACATAAGATAACAAAAGGTGAACCCTACGGACATAAGTTAAGCCTTCTTGCTTTTCTTTGTAGCCTTGCCTTTACCACCATCAACATGCTGCTTCCGTTTGCCTTTCGCATCACCAACAACTACAGTCTTGACCTTGGCACCACCCTCACTTGGTTTTTTTGAACATGACCTCTTGTTGTGGCCTTTCCCCTTGCAATTTCCACAAGTCTGAACTACGTATTTCTTTGATAGCTTTCCACCCTTTGTCATATCCTCCATTTCAACAGCTGACTTCCTCCTAGCTTTTTTAGGCCTACCTGCTTGTTTTTTATGTTTAGGTGGATTTAGAGTTGTAGAACCATTGACTTGGGCCACATAGACCTGCCACTGATTGGGTTGACCTTGAAGCTATACACCTTCTTCCAGTTGTCTAACCTATACAAGGGATTCACCCAACTTTCTAAACATCCAACTTGCTTACCATTGGTTGCCATAAACCATATGGTAGCCACAACATGTCTACAAGGTATGCCCGATATCTCCCATGCCCTGCATGTACACCACTTCCTGTCCATATGAACTACACATTGACTTTTCCCGCTGACCTGATACTGATCATCACCATTCCACTGCACAGAATACCTGGTTGCCTCTTTTTTGATTTCCTCCAATGTCTCTTGTGCATAGGGAGTTAGGAGTCCTTCAGTTCTTTCTTGGACCCTCATTATGGTGACAATTCTTCTCATGAGATACTCCCTAATATACTCCAATGCTGATATATTGGCTTATCCCTAGCATCAATGATCTTGCTGTTGAAAGACTCACACATGTTGTTCATCAGCATGTTAGACACAGCCCTACCTGTGTGAGGATAACAATGGATCAGATCAACAAATAGATTAACAACTATACAAAAACTCAGTTTTACAAACCTGAAAAGTGAGATAGGGTCCAATGCTGAGGTGGTATTTTTGACAACCAGGCATGAGCATTTTTGTTGAATGCCTTCAACTCCTCCATGGCCTCTTCAAACTGAACAATATTTGTACACTTAGCTTCTTTCCAAAGCTTATCCTTGTAAAGTTTACCCTTATATGACAGCTTCATATTCTCATGAATATGTTTTAAACAAAACCTGTGCTCAGCCAATGGGAACAGTTTATGTATGGCAGCCATAAGACCTTAATAAAACAAAATAAATGACAACTTCAAAATATATACTTTAATCAGCTAGTAACAATAATAGTGTAGAAAACAGACCTTTTGTCTATCACTAATGAATGTGAAGTGTGAGTTGCTACCCAGATCCAAATCATCACCCAAACATTGAAGAAACCAGGTCCATGAGCTAAGATTCTCAGCCTCCACTATTGCATAAGCAACAGGATATATGTTGTTGTTTGGGTCAGCACCAACAGCAGATAACACTTGACCCGGATATTGACCTTTCATGAAAGCTCCATCCAACCCTATCATATGCCTCCCCATGGCCTTAAACCCCTGTTTCAAACCACCCAAGCAAACATATATCCTTTTAAAGACTCTTGTGGTGTCATCCGGATTTCTCACAGGTTCAACCTCAATATGAACAGTTGACCCGGGGTTTGTGTTGCATAGTTCTTCCACATATGACCTCAACAAAGTATATTGTGTCTTGTAATCCCCTTGAACCAGTCTCTTTGCCTTTATTTTGGCTCTGTAGGCTTTCATCTTAGAGACATTCACTTCAAATTTCCTCTGAAACTGCTCCCGTACAGCCTGGACTGGTATTCCTGGATTTTCTTCAATCTGCTCCAACATTTGATGAGAAAGGAAGGTTGAAGTGCAAGAATACAAATCCCTGCAGTTAACACACTTGTGAACTGTATTCAAAGTCTTGACAATCCAAGATTCCTGATCTCCATCTTTTAAGACTAAAAGGACCCATGGACATAGATATTGGTAGGGATTTGTCTTTTTCCCCCTACCACCAACATTTACTTTTTCATTTTGGCTCTTTTTCACAACTGGTCCCTCATCTTTCAAAACCTGTGTACCATCTTCCTTAACCTCAAACTTTGGCATTTGTCCTTGACAAATTGCCCTAACTCTTTTCTTATCATCTTTAACAATCTTAATAAGTCTCCTGGTTTCAACAACATGTTTTTTAATTCTTTCCTTTGCTTCTTGTTTGGTGCCAAATATCTGACCTAGAAAGAAAGTGTTGTTGTTCACATTTTGTTTCCTTAAAAACCTTAAACTATGTCTCCTGATACTATTACCCTCATCATCTGATTCTGAACCACTGTCAAATGTCTCATTGTCCAACACCTCCTCTTCAAATTCATACTTATCAACTACTTTGAAGTCTTTAACACTCAAATCAATATTCATCTTAAAATCCTGCATATCCACCTCTAGATCATCCATGTTATTATCCTTATCAACAAGATAGTCACTGTCACTCTCACTGGCACCCTCATCAACATTATCACCCTCATTTTCATCATCTCCCTCATCTACATTATCACCCTCGTCTACATCATCACCCTCACCTACATTATCACCCTCATCTTCATTTAAACCCTCATCTACATCACTATCGGCATTTAAACCCTCATCTACATTAGCACCCTCATCTTTATCATCACCCTCATCTACATTACCATCAACATTATCATCTATATTACTATCAGCATTATCATCTACATTAGTATCAGCCTTATCATCTACTTCTGCATCTTTTTCATAATCTGTTATGGCTAAAACTTCCTGTTGCACACCACCTGATTGGCCCACTTCATGCCATCCCAACTGTAGAACCCTTAACCCATTGATAACCAATTGTTCTTCATTGATTTCTTCAATAACCACCCCTGATCTATTGTAGTTAACATTTGTATTACCATGTTCAGTATAAATATGTACAACCCTATGTTCAGGGACATATTTTAAAAGTTCTATCACATCAGCATCATAAGCAAGGCTATGAAGGCCACTATCTAAACTCTCTCCTGGTTTTAAAAAATGATAGTAGATAGTGGAACCTTCTTCATAACCTAACATTATCATCGCAATATCCAACTCGTGTACTGAGAACCTGCCACTGTCTAGAAGATCGATGAAGTTATGCTTACCATTAACATACTGTCTACCAGGAATGTCACACCCCGATATTTCCACGTTACCGGTGGGCCCGATGGGGAGTATCGTGATGTAGTTGATATCATCATGGTCATACAACACAATTTAAATGCACAATGGAAGCAAAAGATTTGAATCACATTACAAACCGAATAAATAGTAATATGAAAGTATTACAATGGACTGTAAAGGATCCACAGGCGGATCAAAAGATAAATAAGATCATTGTTCAACAGACTTTAACATCTAGAGCTTGCAAGACTTGATTATTGATGCCTGGAGTAGCTAGCCTATTTCGTATAGTACCTGCACTTAGCCTTTTTGGAAAATACGTCAGTTTACACTGGTAAATACAATTAACTGACTCATTTTGAAAAGAGTTTAAGAAAATTAGTTTGAATGCATATGGCACAAAATATCTTTTATAACATGGGATAATTATTTAAAAATAAATTTGTATACAGTTTTACATGTTTGTCGTCCATTTAGGACCCAGTTAGAAGAGCCGGTTTAACAAGATTAATAGACACACCACCTGGTATAATACCCACAAGAAGATACCCTTCTTATGGACTACCTTTTTACATACGCAACTGTCAGGTGTATGCCTACACCCCGTGCTTAAGTCGTGGCCATTTCTAATGAATGAGCCGAGGATATCCAGGACACAGTCATTAACCCCCCAAAGGCATTGCATCAAACAAGACAGAATAAAACGGGTTATGCATATTTTAATCAATATTTGATTGTACGACTTCATACCCGACCAAGCGGTATCATTATAATACCGAACCCCAAGCCCGTATAGGGAAAATAAGTTAAAAGTATTTACCTGAGCAAAGTATAAATCATAACAGCAAGTGCACGTAGCTTTTACCAGGCTCCTAATCTAGAACGAAGGTTTTAATTAACCTATTAGATTCCTAACGGGTCTTTCTTAAGTTTAAACTTAGACCGGTAAGTTTTAAAGAAGGTATACGGTTCAAAACACAAGATTAAGCGAAGACCGGATTAGAATGTGATTTAGTCCCGACAAGTTTGAAGACTTGTATAATATGGGTAAACTAAACACATTCTGGATTTTGAGGTGAAAAAGAAAAGGTTTGACCCGTTTCGGTCAATTTATGCAAACTAGTTAAATAAACCGAACCGGACGCGAATAACGCATAACGGGTAACCAAATGAGTCATGAAAAGGTTTCCTAAGTTAATATGATTTAAATATGTTGTGATATCAGTAGGATACCTTCCATTATGCCCAAGACGAGTTTAATCTCAATTTAAGCCTCGTAGGGGTATTTTGGTCATTTTAAAGATTATAAAAGAGATTAAATATAATTCTGAGATTTGGGTCTGAAATAATCAGTAAAACTACTTAATTTAATAGGTTATATCAGTTGGTGATAAGTCTTATATGACAAGAATGGTTTTAACCTATACTATACGTTTAAAACGCGTAAAAAGTCGTTTTAAGCGATTTCCGGGTTAAAATAGGAAATCTGAATTTCTTGATCAGTTTATAAAGTTCAAATTACTTCATTTATCATATAAAATCAGTAGCAAAATATTTGGTATCAAAATGTCGTGTAAAACTCATTTTGTAAACGAAAAGGGTATAATCGGTAATTACCGAATCAAGGTAATAACCCTATGTTATGATCAGTTTAAAAATAATTAAAATCTTCAAAAATCCCAAAATATTATATTACATCAGTGGGTTAGAGGTTTGGTGTCAAAAATTGGGTTTAGATAGGCTTTACGCTAATTATGCCATTTAATTAATAAAAGGCTTTCTAATTACGCTATTAAGCATAACTCCTAATCTAGACCTCAAACTGATGTGAAATTTTAGGGACATGTTTATAAATCAGTAACAAAGATTATTGTCCTCTCACATTTCCAAAATTCTCGTTTTAAGGTCAAATGGGCATATTGGTCAACAATAGGCATTTAACGGAAACGTGCATATGAATCGTGCATTCAACGAGTCGAGAAGTATAATCACAGAGGGTTATATTATCATATAACCCGGCCCTAATGGAACTTTAAGGCATGTCTAAACTAATCTAAATCGGGTCAGAACTGAAAGTCAAAGCAAAAGTCAAATTTTGCGACTTTCGGTTCCGAACCAAGCCTAAACTGAAAATTGTCGGATCGAACATGTTTAGACATGTTCTTATACTAATTACCAAGTTATATGAGTGATAAAACAGGTTGCATGGCTTCTACATTGCTAATTATCTGTTAATTTGAAAATTATGTTTCTGTTGACTTTTTATAAATAACTTTGACCCGACAAATGACCTTGTTAGAGCGGGAATCAGAGGGTGCCCTTTTAAGGGTTTATTGCCCACATAATTACCAACTTATAACTACTTTTAGTTTGACTAATCACTAGACCATTAGTGATTAATCGTTAAGTCAAACCTTAATTACGACGGTTTGACTTTAAGCTAATAAACTAAGTAAAACATGATTAAGGAAGGTTAAGGAATCTTACCAAGGTCCTATGCATGACTAATGATGCTTAGGAAGTGGTCTTGAGCTCCAGAAATCTTCAGGAGTTGAGTTTGAATGAATGATCAAAAGTTGCAACAATGAGGGTCTTTATATAGTAATCTTGATTGATCAAGATGATGCCAAACAAGTCTAGGATTGATCCCTGATCAACACAAGTGTCCCTAGTGCCTAAAAACTTGTTTGTGCAGCCCATGGTATTGAAAACAAGCAATCTAAGTCGGTTAAACGGGCTGAACTGGCAGCTGCCCAGTTTTTCTGTATCTGGGCACCTTAGGCGGCCCGCGTAAGGTTCTGGGTAACCCTTACGCGCCCCGTTTGAAGTCCAGACTCCGGTTACAAGTTTCCAAACTTTGCACTTTAGGTCCCTGGTCCTTGTAAACTTAATTTTAACATGGTTTCTTGCACTTTTAACCCCCAAACTTGACTTTTAAGGACCCCAAGTCATAAACCAACTTTGTTAAGTCCCCGGTTATTCATATGATCACCGAAAAGTCTTAAATTTCAACATTGACGCTTTTAACCCCTCGTATACGAATATTGTCATAACTTTCTCATACTTTATCGAAACCTTGTGAAATTTTTATTACTTATTCTCATGAGTATAATTAATCATTACAAAGCTTCAGGTTCGCTAAAAGGTCACTCAGAGGTATATTTTAAACTTGTTGACACATTTAACCCCTGTAGTTTGTAATTCCTCACTTTCTTTCACAATTAGCTTCGTATGATCCATGATTTATTCATTTAAGGGTATAAACATCATGTAGAGTTATTGTAAAGTATATTTATCCATTGTTAACATTTTGAACCCTTATATTCACATAATTTCCTTGTTTGTCAACTTTAGTCCCTCTAGAGTATTCTTTCACACGTTCAAAGCTTATGACACGTGTCAATACATTATTGGACATGAATTTTCGAGGTGTTACATCCTCACCCCCTTAAAAGAAATCTCGACCTCGAGATTTACTGAAACAAATGAGGGTACTTTTCTTTCATTGAGGACTCTACCTCCCACGTGTACTCGGGACCTCTTCGGGCATCCCATTTAACCTTTACAATTGGCACATGCTTCCTTCGAAGCTTCTTTACCTGTCGATCCTCGATCGACAGAGGGTTTTCCACAAATTTTAAGCTCTCATCTATGTTTACATCTGTATGTGGTATAACTAGCGATTCATCTGCTAGACATTTCTTCAGATTACAGATGTGGAATACATTGTGAATACCACTGAGCTCTTCTGGTAAGTTTAACTTATAAGCCACTGTTCCAACAAATTCGATGATTTTGAATGGTCCTACGTACCTTGGGCTTAACTTACCTTTCTTTCCAAATCACATCACTCCCTTCCAGGGTGATACTTTGAGTAAAACTTTATCACCAACCTCAAACTTTAGAGGTTTTTACCTTTTATCAGCATAACTTTTCTGCCTATCCCTGGCAACTTTCAGGCGGTCACGTATCTGGAAAATCTTGTCCGTTGTTTCAAGGACTATATCAGGTCCTGATAACTGAGCTTCTCCTACTTCTGCCCAACAGATAGGCGTTCTGCACTTCCTACCATATAATGCCTCAAAAGGCGCAGCCTTAATGTTTGTATGATAGCTATTGTTATAGGAGAACTCGATTAATGGCAGGTGGTTATCCCAACTACCACCTAAGTCAATCACACATGCACGAAGCATGTCTTCCAAAGTTTGGATGGTACGCTCACTCTGCCCATCCGTCTTAGGATGGTAATCCGTACTAAAATATAAGTGCGTGCCCAAAGATTGTCGGAAACTTTTCCAAAAATGTGATGTGTATCTAGTATCTCTGTCAGAGATAATAGACATTAGTACGCCATGCAGAGATACAATCTTATCTACGTACAATTGGGCTAACATGCCGAAGCTATAAGTCTCCTTAATGGGTAGGAAATGTGCTGACTTAGTTAGTCTATCAACTATGACCCATATGGTGTCATTTCCTTTCTTGGTCTTTGGCAACTTGGTGATGAAATCCATTGTCACCAATTCCCATTTCCAGGTGGGAAGTTCAGGCTGTTGTAGCAGACCTGACGGCTTTTGATGTTCAGCCTTGACTTGAGTGCACGTCAAACATTTAGCTACATAGGTAGCTATAGACTTCTTCAAGCCTATCCACCAATAGTTTGCCTTCAGATCTTGGTACATCTTATCAGCTCCAGGATGAACGGAATATTTGGAACTGTGGGCTTCCTGGAGGATAACATCCCGAAGTCCTCCATAAACTGGAACCCAAATTCGTCCATTTAATCTTAGGATTCCGTCCTTGCCATAGGATAACTGCTCCTCAGTTACTCCTAGCTTTTCATCAGGATAATTAGCTTCCAAAACGGCTTCCTTCTGCGCAGCTAACAACCTTTCATTCAAACTATTCTTTATCTCAATGCTCTTGGCATTGATTCTTATAGGCTTCACTCTTTCCTTTCGACTTAAGGCATCGGCGACTACATTCTCCTTGCCAGGATGGTATCTTATCTCACAATCATAATCATTCAAAGTTTCCATCCAACGTCGCTGCCTCATGTTCAAGTCCTTCTGATTAAACAGATGCTGAAGGCTCTTGTGATCAGAATAGATCACACACTTGGTTCCATACAAGTAGTGCCTCCAAAGTTTCAGTGCAAATACAACGGCACCCAACTCCAAGTCATGGGTGGTGTAGTTCTTCTAGTGCACCTTTAACTGTCGAGAAGCATAGGCAATAACCTTGCCTTTCTGCATAAGCACACATCCCATACCTGTGTGCGATGCATCACAATATACAACAAATTCCTCTATTCCATCAGGCAATGTCAATACTGGAGCATTGCTCAACTTTTGCTTAAGGATGTCAAAGGATTCCTGCTGCTTAGGACCCCAATCAAACTTAACATTTTTACGCGTCAAGGAAGTTAGGGGTGCTGCAATCCTTGAAAAGTTTTCAATAAATCGCCTATAATATCCGGCTAAACCTAGAAAGCTACGAATCTCTGTAGGCGTCTTTGGCTCTTGCCAATTCATGATAACTTCAACCTTAGCGGGATCTACTTGGATACCATGCTCACTAACAACATGCCCAAGGAACTGGACTTCACGAAGCCAAAATTCACACTTCAAAAATTTGGCATAGAGCTTTTCTTGTTGAAGCAGTTTCAGAATGCTACGGAGGTGCTTCTCATGGTCAGCTTGACTCTTGGAGTAAATGAGAATGTCATCGATGAAGATAATGATGAATTTATCCAGATAGGGCTTGCAGACGCGATTCATGAGATCCATGAATGCGGCAGGTGCATTAGTGAGCCCAAAAGGCATCACTAGGAACTCGTAATGACCATAACGAGTCCTAAACGCAGTCTTGTGCACATCTTCATCTCTAACCTTCAGCTGATGATAGCCCGACCTCAAACCAATCTTAGAAAAGTAGCTTGCCCCTTGCAATTGATCGAACAGATCGTCGATCCTGGGCAAAGGATACCTATTCTTGATAGTGACTTTGTTAAGTTCACGATAATCGATGCATAGACGCATCGATCCATCCTTTTTCTTGACAAACAAGATTGGCGCTCCCCATGGAGACGAACTAGGTCTGATGTATAAGAATTATACATCTTTTAAACGTCAAATACGCCCCGTTTATGAGAAAACTCTTTGTATTTTCATTGATTTTGGTACTCATTTGAGTTGTTTGTGAAAATACAGGTCCGGGCTTCGGCCCGGTGATGAAACGGAGGCTTTTGGAGCAAAATGGAGCAAACACGGAACATTCCAGCAAACTGCCAGATATGGCACGACCGTGCCACCCATGAGCACGACCGTGCCAGCCACTTCGACATCGGCACTCTCGATCAGCACCATCATCCAACACCAGCACCATCAAAAAATCAAGGGAGCACGACCGTGCCATATGGTGGCACGACCGTACCAGGTCAATTTTGGCCCCAGATCAGCTTGTTTCCGAGAATAAGTGAATCATAGCCGAGCACTATCGGCTGGCACGACCAGACCATGCCCGAGCACGGTCGTGCCACCTCGGGAACTTTTGAGCGTGATTTTTCCCAAAATGGTAGCATACTTGGTCAACATTCAAGAAAGTGGCTCTGACACTTGCCAAGCACGACCGTGCCAAAAGGTGGCATGGTCGTGCCATTCTCCCAGCAGCTTAAATACGAGTTTCTAGCTCATTTGGAAGGGAGTTGGAGCATTTTGGTGACTTTTTCTCTCAAGAATCTGGTCTTGGAAGCTTGTTGGAGCCAAGAGGGAGCCTTGAAGAGGACTTAATCACTTGAAGATCTACTCAAACATCATTTTAATCTTGTCTTTAACTTGGTTAGCTTATTACATTATGAACAATTTATGTTTCTTTGCACTTGATTTGGTAGTCATGAGCCTTATGGGCTAAACATTTGAGTTGTCTAAACTTTGTTGAAGCTAATGAATATGTGATAACATGGAAGTAGATGTGATGATTGTTCTTGTTAATCTTCATGTTGGTATTTAATCTTGTTCTTGGAGTTCATGTGTATGCTTAAAGTTCTTGTTCTTGAATGTTTGCTCATAAGTATTTACATGTTGTGTTGGAAAGCCCATGTAAAGATTATGATTATTGAATCTTGTTAACTTGTTAGTATGATTCATAGCATGAAACTAGGAATGGTGATTGCTAATGTGATTGAATGATGACTTGAGCATATGTATTAATTCTTGCATCTAGATTTGGAAAGATCATGAGTATGTTTATATGGATTCTATAGTTTGTGTTCTTGTTAGTTTGATGATTTAGGCCAAAATTGTTAGCTAGCATGACCATGCTTGTGGTTCATATCAAGAACATGATGATAGTGCCAACTACTTAAAACCAAGTTAGGGTGATTAGTGTGTTGTTCATATTAGTTTTCCCTAATTTGTAGAGTTAGGAGTTTTGACAAACAAATAACTCATGATTAAAGATTAACATCAACTTAGCAAGTGAGCTTAAAAGAATAATTTTTAGGTGATTAGAATGTTAATTCATTTTTAGTTTTCCTAAGAATTATAGACTAGGAATCCTTGATTGGGGACTTAGTTAAATTTAGAGCTTGCATCATCACAATTCCTTCCACCTTGTTGTCATATGTTTGTTAGTGGAAACTTAGTTTAGGCAACCCTTTCTTAGATATTGTTCTTTGTTAGAATTTTTGGTAGTTTATTTCTTTGCATGCTAAGTTAGAAAAATCAACCCAATCATTTGAAAAGGCTTTAAAGTAGCAAAAGTTTGGCTAGCAAATCATCTAGTTGTGTCCTCAATTCCTTCATCTCTGTTGGTGCCAACCTATAAGGCGCTCTTGCGACAGGCGCTGCTCCCGGGATGATGTCGATTCTGAATTCTACGTGTCTATCTGGTGGTAAACCAGGTAGTTCTTCAGGGAAAACTTCTGGGTACTCAGAAATGACTGGAATGTCTTCAACCTTAGGCTTCTGCTCATCAATAGTTAATTGTGCCATATAAATGAAACAACCCTTCTTCAAGCATTTAGATGCCTTGAGCATAGACACTTGCTCAGGCAGTCCATACTGGGTATCTCCCTGAATGGTGAGTGGCTCACCAGACGGAGTCTTGATCACCACTTGCTTCTTATTGCAGATGATTTGGGCTTGGTTATGAGATAACCAATCCATGCCTATAACTATATCAAATCCGGCTAACTTCAAAGGAAGTAAGGACAATGGAAAAGAATGGTTCCTAATGGATATGAAACATCCATCTAACACGGTTGAAGCAGATTCTATGGTTCCATCAGCTAACTCCACTTCGTATTTTATGCATAGGGTTCTAACAGGTAGATTTAATAACTTACAAAATTTATTATCCACAAATGACTTATCCACCCCTGAATCAAACAATACCCTCGCATAAACATCATTTATAAGAAAGGTACCTATTATCACGTTATCATCCTGCACTGCTTCCTTAGCATCCATTCTGAAGACCCTAGCGTTGGTCTTTTTACCTTCTTCTGGTTTCTTGGCATATTTTGGGCAGTTCGACTTAATGTGCCCTTTCTCATTGCAGTTGTAGCAGGTCGCATCCTTGAAATTTTTGCAATCCAAGGTCTTTTGTTCCTTGGATTTGCTGATCCCACATCCAAATGTCCTTGATTGTGTCTGCGAGTTCGATTCCAACCCACACTTTCCAAAGTGATGTTTCCGACAAACCTTACACTTGGGCTTCTCACCCGACTGTTGGATACCCTTGTTGAACCCTGAACTCCTCTTGTTCTCATGGTTCGCTTTGTGTTTCTTGTCTGAATGACGTGAGTTATCATCCTCACGTTTCCTCTTTCCCTCATCTGAGTTTTTAAGAGATCTCTGCCTGACCGCGTCGAGGGTAAGGGATAATGACAAATCAGTTACAGACCTAAAGGTAGTAGGTCTTGACGCTTTCACACTCGCCTTAATCTCTGGAGCCAAACCCCCTATGAAACGAGCTATACGCTTAGGTTCCGGTGTAACCAGGTATGGAACCAACCTAGACATGGTATTGAAACTCGTGAGATACGCCTGACAGTCCAGGTTCCTCATAACCAGTGTGAGGAATTCAGTCTCAATCTTCTCGACCTCATGTTGAGGGCAGAAAGTATCCTTGATTAACGTAACAAACTGACCCCATGTCATGTTATAAAGCGGGATCTTTCCAGTAGCTTGAATTAACGATCTCCACCATGCTAGAGCTTCTCCCTTAAATGACTGCGACACATACTTCACAATGTCTTGCTCGGCGCAACCACTAATATCCAATACAGTGTCCATCTCGTCGAGCCAGGTCATACAATAGACGGCTCCTTTTTCTCCCGTGAAGTCTCTCGGCTTGCAGGAGACAAAGTACTTATATGAACAGGTCTTGACCCGAGGCTCCTGGTTGAGCTCAACCTGTTTAGACGGGACACTTTTCTGATTTGAAGAGTGATGAGATTCACTCTTTCGAGCTGAATGAACTTTGGAGGGTGCTTTAGAGTGAGGTACAGATAAGGTCTTGCTATGTGTACCACTTGATTCATTTTCCCTTCTATCCAGAGCTCGAGTAATGGCATTGTCTATCAATGCCTGCAGTTCTGCACCCGCTATGTTAATTCGGGTATTATCATGATCTTCCCTTGGGTGAGTGTTGATCTCATCCAAGTCAGCCATGTAGCTTGAACTGTTACATAAAATATTGACAATAATTTATTTGGGAGTTTAGTATGGAATTGTCTTTTATGGCAATTCATTAACCATGGTAAACATAGACCATATTTGGTTAATTCGTTAATCATATTTATTTAGGATTTTTATTATAATTTATCCTAATTATAAACAATAACAGTATTATTAGTGGCACAAAAGGCCTAGTCACAGGGACATTCTAAATCATAAGCCATGATTTCAGAGAATTAAGACATTAAGGTTTGAACATAGTTCATTACCTTTCCTTGTCAGGGAGTTGTAGACTACTACTGTCTTTTGTCTTATATGACAATGAGTATGGCCCGTAGGCACTACATTACCAATGGATGTTTAATATATGATCATCTTAATTGATGATTTAAACTCGTGATTTATAGATCATCAAGTTAGGAATCTTTTAAAGAATCCAATTATAAGAATGACGTGTGTGATTTTAACGAATCACGTCTGCCAGGAGCGTTAACATGTTCTCAGATGTTAACAGGGATTTGAATCTTTTTAAACAGGTCTTACCATCTTGGCCAAGTCTTATAATGATATGCAGGCTAGGTTATACCCTTAAGATTCTTAATTAATATTTAATAGGCAGATTATTTTAAGATGAACGATTTTTAATTTATTTATTTCATGTATAATATATTTATGCATATAATGACAAAATGAAATTTTTAAATTTAACATTCCATTAAATATTAAAAGGAGTACACATTACCCTAAACGGGACTTTTAACAGAAATAACTTGCCCACGCAGGGGCTAAACTGAAAATACAAGTCCTCGCAGGGACTGATTACTAAAATAGGTGTCCACGCAGGGACTAAAGAAAGACAAGTCCATGCAGGGACTAAGTACATAGATAAATGTCCACGCAGGGACTTGATTGAAATAAGGAAATACAACAATACATATAGGGATTCAATGATCCCTCTTCTTCTTTCCTTTTAACAAGCTTGCTAGGCCCTTGAGAAATCCCCGGTTGTTCCTACGCTCTTCTTGAAATTCTCGTTCCACCCTGCTTAGCCTTTGGAGGATTTCCTCCTGTTCCGGTGGGGAAAACCATGGTGGTTGCGGCTGGTGCTGAAACGGAGGTTGAGCAGGTATTTGATACCCATGAGCTGGGTATCCCAGTCCCCAGGGGGCTCCATATGGTCCTTCTGGGTGGAGGGCATTGTAGTTTGCCGCTACAAGGTATGGGTCGGCTTCAGCATAGTTGTAGTTAGTGTGGGCCGGCTGCTCAAATGGATTGTACGCCGTTGAACCGGCGTATGTAGGAATCGGGTTACCAAAACCCAATGGTGGCGGCGCAATAGGTGCAGAATATACCTCTGAAACTGGATTTGAAGGCCCACCCATTTGTGGGTCTTCATGCTGTGGCGGATAGTGACTGCCACTTGAGTGTTGGGGGGTGCTAAAGTGAAAACCCCCTTCTCGCATGGACATTTGTGCGCCTGTTCTTCTACGCCTCGGTGGTTCTGGAGGTGCTTGCTGTACTGGCGGCGGTGGTGTGACTGCCACGAAACGCGAATCCTCAGAGGGATCCTGCTGCTGCTGCTGGTGAGGCGATGAATGGTGAGAGGGTGTAAAATACCATTCATACTGGTCAAATCTCGCCTGGTAGCTATCTGGGCCACGGTAAGGTGATACATGGAAAGATGACCCATCTGAAATCTCAATGGGGTGAGTAGGTGTCCCAGAAGGTGGTTCAACAGGATCCGTGTCTTCATCTATATCCATTCCCTGAGCTTCGGGGAAATGGTCTTCAGGGCCCAATGGGTTATGACCCGTTGGTTCTTCAATTACGTTTGCCGGGTTAAATCGGCTCTGAAAATACGGAGTCGGGTCCTGGAAGGCCCGGTGTGAGGTTGACCGCTGCAACGGCAAGAAGGAGTGGTGTGAATCTTCGGGCTCGTTCTCTGATTGCGGCCCAAAGGAATGGCGGTAAGGAGGCGTTGAGCTTAGCGAGGCAGATCGCCTAGCGGGCTCCGAATAGATCCTCCAGTCTCCTTGAGGACCGGTACTCAGGGTAGCAGAAGGAGTTCACCGGTGTGAAGGCCCGGCCTCGTGATCGTTGGGGGCGTTGATTGGCCCCTTGCCTCGTCCTCCTCTTAGGAACCTCGGTGGCATATTTCCTGTCAAACAAATGAAAGAAATGACAAAGAAAACAATAAAGGTCAAAATAAAACAAATTAGGATTTGTCCTAAGTTCTTTGTCTAAACTCGGAAGTCGAGGAATGTGCAAACTGTGTCATTGAGATTAAACACAAAAGGCTAGTGTTTAATTCGCTCAATGTTGGCTCTGATACCAACCTGTCACACCCCGATATTTCCACGTATTATCGGTGGGCCCGGTGGGGAGTATCGTGACGTAGTTGATATCATCATGGTCAAACAACACAATTTAAATGCACAGCGGAAGCAAAAGATATGAATCACATTATAAACCGAATAAATAGTAATATGAAAGTATTACAACGGACTGTAAAGGATCCACAGGCGGATCAAAAGATATAAGATCATTGTTCAACAGACTTTAACATCTAGAGCTTGCAAGACTTGATTATTGATGCCTGGAGTAGCCAGCCTATTTCGTATAGTACCTGCACTTAGCCTTTTTGGAAAATACGTCAATTTACACTGGTAAATACAATTAACTGACTCATTTTGAAAAGAGTTTAAGAAAAGTAGTTTGAATGCACATGGCACAAAATATCTTTTATAACTTGGGATAATTATTTAAAAATAAACTTCTATACAGTTTTACATGTTTGTCATCCATTTAGGACCCGGTTAGAAGAGCCGGTTTAACAAGATTAATAGACACACCACTTGGTATAATACCCACAAGAAGATACCCTTCTTGCGGACTACCTTTTCACATACGCAACTGTCAGGTGTATAATATGGGTAAACTAAACACATTCTGGATTTTGAGGTGAAAAAGAAAAGGTTTGACCCGTTTCGGTCAATTTATGCAAACTAGTTACATAAACCGAACCGGACGCGAATAACGCATAACGGGTAACCAAATGAGTCATGAACAAGTTTTCTAAGTTAATATGCTTTAAATATGTTGTGATATCAGTAGGATACCTTCCATTATGCCCAAGACGAGTTTAATCTCAATTTAAGCCCCGTAGGGGTATTTGGGTCATTTTAAAGATTATAAAAGAGATTAAATATAATTATGAGATTTAGGTCTGAAATAATCAGTAAAACTACTTAATTTAATAGGTTATATCAGTTGGTGATAAATCTTATATGACAAGAATGGTTTTAACCTATACTATACGTTTAAAACGCGTAAAAAGTCGTTTTAAGCGATTTCCGGGTTAAAATAGGAAATCTGAATTTCCTGATCAGTTTATAAAGTTCAAATTATTTCATTTATCATATAAAATCAGTAGCAAAAGATTTGGTATCAAAATGTCGTGTAAAACTCATTTTATAAACGAAAAGGGTATAATCGGTAATTACCGAATCAAGGTAATAACCCTATGTTATGATCAGTTTAAAAATAATTAAAAATCTTCAAAAATCCAAAAATATTATATTACATCAGTGGGTAAGAGGTTTGGTGTCAAAAATTGGGTTTAGATAGGCTTTACGCTAATTATGCCGTTTAATTAATAAAAGGCTTTCTAATTACGCTATTGAGCATAACTCCTAATCTAGACCTCAAACTGATGTGAAATTTTAGGGACATGTTTATAAATTAGAAACAAAGATTATTGTCCTCTCACATTTGCAAAATTCTCGTTTTAAGGTCAAATGGGCATATTGGTCAACATTAGGCATTTAATGGAAACATGCATATGAATCGTGCATTCAACGAGTCAAGAAGTATAATCACAGAGGGTTATATTATCATATAACCCGGCCCTAATGGAACTTTAAGGCATGTCTAAACTAATCTAAATCGGGTCAGAACTGAAAGTCAAAGCAAAAGTCAAATTTTGTGACTTTCGGTTCGGAAGCAAGCCTAAACTGAAAATTGTCGGATCGAACATGTTTAGACATGTTCTTATACTAATTACTAAGTTATATGACTGATAAAACAGGTTGCATGGCTTCTACATTGCTAATTATGTGTTAATTCGAAAATTATGTTTCTGTTGACTTTTTATAACTAACTTTGACCCGACAAATGACCTTGTTAGAGTGAGAATCAGAGGGTGCCCTTTTAAGGGTTTATTGCCCACATAATTACCAACTTATAACTACTTTTAGTTTTACTAATCATTGGACCATTAGTGATTAATCGTTAAGTCAAACCTTAATTATGACGGTTTGACTTTAAGCTAATAACTTAAGTAAAACATGATTAAGGAAGGTTAAGGAAGCTTACCAAGGTCCTATGCACGACTAATGATGCTTAGGAAGTGGTCTTGAGCTCCAGAAATCTTCAGGAGTTGAGTTTGAATGAATGATCAAAAGTTGCAACAATGAGGGTCTTTATATAGTAATCTTGATTGATCAAGATGATGCCAAACAAGTCTAGGATTGATCCCTGATCAACACAAGTGTCCCTAGTGCCTAAAAACTTGTTTGTGCAGCCCATGGTATTGAAAACAAGCAATCTAAGTCGGTTAAACGGGCTGAACTGGCAGCTGCCCAGTTTTTCTGTATCTGGGCACCTTAGGTGGCCCGCGTAAGGTTCTGGGTAACCCTTACGCGCCCCGTGTGAAGTCCAGACTCCGGTTACAAGTTTCCAAACTTTGCACTTTAGGTCCCTGGTCCTTGTAAACTTAATTTTAACATGGTTTCTTGCACTTTTAACCCCCAAACTTGACTTTTAAGGACCCCAAGTCATAAACCAACTTTGTTAAGTCCCCACTTATTCATATGATCACCGAAAAGTCTTAAATTTCAACGTTGACGCTTTTAACCCCTCGTATACGAATATTGTCATTAGTTTCTCATACTTTATCGAAACCTTGTGAAATTTTTATCACTTATTCTCGTGAGTATAATTAATCATTACAAAGCTTCGGGGTTCGCGAAAAGGTCACTCAGAGGTATATTTTAAAAATGTAGACACATTTAACCCCTGTAGTTTGTAATTTCTCACTTTCTTTCACAATTAGCTTCGTATGATCCATGATTTATTCGTTTAAGGGTATAAACATCATGTAAGGTTATTGTAAAGTATATTTATCAATTGTTGACATTTTGAACCCTTATATTCACATACTTTCCTTGTTTGTCAACTTTAGTCCCTCTAGAGTATTCTTTCACACGTTCAAAGCTTATGACACGTGTCAATACATTATTGGACATGAATTTTCGAGGTGTTACAAGGAAGTTGTGTGAAAATCCCACCATGATGCAACCGACCAGTAAAAAGGGTATCATACACCTCTGCATTCAAAAAGACATTAAAAAAATAAGCATTAGGGCTTGGCTTGATCATTACAATTCTAAAATATCAACTACTCACCATAAATTTCATCAACATCCCGTTGGTCTAATGTCTCTCGAATGTAGAATCCTTCACTCATCGCGTGTGAATTAGGGCTTGAATTCGTCGTTGGATTTTAAAGGGGAACCAGGATTTGGTGTTAATGGGAAATGAGCAGTTGGGGGGTAATTAATCAAGATGAATAATAAATAAATAAAGATTCAGAGATATTTAAGGGGGAAAAAGACGAATATACCCTCACGTGACGGGCACGTGAGGGGTTTTAACATCAAAACATAACTGGGTTGACAAGAAAAGACTCCACCTGTTATAGGTTGCAAACATAAAGGACATAGAGTGTAATTTTTAAACTTAAAGGACAGCGCCTGTTGAAAACCTGAAACATAAAGGAGGACGAAAAGTGCAATTTTGCCTAAGAAAAATTGGATTTTACTAAAATCAAGTATCCTATTTTTTTTGTTAGGGGTATTCTCGTATTTTTTAAGGTTATCCTTTGTCTAAAACCCAAAAAAAAAATTAAATAAAGAATAACACTACGATTACGGGGTTAAGCCGTAGCCCGTGCTACGGCTACTAATGCTATAGTTCCGCCCATAATCATTATTTTATATTTGAAATATATAATTTAAAAGTGGCTTTACGAAAGTACAAAGAAATATCGATGAAACGAGCATGAAATGTTGAAACATTCCCTTGCCGGTACACATTAATTGCCTTCACATTTACTTTTACAAGAAAATTGTAGGTGGGTGTATGGGTGATAAGACCATGGGGTATGGAATGGATAGTCTCTTTAGAGACCACCCACCACGTAGGCGCCACGTCATCACGGGAGGAGGACCATCCCCTTGGGGACTACCCAAGGGTGTGGAGGACTACCCACTTTAAATAAAAAAAATCAATATATTACTAAAGGAGAGAGAGAGAGAGAGGGGGCCCACCAAATGAAAACTCAGCCAACCAACCACCACGTCGCCTCCGTCTTGCAGAAGTCGCCAAGGACGCGACGACCCACCGAGGGGCAGTGTGCGACGCCGGAGACGGACCGGGACGGGATGGGATGGGGACGACCCCCATACCCTTTGGTCTAAGATAGTTGTGGGAAAACAATAAGTGTGATGGGACAACAGTTATTACATATAGATATTAAGTTTCTTATTTTTTTTTTCTAAATGGTGAACACACCAGTTTTATGATATTTACCTCTAAAATCCACAAAGTTTCTAGCTTGTGGCTTAAACTCACGTTAGATAACTAGTTAGAGCATTCAAATTGGATCCTCTATATTTATGTAAGTGGGTTCTCTATATTATATAGAGTGGGTGTAAGTGGTTGTAAGAGAAGGAGAAATAAAATGTCAGTAAACTTGAGAAAATACTGTTCACAATCTATAATTTTTTAATATTTTTAAAAGTGTTTATGAGTAGAGAAGAAAGAAAAGATAATGAGAAAAGTATAAAAAATATATTTAATTAAAAAGGAAAAAGAAAAAACAGTAATCTTTAGTATAATTATAAAGAAAGATTACAGGATTAATTGTGAATGCTCTTAGTGTCACTATCCTAAATGACCATTAATATAAAAATATTTAATTAGGGGATTATACTCTAAATTCTTTAGAGTTTTTTTAAAGGAAAATTGGTTTTTAATAAACCAACATTTGCCCCATTGGTAATTAATAATCCTACCTACAGAATTGGTAAATAATAATCCTACGTTTCAATATGTTGGTACTCAATAGACCTCCGTTAGTTTTTTTGTAACTGAAGTTAGTTTTTAAGTTTTATTTGTTACACAAACAGTCCCTTTAGTTATACTTTACTAGTTTTAAGTTTTATTTATTACACAAACAGTCCCTGTAGTTATAAAAAAATAACAAAAAATAAAAAAAAAATCTAAAAAATCAAAAAAATTCAAAAAACTCATAAAAATTCTAAAAAAATAAAAAAAAATTCAAAAAAATCATAAAAATTCAAAAAAAATAAAAAAAATCATAAAAAGTCATAAAAATTCAAAAAATTCAAAAAAAGCAAACGTTTCGACCCGGACCGTTTCGACCCGTACCGTTTCGACCCGTACCGTTTCCACGCGTACCGTTTCGACCCGAACCGTTTTCGACCCAGACCGTTTCGACCCAGACCGTTTCGACCCGGACCGTTTCGACCCGTACCGTTTCGACCCGTACCGTTTCGACCCGTACCGTTTCGACCCGTACCGTTTCCACGCGTACCGTTTCGACCCGAACCGTTTTCGACCCGGACCGTTTCGACCCGGACCGTTTCGACCCGGACCGTTTCGACCCGTACCGTTTCGACCCGTACCGTTTCGACCCGTACCGTTTCGACCCGTACCGTTTCCACGCGTACCGTTTCGACCCGAACCGTTTTCGACCCAGACCGTTTCGACCCGGACCGTTTCGACCCGTACCGTTTCGACGCGTACCGTTTCGACCCGTACCGTTTCGACCCGTACCGTTTCCACCCGTACCGTTTCCACCTGTACCGTTTCGACCCGTACCGTTTCGACCCGTACCGTTTCAAAAACGGTGCTGGCGGTGGTGGTGGCGGTGCTTTGGTGGTGGTGGCGGTGGTGGTGGTGGCGGCGGTGCGGTGGTGGTGGTGGCGGTGGTGGTGGTGGCGGTGGTGGTGGTGGTGGTGGTGGCGGTGGTGGCGGTGCTGTGGTGGTGGTGGCGGTGGTGGTGGTGGCGGTGCTGTGGCGGCGGTGCGGTGGTGGTGGTGGCGGTGGTGGTGGTGGTGGCGGTGGTGGTACGGGTCGAAACGGTCCGGGTCGAAAACGGTTCGGGTCGAAACGGTACGCGTGGAAACGGTACGGGTCGAAACGGTACGGGTCGAAACGGTCCGGGTCGAAACGGTCCGGGTCGAAACGTTTGCTTTTTTTGAATTTTTATGACTTTTTATGATTTTTTATGATTTTTTTGATTTTTTTTGAATTTTTATGATTTTTTTAGAATTTTTTTGATTTTTTTAGAATTTTTTAGAATTTTTATGATTTTTTTGAATTTTTTTGAATTTTTAGATTTTTTTTTATTTTTATGATTTTTTTTTATAACTACAGGGACTGTTTGTGTAATAAATAAAACTTAAAACTAGTAAAGTATAACTACAGGGACTGTTTGTGTAACAAATAAAACTTAAAAACTAACTTCAGTTACAAAAAAACTAACGGAGGTCTATTGAGTACCAACATATTGAAACGTAGGATTATTATTTACCAATTTTGTAGGTAGGATTATTAATTACCAATGGGGCAAAGGTTGGTTTATTAAACACCAATTTTCCTTTTTTAAATAGGTTTACTAAAAATATGATTATAGCTAATAATAGATAAAATTACTATTCTATTTTTAAATATCTCAACCATGTATGTACTAGTCATTTCATCTATTAGTTTTGTAAATTAAGTTAAAAGAGTTATTAAATGCTCAAAAGCTACACCTTTATAAGGCTATTTGCTATGGGTTGACGCTCTTTCACTTCACGTTACTACCACGTCATAAAGTAATTGTCACTTTATCGACACATCACAACCTCGTTCTCCTTTACTTTCTTCCACTGACATTTACTATGGTTTCACCCCTTTCATGCCCTATTAATGTTAAAAAGTAAAATAAAAGACGAAAGAACTTTATTAGTTGCCAAGCATGGGACCCACCACCACAACCATCGTCCACGCCGTGACTCCACCCACACCGCCCCTTGCCGTGCCTTGTCCGACAGTGTACCCCTGCCATGTGGCAAGGGATGTCAATCAGTACTGACCGCCTAAGAAACATATCCATCCATGTTCCAATCGTTTCAGTTCCTTGCACATAGAAAATTCACAATTTAATTACAATAGACCTGATACAACACCAACCATAAGAAGATAATGTAAAAAAATAACGTAAATAACAAAGTTAAAAAGAAAAAATTAAAACAAGGAAACGTATAAATAGTAGAAAAGAAGAGTAAACAAAGTTTTAGAAAAATAAGTAAGATAAAGGTAAAAAAAAATTTAAAAAGGAAATAAGTAAAAAAAAAAAAAGAAGCAAAAAAGATAGGCAAATACATGCATTATTGGTTAAGTAAAAAGAAGAGGTGAGGGAAGCTAGAAAAGTATTGATTGAGTAAAATAAATTTTCTTAGCTCACTTGATTAGAAGAGCTGAGTTTGATTCTTAAAGGTACTCAATATTTTGTGATGATATTTTTTATTAACATGTATATTTGATGATATTATGTGAAAAAAAAACATTTTGTTTTCTGTTTAACATATAAACCCGAAAACCGAACAACCCGAACCCGAATAACCCATACTTGAACAACTCGAACTTTAAATGGGTTAGTTGTCGAGTCACTTTTTCCTAACAAAAAACTCAAATAACCCGACCTGAAAAACCCGAAACTCAAAAAAAACCCGAAGAACACCTGTACACCCAAACACAATTAAGTCCATTAGAACTAAAGAGGATGAATAAAAAGAATATCATACATTGGATTTCTCACAAGGAGCTGGCTTTGGCCTGTGCTTGGGTTGATAACTCGGTGGACCCGACTATGATTAGTTATTTATAATGTTTATTTATTTGTTTTAGTTGTCTAACAATGTTTATTTATTTATTTTCATTGCATAATAATATTTACTCCCTCCGTCCCATTAAAAGTGTCATATTTTGAATTTTCAAAGTCTTTATTAATAAACTTTGACCTTAAATAATTTTGTTTGTGTTAGATAATACTTGATGAAAGTTATATGATTTGAGTGTGTTTTACAAGTGTTTTTATCGGGTTAATTTTCATCAAGTTTTATATATCACAAAAATATATAATTAAAGTCAAAGTTTATAAATAAAGACTTTGAAAATTCAAAATAAGACACTTTTAATGGGACGGAGGTAGTATTTATTTTTAGGAAAATTGGTTTTTAATAAACCAACCTTTGTCCCGTTGGTAAATAATAATCTTACCTACGTAAATGGTATACAATAATCCTACCTATCAACATGTTGGTACTTAATGAACTTTCGTTAATTTTTTTTAACTGAAGTTAGTTTTTAAGTTTTATTTATTACACAAACAGTCCCTGTAGTTGTAATTTACTAGTTTTAACTATTTTATAAAATTTAATTACATGGCCCTTGACGGTTTTTTGTTTTACAAAATAGTTAAAACTAGTAAATTATAACTACAGGGATTGTTTGTGTAATAAATAAAACTTAAAAACTAACTTCAGTTAAAAAAAATTAACGGAAGTTCATTAAGAACCAACATGTTGATATGTAGGATTATTGTATACCAATTACGTAGGTAGGATTATTATTTACCAATGGGGCAAAGGTTGGTTTATTAAAAACCAATTTTCCTTATTTTTAATAGGAAATCATCAAAAAGAAACCGACTTTTCGAAACGTGTTCTTGAAGTATTACACAATCTAATGTGACGGGAACCATACCGGAATGCAGATTCCATTTCTGGTAAATGGAGAGAAATGCCAAAAAAAATACACCATGTTTATCGCCATCTACAACGACCTCTCCAACAACAAATCTAAAGTTAGCGGATCTGGTAATGTGGATTTGCTAATTGAGATGCACAAAATCTACAACGCGAATATCAAAAAGCTGATAACTCTTGAGAAACAAAAACCCGATGCTCTTAATCTTACGGTTCTTGGGTTTAACATCGAAGATGTGTCTGATACCGCCAAACTTATAAGTGGAAAAAAATAAAAACAAGATTAGTCAACATTTCCTAGAGGATGAGTAGTTTTTTTTTTAAATATCTTTTGTTATAATACCACAGTTTTTCACACAAGATTAATACTACAAATCTTTAAGAATTTGAGGAAGATTATAAAAGTAAGAAGTAGAGATTTTATAACTTAAGAAATTGTATATCTCAAGTCCATTTACTCTTTTATCTATGGCTAGTATTTATACTACAAAGATTAACTATTTGGTGTGGTACAAAGTTGACAATGTATTTGGTGTGGTACAAAATTGACAATGTATTTGGAGTGGTACAAAATGGACAAAGTGTATATCCATTCTTTCATAACACTCCCCCTTGGATGACACTTTGTAAACTTCTGGGTCTTTAAGTACTGCCTCATTAAAAACCTTGCTAAAGAAAAACCCAGTGGGAAAAAAACTTTAGCTAAGGGAAAAAGAGTGCAGTCTATAGCTCCCCCTCAAGTTGCAATTTGTAAGGCATCACATTCTCCGTATGTGACGCATGCCAATGTCATGAACGTGTTTCCTGAAAGTTGTTGTAGGTAGTGCTTTTATGAAAAGATCGGCAGAATTGTTGCTTGATTGGACATATCTCATCTCGACCTGATTATCTTTAATAAGGTCCCGAGTATATTGATGCGTGTGAAGTGTTATATATATTAGGTGTATATTTTAAGCCCCTTTAACACTTATTTTTAGCCAAGTTTTAAATTTATAAAACACGATATTTTACTAACACTAAACACACATATGGGCAAGTGCACCCATCGTGATCGTAGTATAGCGTTGGTAAGATACCGAGGTCGTCCAAGGACACAAGAGCTTTTAGTACTTGTTTATCCTCAACGTCTAATCAAAATAAAAAAGTTGAGAAAAATGTTTTAAACTAAGAAAAATAAAAACTAACTAAAATGCTGAAAATAAAAATAAAAGTAAAAACAGATAGACAAGATGAATCACTTGGTTCCGACTCGTATCTAGTATAACCTTTGATTATTTCCGCACTTTTGCACATAATTAAGAGATTATCTTAGTTATTGTAGTAGGCCCCTCTTTTGAAGGTGACGTTACCCTCACCCCAGTAGTTTGAGTCAGCAAGGATACAATCCTAAAAGGGTGGATTATTGGAAGATAATGAATTAAGTTACTAATGCAAATTATGGTAGGCCCCGCTTTTGGCGGTGACGTTACCCTCGACTAAGTAGTCTGAGTCAGCAGGGATACAGTCCTAAATAGCCGGGTTATATTATTAATAGTAGTTAACTTATGAGGGGATCAAAGAGTTTGGACCCCCGCCATCCAATACCGTTAAGTATTGAAGGAGGTCCTACTAAATTTGACCCAGGTCCATTGCAGGACCTCTAAACGCTGAACAATGGCAAGACCTTTACCAAACCGTTCCCTTAACCCCCGACCAGGGAGCCAACATACCTCCATATATACCGTGGAGATATGAATGGTGAAAATCTTTTATTTTATATAGACAGTAAAATAATGCCAAGAGACCACGGACAAACGATAAGGAAAGATCACCTTCAACATAAGTAACTAGTTATTAAAGTCATTAATACAAAACCAAATAAAAAGTGTAAAAGATTAGAAATAAAAAGTATTATACTAGACACTTTGTCTTCACCAAGTGATGTAAGAGACTTAGGCAAACATGGCCTTGATTGTCAAGAACTCTTACGATGGACAATGGATGATGGTGGTGGATGATGGTGTTGTGATGGTGGTGGGTGGTGGGTGAAGTGTGAGAGAGGTGGTGTGCCAAGGGATGAGTTGAAATGAAACCAAGCACTCCTATTTATAGGCTGAACAGAAGGCTGGGCACGGCCCCGTGTCCGCTGGACACGCCCCCGTGCCTGTCAGACACACTCTCTCTTCATTAATTGTAATTCGCAATTACAATTAATGCGCCTGCTGTACTTTCGCCACGCCCTCGTGTTCACTGGACACGGCTCCGTGGTGGGCAATAGAAGCTTCTATAGGTTTGTCTTTTCTGCTGCTTCCTGGGCACGGCCCCGTGCTGGCTGAGCACGGGGCGTGTTCAGTCTTCTGCCTTCTCTATTTTGCTTGGGAAGATGCCGTTGAGGGGTCGGGCAGTCCACTTATGTTCCTTTTCTTGTATTTATGTTAGATTTAGCTGTCTTTTTGCTTCTTTTGTGAATTTGAGCTCATTTAATCCTGAAAATACAAAAGGAAGACAAAAACACTCTTTTTCCAACATTAGTACTTAAAAAGGGTTAGTTTTATGCCTCATTTGATGTAATTTATATGTTGCATTTTACACACATCAAATACCCCCACACTTGAACTTTTGCTTGTCCTCAAGCAAAACTCTTTAATATGTGGCTTACACTCCCAAATGGAATGGGTAGAAGAGAAGGTTTTGGCTTGTCATAGAGTGTTGGGAATCTAAGATCTTTTTGGGTTTTATTTTTATCTATTTACAATCCTATTCGTTATGATTTGTTTAGAACGTTTCATAGGAGAAATTACTTATTTGGGCATAACATGCCTTTTTAAAATTCCATTTATATACAAGTTCACATACCTCACGGGAGAAATCACTCACACTCGGCCGAAGGTGTATTTTTAGTGAATCACTCGAGAGCGGCATGGAACTTACGCCTACCATAGGCTTGCTAAGCAATCAATCCTCCTCCTTTTTAACTTATATACCTTTGTAAATATCAAGAGGACTTTGTGGGTGAAGGGTTAGGCTTGGGTTAAAGGTAGGTGGTTGGGTTAGTGGTTAGTGGTTA
The DNA here is from genome assembly GCA_030545235.1 of Helianthus tuberosus. Taxonomy (NCBI): domain Eukaryota; kingdom Viridiplantae; phylum Streptophyta; class Magnoliopsida; order Asterales; family Asteraceae; genus Helianthus; species Helianthus tuberosus. Next base: position 6,990,227 of record CM060393.1, read on the forward strand.
GTAGAAAAGGGTGAAAAAGCGTAACAAGTGTCGGTTTTCGTAAGATTTTCTATTTTTGTAACTTTTATTTTGATGAAACTATTATTCAAACAAAGTTATTTTTGATGAACTTGTTTGTTTATTTTCTTTTGCTTCATCATCAAACTTTTTTTTTTCAAACGATCATACGAAAAAACGAACTTGTTACTAAAACAAAGGGTTAAAAATGAAAAAAGTTTTGGTGGGTAAAAGGGTGTTTGGTTTGGGTTATGAAATGAAAAGGTTTAGGCTCAAAGGGGCTAACTAGGGGGATTTTGGGTAGGTGGTAAAAAAAAGAAAAATAATGGTGTAGAAATAAAAAGGTTAGTCCTAATGCCTCCATCATTTACTTACTTGGGTTTAAGTTGGTAAGGACCGGGAATGAATCGTTGTGGCAAGTTCTAGAGTCGTAAGAACCAAGCGGCTATTCACACAAGAAACGAAAAATGAGCATTTAGTCTAAAGATGTAAATTTGTATGCTCAATAAAGGCTCAAAAACTCACTTTTTGTGGGAACGGGTTTTTCTATGTGATCAAGTATATATAATCAAATTTTAACTAAGCTTGTCATGTCGTTTCATAATTTTCTTATGTTGGTTCTTGTTATCACGACGCTCTCGGTTGTAAATTTGTAAAAATATAACCTTATTAATCTTATGATTCCTAACTTAAACTTTAGACAAGTAAAAAAAAAATGAAAATTTTTGAAAAAATTTGGGGTGTTTAGCGGTTCCAATAGAGTTTTGTGTAAGGCTTGTTATTAGGACTTGCAAAATTTCAAGGTTTTAGCATCCCCCCCACACTTAAATTACACATTGTCCTCAATGTGTCCCAAAAATAAATTTTTAGGTTGATTAGATGTGTAAAATGGTGTTAAAAGCAAAGATTTATGTTACTGGCAGTCTGGACACGGCCCCGTGGGGACCGGACACGGCCCCGTGTTCAGGTGCCAGTAACAAAAAATTAAAGAAAAGAAACAGAAGCCTGGACACGGGAGCATGTCTGGTGAACACGGCCCGTGTCCAGTTACCTGAACTGGGCAATTTTCTGCAGGGGGTTCAACACGGGGCCGTGTTGGTTGGACACGGCCCGTGTTGAACCTTCTTTAATGGAGAGATTGATGCCGGGTTGCCTTGTTCTTGTGCATGGGGTCATTTTTCTCGTTCCCCTTTTCATCCCTTACCACCATGATTGTGTTTTATTTATTATGAACCATCCAAACTTTAAAAACCATCATTTCATTGCATCATAGAGAGACCTTACATAATATTCCTAAAATAACAAAAACTTAACTAAATAGGTCAGGAGGTACACGAGGTTATCATAAAGAGTTCTACTATTTTAAGAAAATTTTGAGAATAGTTTCCCGATATAGTAGGACTTTTAGCCGAAGGGTTCCTTCCCTAAACGTTGTTTAAAGCCATTCTTCGATCTCCCTAGGAAGGAAGAATGCGGCTTCATTTTCCTCAGCAACTGGTGGCTGAGGGGGAACATTCACCGGGACTCCTTGCACCACCCTTCGCAGAGGCTCTTGGTGCATGGCGTACCATTCGGCCGGAATGATGACTTCGGGCACCACGTTCCACGCCCTTTGGATTATTATAGGTACCAAAGGCGGGGAGGCGAGAAGGTTTAACCTCTGGTGCAAGAGGTTTACCTCTTGGAGACAGCCCTCCATCCCCACTGTTAGATGGTTGATACGGTCGACCAATGCTTCCTCCACTCCCGTCATTTCGTCAATAGCCTCCCTTAGGGCGTAAACATAGTTTACAAGAGAGTCTTCTGCTGTCGATGATCTCCTCCCTTGTCGGCTATTTCTTGAAGATGATCTGCTTGTTCTGCTTGCCATTTTCTGAGAAAGAAACCGAAGAAAGCTAAATTTTTACAAAACAGTGCCTCGGACACGGCCCCGTGCTTGCTAAGCACGGCCCCGTGTCCAGTTGTCTGCAGGATTTTAGGCTAAGGAGTCTTGCAGTTTTAAATTATTTTTATGATTTTTAGCTGGGTTTTGAGCTCAGATAATTTAAAATAAAGTTATACAACTGACTTTAAACAAGAATCCTTAGCAAATAATCTTACAAACTTCACATAGAGGATTGGAATCATGGGATTTCCAAGCTTCCATGGAGGAAATGTTGAAAAATTTTTGAAAGAAGAGGAAATGAATAAAAGTAGAAGGGACAAGATGGTCCTTGGGAACCTTCTTTTAGCACTTACCTAGGATGGTATGAGTGAAAATCCCAGGAATCTCTGTCTATTGAAGTGGTAAAAAATGAGCAGGAATCAGGCTGCATTTAAAGAAAACGACAGCGCACTGGACACGGCCCCGTGTTGGCTGGACACGGCCCCGTGTGCAGAGGAAATCCTGACACATTTTGTCCGTATTCTGACAAAATCAGCAGAGAATCTTTTAGGTGAGCACGGGGGCGTGTTGACCGGGACACGGCCCCGTGTCTGGAGGCTGTCTTATGGAGTTTTGTTACTTCTAAGGATCTTGTCGAAATCGGGTGGTTCCTTACTGGTTGGAACAACCCCAAAGTGCCTAAGATACCTTAATTGTCCTAGACTAAGGCGAGAACGCAAGAGGTTGTCGGTGAGGGTAATTCCTATTTTCATTCTAGGTGGACAAGTCCAACCCTTTCCCGGGCTCTCATTAAAGAAGGTGTATGCCGAATCGCTCAGGTCTATGTATGCACCGAACGAAGTCGATGGAGAGTCCTTCACGGCACAATCGGCACAGGGACGACTATCGTCCAAGTCTTTGCTAGGTATGAAGGTATTTTTGGGAGCAACGAGGTTGTCGGAATGCGGTTCCAACATTTCTTCATGGTCATCGTCTTGGGGCGGATCAATAAAGTCCTTCCTAAGCTCTTTTAACCAATTCAGAATTAGCTTTTCTAGTTGAAATAACTCGTCAAGGAGCATTTCCCCTAGAATATCTGGCTGGGCGCATTCGAGGGAGAGATAGGGCTTATTTTTACTTTCGCCCCTCTTAAGGTTATAAGGACTCGGTGGGTCCATGTAGTGGGGCTTATAATTTAGAAAGTAACATTCTAATTCTCTATGTTCGCCTCCACATAATTGACACCACGTACCATAAGAGTGCCGAAAGTAAAAACAATTACTATCACTCATGTTTATGTCAGAAATTACCAACCGCCGGGATCTAACGGTTCTGTTTTCAGTAAGTGAATCTTGGGCACGGGGGCGTGTTGAGTGAGCACGGCCCCGTGTTCAGCTTACTGTCTGACTTAAAACAGGATTGCCAGTTCCAATGATTTAGCACGGGGGCGTGTTCAGCGGGCACGGCCCGTGCTGAACTCTGCAGAAGCTGAAAAACTAAGAAAATCCTAAAAAAAATTAAAAAGAAAAATAAAAATATGATTAGGCCGTTGATTCCTAACTTTCTTAAAATCCTTGTGTCCCCGGCAACGGCGCCAAAAACTTGATGCGTGTGAAGTGTTATATATATTAGGTGTATATTTTAAGCCCCTTTAACACTTATTTTTAGCCAAGTTTTAAATTTATAAAACACGATATTTTACTAACACTAAACACACATATGGGCAAGTGCACCCATCGTGAGCGTAGTATAGCGTTGGTAAGATACCGAGGTCGTCCAAGGACACAAGAGCTTTTAGTACTGGTTTATCCTCAACGTCTAATCAAAATAAAAAGTTGAGAAAAATGTTTTAAACTAAGAAAAATAAAAACTAACTAAAATGCTGAAAATAAAAATAAAAGTAAAAACAGATAGACAAGATGAATCACTTGGTTCCGACTCGTATCTAGTATAACCTTTGATTATTTCCGCACTTTTGCACATAATTAAGAGATTATCTTAGTTATTGTAGTAGGCCCCTCTTTTGAAGGTGACGTTACCCTCACCCCAGTAGTTTGAGTCAGCAAGGATACAATCCTAAAAGGGTGGATTATTGGAAGATAATGAATTAAGTTATTAATGCAAATTATGGTAGGCCCCGCTTTTGGCGGTGACGTTACCCTCGACTAAGTAGTTTGGGTCAGCAGGGATACAGTCCTAAATAGCCGGGTTATAGTATTAATAGTAGTTAACTTATGAGGGGATCAAAGAGTTTGGACCCCCGCCATCCAATACCGTTAAGTATTGAAGGAGGTCCTACTAAATTTGACCCAGGTCCATTGCAGGACCTCTAAACGCTGAACAATGGCAAGAGCTTTACCAAACCGTTCCCTTAACCCCCGACCAGGTAGCCAACATACCTCCATATAGACCGTGGAGATATGAATGGTGAAAATCTTTTATTTTATATAGACAGTAAAATAATGCCAAGACACCACGGACAAACGATAAGGAAAGATCACCTTCAACATAAGTAACGAGTTATTAAAGTCATTAATACAAAACCAAATAAAAAGTGCAAAAGATTAGAAATAAAAAGTATTATACTAGACACTTTGTCTTCACCAAGTGATGTAAGAGACTTAGGCAAACATGACCTTGATTGTCAAGAACTCTTACGATCAATCTTGGATCCCGAGATGACTCACACACTCTACGATGGACAATGGATGATGGTGGTGGATGATGGTGTTGTGATGGTGGTGGGTGGTGGGTGAAGTGTGAGAGAGGTGGTGTGCCAAGGGATGAGTTGAAATGAAACCAAGCACTCCTATTTATAGGCTGAACAGAAGGCTGGGCACGGCCTCGTGTCCGCTGGACATGCCCCCGTGCCTGTCTGACACTCTCTCTCTCTTCATTAATTGTAATTCGCAATTACAATTAATGCGCCTGCTGTACTTTCGCCACGCCCCCGTGTTCACTGGTCACGGCCCCGTGGTGGGCAATAGAAGCTTCTATAGGTTTGTCTTTTCTGCTGCTTCCTGGGCACGGCCCCGTGCTGGCTGAGCACGGGGCGTGTTCAGTCTTCTGCCTTCTCTATTTTTCTTGGGAAGATGCCGTTGAGGGGTCGGGCAGTCCACTTATGTTCCTTTTCTTGTATTTATGTTAGATTTAGCTGCCTTTTTGCTTCTTTTGTGAATTTGAGCTCATTTAATCCTGAAAATACAAAAGGAAGACAAAAACACTCTTTTTCCAACATTAGTACTTAAAAAGGGTTAGTTTTATGCCTCATTTGATGTAATGTATATGTTGCATTTTACACACATCATATATGCAAAGAATCTTGGTGGTATATGTTTTGTTCAGTCACTTTTGATATACCCTTCCTTCATTTGAGAGACACAGGCGGCATTATCTTCATGGATAGGAGTTGGACTTCGATCTTTCTCTAGCCCACAAGAAGTCACTATGTGTTGTGACATAGATCTTAGTCATACACATTCTCTTGAAGCTTCATGTAGTGCAATAACTTCAGCATGATTTGAGGATGTTGCGACAAGTGTTTGTTTCTGAGAACGCCATGAAATCGCAGTTCCTCCGTTCATAAATACATATCCAGTTTGAGATTTTGCTTTATGAGGATCAAATAAATAACCTGCATCTGCATAACCAACTAACCCTTCTTTTGAATCGTTAGGATAAAACAAGCCTAAATCAATAGTACCTTGAAGATGTCGAAAAATATGTTTAATCCCATTCCAGTGTCTTTTAGTGGGAGCTGAACTAAATCTTGCTAACAAGTTCACTGCAAAAGAAATGTCAGGTCTCGTACAATTCGTAAGATACATAAGTGCTCCAATTGCACTAAGGTATGGTACTTCTGGACCTAGAACTTCTTCGTTGTCCTCACAAGGACGAAATGAATCATTTTCGACATTAAGTGACCTAACGACCATTGGAGTGCTTAAAGGATTTGACTTGTCCATATTGAAACGTTTCAACAGCTTTTCAGTATAATTCGTTTGATGCACAAGTATTCCATTGCTCATATGTTCAATTTGTAAACCAAGACAATATTTGGTTTTTCCAAGGTCTTTCATTTCAAATTCTTTCTTTAAAAGAATCATTGCTTCAAGAATTCTTTTTGCGTCCCAATTATATTTAGGTCATCAACATATACAGCTATGATTACATATCCTGATGTTGTCTTCTTAATAAAGACACATGGACAGATAAGATTATTTATATAACCTTTACTTGTCAAATAGTCGCTCAAACGATTGTACCACATCCTTCCAGATTGTTTCAACCCATATAAAGATCTTTGTAATTTGATCGAATACATTTCTTTGGGTTTTGAACTTAACGCTTCAGGTTGTTTAAATCCTTTAGGAACTTTCATATAGATGTCACTATCAAGTGATCCATACAAGTAAGCTGTAACGACATCCATAAGACGCATTTCTAATTTTTTAGAAACTGCTAAGCTGATTAAGTATCTAAAGGTTATTGCATCCATAACGGGAGAATATGTTTCTTCATAGTCGATCCCTGGCCTTTGTGAAAAACCTTGAGCTACAAGTCTCGCTTTATATCTTGTAACCTCATTTTTCTCATTTCGTTTTCATACAAAAACCCATTTATATCCTACAGGCTTTACAGCCTTAGGTGTAACAACAATAGAACCAAAAACCTTTCGTTTGTTGAGTGAATCTAATTCAGCTTGCATAGCACCTTTCCATTTATCCCAATCATGTCTATTTTGACAATCATTGACAGATTTTGGTTCAGGATCATCATCTCCACCCATGATGTCACTTGCTATAGAATAAGAAAATATCTCATCAATATTTTCCATTGCATATAGGTTCCATATGATATGTGTATGACCATAGTTGATTGATATCTCTTTGTTAGTGTCATCAACATTTTTCTCATGAGAGGTTTCGGTATTTACTGTTTTATCAAGATCATTCTCTTTGTGGTCAATTTCTTTTACAAGTGCTTTTCTTTTTTGTGGATTCTTATCCTTTGATCCGATTGGCCTTCCACGTTTCAAACGTTTTTGAGATTCATGAGCTATCTTATTATCTATTGCTTTACTTGGGATCTCAACTCGAGCTGGAGCATTAGCAGCTGGTATATGAGATTTTGTAACTCTGTTTGTATCGGTAAAAGCATCAGGCAATTGATTTGCAATGTCTTGCAAGTGTATTATCTTTTGAACTTCTGTCTCACATTGTTTTGTTCTTGGATCAAGATGAGACAATGAAGGCACACACCATGAGACATCATTTTCTCGTTTTTTATTTTCTCCCCCTAATGCTGGGAACATTGCCTCGTTAAAATGGCAGTCATCAAAACGTGCTGTAAATACATCACCTGTTAAAGGTTCAAGATATCGTATGATGGAGGCTGTTTCATATCCAACATATATTCCCAACCTTCTTTGAGGTCCCATTTTTGTGCGTTGTGGTGGTGCGATAGGAACATATACTACACACCCAAAAATTTTAAGGTGGGAAATGTCTGGCTCATGGCCAGAAACAAGTTGTAGTGGGGAGTGCTTATGAGTTGCACTTGGTCTCACACGAATCAGTGATCCAGCATGTAAAATTGCATGACCCCAAATCGACACAGGAAGTTTTGTTCTCATTATTAATGGTCTAGCGATTAGCTGTAAACGTTTGATCAGTTATTCAGCTAAGCCATTTTGTGTGTGTACATGAGCAACAGGGTGTTCGACAACAATTCCCACAGACATACAATAGTCATTAAAAGCATGTGATGTAAATTCACCAGCATTATCAAGTCTCACCCTTTTAACAGTGTAATCAGGGAAATGTGCTCGTAGTTTGATAATTTGAGCAAGAAATTTTGCAAAGGCAACATTACGAGTTGATAATAAAGAGACATGAGACCATCTGCTGGATGCGTCTATCATGACCATGAAATATCTAAACGGTCCACATGGTGGATGAATTGGTCCACATATATCACCTTGAATTCTTTCAAGAAACATTGGTGATTCCTTGTCAACTTTTAATGACGAAGGCCTTGTAATTAGTTTTCCAAGTGAACAAGAGGTACATAGAGGCATTTTATCTGATTGGGGGATCTTTTGATATTTCAATAGATGTCCATGTGTGTTTTCAATAATTATTTTCATCATTGTAGATCCTGGATGGCCTAATCTGTCATGCCATAAGTTAAATGTCTTAGGATCACAAGAACTTTCCTTTACTGCCATATGTGCTTGAGGCACATTAATGTGTGTATAATGCAAACCAGAGTGGAGTATTGGCAGTTTTTCCAATATATGATCTTTGCCCATGATGTGTAAATATTTCTTATTATCAACAGTCCTTGACTGAGTATCATATCCGTTATGATATATGTTTTTGAAGCTCAACAAGTTTCTGGTTGATTTTGGGGAAAATAAAGCATTCTCTATTAAAAGCTTTGTACCATTTGGTAATATTAAATTAGCTTTCCCCACTCCTTCTATCAAGTTTGTAGGACCTGATATTGTATCAACGGTTCCTTTTGTTGGTTTCAACTCATAAAAATATTTCTTAGATTTAAGTATAGTGTGTGTGGCTCCACTATCCGCTATACATATATCTGCATCATTTTCTGCTCTTGTGCTCCAATGGTATTCATTTTAATCTTGAAAATATAAAGAGAAATAATAATAAGTGTATAACGAAGGCATTGTGAATTATTTTATAATAAGAAGTTTATTTATTAGTTGAAAACGTTATACGAAAAGAAAGACTACTGAAACATAATAAAGACACTTATAATAAAGGAAATTACATAACTGTAGCATATAATTACTATGGTTTAGCAACATTTGTTTCAGAGTTCCATGTTATTGGTAAAGTCGGCGACATTCATTTCAACGTTGATATCATTAAAATTATCCACATGGTTCATCTCCTTTTCTTTTCTTTTGAGAGAGGCTTGGTAAAGTTCACATAAATGTGAAGGTGTACGACAAGCCTTTGACCAATGGTTTGCACTTCCACATCTGAAACAAGAAGTGCCATTTTTTTCGGACCTACCAGCTTCATTCCTTTTGTTATACTGGTTGGGATTGGTATTTTGTGGAGTGTGGTATTTGGGGGTTCTTTGATTTCGACCACGACTACGACCGCGACCACATCCACGACCGCGACCACATCCACGACCATGGGAATTACCTCGAAAATTATTATTTCTTTTGAAGGAATAATTGCGACCATTACCTTTACCAAAATGGTCACGGCCACGACCTCATCCCCATTTTCTTCCAGAGTCTCTAGTATCATTATTAATAACAACATTTGCTTCTGGAATGGCTAATGATCCAGTGGGATGAGCTTGGTGATTTTTCATTAAGAGCTCATTGTTTTTCTCTGCTACGAGGAGAAATGAATTTAGATCAGAATACCTTTGAAACCTTTGCAACCGATATTATTGTTGCAAGTTTATATTTGATGCATGAAATGTGGAGAAAGTTTTCTCCAACATATCTTCCTCCGTAACAGTTTGCCCACAAAATCGGAGCGTTGAGCATATCCTGTACAAAGCAGAGGTGTATTCACTCACCCTTTTAAAATCTTGGAACCTGAGATTGTTCCATTCATCTCTAGCAGTGGGAAGTAAAACTTCCCTTTGATTATCAAATCTGCTTCTTAAATCTTCCCACAAAACGTATGGATCCTCAAAATTTGAATATTCAAATTGCAACATCTCATCAATGTGTTTATGGAGGAAGACATCGGCTTTTGCCTTGTCTTGATCGCTACATTCGTTCCAAGCCGTTATCGTTTCCAAAACACCCATTGACTTGAGATGTCGCTTAATATATGTCGTCCATGGCATATAATTTTCTCCGGTGATATTAAGAGCCAGGAATTTGTTTGCCATTTTGTTGCTAAACATAAATAAGATAAATATTAAAATCTAAATACTCATTAAAAATGAGATAACATACAAAGGTACATCTATAAACAAATAAATGAATACATAAGCACTGAAAAGATGAGGTGGAAGCTCATATATTAAGGTCGGCAAGAATATTAATATTATGCCGGCCAATATTAAAACCAGGCGAATCATCTTCGAAAAATTTTCTTGAATAACTTTGAGAAGAAGAGTGTTTGATGTGGAAAAAATGAGATTGATAATTGGTTATTTATAGTGGTAAATTATAACCGTTTTGTAACGGTTGTATTACCGTTTTATAGCCGTTGTACAACGGTTATATATATATATATATATATATATATATATATATAATAAATGATGTATTAAGGAAATGTTATTTTATAAGATAAAAAATTAGGATGTATAATAATAAGAATAAAAATGTTAGTATACATGAATGTAAACTCTAAATTAAATGTTGGTATGTGCGTATAAATAAAAGTTAGATGCATAAATAAATACAAGTGCTATCAAGTCTTTCGGTCTCTTTATTTTTATTTTTAAGTATGGGACTTAGATGTTTTTATGATAGGAGTGTCTGGATAACTGGGTCTCCTAAAGGAAAACAATCCCACTGTATAAAAGAAATATTACGTTTTGTAGTCCAACAACAATCATGTGATCCTCGTAAGATACATCTACACTTGTATTAGTTTATCATAACAATTATAGTTTATATAAATTAATCAAACACTTACTTTGATTATGATTGCTTGAACCTTACCTTGGCTAGAGCTTCGTGCTGATAACGTGTTATAATACCACAGTTTTTCACACAAGATTAATACTACAAATCTTTAAGAATTTGAGGAAGATTATAAGAGTAAGAAGTAGAGATTTTATAACTTAAGAAATTGTATATCTCAAGTCCATTTACTCTTTTATCTATGGCTAGTATTTATACTACAAAGATTAACTATTTGGTGTGGTACAAAGTTGACAATGTATTTGGTGTGGTACAAAATTGACAATATATTTGGAGTGGTACAAAATGGACAAAGTGTATATCCATTCTTTCATAACTTCTTTCATTTTATTGCATTTTTTTGGTTTTCAAAAGTTTATTGTACTTTTTTTTAGGTTATTAGATTTTATTACACATTTTTTATCTAAATGCACTTTTTTTTGTTTAATTTAATTAATACTAAAAAGAAAATTTAAATTAATAAGTAATGATTAGAAACACATTAGGATGCAATGAAAACAGTAAAACCATAATATTTTCTAGTAAAAAATAGAATAAAAGTGAATGGTATGTTAATGTATTAGTCATTTTATGATTTATGATGTGAGAATGAAACTAATAAAATAGTTATTTCTCAACTCTTAGGGGGGACGGGGCGCCGCGTGATAAGCCCTCCACCATGCATGGAAGACAATTTCACACCGCCGCTACCCCTTTTTACACTCGTCAATTTTAAAACGCGTGGAAAATTTAACGCGTGATGATGATGAAGAATGTGCGATGATGAACACTGTTGTGATAAGTGATGATGAAGATTACTTAATTTTGAGCTAGTGATGGCATTTCCACTAAAATCCATCACTAGTGATGGAATAAAGCTCGATGACATGGCGGAAATTGTTTGGATGTTGTGAGTGATGAGTGAGAAGTGGGTGATGGGAGCCCCTACCCCCTTAAGCAAGTGGTAACTTTTTTTTGAACTATTTAAATTACCCTCAACCCGTCATCGGCGAGGCTCGATCCCTTGATCTCAAAGGGAACAACATCTTAACTCCAATGACTTTGTCAATTAAACTCAACTCCTCACCGATGTGGTAACCTTTTTATGTTGTTGGGGTATACGCACGCGGAAGCAACACACACTCACGAACACTCGACCGCAGAAATAGAAAAATGAACGACACAAGAATTTACGTGGTTCGGTCGCCAACTGCAACCTACGTCCACGGGGCAACTAAGGTATTTCTTTCATTCCGTTGCACACAGATTACAATACAGACCAGTCACTTATATAGAGATTATTCACATTAAATGCTCCCGTAGCATTGAAGATGATTCACATTAAATGCTCCCGTGGATTCACACTCAACAATCTCCCACTTGAAGCCACGGAACAATCTTCACCTGTGCTTCAACAGTGCATCTGTATTTCTGTAAGAATCTTTAGTACCTTCCTAGTTACCCCACCCCGCCTTCATTATTCCTGAAGGCCAGCTGAAGCTCCCCCGAACTCCAACCCAACAGTCTTACCAGACCCAGCCGTGAATGAAACCGCCACCGACTCATTCTCTATCTCAACCGGCTTGCACGATCCACCAGCTCCAGAGATACACCGAGAATTAATACCACTCTCCACATTTTGCAAACTATTTCCAGGAGAGCATTTTTCTTCCATCGGAATCTTCGTCTTCAAAACCCAACGGCTCTTTGTGATTGTACCCGGAACACGACCCATGCTCCCACTATCACCAAATCCCCTGACTGGCTTAAACTTAGACCCCCGACCACATTCAACTGACATCCCCAAAGCACCAGGATTCAAGTTTGCAAATTGAACCCTCTTCTGCTTACTAGATTCAGTGAACCAGACTTTATGCTGTACAGGGACGGCTACTCCCTTAGCAGGTATCTCAACTAGATACAACGATCCTCGTCTCTTCCCACAGGCAACAACAAGATTTCCATCAATCACCTTCCACTTCCCACCACCAAACTTAACATCTAGTCCCTGTTTATCCAGTTAACTAACATAAATAAGTTTCCTCGTTAAACCTGGAATTACCCTGACATTATGCAAGTTCCACGTAGTGCCTAGTGGAGTCTTCAGATTAACATCTCCCATACCTGTAACATTAAGAACATGACCGTTAGCTAATCATACCTTTCCAAAGTCTCCTTTCTTCAGATTCACCATCGTCTTCCCGTTGTGCATGGCGTGAAACGAAGAACCAGAATCCATAGCCCAAGAGTTTTCACTGCCTTACACTGAATCCCAATGCATCAAACCCAGATGCATTCTCAGAAGCAAAATTCAAATATTCATGACATCGACTCCAAAAGATGTCTGAACCTCCATGCAGCCCACAAGTCAACTATGCCCAGCTCCCACTGTTACTGTTATCCCAACCCATGCCAACCGACACTCCATGAGCCGAATCTTTACTCGTACTATTCCTGTGAAACAACCTTCACCCAGTACCAGTACAAAGATCCACTCAAATGTCAAACAGCTGATCACCACCGAACAAGGAATACCATCCACAATTCCAGACCAGCTAACCGGCAAACGGTTATAACTACAATAGAGCTTCCAACAAGCAATAGTTCCATGACTTGCCATTGACTTTCTTTTCACTTGTGTCAACATCAACAACCCTGTTGATTCCATTTTCTCCATGTTCTCACCCATCGACCAGTACCACATCCAAGTTCCCATGACAACCCAATCAACCGAAACCCGAAACCGTCACAAACCTCGGTTTCACAAATTTTTCGGTTCATAATAAATGTCAAAACATGAACTTGAAACACAAACCATATTTAGCCCGCAACCCAAACTCGACCAACGGCTGAATATCCCAGCGGCTCCAATCGAATTAAAAAACGGCTAAATAATATTTTAATTTGGTACAAACCTCGATCACCTCGTCCAAAAAAATAATCTGATGATCTTCAAGAGTTTACCCGGCTCCAGTCGACTAAAAAAAATTAATCGACAACCACAAACTCTAAATCACCACTCGAACACCTTGTCCAAAAAAATAATAATCTGATGATCTCCAAGAGTTTACCCGGCTCCAGTCAACAAAAAAAAATTAATCGACAACCACAAACTCTAAATCACCACTCGATCACCTATTCCCACAACAAGAAATATACCCTCCTTATTTTCTTTGTTGTTGGACCCACAAGAAAAAAAAATTCCTTTTTTCTTTCTTTTCTTGAATGTGGGGAACATCACTATCTTTTTCTTTTTGAAAGTTAGAGACATGGCCCCTACCACCTTCTTTTCTTCCAAAAAATTGAACGACATTTAGAGATGATTCAGGTGCAATCAAGTTTATAATCACCTCATAAACTTTTCCCAACTCATCAGGGAAACAACCATCTTCCTCTCCTTTGAAGGATAGCAGCGAAGAAAAAAAACTTTTCTTTTTTTTTTCTTCTTCTTCTTCAACGGTAAGAACAACCAGAGAAAAAAAAACTCCATTTTTCTTCTTTCAAACACAAGACAACCACAAAACCAGCGATTCACAGGTCTCCGGCGATTCCAGTCGGCTTCAAACTACCGACACACCAACCTGATCGCAATCTCAGGTATTCTGTCTTTCTTTCGAATCGTGTTCTTCGTGTGTAAACGAGCCGTAGCTCTGATACCAGTTGTTGGTGTATACGCACGCGGAAGCAACACACACTCACGAACACTCGACCGCAGAAATAGAAAAATGAACGACACAAGAATTTACGTGGTTCGGTCGCCAACTGCAACCTACGTCCACGGGGCAACTAAGGTATTTCTTTCATTCCGTTGCACACAGATTACAATACAGACTAGTCACTTATATAGAGATTATTCACATTAAATGCTCCCGTAGCATTGAAGATGATTCACATTAAATGCTCCCGTAGCATTGAAGGTGATTCACATTAAATGCTCCTGTGGATTCACACCAAGTTAAAACATTAATCCATGTTTCAAATTGAAATTGCAACAGAAAAATACAGTCATTAAGTTATTGTCAACTCAAGACCCCCATTAATCATGTTACAACCCAAAATCAAAACATACGTAAATTTAAGACCAAAATGACTGAGGTAAGCCCTTTGAAATTAATTTGTATAATTCTTGTCTATACGTCATCAGGTGCACATACGTATTTATAGACAAACAAATTGTGTAATTGAGGAAAAAATAATAACTAATCATTCATATGTATGATATGCTATTATGTAAGGCCTTTAGTAAAACCCTTCTTTATTATGAGCTCTTAAAAAAAACTTTGGGTGTAGACCTTAGTTATCGGATCCGCAAGCATATCATGAATGTAAATGTATTCGATACAAGTATTTAGGTTCCTCTTCTTGTTCATAAACGAACAATAATTTTGTATCGAAGTTTAATGCAGCACCTCTCGAATTGTTACTATTCGAGGAAACAAGGTAGCTGACTTTTCACAGTAAGTCTTCAATATAGTATTTATATGGAGTTAACAAGTTTATGAGTCCACTGATAAATTTTTTCAACAACATTTATGGACAACTGTGTTGTTAATTAACAACATATTATGTCATTATAACTTAGGTTGTTATTATCAGTTTATTATGACTTATCCATAAGATAGGTTTTGTCTGCTGACATAAGGATATACCCGAAATTACATTTTGTCATCTTTGAATATCACAAAGTTAGAGTAATAAACCGGTTTGAGTTCTCACTTCTTCATCAAATTATAGCCTCTCGTTTCGTTTAAAGATATTGTAATACTCCATTAGATGCTTCACATTAATCTAGACATATCTAGTGTGTTGCAATGTGAGTAATATCTAAACGAGTATAGACTTGAATTTACATAAGGCTTCTAATTAATGAAGCGTAAAGAAATAATCATCCTCTGAAGGAGAGCAATATTGTTTGTTACATGTGTAAGGACCCATTTAATTTTAAACTTATGGAATGATACTATTGTCCCATTGGGTCTATCTCGGTATGTTATGATATCTATTACATAAGAGATATCTCTGAGATATATTATATCAAAGTTTGTGTTAACAATGCTTTGACTTATGTAACATATACTTGTCAAAAGAATATCATCTATATAGACAAGTTTAATTTAGTTGCTCCCACTCATCTTGAGGTAGGTACATTAATCCACTTGGTTGTTGATGAAAATAATTACGTTAAGATTTCATCATATTATGATGTTTACATTAACCCATACATGGATTTTATTGGCTTATAGATAAACTGTTCTTTAACCTTCAGTTTGGAACTTTCAGGTTGTTTTATGAACATGTAAATATGACAGCCATTTGTTAGGGAAAATTGTTTTTAATGTTCATCTAATGTAGCTATAAACTATTATAAGCTACTAGAACAGTGATGATCCTCAAAGAAATCTTTTGTTAGATATGTAATAAAGATTCTTTAATAATTTATCTCTTCCTGAGTACAACCTTTGACAATCAATCATGCTCCTTTGTCTTAACGCTTATATATAGGGATTTGGTTTAGTTATGAACATTCTTAGGTAATTCAATCAAATCCCAAACGTTATACAAACACGCAAAATCAGTTTTACTAGAAAACAGTTTTATTCCATTCAGAAGATTGATTGACGCTAATGGCTTAATTTGAAGAGATAGGATCAGTAAACTTTTCCAAAATCCATTTCAACTTTAGTCAGGGAGGATACATAATCGTCAAAGTTAGTAGGCTTTTAAAGCTAGATGACCTCCTTAGTTGATTATTAGGTTTTATTAAGAGTTTCAGTTTTATGGATTAACTCTCGCTTAAGTTGCCATCGTGCAGTATGATGTGCAAGTGGTGTAATCGGAGTAAAATTTAATAAGTCTCTCCCCCGCCTCTTGCACTTCCGGCAAGTCCTGATAAGGACTTTTACTGCTCCCACTGATCTTAGAAATCTTTCATATTTTAGCATGCTTATGGTCAATATTAAAAGACCAATAAATTTTAATAGAGAAACAAATTAATAAAGTTACTCATTATAGTTTCTCTGTTTGAGGATTACAATTTTGGCAAGAAATTTGAGTGTGCCCACGTTTAAGCAATAATGAAACTTTTGTTAGAGTAGCAGTATATTCTTAAAGAGAAAAGTTGTGAAGGAGCAGTGTCTCGTACAAGAGGTACAAATTGAGGTAACAACAAGTTTTCACTCCCCTACGTCTTGCAACTCTTGCAAGTTAAGATTAAGACACTTAATGCTCCCATTAACCTTTTAGATCTCTAGAAATGCTACAAGATAAGTTTCAATGATGTACGTGCTGTGGGAACCTGTCATATATGTTAGACTTGATTTCCTTAATGTCCAGATATTATAAAAAAATTGAGGGACATTTTAGAAGGAATCATAGTATATACGAATTAATTTCTATAATACCTTGATCCATAAGGGATATAATAAACACAATTAAATATTATTTGAAATGATAAATGACTTATGTCTGAATATTCCATTTTGAGATAAGTTCCAATGAAATATAATTTCCGATTCATTTAAATATTAAGTCTTTTAACACATGCTCGTAAGTCACTAAGAATGAGATTTGATAATATTTCATCCTTCACTAATCTGGTCATGATTTCACATGCAACTTGTTCTTAATGGATGAAGTTTGTGGGTCTCATTTTCCTTTTGTTAACTTTTCATTTTCATGATAACAAAAGGTTGTGAAAAAGTGTAGCATCATCTAGTTCTATCTTATAAGTTTTCTATCCAGATTGAGATGACAAATAATACGAGAGTTTAAGGTAAGAGTGACTTTGTTTTAACCATGCAAACCTCAAAACTGTTATAATGTAGCTTTTATATTGATACTAAATTCTGAATAATCTACAGAATATATAAGGTATCATAAAGCCCAATTATAGAACAGTTTATTATGGTTCTTATAGTCTTAACATTAAATTTTGTCACTAACTCTGATGTTTAGTATTTGTTGATTTCTGGTAATAAAACTTATAGAACTATACTCAACCAATCATGTGTTAATTGGAATATTATCATTAGCAGACTTAAATATCATAAATATCTAACTACTTATCTTAGCCAGTTGTTCCATTGAATTATGGATAGTCTCGATGCTCATGCCTAGTTTAATGGCATAAATTTGCAGTGAGATTTTCCTCTAAAGAAACTTATAGCTGGAAGTAGTACTTGTATACTATTTCTGGATCTTAAAAAATATCCTCTTTTTAGGTTTAGTGGCGGTGAGATGAACATCTTATTTTCTAGTTTCATGCATTCATTTTCCTACACATATGTTGCTAATCAACACACTCATTTTCCTTTGGTACTTCTGAGTGGTATAGTTGATTCTTCAGGCAACTTATAGTATTATTGGAAAAGTTATTAAGTAATGCACAAGAAAAGTGTATTGTTTCCATGTGTAAACCCTTAAATTATGGGTCATGGTATTGTACATTATGATGTATTCACATGTGCCTGTAAACATTATGGTAAGAATCTAGCGTAATGCATGCGTCTTAGGAGTTATTTTGATTCTTCGGAAGAAAATAATAATAGTTTTAGAAAATTTGGAATCTTGAATAGCTCACATGATAGCAATACTTAAGTGAGTTATTGATTATCATAAAAGATATAATGTTTGACTTATCCCACTAGTAATGCTCTAATTTTCTTCTGTAATACTTTTATCAGAAAAGAGCAGTAGGATTGTCATATCTTAAGAGATAATCAACAATCCAATAAGTGCAAATTTTGGAGAAATTCTTTAGTAAGCAAAACATTTTAGGTTTTGAAATTAGAGTGGATGAAATAGATGAGATACAAACTTAAAGAAGAAACTTGGAGTGATTTACATTATGGGGTAATCAAGTAAGGCAGACACAAATTATTATATTGAAGATATAGTCTACTATAACACCAAAATAACAGACTAATTTAAGGTTCTACCTGAATTTTGGCTTCGCTTTGGCTTTGACCAAAATTCAGACATTATGAACGTACATAAATAACAGATTGTCTTGATGTTCTAAATAAATTTGGCTTCGCTTTGGCTTTGACCAAAATTTACATATTATGAACATATACTATAATAGACTGTCTTAATGTCCTACATGAATTTTGGCTTCACTTTGGCTTTGACCAAAATTCATGTATGATGGAGCGTAAAATAAAGCACATAAATATACCATAACACCTTTGGGCAAGAAATGATACATCTATGTAATTAGGCTTATATGTATATCATCAAACAATTTGCCTTTGGGTAACTTTTGGACGTGCTTTGGCCTAATAGGTATCAGTACTCTCATTGATAGTCCCCAGGTAGGCAACGGGTCCTTTTATTTGGATTTATACGAATGCCAGCCTAGACAGGAGTTCTCAACTATCGATACTTAACCCTTCCAGTTACTACATGCCCGACACGAAAAAGACATAACCTTCGTCTTCAAAGATGACCAAAGTTCATGTATCATGATGAACATACAAACACAATAAGGTAAAACACATAAATATAACATAACACATTTGGGCCAGAAATGAAATATTTATGTAAATTAGGCTAATAATTTATTATGTGTGCCATTAAACAATTAGTTGTTGGGTGGGTTCATTATCCAACAATACACATAATAATAAAATGACATAAATTAAAGTTGGGCCATTCGCAAGTTATGGTCATACGAAACCAAATAAAATAAGGCTTTCAAAAGTTAACATAAGGCATGCGAATTCGTATAAACGTTATGCGAAAATTTATGCAGAAATAATTTATACAAAATATCACATACGAAAGCTTAATATATAATTTATGTGGATCATACGAAAACATCAATTAATTAATTTCATAAATGAAATGAGCCATGCGAAATTGGACATAGGATTCACACCAACAAAAATATATTATTTAAGGGATTTAAGATTAGATGCTTGAATGGTAATAACCCTTGAAAAACAATTGCAATTGAAACTAGTGTAAACAAATATATGTAATGACGGATAGTGTTTTGGTCAAAAATTACCTAAGCAATTAAGTGATCAAATTAGTTAAGTGAGGTAGTGTGCTAAAATTTATGTGTGAAAAATGTGTTAGCCAAATTAGATATGAAAACAGTTTCAGGATACAGCTCGGGATGTAGAGCTGTATCAATGATCAAACAATCAGCAAAAAAGTAAAGGTTGACACGTGATGTACGAGGAAAGCCCTTGATCAATCTAGATCGCCGGCATAAAACCTCGGGAGCTGACAATCGCAGCTGCCTTGTTCTTCTATTGCTTCAAATATCAGGATACAGTGCAGGATATGATGCGGATCAACTAGGTGTTACAACATGATTTGATTACAAGTGTTGGTGTGTAGTGATTGCTAGAAGCTAGAGAGCAAAGTGTGCGAAAGAGAGTGTGTGGAAAAAGTTGTGTTTGCCTATGATCCGATCGCTCCCATTTATAGTAACAAAAACTAACAAACTATCCTATTATTCCGGGATACTTTGGAATATTCCATTCTGAACGTTGGGGGACTGCTTTTACTTGTTTTCCACGTGCTTATTGACTATAAAACCGGGTCTTCAGCTCATATGACCGTTACAACGTCAATAGCATTGACCAGCTTCCGATATTCTCGCGGAATATGCCTTTATTCTATTCTGACCATTACAAGACCCATTCTTCCACCATCAACGTCCATTTTTCAACCATCTTGAGCGAATCTTCAGGTAGATCAAGTCCTTTAACGTTGGTACCTTGCAACCAAAGAAAATCGTTAGTAACTGCCAGGATACTGCGTCAGGATGTTACCAATATCCTGGTCTGGTATCCTGATCGATATCCCTCATGATGTTACCAATATCCTGGTCCGGTATCCTGATCATAAACAGCTAACATGAAATCAAGATATAGTGTCAGGATATGGGCTCAGAATTTCACCCATAACAATTGTCCCCAAAAATATAACTGTTGGATATCCTGATTCCAACAGATATATTTTTCAGTCATTCCAATACGTCCGGTAAGGATATCTATTTTGAACATTCCTGCATATGTTTGGTTAATCAGCACATAATATGATAAGATTGAAACTACTCCCTTTTTCTGTAGACTCTGCTAAGGTCCCTGTTGTCTTCAATCTTGAGGAGCTTGACAGTTACTCCAAACCTGTCCTGGTAAAAGAATCATCTGTTACCGTCCGCTCTAAGCTGTCCACTGTTGTTGCCGAAGGTTTCTCTCATGATGACCTTGGCTTCATGGAATCTATCGAGCCCATGACCTCCTTCCTTAATAAGGTAAATATCCAAATCCTGTATCCCGCACACATATACTGAACCTGTATCCTGGTTAGTTTGTCTTTAACGATACCTGTACTTTGCTTTGTAGGGTCTGAATCATCTGGTCGTCATGTACTTAGAACAATTTTAATTTCCTGCAAGCTTTAGAACAATTTAACAGTTGGAGGTGAAGGGATCTCGTGTTTTCAGGACGAAGCCTTCAACTGTTTATGTAAATATGCTTTAAAAACTTAATTGTGTTCTTGGTGGATGGGTGTAACACCTCGAAAATTTCAGGTTCAATAATAAAACGACACGTGTCATGTAAGACAAAACGCGTTGTAAACCCGGATTTAATAAAGATGTTTCGGTAGGATTTAAAGTGGCGTCATGTTAAATTGTTACCTCTGAACGACGATTAAATGTTATACACATCTTTTTTGCCTAAATTCAGAGAATTATTGTAAATAAAGGAATTGCAAAAGCATGATAAGATCTCACGAAGAAAATGAATGATAAACCTTTGTTTTCGGGTCTTGTTTTTGGATCCAAAGCAAACAAACCAATGTGGTGGGGTATTATACAGTATTAGGCACTTTGTGAAGGTCCCTAGATGTTAATTGAGGCCCCAGAGTCGTGCAAGTGGGTTACCTTTTCGGATTAATGAAAGAACAACCAAAACAGCCCCTGAAGAGGCCCTGCGCATCGTAGCACATATACCCCTACGATGCGCAGGGGTCTGCCCAGCTCCAAAAAACAGGCTGTTGCCTGTTATGCGCGATTCTGACCCACTAAACCGGTTTTTCCTCACTTGTGGACGACCCCTAGACTTCCCTAGGCACTAGTAACAAGTGTTGGATGGTTGTGGTTGATCCTAGACTTTGTTGTCATCATGTTATGGTGATGGAAACTAGTATAAAAGGCCTTCAATGTTACACAAGTTCCTCACAACTTCTCCTGCACTCTTGGATTGATTCTGGAGCTCAAGCTTGCTTCCTAGTGATCATATCTCGTGCATAGGACTTCAGTAAGTATTCTTGTCCTTCCCTAATTGAGTTTAGCTAGGTTAATTAGCTAAAAGTCAAACCGTCGTAATTACGGTTTGACTTCGAGATTAGTCACTAATGACTCAGTCATATCTCGATTTAAAAGTAGTTATAGGATGGTAATTATGTGGGTAATAAAACCCCAAAAGGGTTTCCCCTGATCACCATCCTAAGCAGGTAAAATGTCGGGTCAAACGATTAATTAAAAAAGTCAACATAATGCTTAAAATGTCATTTATGCATAGTTAGCTATCTAGAACATATATAACCTGTTTGATCATTGTTATAACTTAGTAATAAGTGTAAGAACATGTCCAAACATGTTCAACCCGACTATTTCCTGTTTAGACTCGGTTCGGAACCGAAAGTCGCATAGTTTGACTTTCACGTTGACTTTCAGTTCTGACCCGTTTGGGCATGTTTTAGAAATGCCTCAGAGCTTAAATTGGATTAGGATACATGTTAGAACAACCCTCTGTGATTATGCACCTTGGTTCCCTAGTTATCCAATTAATATACATATTTCCGTTAATTGCTCGTATGTTGACCGTTATGCCCTTATTACCTTAAAACGTGAATTATGAAAATGTAAAAGTGTAGAAACCTTTGATACTGACATATAGACTTGCATGCAAAGTTTGACATCAGTTTGACTTGTAGATTAAGAGTTATGCTCATTATCGCAAAACTAATGCTTTATGTTAATAAAATGGCGTAATTAGCGTATAGCCTAGTTAAACATACTTTTTGGTATCAAATATTTTACCCACTGATGTAATATATTATTTTGGGATTTTTAAAGATTTTTAATTAATATTAGGCTGAGCATAACTCATAGTCGTAGGCTTAATTCGGTAATTGTCGGTTTTGCCCTTACGGGCCATAAAATGAGTTTTACATATCTAAACGACCCCAAACCTTTTGCCACTGATTAGTTATGATAAATAAATTATTTTAAGCCTTCTGGAAATATAAAAATATCAGATTTAAGTATCGAACCCGGTAATGGCCTTTAATCGCCTTATTTAGCATTTTTAGCGCATAGTATGTTTTAAAATCGTATTGCACATACCCAGGTTGATACCTACCGATATAAGAGGAAAATTATCATATTTTAACAGTAAGCAAAGGTTGATAAACTCAGACTTCAGTTTTGAGCTTTTCGGCTTATGTGAAATTGCCAAAATAACCCTACGGGGCCTAGTTTGGTTAAAAATGATAAGTTTCACATACATGCTTTAACCTACTGATGTAACTTAGCAAATTGAGTATATTTGCTGATTACATCAGACCTGTAACTCAGGTTGTCACTTAAACTCTTTTATAAACTTTTAAATGACCAAACTACCCCTACGGGGCCTAGTTGTGTTTAAACACGTTTCGGGCATAACGAAAGACACCTTACCGATGTCACAACATATTTGAGACATAATTAACTTAGGAAACCTGTATATAGCTCTCATGACTACCCGTCACGCTTCTTACGCGTACGGTTCGGTTTATGTAACAAGTTTACATAAATTAGCCGAAACGGGTCAAACCTTAACGGTTTTATCTCAAAATCCAGAATGTGAATAATAAACCCATATTAAACAAGTCTTCAAACTTGTCGGGTCTGAATCACATTCTATCCGGTCTTCGCTTAATCGTGCGTACGAACCGTATCATGAAACTAGCCGGTCTAAGCTTAATAAAAGACCCGTTAGAATTCTAATAGGTTATTATAAACCTTCGTTCCAGATTAGGAGAAACAGTAAAAGCTACGTGCATTCTGCTTATTGTGATTTATACTTGCATCAGGTAAATACTTTTAACTTATTTTCCCTATACGGGCTTGGGTTACGGTACATAGCGTACCGCTTGATCGGGCATCAAATCTCCACGCTTAGTGGGTAGTTAAATAATTTGATTGGCTCGTTTAAACAGTCTTGTTTACTTTACAGCCTTTGGGGGGTTAATGACCATGTCCCGGATATCCTTGGCATCATCTTACGAGATGGCCGCGACCTGAGCACGGGGTGTAGGCGTACACCGTCCGTGTATAACTCAATGATGTGGTGTGTCTATTGATCTTTAACCCGGACTAGATCCGGGCTACTGAACGCATAAGTAACATGTAATTCGTTCACAAGATTATAATATTAAATAATTCTCCCAAGTTAAATAAAATGATTTATGCCACGTGCATCCAAACCAATTTTCAATCATTTTCCAAAATGAGTCAGTTGAATGTATTTACCAGTGTAAACTGACGTATTTTCCCAAAAAGACTGAATGCAGGTACTAAACGAAATTTGGCTGGATTGTCTCCTAAGCATCAATAAAAGTCTCGCAAGCTTAGGATGCCAGAAGTCTGTTGAACCATAAATGTTATTTTGTTTCGATCCGTTCTATGGATAAACACCGGATATTGTGTCTTTGATTACAATAAATAAATTCGGTTGTATCTTATTTTTAAATTGCTTCCGCTGTGCATTATTATATTGTGTTGTTTGACTATTACGTTGCCAACCACGTCACGATACTCCCCCACCGGGCCCATCCGTGACATGTGGAAATCGGGGTGTGACAGGTTGGTATCAGAGCCAACTCTGAGTGAATTAAACACTAGCCTTTTGTGTTTAATCTCAGTACACAATTGCACATATCTAAACCTTCGAGTCTAGACTTATAACATAGGACAAATTCCACCTTATTCGGATTTTTGTTTTGTCCTTTGAATTTTTATAATGGTTATTGTTATCTTATGCCTTATTGACAGGAACATCAAAATGCCTCCGAGATTCTTCAGAACGCGAGGACGAGGCAAGGGGCCAGTCACTGCCCCCAATGACCATGAAGCTGGACCGTCAAATGTACGATCCCAACCTGCTACGGAGAGCGAAGGTCCACGACAGAACAGGAGAAACCTGTTCGAACCAGCGAGACGATCAGTTTCGCACAGCTCTACCCCTCCGGTCCACAATTCATATGGACCACACTCGGAAGACGAGCCCAACAACCCTCTGCCTTCATACATACCACTTCAAAGATCCCTATCTCATCATTCATATGGAGACCCTACACCTGCTTTTCGGGGACAGTTTAACCCGGTTGGGTTCATACCAGAGCCCGTGGGTTTTAACCCACTGGGTCCAGAGGACCACTTTTCACGGGATCACGCAGATGATATGGACGAGGATACGGACCCCGTCATGCCGGCGAGTGGTACTCCAAACCATCTGATCGAAATCTCCGACGGATCGTCCTTTCACGGATCACCCTACGGTGGTCCAGACAGTTTCCAAGCCCTATTTAACCAGCACGAGTGGTACTATACTCCTTCTCACCACTCGTCGTCTCATGGGCAGCATCAGCAGCAGCAGCAGGAGCAACAGCCGCAGCCGCATCATCAAGATTCATCCGAGGATCACCGGTTCGTGGCAGTTACGCCACCACCTCCACCGCCACCAGTTCAACCGGCACCTCCTCAACCGCCAAGGCGTAGGAGAACCGGTGCCCGCATGTCGGTACGACCGGGGGGCTTCAATTTCAGTTCCCCACGACAGTCAAGTGCTAGTCACTACCCGCCATACCAGGAGGACCCACAAATGGGAGGACCCTCCAACCCTGCTGTACTACAACCACCACCGATGGGATTTGATAACCCAATCCCGGCATATACGAGTGGCATGGGATACAACCCGTTTGAACCCCCATCGCATCACGACTATGGGTACGCGGAGGCTGATCCGTACATGTTAGCAGCGAACTACAACACCCAAGGACCCTATGGGGATCCGTGGGGGGTGAGTTACCCGACTCAGGGATACGCGATACCTCCTAGACCCATCATCCGGGCTCAATCGCAGCCACCTAGATTCTCACCACCCGAACATGAAGAACTCCTGCAGAGGTTAAATCAAGTTGAACGGGTAGTTCACGAGGACCGCCGGGAGAGACAAACATTCTTCCAGGGATTAGTGGGATTGATCAAGGGGAAGAACAAGAAGGATCGTTGAATCCTTCCACACTTATTTTCTCCTGTATTTACTGTTGAGCCCCTGCGAGGGTGTAGTTGGTATGTTTGCTTTAAGCCCCTACGTGGGCATGCTTGTTTGTTTGAACCCCTACGTGGGGGTATTGTTAGTATGAGTCCCTGCGTGGACATGTGTGATATTTAGCCCCTGCGTGGGCATGTGTGTTATTTAACCCCTGCGTGGGTAAGTTTGTAATTTGAAAGACCCGTTTAGGGCAAGCGTGTAATGCTTTGAGTAAATAAATGGAATGGTTGTTTTTATAAATTTCATGATTGCCAATTGTGCATATATACTTTATAAATGAAATAAATAAATTAAAATCATTCCTTTTAAAATTAATCTGCCTATGTAATTATTTAATTAAGGATCTTAAAGTGTGAAACCTAGCCTCGTGTCAAATATAAGACCGGGCCAAAATGGTAAGACCTGTTTAAAAGATTCAAATCCCTGTTAACATCTTAAAACATGTTAACACTCATGGCAAAAGTGATTCGTTAAATCACATGTCATTTCTATATGTATAAGGATTCTTTAGAAGAGCCCCAAACCCAATTATATGATCTCTGAATCATGGGTTAAGATCATCAATTAAGATGATCATATTTTACCATACTTGGTAATATGATGCCTACGGGCCCGGCTCACTTCCATATGAACCAAAAGACAGTGGTAGCTATGACTCCCTGTCTAATAAAGGTAATGAACTAGGTTCAAACCTTAAAAGTCTTGATTCTCTGAAATCATAGATTTTAATTTAAATTGTCCTTGTGACTAAGCCTTATGTGCTAATATATATTGTTATTGTTTATAATTAGGATAAATTTTAATTGAAGTCCTAAATTAATACGATTAATAAGTTAACCACATGTGGTCTTTGTTACCATGGTTAACGAGTTACCCTAAGGGGTAATTCCATAATAAACTCCCAAATAAAATATTGTCCTTGTTTTCTGCAACAGTTCAATACAAATGGCTAACTCTAATGAAGGCAATAGCCATCCAGCAGAGCCGAATGAGAACGCCCAGATTACGTTAACGGGTGCCGAGTTAAAAGCAATCATAGACGGCGCTGTTACTCAGGCTTTGGATAGACAGTATGAGGAATACAGTGGTACTCGAAGTAGGACCCACTCTGCATCACATTCAAAGCCCAGGACACATTCTGAGGCTCATAATAAGCCTCCTCCCAAAAAGGATGGACCCAAGAAAGATGGTGATAACCGTCAATCCACCAACCGTCAAAGTGTCCCATCTCAGCATATAGTACTGCATCAAGAATCCCGTAACAAGGGTTGCACCTATAAGTACTTCGTGTCTTGTAAACCCAGGGATTTTACGGGGGAAGAAGGAGCCGTCGACTGTATGACTTGGCTGGACGAAATGGACACGGTGGTGGATATCAGCGGGTGTGCTGAAAGGGATATAGTTAAGTTTGTGTCACAGTCCTTCAAAGGTGAAGCATTGGCATGGTGGAGATCTCTGATGGAGGCCTCCGGAAAGATCCCGTTGTATAGCATGTCGTGGGATCAATTCATTGCCCTAATCAAGGAAAATTTCTGCCCTCAACATGAGGTGGAGAAGATAGAATCTGACTTTCTATCGTTGGTGATGAAGAACCTCGACTGTCAAGCTTACCTGACAAGCTTCAATACGCTGTCCCGGTTGGTTCCCTACCTGGTAACCCCGGAGCCAAAGAGAATCGCTCGCTTTATTGGTGGATTAGAACCCGAGATCAAGGCAAGCGTAAAAGCTTCCCGGCCAGCTACCTTCAGGTCTTTAACTGACATTTCCTTATCCCTCACTCTGGATGCGGTCCGGCAGAGATCGCAGAGGAATAAGGAGGCCGAGAAGAGGAAGCGTGAAGATGATGGTTCGCGAAGGTCGAATAAGAAACACCGTGGGAACGGTGATAACAAGAAGGGATCTGAGTCGAGGAAGGATGGGCATAAGTCTGATGAGAAGCCCAGGTGTAAAATTTGCAAGAAGCAGCACTATGGAAAGTGCAGACTGGAGTCGAGCTCTCAGACTCAGTCAAAATCCTTTGCTTGTGGAATTTGCAAGTCCACGGATCATAAAACCCTGGATTGCAAAAAGATAAAAGACGCAACGTGTTATCGTTGCAATGAGAAGGGGCACATCAAGACCAACTGCCCGAAATACAACAAGAAGCCTGAGGAGGCTAAGAAGACTAATGCTAGAGTCTTCAGAATGGACGCGAAAGAAGCTGTGCAGGACGATAATGTCATAACAGGTACATTCCTTGTAAATGATGTCTTTGCAAGAGTAATTTTTGATTCAGGCGCAGATAAGTCTTTCGTAGATCATAAGTTTTGTAAATTGTTGAATTTACCTGTCAAAACCTTAAACGCAAACTATGAGGTAGAGTTAGCAGATGGTACCATAGAAACCGTCTCTACTGTGTTAGATGGATGTGTTATATCCATTAAGAACCATTCTTTCCCTCTGTCTCTACTTCCGTTTAATTTAGCCGGTTTTGACATAGTTCTGGGTATGGACTGGTTATCTCATAACCAGGCCCAAATTGTCTGTAACATAAAACAAGTAGTGATAGAGACTCCGTCTGGTGAGTCACTTACCATTCGGGGAGATACCCAGTATGGACTACCTGAGCATGTGACTATGCTCAAGGCTTCAAAGTGTTTGAAGAAGGGGTGTGTCATCTACATGGCACAGGTGATTATTGATGAGCCCAAACCGAAGTTAGAAGACATCCCTGTCATCTCTGAATATCCAGAAGTGTTTCCTGAAGATCTACCTGGTTTACCACCAGATAGACAAGTTGAATTTAGGATCGATATCATCCCAGGAGCGGCACCAGTCGCTAGAGCACCATACAGATTGGCACCCACAGAAATGAAGGAGTTGCGGACGCAGCTAGATGAATTGCTGGCTAAAGGTTTCATCAGACCTAGTTCATCTCCTTGGGGAGCGCCAATCTTGTTTGTCAAGAAGAAGGATGGGTCGATGCGTCTGTGCATCGACTATCGCGAGCTTAATAAAGTCACGATCAAGAATAGATATCCATTGCCCAGGATCGACAATTTGTTCGATCAGCTTCAAGGGGCAAGTTACTTCTCAAAGATTGATCTGAGGTCAGGCTACCATCAGTTGAAGGTTAAGGATGAAGACGTTCACAAGACTGCATTTAGGACTCGTTATGGTCACTACGAGTTCCTAGTGATGCCTTTTGGGCTCACTAATGCACCAGCCGCGTTCATGGATCTCATGAATCGCGTCTGCAAGCCTTACTTAGATAAATTTGTTATCGTCTTCATCGATGACATCCTTATTTATTCTAAGAATCAAGTTGACCACGAGAAATACCTTCGATGTATTCTCAAACTTTTACACCAAGAAAAGCTCTATGCCAAATTCTCTAAATGTGAATTTTGGCTGCGGGAAGTCCAATTTCTTGGACATGTGGTCAGTGAGCGTGGTATCCAGGTGGATCCCACTAAGGTTGAAGCTGTTATGAATTGGCAAGAGCCAAAGACGCCTACGGAAATACGTAGCTTCCTGGGATTGGCAGGATATTGCAGGCGTTTCATTGAAAACTTTTCAAGGATTGCTGCACCCCTAACCTCCTTAACTAAGAAGAAGGTTAAGTTTGTTTGGGGCCCTAAGCAGCAAGAATCCTTTGATATTCTGAAGCAAAAGTTGAGCAACGCCCCGGTACTGACACTGCCAGATGGGATTGAAGACTTTGTGGTTTATTGTGATGCTTCGCACACTGGCATGGGGTGTGTGCTTATGCAGAAAGGCAAGGTGATTGCCTACGCATCAAGACAACTGAAAGTGCACGAAAAGAATTACACCACCCATGACTTGGAGTTGGGTGCCGTTGTATTCGCACTGAAGCTTTGGAGGCACTATCTTTATGGTATCAAATGTGTGATTTATTCTGATCACAAGAGCCTCCAACATCTGTTTAATCAGAAGGAATTAAACATGAGGCAACGCCGTTGGATGGAAACCTTGAATGACTATGATTGTGAAATCAAGTATCATCCCGGCAAAGCGAATGTAGTCGCTGACGCCTTGAGCAGAAAGGAAAGGGTTAAACCCATTCGAATTAACGCCAAGCGTATGGAGATAAAGAACAGTTTGATAGAAAGGGTGTTAGCTGCACAGAAGGAAGCTGTGTTGGAAGCTAACTATCCTAATGAAAAATTAGGAGTAACTGAGGAGCAGTTAACTCTTAGCAAAGACGGAATTCTGCGATTAAATGGACGAATATGGGTTCCAATTTTTGGAGGACTTCGTGATGTCATCCTCCAAGAAGCCCATAGTTCCAAATACTCCGTTCATCCTGGAGCTGATAAGATGTACCAGGATTTGAAGGCAAATTATTGGTGGATAGGCTTGAAAAAGTCTGTAGCCGCCCATGTAGCAAAATGCTTGACATGTGCGCAAGTCAAAGCCGAGCATCAAAAACCGTCAGGTTTGCTACAACAGCCTGAACTTCCTACGTGGAAGTGGGAAATGGTAACCATGGATTTTATTACCAAGTTACCCAAGACAAGGAAGGGCAATGATACAATATGGGTTATAGTTGACAGACTGACTAAGTCAGCTCATTTCTTGCCCATCAAGGAGACTTATAGCTCCGATATGTTAGCCCAGTTATACGTTGATAAGATTGTGGCCTTACATGGCATACCTGTAGCTATTATCTCTGATAGAGATACTAGGTACACGTCACATTTTTGGAAGAGCTTCCAGCAATCTTTGGGCACGCGTTTGAACTTTAGTACGGCTTATCATCCTCAGACTGACGGTCAGAGTGAGCGTACTATTCAAACGTTGGAAGACATGCTACGCGCATGTGCGATCGATTTGGGAGGTAGCTGGGATAAGAATCTACCATTGATCGAATTCTCCTACAACAATAGCTACCATACCAGCATAAAGGCTGCGCCTTTTGAGGCATTATACGGTAGAAAGTGTAGATCGCCAGTTTGTTGGGCGGAAGTTGGAGAAGTCCAGTTATCAGGACCAGAGATCGTGTTCGAAACGACGGACAAGATTGTCCAGATTCGTAACAATCTCCAAGCTGCCCGGAATAGACAGAAGAGTTACGCTGATCCAAATCGTAAGGATTTTCACTTCGAAGTAGGTGACAAAGTCCTACTTAAAGTGTCACCCTGGAAAGGAGAGATGCGGTTTGGTAAGAAAGGCAAACTAAGCCCGAGATACATAGGACCTTTCGAGGTTATCGAACGTGTCGGGTCAGTGGCCTATAATTTGAACTTACCGGAAGAGCTCAGTGGAATTCACAATGTGTTCCACATCTGCAATCTAAAGAAGTGTTTCGCTGACGAATCACTGGTTATACCACATACAGATGTGCATATAGACGCGAGCTTAAAATTTGTTGAAAAACCTTTGTCGATTGAAGATCGACAGGTAAGGAAGCTTCGAAGGAAGCATATACCTTTTGTAAAGGTCAAATGGGATACCCGTAGAGGTCCCGAATTCACGTGGGAGGTTGAATCCATGATGAAAGAAAAGTACCCTTACTTGTCATGTAAGACAAGTAATAAAACGACACGTGTCATGTAAGACAAAACGCGTTGTAAACCCGGATTTAATAAAGATGTTTCGGTAGGATTTAAAGTGGCGTCATGTTAAATTGTTACCTCTGAACGACCTCAAGTATAAATCCCAAGACCCGATTAAATGTTATACACATCTTTTTTGCCTAAATTCAGAGAATTATTGTAAATAAAGGAGTTGCAAAAGCATGATAAGATCTCACGAAGAAAATGAATGATAAACCTTTGTTTTCGGGTCTTATTTTTGGATCTAAAGCAAACAAACCAATGTGGTGGGGTATTATACAGTATTAGGCACTTTGTGAAGGTCCCTAGATGTTAATTGAGGCCCCAAAGTCGTGCAAGTGGGTTACCTTTTCGGATTAATGAAAGAACAACCAAAACAGCCCCAGAAGAGGCCCTGCGCATCGTAGCACATATACCCCTACGATGCGCAGGGGTCTGCCCAGCTCCAAAAAACAGGCTGTTGCCTGTTATGCGCGATTATGACCCACTAAACCGGTTATTCCTCACTTGTGGACGACCCCTAGACTTCCCTAGGCACTAGTAACAAGTGTTGGATGGTTGTGGTTGATCCTAGACTTTGTTGTCATCATGTTATGGTGATGGAAACTAGTATAAAAGGCCTTCAATGTTACACAAGTTCCTCACAACTTCTCCTGCACTCTTGGATTGATTCTGGAGCTCAAGCTTGCTTCCTAGTGATCATATCTCGTGCATAGGACTTCAGTAAGTATTCTTGTCCTTCCCTAATTGAGTTTAGCTAGGTTAATTAGCTAAAAGTCAAACCGTCGTAATTACGGTTTGACTTCGAGATTAGTCACTAATGACTCAGTCATATCTCGAATTAAAAGTAGTTATAGGATGGTAATTATGTGGGTAATAAAACCCCAAAAGGGTTTCCCCTGATCACCATCCTAAGCAGGTCAAATGTCGGGTCAAACGATTAATTAAAAAAGTCAACATAATGCTTAAAATGTCATTTATGCATAGTTAGCTATCTAGAACATATATAACCTGTTTGATCATTGTTATAACTTAGTAATAAGTGTAAGAACATGTCCAAACATGTTCAACCCGACAATTTCCTGTTTAGACTCGGTTCGAAACCGAAAGTCGCATAGTTTGACTTTCACGTTGACTTTCAGTTCTGACCCGTTTGGGCATGTTTTAGAAATGCCTCAGAGCTTAAATTGGATTAGGATACATGTTAGAACAACCCTCTGTGATTATGCACCTTGGTTCCCTAGTTATCCAATTAATATACATATTTCCGTTAATTGCTCGTATGTTGACCGTTATGCCCTTATTACCTTAAAACGTGAATTATGAAAATGTAAAAGTGTAGAAACCTTTGTTACTGACATATAGACTTGCATGCAAAGTTTGACATCAGTTTGACTTGTAGATTAAGAGTTATGCTCATTATCGCAAAACTAATGCTTTATGTTAATAAAATGGCGTAATTAGCGTATAGCCTAGTTAAACATACTTTTTGGTATCAAATCTTTTACCCACTGATTTAATATATTATTTTGGGATTTTTAAAGATTTTTAATTAATATTAGGCTGAGCATAACTCATAGTCGTAGGCTTAATTCGGTAATTGTCGGTTTTGCCCTTACGGGCCATAAAATGAGTTTTACATATCTAAACGACCCCAAACCTTTTGCCACTGATTAGTTATGATAAATAAATTATTTTAAGCCTTCTGGAAATATAAAAATATCAGATTTAACTATCAAACCCGGTAATGGCCTTTAATCGCCTTATTTAGCATTTTTAGCGCATAGTATGTTTTAAAATCGTATTGGACATACCCGGGTTGATACCTACCGATATAAGAGGAAAATTATCATATTTTAACAGTAAGCAAAGGTTGATAAACTCAGACTTCAGTTTTGAGCTTTTCGGCTTATGTGAAATTGCCAAAATAACCCTACGGGGCCTAGTTTGGTTAAAAATGATAAGTTTCACATACATGCTTTAACCTACTGATGTAACTTAGCAAATTGAGTATATTTGCTGATTACATCAGACCTGTAACTCAGGTTGTCACTTAAACTCTTTTATAAACTTTTAAATGACCAAACTACCCCTACGGGGCCTAGTTGTGTTTAAACACGTTTCGGGCATAACGAAAGACACCTTACCGATGTCACAACATATTTGAGACATAATTAACTTAGGAAACCTGTATATAGCTCTCATGACTACCCGTCACGCTTCTTACGCGTACGGTTCGGTTTATGTAACAAGTTTACATAAATTAGCCGAAACGGGTCAAACCTTAACGGTTTTATCTCAAAATCCAGAATGTGAATAATAAACCCATATTAAACAAGTCTTCAAACTTGTCGGGTCTGAATCACATTCTATCCGGTCTTCGCTTAATCGTGCGTACGAACCGTATCATGAAACTAGCCGGTCTAAGCTTAATAAAAGACCCGTTAGAATTCTAATAGGTTATTATAAACCTTCGTTCCAGATTAGGAGAAACAATAAAAGCTACGTGCATTCTGCTTATTGTGATTTATACTTGCATCAGGTAAATACTTTTAACTTATTTTCCCTATACGGGCTTGGGTTACGGTACATAGCGTACCGCTTAATCGGGCATCAAATCTCCACGCTTAGTGGGTAGTTGAATAATTTGATTGGCTCGTTTAAACAGTTTTGTTTACTTTACAGCCTTTGGGGGGTTAATGACCATGTCCCGGATATCCTTGGCATCATCTTACGAGATGGCCGCGACCTGAGCACGGGGTGTACGCGTACACCGTCCGTGTATAACTCAATGATGTGGTGTGTCTATTGATCTTTAACCCGGACTAGATCCGGGCTACTGAACGCATAAGTAACATGTAATTCGTTCACAAGATTATAATATTAAATAATTCTCCCAAGTTAAATAAAATGATTTATGCCACGTGCATCCAAACCAATTTTCAATCATTTTCCAAAATGAGTCAGTTGAATGTATTTACCAGTGTAAACTGACGTATTTTCCCAAAAAGACTGAATGCAGGTACTAAACGAAATTTGGCTGGATTGTCTCCTAAGCATCAATAAAAGTCTCGCAAGCTTAGGATGCCAGAAGTCTGTTGAACCATAAATGTTATTTTGTTTCGATCCGTTCTGTGGATAAACACCGGATATTGTGTCTTTGATTACAATAAATAAATTCGGTTGTATCTTATTTTTAAATTGCTTCCGCTGTGCATTATTATATTGTGTTGTTTGACTATTACGTTGCCAACCACGTCACGATACTCCCCCACCGGGCCCACCGGTGACACGTGGAAATCGGGGTGTGACAATGGGTCTCTTTTTGAGATGAAACCAAGAATACAATTAATAATAAACTAACCTTTTAACCTTACATGTTGTTATTTGTTATGCATTGCTTAGTCTGAATTCCAATGTTCCAAACTTAGTGCAATTATTACTTTTATGAAAATATTTTGATCAGTATACTCGCAAATATCCTATTAAGACTTCCGTCAAATAGGGTTTTTATAACTCAAGCAACTCAGATAAAGTTTTCAGAGAAATAGGACAGTTCATTTTTATTTTACAAAGTTGGTTTTGAGAACACTTGTTTGACTAGAACACAGTTTCAGTTTTTAATCAAAGTATCCTGAAGTATATCCTGAGAATACATCTTGAGAATATATCCTGAGAACATATCCCGATCAGGTTACTCATAAGTGTTATAATATAGTTTCAGAAATTTAGACAATCTAGATAAGGTTTTTTAAAGAACAAAAATAGGAAAGATCATACCGAAACAGAAGACATCTCAATCCTTTCATTCCAGTCCTTTCGCAACCATTCCACCGAAGGTGTCCCCAGTCCAGGATACTTGGCGAATTATGCCCAAATTTGATCCTTTGAGTTCCTCACAATGCCTTAGTGGGATATAGTGTTGGCATAGATTTCTTTATTGCTCTAGCATAAATGTCCCCAGTAGGATATAGTATCAGCATACGTCATGTTCCATCACAGATGTCCCCTATCTGTGCAGGACCAGTATGTTGTACCAGGATATGATCCTTTAGCAATTCTTCAACCAGTTGTTTAAACTTAGCAACCTTTTTTCAAAAATTTATGTAGACTTGTAAATGATTATGTTTTTTGAAAATATACTTTGGGATTATCCAAAAACTTTGTATTTTATTGGGACTAAACCCATTTTCCAGGCATTTAAGCCGGAGTATAAGAACCTCAAGACTTGAAAAGGTGAAAACCTTTAAGTCTTTGAGTTTTACTAGGGATTTTACCCACGTTTCGTGCGCTACAGGCGAGGGTGTGGAAACCCCAAAACTTAGAAAGGTGAAAACCTTTAATCCTGGGGAAAATCCCAAATTTTCATGCGCTACAGGCGGGAGTGTATAAACTCCAAGACTTAGAAAGGTGATAACCTTTAAACCTTAGAGAGTATGAAAATACCCTTTCGTGAGAGAGGGTGATCAATCCTCATATACCTTTAGGATTCAGGATATAGCCAACAGTAACGAAATTGTCAGCCACTTTTACATGGACTGGTCCCGCCACCTTGAACTATTCCCGAATAACTTGCGCTCCAGGCGGGGTGTTTAAACCCAATTCGGAAGAAAGGTGAATACCTTTAAACCTGTGAAGGGATCAGGATCCCTTATACGTGAGAGAGGGGGCCAATCCTCTAATCTTCCGAAGTATCCTGAGTGAACATCCTGGAGCTATATCCTGAAGCATATACTGCAAAACATCCTTAAACTAAGGTGGGTGTTAGCTTGGCTAACACCCCTCCGATGCTTAAGTTAGTATTGGGTTCAAATCAATAAATAATATTAAACACATTAAAAGAGATAACATTCATACCATCCTGAGTTAGAAATTAAATTCCTAACTCACTTGAAATAGAGCTTCAAATGTATAGCATTCCAGGATCTCGGTAACATATCCCCTTCCATATCCTTGAGTCGGTATGCACCTTTTCTTGATTCTGATTCAATCTCATATGGCCCTTCCCATTTCGGAGCCAGCTTTCCATCAGCAGGATTGGTAGTATTCTGAAAAGCTTTTCTTAACACCCAATCTCCAACTTTGAACCTTCTGGTCCTAATATTCTTGTTATATGCTCTGGATATTCTTTGTTGATATGCCGCCATCCTTAGCCTTGCTGCATCCATTTTTTCATCTACAGTATCCAAATCCTGACATAAGGCTTCAGGATTCTGTTTAGGATTCCGTAGGATGGATCTTGCAGTAGGTATCGTCATTTCCGTTGGAATCATTGCTTCTGCTCCAAATACTAAGGAAAATGGGGTTTGGCCTGTTGCATTCTTTACCGTTGTCCTATCAGCCCACAAAACAAAGGGTAATTCTTCTGCCCATCTTCCTTTTTTGGTTCCAAGCCTCTTCTTTAAGTTATTGACAATTATCTTGTTTGAGGATTCTGCTTGTCCATTCGCTTGAGGATGTACTGGAGTAGATGTTATCATTTTGATTCCCCAACTCTTGCAAAAGTCAGTAGTTCTTTTGCTTATAAATTGAGAACCATTGTCACAGATTATCTCGGCTGGTACTCCGAATCTGGTCAGGATATTTCTCTTTATGAAGGATACTACTTCTTGATCTCTAACTTGAACAAATGCTTCTGCTTCAACCCACTTGGAGAAATAATCCGTCATTGCCAACATGGAAACCTTTCCTCCTGGAGCTTTTGGAAGCTTTCCCACTATATCCATACCCCACTTCATAAACGGCCAAGGGGAAACAATAGGATACAGCGGTTCAGCAGGATGATGTAATATGTTACTATGTCTTTGACACGCGTCACATCTTCGAGCATATTCTGCGGCATCTTTTCTCATTGTCGGCCAATAATATCCTGTCCTTAATACTTTTGAGAATAATGACCTGCCCCCAGTATGGTTACCACAATCCCCTTCATGTATATCCTGAAGTACTTCTTTGGCTTCAGAATCCTCCAAGCACCTCAAATAGGGTCCTGCAAGAGATTTCTTGTATAAAACATTATTTATAATAGTGAATCGTGATACCTTCATCCTAAATGCCTTAGGATTTTCATCTCCGGGGACGTGTCCTTCGTTGAGATATCTCACAATTGGAGCCGTCAGGATTTAGGATCCTGTTCAGGATATTCTGCTCCAGGATCCCGAATACCCGCTACTTCTTCATCCTGAGGATTCGTTGCAGGATATAAGACATGTAATATTGGTATTTGGGTCCCTTCAGGTATCCTGATCGATGATCCCAAATTTGCTAAGGCATCCGCTTCAGCATTATCCTCCCTTGGTACATGTTCAAGTGTAAAAACATCGAAATATCCTGCTAATTTTTTGAGAATATCGAGGTATTCGATTAATTTCTCACCCTTAACTGCATAGGATCCATTAAAATGGTTAGTAATTAGAGGGAGTCAACATATACTTGCAAATTCTTGATACTCATACTCTTAGCCAATTCTAATCCTGCAATTAAAGCTTCATATTCTGCCTCATTATTAGTAGCAGGAAATACACACCTAATGGCCTGGGGTAATATGTCCCCCTGTGGCGATTTTAGTAGTATACCTAAACCTACACCTCTTATATTAGATGCACCATCAGTATATAATGTCCAGGATCCTGAGGATTCTACTAACCGCTGCACTTCTAGGTCTGCCTCGTCCTGAATGTCACTACTGAAATCAGCCACAAAGTCAGCTAAAGCCTGAGACTTTATGGCATTTCTAGCTTCATATACTAAATCATAAGCACTTAATTTCACTGACCACTTGGCCATCCTGCCTGACATCTCTGGTTTCCTAAGCACATTTTTAACAGGATAATTTGTTTTAACATAGATCCTATTGTTAGGGGAGGATTTTCTAACAATTAGTGATCCTTACACGTTATCCTAATTAATGATCCTTTCTTCTGTGACAGATAGTGATCCTCAGAAGAGCTTCAGGATCAGGATCATGGATCACTTTAAGGATCCTCGTACTGACGATTGTTTATTTGTGTTTTGTATTACTTCGCAGGAGTTACGAGCTTGACTTGGTCTTGGCAACGTTACTATGGAATATTCCACGGGTATATCGCACACGTTTGACTGGAAATGGACGTTGTGGAGAACGTGGGAGCTTGGCACGAAAATCGGATAGTTAGTTATTGTAGTTAACTTCTATTTTAAAAGGGGTAACGAGCTAGAATTAGAACACTTAGTCATTTCTCAGCTACACACTCTCATATACTCGCACACTTGAAGCTCTCGACGAACATTCATTCATTTTCACTCGCTTTTACACATTTCACGATAGTGATCCTTGTACCTAGCTCGTTACTATCCGAAGTTGTAAACATTTATTTATTTATTTGAGCTTGGTGATCGGTAGTTTCCATCACCCGGGGTTTTTTGTGCCGGAGATCAACTCTTGATCAAGGGCTTTTTCCCCGTATAAATCCTTGTGTCATTTGTGCAAATTACATCGAAGTGATCCTTGTTATTGTTCTACATTATTAGCATCATTCCCCATAACAGAGAGTTTGGTTGCAATATCCTCAACAGATTTTTTGACCAAAAGGATCATTCCCCACTGGTGCCGAAATCCTTGAATTTTGATACTCCGGTGATTACTTCTCAGCCATCAGTGGCTCCAGACGTTCAATATGTGGGTGGACCGAAAGGAGTGAACTACGGAACAACAACAGTGACCCAGGCATCAGGTTCATATTTCCAGCCAGCGGGATCCTATCCTCAGCATATGGGATCCCTCACGAATTCAGGAGGATATTCAGGAATGCACCAGGTTCAAGGATCCTCCTTTGTTCCAGGATCATCCCAGGTTCAAGGATCCTCCTTTGTTCCAGGATCATCCCTGGTTCAAGGATCCTCCTTTGTTCCAGGATCATCCCAGGTTCAAGGATCCTCCTTTGTTCCAGGATCATCCCAGGTTCAAGGATCCTCCTTTGTTCCAGGATCATCCCAGGTTCAAGGATCCTCCTTCGTTCCAGGATCGTCCCAATTTCAGGGATCCTTCCAGATGCCAGGATCCTTGAGGAGTTTGCAAACAGGAAGTTCAGATGTCCATCAGGGAGATTTTATTCCAATGCAGACCAATGCTTCTACTGGTCCCTCGATCATTCCAGAGCCTCAACAATATGGATTAACATCCAATCTTCCTAATCTGAATCCAATGGGAGGTAACACTTTTAATAATTCTTATACTACTAACCACGGTCTTATGCAGGATTCAGGTATCAATCATGCCATGGCCAGAGAATTGCAAAAGCTAAAGGATATGAAATCAAGTGTTCCAGGAGTGGTCAAACCTATCCCAGAGATTGCAGATGGGAGCCACAAGATATCTCGTTTTGCACCACCAATCTGTGATGCTGAGATACCCAAGAGGTTCCATGTGCCAACAATGAAATTGTATGATGGTTTGACGGATCCTGAAGAACACATAGCACAATACAGGGAGAGGATGGAGATCAATCCAATTCCAGAAAGGTTAAAGGAAGCATGCCTTTGCAAGGGATTCGGATCCACTCTTACTGGATCAGCTCTCAAATGGCTGCTAAGTCTTCCCCCCTATTCTATTACCTCATTTGCTAATCTAGTTAACTTGTTTAATAATCAGTTTTCTTGTAGTAGAAAATTTGAACGATTAACTAGTGATCTATATAGGATAACCCAGGGTCATAATGAATCATTAAGGGATTACATTACCAAATTTAGTAAAGAATCCTTAGACATTCCCAACTTGGATATAGCCACGGCTGTTGAGGCCTTTAAAATGGGATTGCTTAGGGATTCGCCATTCTATGATGATCTTGTTATGACACCATGCAGGAACTTAGATGAGGTAAGAACCCGAGCACTTAGATTCATTCGGCTAGAGGACGACAAGAGGATCCAGGAGAGGTTAGCAGGATCCTCAAAGCAGGATAAGCAAGGATCCTCATTCAGGAACAACAAGTTCAGATCCTATAACAGATCTGATAACCAGAACGTGCACTCTGTTGATCAAGAAGAGGATGATGAGGATTATCCTCCAATTTCTGAATATTGTTTTTGTGTTGATAACAATGAACTAATCCTTGCAATGCAGAACCTAGGTGATAAAGCTAGATGGCCGAGAAAAAAATGATAGGCCAGCTGCAACTAAGGATAAATCAAAGTGGTGTGCATACCATGAAGACTTTGGGCATCTCACAGAAGAATGCATTGCACTAAGAAAGGAAATTGGATACTTGTTGAGCAAGGGGCATCTAAAGGAATTGTTGGGAAGAAAAAAGTCAAAGACTCAGGATCCTGAAAGGATCCCTGAGAAGGCTCCAGCCCCTCCAGCAGATGCACAAGTGATAAACTTCATTTCTGGAGGATCAGACATTTGCGGCACATCCTTCTCAGCTGCTAAAAAGCATGCAAAGGAAACTAAAATGGATAATGGAGAAAGACCAGTTCGAACATCAAGTGTCTCCGAAGGAAAAGTCATAACCTTTGATGAGGATGATCGTGTTGATATCCAGGATCCTCATCACGATGGTTTAGTTATTACTCTTTTCATATCTAACCATTTTGTCCGCAGGATCCTTATAGACGGAGGAAGTTCAGTGAACATTATCCAGCTTGATGTTCTAAAGAAGATGGGTATCCCTGAATCAGATATCATACCAAGATCCTCCGTGCTCGTGGGATTTAGTGGCGAAACTAAGAATACCCTGGGGGACATTAAACTCCCAATATACATCGAAGGCCTACACTCTTACCAAAAGTTTTGTGTTATTGACTGTTTATCTTGTTGTAATGTTATCCTTGGCAGGCCCTGGATACACGATATGAAAGCAGTCCCATCTACCTACCATCAATGTGTGAAGCTCCCTAGTCCTTGGGGAATAGTGAAGATTGATAGTGATCAGCAGGAGGCTAAGAATTGCTACACTTCATCGATGAAACCAGCCTCGAAGTCAAGGGAGCAATAGCAATCAAAGTATCCTCCAAGGGATGTCTTGGAGGCAAGAGAGCAGGATGTGGTAGAAATCCTCATGGATCTTGATGATCCTGAATCCAAAATCTATATCGGATTAGGGATCCTTGGCGAAATGAAAGAAGACCTCGTATCCTTCCTCAAAAGGAGAAAGACTACCTTTGCATGGAAACACGAAGACATGACTGGTATATCCAAAGATGTAATCACTCACAAACTCGGCATTGACAGATCCTTCAAACCAATCCATCAAAGGAGAAGAAAGTTTGCACCGGAAAGGAATGCCATTATCCAGGAAGAGGTAGAGAAATTGCTCCGGGCAGGTATGATTAGGGAGGTCAAGTATCCAAGATGGTTGGCCAATGTGGTTGTTGTTCAAAAGAAAAACGGAAAGTGGAGGGTATGTGTTGATTTTACCGATTTAAATAAGGCATGTCCCAAGGATCCTTTCCCATTACCCCACATTGACTCCATGGTGGATGCAACTGCGGGTCATGAACTGTTAACTTTTATGGATGCTTCATCTGGATTCCAACAAATCCAAATGGAACCATCCGACCAAGAGGATACAGCCTTCATGACTCCAACTGGTATATACTGCTATATTGCCATGCCGTTCGGACTAAGAAATGCAGGTGCAACATATCAAAGGCTGGTGAATATGATGTTCAAGGATCAGATTGGACAAACTATGGAGGTTTACATAGATGATATGGTGGTAAAATCCATAAAAGCTGAGGATCACCTAAGGGACTTGGAGGAAGCATTCGATATCCTTGACAAATATAACATGAAACTTAATCCTTCAAAATGTCACTTTGGTGTTAAAGCAGGTAAATTCTTAGGATATATGGTGACGAAGAGAGGCATTGAAGCTAGTCCGGAACAAATCAAAGCAATAGTGAACATCAAATCTCCGGCAAATGCTAAGGATGTTCAAAGGCTAACAGGCAGGATAGCAGCTTTGAACATATTTATATCCAAATCCTCAGAGAAGTGCAAAGAATTCTATGATATCCTAAGGAAGAACAAGAAATTTGAGTGGACTGAGAAGCATGAAAATGCTTTAAGAGCCCTCAAAGATTACCTGTCCTCAGCCCCGGCTTTGATGAAACCAGAAAAAGGCGATGTGCTATCCTTGTATCTTGCAGTATCCTCAAAAGCAGTAAGTGCGGTCCTTGTTAAGGATCATGAAGGTACACAACATCCTGTCTATTATGTGAGTAAAAGTTTACTTGATGCTGAATCTAGGTATTCACACCTTGAAAAGCTTATTCTTGCATTAATTATGGCATCTACTAAGTTAAGACATTATTTTGAAACTCATGTTATCATTATTAAAACTAATTTTCCAATTAAGAATGTCCTCAGGAAACCAGAGATGTCAGGAATGATGGCTAAATGGGCAGTGAAGCTGAGTGCATATGATATAAGATATGAGCCTAGGACAGCCATCAAATCCCAAGCATTAGCTGACTTTGTGGCTGATTTCAGTAGTGATTTACAAGAAGAAGCTGAGTTAGAAGTCCAGCAGCTAGAAGAGACCAAGGATCCTTGGATACTCTATACTGATGGATCCTCAAATGTCAAAGGCACAGGGCTTGGAATACTACTAAAATCGCCACAGGGGGACATAATACCCCATTCTATAGCTTGTGAGTTCCAAACCACTAACAATGAGGCTGAATATGAAGCCTTAATTGCCGGTTTGCAAATTGCAAAGCATATGGGGATCAAGTATCTTGAGGTACATGTAGATTCATTGTTAATCACAAACCACTTTAATGGATCTTACGCTGTTAAAGGTGAAAAGC
Source organism: Helianthus tuberosus (assembly GCA_030545235.1). NCBI lineage: Eukaryota > Viridiplantae > Streptophyta > Magnoliopsida > Asterales > Asteraceae > Helianthus > Helianthus tuberosus. The sequence goes on from CM060393.1 coordinate 7,033,418, forward strand.
TAACCAAATATTTAGAGATAGTCAAAAGTTTGGCACTCTCTTTTGTTTCCTTTAGTTTGACGCAGGTACCAAGGGAAGAAAATACAGAAGCTGATGCATTGGCTAACTTAGGATCATCCTTGAAGATCCCGGAGGATATCAAGATCCTTATTATCCATATCCTGGCCCCGGCTATCGAGGATCATGCGGCTATGGAGATAGGAAATGATTCTGCAATTATCCCTTGTGAGGATACTCAATCCCATTCAGGATCAGGATCATGGATCTCACCAATTATGAGATACTTACAACATGGAGAGATTCCTACAGGAGAAAACCCTAGGGCTTTCAAATCTAAGGTATCTCAATTCACAATTTTAAATAATATGTTGTATAGACGAGATCTTGCAGGACCATACTTGAGATGCATTGAGGATCCTGAAATCCAAGAAGTTTTAAAAGACTTCCATGAAGGAGATTGTGGAAACCACACAGGGAGCAGGGCATTATTCTCAAGGATCCTGAGGACAGGATACTACTGGCCAACTATGAAGAGAGATGCTGTGGAGTATGCTAAAAGATGTGATCCTTGTCAGAGACACATCAATATCCTTCATCAACCAGCTGAATTATTGCATCCTATATCCTCCTCTTGGCCATTTATAAGATGGGGTATGGATATAGTTGGTAAGCTCCCTAAGGCACCTGGTGGAAAAGTATTCATGCTAGCTATGACTGATTACTTCTCCAAGTGGATAGAGGCTGAAGCTTTTGCCCAAATCAGAGAAAAGGAAGTTATATCCTTCATTAAAAGAAATATTATAACTAGATTTGGAATTCCTTCTGAAATTATATGTGATAATGGTTCCCAATTTATTGGGGGCAGAACCACTAACTTTTGTGACAGCTGGGGGATTAAGATGATAACATCAACACCAGTCCACCCACAAGCTAATGGTCAGGCAGAATCATCCAACAAGATCATCATCAACAATTTGAAGAAGAAGCTTGGATCCAAGAAAGGGAAATGGGCAGAAGAACTACCCTATGTGCTTTGGGCTGATAGGACAACCCCTAAGAATGCTACTGGTCAAACGCCATTCTCTTTGGTATTTGGGGCAGAATCAGTGATCCCAACAGAAATGGTGGTTCCAACTGCAAGAAAAAGTACCCGTGATCCTGAGGAGAATGATGAGAACTTGGCTCAAGACCTGGATACTATTGAAGAAATCAGGGATATGGCTAGGATAAGGATGGCCAGTTATCAGCAAAGAATGGCTGGTGCTTACAACAAAAATGTCAGGATCAGGAGGTTTCAAGTTGGATATATGGTATTAAGGAAAGCATTTCAGAATACCACCAATCCTGCTGATGGAAAATTGGATCCAAAATGGGAAGGCCCTTATCTGATTGAAGCTGAAGCAGGAAAGGGGGCATATAGATTGCTAACCATGGAAGGTGATTTGCTACCAAGAGCTTGGAATGTTGTCCACTTGAAGAAATATTTCATGTGAGCAGGATCCTCATGACACAGATGATCCTCCCGATAGGGATATCCTTAAAGGATCCTCAAAGTATCGGTGATCCTTACTTAGGTAATATCCTAAACTTGAACTATTTCATTTCTTTATTTTCTCATATAAGGATAAGGATCATGTATCCTTTATCCATCTCTCACGTGAGTTTAAGTTTTGAAAGTTCAGGTATCCTTAGCATAACATTGGTTATCCGCTAAAGCAATCCGTTCCTGGGGTTTGACCCCAGTTATTTGGGCTTGACCCCAGTTCCGCCTGTAGCGCCCGATGATCCTGGTATAGTTCAAGGCAGTGGGACCAGTACTCGTTTTAGGGGCTGATAATTCCATTGTACTGGCTATGCCTAGGATCCTACGTATAATGGTAGACATACCATACATCTGTTCCTAAGGTTTCTAACGTTTTCACGTTAGCTAAGGTTTCTAACGTTTTCACGTTAGCTAAGGTTTTGGCATTTTCATGTCACTAAGTTTGGATAGTCGCCAGTTAGGGCCATACTCCAGTTTACATACGATCCTTGGGCTTGTCCCCAGTTATCCTTGGGCTTGTCCCCAGTTGCTAACTCTTATCTTATATTGGCTTAGTCCCAAGTTATGATCTATTTCAGGTCCTTGAAGATAAGCAACTAGGGATCCTTGATCCTTACTTCTTTCTAAGGTTTATCTTACAGTTATCCTTATTATGGTTAGGATCCTAACTTGGATCCTCAGGTATGATCCTTAACTATTTTTTTTTCTATTCATTATTTATTTGAGTGACCCTTGAAGTTTGACAACTAGACTTGTGATCCTTAAAATATATTGCTTTTTGGGATTCGTTAACTATAGGATATTTGATCGTGGATCATGCTCTAAACATTTTTAATCTGACTTGTTCAATATTGTTTATTCAATAAATGTGCATCAAAACAAAGGAGAATTTGAGAAATAAAAGGATAACAATACAAGATAAGCGACAAAAGGTTAAGATTTTATTTATTAACAAAATTACCTACCCGAGCATCTACCCGCAAAACGTTGTCAAAATTAGTAACTTTTTGTGGTTGTGATGTTTAAAACAATTTAATGGTTGGTACTTGAACAATAGGTTTTAGGATTAAGGATCATGTATGATCCTTTGGACAATAGGCAGGATTGCATATGGTGGACGGATCCTCTGTTTGGGGGATGAAGCCATTGTGATCCTGCCGCCTTTATATTCCTGCACTACTCTTGAACTTATTATCATGGACACCCTTTACCTACCCCAGCGGATGGGCCACGTTTTGCTGGTAGATGCTCGGGTAGGTAATTTTGACAACCTTTTAAGGGTTAGTCTTTTGTTTATAAATAAAAACTTAACCTTTTGTCGCTTATCTCGTGTTGTTATCTTTTTCAATATGTTACTTTCCAACTGTTGTAATGTTCATTCTGTTTATACTTATCAAGCCTTGAAAAATTAAAAAAGATATCCAAAAAGCTTAGGATATGATCAAGGATCACATATCCCATAACCGATAAGTTCTAAAAAGTGATATGGTTTAAGAATCACAAGTTCAGTTGTCAAGTATAAGGGTTATTCAAATAAATAATGAATAGAATTAAAAATAGTTAAGGATCATACCTGAGGATCCAAGTTAGGATCCTATCCATAATAAGGATAACTATAAGATAAACCTTAGAATAAAGTAAGGATCAAGGATCCTTAGTTGCCTATCTTCAAGAACCTGAAATAGAGCATAACTTGGGACTAAGCCAATATAAGAAAAGGGTTAGCAACTGGGGACAAGCCCAAGGATAACTGGGGACAAGCCCAAGGATAACTGGGGATAAGCCCAAGGATCGTATGCAAACTGGAGTATGGCCCTAACTGGCGACTATCCAAACTTAGTGGCATGAAAATGCCAAAACCTTAGCTAACGTGAAAACGTTAGAAACCTTAGCTAACGTGAAAACGTTAGAAACCTTAGGAACGGATGTATGGTACGTCTACCATTATACGTAGGATCCTAAGCATAGCCAGTACAATGGAATTATCAGCCCCTAAAACGAGTACTGGTCCTAATGCCTTGAACTATACCAGGATCATCGTGCGCTACAGGCGGAACTGGGGTCAAGCCCGAATAACTGGGGTTAAACCCAAAGGACGGATTGCTTCTGCGGATAACCAACGTTATGCTAAGGATACCTGAACTTTCAAAACTTGAACTCACGTGAGAGATGGATAAAGGATACATGATCCTTATCCTTATATGAGAAAATAATGAAATGAAATAGTTCAAGTTTAGGATATTACCTAAGTAAGGATCACCGATACTTTGAGGATCCTTTAAGGATATCCCTATCGTGAGGATCATCTATGCCATGAGGATCCTGCTCACATGAAATATTTCTTTAAGTGGATAGCATTCCAAGCTCTTGGTAGCAAATCACCTTCCATGGTTAGCAATCTATATGCCCCCTTTCCTGCTTCAGCTTCAATCAAATAAGGGCCTTCCCATTTTGGAGCCAATTTCCCATCAGCAGGATTGGTGGTATTTTGGAATGCTTTCCTTAATACCATATCTCCAACTTGAAACCTCCTGATCCTGACATTTTTGTTGTAAGCACCAGCCATTCTTTGCTGATAACTGGCCATCCTTATCCTGGCCATATCCCTGATTTATTCAATAGTATCCAGGTCTTGAGCCAAGTTCTCATCATTCTCCTCAGGATCACGGGTACTTGTTCTTGCAGTTGGAACCACCATTTCTGTTGGGATCACTGATTCTGCCCCAAACACCAAAGAGAATGGTGTTTGACCAGTAGCATTCTTGGAGGTTGTCCTATCAGCCCAAAGCACATAGGGTAGTTCTTCTGCCCATTTCCCTTTCTTGGATCCCAGCTTCTTCTTCAAATTGTTGATGATGATCTTGTTGGATGATTCTGCCTGACCATTAGCTTGTGGGTGGACTGGTGTTGATGTTATCATCTTAATCCCCCAGCTGTCACAAAAGTTAGTGGTTCTGCCCCCAATAAATTGGGAACCATTATCACATATAATCTCAGAAGGAATTCCAAATCTAGTTATAATATTTCTTTTAATGAAGGATATAACTTCCTTTTCTCTGACTTGGGCAGAAGCTTCAGCTTCTATCCACTTGGAGAAGTAATCAGTCATAGCTAGCATGAATACTTTTCCACCAGGTGCCTTAGGGAGCTTTCCAACTATATCCATACCCCATCTCATAAATGGCCAAGAGGAGGATATAGGATGCAATAATTCAGCTGGTTGATGAAGGATATTGCTGTGTCTCTGACAAGGATCACATCTTCTAGCATACTCCACAGCGTCTCTCTTCATGGTTGGCCAATAGTATCCTGTTCTCAGGATCCTTAAGAATAATGCCCTGCCCCCAGTGTGGTTTCCACAATCTCCTTCATGGAAGTCTTTTAAAACTTCTTGGACTTCAGGATCCTCAATGCATCTCAAGTATGGTCCTGCAAGAGATCGTCTATACAACATACTATTTAAAATTGAGAATTGAGATACCTTAGATTTGAAAGCCCTAGGGTTTTCTCCTGTAGGAATCTCTCCATGTTGTAAGTATCTCATAATTGGTGAGATCCATGATCCTGATCCTGAATGGGATTGAGTATCCTCACTAGGGATCATTGCAGAATCACTTCCTATCTCCATAGCCACATGATCCTCAATAGCCGGGTTCAGGATATGGATAATAGGGATCTTGATATCCTCCGGGATCTTCAAGGATGATCCTAAATTAGCCAATGCATCAGCTTCTGTATTTTCTTCCCTTGGTACCTGTGACAAACTAAAGGAAACAAAAGAGAGTGCCAAACTTTTGACTATCTCTAAATATTTGGTTAGCTTTTCACCTTTAACAGCATAGGATCCATTAAAGTGGTTTGTAATTAACAAAGAATCTACATGTACCTCAAGATACCTGATCCCCATATGCTTAGCAATTTGCAAACCAGCAATTAAGGCTTCATATTCAGCCTCATTGTTAGTGGTTTGGAACTCACAAGCTACAGAGTGGGGTATTATGTCCCCCTGTGGCGATTTTAGTAGTATTCCAAGCCCTGTGCCTTTGACATTTGAGGATCCATCAGTGTAGAGTATCCAAGGATCCTTGGTCTCTTCTAGCTGCTGGACTTCTAACTCAGCTTCTTCTTGTAAATCACTACTGAAATCTGCCACAAAGTCAGCTAGTGCTTGGGATTTGATGGCTGTCCTAGGCTCATATCTTATATCATATGCACTTAGCTTCACTGCCCACTTAGCCATCCTTCCTGACATCTCTGGTTTCCTGAGGACATTCTTAATTGGAAAATTAGTTTTAACTATAATAACATGAGTTTCAAAATAATGTCTTAACTTAGTAGATGCCATAATTAATGCAAGAATAAGCTTTTCAAGGTGTGAATACCTGGATTCGGCATAAAGTAAACTTTTACTTACATAATAGACAGGATTTTGTGTACCTTCATGATCCTTAACAAGGACCGCACTTACTGCTTTTGAGGATACTGCAAGATACAAGGATAGCACATCGCCTTTTTCTGGCTTCATCAAGGCTGGGGCTGAGGATAGGTAATCTTTGAGGGCTCTTAAAGCATTTTCATGCTTCTCAGTCCACTCAAATTTCTTGTTCTTCCTTAGGATATCATAGAATTCTTTGCACTTCTCTGAGGATTTGGATATAAATCTGTTCAAAGCTGCTATCCTGCCTGTTAGCCTTTGAACATCCTTAGCATTGACCGGAGATTTGATGTTCACTATTGCTTTGATTTGTTCTGGGCTAGCTTCAATGCCTCTCTTTGTCACCATATATCCTAAGAATTTACCTGCTTTAACACCAAAGTGACATTTTGAAGGATTAAGTTTCATGTTGTATTTGTCAAGGATATCGAATGCTTCCTCCAAGTCTCTTAGGTGATCCTCAGCTTTTAAGGATTTTACCACCATATCATCTATGTAAACCTCCATAGTTTGTCCAATCTGATCCTTGAACATCATATTCACCAGCCTTTGGTATGTTGCACCTGCATTTCTTAATCCGAACGGCATAGCAATATAGCAGTATAAACCAGTTGGAGTCATGAAGGCTGTATCCTCTTGGTCGGATGGTTCCATTTGGATTTGTTGGAATCCAGATGAAGCATCCATAAAAGTTAACAGTTCATGACCCGCAGTTGCATCCACCATGGAGTCAATGTGGGGTAATGGGAAAGGATCCTTGGGACATGCCTTATTTAAATCGGTAAAATCGACACATACCCTCCACTTTCCGTTTTTCTTTTGAACAACAACCACATTGGCCAACCATCTTGGATACTTGACCTCTCTAATCATACCTGCCCGGAGCAATTTCTCTACCTCTTCCTGGATAATGGCATTCCTTTCCGGTGCAAACTTCCTTCTCCTTTGATGGATTGGTTTGAAGGATCTGTCGATGCCGAGTTTGTGAGTGATAACATCTTTGGATATACCAGTCATATCTTCGTGTTTCCATGCAAAGGTAGTCTTTCTCCTTTTGAGGAAGGATATGAGGTCTTCTTTCATTTCGCCAAGGATCCCTGATCCGATATAGATTTTGGATTCAGGATCATCAGGATCCATGAGAATTTCTACCACATCCTGCTCTCTTGCCTCCAAGACATCCCTTGGAGGATACTTTGATTGCTATTGCTCCCTTGACTTCGAGGCTGGTTTCATCGATGAAGTATAGCAATTCTTAGCCTCCTGCTGATCACTATCAATCTTCACTACTCCCCAAGGACTAGGGAGCTTCACACATTGATGGTAAGTGGATGGGACTGCTTTCATATCGTGTATCCAAGGCCTGCCAAGGATAACATTACAACAAGATAAACAGTCAATAACACAAAATTTTTGATAAGAGTGTAGGCCTTCAATGTATATTGGGAGTTTAATGTCCCCCAGGGTATTCTTAGTTTCACCACTAAATCCCACGAGCACAGAGGATCTTGGTATGATCTCTGATTCAGGAATACCCATCTTCTTTAGGACATCAAGCTGGATAATGTTCACTGAACTTCCTCCGTCTATAAGGATCCTGCGGACAAAATGGTTAGATATGAAAAGAGTAATAACTAAACCATCGTGATGAGGATCCTAGATATCAACACGATCCTCTTCATCAAAGGTTATGACTTTCCCTTCCGAGACACTTGATGTTCGAACAGGTCTTTCTCCGTTATCCATTTTAGTTTCCTTTGCATGCCTTTTAGCTGCTGATAAGGATGTGCCGCAAATGTCTGATCCTCCAGAAATGAAGTTTATCACTTGTGCATCCGCTGGAGGGGCTGGAGCCTTCTCAGGGATCCTTTCAAGATCCTGAGTCCTTGACTTTTTTCTTCCCAACAATTCTTTTAGATGCCCCTTGCTCAACAAGTATCCAATTTCCTTTCTTAGTGCAATGCATTCTTCTGTGAGGTGCCCAAAATCTTCATGGTATGCACACCACTTTGATTTATCCTTAGTTGCAGCTGGCCTATCATTTTTTCTGGGCCATCTAGCTTTATCACCTAGACTCTGCATCGCATGGATTAGTTCATTGTTATCAACACTAAAACAATATTCAGAAATTGGAGGATAATCTTCATCATCCTCTTCTTGATCAATAGAATGCACGTTCTGGTTATCAGATCTGTTGTAGGATCTGAACTTGTTGTTCCTGAATGAGGATCCTTGCTTATCCTGCTTTGAGGATCCTGCTAACCTCTCCTGGATCCTCTTGTCATCTTCTAGTCGAATGAACCTAAGTGCTCGGGTTCTTACCTCATCTAGGTTCCTGCACGGTGTCATAACAAGATCATCATAGAAAGACGAATCCCTAAGCAATCCCATTTTAAAGGCCTCAACAGCCGTGGCTATATCTAAGTTGGGAATGTCTAAGGATTCTTTACTAAATTTGGTAATGTAATCCCTTAATGATTCATTATGACCCTGGGTTATCCTATATAAATCACTAGTTAATCGTTCAAATTTCCTACTACAAGAAAACTGATTATTAAATAGATTAACTAGATTAGCAAATGAGGTAATAGAATAGGGAGGAAGACTTAGCAGCCATTTGAGAGCTGATCCAGTAAGAGTGGATCCGAATCCTTTGCACAGGCATGCTTCCTTTAACCTTTCTGGGATTGGATTGATCTCCATCCTCTCCCTGTATTGTGCTATGTGTTCTTCAGGATCCGTTGAACCATCATACAGTTTCATTGTAGGCACATGGAACCTCTTGGGTATCTCAGCATCACAGATTGGTGGTGCAAAACGAGATATCTTATGGCTCCCATCTGCAATCTCTGGGATAGGTTTGACTACTCCCGGGACACTTGATATCATATCCTTTAGCTTTTGCAATTCTCTGGCCGTGGCATGATTGACACCTGGATCCTGCATAAGACCATGGTTAGTAGTATAAGAATTATTAAAAGTGTTACCTCCCATTGGATTCAAGTTAGGAAGAATGGATGTTAATCCATATTGTTGAGGCTCTGGAATGATCGAGGGACCAGTAGAGGCATTGGTCTGCATTGGAATAAAATCTCCCAGATGGACATCTGAACTTCCTGTTTGCAAACTCCTCAAGGATCCTGGCATCTGGAAGGATCCCTGAAACTGGGACGATCCTAGAACAAAGGAGGATCCTTGAACCTGGGATGATCCTGGAACAAAGGAGGATCCTTGAAACTGCTGCATTCTTGAATATCCTCCTGAACTCGTGAGGGATCCCATATGCTGAGGATAGGATCCCGCTGGCTGGAAATATGAACCTAATGCCTGGGTCATTGTTGTTGTTCCGTAGTGCACTCCTTTTGGTCCACCTACATATTGAATGTCTGGAACCACTGATGGCTGAGAAGTAATCACCGGAGTATCAAAATTCAAAGATCTGGGCATCAGTGGGGAACGATCCTCTGCCGTTTTCTTCTGTTTCTTAATTTCGTCAATCTCCCGGAGGATCCTTTCGTTGGTCTTATCCTGCTCTTGTGCATGATTCCTCATCTGCAAAATCAAGGCATAGAGATCATTAGTAGTAGGATTAGTTGAAACAGAAGAAGTAGGTGGTTTTGAGAAAATGGGAGTTGGTTTCTTCGCGGCATTCTCAGTATTCTTCTGGGATCCAGAAGGTGGTGGAGGTAAAGGAGGGACTCCTTGTGAAGAAGTGGATGAGGGCATCAAATTTGAAGCATTCTTCGCTGAGGAAGCCATTTGCTTGGTTGTAGTGAACCGAAATGAGCACAGAAATGCGTATTTTTCTAAGGACGAAGCACCAATTGCCCCACGGTGGGCGCCAAACTGTTTTGGTCAAAAAATCTGATGAGGATATTGCAACCAAACTCTTTGTTTCGGGGAATGATGCTTAAAATGTGTAACAGCGATGAGGATCACTTCAATGTAAATTGCACAAACAACACAAGGATTTATACGGGGAAAAAGCCCTTGATCAAGAGTTGATCTCCGGCACAAAAAACCCCGGGTGATGGAAACTACCGATCACCAGGTTCAAATAAATGAATAAATGTTTACAACTTCGGATAGTAACGAGCTAGGTACAAGGATCACTATCGTGAAAAGTGTAAATGTGAGTGAAAACGAATGTGTGTTCGTCGAGAGCTTCAAGTGTGCGAGTATATGAGTGTGTGTAGCTCAGAAATGACTAAGTGTTTCTCTACTAGCTCGTTACCCCTTTTAAATTAGAAATAATCTACTCTAACTAACTATCCGACTTTCGTGCCATGCCTCCACGTTCTCCACAACGTCCATTTTTTGCCAAGCACGTGCGGGATAGTTTGGGAATATTCTCCAGGAATATCGCCAAGACTTGGTCAAGCTGGTTATACCTGCGAGATAGTACAAAACACAAGTAAACAATCGTCAGTACGAGGATCCTTAAAGTGATCCATGATCCTGATCCTGATGCTCTTCTGAGGATCACCACCTGTCACAGAAGTAAGGATCACTAGTTAAGATAACGAATAAGGATCACTAATTGTTAGAAAATCCTCCCCTAACAACTGGTAGGAGCTTTTCTCTTGGAGGATCTGACAGTAGTGAGATCAGCAACATTGAACTTGGAAGCAGACTTGGTGGATTTTCCAGCACCTACACAACCAAAACAAGATAAGTATCTTTTCTTAATTTATATTTCACTATTTATTTAAATTTTAAACAAAGATACTTACTTGACATTGTGACAGAGCCTGAGGATACCTCCTGTGAATCTTGGGTTGTTGTCTTGAAAGTTCTTGTTTCAGGATCAAGTTTCTTGAAAGCAAGGAGCCTCTCCTTAGCAGCAGGGGACAATCTGAGGTGTGAGACGGTGATAGCTGCATAACAAGAAAGCAAAAATATAAGTGATCCTTACATCAAAAGAAAGTTTCTGGTGATCCTTCTCAGGATCCTCCACCCTACCATGGGTAGCCCATTTCTTGGGTAGATCCTTTCCATCCTCAATAGAATCTCTCTTGATAAAAAAGAAACGCCGCTTCCAATTAGCATCGTTCTTGGTGGCTTTGAAGATCGGATGTTCCTCACCGGGTTTGCGTTTAAACAAATAGCGATGAGAACCAAAGGTAGTAAGATCATACAGCTCTCCCAGCTCTGACAGTCCTAGGTCTATACCTTCCTGCTCGATGATCCTTTCAAGGGTGTACAGAACCCTCCAAATCATCGGCATGGCTTGAATATAAGAGATGCCGGTTAGGGAAAAGAAAGATTGGGTGAAGGTTGGAAAAGGATATGTATAGCCACTTGTCGGAGATATGATCACTCAGGGCATTAGGGTCAAAAGGCCTAAATTCGGTGTTCGCCAGGAAGCAGTGGCGGATCCTATCGATCTGAGCATCATTGAAACAGCAGCGTTCTTTAATGGAGTCTTCAATGATCCCCTGGCTTTTCGGAGGGCTGTTCTTTGGGTGATCCTTGGCTGGGGAATTTTGGAGCAACATCTTTGATGGAAAGAGATGAAAACAGAGCAAGAGAGGGAAGAAGATAGAGAGAGAGAGAGTACCTGATCGTCTTCGGAATGCAGTTATAAAGGGAGTCTCTCTGAAAATTTAAATGCATTTGATCCTATCTCTATCTCCTATTTATAATCATGATCGTGCAGGGTTGTCACTTCTGTGACGTCACGATTGCAACGGATAGTTCAACAATAACGGCTATATTTACGATAGTTAGTTGCGGATAAGATCAAGAAAACATAACTCGCCCATTTTATATATCACTCCTTATATTTTGGGGGCAATTGTTAGGGGAGGATTTTCTAACAATTAGTGATCCTTACACGTTATCCTAATTAATGATCCTTTCTTCTGTGACAAATAGTGATCCTCAGAAGAGCTTCAGGATCAGGATCATGGATCACTTTAAGGATCCTCATACTGACGATTGTTTATTTGTGTTTTGTATTACTTCGCAGGAGTTACGAGCTTGACTTGGTCTTGGCAACGTTACTATGGAATATTCCACGGGTATATCGCACACGTTTGACTGGAAATGGACGTTGTGGAGAACGTGGGAGCTTGGCACGAAAATCGGATAGTTAGTTATTGTAGTTAACTTCTATTTTAAAAGGGGTAACGAGCTAGAATTAGAACACTTAGTCATTTCTCAGCTACACACTCTCATATACTCGCACACTTGAAGCTCTCGACGAACATTCATTCATTTTCACTCGCTTTTACACATTTCACGATAGTGATCCTTGTACCTAGCTCGTTACTATCCGAAGTTGTAAACATTTATTTATTTACTTGAGCTTGGTGATCGGTAGTTTCCATCACCCGGGGTTTTTTGTGCCGGAGATCAACTCTTGATCAAGGGCTTTTTCCCCGTATAAATCCTTGTGTCATTTGTGCAAATTACATCGAAGTGATCCTTGTTATTGTTCTACATTATTAGCATCATTCCCCATAACAGAGAGTTTGGTTGCAATATCCTCAACAGATTTTTTGACCAAAACACCTATGTGTCTCAAAATAATGTCTAAGCTTTGTCGATGCCATGACTAGAGCTAATATCAATTTTTCTAAATGAGAATACCTAGTTTCAGCATCTATCAAACTTTTACTAACATAATAAACAGGATATTGCTGACCTTCATGGTCTTTTACAAGAACGGCACTTACAGCATTCCCTGATACAGCGAGGTATAGGGATAGTGCTTCACCATTTTCAGGCTTCATCAATAGAGGTGCGGTTGAGAGATATCGCCTCAAATCCTGCAAGGCTGCTTCATGCTTTGCTCCCCATTCAAATTTCTTATTCTTCTTGAGGATATCATAGAATTCCTTGCATTTTTCTGAGGATCTTGAAATAAATCTATTCAAAGCTGCTACTCGGCCTGTCAACCTTTGTACGTCCTTCATATTTGAGGGTGATTTTATATCCAGGATAGCTTTGATCTGCTCTGGGCTTGCTTCTATCCCCTTTTTCGTCACCATATATCCAAGGAACTTTCCTGCCCCCAATCCGAAATGGCACTTAGCAGGATTCAGCTTCATGTTATACTGATCCAGGATATCAAATGCTCCCTTGATATCCTGGAGGCGATCCTCAGCCTTTTTAGATTTCACCACCATATCGTCCATATATACCTCCATGGTGTCCCCCAGCTTATCTTTGAACATCATGTTTACTAATCTCTGGTATGTTGCACCTGCATTTTTCAAACCGAAAGGCATGGCAGTATAGCAATATATACCTGTTGGTGTCATGAAAGCAGTATCCTCCTGATCCGAAGGCTCCATTTGAATCTGCTGAAATCCTGAGGATGCGTCCATGAACGTTAACATTTCATGTCCAGCAGTAGCATCCACCATTGCATCGATATGAGGGAGAGGAAATGGGTCTTTAGGACAAGCCTTGTTCAAGTCCGTGTAGTCTACACAGACTCTCCATTTCCCGTTTTTCTTCTGTACCACAACTACGTTTGCTAGCCATCTTGGAAACTTGACTTCTCTGATCATCCTGGACTTCAACAATCTTTCAACTTCCTCTTGGATAATCGCATTCCGCTCAGGAGTAAATTTTCTTCTTTTTTGCTGAACAGGCTTGAATGATTTGTCAATTCCAAGCTTGTGAGTGATAATGTCTTTGGATATGCCTGTCATATCCTCATGCTTCCATGCAAACGTTGATATCCTGCATTTCAAAAAGTTAGTTAACTGCTCTTCAATATCCTGAGGGATATTGGTTCCTACGAGCACCGAGATATCAGGATTATCCTGATCCAGGATAATTTTCTTCACATCCTACTCTGAATCCTCCACGATATCCTAGGCCTGCATCTTTAATTGCTATGTTGTACTAGGCTTGGTTGAGGATTTCATTGAGGATGAGTAGCATTCTTTTGCTTCTTGCTGATCACTATCAACTTTAACGACCCCCCAAGGGGTTGGAATCTTGATGCATTGGTGATAAGTCGAAGGCACAGCCTTCATATCATGGATCCACGGTCTGCCTAGTATGATGTTATAGCAGGATAGGGAGTCCATTACACAGAAACGTTGTATCGAGTTGACCCCTTCAACATATACTAGTAACTTTATCTCCCCTACGGTATTCCTAGCTTCTCCACTGAAACCAACGAGCACGGTGGACTTAGAGGTAATGTCCATTGGAGATACGTTCATTCTCTTCAATGTTTCCAGCTGAACTATGTTGGCGGAGCTACCATTATCCACTAATATCCTGCGTACAAAATGGTTAGCAACATATAACATTATTACCAAAGCATCAAGGTGAGGATCCTGAACAGTATCCCTGTCATCACTATCGAAAGTGATCACTTTATCAGTTGTGAGGGTGGTCATTCTGACTGGTCTGTCTCCCCTCTCGCTCTTAGCTTCCTTCGCATGTCTCTTGGCCGCCGAATACGAAGTCTCACAAATGTCAGATCCTCCTGAAATAAAGTTAATTATCTTGGCATCTGCTGGGGGTGATGCTGCTCGTTCAGGATCCTTCTCGGGATCCTGCCCTTTATTCTTCTTTTTTCCCAGCAAGTCCTTAAGATACCCCTTGCTTAACAGGTAGCTTATTTCTTTCCTTAAAGCAATGCAATCTTCGGTCATGTGTCCGAAGTCTTCGTGGAAGGCGCACCATTTGGACTTATCCTTCCAATCAGCTTTCTGCTGGTTCTTCCGAGGCCACCTAGCTTTGTCTCCTAAGCCCTGCATAGCATACATTAATTCAGGTATATTAACAGAAAAACAGTATTCAGATAAGTCAGGATATTCTCCAGGATCCTCGTCTTCAACAGCATTCACTTTCTTGTTATCATTTCTGCCATATGGCTTAGAGCGATATGGTTTATATGAGGATTCTGATTTCCTGTTAGTTGATTCATAGGTTGAGGTAGAATTCATCCTCTCCTGCATCTTCTTGTCATCTTCCAAACGGATATATCTTAAAGCCCTGTTACGAGCTTCGTCGAGATTCCTGCAGGGATTCATTACAAGATCCTGATAAAACTGAGAATCCTTTTGTAACCCCATCTTAAAAGCTTGCACAGCTGTTGCAACATCAAGATGTGGGATATCCAAGGATTCTCGGCTGAATTTGTTCACATAATCCCTTAAGGATTCCTGAGGCCCTTGAGTTATCCTGTAAAGATCACTGGTTAGTTTCTCAAAACTCCGACTACAAGAAAATTGACTGTTAAATAAATTAACCAACTGAGCAAACGAAGTAATTGAGTGAGGCGGGACGTTTAACAGCCATTTTAAGGCTGATCCTGTCAGGGTAGAACCAAATCCCTTGCATAAGCATGCTTCCTTGAGATCTGGAGGGATAGGATTGATTTCCATCCGTTCCCTATACTGGGCAATATGCTCCTCAGGATCTGTAGTCCCGTCATACAGTTTCATGTTGGGAGTTTGGAATCTTTTTGGTATTTCAGCATCACAGATAGGAGATGCAAAGCGGGATATCCTATGGCTGTCTTGGGATACTTCCGAAATTGGCTGGACCACCCCAGGTACACTGGATATCATGTCCTTCAATTTTTGGAGCTCCCGGGTAAATGTTGACGTCATACCTGCATCCTGCAAAGAGCCATTGTTGTTAGTAGCATGAGTATTATTATTATTAAACATGTTACCCGTCGGAGGGTTTTGCACGTATCCTGAAGCATATCCTGAGCTCCTCATGGTTGACATTCTGACCGAGGAGGGTATTTCAGGAGTATAATTCTAAGGAAGGCTGGGCACAATATTCCCCCTGTTATCCTCAGTGTAAACTGCGGAACTGAAATTCAAGGCCCTGGGCTGTATAGGAGTGATAGTTTCTTCAGCGGGTCTACTCGAGCTAGCTTTTAAGAGTTGTATTTCTCTTAACAGCATTTGGTTAGTCTCTTGTTGCTGCCTCATTTGTTCCTGCACACTTCCAAATAAAGTCAGAATTTCATCATTAGAGGCTAAAACGGGAGCAGATCCCTGAACACTCCGAGTAGGGATAACATCTTGAGATTGTGAAGAAAATGGCATCCTTGGAGGAGGTGGTGGAAGCACCGAACCGGTAGTAGCAGAGGTTGCAGCAGACATAGTGGAGGAGCTCATGTTTGATCTAGAGGCCATTGTAAACAATGTGGCAAAAAGTTTTGAAAATAGAAAACCGATTAACGACTTTACAAAGATTTTTAGTAAAAGTAGCACCACTTGCCCCACGGTGGGCGCCAAATTGTTTTGGTCAAAAATTACCTAAGCAATTAAGTGATCAAATTAGTTAAGTGAGGTAGTGTGCTAAAATTTATGTGTGAAAAATTTGTTAGCCAAATTAGATATGAAAACAGTTTCAGGATACAGCCCGGGATGTAGAGCTGTATCAATGATCAAACAATGAGCAAAAAAGTAAAGGTTGACACGTGATGTATGAGGAAAGCCCTTGATCAATCTAGATCGCCGGCATCAAACCTCGGGAGCTGACAATCGCAGCTGCCTTGTTCTTCTATTGCTTCAAATATCAGGATACAGTGAAGGATATGATGCGGATCAACTAGGTGTTACAACATGATTTGATTACAAGTGTTGGTGTGTAGTGATTGCTAGAAGCTAGAGAGCAAAGTGTGCGAAAGAGAGTGTGTGGAAAAAGTTGTGTTTGCCTATGATCCGATCGCTCCCATTTATAGTAACAAAAACTAACAAACTATCCTATTATTCCGGGATACTTTGGAATATTCCATTCTGAACGTTGGGGGACTGCTTTTACTTGTTTTCCACGTGCTTATTGACTATAAAACCGGGTCTTCAGCTCATATGACCGTTACAACGTCAATAGCATTGGCCAACTTCTGATATTCTCGCGGAATATGCCTTTATTCTATTCTGACCGTTACAAGACCCATTCTTCCACCATCAACGTCCATTTTTCAACCATCTTGAGCGAATCTTCAGGTAGATCAAGTCCTTTAACGTTGGTACCTTGCAACCAAAGAAAATCGTTAGTAACTGCCAGGATATTGCGTCAGGATGTTACCAATATCCTGGTCTGGTATCCTGGTCGATATCCCTCATGATGTTACCAATATCCTGGTCCGGTATCCTGATCATAAACAGCTAACATGAAATCAAGATATAGTGTCAGGATATGGGCTCAGAATTTCACCCATAACAGATAGTATTCAATTGCATGAATTTATTTTCTTGGAGCTATTCAAATCATAACGCATGTTGAAACAACTTTTACATTAAAGTTGTACATTAGTTTTAATAATAACCATGGAAACTGATGCTTCTAGAATTTTACTAGAATATAAAGAGTTTTCATAAAGGAATTTTACTAGAATATAAAGAGTTTTCATAAAGGAATCAAAAGTCATATTTATGGATTTCAAGAATATGCATCGAGATTGATAAAGGCATAAAGGCATCAAAAGTCATACTAAGACTGGAAGGTATGGGGGCCGGCTAGGCCCGGCAAGGACCGGCGCCGGTCCCCCACACCGCCCCCCTCCATCCCACCCCGGCGAAACCAGCAAGCCCAAGCCGTCCTTGCCGCCCCACTTTTCAAAAATATATCCGTTGAACGGATAGAATAAATAAAAAAAAAAAAAAAAAATTTCCACTTTAAATATATATCCATTTCACATCCATTTTTATACCATTTCACATCCATTTATCCTAATCTTCTCCTTCTATCATCCATTTTTTTTAAAAAACACTCTCATTTTTTTTTACCATCATGAATCCATTCAACCCAAACGATCCCAACCCGAACAATCCCAACCCGAACAATCCCAACCCGAACAATCCCAACCCGAACAATCCAAACTTTTTTTCTAGTCCCGCTTACACTCCGACTATGGATTCTTCGTGGGGGTCTCAACCATTTACGTTCGCGGGTTTCCAACAATCACCTAACGCCTTCAATCAAATGTCCCAACTTCAACAAATGCAACAATACCAAGCATTCCAACAATTCATGCAACGCGGCTCGCTTCAACTTGATCAATTCCAATCGCAACCGCCAACTTCCCAACCACAACCCTCGGTTCACCTTGACGATGATATGAAATGAAATTTTTTTTTTTTAGGAAATGTAATTTTTTTTTTAGGAAATGTAATTTTTTTTATGTTATGAAATGAAATTATTTATGTTGTTTTATGTTGTATTTTTTAATTTTTATAAAGTTTTTATTAACTTATTAAATTAAAGCTTAGGAAATTATAAAATAATAAGGTGGGGCCCCATCCTCCATCCCCTTCAATTATCAATTTGGCCCATCCCCCACGAGCCGCCTACGTGGAGGCTCATCCCCGTGGGGATGGGCCAAACCACACCCTTTAGTCTAAGGCATCAAAAGTCATACTAAAGAGTTTTCATAAAGATATAATCCACTAACAAGTTTTAATTCTAGAAAACGCAATTGCAAATAGGTTCTAAAATTGCAACCGATTCAGTTTCTAATTTTCAGAATCTTTATCAAAATCGATTTACTGATAAGCATGAATAAATTACTATGACTGAGATGATATAATCAACATAGCTCTGATACCACATGTTGATTATATCATTAAACATGGGTCAAAATGTAGAACCCTAATCATGTATATTCAATCATAATCTAAATATAGATACCAAGATAGAGATACTTACTTGTAGGGATGAATATCTTTGAGAACAAAGATGAAGCCATGATTCCCGTTATGGTACCTTGGGTTGATGGATCACCTTAGAGAGAATTTTCGTATTGGTGTTTTATATGAGGATGATTGTTTGATCACCACTTATCATCAATATATAATGGATCAATGAATAATGGGGAATCATTAATTATCCCTTGATCTAATTCTCTATTGATGAATAATGGGGAATCATTAATTGCCCCTTGAATTAATTCTCTATTAATGATACCTAAAGGGAAATCATAATTGCCCCCATTGAACTAATCAATATTTACAATTACTACCATCAAGTAATTGTCGGGGACTAGTTATGTCATATTAGTCATTTTATGATTTATGATGTGAGAATGAAACTAATAAAATAGTTATTTCTCAACTCTTAGGGGGGACGGGGCGCCTCGTGATAAGCCCTCCACCATGCATGGAAGACAATTTCACACCGCCGCTACCCCTTTTTACACTCGTCAATTTTAAAACGCGTGAAAAATTTAACGCGTGATGATGATGATGAAGAATGTGCGATGATGAACACTGTTGTGATGAGTGACGATGAAGATTACTTAATTTTGAGCTAGTGATGGCATTTCCACTAAAATCCATCACTAGTGATGACATGGCGGAAATTGATTGGATGTTGTGAGTGATGAGTGAGAGGTGGGTGATGGGCGCCCCTACCCCCTTAAGCAAGTGGTAACTTTTTTTTTGAACTATTTAAATTACCCTCAACCCGTCTTCGGCGAGGCTCAATCCCTTGATCTCAAAGGGAACAACATCTTAACTCCAATGACTTTGTCAATTAAACTCAACTCCTCACCGATGTGGTAACCTTTTTATGTATCCGTTAAAATATACCAAAAATATATTCACAAAATTAGAAAGATAAAATAAAGGAGTAAACTGTCATTTTGGTCCCTGAGATTTGGTCACTTTTGCCACTTTAGTCCAAATTTGAAACATTTTGCATCTGGGTCCCTGTGGTTTCATTTTTTTTTTGCCGTTTTGGTCCAAAAGTAAAATCAGGTCATATTTGTCATATAAAATTCAGCTATTTTGTCCTTTTCCTCAAGGGCAAAATGGTTATTTCTTTTTTATTTTATTTAAAGTTTTTATAAAAGGGACATTGTTGACCTTTGACTTAAAGCATAATTATCATCTTCAACAACAAAAACCCTAACCCTTTCCCATCTGCATACACATAAAACCCTTTAGCTTTGGATCAAACATCAGCACCATGGCTCCACCACCACCAAACGCCGTCGTCACCACATTTTGCCACCACCCTCCACCAACCCACCACAACTCTCTCTCTCTTAAGAACACCACACCAACCCGCCGGCATCCTCCTCTCTCTCCTGAACAACACCACCAAGAGCCACCCCAATCGGAAGGCTTCCACCTATCCGAAACAACTTAATCAGGTCATAAAAGTGTCCATCAATATCAACACAAACCTTCACCGAATGTTTCACCAGCTGCACATTCCATTCCTCTATCCCTATCAAACGTTTCACCAGCTGCACATTCCATTCCTCCATCCCTATCAGACGTTTCACCAGCTCAATCAGGGTTTCCACCTATCCAAAACCGTCACAGACTCACAGTCACCAGACGTTTCACCGCAAAGCTTCACCGAAGGGTTTTCCGATTTCGTTTTCTTCTCAAATGTTACCAAATATGTGAAAATCGATGGTAAAATTTGAGACCTGTGAAAATCGATGATGATTTTGTGAATCGGATGTTGAATGTGTGACCGCAAGCTGCTCTATCTTAGTCTGTGGTGATTGTGGTGGAAGAAGTGGTGGTAGTGAAATTTGCAGAGATTGATAGGGGGTTTTTGGTTGAGTGAAAAATTGGGTTGAATTGTAGATGTGGGTGTGGTTTGGTTTTATTAGTTTTTAATTAATTAACGTATGTTTTTAATTAAAATGACCATTTTGTCCCTAAGCAAAAAGACAAAATAGCAGGATTTTATAAGACAAATATAACATGATTTCACTTTTGGACCAAAATGGTAATAAAAGTAAAAACGCAGGGATCCAGATTTAAAATATTTAAGTTTTGAGCTAAAGTTGCAAACGTGATCAAACCTCATAGACTAAAATGACAGTTTAATCTAAAATAAAGTCTACAAAAGGAGCATTGTACGGTTTGTCAGCAACATTCAAAGAAAGATAAACGGCTCCATTACCTAAAAACAATTAAAAAAAATAAAGGGATCCAATAACCAGAGATTAATTTCATCCACTTGTGATAAATTACTTGATAGGCAATAAGGCCGTGGGGTATGGTGGGGCTTGGGTTGGGGCATTGGTTGACATGTGGAAAGCAAACTTAAACCCACGCTCATGGGGTATGGGTGGGGTATGGTGGGGCTTGGGTTGGGGGCTTGGGTTAGGGCATTGGTTGACATGTGGAAAGCAAACTTAAACCCACGCCCATGGGGTATGGTGGGGCTTGGGTTGGGGTCTTGGGTTGGAGGCATGAGTTTGGTTTGGCCATTGAGAGTCTGCCATGTCACATTGCTAGCCCGCCCCACGCCCGGCTTAAAAGCCAAGCCCCAAGGGCCACGCCCAAAACCCACGCCCCAACCCAAGCCCCCAGGGTGGTGATTTGGACGTTTTCAGCCAACCCACACCCCAACCCAAGCCCCATACCCCATGGTCTAAGTGTGATGGGGACCCAACTCTCTTCATCCTTTCATTTTTTTTCCCAATTAAACTTAAAACTATTTTTTAAAATGTTCAAAAAGAAATGAAAACTGATAACTAACTCGGTGAACCGAATTTTTATTTTGTTTAGTTTGTATAATTATCTACTATTTTCTTTAATAGTGGCTATTTCTGCTACCATATTACACCAATATTCTAAATTATGGGTCAAGTTTTCTACAAAGTCTTTTAATTATAAGACGTATAAGAAGGATTTATAGAGTGACAAGTGTCCAATAATCTAAAACCTAAACCCAGTACATCACCACTCAAAAACTAAACACCCACCCCCACCCACCCCACCACCACCCAAAAACCTACCCCCCCCCCCTCTCCATCCACCCCAAAAACCAAAAAAAAAAAAACCTACGCCCATCCCTCAAAAACCTAAAAAAAAAAATCTAAACACCCACCCCCACCCCACCACTACCCAAAAACCTAAACCCCCCGACCCCCTCGGCAAAAAAAATAATAAAATAAAATTTTGGGGGGTTGGTGATGGGGGGGGGGGGGGTGGGTGGGGTAGGTGTTTAGGTTTTCTTCTTTTTTTTTTAGTGGGATTTTGTAGGAGTCTTTGTACTCTTCTTACTATTAGAAGTCTTTATATTTGAACTTAATCCTCTAAATTATAATATTTAACTTTCTTTTTTTAGTTTTGTGTTTCAGCCTTCGAATTTTATCGTAGTTTTACTTTATGCTTCTACTCCTATAGCGTTTCAAAACGAACTTAATAATGAAGACATTTCTGATCATCACTACTACCGCTACCTTTACCTTCTGCTATCGCTACCATCAAACCCTCTCAACGTCAATGCCCAATATTAAGTGTTGTAAATTGTAATTTGTTGGTTGATTTAAAAGTTAACTGTTGGAGTAGATTTTTAATTCCAATCGTGTGTGACACTAATATATGTAATTCCCCAAAATAATTATAAGAAAAATGTTAGATTTGTATATTTTGACCACAATAAATATGTTTTAAGTTACTCTTGCACATTTTATCGCAAAGTTACATGCAGCACACGTCACTTTAATAAAAAGTCAAAAAAGTGTATGGAGAAAAAACTGATAGCTTTAGCATTAACATTAGAGTTAGATGCCATTTTAATCTATGTGCCTTACGTCATTTTCCGAGTTTTGTTCAAAGGTTTAAAATGTTGACATTTTAGTTTAAATAGTTTTAAGAGTTGTCATTTTAGCCCACTGCATTAACTTTGTGATTTAGTCCATTTTGTCAGTTTAGTTCAAAAATTTGAAACGTTGCCATTTTAGTCCAAATAGTTTCAAGCGTTGCCATTTTAGTCAACTGGGTTAACCGCGTCCATTTTTTATATTAGCTAGAAGGGTAATTCGATCATTTTATATGGTCGAGTTGCCCTTTTAGTTAACAAAATTACATTAAAAATTACCGAAATGCCCTTCTAGTTAAAAAAAATAAAAGGATGGAGTTAACCCATGGACTAAAATGACAACGTTTAAGACTGTTTGGACTAAAATGACAATATTTCAAACTTTTGTACTAAACTGAAAAAATAACCAAAACACATGCACTTAAATGGTATTTAACTCTTACATTATTTGAAAGTACAAGAAATTTACTCTACATAGTGGGGCGGTATTTTAAAAAAAAAAATTGAAAAAAAAACACCCCAAAACGCCCCCATTACATTACACCCGGCGTTATAAGGCCTTTTTTTGAAGAAAAAAATTGCATGTTGGCGTTTTATTTAAAACGCTGAAGTGGTCAAATGGAAGGGGCAGGTGGCCAATGGGAGTGGTCCAAGGTTTGACTAGCCAATAAGCAAGTAGTTTGTTTGTTTGTTTTTTTTTTTTGGTTTAATGATTGGAAGGGGCATTATTAGGCATTATACCCACTACACCATTTTTGCAATAATGCCCCATGCTGACTGGGATTAGGGATGGCAAAAAAGCCCAAGCCCGACGGGTTTACCCGAAACCCGAAACATACGGGCCGGGTATACCCGAAGCCCGATGGGTATGGGTCGGGTATGGGCTTAAAAAGGGAAAAAATTCGGGTACGGGTATGGGATTTAGTGATACCCGCCCGATACCCGGCCCGATGTTTGGCCCATTTACCCGAATAATACTCGAAAGTATCATATTATAAATTTCCATATATATGAACTTAGTACATGCACTTATTACCTTCTCTATAGTACTAGGGTCTAGTCTTCTCTTGACCGGTAGTAATCTCTTTAAAATTATATTGGATATAGAAGCTAGTACTTCATATGGATATGCAAGTACTAGCTTATTTTTTAGCAAGTATAAGCTTACTAAGTGAACAAATATGTTATTTTTGAGCATGTATATTGGATATGGAAGCTAGCACCCTTTTATTATGTGGATGTTTATGCAATTAGGTGGTCCTAATACAATTAATTAATTAAGTAATCGTTTTGATTTAGTTTGGTATATGTGGTCTGAATATGATAAGAAAGTATTTAATCATATTTTCATTTGTTATAGTTATTAAAATTGTAAATTATATAAACATCAAAGTAAAAATTGCACATTTGTCCCAACAGATATTTTTAAGAAATTAACGGGTATACCCGATACCCGCGGGTAAGCCCGATACCCGACGGATAATTACCCGACAAATACCCGACGGGTAACGGGTCGGGTATGGGCCAAAGAATTAGAACCGGGTACGGGCCTGGGATTACTAATACCCGGCCCAAACCCGGCCCATTGCCATTCCTAACTGGGATGACACGTATCAAATAATGCCCCATGGTGAGGGCATTATTTTGTTTAACCACTACACCCAGAAATTTCTGGACTAGTTAATAAGTGTGTATATATATAATTATATATATATGTATGATGCATCCCAACAACTCAAAACTACCTCTCTCTCTCTCTCTCTCTCTCTGTATCTTTGACCTAAGCTTCACTACATACTAATTTCAAACAAATTCCATCCACATACCAATGGCATCTTCATCCTCCTCTTCTCAGTCGATTCCGGCATGGAGTTATGATGTATTTCTGAGTTTTAGAGGAGAAGACACTCGCAATGGCTTTGTGGGTCATCTCTATGCGGCTCTTGCACAACAAGGAATCCAGACGTACAAGGATGACGAAACACTTGATCGGGGTGAGCAAATCGGTCCAGCACTCTTGGAGGCTATCCAAGACTCACGGATCGCTGTTGTTGTATTCTCTAAAAACTATGCGGACTCATCTTGGTGTTTGGCTGAGCTTGCACATATTATAGAGTGCGTGGACAAGAGAGGGCAGATCTTGATGCCCATATTTTTTTACGTAGATCCCTCCCATGTGAGAAAGCTTAAGTGGAAATATGGAGAAGCATTTGACAAACATTCGGTGGGGGAAAATAAGGAAAAAGTTGAATCATGGAGAAAAGCTCTGGAAAAGGCAGGCAAACTTTCTGGATGGGTCATCAATGACTTTCAAAACAGGTAATGTTCTCTCCTTTTTTTAAACATTTTTATGCTTAAGATATTTGCATTTTACATCTCCTTTGTTTAAACATTTTTATGCTTAAGATATTTGCATTCTACAATGAGTCGATTTAAGTTTTGTTTTCACAGTTGACAAGTCAAATGGGCAAAGTTTGATAAATAACAATAAAACGGGTCAAATAAGTTGGGAGTGGCCAGGTTTATTAAAAAGTAGTTACTATCGTAAGAAGTTAGTTTTTCACATTTGTAAGTAGATTTAAGGCGTTGAGTAGTTTATAAGACTCAGAAGGAGGTGTTAAAAAAGTGATTAATTTATGGAGCCAAGTTTACAAAAATAAAAATAATTGCATTTGATGGGAGCTGTTTTATAAATATAAATTAATATTGAAAGGATGAAGCTGGCAGTGGTTACTTTCTGAATTAACGAGACACTCACCTCATTAAGGGAGTGGGAGCATGTTCTAAATTCTAATAATTTCTATTTTTCCATCGTGCAGTCATGAAGCAAAATGCATAAAAGAAATTGTTGATGCAATTTCTAATAGGCTACCTACACTAAGTACAAACATCAATAAAAACCTCATTGGAATAGAGACACGCTTACAAGATCTGAAGTCAAAGTTGAAAATCGAGTCAGGTGGTGTACGCGTTATTGGAGTATGGGGAGTTGGGGGTGGTGGTAAGACTACTCTTGCATCTGCTGCATATGCGGAAATCTCTCACCGATTTGAAGCTCATTGCCTTCTTGAAAATATTCGTGAAGAATCAAGCAAGCATGGTTTGACAAAGCTGCAAGAAAAATTTCTCTCACTTGTTTTGAAAGCAGATGTGAAGGTAGGGAGTGAGATAGAAGGAAGAAGCATTATAGAAAGAAGGTTACGTAATAAAAGCGTATTAGTTGTTCTTGACGATGTTGATGACGTGAAGCAACTAGAGGCTCTTGCCAGATCACATGCTTGGTTTGGTAAGGGGAGCAGGATAATAATTACAACGAGGGATGAGCATTTGCTAACCCGCCATGCAGACGAAGTATATGAAGTTAGCTTGTTATCACATGACGAGGCTATGGAGCTCTTCAACAAACATGCATATCGGAAAGATAAACCTATAGAAGATTACGAGATGCTTTCAAAAGATGTAGTTTCTTATGCTAGTGGGCTCCCATTAGCACTTGAAATTCTAGGTTCTTTTCTATATGACAAAAACAAGGATGAGTGGAAGAGTGCATTGGCCAAGTTAAAATGCATCCCGAATGTTAAAGTCACCGAAAGACTCAAAATAAGTTATGATGGACTTGAACCCGACCATCAACAATTATTCTTAGATATTGCTTGTTTTTGGAGGAGACAAGAGATGGATGAGGCAATGATGGTGCTTGATGCTTGTAATTTACACCCTCGTATAGGAGTGAAGGTGTTGGTTCAAAAGTCTCTCCTAAAAATTGATGCATATGGAAGATTTGATATGCATGACTTGGTAGAAGAAATGGCTCACTACATTGTTAGAGGGGCACACCCTAATCATCCTGAAAAGCATAGCAGAATTTGGAAGAAGAAAGATATTGCATACCTCTGTGATACAGGGGCAGATGCAGTGCCAATGGTTAAATTAACTTTGCAATAGAATATTTCATATATATTTGCATCAAATGACACTTGTGTATAACGTTACTGACACAATTTGGTTACCTTGATTAATTAACACAGGAAACTGAAGTATTAGCTTTCCGTTGTTTTTATGGAGATCCGGATCTATCTGATGCTGTAGGTCTATCTGATGTTGTTGCAAACATGAAGAAACTTCGGTGGATTCGTTTTGATAAGTATCCGGCATCTTCGTTCCCATCAAATTTTCAGCCAACTGAGCTTGGTCGTCTAGAGTTGTGGGACTCCCAACAAAAAGAACTCTGGCATGGGTATAAGGTAGATAAATATTGTTGTTTCACAAATCGTTGCAATAAAACTGTTAAACGAATTATAAAATGAACATAGATATTTGACACATTTATAAGTAAGGTGTAATTAAATATTTCATTAAAAAAGTACATGTCATACTTTCTCTATAAATTAGAGGTCAAATAGCTGAATTTAGATTGAATGCTTTAAAGAAACGTTTGATGATATTGCCAAAAATAAATAAACTAACAAAGTGTCTGACATGTAATATTCTGAAGGTAGATTTTTGTGCAAAGATGGATGAAAATTATAGACGATATGATGTAAAAATGATATGTTGTTTTAAGCAATTGTAATTTACTATGCATGTTAAAGAGGCTGTTATTATATTATAAGATATTAAGATGGTAAAATTTGGGTATACATCAAGAGCTCCTGCGACTTTTCCTACTTTTCTTGATCAATGGTCCGGCAAGAAGTATGCCAATGTATACTTGCCGATTTATTTGACTTTTCCTACTTTTCTTGAAACAGAGTCTACCAAATTTGAAAATTCTTGATCTCCGTCTTTCATATAAGCTAATCACCACACCAGATTTTGATGGCCTTCCATGCCTTGAAAGATTGATTTTATCAGATTGTGAGAGTTTGGAAGAGATTCATCCATCAATTGGATATCACAAAAGGCTTGTTTTCGTGAACCTGACCTGCTGTTCAAGCCTTAAAAGGTTTCCACCCATCATACACATGAAAAAATTGGAGACTCTTAATCTCTTGGGTTGCAAACAACTTCAACAGTTTCCGGATATCCAGTCGAACATGGATAGCTTGGTAACCCTTAATTTGAGTTGGACTGGTATAGAAATAATCCCACTGTCAGTTGGACGATTTTGTACCAACCTTGTTTCCTTACGTTTAAGTTATTGTAAAAACCTGAAAAGGATAGAGGGAAACTTTCATCTCTTAAGAAGTTTGAAAGACCTGGATCTCAGGGGTTGTCGTGTTGGGTTACAATCTTTTCATCAAGATTACCTTCCAGCCTCTCTCAAATCCCGTGTCTCAAGCTCTTCAATTTGTCACACTGCCGGAACCTTATAGAATTGCCAGACCTCCCATCAAGCATAGCTATTCTCAAAGTAGATGGTTGTCACGCACTTGAAATTGTAAGAGATTTATCAGACTATAAATGGTTGTGGAAAGTCTCACTTTGGAGGAGAGCGAATAAGAGGGTACTACTTTCTATGCTTGAGGTATAACTCTTATCTTGTTTTTTAGTTTCAATCTTTTTTGCTTTATGAGTGTCGTAAGTCCCAATGTTGAACCATCAAGCAGTTTTAAAAAAATTGTTACATTGCAACTTCGACACAATTGGTACAGTGAATTTAGTGGATTTTTATTATCATTACGTGCTCGTAATTGCAATTCCGGGATGTGTATCATAGTTATTAAGCAGGAGATGTCTACGGATCACTCTGAAGAGTCTGATGAAGATTGGGAACAATGTAACTATGAAAGGGTGAGTTATGTACCCTTTAGTTAATTGCGGCACATCCCATGGTTCAATCCTATATACACTAAAAATATTACATTTCAGAGTAAAAGTAGTAGAACTGAAATATGTGATCTTAGTGTAGAACTTGTGTGTAGTAAAAGTAAAATAGGTGATTTAAACGAACACCCAATCGATTACTAAGAGTGCTTTGACATCATATATGATTCAAAGTCCTCTGACAATAGTGTTGTAGGTAAACTCCAAGATTTTGTTGACCCCCGACAGTAGTGTTGTAGGTAAACTCCAAGATTTTGTTTCTAGCATCGTCAACAACTATTACTCGGCCTTAGTTTCAACATAATTAGGCCCATATTTTGTTACCATTTCCAGTTTGCTTTTGCTTCTCCAACATATTCAGTCTAAAAAAAGTTGTAATAATTTTTTCTTTATTATCTCACAAGACTTCACATTCTATACTTTTTTCATTACTAGGTTTCATATCGTTTTTGCTGGTTGTTGCTCCCCTTTATGCATATTGTCGTATGTGTAACCAACAAAGGTATGTTATTTATAGAGGAGGATACAAGACGGGTCAAAATGAGTTAAGAGTTGAAACGACATGTTTATACAGGCCAAAATGGGGTTGGTTCTCCACACACTTTTTTTTTTTGTATTTTTCTATGTTTTTTTTTTCAATTCTAGTGTACTGACAGCTGACTATCATACAAAAACATTATTGTTAGAATAAGATTGTTCATTGTACTGACAGTGGCGAAGCTTGACCCGAATGACTGGGGGTCGAAAACGTATATACCCAAAAATTTCTATACAAAAACAACATATATAACACTATTGAGCGAAAAGTTTGGGGGTCGGATGCCCCCGGCCCCTTCTATACTTCCCCCTGGCCGTCGATATTTTTATGGGATTGTAATAATGGAGTGGTGTGTGTTTTTGGACTTTGGTGAACTGTTTTGCTTGTATGTATATTTTGGTTCTCTAGCTTAGCTAGCTTCTTGCTAGCCTGATCCTGGTGGAATGAATGCAGCATCATCCGTGATCTCGCTTGAACCAAAAGACAATGAAACCGGTGTCAGATTCAAATCGGTTCTTCTCTTAATAGCAGCCATGAAATCGTAGAAAATTGGCTTTGAGTAACCGATTGTAGTCGCTAATAATCCCAATTGTCTCTTGTTCTTGCTAACCTTATTTCCTCCTTTTATCAAGAAAATTCTTCAAATCATCGAATTTTCCATACCGTGATGTAACAAAAACAAAGCGTTAGCTAAATGGGTTAGCATATCCGAATCAAATTTTTATCAAGTAGAAAGAAACCTTGCTGGGTTCTTGGGGGTTGCGACTTGCAAGTCAGTACTCGTTCATGATCCAATTGGTTCGTGACCCATGTGGGGGGTTTCCTTTGCAAAACACGAGTGTTATCTTCATTCCCCCAACTCTATTGTTTTCAAAACTAACAATTTGCTTATCTAATCTGGTTGCTTTCCGATACCCTCATAAAGTAGCCCGATCCGTTCAGTTCTCATTCTAGTATTTGATTTCTTTTGTGCTAAAAGAAAATCGCAGTCACCGAACACATAGAACCAAAAGCTTACAATGAATCAATTAAAGCTTTGTTTGTAAGAAAAAATGCTGAATATTTGATCTAGCATAACTCTTGACGTCTGGAGATTCCATTTTTTTTTCTCTTTTGTGTTAAAGTTCATATGATAATCATATGTATAGTTATAGTTTGATAAGTTACATCTGACAAGTTGGTGATAAAGAGTGCTCGCGATATCCGAAAAATATCCGGGCCCTACCACCCATTGATATTTTCTTAGGTAACTATTTTCTCTAAATAATCAAGACCCAAAAATATCCGAAACCGAAACGGTTATAGCAATAACCAATTCCAGCCATTAAAACGAGAAACCAGAACCGGTTCAATAACCGAAACCAGTTATTAAAAATAACCGATTTGTGTACCTCTACCTATATATATGTTTTATAAACCTTGACTATCAATTTTTTTTCCTAAAAGTTCTATGGATATATACCCTCAAATCGAGCCCAAAAAACAATCCAATAACGTGGACTTACAGCCCAATTAGAATACATTCAAGGCCCAATAATCGTTTAGCATCATCCTTTCTTCCTTTTCACAGCTTTTAATTCGGTCCATACTTCTTTAATTTAATATGTGAAAAGCAGCTAGTTCATGATATTCGATTTTTCATATCTTCATATACCGCCGTTTCTTTTCTCCCATTCAAATGTCCCCTTCAACAAAGTCTTGTAGTTTCATGCAAACCAGTTGTTTGATGAAATGCCTCAATGAACAATCTCACTTATTATGCTCCTATTCAACTTTTGTTTGTCTTCAACCCTTATTTTTAATAGGTGGTATATGTAGCTATTGTGATTATATTTTCATGTTTTGTTATGTCTAATCGATTCATATTCAAATTCATTTTTAT
Organism: Helianthus tuberosus; assembly: GCA_030545235.1. Lineage (NCBI taxonomy): Eukaryota > Viridiplantae > Streptophyta > Magnoliopsida > Asterales > Asteraceae > Helianthus > Helianthus tuberosus. The sequence goes on from CM060393.1 coordinate 7,064,094, forward strand.
GTTAATGTTATATGCTTAGTGAATTAAGAACCGAAAAGGTTGATGACATTGCACCATCATCAAATTCATTGGAAATTAATTAAATTAACATGTAGGATTTATGAGGCATTACACAGAAAGATAGACATTTTAGATTGGAACGAATCATGAGTTTTTATACTTCGGAATGTTACATTCAAATTTGCAGGTTTAGTTTAAGACCAAATTTGCAGGTTTATTTTAATGCATTAAATATTTCTAAAATACTTTGCAATTTGTTTTTTTTTTTTTTTTAATTTGTTTCTCTCTGGTAGTACTTGTGAATCTCTAATTGACATGTCTCATTTTCAAGAGTAAAATGCACGGATTGTTCCTGTGGTTTGGTGAAATTTCACCTTTAGTCCCCAACTTTTCAGAATTACACTCTTAGTCCCTGTGGTTTGACAAGTTGTTACTCGGATAGTCCCTAAAGCGGATGAAGGTTACTCGGATAGTCCCTGTGGTTTGACAAGTTGTTACTCGGATAGTCCTTGTCATTTCACACCCACTTAACCAGAAAAACTAACCTCCATCCGCTTTGGAGACTATCCGAGTAACAACTTGTCAAACCACAAGGACTAAGAGTGTAATTTTGAAAAGTTGGGGATAAAAGGTGAAATTTCACCAAACCACAGGGACTATCCGTGCATTTTACTCCATTTTCAATTTGAATTCTTTTTGTTAAATTTTTCTTTGTGAGAAAGGATGGTGCTCATCAATTAGGCTGCCATTGATTTCAAGAATGTAAAAATGATATGATTCTTACACGATTGAAGTTTACTATGTAGTATGTATGTTACAGAGTTATATAAATAGTAAAAATTTGTGTACAATAAGCTCCTGCCTAAGGCAACAAAGTATGCAAATGGGACAGGAAAACCTTCTAAGATATTAATAAATATGCTGATTTATCTGAATTTATTTGACTTATCTCCAAGATGTACGGTTCCTAAGAAAAGTAGAACTTGTAACCACCATAAACTGATTTGTAACTATCAAAAACATTTGGAACTTTAAAACCAGTGGCGAAGCTTGACCGAAGAGACGGGGGGTCGAAAACGTATATACCCAAAGATTTCTATAGAACCGGGGGGTCGAAAACATATATACCCAAAAATTTCTATACGAAAACTACATATATAACACTATTGAGCGAAAAGTTCGGGGATCGCCCCTCCCCCCTCAATCCTGCGCCCCTGTTCAAACCCATATGTCATACATAGAGGGGGCAATCTTGACTCAAAGCCTTTCAAGTGGGTCAGTTTGGGTTGCTTTTAAAGTTATATGGGTTGGTTTTGGTAAGATATTTTAACTAAATGGGTCACTTGAAATCCATCTTGTTATTTTTCGGGTTAAAGCGGGTCGACAACATTAAAGAAATGGGTCGATGTGGGTTAGTGTCTTAAAGAAACGGGGCAGGTTTCGGATCGGAATGGGTTCAGTTCAAATTGAGTTTCGGGCCGAGACGGGTTTCGGTACGACGCAGGTTTTGGGTCGGAACGGGGTCGGTTCGGGTCGGGTTTCGGGCCGACACGGGTTTCTGCATGGGACGAGTTTCGGATCGCAACGGGTTTTGGGCCGACACGAGTTTCCGCACGAGACGAGTTTCGGGTCGGAACAACTTTCGTACCGTTTCGACCCGTACCGTTTCGACGCGAGCCGTTTCGATGCGTACCGTTTCGACGCGTACCGTTTCGACACGTACCGTTTCGACGCGTTCCGTTTCGACCAGTACCGTTTCGAACCCAAAGTTATTGCTAAACAGGCCCAGCGGTTACTAACGGAGATCTGAGCCCAAGATGGAAAAGAAACGGAGGTGGAGTGTTTGTTGTCTTCGTCTTGTTGCTTACAAGATTCAACTGAAAGTCGATGAGCCGCTCGTGCACCTTTTTAAACCAAGATACTGATACTAGTTGTAGTTTTCTAGTTATAAGGGCCAAAACAATCAGATATTGAAGAAGCAAGTTATAAGTTGCTGTACAAAAACTGATTACTGAGTATAAAAGCAAAGTAATATACTAATTCCTAACTAATAAATTCTTCAACTGATTATCTAAATCTAATTCACGAAGTCGCAATAATCACGTTTCAAACACTGCAACTCCAACAAGCAATGGCTTCTGCTCGCTCATAGACTTCACACGACACCGTTTTCAACTCTCTACAACCTTCTATTTGCTGCAATTTCATTCTAATTTCACCGTATACACGATGATGTCTCCGAATCACACTCCGTATGATCGAACCTCTTCTCATACCGCTAAACATTTAAAAAAAAATTTAACCAACCCGACCGACCCCTGAAACCCGTTCTGACCCGAACCCGTTTCGACCCGAACCCGTTCCAACCCGAACCCGTTTTGACCCGAACCCGTTTCGACCCGAACCAAAAAACCCTTTTTTTAATTGACCTGTTTTGACCCGAACCCGTTTCGACCCCACCCCGTTTTGACCCGACCCGACCCGTTTGCCAGGTCTAGTCATACATTCAAGATGTTAAACTTGATTCTGTTTATACTCCTTTTTTACACTTGAAATTCATTATCACTACTTTTAGATTCAAATGTAGAACTTAATAAATGCGGAATTTTTACAATCTACTAACAGTTTAAGAGCATTCATATCCATTCTATCAAATTCTGAGTGTGAAGCTTTTATAATGTAAAAAGTATAAAAAGTGGTTGTAAGTGGAAGAGAGAGAAAATGTTACTGTTCATCTGTATATTAGGAGGGACACTGTTCACCCCCTATAATTTTTTAATATATTTTGAAAGTGGTTGTGAGTGAATTAGAGAGAAAATGTAATGATAAAGGTATAAAAAATATTATTTAATTGAAAAGGAGAGAGAAAATATACTATTTTTAGTGTAATTTAGAGTGAAAATACAATCGAATGGATGTGAAAGCTCTAACACAATAATATTTATGCAATGGACTATCCATTTGTTTGAAAGTACTAGTGGTAATTCTGAACACCACCTACGTTACTAACAATTTAGCCCACTTATAAATATCCAAGGCCCAATTAATGTCCAAAACTGCAACCACTGAGGATGGGTGTTCGATTAAAAATCAAAACAAATTATCTATTTTATTTGTAAAATGGTGGTTATATCCCTTATGTTAAGACCATTTGGTGTGGTGGAGGGGCATGAACAGAGGGCGGTAAACGTCATGTGGTAGCCACGTAAGTAAGAGGATGTGGTAAAAAAGCACAGGATGGTGTTGGGTGTGGAAAGGGTCCCACCTAGTGTTAAAAAAAACTAACCAATCACAAACTTTTACCACAAACCACCAATCAACTCGTGTCACATCACCAACCAAATTGCCCTCAATGCCGGTGAAGAATCCTCCGCCCCCCACACAACGCCGTGGAAAATGCCAAGACCGGGTGCTTTTGTGGGTGTGGACTGCCTCCACGCTAGATTTTCATGCCCACACCGTTGGTAACACCGCTGGAGGTCGCTTTTCATGTGAGAAATGCATACTGCTTGTTTCGTATCGTTTTTCTTTTAACTTAAGAGTTTTTGATTCGTCGATATGTGTTCGATTAAGCAAGTAGTGCTTGTTTCGTATCGTTTTTCTTTTAACTTAAAGAGTTTTTTATTCGTCAACATGTGTTCAACTAAGCAAGTTAATTAATTCATGTTATCACCGGATTTCAAATATTTAGTTTGTATCATCAACAAAGTCAACATCAGTCATATATATATTATAAGTTTTGTCCTTTATCTTTATACCACTTTTCAGGTTGTTGGTGCAGTTTTGTGTCTGTCGCGTGTTGTTGATACATATTATGTGGACGCGACTCGGTTCGGTTCGACTCAGTTCGGTTCGACCCGGTTAGGTTCGCCTCAAGCCCGACGTCACGACATTCCTCCGTCGTGCGCTCCAGAGTTCGACACGCGAAGCACGAAGCGCCGCGAGCCGGTTCCCGCCGCCACATCATCATGACATCATCATGATGATGCCATGATGATGTCACATGTTGACTAAAGCTTTATAATTTGAATGTTTGAGAAACATATGTACGTGAATGTATATGGGCCAATCAACTTCTTTTATCAGAATGAAGGTTGGGCCGAATCAAAGCACTTGGGCCGAAATCCATTATTTGAACATGCATGTCGACGAAACATAAAGCGTTTCGTCGACTTTGGAGTTTCGCCGTAGCCATCCCGTTTCGTCAAAGATATAGACGAAACGACATGTGTTTCGTCGACAACAACAGTTTCGTCGTATCCTGTTCTGTTTCCTCGTGTCTGTCTTTATATATATTCAGATAGAATTCACAGACTAGTTAGAACACAGAACACACACACGAGAGAACCAGAGAGAGTTTACAGAGATTATTTTGTAAACATTGTATTGTAACAGTTTCAAGTATTAATACAATGGAGTGTTAATCGTTGAGTCTCGTGTTTATCATTTACGTGTTCGAACTTGGTTTAACTTACCCATTTGGATTCCGCACTCTCGGGTTTGTCGGAAAACAGGAATAGAGGTTACTCAATCCTCCGGGTTGACCTACAATTGGTATCAGAGCATTTGGCTCGATTCCTTGTTAAAACCAAGTTGTTTTCTTGATGTTTCATAGTTTTTCATGTGTTTTTACTGAGTTTTGATTTTAAAGTTCATACATTTCTGGAAAAACTGTTTAAAACCATTGAAAATCTTAGTGTTTTGCTATTAGTTTTTATAAAACCATTGTTAAAATACATGCACACATGTTGAGATTTGGTTTTGAGTAAACTTTTGTGCAAAAATTGTTGTTCGGAAACTTTCCGGCACCGGAAAACTCATCGGTTTCATCAGAATATTCATCAAGTTCATAAGTGTTATTCATAAACCTATGTGTTTGATCTTTGATAATATTATTGTTGAAGTGTTGTTGATTAAAATACATTAAGTTGAATTTGGTGTACATTGATATGATGAAAGTTGAAAAAGGAGTCCTTTCAGTAAGGAGTCTTTGACAATTTGAAAGGTTTGTGTCAGGATAAGGTTTATAATATAAGATAATATTGTTTGTAAAAAATATCTTACAGGTTGGACACTTTAGTCAACGAAACACCCACATATTTCGTCATAATTGTTTTTGACAAAACATCTATTTTCACATTGAGAGTTTCGTCGTAACATGTTAACCCATAGAGTTTCGTCGTCACACATATTTCACTTTTAAGTTTCGTCGAACAAAATCATCAACCAGTTTCGTCAATAGAGGGTTTCGCCAAGACCATGAGTTTCGTCGCGTCACTTGTAATTTTTTTTTAACAGAAGCTTTGCAAATCATATTTAACTGTTTGATTTGAGTGATTTATTCAGGTATTCGTCATTAAATATTCGAAATGAATCCGGATTGGTGGGGTACTCCGTCAACTGCAGAGAGCAAGTATATAAACACGCGTTTATCTCCCTCATGGGCCGAATCTCCCGCACCCGCATCTAATACAGAAAGCAAGTATACAAACACGCGTTTGTCGCCATCATGGGCTGAATCTCCCGCAACCGCATCTTCGCAAGCGAATCAAATGTCAACAGGTCAATGGGCGTTTGTTTCAAATCAAACTCCAAGTATTCAAAGTATACTCCTAAGCGAGAGCGAGACCGGAAGTCTAAATCGCCCCCTGAAACTGATGCACATAAACGAATATCCTGGATGGGTAGATAGATTCCATACGTGTGTCAATGGGCAAAACACGGAATTGTGGTTACGTTTTACTACAGATTTCGATCAAGCTCTTGAGGTTGCCGCTTCAACTGCCGCTACATTTGCAGATCTTACTGAAGACGAGAAAAAGGCATATGATCTAGAAAAGAAAGCATATGCTATTCTGACTCAGGCGATGAGCAAGGAAATATATCATCTGTGACAACTCTCAAATTTACATGTATTCCGTACAAATTATTAATGATAATTAAAGTGTCTGACGACTGCGTGGAATTACTTAACTGCTTTCTGATATCTGTGTTATGCTCACACGTATTTGTTAATATACCAATAGTATACAGATAAGTCACTAAATAGTCCGTTATATTTTCCTAAGTGTTAGAAAGTAAAAAACGTTACAAAATGTATAAATAGGACACCTTTCGGATTAATTAAGCGCTTTAACGGAACAGTGTCGAACCGAACAACCGGACTTCACCCGGAACCCAAAAATATTGCAAGAAGCATTGTTTTTATTTTTCTGAGCTAGTCTTGGTTCCTGAACACTATAACACACTACATAATTCATGTTACACACTAGACGCAACACTTACACTTAAACACCCTACTAAATCACCTACTTACCACTCAAAGTTACATTTAACCCCCCCCCCTAATACCATACGGCCACTAGCATGGCCCCACCTCCAAAATCTTATGAGATTTATTATGATCTTACTTGATCTTGTTTAAGATCCACCTAGATCCATTTAGATCATGTATGTACTAATGCCAACATATTACACCTTGGTTAATAGAAATGTATGGTTATAAGAGACACAAGGCTCATCATCTCACCCACACTTGATCACCCACTCACCTCCTTCCCCTTCTCCCCATTTGCAGCCGAGAACAAGCACACCCCACCCCACCGTCATCATTTCACTCCCAAGTAAACCATACATTCACAAAGGTGCAATAAGGTGATTAAGGAAGCTTGGTGTTCTCGGAACTTGAAAGACCACCTTCGTTTGCTTTTATCCATCACTTTTCTACACTCGAACCCTCCTAGCCTTGTGCTAGTGGTAAGAACTTAGATCCATTCATTCTTCATGTTATTTAAGTGGTTAATAAGTGATTTGATGATTAAAGTTATGAAACACTAAAGAACTTGCACTAAAGTCTTGAACATGTTGGTTAATGGATGAATATGTGTGTAAAACATGTAGATCTTGTGTCATTATGATGATTGGCTGATTATCTGATGTTGTGCTGAATAATATTAGTATGTGATATTGTTGTGGTCACTAAACTTGTTAAAGGAATTGATCGAACACGATTTAGAAGGTTAAACACAAAAGAATCAGAATCTGTCCAACTTTTACAGCCCACTTCTGTTGGCTGTAAACAGGTCTTAACCTCAACGAAAAATCGATATTTTGAATCTAAAATATGTTATTATGAAATACGGTTCTAATGGCACCGGAATCGTAATTTTTGGACTCCGTTTACTATTTTTAAAGTGTTAATTTGTAACAGCTACTTAAGCTGAATTTTGACAGCAATAAATGGGTGTCGTACTTTCAGTCATAACCTGAGTTTTGTGATGAATCGGACCATGAAAATTTTACTGTAGATGATAACTGAAGTATTTGTAATTACCCCACTGGAATTTCGCAAATCGGACTTACGATGAATTTTTAATAAATTGTTTCGTGGACTGTGGTCAGAAATACATAAATCTGAGTTCAGTCCCGAATATGAATTTTTATAAAATATTGGTGATGAACCGGACCCCGATATTTTTACACAATAAAATATGGAACGTTTAAGACATTCTGTAAAAATTTGGGAATTTTTGGAACATGTTAACTATTTTATTAAAATCCCCGAAAACAGCCCAGTTTCGAGTATAAAAGCTGAAACGACATAAGTAGTGATTTGCGTGTCTAAATGTCGACTATGCTATCTGTGAATGATCTAACATGTTATATGTGTTATATGCATTATTGTATGTTTGCTTATGAGTGGGGAATGGATGGGAAGTATATATGGGCGTAAATCGTTAAAGTGTGTGCTTGTTATGTGGTAGAAGTAATGTGCAAATAAACCGTACGTAGGATACGTGTTATGCATGAGAAACTGATTGTTATCCGTACCTTATTAGGACGCGATTGACCGACCTTGACTGTTAACTGTATTGAGAATCTAACCGAGCAAACCGAGGTGAGTTCACACACTTTCTAAGGCATGGGATTCCCGGTGGTTTGGGAATGGGTTAAAGAATTAAAACTAAATCTACATATCCTCCTTGGGTAGGATATGTACGGCCATCCTCCATAGAGCGGATGCCATTATTAATCCTACGAATTCTCCTGGTGCAGAATACGTACGTTCGTCCTCCTGGTGCAGGACAACAACCTTAAAACTAGCTAGACAAAACTCTATCATGAAGTCCCTCAATTTATATCGACTTAATCGCCGAGGCCAATGGCGAGCGGGTCATTAGTTAATAGCGCTATTAGGTTTAACAAACCTCACACCGTGCCAGTCAGACGGGCGTGTACTAATGGACTATGGCAGATTGTCAGTGATGATAGACACTGATATAGGGCACAACTTATTTGCGTAGCAGTCGATATCATTCCGTCTAGTAGTTCAAACGGGGAAAACCCCCACTGATCATGGTTATGGATTGGGTAAAGAAAAAGAGAAATGGTTAAACATACTTTCAACTACGGGGTAACCCCCACGGCAAATAAGCCAACGAAAGTCAAACCACGTTTTCAGAAACAACTTAAAACTAAACAACCAAACGTGAACTCACTCAACTTTGTTGTTGACTCGTTGTTACATGCCTTACAGGTCGCTAAATGCTTGGAGCTTGCACGGGGAAGGAGTCGTTGTGGTGTACGGACTGTTATGTTCCGTGCTTAATATTTAAATCCTTATGAACTTACTAAACTTGCGTTTTGAAACTTTAACTTATGAACTATGGACTTATGCTTTTGAACTCACGTTTATGCTTCCGCTGTTTAAACCAAACAAGGTTAACTAGCTTTGGTCACCAATCGTATTATGTTTGGTTTTATTTACTTAATTGTGTTGTTCAATATGATTGGTGGCTCGATCCTGGTCATGTCACGCCTCCAAGCGGTGATACTCCGCATGGTGGATTTTGGGGGTGTGACATCATCAGTTCGTCAGCTTCAAGACGTCAAAGCGATTGTGGGATGCATTGAAGACAAGGGGTCTAGGAAATGAAAAGTCACGCCAATTGCGACATGATTTACCCAAAAAGGAGTTTGATGGTTTCACTTGTATGGAAAGTGAATCTTTGGGAGATATGACAAGTAGATTCTATCATCTGCTGACTGAATTGAGTAATTACGGGGTAGTAACAACTCCAGCAGAGGTAGTCACAAAGTTTGCCGATGCATTGCCACCTCAATGGAATAGTTTCTTGGAAATCCTGAAGTACAATGGCGCATTGGCAACGACAAACATCAATGACTTCGTTCAGCTCTTGGAGAACAAAGATCAGGAAGAAACCCTAAAGGCGAAAAGGGTTCCAGTGCGACAAAATCCTGATATGTATTATGGAACTTCTAGCACTTCTGCAAGACCAGTTTCACATGCTCCACTTCAAACGGCGTTTGTCACAAGCACAGATTTATATGGCAATACGATACAAGTTCATGTAAAGCCAGCTCCAACCACAGACTTGTATGGAAATCCTCTACAACCAGCTCCACAACAGCAAAGCTATCGGCCATCTACCGTAGCAACTGATTTGTATGGGAATCCACTTCCTGTTCAACAACAAGCTTGTTATGGAAGCACATCATCTGCTGGTCAGCCATCAAAGTCAAATACAGTACGGCTTGACATGTCAAACTTCTCCAAAGTTAGCGTTGAAGTAGCTAAAGATCATATGGAGATACTAAACACATTGGTGAGCTCGTATTGTGGGTTGATTGCAGGGAAGATCGGAAACATCAATCTAACTCAAGAAGATTATCAGCAGATCGATAAAGAAGAGATGGATATGATGGACATCAAATGGGCTTTCGCCAGTGCTGTAAGGCGAGCAAAAGACTTCATGGAACGGACGGGTAGAACCAGCTTGGAAAGCAAGAAAGATACCAAGTATGGGTTCGACAAGCAATCCGTCAAGTGCTTTAACTGTGGTGAACGTGGTCATTTCAAGCGTGAATGCACAAAGCCAGCACAGCATGGGAACCAGAATCCTTTCAGAGGTCAAGGCAACCAGGCGAATCAAAATCAAGCCAGGAATGACGATCGCACCTTGGTCCCTGCAAACAATCAAGCAGGACCATTGAACACCAATCAAGCTCTGGTGGTACAAATAGATGAAGGTTGCGACTGGTCAATGCAATTAGGCATTGGTGATCAGGGAGGAGCAGCTTATTTTGCTGAAACTGCTAAAGATTTGAAGCACGCCAGTGGTGGAGAATCTTCCGCCAGTGGTGGTGAATCTTCAGATGAAGAAAGTTCTGGTTATTCAAGGAGTTCAGATGAGGAAACCTCAGGCGAAGATTATTCTGGTGATGTATCTAGTGGGAGAATCGATGAAGATATCGATGAATTGTTAGGAGAAGCTGCAGCAATGAATGATAGAAGATCTATTCTGGTGGATCAAGCTGCTTATTCTTCTTCTTCTTCTTCTTCTCTTCGTTCAGCCTTTATGGCTAATGGCGGCAGTTCATCAAGCCAGGTATGTTTCGATGAACCAACTGTTGTTAATTGTGATAATTGTGCTAGCTTAAGTGTTAAATGTGCTGATTTGGATGCTAATATGTCTGAGTTGCAAAGCAAACATGATGCTTTAAATGCTGAATTGTTTGACTTGCAAAACAAACATGTTTCGTTAGATGCTAAGTGGTGTGATTTGCAAAGCAAACATGAGGCTTTGCAAAACAAATATGAAGTGACAAATATCCACAATCAAAAGTTGATAGTGGATCTCTCGAAATGCAAAGAGGCTAACATGTTTTATGAAAACCATGAAAAGGAATTTAAAACGGTGGTTGCAAATTTAAGAAAAGATAAAACCGAATTGACAAAAATGGTTTCAAGAAAACAAACTGACATAAACTGTTATATCAATCGTCTTGAGATCATGCAAAAAGAGTTAGCCTGTACAAAGTGTGAAAGTGAGGCGATCCGGCTTAAGCTAGACAGTTATTCAAACTCTAGATATGTGCTGGATCACATCATTGGCACACAAAAAGAGCAAAAGGATGTCACGTGCATTGGATACAAGAAATGTCCACCGCCTGTTAGACAAAATTATGATGCCATGCCTGATGAGGAGAATATAATTCATTATGAGGAATCTGTTCCTTTAGACATTGAGGAATTTGCAACGGGACTTGGATACAAACCGAAAGTATCATCAGATTTGGATGTGTCAGCAGATACATGTGTGTCTTCTGCTGAACAGAATCAGGATCCTCCAGTTATTGTTGAGGATGCTGATTCTTCTGATGATGAATCCGATGATACTGACTCAGCACAGTCTGATGCGGTAATCAAAGAAGAGGACATACCTCTTGAGAATCATATTCTATGTGATCCTCCTGCAAAACCTGCTAAGACTGCTCTGGTGGAGTCCACGTCTGCAAAAGAGTCTGAGAGTGTGAATTTGCTGTACACTCTTGTTGGTGATGATAAAATCTACTCTGACAATGATTTACCTATTAAGAATGTTAATCAATCTTTAATTATTAAAATTTTTGAAGATTCAACAAGTAAGTTCTTGGGAAAGACAGGATCACACGTTGTGGTAACACAGTGTCTTCCGATTCCAAGGGCTGAAATTCACAAACAAAATGGCAATCAAAGATTACCAACTGAGAAAGTTCAGCAAAATCGCACCAAACCAAAAGGTAAATCACCGACTCAAGGTCAAAAGAAACAGACCCAAAAGAAGAACAAGAAAGTGAACTTTGTGAAATCGACGGGAACAGATAAACTTGAAACATTTGCCAATAAATCTAACTTAGATCATGTTAATCAAGTTAAAATGTTGAAAAGAAATGAACCAAATAGTTCAAAACCAAGTACCTCGGGATCACAAAGTTCATCATCAACAAGACAATCACATGATACTTCGGGGTTTGTAAAACGAAGATCATGTTTTTCATGTGGCACAGTTGGACATATTATTCGAAATTGTCCATATCTTCATAAACAAAAAGCCAAAGTTGATGATCCCCGTGACCAAATTGACCGCAAGCGATCTGTTTCATCAAAACCAAATCCCCGTATTGTAAAAGAAAGGGAAAAGAAACAAAAACGCCAACAGGTTAAGAAAATTGAAAAGGCGATTAAAACCGACGTGGTTAACAAAACATCTGTTTCTGTCAAACCAGACAATTCAAAAACTTCAGACAATCATGAAGTTAAAATTTTAAGGAATAAAACTGGTAAAACAAAACAGACCTGGAAACCAAAAACGGTTACTGAATCAGGGGGAACATCACAATTTCCGCAACATCGAGAAGTTCAAGTAACTTACGTTGATGAAAATGGAAGACCCAAGACCACAAAGGCTTGGGTCCCCATCTCCAACTAATCATGTGAGTACATGTGCAGGGTGTTCCAGGAGGAACTTTCAGCAGTCATTGAATTGTTGATAGTGGGGCATCCAGGCACATGACAGGCGACATGAAACTTCTCTACGACGTTAAATCTATTAGAGTAGGTTATGTTGCTTTTGCTGGAGATAAAGGCGGGTATATTACAGGAGAAGGAATGGTATCCAACGGGGTTGTAAGTTTTGACAAGATTAACTTTGTACAACAGCTTGATCACAATCTTCTTAGCGTTTCACAAATCTGTGATAAACAGTTTTCAGTACACTTTGATGCAAATGGATGTTATGTGCTGAAACCCGGCTTCAAGATTCCAAAAGAATGGATTCTCTTATCAGATCCAAGGATAAACGATTTATATGTTCTTGATATGAGCCAAGCTATTACAACGACTGTACAAGCAACTTGTTTTATTACCAAAGCCACGGAAAAAGATTCAATCTCTTGGCACAGACGTATGGGTCACATTCACTTACGAAAAATGAATCATTTGGTCTCGAATGAATTAGTGAATGGTGTTCTTCTTAAAAATTTCCATCTTCAAGACATCTGTGTTTCATGCCAAAAAGGAAAGCAAACTAAGAAACGACATCCGACAAAGAAGATCAACACGGTGGCAGTTCCTCTTGAACGTTTGCACATGGATTTGTTCGGTCCTGTCAAGCACAAAAGCATCAGGAATGATCAATACTGCCTCATAATAACTGATGATTATTCAAGATTTTCTTGGGTAGCTTTTATGGCTCACAAGAGTGAAACTTTCGGTATTATCAAAAACTTGATCATTCAGATTGAGAATTTGTATAAGTTGAAGGTTAGACGGATACGCAGCGACAATGGTACTGAATTTAAAAATCATGCCATGGCGGAGTTTTGCATATCAAAAGGTATTCTTCACGAATTTAGTGCGGCTTATACTCCTTAACAGAACGGCGTCGCTGAACGTAAAAACCGCACTTTGATCGAGACTGCTAGGACTATGTTGGTAGAGTCGCAGTTGCCCATTCCATTCTGGAGTGAAGCTGTGGCCTCCGCATGTTACATGATGAGTCGAGTCCTTATAGTCAAAAGACACAACAAGACCTTCTTTGAGCTTCTTCACAAACGGAAACCAGATTTGTCATATCTTGAACCGTTTGGAGCTCCTTGCACAATGATCGATCCTAATGGAAAGTTTGGGGCGAAAGCTATTGAAGGTCACTTTCTTGGTTATGCCACCCCGAACTTAAGAGTCTGGAATCTAGAGACTAAAAGGGTTGAGGAATGGTCTGAGGTCAGAGTACAAAGACACACTTTGCCAGTCAAAAATCCAGGTCAACCATGGATGTTTGAGTACGATGACTTTTTCAATTCGATCAATGTTGAAGCCGTTGAAGAAAATGCTGCGGCAAGTACGATTACGGTTTTGAATTCCTAACTACTCATATTTTAGCCGATAATTCTGCTGCCTTATCTTTCACTAGAAATCCTGTGCAGCATTCAAAGACCAAACACATTGAAATTAAGTATCACTTCATATGTGATTGCTTTGATAAAAGGCTAATAGATGTTGTTAAGGTCCACACTGATGACCAACGTGCCGACCTTTTTACCAAAGCATTTGATAAATCAAGATTTGACTTTTTATTATTGGTAAACGGCATTAAGGTCAAGCAAGAGTAATCCGCATCGGAAAATCGTTTTTGTAAATATCTTTGTGTTTTTTAAAATTATTGTAAGTTTGTTGATTTTAGGGGGAGTAAATCCAAATTTGAAAAATTAAAAAACATCAAAAAATGTCAAAAACCCAAAAACAATAGAAAAACAAAAATGAGTTTCCTGGCGAGCAAAAGAGAAAATGATAGTACATCAGTGGTCTGTTGAAACCTTTTTAAATTGAAATGCAAAATGAAAAATGTTAAGTAGCTCTATATAAGATGTATCGGTAGGCTCACAATCATCTTAAAGTGTGCAGGGTGATATAAACTTAAATCGACTGAAGACCAGGTGGGAACCGCTCATTGGCATATGGTCTTAGTACCGAAATTTCATTTGAGAGATTGCCGAGGTTCTGAGATATGTGGTCTTTATGTTGTTTATCATCTGGGTATCATGGTTGTTTCTTTTACCGAAAAACAAACGGAGACGAAGTCTAGATCTTCCATGATATCATACATACGTGTACATACTGCATACTACCTCAATAAGTGATCAACAATCACATGTCCACAAAATAAGTGATAATATATCACATTTATCCGGGAGTCAAGTTCGTCTCTTTGCTGTACGAAAGTACTGACCTGTTCACGGACTTGCTCTTGTGCCCCTCATGCATCTGAAAATCAAGTTCCTCATCAATAAGTGATTCTATCACATAGGGCTTGTTTTCAAATCAAAATAAGTGAGTTTCTCACATTTTCATATACGTCAAAACAGATGATAAATGGTATACTCACCAGTAAGATGAACTCTCGTGCATACCTTGATACGGGAATGTGTCTTGATGTGGATGAACACCGGTCGGTAAGTATAAATCATACACTAATCGTATCCCCTCGCCATGATTACATCTGATAAGTTGAGCTTATGTGGATAACAATACCGATAATTGTTATAGGATGTTTATCTATATGTTAACAAAAAGAACAACAAGAGCGTTTTGGCATGACCGTACACTGATATGATTCTCTTACCCTCGAAACTCGCAAAAAGAATGTTTGTACATATTTAATTTTCTTAGTTTCTGCAACTCTGTATATATTTATTTACTGCTTTCAGTCTCTAAGTTTGAAATATTCAAAATGCCAAAAAGATTTTAGGTGTGTTTTAATATAAACTTTATAAAAGTCAAAAAGATTTTATTTCTGCTTTAGTTTTGATTAACCGATGTTGAAACTCAAGTCTTCGTTGCCTGAAATCTGATGAAAACCAAAATGACTGAATCTTCATAAACGGTTAGAGTTTGCAAGTTTTGAAAGTTAATAATCAAAATTGAAAAATCTGTTAACTTTTCAAACTAAGTTGTCGGATGGTAGTTGAATGAGAATTGGTCTCATTTGTGTCATTCATTTAATGTTAACTATATTCCAAACGTTTGTTCTCATTACGCGTTTAGCTTTCTTGCATATGCAGATGCTAAATGCGAGGAGAACATGTTTGATGATAAGCTTCGGAATGAAGACACGACATGAAGGCACTCAAATGATAAAGATGATCGAGTTGCCGCTGATCAATCATCAACACCACAAGGATCTCAAGTATTGAAGATCAACAATTTCACGAGCATAACTTAAGGGAGAGCTTATGTTAAGGGGGAGTTTGTTGATACACTTTCTGCTTACGACGTGTGAAGACTTTGAAAATCCTCCGACATGGAAGACATGGAAGACGAACCTCACGAGTAGAATCCAAGGGGGAGTTTGTTGATATATATTATGTGGACGCGACTCGGTTCGGTTCGACTCAGTTCGGTTAGACCCGGTTAGGTTCGGCTCAAGCCCGACGTCACGACATTCCTCCGTCGTACGCTCCAGAGTTCGACACGCGAAGCACGAAGTGCCGCGAGCCGGTTCCCGCCGCCACATCATCATGATGATGTCATGATGATGTCACATGTTGACTAAAGCTTTATAATTTGAATGTTTGAGAAACATATGTACGTGAATGTATATGGGCCAATCAACTTCTTTTATAAGAATGAAGGTTGGGCCGAATCAAAGCACTTGTGTAACAACCCTCATCAAAAGTCATATATATTAAATTAATTTGACCAATAGGAAACCCTAATTGAGACACCCAAGTGATTCTACACAAACCCTAAAATTTTCAGAACAATCGGAATCAGGATCAGGGCCCCTAAAACTTATGGGGGGTAAACCCTAGTTAACGATTATCTAAAAATACTCGTTGTCAAAATTCAAAATTTAGATTATGTCAACTCAGCAAAGCTAGTCCCAACCGTGGCTACCCTATAACCTATTTTCGACCCTTACGGACCGTAACATTGATAGGCTTACGGTCCGTAAGCAGCCTTACGGACCTCAACATTGTGAGGCTTACGGTCCGTAAGCTAGTCAAATTTTGTGTATAAATAGCAGACATTGGCAATCGAAATTGGGAGTTCAAACGACGTAAAATCTCTTTACGTACACTGAGAAACATTCTGTTTACTACAATTAAAACACACGAATCCCGAATTTCTGCCGCAAAACAGGGTAATAACTCGATCGCTATTACGATTCATTTTCCGACCGATCAATATATCCAATGGATGTTTAAGTGCCGCCCACATTAGGGTTATACTTTGTCATTTGTCGTTAATTCGATGGATGTTAAGTATTGCACTTTGTCGTTCATTGTGAGAATTTGATCTCGTGAGTTATCGTAAATGCTGTATTGATTACTAAACCAGTTTTGTGTGCATTATTATCTATGTAGGATCGTTTTGCGACCCGAACGAGTCGTTCAGAAGAGATTTAGTCCGTTTCAGAGGCGGAAACAAAGAAACGGATGTCGAAATAGCTTGCGTATCACGTTAAACACTGATTATATTGATATACTATCGATTACAATCAGTCTTCACACCGGCAGCACCTCGGTATGGAATTTCAGAACTGTTACAAATGGTTTAGCTTGATGGGTATTTATAGGTGAGGACCTTTAGCTTGAAAGTGTCACATGCCACTCTCAAGGGAAAGCCCCCGTTAGCTTGAAAGTGTCACATGCCACTTTCAAGGGAAAGCCCCTTTCAAGGGAAAGCCCTATTCAAGCTAAATTCCACAATCAAACTCTATGACCTCCTATATTCTCGTACATAATGACACGATCTAACATTCTACGCACAAGACTCGATACAAGACGAAGACGACAGATGAATGCACCAACAGACTCCCCCTCAGATGTTGACGAGTCTTAAGTGTCGAGTCTTTGCATCTTCAGTCTTTATCAGTCTCTTTTCTTTCTTAGCATATACCAGAATCTTCTCTTTGGCTCTAACCTCGTTAGACTCCCCCTCTCATCATGATGGGATCACCGTCTGGAATTAGCTATCACCTAGAGATCACATCCTGGCTTTATCTCTGTTTAAGCTCATCTCCTGCACAAATTTTCTTACCACCACATAAGTTTTTACTTAACTCAATAAGAAAAACTTACTAGTAATAGTTACATCAATTTCAAATTAATGATCCCGATTAACTAATCAAACTTTCTTTCTCAAAATAAATTTTTCAATTCAATACACACACTCCCAAACCAGTTCATCATGTTCAGCACTCGAAATTTTGAATATCAGCTTTCCAACATCAGTTGTCGAAAATCTTTTTGAATTTTTCAAAATTTATGCTAAAACACACTAAAATCTTTTTGGATTTTTTAATAGAATGAAATACAGTAAAGAAATATTTACATACAATATTTTTGTGAGTTCGTGTAAGAGGATCATATCAGTTTCTGAGACAAATCACCAACACCGTTAAGCTTCATTTCATTTTAAGTTCTAAACGATTCACTTAGATTGTCAGTATACTGGTCCACTTAAATTTTCACACAAAGTTCAACTGTTTCGAGATACGAGATTAATGTCTTAAGCGCTTAAACTCAATCGTGTGTCCCACCTCAGAATATACTCCCGTATCCAGATCCCAATATTCAGTCTTACAGGTAGTTATGACACAAATGATATCTGTAAGGGGTTAATAAATTATGAAGAATCATGAGAGCTCAGGTCAGAACTACCGTTCAGCAGAGAGATCATGACTCAACTTTTGGGTGTGTCCCCTTTAGAGGATCTTTTTTACAACAGCATTGCTAAGCAATTTTATTGTCTTATCATATATGCTGAGGGTGATGCTATGTTTCAAGCATTGCAGAAAGTATTATTCGAGGACTAGGTCAGAACTTCCATTCAGCAGAAGTCCCGGAATAATACCCCAGATATCACTGAGTATAAAGACCTAGTATATCAGAAAAAAGAACCTTTCAAACAAGATTTCGGGGGTTACCCATATATCCGAGAGATGTTTCCCCACGATATAAGCAAGTTTGAAAATTAGGTTTATATCTCGTCACAATCTACTAAATGTGCAAAAACCTACTGGCATATCCTCAGTGAGACCGTTTATCACTATTGAACTTTACATTTCTTTAGCATGTTGGGACAGTCTACTGATGTACTATCATTTCCTCTTTTTGACAACAAAAACTCATTTTTCATTTTTCAATGTTTTTGACATTTTCAAATTTTCTAATTTTTTAAAAAAAAAATTTCTCCCCCTAAAATCAAAATATGTCTCAATTTTGATTTTCTGGGAAAATTTGAAAATAAGTTGTACAAGAAATATGACAACATGATGAGAATCACTTCAATTCTCCATTCACTTGACTTGAACAATCAGAACTCCCCCTGACAACAAAACATTTTCCCGTAGTGATTTCAAAACACTTAAGTTTGTTTTAATCAAAATGGTTTTTCCGGAAAATTAGTTTTGTGAGTCATTTTTCAAACATGGGGTTTCATCACCTTGTTCTTTCAACCACCTGTAAGATTTAACGTTTATCGATTTTAACAACACAATCACATGTAGAAAATCAAGTACAACTTAAAGTCCCTGATTTACCACTTGTAAGTCGAAATATCACTTTCGTGAATTTCTCAAGAAATGTGCCGATTCATGTTCCACGCTTACCAACCTGGGAACTCCGGCAAGTCAGGTTTTTCATTTGAACAGATTCACCCAAGCCTGACGGTCCTTGGGTGATTTTGAATTCTTGCTTAACAATGGTGGAAATTTTGCATCATCCATTGTTAAACCTGAATTCTCCATTTTTACCTCAACCAATGGCTCCTCTGGCTTTGACGAACCAGAATCATTGCCTGAATGTGGCTTGTCTGACTTTGATGAGCCAGATTCATCGCCGACATGTGGCTCCTTTGTTTCCGAAGAAACAAATTCATTGCCAGAAAGTGAAAATGTTACTTTCTTTGTTTTGTTAATCTCTTGATTAACCAATTTCTCTTTCTTCAAAATCCCTTTCGTCCTCAGATTTGTATCTGAAGAATTCGTTTTGCTTGATTTGTCATTCTTTGGCGAGCAAAACGATTTATCAGAACTTTTATCTGTTTTACCAGTTGTATCCGAGGACAAAATCTTCTCCAAATACTCTCTGGCCTTCTTCCTCTTTTTCCTCAATCTGTCTTTCTGCCCATGAGAAAGCTTTACTTTCTTTTCTTGAACTTTAGGTTCTTGAACCTTCTGTTCTTTGGGCTTGACATTGACTGGTTTATTTGCCATCTTCTGAGAAGTAACCCTCAATCTTTCATTTGATCTTCTTGGGCAATCTCTGGCAATGTGACCTCTGATGTTGCAGTTAAAACATCTCCTCGTCTCATAACTACAATCTTGGCAGTTAACAGCAATGTGTCCTTGATAACCACATCGGTAACACACTCTGTTATCATACCAATCACCATTTTCAGTCCAAACATTCAAATCATAGCACTGTTTGGCTTGGTGATATCCATCTCTCCTCTTGTATGCTGGATATGACTTTTGAGCACTGTGGTCCAACCTGCACCACTTATTACCAACAGTTTTTGAGTTTTCATTTTTTGATTCTTGTAATTTTTCATTGCGATTGAATGATCGATCTGATGAGCTTTTATGATCTTTTTGAACATTTTTCAAAATTTTCTCTTTTTGTTTTTGTTCCACTTTCTTCTTCAAAGGTTTTTGCTTAGAGCATTCTCCCTTTTTAGTTGATTGTGGAACAGTTTCTTGAAACTTTTCTTTTAATTTCAAAAACAAATTCTTTTTGTCAATTTTTTCTTTTTCATCATCAGATTTTTCATCACAATCTTCAACTTTGACATTGTCAAAGTTTGTGACATTGTCACTTATTGGAATGGAATTAACCGGTTTAGGACAAGGAATAGCTGAAGTATTCACAAACACCTTCAACTTTTCTTCCCATTCCTTGATTTTCTTTTGAGCACACTCTGCTTCCTTTTCAAGTCGAATAATCTTTTCAAGATGAGAATTGATTGCAATTTGTTTTTCAAGATTGTTTTTACCAAACAAATCTCTCTCATCTTCTAAAATTTTTATTTGACTTTGAAAATCTTTCTCAATTTTTGCTTTTTCATTTTCAAAATCTTTTTCTTTTTCTTTTTCCAAATTGTGAATTTTATTTTTCAAAACATTTTCCGAATTTTTTAGATTTTTGTTTTCTAATGACAAACTCTCAACATCCTTCAAGAGTTTGTCATTTACAAATGTCAACATCTCACAATTTTTCAGCAAAACAAGAATATGTTTATCATCAACTTTTGTACTCTCTTCTTCTGGTGAATGATCAAAGATAGGTGCGTCTTCTGCAACCTCTTTCTTTAACTCTGGTTCAGGATTCACAGATACAGGTTTTTCAGATTCTACTTTCTCAACCTTGACCGATGGAACTTGTTCAATCTGCTCAGCTCTGATCTCTTCTTTCACAATGACTGCCTTTTGATTCTTTCTTTTTGCATCTTGTTTTTCTTTCAATTTTTCAATTTTATCGGCATAAAATAGTTTTCCACTACGTTGATCAGATGGAAGTTGTTGTTTAAGATTTTCAAGTTTTTGGATTTCTTCTTCATACTTGTCATCCTCTTCATGAGACGAATAATCAAAAACATGACCTTTTTCAACAACTTCTTTTGCTGAGACTGTTTCTCCTTCTTGCTTTATCGGAATATACTGCTGAGATTCATAATAATAATACGCTATTTCCTCTTCAAAATCCATGTTTCGGTAATTCTAGGTCCAAATGACAAATAATGAAACTTGTATTGGAAATTGAACACAATTGCTGACAAAGACTTTATCACAAACAATCTATTGAACCGAGATATTCACATGCAAGATATTACTTCACGTGGGCTGTCATCATGTATCTTGGACATTTTAAAACTATATCTTGGGCTGACAACACTAATATCCAAAGAATATGATTGGGCCGCAATCTTTTTAATCACGTGACGGGCCTGACTTCTTGTTCACATGCAAACCAGTGATAACAACTTCTTTTGTTGTTGAATAATGATTGAGCCTTTAGATGTGTTGAAACTTGGGCCAAGACTTGGGCTGTTCACTCTAATATTTGGCTGACAACAATGACACAAATCAAAGTCTGATTGGACCAAATCATTGATGCAACATGTATAGCAAATGGCAGACAATTGAATCGTTTAAACCTCTTTGATTGGACCTCAAAATGTGACTAACAACAAAGCATGAGTTTGATGAAAATTGTTCACATGTACTGCTGACACAAATCCACTTATCCGACAAGCATCAATATCTCACAAATCTATTTGGCCAATTTGCTTCTTAGACTGACATCAACTTATCCAAACAATGCTCAATGAATTATCACTGGACCTTTAATTTTGATAACTGATATGTTCACTTTAGTTGATGACACACCAACATCACATGCAAACCGACATAATCATGTGATTTTCTTTCAAGCAAACGGCTGATTTCAAGCGAAAGCCTGCGTTTCGCTTCAAACACCACCAATTTTCAAGCGAAAGGGCGTTTTAAGCTAGATGACGTCAGCATGCAACGAACAACTTTCAAGCGACAGTTTAATTTGAATCAATTTTAAGCCGATTTTAGATCTGAAACTTTCCAGGATTTGTTAATACATGATTACGCATAAGCTGTGAAATTTTGATCCGTTTTTACCGTGAAAAATTTTCAAATTTGTAATAGAATGGTGTAGAAATCAGAAAAAGTGACGAAAACGAGCTGTTTTGGCAAGATCTCTTCCTCTTGATCTCTGATACCACTTGTAGGATCGTTTTGCGACCCGAACGAGTCGTTCAGAAGAGATTTAGTCCGTTTCAGAGGCGGAAACAAAGAAACGGATGTCGAAACAGCTTGCGTATCACTTTAAACACTGATTATATTGATATACTATCGATTACAATCAGTCTTCACACCGGCAGCACCTCGGTATGGAATTTCAGAACTGTTGCAAATGGTTTAGCTTGAAGGGTATTTATAGGTGAGGACCTTTAGCTTGAAAGTGTCAAATGCCACTCTCAAGGGAAAGCCCCCTTTAGCTTGAAAGTGTCACATGCCACTTTCAAGGGAAAGCCCCTTTCAAGGGAAAGCCCTATTCAAGCTAAATTCCACAATCAAACTCTAAGACCTCCTATATTCTCGTACATAATGACACGATCTAACATTCTACGCACAAGACTCGATACAAGACGAAGACGACAGATGAATGCACCAACAATCTAAATTAGGTTAACAAGGCTAATCCGTAGAGTAAACTCTATCCGTGTTAAATCTGCAATGTGAGTCATTCTCTTTTTATCAAATTAATTTACAAAACCCTATTTATTTCAAAGTTATAATTACAGTGATTAAGTTTATGTAATCACCAATTTACAGCCGGTATGTGGGGTTTTGTATACATTACTACTGTTTTATCACTTTAGGTGGGCGAACCTAAAATTTGTGATATTCGTTGCCCCAATAGTGGTATGACCACAGTCACCGAAACGAGTCGATGACAAATACTGTGGGTAGTTGGTTGATATCAGAAACATTGTAATCTCTCTTAATACTGTAAATTATAATAAACGAGTCATTTTAATAAATAGAATGATTCACTAAGTATTTCCCGCTGACAAAACCTTTTTCAAACATGTTTCAGGTGATCTGTTATAATCCAGGAAAAGTGCTGGGGAGCATTTCAAGCTTAAGATAGTGGCTCATTATAAAATAAAGAAATATGTTTTGTAACATAAAGATTTCTCTGTAAAATAATAGTATTGTAAATTACCGGGGTTTTATCCCGAGTTGTGAAATAAAATTATCGGGAAAAATTTTAGCTTTAAAAGATCCTGATGATAAACTTCCGCTGCTAAACTCAATTAAATAAATACCACGGGATTTCTGTCCCGCGGCTCCTGAATCGGGTTAAACCGGGTCGGGGGCCGTGACAGAAAAAGGTGGTATCAGAGCCACTGAGTTAAGCTAATTAAGTATTTAGAAATACTTAATTTTTCCTGATTTCTATTATGTGATTATGTGTTTTATTAACTGACTATTTGTTAGTTACAGTATGGGTAAGCAAAAGCTGTCAAGCATCTATCTTAAATTAGATAGGTCAACCAACGAGAAGGGTAGTACATCCCAAACCCAATCCTCAAAACTCCCTACAATTCCTGAAGAAGGAATATTTGTACGAAAAGCACAATATGAGGAACCACTTTCTCCTAGAAAAAGGAGTATGATTATTAAGAAAAGTAAAGAGAAAATCCGAGAAAAGAAGATTAAACGGGAAACCCAAGAATTAATCGATAAATCACCTTGGGAAGACAAGCTAGATGAGAAATGGGCAAATTTGTATATGCTAGCCACAGTAGCAGAAAATGCCAACCTTTAAATATTTTAACTCATGTCTTAGCATCTTATTTCTTACAATTTAGAAACCCTCTACCATAAATAAATAAAATTCCAATAAACCCTAGTATGTTTTCCAGTTATCTTTGTAATAAATTAGTACGCAATATGCTATAATATTTAAAAGTTATTTATGAAATTTATTGTAAAATTTTAACTTAGTATTTATTGCATTTTGCATATATGCTAGACCAGCATGAATGAGATATCCGAAGCCCTTCAGAACCTCAATCTGTATCCGGTGAATATAGAAGTTTCCAAAGAATTTACTGGATATTTTCCCGATGTGGAACAACCTGTAGAATTCAACGCTCCACCTTTGAAAAAGCCAAAACGAAAGAAAAGAAAGAATTACGTATGGGGAAGTCGTATACGTAGGAAAAAGCCAGCTACAAAACTTCCTAAAATAAACAATCCTTTAGAAAAAGGAAAAGAAACTGTAACCAAGGAAAGTTCTAAACAGAAGGTGATGGAAACCGAAGACAAGGAAGATTCTAGGCAAATAGGAAGGCAGTTTGAGGAATATTTTAAGGATATAGAAATGGAAGTTGGACAAGGTTCTAGACCAATGGAAATTGGAGAAAGCTCCAGACAAAACCAGGGAAGGACTTTTCAGGAAGAAATAGATTTCCTATTGGCAAGCTGTGAAACGATTCAGCCTGTCAATACTAATATTTTTACCTATCCTATCGAAAATCAACTCCCTATGAATTTTGAACCAGCAATCCCAGAACCAATAGTCCATACCCAACCTGTAGAAATGGATGAATGGTGGACTAACGATTGGCAATTCCAAAATATTGTCAACGATCCTTATTCATTTCTCCCACAATTCGATCCAGAACCCCTACCTAATCCACCCATGAGTAACGCAAATTTAGCAGAACTTCGCCATTTTGGTGAAGAGTTAATGGATGTGGGAAGTAGAATTCGGGAGATAGGAGGGCAAATTGCTTGGAAGTATGATGAAAGGGAGCTTCGTTTTTAGAACGACAAGTGACGAGAGATAGTAGGATGGTAAAACTGTGGTTGTGTAATAGTGAAATCAGTTGTAAAATAACTACGAATAAAACTCTGTAAGATATTGTTGTGTAATGATGCATACTATAAAATATATAAAATGAAATCGAGAAATCGATAGTTTTGCATATACGTGTATTGTAAATTGTTTGATTGTTTTTATGTATAATTGTTATTTATCAGATACTAATAAAAATTATATCTATATGATCAGATGGCAAACATTGGTAATGAACCGGTAAATGAAGTTAATCAATCTGAGCAACAACCAGGGGATCAATATATGACTAGACAGGATATAGAAAATATCGTTGTTCAAGGGATAGCTAATGCTATTCCAGCAATCGTTGCTGCTGTTAAAAGTCCAATCGAACCTCAACAAATAATTCCAAGTAAACGTAATTCTGAAGATAACTTCAGTAATAGTGTAAACGGAGGCAATGATCATGTTAATCATGATAATGAACCACAGCATGCGCCACTCCCTAAGAAAATGAAAGCCGTAACACCTGGTTGCACTTTCAAAGAATTTCTTGCTTGTAAACCCACTGAATTTGTAGGCAATGAAGGAGCAACTGCATCACTGTGTTGGTTAGAGAAAACTGAAGCAGTAATTGCAATAAGTAAATGTGCTCAAGATGATCAGGTCATGTACGCGTCAAATCTTTTCAAGTAAGGAGCACTCGAATGGTGGAACACTGTGTTACAAGCTAAAGGAAGAAGTAGGGCTTATGCTATGATTTGGGAAGAATTTAAGAATCTTGTAGAAAGAAAATTCTATCCTGAGTATGAAAAGGAACAAATGAAAAATAAGTTCCTAACTCATCGGATGATAGGTGTAGATTGTCGCGGTTATACTTCGACATTCTTTGAATATGCTAGAGTGGTACCAACACTGGCTTCGCCAGAGCCGGTACTCATTTCTCGCTATATTTGCGGATTAATTAGCGAAATTCGCAATATCGTTAAAGCTGCGAGACCTCGCACTATTGACGATGCAGTAGAATTAGCTAACACCCTAACTGATGAATTGGTACATACAAGGGATGAAGACAGGAAAAAGGAACTGGCTCAGAAAATTACCCAAGGATTTCGGGTGGGTAATAGTAATAATTTCAAGAGAAGAGGAGCAGGGCAATCTTCAACTTTGCCATTTTGCAAGACTTGAAAAAAGAAACATTACGGAAGATGTAATATAACCTGCAATTTTTGCAAAACTATAGGAGATCGTGAAGAAAACTGCAAAAAGAAAACCGTAATCTGTTTTAACTGTGGAGAAGCGGGGCATTATAAAACAGAATGTCCTAAATTGATCAAACCAGTAGACAACAAACCCAAGGCAACCGAAGGAGCTACTAAGAAGAATGTCAGAGCATTCCAGCTAACCACTCAAGAAGCAAAACTCATCCCAGATGTAATAGCTGGTACGTTCCTAGTTCACAACGTATACGCAAAAGTATTATTTAACTCTGGTGTAAACCAAAGTTTTATAAATACTTTATTTTGCCAAGCTCTTAAGTTACCTTTAACCAACATTAGGCAGATTTTTACAGTCGAAACCGCAGATGGGAATTCAGTTAAAATAGATCAGGTTTTGCAAAAAGTAGAAATAGAACTTTCAGGTCATAAATTTGCTGCAAACCTATTACCTATGAAATTAGCTGAATTCGATGTTGTGTTAGGAATGGATTGGTTAATAGCCAACCATGCTCGAATTCTTTGTGATAAGAATTCCATAGAAATTCAGGCAACCACCGGAGAAGTAATCACGATTACAGGAGATAAACCACGTAAGCCCATGAAGTTCATATCGGTAATGAAAGTTGCTAGTTATGAACGAAAGCAAGGAATAGTATATATGATTTCAGTAATCATTAGTACTAAGGGTAAAGAACTTAAGGAAATTCCTCTAGTCTCAGAATACCCAGATATATTCCCAGAAGAATTACCAGGATTACCACCAGATAGGGAGGTAGAATTTAGGATTCATCTAATTCCAGGAACTATACTGATAGCTAAAACACCTTATCGGTTAGCTCCTACCGAAATGTTAGAACTAAAGAAGCAATTAGATGAATTACTAAGTAAAGGATTCATACAACCTAGCTCATCCCCTTGGGGAGCTCCAGTGTTGTTTGTAAAGAAGAAGGATGGTTCGATGAGAATGTGTATCGATTATAGAGAATTGAATAACGTTACAATTAAGAATCAATACCCATTACCTAGGATTGATGATCTATTCGATCAACTTCAAGGAGCTAGATATTTTTCTAAGATCGACTTACGTTCTGGATATCATCAATTAAAGGTGCAAGAGGAAGACATACCTAAGACTGCTTTCAGAACTATGTATGGTCATTACGAGTTTACAGTCATGCCCTTTGGGTTAATGAATGCACCTGCAGCATTCATGGACATGATGAATAGGATCTGTAAACCATATTTGGATAAATTTGTAATTGTTTTCATAGACGATATACTTATTTATTCAAAAAGTCTGAGCGAACATTGTCAGCACTTGCATGCACTCTTAACTTTGTTAAGAAAAGAAAAGCTGTACGCCAAATTCTCAAAATGTGAATTTTGGCTAAAGGAAGTGCAATTCTTAGGTCACATGGTGAATCACGAAGGTATTCATGTAGATCCTGCCAAGATAGAGGCAATTACCAATTGGAAGATTCCACAATCTGCAATGGAAATTAGAAGTTTTATAGGTTTAGCTGGATACTATAGACGGTTTATTAAGGATTTTTCCAAAATAGCTGTACCATTAACTAAGCTAACCTGTAAGGCAGTTAAGTTTGAATGGGGAACTAAACAAGAAGAAGCCTTTAGAATTTTGAAACAGAAATTAACCAATGCACCAATCTTAGCCTTACCAGAAGGAACTGAAGATTTTGAAGTATATTGTGATGCTTCAAAACTAGGATTTGGATGTGTGCTAATGCAACGCAAGAAGGTAATTGCGTATGCTTCAAGACAATTGAAAAAGCATGAAGAAAACTATACGACTCATGATTTAGAATTAGGAGCCGTAATTTTTGCCCTTAAGATTTGGAGACATTATCTGTATGGAAGTAAGTTTACCGTCTATACAGATCATAAAAGTTTAAGGTATATATTTGGGCAAATAGAGTTGAACATGAGGCAAAGGAGATGGATGGAAATTTTAAGTGACTACGACTGTGATATTCAGTATCACGAAGGAAAGGCAAATGTAGTTGCAGATGCCTTAAGTCGTAAATATCATGAAAAGAAAAAACGAGTTCGTGCCCTTAGATTAAATCTACAGATAGATTTAATGGAACAAATAAAGAATGTCCAAGAAACAACAATCAAGGATGATGCTGAAGGAATGAAAGGACGAATAAAAGAATTAGAACAAGGAGTGGATGGAATTTGGAGATTCCACAAAAGAAGAATTTGGGTACCTAAGCAGAGAGAATTAAGAAATAAGATTTTAGAAGAAGCTCATAAATCTAGGTATACCATACACCCAGGAAATAATAAAATGTACCAAGATTTAAGAAAGAACTTCTGGTGGATAGGAATGAAAAAGGATATAGCACGATATGTTTCTAAATGTCTTACTTGTTCACAAGTTAAGGCAGAACATCAGAAACCTTCAGGTCTGCTACAACAATTAGAGATGCCAGTATGGAAATGGGAACTTATAACAATGGATTTTGTTACTAAGTTACCCAAAACCAGAAAAGGTAATGATGCGATTTGGGTAATTATGGATCGATTAACCAAATCCGCTCACTTTTTGCCTATGAAAGAAACCTTTAGCATGGAAAAGTTAGCAAAGTTATATGTAGATGAAGTTGTATCTTTACATGGAGTTCCATTCTCCATTGTATCTGTAACACCTCGAAAATTTATGTCCAATAATGTGGTGACACGTGTCATGGACTTTGAATGTGTGAAAACACACTTTAGAGGGACTAAAGTTGACATACAGTGAAACTATGTGATTGTAAGGGTCCAAAGTGTCAACAATGGATAAATAAGCCCTACAATAACCCTACATGGTATTTATAACCTTAAACGGTTGGATCATGGATCATACGAAGCGGAAAATGAAAGAAAGTGAGGAATTACAAACTACAAGGGCTAAATGTGTCAACATGTTGAAAGTATACCTCTGAGTGATACTTTGGCAAACCCGAAGCTCTGTAATGATAAAATATACTCACTAGATTATGTGATAAAAATTTCATGAAGTTTCGTTATCGTATGAGAAAGTTATGGCCAAAACCGTACACGAGGGGTTAAAAGCGTCAACGTTGATTTTTATGACTTTTCGGGTAAGCACAAAGTTGTTCGAGGACTTAACCATGATGGTAAATGTCCCAAGGCCCTTAAAAATCAAATTTGAGGGTCCATTGAGCAAGATATATAAGAAAACATCGAAACAAAAGTCTAGGGGCCAAAGTTGCAACTTTTAAAAGATTGTTATGGATCAGACATAGCCAGGCGGCCCGCGTAGGGTCTGCCTAACTGTCAGGCGGCCCGCGTCAGGACCCTAGTTACGCGAAACACTGGACAGCTGCCAGTTATCAGCTTTAAACCGACTCAAGACAGCTGTAGGCGACTCAGGGCTTTCACCAATGATATTACATGCATTCTAGGACATTTGTACCCATCTCACAACATCTGAAAACCTCTGAAACAGTCATAGATCAGATCAAACTCATGTTAAAAGGGGCTTGAAGTAGTAAACCAAGAACACTTGAACTTTCAAAAACTCACAAGACTTCTCCTGGAGCTCTCTGGACGCCAAGGCACCTTCCTAGTGATATCTAAGCTCTATTAGGACTCTTGTAAGTGTCTATAACTCTTCCAAAATCGTTCTAGCTTAGTATATTCACCAAAAGTCAAACTATCGTAATATAAACTTGACTTTGCAATTAATCGAAATGTGCTCAGTCATTTCTCAAATTAAAAGTACCTGCATGATGGTATTTATGTGTGTAACAAACCCCTAAAAGGGTATTATCAGATTCACACTCTAAATATGCTAATTGTCGAGTCAAAGCATTTCGTAAAAAGTCAACAGAATGTGTTTTTGTAAAAATAAGCTTGATTAACAATGTAGGCTACATGCAACCTGTTTGATCATCAAAATAACTTTGTAATTAATGTAAGAACATGTTTCTTCATGATCAACTCGACAATTTTCTGTATTAAACCCGAATCGGAACCGAAAGTCTCATAAATTGACTTTTTCTTTGACTATCGGTTCTGATCCGTACATGCATGTTAAGATCTGCATTTGAGCATATTTTGGACCAACTTTTTTATAAGATTAACCCTCTGGAATTTTACAAATTGATTCCATGCTTAACCGATGCATATGCATGTTTCCGATTTATGCTTAAAGTTGACTATTTTGCCCTTTTTAATATAAAACGTGATTTTTGAAAACGTGAAAGAGTAGAAACCTTTGGTACTGACTTATAAACTTGCACCAAAAGTTTCAGATCAGTTTATGGTTTAGATTAAGAGATATGCTCGATATCGTAAATCACAAGCTTTATGTTAAGTAAATAGCGCAATTAGCGCATAGCCTATTTTAACCCACTTTTTGGTATCAAACTTTTTACCCACTGATGTTATATAATATTTTGGGATTTTTAAAGATTTTTATTAAATTTTTGGATAAGCATAACATAGGTCTTTAAACCAAATTCGGTAAATACCGAATTTGCCCTTTTCGGTCATAAAACGAGTTCTACAAATCCTTTTGACCCCAAACCTTTTCCTACTGAATTTATTTGCTAAATAAAGTATTTTGAGCCTTCTGGAAGTATAAAAATCTCAGCTTTCTTTTACAAACCCGAAAACGGCTCCAAATCGCATTTTAAAGCATTTTTAACGCATAGTATATACTATAACCATACCAAACATATAAGACTTATATTTACTGATGTGTTTAACATATTTTTATAAAATAACAGTTAGTACAAGTTTATAAACTCAGATTTCCAAGTTTGACATTTTTAGCCTTTGTTAAATTACCAAAATGCCCCTAAGGTGCATAGTTTGGTTTTAAATGATAAGTTTTACATACGGGTCATACTCTACTGATATAACAAGATAAATTAAGTATATTTACTGTATAAATCAGACCCATAACTCAGATTTACAATTTAACTCTTTTATAACCTTTTAAATGACCAAAATGCCCTTATGAGGCGTAAATCGAGTTTAAATCCATTTGGGGCATAATAGAAGATATCTTGCTGATATTTTAACATATTTAAAGCTTACCAACTCAGGAAACTTGCATATGACTCTCATGGTCGCCCGTAACGCACTTTTCGCGTTCGGTTCGGTTTATGTAACTAGTTTGCATAAATTGACCGAAACGGGTCAAACTTTATCATTTTTGTCTCAAAATCCAGAACGTGTTTAGTAAACCCATATTATGCAAGTCTTCGAACTTGTCGGGTCAAATTCACATTCTATCCGGTCACTGATCCAGGCCACCGGAAAGGTACAATTGTATAGCATGACCTGGGAGCAGTTCGTTGCTCTCATCAAGGAAAACTACTGCCCGCAACATGAAGTGGAAAAGATAGAGTCCGACTTCATATCTTTAGTGATGAGGAATTTAGACTGCCAGGCATACCTCACCGCCTTTAACACTCTATCTCGTCTGGTACCATACTTGGTAACTCCAGAGCCTAAGAGAATTGCACGATTCATCGGGGGTTTAGCCCCAGAGATTAAGGCGAGTGTTAAGGCATCAAGGCCTACAACTTTTAGATCAACAGCTGATCTATCCCTCTCTCTCACCATGGACGTAGTCAGGTTGAGGGCACTTAGGAATTCCGAGGAGAACAAGAGAAAGCGTGAGGATGATACCTCACGAAGGTCAGAGAAGAGACACAGAGGGAATGACGACCATAGGAAAGGGTCGGGATCGAAGAGAGATGGGCAACAATCGGGGGAAAAACCCAAATGCAAAACTTGCAAGAGGAGACACTTCGGGAAGTGTCGGTTGGAGCAGAGCTCCCAATCTCGCCCGCGACCCTGTGGAATTTGCAAATCCACAAATCATAAGACTTCGGAGTGTAAGAATCTAAAGGACGCGACATGTTTCGGCTGCAACGAAAAAGGGCACATTAAGCCTAACTGCCCAAAGTATGCCAAGAAAGCCGAAGACGGGAAGAAGTCCAATGCGAGGGTCTTCAAGATGGACGCTAAAGAGGCTATTCAGGATGACAACGTGATTAACGGTATGTTTCTTGTAAATAACGTTTTTGCTAGAGTCCTGTTTGATTCTGGAGCAGATAAATCATTTGTAGATAATAAGTTCTGTGACTTGTTGAAATTGCCTGTGAAACCCTTAAGTATAAAATATGAAGTGGAATTAGCTGATGGAACCATAGAAACCGCCTCGACTGTTCTAGATGGATGTGTTATATCCATTAGGAATCACTCGTTTCCATTATCCTTACTTCCCTTTAAACTAGCTGGTTTTGACATAGTGATAGGCATGGATTGGTTATCGCATAACCAAGCCCAGATTTTGTGCAATAGAAAGCAAGTGGTAGTGAAAACTCCGTCAGGTGAGTCACTCACTATTCAAGGAGATACCCAGCATGGATTGCCTGAGCAAGTGTCCATGCTCAAGGCATCCAGATGTATGCAGAAGGGTTGTGTCATTTATATGGCGCAAGTTACGGTTGATGAGCCTAAGCCGAAGATTGAAGACATCCCTGCCATTTCGGAATACCCCGAAGTTTTCCCAGAAGAACTACCTGGTTTACCACCAGATAGGCAAGTGGAATTCCGAATCGACATCATTCCGGGTGCAGCACCAGTGGCAAGAGCACCATATAGGTTGGCTCCAACGGAGATGAAGGAGTTAAGAACGCAGTTAGACGATCTGTTAGCAAAAGGTTTCATTAGGCCTAGCTCGTCTCCCTGGGGAGCACCTATTTTGTTTGTCAAAAAGAAGGATGGATCGATGCGTCTATGCATCGATTATCGTGAGCTTAATAAAGTCACTATCAAAAATAGGTATCCTTTGCCCAGGATCGACGATCTGTTCGATCAGTTACAAGGGGCAAGCTACTTTTCAAAGATCGACTTAAGGTCAGGCTATCACCAGTTGAAGGTCAAGGATGAAGGTGTACACAAGACAGCGTTTAGGACTCGTTATGGACATTACGAATTCCTAGTGATGCCTTTTGGGCTCACTAACGCACCAGCCGCATTCATGGATCTCATGAATCGCGTCTGCAAGCCCTATCTGGATAAATTCGTCATAGTCTTTATTGACGACATCCTTATCTACTCGAAGAACAAGGCTGACCACGAGAAACACCTTTGTTGTAATCTCAAACTTCTACATCAAGAGAAACTCTACGCCAAATTCTCGAAGTGCGAATTTTGGCTTCGAGAAGTCCAATTTCTTGGACATGTAGTAAGTGAGCGTGGTATCCAAGTGGACCCCGCTAAAGTAGAAGCAGTGATGAATTGGCAAGAGCCAAAGACGACTACTGAAATTCGTAGCTTCCTGGGTTTAGAAGGATACTATAGGCGATTCATCGAAAACTTTTCAAGGATTGCTGCGCCCCTTACTTCATTGACACGCAAGAAAGTTAAGTTTGATTGGGGCCCTAAGCAGCAGGAATCCTTCGACATTTTGAAGAAGAAGTTGAGCAATGCACCAGTGCTAACACTGCCCGATGGCATAGAAGAATTCGTGGTGTACTGTGATGCATCACACACTGGTATGGGCTGTGTACTCATGCAGAGAGGCAAGGTCATTGCCTACGCTTCACGACAGCTAAAAGTACACGAGAAGAACTACACCACCCATGATTTGGAACTGGGTGCCGTTGTATTTGCATTGAAGCTATGGAGGCATTACTTGTATGGAACCAAGTGTGTGATCTATTCAGATCACAAGAGCCTTCAACACTTGTTCAATCAGAAGGACTTGAACATGCGACAAAGGCGATGGATGGAAACTCTAAATGATTATGATTGTGAGATAAAATACCATCCAGGCAAGGCAAATATGGTTGCTGACACCTTGAGTAGGAAGGAAAGGGTTAAGCCGATAAGAATCAATGCTAAGCGCATTGAAATCAGGAATGATTTGAACAAAAGGATATTAGCTGCACAGAAGGAAGCTGTGTTGGAAGCTAATTATCCTGAAGAAAAGCTGGGAGTAACTGAGGAGCAGTTATCCCGTGACAAAGATGGAATGCTTAGATTGAATGGACGAATATGGGTTCCTGTTTTTGGAGGTCTCCGAGATGTTATCCTCCAGGAAGCCCACAGTTCCAAATATTCTGTCCATCCTGGAGCTGATAAGATGTACCAGGATCAGAAAGCAAACTACTGGTGGATTGGATTGAAAAAGTCTGTAGCTGCTCATGTAGCTAAATGTTTGACTTGTGCGCAAGTCAAAGCTGAGCATCAGAAGCCGTCAGGTTTGTTACAACAACCTGAAATTCCCACATGGAAATGGGAAATGGTGACGATGGATTTCATCACCAAGTTGCCAAAGACGAGAAAGGGAAATGACACTATATGGGTCATAGTGGATAGACTGACGAAGTCAGCACATTTCCTACCCATCAAGGAAACTTACAGCTCAGATATGCTAGCCCAATTATACGTTGATAAGATTGTAGCTTTGCATGGAATACCTGTGTCCATTATCTCTGACAGAGATACGAGATACACGTCACACTTTTGGAAGAGTTTCCAACAATCTTTGGGCACACGTTTGAATTTTAGTACGGCTTATCATCCACAGACTGACGGTCAGAGCGAGCGTACTATTCAAACGTTGGAAGACATGCTACGTGCATGTGCGATCGACTTAGGTGGTAGCTGGGATAAGAACCTACCACTAATTGAATTCTCCTACAACAATAGCTACCACACCAGCATAAAAGCTGCGCCTTTTGAGGCCTTATACGGTAGAAAGTGTAGATCACCCATTTGTTGGGCGGAAGTTGGAGATGTCCAACTATCAGGACCAGAAATTGTTTTTGAGACGACGGATAAGATCGTCCAGATTCGCGATCGTTTGAAAGCTGCCAGGGATAGGCAGAAAAGTTATGCGAATCCAAAGCGCAAGGATTTTCACTTCGAAGTAGGTGATAAAGTATTGCTAAAGGTATCACCCTGGAAGGGGGTGATGAGGTTTGGTAAGAAAGGCAAGCTAAGCCCGAGATACATAGGACCTTTCGAGGTTATTGAACGTGTCGGGTCAGTTGCTTATAAATTAAACTTGCCTGAAGAACTTAGCGCTATCCATAATGTGTTTCACATCTGTAATTTGAAAAAGTGTTGCGCTGATGAATCACTGGTTATACCGCATACGGATGTACATATAGATGAAAGCTTGAAATTTGTGGAAAAACCGTTGTCGATTGAAGATCAACGGGTGAAGAAGCTTCGAAGGAAGTATGTACCTATTGTTAAGGTCAAATGGGATGCCCGTAGAGGTCCCGAATACACATGGGAGGTAGAATCCACGATGAAAGAAAAATACCCTCATTTGTTTCAGTAAATCTCGAGGTCGAGATTTCTTTTAAGGGGGTGAGGATGTAACACCTTGAAAATTTATGTCCAATAATGTGGTGACACGTGTCATGGACTTTGAATGTGTGAAAACACACTTTAGAGGGACTAAAGTTGACATACAGTGAAACTATGTGATTGTAAGGGTCCAAAGTGTCAACAATGGATAAATAAGCCCTACAATAACCCTACATGGTATTTATAACCTTAAACGGTTGGATCATGGATCATACGAAGCGGAAAATGAAAGAAAGTGAGGAATTACAAACTACAAGGGCTAAATGTGTCAACATGTTGAAAGTATACCTCTGAGTGATCCTTTGGCAAACCCGAAGCTCTGTAATGATAAAATATACTCACTAGATTATGTGATAAAAATTTCATGAAGTTTTGTTATCGTATGAGAAAGTTATGGCCAAAACCGTACACGAGGGGTTAAAAGCGTCAACGTTGATTTTTATGACTTTTCGGGTAAGCACAAAGTTGTTCGAGGACTTAACCATGATGGTAAATGTCCCAAGGCCCTTAAAAATCAAATTTGAGGGTCCATTGAGCAAGATATATAAGAAAAACATCGAAACAAAAGTCTAGGGGCCAAAGTTGCAACTTTTAAAAGATTGTTGTGGATCAGACATAGCCAGGCGGCCCGCGTAGGGTCTGCCTAACTGTCAGGCGGCCCGCGTCAGGACCCCAGTTACGCGAAACACTGGACAGCTGCCAGTTATCAGCTTTAAACCGACTCAAGACAGCTGTAGGCGACTCAGGGCTTTCACCAATGATATTACATGCATTCTAGGACATTTGTACCCATCTCACAACATCTGAAAACCTCTGAAACAGCCATAGATCAGATCAAACTCATGTTAAAAGGGGCTTGAAGTAGTAAACCAAGAACACTTGAACTTTCAAAAACTCACAAGACTTCTCCTGGAGCTCTCTGGACGCCAAGGCACCTTCCTAGTGATATCTAAGCTCTATTAGGACTCTTGTAAGTGTCTATAACTCTTCCAAATTCGTTCTAGCTTAGTATATTCACCAAAAGTCAAACTATCGTAATATAAACTTGACTTTGCAATTAATCGAAATGTGCTCAGTCATTTCTCAAATTAAAAGTACCTGCATGATGGTATTTATGTGTGTAACAAACCCCTAAAGGGTATTATCAGATTCACACTCTAAATATGCTAATTGTCGAGTCAAAGCATTTCGTAAAAAGTCAACAGAATGTGTTTTTGTAAAAATAAGCTTGATTAACAATGTAGGCTACATGCAACCTGTTTGATCATCAAAATAACTTTGTAATTAATGTAAGAACATGTTTCTTCATGATCAACTCGACAATTTTCTGTATTAAACCCGAATCGGAACCGAAAGTCTCATAAATTGACTTTTTCTTTGACTATCGGTTCTGATCCGTACATGCATGTTAAGATCTGCATTTGAGCATATTTTGGACCAACTTTTATATAAGATTAACCCTCTGGAATTTTACAAATTGATTCCATGCTTAACCGATGCATATGCATGTTTCCGATTTATGCTTAAAGTTGACTATTTTGCCCTTTTTAATATAAAACGTGATTTTTGAAAAAGTGAAAGAGTAGAAACCTTTGGTACTGACTTATAAACTTGCACCAAAAGTTTCAGATCAGTTTATGGTTTAGATTAAGAGATATGCTCGATATCGTAAATCACAAGCTTTATGTTAAGTAAATAGCGCAATTAGCGCATAGCCTATTTTAACCCACTTTTTGGTATCAAACTTTTTACCCACTGATGTTATATAATATTTTGGGATTTTTAAAGATTTTTATTAAATTTTTGGATAAGCATAACATAGGTCTTTAAACCAAATTCGGTAAATACCGAATTTGCCCTTTTCGGTCATAAAACGAGTTCTACAAATCCTTTTGACCCCAAACCTTTTCCTACTGATTTTATTTGCTAAATAAAGTATTTTGAGCCTTCTGGATGTATAAAAATCTCAGCTTTCTTTTACAAACCCGAAAACGGCTCCAAATCGCATTTTAAAGCATTTTTAACGCATAGTATATACTATAACCATACCAAACATATAAGACTTATATTTACTGATGTGTTTAACATATTTTTATAAAATAACAGTAAGTACAAGTTTATAAACTCAGATTTCCAAGTTTGACATTTTTAGCCTTTGTTAAATTACCAAAATGCCCCTAAGGTGCATAGTTTGGTTTTAAATGATAAGTTTTTCATACGGGTCATACTCTACTGATATAACAAGATAAATTAAGTATATTTACTGTATAAATCAGACCCGTAACTCAGATTTACAATTTAACTCTTTTATAACCTTTTAAATGACCAAAATGCCCTTATGAGGCGTAAATCGAGTTTAAATCCATTTGGGGCATAATAGAAGATATCTTGCTGATATTTTAACATATTTAAAGCTTACCAACTCAGGAAACTTGCATATGACTCTCATGGTCGCCCGTAACGCACTTTTTGCGTTCGGTTCGGTTTATGTAACTAGTTTGCATAAATTGACCGAAACGGGTCAAACTTTATCATTTTTGTCTCAAAATCCAGAACGTGTTTAGTAAACCCATATTATGCAAGTCTTCGAACTTGTCGGGTCAAATTCACATTCTATCCGGTCTTCGCTTAATCATGCGTGAACCGTATCTTCCTTAAAACTAACCGGTCAAGGCTTAGGCTTAAATAAAGACCCGTTAGAAGTCTAATAGGTTATTATAAACCTTGTTCCAGATTAGGAGCACCAGTAAAAGCTACTTGCATTTGTCTTGATTGTGATTGATACTTACTCAGGTAAATACTTTTTGACTTATTTTCCCTATACGGGCTTGGGTTACGGTATATAATATACCGCTTGATCGAGCGTTAAATCCTACACCCTTGGGTGTTTAGTTTGAATAGTTTGTTCGGCTCGTTTAAACAGTCTTGCTTACTTAAAGCCTTTGGGGGGTTAATGACCATGTCCCGGATATCCTTGGCATCATCTTACGAGATGGCCACGACCAGAGCACGGGGTGTAGGCGTACACCCGTCAGTGTATAACTCATTTTATGTGGTGTGTCTATTGATCTTTAACCCGGACAAGATCCGGGCTACTGAACGCACAAGTAACATGTAATTCGTTCACAAGATTATAATTAAATAATTATCCCAAGTTAATAGAAATGTTTTATGCCATGTGCATTTAAATAAATTTTCAACCCTTTTCAAAATGAGTCAGTTGAATTGTATTTACCAGTGTAAACTGACGTATTTTTCCCAAAAGATTAAGTGCAGGTACTACACGTAATAGGCTGGCAGTCTTCTAGAGCGTCCACAATAAGTCTCGCAGCTTGGACGACAATAAACTGTTGAACAATTATCCTATTTTATTTCGATCCGCCTGTGGATCCGTTTCAACTACTTGTGATAATTAATATTACATTTTAAATTAAAGTTGAAATGAATCTATCTTTTGCTTCCGCTGTGCATTATTATATTGTGTTGTTTGTCTATGATGATACCAACGACGTCACGATACCCCCACCGGGCCCACCGGTGACACGTGGAAATTAGGGGTGTGACAGTATCAGATAGGGATAGTCGGTTTACTTCTCATTTCTGGAAAAGTTTCCAGCAAGCAATGGGAACTCGACTAAACCTAAGCACGGCATATCATCCACAAACAGACGGGCAAAGTGAAAGGACGATCCAAACTCTAGAAGATATGCTTAGAGCATGTGTGATAGATTTTGGTGGAAATTGGGACGATCAATTACCTCTGATAGAATTCTCCTATAACAATAGTTATCATTCAAGTATTGAAACTGCTCCATTTGAGGCACTGTATGGGAGAAAGTGCAGAACTCCAATTTGTTGGGCAGAAGTAGGAGAAAATCAATTATCAGGTCCTGAGATTGTGCAAGAGACGACTGACAAGATTACTCAAATCAAGGAAAGATTGAAAACGGCTCGAGATCGCCAAAAGAGTTATGCAGACAATAGATGCAAGCCGTTAGAATTCCAAGTTGGAGACAGAGTACTATTGAAAGTTTCTCCTTGGAAAGGAGTTGTTAGATTCGGTAAGAAAGGAAAGCTAAGTCCAAGGTACGTAGGACCATTCCCTGTGATCCAACGTATAGGACCAGTTGCTTATCGTTTACAACTACCAGAGGAATTAGCTGGAGTACATGATGTATTTCATGTATCCAATCTCAAGAAATGTCTATCAGACGAATCTTTGATAGTACCTCTTCAAGACATAGAGGTAAACGAAAAGTTAAAATTTGTTGAGAAACCTCTTCAGATAGAAGACAGAAAAGTGAAGTTTCTCAAACACAAACAACTAGTGCTAGTTAAAGTAAAGTGGGATTCAAAAAGAGGAGCTGAATACACTTGGGAGCTGGAATCAGAAATGAAGCGAAAGTATCCACATTTATTCCAGTAAATCTCGAGGACGAGATTTTTATTAAGGTGGGGAGAATGTAACAACCCTCATCAAAAGTCATATATATTAAATTAATTTGACCAATAGGAAACCCTAATTGAGACACCCAAGTGATTCTACACAAACCCTAAAATTTTCAGAACAATCGGAATCAGGATCAGGGCCCCTAAAACTTAAGGGGGGTAAACCTTAGTTAACGATTATCTAAAAATACTCGTTGTCAAAATTCAAAATTTAGATTATGTCAACTCAGCAAAGCTAGTCCCAACCGTGGCTACCCTATAACCTATTTTCGACCCTTACGGACCGTAACATTGATAGGCTTACGGTCCGTAAGCAGCCTTACGGACCTCAACATTGTGAGGCTTACGGTCCGTAAGCTAGTCAAATTTTGTGTATAAATAGCAGACATTGGCAATCGAAATTGGGAGTTCAAACGACGTAAAATCTCTTTACGTACACTGAGAAACATTCTGTTTACTACAATTAACACACACGAATCCCGAATTTCTGCCGCAAAACAGGGTAATAACTCGATTGCTATTACGATTCATTTTCCGACTGATCAATATATCCAATGGATGTTTAAGTGCCGCCCACATTAGGGTTATACTTTGTCGTTTGTCGTTAATTCGATGTATGTTAAGTATTGCACTTTGTCGTTCATTGTGAGAATTTGATCTCGTGAGTTATCGTAAATGCTGTATTGACAACTAGCCCAGTTTTGTGTGCATTATTATCTAACTTAGGTTAACAAGGCTAATCCGTAGAGTAAACTCTATCCGTGTTAAATCTGCAATGTGAGTCATTCTCTTTTTATCAAATTAATTTACAAAACCCTATTTATTTCAAAGTTATAATTACAGTGATTAAGTTTATGTAATCACCAATTTACAGCCGGTATGTGGGGTTTTGTATACATTACTACTGTTTTATCACTTTAGGTGGGCGAACCTAAAATTTGTGATATTCGTTGCCCCAATAGTGGTATGACCACAGTCACCGAAACGAGTCGATGACAAATACTGTGGGTAGTTGGTTGATATCAGAAACATTGTAATCTCTCTTAATACTGTAAATTATAATAAACGAGTCATTTTAATAAATAGAATGATTCACTAAGTATTTCCCGCTGACAAAACCTTTTTCAAACATGTTTCAGGTGATCTGTTATAATCCAGGAAAAGTGCTGGGGAGCATTTCAAGCTTAAGATAGTGGCTCATTATAAAATAAAGAAATATGTTTTGTAACATAAAGATTTCTCTGTAAAATAATAGTATTGTAAATTACCGGGGTTTTATCCCGAGTTGTGAAATAAAATAATCGGGAAAAATTTTAGCTTTAAAAGATCCTGATGATAAACTTCCGCTGCTAAACTCAATTAAATAAATACCACGGGATTTCTGTCCCGCGGCTCCTGAATCAGGTTAAACCGGGTCGGGGGCCGTGACAGAAAAAAGGTGGTATCAGAGCCACTGAGTTAAGCTAATTAAGTATTTAGAAATACTTAATTTTTCCTGATTTCTATTATGTGATTATGTGTTTTATTAACTGACTATTTGTTAGTTACAGTATGGGTAAGCAAAAGCTGTCAAGCATCTATCTTAAATTAGATAGGTCAACCAACGAGAAGGGTAGTACATCCCAAATCCAATCCTCAAAACTCCCTACAATTCCTGAAGAAGGAATATTTGTACGAAAAGCACAATATGAGGAACCACTTTCTCCTAGAAAAAGGAGTATGATTATTAAGAAAAGTAAAGAGAAAATCCGAGAAAAGAAGATTAAACGGGAAACCCAAGAATTAATCGATAAATCACCTTGGGAAGACAAGCTAGATGAGAAATGGGCAAATTTGTATATGCTAGCCACAGTAGCAGAAAATGCCAACCTTTAAATATTTTAACTCAAGTCTTAGCATCTTATTTCTTACAATTTAGAAACCCTCTACCATAAATAAATAAAATTCCAATAAACCCTAGTATGTTTTCCAGTTATCTTTGTAATAAATTAGTACGCAATATGCTATAATATTTAAAAGTTATTTATGAAATTTATTGTAAAATTTTAACTTAGTATTTATTGCATTTTGCATATATGCTAGACCAGCATGAATGAGATATCCGAAGCCCTTCAGAACCTCAATCTGTATCCGGTGAATATAGAAGTTTCCAAAGAATTTACTGGATATTTTCCCGATGTGGAACAACCTGTAGAATTCAACGCTCCACCTTTGAAAAAGCCAAAACGAAAGAAAAGAAAGAATTACGTATGGGGAAGTCGTATACGTAGGAAAAAGCCAGCTACAAAACTTCCTAAAATAAACAATCCTTTAGAAAAAGGAAAAGAAACTGTAACCAAGGAAAGTTCTAAACAGAAGGTGATGGAAACTGAAGACAAGGAAGATTCTAGGCAAATAGGAAGGCAGTTTGAGGAATATTTTAAGGATATAGAAATGGAAGTTGGACAAGGTTCTAGACCAATGGAAATTGGAGAAAGCTCTAGACAAAACCAGGGAAGGACTTTTCAGGAAGAAATAGATTTCCTATTGGCAAGCTGTGAAACGATTCAGCCTGTCAATACTAATATTTTTACCTATCCTATCGAAAATCAACTCCCTATGAATTTTGAACCAGCAATCCCAGAACCAATAGTCCATACCCAACCTGTAGAAATGGATGAATGGTGGACTAACGATTGGCAATTCCAAAATATTGTCAACGATCCTTATTCATTTCTCCCACAATTCGATCCAGAACCCCTACCTAATCCACCCATGAGTAACGAAAATTTAGCAGAACTTCGCCATTTTGGTGAAGAGTTAATGGATGTGGGAAGTAGAATTCGGGAGATAGGAGGGCAAATTGCTTGGAAGTATGATGAAAGGGAGCTTCGTTTTTAGAACGACAAGTGACGAGAGATAGTAGGATGGTAAAACTGTGGTTGTGTAATAGTGA
Organism: Helianthus tuberosus; assembly: GCA_030545235.1. NCBI lineage: Eukaryota > Viridiplantae > Streptophyta > Magnoliopsida > Asterales > Asteraceae > Helianthus > Helianthus tuberosus. The sequence goes on from CM060393.1 coordinate 7,106,808, forward strand.
AATCAGTTGTAAAATAACTACGAATAAAACTCTGTAAGATATTGTTGTGTAATGATGCATACTATAAAATATATAAAATGAAATCGAGAAATCGATAGTTTTGCATATACGTGTATTGTAAATTGTTTGATTGTTTTTATGTATAATTGTTATTTATCAGATACTAATAAAAATTATATCTATATGATCAGATGGCAAAAATTGGTAATGAACCGGTAAATGAAGTTAATCAATCTGAGCAACAACCAGGGGATCAATATATGACTAGACAGGATATAGAAAATATCGTTGCTCAAGGGATAGCTAATGCTATTCCAGCAATCGTTGCTGCTGTTAAAAGTCCAATCGAACCTCAACAAATAATTCCAAGTAAACGTAATTCTGAAGATAACTTCAGTAATAGTGTAAACGGAGGCAATGATCATGTTAATCATGATAATGAACCACAGCACGCGCCACTCCCTAAGAAAATGAAAGCCGTAACACCTGGTTGCACTTTCAAAGAATTTCTTGCTTGTAAACCCACTGAATTTGCAGGCAATGAAGGAGCAACTGCATCACTGTGTTGGTTAGAGAAAACTGAAGCAGTAATTGCAATAAGTAAATGTGCTCAAGATGATCAGGTCATGTACGCGTCAAATCTTTTCAAGGAAGGAGCACTCGAATGGTGGAACACTGTGTTACAAGCTAAAGGAAGAAGTAGGGCTTATGCTATGATTTGGGAAGAATTTAAGAATCTTGTAGAAAGAAAATTCTATCCTGAGTATGAAAAGGAACAAATGAAAAATAAGTTCCTAACTCATCGGATGATAGGTGTAGATTGTCGCGGTTATACTTCGACATTCTTTGAATATGCTAGAGTGGTACCAACACTGGCTTCGCCAGAGCCGGTACTCATTTCTCGCTATATTTGCGGATTAATTAGCGAAATTCGCAATATCGTTAAAGCTGCGAGACCTCGCACTATTGACGATGCAGTAGAATTAGCTAACACCCTAACTGATGAATTGGTACATACAAGGGATGAAGACAGGAAAAAGGAACTGGCTCAGAAAATTACCCAAGGATTTCGGGTGGGTAATAGTAATAATTTCAAGAGAAGAGGAGCAGGGCAATCTTCAACTTTGCCATTTTGCAAGACTTGAAAAAAGAAACATTACGGAAGATGTAATATAACCGGCAATTTTTGCAAAACTATAGGACATCGTGAAGAAAACTGCAAAAAGAAAACCGTAATCTGTTTTAACTGTGGAGAAGCGGGGCATTATAAAACAGAATGTCCTAAATTGATCAAACCAGTAGACAACAAACCCAAGGCAACCGAAGGAGCTACTAAGAAGAATGTCAGAGCATTCCAGCTAACCACTCAAGAAGCAAAACTCATCCCAGATGTAATAGCTGGTACGTTCCTAGTTCACAACGTGTACGCAAAAGTATTATTTAACTCTGGTGTAAACCAAAGTTTTATAAATACTTTATTTTGCCAAGCTCTTAAGTTACCTTTAACCAACATTAGGCAGATTTTTACAGTCGAAACCGCAGATGGGAATTCAGTTAAAATAGATCAGGTTTTGCAAAAAGTAGAAATAGAACTTTCAGGTCATAAATTTGCTGCAAACCTATTACCTATGAAATTAGCTGAATTCGATGTTGTGTTAGGAATGGATTGGTTAATAGCCAACCATGCTCGAATTCTTTGTGATAAGAATTCCATAGAAATTCAGGCAACCACCGGAGAAGTAATCACGATTACAGGAGATAAACCACGTAAGCCCATGAAGTTCATATCGGTAATGAAAGTTGCTAGTTATGAACGAAAGCAAGGAATAGTATATATGATTTCAGTAATCATTAGTACTAAGGGTAAAGAACTTAAGGAAATTCCTCTAGTCTCAGAATACCCAGATATATTCCCAGAAGAATTACCAGGATTACCACCAGATAGGGAGGTAGAATTTAGGATTCATCTAATTCCAGGAACTATACTGATAGCTAAAACACCTTATCGGTTAGCTCCTACCGAAATGTTAGAACTAAAGAAGCAATTAGATGAATTACTAAGTAAAGGATTCATACAACCTAGCTCATCCCCTTGGGGAGCTCCAGTGTTGTTTGTAAAGAAGAAGGATGGTTCGATGAGAATGTGTATCGATTATAGAGAATTGAATAAGGTTACAATTAAGAATCGATACCCATTACCTAGGATTGATGATCTATTCGATCAACTTCAAGGAGCTAGATATTTTTCTAAGATCGACTTACGTTCTGGATATCATCAATTAAAGGTGCAAGAGGAAGACATACCTAAGACTGCTTTCAGAACTATGTATGGTCATTACGAGTTTACAGTCATGCCCTTTGGGTTAATGAATGCACCTGCAGCATTCATGGACATGATGAATAGGATCTGTAAACCATATTTGGATAAATTTGTAATTGTTTTCATAGACGATATACTTATTTATTCAAAAAGTCCGAGCGAACATTGTCAGCACTTGCATGCACTCTTAACTTTGTTAAGAAAAGAAAAGTTGTACGCCAAATTCTCAAAATGTGAATTTTGGCTAAAGGAAGTGCAATTCTTAGGTCACCTGGTGAATCACGAAGGTATTCATGTAGATCCTGCCAAGATAGAGGCAATTACCAATTGGAAGATTCCACAATCTGCAATGGAAATTAGAAGTTTTATAGGTTTAGCTGGATACTATAGACGGTTTATTAAGGATTTTTCCAAAATAGCTGTACCATTAACTAAGCTAACCTGTAAGGCAGTTAAGTTTGAATGGGGAACTAAACAAGAAGAAGCCTTTAGAATTTTGAAACAGAAATTAACCAATGCACCAATCTTAGCCTTACCAGAAGGAACTGAAGATTTTGAAGTATATTGTGATGCTTCAAAACTAGGATTTGGATGTGTGCTAATGCAACGCAAGAAGGTAATTGCGTATGCTTCAAGACAATTGAAAAAGCATGAAGAAAACTATACGACTCATGATTTAGAATTAGGAGCCGTAATTTTTGCCCTTAAGATTTGGAGACATTATCTGTATGGAAGTAAGTTTACCGTCTATACAGATCATAAAAGTTTAAGGTATATATTTGGGCAAATAGAGTTGAACATGAGGCAAAGGAGATGGATGGAAATTTTAAGTGACTACGACTGTGATATTCAGTATCACGAAGGAAAGGCAAATGTAGTTGCAGATGCCTTAAGTCGTAAATATCATGAAAAGAAAAAACGAGTTCGTGCCCTTAGATTAAATCTACAGATAGATTTAAAGGAACAAATAAAGAATGTCCAAGAAACAACAATCAAGGATGATGCTGAAGGAATGAAAGGACGAATAAAAGAATTAGAACAAGGAGTGGATGGAATTTGGAGATTCCACAAAAGAAGAATTTGGGTACCTAAGCAGAGAGAATTAAGAAATAAGATTTTAGAAGAAGCTCATAAATCTAGGTATACCATACACCCAGGAAATAATAAAATGTACCAAGATTTAAGAAAGAACTTCTGGTGGATAGGAATGAAAAAGGATATAGCACGATATGTTTCTAAATGTCTTACTTGTTCACAAGTTAAGGCAGAACATCAGAAACCTTCAGGTCTGCTACAACAATTAGAGATGCCAGTATGGAAATGGGAACTTATAACAATGGATTTTGTTACTAAGTTACCCAAAACCAGAAAAGGTAATGATGCGATTTGGGTAATTATGGATCGATTAACCAAATCCGCTCACTTTTTGCCTATGAAAGAAACCTTTAGCATGGAAAAGTTAGCAAAGTTATATGTAGATGAAGTTGTATCTTTACATGGAGTTCCATTCTCCATTGTATCTGTAACACCTCGAAAATTTATCTCCAATAATGTGGTGACACGTGTCATGGACTTTGAATGTGTGAAAACACACTTTAGAGGGACTAAAGTTGACATACAGTGAAACTATGTGATTGTAAGGGTCCAAAGTGTCAACAATGGATAAATAAGCCCTACAATAACCCTACATGGTATTTATAACCTTAAACGGTTGGATCATGGATCATACGAAGCGGAAAATGAAAGAAAGTGAGGAATTACAAACTACAAGGGCTAAATGTGTCAACATGTTGAAAGTATACCTCTGAGTGATCCTTTGGCAAACCCGAAGCTCTGTAATGATAAAATATACTCACTAGATTATGTGATAAAAATTTCATGAAGTTTCGTTATCGTATGAGAAAGTTATGGCCAAAACCGTACACGAGGGGTTAAAAGCGTCAACGTTGATTTTTATGACTTTTCGGGTAAGCACAAAGTTGTTCGAGGACTTAACCATGATGGTAAATGTCCCAAGGCCCTTAAAAATCAAATTTGAGGGTCCATTGAGCAAGATATATAAGAAAACATCGAAACAAAAGTCTAGGGGCCAAAGTTGCAACTTTTAAAAGATTGTTGTGGATCAGACATAGCCAGGCGGCCCGCGTAGGGTCTGCCTAACTGTCAGGCGGCCCGCGTCAGGACCCCAGTTACGCAAAACACTGGACAGCTGCCAGTTATCAGCTTTAAACCGACTCAAGACAGCTGTAGGCGACTCAGGGCTTTCACCAATGATATTGCATGCATTCTAGGACATTTGTACCCATCTCACAACATCTGAAAACCTCTGAAACAGCCATAGATCAGATCAAACTCATGTTAAAAGGGGCTTGAAGTAGTAAACCAAGAACACTTGAACTTTCAAAAACTCACAAGACTTCTCCTGGATATCTAAGCTCTATTAGGACTCTTGTAAGTGTCTATAACTCTTCCAAATTCGTTCTAGCTTAGTATATTCACCAAAAGTCAAACTATCGTAATATAAACTTGACTTTGCAATTAATCGAAATGTGCTCAGTCATTTCTCAAATTAAAAGTACCTGCATGATGGTATTTATGTGTGTAACAAACCCCTAAAAGGGTATTATCAGATTCACACTCTAAATATGCTAATTGTCGAGTCAAAGCATTTCGTAAAAAGTCAACAGAATGTGTTTTTGTAAAAATAAGCTTGATTAACAATGTAGGCTACATGCAACCTGTTTGATCATCAAAATAACTTTGTAATTAATGTAAGAACATGTTTCTTCATGATCAACTCGACAATTTTCTGTATTAAACCCGAATCGGAACCGAAAGTCTCATAAATTGACTTTTTCTTTGACTATCGGTTCTGATCCGTACATGCATGTTAAGATCTGCATTTGAGCATATTTTGGACCAACTTTTATATAAGATTAACCCTCTGGAATTTTACAAATTGATTCCATGCTTAACCGATGCATATGCATGTTTCCGATTTATGCTTAAAGTTGACTATTTTGCCCTTTTTAATATAAAACGTGATTTTTGAAAAAGTAAAAGAGTAGAAACCTTTGGTACTGACTTATAAACTTGCACCAAAAGTTTCAGATCAGTTTATGGTTTAGATTAAGAGATATGCTCGATATCGTAAATCACAAGCTTTATGTTAAGTAAATAGCGCAATTAGCGCATAGCCTATTTTAACCCACTTTTTGGTATCAAACTTTTTACCCACTGATGTTATATAATATTTTGGGATTTTTAAAGATTTTTATTAAATTTTTGGATAAGCATAACATAGGTCTTTAAACCAAATTCGGTAAATACCGAATTTGCCCTTTTAGGTCATAAAACGAGTTCTACAAATCCTTTTGACCCCAAACCTTTTCCTACTGATTTTATTTGCTAAATAAAGTATTTTGAGCCTTCTGGAAGTATAAAAATCTCAGCTTTCTTTTACAAACCCGAAAACGGCTCCAAATCGCATTTTAAAGCATTTTTAACGCATAGTATATACTATAACCATAACAAACATATAAGACTTATATTTACTGATGTGTTTAACATATTTTTATAAAATAACAGTAAGTACAAGTTTATAAACTCAGATTTCCAAGTTTGACATTTTTAGCCTTTGTTAAATTACCAAAATGCCCCTAAGGTGCATAGTTTGGTTTTAAATGATAAGTTTTACATACGGGTCATACTCTACTGATATAACAAGATAAATTAAGTATATTTACTGTATAAATCAGACCCGTAACTCAGATTTACAATTTAACTCTTTTATAACCTTTTAAATGACCAAAATGCCCTTATGAGGCGTAAATCGAGTTTAAATCCATTTGGGGCATAATAGAAGATATCTTGCTGATATTTTAACATATTTAAAGCTTACCAACTCAGGAAACTTGCATATGACTCTCATGGTCGCCCGTAACGCACTTTTCGCGTTCGGTTCGGTTTATGTAACTAGTTTGCATAAATTGACCGAAACGGGTCAAACTTTATCATTTTTGTCTCAAAATCCAGAACGTGTTTAGTAAACCCATATTATGCAAGTCTTCGAACTTGTCGGGTCAAATTCACATTCTATCCGGTCTTCGCTTAATCATGCGTGAACCGTATCTTCCTTAAAACTAACCGGTCTAGGCTTAGGCTTAAATAAAGACCCGTTAGAAGTCTAATAGGTTATTATAAACCTTGTTCCAGATTAGGAGCACCAGTAAAAGCTACTTGCATTTGTCTTGATTGTGATTGATACTTACTCAGGTAAATACTTTTTGACTTATTTTCCCTATACGGGCTTGGGTTACGGTATATAATATACCGCTTGATCGAGCGTTAAATCCTACACCCTTGGGTGTTTAGTTTGAATAGTTTGTTCGGCTCGTTTAAACAGTCTTGCTTACTTAAAGCCTTTGGGGGGTTAATGACCATGTCCCGGATATCCTTGGCATCATCTTACGAGATGGCCACGACCAGAGCACGGGGTGTAGGCGTACACCCGTCAGTGTATAACTCATTTTATGTGGTGTGTCTATTGATCTTTAACCCGGACAAGATCCGGGCTACTGAACGCACAAGTAACATGTAATTCGTTCACAAGATTATAATTAAATAATTATCCCAAGTTAATAGAAATGTTTTATGCCATGTGCATTTAAATAAATTTTCAACCCTTTTCAAAATGAGTCAGTTGAATTGTATTTACCAGTGTAAACTGACGTATTTTTCCCAAAAGATTAAGTGAAGGTACTACACGTAATAGGCTGGCAGTCTTCTAGAGCGTCCACAATATGTCTCGCAGCTTGGACGACAATAAACTGTTGAACAATTATCCTATTTTATTTCGATCCGCCTGTGGATCCGTTTCAACTACTTGTGATAATTAATATTACATTTTAAATTAAAGTTGAAATGAATCTATCTTTTGCTTCCGCTGTGCATTATTATATTGTGTTGTTTGTCTATGATGATACCAACGACGTCACGATACCCCCACCGGGCCCACCGGTGACACGTGGAAATTAGGGGTGTGACAGGTTGGTATCAGAGCCAACACTGAGTGAATTAAACACTAGCCTTTTGTGTTTAATCTCAGTTACACAATTGCACAATCCTCGATTCTCGAGTCTAGACAAAGAACTTAGGAAATTTCCAAATTTTTGCTTGAACAGTGTCCCCTCTATGAAGGTTGTGAGAAATGATGTGCCTCATGCTAGAGGATGCACATACAAGTACTTTGTCTCATGTAAGCCCCGAGACTTTACTGGGGAAAAAGGAGCGGTCGACTGCATGACCTGGTTGGATGAGATAGATACAGTGGTAGACATAAGTGGATGTGCGGAAAGGGACATTGTGAAGTTCGTATCCCACTCCTTTAAGGGTGAAGCCCTAGCATGGTGGAGGTCACTGATCCAGGCCACCGGAAAGGTACAATTGTATAGCATGACCTGGGAGCAGTTCGTTGCTCTCATCAAGGAAAACTACTGCCCGCAACATGAAGTGGAAAAGATAGAGTCCGACTTCATATCTTTAGTGATGAGGAATTTAGACTGCCAGGCATACCTCACCGCCTTTAACACTCTATCTCGTCTGGTACCATACTTGGTAACTCCAGAGCCTAAGAGAATTGCACGATTCATCGGGGGTTTAGCCCCAGAGATTAAGGCGAGTGTTAAGGCATCAAGGCCTACAACTTTTAGATCAACAGCTGATCTATCCCTCTCTCTCACCATGGACGTAGTCAGGTTGAGGGCACTTAGGAATTCCGAGGAGAACAAGAGAAAGCGTGAGGATGATACCTCACGAAGGTCAGAGAAGAGACACAGAGGGAATGACGACCATAGGAAAGGGTCGGGATCGAAGAGAGATGGACAACAATCGGGGGAAAAACCCAAATGCAAAACTTGCAAGAGGAGACACTTCGGGAAGTGTCGGTTGGAGCAGAGCTCCCAATCTCGCCCGCGACCCTGTGGAATTTGCAAATCCACAAATCATAAGACTTCGGAGTGTAAGAATCTAAAGGACGCGACATGTTTCGGCTGCAACGAAAAAGGGCACATTAAGCCTAACTGCCCAAAGTATGCCAAGAAAGCCGAAGACGGGAAGAAGACCAATGCGAGGGTCTTCAAGATGGACGCTAAAGAGGCTATTCAGGATGACAACGTGATTACCGGTATGTTTCTTGTAAATAACGTTTTTGCTAGAGTCCTGTTTGATTCTGGAGCAGATAAATCATTTGTAGATAATAAGTTCTGTGACTTGTTGAAATTGCCTGTGAAACCCTTAAGTATAAAATATGAAGTGGAATTAGCTGATGGAACCATAGAAACCGCCTCGACTGTTCTAGATGGATGTGTTATATCCATTAGGAATCACTCGTTTCCATTATCCTTACTTCCCTTTAAACTAGCTGGTTTTGACATAGTGATAGGCATGGATGGGTTATCGCATAACCAAGCCCAGATTTTGTGCAATAGAAAGCAAGTGGTAGTGAAAACTCCGTCAGGTGAGTCACTCACTATTCAAGGAGATACCCAGCATGGATTGCCTGAGCAAGTGTCCATGCTCAAGGCATCCAGATGTATGCAGAAGGGTTGTGTCATTTATATGGCGCAAGTTACGGTTGATGAGCCTAAGCCGAAGATTGAAGACATCCCTGCCATTTCGGAATACCCCGAAGTTTTCCCAGAAGAACTACCTGGTTTACCACCAGATAGGCAAGTGGAATTCCGAATCGACATCATTCCGAGTGCAGCACCAGTGGCAAGAGCACCATATAGGTTGGCTCCAACGGAGATGAAGGAGTTAAGAACGCAGTTAGACGATCTGTTAGCAAAAGGTTTCATTAGGCCTAGCTCGTCTCCCTGGGGAGCACCTATTTTGTTTGTCAAAAAGAAGGATGGATCGATGCGTCTATGCATCGATTATCGTGAGCTTAATAAAGTCACTATCAAAAATAGGTATCCTTTGCCCAGGATCGACGATCTGTTCGATCAGTTACAAGGGGCAAGCTACTTTTCAAAGATCGACTTAAGGTCAGGCTATCACCAGTTGAAGGTCAAGGATGAAGGTGTACACAAGACAGCGTTTAGGACTCGTTATGGACATTACGAATTCCTAGTGATGCATTTTGGGCTCACTAACGCACCAGCCGCATTCATGGATCTCATGAATCGCGTCTGCAAGCCCTATCTGGATAAATTCGTCATAGTCTTTATTGACGACATCCTTATCTACTCGAAGAACAAGGCTGACCACGAGAAACACCTTCGTTGTATTCTCAAACTTCTACATCAAGAGAAACTCTACGCCAAATTCTCGAAGTGCGAATTTTGGCTTCGAGAAGTCCAATTTCTTGGACATGTAGTAAGTGAGCGTGGTATCCAAATGGACCCCGCTAAAGTAGAAGCAGTGATGAATTGGCAAGAGCCAAAGACGCCTACTGAAATTCGTAGCTTCCTGGGTTTAGAAGGATACTATAGGCGATTCATCGAAAACTTTTCAAGGATTGCTGCGCCCCTTACTTCATTGACACGCAAGAAAGTTAAGTTTGATTGGGGCCCTAAGCAGCAGGAATCCTTCGACATTTTGAAGAAGAAGTTGAGCAATGCACCAGTGCTAACACTGCCCGATGGCATAGAAGAATTCGTGGTGTACTGTGATGCATCACACACTGGTATGGGCTGTGTACTCATGCAGAGAGGCAAGGTCATTGCCTACGCTTCACGACAGCTAAAAGTACACGAGAAGAACTACACCACCCATGATTTGGAACTGGGTGCCGTTGTATTTGCATTGAAGCTATGGAGGCATTACTTGTATGGAACCAAGTGTGTGATCTATTCAGATCACAAGAGCCTTCAACACTTGTTCAATCAGAAGGACTTGAACATGCGACAAAGGTGATGGATGGAAACTCTAAATGATTATGATTGTGAGATAAAATACCATCCAGGCAAGGCAAATGTGGTTGCTGACGCCTTGAGTAGGAAGGAAAGGGTTAAGCCGATAAGAATCAATGCTAAGCGCATTGAAATCAGGAATGATTTGAACAAAAGGATATTAGCTGCACAGAAGGAAGCTGTGTTGGAAGCTAATTATCCTGAAGAAAAGCTGGGAGTAACTGAGGAGCAGTTATCCCGTGACAAAGATGGAATGCTTAGATTGAATGGACGAATATGGGTTCCTGTTTTTGGAGGTCTCCGAGATGTTATCCTCCAGGAAGCCCACAGTTCCAAATATTCTGTCCATCCTGGAGCTGATAAGATGTACCAAGATCAGAAAGCAAACTACTGGTGGATTGGATTGAAAAAGTCTGTAGCTGCTCATGTAGCTAAATGTTTGACTTGTGCGCAAGTCAAAGCTGAGCATCAGAAGCCGTCAGGTTTGTTACAACAACCTGAAATTCCCACATGGAAATGGGAAATGGTGACGATGGATTTCATCACCAAGTTGCCAAAGACGAGAAAGAGAAATGACACTATATGGGTCATAGTGGATAGACTGACGAAGTCAGCACATTTCCTACCCATCAAGGAAACTTACAGCTCAGATATGCTAGCCCAATTATATGTTGATAAGATTGTAGCTTTGCATGGAATACCTGTGTCCATTATCTCTGACAGAGATACGAGATACATGTCACACTTTTGGAAGAGTTTCCAACAATCTTTGGGCACACGTTTGAATTTTAGTACGGCTTATCATCCACAGACTGACGGTCAGAGCGAGCGTACTATTCAAACGTTGGAAGACATGCTACGTGCATGTGCGATCGACTTAGGTGGTAGCTGGGATAAGAACCTACCACTAATTGAATTCTCCTACAACAATAGCTACCACACCAGCATAAAAGCTGCGCCTTTTGAGGCCTTATACGGTAGAAAGTGTAGATCACCCATTTGTTGGGCGGAAGTTGGAGATGTCCAACTGTCAGGACCAGAAATTGTTTTTGAGACGACGGATAAGATCGTCCAGATTCGCGATCGTTTGAAAGCTGCCAAGGATAGGCAGAAAAGTTATGCGAATCCAAAGCGCAAGGATTTTCACTTCGAAGTAGGTGATAAAGTATTGCTAAAGGTATCACCCTGGAAGGGGGTGATGAGGTTTGGTAAGAAAGGCAAGCTAAGCCCGAGATACATAGGACCTTTCGAGGTTATTGAACGTGTCGGGTCAGTTGCTTATAAATTAAACTTGCCTGAAGAACTTAGCGCTATCCATAATGTGTTTCACATCTGTAATTTGAAAAAGTGTTGCGCTGATGAATCACTGGTTATACCGCATACGGATGTACATATAGATGAAAGCTTGAAATTTGTGGAAAAACCGTTGTCGATTGAAGATCAACGGGTGAAGAAGCTTCGAAGGAAGTATGTACCTATTGTTAAGGTCAAATGGGATGCCCGTAGAGGTCCCGAATACACATGGGAGGTAGAATCCACGATGAAAGAAAAATACCCTCATTTGTTTCAGTAAATCTCGAGGTCGAGATTTCTTTTAAGGGGGTGAGGATGTAACACCTCGAAAATTTATGTCCAATAATGTGGTGACACGTGTCATGGACTTTGAATGTGTGAAAACACACTTTAGAGGGACTAAAGTTGACATACAGTGAAACTATGTGATTGTAAGGGTCAAAAGTGTCAACAATGGATAAATAAGCCCTACAATAACCCTACATGGTATTTATAACCTTAAACGGTTGGATCATGGATCATACGAAGCGGAAAATGAAAGAAAGTGAGGAATTACAAACTACAAGGGCTAAATGTGTCAACATGTTGAAAGTATACCTCTGAGTGATCCTTTGGCAAACCCGAAGCTCTGTAATGATAAAATATACTCACTAGATTATGTGATAAAAATTTCATGAAGTTTTGTTATCGTATGAGAAAGTTATGGCCAAAACCGTACACGAGGGGTTAAAAGCGTCAACGTTGATTTTTATGACTTTTCGGGTAAGCACAAAGTTGTTCGAGGACTTAACCATGATGGTAAATGTCCCAAGGCCCTTAAAAATCAAATTTGAGGGTCCATTGAGCAAGATATATAAGAAAAACATCGAAACAAAAGTCTAGGGGCCAAAGTTGCAACTTTTAAAAGATTGTTGTGGATCAGACATAGCCAGGCGGCCCGCGTAGGGTCTGCCTAACTGTCAGGCGGCCCGTGTCAGGACCCCAGTTACGCGAAACACTGGACAGCTGCCAGTTATCAGCTTTAAACCCACTCAAGACAGCTGTAGGCGACTCAGGGCTTTCACCAATGATATTACATGCATTCTAGGACATTTGTACCCATCTCACAACATCTGAAAACCTCTGAAACAGCCATAGATCAGATCAAACTCATGTTAAAAGGGGCTTGAAGTAGTAAACCAAGAACACTTGAACTTTCAAAAACTCACAAGACTTCTCCTGGAGCTCTCTGGACGCCAAGGCACCTTCCTAGTGATATCTAAGCTCTATTAGGACTCTTGTAAGTGTCTATAACTCTTCCAAATTCGTTCTAGCTTAGTATATTCACCAAAAGTCAAACTATCGTAATATAAACTTGACTTTGCAATTAATCGAAATGTGCTCAGTCATTTCTCAAATTAAAAGTACCTGCATGATGGTATTTATGTGTGTAACAAACCCCTAAAAGGGTATTATCAGATTCACACTCTAAATATGCTAATTGTCGAGTCAAAGCATTTCGTAAAAAGTCAACAGAATGTGTTTTTGTAAAAATAAGCTTGATTAACAATGTAGGCTACATGCAACCTGTTTGATCATCAAAATAACTTTGTAATTAATGTAAGAACATGTTTCTTCATGATCAACTCGACAATTTTCTGTATTAAACCCGAATCGGAACCGAAAGTCTATAAAATTGACTTTTTCTTTGACTATCGGTTCTGATCCGTACATGCATGTTGAGATCTGCATTTGAGCATATTTTGGACCAACTTTTATATAAGATTAACCCTCTGGAATTTTACAAATTGATTCCATGCTTAACCGATGCATATGCATGTTTCCGATTTATGCTTAAAGTTGACTATTTTGCCCTTTTTAATATAAAACGTGATTTTTGAAAAAGTGAAAGAGTAGAAACCTTTGGTACTGACTTATAAACTTGCACCAAAAGTTTCAGATCAGTTTATGGTTTAGATTAAGAGATATGCTCGATATCGTAAATCACAAGCTTTATGTTAAGTAAATAGCGCAATTAGCGCATAGCCTATTTTAACCCACTTTTTGGTATCAAACTTTTTACCCACTGATGTTATATAATATTTTGGGATTTTTAAAGATTTTTATTAAATTTTTGGATAAGCATAACATAGGTCTTTAAACCAAATTCGGTAAATACCGAATTTGCCCTTTTCGGTCATAAAACGAGTTCTACAAATCCTTTTGACCCCAAACCTTTTCCTACTGATTTTATTTGCTAAATAAAGTATTTTGAGCCTTCTGGAAGTATAAAAATCTCAGCTTTCTTTTACAAACCCGAAAACGGCTCCAAATCGCATTTTAAAGCATTTTTAACGCATAGTATATACTATAACCATACCAAACATATAAGACTTATATTTACTGATGTGTTTAACATATTTTTATAAAATAACAGTAAGTACAAGTTTATAAACTCAGATTTCCAAGTTTGACATTTTTAGCCTTTGTTAAATTACCAAAATGCCCTAAGGTGCATAGTTTGGTTTTAAATGATAAGTTTTTCATACGGGTCATACTCTACTGATATAACAAGATAAATTAAGTATATTTACTGTATAAATCAGACCCGTAACTCAGATTTACAATTTAACTCTTTTATAACCTTTTAAATGACCAAAATGCCCTTATGAGGCGTAAATCGAGTTTAAATCCATTTGGGGCATAATAGAAGATATCTTGCTGATATTTTAACATATTTAAAGCTTACCAACTCAGGAAACTTGCATATGACTCTCATGGTCGCCCGTAACGCACTTTTCGCGTTCGGTTCGGTTTATGTAACTAGTTTGCATAAATTGACCGAAACGGGTCAAACTTTATCATTTTTGTCTCAAAATCCAGAACGTGTTTAGTAAACCCATATTATGCAAGTCTTCGAACTTGTCGGGTCAAATTCACATTCTATCCGGTCTTCGCTTAATCATGCGTGAACCGTATCTTCCTTAAAACTAACCGGTCTAGGCTTAGGCTTAAATAAAGACCCGTTAGAAGTCTAATAGGTTATTATAAACCTTGTTCCAGATTAGGAGCACCAGTAAAAGCTACTTGCATTTGTCTTGATTGTGATTGATACTTACTCAGGTAAATACTTTTTGACTTATTTTCCCTATACGGGCTTGGGTTACGGTATATAATATACCGCTTGATCGAGCGTTAAATCCTACACCCTTGGGTGTTTAGTTTGAATAGTTTGTTCGGCTCGTTTAAACAGTCTTGCTTACTTAAAGCCTTTGGGGGGTTAATGACCATGTCCCGGATATCCTTGGCATCATCTTACGAGATGGCCACGACCAGAGCACGGGGTGTAGGCGTACACCCGTCAGTGTATAACTCATTTTATGTGGTGTGTCTATTGATCTTTAACCCGGACAAGATCCGGGCTACTGAACGCACAAGTAACATGTAATTCGTTCACAAGATTATAATTAAATAATTATCCCAAGTTAATAGAAATGTTTTATGCCATGTGCATTTAAATAAATTTTCAACCCTTTTCAAAATGAGTCAGTTGAATTGTATTTACCAGTGTAAACTGACGTATTTTTCCCAAAAGATTAAGTGCAGGTACTACACGTAATAGGCTGGCAGTCTTCTAGAGCGTCCACAATAAGTCTCGCAGCTTGGACGACAATAAACTGTTGAACAATTATCCTATTTTATTTCGATCCGCCTGTGGATCCGTTTCAACTACTTGTGATAATTAATATTACATTTTAAATTAAAGTTGAAATGAATCTATCTTTTGCTTCCGCTGTGCATTATTATATTGTGTTGTTTGTCTATGATGATACCAACGACGTCACGATACCCCCACCGGGCCCACCGGTGACACGTGGAAATTAGGGGTGTGACAGTATCAGATAGGGATAGTCGGTTTACTTCTCATTTCTGGAAAAGTTTCCAGCAAGCAATGGGAACTCGACTAAACCTAAGCACGGCATATCATCCACAAACAGACGGGCAAAGTGAAAGGACGATCCAAACTCTAGAAGACATGCTTAGAGCATGTGTGATAGATTTTGGTGGAAATTGGGACGATCAATTACCTCTGATAGAATTCTCCTATAACAATAGTTATCATTCAAGTATTGAAACTGCTCCATTTGAGGCACTGTATGGGAGAAAGTGCAGAACTCCAATTTGTTGGGCAGAAGTAGGAGAAAATCAATTATCAGGTCCTGAGATTGTGCAAGAGACGACTGACAAGATTACTCAAATCAAGGAAAGATTGAAAACGGCTCGAGATCGCCAAAAGAGTTATGCAGACAATAGATGCAAGCCGTTAGAATTCCAAGTTGGAGACAGAGTACTATTGAAAGTTTCTCCTTGGAAAGGAGTTGTTAGATTCGGTAAGAAAGGAAAGCTAAGTCCAAGGTACGTAGGACCATTCCCTGTGATCCAACGTATAGGACCAGTTGCTTATCGTTTACAACTACCAGAGGAATTAGCTGGAGTACATGATGTATTTCATGTATCCAATCTCAAGAAATGTCTATCAGACGAATCTTTGATAGTACCTTTTCAAGACATAGAGGTAAACGAAAAGTTAAAATTTGTTGAGAAACCTCTTCAGATAGAAGACAGAAAAGTGAAGTTTCTCAAACACAAACAACTAGTGCTAGTTAAAGTAAAGTGGGATTCAAAAAGAGGAGCTGAATACACTTGGGAGCTGGAATCAGAAATGAAGCGAAAGTATCCACATTTATTCCAGTAAATCTCGAGGACGAGATTTTTATTAAGGTGGGGAGAATGTAACAACCCTCATCAAAAGTCATATATATTAAATTAATTTGACCAATAGGAAACCCTAATTGAGACACCCAAGTGATTCTACACAAACCCTAAAATTTTCAGAACAATCGGAATCAAGATCAGGGCCCCTAAAACTTAAGGGGGGTAAACCCTAGTTAACGATTATCTAAAAATACTCGTTGTCAAAATTCAAAATTTAGATTATGTCAACTCAGCAAAGCTAGTCCCAACCGTGGCTACCCGATAACCTATTTTCGACCCTTACGGACCGTAACATTGATAGGCTTACGGTCCGTAAGCAGCCTTACGGACCTCAACATTGTGAGGCTTACGGTCCGTAAGCTAGTCAAATTTTGTGTATAAATAGCAGACATTGGCAATCGAAATTGGGAGTTCAAACGACGTAAAATCTCTTTACGTACACTGAGAAACATTCTGTTTACTACAATTAACACACACGAATCCCGAATTTCTGCCGCAAAACAGGGTAATAACTCGATTGCTATTACGATTCATTTTCCGAACGATCAATATATCCAATGGATGTTTAAGTGCCGCCCACATTAGGGTTATACTTTGTCGTTTGTCGTTAATTCGATGTATGTTAAGTATTGCACTTTGTCGTTCATTGTGAGAATTTGATCTCGTGAGTTATCGTAAATGCTATATTGATTACTAGCCCAGTTTTGTGTGCATTATTATCTAACTTAGGTTAACAAGGCTAATCCGTAGAGTAAACTCTATCCGTGTTAAATCTGCAATGTGAGTCATTCTCTTTTTATCAAATTAATTTACAAAACCCTATTTATTTCAAAGTTATAATTACAGTGATTAAGTTTATGTAATCACCAATTTACAGCCGGTATGTGGGGTTTTGTATACATTACTACTGTTTTATCACTTTAGGTGGGCGAACCTAAAATTTGTGATATTCGTTGCCCCAATAGTGGTATGACCACAGTCACCGAAACGAGTCGATGACAAATACTGTGGGTAGTTGGTTGATATCAGAAACATTGTAATCTCTCTTAATACTGTAAATTATAATAAACGAGTCATTTTAATAAATAGAATGATTCACTAAGTATTTCCCGCTGACAAAACCTTTTTCAAACATGTTTCAGGTGATCTGTTATAATCCAGGAAAAGTGCTGGGGAGCATTTCAAGCTTAAGATAGTGGCTCATTATAAAATAAAGAAATATGTTTTGTAACATAAAGATTTCTCTGTAAAATAATAGTATTGTAAATTACCGGGGTTTTATCCCGAGTTGTGAAATAAAATAATCGGGAAAAATTTTAGCTTTAAAAGATCCTGATGATAAACTTCCGCTGCTAAACTCAATTAAATAAATACCACGGGATTTCTGTCCCGCGGCTCCTGAATCGGGTTAAACCGGGTCGGGGGCCGTGACAACTTGGGCCGAAATCCATTATTTGAACATGCATGTCGACGAAACATAAAGCATTTCGTCGACTTTGGAGTTTCGCCGTAGCCATCCCGTTTCGTCAAAGATATAGACGAAACGAAATGTGTTTCATCGACGACAACAGTTTCGTCGTATCCTGTTCTGTTTCGTCGTGTCTGTCTTTAAATATATTCAGATTGAATTCACATACTAGTTAGAACACAGAACACACACACGAGAGAACCAGAGAGAGTTTACAGAGATTATTTTGTAAACATTGTATTGTAACAGTTTCAAGTATTAATATAATGGAGTGTTAATCGTTGAGTCTCGTGTTTATCATTTACGTGTTCGAACTTGGTTTATGTAACGCCCCAAAATCCGAATGTTAATATTGTCATGTGTTCCTATAGGACACGTCATGAAATAAATAACTAGGATATTTAACCTAGTTAAGGGTATGGTCAAAAGTATTAAAAGATGGAAGTAGTGCACGTTATGTTTTAAAGGCAAACTCGAGGGGCTAAAGTGGAACAGATGAAAGTTTATAACTAATTAAAAGGTCTATACACACACATAAGCACACATACGTGCGTGTTCTTGAAGCTTTAGGAGCTCTCAAGAGCTCCAAACCCTAATTCAACTAAATCACTAAAGTGAAGGGTGAATCGAAGCCCAAATTCAAGAAGGAACACGGATTAATGATCACCTTCACGAGGGGATCGTAAGGTATGTCTTAAATCTAAGATTGGTGATCATGTGTGAAGTGGGTTATGTTCAAATCCGTGAGTTAACATGAAATTAATCATGTACAAGGGTTAGAATCATCGTATAGAACATGGGGTACGTATGGTTTGTGTTAATTTGATGATTAGAGGTGAAACCCGTTAGTTAGGGTGAAGATAATGACTAGAATCACCAACTATGTCAAAGTTTTGTTGAAAGATTGATGTATTATGTGGGTATGATGAATTCTTGTTAGATGGATTAGGAGAGATATGATGATGATACGTTTGATGTTTAATTGGGAATGATACATGATTATTAATAGTAGGTTTTGATGGGTCATGTATGAGTTTAGAAGATTTATATATGAATGCTTAAAAGGTGGTACGCACATCAAGCGTATGATAAAGTGTATATAGTGTCGTCCGTATAGTCGATTATGATGTTACGAGTATATGATGATAAGTCGATAGTTAAATATGGTTGGTAGTTGACTCTGGAAAGTCAACTAAGTATAAGAAACATGATTTGACTCGTTGTCGTAAAGGTAGGATTATAGGAAGTCGTTTGGTACATGTTATGTTAATATGCGTTATTTGTGATTACATGATGAATTACATGGGTTGGAAAGGATATGAAGTTAATTATATGTTTTAATGCTTGTTAGAAATGACTAAGGAAAGTTAAGTGTGGATTATGCGATTGATATGATTGTTAACATGTACAAATGAGTAGGCTAATAAGAGCGTGATTTCGATGAAATGAAAGTATAGGAATCATGTCAAGACGGACTCAAGCATGAGAGGCTAACGGGTCAAGAAAAGGCAATGAAGCGGTTACGAGCACGGACGCATAAGCTAAGTGATTTCCGTAATCACTTCTTAGTTCGATTAAGTAATATGGTGATTTAATTAACTAAACATGATGATTGAGGTCAAACATGTGTTATATTCTTTCGTCGTAGATGATTGGATTAAAGTTGACCAAAATGCCCTTGATGGGTATTTTGGGCAAACGATCTTAAAAGTAGTTTAGAAACAAGTTATTCGATTAGTGTAATGTTTTGGACAAGTATGGAAGTGGGGAGTATGGTTTTGTTAGTTATAGACCAATTAATGCGCGAATACCCTTAACGGGTCAAAATAATCATAGGAACGATAATGTGTTAAGAGAATGCAAGACATCCAAGAATTTAGTATTTTATGATAGACGTCACTGATATTATTAGGTTTATAAGAGGTTATGGTAAAACAAACAAGTTATGTTGTTGAATGCATGAACGGGTCGAAATTTGGTAAGAGGGTAATAAGCCGAAGAGTTATAAGTCTGAAATTTTATTATGTCGGATGTTGGATTTTAACTCCAGTAGATGGAGAATTAAATTACGGACGTATAGGAAAAAGAATCGGGTAAAACGAATCAAAAACGAGAGAGTTATGCTTGTTTCCGTGAAACCGGATCGTGCTGGGAATATACAGCAACCAGCTGCACACGTTCTGTCCATTTGAGGGCGTCGCGCCACGCGACGGGGGGTCGCGCGACGCGACGGGCTATGTTTCTCCGAAAATTGTTTTCGTGTTTTGTTTTGTCTTGGGAACTCGCTTAAACGCGTTTTAAGTTGCGTATGACTAATTTAAATTACGTTTTTATAAAATTAAGTGTATGCATAGGTGTAGATAGGTATGTACGTATGTATATATGTATAATGTCATGAGTGTATGCAATAGTGTAGATATGTGCATATGACGATACGTAAATAATGATGTAGATGTATATATATATATATGTAGGTATGCATGTCGGTTGGCTTGTATGTGTGTGAGTACGTATGCAAGTAGGTATGTATGCATGTGTGTACATATGTATGTATGGAGATAATGTGTATGAAGTTTAGGTATGTGTGTAAGTCATTCAGCATGATTAAGTTTTACGTTGTATTCGTGTACCTGGTATTTTAGGTGTAATGCAGGTACAGTAACGAAGACTCACCAGAGGTGAGGTACACAGAGAGAACGTTTAATGTAAAGGAATAATGGAATGGAAATAATCCAAGGCTAAGTATTGTTTATATTGATAACCTATTAATGTCTTGTATGTATTTGGTGAGTGCAGGTTGTTCGAGCCAGTATATCATATTGAAGAGGAGAGATCAACGATCGAGTCACCAGATAGATTGTACGGGATTGTTGAGTGCGTATCTGAGTGAAGCTAGGTTATGTTTTCTTATTGTAAATGAGTATAATGAAGGTATTTATTGTAAAAGAATTAACCCTAAAAATGAATTTAAGTGCGTCAAGGTGTTTGAAACTAAAGAAATTTTATGGTACAAATTTCCGCTGCGACGTTTTGGTCAATTACAAATTAGGGTCTTACAGTTTAACTTACCCGTTTGGATTCCGCACTCTCGGGTTTGTCGGAAAACAGGAATAGAGGTTACTCGATCCTCCGGGTTGACCTACACGTGTTCTTATTACGTAGTAATTTGTACGGTCTTTATTTACGGTTTGTATAGTTTTGGTCGAGTCGGCCAAGTCAGATATGTGACAACTGTCAAAATTTCAGGTATCCATGCAACTATTAAACCCTGATTAGTGCTTAATGACTGTGCTAAATTACAATTAATTACTTGAACTGCTTTCTGATTATTGCCATATACATACATGTGCATCATATATTACAAATGATATATCATTATTTCATGAGAACTTTAGTGACTCAAATGATGCACGAAACACGGCTAGCACAGTTATCAGACAAATTAGGAAAATGCTGACGGAGTTCAGTAGATTGAGAGACATTGTATTAAGACACAGAATGAGCCAGAAATCAAGTAATACACTAGTATAGTGTGTAGGAAAGTAAGGATCACAAAATTGCCTTCCTAGTGATAGTTTAAGTGCCGGAAAGTGCTTAAAACTCACATAAACTGCAGAAATCTGCAGAAATTCAGCAAATTCAGCATTTAAACACACTAACATTATGCAGAAATATGGATAAATGGTCCCGAATTCTTTCCTAAGTGTCGGGAATTAAAAGTGTCACAAAAAGGGTACATAAAGCACACTAAACTATATAGTTTAGCACCTTAACGAACCGGTAACCAACCGAACAACCGGACACTACCCGAAACACAAACTTACACTAGAAGCATTGTTTTAATATTACCAAGCTAGTTATGGTCCCCGAACATCATAACACGTCATATAAATACCTAATAACTAACCACCTAACTAGACACTTACATTCCAACCATAAACTAACTATAAGGTTAAAACCTAGTCTACACCCCCCCCCCCCCACATACCTACAGCCTCAACAAGGGACCCACCTAGAGATTTTGTTTCAATTCTTTAATGGATATTGTAGGATCTTGTGCTCACTTTACTAAACATAATACACAATGGGCTAATGGTGTGGAAGGATTATTTAAGGAACCATAAGACTAAACAAACTCATTTTTCACTAACATCACCACACCACACTTCTCCCTCTCCTCCTCCTAGTCTCGGCCGAGATCAAGGTCACCACCACCACCATCTTTCACTTCCATCCCATCCAAACTCTAGTGATACAAAGGTGTTAGAAGGTGCATCGAGAAACTAGGAGCTTTCGGAAGTTCAAGGACCTCCTTCATTTGCTATTATCCACTTGTTTTTTTCTCTTGAATCATCCCTAGCCTTGAGCTAGTGGTAAGAACATTATACACTCCATTTTACATCTTATATTAGTGGTTAAAAGATGTTACATTTTGATAATCTTGAAGAGCACTAAGAATCACAAGAAAGAAACTTGAACATAAGCTTAAATCATGAAGCAATCTTAATGTTTATGTGTTGTAATACTTGTTGATTGTTGATTGCTTGTGAAAATGATGTTGATCATCATATGATCTTGCTAGATCATGATTAAAAACATAATCTAGCAAGATGAGAGGATGAACATGGTAGAAGTTAATGGATCATCCTCATGAGAAGCATGAACTTGAAAGAATATGTGGTTTTCTTGTAAAATAATGATCAAAGTAAGTTGTAATACTTATAGATCTAAAATTTCATGGATGATGTAACATTCCTATTTTTATATAAGAATTATAGGTTTAGTTAAATTTATTAACCACTAGTAACTAGTTTATTTTTAATAATAAATATTCAACCCAAATAGTTTTAAACACTATTTTATATATAGTTGGTTGAAATATTATTCTAATTAATTGGCCTGTATATGGGTGACCTTTCAAATAAAATAAAAGTCTATAAAAACTTATATTATTAGACAGGTATACTACGGGTAAGTCAACTGTTAGAAATATGAAGTACCTAGACGGGCCTAGGAACCGTATAATAATAAAAATATAAAAATACATTGTATTTTGAACCTACTCCGTTTTTAATGAAACTTAGACCCAAATGTAGACAAAAATATTCTCGTTCGAATGACATATTCATTATTTTGTAGAACATTATATTTTAAAAGCTATACACGCCAAATAACTGAAGCCGTTAAATTAATTATAATATATAAATAATAATAATAATAATAATAATAATAATAATAAAACTAAAACTTACGAAATAAAATAATAAAATATTAATTAAAGTTAACAATTTAAACTTCTGTTGAAGTGTGTATCGAGATAATAAGAAAATAATATCTTCTCCAAATGAATATGAGGATGCATGAATCAATACGTGTCTTCAAGATATATGAATCCATATAATGACAAGGCTTTATGCCTTTGCTATAAATAGCATACAAAGACTTCATGAAATATTTCATTTTCTTTCCTTTCCTGTATCGCCCATCTTTTCCTCTAAAAAATTCTCTAGTAATTATTATTTTATTTATAATAATAATAGAGCCCTGTCCCGTTTTAAGTGTTTTAACTTCCGATCACCGCTACCCTTTCCGATTGATCTGAGCCTCATAACATATGTCAGGGCTCTGCCCGACTAAGTTGTTGGGATTCGGTCTCGGGACATAGGGACAAGGTTGAATGAGGGGTACTATACTTAACACGAGTGCATTATATATTTTTAAATAGCCCAGAAGTTATACCCAAAATTTATACCAGGAGGCTTTCTAGTTGAACCCTAAAGTTACAAAGTGGGTCCATTTTCTTTTCTCACCGTTTCATTCCCTTTATGTCCCAAACCATAACAACTCTCACCAAAACTATTATTTATTATTATATTTTGTTCACAAGGAAACCTTAGTTAAGACCCTTAAGTAATCCTACATAAACCCTACAAATTTCAGAACAATCAGAATCAGGATCAGGGCCCCTAAAACTCAAGGGGGGTATTTCCCCATTGACGATTATCCTCACAAATTGTTGTCTAAATCGAATTTTCAAGATTCGTCGACTCAGCCAGGCTAGAAACACACCTGGCAACCCTATGAGAATATGTGACCCGTCGCGTCATGCGACGCGACGCCCCCAGGGTGACCCCTCGCGTCACGCGAGGGGGTCAAATCTTCAGTATAAATAGAGGATGTTGGGACTTGATTTCTGGAGTTGGAACGACGTTAAAATTCGTTTTACGCTTCGAGATATCCCCTAATTACTACCAAACACACACAACACGAAACGCTGCTACGATACAGGGTATTAACTTGATCGCTGCTATGATTCAATGTCCGATCGATTGAAACTATCCGACAGGATGTTTAAGTGATATCCTTTGTCATTAGTCGTGATTCCGACAGGATGTTTGAGTACCACCCGAACTCGGGGAATACTCTGTCATTCATTGTGAATCCGATGGATGTTTAAGTGATTTCACTTTGGCATTAGTTGTGAGAGTTTAATCTCGTGAGTTATCGTAAATGCTGTATTAGTTATTTACCGAGTTCGTGTGCACTAGGTTACAAGATTAATCAATAGGCTAAGTTCTGCCTGCAATATCAAGGCTAACCAATAGGCTAAGCTATGCCCGTATAAATCTGCATGCTTATAATGTGAGTCAATCTCTTTTTATCAAATTACTTTCAAAATCATGTTTATTTTCAAAGGTTATAATTACAGTGATTAAGTTTATGTAATCACCAAGTTACAACCGATATGTGGGGTTTTGTATACATTACTTGATAATCTTCACCATTGGACAACGAGTTAGCCAAGGGGTGATATGACCATAGTCACAGACACCATTGGACAACGGGAGGGCCAATGGGTCGAGTGACAAATACTGTGGGTAGTTGGTTGATATCAGGAAACATTGTAATCTCTCTTAATACTGTAAATTGTAACAAACGTGTCATTTTAGTAAATAGAATGAACTCACCAGTATTTCCTGCTGACAAAACCTTTTTAAAATGCGTTTCAGGTAATTACAGTAGATTGGAGTAAGAGATGGATATGGCACTGAAAGGCTTCACGAAGTGGCTTATTTTATTAATTAAATCAAATTAAGAAATATTTTTTTATGTAATAAAATTTATCTTTATTAAAGCTACCATTGTAAAACATGGGTTTATCCCATCTATTTAATAAATAAAATCCGGTGTTTTCTAAACTCTGATATTTTTCCTAACTCACGGTCCTGATGAAATTTTCGATGCAATATTTTTCAAAATAATCACCGGTACCACTTGGCTGTTCACGGCTCCCAATTCCGTCCAGGATGGGTCGGGGGTCGTGACAGAAGGTGGTATCAGAGCCAGGTTTTAAGCCTATAGGTGTTGTGATAATAATACCTTAGCTTATATAAAAGAGTTAGGAGATTGCTATTAACTGATAGCACACATGATAGCATTTAGACTTGAACTTAAGAAAAGATGCCTTAGTCTAAGCTTCGAGATAATCTAAGTACTTGTGTAAATAAAGTATGATGGGTTTTGGTATGCCATAAGAATGATAATTAGAATATTGCAAGATATGATAACTAAGCAATAACATTTAATTGTTATTAATCCTTGCTTATTGATATTATTTGGTCTAGAATAAAGATATGTTATGGGAATACAAATTTCCCTAATTCTGGATAAAAGCCTAATAAAAGAGGCACTTTTGAAAAGATACTATTTATGGGAAATAGAAAATTTTCTCCGGCAAGACTGGGTATGGTGTAGCAGACTCTCCAGCTTGTCCGGATATACTGAGGTTACCTCTCCGGCGAGAACCGGATAAGACGGGGTATATAATATGTCAAACAAGTGACAAGATTTCCCTAAATAGTATCATGACCTGATATCTGATTTATGAATCTGTTAAATACATAGACCTTATAGAAGGTATGTATATTACAGCATGTGAAATATATGATTATATAGATATGTATATCTATAAGAAAATTCCAAAAGTCAATTAGGAATAAAGCACAAGCATATGTGTTAATAATAAATCTAGATTTCTTTATTAGGAATCTCTTATCTATAATTCTGATATCAAACATTATTTCGTTTGATCATCTGTCTCGTAACTCATGCGACAAAATAAACGACAGGAACCCATTAAGTTGGGATACCATCAAAAGTATAAGAATTTCCAAATGCATTACCATAGACTATTAACGCAAGTAAGAAGCATATAAAGTTGTGTTAGTGCACAACAAAACACATGAAACTTAAATTATACTTCCACAGACGTCAAAGTATATCACACACGACTTCCAAGTCAAAGCAAGACCTTTAGAAAATATAAATTGGGCACGATGACACCAATACTAATTCCGTCAGTAGAAAAATTACTAATCAAAAAGCAACACTTGGCCGCGTGATCCGACAAATGACATGAATATCGCTGAGGTACGTTGTAACAAGATTTTACAACCATCGGTGCACAGTCTAATCAGAGTCATAATTATTATCACTGCAAAAGGAGTCACATACCTTTGCAAATTCCCTATTTCATTTTATTCGACATTCCCTGGTAATGTCACTTAACAACGGTTATCACACGAAATTCCAGATAAAGTTCTTATATTTCATTTTCTGACTTCTGCATATAATGAGTTGACTTTCGTGTTTCTACTTACTCTAATGGTCATCATACCATGAGGATTT
Source organism: Helianthus tuberosus (assembly GCA_030545235.1). Lineage (NCBI taxonomy): Eukaryota > Viridiplantae > Streptophyta > Magnoliopsida > Asterales > Asteraceae > Helianthus > Helianthus tuberosus. The sequence goes on from CM060393.1 coordinate 7,133,245, forward strand.
CTTTCATAGTAGCGAATATTGATCTGTTTCATTTCTGGCGTAAATCCACACATTACACATGCACTGTTTGTTACGCATGTGGTTAGTTTGATCTATGAAGACCACTGGAGGGCTTCATTCCGATTTGTTATTTTATCCGAACTCAAATATCATTTCGCTATACTTGAATTTTTTTTTTTGCACTGTGAACCACATTATTGCAAAACGATAACTCTTTGATATCAAGTCAATGAATTTCTTGAAATTGATTAGAAGAGTATTTTCAAATAAATATTTACAAGTGTATTTTAAACCATGGATTTTCACATAAAGTTTGCCATATAAGTTTTGTTCAAAAATATAAATACTGGAGGTTAGTTTTTTTATAAATAAAAGTGACTAAATATGTATTTAGGAAATATATATTTAGAAGCCACCATGTGTGTGATTATTTGTATATTATGTGTATTAGTTATATTATTTTAGGACTTGAAATGATATAACTCATCATAATACCAAAAATTACAATCCAAAATATTACCAAAATTCCAAGAATATGAATATACAAGTTATACACAAGATATTGGTGAAACCGAACTAAGGAATATAACTTACAAAATATTCCGGAAATATTTTTCATATGTATATATTGGTAAATAATATTTTGGACACCAAAGGAAACAAAAATATGATTTTTACAATTAGTACAAATTTATATCATATTTTTTACCAGAAGAAAATATATTACTTTTAGGTGAATAAAAATATCTATGTTTTCTTGGGGATATTAGAAGATATATAATTTTTGAAAGAAATATATATTTTCTCAAACAAACATCAAATATATTATTTTTGGAACTTATATGAAAATACAAATATTTTTGCCCAAGGGAAAAATTATAACTAATTTTTCTAAGTAGTATTTCTTAAAGTATATATATTTTAGAAATATATATTGGTGAACTTTTATTAAAGATAATATTCCGGAAAAATTAATACGAAATTAAGTATAAGAATACTTAATGAATACAATAAAAATACGTATTCTCATACGTATAAATACACACCGGAATACGACCCCGATACATGGCAAAAATATACAAGTATAAGAATGCGAATACAAATACACCCATCCTTGGGAAGGATATACAAGTACAAATACTTGAAGAATATCAAGTTAAAATATATTATTATTCCAAAATTTAATAAATATAATTTAAGTTAAAATATTTATTATTTTAACAAATAATTATATAACGTGGAATAATATCGTAGACACGAAGAAACGTAACTCAAAGACACTAATTAATTCTAAGTCAAGGCACTACCCGCTCGTCTAATAGACCTTAGTACGTTGTAGGTAGTTGTGTACGCCAGACAAAGCTTGAGTTACAGTGATACGAAGACGCAAGACTGTGAGTTTATGTTCCCCCTTTTCTTTTAACTGTTTTCGGCTTTATAACTTCGGGGGTGAAGTACATGTTACAAACTGTTTATAAACTTTATTATTTGGTATGGTTGGCTAAGGAAGGGTACTGCTAGATCATGTGAGTGGTGGATATGACGCTTAAGACCATTAATCCTCTTTGTAGGACCAAGGGACATGAGTGATAGATCTATTTGGGTGTAGCGAGCCCACACCCATGTGGACCAGGGTTTGGCCCATGAGGTGACTATGTCTTCAAACTGAAGCCGTGGCAAAATCTGCTAGGATTGAGTCTTCCTGCATCACGTCACACATATTAATGGCCCTGCAAACCATTAATGATTTATTTTTCCTTGTTGTTTTCATACCAGGGTTTGCAAATACATACTTACTTACAATGATTTCCAAGTTTATTCGAGCTCACACACTAAACACATGAACTCGGTCAACTTTTGTTGATGTTTTCAAACTACATGTATTTCAGGGAATTAAAAATGGATCTGGCGGGCGTTTGGATGTTTCAAGTGAGCTTGAGAATAAAAGGTGTCATCCGATGTCTGAGGATTTGGATTGTATGTTTTATCCTAGATAAGACACAACTATCAAAGCCAAGTTTTAATTAATGTTTTTTTCGAGTCTTTGTGAACTCTAAAAACAAGTTGCATGGGTTGTACTCAAATTTGAAGTCTATGTTCAAACAATGTCGTTATGTTTTTAAACTTATTTAATGGATGAACATCTTCGGTTTTATCATATAGTTGTTGTTATGATTAAATGCAATGATATTAAGCAGGTCATACATAATCACGCTTCCGCAAAAGTCAGGGTGTGACAGTTTGGTATCAGAGCTTCGATTGTAGCGAACTAGGATTCTTTCTCGAGTCTAGACTACAATCATTAGGGCTCTCATGAAAATATTTTTTTTACAACATGTTTTCATTGCATACACGAAACGCCTAGATCCAGGGAAACAAACATTTTTACAAAAAAAAGGGCACTAAACACATTTCAAGGTTTATGTTTGTGGTTCAGTCTGAGAGACTGGGTTGTTCAGTCTGAGAGACTGGTTGGTTTAGTCTGGGAGACTGGGTGGTTTAGTCTGGGAGACTAGGTGGTTTAGTCTGGGAGACTAGACATGATTACATGATTTCATTGTCTTTGATTACATGCTAAATGTTGATAGTTAATATGTGTTTGTGATTATTCTATTACAGACACTATGTCGTCGTCTGATAGCGGATTGTCTGACGACCATGATCCCATGGCAGTAGTCTCCGACGATGAGGTTATACCAGAGCCAGAGATCTATACATCAGATTCAGAGAGTGACTCGGAGATGATGTATGATGACGACGACTTGCAGCATTCGCGTTGCCTGACCTTGGAGATGACATACCGCTTGCTGATGGCATTCCCGACGAGGATCCTTTTTGTAGTTCCCACCCCAGTCCATGATCATCTTATCATCGATCATCCCGATGGTGAGTATGTCGTGGCACCAATCCTCGCTCCCGTTCCTTTAGTGGCCATTCCTCTCGAGGATTTGCCTTTGATGATTTGATTGATGTTGACGTTGATTTGTTTATTGATGGTCCTTTTGATGATGCTCATGGCGATGGAGAGCTTGATGAGGACGTTGTTGCTATTCCACTTTTTGAGATCCCTGTTATTGAGATTTCTTCTAACTCTAGCTTACACTTTGTCTCAGATTCCTTTGAGTCTGTGACTTCTTCTGCCTTGCAGGAAGTTGGATTACGACGCTATGCCCCTGATTTTGAGGATGACATGGCCATATCAGCTGCACCATCTCCTCCACACAACTTTGAATCTGATCTTGAGCTAGACTTTATTCCTATTGATCAGCCCGATGCTGCACCTGCTGATCCTGACCCGATACCTGCTGATCCTGAGCCTTTACTTGATCATGACCCTATTCCTTTTGGCATACCTGACATTGCACCCCTCATACCTGATCCAGCCCCTGCTCACGTTGATCCTCCTGTTGTTGAGCCAGTTATTCCTCCACCTGCACCTGTACCCGCTGATGTTGCTCATTCTCATTCCGTGGAGTCTGATGTCCATCGTGTTAATTTACCTATCGTTTTCTTACAAGACATCCCAGTACCCCGTCCAGGAGAAGGTACTTCGGGGCCAGCAGCCTAGTCATGACCCTCATGTTTCAGCGGCTTTTCCACAAATTCCCCAGTTTGCACCTTTTACTTCTTCACCAACTGATGGGCCATTCCGATGGTCCCCACCGTATTCCATGCCGACCTCAGACCCCCACCATCCCTCGCATTTTATTGGCTATACACAGGATGAGTTACTTTATTCGCTTCAGCTTCGATTTGAAGTTATGAGTCGCAGAATCTTGGAGCTTGAGTCGATACCGCGTCCTTTACCGTGTCCTTGTCAGTCTACTTCTGTTCCCCTTGTTCATCACCGCCTCCTTTCGCGTGTCCACCTTCTCCTCTTACACCTTTTCTAGAGTTTGATGCTTGATTTGTTACTATTGAGTAGCAGGTCCGTTATTTGCTTCGTCATGTACATAAACTTGAGGAGGAGCTCGCACATGTTCTCAGTTTGATTCTCCTCCCTCCTCCTCCTCCGCCATCAGTACAGTAGGTTTTTGGTTTTATGCAGATGCATTACCTTTGATGAGGGTACCACTTTTGAGCTGAGATTGTGAAGCCTTTTGAAGACCACCTTTTGATTACGAGACTTTTGTAGACTGGTTGGACAAGGGTAGTGTGACCCTGTGTTCTCTCTTGATATGATACACTTTGCAAAACATGTAATAATATACTTTGTGGTCAGTGATTAATGAAAGCCTAATCATCATGTTCTCATTAAACGTGTAAATCAACAACACATTTGCTTGTTATGTTCTCATTAAATATGCTCCCGTTTACCTGTTGATGTTATGATTATGCTGTTGCTTGACTGTTTGATATGATAATTTATTATGTGTATGTACATACGACCTCTAGACAACTATATACATTTCCTGAACATATAAGACCTGACCCATATCATCTTCTTAAAAGATGTCTCCTCAAGAGATCATTCAGCTGACCGAGGCAGAATGGCAAGCGCACATCTCACGGGCCATAGCTTGGTACGAGGTTCTTCGCTACAGACACAGCGGAAGTACCTCAGGGAATAACCCACCTAACGGTAATGTTTAAGTCACCTAAGACACATTACAATACATTTGGACATTCCGAATGTGCTTTGCTAATGCTTTCTGTGATGATGTGGCTTGGGTATAGGCTGTACTTACAAGCAGTTTCTGGACTGCAAGCCTCTGAACTTTGACGACACTGGGGGTGCCGTAGTTTTTATGAAGTGGTTCGAGAACATGGATTATGTTCTGCAAATGAGCGGATGTACTCCAGAGCAACAAGTCACATACATTTCTGAATTGTTTCAAGATGTGGCTCTGTCACGATGGAACCTTCGGGTTCAGATAATGGGCGAGGCTACTGCGTGTGCTTTGACATGGGATGAGTTGAAAGAATTGATACGTAAGGAGTATTGTTCCCAGATGGAGATCCAGAAGCTGGAGATTGAATTCTGGAAACTAAAGATGGAAGGTCCAAAGGTGGCGGAATATGTACAGATACTTCATGATTTGGCGCGAGTTATCCCATACCTGGTGGAAGCAGAGATTGAGAGGATCGAACAACTCATCTGGGGGATGGCACCTCAGGTTCTGAGCTTGATATTAGCATCGAAACCTCCAACAACTATCGATGCGGTTGATTTAAGTGTGGCGCTCACTAAAGAAGCGGCTAGACTGGAAAAGCTTTCAACCCTTGATGAGAAGAAAGAGGCTCATGCGGAGTCATCCGGAAAGAACAAGATGAAGCTCACTAATTTTTAAAAGGGTTCTCGGGCGAACGAAAACAACGTAGCCAAAAAGGGAAGAGAGTACATGGGCATCCCACCTAAGTGCGACAACTGTCTACAATACCATAATGGGCGATGCAGATATGGGAAATGTGGAACTTGTGGAAAAGTTGGCCACCCTAAGGAGACATGTTGGTACGGTGCCGGACATAGGAATGAAGGTCAGGATGGCAGCGGAAGTCGCGGAGAAAACGACAACAACGGTTATCAGGACAGAAATAGTAATAATCAAGAACAAGAACAAGGTCAAGGTTGTGGTGGCATAGGGCATTTTCGGAAAGTTTACTTGGGGACTAAGCTGCGATGTGATAAGTGCAAGTTTCACCATGAAGGTCTATGTCAGAAGCCATGGTGCGATAAGTGCGGAAAGGAAGGACACAACAAGTATGCATGTCGAACGAAGTACCCAAGACAAGGAGGAAAGGATGACGGCAACCAAGGCGGAAATGATAATGGTAGAGTTCCAGGTTGCTTCTTATGCTGGGACGTGGGGCACTTTAGGAAGGATTTCCCGAAGAATGACCAGGACCGTGGAGGGGCGTGCAACATCGGAACTCGCGAAGCATGCCAGGATCCAGATGTGGTTACTGGTACGTTCTTAATCAACCAAAAGTTTTGCATATGTGCTAATTGATACTAGTGTCGTCTATATCTTCGTATCCCTAGCGTTTAAGGATATACTTGGCTTAGTAGCGAGTAAGTTAGATATTCCGTACTTGATAAAACTAGCTAATGGGAAGTTAGTAGAAACCAACGAATTGATTAGAGGCTGCGATATAGAGTTTGGAGAGCGTGGGTTTTCATCAGATCTTCTGCCAGCTGAAATAGGAAGTTTCGACGTCGTAGTTGGAATGGATTGGCTGTGGAGTAAGCATGCAGAGATGGTTTGCCACGAGAAGATTATCCACATCCCGATGGCGAATGAAGAGACGATCGTGATTCATAGAGAGAAGCAGGATACGCCTCTACAGACTATCAGTTGTTTGAAGGCACTAGAGTTTCTGTGTAAAGGATGTGTTGTTTCTTGGCTCATGTCGTGGACACAGAAGCCGAAGAACCAAAGCTCGAAGATACCCCTGTGGTAAGGGAATATCATGAAGTCTTCCCCAAAGACTTGCCAGGATTGCCTCCTCAACGACAAGTCGAATCCCACATTGACTTGGTTCCAGGCGTCGTGCCTGTAGCCAAGGCACCTTATCGACTTACACCCTCAGAGATGCAAGAGTTGTCAGCGCAGCTCCAAGAGTTGCTAGAGAAGGGATTTATCAGACCAAGCTTCTCGACTTGGGGAGCTACAGTGTTGTTCGACAAGAAGAAAGATGATAGCTTTCGTCTGTGCATCAACTACCGGGAGCATAGATCGGAACTCATTAAAGGTTATCGCTTAGGAAACCACGTCCATTAACTCGGGCAAACACCATTATTCTGTCATATATGCTATTATAGTTAATCAAACAGGTGAAGTACTCGAATCACTTTTATTGAAATTCTCACATTTGCATCCAGCAAGTAGGTTTTCCTTACATCTCCATTCCTCTTAATGGTAGTTGCATCATGACAATTTTCTTCATTAAAGAGAACACTCCTTGTCTCGGCACTTGATCATTTCTTCATTATAGCAACTACTCATTGTTTCATTTCTTGGAAATTCATATGTTACGCATGCACCATTTGTTATGCATGTGGTTTCGTTTCGAATAAGCACTTCATCAAAGTTCAAATATTATTTGCTAAAGCTAATTATTGATTTGTGATTCGAATGACCTGCATTATTGTAATTGTTGCCTCCTTTGCTATCGAGTCAACACACCTTCTTGAAACTCCTTTTCTTTCGAGTTACATACGTGCTTTATCCTTGCAATCATGCCAAAAATTCCCTAGTCGATACATGTTTTTATTGCCAAATTTCGCTAAAACCAAGTTCAATTGCTTGAACTTGTCCATTTTGCATCTTCAATTCAAGACACCATATGATGAATTTAGAGCATCATGTTCAATTTCATTTTGCTAGTGTTCCTTTTGTCCTGAGTCGTAGTAGACTTGTTTGGTCTACGGCTCCAGTAAGTCGTCTGTTGGTTCCAACACCTTGTGGTGGTGTCTCGATAATTGGAAGCCTGCGCTAATCACATATACACATCTCATACGCGGATTTAATTGTTTATTTATTGACTTGCTCTAAATCCGTTTTGTTTTATCACGATTAAAGCAGTCTTAACACAATCGTGTGTTAAGACAATGGTACATAAATTCATTTTATAGCCTAGTGTACCTCCTGACAGTTCTTTCATTATCAATCGAATGCCTTGCGGAATTTGTTACTTTTCATCCTCGACCGGAAACGGTAGTTCTTTGGTGTTCTATATTCAATTGAAAAATCCTACGATGCCGTTTGAATCAAATTTTCAGGATTTCCTCTTTACACTTTCATTTGATTTCAAACACAGTGAACTCGTTCAGTCACCGCCATTATTGAATTATTTCATTACGACACCTTGTGGTGTCGGAACAAACTTGTAGCTTATGCTAATCATGGTCAACCATTTCATACGAAACTACATATACCTTTCGTTTAACTCGTCATTTAAACGCTCTTAATGCAACTATGTGTTAAGACAATGATACACCAGATTTAGTTATATATTTCATTTCGATGTATTCTTGCAATTCAATAATGTCAACACACTAATTTTATTCATTTGTTTTCCGGAAGTTGACGGATCATTTTCATTTCGCTATTACATTTGAGCTTGCCGATTCTGAGTTCATCTAGCGGATGTTATTGTTTCTAGAACTCATTTGCGTATTGTGAACATCGTTTGAAATTCTATTGGTCGAAACTCCTCTTTTATTGAACCCCTGTAAAATAGGCTACACTAGATGACACATCTATACGTCTCGTATCTTTTGACATCAAATTCTGAAACACATACCTTTTAACCATTAGGTTCTTATTGCTATAATATATCCTTGGATTCACCTGATTCGGATAAGTTTTGATTCAGTTACGTGGTTATTCACTTTGGTGTTATACATATCCATACACGCATAATGTAACCCTAAGGAGTTTATGTAGTATAAATTTCGAGAACGAAATTTTCTTAACAGGGGGGAATGTGACAACTGTCAAAATTTCAGGTATCCGTGCAACTATTAAACCCTGATTAGTGCTTAATGACTGTGCTAAATTACAATTAATTACTTGAACTGCTTTCTGATTATTGCCATATACATACATGTGCATCGTATATTACAAATGATATATCATTATTTCATGAGAACTTTAGTGACTCAAATGATGCACGAAACACGGCTAGCACAGTTATCAGACAAATCAGGAAAATGCTAACGGACACTACCCGAAACACCAAACTTACACTAGAAGCATTGTTTTAACATTACCAAGCTAATTATGGTCCCCGAACATCATAACACATCATATAAATACCTAATAACTAATCACCTAACTAGACACCTACATTCCAACCATAAACTAACTATAAGGTTAAAACCTAGTCTACACCCCCCCCCCCCATACCTACGGCCTCAACAAGGGACCCACCTAGAGATTTTGTTTCAATTCTTTAATGGATATTGTAGGATCTTGTGCTCACTTTACTAAACTTAATACACAATGGGCTAATGGTGTGGAAGGATTATTTAAGGAACCATAAGACTAAACAAACTCATTTTTCACTAACATCACCACACCACACTTCTCCCTCTCCTCCTCCTAGTCTCGGCCGAGATCAAGGTCACCACCACCACCATCTTTCACTTCCATCCCATCCAAACTCTAGTGATACAAAGGTGTTAGAAGGTGCATAGAGAAGCTAGGAGCTTTCGGAAGTTCAAGGACCTCCTTCATTTGCTATTATCCACTTGTTTTCTTCTCTTGAATCATCCCTAGCCTTGAGCTAGTGGTAAGAACATTATACACTCCATTTTACATCTTATATTAGTGGTTAAAAGATGTTACATATTGATAATCTTGAAGAACACTAAGAATCACAAGAAAGAAACTTGAACATAAGCTTAAATCATGAAGAAATCTTAATGTTTATGTGTTGTAATACTTGTTGATTGTTGATTTCTTGTGAAAATGATGTTGTTCATCATATTATCTTGCTAGATCATGATTAAAAACATAATCTAGCAAGATGAGAAGATGAACATGGTAGAAGTTAATGGATCATCCTCATGAGAATCATGAACTTGAAAGAATATGTGGTTTTCTTGTAAAATAATGATCAAAGTAAGTTGTAATACTTATAGATCTAAAATTTCATGGATGATTTCTCAAGAAACCAAGTTAAAAATATAAGTTTTACTAAATCTTGGTTCTTAGACAAATAAACCTTATTTTTGGTGGTTAATAAAGTGTAGAAGTATATGTGTAACAAGAAAAATCAATAAAGAAACATTTTTAGAAATTGTGATCATAAGTTGTAAAGATCTATCTTCTTTAAAAATGAAGTTTTTAAAGAACCAACCACACTTTAAAGGGTAGCAAGGCTCACTAATAACACTAGTAAGTAACTACAAATTTTTATAAAATTTCAAGTTCATGAAATGGTAGTTTATTCTTGTTTTTGGCAAAATTGGTAAGTTAAGATTGTTTGTTGTTGATTGTGGATTGATTGTGTTGATTTTTACAAAAGAAAATGATATACCTTCAAGGTATGGAAACCTCCATTTTTAGGGAAAACTATGCCAAAAATTTTTCTAGAAATTAAACACTTAGAAGAATATTTCCAAATAAATATTTACAAGTGTATTTTAAACCATGGATTTTCACATAAAGTTTGTCATATAAGTTTTGTTCAAAAATATAAATATTGGAGGTTGGTTTTTTTATAAATAAAAGTGATTAAATATGTATTTAGGAAATATATATTAGGAAGCCACCATGTGTGTGATTATTTGTATATTATGTGTATTAGTTATATTATTTTAGGACTTGAAATAATATAACTCATCATAATACCAAAAATTACAATCCAAAATATTACCAAAATTTCAAGAATATGAATATACAAGTTATACACAAGATATTGGTGAAACCGAACTAAGGAATATAACTTACAAAATATTCTGGAAATATTATTCATATGTATATATTGGTAAATGATATTTTGGACACCAAAGAAAACAAAAATATGATTTTTACAATTAGTACAAATTTATATCATATTTTTTACCAGAAGAAAATATATTATTTTTAGGTGAAAAAAAAATATAAATGTTTTCTTGGGGATATTAGAAGATATATTATTTTTTAAAGAAATATATATTTTCTCAAACAAACATCAAATATATTATTTTTGGGAGAAAAATAAGTTTATATATATATTTTCTAAGTTAGACTTGAAAATATATTATTTTTGGAACTAATATGAAAATACAAATATTTTTGCCTAAGGGAAAAATTAAAACTAATTTTTCTAAGTAGTATTTCTTAAAGTACATATATTTTGGAAATATATATTGGTGAAATTTTATTAAAGATAATATTCCGGAAAATTAATACGAAATTAAGTATAAGAATACTTAATGAATACAATAAAAATACGTATTCTCATACGTATAAATACACACCGGAATACGACCCCGATACATGGCAAAAATGTACAAGTATAAGAGTGCGAATACAAATACACCCATCCTTGGGAAGGATATACAAGTATAAATACTTGAAGAATATCAAGTTAAAATATATTATTATTCCAAAATTTAATAAATATAATTTAAGTTAAAATATTTATTATTTTAACAAATAATTACATAACTTGGAATAATATCGAAGACACGAAGAAACGTAACTCAAAGACACTAATTAATTCTAACTCAAGGCACTACCCGCTCGTCTGATAGACCTTAGTACGTTGTAGGTAGTTGTGTACGCCAGACAAAGCTTGAGTTACGGTGATACGAAGACGCAAGACTGTGAGTTCATGTTCCCCCTTTTCTTTTAACTATTTTCGGCTTTATAACTTCGGGGGTGAAGTACATGTTACAAACTGTTTATAAACGTTATTATTTGGTATGGTTAGCTAAGGAAGGGTACTACTAGATCATGTGAGTGGTGGGTATGACGCTTAAGACCATTATTCCTCTTTGTAGGACCAAGGGACATGAGTGATAGATCTATTTGGGTGTAGCGAGCCCACACCCATGTGGACCGGGGTTTGGCCCATGAGTTGACTATGTCTTCAAACTGAAGCCGTGGCAAAATCTGCTAGAATTGAGTCTTCATGCATCACGTCACACATATTAATGGCCTTGCAAACCATTAATGATCTGTTTTTCCTTGTTGCTTTAATACCAGGGTTTGCAAATAGATACTTACTTACAATGATTTCCAAGTTTATTCGAGCTCATACACTAAACACATGAACTCGCTCAACTTTTGTTGATGTTTTCAAACTACATGTATTTCAGGGAATTAAAAATGGATATGGCGGCCGTTTGGATGTTTCAAGTGAGGTTGAGAATAAAAGGTGTCATCCGATGTCTGAGGATTTGAATTTTGTGTTTTATCCTAGATAAGACACAACTATCAAAGCCTAATTTTAAGTAATGTTTTTTTTCGAGTCTTTGTGAACTCTAAAAACAAGTTGCATGGGTTGTACTCGAATTTGAAGTCTATGTTCAAACAATGTCGTTATGTTTTTAAACTTATTTAATGGATGAACATCTTTGGTTTTATCATATAGTTGTTGTTATGATTGAATGCAATGATATTAAGCAGGTCACACATAATCACGCTTCCGCAAAAGTCAGGGTGTGACAAGATATCCTCCTATCTTGACTTAGCACGACGTTTATTTTGTCAGCGTTGTAAAACAGTTTGCTGTGTGCAGCTGTTAGTTGTGTTTGTGTTTGGCTCTTACTGTTTGGTTGCTACAAGTATCTGTCTGCATATGGGTTCCCCACGAAGAATCCCTATTCTTCGTGGGATTGCTTGTCACGAACCATGCCTTCAATGGATTGTTCACCATGAAGAATCATTGTTCACCATGAAGAATCATTGTTCACCATGAAGAATCAATGTTCACCAAGAAGACTTGATTGTTCGTGGTCTTCTGAAGGTTCGTTGATATTGTCCACGAAGACTCCTAGTCTTCGTGGGACTGTTGATTGTTCGTGGCCCAGAAACCATTCTTCGTAGGGTTACTGGGTGTTGGGCCTATAAATACAGACACTTGTTTTTCATTCAGACAGACAGAGAGCACACACCAGAGAGTTGAGAGTTTATTGTGTAATCTTGTACTGATACTTTTCTGGTTGATATATATTGAAGCTTTTAAAAGTTGAATCTTTGTGTACTGTGTGTTCTTGATCTCAGTTTGCATACCCGTTTGGTTTCCGCACAACCAGGTTTGTCGTATAACAAGGATAAGGTTACTAAATCCTCCGCTACTGGACCTACAAGTGGTATCACAGCATTGGCTCTCGTCCTTGTTGAAACCGAGCTGTGTGTCGAGGTTTCGAACACTTTCTTGAAGCTTTGTTCAGTAAATTTTATGTGTGTTTTTTTTAAAAGATAAATGGTTTAAAACTTATGAAACACTTGTTGTTTTGCTTAAATTTTTTACTAAAACCTTGTTCGATTGCATGGAGGCATGTTAGTATAGGGGTTTTCTTGAAATTTGTCAGCAAAATCTTGTTCGGAAAATTTTCCGGTGAGTGGTTTAATCGGAATTTTCTGTTTGTTTAAAAGGGTTCTTCATCAACTTTTCTTTGTGTTGAAGAAAAGGTTTACCTAATTTGGATAAAACTTACCAACTTACACAGTCTCCCATTCCTGCGAAAACCTTTTCAAACATTTGAGTCAGTGAAAAATTGATAGGGTCAAAGTTGAACCAAGTTGCTTGTCCTTTTCTGATTTTTTATTCCCACCAAACGTTCTGAAAGTCTACGAAGAATCCTTAATTGTCAACAATATACCAAGTGTCTTGTCCCATTCACAAGCAAGACATACTCACGAAAGACTTAAGTCTTTATCTCCTGGGTCAATAATAACGAAAGACTTGAGATCTGCTATTTGCTCTTTGGACTTTTTAAACTTCACAAAACCATTAGTGGGCTGTTATTTAATCTTTAATTTATTGTTGGATCACATTTGAGAATTGGACTTGGAACACATTTAGTTGACTTGTTTGTTCCAGTGGGCCTGTTCATATCTTTCACGAAAAACAAGTGGACTTGAAACTAATTTTGGGCCATTCATTTTTTTGTGGACTTGGGGGTTGTATATCTTTCTGATTTGAGATTTTCGTGGGCCATCTATTGTTCGTGGGCTGGTCTAGTGTTTCACATTTGCTTCACAGTGAGCGTGTTAGTTGGTTTTAAGTTGTTATTTTCTATACATCATGACTTCAGACTGGTGGGGTTGGAAACCTAATCCTAATGTAGATATGTATACGAGTAAAGGTTCAGGTCCAGTCCCTTTATGGGCTCAGTCTCCCACACCCTCGTCCTCATCACAAGCGTGTTCAATTACGGCAAATCAGTGGGCATTGGTTACTAACCAAAATCAAAGTAAACCAAAAATGGAAAGAAATATGTATGGTGAACCAATAACAGTTACCTCGGAGCAAAGCTATCGGTCTACTGGAGTACCATCATTTCTTGATACAAACTACAATGGTCAAACAAGAACTGCGTTTTATGCCAAAATTGTCAAGGATGTCAGTAATGATGTGTTCTCGGGAAATGAAGACAGTTCTGAACATGGCGATAGCTCAGTTGAAGATGTTACAAGTTCAGTTGAAAATGGTACAAGTTCAAGTTCAAGCGAGGATGGATCTGAATGTGAATCATCGAGGGAGGTTGTAGATTCTGAGGCAAATGAGTCAATATCTGAGAGTGAATCCAGTCAGGTATGTGTCGATGAACCAAAATCTGATAGGTGCGATAGTTGTGTTGAATTTAGTGCTAAATTTGTCTGATTTGCAAAGCAAATATGACGATTTTCAAAGCAAGTATGGCGATTTGCAAAGCAAGTATGACGTGACATTTATCCACAATCAAAGTTTGATCGTGGATCTCGCAAAATGCACAGAGGCCAACTTGTTTCATAAAAATCATGAAAAAGAATTTAAGAAAGTAATTGACACATTAAGGGAAGACAAGTCTGAGCTAGTAAAAGCAGTTTCAAGAAAACAAACTACCATAAACAATTACATCACTAGGCTCAAGGAAGCACAAAAAGAGTTGGCCTGTGTCAAGTGTGAAAATGAGGGGATCCAGCTTAGGTTAGATAATTACTCAAACTCTAAGTATGTGCTGGATCACATCATTAACATACAGAAAAAGAAAACTGATGTCACGTGCAGCTGGACTTAGTTACAAAAAGGAAGTATCATCAGATTCGGATGTGTCAGAAGATACGAAAGTATCAACTGCTGAACAAAATCAGGATCCTCCGGTCATTGTTGAGGATGCTGATTCTTCAGATGATAAATCTGATGATACTGACTCTACACAGTCTGGTGTAGTTATCAAAGAAGAGGACATACCTCTTGAGAATCACATTCTGTGTGATCCTCCCGCAAAACCTACTAAGACTGTTCGGTTTGAGTCCACTTCTGCACAAGAGTCTGAGAGTGTGAATTTGCTATACACTCTAGTTGGTGATGATAAAGTTTATTCAAACAAAGATTTTCCGATTAAGAATGTAAATCAATAATTGATTGATAAAGTGTTTGAGGATTCTACTAGTAAGTTTTTGGGAAAGTCGAGTCCAGGAGTTGTACTAACTCAGTGTGCTCCTATCCCAAAATCCGAAGTTAGAAAGAAATATGGGAATCAAAAATTGCAATCTCAAAACAATCAACGAAAGCAAAGTCACGCTCACCAAGAAAAGGGAAAAGGCAAACAAAGAGCTCAGAACAAGAAGAAGTTTCAAAAGATAAACTTCATGAAATCCAGAAGGACTGATAAAATTGAATCTTTTGAAAACAAATCAAACACAGATTTTGTTGTGCAAAAGAAAATTTTGAAAATAAATAGTCAAAACAATTACACACAACACACAAACTGTTGTGATGTAGGACCAAGTACCTCAAGATCACGAAGTTCATCATCAAGCTCCTACAGTTATGATACTCCGAGGTTTGTTGAGCGGAGATCATGTTTTGAATGCGGTAAGTGTGGGCACATTGTCAGAAACTGTCCATATCTCATGAAAGGAAAGGCAAAAGTTGATGCCCCCCGTGGTAACTAAAAACTAACCTAATCTAGACACCCTAGTTTTAAATTTATAAACTAAGACTCTCTAAATGCTAGACCACTGACAGGCAAGTGTACCTATCGTACGTAGTAAAGCCTAATGAAGTCTGAGTATCGAACCCACGAGACACTAGCGACGCTAAACTAGACTCTGACTCAACTAATTACTTAAATGGTTTAATTTGTTTTGGGGTTTTAGTAAACAAGAGAACAAAGAAAGCAAGCAAGATGGTGAAGTGATGGGAAGCAGACAATGATGAGAAAGAACTACCCAGGCTTCGAATCCCTATGACTAGCCCATGACCTCTAGTCCTGACCAATAGATAAAGCTCCGAATCTACCCAGGAAACCTCCCGCTAAGGATGATCAACCAAAATAGAAAAAGGAACAAAGTCATGAAGTGCTAAATTGGAAATGACTCGAGCTATCGATACCGAATCCCACGACTGTCAGATTAAAAACAACTATGGTGCTAAAATTCTCCGGTCATGAAGCTAAACCTGTTAAATAACTGAAAACCTAGGAAACCCTAAAAGCGAATAAGTAGCCGGATCCGAGCTATCGGTCACCCAAACTACCAAACAACGCCTAGCTAATAACCTAGCAATCCTGACTCGTCCCTAGAGTTGCCAGAAAAGGATGCACACTATACTCAGTTGATTTTAATTAATTTAGTTAAACTTGAATTATCTCTAATCTCAAGCTCTAGACCGAAAACCTAAAAGATTAACGAACCTAGAATGATCTAAATAGTTCTAGACCAGACTAACAAGATCACCTAACCAAACAACCAATCACAACCAAGACAAGCACACAAATTCATAAACAATCATAAAACAGGAATATGTAAATCATCTCAATTTAATCATTAGTCCAAACCGAATAGTCAAAAAATTAAATTATAGTTCATCTAGGCCTAGGTAGTTTAAGAAAATAAGCATTATAGTCGCTAAAAAGAAACAAGTCTCAAATAATAAATAAAGCATAGTATCAAATCTGAACAATAAAGTCTTAACAAAATTGAATACTAATAAATATCAAACCCGGACTTGAATCTTGATCGCGGCTTGAACCCTCGAACCAATCAGCTTCTTTTTTTCTCTTTCTCTTTTTTTCTTTGCGAGCAACAGTCCTTGCTTTCGTCAAACTCCACCAAAAAATAATATCTTCCTTCGACCCCACTGTCTCTACCGCCTGTGCTTTATAAATTTCGTATGATATATATATACACCCATTCCCTGCCATACGATGCCACAATTTATATACTATTAATTTGAAACATTTGTGTGCAACTTTGGTTGTAAGTTGTGCTTAAATGGTTGTACCTTAATCAAATATAGGTTGTAAGTTGTGCTTAAGTGGTTGTACCTTAATCAAATAATAATGGTTTAATTACTTTACCAAATTCAGTATGTTTTGTATGCATGTATGGTTGTAAATTGTGCTTAAGTGGTTGTATCGTAATCAAATAATGGTTTCATTATCTTACCATATTCAATCGGTTTGACCCATTCAAAGTTATGTTGTTTTATTTGTAAATTATTATTATTTATAATAATCTAATTAATTTAGCCAAAATCTTGTATAAATATAATTTGCAACATATTGATGCAATGATTACAATGTATGCATTATGGTTTGTATAGTGGTAATGATATATATTATATATAGATTACGATGAACCTGTCAAACGGGAAAAAATAGACGCGGGTTCATCGTAACGCGTGAGTCCTAGATCAACTTAGTTATTTTATTCTATGTTTTACGTTTCGGTTTAATTTCTTCACATTAACACCGCAACTTCAGTGTTGGTGGTCGCTGACAATAGCGTGGCATTAGTGTTCGCCTCCGCCGCAACGCGGGGGTGCTTAATACCAGTTCAAGTCAAATACCAACAATTCACGTCATTAAGGCCCATGCGAATTTCTAAAGGGAATTGGGCCGGCTCTTAATACTCCAGCAGCCCAAAAGAAAAAGTGGGGTGGTGGTGGTCAACAAAGATTTACACTCGGTCAACACCTGCACACATCCACGAAAACAATTAATGTTCCAAACTTCCAATTTACATACTAAAAATCTTTTCATTTAATTCACAAGACATATTAAAAAAACATCTATCATTAACCATATTATGTCATTACAATACAACTAACACAATATTATTTTCAAAGGATTTACGTGAATGCAATTGTAATTTAAGGTTAAGTCCTTTTTTATTTCTTATTCTCCTAATTATTCAAATTACATTCAGCTAAAACCAATATATAATATACAAATAACATGAGATATGATTGTTTGCAAATAGTTTAGCTCGTTTTCACTTAAAACCACTCAACTTAAAACCGCTCAACTTAAAACCCCAAAACTACCCAAAAGTGAAGGAATAATTATATAAAAAATATGTATATTTTAGACCACATCAGTAACTGTTACCATAAAAGATCTGTTTCACCAAAACAAGACCCTCGTCTTCTTAAACAACGGGAAATGAAACAGAAAAAAAAAACAAAGAAAAGAAGTCGAAAAGGCTTTGAAAACAGAGGTTATCCAAACACAGTCTGTTAAGTTAGAAGATAAAAATGAAAAACAAAAACAGATTTGGAAACCAAAACCAGTAACCGTTTCAGGGGGAGCTACATCAATTCCGAATCATCAGGAAATGGATGTCACAATTCTCGATGATGACGGAGGACCCAAGTCTGTGAAGGCTTGGGTCCCCCTCTCTAACTAATCTCTGAATGAGTGTGCAGGATGTTCCAGGAGGAACTATTGATAGTCCTAGGATTGTTGATAGTGGAACGTCCATGCACAAGATCGGCGACATAAGGCTCCGAAACATGGTTACATCTAGGAGAATATTGTTGCCTTTGATGGAAAGGGAAAAAGAAAAGAAGAGAAAAAGTCCGATGAAGGAATGATGGTGAAAGAATGTGGTTGGATAAAGTTGAAAAAATCGACAAGATGAAAAATGTGCCAAAATTTGGTTGTTATGGTTTTTGATCGGGTCAAGAGGAAAGATTTCAATGAAAAGTACGCGCCTGCAGCACGTCTGAAGCTTTTCAAAGATTCATGGATTTTTCTTCCACAAGAAGTTCAAAGTCTGCTAAATGAACGTGCAGTGTACATTTCTTCAAGGTGTGATTGAAGAAAATGTGTTTGTTGATCAAACCAACCGGGTGTGCGGATGCCTTGGCATGGATTGAACAACCGCACACTACTTCTAAAGGAGAAAGACGAAGACCTTTGTTGGTGCAAAAGCATGTGGAAGACATCATGTATGGACTGTCCCATGATGATGTGTACAAGCTTTCCCACATGCTCCATTTGCCACTTACCAGCCGGACCCAGAGGTTTATCATCTTGTTGCTGTGAATAGAATTCTCGATTCATTGAAGTAGCTGGAAAATCGCCTTGAAATCCACACCGGGTGGATATCAAGTTTGGGAGAGCACTCAGACTCCTGACAATGCACGAAGAAGTTGCAGGATTACAGTTTTGAATTTCTAATCTCTCCTATCCTTGTCGATATTTAAGCTGCTTTATGATTTACTAACATCTTGTACAGCACTCCTTGACCAAACACGTTGATTTCGAATATCACCTCACACGTGATCATTTCATATGAAACTCGTTGATGTTGTTTTGGTCCACACCGATTACCAACGTGCCAACTCATCTTTCCAAAATTCGATAAATCATTAAATCATTTTTTATTTAAATTAATTTTGGTAAATAACATTAAGGTAAAACATGAGTTAATCCATATCGGGAAATCGTTTTTGTGAATATTTTTCTTGAGAAAATCCAAAAAGATGTTTTTAAAAGTTTAAATTTACTTTTTGAATTTTAGGGGGAGTAAATCCAAATCAGAAAAACACAAAAACAATAGAAAAACAAAAATGAGTTTCCTGGTGAGCAAAAGAGAAAATGATTGTACATCAGTGGTCTGTCGAAACCTCTTTAAACCTAAAATGAAAAACGATAAGCAGCTCTATATAAGATGTATCGGTAGGCTCACAATCATTTTAAAGTGTTCAGGGTGATATAAACCTAAATCGACTCAAGATTGTTTGGGAACTGCTCATTGGCATATGGTCTTGGTACCGAAAGTTTGTTTGATAGATTGCCGAGGTTCTGAGATATGTGGTCTTTATGCTGTTTATCATCTGGGTATCATGGTTGTTTCTTTTACCAAAAACCACGGGGACGCAAGTTTAGAACTTCCATGATACCATACATACGTGTACATATCTTTCAAACATGTATATAATACATGATGCATACGACCTCAATAAGTGATAAACAATCACATGTCCCAATCAATAAGTGATAATATATCACAACTTTTATGCGGGAGTCAAGTTCATCTCTTTGTCGGTACGATGGTACTAACTTGTTCACGGACTTGCTCTTGTGCCCTGCATGCATCGAATATCAAGTTCCTCATCAATAAGTGATTTTATCACATAGGGCCTGTATTCATCCAAAAATAAGTGAGTATCTCACATCATATACGTTGAAAACAGATGATAAATGGTATACTCACCAGTAAGATGAACCCTCATGCATACCTTGATACGGGAATGTGTCGTGAGTGGATGAACACCGGTCGGTAAGTATAAATCATACCTTAACGTATCCCCTAACCACGAGTACATCTGATAAGTTGAGTTTATGTGGACAACAATACTGATAATCGTTATAGGATGCTTATCTAAATGTTAATTAATTGAACAACAAGAGCGTTTTGGCATGACCGTACACTCATATGATTCTCTTACCCTCGAAACTCGCAAAGTGAATGTCTGTAAATATTTATTTAATGCTTTCAATTTCTGCATCTCTGTATATATTTATTTACTGCTTTCCGTCTTTACATTTGAAATATTCAAAAATGCCAAAAAGATTTTAGGTGTGTTTTAATATAAACTTTATAAAAACCAAAAAGATTTATTTCTATTTTATTTTTGATTGTACGATGTTGGATTTCGAGTCTTTACCACCTGAAACCTGATCGAAACCCAAAACAATTACATCTTCATAAATGGTCAAAATTTAGCAAGTCTTGAAAGTTAAAATCTAAATTGATCAAATTTTTACAACTTTCAAACTGTTGTCGGTAGGTAGTTGATTGATAGTTGGTCACATATGTGTCGTTTGTTTATGTTGACTGTATTCCAAGCGGCTGTTCTCATTACGCGTTTAGCTCTGTTGTATGTGCAGATATGGCATTTGAACCAGCTAAAGGCAAAGAGAACATGTTAGATGACAAGCTGTGGAATGAAGACACGACATTGATGCAATCAGAGGGTCAAGATGATCGAGTTGCAGCTGACCACTCATCAACAACAACAACGATATGAAGTACTGAATAAAAAAGATTCACCAGCAATATCTAAGGGGGAGTTTGTTGATGCACCTCCTGTTTGCTGCAACTGAAGACATCTGGAGATCCGACAACATGTGAAGATCGAACCACTTGGATTCCACACTTGTGGGTGTGGGTGTGCGCATCAAGCGTTGCTATTTCAACGCGTCGCTTGTTTTTGGTGCTACCGAGACAGGCCTCTAAGGGATGAAGACCGAAGACCAAACAACAGACAAGGGGGAGTTTGTTGGTGCAGTTTTGTGTCCGTCGCTTGTTCTTATTACGTAGTAATTTGTACGGTCTTTATTTACGGTCTGTATAGTTTTGGTCGAGTCGGCCAAGTCAGATATCCTCCTATCTTGACTTAGCACGACGTTTATTTTGTCAGCGTTGTATAACAGTTTGTTGTGTGCAACTGTTAGTTGTGTTTGTGTTTGGCTATTACTGTTTGGTTGCTGCAAGTATCTGTCTGCATATGGGTTCCCCACGAAGAATCCCTATTCTTCGTGGGATTGCTTGTCACGAACCATGCCTTCAATGGATTGTTCACCATGAAGAATCATTGTTCACCATGAAGAATCATTGTTTAGCATGAAGAATCATTGTTCACCATGAAGAATCATTGTTCACCATGAAGAATCAATGTTCACCACGAAGACTTGATTGTTTGTGGTCTTCTGAAGGTTCGTTGATACTGTCCACGAAGACTCCTAAGTCTTCATGGGACTGTTGATTGTTTGTGGCCCAGTAACCATTCTTCGTAGGGTTACTGGGTGTTGGGCCTATAAATACAGACACTTGTTTATCATTCAGACAGACAGAGAGCACACACTAGAGAGTTGAGAGTTTATTGTGTAATCTTGTACTGATACTTTTCTGGTTGATATATATTGAAGCTTTTAAAATTTGAATCTTTGTGTATTGTGTGTTCTTGATCTCGGTTTGCATACCCGTTTGGTTTCTGCACAACCGGGTTTGTCGTATAACAAGGATAAGGTTACTAGATCCCCCGCTAGTGGACCTACACAGGCGGTGTCCTTTACTAGGTATTTTGTTGCAAGTTTAGTCATTTACACCCAACCCAGTTAAAAACCCTGTTAATTGTTGACAGGCGGTGTCCTTTACTAGGTATTTTGTTGCAAGTTTAGTCCTTTACACCCAACAATTAACAGGGTTTTTTAACTGGGTTAGGTGTAAAGGACTAAACTTGCAACAAAATACCTATTAAAGGACACCGCCTGTCAACATTCGTTAAAAAGTGTCACACCCCGACCACGTAAAACAACAAATCGTGGCGGAAACGTCGGGGAGTGTTGTAACAGAATTATTGTTTCAAACCATGGATACAAGAGTTTCGTTTTATTGAATATTAAACATTTTCTTAAAGTTAAACAAGCAATTCAAACATAGTTTATCATCGTTATTAAATCACTAAGGCCTCGTCCGGTCCTAAGTGAGCATGTATCCTATTCGCAATCAACATTAAGCAACATCACCTGAAACATATGTAAAAACAAAGTCAGCAAAGAAATGCTGGCGAATACATAGTTTTTGTGTGAGTATCAGATTCATGGCTCGTTTGTATGTTGAAACAACTTGTACAACTTTGTTAATTGATATTAGAAAACCTTGTTTTGTAAAATGTTTGTATTGTAAATGAATAACCAAGTCAAAATAGATTGGTCATAATTTATAACCCTTGCCATGAATCTTAACCCAAAACATTTGTTTATGTAAACCAAATCATAAATCGTTCTTATAATAAAACTCGTATTTTTATATAGTTTCGTAAACATCGTTGTGTAATATTGTTTAACTCGTTCTCGTTATAGAACATCGTTCATTCGTTTAAATCGTTCCAAATCGTACAATTCATTCACTCGTTTAAATCGTTCTTGTTTTAATTGTGAAAACTACTTATGGTCGTCTTGCTAATAACATTCAAACCTTTGTGACTCGTTCATCGTTCAACTCGTTCTTGCATTAACAAACCTCCAAAGGGTAAGTTAACAATCATCAGATTCAGTCGTTACCCACTTAACCCACACATAACCATGGGTCCAGTTTGATAACGGGATTTGTCAGATCCTATGGTACCATAACCTAATACTGGTCGGTTTGGCTGAAATTAATGAATGTCATTCGTTATGTAATTACAGCCAACAAGCTCGTTCACATTATCGAAATCGTTATTAGTGTTGGTGCACTACATCTGTCGACTTCGTCTTGTATCGAGTCTTAGTTTTAGATTGTTAGATCAGGGCATGTTTTACGAGAAAATAGGATGGCATATAGGTTTAAACTGATAGGTCCGCTTATATGGACATAGAAGGTCCGCTTATGTGTCAGGTCCGCTTATATGGACATAGGAGGTCCGCTTATGTGTCAGGTCCGCTTATATGTCACTAGGAGGTCCGCTTATGTGTCAGGTCCGCTTATTCGTACATGTCCGTATAAGCGAACCTACCAACACTATAAATACCCCATAAACGGATCTCATTGGTAACTTTGTAAAATTCCATACCGAAGTGCTGCCAGTGTGAAGAACGAGCTGTAAACATTGTCAAATCAATAACATCAGTAGATTAAGTGAATTGCAAGCTGTCTCTACCTTCGTTTCTTGTTATTCCGCACCTGAAACGTAGTTGAACGCCTCTGAACGACTCATTCGGGTCGATACACGATTCTACAAGTGGTATCAGAGCTTGGGAGGAGGTTTTCTACAGAGAATAGCTGGAATTCATCATAATCTCTTACTTCTACACCTTCTATTTTCAGTTCAGAAAGTTGTACCGGTCAGAATTGGGTCAAAATTGCACAGATTGCGTGTTATTGGACATTGATAAACCCTTGAAAGTTTCGGACCAAAATACGGACTAAAAATGGATCAAATGACTTTCGGACTTAGGTTCGCTTATTCGGACACTTCATAGATTCGCTTATTAGGTCCGCTTTTAAGACCAATATTGTTGAAGGTTCATTCAAGAGGTCCGCTCATAGGGACATATTGCGTGTAAGGTCCGCTTCAGTGAACAACAAGTAGATCCGCTTTTGTGTACATCAGTAGGTCCGCTCTTGTGCACATCAGGAGATCCGCTTATTTGGTCATCATTAGATCCGCTTCATAGATCCGCTTGTCTGATCAATCAAGTCCGCTCATAAGGTCCGCTTCAAGTGTTCTTCATAGATCCGCTTTTAGTGACAAAGATCAGTAGATCCGCTTATTCGGTCATCATTAGATCTGCTTTTCTGAACATCTTGGTTCAGCTTATTAGTCAGTTCATGTGATGAATTAAAAGATGTCAACTAAGTGGATTGTAAGGTCCAATGAGAATTGAATATTGTTGTGATGGATTTTAAGGTGTGCATGTAACTGGTGTCGACTAGAATATATCGGGTCTTGTGATGTTATCAATTAGGGTCTAGTAAATTGAAAGAATTGATGTTGTCGGCATGAGATCAGTCCACATGATCAAGTCAGTCAAGTTATCTAAAGAATACATGTGATTTGCAATGACAGCTCATGAGAACTTATAATTGGCCCAATCAAAGGATAATTAGTGGTGCATGTGATCATTAAATAGAGATTGTCGATTAAGTGGATTGTTGTCAGCCCACTACAGACTTGCGGCCCAATCAAGTATTGGTTCAGTCCACTAAATCAAACGGCCCTATCACAATTTGATTGTTGTTAAAGTATCTCAGTTCAATTAAATATTTGCATGCTATAGTGGATTTGTGTCAGTCAGCCCATGTGATTGTCATTGATTAGTGGGGAGGTCCAATCATAAATGTTTTAAGTGCTGAATAGTTGAGGCCCAATCAAAGATTTTTAAAAGATAATCTTGTCGAGCATTTGTTATACTTAGT
This sequence comes from Helianthus tuberosus, assembly GCA_030545235.1. Taxonomy (NCBI): domain Eukaryota; kingdom Viridiplantae; phylum Streptophyta; class Magnoliopsida; order Asterales; family Asteraceae; genus Helianthus; species Helianthus tuberosus. Next base: position 7,158,033 of record CM060393.1, read on the forward strand.
GTATCAAAATCCAAGCAGAATTGATTCAATATTAAGCTTAATCGGATTCTTCCAGATCCTTTTGGCAAGATCATTCAGTCATTGATATCATTTCAACAACATTGAAACTCGTCCAAGTCTTCGACACAAGTTCTAGATCGATTTAAACGACACACACATTCACATTTTCAATTTGTTTAAACTGATCGTTTTGTTTGTTTCAGGTATTCTGCTTGAAAGACAGGTTGCTATTCCGCTTGAACTACAAGAATCATGGATATCAATTTTTTTAAAATGACAAAAGAAACACTTGATAGAATAAAGGTATTAACGAAAGAATTTGATTCATTTTCAGGCTGTCCAGGAGAAAGTACAAAAGGTATTATTGAGAGGTATAGCCATCTTGTTCGCTCAATGTCTGAGAAAGGTATTAAAAAAGAATCAGAAGAATGGGTTGATAAATTAGCCAATTCCTTACCTCAACAAGAATGGGGTACATATCTTTTGGATTTAAAAAGAACTGGAGAATACTCGGATTTGGCAATTGGTCAATTCATTAAGAAACTTGAAGAACAGATGGAGAGGAATGCTGAGAAGAAGAAAAGTCAATGTGGAAAATCAATATTAAAGAAGAGCAAGAGTAAAGGTGTTCAAGTGGGAGAGGAACAGACTGAAGAGATTTCAGTTATGAAGAATGAAAAGAAATCTGCTGATAAACAGATTCTTGTTTTGCAGGAAAATTGTGAAAGGTTGAAATCTGAAAATGAAAAACTGTTAAATGATTTGAACAGTTTGACATTAGAAAATAAGGTTTTGAAAGAGAGAGAAAAGGATTTTGAAAGCAAAAAGAAACCTTCAGAAGATGAAGATTTCTGGATAAAATTGGAGAACAAAAATCTGAAAGCAAATGAAACAAAATTTCAAGAACACTTAAAAGTTTTGGAAAATGAAAAATCTGTTCTTGAAAACATTAAAATTGAAAACGAAAAAACAATCAAGTCTCATCTTGAACGAATATCTCAGCTTGAAAATGAAGCAGAGAATTCAAGGAACAAAATTGATGAGCTTGAAAAGAAATTGAAAGGTTTTGTGACTTCATTTGTGTTCCCCTGTCCAAAACCGATCAATTCCGTTCCAATAAGTGACGATGTCACAAACTTTGACAATGTCAAAGTTGAAGATTGTGATGAGAAATCTGATGATGTAAATGAAAAAATTGAAAAACAAAAATTGTTTTTGAAATTAAAAGAAAAGTTTCGAGAAACTGTTCTACAATCAACAGAAAAAGGAGAATGCTCTAAGCAAAAACCTTTGAAGAAGAAGGTGGAACAGAAACAAAAAATTAAAAATGAGAAAAATGTTCAAAAAGATAATAAAAGCTCATCAGATCGATCATCCAATCAAAATCAAAAATCACAAAAATTGAAAAATGAAAACTCAAAAATTGTTGGTAATAAGTGGTGCAGGTTTGACCACAGTGCTTCAAAGCCAAATCCAGTTTTCAGGAGGGATGATGATCACCACAAAGCCAGACAATGCTATGATCTGAGTGTTTGGTGTGATAGTGGTGAATGGTACGATAACAGAGTGTGTTACCGATGTGGTTATCAAGGACACATTGCTGTTAACTGCCAAAGTTGGAATTATGAGACGAGAAGATGCTTTAACTGCAACATCAGAGGTCACATTGCCAGAGATTGCCCAAGGAGATCGAATGACAGATTGAGGGCTAATTCTCAAAAATTGGCAAAGATTCCAGTCAATGTCAAGCCCCATGAACAGAAGGTTCTAAAACCTAAAGTTCAGGATCAAATAATTCAAGAAAAGAAAGTTAAACTTTCACAGGGGCAGAAAGACAGACTGCGAAAGAAAAGGAAGAAGGCGAGAGAGTATCTCGAGAAAATTTTGTCTTCGGGTTCACCGGACAGATTGAATAAAAGTTCTGATGAATCAACTCACTCGACTGCAAAGCCAAGTAAATCGAATTCATCAGATACAAATCTGAGGACGAAAGAAGAAAAGAAGAAGAAGAAGAAAATGGTCGGCGATGAATCTGACGTGTCGAAGTCAGACAAGCCACCTTCAGGCGATGAATCTGACGTGTCGAAGTCAGACAAGCCACCTTCAGGCGATGAATCTGACATATCAAAGTCAGACAAGCCATGTGCAGGCAATGATTCTGGTACGGTAAAGCCAGAAGAGCTGGTAGTTGAGGTAAAAACTGAGAATTCAGGTTTAACAATGGATGATGCAAATTTTCCACCATTGTTGAACAATAATTCAAAATCACCCAAGGACCGTCAGGCTTGGGTGAAATTGTTTAAATAAAAAACCTGACTTGCCGGAGATCCCAAGTTTGTAATCGTGGATCAGGAATCGGCATCATTCTTGTTATTTTAGATTTTGTGAAAGATTTTTAAATGTGTTTAGTTTTTTCAGGATAAGTGTGACTTGCCGGAGCTTCCAGGTTGGTAAGTGTGAAGCAGGAATCGGCATATTGATTGGTAAAATGGTTTGTGTAGAGGTTTATTCCTACATAGGCTTGAATGTTGTGAATATTTTTACAAGAGGTACAAAGTGATTCGTCAAGGTCATTAGTTTGAACTTGATGCAATCCTCATATATGTGATTGAATGAACAATGTGATGAACCACACCCCGAACCTAAAAAAAAAACTTATTTTCCGGAAAAATCATTTTGGTTAAAACAAACTTAAGTGTTTTGAAATCATAATGAGAAAATAGTTTTGTGAAAGGGGGAGTTCTGATTGTTTATGCCAAGTGGATGGCGATTTGATGCGATTCGATATCGGTTGTCAAGTTTGTTGTACAGTTTATTTTCTTTTTTTTCTTTAATGTGTTTGCATTTTAGGGGGAGTAGAAATTTCTGAAAATCCAAAAACATTAGAAAATTTGAAAAAGACAAAAACATGATAAAATCAAAAATGAGTTTTTGTGTCTAGAAGAGGAAATGATAGTACATCAGTAGACGGTCACAGTATGCTAAAGAATTGCAATGTTTAAATAGTGTTAAACGGTCTCACTGATGATATGCCGATAGGTTTTTACACATTTAGTAAACTTTTTCGGGATATAAACTAAATTTCAAACTTGCTTATTTTGTGGGGAACACTACTTGGATATATAGGTAACCCCTGAAATCTCGTTTGAAAGGTCCCTTATTCTGAGATACTAGGTCTTTATGCCCAGTGATATCTGGGGTATTATCCCGGGACTTCTGATTTTGCGGAAGCAATGGCCTAGTCCCCGGAGAATACTTTCCGCATGCTTGAAATATAGCGCAGCCCTCAGCAAATTGATGAAACAATAAAATTGATAGTCATTGCTGTTGTAATCAAAAGATCCTCTAAAGGGGACCCACCAAAAGTCGAAGCCGTCATCTCTCTGCGTATCGAAAGATCGACCTGAGCTCTCACGGCCCTCGCACTATAATTTATTCCCCTGACAGATATCATCTGTGGTATACTCACCTGTAAGACTGAATATTGGGATCTGGATACGGGAGTATATTCAAGAAGTGGGACACATGATTGAGTTTAAGTTCTTAAAACATCTAACTCATATCCTGAATCAGTTGAAATTTGTGTGAAAATTTAAGTGGATCAGTATATTGGCAATCTAAGTGAATTGTTTAATTCTTAATGTGTAATTAAGCTCAACGGTACTTGTGACTTGTCAAAAACTGATATGATCCTCTTACACGAACTCACAAAAATATTGTCTGTAAATATTTCTTTACTGCATTTCTTTACATTCAAGAATACAAAAAGATTTTCGGTGTGTTTTAGCATAAATTTTTGAAAAAGTCAAAAAGATTTTCGACAACTGATATTGGAAAGCTGATTGTCAAAATTCCGAGTGCTAAACATGATGACATTGTTGTGAGGGGGAGTGTGTTTTAAAATGTCAAAATGTATTTTCTAAATCAACAAGTGGTTCATCATGAGTTTGTGATCTGAGGGAGAGTGATTGTTGTTGCTTATGTTTAGGAGAGGGAGTCATCTGATTATGTCAGAATTGGTGCACTAAAATTGTTAAATTTAGAAATTCATTTCTGGGTTAAGAATGTGCAGGTTTAGCCAAGTTTCGATCCTGGAAATTGAAGATTCTATAGAGTGCCAGGTTTAAGATTCTGAAGACAAAGAAAGCCAGACAAAGATCCTGAAGTAGATGTTGCTGAAGAACAAAGAAATGCCAGCAAATTGTTAGGGGGAGTCTGAAGATTTTCAAGTTAAAGAGAGTCTGTTGAAGAAGATAAAGAGAGAAAAGCCCAGAGACTGATCAAGACTGAAGATGTGAAGATACAGCGTTGTCGTGACTCGATAGTCGACTCGTCAACATCTGAGGGGGAGTCTGTTGGTGCACTACATCTGTCGACTTCGTCTTGTATCGAGTCTTAGTTTTAGATTGTTAGATCAGGGCATGTTTTACGAGAAAATAGGATGGCATATAGGTTTAAACTGATAGGTCCGCTTATATGGACATAGAAGGTCCGCTTATGTGTCAGGTCCGCTTATATGGACATAGGAGGTCCGCTTATGTGTCAGGTCCGCTTATATGTCACTAGGAGGTCCGCTTATGTGTCAGGTCCGCTTATTCGTACATGTCCGTATAAGCGAACCTACCAACACTATAAATACCCCATAAACGGATCTCATTGGTAACTTTTGTCGAATTCCATACCGAAGTGCTGCCGGTGTGAAGATCGAGCTGTAATCATTGTTAAATCAATAAAACAGTAGATTAAGTGAATTGCAAGCTGTCTCTACCTTCGTTTCTTGTTATTCCGCACCTGAAACGTAGTTGAATGCCTCTGAACGACTCAATCGGGTCGAAACACGATCCTACAATTAGTTTAGTATAAACCATCTCAATCGTTTTGAAACCATTGTTAGAATATCGAAATCATTTTGATACATATGAATCACCCCAAAACAATCGAAAACAGTAAAAAGAGGGGATCTATGTACTCACATTATTTTGCAGGCGATTCTGAATACGCAAGTCAAGATTAAGGTGTCTGATAATAAGGAAACTCAAGTTGTCCTAATGAATCGTACAAGAATAATGTATCAATATTGAGGTCGTATAGTGTTGACGGGATTTGTTGAGTATTTATTGTATTTGATAGTGTTTAGATTAACAGAAGGATCTTGTGAATTATATGTTTAGCGGGCTCGGAAAAATGATCATGATATAGAGGAATTATTTATGAAAAATATTTATTTATCATAAATAATTAAATTGCAAAAAAATGTACAATCAATTTAATATAAACATTTGTAATAATAAATCAAATATATTTAACTAGTATCATAATTAAATATAATGATTATTGGCAAAATATTGTACAAGTGATATAATTAATTTATATCATAATAATTAAAAATAACATTTTTAATTATTGAACTTGAATATTACTGATTTAATTATATAAATATTGAAATTATATAAAATATCAGTAGCAACATTATTTTTGTAAAGATCAACACTTAAAATAATTAATCTGAAAATTTCAGATTTTAATTCCTAAAAATCGATTTATTATTAATTATTTAATAATAAACTGTTTTAATATTGTAAAAATTAGTTGTATAATTAAATTGACTAATTTCACATTTTTAATAAAAGCAACATTGATTAATAATCTTATAAAATTATTGGAATGTTGAAAATATTAAAAATTAATTGATTAAAAACAAATGCAGACCCCTGGGTTCAAACCTGGGTCTGTATTGTAACCAAACAGAGTCTTAACCACTGGGCTAAACTTCTGTTTGTGTTTAGTTTAGGACTGCTACATTTATAACCAAACAGGAACTGGTCATCTTCTCCAATTGGAGTCAAATAGAAAAGTCAACTGCTTCAATTCTCGATCAAAACAGGTTTATATCCAAATTAATCTTAGGGAAACATTGTATAAGCATAAAAGAATTAATTGAAACAATAAAAACGAACCGGTATTGAAAGGATGATCGGATTGAAAAATTCCGGCGAAAAAGTGAGTATTCCGGCGAGTTGCAGGTTTTAATCCGACGATTTCGGGTGTTTAAGTGTTTGTAAATGGTGTGGAATGTTGCTAGGAATGTAGGGAACTTAAATACACGAAGTTTAGATCTCAGATTCAACAAAACTTAGTGGATTTGATCTACTTTAAATTCTTTTTTTTTTTGTAATAAAAAGTTCCGATTCATAGTGGTTATTGCACGAATTTGTGTCGTTTGAATGATTGGAAAGAGTTGGGATAGGTTGGGTATCATGTGGGTAGCTTTACAGGTCGAAATAATGGATTAAAAATCGTTTTTGGTGAAATCCCGTAAGTTGCGATCTGTATATAACTAGTTTAATACCCGTCCGTTGGACGGGTTACGCTAACAACGCAACAAACAAAGATAATGTATATTAATAGTGTTTCGGTTTGCTTCTCCTTTTCCTCTTTTCTATCTCCTATTTGAAAAAATTACAACCATCTAACTTTTCCTTTTCTTCGTTTCAAACCACTAAAACTCATTCTCAAAACACATTATCCAAACACATTACCCCACGATGAAACATTTAAATATCACAATGAAACATTTAAATATCTCCAATACGGATTAAAACTGATTTTTATTACAATTAATTGTGTCAATTAGTTTTTGACCTTTAACTTTTGATGTGCAATCAACTTTTCAGTGTTTCAAGAGTAATATGAGAATATTTAATTCTTGAGACCACACAGTGTGGGCGTGGAATAGTGGCATAGTGGCCCTTTTAACCGAGAACACCACCTCTTGTGGTGGCGTGGCAGTGAGGGCGGGGAGTTTTCCACCGGCGTAGGGTGTATTTGGGTTGTTAGGTGGAGGCTCTTGATTGGTGGGTGGATATCGGATGTGTTTTGGTTGATGTTTATTATTAGTTTTTTTTTTATAAAAATGCCACTAACCACACCGCTCCCACTCCTCCCTTTTTTGCACCACGCCACTTTTTTCTTACGTGTGCTGACGTGGAAGTCACATGTCGAATAACGCAACTCTTTCATGCCCCCCCCCCCTCCGTATAGTCTAAGAAAAGTAGAGTTGGTTTGTAGGTGACGCAGGTTTGGGGAAGAGCGACAGTAATTTGTGGTAGTAAGCGGTGTGAATGCCCTAAAAATGGATACCGGTGGAGTGGATGACACTGGTGGAGCATTGTTACGCTGTTAGCGTAACCCGTCCACCGGATTATGATAACTTGTAAGATGTACTTAAAGACCCGATCGGGTCAAACCTGCAAAATAACCAAGCATCAAGGGAATCAATTACATTAAATTCCATATGTAGGAGGCTTCAAGGTTACAAATAATATGATAAAAAAGACATTGAAAATAATAAAGGTAATCCTCTAAACAACATACTTAATAGACAACTAACCTTCAATACTTTTGCAACTGAAGTCATGCTTGCTTGATCCACACTAATTTCCCAGAAATATAAAAATATAAAGAGTATAAGAAATAAGGCAGAAGGGATTGTAAAGTTGGATGAACTTTGAATCGCTGCAGGGTTTGGGGGAACAGTTGAAGAATGTAAATCTTAGGGTGAGAGGGGCACTCCTCTAAGAGGGGAGTGACCGCTCTTATACACACCCAATCAGCACGCGTCACGTCAACCCCTTCTTAAGTCCCCATTTTGCACTCAAACGTTGGCATCACTCCACTCACACAGTTATTTTTTTATAAAAAAAGAAGAAAAAAATATAATTGGTGGAAAAAGGGTGGACCCACGTTGACAACCAATCACCCATTCTCTCTCTCCTCTCTCTCAATCGGTGACCACTCACCGAGCCAAGCCATCCCCGCGCGGTAAAGTTTGGATGGTGGCGGTGTACCCGCACGGCAACTGAAGTCACCGCATGTGCCCCGTGCACCCTTAGAATGAGAATGGAAGGTTTGGGGAAGAACCATTAAATAACCTACGGGAGGTGCGGTTGTGGTAGCAAGGATTTAGGATGAGAAAAAGGAGAGTGGGTTAACCGACGATGAGAAATAAACCGCCCACAACTGCCACAACAGCAGTTAAAAAGTGGAGTTTAAACGGTCAGGATTTAGTTTCAGCAATATCCAACGGTGGAGATTGATATCAATGACGGTTAGGCTGCTTGGGCTTAATATATATATATTGGCACAATCCCTACACTAAACATACATTTTAGCCACAAGAAGATGATATGCTTGAACCATCATTACGGGATTGCTTACTTTCACAGGAAAATTCAAAATTGTGGTAGTCTAATATGCTACAAATTCTTGCAGACTCAAATGCAGATTCAACCTGTGAAATTAAATCAAAGTTTTCATGACATAAGTGACAGTTTTATAAAAAAATTTATACTTTCACAGGAGCTGCTTACCATTTCCCTTGAAGAATCACCATCGTAACTCATTATACGATCTGATAGACTCCCATGATTTGTCAAATCCATCTTTAAAAATTATCTCCTGAATAAATCCTGGTGTTGGAAGCTAACAGCCTAACACCAAGGCGTATCTTTCTCCTTAGTGATGGCACTGTGGCTGTGCATTTTTATGGATTTCAATAGGGATTTTGCTTTCCACCAACACCTTTCAACTGCAACTTCATACAACCATCTCTCTAGTCTGATTTTGTTCATGTATTCTATTTATAGAACTCTTACAAATTCTCTTCTGAGTATAAATTCTGGTGAAGTGACACCTGCATTTAGGCAAACTGAAAGCGAAAGAAACTTTGCCTTTGTGGTAGGGGTGTGAATTTCTGACACGACCCGAAAACACGACACGAACCTAACACGAAATTCATGGGTTTGGGTTTAGTCTAAACGGGTTCGGGTCAGTTTCAGTTTGAACCCGCGAACCCATTTAGCTAAATAGGTCAGGTTCGGGTCAACCCAGTCGGGTTGACGGGTTGACCCATTTAACTCATTTCTATTATATTATATTTTTTTAAATATGTTTATTGTGATAAATTAAGTTGGGTGTGTATTTTATGCTATAAATATCACTTAAAAATGGAAGTTGACATAAATTTTTATGATTTTAATGTAATTTTATTATATAATTTTAATATATTATGTAATTTTATTATAAAAAAATAAAAAATTCGGGTTGAACGGGTTGGTTTCGGGTCAGTATGCGAATATTCGGGTCGGGTTCAGGTTCATATATATGGCACGATTTTCGGGTTCGGGTCGGTTCGGGTCCGTCTAAAGTTTTCGGGTTCGGGTCGGGTTGAACTTGCCAACCCGCGAACACGACCCATTTAGCACCCATACTTTGTGGATCCCACGTGCATCCAATGGTCTTATGATTATTACAGAAAAACTCATAAACACTTTGAAATGAAATGAAAATTATGATGTCTCGAGCTTTAAAACAAATGCATCAATAACTATGTGTGGATAGTAGAACAATGTACCTGTTTTGACTGGCAAGGGCTACTAATACAGCAGCTCAAAAGCACTTAAAATTATTGGCCCAAGTGAACAATAATGTGACAAAAACTAATTTTTTTTGATGGAAAAGTTGATTTTTTAAAGATTTTTTAGTTAATTTTTTTTTTAAATTTCGCTTTGGCCGAGTTCTCTTAAGTTCTCACAACTCATAGAAGTTTTCATTTTACCTTAAGAGTTTATTCATGTCCACTTAGAATATATGGATAGAAAGAAACTGTTTCATTGTTCATCACACCTGAACTTACAGGCAATCCCAATGCTTCTTCAATTTCCTAACATCAAACAAATTTTGAAAGAAATGAATGAGTTTGATCTAGTTAATTTAGCATAATTAGGCATAAAGGAACTTCAAAGTTTAAAATAAATAGAACTTACATGCATTTCAACGCCTCCTCAAAATGCTTAACCACAAAATAAAATTTTAGAAGAGTGCATAAGATCAATTGCATATACATACACAAGTTAATTCTTTAATTTTCCTTCAAATGTAAACATAGTAATCCTAACTTGCAATGCTTCCACAAGTTTCTATACAATGAAGTAAATATTCAGAAATAGTTTATGTAGTTAGTTTAGACACAATGTACTTACTTGCAGTCCCAATGCTTCTTCCAGTTCCTCCTGTGACACCAGCCATTTTGAAAGTCAAAAGTATGAGTTTAGATATTATGGTTAATTTAACAATTATAAACACAAAGGAACTTGCTACAACTTACTAGCAACTCAAGTGCTTCCTTAATTTCCTGTACCACCAATATTCTAGCACTTCACTTTGAAACTCTAAACGATTCGGAAATGTAAAAAACAAAAACGTTTCCATCATACAGGTTATAGAAACACTTACAACAAACAATATAGCCATCACGATTACATTCGATAACAATCCGTGATTAGAACCTTCCGATTGAATATGATCGCAGAGAGAAGTGATGTGACAATCGAGTGCCGGAAGTTCGCCGCTAGTGCGGCCGTCAACGGAGTGGTGGTGTGACGGTTGCCGGTCCATTCCCCTCGTTGCGGTGGTGGTTGTGTGATGATTGTCAGTGGTGATGGTTAGGGTTATCTATGATTAGAGTGAGAGGAGTTCCAATCGGGATTGCAGAGTGATATATAAAGAAGTGTAGAGGCAGAACGTGGGAGTGGGATTCGGAAGGGAGTGTGAAAACCGTCGGTAACCGTAGACGTGGAGATCATGTGTAGAAAAAGGTGGAACAAACCACCTGCTCAGAAAACCGCAAGTAACCTCTCTGAACTGCTACAATAGCAGTTTTTTTAATGAGTTTAAATGGCTAAGATTTCATCTCAGCATGATCCAACGGTAGAGATTGATTCAAAAAGTGGTTAGACTTAATGGGTTTAATATATAAATATAATAAAAAATTCAAATAAAGAAACTAATATAAAAAAAAACAATCTACGAAATTGATAGATAAATAGTAAAAATGAATCAAGAACATGTGATAATGATTACCTGCATTATCTCTAGAAACCGCCGAGTGTTTTGATAGCACCAATGCACGTGAACCGGAATGTTACCAATCCATAGCCGCCAACGACCATTATATCACTTGTTCCCTGTTTTTTCATCCAATTAGTTCGATTCATTTGGTAATTTTGAATTTTATGTGTTAAAAAACTATAGATGATCGATTGAATTAAAGAGATCAACTTACTTTGACAAAGGTTTCGACTCAAAATCCGAGGAGTAAAAGTATTACTGCTCATAATCTTGAATCAACAGCACTCTTCTTCGCATTCTTTGTGTCTCCTCTTCCTCTATGTTCATGAACGATTATTTAGGATTATGAGCAGTGAACCATAATCCACAGCCCTTAACCCAGATTAGAAGTCTGATATGTAAAGATCAGCCACATTGATCTTTCACCCTCGGGTAACTTAATGAAATACGTGGTACCCGTATCCACCGGTGGAGGCAGGCATTGAAACTATGTAACATAGTAGACAAAGAAATCTAAGACAAAAACATAAGAAGCTAAGATGTCAACTTACCACAAAAGCAAAGATCCCTATGTCACATCAATAATGATAATGCATGAAACAGTTAGACTCTTGACTAAAGACTCTTGAATAACTATAAATAAACTTATCTTGTCTGAAGAGTTCTTACCTGTGACATTGTAAACAGTTCGTGATAAGACAATTCCAGTGTTTGGATGGACACAATATTTCTTGGGGTTGGTTGATTAACCTTGAAACACATGAAAAAGAACTTGTGAAACTTTGTGCAAAACCAATAAACCAAAAAACAGTAAAGAAAGTTAAATAACTATAAGATAAAAGTTAAAAGTTAATAATGCAGCACCTTTTACTTATGTGTATAGTTATTTCACTTTGGTCAGCAAGAGGGTACATCTCAACTCATAATGTCATCTCGATACCAAATAGTTATCATTAGCCTTGGTAAAGTCGGTTCCCCTTTGTACCTAGGGAATAAATTTATCATTAACAGAGAAGTTAAATATTGTAAGGTTATCACAACAATATACTCAAAACTATCACCTTCCATGATACTAAATTTCTTTTTGGCATTTTGTCGAACACCTGACGTGCAAGAGAAAATGTTGCTCGTCAAGCATCAAATAGCTTTGTGCTCTATGGAAGTGACTCACTCACATACAAAATCAACTCAACCAAATAAAAAACGTCAACAAACACCATCGAAATTCAACAATTCACATATATAATAATATAAAGCGACAAATATTTTTGAATAAAAACAGAACCTGAAATCATTCTTTGTCTCTGCATCTTCAAATAAGAACTAAACCCAAGTGTCGTACGAACCAGATTTCAAATCGAAACATTATACGGGTACAATGTGTAGAAATTCGTTAGTCTTCCCCTTTGTGGCCCGCCAATAACATTAAGAAGCTCCAGCCAGACCAAACCGGTGGCGATTGCTATTGACGTGGTGAGTGAAGGATTGATTGCTCTCTTGTTGTTACTACGGATGGATTGTCGGAGTATTGGAGCGTCAACGATGAGGGTTTAAAAAGCATTACAAGAACAGGAGCAGAACGGTGGTTTTGCGGAGTTTGAATGAGGTTGTAAAGCAAACATGGGAGTTGGAACAATTAGAACGTCAGATTAGGAAACATGATTTGTGGAGAACATGGGCAGAAAAATGTGGAGACTATGAAACTGCTGTGAACTGCTATGTTAGCAGTTAAAAATAGGAGTTTAGAGGGTCAGGATTAATTTTCAGCTTGATCCAATGGACAAGAATGATTCAAAAAGTAGTTACACTTAATGGGTTCTATATATATATATAATTTCAGCTTTAATTTTAAAGTTAATATAAATATAATAATATTCTAATTAAAACACATGTGAGCTGGCAGACCAGCTGGTTGTTGTGTGTGTTTGTGGGCGGAGGGACGCGAGTTCGAATCACATATGTGACCGCTTCGATGGGTTTGACCCATTTTTGACCGATTTTTGACATAATTACACTTAGGTCCCTGTAGTTTCATTTTTTTACAAAATGGTCCCTGAACTTTCGAAAATTTACAAAAACAGCCCCTAAACTTTGGTACAAAATACAAGTTTGGTCCCTGAAGTTTTGAAAAATGACACAATTGGCCCCTGTACTGTACAGTTAAATGAGTTAACTGAGTTAAGTTTTAAAGAAGGAATCCTTATATAAAAGTTAACCAGGTTAGGATCCTTAGTTAAAATGAGTTTAAGAAGATCAAGTTTAGTCCCTAGAGTTTAAGTTTGAGAAAATGACCAAATGAACCTTAGACTTTTAAAACAAAATAAACTATATTTATTTCTTTTTATAAATGAGTTTCAATAATGACCAAAAGGACCCTAAACTTGTAGTTTTCAATAATTGCGCTTTTAACCCTTGTATTTCTAAAGTTTCAAAGAATGACAAATAGGTCCTTCAAATTGTAGTTTCACAACATGTCATAATAGGCCCTTATAGTTTATGTAGTCTTGTTTAATAGTATAAAACTCAATGAATTTGCAATTGTTTCACGTGTTTGTATTGGTATAAGCATGTATAAGCACAAAGCAAGTACGTTCAAATAAGTTTTATTCCAAATACGGTATTTGAAAGTCAAACAAATACGAGTGTGAAAACCAAGGTGGTCACAAAAAGGACACCGCCTGAAAAGTGGTATAAAGATAAAGGACAAAACTTGTAATTTTTCCTTTTTTTTTTTGCCAAAACAGCCGATTACAAAAATAAGATAATAAATAACAGGTAAACGGACAATAAGTTGCGTCAAAATCTTTTTGTTAATAATTTTTCAAATATTTTGTTTGTAGCATCAACAAATATTAGTCAATATCACTTGATGCCCCACATTTTGCATGATTTTTCTAATATTTTGTTTACAGCATCAACAAGTATTAGTCAGTTTTAGTTGATGCCCCACAATGTGGATGATTTTTATAGCTTTTTTAGTCTGACTTGGCTTTCCAACATTATTGCATCCATCTTCACGTTTGTTGTTCTGAAAATGATATAAACACCTTAATACCATCCTAAATATTAAATGACATTTATTGATCTTTTTGTATTTTGATAGCTTGAAGGTAATATGAAATTTCCACTATGACTTTTCTTAAAGGAACCAATGTTGAAGTTAATATGAAATTTCCTTTTCTTGATAAGAAAATAAGAACACGCGAATAGATTGAGAAAATAGGAACCAATGTGGAACGTTGAATTTTTCTGTTGACCCTACCTCCATTCCATCCACATATTTTTTCTAAGGTAAACTAGTGGGAACTAGGCAACAAATACGATGGGGATGCCAATAGCAACAATGTGATTGGGACAATGGAGGCCAATAAGGTTTTAATCCTTATCCTTTGCACCTAGAAAATTGCCAAGATAGACCAATCATTCAACCAAAATAACGGCATGTCTGCCTAAGTCTTTTGAAACAATTTATTGACTTATTGGCTTTTTCAAAAAGCCAATAAGTCAAAATAATGTTTGGTTAATTGAAAAAGACTTTTTGAAACAACTTTTTTCAAAAAGCCAAGTTTCAGACTTTTGTGCCTAACACATGTTAGTCACCCGAACTTTGCTGAAATTTGTTTATTTTTTTTAAAAACATCCCTTCGGTACTTTTTTGTTTTTTTTGGCCCAAAACTCTTAAAAACATGTATATTACATGTGTTATTTTTTTCAAAAAAAAAAAATGTTGGGAGGTTGGGTAAAAATGGGGGGAGATTTGAGTTTCCAGAGTTTTCTAAAAATATAAGGGTTTTCTATATAGCCCTCCCCTATATATATATATATATATATATATATATATATCTAATCATTTTTGTAAAATACAGCAGAATTTACAGCAGGCCACAAACGAATGGAGCGGTGATGTCCTCCAATTGGCCCGTATCAGGAAGCGTTGGGAGAGCGGCGAGGATGGTACCAGGGGATGGGGCATAAACCTTCTTCCAACACGTCCTCGAACTTGTCGTCTTCGCAACCTCGGACTCAAGAACCCTTTTCTGAGGTAAACTACGCAATTTATAAAATGACAAACGAATGCATGTTTCCTTGTTAAATATATGTTGGTAGCGTTAATTAATATGCTAATATGCGTTTTGATATCTATTATTGTAGGAATTTGTTAACAGCTTGTTCCAAACCCCGGCCTTTTTGAACCAACTTAACAACTATCTTGGTTCAAAAGGAAAGGCAAACGACTACGATTCTGATGACTTATTCGATAGAGAAGATGAGGATGATTCCGACGAGTGACTTGTTATTTTTTACGTAAGATGATAATGTAGGATTTAAACGTTGTAGGATGATAATGTAGGACTTAAACGTAGTTTGTAATTATATTACTTTTAGTATATGTTTATGGCGTATGTTTGCATTGTTTGAATTTGGCAGATTGTGTTTTTCGACCGGAAACTGGCTGGGTGCAGCTGTATTCAGCTGCTGTCTAATTTTTTTTTTGACTTTTAGCGGCGACAGGTGTCGCCGCTATTGCCTATCACCTTTACCGACCATAGTTAACACCGACGACCCTTTAGCGGCCCCACGTTGTCGCTAAAAGTCAAAGGTCAATAGCGGTGACATTGACCTTTACCGGCGACAACCAGGTCAATAGCGACCCATGAAAAATGACGACCCTTTAGCGGCGACATGTCGCCGGTAAAAGGTAATAGTGGCGACAAAGCTGGGCAATAGCGGCGACAGCTGTCGCTGCTAAAGGTGCCAGTTTCTTGTAGTGTTCCCCATACACTTTTTTTTTGTATTTTTCTATGTTTTTTTTTTCAATCTTAGTGTATTGACTATCATATAAAAACATTATTGTTAGAATAAGATTGAATCACTGATAATCGACTAGTCGGTGATAAAAAGGGCTCGTGATACCGAACATGTATCCGACACCTACCAGCCGTCGATATTTTTATGGGGTTGTAATAATGGAGTGGTGTGTTTTTGGACTTTGGTGAACTGTTTTGCTTGTATGTATATTTTGGTTCTCCAGCTTAGCTAGCTTCTTGCTACCCCGATCCTGGTGGAATGAATGCAGCATCATCCGTGATCCTGCTTGAACCAAAAGACAATGAAACCGGTGTCGGATTCAAATTGGTTCTTCTCTTAATAGCAGCCATGAAATCTTAGAAAATTCTTCAAATCATCGAATTTTCTGTTGGGGAATTTCAAATTGCCGGATGATCAGAGAGGCATGATGTCACTCTCAGATCAAATTATTTCGGTGGTCCACCCGAATAATTCAATCGGATACAACTCTGATTTTGAGAAATGAACCAGTGTATGTGTTTTCGTGAATTTTCTGAACCAGAGAATTGTGACCAGAAAAACTGTCTACGAAAAATGGGATTTTTTTGGGTGTAGCTGCCTAATGGCAATTATCTCTATTTTCAGACAAAATTGCCAAAAAACTGCCATTTTTTATTATTTCGAAAATGTGAAAAATTCCAGAAAATACAAATTACAAATTTTCTGATGCAGTTTCATCAAGGCAATTTAATGAAAATAAATTTTTTCCAAGCTGATGGGTTAGCATATCCGAATCAAAGTTTTGTCAATTAGAAAGAAACCTTTCCGGGTTCTTGGGTTGGGGATTGTGACTTGCGAGTCACTATTCGTGCATGATCCAATCGGTTCGTGACCCATGTGGGGGGTTTCCTTTGCAAAACACGAGTGTTTTCTTCATTACCCCAACTCAATTGTTTTCAAAACTAACAATTTGCTCATCTAATCTGGTTGCTTTCCGATACCCCCATAAAGTAGCCCGATTCGTTCAGTTCTCATTCTGGTATTTGATTTCTTTTGTGCTAAAAGAAAATCCCATTCACCGAACACATAGAACAAAAAGCTTACTATAATGAATCGATTAAAGCTTTGATCTTGCATACCATTTGACGTCTGGAGATTCCATTTTTTTTTTCTTTTGTGTTAAAGTTCATATGTATAGTTATAGTTTAATAAGTTACATGTGACAAGTTGGTGATAAAGAGTGCTCCTGATACCCGAAAAATATCCAGGCCCTACCACCCATTGATATTTTCTTACTTAACTTTTTTCTCTAAGTAATCAATACCCAAAAATATCCGGAACCGAAACGGTTATAGCAATAACCAATTCCAGCCATTAAAACGAGAAACCAGAACTGGTTCAATAACCGAAACCAGTTATTAAAAATAACCATTTGTGTACCTCTCTCTACCTATATATATGTTTTATAAACCTTGACTATCAATTTTTCCCCTAAAAGTTCTATGGATATATTGCCTCAAATCGAGCCCAAGAAATAATCCAATAACGTGGACTTACAGCCCACTTAGAATATATTCAAGGCCCAATAATCGTTTAGCATCATCTTCTTCCTTTTCACAACTTTTAATTCAGTCCATACTTCTTTCATTTATTATATGCGATAAGCAGCTAGTTCATGATATTCGATTTTTCATATCTTCATATACTGTAGTTTCTTTTCTCCCGTTCAAGTGTCCTCTTCAACAAAGTCTTGTAGTTTCATGCAAACCAGATGTTTGATGAAATGCCTCAATGAACAATCTCACTTATTATGCTCCTATTCAACTTTAGTTTGTCTTCAACCCTTATTTTAAATAGGTGGTATATGTAGCTTTTGTGATTATATTTTCGTGTTTTATTATGTCTAATCGATTCATAGTCAAATTCATTTTTATTTTAATGTTATATGCTTAGTGAATTAAGAACCGAAAAGGTTGGTGACATTGCACCATCATCAAATTCATTGAAATTAATTAAATTAACATGTAGGATTTATGAGGCATTACGCAGAAAGATAGACATTTTAGATTGGATATGTGAAGGAATATTACTGACCCTCCATTTTGTTTGAAACGAATCATGAGTTTTTTATACTTTTATGTAGCTGCACCGTTAATGGTTAAGTTAATTTAACACAAATATAATTTTTGTTTGCATCTGGTGACATTTGTCTATTGATACTGATACAATTTGGTTTCAACACAGGAAACTGAAGTATTATTAGCTTTGCCAATTAGGTATGGAGTGAATTACAAGTTTGTACATAATTTGCCTTAATGATTTAAAGAGGAAGAAAAATGTTAGTAGGGTGGTCGGTTATCTAATCTCCTTATGTTTTACACTTAAAGCTATATTTACAAGAAAAATATTAGTGTATGTTTTTTAAAATAAATAATTCACACGCCCTCTATACCTACACTTAAATCTACACGAATGTGTACAATAAAGTATGACACTCAACCACTACATACATTATTACAGCCATGCTATCACAAACATGAGATAAATTGTAAGTTACGTTTGCGTAGTTCATCCCAATTTAGATAGGAGTAAATTACAACTTTTGTCCTTAAACTATATATATATCAACTTACTGGTTATATTCTTTGTCTTTAATAATTATACTAAAGATCCTTTAATTGGGTATTTTGCATGTTTGGTGTCATTTTCACTTACTCTTGTGAGCTTTTTTTAATATAATGTGAAATTACTAAATTATCCTTAATAATAATTGAAAAAAAAAAAAACTTAGGCTATCTTCTATCGCCATTTCACTTTAAGTCACTGTCACGTCATAAGGTAAGTGTCGCCTCACTAACACGCCACTACCCCACTTTCCTTCACTTAGTTTCATTAATAAGGACTATTGTTTCACTCCTTTTCCAGGGGCAGACCTACATTGATTGGTGGGTAGGCGGGCGCACACTTTGAAAAAAGAAATTTAGTGTATTTTTTAGGCGAAAAACCTAATGCACCCTTTAAAAAGATGGTTGAACCCTTTATCTGTACCCCCGGAAAAAAAATTCTTAGGTCAGCCATTGTCCTTTTCACTACCCACTACTCCATAAAATTATATTAATGGTGAAAGGACACCATTAATTTATATCTAGAATTACACCATTTATACCACTTCAAGTCATACAAATTACACTCTAAATTATAAAATTTTACTCTATTTGAGCTATTCAAAACCACATATATCTTTTTCGGTTTATCTTTTATACTAATTTCTCACTATAATATATCAAAAAGTAATTAATGAAATAACAATATAAAACATTGTCCAACTATCAATGTAAGTTAAACAATACGTTGTGGTTTTGATGTTGTGGTTTTGATTGAGATTACATTTTACTTGGTGAGTAAAAATTTCAGTCATCCATTTAAAAATGAAACTATAAAAGTTATGAATATTTTCTGCTATGAATTATAGGATTGTAAAAAATAATTAACAAAGTTAAGATAATGAATCTTACTTTCTATATTTATTTTCGTTTTATTGATTGTTAAAGCTCGTATCACAAATTTTTATCCGTTTTCTATCTCTAAATACTATCTAATCTTACACTTAAACATATTTGAATTTACATCACTTTTTGAGCAACATACCACCAAGAAGTACTCAGTTATGTCACATGAATATAATAAATATGTAAGATAAGTATCATATATGTTTAAGTGTAAACTGCCATTTTGGTCCCTGTGGTTTGGACACTTTTGCCATTTTAGTCCAAATCTCAAACTTTTTAAATCTGGGTCCCTGTGGTTTCACTTTTATTGCCATTTTAGTCCAAAATTCAAAACCCCAATTTTTTTTACTGTTACAACCTGTCTATTTTGTCTTTTTGTGCAAGGGCATTTTTGTCCAACTGATTTTCACTTAACATATTAATAATTAATAAACTAAATAAAATATATTTAATTCCTTTAAATACCCTTATTTAATTCCTTTAAATACCCTTACTAAAAAACGAATCGAAATTCAATGAAATATACCTTAGAAATGGGCTGCCTCTTGCTGTCAAGCTTCTCCTTCTTAGCCTTCTTCCTCTGATTCAACCTCTCCACATTAGCAATCTCCACACCAGGTATGTTCCTAAACGCTTTCACTAACTTAGCACCCTCAGTTCCGTACCCAATCAACGGTCCTTTTCGGTTAATATACCTTCTGTTCCTCATCTTCCCCTTTCCAGGCCTAATCCCAACCGAAACCTTCGCCTTTTCAGCATCCGAATACGCACCGATCTGTTTCAAAACCTTAATTGCAGCGTGCGCTTTCTCTACACCTTCGGCTGAATCACTAACAACTAGTGGTAACTCCGGCACTGTCTGAATCCGGTGGCCACGCGCCATCACAAGCGACGGAACCGCAGACGCAGCGATCACCGAAACGACGGCGTATCGTTTCTGGTTAACGTTAATCTTTCTATGCCAGCGGCGCCAGATCCTTGTGGGAGCGAACATACGGCCACCGGCGACATCTGTAAATGGGGAGATTATGATCTTTGTCTTAAATAAGATTATTTAAAGGAATTAAATATATTTTATTTAGTTTATTAACTATTAATATGTTAAATGAAAATTAGTTGGACAAAAATATCCCTGCACAAAAAGACAAAATAGACATGTTGCAACAGTAAAAAAAGGGGGTTTTTGAATTTTAGACTAAAATGGCAATAAAAGTGAAACCAGAGGAACCCAGATTTAAAAAGTTTGAGATTTAGACTAAAATAGCAAAAGTGCCCAAACCACAGGGACCAAAATGACAGTTTACTCTATGTTTAAAGTTATTACCTGCTATCATGTTCAAGTAAGGTGATCATTATTTTATACTTGGAATATATAATTTAAAATTGTGCTTCACGGAAATACAAAAACCAATGGATGAAACGAGTGTGAAATGTTGAAACATTCCTTTCTGGTACACATTGCCTTCACATTTACTTTTACAAGAAAATTGTCGGCAAATAATAAGTGTGATGGGACAACACTTATTACGTATATATATTAAATTTCTTTTATTTTCTAAACAGTGAAGACACCAAGTTTATGACATTTATCTCTAAACCCCACAAAATATTTAGTTTGTGTGGCTTAAAATTAGGGGTGTGCAATAACCGAACCGTTAACCGAAACCGAACCGAAAACCGACAAAACCGAACCGAAATTAACCGAAACCAAATTAACCGAAAGTCGGTTAACGGATATTTTTTTTACCATCGGTTAACCGAAATTAACCGAACCGAATCATTTATTTCTTTATATATTTCTAGCTTTTATACATCTATTTCATGTATTATACTTTCATTTCATGTAATAATACCTCTATTTCATTTATTTATACATTCATTTCATTTATTTATACCTTCATTTCATTTATTTATACCTCCATTTTATGTATTTAAACATCTATTCATGCATTTATACCTCCATTTCATTTATTTATACATTCATTTCATGTATTTATACATCTATTTCATGTATTTATACATCTATTACATGTATTTCTAAGCAAAAAAAAATTAGCCCTTGTTTGAATTGGTTATTAACCGAAAATTAACCGAACCGAAAACCGACAAATTAACCGAATTAACCGAACCAATTAACCGATGACTTCGGTTACGGTTACGAATAATGCTAATAACCGAACCGAACCGAACCGAACCGTGCACACCCCTACTTAAAATCACGTTACTTTACATAGATAACTAGTTAAACCATTCACATTTGATCCTCTATATTTATGTGAGTGAGTCCTCTATATTATATAGAGTGGTTGTAAGATGAGGAGAAAGAAAATGTCAGTAAATTTGAGAAAACACTGTTCATCATCTATAATTTTTTAATATTTAAAAGTGATTGTGAATAAAGAAGAAAGAAAAGGTAATGATAAAAGTATAAATAATATTATTTAACTAAAAAGAAGAAAGAAAAAAATAGTAATCTTTAGTATGATTATAAAGAGAAAGATTGGAGGATTAATTGTGAATGCTCTTAGTGTCACTAGTCTAAATGACCATTAATATAAAAATATTTAATTAGGGGATTATACTATCAATTCTTTAAAGTTTTCTTAAATTGGTTTACTAAAATATGATTATAGCTAATAATGGATAAAATTAGTATTCTATTTTTAAATATCTCAACCATGTATGTACTAGTCATTTCATCTGTTAGTTTGTAAATTAAGTTAAAAGAGTTATTAAACGCTTAAAATGTCACGGCCCCCGTCCTGGTTTTACCCGGTCCAGGAGCCGCGAGACAGAAATCCCGTGGTATTTATTATTTGAGTTGACATCGGAAGATTTACAGGATCTTTTAGAACTTGAAATTTCCCAATTATTCTATTTCATAAATTGGGATATACCCCGTAATTTACAATGGAGGGATTTCACTAGGAAATTCCCTGTTTTACAAAACATGTTTATTTATTTTAACTGAGCCACCACTTCAAGCTTGTTAGTGCTCCGTAGCACTTTTCCTTGATTCACAACAGGTCGCCTGAAACATGTTTTAAAAATATTTTATCAGCGGGGAAATACTGGCGAGTCATTCAGGTTACATAAAATGACACATTAGTTATAAATTACAGCATAAGAGCGATTACAATGGCTTCTATCTTATTTTTATCTGGCGCCGTGTCACACCCTGGTGACGATGGTCATACCACTATTGGGTCCTTTCACCCAAGTAGTGATGATTATCACTGTTAGGTTGATGAACCTAACCGTGAGAGTTTAGTAATGTGCACAATACCCCACTAGCCAGTGATTCAAGATATCCACGACTTAATCCCTGCAATTATAACTTTTGAAAATAATTTGAGGTATTGTAAAACAGTTGATAAAAAGAGAATGACTCACATTGCAAGTTTAAACGGGCAGAGTTTAGCCTACTGATAAGCCTTGTAACCTAAATTAAATGACAATGCATACGAACTAGGTTAGTAACTTAATACAACATTTACGATAACTCACGAGATTAAAACCCTCACGACGAATGACAAAGTGCAATACTTAAACATCCATCGGATTCACAACGAATGACAGAGTATAGCCCGAGTTTGGGCAGCACTCAAACATCCATCGGATTCACAACGAATGACAAAGTATAGCCCGAGTTCGGGTAGCACTTAAACATCCCTCGGATTGGTTTAAATCGATCGGACATTGAATCGTAGCAGTGATCGAGTTAATACCCTGTATCGTAGCAGCGCCTTGATACCCTAAAACTTCGAATTTAGGCAGTATACTTTGTTTTTGAGAAAAGTTTTCGACACAGATGAACAGGCCATGAACCAAGCAATTTATAGCTGAAATATAAGTTTTACGCAGCCCGCGTAAAACTTAAGAAGAGTTTACGCGGCCCGCGAGGGCCACCTATGCGTAGACTAGGGCATCCGTGTCACACATAGGTGTGCCACGTGTATGACACGTGGACCTGGACGCTTATCCGGTCAAACTTAAGTTGACGCGGCCCTCGTAAGGCTATGCTTAATTTTTACGCGGCCCGCCTGAAACTGAAATTTCTTGTTTTCTTGGTTTTTCATGCACATTAGGGTTTCAGGGGTCCGGGTTTTCACTTACGGGTCGTTTAGGGACATTTTTGCAGGTCCTTACATAAAAGCTACACCTTTATAAGGCTATTTCATATGGGTTGACGCTCTTTCACTTCACGTTACTACCACGTTATAAAGTAATTGTCACTTTATCGACACATCACAGCCTCGTTCTCTTTCACTTTCTTCCACTGACATTTACTATGGCTTCACCCCTTTCACGCCCTATTAAAATGTTAAAAAGTAAAAAAAGGCGAAGGTACTTTATTAGTTGCCAAGCATGGGACCCACCACCACAACCATAGTCAACGCCATGACTCCACCCACACCGCCCCTTGCCACACCTTGTTCGACAGTGTACCCCTGCCATGTGGCAAGGGACGTCAATCAGTAGCTGACCGCCTAAGAAACACATTCATCCATGTCCAAATGTTTCAGTTCCTTGCACATAGATAATTCACAGTTTAATTACAATAGACCTGATACAACACCAACCATAAGAAGATAATGAAAAAAAAAATAATGTAAATAACAAAGTTAAAAATTAAAAATTAAAAAAAGGGAAGGTATAAATAGTAGAAAAGAAGAGTAAATAAAGTTTAAGAAAAATAAGTAAGATAAAGGTAAAAAAAAACTTTAAAAAGGGAAATAAGTAAAAAAGAAGAAGCAAAAAAGATAGGCAAATGCATTTATTATTGGTTAAGTAAAAAAGAAAAGGTGAGGGAAGGTAAAAAAGTATCGGTTGAGAAATAATTTTTCTTAGCTCAGTTGATTACATTGATATTTTAAAGCAAGAAAACCTGAGTTTGATTCTTAAAGGTACCCAATATTTTGAGATGATATTTTTTAACATGTATATTTGATGATATTATGTGAAAAAAAACATTTTGTTTTCCATTTTAAATCTAAACCCGAAAACCGAATAACCCGAATGCGAATAACCCATACTTGAACAACTCGAACTTTAAATGGGTCAGTTGTCGGGTCACTTTTTCTAGCAAAAAACTCAAATAACCCGACCTAAAAAACCCGAAACTCGAAAAAAACCCGAAGAACACCTGTACACTAGGGCTGTTCATGAGGCTAGTTGAGCCGAGCCAGGGTAAGCTCGGGCTCGGCTCGATTATAAATCGAGCTGGCTCGGCTCGGCTCGGATTTGAAACCGAGCTGAAAATCTAAGCTCGGGCTCGGCTTGGTTTTAAACCGTGCTGGCTCGGCACGGCTTGGTTTGGCTCGATTTTGTAAAGAAAAATATAATATATAACTCTCAAAATTAAGTAGCCTAAAATATTATTCAATACTTCAAAAAACCATATTTAAAATAAGTTTATCCTAATACATTACAAGTTAAAATCATGTTTAAAAACGAAAAATAAGTTTTACAATTTCAATGACATACAATATTAGTTCATTAGCAAGGTAATTAAGATTAAAATATGTCATGGATATATTAGTTTTTTTATGCCGATCCGAGCGAGCTCCGAGTTGCGAGCTTTTTGGACAGCCCTATGTACACCCAAGCACAATCGAGCCCATTAGAACTAAAGAGGATGCATAAAAATAGGGTTGAAGTCGAGCCCATGAAAAAGAATATCCTTCAATGTAGGCACAAAATAGGCTAATTGCTGAATATGTCTACTAAAATTTGTGTCTTGTGAGTCCATTTTCATGCCTATTAATATGCTACAGATAACGAATTAGAGGTGACAAGATGGACAATATATAGGTAACTGGTCAAAACAGGATATGATTGAAACTTTGAAATGTTTAATACAGGTCAAGACGGGTTGACTTGCAAACAGTTTTTTTTTGTCCATTCCTTTAGAATAATATAAACAGTAAAATCATTCATTTCTTGTTACGAAAACAGTTAATAATATATTAACAATCTGAAACAGTTGAACATAACTATTTAGGATGTTGTATGCATTGGAAATGGCTTACTCATGGGTCCCTTTTGACCCGGTTGAAATAAATTAAACACAACCCAGATCAGCACATTTATTCGTAAATGGGTCGAAATTCCACCTAAACCCACACATTTTTTTTTCTAAGTTCATTTCCAGCCATTTATTAGCTTAGTAGCTACACAATTTTCTCTTGATATTGTCGGTTAAGAAAATACAAATAGATAAAGGGATCCAATGTGAAATATTGAAATCTTCTGTTGACCCACATAACTTTATGATAAAGTAGTGGGCTAATATATTCATCAGCTATTTAAAACCACATATATCTTGGTGTATCTGATTTCCACTCCTTTTTTTATACGAATCTCAAACAAATTCCACAGATCAATGGCGTCTTCGTCGTCCTCTTCTCACTTGATTCCCGCATCATGGAAATATGATGTGTTCATGAGTTTTAGAGGAGAAGATACGCGCAAGAACTTTGTGGATCATCTCTACTCAGCTCTTGATCAACAAGGAATCTACACATACAAGGATGACGAAACACTTGCTCGGGGTGAGTCAATCGGTCAATCGCTCTTGAAGGCTATCCGGGAATCACAGATTGCCGTTATTGTATTCTCTAAAAACTATGCAGAGTCATCTTGGTGCTTGGATGAGCTTGCATATATTATAGAATGCATGGACGAGATAGGGAAAATCGTTATGCCCATATTTTATGACATAGATCCCTCAGATGTCAGAAAACTAAAGGGGAAAATTGAAGAATCATTTGCCAAACATGAGTTAGAGCATATGAACAAAGTTGAATCATGGAGAAGTGCTCTTGTAAAAGCAGGCAACCTTTCTGGATGGGTCCCCAAGGATTTTGCAAACGGGTAATTTTCTCTACTTTTTTTGAAAAAAAAAATTTTAGCTAAGATGTTTGCATTCTTTAACTTAATTGTACATGTTACTAAAGCTGACACTTTCAACTGAGTTATGTATAAATAAAAAAACTTACATGTTATTGGGAATTGTTTCAGAAAACAAACATACGTTTCATGAAAATTTTATTATATCATTATAATATAGATTACTTTCTAAATTAATGTCAAGTTCTTAAATTGAAATTATATGAATATTGAAAGTTGTCAGCGAATGCTGAAAAGTAGTTACTAGTTACTACAAGTACTTTCTAATGATCCTAATGTACTCAATGTGTAGACATGAAGCTAAATGCATCAAAGACATTGTTGGTAGAATTTCCAGTAGGCTGACTACAAAGGTCAAAAAAGACTTGATTGGAATAGTGACTCGTTTGCAAGATTTGAAATCAAAGTTGGAAATTGGGTCTGGTGGTGTGCGCATGGTTGGAATATGGGGGGTTGGAGGTGGTGGTAAAACTACCCTCGCATCTGCTGCGTATACAGAAATCTCTCATCAATTTGAAGCTCACTGTCTTCTTGAGAAGATTCGTGATGAATCAAGCAAGCATGGCCTGAAAAAGCTGCAAGAACTTTTTTTATCAAGTGTTCTGAAAACTAATGTGGTGGTAGAGAATGAGATAGAAGGAAGAAGCATGATAGAAAGAAGGTTATGTCGTAAAAGAGTTTTAGTTGTTCTTGATGATGTTGATGACCTTGAGCAACTAGAGGCGTTAGCCGGATCACATGATTGGTTTGGTGAGGGAAGTCGGATAATAATCACTACCAGGGATGAGCATTTGCTAACACGCAAGATAGACGCGATCTATGAAGTAAGTTTGTTATCACACGATGAGGCTATCAAGCTCTTTAGCAGACATGCATATAGGAAAGAAAAACCTGTAGAAGATTATGAGAAACTTTCAGAAGATGTAGTTTCTTATGCTGGTGGGCTCCCATTAGCACTTGAAGTTCTAGGTTCTTTTCTATATGACAAAGATAAAGATGAGTGGTCGAGTGCTTTGACCAAGTTAAAATGCATTCCCGATATTAAGGTCATGGAAAGACTCAAAATAAGTTATGATGGACTTATGCCTGACGAAAAAGAGTTATTCTTGGATATTGCATGTTACTTTAGGAGATCTCTGATAGATGAGGCAATGATGGTGCTTGATGCTTGCAGTTTTCACCCTCGTATAGGGGTAAAGGTGTTGATACAAAAGTCTCTCATAAAAGTTTCAAATGGAATAGTTGATATGCATGACTTGATAGAAGAAATGGCCCACTACATTATAAGAGGGGCACACCCTAATCATCCAGAAAAACATAGTAGAATTTGGAAAACAAATGATATTGTAGAGTGTTGTGCTATGGAGGCTGGAACGTTAATGGTAAAAGCTAGCTTTGTTAAAATTATATTATATGTTAATATGACGACGTTTGGTTATGGATACTGACACAATTTGGTTCCCTTGATTAACTAACACAGGAAAATGAAGTATTAGTTTTGTCAAGTTATGTCGAACATCCACGTCTTCCTCATGTTGTTGCAAACATGAAGAAACTTCGGTGGATTTATTGGGATAGGTATCCAGCATCATCACTCCCATCAAATTTCCAGCCAACAAAGCTTGGTTGTCTAGTGTTGATAAGGGGCCAGCAAAAAGAACTCTGGAAAGGGTGTAAGGTAATCCTTGTTTTTTCCACAAGTTTAATCAATTAATTATTAGGGTAACTCGGATAAGTAGACCCTAGACTAATGAAATTAGAATTGTGAAATGAATACTATACGTATAAGGTTTCCAAGCAAACACTATACATACACCGTATAAGATCAGATTGTCAAGATAAAATTGTTTACAATAAAATTTTTTGATTGGACTTTAAGACCAGATTGTCAAGCCATACAACAATTGATAATGCGGAATGCTTTTAATATCCAACCTGTGCAACCCTTTCACGATCCGAACACGACGCAACCCACCCGATCCGAACCCGACGAGGATGTCGAAGTTGTTCCTGAGACCCAACCGTAAAAAAGGCAAACGAAGAAAAGGCAAGCAAGTTGAGGGTGAGCAACTGTCCAAACCAAAGGCGAAACCGTGGACGCAACTTGAGGAAGAAGCCTTAGCGAAGGCTTACGTAGGCACGTCCACACACCCGATAAAAGGTTCGTAAAAATAAATTTTTTTAAGTTTATATTTTTTTAATTTAGTAGGATTTTTTTTTTAAGTTTATGTTTTTTTTAAGTTTATGTATTGTTTTTTAATATTAATGAAAATATTTTCATAATTTTTTTGTTAAATGTTAAAAAAGTGGAAGATTAAAAAAAAAAAAATGGTGGGTAGGATCATCCTCCCATTTCCACTAAATTTGTGAGATGGACCATCCTCCCAAGGATGGTGATGTGTCGACGACGTGGCGGATCATCCTCCCTTGGAGGATCATCCCCATACCATGTAGCCTTACTTTACAGAGATAACTACTTGACTAGCCTCATTCACAACTCAACACAACCCAACCTTTAATATAAAACTAATTTTTCTCTCTTCCACCTACACAACCCAACCCAACCCAACTTAATTTTTGTCACACATTCACAACCTAATCCAACCTAAGTTTTAATAAAATAAACATATATATGATTATATTATATTGTATTAAAAATAATAATATTAACAATATTTATTTATTTTTATTTCAAAAATTTAAAAGGTATTTATTTTAAGAATAAAAATAAAGTGTATTTAAATCATTTATATTTATAAAGTGTATTTAAATCATATTTATCTTAAATAAACATTTTTTTAAACGAACTCTGTTTTCAATAAAATTTATACCGACATGTTCACAAAAAAAATTAAGAAATACAGTGCATTTATTTTTATTTTTAAGTTTAAATAAGACAATTTATTTGAGTAATTTATTCATTAGGGGAAGAAGTAGTTTAGATGATAAATGAAAAAGAAATAAAAAATAGTGGACCAACCAAAGTTAGACAAGTGGCAAAAGAATTTGAGCAAAATTTGGAAAAGTTGGGTCATGACCTAAGGTCGTTCACACTACCAGCTTACAACTTTTATTTTCTTTTATTTATTTTAATGAAACCAATATTAACTTGACAAGTGGCAACCTAATTTATGGTGGGTCACCAATGGGAGTGGTCTTAGGTGCTGTTTGTTTTTTCTGTAGGAAAAGGTCTGCAGTCTGCGGACCACATCTGCAGGCATCTGCAGGAGAAGAGGTGGACCAAATGTCTGCAGTCTGCAAGGAGAAGAGGGTTTGTTTTTTTTTTTTTTTTTTATAAAACCTCTTCTAAAATCTGCACACACAAAACACACTTATCTCTCTCTCTCTACTCTCTCTCTACTCTCTCTCACAAATCTGCACCGCCATCATCACCACCGCCACCACTTCACCACCGCCACCACTTCACCACCGCCATCATCACCACCACCGTCACCACCTCCGCCTTCACCGTTCTTCGAGATTTGCGGAGGAGCTCCGGCCACCGTTCTTCGAGATTTCGAGGTTTGTTCGACGGCTCCGGCCACCGTTCTTCGAGATTTGCGGAGGGAGCTGAACGACATGATCGTCACCACACAAAACACACAGATTTCGAGGTTTGTTCGATTTAGGGTTTTGGTTCGATTTGGGGGTTTTGATGATGATGATTTGGGGGTTCGATTTGGGGTCGGAGGTGGTGACGGTGGTGGAGGTGGCGGCGGAGCAGGGGGTGGCGGAGTGGAGGTGGTGGCGGAGCAGGGAGGTGGTGGCGGAGATGTGGTGGCGGAGCAGGGAGGTGGTGGCGGAGCAGGGAGGTGGTGGCGGAGATGTGGGGCAGATGAATGTTTTGAAGAGGGTGAAGAGGTCTGCAGAGGTTAGAAGACTTGTGGACAGGTCTGCTTGGGGAAGAGGCCTCGCAGACGTTTTTGGTCTGTAGATCTTCAAGAAAACAAACACCCTGCAGGAACCTTATGTCTGCGCGCCTCTGCGCGACGCAGACATAAGTGCTCAGAAGAGCTTCTGGGCTTTGATCCTCTATATATACGTGAGTGGGTGTAAGTGGTTGTAAGAGGATGAGAAAGAAAATGTCAATAAATTTGAGAAAACACTGTTCATCATCTATAATTTTTTAATATTTTTAAAAGTGGTTGTGAGTAGAGAAGAAAGAAAAGGTAATGATAAAAGTATAAAAAATATTATTTAATTAAAAAGGAGAAAGAAAAAAATAGTAATCTTTAGTATAATTATAAAGAAAGAGATTGGAGGATTAATTGTTAATGCTCTTAGTGTCACTACCCTAAATGACCATTAATATAAAAATATTTAATTAGGGGATTATAATATCAATTCTTTAAAGTTTTCTTAAACAGGTTTACTAAAAATATGATTATAGCTAATAATGGATAAAATTACTATTCTATTTTTAAATATATGAACCATGTATGTACTAGTCATTTCATCGACACATATCACAACCTCGTTCTCCTTCACTTTCTTCCACTGGCGTTTATTATGGTTTCACCCCCTATTA
This sequence comes from Helianthus tuberosus, assembly GCA_030545235.1. Lineage (NCBI taxonomy): Eukaryota > Viridiplantae > Streptophyta > Magnoliopsida > Asterales > Asteraceae > Helianthus > Helianthus tuberosus. The sequence continues at coordinate 7,188,678 of CM060393.1, forward strand.
AAATGTTAAAAAGTAAAAAAAAAAAAAAAAAGACGAAAGAACTTTATTAGTTGCCAAGCATGGGACCCACCACCACAACCATCGTCCACGCATGACTCCACCCACACACGCCCCTTGCCACGCCTTGTCCGACAGTGTACCCCTGCCATGTGGCAAGGGATGTCAATCAGTAGCTGACCGCCTACGAAACACATCCATCCATGTTTCAATCGTTTCAGTTCCTTGCACATAGAAAATTCACAGTTTAATTACAATAGACCTGATACAACACCAATCATAAGAAGATAATGTAAAAAAATAACGTAAATAACAAAGTTAAAAGAAAAAAATTAAAAAAAGGAAAGGTATAAATAGTAGAAAAGAAGAATAAACAAAGTTTAAGGAAAATAAGTAAGATAAAGGTAAAAAAAAGTTTAAAAAGGAAATAAGTAAAAAAAAAAGCAAAAAAGATAGGCAAATGCATGTATTATTGGTTAAGTAAAAAGAAAAGGTGAGGGAAGCTAGAAAAGTATTCGTTAAGTAAAATAAATTTTCTTAGCTCACTTGATTATATTGATATTTTAAAGCAAGAAGACTTGAGTTTGATTCTTAAAGGTACTCAATATTTTGTGATGATATTTTTTATTAACATGTATATTTGATGATATTATGTGAAAAAAAAAAAACATTTTGTTTTCCGTTTAACATCTAAACCCAAAAACCGAACAACCCAAACCCGAATAACCCATACTTGAACAACTCGAACTTTAAATGAGTCAGTTGTCGGTTCACTTTTTCCTAGCCAAAAACTCAAATAACCCGACCAGAAAAACCCAAAACTCAAAAAAAAAAAAAAAAACCCGAAGAACACCTCTACACCCAAACACAATCGAGCCCATTAGAACTAGGGGTGGCAATAAAAACCCAACATGGGCCTTTTGGGTTATTTTGGGCCTTTTTAAAATAGGAAATAAGTTAGAATGGGCTAAGGATTTAATCTAGATGGGTTAGAATGGGTTTTAAAATACCTATCTAAGTTTTAACATGGGCCAGATGGGTTTTACTCTTTAAGCCAAAAACACGCATCAGACAATCAGATTTCAATCACCATCAAAAAACACGCATCAATGATTTCAATCAGATTTCAATTTATGTAAATCCCTCAAGGTATAAAGGTAAAAAATTTCAATCACCACGTAATGTTTTAATCTGTTTCTTGTCCATCATCATCTGATTTCAATCAGATCCTAAATCACCATCATCGTGGATTCAACCCTAAATCAACATCATCATCGTGGATTCTTCCTGTTTTCACCACAAATTTGCCTACACCTTCAGCATCAGATCCCTCTATTTGGTACGTACTAGAAATAATGAGTTTTTTTATGTTATTGTTTGCAAATATTGTTGGGTTTCTGTGCTTTTATAGATTATAATGATGTGTTAATTGTTGGGTTTCTGTGCTGTTTGGTATGATGTTTATGTAGTGTGTTGAATGAATGCCTACCAGGTGTTCTATGAAATGCTTGAGTGAGTGTGAAACACATAATGGTCTCTGCTCACTTTATTAACTGAGCCAGATGTGAATGAACAATATTTTAGAACTGGTTATAGCATAGAAAACGAATCGGTGTACACTAGTCTTGGATAGTTGGATTCCATGCTGGCAAACACTAGTCTGTAACCGATATCGGTGTACAAGAGAGCATAAAACGAATTAAAAAAACTAGTGACTAGTTAAGCTGAGTTGTAAGAACATAGAAAAGTAGTGGGTCAACTGAATGATCTACTGTTTTGCAGCTTAATTAGTCAACTGGGTCAACAACTTAATGGGTCAACTGGGTCAGCAGCTTAACGTGTTAACTGGGCGAACAGTTAGGGTGTTCTTAACATGGTTGCAGCTTAATTAGTCAACTGGGTTAGCAGCTTTGTTTATGAAACAGACTTATCTGACTAGAGAGGGCATTAATCTCGCTTGATTATGTGTCGAATCGCGTTAGGCATCCGTTGCTATTTATAGGTTTTTGTTCTTATGCATTTAAGAATATAATTATAGACATAAGGAAATATGACATGGGATGACAGTTTGGACTAAGTATTGTAATATGAACCTTATGTTATTAGATTGGCTATTGTAATGTTTTGGTTGATGAGTATTGAGTAGTGAGGTGAGGTCACTCCTTTGTGATCAGTCTTTGATGGTTTTGCTAGTAAGGCATTTGTAAATTGTAAGTGTAACACCTAAGCAAAAGAAATGGATCAAACTATGTTTGTTCTACAGCAAGTTAAATGCTGTGTTACATCTTGCACGGTATGCGAATAAATGTTTTGTGAATATGAATCCATGCCCCCCCCCCCCCCCCCCCACATACACACACCCGACCCCCAATCTTTTCGACTGTGATAAGTTCTACATTAGTTTTTCATTTTAATTATAACTGAACCTTTTAGTTTATCTTTATTAGCTAAATTTAAAAAGAAAAGTCAAAGTGAAATTTGCTTTTGGACTTGACAAATTGTCATGCTAAATTAGTTTTTTTTTTTTTTTTTTTTATAAATCATATAATGAAATTTACTAGGTTATTACCACTTGGGGTGTCCCAGTGGCCACCAGCAACCGTTACAAACTGGTGTGGGCAGGTTCGAGCCCTGGTCATTTAATATATGTATCTATCTTTTGTGTAAAAAAAAGGGTAGATACCTTTTATTTATGTATCTATCTTTTGTGTGAATATTGTTGGTGGTTTTCATATTGGATTTTAATATAAACAATCAGTAGTTTGTTATAAAAAAATTGGGATCCATTTTCCACATTTAATATATGATATCGAGTCAGATATGAAATCATGGTGTTACAAGAATAAAATCATATTTTGAGCCTATTCTATTAATCTGGTGATTCGTTTTCAACAATCTTTTTACAAGAAAATGATTATATCAGGGGGCTGAAACTAGAAACGTAATTGTAGGAAAACTTAAAGGGGACTCCTCCAATAACTTGGGGAGGTGATATAATATCTAATTGCATCTGATAAGAGCTTTTGATCTGCTGCTTAACTGTTTCCAACAACCTTCTCAGGCCTGTTTCGTTTGCGATATATTCTGGTAAAAAGAACTCTATAACATGTTCAGCATCTGATTCAAGACTCTTGAGATAGATAGCTAAACAACTAGCTAACTCACTCTTTTCTTTAACCTATGTTATAGTCTATCCTCATCCCCCATCCTCTTTTCTTTGTATGTGTTTTAAAATTAAATAGAGAGATAGACAGATCCTCTAGAATTAGTCCATTATCATTGTACCTTTACTTGCTTGTTGACTTTTATAATTAGTCGATTATCATTTATTCTATGGAGAATGATTAATAGAGTATATTTGTTTATTTATTTGTAGGAGACAAATTATGTCGACTAATCCTGAGTTCGAAGATCAAGTTAGTTCATTCAGTTCGAGTAAAGACCATTCAATAGTTTGGAATTATTTTGAGAAAATACCACCGGGACAAGATGGGATTAAGAAAGCGAGTTGTAATGGTTGTGGAAAGGTGTTTAAGGCTAACAAGGGAACAACTACCATGAAACGTCATTTACCTAAGTGTTTCTACATTGATGAACCCGACCCACTAAGAAAACGTGCTCCTTTAGATCAAGCAATGTATCGGGAAAAATTAGCATATTCTATCATTAAACACAACTATCCTTTTAGTTATGTTGAACATGAGGGGACACGAGATTTACATAAATTTTTACATCGAGATGTGACTCCTATAACAAGAAACACGGCAAAGGCGGATGTTTTAAAAATATATGATAGAGAGAAGACAAAACTGAAAGAAAAGTTGCAATCCCAAAGTTTTTTTTATTTTTTTTAAATTTTTTATTTTGTTTTATTTTTTTGAATTTTTTTGAATTTTTTTATTTTTTTTATTTTTTTTTTGATTTTTTTGATTTTTTTGATTTTTTTGATTTTTTTGAATTTTTTTGAATTTTTTTATTTTTTTTATTTTTTTGAATTTTTTGATTTTTTTGATTTTTTTGAATTTTTTGATTTTTTTTTATTTTTTTTGAATTTTTTTTATTTTTTTTGAATTTTTTTTATTTTTTTGAATTTTTTTAATTTTTTTTTGAATTTTTTGACAAAAACCCATCTTGACCTAAACCCATTCTAACCCATCTCTTAATAAACCCATCTTAACCCAAACCCATTCTAACCCATTACCCAAACCTACCCAACCCACCCATTTTGCCACCCCTAATTAGAACTAAAGAGGATGCATAAAAAGAGGGTTGAAGTCTAGCCCATGGAAAAGAATATCATGCATTGGATTTCTCATAAGGAGCTGGCTTTGGCCTATGCGTGGGTTGACAACTCAGTGGGCCCGGCTATGATTAGTTATTTATAATGTTTATTTATTTATTTTAGTTGTCTAACAATGTTTATTTATTTATTTTCATTGCATAATAATATTTATTTATTTTTTAATAGGAAATCATCAAAAAGAAACCGACTTTTGGATACGTGTCCTTGAAGTATTACACAATCTAATGGGACAGGAACCATACCGGAATGCAGATTCCATCTCTGGTAAATGGAGAGAAATGTCGAAAAAATACACCGTGTTTATCACCATCTACAACAACCTCTCCAACAACAAATCTAGAGTTAATGGATCTAGTAATGTGGATTTACTAATTGAGACGCACAAAATCTACAACACGAATATGAAAAAGCTGATAACTCTTGAGGAGCAAAAAACCGATGCGTTTGATCTTGCGATTCTTGGGTTTAGCTGATACCGTCAAACTTGTATGTTAAATTATATGTTTAAGGAAGTGATAGAAAATTTTATAGAATAGTGACTTTTTGTTAAAACATTATACACGTTGTTATAAAAATACAAAATGATGATAAAAATAATAATTTAATCATGAAACCTATAAAACGCAACAATGACAAACTAGTTCTATACACGTCTGGTGGACGGGTATATTAATGGTATAATGAAACGACAATAATCACATTTATAAAACTAAGAGAAAAGTGCCCGGATAGTCCCTGTGGTTTGCGCATTTTTCACCTTTAGTCCCTAACTTTCTAGAATTACAGCTATAGTCCCCAACTTTTGTAATTTCGTTCTCGGATAGTCCCTGACTTGGATGAGGATTAGTTTTCTCTGTTAAGTTCATGTGAAATGACAAAAATACCCTCTTTATTAAAAATAAAAGTAAAAAACCAAAGAATATATAGCTGAACTTAAGTGGGGCCACCTAAATAATAAAACAAATTAATTAAAAAAAAACTTTTATGGGCTCCACCCCAACCTCACCTCTTCTTCATCCCATCACCACCTTTAACCACCATAACACCACCCACCTCCACCGTAACCACCACCTGCAACTCTATTAAATTCAACCCCTCTTTAGATTTTAGACAATCCCTACAACCCTTCTACACACCATATGCCAATCGGCCAAATTGCACACACTAAAAGCTTCTCATATCCCCTATAAATAGAGTGTTGCTTTACCGTCCATTGCATCCCTCTCATCTTTTCATCTTCCTCACTCTACTGTCACGAAACGCAGCAACAAAACGTCACCACCGTTAGCATCTTCATTACCATCTTCATCACCAACACCACCGCCGCCGCCGGCATCCCGTTCTACTTCCTGCATAAACACCGCTACATTCGCAAATTCTTCAAACCAAATCCTCACAAATTCTATATCTAACCCGTCGGCACCTGCAACAAAATCTCCACGTATCTTTCATTCAATCGATCTCACCTCCACATACATAAGATGAATCCCGAATAGTACGTTCATATTATCATATACTTGAATTGTCAACTCAATTTATCATCTTTAGTTTATAATTCATGTGACTTTACTAGATCTGTGCTTGTTTGATCGAAGAATTTGCTCAATTTGTGTTTGAAATGTTGTTTGGGTTTAACTGATAATGATCTGTGTGTTCTGTTGATTGATCCTTGAATTCATATTCTAAGGATATGATCTGTAAACATTGATTTGAATTTTGATTTGGATCTTTGAGTGGGGCCGTTGAATTAAGGGTTTTGAGTTTTGATTTGGATAAGTATAGAAGTGGGAGCTTGTTAATTACAGGTTAGATTTTGGTGCTGAAGTAGTTGTGGCGGTGAAGTGGAGTGGGTAGATGGTGGTGGTGAAAGGTGGGTATTTAACAGGTTAAGTTATTTTGTATTTTTAGTAAGGGTATTTTTGTCATTTCACACTTTCTTAACTGAGAAAAATAACTAATGTTAAGGCTAGGGACTATTCGGGAACGAAATTGTAAAAGTTGGGAACTATAGCTGTAATTTTAAAAAGTTAGGGACTAAAGATGAAAAAAAGGCAAACCACAGGGACTATCCGAGCATTTTTCTCTAAAACTAATGTAAAAAAAAAAACAAAAAAAAATACATATTGCATAGCATGCACACACTACTCATGTACCACAATTAAGTGTTAGTGTTTCATTTTGGCCGTATTCATGCGAGATTTGTGCTTTAAAGATTTTAAAATAGTACTGAAAAAATATCATCTCATAAAAAAACAAATTTACATATAAGCATGATTAATAGCAATTTTCTTTTAAAAATAAAAGTATTTCCAATATTTACTTTTAAAATGTTTTATGTAGGGTAAAATATGAGTTAAGGTGTTCAAAACCAAACTTTTGTATTTTACTCACAAATAATTTGTCTTTTAATAATTTTTTTTGAACGGCAAAACTCTTTATATATATATATATATATAAAGGCCAGCAAGGAGCTGAAAAGCAACAACAAAACAAGGGACACAACAGAAAAAGCAGATTACAACAACTCTAGAATGTCGAAAATCTTCCAATTAACCCACTTCGGCTCCTTGAGGTTTGACCGGTTACAAACCCAGAGAAATGCTTCTTCTTTGATCTGGTTGACAGAAGAGGAGACCGGAACAAAAACGTTATCAAAGACTTTCTTATTCCTGTCGATCCATATCCTCCACACGGTTGCGAAGAATATGGTATAGACCACTTTCCTCCATATACTTCCACCCGGTTTCTCCTTAATGTAGGTAATGAGATCGGATAAGTTAGAAATCTCAGCTGGATAACCGATTCTAACCCAAGACAATATACTCCACCAAATGCATTTCGACCACAGGCAACCCACAAAATGGACAGATTTATATCATTACTCGACTTACAGAAATTATTTGCACCAGTATATCCAGAATTGTAATTCTCCTGCAGTTCCACTGGATCTCTTCTTAGTTGAGATAAAAGTACTCCCTGTTTAAATGACAAAACCAAAATTAAAATTTAAAAGTACACTCACTCATACAAGGTGAAACTTGAACAACATTAGCAACAAGGTTATACAAGTGATGGCTATTCTAAGGATTATTCACAGAAGATGGTCAACCATCAATATAAGCTTACATTTCTGTCTGAAGGGTACACGTAATTCTTCTGAGAGACATCTCCTACTGCATTCCCATTATATTTCAACACATCATCCCCAAGTGAAGTTTGTTGACTTGTATTACAAAATTCACCATCCGGTTGTTGCTGGCTCTGATTTGAACTCACATACCCACCTACATCTTTTTGCAGTTAGTCTGTGTCCAACTTTATCAAATTTATCATAATTTGATGCTATGCAGTTAATGCGGTAAAAAATCGGATATCGGTTATCGCGGTGGGATATTTGTAGTTTTAATATGATGCAGAATTTATATATATAGCAATTTAACACTAACAATTCAGTATACTCTCCTACCATCAACAAATTAACCTTTTGCAACTTGCAAAACACTAACAGTTGTAGCAAGTAGGAACTAATTAAGACTTAAAACACTAACAATTAACAATTAAGACTTAAATCACTAACAATTATTTAAAACATTAATTATGTTACATTTACATATGTGTATAACCACACACATATATAGAGAGAGGCCGGTTAACGTACAAAAGGCTCTTAATGTGCGACGGTACGCGATCACCAATATAACGTGCGTAATTATGCAATAACGTGGTAATTAGGGTTTATGATTTGTATTGTAATTTGTGTATTGTATTGAATGAATATTGTGTACAAAGAAGGTCCTATATATAGGACAATACAATCTAATAATAGAAACAATCATTAACTTAAATAGAGTATAAAATCTCGGTCTAATATCCCCCCTCAAGCTAATGCCGGGGAGCAACTTTTAGCTTGGAACTAAGAAATAGAAATCGTTTTGAGGCAAGGGGTTTTGTGAACACATCTGCAATTTGATCATCCGTCTTGATAAATTGTATGAAGAGTTGTTTCCGAGCCACCCTTTCTCTGACAAAGTGAAAATCAATTTCCACGTGCTTTGTACGTGCATGAAAAACAGGGTTGGCTGATAAGTAAGTGGCACCTAGGTTATCACACCATAGGATAGGTGACAATGCCATAGAAACGTGAAGCTCCTTTAGAAGTGCTTCAAGCCATGTTAACTCAGCAACAGTGTCGGCTAGGGCTTTGTATTCTGATTCTGTAGATGACCGAGAGACAGTGCGTTGTTTACAAGCACGCCATGAAATAAGATTGGAGCCAAGATAGATGGCAAAACCCCCCGTGGATCGCCGGTCATCGAGAGAACCAGCCCAATCTGCATCAGTAAAGGCAGTGAGAGAGTGATTATGAGAATCAGTGTAAGCATGAATCACTGGGGCTGATTTTTGTTGAATTAGCAACCCGAGACTGGATGTTCCTTGAAGATACCGAAGAATTCTTTTGACTGCTGACCAGTGATTTTCGGTAGGCGAGTGCATAAATTGACAGACTTTGTTGACCGCAAATGTGATGTCCGGTCTGGTAAGAGTTAGGTACTGTAAAGCCCCAACTGTTTGTCTGAATTGCACTGGATTGTCAAATAGAGGACTGTCTCCAAGAGCCAATTCAGAGTTAGGAGCCATAGGAGAGTCAACCGATTTTGACTGGGAGAGACCTGCTTTCTGAATAATGTCAGCAACATAGTTACCTAAATCGTGGTACGGTCCGGTATGGGTACGCGGACCGGGTACGCGATTCGCTAGATTTGGTGTATTCGGTACGAGCGGGGGTAGGTTCATTTCGGTACGAACGGGTACGGTGTACCATGTATAACCGGTACGGTGTACCATATTAAATTATAAAATATTATCAATTAAGAAAAAAGAAACATATTCAAATAAAACCAAAACATAGTCATCTTCTATATCAATATAATTTTGTGTTTCAGTTGTATGTGTTTCACTATCTCCTTGAGAATTATTTTTGCCAAACACCATTTTAGTGTAGAAGTTTAGGAGAAGAGGATAAGAAACTGATGAAAGTTTATAGAATTAGAGGTTATTTATACATGTTGTAGCCTATAGTTTTTAATTACTTGTCTGTAACGCTTATCTGGGAAAGTAGAAAGCAGCTGATGTCTTATTGGGTTGTTCAAAAAAAGACAGTAACACTGGGAACGCCAACAGTCAGCAAATTCCCGCCTAAAATTCATCATGGATCGTTGTACCTAAAACGATTTAGAACGTCGTACCAGTTCAATTCGGATCACAAATGAACCAGAAACGGATCGCTGTACCCAACCGATTTGGAACTTCGAACCAGTTCAATCGGGAACGCCGTACCACATCGTTCCGGTACGCTAGCGAATTGCGATTCGGTACACCACGATCCAATACGTGGATCGTGGCAACATGAGCGATTTAGGTAACTATGGTCAGCAATGTATTTCCTTTGTGAGAGAAGCAAGTCATGGCCCTGAAAAATTACCTCAATGCCCAAAAAATATGACAACCGACCCATATCTTGGATTGCAAAAGTGGTACCCAAGTGTTGAATGATGTGATCAATGAGCCGAGAATTATTGCCAGTGAGGATTATGTCATCCACATAAACAAGCATGTATAATAAGTGACCATTATGAGAATAAATAAACAATGAAGGATCTGTTCTGGATCCGTGAAACCCAAGTTGTAATAAGGTACTGGAGAGGCGATTGAACCAGGCTCTTGGGGCTTGTTTGAGGCCATATAAGGACTTGTGGAGTAGACAAACATGATCTGGCTTTTGTGAATCAACGAAGCCTTGTGGTTGTCGCAAGTACACAGTTTCCTTGAGATCTCCGTGAAGGAAGGCGTTCTGAACATCTAATTGGCGAAGAGGCCATTGTCTTGTAAGAGCAAGAGACAAAACTACACGAACCGTGGTGGATTTCACCACTGGACTAAATGTCTCATGATAATCAATTCCCGGCTGTTGGTTGAAACCTTTGGCCACTAAACGAGCTTTGTGACGTTTGATATTCCTTTTTTCATCATGTTTCAACCTGTATACCCACTTACAATCAACAACATTAGCATTAGGAACTGGTGGTACTAAAGTCCAGGTACCGTTTGTCATCAAGGCTTTGTACTCCTCTGTCATTGCAGCGCGCCATTGAGGGCTTTTGTTAGCAATGGCAAAGGTGGAGGGTTCGGTTGAGGAAGGATCAATGGAGGTGTGGAAAGCGGAAGCATTGTAAGAAGCCCTTTGCTTAGGGTTTGGTCGAAGGTTTGGAGGGCGAGGGCGAGGTTGGGTGTCGGTGTTGGTGGTTGTAGAATTGGATTGGGTGTGGTCAGAAGGTGGTGGAATGGGTATGGTGGAGGATGTGTTTGGTGGTGAAGTGTTTTGGTAGATTTGATAGGCTGGGAGGGTGGGGTGAGTGTCCGTAGCTGAGCGGCGTTTATAAGTGACAGTAGGTGGTTCTGTTGAGAATGGGTTGGGTGGTTGAATAGATTCGGTTAGTTGTTGGACAGGATGGATGTGGGTCGAAGGTGGTTGGGCCGGATTGGTTTGGACCGATGGTGAGGATGGTTGGACCGGTTGGGTTTGGGCCAAGGGTGTAGACGGTTCAGTTGGATTGGAAGGAAATGGTTGTTCAGGTGGTGAAGGATAGGATGAAAAATAAGGCTCAGGAGAGGGTGGGGTAGGTGTAGGGGAAGATGAATGAAGGAAAGGAAAGTATGTTTCATTAAACCGTACATGTCGGGCGATGTAAATGCGATTCGAGGTAAGATCAAGACATTGGTAACCGTGATGTGAGGGACTATACCCGAGAAAGATACATGGTGATGAGCGGAAATCCATTTTGTGTGGATTATAGGGACGAAGATGAGGGAAGCATTGACACCCGAAGACACGTAAAAAAGAAAGATCGGGTTTACGTTTGAGAAGATGCTCAAAGGGAGAGACGAGGGATGAGGTACGTGATGGCATGCGATTTATCAAGTATGTGGCGGTTTCAAAGGCAAAGTTCCAAAAACGCATTGGAACACCAGATTGAGCTAGAAGGGTGAGACCGGTTTCGACCACATGACGGTGGCGCATCTCAACAAAGCCATTTTGTTCGCTTGTATGAGGACAAGATAGGCGATGTAGAATTCTAAGGTTTGCAAAGAAAGAGGATAGGTTTCAAAATTCCCCTCCCCAATCTGTTTGAACTGATTTAAGTTGTGTTTTGAATTGTCGTTCAGCCATTGTGTGAAATTGTTTAAAAATGGCAAATACATCAGATTTTTGTTTGATGGGAAATATCCACATGTATCTAGTATGATGATCAACACAAAGTAAAAAATAACGAGGACCATAAAAGGAAGCAACGGGAGCCGGTCCCCAAACATCACAAAATACTAAATCCAACACATTAGTACTTTTATAATATGAAGAAGATAATGCAATTTCGAGGATTTTCCCATAGGACACGAATTACAAAATGGTAAAACAGAATTATTACTAACAGGAAGACAGTTCTTAGAAAGCATAGATTGTAAAAGCTGCAAGTGAGGGTATCCAAGTCTTTGGTGCCAAGTTGTAGGAGAGGCCCGAACGGTAGAAAAAGCAGCATTTGAGACAGGGTTGATCTTTGGTAGATGAAGAGGGTAGAGACCATCTTTACTTGGACCCGTGAGGAGGATAGTTCTGGTAACCGAATCCTTCACAAAAAAAAACGTAGAGTGAAATTCAAAGAAGACGTTATCTTGACAAAAACGTTGTACGGAAAGAAGATTTTGTTTAATTTGTGGAACGTGTAGGATGTTTTTAATAGAAAGAGTCTTGTTTGGTGAATTGAAAGTGGTGGAACCAATATGGAGAATGGGTAACCTATTGCTATTACCAACAAGAAGAATGTCCTTACCAAAATATGGCTCAGCATTGTCAAGGCTGGTGAGATCAGGTGCTGCAGTACTGTTTGCACCAGTGTCCGGCAGCCAAGATGTTGATGCTTGTGAGCGATGATCAGCAAAGTTTGCTTGTGGAGCGTATCGTGGTGGACGGATTGTTGCTGGATCACGATTTGGGCATTGTGATGGGACATGTCCAATACGACACCTGTTGCAAGAACCATAGACGGTATTCTGATTAGATGCCCAAGCAAATCTGGAATTGTTACTTGACGAAGAGCCCGTGTTGCGGTTGTTGTTGTAGTTGCCTCGTCCGCGCCGATTGTTGTTGTTCCGGTCACGAGTAGGCTGTCCACGAGAGCTATAATTGGCCTGATTCTGGTGCTGTGCAGGCTGCACATTAAAGCCAAGTTGTGTCATCAGATTTTGAAGTGATTGGACTGTTTCAGGAGGCACCTGAAGACTGGCCTGCAGGGCTGATTCACGGCTGGTGGTAGCCGTGAAAGCCTGGCTGACAGCAGGGATAATGGGATCAGCCTTCTTTGTCATGTACTCGTGATCAGCCAGTAGTCCAGGTAATTCCAGGAGAGTTACCGGAGGGTGTCGTGCAACAAGGGTGGGTTTCAAGATGTTATATTCTTCCCGAAGACCTGAGATAATCAACATCACAACATCCTTTTCTGGCATGGCTGCACCTATGTTTGCTAGTGCATCATTATATTCTTGGGCTCTTGTAATATAGGTAGCGGATGTTTCATCAGATTGCATCTCTATCTTGAGAAGTTGAGTTCTTAGTGTGTATTCCCGGGAAGATGTGTGTGGTGCGTAGGCATGTTCCAGGGATTCCCATAGATCACGAGAGGTTTCACCATGAACATGTTTGAAAGAAGCTTCAGAGATTGTGGACAGCAGAAGCATGCGGACATGGGCATCATTGGAAACCCATGTCGAGCGGTCAGGGTTTGGTTGTTGTGTGGATGGTAATGGGTCTTTGTCAGACGAGGAGGCGGGAACAGTAATGGTCTGGGGTGGACAGGGAAGGGAGCCATCAATATAAACGTACAGGCCATTAGTGATAAGAAAGGGTTTGATCATGGTTTTCCAGTATCCATGATTGGTGGGGCTTAGTTTGAAGCCGAATTTGTGAGAATTGTGAGCAGTTTTGTCTGCTGTGGTAAAGGAAACAATAACCATGGCTGCTCGTGTGATGGGACAAAGAGCGACAGAAAAAGAAAGAAACAGCAAAAGGTGAACAGTAAAGTCGAACAGTGACGGCTGATTAGGGTTTCGGTATTCCAAGAGCGTATAGCTCTGATACCACATGATTTGTATTGTAATTTGTGTATTGTATTGAATGAATATTGTGTACAAAGAAGGTCCTATATATAGGACAATACAATCTAATAATAGAAACAATCATTAACTTAAATAGAGTATAAAATCTCGGTCTAATAGGGTTAACCCAACCCATGCGTAATTATGCAATAATGTGCGTAATTTTGCAAATTTAATTGTTATTGTGCCACCGCGTTCAATTGAAGGCCTAGATTAGATCAGATGTGTGGCTGAGATGCTCGCGTACGCACCGCACGATAAGGTGATCTTGTACATTAACTGGCCTATTTATATATATTATTATAATGTATAGGGCTAATGTTATAGAATAGCAATGTACTTAGGTTGGTGACTTGGTGGTTTATTTTGGCAACTGTACTTTATATATGTATATTATAATGTATGGGCTAGTTTCATGAGGCATTTTTTCATGAGGGAGTGTCATTCATTAGAACTACCGTTTCTACTGCAAAATCACAAGACTTACCACGGTTATATCTCTATAATGAACAAGTACAATGTGATCCATTCCCCTGTCACCATAAGATCAAGAAATATATAGCCCTGTTAGCACGAAAATATATTAAAGTCTAGATCTATGTTCCAACTTTTAGTTATGACAGAACATTGAATACCAAAGTGTTTAAAACACTAAGTAGTCAGCTGTACTATAAAGCCATAGTATAGAAAACAAGCAAACCAACAAAGAGAAGAAAGATACTCACGAATCCAACATCCAATAACTATGCCTCTGGAAGTTCGGATTCACCTCACAGTGTGCATAGTAACAGTTTAATGATATTTTATGGTTGAGAAAGGATCTTAATTCCATCTAAGTCCATATTTGACTTATATTCAAAAGATACCCATGCTTTAAAAGGGAAAAATGGAATAACCTTTAGGCGTTCATGTGCTTCTCCAACAGTTCTTCCATCCTTTTTTCTCCTCCAAGTATGACCATCTTTACGGAAAAAACGCAGGACCCTCTTGTTAAACAGAAATAAGGAACCACCTGTAAAAGGATTTAATAAAAAAAATAACAGAATTATTAGCAAACTACTGTAATAGACATAGACTCACATACACCTTTTCAACAAAGAAAAATAAATGTATAAACATTACTGGGTGGCTTTTGGACGGGCTCATTGGTAAGCTGTTTTTCATCAAAATTCTGCAGTATGAAGAACACCTCCCCTGGTTTTAACCACCTGATTTGTGCTTCTTGGACAAGATCAGCGATGTTATACCCTGAGAATATAAACAAAAAAGTGAGATACAGATTACAGAACTAACATTAGAGTACCAAGATAAATGTTGTTACAGGACATCCATGTGACATAAACTTGTTACAGTTTCACATACATTACTTAAGGTTTAAACTTTAAACCTGTCATCAATTCGATTTTGCGGGCTTTTTTTTCACTTCTTCAAACACGAAGGTTCTTTTTCTGCAAACTGGACTGAGCCGTTTGGTTTGCACTTTGCAGAGGTTTAAAAACCGTCGGGTATCAAACTGGGTTCGTTTAATCCTAGTAAGATAACCAAAATAATAATATGTTACATAGCCCTAGAAGTTTTTCCTTACTTGTGCTAAAATAATTTCCCTCTTTGCTTAAAGTTGTCTTTTCCCTAAAATTCAATACATGTCATATAATATATAAGGATATTACATCGTTTTAGTAGTTTCAGGTCAATCCCACCCATGCTAAAAGTTGCCTGGAGTCCTAAAAACCATCAAAACCACACCATGAACACCCCTAACTATATCCAGGAACAAAATCACAATATATATAGCTAGCTAGAAAATACAGAAATGATGCAACTGCTTATTCTACACACATAACAACGGTAGCAGACTAACAGCTTGAGTAGTTACAATCAAGTACTAGCCTATTAGCATCTTTGTTGCAAGCAAACCTAACTCAAAAACCTTCACCTAATTACATTATCTATAGCTCATTCACTACTAATGACTACAAAATATCTCAAACACTATTATTAGGTTCTACAACAATCACATGTACCCTATCATCTTCCAAAACACAACAAAACTTCTCACTAAATTAGTTATTTCAGCAGATCGCTAATCGCTTAATTCAACACATAACAATGACAAATTGACAGTTCAATACTTCAATTGCGTGTGTGATTAACAACGTGAAAGCAGTTAAAACATTGAATCTAATAAACTAAATCAAGTATACATACAAAATTTCCAGTAATTCAGCATACAAACGTAAACTAGTAATTTCATCACATGACAATTTAATAGTTCAATTTCGTGTGATTAACAACGTGAAAGCAGCTGAAACGTTGAACTAAAATGACCTAAATCAAGTATACGTACAAAATTTGAAGCAATTCAGCATACGAACGTAAGCTCCAAATAGATACAGTTAATTAACTTATGGAAAACTAAAATTTGACCTGACGTCATCATCTGTATAGTGTATACTCTGCTCTGCACACGACTGGAAAACAACAACGAGCAATAGATTGATTAGATTCTGATTCGTCACGTATTCTCGAAGTTTCGAGATTACTTCCGAACGCTAACGTACGCCGTAGTAAGATCTAACGGTACCGTCGTACCGGAGGAACTGAAACCGGTGGTTTAACTAAAGTTATTGAGTGACAGTGTTCCGATAACGGATGATGTGTGCCTACCCACTACCCATGTTTCATGCAAAATAATAGGAGTGGAGTTTTCCACTTCTTCATGTTTCCTGTAATGTTTAGTTAGTGGGTGTAGTTTGTTATTATATTTCCTACCCTATTGCTCTTGTAAGCCTATAAAATGGCATCTATCCTTTGAGTATCAATGAAGAATGAATTAGTAAATTGTCTGGTTTCTCTCTAAATTGCTATCTGGCTTCCTTCTTAATTTCTTTGGCCAACAACTAAATTGTTGGAACCACATCAGTGGTATCAGAGCAGTTGTGATCCCCTCGGACTCATGGCCGCTCAAACGCTATCCAAAAACGAGTTGTTCGATCGAATCGAGTCAAGTATTGCTCGGATGATCGATATGCTCAAAAACCGACCCCGGTTCCCAGTCCCACTACCCGTTCCCGCCGCACTATCACTTCCACCGTCACCACCAATCGCCGCCTTAGCACCTCCGCAAAAAACAGCCCCTTCACCACCATCAATTCCGGCTACAAAAGTTGGAGATGAGGTTTCTGTTACTTCTGTTGAAAGGCACGCTCTCGTTGACGACTGCGATGATATTAAAATCGTCCCCGTTGAGACACCTCCGAATACCGCCAATCAGACCGAATGGAGGCCTCCCTGGAGCAACACCGAACCTCTCCAGAAATTAATCCTTGAGGACAAGGATAATTTGAGCGGGAAGGATTGATGTGTGCCTACCCACTACCCATGTTTCATGCAAAATAATAGGAGTGGAGTTTTCCACTTCTTCATGTTTCCTGTAATGTTTAGTTAGTGGGTGTAGTTTGTTATTATATTTCCTACCCTATTGCTCTTGTAAGCCTATAAAATGGCATCTATCCTTTGAGTATCAATGAAGAATGAATTAGTAAATTGTCTGGTTTCTCTCTAAATTGCTATCTGGCTTCCTTCTTAATTTCTTTGGCCAACAACTAAATTGTTGGAACCACATCAGTGGTATCAGAGCAGTTGTGATCCCCTCGGACTCATGGCCGCTCAAACGCTATCCAAAAACGAGTTGTTCGATCGAATCGAGTCAAGTATTGCTCGGATGATCGATATGCTCAAAAACCGACCCCGGTTCCCAGTCCCACTACCCGTTCCCGCCGCACTATCACTTCCACCGTCACCACCAATCGCCGCCTTAGCACCTCCGCAAAAAACAGCCCCTTCACCACCATCAATTCCGGCTACAAAAGTTGGAGATGAGGTTTCTGTTACTTCTGTTGAAAGGCACGCTCTCGTTGACGACTGCGATGATATTAAAATCGTCCCCGTTGAGACACCTCCGAATACCGCCAATCAGACCGAATGGAGGCCTCCCTGGAGCAACACCGAACCTCTCCAGAAATTAATCCTTGAGGACAAGGATAATTTGAGCGGGAAGGATTGATGTGTGCCTACCCACTACCCATGTTTCATGCAAAATAATAGGAGTGGAGTTTTCCACTTCTTCATGTTTCCTGTAATGTTTAGTTAGTGGGTGTAGTTTGTTATTATATTTCCTACCCTATTGCTCTTGTAAGCCTATAAAATGGCATCTATCCTTTGAGTATCAATGAAGAATGAATTAGTAAATTGTCTGGTTTCTCTCTAAATTGCTATCTGGCTTCCTTCTTAATTTCTTTGGCCAACAACTAAATTGTTGGAACCACATCAACGGAGACGACCGAGATCGGTGTAAAAACGTATGATTTTGTGTGGATGAGTAGTGGTGGATTGCGGTGGTTGGAAGGAGTGAGAGAGAGAAACTCCGGCAAAGGGACGCCGGAAAGGTGGTACGGTTGCAGAAAATATCTTTTTTCTATTGAGAATTTGAAAGTAATTATTAATTTTTTTTAAATGGTGTTATTATTACTCTTTATAATTCAGGTACTTTTGTATTGGGATTTTTTTGTCGTTTGTTCTGCTTAAATTAATGTTTATAATTGACCTACTAGAGATTCCATCTACATGTCTTGGTTTTTAGACACGGATCGGTCAGGCCGGGAACAAGAGGTTGGGCCGGTCCGTGTCAAGGTATTGGATCGGAATAACATTGAACTGGTGACCTGACGGTTGGACAGTGAAACCGGCCGGTTGAACCGGTTTTTAAAGAGGTTAAACCGTTTTTATATATTCTTCAGTTTAATCCTATTATTTTTTATAATATTTACGACACCTCCTGGTTCTTACGTCTGGTTCGACCGATCCGACCGGTCGGACTCGTGAACTGGTAAGGAGACCGGTTTGATGTCCGGTCCGGTTCTGAAAACATTGGTCACCCGCGTAAGGGAAGAGGAGGAGAGAGGGTTAATAGTGGGCCCCACTCTCTTCCACCAATCACGCTTTTATATATATATATATATATTTTAAAGAAAAAATTGTTCGGGTTGAGTGTTGCTAATGTTTAAGTGCAAAATGGAGAGTGGAGAGAAGAGCTGACATGATAGAGTAGGATTGGTTAAGGTGGAGAGGGAACTACTCCCCCTGGTGGCGCGCCCCTTACACCCTTATGAGACTAGAACTTTCATCTACCGATTGAAGAACACCATTACTCAAGTCCATTCAGTTTAAACATATTTACTCAAGTCAATTCAGCTTATATTGTTATTACTATGGTTCAAGTTCAACTCGTTAAATTGCAATATTAACTAGTTTACATATAGATACCAAGATAAATTTGTATGAAGGGGTAATCAAGATCAAAGTTCTTATGGTATGGGTATGTAGGATAATGTCGTAAATGAATTGGACAACCGCAAGCTTAATTTTGTTCATATTAGTTTTGTTCACGTTAGTTCATTTAGCTTTAGTCGAATAGATAAACAAACACGAAAACTTAAATATATTTAACATGTTGATTCTTGTTTATTAAGAAAATAACTTTATTGTGTTGGTTTGTGATTAGGCCGAACCTAAAGTAAGGAACATTGGTGTCACTTGGCACAAGTAAATTTTTATGTGCTATATAATCTTACCTCAGATAGTCTTTTGTTTGGATGAAACGTTACTAAAAAAATTAATAATAATCAAAAGATAAAAATTAGTTTTTTTAAACGGCAAATTAGGATCACTGACGGATCAATGGAGTATTATCGTGCCACCAGCAGAACCATCCGATCATATCCATCTCCACTAGGCTATAATGCCTATACACCAATTCAGGAGGAAACCCAATAAACCTGGGAAAAACCCCATTTGTGATAATCGAAGACAGGACCTAATGGTCCCAAAGCCTTATCTCATCCCAAGATACCACTAGGCTATAATGCCATGGGCAAAATATAAAAATTATTATTAATGCAAAACATACCTAATCCTGCAAATGTAAAATAAACAAAGAGAATAAAACACTATTTGTCAGATTGTGCTTTGATTCTACACCTACCAAACTTCAATTGAAATTGGATCATCCTAAAAATACAGTGGGTTTGTCATGGATAAGATGGATTATTATTAATTTTTTATTAAAGATTTTTGAGTTTTAATAACAAGTTTAAAACCGTATAAGTTTAAAACCGTATATTAAAGAGAAATTTATAACATAACTTTTAAATGATTTTAATTAGATGATAATCCCAAAACATAACTACAAAATGGTTGTATGATGCACATTTAATAAGAAATTACATTTTAAAAGAGGATTATGATAACAATATGATAAAAATCGTACTTAATACTTGTTAGATATAACGAAAGTTAGAAAGAGAGTGAGCTAAGCGCTACATAGTCCACTTACGTATCACATTCAAGGCAAAATATATAACTATTTACCGTGTTATCACATTTTTTACTGAAAACTGATTTGACAATAACGTCACCCAAGGTTCTAAATAGATGAAAGTTATAGTAATTATTCTGCTTTTTAATAAAAAAAATGGTAAAAAGATATAACAAATCTTCTAGGGTATACTTTCACGCCCCTTAACTACACGTATGCATCACATCACATACTTGACCCTCTTTCACTTCACTGCACACCAAGGAAATGGTTTAACCCCATTAACGCCCCTTAAAATTAATTAAAATACATATATATAGCATGTTGTTGTGTGTGTGTAAATTTTGCAATGCTTGATTCCCTCCCTCTCTCTCCTAGTTAACTTCTTAACATATGAAGCTTTTAATGTCTCTTAACACCCTTCAGGATCAGTTTAACAGATGTTAACAGATGCCAACTAGGATTAACACCTATGAGTGTTAGAGTATAGCAGGTGGCGTCATGAGGAATTATTAAACAAAGTTAAAGTAGAAGTGTTCCTATAATTAGTCGTTATCAATTTATAAAAGTAACGCTTTGAAAAAGTTACTTTTTATGTATAATATTTTACTGTTCCTAGTCAATGGCACTTTTATAAGATAAAATGATGTTTTTCTTATTAACCACAATTCTCTTTTAAAATTATAAAACAACGGTGAAGTTAATAATTGCTATGTAAATAAAAATTCTGTCACACCTTATTAAAGTTTAAAGATTACCAGTTTCGAGTCTTTTAGCTTTTAAAACTTCTATAATTATTTGCATAAACGCCCCGTTTGCGGTATATTTATATAATTTATATATATGTGGGCGCTCGAGGGTAAAAGTGAAAGTGCACTAATTTTACCGTTATTTTACTAATTTCATGAAAATAACGTTAAAAGAGGGGGATGGTTAATCATGCATCATGTGGTGACACTGATAACAGAAAGACAAAGGGGTACATGCACTAATCGGCGTTTGTCTCAATTGCTGAGTGTTATGTGCCTTATGTCCAAGGCTTTATGCAAAACTACCGTCGGGGGTCTCATTGGAAGCAGCCTCTCTATTCCTACGGGGTAGAGGTAAGACTGTCTACATCTCACACTACTCAAATCCTACCTTAACTTTGCTATTGGTGAGATATACTGAGTATGATGATGATGATAATTATTTGCATAGAAGAAAAATAGGTGAGAATCTTAAACATGTCACAAATTTGAAATCTAATATATCATTTACGAGCTAGTGTTTAGTCTAAGCAGTTCAAGTCTGTTTTAAGTTAACTTGACAGATTTACTGGTTGACATGCTAACTTTTAATTTATTTTTAATGGTATTTTATGTTAAAGGTTAAATATAACATTAAATATGTAGTTTAAGAGTAATTGTTTATAGGCATACAAGTTTATTTATGTGAAACAATATATTGAGAGTAGTAATCTATACTATATAATAAAAGAAACCACTTTCAGAACACTTGTCATCATATTAAGCAATCTCTTATAGATAATTATTATTTTAGTTTAATCTCTTCTAATTAATTATAGATAATCGTCCTACTAAATATTATTAGTTTAATATCTTATGGATAATTATTATTTACTTTAATCTTCTTCTTATTTATAATATTATTTATTTGAATTAATTATATTTGAACGGAGTAAATAGACATTTTAGTCCCTGAGCTTTGGTCCAAATTGTCATTATAGTCCAAATAGTTTTTTTTTTCTCCTTTGGGTCCCTAACTTTTCCATTTTCTTGTCATTTTGATCACATTGTCTAATTCAGTCTAAAAATCTGGTTATAACCAGAGGTATTTTTGGCATAACCGTTGTGTAGTGATAACCAAGGGTAGTTTACAACATAATTTATAAACCTCCTAATAATTCAATGCTAAATATACCCCTGATCATAACTTGATTTTCAGACTAAGTTAGGCAATGTGATTAAAATGTCAAGAAAAAGGAAAAGTCAGGGACCCAGGGGAGAAAAAAAACTATTTGGACTAAAATGACAATTTGGACAAAAACTCAGGGACTAAAATGGCAATTTACTCTATTTGAACGTTTTGTTTAGTTTGGTATCAAATAGATTTTACGAAACTTTAAACAAAATTAACTAATATTATTTTATCATTTATACATATACGGAATTTCAAATAAAGGGTTAAATTTGTTGAGACTTCGTTAATAAATTTTGCAACAACAGAATAACGTATTTTTATCACGAAAACCAAACTTTTTATTAATATATTAAATATTTTTATTTTCACTATACAAAATTACATTTACTCGACCCATGTAATACATGTGGTTTTTTAAGACATAACTTTTTATTATTTGATATATAAAATTAAATTTATTCAATTCGTACAATACACAGAGTTTTTTAAGGATATATTTTTTTATTATTTAGTACAGAAAATTACATTTATTCAAACCGTGTAATGCGCATATTTTTAAAGATGTAATTTTTTTATTATTTGGTATATAGAATTACATTCATTCAACCCGTGTAATAAATGGGGTTTTTTGAAGATATATTATTTTATTATTTGGTAAACAATATCACATTTATTCAACCCATGTAATACACGTGGTTTTAAAGATATAACTTTTTTGTTTAGTATATAAAATTACATTTATTCAACTCGTACAATATGGTTCTTATAGATATATTTTTTTATTATTTAATATATAAAATTATATTTATTCAACCCGTGCAATAAATGAGGTTTTTAAATATATATTGTTTTATTATCTAGTATATAAAATTTATTTATTTAACCCGTGTAATATACGGGGTTAAAACCTAGTATTTAATATATGATAAAAGAGAAATACATTAAACGAGTTGTGCCCGTATCAACATAGGAGTGTACAAGTCTTGTCTGGTTTCACATGTGAGACCTAATTTTCAGGTTTGTTCAACATGTTTGATCCACCAACCTATTAACAAGCTTCGCTTAGCAACCATGTTCAATAACATATAAATTATAACTATATATTATAACTGAGATGCATAAACGAAAAACATAAACTATTTAACCGATTATATCTTGTTCATAAAGTATTTGAGTAAAACAAAAACAAAAGAGGTTGCGAGAATCAGTGGCGGATCTTGCCCGTTGAACGTGCCAGGGTCGAAAGACACGGACACTAAAAAAAGCCCGGGCAAGCCCGGGCCAAACATAGTATATATATAAAAAAATTCGATCGAAATGCGGAAAATTAGCACTACGGCCAAAAAACTTACCCGGACCGTGGCCCTGCCATAGGCCTTGTAAGAACCGCCCTTGGCTAGAATGATGGGTCCAAATGGGAGACGGATATTAAATGCTAATTTGATGTTTATTTAAAAAAGGAAAAGATCAAATAGTAAGTTTGATCTTTGTAGAAAGACTAGGAAGTCATCCTAATCCTACACGTGGCAAATTAGAAAAAAAAAGAAGGGCATTTTGGTCCAACATTAATATTCTTCACCCAACCCAACCATATCTTCACAATCTAACAACTCCCATCTCCCAGACCCATCACCACCACCTCTATTCACTACCAACACTCCGCCGTACACTCCCAACCGTTCACCACCTCAACTCCGCCACCCTAACAACCAACCGGCAACCCACCTCCGACCATCGTCACCTCCAAAACCTTAATTTTCACCATCTCAACCGCCACAACCTCAATTCTCCCGGCGCTCTGCAACCATCCACCTGAAAAAACCGTTCCAGAGGTACGTTGAAATCGACCTTTAGCAGAATGGGCAGAATTATGAACTGCAACTTTCTTTTGCTGCTTTCTTTTTGCGAAACTCCGACAGTTGTAAAACGCAACACAAGCAAAAAAGCTTAAAATTAATTACAAAATGTCAATATCGTCCAGAAACATTCATTGAGTTTAATATTGTCACTACAAGACAAAATCAATTTTCATGTTTGTTTGATTCGTAGATGCAAAAGAAATTCCGTTACACGAGAAACTAAATGGTATTTATTTTGCAATTTTCAAGAGTTTTTCAATTGCGTTTTACCAAACAATTAAAAAGCATATTTTTATGGTTTTAACCCATTGCGTTTTATAAAAAAAAAATATTTTTTTGTGTTTTTAGCCCATTGTGTTTTAGAAAAAAAAAACACTTCTTGGTGTTTTTAATCCATTGCGTTTTAGAAAAAAAAAAAACACTTTCTTTTGTGTTTTTTTGTCTATTGTGTTTTAGGAAAAAACACATTTTTATGTGTTTTTTGGTCCATTGCGTTTTAGGAAAACACATTTTGAAGTGTCTTTAGCCCATTGCATTTTAGGTAAAACACATTTTTATTTGTTTTTAGTCCATTGCGTTTTAGAAAAAAACACTTTCTTTTGTGTTTTTAAGCTATTGCGTTTTAGAAAAAAGACATTTTGAAGTGTTTTTAGTCCATTGAGTTTTAGGTAAAACACGTTTTTATGTGTTTTCAGTCCATTGCGTTTTAGAAAGTACACTTTCTTTTGTGTTTTAAGGCTATTGCGTTTTAGAAATAAGACATTTTTTGTGTTTTCTGGCCATTGCGTTTTACAAATAAGACATTTCTTTGTGTTTTTTGTGCATTGCGTTTTAGAAAAATGTCATTTTTAGGGTTTTTTTCCGTTGCGTTTTACCCAACTGGGTTTTTTTCCATTGCATTTTACGCAACTGGGTTTTCGAAAATATAGCAATAGTATACTCGTTTTAAAGATAAAAAAAACGCTCACTTTTTTGATGCAATTTTTATAAAAAAATAATGTCATATGAAAGAGTTATTAAAGTTTAAAAAATGAGGGGGAATTGAAGGAAAAAGAAACTATTGCCTTGGATTGACTAGAATGCCCCTAACAAACCCACGCGCCTCGACCGATGGCTTTATAGCCTAGTGGTATCTGGGGGTGAGATAAGACTTTGGACGAATAGGTCCTGGGTTCGATTCTCACAAGGGGGTTTTTCCCATATTTATTGGGTTTCCTCCTGAATTGGTGTATAGGCCTTATGCCTAGTGGAGATGGATATGATCGGGTGGTTCCGCTGGTGGCACGATAATACTCCAGCGGTCCGTCAATGATCCAAATTTGCCGTTCAAAAAAAAAAAAAAAACCCACGCGCCTCGAAGTTTTTCCTTCAATTTCACTCATTTTAGGGGTGAGCAAAAGGAAAGAACCGACCCCACCCGACCATTACCCGACCCGAGAACCGATCAAGCATAAAATATAGAACCGATTCACTACCCTAACTATAGGGTCGGTTCCGGTCCATAGGTCCAAGTTGAGTTTCACCATGAAAAGAACCGAGAACCGACCTGTCACACCCCAACCGATGGCGGAATCATCGGGGCGCGGCGCTAGGCGAATCAGATTGCTCAAGAGAATCCTTAACAACTATATTGCGATAATATTTAATACATTCGTTATCCCATACTAACAAATAATACAATCACATAAGTTATCACAGATTCCTTGTCCTCTCGAACAATACAAATCCGACAACCTAGATTTTAGTTGAGTTTCTAGACTTCCTAGCTTGATTCGATATAGCCTGCGATCTAACCTGCAACATACGTTAAAATATTTGTCAATACAAAAGTATTGGCGAGTATACAGGTTTGATATATAGCGTAATAGATAAAAAGTGTAGCGAATTTCCATATGCATAAACGTAATACACGACATATGTACTCACAAAGCTGATACTACCAACTAAGTCCTCGATGCTCGAATATGCGATGGCAAACTAGACCCCGTCGGGCGCAATAGTACTATACTAGTCATGGTGGGACGTCGCGAGTATAAACCCTAGCACATATGCAACTAGCATCACGTATATCTAGGCATAACAGTTATTCGCAAGTGATGATTCGATTGATTGAATAATTCGTTTAATGAGTTTGATTTGTTAGAAACGTATGTTACACCCAAAATGCAATTAAAAGGGGTTCAAGTATACTCACAGTGCGTATTGGTTTGGATTGGCGGGATTATGCCCGAGAATACCCTGGTTATAGACTGTTCACCTGAGTGTTTGGTGGCGCGTTAAAGAATAACGGAATACGCGAAAGCGAATGAAAATTAGATTGAGGGCTGGCCCTTTTGGATGGGCTGTTCGATCGGATGGGCTGTCCGATCGACTAACCTGTCCGATCGACTGGGCTGGCCGACCGGTTAGCCTGTCCGATCGACTGGGCTGTCCGACCGGTTAGCCTGTCCGATCGACTGGGCTGTCCGATCGACTAGCCTGTCCGATCGACTGGGCTGGCTGATCGGCTGGCCTGTCCAGCTGTTTTCGACAAAGATTTGAAGTTTTTTCGATGGTTTTGATCGCGACGGTGTTCCTTCACGCTCAACAACTGAAATTCCATCAAGTCCTACCCGTTCTAACGGCCGGGAACCACCCCGTTCCATCAGATTTGGCCGTTCTTGATGGCTTTTCCCATGTTTAACCTGAAGTCACACACACTTTGGCTAGGTAACTTAGATTTTGGTGAGATTTATTTTAAAACAGGTGAAATTACTTAGATCCGAGCTGTTTTTGATAAGGATGAGGTCACACTTTGAAGTTCCTGTGAACTTAGGATGACATCATCTTCAAAACACCTCAAATCCGTAGGAATCACACAACTTCTTGATTAGAAAACATAGATTTAGCCGAGATTTATGTAAAAATGTATGGAAATTACCCAGATCCGAGTTGTTCTTTCATGGGATGACATCACACTTGAAGTTCATAAGAACTTCATGGTGACATCACCCTAGAATGCCCAAAATCCAGGGATTTCACGGTTAAAAGTGTAGATTTAAAAGGTAGAAGGGTGTAGAATTGGTTATAGATCAAGGAAGTATAAGATTTGAGTTGAAAACTTACAAGAATCGCGAGAAATCGAGAGAAAAGTGGGTTGGAACATCTGGTCGCACGAGAGCAGTCACATCAAGTGTTCTTGATGTGACTGAGGGGTATTTATAGGCAAAGGAGGGGAAAGGAGGTGAAAAGGTGTACTGGATCGGATGGCCCGTTCGATCGGTCGGCCCGTCCGATCGGTTGGCATGTTCGTTCGATCGGCTGGCATGTCTGTCCGATCGGCTGACATGTCTGTCCGATCGGCTGGCATGTCTGTCCGATCGGCTGACATGTCTGTCCGATCGGTTGGACATGTCTTGTCCGATCGGTTGGACATGTCTTGTCCCAGCATTTGGATCTTGTGCGTTGCGCGTTGCGATGATTTGAGCACACATTTTCATTCATATTTATTTAATTATTATAATTATTCACAAAAGGGTCATATATACGTATTCATATTCCACAGTTTCGATATAACAATCGGTTTTCGTTTCGAGTATGTGATTATTAGCGACGTCTCACGGCCATCAAGGAGGGTAATATAGGTCCTTTCTTGATGTTATCGTGAACGTTATTGTGTGTTGTGCCACAATGACTGACGGGGTACCGTTCACTCGTATTGTCATCATCGTCACGACGACTGGAGCTATAGCACTCACCCGAGAGTCTTTGTTAGCGTTAATTGTTTACGTTTCGACACATCACGGCCATCGAGGAGGGTAGAATAGGTCCTTTCTCGATGTCATCGTGAGTGTTAGTGTTTGTGATATGATGTAGCTATAATATATATTGCGAAAATATGCGATTATCCTTCGAATAGCGATGTATGCGATATAGTTACATTATGATCCGAATCTCTGGTGCTAGGCGTAACGAGTATATCGAGTAGTAACAACGCACGAAAGTGCGGGTTGTTACAGTCTCCCCTGCTTTAGGAAATTTCGTCCCGAAATTAATCCAACAGGTAGACTTTTGAGAGTTGCTCCTGCATACGTAGCGATATAGCGAGTGACTTGACCGAGAGTTGACAAGCGAGAGTGCTTCGAATAAGAGAGCTCGATGGCGATAGCGATAAGGCGACGTAAACGACAAAAAAAATTAATACTCCACAAGTTGGCGTTCCACGGTGTCTTGTGTCGTGAAGAATTCGTTAGTTCGATGTGACTGAAATTTTAAAGGACTTGAAAAGGTTTCTCATGACGTAGAATTAACTGAGTCGATCGTCAACCAACGTTACAAGAAGCGTTCATTTTAGATATTCAAAAGGAATTTCGGATGGAAATCCCGAACTATTTCCTTTTAACATATGGTCAACTGAGTCGATGTTAACCAACGTTGCAAGGAAGTTTAGGTTTTACACACTTTAAGAAATTCGAAGATGAAAACAGGGGTTACGAAAACTCTCCTACGTCATGGGTTCAGCTGAACTCGATGTCGAACCAACGTCTCAAGAAAGTCTTGTTTTCGATATTGCAAAAGGTTTTAAGGAAAAATTTGGACTCATGAAAACTCCCCTTGGTCATGGAGTTAAGCTGATTCGATGTTACTTCCACATCGTGAGGAATTTCACTTGTCCATGGTTTTTAATAAAAAGTTTGATACAAAATCAGTTTTAACCGTTTGAAAAAGACAATTTGGCATCGGGCCCCACTTGGCACTTTCCCACGGAAGTTCGTTAATATGATTAAAACATTTATAGATAGGAAGTACCAGCGGCGTATCCACCATGTTTCTCCCATATTACTTCCGTTTCGTGAGGCGGTGTCATGTGCGCCGATACGACACGGTTAGAATTGCGTTCACTTGGCCCAATCGATAGAAAGTCAGACCGAGTATAAGATGGAATCGAATAGGTTAAACTGGCGAGTCGAGTTGCGAATGCAGCTTCAACAGCGTGCGTGAGTAGCCTGATGACACGCAACGCTTGTGTGTCGTGTCTGGATAGGCGTCGAGCGGTATACGATAAGCGATTAGCGCGATGTCGATTAGATTCCATGTTGAACCCACACGGCACGTTTCAACGAGAGCTTGCTAACATGGCAAAACACCACTTTTAACCAGGTTAGTTTTGCTTCGCGAAGCGGTGTCATGTGTACCAACACCACATAGACTACAATGAACACCAAACGAGCGAATAAGAGGTACGCGATACGCATATAAGCGGTAGACTATACATGATAAGTGATAAGCAAGTAGGCGATTAAACGAACACAACACTGACAGTGATGGCAACGATAATTAGATTACGATAAGCGGCAGGTATTACGTTGCAAGCGATGGAGGTATGCGCGATTTAGGCGGTTCGATTTGATTGATTACACCACAGAGTTTAACTATCATCAGGCCCCACATGGCCCTTTTTCCACGAAAGCCCGCTGATATGACTAATACACCTTGCCTTAATCATATGAGCTTCATCTCGTGAAGCGAGGTCATGCGTGCTAACTTAACACAAACACTCAGATAACGGTAGTCGGTAGCGATGGATTGATACATAGTAAGTGATATAGATTCACATGATAAGCGATAGACATTGTGAGATACACATGTTGAGCGATTGCGATTAGTCGAGTTTTGTTTCGAATAAGCTTAATGTTACGTTGCGACGCATCACGGTTATCGAGGAGGGTAGAATAGGTCCTCACTCAACAATATCGTGAGCGTTTATATACTCGATGAGATTCGTTGCAACAGACCTACGACCAGTCTTGCGTTGATGCAATTGCCCTGCGAGGTAGACTCCCCAGAGTCCATCGATGAGGTGATTGCATTGCGTTTGCAGACTTACGACAAGTCTTGTGATGATGCGATTTAGTTGTTACGCCTTGCAATTGAGTGTAGTGTGTTGAAAATAATCACATTAGTATAATAGATCTAATAACGTTCAACTCCACGTGGCACTTTCTTCACGGAACTTCGGTAGCATGATAAAGCACACCTTGCTTGACCCCTACTACTTAGGTCTCGTGGTTTGGTGTCATACTTCGTCGTAACGCTTATGGCACCTTAGAATTCGCTACGATCTCCGTACACTGACCCAAATAATCCCGTGTGCACCCGCGATTAGTCGTTCCTTGCACGTTTATCGTACCTCGTTCTTAAAGTGTAGTGAGGGTAAAACACATTATTTCGTGATATAGTATATAGTATGTGTGTGAATCTAGTCTAAGGGCGACGACTAGAGAGTGAAAGAGAACACGAGAATGAGAGTTAATGGTACGTATAGCGGCAACATCGAGTAATAGAGTAGATTCAAAACTTAGAAATTAACGTCGAAAATCGTATCATTACAACTTTATCCTACGCTTTCTAGATGTTTGATGCTGAAGGCTTTTGCTGGAGCTGTTGTTGTTGTACTCAAGTTCGCGGTTCGATGCGGCAGTTGCGGGTGAAGTGACCGTAACAGTTGCAGTTATTGCACTAGCGACAGTCAACCCCAACTGGGTGATGATAGGTACATGAGTAACACTGGGGATGAGCTCCAGTGTAGGCTCGTTTTGGAAACATCGGAACTGCTTGAAGAGGCTTCGGCTGTGGCAGTTCTGTGGTTGATGAGTTCGGGCTTGAAGTCTTTCGTTTGCGGTTGGGTTTGTCGGTGTCTTGCGAAGAGGTGTCGTCGTTGGAGGATTCGTCTGAGGACTCACTTGCAGAATCTTTGGCCGAGTTGTCGGAAGATCCGTCGGCAGATTTGTCAGAAGAACCGTTAGCAGATTCGCCAGAAGAATCGTCAGCTGATTCATTAGAAGAATCGTTAGCAGATTCGTCAAGAGAATCGTTAGCAGATTCATTAGGAGAATCGTTGACAGATTCATTAGGAGAATCGTTGACAGGATCGTCTGAAGGATTAATGGCGATTGCTTGATAAGCTTGCTTGACAGGATTCTTTGAGAAGAACCCTTCCATGAGTCGTTTGTTGTTGATTTCTGCGGCTAAGCGGTAGGTTTCTTCGATGGTAGCAGGTCTTGCAGCTTCGACAAAATCACCCACACACTCAGGCAAGCCACGAATGTACTTCGCGATGGCTTTCTCTGGAGTGTTGACTTGACTTGGGCAGATTATGCTAAGCTGTTTGAACCTTGCGGTGTAGCCAGTGTTGTCACTTTCGAGCTGCTTGATTTTCCAAAATTCGTCTTCCAGCTTCTGAACTTCGTAAGGAGGACAGTATTCTTCCTTCATGAGCTCTTTTAGCTCATCCTAAGAGAGAGCGTAAGCTGCAGAGATTCCACGTTTGTTACGTTCGGCGGTCCACCAGTCGAGTGCTCGTGATTGAAATACTCCGGTAGCGCAGGTAGTACGGAAACTATCGGGACACCCACTTTGACGAAGGGTAACTTCGATAGAATCGAACCACTGGAGTAGTTGAGTCACACCTCCTTCACCCGTGAATTCCATCGGGTCACAGGCTTTGAAGTGTTTGTAAAGAAAAGTAGATTGCGGCGCTTCCGTCTTAGAGTCTTCTGAGGCTCGAGAGTTGCTGAGATAGTGCACTCGAGCGGCAATTTGAGGAATAAGCTTTACCACTTCTTTGGTCACAAGTGATGCAATCCTCTTATCGACGCTTCGTTTGGCTCGTCTCGAGGTAGAGTCATTGGAAGGCATCTAGACAGGAAGAGACTTGGAATGAGATTCGATCATAATGATTTTTGAGTTTTACGATGCGATTGAGCGCGTTCAAAACTTGATGCGATAGTATATTAGTAATGCGAATCACATAGGAGCCACATAGGAGACACGAATTTCCTAAGTTCTCACACAACGACTTGTTTGTTTATACGTAGATATATATTTATATAATTGTAATTTGTAATCATACATATACAGGGCGATTTAGAATATGCGAGGACGCGTTGAGGTGAGAAAACGATAGCGAAGGCGATAGATTATGCATTAGTTTCGTTGCAAATATTCGAGTTTCGTTTTAGATTGCGATGGCTGTGCGAATTGTGCGTTTATAAAGCAGGGAGTGAAAATCGTTAAATCGAGAATTCGATAAAGCGTAAAGTTCAAAACGTAAATAAATTCCAATCATTTGTAGAATCGACGGTTCATATGATAGAGTGCCTTAGGTGTTTAGGCGTCGACTACCCAAGGTAACCCAACTATATTTAACAAGTTCGTGCACGCGCGTTGACCTAGAAGACTCCATGCTTCCACTGGGATGCAGCTCATGGCATTCGTCTTCCTAGTCGTCACGTGGCTCGAGTTATCGTGATAGTTGAGTCCTTGGTGAGAGCTTTTTGGAAACCAATTTATAGAGAGTGGAACGACTTATTAAGGTACGGGTCTCACCCCTGACTTAACAGCTTCGTTCCTAATTGTGGTTATGCTCTTCGAATAAATTCGTGAGTTCCACTAGATTTTGAAATGGAGACTTTTGTCGAGATGTGGATGTCACTCCTAACTCGATGAAAGGTTCTCGTGCTAGAAAAATGCACTGAGTGAGCGATCTCGTTGAGAGTTCTTGGTTTTCACACCTGATCTCGACTGGATCACTCGGTTTTGTTATGCGAGTATTTTTGAAAACACGTGCATTGTGTCAGCCTTAGGAAAGGCTAAGTAGTATTCCGGCCTTAGGAAAGGCTCCTTCGTGTGAAGCTGTAGTGCGCGTGTTCACACAAATTTATAGCTTTTAGCAATTTCGATCGAGAGTATCAAGTAGGCCCGATACAAACCCTACTGGGTTCGTACGTGTCGGCCTGTTGGTACTTAGACTATAGACTAGGTCAATTTCTAAGACGTCGACCCGGACTAGGTCGAGTCTGGCCTAATTCCCTATAGTTATGGCTCTGATACCAATCTGTCATACCCCAACCAATGGCGGAATCATCGGGGCGCGGCGCTAGACGAATTAGATTGCTCAAGAGAATCCATAACAACTATATTGCGATAATATTTAATACATTCGTTATCCCATACTAACAAATAATACAATCACATAAGTTATCACAGATTCCTTGTCCTCTCGAAAAATACAAATCCGACAACCTAGATTTTAGTTGAGTTTCTAGACTTCCTAGCTTGATTCGATATAGCCTGCGATCTAACCTGCAACATACGTTAAAATATTTGTCAATACAAAAGTATTGGCGAGTATACAGGTTTGATATATAGCGTAATAGATAAAAAGTGTAGCGAATTTCCATATGCATAAACGTAATACACGACATATGTACTCACAAAGCTGATACTACCAACTAAGTCCTCGATGCTCGAATATGCGATGGCAAACTAGACCCCGTCGGGCGCAATAGTACTATACTAGTCATGGTGGGATGTCGCGAGTATAAACCCTAGCACATATGCAACTAACATCACGTATATCTAGGCATAACAGTTATTCGCAAGTGATGATTCGATTGATTGAATAATTCGTTTAATGAGTTCGATTTGTTAGAAACGTATGTTACACCCAAAATGCGATTAAAAGGGGTTCAAGTATACTCACAGTGCGTATTGGTTTGGATTGGCGGGATTATGCCCGAGAATACCCTGATTATAGACTGTTCACCTGAGTGTTTGGTGGCGCGTTAAAGAATAACGGAATACGCGAAAGCGAATGAAAATTAGATTGAGGGCTGGCCCGTTCGGATGGGCTGTTCGATCGGAAGGGCTGTCCGATCGACTGTGACAACCCGAACTCTCACGGCTATCATTACCTGATTTCGTGATCATTAACCTGTATCGTTGCGTCTTATCTGTCATTATACATTATAACTATGTGTGCACTTTAGTAAACCCGTTTGATCTTACTTACTTTAAAGGAATACATGTGAGTTATTTGGGGTATTGGGTACGCTAATATCACGGGAATTTGACCCAACCACACACTTGAGCTTGGGCCGAACCCTTCTTCTTATTGAATGGTACTCGGCCAACACCTCTAACTTTAGTCGGGCCCAACCCACATCCTCCTAGTCTTACTATGCACGCATGTATGTAGAAGGATCACATAATCCTTTTCCAAACCATTGCAAACCCTAAACTTCCCTTCTAAACAAACGATGTCAGCGCCTCTCAATATCAAAGCTTCTTTCCTCGGTTTTGGCACGCTACCCTTCTCCTTATAACTCGGTTAGTAGGTGTACCATGCGTTAATCTGATTTGTATTGACTGTTTGTGATTGCTCTCTTTGATATTGCTTTGGATTTGTATCGCATGAGATTCTTTTATGTGCTTGAATGACGAACAAGGTGTTATAGGATTTTGTGTGCGGTGCCTTGATTGCTAGAATGGATTAATATTTATGACTCTAATCATAGGTGTGGTAAACTGGATTGTGATCGGAATTAATAGGGAATGATTTTACATAAAAATCGTTGGGGCTCGATGGTTGGCTGATGATTATACTTGGCTCAATAATAAAGATAGTATTGATCAGTAGGTAATGATTAGGTTATATGACTCTCTGATAAATGATTTAATCTTGTAGTTGAGTCAAACCTTGGTGTCCGTGATGTTGGGTGTTACGTATATGGCACATGGGTGCATGGGGAATCAAGCTTGTAGTGGTAGGGTTGTATTATTAATCCTGATCATAGGTTGTACTAAAAGCTGTGCATGACATGATCTATTAATTAATGTGGCATAGGTGATTCACAGTCTTTAATAACTTTGATTTTACATTTAATTTACATCAAACATGGACATCTTGGAGATCTGCGATTGTGTAAATGGTTGTTTAGATTGATTGTAGATGACTTGTTTGTACTAATAACTCGTTCTGGTTAAGCATGGATAGATAGTATATTTAATGATCTCGTAACAACCACACCTTAGTGGACTGAATACGGTTGTGATGATGGGCCACATATTGTTACTGAACATACATTTATACTAAGGTAAATCATATGGGCCGGTTATAATCTGGCCTGTTTGCTGGCCCAATAAATATAGTTGTAGCATTAGTGTAACGGGCCGATCAGCTGAGAAACATTTATGTGGGCCTGGGACGAGTTGGGGCTGCACCTATTTGACAAATGCATGCTTGGGTATTGTATGTATAATAATCAGTAACATGGGTAGGCTATATAGTTAGTCATTAGTCCATGGTTTTATAGGAGGTTTGGTTGCTAAACTAACACATGAAGGCTACATTTAGGATTGATAGAATGGGTTCGGTTATGGAGATGTAAATTGGGTTTGGGGTTATGGAATTAATATTCCACAGTTAAAAGCTTTATTGGGTATGACTTAATTTGATTGACAGAAGCATAGGATAGAAGTGCATGAATTGGTGACCATATGTGAGTGAAACATGTGAAGTAACAATCGGGTAGAGTAAATAACTACGTAACAGGTTACATTAAATTTACTGTGTAATCGGACCAACATAAAGGAATGGGAAACTACATCCGGACGGGGTTCACCGGATAACGGTTCGGACTAGCGGGCTTAACCGGATTGGCCTGCCAATCGGTTAGGGTTGTTAACTGGGCTTGTTGGGCTCACTTACCCGGATGGTCCTCCATGTTCGGGTCTGGTTGTCTATGGGATTGACATCTGGATTGGGTTGTCTATCAGTTTAACATAACCGGATGGACTTGAAAAACTAAGTGGATTGTTGGGTATTTGAATAACTTGATGAGTTCTATAATAATTGCTCTTGTGTATGATGTGCTTAACTGTTATACGTGCCATACATGATAATTACGGTTGATGTGTATTATGAGAAAACGAACTGTGAAACTGATAAACACCAAACACTCTCTTAGGTCGCGAGTATTGAACTAATTAACAAGTCACTTGTCTAAACCGAGCAAACCTAAGGTGAGTTCATTGCTCTTTTCTCAAGCATGGATCCCAGGGAAGGGATAACGGGTAACGTTCCGAGGAGGAATGCATGTGTAATGGGATGTTGGTTATCGTACTCAGTTTTCTATCATTGTAAGACCACAATATCTACCGGTACGTTGCTTGTAGGGCAACGGGGGTTATTAGTTGATAGCGCTATTAGGTTTGGCACCCTCACGACGTTCGAGGAGAACGGGCGTGAACTAATTACCTTAAAACATGACCAATGCTTTGATAGAGGCATTGGGGTTGGCAATCACATATCATATGGCCGTTCGGTAATCGAGTAATAACAACATCGAAACATCAAAACATCAAAACAACAAACATCGTAACAGCAAACAACATATCGTTTTGGCAAACTGTTTTATTCACACGACTGGTAATACAACTTGGTAAACAAACACAAACTTTGAACTCACCAGCGTAGTCTGACACACTTGTTTACATGCTTGTAGGTAATCATTGAAGGAACATGTGGATTTGCTGTCTGATGCTGCTAGAGTGGTCATGGTCATGATACACAGATACTTGTCTTGGGTTTGATACTTGATACAATTATACATATTACGCTTCCGCTCAGTACTCATGTTTTGGTTAACTTGCAAACAATGTATTCCTTTACTTAAGTATTTCAATACACTATTAATTATGTTTGATATGATTGGTGGCTCTTTAATTGGATCGTTGCACCTCAAATAGGGACATGCCCTAGGTGGTAATTTGGGGGTGTGACAGTTTGGTATCAGAGCCACTGGTTATAGAGAACTCGGTTTTAAAATGTTTTCATAAAACCAGACTATAACCGAATTGATCCAAACGATGACCATGACACTCAGCTTCAGATTGCAAGGTTCGTTCCTCGTTAGTTATGCATTACATGTCTAGTAAACGTATTTATATCTATAGCATGCACGATACGACATGGTAGATATCATGACACATTGATGGTGTAACATAACTCTTACATCTAGTAAACCTTAATCTTGTTGGTAGTGCATATTCTTGTGGTGATTGGGGTGGGAGAAACTTCGAACATAAATTAAGAAGCATCGAGAGGAGCATGCAAACCGCCTTATTATCATGGGTGCACACATAATAATAACGCGTGGTGCATGCAAATCCCAATGAGGCTTAACGAGTGCAAGAGGGAGTCTCCCCTACTGTATGTGAACTCGATAGTTGTAGACTTCAATGAGATACCCGATTTCATTCCATTCTGAACTATCATTTGATCGATGCGAAATATGATAACCTATAAGAGACATAGTAGAGATTGTTTCCTACTCGAATGTGATCATTCCATTTTTTTTTCCTTTGAAACCTTTTGAATTCCGATGCTATTGAGTATTACCTGAACACCCAACTGAACGCCTAGTGGACTGTGTAGAGTGCTAGGTGCTTATATGAACATCCCCGGGTGGGGTGATGTGCAATGATGAACGATCTTTATCTTTCTCATTTTTCTTAGTTTGTTGGAACTTAACATATTGACGTCTCGAATCTCGAATCACGACCATTTCTGTAACGCCCTCGCAACAGACCGTGTAATACATAGACAACTTGCAACATCGATGGATGAGAGGGTAAATGTAGTACTTCGCCGACCTCAATATTTGGACGACTCAGATGACCGGCAACGAACACCAACGAATAGAATACAATCGACTCATGGGAGTCAGCTTTTATGAATCAATCGGAGTGTAAGCAATGACAACCGATTACGGTGTGGAATGCACCACTGCCAGCACAATGAGTAGCATCTTAGAACGTGGCACAGAACAGTAGAAGATGGATCCTGTCAGTGGAGGATCATATGACCCCGCTTCATGAAACAATAGCAGAAGTAACAGTTACGGCAATGTCAGGGTACTCATAATAGTAGCCCTCACTATAGGGAATGAAAAACGTTTACCACATGGATTGGCCGTTGGTCAATCGAGACAGCAACAACCAAGGAAACGACGTCAGTACCGGAAAACCCCGCGATACTAACCATGACACCGGAAACGATATCCATGAAAGGGAATTCAGAATTGAAATGGGCAACGCCAGGATTTTGCAACGTGGTAGCCGGTATGGCAACTAATCGCCTCGTCTCTGTTTTGTTTAACGCTGATACACTTTGAAACCAAACCTACCAATGTGGTAGTCTGATGGTTAGACAACTGAAACCTCATATGTTCGTTGGAATGCAAACTCGACCTTGTGGGACAAGTGTCCGACAATCGACCTTCTTTCTACTACTTTTGATAGTTCTGAGATGGCAGTCAGTATGGATAGGTTACTTAGACGTCACGCCGATATACCCAATAAAGGGGAAGCTTTTGTCTATCATGGAGCATTCCAGTGATGCAGAGATTAGCATCAAATCAGCAATGGGGACCGGGAGTGTCCACAGAGAGGTTACCTCGCTAGATTAACACTCATTAGTGATGTTAAAGCTACAGGGAAGAGGATCGAGGATCCACCCATAGTTTATGAACCCTCCCTAAGTACTACCAGTGGAACTATCAGGTTTACCGTTACATCGTCTGGTGGGACATCGTATCGGTGTCAGGTCAAGACAACTCTAATTACTCGTGCGCCTCACCAACGGGCATTAGGAGAGTCGCAAGGACAGTGAAATTAACTACAGGAACTGTGGGACAGACGCTTTGGTTGGACTTAATTTCCACTCAAGCCCCAGCTGCATTCATGAGAATAAGCCCTTGTATGTCCCGACTATAGGAAACTTATCAAGACGACGATTGAGAGCCGTTTGCTTCGATCATATATTAACACCATGACAACTAGATGCCAGGGATGAGAGTCTATCCGAGGAGGGATCTACGAATAAGCCATCACCAAATGGAAGTCCAAGTGGTGGATGCTCTTGGAGCAGTATATGAAACGTGACACGACCAATGTAACCTTGTAAATCACGGCCATCGTAATAATCAGCACGCCAGCAGCTTGTGGAACCTAAGAATCGACGGTGCTTCTTGATGACGTCTCAGGTCGCTTCCCGGAGGAGGGACATCACGGGCGATGACTGCGTTTTATCGTAGGACTCCTGAGGAAGGAGTCGTCACAGGTGAAGACTTGTGTAATGGAACATCTAGGTTTGAGAGATGTACGGGAATTTTGTGAACAATGAAGCAGGGAATACGCATGGGTTATGCTGGAATCCATTTTGCTAGAAGCGGACTTGGCACCAAAGATTCCTTCGGGAGTGCAACACTTTCCTGGTTACGGTAGATGCTGTTGAAGATTGTCACAGGGCTTTCGAGGATCGCGCGGATTAACTCTCTCGAGCACCGCCGGGTGCTGTGTTCGTAGGAGACCAAAACAGGAGGATGTCTTTAGCTTTCGAATTCCAACTCTGTTAAGTATCAAGCTTCATCTTTACCTATGGGGTAGGAGTGATTTAGTGTAATACCATGACGATTCGGGCCGGAGTCCCAGCTACGCGCCGATGCAACACAAGAAATTGGCGACCCGCGCAGTGGGCTGCAAGAAGAAGAGTAGAAAACATGACCTTGGGATTTGAGTTAGAGGCATGACTTGGACGGTATCAAAGACGTGACCTAGATCGATCACAAGGGCCTCCCGTGTACCTTGTTGCAGGAGAACAAAACATGTACTGGCATTGTGGATGGAACTCTTAAGTGATTAGGATTACGGACCTTAAGCACGTACGAGCATATAGCCCACCATGGATTCTAACACACCTGACCAGACTCGCCCGGTTCAAGCTGGAGAGCCGAGAAAGGGGAGTTTCTAGTGAACCCACGCGGGGCATGGAGAAGCAACTTTTGGTAACTCGGACGATAGACGCTACCCCTTGGAATGAATGCGGATCTCATTATGCGGCAACTGTAGGGAACTTGAGGCGAGCAAAGCACACCGACCCCGATATTCCAGTCATCTGGACTTAGATAAGAGATATTAAAACCCATAGGACTTTGTACTGATAACAGGGCATGAAGGCCCGCCTAACTACGCAGGTGAATGGTGTTGACTCATGGGAATGTCAAGGTGGAATATCAATAACCAGAAACACCCGTACGGAAATGAGAACAGACTGCCATGGGCTCTGTCACTAGTCTACTTACAACTCGAATTGGAAACAATACCCTCTAGATGATCGTCGATTCCCTCATGTAACCGATACACCCTCTTGCAATCAAGGAAACTGGCGAGTCTTCACAATTTGTGGTTATTCCTCTCAGAAAAGTGGCTATTTTGGCATGAGGTATCAACTTCTGTAATTATAATTTTGATCTATGCACGATTTATGGCAGCACTACACACGACTCGTGGCACACGTCTAGACATGAGCAATATTTATCGCCTTAGAGCAGTCGGTCAGAGTAAACGAACCACCGACACGCGAAGGCATGATGAAAGTAGGTGTGGTATTGACTCAACGTAAGTGGAAGGACATATACCTAGGATTGAGTTCTACCAAAACTGCTACCGTTCTGGTATGCAGACAAGCTTGTTTCAGGCGCTATGGGGATGATAGTGTCAACCCCTCGTAGACTGCAGTGGATAACAACCTAATCACAGGTCCAGATGTTACACCCAACCCTCTTAGTATGGCTATTTAAATTGGAAATGCTGTGACGATAACGCATGGCCGCCAGGAAGTCTGATAACTTATAAACACCAGGAGTTCGCTGCAGGCGAACGTGTCATATTAGAAGCCTCACTCTGGGAGAGTGCAGTACGCTGGGGGAAACATGGTAAGCTTAACTTACATTATGGTTGGCCATTCAGAGGTTGGACAAACTAAGTAACATGCGCGGTGTCATTCATACCTCGAACCTAAAGAAGCGTCTGTTCGATGCAACACTTGTGATGCCTTGTTGAGGAACCCCCCCTGTTAGCATAGTCGTATCCCGATAGTTAAAGTTCGTTGGAATTCAAGGCGTGGACCGGAGTTCACGTGGGAGCGAGAGGATCAAATGAAGCTCGAGTATCCCCACATCTTTCCTAAAGATCAGCCTGAATCGAGTAAAGCTGGTGAATCTCGGGACGAGATTCCTCTTCAAGTTGGGGATGATGTGACACCCGAACAAAATCCGAACAAAATCCGTAACAACCCTGATTCCCCACTTCATTCCTCTGTGCTTACTTGTCAAATTTCGGGACGAAATTTCTTTCAAGTTGGGGATGATGTGACAACCCGAACTCTCACGGCTATCATTACCTGATTTCGTGATCATTAACCTGTATCGTTGCGTCTTATCTGTCATTATACATTATAACTATGTGTGCACTTTAGTAAACCCGTTTGATCTCACTTACTTTAAAGGAATACATGTGAGTTATTTGGGGTATTGGGTACGCTAATATCACGGGAATTTGACCCAACCACACACTTGAGCTTGGGCCGAACCCTTCTTCTTATTGAATGGTACTCGGCCAACACCTCTAACTTTAGTCGGGCCCAACCCACATCCTCCTAGTCTTACTATGCACGCATGTATGTAGAAGGATCACATAATCCTTTTCCAAACCATTGCAAACCCTAAACTTCCCTTCTAAACAAACGATGTCAGCGCCTCTCAATATCAAAGCTTCTTTCCTCGGTTTTGGCACGCTACCCTTCTCCTTATAACTCGGTTAGTAGGTGTACCATGCGTTAATCTGATTTGTATTGACTGTTTGTGATTGCTCTCTTTGATATTGCTTTGGATTTGTATCGCATGAGATTCTTTTATGTGCTTGAATGACGAACAAGGTGTTATAGGATTTTGTGTGCGGTGCCTTGATTGCTAGAATGGATTAATATTTATGACTCTAATCATAGGTGTGGTAAACTGGATTGTGATCGGAATTAATAGGGAATGATTTTACATAAAAATCGTTGGGGCTCGATGGTTGGCTGATGATTATACTTGGCTCAATAATAAAGATAGTATTGATCAGTAGGTAATGATTAGGTTATATGACTCTCTGATAAATGATTTAATCTTGTAGTTGAGTCAAACCTTGGTGTCCGTGATGTTGGGTGTTACGTATATGGCACATGGGTGCATGGGGAATCAAGCTTGTAGTGGTAGGGTTGTATTATTAATCCTGATCATAGGTTGTACTAAAAGCTGTGCATGACATGATCTATTAATTAATGTGGCATAGGTGATTCACAGTCTTTAATAACTTTGATTTTACATTTAATTTACATCAAACATGGACATCTTGGAGATCTGCGATTGTGTAAATGGTTGTTTAGATTGATTGTAGTTGACTTGTTTGTACTAATAACTCGTTCTGGTTAAGCATGGATAGATAGTATATTTAATGATCTCGTAACAACCACACCTTAGTGGACTGAATACGGTTGTGATGATGGGCCACATATTGTTACTGAACATACATTTATACTAAGGTAAATCATATGGGCCGGTTATAATCTGGCCTGTTTGCTGGCCCAATAAATATAGTTGTAGCATTAGTGTAACGGGCCGATCAGCTGAGAAACATTTATGTGGGCCTGGGACGAGTTGGGGCTGCACCTATTTGACAAATGCATGCTTGGGTATTGTATGTATAATAATCAGTAACATGGGTAGGCTATATAGTTAGTCATTAGTCCATGGTTTTATAGGAGGTTTGGTTGCTAAACTAACACATGAAGGCTACATTTAGGATTGATAGAATGGGTTCGGTTATGGAGATGTAAATTGGGTTTGGGGTTATGGAATTAATATTCCACAGTTAAAAGCTTTATTGGGTATGACTTAATTTGATTGACAGAAGCATAGGATAGAAGTGCATGAATTGGTGACCATATGTGAGTGAAACATGTGAAGTAACAATCGGGTAGAGTAAATAACTACGTAACAGGTTACATTAAATTTACTGTGTAATCGGACCAACATAAAGGAATGGGAAACTACATCCGGACGGGGTTCACCGGATAACGGTTCGGACTAGCGGGCTTAACCGGATTGGCCTGCCAATCGGTTAGGGTTGTTAACTGGGCTTGTTGGGCTCACTTACCCGGATGGTCCTCCATGTTCGGGTCTGGTTGTCTATGGGATTGACATCTGGATTGGGTTGTCTATCAGTTTAACATAACCGGATGGACTTGAAAAACTAAGTGGATTGTTGGGTATTTGAATAACTTGATGAGTTCTATAATAATTGCTCTTGTGTATGATGTGCTTAACTGTTATACGTGCCATACATGATAATTACGGTTGATGTGTATTATGAGAAAACGAACTGTGAAACTGATAAACACCAAACACTCTCTTAGGTCGCGAGTATTGAACTAATTAACAAGTCACTTGTCTAAACCGAGCAAACCTAAGGTGAGTTCATTGCTCTTTTCTCAAGCATGGATCCCAGGGAAGGGATAACGGGTAACGTTCCGAGGAGGAATGCATGTGTAATGGGATGTTGGTTATCGTACTCAGTTTTCTATCATTGTAAGACCACAATATCTACCGGTACGTTGCTTGTAGGGCAACGGGGGTTATTAGTTGATAGCGCTATTAGGTTTGGCACCCTCACGACGTTCGAGGAGAACGGGCGTGAACTAATTACCTTAAAACATGACCAATGCTTTGATAGAGGCATTGGGGTTGGCAATCACATATCATATGGCCGTTCGGTAATCGAGTAATAACAACATCGAAACATCAAAACATCAAAACAACAAACATCGTAACAGCAAACAACATATCGTTTTGGCAAACTGTTTTATTCACACGACTGGTAATACAACTTGGTAAACAAACACAAACTTTGAACTCACCAGCGTAGTCTGACACACTTGTTTACATGCTTGTAGGTAATCATTGAAGGAACATGTGGATTTGCTGTCTGATGCTGCTAGAGTGGTCATGGTCATGATACACAGATACTTGTCTTGGGTTTGATACTTGATACAATTATACATATTACGCTTCCGCTCAGTACTCATGTTTTGGTTAACTTGCAAACAATGTATTCCTTTACTTAAGTATTTCAATACACTATTAATTATGTTTGATATGATTGGTGGCTCTTTAATTGGATCGTTGCACCTCAAATAGGGACATGCCCTAGGTGGTAATTTGGGGGTGTGACATAACCTGTCCGATCGACTGGGCTGGCCGACCGGTTAGC
The DNA here is from genome assembly GCA_030545235.1 of Helianthus tuberosus. Taxonomy (NCBI): domain Eukaryota; kingdom Viridiplantae; phylum Streptophyta; class Magnoliopsida; order Asterales; family Asteraceae; genus Helianthus; species Helianthus tuberosus. Next base: position 7,232,317 of record CM060393.1, read on the forward strand.
CTGTCCGATCGACTGGGCTGTCCGATCGGTTAGCCTGTCCGATCGACTGGGCTGTTCGATCGACTAGCCTGTCCGATTGACTGGGCTGGCCGATCGGCTGGCCTGTCCAGCTGTTTTCGACAAAGATTTGAAGATTTTTCGATGGTTTTGATCGCGACGGTGTTCCTTCACGCTCAACAACTGAAATTCCATCAAGTCTGACCCGTTCTAACGGCCGGGAACCACCCCGTTCCATCAGATTTGGCCGTTCTTGATGGCTTTTCCCATGTTTAACCCGAAGTCACACACACTTTGGCTAGGTAACTTAGATTTTGGTGAGATTTATTATAAAACAGGTGAAATTACTTAGATCCGAGCTGTTTTTGATAAGGATGAGGTCACACTTTGAAGTTCCTGTGAACTTAGGATGACATCATCTTCAAAACACCTCAAATCCGTAGGAATCACACAACTTCTTGATTAGAAAACATAGATTTAGCCGAGATTTATGTAAAAACGTATGGAAATCACCCAGATCCGAGTTGTTCTTTCATGGGATGACATCACACTTGAAGTTCATAAGAACTTCGTGGTGACATCACCCTAGAATGCCCAAAATCCAGGGATTTCACGGTTAAAAGTGTAGATTTAAAAGGTAGAAGGGTGTAGAATTGGTTATAGATCAAGGAAGTACAAGATTTGAGTTGAAAACTTACAAGAATCGCGAGAAATGGAGAGAAAAGTGGGTTGGAACGTCTGGTCGCACGAGAGCAGTCACATCAAGTGTTCTTGATGTGACTGAGGGGTATTTATAGGCAAAGGAGGTGAAAAGGTGTACTGGATCGGATGGCCCGTTCGATCGGCCGGCCCGTCCGATCGGTTGGCATGTTCGTTCGATCGGCTGGCATGTCCGTCCGATCGGCTGGCATGTCTGTCCGATCGCCTGGCATGTCTGTCCGATCGGTTGGGCATGTCTTGTCTGATCGGTTGGACATGTCTTGTCCCAGCATTTGGATCTTGTGCGTTGCGCGTTGCGATGATTTGAGCACACATTTTCATTCATATTTATTTAATTATTATAATTAATCACAAAAGGGTCGTATATACGTATTCATATTCAACAGTTTCGATATAACAATCGGTTTTCGTTTCGAGTATGCGATTATTAGCGACGTCTCACGGCCATCAAGGAGGGTAGTATAGGTCCTTTCTTGATGTTATCGTGAACGTTATTGTGTGTTGTGCCACAATGACTGACGGGGTACCGTTCACTCATATTGTCATCATCGTCACGACGACTGGAGCTATAGCACTCACCCGAGAGTCTTTGTTAGCGTTAATTGTTTACATTTCGACACATCACGGCCATCGAGGAGGGTAGAATAGGTCCTTTCTCGATGTCATTGTGAGTGTTAGTGTTTGTGATGTGATGTAGCTATAATATATATTGCGAAAATATGCGATTATCCTTCGAATAGCGATGTATGCGATATAGTTACATTATGATCCGAATCTCTGGTGCTAGGCGTAACGAGTATATCGAGTAGTAACAACGCACGAAAGTGCGGGTTGTTACACGACCCGACCCGACCCTATTTTATATGAAAAATTGGAACCGATCTAAATACCTAGGTACTTGGGTTCGGGTCGGGTTTGGTATATTTTCGGTTCGGTTCTCGGTTATTTTTGGTCCGGACCTAAACTTGCTCACCCCTAACTCATTTAATCTTAGCCTTTGATTAAATAAATAGATGGTCAAAATTACTTCCTAGACTTTCTACCCAAATAAACTTCCTATTATATCCTAACCCTATTTCAAAATTTCATTTTTACAACTTTCGATTTTAAAGTTTGCCTGGATGAAGAATAAAACAAAAAACTTAAAGAAAAAAGGTATTTGGTTCATTTTTTCTATTTTTAAAAATTATATAATAATTCTATACTAATAAAAATTACTTTATTTTTCTGGATGAATCCTTTGTTTTTATATGGAGATATACAAAATAATATATGTATTATTATCAATATTTTTTTCTTTCAAAAAAAATTATATCAATATTATTTTAATATGAAATAAAAACGTGTACGATATGTGCATTAAAAACAACAAATTGATTGATTTAATAACTGGTCATGATAACTTCTATAAAGATTTCCACTATCAACCTGACTTCTTTTGTTGTTTTATGGTCAACCGGTTATAATGTTGACCGGTGGCAACCATCGCCGACGTGATTCACCGTCCATTGTCCCTATCGTATCGTATCATGTCGAGGATGGGAAGCCGTAACATGGGTTATGGCTCAACCCCGTATTCATAGCGTTTTTTTTTTTGTTTTTGTTTTTTTTTCCAGGTTATACACAAAGGATACCCCTAAAAAAACGAGGGTATTCCTAACAAAAAAATCGGATACTTGATATTACTAAAATCCCAATTTTTTATAAGGTCAAACATTTAACAACCTAAAACTTGTAAAAAAATTAAGCCCGAATGATTAGATAAACCCAAATTAATAATAATAGAATTTAAAGAAGACCCAATTGGTAAATAACAAATATTAGCCCAATAATCAAAACAACAAAATACACCTTTTGATTATCGGCAACAATTTGGAAACCAAATGTCGAACAAAATACAATTTATGAAATCGACATCGTCCCTGTTGCCTGAACTCTGAAGTGCTGCTTGTTGTCTACTGAGTGCTGAAAGCCTGAAATCGTCCCTGCTGGCATGATGATTGCTGGAATCGTCCCTGTTGTTCGCAGATTCGAAATTCACGTCCCTTTTGATCGCCGGAATCGTCCTTGCGCCGCCTGAAGTCGTCCTTACTGATCGTTAACCGGAGTTGACATTTGATTTGTGAGTTTTCTAGTCCTTTGATTGCACGGTAATTTTTTTGGGATACCCCTAAATTAATGGGCTAGCTCCGCCACTGACGACCCACTCGGGTAAGTTTGGCGGGTTGTGCCGTCGGGTACTAATCACTGAAGAAAGCAGTTGCCATGTTGACCATTCACAGCTTTATAGCCGTTGGAAATAAATAAAGTTTACTTAAATTTTTACCATTTATTTATACCATACTCTTTACCATTTCACTTCACCAAAATTTAAACATTTCTACCAAAATTCTACATACACACAAACAATATTACTCCATGGAATCCAAAAGATCAAAGGTTGGTGCAAGCAAGAAAAGCTCTAAGTTGCGACAAAGACTTAACACCTACATTGCCGAATTGAAAGAGGAAGGAGACAAGCCAAGTCGTCAAGTAAGGTAGTTAAGTTGATGATGGCGCAACATACACAACAAAGAATGAAGATTTTGTAAATGAGACGGTGCAAATGTAAAGGAAACAAGGAGAAGAAGCTATAAGATTGTTAGCGGAGCAACGAGAGGCTATCAAGGAAAACCGTTATGAGCGGGACTTGAAGACGTTTGCGGATTTGCACAAACATGTGACCGATCTGATGTTAAAAGTAATTCTAGATCGAAAACTTACAATAGAAAAAATACAATTGGACTCGTGATGTTTATATTTGTTATTTTTTATTTAAGTTTTGATACATGTTTTGTTTATTTATCTTTTCATATTTTAATGTTTTCTTTAGTTTGAATTATGTGATCTTTTTAAATAGCTAAAATATCGTATATGATGTAGATAGTGATGCGAATAGATTACCCTACAATTAGAGGTGCACCAACCGGGTTTTTTTAATACCCGGGTTAGGGTATATACCCCGGTACAGGTATGATTGGTTTTTGACTTTTTGGGTATTGACTATATCCGGGCCGGGTTCGGGTCCGGGTATTGGTCAGAAAATCTATACCTTGTGTACCCGGGTTCGGGTTTTCAATACCCTATTTCCGGGTCCAGGCAGGGTTCGGGTATTAATTGGGTAGGGTTCGGGTATTGGTCGGGTATGGTTCGGGTTCATGTATAGATCAGGTTTTTCGATTCATTTTTTGGCATAAAACATAGAAATATAATGGAAACCTTTATTTAGACATATTGTATGTCTTGAAATCTGCCCAAAAGGCCTCACACAAGCTCTAAACGTTCAAAAAAGTTGTACACAACGGGTCCGGATATTACGAAAACCCGGGTACAGACCGGGTATGAAAAACCCGGGTTCAGGTATTTAACATAATATGCATACTCGGTCCCTACCCTACGGGTAGATTCGGGTTTAAAAAACCCAGTTTTTCTAATACCCAGGTTCAAGTTTTTTTTTTTTTTTTTTTTTCCGGATTCGAGTCCAGGTTCGAGTTTTTTGTGCACCTTTACCTACAATTACACAAAGAGACGGATACAATTACACATGGTCCACAATTGTTTGATCCAACGCCAAGCATAATCATAGGACATGCGGGCCAACCTTATCCGGCCCATCAAACTATTAAAGTATCAATGACCATAAGTGGATAATGATTGAACCATACTTGTAATAACATTACATTACAACAAACTTTCATAAACAACTCTTTATCCACCTTCTACATTTGCATTTTTTTGAAGGCTAATATTACTAGAAAACTAGCATGGAGAGAAAACCAGGGAAACATTTATATAAAGTTGAAACTATACCAATCATCCTATTTTAGGAGAGAGATTTTAGAACGATTTTTAAGCTATAAAAAACCCGAACGCCTTCATGTCTTGTACCATGATTATAGGCAAGGGCGTAGCTTATAAGGAGCTTGGGGGTGCCCTGGCCTGCCGTTGTTTCGGTTACTACTGTTGATTTTTTGATTTTTCGTCCGAAATTTTATAAGTATAGTGGCAGACCTCCACCAATTATTTTGCCTAAAAATTCCCGGACCCTACCAATTTTCTTGTAAAAAAATTACATACATAATGTCGTATTGAGTTATAAAAAACATGAGGAACAAGGCTATTATATTCATATTCATTATTTAAATAGAATAACTACTTAGAATAATGAAACAGATTATATTTGTCGAGAAGTGCAAAATCGTATGAAGACGACCCTCGTTGTGTATCTTGATTAATTAGATTGTTTCTTTGTGAATTCCTATACGAAGGTTTTGTAGATGTGTCTCCGAGTATTCCTTGATCATCTCCTCTAAGAAGAGGAGTTCCTCTAATTCTATGAATTTTTCTAGAATACTCTTTTCTTCAATATCATTCAAAAAAAGTTTCGGATTGCCTATTATTCCACCAGTTACTAACCCACGATTCCAGACTTTTTTAAAATAAGAGAGAAATCTACCAGGGCAAAAATACGATAGATACAAGATATAAAAAAGGAGCGAATGCTTTCTTTTTTGCCATTTTTTCATCTATGAAATGCTAATGAACCCATCTCATTCCTCAACTCTATGTAATCTAATATTTCTTATTTCTCTCACGCATCAATTCTATTACAAGTTATCGAACCTATGAATCTATTCACTATTTTTTATTTGTGATTTCGTGGTTAGGCCTTGAATTAGGCCTTGAATCTAGAAAACAAATATACAAAAATAGAAGAAAAATTTGAATGAATAAATAATAAAAAAATATTGTTTCCCTACAGGCAAATTTAAAGCACATATCTTCTTTTCGATGAATGCCCCGAAAACCACTTTAAATAAAAAAAATTATACTTGTTTTTAAACTCGAAGTGGACTTTTAATAAAGTTTGACACCGAGTTTTATACAAATGAAACTTGAGGGTTGTTTGACCCGACCCAAACTGAATCACCGATCATAACATATAACCCGCTGATTATAGGGTCAACCTTCCCACTTGAGAAAACCACCATGCTCTCATACTTCTATATTGGCAATAACTTTAATTAATATTTATATCTAATTACAGGAAAATCCAAATAAGACTGCACTAGACCAGAACAATCTATGTTGGGTTTGGTTCTCATCGTTTTGGGTCATTCAAGTTCCTTTCGGATGATAGCGGAACCAAGGGAGGGTCAAAAGGGTTCCGAGACCCTCTCTACATAAAAAAATGTCAAAATATGTAAACTAGTTGGGTTTTAAGAAAAGCAAAAAAACGGACCCTCTAGTAACTAAACCTGAATTTTAATAAAGAAAATTATCATTGTTTGGATGAAACGTGAATTTTAATATGTACTATAGAGGTCAAAATATCAATTTGGAACACTACTAGGAGGAAAACACAATATCCTTTTTAGGAAAACATGAGTTTTTCTTACAATGTAAATAGAATGCATATGCCACCAAAAGATTCCAATTTCAATCTTTCATCACTGGTTTTAGAATAAAATGTCAAAATGGTACTTGAGTTTAGGTTATTTTTGTCACTTTAGTCTAAAAATAAAACTGTTTGTATATGGGTCTCTGAGGTTTCATTTTTGTTGCCATGTTCGTCCAATTGACAAACTGGGTTAGAATTTTCTGTTAACTTCTCCTTTTTTTATTGTTTTCCTCATTTAATTAAAATATATTATGGCAGAAAAATGGCGATTGTACCCTTCTTTTAAACAAACGAGGAAAACGACAAAAAACGATAAGTTAACATAAAGTTATAAACCAGTTTGCCAATTTGATGAAAATGACAACAAAAAATGAAACCTCAATGACCCAAATACAAAACTTTTCATTTTTAGACTAAAGTGGCTTAAACTTAGGGGTCATTTTAGCATTTTACTCTTGGTTTTAAAACCAGATTGATTAAAAACAATAGTAGATGTGGGAATTTTAGGATAATATTTTAGATATCAAAACAAATCATACTTTTTATTTCTGATTTTCGACTCGTCTAATTTCGAATGATACAACAATATATCCACGTATACATGTTAAGTTGTGTATAGCTTTTGGTAATAAAATTGTGAAAACAATATCTTATCACATGCATGAACTTTGGCAGTGATTCTCAAGTGACTTGGTTCACTAGGTTCCCTCCCACGCACCCCCAATCCTCTTTGCTTCTCACCAAAGTCTATGCCCCTCTTTATCTCGTTTATATATAACATCAATTCAAACCACTCAAAAAACACATACAAACAAAACTAATATAGTGTTTTTGCTTTATAATATACGATGTTGGATTGGGGCCCGGTTTTTGTTTCAGTGGTACTCTTCGTGTTGTTCACACCGGGGTTACTGTTTCAACTCCCAGGACAAAGGCGTTGTGTTGAGTTTGGCAACTTTCAGACTAGTGGAGCAGCCGTCTTGATACATACATTGCTTTTCTTTGGCTTCATATGTCTCTTCATGTTTGCCGTTAAGATCCATCTCTACGTTAGCTAATTAAAACCGAAAAGATCACAATTATGTCTGATTTTTACGTTTTCAAATTGTTTGTTGAATTCCTAATGTTTTTGCACTTGCTTTTGGTTTGATGAAAATTATAAGAAAATATCAAGTTGTTAGCTTGGATGTCACTTAAAAAACTTTTGTGTTAGGACATATTTGATATGTGTCCACTTATCATTAATGCATAATGATATGATGGGTTATATTTATTTGTCACAATACTTTAAATGATATTTGGGAATTCAGGTTTGTTATCTCGCTTTTTATGTCCCAAATTATACGACATAATATTGCAAATGATATTTGGGATCATAATAATTTTAATATGGCTGTTAGTGGGAAAAGGTATTACTTAATTAAAGAATATATATGAGGAATCATATATGAGGATTTTTTTTAAAGTGAACAAATTTTATGGATAAATGTGTATTTTGGTTAAATTATACGGATGAAGAAAAAGTTTCAATTGTGAATGCTCTTACAAACACACCCTTGAAGAGATAATTCTGATTTGAAGGATTATCTGGAAAGTTAATATGGGTTGAAGATAATTCAAGTTAGTTAGAGATAAAATTAGTTTGAATTATCCCTTTATTAGATAGGTTTATCTAGTTAGTTTATTTAATTATTTAAATAGAGTTTGAGTTGGACTAGAAATAGTTTATGTTTAGGCTAAGCGGGGCACCCTCGGTGACTCCCTTCGGGGACCAAAGTTGCCGAGCGGTATGGTGCTGCCATCCATTTCGGGGCCAAATCGGTGGGGAGACACCGAAGAAGGTAGGAGAGAAGGTGGGGCCACTCTCATTTTCAACCAATGAAAACTTTTCATTCTTTTTTTTTTTGAATAAAAAAACAATTCCCCTAAGAGGAGAGTGCCGCCGTCAAATTGGGGTGCGAGGGGAGTTTAAGAGGGGAGTTGACGTGCCATAACCTGATTCGGTGTGCGTAAGAGAGGGGACTCCCCTAAGAGGGGAGTGCCCCTCTCACCCTTAGTATAAATATAGGGTTATGTATTCAGTTTTATTTGTCGAGTTCAGTTTAATAATATAAAGAGTATGAGACGCGTTAGTCTCCAAATCGTTTGTGTTTGGTTTTGTATGTTCGTGTTTGGAAGTCTGGGCCAACAATTGGTATCAGAGCTTGGTCAAGAGTTGAAGAAGAGAAGCCAAAGCAACGATCGATCACATCAAGATATATTAAACCGAACTCGACCAGGGGAGACAAAGATGAAGAGAAGATCGACGAGTAAGTTCATGCGTCTCCTAATCTTGTTTGATCATGGAAGCCGTAAGAAGAAAAAGAAAAAGAACAAACAAACGAGTAAATAGAGATCAGATGAGAAATCGGTGAGTTTAAATAGAAGTATAAATTTGAATCGATTTTAAAAGCAAACCTGTGGAAGATAATATCAGTCGATGAGATTCGTATGTGGTTATTAGTTTCAAAGGAAATGGAATAATTCACTAACGAATTGTGAAGTTTAAGTCGGTGGAGTTATATATTGAATTAAGTTTCATGTGGGATAAGGTAATTAACTTATCAATTCCAGAAAGTGGGTTGAGGCTTCAATTGTGGAATCCAATTTCAAAAGAAAATGCTATAGGGTGAATTGAGCAAGATGTGGAAATATTATGACATGAAGAACAAGAGGAGCAAACATATTGACGTTGGCTAGCCCTTTGGAACAGGTGGTCATGAAGTTGATGGATCAAAAATTAAAAGAAGGTTGCATGGGCCTGTTGGCAAGGGTGAATGCATGTAGATTACTAGAGAGTTGTTATACATGAGTTGGTTTGGCGGCTAGAAAAAAAGGAGAACACGAGTAGGTTGGTTCTTAGTGGATGAAAAGTTTTTCGCTATAGTTGGTTAAGTATTATGATGTTTAGGGCGATGAAAGTCGGAGCAACAACGGTCCAGTGGCGAATCCATAACCAGTTGGGTTGTATCCACGCGAAGCTGTAATTCGATCAACGAGAAGATTGAATCCGTTAATAGCTAAGTCAAAAAATATGTGTGAAGAAGAGAAGAAGGTAGACCTGACCCAGTGAAGAAGAAACGAATCGGATCCGAGCTAATTCCGATGTAGATTAGTACAAGAATACGAGACCGTTTTAGGTTGTGTGGAAGCAACCAATCTCGTTGAAACCGAAGATGATTAATCACTCCGTTTAAGTGATCAGAATAGGTGTGGCAATCTTGTAATTCGATGAAGATGTGACCGAATCCGACAAGATCAGGGCCAAGAAATCAAAGAAGGTGCAAAATCTTGTAATTCGATCAAGGTGTGAACGAATTCGACAAGATCCGTGCTAGTAATAAATAGGGTGTGAAATCTTGAAATTCGATTAAAGTGTGATCGAATCTGGCAAGATCAGTTACATATCAGTTTGTATTTTGTGGGAAGTTTCTACCGTTATAGAATCCCGTTGTTACCACAAACAGTTTATACCGTTAAGGAAGAGTTCATAGTCGAAGAACAGAGGATCAACTTGTGTAGTTTGATCATTCGACTCAACTTTAATCACAACTAGTGTGAGCTGCGATCAGATATTTGGACAAGACTGGATGTGAAGCGAGTTCAAATCAGAATTAAGGGGGTGAATGAAGAGATAATTCTGATTTGAAGGATTATCTGGAAAGTTAATAGGGGTTGAAGATAATTCAAGTTAGTTAGAGATAAAATTAGTTTGAATTATCCTTTTATTAGATAGGTTTATCTAGTTAGTTTATTTAATTATTTAAATAGAGTTTGAGTTGGACTAGAAATAGTTTATGTTTAGTATAAATATAGGGTTATGTATTCAGTTTTATTTGTCGAGTTCATTTTAATTATATAAAGAGTATGAGACGCGTTAGTCTCCAAATCATTTGTGTTTGGTTTTGTATGTTCGTGATTGGAAGTCTGGGCCAACAACCCTCATTGCTTCGACCCATTTCACCATGATCACGTGCTCCTTTTTCTGACAACCCCCAAAAGTGGTCCTCATTCCCACCGGTGACGATCGCCTAATAGGACCCAGTACACGCTGACTTTTGACATGTCCGTCACTCTGCCATAGTCTTAACTAAACAAACACCACAACATCCACCACCGACGATCTGGAGACCTACGGATTCCTATTCTGATCCCGTCCGTCTTGGCAAATTATTATTAAACCCTTTGTTCATACTCGATATCAAGTCCCAATCGAATATATCAAACAACATAAAATTATGGCTAACTCCCACAATATTATCAGATCAAGAAAACTACTTAAAAACTTGATTCTTACAAATCCCTACCCAATACGCGGTATATTTATACAATAACTAGGATTGTCCACATAAATATCCTAAAGACATCCAAATCTAACTCGTTTGGGATGCTAGATAATTATCTAATCAATTAACTAGGACATGATAATTACAATTAGTTATTAAATCACAAACACATTTAATAATCTACAATTGTCCACACCTTGAAACCCTCCTCAAGCCTTGCACGCCAAATCAGTTTCATTGTACGTAATTCCCAACACGATACATATTGAGATTTCATGTTTCTAAAGTCAGTATCGAAATCAGGTCTCATATCTTTTGATTATATTGACTCTAACATCTGGTTTCCTATAGATATATAGATATTTTGATTTTATTGATTCTAACAACTGGTTTCATACTATTAACTAAATATTATATCTCATAATAATAATTTTTGGTTAGCTATTATATACTTAATGCGAAGGAAAAGATGTGTAGAACGTGCGTCTTTACTACCAATCAGCGTATGCCAGCTGGCAAGCGACGGTTCACTAACAGTTACCACGCGCACGTGGTCTCCCACGCGCTTGACAATAGACGAACAAACTACATGCTGCACAGTGCATTCAATGCCTCATGCAGTGCATTAGTCATAGACAAATTGCATTTTCACCAGCCAAATCCCACCAACTTTTCACCTGCGGTGCACATGACTAGTTACACATCAAGTAACTATACACCTTGCACCATTTCTCTAACACCACTTGCGCCAGCTGACGCAAGTCTAGTAGAGAAAACACCAAATCTCATTTGACCAACAATCAAGATGGTGGACTGCAACACCCTTGAAACGGTGGCTATGGAAACGGTGACTATGGGAACAGTGGCTTTGGGAACAGTAGCCATTCTCATCTTGCACCAACAAGATCCAAATAGTCTATGTTCAACACCAAATCTCATTTAATCAAAGAAGAAGAAAACTCAGACAAACGACCAGTTGATAAACATAAAGCAATAGCAAGAGTGGTACGCAACACCGCAGGTGCTGACAATATGATGATTCAACCACCCTTGCGCCGACCGATGCAAGGTTACTTTCAAAACCAAGGATAATTAGTCTTTTTACTTTGAAACAAATTCCATTTTTTTCAAACAAACAACCAATTGACGAACATAAAGCAGCAACAGAGGTTCTGCGCTTAGGTTACCGAAGCATGCAACACGGTAATCCATGGACACCACTTTTGCCGGCTGGTGCAAAGTTCAATATCAAAGAAAACTGATTTTCCTAATTTTTTACTTTGAAACAAATTCCATTTTTCAAAAGAAAGACCAATTAATAAACATGAAACAAGAGCACAAAAGCGACCGTCCGTTTGGATTCACAAAGCATACAACAACGCATCTACTCGAGTATTTTCTCCAAACTGTTCCAGAAAGCACTTATTACCTACTTGGGTACAAACATAGTCCAACATTCCACCCACTTGCAACTTGCGCTTGGAAGCAACACTGGACTGGGGGGGGGGACTTGAAGGGGTATGGTTCCAGATCTTGCACCAGGCTTAGGCGCAAATGACCATCACCCAGTTTACTCTCCCAATCGACAAAGAACCCGGGTTGCTTTCCCACTCGGATAAAGATGAGATTCTCACATTGTGTATGAAAATGGCTGTTTTAGACAACATACACAGAATGAGATGATTGCTACTAAAGATGGTACTTGTTACTATCATCTGAATCCACATCTTATACAACTGCCATGTTACTACATTTCGCACATTGCCATGTACAATCGCGCGTGAGCGCGCACAGGGATGACATCAGATGATGCAACTTTATGAGGTTACAATACCGCATAGGCGCGCGCGGGGACGGCGGAGGAAGTGTAGAGTAATGTGTAGATGTGTTGGCCTATACATGTACAACTTATCCAACACGTATTACGGTCTTGCGCAAGCCCGATGGGTGCACGCGCAAGGGCAACATCTTATTATAATGCAAGTGAAGCTGTCACTTTGACTCCTATGACCAGCCAGTGAGCGGTATGCCTTGACACAGACAACAGCGGTCAGCTGACCGTCCAATACGTGGCTACCCAGTCCATAAACAGAGCTCCCACTTGCATAAAGCTGATGAACATACTGACAACCAAAGCTAGCAGACCACGTGGCGGCCGCTCCTTTGTGCGCTTGGCACAACAGTACGCGTGGCACCACCGTGCATCTGACACCTCTGCAGCCTGCACACCTGCCAGGTATATGGAAAAGCTGCCGGCTGTCAGTCAGGCCCAAGGCCCATCAAATGTCCCATTGGCCTCTTCCTTCACTCTTCAGCTATAAAAACCAACTTCAAACTAGGTTGGAGGTAATACTAATCTCCTCACTCTAACTTACCACTTAATCATTTATCTTGCTTCCTTAGCATATACTTATTCTCACGCCGAAGGGTGGTAACAAGGAGCAACCCCCACCCCATTCTCCTTGTTGCGAGTCACAGTGTGTTTCACTGTGCATGTGTTAGATTAGAGACGATCCAACCATCAATCGAGGAAAGAAGGGATTAACCCTATCTGAACGAGACTTGACCCGTGGACTAACCTTCTGGTTAACCAATATTTCTTCACATATCGACATGAAAACAACTCTTTTGAGGTTCTAAGTGATGGGTATTGAAGGAAGAAAGAGGAATTCTCATTAATTAAGGTACAAAAGTAATAAAATAAATAAATTTGAAGGTTATATTGATGAAAATATATAAATACTTGTGTTCATGTTATTGCAGAAAGAATCATGGAGGGAAGTGATCACTTTAGCTTATCAAAGTTTAGGGGTTGTTTATGGTGATTTAAGCACCTCTCCTTTGTATACAAAAGTGCTTTTGCAAAAGACATTCAACATTTAGAGTCCAATGAAGAAATATTTGGAGTTTTATCGTTTGTGTTCTGGACATTAACTTTAATCCCACTTTTAGAATATGATGTGTTCATTGTTCTTAGAGCTGATGATAATGGTGAGAGTTAAGAGCAAGGTTGGAGAACTCGCTAGTCGCTAGTCGGCCGGTGAGGTGGGGACTAGCGACTATTCGGGATTACTCGGGATTAATCGGATCGGAACTTTATATGTAAATTTTATTATTTTTATAAATATGTATATATATATACTCACACATCCATATCAATATAATATTTAAAAAGGTAAATGTAACACCTCGAAAATTCACGTCCTATAATGTGTAGACACGTGTCATATGTTTGAACGTGTGAAAGAATGTTATAGAAGGACTAAAGTTGACAGTCATGGAAAGTATGTGAATATACGGGTTCTAAATGTCAACAATGAATAAATATATGGTAAATTAACCCTACATGATGCTCATACCTTCAAACGAATAAATCATGGATCATACGAGGCTAAATATGGAAGAAAGTGAGAGATTACAAACTACAGGGGTTAAATGCGTCAACATGTTTAAGTTATACCTCTGAGTGACCTTTTGACAAACCCGAAGCTTTGTAACGGTTAATTATGCTCACTGGAATGCACGATATAAATTTCGTAAAGTTTCGTTATCTTATGAGAAAGTTATGATCAAATTCGTGTGCGAAAGGTTAAAGCGTCAACGTTGAAAGTTAGGACTTTTCGGGTAACAATAAAGTTAACCGGGGACTTAACAAAGTGGGTATATGTTTTAAAGCCCTTATAAATCAATTAGGAGGGTTCAAGATTCAAGAAACAAAAGTCTAAACGAAGTTTGAAGAGCCAAGGATCAAAACGCAATAAATCAAAAATTCTGATTTGTGCAGAGGAGGCTTCGCGTCACGCGAGGGACTGCCAGTTCCGATTTTCTTGGGTTTTGCCTGCTAAGTGCTTTCTGCTCGACCTTTAACCGAATTTCCTCATCTTGGACGACCCCTAGGCACCCCCTAAGCACTAGGGACACTTGTTAGTGAGTTATGGTCAGTGGTAGACTTGTGTGTCAACATTTTGTGGTGATTAAATCACTATATAAAGGAACCTTGTTGCAACAAGTTCATCACACCTTTCTCTTACACTTCTGATCATTCTTGGAGCTCCAAAGCAGACTCAAGTGGTCATAATTCGTTCATAGGACTCTTGTAAGTTTGCTTAACCTTCTTTAATTGAGTTTAGCTTAGTTATTTAGCTAAAAGTCAAACCGTTGTAATTACGGTTTGACTTCGAGATTAATTAATAATGGCTCAGTCAAATCTCGAATTAAAAGTACCTTTAAGTAGGTAATTATGTGGGTAATAAACCCTTAAAAGGGTTCCCCTGATTCCCACTCTAACTAGGTCTAATGTCGGGTCAAACTTGTAATTAAAAAGTCAACAGGATACTAAATTTCTAACTTATGCATAATTAGCAATGTAGAACACATACAACCTGTTTGATCATTAATATAACTTGGTAATTAGTGTAAGAACATGTCTAAACATGTTCAACCCGACAATTTCCTGTTTAGACCCGGTTCGGAACCGAAAGTCGCATAGTTTGACTTATACTTTGACTTTCAGTTCTGACCCGTTATGGTATGTTTTAGAAATGCCTTAGAGCTCTATTTGGACCAGGTTACATGCTAGTATAACCCTCTGTGATTATACACCATGGTTCATTAGTTAACCAATTAATATGCATGATTCCGTTAATTGCTCATATGTTGACCATTATGCCCTTTTCACCTTAAGACGTGATTTTTGAAAATGTAAAAGAGTAGAAACCTTAGTTACTGATATATAAACTTGCATACAAAATTTGACTTCAGTTTGAGTGTAGGTTAAGAGTTATGCTCGTTAGCGTAAAATTAAAGCTTTATGTTAATTAAAAGACATAATTAGCGTATAGCCTATTTAAACCTACTTTTCGGTATCAAACTTGTTACCCACTGATGTAATATATTATTTTGGGATTTTTGAAGATTTTTAATTAATTTTAGGCTGAGCATAACTTAGAGTCGTAGGCTTAACCCGGTAATTGTCGGTTTTGCCTTACGGGCCATAAAATGAGTTTTACATATCTAATCGACTCCAAACCTTTTGATACTGATCACATATGATAAATAAATTATTTTAAGCCTTCTGGAATAGTAAAAATATCAGCTTTATGTATCGAACCCGGAAATGGCTTCTAATCGCCTTTTTAAGCGTTTTTAACGCATAGTATGTACTAAAACTATTTTAAACATACAAGGGTTGATACCTACTGATATTTGAGGTGAATTATAATATTTTAACAGTAAGCAAAATAAGTTTAACTCAGACTTCAGTTTTGAGCTTTTCGGCTTATGTGAAATTACCAAAATGCCCCTACGATGCATAGTTTGGTTATAATTGATAAATTTCACATATATACAATAACCTACTGATATACCTTAGCAAATTGATTATCTTTGCTGATTACATCAGACCTGTAACTCAGGATACTACTTAAACTCTTTTATCACCTTATAAATGACCAAACTACCCCTACGGGGCCTAGTTTGTGTTTAAATTCATTTCGGGCATAACAAATGACATCTTACTGATGTCACAATATATTTGGAGCATATTAAGTTAGGAAACCTGTAAATGGCTCTCATTATTACCCGTTGCGCTTATTACGCGTTCGGTTCGGTTTATGTAACTAGTTTACATAAATTAACCGAAACGAGTCAAACCTTATCGGTTTTATCTCAAAATCCAGAATGTGTATAATATACCCATATTAAACAAGTCTTCATACTTGTTGGGTCCAAATCACATTCTATCCGGTCATCGCTTAATCGTGCGTACGAACCGTATCTTTGAAACTAACCGGTCTAAGCTTAAGCTTAATTAAAGACCCGCTAGGATTCTAATAGGTTATTATAAACCTTCGTTCCAGATTAGGAGTACCAGTAAAAGCTACTTGCATTTGCTTATTGTGATTATTACATTGCTCAGGTAAATACTTTTAACTTATTTTCCCTATACGGGCTTGGGTTACGGTATATAGAATACCGCTTGATCGGGCATCAATTCTTCCATCGTTGGGTGGTTAATTGAATAATTTGATCGGCTCGTTTAAACAGTCTTGTTTACTTAAAGCCTTTGGGGGGTTAATGACCATGTCCCGGATATCCTTGGCATCATTTTACGAAATGGCCACGACCTAAGCGCGGAGTGTAGGCGTACACTCGTCAGTGCATAAATAGTTGATGTGGTGTGTCTATTGATCTTTAACCCGGTATGTCCGGGCTACTGAACGCATAAGGAACATGTAATTCGTTCACAAGATTATATATTTAAATAATTCTCCCAAGTTATAAAAATGTTTATGCCATGTGCATCCATAAATTTTAATCATTTTCCAAAATGAGTCAGTTGATTGTATTTACCAGTGTAAACTGACGTATTTTCCCAAAAAGATTAAATGCAGGTACTAAGCGTAATTGGCTGGGATTTTCTCCTTAGCATCAATAAAGAGTCTCGCAAGCTTAAGATGCCTACCGTCTGTTGAACTACTATTTATTTTTGATCCTTCTGTGGACAAACATTCAACTGTTGTGATACACGATATTACAATATTATTAAAGTTGAATTTATATTTTTCATTTGCTTCCGCTGTGCATATTTATATATATTGTGTTGTTTGACTATTATGTTGCCAACCACGTCACGATACTCCCCTACCGGGCCCACCGGCGACACGTGAAAATCGGGGTGTGACAATAAAAATAGTTCAGAATACAAACTAAACTTACATATAAGTCATAACATAACAAGTCTCAGTACTTAAAATTCAAACATTTACAAATAGCTCAAATGTAATCGTTATCCCCGTAGTGTTCAATGATTTCGACACCATCCGACTCGTATTCAATCTCTTCGTCTACTTCATCCTCTTTCTCTGACCCAAATTCTTCGTCATATTAGGGTAAGGGATAAGGAAAATGGGCTAAAGTTGTAATCTTTGGCCTGTTTTGTATGGATTTCAAATGGGCCGACTAGGGCGACTTGGGCCGACTAGGGCCGACTAGGGCGGCTTGGACCGGCTTTGACCGACTAGCGATTTTTTTACTGATTAGTGAAAAATTACTCAGTAGGAAGCCGACTAGCGACTAGTCGGCGATTAATCGCCGAGTAATCGCGATTTTTGCAACACTGGTTAAGAGGTAGAAGAGACGAAGAGAGTGCCACCATTGGTGTTTTAGTTCCTGGAGAAGAAGGAAGGATTGAAAGGTGCAAATGGGGGCTTTTAGAGGGATCATATTTGTTATAAGAGTTTCTAAAATACTAAATTACCATAATGCCCTTCGTTTTCTAGGTAAAAGGACAAAAGTGCCCAGGTCAACTAACAATTGAGTGACAGAAGTTTGCCCAGGGGTTTAATTGAATCAAATTAACAACGTCAGGGACTTACGTGTTGAATTTTTTGAAATAGGGACTGAACCTGCGAGCGGGTCTTAACCTCCGGGACTGAAACTATACTTTACTCTAATTATTATTATTATTATTATTATTATTATTATTATTATTATTATTATTATTATTTTTATATTATATGTTTAACATATTGAAAAAAATTATAAACAATAAGCTAGGCTCATGAGCCGTTCGTATCCTCATTCTGATCATAAGCCCTAAAACATCGGTTTGTAATTCGGAAAAAAATTTAACTCCGTTAAGCTATTTTAACGGCGGACTATTTTACAAAAAAGTGACCAGTTTAGTTTATTATCGGTCAATAACTAACTTGAAATTATTATCGATCAAATTGAATTAGGTGAGATTATTTATTTCCAATTTACGTTTAAGAAATTAGAACAAAATATTTATAAGTTGGTTGCAGTCTATTTTGACCCTTGTTTTATGTACATGATAAAATAGTAGGTAGACAATAATTTAGTGTGATGGGGGGCCACCCATCTAGATCAACAATAATAGGTAAATAAGACCTAATAATATTTTAATCTTTATATTGTCTCAATCCTTTCATTTTTAAATATGTACATTATTTATTGTATTAGGAAGTTTCCTGCACATGCCTTTTCTTTGAGGGGTGGATTTCTCAAGTATTTACTATCAAAACCACATCTCTCTTTTTGGATTTGATTTACATTGCTTGCTTTTGTATCAATTCAAACCATTCAAAAAACACATACAAACAAAACTAATATAGTCCTTTTGCTTTATAAAATACAGTGTTGGATTGGGGCCCGGATTTTGTTTCAGTGGTACTTTTCGTGTTTTCACACTAGGATTACTGTTTAAACTCCCAGGACAAAGGCGTTGTGTTGAGTTTGGCAACTTTCAGACGAGTGGTGCAACCGTCTTGATACACACATTGCTTTTCTTTGGCTTCATATGTCTCTTCATGTTTGCCGTTAAGATCCATCTCTACGTTAGCTAATTAAAACCGAAAAGAACATAATTATGTCTGATTTTTATGTTTTCAATTTGTTTGTCGAATTTCTGGTGTTTTTGCACTTGCTTTTGTTTTGATGAAAATTATAAGAAAATATCAAGTTGTTAGGATGTTAGCTTGGATGTCACTTAAAAAACTTTTGTGTTAGGACATATTTGATATGTGTCCACTTACAATGAATGCATAATGATATGATGGGTTATATTTATTTGACACAATACTTTAAATGATATTTAGGAATTAAGGTTTGTTATCTCGCTTTTTATGTCCCGAGTTATACGACATAATACCGCAAATGATATTTGGGGATCATAATAATTTTAATATGGTTGTTAGTGAGAAAAGTTATTATTTAATTACAAAATATATATGGGGAATCATATATGAGGATTTTTTTTAAGTAAACAAATTTTATGGATAAATGTGTATTTTGGTTAATTATACAGATGAAGAAAAAGGTTCAATTGTGAATGCTCTTAAAAACACACTCTCACTGTTTCGACCCATTTCACCATGATCACCCGCTCCTTTTTCTGACAACCCCCAAAATTGGTCCTCATTCCCACCGGTGACGATCGCCTAATAGGACCCTAAAGGTCCAGTACATGCTGACTTTTGACATGTCCGTCACTCTGCCACAGTCTTAACTTCACAAACACCGCAACATCCTCCGCCGACGATTTGGAGACCTACGGATTCCTATTCTTATCCCGTCCGTCATGGCAATTATTATCAAACCCTTTGTTCATACTCGATATCAAGTCCCAACTGAGTATATCAAACATACATAAAATTATGGCTAACTCCCACAATATTATCAGATCAAGAAAACTATTTAAAAACTTGATTCTTACAAATCCATACCCAATACGCAGTATATTTATACAGTAACTAGGATTGTCCACACAATTATCCTAAAGACATCCAAACCTAACTCATTTAGGATGCTAGATAATTATCTAATCAATTAACTAGGACATGATACTTACAATTAATTATTAAATCACAAACACATTTAATAATCTACAATTGTCCACACCTTGAAACTCTCCTTATGCCTTGCACGCCAAATCGGTTTCATTGTTCGAAATTCCCAACACGATACATATTGATTCTAACATCTGGTTTGGTATAGATATATAGATATTTTGATTTTATTGATTCTAACAACTGGTTTCATACTATTAAACTAATTATTATATTTCATCATATTTTTTTTTACCAGCAATCATAACTTTAAGTTGATTACCAGGCACTCAGAAATTTAAAAAAAATCTTACTTTAAACATAGTGGGTAGGTGACAATATAGTCGGTAGGAAATTAGTGCAATGTGGACTCCACTCACTAATCATGGCCGGCCTGGCGGGAGGACCACTGGCCAGCACCCGATATTTCGAAGGGAACGGTGTTTTTTAAAAAACTCCGATATTTATATGTAAAAATAAATAAACTAATAGGGTATACCCATACAAACACCAACATAGGCCCACTTACAAAACTATTTTTATGGTTTAGATTAGTTATTAGCGCGTTGACATTAGGTTTAGACCTTTAGTGAGCTTAATACCCAATTTCGTTAAGGCCTAAGGACACGTTTTTTCAAGCTCGAACATGATACATAAATTTTCAGGGCTGACCCTGTCAATAATACTTTAATTCTTACTTTTGAAACTTTGATAAAAGAATTTCAAAGAAAGATGAATGAATCCAATGTGAAAATTTCGTGAAATTTCCTCTTTATGTCTTTTCGTGGAGTGCGAAATTTCTCAAATATTTTATATATGACACATCTCAGCTGCTCAAACCGCATCTCTCTTTTTAGTGATGTAAGAAGAGTACCTGGACACTTCCTGTAACTGGTTAGTCCGATGAGAAATGATCCGATCCTAGGCCTGCAAAAGAGAACACCGTTAGGACTCGTTACAGGAAACAGGAATGAGGTTATTCCTGTAACCACCCTCTGGCGTGAGGATAAGTATCCGATTTGTGGAGTAAAGAGGATGAGTAGAGAGAATAATGTGTCATACCTTTGTGACGAATTCCTCTATTTATACTCATGGGTGGTTTTTAGGGTTTCTGCACATTTGGGAAGTCGGTTAGGCGATTCCTACTTTATCGGAGATTTATATGCATGAAGATATATGGGAATATCTTCCTTATTTATGACTTATTAATGGTTGGTATTTGACCCGGAATGACCGGATCGGGTCATTCCTCCACATGTCCCTCCAGTCCGATTCTATGGGTTTTTCATGGGGTCGGACTTAAAAAAGTGACAAAACCACCACTAAAAAGTGCAGTAGTAAAGAAATGTATAAGTATGCCTTTAAAAATAAAAGAAATGAAGACGTCATCATATCTGGTGCCAGGTACCCGAAAGGGCGTTTTTGGCGGCGTCAGTTGTCACATCAACAGCCTACTCATTATTACCTGGGTTGCCACGCGTTATTTTTGGGCTCCATTTTTAAATTTTGAAACGTGGAAATAAGGAGTATAAATTTGAGATTGATCCCAAAGGGTCAAAATTTTCCCCACTACTTCAACCGTCGCTTTTGAATCTCTCGATTTTCCACCATGGCCCCCAAAACTGCTGAATCCATGTTTCATGATGAAGCTCTGTACTTCAAGTGGAATAAAACCTCCTTCGATATGCTTCTGCAGATGTACTGCATTAGTTCGGAATGGCATCCGGTGATGCCGTCGGAGAGAGACACTGCCTTTCCCTTGAAGAATGGGAAAATCACTATGTTTGCCGAGTTCTTCAAGTTCTCCAATTTCCGTCTTCTCATTACTACCTTTTGTAAATCGATGCTTGATGAGTATGCTGTACACATATCTCAGATGCATCCTCTGGGTCTTGCCAAGCTTCGTCATTTCGAATATGCTTGCTTGAGTTTGGGATTCTTGCCGGAATCGTTTGTGTTCCGTGCCCTGTACATATTGGTGTGGAAAGCCCCCTTCTTCACATTTGACCGCCGAAGCACTGATGAGGCGTGTCTTTGACTTGTGCCCTCGAGTTTTCGGGATAAAGATTGGAAGAAGAAGTTCTTTTTATAGACGTCGATGTTATTTAGGGGGAAATGCATTGGCGAGTAATGTCAGCCAAGGAGAGGTGAAGGACATTGCTCCGCCTAAGGCGGAGTATCAGGAGAATGCCCTGTTTAAGGCGTTGATTGCCCGTCCTCCGGAGATTTCGATTATTCCTGAAGGTGCCCTGTCCTTAGTGGGAATGAGCCTATGTTGGCGTGACGTTCAGATTTATCCTGCTTTCAGGACCACTAATGGAGGTAAGTCATCGAATCTTGAATGTTGTTAATATCCATTGGTTTGTTATAACTTGGGTTCCTTGCAGCGTCCTTTACTCTCGCCGACCTCCTATACCCGGAGAGGTCTACGTCCATTTTTGCCGCTGATCACCCGCTGCATCCTGGGGAGGATAATATCCTGCGGGCAAACGTTGGTAACTTTCTCATCTCTCCCTCCTATATGGAGAGTGTGCTCCAGAGGTTTCCCGTTCGCGGGGGTGCAGAAGGGGGCCCCAAAGAAGACTATTCAGATCTGGAAGGTTGGAGGGGAAAGTAGCACCCGGGGTCAATCATCCAAGGCTGCTAGTCCCGCTGCTTCTACCACTGCTGCTGAAGTGGTGGAGATCCCCATGACCAGCTTGAATGTAACGTCGGTGGAAGCCCCTATTGGACCGCTGTTAAAGAAAATCAAAACGGCTGTGCCGCTGTTGGCGAACTTTGAGGCGAAAAGGCGCGGCTTCCTGGCTAGAATTGGTAAGTTTCTTCAGTTTTCCCTTGTGTCCCTTCTTCACACTTTAAGTGACACCTTTGTTTTTATGTAGGTTCCACGGTTATGCAGTTATCCGGTGTTATCATTCCTCCTTCCCATATTCGATCTGCTGGGGGTGAAACTATGACAACTGCCACTTTTCATGTAAATCCGTACAGTGTGAACATTAATTTGTAATATTTGGTTGTGCATTTTGAACTTATGATATGTCTGATTTCATAGTTTACTTTCAAAGAACTCACAAAAACATTACATGATGCATGCTACTTACTATTGTTGAATGCGACTCGAAATAGTTTAAACAGTGCACAGACATAACTAGCACACTTGCCAGATAAACTAGTAGTGCTGACAGGAGTTCAGTACTCAGGCAGACAGTATGTTTAGGACACAGAATGAGTCCCAGAAACCATGATATGTTAAAACTTTATGAGAGAAAACAAGGGTTTGTAAAACTGCGTACCGAGTGACAAGTAGACACTAGAAACTGGCTGAAACTAGCACTAAACAGTAAAATTCAGCATAATTCAGCAAAAATCAGCATTTGTCAGCTTATATTATAATCTGAAATAATGCCAGAAGGTTCGGAATGACTTAAAAGATGTCGAAAAACATTAACATCTCATAGTTACACAATATAACAAACAATGCACTAATGTTAACTTTTTAAGCTATCCGGTAACCAAATGAACATCCCAACATAGCTAGAAACATCTAGTGAACTAGTTAACAATATTTTTACGACAAAGAAGCTAGTAATGGTCTAAGACACTATGTTTTACATCAAGAACCCATAACACACTTAACACCTAAACTAATTATCACTACTTCACACCTTTTAGCACTTAACAAAATTAAACCATAAAATACCCCCCCCCCCCTCCATGACTGTCCCAAGGGACCCACACACCCTTAAACCATGTTGACAAATATCTTCTTGGTCAAAGATGCTTCTTAGTTGTCCATGGGGAAATATTGTGGAGGGAAATCTTGGACCAAAGGTTAATAATCCCTATCTTCACCATTAAGAGAAGTAAACTTCATTAATCCCAACATCACAAAAAAATCAAACACTCCCCTCTCCCTCTTCCTTGTGTTCGGCCGAGAACCAAGCCCCACCACCATCATCTCTTCACTCAATTTCAACTTAAATCAAGACTCACATAAGGTGCACTAATGTGATTTAAGAAGGTTGCAAGCTTTGGATCTTGAAGGACCACTCCCAAGAGCCTTTGTCCACTCTCTTTTCTTCATCATCATCTTCTAGTTTTCTACCCTAGCCCTTGTGCTAGTAGTAAGTCTCTTGATCATATTTTACATCTTATTTTAGTAGTTAAAGGTCATGTATAACTAAAAGTCTAATGATCTTACATAAAAAAGATGCTGAACATAAGAACCAAGCTAAAACTCATGAGATTATAAGTTGTTTATGATATGTGTTGAACTTGTTTGTTGATTTCTTGTGTGTATGGTGTTAGACACCACATAAAAGCTTGCTAGATGATGATTTAGAACATGATCTAGCAAGTATGATGTTAGATCTTGAAAGATCCATGTTAAGATCACATTATGTGAAGTATAAACTTGTAAAGTAAGTGTGATTTTGTGATGAAAATGGTTTCTACATGTCACACCCCAACCGATGGCGGAAACATCGGGGCGCGACACTAGGCGAACCGGATTGCTCAAGAGAATCCATAACAACTATTAAATGGCAATATTCAAAAGGTTAATTGTCCCATGCCAATCAACAAACATTCTACAAGCAATTATTACAGACAGTGTGTTCTCAAAAGCAAAACAAGTCCAACAACCTAGATTTCTATTAGTGGAGTTTCTAGACTGCCTATCTTGATTTCCAGCATAGCATAACATCAACCTGTCACATACGTTAAAATAAAGTCAATACATAAAATGTAAAGGTGAGTACACAAGTTTGCATAGCATATAGTATAAAAGCGTTTACGCATAACCAGCATGTATCACGTAACGGGCGAAGTAAGTAACTATCACACAATGTTCACAACTTAACCACGTGACTACGTTGTAGAGTATGCGCGACACATGTTCAGCGAACACGTGAAGTAAAATGATGTGATCCCTAGCAACTCCTGTCCACGACAGGTGGTGAGTTCAAACTATAGTACTATTGTTGCTAGAGGCGGTATAGTGTAACACTGTATAAGCATAGTACAAGCATTCATAGATCACGTATAGCATGCAGGAGCGGTTAGCGTTCATAAAGTGTTGCGTTGTGTGTTGTGTTTTGATAGAGAATGTATATAACACCCAAAAGTGCGTTAAAAGAAAATGGGTTCGAGTATACTCACAGTTCGTGTTTAGCTAGTAAACACATACTTGATTGGATTGAAGGGAGCGCGTGGAGTTAGCCTGAGCATGTAAACAGTAGCATAAGCGTTGAACAGAGCGTAAACAGAATGTCGGAGAATCAAGTGTTCGAAAGGTGATCCAATCGAATGAGTCTTCATCCGAGCGGATGGTCATCCGGATGGATGGCCATCCGTTCGGATGGCCATTCGGATGAGATGTGTTTGTTTTGTAAATCGTTATAGTTTGGAGTTTAGTCAAATCGTTTAAACATTGGAAATTATAAAGGGACAGGTCACTTGGTCGGATGGTCATTCGATCGGATGGTCATCCGATCGGATGGCCATTCGAGTGAGTATTCTGTTAATTGAAAATTTGTAAAATTTTCTAAGTAAAAACTTTGAAGTTTAATGGAGATGGCGTGACGACGTGTCAAACAACGGGAATACACCAAGCCTAGCTCATTCGATCGAATGGTCTCAACCCATTCGATCAGACTCACTGTTCTTGATGGAATTTCATGTTCAACCCGTTAATCGGTCATCTCTCTGGTGGAAATCCGTTTTCAAGCCGGCTCTCGACTAAGGAAACGAGTAGAGAGTCTGAATGAGTCTTGATTCCATCGGTTTTATGTAGAAAGTTGATGAAAAGTTGAAAACAGTTGAAAAGTGTTGAAATCATGTTGAGATTTAAGTTAAAAGTGTGGAAATCCTTCAGATCTGGACCATTCTTGATCAAATGGTGCTCCTTAACCGTTTGTCGGAGCAAAACGGGTGGAAACCACCTTCAAGAGGTCCAAATAAGTGATTTCAGAGAAAAGCAAGTGTTTGTGCATGATTTTGATGGAGAAGATGATGTAGAAGTGTTTAGAGATGATGATTATACAAGATTTGAGGAGAAATACTTACGAAATAGCCTTGAATCGCGAGTAAAAGTGACTGAGAGCGACTTGAGTGCGTGTGATCGGATGGAGGTGTCAAATCAGTGAAAGGAGGTGTACGGGTAGTATTTATAGGGTGAGAGGGGGAGTTAAGTCGATGGAGAGTGGTGTTCCGTCGGATGGCTCGCCCGGTCGAATGGCCATTCGGTCGGATGGTCATCCGAGCGGATGGTCATCCGAACGGAAGTCCATTCGATCAGCCGAGTTGCGTTTTGTTAGTTTTCCAACTTTCGTTTCGTGTGTTAAGCTTTGCGTTGCATTAAATCGAGTTGCGAGTGGGCGTTTGAGCGTGTAAGCGTTGCGTTGATAACCACATAACATTTAAACAAATAATCACACAATAACAAACATAATGCATAAACTAAACCAACGTTTTGAGTCTGCATTGAGTTTGCATTGCGATAGCGTTTAGTTTAAACAAGCGATAAAACCATGCGATAAAATGCGTTCAAATAGTAGCGTTATAAGTAACGTTAAATGTGATATTTGCGTTTTGAATAAGCGTTGTAATAAGCGTTATAATATGCGTCAAAGATTATAGTTTTAAAATCCCAACATATTAACGCAAAGGGTTAATTAGCATCAAATCTCGAGAGTACAAGTGATAACGAATGAAAAGACGTCGGTCAGTAACGATCCGAAAAGTCGGGTTGTTACACTATAAGTTGTAGATCTTGTAAATGAAGGATTTCACACATGAAAGTTTTCAAGAAAACAAAGTTACTTCGTGTTTAGCATGATTTGGTTTTTGAAAGAACTTGAACTTGTTTTAAGGGTAAAAATGGAACTCTTGAAATGTTTAAGTCATGAAAAATCCAAAAAAATGAATTTTTGCAAAAATAGGTTACAAGTTGTGAAAATGAAATTTTTAGAAAAATGATTTTTGTGAGATAAAAATCATGTTTTTGGTGTTAATAAATCATGTTAATCACCATGTTAAAACACTACAAGTTTTTATAAAACTTCAAGTTCATGCCTTTATGTAGAAATGTGTTTTATGGCTTAAGGTAAGTTGTAGTATTGTTGTTGATAATTGTTGATGAATTTTTGAAAAAGAAAATGATATGCTATAAGCATGGAAACCTCCATTTTCAAAGAAAACTATGGCAAAATTTTTGTAATAATTTAACACTTCGAAAAATATGTTTAAACAAGTGTTTACAAATGATTTTGAATCATGGTTTCAAGTATAAAAATTTGCTGTAATTTCTGTTATGAAAATTTCAAATAATGGAGGTTGATTTAGAGTGCTGTTGTGTCCCAGTCACGGTCCATGGAGGTTGATTTAGAGTGCTATTAGATCATGTGAGCATAGGCGTTAACTGAAGTGCCATTAATCCTTTTAAGGACCACGGAACAAATGTTAGATCTAATGGGTACGGGCGAGCCCCACTCACCGTCCATGGGTGACCACTTAGAGTGTTGTTGTGTCCCAGTCGAGGTGATTCGACACTAAAAATCGTCTACTCGGGTTGAGTACTTCCTATGTCGTCACATATATTAATGTCCTTGCAAAACATTAATGATCAACATGTTCATAGACGCTTTACATACCTACTTACAACTAAACTTTCAAATATTTTTAAGACTCATTTGATGCGCATACACATAAAACGCATGAACTTGCTCAACTTTTGTTGATTTTTCAACTTACATGTATTTCAGGAAGATATATGGATCTTGGTGCAGCGTTGTCTACAAGTTTTTGGGTTTTCAAGTCTCGATGTCATCCGCATTTTGGAGGGGTTTGGTTTATATATCTCATCTTAGATGAGATATAGAATGCAAAGTTTCATGAAACTTATCTTTTGCTAAAAACAAGTCCTTTGTGGAACTTTGAAACTTTGATGGTTTGTAACTTAACTAAATACTTTTGTTGGTTGGAAACATAAACATCTTATGTAATGTTTTAAACTTATGTATCGATGAACATCGTTTAATTTAATGCATGTAGTTGTTTGTTATGATCGAATGTAAAATTGATCAAGTCATACACATACGCTTCCGCAAAAGACAAGGTGTGACCGGTTGGTATCAGAGCTTCGATTGTAGTGAACTAGGATTCCTTCTCGAGTCTAGACTACAATAAATAGGATTCTCTCACGAAAACATTTTTACAACAAACCAAAAGTGTTTTACATTGCATTTACAAAAACGCCAAGATCCATGAAACAAACATTTTTCAAAGGACGGAAAACAAGCAAGCACATTAGTTGATGGTATAGTCTATATGGGGTAGACTTGCCGAACTAGAACTAACCCACGTAGGAACAAAGTGAGTGCATGTGATATGTGTCTTTACTTGCCTGTATATACTAAGTAATAGTATTATTTATTGATATATATGCATATATGTGTACGGATTATTTTGACAGCACTGCCATGGCATCCTCAGCTAGTAGTGGAGTGTATGATGACCATGCCTACATGGATATATCCTCTAATGATAAGCCTTTTGTTGAGATTGTCTCATCTGATGACGAGGACCTGGATGACTTCCAACCCTTCGCATTACCTAACCCCGTTCATAATGGAGAGCCTCTAGTGGATGACGTTCTAGCTGTTGGACCCCAGCTGAACCAGTTCATCATCATTGGCCACCCCGACGGAGCCCACATCGTTGATTACATACCTGTGGATGTCGTTCCTTTAGCAGCTGTCCCTGACGAGGATGACGTTCCTGTTATCCATGTTGGTCATCCTGATGATGACAACGTCGATGGAGAGGTTCTTGACATCATCGATGGAGGTATCTTCACCCGTTGTCTCAGTCATCGACATTTCTTCTTCAGACATTAGCGACGACGCGTCTTCCACTGAGGTCCGCCGTGCTGGATTATGTGCTGATGCGACCGACAACCGTTTTGATACCATCCCTACTGCTACTCCGTCACCTGATCACACACTTGCTCCCATTTCAGCTCCTGTAGATTCACTCCTAGTCGCACCACTTGACACACAGACACCACACACTACTCCTGTCACTCCTGTTCCAGGACGTCCACTTCCACCACCCACTACTGATCCTCACCAGGTTGACCTACCTACTATCTTTTCCCATGAGATACCCGCTCCTCGTCCTGGGGAGGGTACATCCAGACAGCCTCCCTGTTTTGACATCCGAGCACCTGTTGATTTCATGTCTACACCCTACTTTCCTCCAATCGAGTCAGATCCGTGTCACCAGTCGCCCAAATTGTTTCCTCCATACTCCATACCACTGTCCGATCCATACCATCCTTCGCATCATTCTGGTTATACCAGGGACAATCCGTTATTGTCACTTCAGTTACAGGTGGAGATTCTATGTCGTAGGGTTTATGAGTTAGAGAGTGAGGCAGATGCTAGACGAACTCCACCACCTGCCTATCCCCCACCGGTCATACCGCCACCACCATCATCCCCACCACCAATGTCTCCATCACCTATTCATGTTCCCGTTGAGGGTCACGTTGCTCGATTTCTGACTGTAGAGCAGCAGGTCAGTTTCTTGATCCGTCGAGTTCACGAGCTCGAGGATGAGTTGGCTCATCTTCGTAGCTTGATTTTTCATACTCCTCCACCACCTCCAGCACTCTAGGCCTTTTGTTTGCAGGTACTTTTGAAGTAGGTCTGTGACTTCCGACACCCACTAGCATGTGTATATGAAGACCAGGATCGAGCCAAAGACACTTGAAGACTAAGAAGACCAGTGTAGGAGAAAATAGTTACTACTTTTGTATTATGAACTTGTATGACCGAGGCGATGTAACCTCGAGTCCATTTTGTTTTTCTTCTACAAAAACAATGTATTAAGTTGTCAAACATATATGAAAGCTCAGTGGTTGTTTTCTTTATTATACATTGATGCTTATGTGTGCATATGTTACTTGAGTGATTGTTTGTTTGGATGATGTAATGACTATTTATGTTATATGTATATCTATGTATATATATACCTCATAGACATCTATTTGGTGAATATTGTCTAACCTACCCGATACTTCTTGATAGAAGAAAATGCCGCCCAGACGTAACACAAACACCAATCCGTTACCGAGAACCGAGGCTGAACTAAACGAGCGCATATCACTGGTAATAGCGCAGCATGAAGCCCTCCGCTCTGAACAAAGCGGTGGCACTTCGGGAGTAATCCTCCAACTGGTAATGTTAAGTCACCTAAGACACATTACAAATCTTTTGGGTATTTCCATTCGTGCTTTGCCGTTGCTTACTCGTAATTTGTTGTTGCACATGTTGCAGGCTGCACCTACAGACAGTTCCTAGACTGCAAGTCCTTGAACTTTGATGGCACAAGAGGTGTCGTTGCTTTTGTTCGTTGGGTTGAAAAGAGTGACTCGGTTATAAGAATGAGTAAATGTTTGCCTGAGCAAAGAGTTACCTACATTTCTGGTTTGTTTATGGATGGTGCACTCTCTTGGTGGAACCTTCAGGTTCAAACCAAGGGTGAAGCTGTTGCTTACGCGATGAGCTGGGACGAGCTCAAAGAGTTGATGCAAAAGAAGTACTGCTCAAGGGCCGAAATCCAGAAGCTTGAAACTGAGTTTCGGAACTTGAAAATGGATGGGCCAAAGATTGCTGAGTACATCCAACGCTTTCATGATTTATCTAGGGTTGTTCCCTATTTGGTTAAGCATGAGTTAAAGTGGATTGAGGTATTCATTTGGGGTCTTGCTCCTCAGATCTTGAGCATGGTTACTGCCTCAAAGCCTCCAACCATTTCAGAGGCTATTGACTTGAGTGTCACACTCACTGAAGAGGCACTTCGTATGGGAAAATTCTCGAAATCTGAGACAAACAAGAAAGAGACTCATGTGGAGTCTTCAGGCGACAACAAAAGAAAGTTTTCAAACTTGAAGAAAGGCACCCAAGCAAGCAATGACAACTCACCCGCAAACAAACGAAGGGAAGCAAACCCGCCTCATGGCACGAAAGCTTATGGAGCCACCAATGTGGCCAGTGGTAAGGGTTATTTGGGGTATAAGCCAAGATGTGATAGATGCAAGTTTCACCATGATGGTCGATGCCTGAGACCTAAGTGTGACAAATGTGGAAAAGAGGGGCACAGCAAGGAAACCTGTTGGGCAAGATATGCCAACCGAGGAGGGAATGGTAACTACCATCAAGGTGGTAACAATAATCAGGGTGGAAACCACAACAACAATCAGGGAGGGAACAACAACAACAACAATAACAACAACAACCAAGGTGGAAATGGTAATGGTCGAGGCCAAGGTTGTTTTAACTGTGGAGACATGTGGCACTTTAGGAAGGATTGCCCTAAGGAGAATCAAGCACGTGGAAGAGTCTTCACGATTGGAGCACGTGAAGCGCGCCAGGACCCGAATGTTGTGACGGGTACGTTCCCTATTAACCAACACTATGCATCCAATTTGATTGATACTGGCGCCGACTTAGCTTTATATTTATAGAATTTAAGAACCTACTTGGTATAGAAGCAAGTAAGCTAGACACCCCCTATTCTATAGAGTTAGCAAATGGGAAATTAGTTGAAGTGGGCGAAGTGATTAAGGGCTGTACACTTGAACTTGGGGAACGGGAATTCTCTATCGATCTTCTACCAGTTGGTCTAGGTAGTTTCTATGTAGTTATTGGAATGGATTGGTTGTCCGACAACCGAGCGGAAGTGGTTTGTCATGAGAAGGCCATTCGCAAAACGTTGCCGAATGGAGAAACACTCGTAGTCCATGGGGAGAAACGTGAGACACCCCTACGAGTCATAAATTGCATAAAGGCACAGAAGTGTCTCCGAAAAGACTGCATAGCTTTCCTCACACACGTCATTGACAAGGAGACCAAGGAGCCAAAGTTAGAAGACATTTCTGTTGTGAAGGAATTTCCAAAAGTCTTTCCCGAAGACTTGCCTGGGCTACCTCTGCAGCGACAAGTGGAGTTTTGGATAGATCTAGTGCCAGGAGCAGCACCAGTGGCAAAGGCGCCATACCGGCTAGCTCCATCAGAAATGCAAGAGCTTTCGACTCAGCTACAAGAGTTGCTAGATAAGGGATTTATCAGGCCAAGCTTCTCACCTTAGGGAGCTCCAGTACTGTTTGTTAAGAAGAAGGACGACAGTCTTCGTATGTGCATTGACTACAGGGAGTTGAATAAGCTAACCATCAAGAATCAGTATCCCTTGTCGAGGATTGATGACTTGTTCGACCAACTACAAGGCTCCAGCTACTACTCCAAGATCGAATTGAGGTCGGGATATCATCAATTGAGAATACAAGAAGAAAGCATCCCTAAAACGACCTTTAGGACTCGCTATGGACATTACGAGTTCCTGGTCATGCCGTTTGGCTTAACAAACGCACCGGCGGTATTCTTAATACGTTCCATAGATTGCTTCCATGCCTGATCAGTATGGAGGTTTAATGCATGGAACCACAAAGATATCCCAATGATCATATAGCACTAAAGCCAGCTAATGGTATTCAAAGAAGATATCCAGAATGGAATTGTCCAAGTAAGTGTCTCTGATTAAGAAATTTGTGGACTCGTAACGTAAATGTGCCACTTATCTGACACAGGAAAAGATAAATGAACTGGAGTCTGAGATTTGGAAAAATCTCTATAATCTCCGTATGTCTTGATTATCTTCTCCAAAGATTACCTTGTTTACCTCCTAAGAGGCATGTAGAGTTAAGATTAACATCCCGCTTTGGGTTGGAATGTTGTAAAAACTCCATGTTGATTATGGAATAATCGGAACCCTGATTAAGTGAAATCTTAAGATAGAGATTCATAAAGCCTAACTCAATGCTCTGAGATTTGATATTGTTAAATAAGAAAGACGGTTCATTTGCTTATGCATTGATTACCGCAACCCTATTTAGACAACGATTAAGAATCGCCATCAACTACCCAGGATCGTCGATTTGTTCGACTAACTGTAAGGATTAGCTATTCCTTAAGATTAGTTTTAAGCAGTGGTTGGAATAACCATCTCACCATAAAAATAAGTTTTTCTATAACAATTATTATATAAGTATCAAGGCTACTCCTTTAGGGACCTTGTATAGATGGAATGTTAAACATCTATTGTTAGAACAATAGATTGGTAAGTAGGATCTGAAAGTTGCATTGGAAACAACAAATAAGATCATTCGAATTCGTAATCATCTTAAAGTTGCCAGTAAACGGCAAAAAAATTTAGGATTTATAAAAGTCGCAACCTTCTTAAGTCCTTAATAAGGAATGAGGTTCAATTAAAGGTATCACCCTAAGAAGGGTGTGCTAAATTTTAAATTCGTCAGGGTAAGTTAAGCCCTAGATAAATAGGAACATTCGGGAAATCGAATGCAACAAAGGTCAATAAGCCTATAAGCTAAAACCTATATAAGGAGCTTAGTGGAGCTCGCAATACGACCCACACTGATGATTCAAGGATATGTTTTGCCAATAGGTTGAGACATATTGACATAATGATAGGCATATTAAAGAAACTTTATGACATGATAAGAAACCTGTATCGATTAAGGATCGGCAGGTTAAGGAGCTCCAAAAGGATACATGTACCTATTAGAAAGGTCAATTGGGGTGCCTTAGAGGGCCAAATGTACTGGAGAAGATTAAGCCCAATATAAGACAGAAAGTACTTCCTTTAATTTAGCAAATCTCTAGGTCGAGATTTCTTTTAAGGGGGTGAGGATGTAACACCTTGAAAAATCACGTCCAATGATGTACTGACACGTGTAATAAACCCTAATAAAGTCAAATCTTGAATTTCAGGGACTAATTTTTCGAAAAATCAAAAAAAATTAATTATAAAAGAACCGGAAGTAATAACATACCTAAAATAAGTTTCTAAATAACCTTCTACGGTTTTATATTCACAAATGAGCCACTTGTTGATCAAGTGTAGCCGTTTGTGTAATTAATTGAAAGATTGCGCAATAAAGGGTTAAAAGCGTCGACATGTAAATTCTTACCTCTGAGTGACCTTTTAACAAACCAAGAGCTTCATGATATTTGATTATACTCTCGGGAATGCCAATCGTTGGCCGTCCAAGGCTTTTATGCCTTTAAGTGACGTTACGCGCAACTTTGCAAGTTAGAAGAACTAAAAGTGTCAATATGTTTAAATATACCTCTGAATGACCTTTTAGCAAACCTGAAGCATCGTGATGTTTAATAATACTTCCAAGAATGCCTAATGTGGATTATATGAGGCTTCGATGATATTAAATGATGAGATGCGCAAGTTTGCGCAATAGAGGGACCTAAAGCGTCAACTTTTGAATCTACGCCTTTCGGTGACCATTTAAGCGAACGGGAGTGTAGTTACATTCTTTGGAATGATCAATATGGTCCATGGAAGGCTTGGATATCATTAAACAGCATTTTGCGCTACTTTGCGCAATTAAAGGACTATTTGCGTCAAACGGCAAAAGTATGCCGATTCATAGGGTATCGGACCTTCCGGAATATGACCATGAGTTAAAAATACCCTATTTATCCTTTATATAGCTTAGATATAGGCTTAGAGGTGTTTGGTGCCCAAAAATAAACTTTCAAGTCCACCAGGGACTAAAAGTGTCAAAAAGTGCACAAGTTTGCATCTTCGCGCATATCTTCCGTTCTATATATCTCCGGACACCCAAAAATTTATGTAAGCACTAAAATATTTCATTTTAGTGTTTGGATTAATAAAATCCCTTTCGTCGCATAGTTTGGTTCGTTTTTAGCGTCCGTTCGTGTTTCGTCGTAATTAGACGCACAACGTGACAGTACGGCCAAACGAACCGACATCCGACATGTTTTTTTAAACATGTTTCATGTCCCCTATGTTTAAAAATCATAGTGGAGCCTTAAAATGAGGTTAACGGGCCTTAAACGTGCCTAAAATGACCTTATGAGCTCACAGGGACCATTTCTGTCAATAATTAAAAGCTGTTGCTGAAATGTGCAGCCCAGGCGGGGCGCGTAAGCCTCCCTGAGGTCTTACGCGGGGCGCCTAAGCCCTGCATATCAGAAAAACTCAGCTTCCAGCTGTTGCCAGCCTGTTCCAGCTGGATCCAGCCCTTGCACATGGTTTTTCTTCAATCCTTGGGCACCCATAGTATTGGAAAACAAGGGGTAAGATGTGTACGGTCCAGATTGAGGCTCGTTTATCAAGAAACGATCTTAACGGTCACCCGAAATCTATAAATACCCCACCTCATTTCCTTCAAACCCACACTTGATTTCTAAATTCTCTAAGTTGGAGACCTTGCTCTTCATACCTGAGAATTTGGGATCAAACCTCCTTGCTTGGACCCTTTGTAAGTGTCCTTTCGTGCTTAGTTTAATTATTTAGCGTGTAAACCGAAAAGTCAAGCATTTTAGATAAACGCTTTGACTTTTAAACGGTTGAGTCACGGTTCGCAATGAACATGACTACGTGACCGTAATTAGGTAGGTGATTAACCCTCAAAAGGGCGCCTCCTAATTACCACGTTTACTTAGTTTGATTGTCGGGTCAAATAAAAGTCAATCGGGTTAGTTTTAAATAAAATTCATAACTATTAATATAAAAACCATAAAATCAGTTTTCTCTCTTTAATAACTTGGTAAATATTAGTTGAACATGCCTAAGCATGATTCAACCCGACAATTCTAAGTATAGGCTCGGTTTGGAACTGAAAGTCGCAAAAGTTGACTTTTGCTTTGACTTTCAGTTCTGACCCGATTTAGCTTAGTTTAGATATGCCTTAGGATTCCTTTAGGACCAGGTTATAGGTTAGTATAACCCTCTGAGGTTATACAACTTGGATCCTTAGTTATCCTATTTATTGCATGTTTCCGTTATATGCTTAAATGTTGACCATTATGCCCTTTTGACCCAAAACCTTTTGCAACTGATTTTATATGATAAATAAAATATTGTAAGCTTTCTGGAATGATAAAAATATCAGCTTTTCTTTAAAAACCCGGAAATCGCTTAAAAACGCCTTTTTACGCATTTTAAGCGCATAGTATGTCTAAAAACTATTTTATACATAAGACTTGATACCTACTGATATTTTTAGCAAATTTACATACTTTAATAGTAAGCAAAATTCTTAAACTCAGATTTCTAAATTTGACCTTTAAACCTTATGTGAAATTACCAAAATGCCCCTTAGGTGCATAGTTTGATTATAAACAATAAATTTCACATATAAGTAATACCCTGCTCATATAACTTATTAAAATAAGTAGTTTTACTGATCAAATCAGACCTGAATCTCAGATTAATGTTTAACCTCTTTTATAACCTTTAAAATGACCAAAATACCCCTCTGGGGCATAGATTGGTTTTAAATTCGTTTTGGGCATATCGGAAGGCATCGTACTGATATCACAACATATTTAAGGCATATTAACTTAGGAAACCTGTATATGACCCTTATGGTTACCCGTTACGCATGTTTCGCGTTCGGATCGGGTTATGTAACTAGTTTGCATAAATTAACAGAAACGGGTCAAACCTTATCACTTTCACTTCAAAATCCAGAATGTGGTTAGTTTACCCATATTGTACAAGTCCCCAAACTTGTCGGGTCTAAATCACATTCTAATCCGGTCTTCGCTTAATCATGCGTTTTGAACCGTAAACCTTTCCTTAAAACTAACCGGTCTAAGTTTCAACTTAAATAAGACCCGTTAGGAATCTAATAGGTTAATAAAACCTTCGTTTCCAGATTGAGAGCCCAGTAGAAGTACTTGTGCTTGCTGATTAGAATATACGACTGAGTATAAATTGCATTGCTAGCTCAGGTAAATACTTTTAACTTATTTTTCCCTTATACGGGCTTGGGATACGGTATTATAAAAATACCGCTTGGTCAGGTGTAGAAACCTTTTAATCGGAGATGATTAAATTGCATAATCCCGTTTTAATCTGTATTGATTGATAACAAACAACATTGGGGGTTAATGACCGTGTCCTGGATATCCTTGGCTCATTTAAAAAGTGAATGGCCATAACTTAAGCACAAGGTGTAGGCATAACACCTAAATATTGGACAAACATGTAAATCGGATACAAGATTTTTATTAATAAAATTGCCCCAAGTTATAAAAGAATTTTTGTGCCTCGTGCATTCAAATAAATTTTCAAACTCTTTTCAAAATGAGTCAGTTAAATGTATTTACCAGTGTAAACTGACGTATTTTCCAAAAAGGTTTAGTGACAGGTACTGTACGAAATTGGCTGGGAGCTCAGGGCGTTAATAAGGAATCTTGCAAGTTCTAGATGCCTAAAGTCTGTTGAAAAATTTTCTATTATTTTGATCTGCCTGTGGATCCTTACATACCGTTTGTAATACTTTGATATTCTCATTCGGTTTGTAATATATTTATCTTTTGCTTCCGCTGTACATTAAATTGTGTTGTTTGACTATGATGATATCAACTAGGTCACGATACTCCCCACCGGGCCCACCGGTAATATGTGGAAATATCGGTGTGTGACACCTCGTCCTGGGGAGGGTACGTCCAGACAGCCTCCCTGTT
Source organism: Helianthus tuberosus (assembly GCA_030545235.1). Lineage (NCBI taxonomy): Eukaryota > Viridiplantae > Streptophyta > Magnoliopsida > Asterales > Asteraceae > Helianthus > Helianthus tuberosus. The sequence goes on from CM060393.1 coordinate 7,269,743, forward strand.
TTGACATCCAAGCACCTGTTGATTTCATGTCTATACCCTACTTTCCTCCATTCGAGTCAGATCCGTGTCACCAGTCACCCAGATTGTTTCCTCCATACTCCATGCCACTGTTTGATCCATACCATCCTTCGCATCATTCTGGTTATACCAGGGACGATCTGTTATTATCACTTCAGTTACAGGTGGAGATTCTATGTCGTAGGGTTTATGAGTTAGAGAGTGAGGCAGATGCTAGACGACCTTCACCACCTGCTTATCCCCCACCGGTCATACCGCCACCACCATCATCCCCACCACCAATGTCTCCATCACCTGTTCATGTTCCCGTTGCGAGTCACGCTGCTTGATTTCTAGCTGTAGAGCAGCAGGCCAGTTTCTTGATCCGTCGAGTTCACGAGCTCGAGGATGAGTTGGCTCATCTTCGCAGCTTGATTTTTCATACTCCTCCACCACCTCCAGCACTCTAGGCCTTTTGTTTGCAGGTAATTTTGAAGTGGGTCTGTGACTTCCGACACCCACTAGCATGTGTATATGAAGACCAGGATCGAGCCAAAGACACTTTAAGTTCTAAACGATTCACTTAGATTTTTAGTATACTGATCCACTTAAATTCTCCCACAAAGTTCAATTGACTTCATGATACGAGATTTAGTGTTTCAAGAACTTAACTTATTCGCGTGTCCCATCTTAGAATATACTCCCGTATCAAGATTCCCTAGATTCAGTCTTACAGGTGAATATACTATGTTGATATATGTACTCTGGGTAATGGGAGACCTTGAGAGCTCAGGTATGAACTACTGTTCAATCAAAGAGATGAAGGCTCGACTTTAAGGTGTGTCCCACTTCGGGATCTTCTTTACAACTGCACTTGATTTATATCTTTCGATATTTCTCAATTTTTATGCAGAGGGAAAGCAGAAGACCAGGTATAATACCCCAGATATCAACAAGTATAAAGACCTAGTATCTCAAAATCAGGCAACCTCTCAAACGAGATTTCGGAGGTTATCCATATGTCCGAGAGATGTTCCCCACGAGATAAGAAAGTTATTGATATTTAGGTTTATATCTCGAAATCAATCTACTAAATGTGTAAAAACCTACTGGCATATCATCAGTGAGACCGTTTATCACATTTGACTTTCCATTTCTTTAGCGTACTGCGACTGTCTACTGATGTACTATCATTTCCTCTTTTTACACAAAAACTCTTTTTTAAGTTTTTCTCATGATTTTGGCTTTTTCAAATTTTCAAATGTTTTTGTATTTTCAAAATTCTTACTCCCCCTAAAATCCAAAAATTTTAAAGAAAATTTGACAACCCGATGCAGATAACTTTCTCTCGCCATCCATTTTCTGCTTCGCATGCTCTGTTTTGCAGAAAGTACCCCCATGATTTACAACACATTGATTTTTAACAATGTTTTCGGCGTATTCAATCAACATATTTTTGTAAAATTTTTTATTTTTGACAAATTTAAAACATAAACAGATTTTTTTCATTTTTCAATGTTTTGTAAAAACATATTTTTGGTTTTTAAATTTTTCTATTTTTAGGGTTTTTGATTTATGGTTTATTTATGTACAAAAACAAACAAACTCCCTGTTTTTCTGTTGCAGGGACCTGCAGCCTCCTGTGCCAGGCTGTTCCTCTCCTCTTGTTGACATTCATCCGTCTTCAGGAGCACTTGCACATTCAATTCATTCAATTACTTGAACAGTGCAACCCAGACCTGTTTGACCTTGGGTATTGTCACACAATAAGAATTGTTCAATTTCGGAAAATCTTTGTCATTTTTAACAAAGACTTTTTCGTTCTTATTTTCAACCTTCTTGGTTGAATCAATTTTCTGATTTGCACTCACAGAAGTCGTTTGTTTCTTTGCCACCCAAATTTGACTTGTAGAACCATTCTGTTGATAAAACCGTGAATCATTTTGACTATTTTGTTTTGTCAAATCAATTTTTGGTTTCCAGATTTGTTTTGGTTCTGAAACATTTGCTTTCTGTTTCCAAATCTGTTGTGGCACAACTTTGGGTGTCGTTCGCTTCGGTTTCCAAGTTTGTTTTGGTCCAAACTTGTTTGTCTTCTGTGTCTCATCTTTCCTTTACTTTTTAACATCAACAGGCTTCAGATTTGGACATTTGCGACCAATATGTCCAACTGGAAATTGATCGAAACTTCAAATACCCCACTGGTTAATGTCAAATCTATGATTACCCATGAACATCTGAAATCCTGTTTTCCGTGATCACTGTAAGCACCTTCCAGAATGATAGATCCGTGTAAACGGTACTTTCCACAATCAGCAAATCTCCAACGGATAACGAATCATCTGTTAATGTATACTGATCTCCGAAACATACGTCCACAATCAGATTCACCCTCTCGGATAATCTCGATCTTAGAAGCTATTATCCACAATCAGATTCACATTCCCGGATAATTCTGAAGTCGGAACCACCCGAATATTGTTGTAGTGTCACGAATTTCTAAAATGCCCGGAATTTCAATATATGACACTGAAATTTTTATTCCCCCCCATTTTTAGAAATTATGACGTCTCATCACTGAATTCCCCGTCAAACTGAGCAATTCAGTCTTTTTGTCATCTCTGAAAAACATGACTATATGAAGAATATAACAATTCTGCCACCAGAAGTCAGTTTTTCATCTATGCGGATTTAACGTTTTGGCCCATAAATAGTCAGATACCCCAGATGATAAACATTATGCACCAGTATCATGACTACCCCACTAGTTTTCACAATCTGGGATCGTATTATCTGTTTGTTAAAGACCCGGATGAATTGACAATGAAGCACCAAGTGTCCCTTCATATGAACCCATGAAATGGCTTAGTACAAACCTATGAATCTTGACAATTAAACTCCCATGCCCGTTCATACGAACTCAAATGCATCTTTGTACGAACCCAGGATGTCCCTACGTATGAACCCAAGGGTGGGTGTTCGTACCAACATGTATAACAGTTCTAATCGTCCCTTCGTACGAAGCTGCACGTTCGTACGAAGCTGCGCTGATTACTCAAGAACACTATCAAACACATTTTTCAATCCAGAATCTTTATTTCTTTGAATTTCATGATGAAACTTCACAGGATTGTGTGAAAATCAATTCCGAACATAATGATGTCTTCAATTTTGAATTCAATTCATGAATTGATCTTCAATCTGATGTTTTTCTATGTTTTACGTCAAAACTCTCTACACATCCAAAATCTATGAGCATAGGTGGTTCAATCAACTGTTAGATCGATTGAATCAGTACCGTAGCTCTGATACCACTTGATAGTCCTGGAAACTTCGAGTTTGATGGATCTTTGGTCCCGAGATAACTGGTTCGGTGATAAGAAATGAGTAGAAGATAGAAACAACACCGAACAATCACTTATAATCTGGTTTCTATTAATGTATGAAAGTTACATACCCGTGAAACCAGTTGGACAACATCTCCCATAGGGAACCAAAAGCTTGTCCAACACAAGACCCAACATCCATATCTATAGGATGCATGGCTTCGTACGAACCCACATAGGGTGCCTTCGTACGACGCGGCTCAGGTCTTGCGTATCAGTACAAACCCACGATGGTGTCCGTTCGTACAAAGGAACTGTAACATCATAAAACCTTTAGTTCGTACCGGTTTTCACACTATTCTATACGATATTCAACACACGCTCTGTCTAGCCTATTCGCACAGTGGTAAACATACAAAATATGCACCAACAGGTTTATTTTTTGCAGACCATGATGAGAGCCATAGAGCTCCATGTTGGTCTGGTAGTAGATAGTTAATGTGCCTATTACCAAGGCATCCATCTGTTAGCGTTGTAAATTTTTTGTTAAAAACGACATGTTTTAATGTAAGTCGTTTGTTTTGACGTTGGTATGTTGTATACTCCTCATGATTTAATATATGTTAAGCAAAAGGTTCGTTAAGTATTGTGCATGATTGTTTTTATTTGAACTTTAATCGAATGATCGAAGTTTTATTTCAACAAAATAGGAACATCTTTACAAAAGTTGACCAAAAGGTCAATAAACAATGTCCTATTCTAAACATAAAAAAAAAATAGCAAACAATTATGACTACGCTTGGTGAGGATCACATGTAGCATCTTTTGAGTTGAGCTATGTTCCAGGATCAGGGGATGGGTGTACCATCTAGGTGTTCCAATGCATATGCCCCCTTCCCTAACACTTCCTTGATTATGTTTGGTCCCTCCCAGGTGGGGCCCATTTTTCCAGTGTTTTCAGTTCTGCTTGCCTCGTTGTCTCTTAGGACGTAATCGCCTACCCAGAAGGTTACGGTGGACACCCATTTGTTGTAGTAGTTTGCCATTGCCTGCTTGTATCTTGCTTCGCTGATAGCCGCTGCCTCGCGTCGTTCTTCCAAGAGGTCAAGATTTTCCCTAAGGCGCTGGTCGTTATCGTCGTGTGTCATCAGGCGTCTTAATGAGGGTAATCCAACCTCCACTAGAATCATCGCTTCCGTGCCATATGTTAAGACGAAAGGTGTCTCTTTATTGCCCGACTTAGGCGATGTGCGATGAGCCCACAGGACGGTTGGTAGTTCGTCCACCCAGCATCCGCCTTCCCTGTCCAGGCGCTTCTTGAGTCCATCCAATAGGCTCCTGTTAGCCCGTTCCACCTGTCCGTTACCTTGAGGATGGGCCACCGAGGTAAAAACCTGTTGTATTTCCAGTTCTTTGCACCATTCTTGGATTGTTTATCCGCGAATTGGGTCCCGTTGTCACTGACCAAGTACAGCGGCAAACCGAATCGGCAAACTATGTGCTCCCAGAGGAACTTTTTGACATTATCCGCCCCTATTTTTGCCAAGGGCATAGCCTCGATCTACTTTGTGAAGTGGTTGATTGCGATGATAAGGAACTTGACCTTGCCGGGTGCAGGGGGGAAAGGGCCTATGATATCCACAGCCAACTTTCGAAAGGCCATGCCGCTGTCACTGGTATTATGTTGTTTTGAGGGCGTAAGATCTATGGAGCGTAATGTAACACCCCGGCCGGAGGCGGAAAAGCCAAAGGTGTCACGAAACTTGATAGAATGCATTTGAGCACATGGAGATTATGTTAAGTTGAAATATAATTTAAGTTTAGTTCAATAGATTGCATTCACATCTGAAAAATATAAGAGTACATAGACAAATACAACATAAATTGTTTCACAAATGATAAATTTGGATTTAATCTAAGACATATGTCTTGATCAATCCTATGTAAAATGTTCTTGCAAATCTTGTCATCAAACATTGTCACCTGAAACATATGTTAGGGAAAATATTTGGGTCAACAAACGGTTGAGTGAATTCATAGGTTTTGTTTCACAATAGTTCAAAAATAAGTTTAAGCCTTTCGTATGATATATCACAAAGAAAAATGAATAATACGAGTATATACATGGGGAGTACATTCAAACCATTCAGACGTATCACTCGGGTTTATCACCACACTTCCAAGAGTTTCAAATAGACATGAATACCAACCAAAAGTTTCACCAAAGTTTCACGGGAAGTATGATGGGGCGTCACACCTATAGCGCTATAATATAACCGATAGGCTTGTACGGAGTTAATGAATGCACAAAGAATAACAGTAATAACTCAAGCATCAACCAATTGCACAAGTGAATCAATACAACAAAATAGATATATAGTTTATAAGCATATGTTTCACCCCAAAAGTTTAAAGTAAAACGGGGAAACTATGAACTCACCTTGATCTCGGGTAACTCCAAACAAGTATGCAAAGTGAGAGAGTTCTTGGAATTAAGATTCCACGTCACTCTAATTGATTGAACATGCAACAATATGGAATATGTATCAACAATAATGTTTTAATTGGATAATTGGAATTCCTAAATCTATAGGATTCGGTAGTGTCTTGTTTAAATGGTGACTATAAGGTTTGGATAACCTAATAGAGAACTCGGAAAATGAATATGAGGTAACGGAATTATTTATGAAAAATATTTATTTATCATAAATAATAAAATTACAAAATTGTACAAATGATTTAATATAAACATTTGTAATAATAAATCAAATATATTTAACTAGTATAATTAAATAACATAATTAAATATAATGATTATTGGCAAAATATTGTACAAGTGATATAATGAATTTATAAAAAAATATAAATTAATTTAGATGGTTGAAATATATTATTTGTTAAATAATAAATATTTTGTTTAAAAGAATACATATGATAATTATATGATTAATTATCAAAATAATTATATTAAATCTGAATAATTAAAAATAACATTTTTAATTATTAAACTTTAGTATTACTGATTTAAAATAATTATTATGGCCTTGGAATCATTTTAAACAAATAAAATGAATTAAAACGATTAAAATAACCATAAATAAGTTTATATAGTTTAATCAACTAAATAATTAAATATAATAAAAATTCAGATTCTAAATTTATATAAACTCAGAATAATGTATCTTTTGTCATAAAAATAGTCTTGGATAAAATTTATATAGTTATATAATTTAATTATATAAAATGAAACTAAACTTTTAAAGTGTAAACACTGTTTTAATTTCAGAAATATCCAAATTATGTGAAATATTACTAATAATATTATTTCTGTAAAGCCCAACATATAAAATAATTACTATAAAATTTTCAATAATTAACTCATTAAATTTGATTTATTATAATTTTGTAAAGATTAAAATATTTTTAATTTATAAAAAATAGTTTTATAAACATTTTGACTAACATAATATTTTTAATAATTGAATCAGTAGATAAAGTAATTATGTTAAAATTTTCGGACTTTAACTAATTATTGTCTATTTATTATGAATATTTGAATAAAACTGTTTTTAAATAAAGTAAATAAATAAATAAATAGACATGGTACTGTTCATCTTCTTCCCCAAAACAGTCAACAGAAGTCAACTCATTCAATTACGTGATCAAAACTGGACTATATTGCCATTAGATTTACAGGAACATTAAACATGTATAAACTAACCGATTAGACGAATAAAACGTGACTGGTAACGATCGGAATAGCGGGTTCGGCAAAATCCGACGAACCTTGATTCCGGCGACAGTTGCAGGTCCCTTTTCAGACGATTTTCGATGTTATAGAGATAGATGAAGGGTGCAGGAAGTTCGTGGTGATCTAAGGGACTTATATAGAGGTTCAATTTGATCTCAGATCCGACAATAATTGGTGGAATCGATTAGTTTTGATTTTTAAATAAAAAGTTCGAATTACAGTCGGTTTGGCACGGAGTAATGTCGAATAAATGGGTAATCGGGTTGGAAATGAGTTGGGAATTATTGGTGATGTTTTCAGATCAATTAAACAACGATTTAAATTTAAATGGGATGGGAACCCATGCCGGCGATGATAGTTGTTGATATTCAAAATATAATATAAAATTCTAATGTGTGTATAAAAGAATTTAGAGTAAACTGCCATTTTGGTCCCTGTGGTTTGGGAACTTTTTCCATTTTGGTCCCTGTGGTATGTTCAAATAAGTTTCATTCCAAATACGGTATTTGTTACCATGCAAGTCAAAACAAATGCGAGTGTGAAAACCAGGGTGGTTACAGTCTCCCCTACTTTAGAAAATTTCGTCCCGAAATTTATTCGAAAGAGACCGTAGAATATAATTGTAATGATTAGAAAGATAATCATATCATTGTTTGGTGCTGATAATTTTGAGGAATTTACGAGGATCATTGTATAGAAATTGTTTTGCATGGCACTATGTTATGCTGGATTTGTAATGTAAATATTAGGCAAACAAATGTGTGTACAAATAAGCAAATAATGGATAATCACATAACCACATAATGTTTTTATATGCCACCTTACTTAACAAGGCTTACTATGATTCTCATGCGTCGAACCCCGTAATTAAGTGTGCATCCAAAATTACGCATTTCGTTGCATGGTCCACATAGCACTTCTAGTTAAGTGAGGAAACAAATACAATTGGGGTATTGTTTAAATTAAACAAGCATCAATATAACATAACATCAACTGAATCAAAACATATTTCACATTAGCAATGATAGCATAATTTGTTTGACAGTCTATTGAACAAATTTACATTTGAAATAAGTCATGTAATGGATCAAATTCAGGATTATAAGGCGGTGGAGGTGGTAGAGGCAGTTGTATATGATCAGTTATTTGTATCAACATGCTTTCCAACCATTGATTTCTTTCTGTCAACCATCTTATTTGTTGAGACAAATTTTGAACTTGATTGTTTAACCTAGTCACTTCGTCTCCCAATAAATCTGGAGGTAGATTCATTTGAGGCATCGTACTTGGGCCTGCCATATCAGTTGGTGGCAGTTGTTCTACTTCGTTCAACAGTGACTGGAAAGAATGTGGCAGTAATGGTGCTTGCAAAAAGGGTTCTGATGCTAACTGCTCTTGAGTCATCATGTTTTCATCAAACCAAGTTCCTTGCATCGTTGAATTCTCCTCGAAAAATGACGGTGGGATGCTTGGTAAAACGTTCGGTGTTAAAGGTTGGAATAAGTTAGTTGTAATAGGTTCTTTAGGTTTTGGGGCTGTTAATGTTGGCAAGTGTACCACGAAACGTTTCATCTCATGTAACACCTCTTCGGCCTTGCCGTCCATCGTAAGTTGTGTTTATTTAAACAGTCCTTTAAGGTCTTGATGAAAGGAAGCAATCTTTCCACGTGTTTGGCTAGGAATCTGTTAATGGCCACCAGCCTGCCATTCAAAGTTTGAGCCTGCTTGAGAGTGCTTGGCGAAGGCATATTAGTAATGGCCATGACCTTCTCATGGTTTTCCTTGAAGCCATCACGCGTGACGATGACTCCGAGGAACTTGCATTCTTCGACCCCAAACGAGCACTTCTTTGGGTTCAGTTTGATGTTGTATTCTCTTAGTGTTCGGAAGGTTTCTTCGAAGTCTTGTAATATTATCTTCTCTTCCATGCTTTTTATTACGAGGTCGTCGACATATATCTTCAGGTTACTCCCAATTTGATTTACAAACGTGGTGTGTGTAAGGTGTAATATGTTTTTATTAATATTTTAAGCCCATTTTGCACTTTAGTCAAGTTTTAAATTTATAAAACACGATATTCTACTAACACTAAACACACACATGGGCAAGTGTACCCATCGTGAGCGTAGTATAGCGTTGGTAAGATACCAAGATCGTCCAAGGACACAAGAGCTTTTAGTACCGGTTTATCCTCAACGTCTAATCAAACTAAAATTTTTGAGAAAGGTTTTCAAACATGAAAAATAAAAACTAAAATGCTGAAAATAAAAATAAAATAAAAACAGATAAACAAGATGAATCACTTGGATCCGACTCGCCTTTAATGTAACCTTTGATGATTTCCGCACTTTTGCACTTTTTAAGAGGTTATCTTAGTTATAGTGGTAGGCCCCTCTTTTGAAGGTGATGTTACCCTCAACCCAGTGGTTTGAGTCAGCAAGGATACAATCCCAAAGGGTCAGAATATTGAAAGATAATTAATTAAGTTATTAACGCGTAAAGTGGTAGGCCCCTCTTTTGAAGGTGACGTTACCCTCGGCTAAGTGGTTTGAGTCAGCAGGGATACAATCCCAAGTAGCCGGTTTAATGTATTAATAGTAGTTTACATATGAGGGGATCAAGCCATTCGCACCCGCGCCATCCAATACCAGTGGGTATTGAAGGAGGTCCTAGTAAGCATGACCTAAGTCCTTGCAGGATCTATACACTGAATAAGGCAAGAACCTTACTAAACCATTCCTGTCACACCCCAATATTTCCACGTTTCAACAGTGGGCCCGGTAGGGGAGTATCGTGACGTAGTTGATATCATCATAGTCAAACAACACAATATATAAATGCACAGCGGAAGCAAAAGATAAATATATTACATTCCGAATATAAAGTAATATCAAAGTATTACAACGGAAAGTAAAGGATCCACAGGCGGATCAAATAAAAGAAACTGTTCAACAGACTTCAGGCATCTAGAACTTGCAAGATTCCTTAATAACGCCCTGAGCTTCCAGCCAATTACGTTCAGTACCTGTCACTTAACCTTTTTGGAAAATACGTCAGTTTACACTGGTAAATACAATTAACTGACTCATTTTGGAAAACGGTTTAAAATTGGTTTGGATGCACATGGCATAAACATTTTATAGCTTGATTAAAATGCACAGAGGCAAAATTAATCTTTTATACTTAGGACAATTTTATTAATAAAAATCTTGTATCCGATTTACATGGTTGTCCAACATTTAGGGCCGGTGATTATAAAATACAAGCCGGACAAGATTAATCGACACACCACAAATATAATCTCACAAGAAGACACCCTTACGAGTGAGTATACGTTTTACATATGCAACAGGAGTTGTTTTGTCTACACCTTGTGCTTACGTCGTGGCCATTCACTTTCTAAAATGAGCCAAGGATATCCAGGACACGGTCATTAACCCCCAATGTTATTTGTTATCAATCAATACAGATTAAAACGGGATTATGCAATTTAATCATCTCCGATTAAAAGGTTTCTACACCCGACCAAGCGGTATTTTTATAATACCGTATCCCAAGCCCGTATAAGGGAAAATAAGTTAAAAGTATTTACCTGAGCTAGCAATGCAATTTATACTCAGCCGTATATTCTAATCAGCAAGCACAAGTACTTCTACTGGGGCTCTCAATCTGGAATGAAGGTTTTATTAACCTATTAGATTCCTAACGGGTCTTATTTAAGTCGTAACTTAGACCGGTTAGTTTTAAGGAAGGTTTACGGTTCAAACGCATGATTAAGGGAAGACCGGAATAGAATGTGATTTAGACCCGACAAGTTTGAACACTTGTATAATATGGGTAAACTAAACACATTCTGGATTTTGAGATAAAAACGATAAGGTTTGACCCGTTTCGGCTAATTTATGCAAACTAGTTACATAAACCGAACCGAACGCGCAAGACGCGTAACAGGTATCCAAATAGGTTGCGAACAGGTTTCCTAAGTTAATACGCTTTAATTATGTTGTGATATCAGTATGATACCTTCCATAATGCCCAAAACGAGTTAAATCCTTAATTATGCCCCGTAGGGGTATTTTGGTCATTTTAAAGATTATATAAGGGATCATTTAAGCTTCTGTGATCCGGGTCTGAATAAATCAGTAAAATAGTCTATTTTAACATGGTATATCATTTGGTATTAAGTCTTATGTGACAAAAATGGTTTCAAACCCAAACTATGCGTTTAACGCGCTTAGAAAGTCATTTTAAGCGATTTCCGGGTTATACCGGAAATCTGAGTTTTCTAACCAGGTTTTAAAGTTCAAAATACTTCATTTAACATATATGATCAGTAGCCAAAGGTTCGATGCCTAAACGTTATGTAAAACTTGTTTTAAGATGAAAAGGGTATAATCGGTATTAATCGAATCAAGGCGATACCTTTGGTTATGATCAGTTTAAAAATAATTAAAAATCTTCAAAAATCCTAAAATATTCTATTACATCAGTGGAATAAAGGTTTGGTGCCGAAAATCGGGTTTAGATAGGCTATGCGCTAATCGCGCCGATTAATTAATAAAAAGCTTATCGTTTACGCTAACGCGCATATCTCCTAATCTGGACCTCAAACTGATGTCAAATTTTGAGGGCAAGTTTATAAATCAGTAGCCGAGGTCTTCGTCTACTCATATTGTCAAAATTCTCGTTTTACGGTTAAAAGGGCATTATGGTCAATTTTAAGCACTTAACGGAAACGCGCGAATGAATCGGGTAATCAACGAAACAAGTACGGAGGCTTATACTATCATGTAACCTGGTCCTAATGGAACTTTAAGGCATTTCTAAATCTATCAAAACCGGGTCAGAATGGAGGTCAAAGCAGAGAGTCAAACTATGCGACTTTCGGCTCCGAATCGGTTCAAAACAGAAAGTTGTCGAATCAAACAAGTTTAGACAAGTCCGTACACTTATTACCAAGTTATATGAATGATCAAATAGGTTGTATGTGTTCTATATTGCTAATCATGCATAAATTAGACTTTAAACATTCTGTTGACTTTTTAAGTACAAGTTTGACCCGACATTAGACCTAGTTAGATTGGGAATCAGGGGGAACCCTTTTGAGGGTTTATTACCCACATAATTACCAACTCATAACAACTTTCAATTCGACAAATCACTGAGCCATCAATGATTAATAGTTAAGTCAACCGTTAACTACGACAGTTTGACTTTTAAGCTAAAACTAAGCTAAAACTTAATTAAGAAAGGTCAAGCAAACTTACAAGTGTCTAATGCACGACTAGGGAGGCTTGGGGTCTGATCTTTAGCTCTAAAAAGCTCCAGAGATGATCAAATGATGAGTGCAAGAATGTTGCAAACTTGGAGGCCTTATATAGTGATCAAGACACCACAAAGTGTTGACACACAAGTCTACAACCATCCACAACTCATCAACACATGTCCTAGATGTTCTAGGGGTTGTTTAGGGGCCAATCTTGAAGAGGCAAGTCGAATTAATGGGGTTACAAGGGCTGTGGTAGACAAAGAATCAAAGAATATCAATTTCTGTCCAGACAAGGCAGGGGCGTAGCGCCACTGCATGAGCACTTAGTGCTCGCGCTACGCGAGCCCCTAGGGTCATCCAACAAAACTTTCATTAATTGCAGTTTTGGTCCCTGGCCCTTCTAAAGGTCGTTTTCATGTCTTGTTTTGCACATTGAGCCCTTGAAATTATCATATAAGGGCTTTAAGACATTTACCCACTTTGTTAAGTCCCCGGTTAACTTAATTGTTACCCGAAAAGGCCTAACTTTTGACGTTGACGCTTTAACCCCTCGCACACGAATTTGATCATAACTTTCTCATACGATAACGAAACTTTACGAAATTTTTATCGTGCATTCTAGTGAGCATAATTAATCGTTACAAGGCTTCGAGTTTGTCAAAAGGTCACTCAGAGGTATAAATTAAATATGTTGACATATTTAACCCCTGTAGTTTGTAATCTCTCACTTTTTGCTTCGTATGATCCATGATTTATTCGTTTGAAGGTATGAGCATCATGTAGGGTTAACATACAATATATTTATTCACTGTTGACATTTAGAACTCATATATTCACATACTTTCCATGATTGTCAACTTAAATCTTTTTATAATATTCTTTCACACGTCTACACATTTGACACGTGTCTGCACATTATAGGACGTGAATTTTCGAGGTGTTACATCCTCACCCCCTTAAAATAAATCTCGACCCGAGATTTACTGAAATAAGTAAGGGTACTTTTCTTTCATCGTGGATTCAACCTCCCACGTGTATTCGGGACTTCTACGGGCATCCCATTTGACCTTTACCATAGGCACATGCTTCCTTCGAAGCTTCTTAACCTGTCGATCCTCAGTCGACGTAGATTTCCCATCATGTCATGATTATATATGTCATTAAGTGATGGTGTTTCTTGACTTATTGGCGAAACACATCTTTCAGTCACTAGAGTGCAATGTATTGCGAGCTCCGCCAAGCTCCTTAAATATGTTTTAGCTTAAAGGCTACTTGATCTTGATACATTCGATTTCCTTCGAATGATTCTATATATATTTAGAGCTTAACTAGCCTGATAATTTAACAATTTGGCACACCCTTCCTGGGTGATATTTTTTTTTTTTGAACCTTATTCTTAACCAGAATTTTGGAGGGTTGCTATTTTCATTAATCCTTGATTTTCTGCCGAATACTGGCAACTTACAGATGATTAGGGATTTGTATAATCTTATTTGTTGTTTCCAATGCAACTTCCAGATCCTGATAATTGGACTTACCAATTTATTGTCCTAACAATAGATGTTTAACTTTCCATCTATACAAGGTCTCCAAAGGAGCAGCCTTGATGCTTATATATCAACTATTATAGAAAAGCTTATCCTAATGTGAGATGGTTATTCCAACCATTGCTCAAAATTAATCTTAAGGAATAGCTAATCCTTACAGTTAGTCGAACAAATCGATGATCCTGGGCAGCTGATGGCAAATTCTTAATCGTTGTTAAATTAGGGTTGCGGTAATGAATGCATAAGCAAAATGAACCGTCTTTCTTATCATACTCTCGGAATATCGAGTTAGGCTATATGAACCTCTTATCTTAAAGTTTACTTAATCAGGGTTTCGATTATTCTATGATCAACACGGAGTTCTTACAACACTCCAACCCTAGGCGGGATGTTAATCCTAACCCTACTTGACTCTCGAGAGGTAAACATGATAGTCTTAGGAGAAGACAATCAGGGTACAAGGGGTTTACATAGATTCTCCGTATCTCAGGCTCCAGTTCATCCATCAGTGCTTGTGTCAAATAAGTGACACATTTATGTTACTAGTCCACGAATTCTTTAATCGGGAATATTTACTCGGACAATTTCATTCTGGGTATTTTCTTTGAATACCATTAGTTGACTTAATACCATATGATCATTGAGATATCTTTGTGGTTCCATGCATTAAACTTCCATACTGATCAGGCATAGAAGCAATCTATGGAACATATTAAGATACGCCAATCCTCATATAGCGCTTTTGTCATACCATTTGGTATTCGAAATCAGTAGAGATCAAAGAGATATCAATTTCATTTGAATGCATTTATCTGGAGAGAGAGTACATTGGAATTTTATGACTGAAGATTTCTGACAGGAACAGAAGATTAGTTCTGGTGAATTTTCTACCTGTAAGTTTTCCTTACACTTAATATATATATATAGGGTTCTTATGAAAAGTTTTAAAAAAACTTGTTATACTTATAGTTTATGAAGGATTTACTGGTATCCGAACCAAAATAAAAACTCTTAGCATTTAAATCACTGATAAAATGTCCAGGAATGTACCTGATGCCATTATTTATGGACTAGCTCAGGTATTTTAGGCGCTTTCAATCTTAGGCTTTACTTCCTCAGCCGCACTTCCTTTGACAGATTTAGGGCACGTAGTCTTGATGTGGCCTTTCTCATTACAGCCGAAGCAGACTGCATTCATCATGTCCTTGCAGTCCAACGTGTTATGTCCCTTAGACTTGCAGATCCCACAATGTAGAGTTCGAGGCTCAAATCTGCATTTCCCGTAGTGGCGCTTCTTGCAAATCTTGCATACAGGTTTCTGATTGGACTTTTGTTTATTCTTTTTCTTAGAACTCTGGGAGTTATCTACCTCCCTTTTCCTTTTTAGTTCATCCTTTGCATCAGAGGCATGAACGGGATCCTCCTTAAGAGTAAGGAAGTGTGGTCCTAGATAAAATTTGGACCGAGCAGCATGGGGCTCCTTGAACCTTTTCACAGCCTTCTTCACAGCTTTTCCAACAGCTGCGTCTATCATAGTTTGAAGAACATCTTTGGAAATTCTAAGGTTCACAATTTCAGCATCATTAGCATGCGTCGTGTCATCAATGGTGCGATTTACTGTTGTCTTATCCGAGTTTGCCATACTTTCTATTGGTTCCTAACACCAATAAAACAATTTCTTAGTTGAAATCCAACAACTGCTATTTCTCATTCTGGTGGCCTTAATATATATTAACCATGGTGTCAATAACCTATACAGGCTATTATAGCACTAACATTTTTAATGTACATTATTTAAAATATATTAATATTACTTAGCCTAGGTCACAAAAGACCATCAATGGCATTAAAGATTTGGACCTAGTCCATCACTTTTCTGACAGAGGATCAAAACGTCACATCTGTCTTTATTATATTGAAGAATTTAGGTAGCTTGAAAGCTTGCCATAGGAATATCAGAAAAGAGTGATTCCTATTAGATATAAAATATCCATCTAAGGTTTGTTGGAGCATTTTCTAAAGTATCAACGGCCAATTTCTACCTTGTATTAAATGACCGAAGTCCTAATCAGGCGGAGACAACAGTTCTTAACAGTTATCGTTCATTATTGGATCATATGTGCCAGCATCAAATAAATTTCTACATAAAATGCTTGATAAGGAAAGGTACCTGCTATATAGTTATCCTTCTGCACCACCTCCTGGCGTTCATCCGGAAGACTCATGCGTTTGTTTTCCTGGCCTCTCTAGGCTTCTTTATAAGCCTTGAGCAGTTGGTTTTGATGTGCCCTTCCTCGTTACAATTGTAACATGTGGCGTTCTTTAACCCCTTGCAATCTAAGGTTTTGTGACCCTTGGTCTTGCAAATTCCACATAATTTAGCACGTGGGTCGATTGTACATTTTCCGAAATGTTGCTTTTTGCAGTTACTGCATTTGGGTCTGTTATTAGACTGACTCGAGTTCTTCCTAAACTCGGAATCCTTCCCGAGCTCAGAGTTTCCCTTCTTCTTCTTGTTATATCGATGAGAGTTTTCCTCCTCTCTTTCTCTTCTTCCCTCGCCAGAAGCCTTAACAGACTTAATTCTGATTGCATCTAAGGAGAGAGATAAGGATAAGTCCACCGTGGACCTATATGTGGTTGGCCTAGATGCTTTAACACTTCCTTTTATTTCTGGTGCTAGGCCTCCAATGAAACGCGCTATGCGTTTAGGTTCAGGGGTGACTAAATAAGGTACTAGGCGGGACATAGTGTTGAAACTTGTCACATATGCCTGACAATCCAAATTCTCCATGACCAGAGTCAAGAAGTCTGATTCTATCTTTTCTACCTCATGCTGAGGGCAATAGTTTTCCTTGACTAATGCAACAAATTGCTTCCAAGATAAGTTGTAGAGTAGAACCTTTCCCGTGGCTTGGAGCAATGATCTCCACCATGCCAAGGCTTCTCCTTTGAATGATTGTGAAACAAATTTCACAACATCTTGCTCCGCACAACCGCTGATGTCAACAACAGCGTCCATCTCATCGAGCCATGTCATGCAATCGATGGCCCCTCTTTCTCCTGTAAAGTCTCTGGGCTTGCAGGAGACAAAATATTTATATGAACAGGTCTTAACTGATGCCTCTTGATGAAACAAAACTTGTCTAGACGGAATACTTCTTTGATTTGACAAGTCGTGAACATCGTCCTCCCTTGACTCATGTGTTTTAGGAGGGGGCTTACTACGAGTCACAGATAGAGTCTTAGAGTTGGTATCATTTGATTCATCATACTTTCGATCAAGAGCTCGAGTAACAGCATAATCTATTATCGCCTGCAGTTCTGCTCCAGTTACATTAATTCTGGTAGTATCATTGTTCTCCTCCATGTGGCTGTTAACTTCATCTAATCCAGCCATGTAGCTTGATTACTACATAAATATTAAAAATGATTTATTCAGATATTTTTATGGAATCATCATCTTTGACGATTCTTCAACCATGGTGATATAAACCATATTGGTTAACTTGTTAGTTATATTTAATTATTATTTTCCATTATAATTTATCCTAGTATAAAAGACATTAAGGATATTAAAGTGGCACAACGGCCTTGTCCCGAGGACAAATCTGAATTTATAAGCCATGATCGTTTGGGATCGAGGCAAATTTATAAGTAAGTAATAGCACAAAAGGCTTAGTCACGAGGACAGATCTGAATTTATAAGCCATGATCGTTTGGGATCGAGGCATTTTTGGTTTGAACATAGTCGGTTACTTTGCTTGACATAGAGTCGAAGACTACAACCGCCTCTTGTCTTTTTAGGACAATAGATATAGCCCGTGGGCATTTCCCTTCTGAGGGATTGTTATAATATGATCATCTTCTCAGATGCTATTAGTCGAGATCGTATGGATCCTACCGACTATTATGCTTGGACCTGGTCCAATATTTTTAGACAGGAGGTCAAAGACCCCCATTGTCGTTGTCTTATCAGACAACAAGTTTAGCCCGTAGTCACTTCATCACTATCGGATGTTTATAATAATATGATCATCTTATAGGATGACACAAGACATGATTTCTAAATTAGTAGGCTAGTTAAGAAAATTGGAAGAATCCAATATAAGGATGACTGTTGTGATTTTCTCGAATCACATTTGTCAAGAGTGCTAACACGTTCTTAGGTGTTAACAAGGATTTGAATCTAAATTGAGGAACTGCCATCTTGGCCGGGTCTTAATAATGACACAAGGCTAGGTCTTGTCCTTTTTAGATTTTTGCCATTTTATTATACTGGTAGATCTTATAAAAGGAATGTATTTTTCATTTATTTCATTTTTCATGCTTAGAAAGAAAATTTTTAATTTAAATCATTCACTATATAAAAATAAAAGTACAGAGTTGCCCTAAGCGGGACTTGAAAGGAATAACGTTGTCCTCGAGGGAACAGAAAAAAATATATATGTCCTTATAAGGACTATCAAGGAAACGATCTTCAGCAAAAGGAGTTTCCTCTTCATTCTATTTCTGAATGATTTCTCCTTGGTTGCACGTTTCATCCTGGCCGCGGTACGAAGCTCAGCATTTCAAGGCTCCGGGTGTGGAGAATTCCTATTACGGCTTCTTCGCTTGACGACGTATCCAATATATATAAAAATTGGAAGCAAAATTTTCCAGATTAGGATTGAGAATATTCCTATGTTAAGTCTAGACTCAGAAGGTCAAGGAATGTGCTAATGTGTCATTGAGATTAAACACAAAGGCTAGTGTTTAATTCACTCAATGTTGGCTCTGATACCAACCTGTCACACCCCAATATTTCCACGTTTCAACAGTGGGCCCGGTAGGGGAGTATCGTGACGTAGTTGATATCATCATAGTCAAACAACACAATATATAAATGCACAGCGGAAGCAAAAGATAAATATATTACATTCCGAATATAAAGTAATATCAAAGTATTACAACGGAAAGTAAAGGATCCACAGGCGGATCAAATAAAAGAAACTGTTCAACAGACTTCAGGCATCTAGAACTTGCAAGATTCCTTAATAACGCCCTGAGCTTCCAGCCAATTACGTTCAGTACCTGTCACTTAACCTTTTTGGAAAATACGTCAGTTTACACTGGTAAATACAATTAACTGACTCATTTTGGAAAATGGTTTAAAATTGGTTTGGATGCACATGGCATAAACATTTTATAGCTTGATTAAAATGCACAGAGGCAAAATTAATCTTTTATACTTAGGACAATTTTATTAATAAAAATCTTGTATCCGATTTACATGGTTGTCCAACATTTAGGGCCGGTGATTATACAATACAAGCCGGACAAGATTAATCGACACACCACAAATATAATATCACAAGAAGACACCCTTACGAGTGAGTATACGTTTTACATATGCAACAGGAGGTGTTTTGTCTACACCTTGTGCTTACGTCGTGGCCATTCACTTTCTAAAATGAGCCAAGGATATCCAGGACACGGTCATTAACCCCCAATGTTATTTGTTATCAATCAATACAGATTAAAACGAGATTATGCAATTTAATCATCTCCGATTAAAAGGTTTCTACACCCGACCAAGCGGTATTTTTATAATACCGTATCTCAAGCCCGTATAAGGGAAAATAAGTTAAAAGTATTTACCTGAGCTAGCAATGCAATTTATACTCAGCCGTATATTCTAATCAGCAAGCACAAGTACTTCTACTGGGGCTCTCAATCTGGAACGAAGGTTTTATTAACCTATTAGATTCCTAACGGGTCTTATTTAAGTCGTAACTTAGACCGGTTAGTTTTAAGGAAGGTTTACGGTTCAAACGCATGATTAAGCGAAGACCGGAATAGAATGTGATTTAGACCCGACAAGTTTGAACACTTGTATAATATGGGTAAACTAAACACATTCTGGATTTTGAGATAAAAACGATAAGGTTTGACCCGTTTCGGCTAATTTATGCAAACTAGTTACATAAACCGAACCGAACGCGCAAGACGCGTAACGGGTATCCAAATAGGTCGCGAATAGGTTTCCTAAGTTAATACGCTTTAATTATGTTGTGATATCAGTATGATACCTTCCATAATGCCCAAAACGAGTTAAATCCTTAATTATGCCCCGTAGGGGTATTTTGGCCATTTTAAAGATTATATAAGGGATCATTTAAGCTTCTGTGATCCGGGTCTGAATAAATCAGTAAAATAGTCTATTTTAACATGGTATATCATTTGGTATTAAGTCTTATGTGACAAAAATGGTTTCAAACCAAAACTATGCGTTTAACGCGCTTAGAAAGTCATTTTAAGCGATTTCCGGGTTATACCGGAAATCTGAGTTTTCTAACCAGGTTTTCAAGTTCAAAATACTTCATTTAACATATATGATCAGTAGCCAAAGGTTTGATGCCTAAACATTATGTAAAACTTGTTTTAAGATGAAAAGGGTATAATCAGTATTAATCGAATCAAGGCGATACCTTTGGTTATGATCAGTTTAAAAATAATTAAAAATCTTCAAAAATCCTAAAATATTCTATTACATCAGTGGAATAAAGGTTTGGTGCCGAAAATCGGGTTTAGATAGGCTATGCGCTAATCGCGCCGATTAATTAATAAAAAGCTTATCGTTTACGCTAACGCGCATATCTCCTAATCTGGACCTCAAACTGATGTCAAATTTTGAGGGCAAGTTTATAAATCAGTAGCCGAGGTCTTCGTCTACTCATATTGTCAAAATTCTCGTTTTACGGTTAAAAGGGCATTATGGTCAATTTTAAGCACTTAACGGAAACGCGCGAATGAATCGGGTAATCAACGAAACAAGTACGGAGGCTTATACTATCATGTAACCTGGTCCTAATGGAACTTTAAGGCATTTCTAAATCTATCAAAACCGGGTCAGAATCGAGTTCAAAGCAGAGAGTCAAACTATGCGACTTTCGGCTCCGAATCGGTTCAAAACAGAAAGTTGTCGAATCAAACAAGTTTAGACAAGTCCGTACACTTATTACCAAGTTATATGAATGATCAAATAGGTTGTATGACTTCTATATTGCTAATCATGCATAAATTAGACTTTAAACATTCTGTTGACTTTTTAAGTACAAGTTTGACCCGACATTAGACCTAGTTAGATTGGGAATCAGGGGGAACCCTTTTGAGGGTTTATTACCCACATAATTACCAACTCATAACAACTTTCAATTCGACAAATCACTGATCCATCAATGATTAATCGTTAAGTCAACCGTTAACTATGACGGTTTGACTTTTAAGCTAAAACTAAGCTAAAACTTAATTAAGAAAGGTCAAGCAAACTTACAAGTGTCTAATGCACGACTAGGGAGGCTTGGGGTCTGATCTTTAGCTCTAAAAAGCTCCAGAGATGATCAAATGATGAGTGCAAGAATGTTGCAAACTTGGAGGCCTTATATAGTGATCAAGACACCACAAAGTGTTGACACACAAGTCTACAACCATCCACAACTCATCAACACATGTCCTAGATGTTCTATGGGTTGTTTAGGGGCCAATCTTGAAGAGGCAAGTCGAATTAATGGGGTTACAAGGGCTGTGGTAGACAAAGAATCAAAGAATATCAATTTCTGTCCAGACAAGGCAGTGGCGTAGCGCCACTGCATGAGCACTTAGTGCTCGCGCTACGCGAGCCCCTAGGGTCATCCAACAAAACTTTCATTAATTGCAGTTTTGGTCCCTGGCCCTTCTAAAGGTCGTTTTCATGTCTTGTTTTGCACATTGAGCCCTTGAAATTATCATATAAGGGCTTTAAGACATTTACCCACTTTGTTAAGTCCCCGGTTAACTTAATTGTTACCCGAAAAGGCCTAACTTTTGACGTTGACGCTTTAACCCCTCGCACACAAATTTGATCATAACTTTCTCATACGATAACGAAACTTTACGAAATTTTTATCGTGCATTCTAGTGAGCATAATTAATCGTTACAAGGCTTCGGGTTTGTCAAAAGGTCACTCAGAGGTATAAATTAAATATGTTGACATATTTAACCCCTGTAGTTTGTAATCTCTCACTTTTTGCTTCGTATGATCCATGATTTATTCGTTTGAAGGTATGAGCATCATGTAGGGTTAACATACAATATATTTATTCACTGTTGACATTTAGAACTCATATATTCACATACTTTCCATGATTGTCAACTTAAATCTTTTTATAATATTCTTTCACACGTCTACACATTTGACACGTGTCTGCACATTATAGGACGTGAATTTTCGAGGTGTTACAATTCCCTTAACCCCCACCAGGTAGCCAACATATCTCTATATAGACCGTAGAGATATAAATGGTGAAAATCTTTTACTTTATATAGACAGTAAAGTAATGCCAAGACACCACGGACAAATGATAAAGAAGTTTCACCTTCAACATAAGAAACTAGTTATTAAAGTCATTAATACAAAAACAAATAAAAAGTGCGAAAAGATTAAAAATCAAAAGTATTACATTAAATGCGTGTCTTCACCAAGTGATGTAAGAGACTTAGCCAAACAATGCCTTTGATTGACAAGAACTCTTAGGATAAATCTTGGATCCCGAGACTACTACACACACTCTAAGGTGGATGATGGATAATGGTGGTGGATGTGGGTGTTGTAGTGGTGGTGGAGTGGTGGCAAAGTAGAAGCCCGGCCATAGCCCCATGTCCGCTGGACACGCCCCCGTGGCTATCCTCTTTCTCTTCCTTCATTAATTGCAATTGTCTACATTAGGCTCCACACGGTCCCGTGTTCGCTGGGCACGGCCCCGTGTGTAGAAGCGTATCTGTACTATCAAGATTTGCAAGATTTTGTGAATCTTAGAGTTGACCACGCCCCGTGCTGAGCTGGGCACGCCGTGGTGGGAATAGAAGCTTCCACAGCTTTGTCCATTTTGTTTTTGCTTGAGGAGATGCTGTCGAGGGGTCGGGCATGCCACGTTTATTCCTTATCTTTGTATTTATGTTAGTTTTTGCTGCATATTTGTTCCTTTTGTTCATTTAAGCTCGTTTGGTCCTGAAAATACAAAAGGAAGACAAAAGAACACTTTTTCCAACATTAGTACTAAAAAAAGGTTAGTTTTATGCCTCATTTGATGTAATTTATATGTTGCATTTTACACACATCAAAACGCTTTGTCCATCAGCCTTTGGTAGGTTTCCCCTGCGTTCCTCAGGCCAAAGGGCATTTTTGTGTAGCAAAATATGCCGACATCGGTGAAGAACGCTGTCTTTTCTTCATCTTCCTTTGCCATTTGGATCTGGTCGTACCCCT
Source organism: Helianthus tuberosus (assembly GCA_030545235.1). Classification (NCBI taxonomy): domain Eukaryota; kingdom Viridiplantae; phylum Streptophyta; class Magnoliopsida; order Asterales; family Asteraceae; genus Helianthus; species Helianthus tuberosus. The sequence goes on from CM060393.1 coordinate 7,292,920, forward strand.
TATAAGCGTCCAAGACACACTTGAAACGATAGGGGACCAATGAGTCAACCTTAAAGTCAATTTCAAGCAGCGAGTATGCGTCCTTTGGGCACGCCTTGTTTAAGTCTTTGTAATCGACGCACATCCTCCATGTGCCGTCTGTCTTCTTGACCATGACCGGGTTGGGTACCTAGGTATGGTAATTTGTTTCCCTAAGGATCCCTACTTCAGTCAACTTTAACACTTCTTTAACAATTGCCTCTTTTCTGTCAGGAGCCATGCTACGTCTTCGTTGAGCTATGGGTTTTATCCCGGGTAAAGTGGATAGCCGGTGCTCGGCTCTGTCAGGCGGTATGCCAGTCATGTCCCCATGCTCGAAGGCGAAAATATCCATGTTATTACGAAGCAAGATCTTGAGCCTTTCCCTTGTTTCCGGAGAAAGGGTATCACCGATGGTGACCATTTGATCCTGGTGGTCGGTGTTCAAAACCCACCTTTCTGGTCCTATTACTCCTGTTGGCCTTTGTCGGCATCTTTTTGTATTCATTACTTCGCCGATATGATCACGACACACTATTGCCACTCCCCTTGGGGTCGGGAACTTCATTAATCCTCGCGCCGTTGAAACAATGGCATCGAGTTTTCCTAGTGTGTAACGTCCGATGATGACGTTATAGTGTGATTCTACCCTGACTACAAGGAAGTGTATAATTATCGTCCTTTCGCATGGAGCCTCCCCAAATGTCACCGGGAACCTAATTTGTCCGATGGGATCCACTTTTTCTCCAGTAAAGCCCCTAATAGGGGCATGAATTAGTTTGAAGAGCGCTCGATCTTCTCTCTGCATTCGGTTGAAACAGTGCTCATATATAATGTCTTTCGAGCTTCCCGTATCTATCAGTATTCTTGTCATATGTTAATCACCTACTGATGTAGTGATTACGAGCAGATCTGTGCTTATACGGGTATCACGTTGTCTAGGCCCAGCGCGAATGTCGACTGACATCCATTGTTCAAGGATTTCAAATCCTCTCTTCGTTCCTCTTACGTCCTTGATGTAAACCATGTTCATTTCCCGCTTCTTGCCTGACTTTCACTCTTCGTCCTTTACCGTTGTAGGACCCTGCTTAATGTCTTTGACCAGGTGTGCTAACTTACCTGATTTGAGTTAATACTCGATCTGCTTTTTTAACTGATAGCAGTCATTGGTGTCGTGTCCCCGTCCCTTATGATATTCACAGTATTTGGACGAGTCCTTCCTAACTGAGTCTTTCAAGGGCTTAGGCGGGTTAAGCTTGAGATTTTCGGACGCCACGATCTCTGATGGCGTCTTACTTAATGTAGGGTAGTCAGTCTTCGTTCCGCTTGAGGAATAGTCACTTTTTGACGCCGCATTTCGAGGCTTGTCATACCTGCCCTGAGACTCAGTATGAAGCCCCCTAGAGAACCTCCCGCTCTGAGTTTTAATCTTTCCCCCATGCGGTACAATTCTTTTTTCTTGTTAGCGGCGTTGCTGGCTATGATCGATTTTTCTTGACGCACATATACCTTGGTGTTGTAACCCTCGACCCCTGCCTCAGGAGGCGGGCAGCCGCGACACGCAGAGCGGGTGGTATCGGTGTTTATTAATTTGGCAGCGGAAATGAGACATCAGGACCGTAGTTAGGAAATATTTTATCAGAGTTAAAACACCAAACTTTTCATAATAAATAAATAAATGGGATAAAACCCAAGTTTTCATTACATTTATTGGGATAAACCCTAGTTTATCGAAAAACAAAACTCCTTTTTATTTAGGTAACTTTTATAGCCACTTTTCCAAGCCTTCAGTACTCTCCAGCTGGCTTCTATTAGCTTAATATTAAGTTACCAGAAACGCGTTTTAAAAAGATTTTTATCAGTGAGAAATACTCGCGAGTGCATCCCAGTTTAATCAAAACAGTTTTATCACTTTACAGTATTGAGGGCATCTGCAATTACATTTGTTTATATCTATCCAATTACCCCTTTGGTACTGTCAATCCTAACTTGTGGTCATGCTACTATTCCAATAGTAACGAGTTTCAAGTAATGTATACAAAACTCCAACATACCGGCAGTAATGGTAGAGTTACAAATACTCAATTACTATTAAGTGTAATTTAAAACATTTGAGGTTTTGGTAAAAAAACATTTTGACTCACAAAGATATACTTAAATAGGTGACAAAATGAGAATGTACTCACATTGTTTACTTAGGTATAACTAAGGCTTCCTGGTGAATCTCCTGGTTATTATCTATTAAAATTAAACAATGCACACGTCTTAGTAAAATAACCCAAATCACATTAACCGTACAACTCGAGACAGAACTCCAATGACTGAGTCAGGCAGAGTCTTGACATGCATTAAGGAGTCCTAGATCAATCAGGTGTAACACGAGACAGAACTCCAATGATTGAGTCAGGCAGAGCCTTGACATGCGTTACGGAGCCCTAAATCAATCGTGTAGGGTAACAAATAGGGTTATAATACTTACAACGAGGCAGAGCTTCGCTTTATAGGGGTATAATACCCGAGTATTCTATTATATGTTGAGAGAGAAAAGAAAGTTTTGAACGGTGAGAAATGAGGCTGAAACCTCAATTTATAGGCCTGACGAGAGGCGGCTCGCGACCCGCGAAGCCTCCCTCTATCTCTCTCGCGGCCCGCGAGGAGAGTAGATTAGGTCCTAGCCTTGACCAGTTAGCATACTAGCCTCGACACACGTTAGGACACGTGGCTGGCTAGGTGTCCGGCAAGTTACCAGGTGTCGCGCCCCGCGACAGACCCAAGGAAGTGGGTCGCGGCCCGCGAGGGCACCCTGTTTGTGCTTTTATTTGATTTTTTTATATATATAAAAGTATTTAGGGCTGTTTAACGCGTATACGAGGTATAACAGGAACGTTTGGGGTTATGTTAAGGGGTTTTAGGAGGGTTGTTATATCCTCCCCACCTTGTTTTAGATCTCGTCCTCGAGGTCTACTGGAACAGATGTGGGTATTTCTTTTGCATCTCTAATTCAAGCCCAAGTGTATTCTGGTCCCCTCTTGAAATTCCATTTTACTTTGACTAGAACTAGAACTTTTTGGGCAAATTTCTAAAGTTGGGATGCATCGAGGAAAGCCCGGAAATCATCAACGAATAACTTCATTATTATATTTTATTTTCTGATTTAAATGTGAAGATTTAAGGTATGCACACACTTTATTATTATTATATATATGAAAAGAAAGTTCCCATCAACAGTAAATGAATTTTTTTGAAGATTTGTTTTTTAGTAATATTTTATTTAGTGTTTATTTGATTTTTTATTAATAATATTTATATATTAAAATAGAGAGTTCATGAATAATAAATAACTTTTTTTAAACTATTTGTTTTGGGTACTGTTCATTTAATATATTTTTTTAAATAATTTGTGTATGTTAATTTTTTAAAAATAATCTAAATACACATCTATGTATTTTTTCCAACATTCCGATATAAATCTTACTGAAGATGGATATCGTGCTGCCACTATACCGAAAAGAAAACCGATTACACAACATAAGTGTTGGTATTCATATTTATGGTTTTCAGTAAATCTTACTGAAAGTAGACACTGTGTGGCTACTGTACCGAACGTAAAACTGAACGAACAACATCGATATTTGGTACCGGTATTTATATTTTTGCTTTTAGTTTCAACAAACTGATAGTATCACTATTAATTGTATTGTACCATATTGAGTCGGACCCAATAACATCGGTATTGGCACCGTGTTCGTTTTATGGTTTTCGGTCGATGTAGAGCAGATGTTGATTGCTATACCGAATGCATGTATTGTGTCAGTATGAAATAATAAACCGAATCGATACCGATCGAGATTCCGCCGCGAAGCGCGGGGGAAATCAACTAGTTATTATACATATGAATAGAAACTTAAGATGAATAGTAAAATATTAATATTTTTATTAATAATAAGCATCAATATTCAATATATGTTATTTTTTATTAATTATTAATTATTAGTAATAAGATTTACATCGAATATATATCAATATTGATATGATTTTTTAATTCTCTAATTATATTTGGTAATAGTATTTCTAACTAACTTCGCAATATTATTGTTTTTTACTTTTGATAAACTGACTCGGTATCGCTATCATATCGTACCATACCATACCCGAACAACATGGATACTGTACCTTTATTCATTTTAATAATGTCCGGTTTTGATAATTATTCATTCATACAACTTTGTCTGCGACAATAAATGAATATCGGTACCAGTTTCGTGACGATCTGAACCAATTGATATCCTTCGAACAACATCAGAGCCGGTACCAGTGACGGTGTTCATTTTTATCGGTTCCAGCCGATGTAAAACACGTGTTGATTTCTATAAAGAATGCATGTATCATACTGGTACTACAACAAATCAAATCAATACCCATCGAATGCCCGCGATAACGTAGCGCCGCAACGCGCATGCAAATAGCCTAGTTTAGTATAAAAGTTATATTTATGTAAATATATGTACTCACACATTTAGTATTAAGTAAAAGTGAAATAAATAATAGGCTCATTTAGGCTCGTGAGACGGTTCAAGCTCCATAAGTGAAGCTCGTGTTCGTGCTCATATACTAAACAACCTTATTTTTAGATGATATTGAGTAGCTCGTGGGTCTACGACTCTGTTTTAATCATGTGATAAAGCTTTTTGTGATAAAGGGGATCCAAGGACCTTCCACTAATTTCATCCGCGTGATGTGTAAAAGACACAGAAGTTGATAGCTAGAACAACTTTTGTACCTACCTAAACAATAATAATGTCTATATGTATTTAGACACATACACACTAGGAGACTCCGAACCAGAGAAACAAGACCATTAAAACACTCATCATCAACAATGGCTGCTGAACTTATGGAGACTCTCAAAGAAGCCATCACCGGACTCTCTCCCACTACTTTCTTCACTTTACTCGCCACCGGTGTCACCGTCTACTACATCGTTTCCGTTTTCTTCAGAAGATCCTCCCATCGCCATCAACAACACAGCCCAATGTCTTCCGAAGAAGAAGACGTGCTGCAAAGCAGGTGCAGTATCATCAGTTTTTTAAGTGTTTGATTTACCATTACTCTTATGCCTTTTTGAAAAAAAAAAAGTAAAGTTTTAATGGCAGATTTATACTCTTGCTTTTATTATACTAATTCCAAACAAATTCTGATCTACAGATCAATGGCATCTTCATCCTCCTCCTCTTCTCACTCATTGAAACATGAAGTATTTCTAAGTTTTAGAGGAGAAGACATCCGCAGGAACTTTGTGGATCATCTCTACATGGCTCTTGTACAACAAGGAATCCAAACATACAAGGATGATGAAACACTTCCTCGGGGTGAGCGAATCGGTCCAGCCCTCTTGAAAGCTATCCAAGAATCACGGATCGCCGTTGTTGTATTCTCTCAAAACTATGCGGATTCATCTTGGTGCTTGGACGAGCTTGTACATATTATGGAGTGCGTGGACACCAGAGGGCAAATCGTGATTCCCATATTTTATCACGTGGATCCATCGGATGTGAGAAAACAAAATGGGAAATATGGAAAAGCATTTTCCAAACATGAGAGGAAAAATAAGCAAAAAGTTGAATCATGGAGAAAAGCTCTGGAAAAGGCTGGCAATCTTTCTGGATGGGTCATCGATGAAAACAGGTAATTTTCTCTCTTTTTTTATTTAAAACATTTTTATGCTTAAGATATTTGCATTCTATAACGAGTAGATTTAATGAACTAATTACCCTTACACTTAACTGCAAAAAGTAACAAGGTTAGTGTTAGGGGTCAAAACCGTTATAAAATGCAACCTCGGGGTCTGATATGTTAAAAGATTCTTTTTTGGTCTAAAATGGTTAAACTAACTAAACCACAAAGGCCAAAACAGTAATTTACTCTATTTGATAAATGACAATGAGTTGATTTAAGTTTTGTTTTCACCGTTGATAAGTCAAATGGGCAAAATTTGATAACAACAATAAAACAGGTCAAATAAGTTGGGAGTAGCCAGATTTACCAAAAAATAGTTACTATCATAATAAGTTAGATTTTAACATTTGTAAGTAGATTTAACGCGTTAATAGTTTATATGACTCAAAGGGAAGTGTTAAAAAGTGTTTAATTTACAGAGCCAAGTTTTTTAAAATGTAAAAAAATGCATATGATTGGGAGCTGTTTTTTTATAAATATAAATATTGAAAGACTAAAGCAAAGCTGGTAGTGGTTATCAGTACTTTCTGAATTAACGAGACCCTCACCTCATTAAGGGAGTGGGAGCATGTTCTAAATTAGGGATGAGCAAATCGTACCGGGAACCGGTACCATTATCGAAGTTACCGAACCGCGTACATTTTTGGTACCGATTCGGTACCGACTTTTGACATTTTCGGTATCGGTATTTACCGGTTCGGTACTGAACATGTACCATGCTTGTCCCTATTCTAAATTCTAATTATTTGTATTTACCCATCGCGCAGTCATGAAGCAAAATGTTTCAAAGAAATTGTTGGTACAATTTCTAGTAGCCTGCCTACACTAAGTACAAACGTCAATAAAGACCTCATTGGAATAGAGATCCGCTTACAAGATCTTATATCAAAGTTGGAAATTGGGTCGGGTGGTGTGCGCATGGTTGGAATATGGGGAGTTGGGGGTGGTGGTAAGACTACTCTCGCATCTGCTGCTTATGCGGAAATCTCTCACCAATTTGAAGCTCACTGCCTTCTTGAAAATATTCGTGAAGAATCAAGCAAGCATGGTTTGACAAAGTTGCAAGAAAAAATTCTCTCACTTGTTTTGAAAACAAAAGACGCTGTGGTAGGGAGTGAGATAGAAGGAAGAAGCATGATAGAAAGAGGGTTACGTAATAAAAGTGTTTTAGTTGTTCTTGACGATGTTGATGACCTCAAGCAACTAGAGGCTCTAGCCGGATCACATGCTTGGTTTGGTAAGGGGAGCAGGATAATAATTACAACGAGGGATGAGCATTTGCTAACTCGCCATGTAGACACGATATACGAAGTGAGTTTGTTATCACATGACGAGGCTATGGAGCTCTTCAACAAACATGCATATCGGAAAGATAAACCTATAGAAGATTACGAGATGCTTTCGAAAGATGTAGTTTCTTATGCTAGTGGGCTCCCATTAGCACTTGAAATTCTAGGTTCTTTTCTATATGATAAAAACAAGGATGAGTGGAAGAGTGCATTGGCCAAGTTAAAATGCATCCCAAATGTTAAAGTCACCGAAAGACTCAAAATAAGTTATGATGGACTTGAACCCGACCATCAAAAAATATTCTTAGATATTGCTTGTTTTTGGAGGGGAGAGGAGATGGATGAGGCAATGATGGTGCTTGATGCTTGTAATTTACACCCTCGTATAGGGGTGAAGGTGTTGATTCAAAAGTCTCTCATAAAAGTTTCAGATGGACGATTTTCTAAACAAAAAGTATTTGATATGCATGACTTGGTAGAAGAAATGGCTCACTACATTGTTAGAGGGGCACACCCTAATCATCCTGAAAAGCATAGCAGGATTTGGAAGGAGGAAGATATTGAATACCTCTGTGATATGGGGGCAGATGCAGTGCCAATGGTTAAATTAACTTTGCAATAAAATATTTCATATATATCTGCATCAAATGACACTTGTGTATAATGTTACTGACACAATTGGTTCCCTTGCTTAATTAACACAGGAAACTGAAGTAGTAGCTTTCCATAGTACTATTATTATTCATCCGGGTCTATCTGATGTTGTTGCAAACATGAAGAAACTTCGGTGGATTAGTTTTCATCAGTATCCGTCATCTTCATTCCCATCAATTTTTCAGCCAAGAGAGCTTGGTTATCTAGATTTGTCATTCAGCAGACAAAAAGAACTGTGGCATGGGTATAAGGTAGATAAATATTGTTGTTTCACAAATCATTGCAATAAAACTGTGAAATGAAATTATACTTTCATACTGAAGGGAGATTTTTGGGCAAAGATTGATGAAAATTATCATACTTTCTCTATAAAATTAGAGCTCGATTAGCTTAATTTAGATTGAATGGTTTAAAGAAACTTTTGATGATATGGCCAGAAATTAATAAATTAACAAAGTGTCTGAAATGTAATATTCTGAAGGTAGATTTTTGGGCAAAGATTGATGAAAATTATCGACGATATGATGTAAAAATGATTTGATGTTTTAAGCAATTGGAATTTACTATGAATGTTAAAGAGGCTGTTATTATAAGATATTAAGATGGTAAAAATTTTGTATAAATTAAGAGCTCCTGCCTAATGATCCATGGGCAAAGAAGTATGCCAATGATAAAATGTATTTGACTTTTGCTACTTGTCTTGAAACAGCATCTACCAAATTTGAAAATTCTTCATCTTACTTATTCAGAGAACCTAATCAGGACACCAGATTTTGACGGTCTTCCATGTCTTGAAAGATTGATTTTAGTGAGTTGTAAGGGTTTAGAAGAGGTTCATCCATCAATTGGATATCATAAAAGTCTTGTTTTCGTGGATATGAGCAGATGTGAAGGACTTAAAAGCTTTCCACCCATCATACAGATGCAAATGTTGGAGACTCTTGATCTCTCTTATTGCAGTAAACTTCAACAGTTTCCGGATATCCAGTCGAACATGGTTAGCTTGGTAACCCTTCATTTGCATTTAGTTAGTTAGTTGTTGTTTTGAGTTTGTTACACATCTACAAACAGAGGTGTCTCTGTAGATTAAAAACAAATTAGCTTAGTTTCAGTTTCCTGTATAGTCAACATTACACGAATGCCAAATGCTTTAAAGAAACTTTTGATGATATTGCGCAGAGGTAATAAATTTAATATTACAAGGAAATTCTAAGCGTAGATTTTTGGGCAAGAGGATCGAGGAGACTTTTAGACTATATGATGTTTTAAGCAATTGGAATATACTTTGCATGTTACAGAAGAACAGAGGTTGTTATTATAAGATGTTATATCATATGCTAGTTTAAGTTTATGTATAAATTAACAACTCATGTCCTGCCTAATGATCGATCAATGGTCCATGGGCAACAAGTATGCCAATGTGAAAGGAAATTGTTGTATACTTAATTATTTATTTCACTTTTCCTACTTTTCTTGAAACAGAGTCTACCAAATTTAAAAACTCTTGATCTTGAACACTGTGGAAACCTAATCACGACACCAGATTTTGAAGGCCTTCCATGTCTTGAGAGATTGATTTTAGATGGTTGTAAGAGGTTAGAAGAGATTCATCCATCAATTGGATATCACAAAAGGCGTGTTTTCGTGGATATGAGCTACTGTAAGAGACTTAAAAGGTTTCCACCCATCATACACATGAAAAAATTGGAGACTCTTAATCTCTGTTTTTGCAAGGAACTTCGACAGTTTCCGGGTATCCAGTCGAACATGGATAGCTTGGTAACCCTTAATTTGAGTTGGACTGGTATACATATAATCCCACCGTCAGTTGCACGATTTTGTACCAACCTTGTTTCCTTACATTTAAGTGGCTGTCATAAACTGGATCTCAGTGGTTGTTATTTGGGGTTACAATCTTTTCATCAAGACGGGCCTGTGAGGCTGAACCTACCCCAGTTTCCACGTTCATTAAGGAAATTAAATCTTAGTAGGTGCAGTTTGGGAGATGGAGACATCCCATCTGATATATTTTGTGAGTTATTAAACCTACAAGTTCTAAACCTAAGTGGAAACAACTTTTCAAGATTACCTTCTGGCCTCTCTCAAATCCCGTGTCTCAAGTATCTTGATCTGTCACTCTGCGAAAGCCTTGTAGAATTGCCAGACCTCCCATCAAGCATAGCTATTCTCAACGCAGCAGATTGTGACTCACTTGAAATTGTAAGAGATTTATCATACTATAAATGGTTGTGGAAAGTCTTACTTTGGGGTTGCTATAAGTTGATTGGTGGTGAGAGGGTACTACATTCTATGCTTGAGGTATAACTTTTATCTTGTTTTTGAAGTTCAATCATTTTTTAATTTACAATATAGGGTCAAGTTATTCTACAAAGACTTCTAATTGTAAGAAGTGTAAGAAGGATTTATAGAGTGACAAGTGTCCAATAACCTAAAACTAAACCCACTACATCACCACCAAAAACCTAAACACCCACCCCCACCCCCACCCCACCCCACCACCACCCAAAAACCTAAACCCCCCCCCCCCCCACCCAAAAACCTAAACCCCCCCAACCCCCCCCCCCCCCCCCCCCCCCCCCCGCAAAAAAAAAAAAACAAAAAAAAAACTATACCTCACCAAAAAAACCCCCAAAAAACCTAACCCCCCCCCCCACCTCCACCCCCCAAAAACCTAAAAAAACCTAACCCCCCCCCCCCCCCCCCCCAAAAAAAACCTAAAAAAACCTAACCCCCCCCCCCCCCCCCACCCCCAAAAAACCTAAAAAAAAAATATAAAAAAAACTAAACACCCACCCCCACCCCCACCACCACCCAAAAACCTAAACCCCCACCCCCCACCCCCTCGGCAAAAAAAAAAAAAAAAAAAAAAAAAAAAAAAAAAAAAAAAATTTTTTTTTTTTTTTTTTTTTTTGTGGGTGAGGTGGGGGGGGGTGGGCGGGGTGGGTGGGGGGGGGGGTTGGTGGTGGTGGATGTTTAAGGTTTTTTTTTTTTTTTTTTTAGTGGGTTTTTTTGTGTAGTGGGTTTTTTAGGTTATTGGACACTTGTCACTCTATAAATCCTTCTTACACTTCTTACAATTAGGATCCTTTGTATTTGATCCTAATCCTTACAATATAATAATAGTGTTCATCATAATTGGAATGAAAACGTGGCAGGGAAATGCAGCTAAAGATCGCTTTATGAGTGTCGTACTTCCCGCGGTTGAACCATCGCCACGTATTTTTACGAGATTAGTTACATTGCAACTTCCAAGCAACTGGTACAGTGACTTTAGTGGACTTTTATTATTCTTATGTGATGATGATGATGAGTATAGGTTTAGTCATGACATAGATATTAAGCAGGAGACGTCCACATATGATTACTCTGAAGAGTCGGATGAAGATTGGGAACAATGTAACTATGAAATGGTGGGTTATGTACCCTTTAATTCATTGCGGCACATCCCATGGTTGAATCCTACATACACTAAAAATATTTCATTTCAGACTAATTACGGTGTTGGTCTTAATGTGGAACTTGTTCGTAGAAAAAATAAAATAGTTGATTTAAACGAAAACCCAATCGATTACTCAGAATGTTGGGATGAAGAAGATGAAGATAGAAAGATATTTGAGATCATGTATGATTCACAGTCCTCTGATATTCATATTGTATGGAATCATGAATAGTTGACCTGGGCATTAGTGTTGCTGGTATATTTTGTTTCAAGGATCATCAACAACTATTTGTAGATCTCAGTTTCAACATTATTGGGCCCACATTTTGTTACCATTTCCAGTTTGTGTTTGCTTTAGCAACATTATTGCAGTCTACCAAAAAAGTTGTAATAAATTTTTCTTTATTATCCCATAAAACTTCACATCCTATACTCCCAGGTTTCATATATCGTTTTTGTTAGTTGTTGCTCCCTTTTGTGCTACTATCGTATGTGTAAGCAACAAAGGCATGTTATTTGTAGAGGAGGATACAAGACGGGTCAAAATAAGTTAAGAGTTGGAACGACATTTTTATACGGGCCAAAATTGGGTTGGTTCTCCACAAACACTTTTTTTCTATTTTGATATATATTTTTTTCAATTTTAGTATATTGACTATCATACAAAAACAGTATTGTTACAATAATATTGATAAAAGGTTATTAGATTTTATCACACAACTATTGGCTATTGGCCGCTGGCACCCTCAAATATCACTTTGACGTACGTCAACCCAACTTAACACTTAGTGTGTTCTATCACCAAGTCGTTAACTAATCACTAACTTTTGATCCTGTTACTATACTTTTGGGGGTGTCATAGAGATCTTAAGAATGTTTTGGTATGATGAATTGATGAGTGATGACTCGTCCAATAGAGTCCGTTATGGTGTTTGTTACGGTACGGATGTGTTTTACTTCAACCAAAAACATTAAAACCGAATAATGAGAGAGGTACCAATGTTGGCATGTGTTTGGTTCGTGTTGATGTAGTAGCTTACAATACTAAAAAATGTTATATTTGAATACAACTCCAAACAGAATTTTTGTTTAAATGTTGATAAATAGTTTATTTAACATGTCGGCATATTCCTACTTTTTTTTAAACGTAAGTTATTGAACGAAAATAAAACTTAATGAAAAATAAATGTTAAAAACGTATATTTTTTATAATATAATAGGTGAAACTGAAATTAAAAAAAAACAAATAATATTTATTGAATAGTGCCCCGCACACGCAGTGGCGAAGCTTGAGATTTCCGACCGGGGGGTCGAAAACGTACACACCCAAAAATTTCTATAAAACGGGGGGTCGAAAACGTATATACCCAAAAATTTCTATACGAAAACTACATACTCTCCACTACTGAGCGAAAAGTTCAGGGTGTCGGCCGCCCCCTCCCGCCCCACTATCCTACGCCCTTGCACACACGAACCGACATTGCGAATTAATATCAAGTAAATCAATGATAGATCGATCACTATATAATACAAGTGGGAAACTCGCGCGTTGCGGCGGAGTCAACACTTTGCAATAGAATTTATAAAAAGTGGTCGGTAGAAACCGCTAGATGCTTTCAAGTTTCAAATTATCATCGATTCAACACATACCGTAATAGCCAACACTCCTTTAACCAATTTTAAAGTACATAATGTTCGAACAAAGAACAGAAGCTATCAACGGTTGATTTCGTTACATAGGAGCAACTGTTTTTTTGAATAAAGGGATGATCCTGAAGACTCAACCGTCCCCCACTCTTTGCTACATAATATAAATTACAAAATTAGGTTAGTATAAAAGAAAAGGAATATGTTTGATAGACCAGTTACCAAACTTGATCGACAATTCCTAAACAAACAATTAATGACATGTTTCAGATTCTCTTACGGTTATGGCTTAAGCTCGAGTTCGAACTTAAACTTAAACAAGCCAGCTCAACTCGGCTCGTTTATTTTTTTCGAGCTAAAAAGTCGAGCTCGAGCTCGGCTCGTTTATTTTTTGAGTTGAAAAGTTGAGCTCAAGCTCGGCTCATAAAAACTTCGAGCCTAATCAAGCCGGCTCGTCAACTTTTTCTTAATTTTTTTTTAATATTGATAAAAGAGACAAAGATTAAAAAAAAATATTAACACATTTCTAAAGAATATAATAAATACACACACATACATACAAGCCACTGAGTCGAGCCACGGAGCCCCATGGAGTCGCGCCAACGAGCCGTTCAAAATAAAAACAACTCGAAGATTCCAAGCTTAAGGCCACGATGGCATGAAGAAATATCTTTAATTTACTTTCATTAATTTTTTAACAAAATTGTAGTTGAAAAATATACAATTGATTATACAAGTCTAAACCACCCTATAAAATGACAGTCAAAGAGGAACTTGTGAACCAAGATCAATGCAAGATATCGGTTCAACGATGGCACCAAGATCAATGTAATATATAGGTTGCAACGATGGCAAGGGCTAATTTTAAACAAGTTTTAAGATCACAAATGAAAAGATAAAAAAACTAAGTTATATTTGACTCGGCGCAGAAAATCAAAGGCTATAAAATGGCCAAGCAAATGGAGCAGATTGATTTTTTAGGCCTATGTATCCTTACTATTTAATTAATAAAAGAAAAAAAAATTAACTGGGTGCTATCAAGTTATCAACAATTAAGATATCCAAAGTTTCACACAACTGAAAAATGGGCCTCAAAAGAGTTTCAACTAACCTTTGTCGCTAAGATAGTATTAAGAATATAATTGCCTGCATCACATCAGCGGCCGAACGAATAGCATCTTTTAAACTTTGAACATAAGTTAACAAAGGTTATCAATAAACTTTAGAAGCTTTTGAAACCGAAATATGTAACCTTGACTTGTTATTATAAATTCGTATATGTACAAAGTTCTCAAAAAAATGCAAGTTAAAAAAAAGTCACTTTGAATCTACGTTGTTTAAAGCGCATGAGGTGTGCGCTTAGGCGCAGTAAGTAGGCTGCGACTGGGGAAGCGCACTTTTAGGCGTTGAGGCGCAATCCAGCCAAATTCAGGCTAAAAGTTGTCTGAAACGCCTAAAAGATCCTAAACGAACCATAAACAAGTCCTAAACAGCCCTAAAACATCCTAAAGTAGCCTTAAACAAGCCTAAAATATCTCTAAAACCCCTAAAAAGGTATTTTATATTATTCGCCTTATTTAAAAAAGCTCTCATTTTTAAGTGCTTAGAGCCGTTCCAGGCTCGGCCTATGCGCCTTGAGTGTGCCTAGGCGCTTTGACAACATAGCTTTCAATGAATCAAGCGGATATACCCAGAGGGCACTGCCTACATTACTCTATAATTTCTTCCCCATTAACATTTTGCAGAAACAATGATTCAGTTACCAAATAGCCAATACATATTGTTAATTTAGTCGAATTCTGCGGGTATCAATGTAATAACAATCTATGTTAACAAATCTTGATTACAACTACAGAATCTTTCAATATATAATACTTCATTTACATCTAAACAATAATTTCTCTACATGCTATAACAAACTCATCAACTAACATGAATCAAATCAATAATAATCAAAACACTTACATCCAACTGATTCTGAAGAGATTTGGGCCGCTTCTTGGGCTTCTGGGCAACCGCCGTTCTCCCATATCCTCAAAATCCTACTCCATCTCCCTCCGTGAAAGCGGAACCGAAAACTTTGCCCTAACCCTAACCCTAACCCCATCTCTCTCCTCAATTCCACCACTACCGCAGTCGCTACTATTGACCACATCAAACGCCAGCTTCAATTCTCCTCCTCCTCTGCAGCAAGCTCCTTTTTGAAATTGAGAATAATTTTCTCCCAATTGGCTTCTGTGTCGGTAGACCTGGCAAACGGGTCAGGCCGGGTCAGGTTGGGTCATGGGTCAAAACGGGTCCGGGTCAAAACGGGTCAGTTATAAAAAGGGTTGTTTTGGTTCGGTTCGGGTCGGAACGGGTTCGGGTTGAAACGGTTCCGGGTCAGAACGGGTTTCGGGACGGGTTGGGACGGTTTGGTAAAAAAAGGGTTTTTTTTTAAATGAGAGATTGTACATCAAGGGGCAATTTTGTCGGGTTGAAACGGGTCCGGGTCGGTGGTATTTTCCGATTTTGAAATCACGGGAGTTAGGCCTGGTAAATTAAAGAGAGGCAACGAAACAAAACCAAAACTGAAAAAATCGTATGAAAAAGCAACCAAAACGAAATAAAAAACCCGAAACTGAACCGAAACGAAACAAAAAAACTGAAAAAATCAAACGAAGAAAGCAACCAAAACGAAACAAAAAACCCGTCTCGTGCTAAAATCCGTCCCGGCTCGAAACTCGTCCGTTCGAAAACTCATGTCGGCCCGAAACTCGTCCCGTGCGGAAACCCGTGCCGACCCGAAATCCGATCAGAGCCAACTACGTTCCGATCCAAAACCCGTCCCGGCCGCCCGAAACTCAATCCGAACCGAATCCGTTTCGATCCGAAACTTGTCCCATTTCTTTAAGACACCAACCCACATTGATCCATTTCTTTGAAGTTGTCGACCCGTTTTGACCCGAAAATATATGAGATGGAATTTTAATTGACCCATTGAGTGAAAACATCTTACCCAAACCAACCCATATAATTTAAAAAGCAACCCAAAGTGACCCACTTGGAAGGCTTTAGGTCAAGATTGCCCCCTCTACAAAACACAAAATACATTTGCTCCATAAACAAGTGGAACACGAAGAGAGAAGAGAGCTGAACTTCAGAGACGCAATAGTACCAGACAAATTTATTACTTTATTACTTTTTTGATATAACAATTTGCAAGCTTGGAAAAGTGTCAAAAGTTTACCAAGCGCTCCAAAACCCCTACACTTTTAAAGTAACCTTAATTATGAGTAGATTGGGGCGGGGGGAGGGGGGTAAGTCTTACGTAGGCATGACAAAGGGCTGAACCATTTCCTCCATTATATCCAATGCCAAATATGCCCTACTTATGTTAAAGAAAAAAAATTACAATATTATCTACTTAAACAGTAAGTGAGAACTGGATTCAACATTTTTTTAAAGAGAGGCACATATACACCTGGCTAAAAGTCATTTTAGTTTAGACCATACGTCTTTGTCTTCAAAATTTAACTACAGTCATATAGGTAGAGATCATTCTAATTTACTTAAAACAATAAGTAAACATGATTCACCATTTCATTAAAGAAAGCTAGATGAAGAATGAAATGGAAAAGGAAAGAAGGGGGAGCTGAAATTTACACAGGGAAACGCAAAATATAGCGCCACCTGTCACACCCCGATTTCCACGTGTCACCGGTGGGCCCGGTGGGGAGTATCGTGACTTCATGGTTGGCAACATAATAGTCAAACAACACAATATTATTAAGCACAGCGGAAGCAATTGAAAATATAATACAACCGAATTTATTATTGTAATATCAATTATCACAATATTCGGAAGTTTATCCACAGAAGGATCGAACATAAAATGGAAACAATAGTTCAACAGACTTTTAGGCATCTTAAGCTTGCGAGACTTCTATTGATGCTAAGGAGACATATCCAGCCAATTTCGTATAGTACCTGCATTTAGCCTTTTTGGAAAATACGTCAGTTTACACTGGTAAATACATTCAACTGACTCATTTTGGAAAAAGAGTTTGTAAATTGTTTTGAATGCACGTGGCACAAAATATCTTGACACATTGATTAAAATGCACAGAGGCAAAATTAATCTTTTAACTTGGGAGAATTATTTAATATTATAATCTTGTGAACGATTTACATGTTACTTATGCGTTCAGTAGCCCGGAACGTATCCGGGTTAAAGATCAATAGACACACCACAATTCTAGAGTTATACACTGACAGGTGTACGCCTACACCCCGTGCTCAGGTCGTGGCCATCTCGTAAGATAATGCCGAGGATATCCGGGACATGGTCATTAACCCCCCAAAGGCTGTAAAGTAAACATATCTGTTTAAAACGAGCCGATCAAATTATTCAATTAACCACTAAGCGTGGAAGATTTGATGCTCGATCAAGCGGTACGCTATGTACCGTAACCCAAGCCCGTATAGGGAAAATAAGTTAAAAGTATTTACCTGAGCTAAATATAAATTCAATCCCAGCCGTATATCAATTCAGCAAGTACAGATAGCTTTTACTGGGCTCCTAATCTGGAACGAAGGTTTTTAATAACCTATTAGAATCCTAACGGGTCTTTAATTAAGCTTAAGCTTAGACCGGCTAGTTTCAAAGATACGGTTCGTACGCACGATTAAGCGAAGACCGGATAGAATGTGATTCAGACCCGACAAGTGTGAAGACTTGTTTAATATGGGTTTATTATTCACATTCTGGATTTTGAGATTAAACCGATAAGGTTTGACCCGTTTCGGCTAATTTATGTAAACTTGTTACATAAACCGAACCGAACGCGAAATAAGCGTAACGGGTATCCGTAATAGCCATATACAGGTTTCCTAAGTTAATATGCTTCAAATATGTTGTGACATCAGTAGGATGTCTTTCGTTATGCCCCGAACTAATTTAAACACAAACTATGCCCCGTAGGGGTAGTTTGGTCATTTTAAAGTTTGTAAAAGCGTTTATATGTTCAACTGAGTTACAGGTCTGATGTAAACAGCAAAAATACTTAAATTGATAATTTATATCAGTAGGCTAAAGCATATATGTGAAAATTATCATCTTTAACCAAACTATGCCCCGTAGGGGTATTTTGGTAATTTCACATAAGCCGAAAAGCTCAAAAACGAAGTCTGAGTTTATCAACCTTCGCTTACTGTTAAAATATCATAATTTGCCTCATATATCAGTAGGTATCAACCCGGGTATGTCTAACATGATATTAAAACATACTATGCGTTAAAACGCTAATTATGGCGATTAAAGGCCATTTCCGGGTTCTATACTTAAATCTGATATTTTTATATTTCCAGAAGGCTTAAAATAATTTATTAATCATATGTGATCAGTAGCAAAAGGTTTGGAGTCGTTTAGATAAGTAAAACTCATTTCATGGCCCGTAAGGGCAAAACCGACAATTACCGAATTAAGCCTACGACTATGAGTTATGCTCAGCCTAAAATTTATTAAAAATCTTTAAAATTCCCATAATAATATATTACATCAGTGGGTAATTCGTTTGATACCAAAAAGTATGTTTAATTAGGCTATACGCTAATTACGCCATTTTATTAACATAAAGCACCGTAATTACGCTAATGAGCATAACTCTTAATCTATAAGTCAAACTGATGTCAAATTTTGCATACAAGCTTATATATCAATATTCAAGGTTTCTACACTTTTACATTTTCATAAATCGTGATTTAAGGTAATAAGGGCATAACGGTCAACGTATGAGCAATTAACGGAAATATGCATATTAATTGGATAACTAGTGAACCAAGGTGTATGATCACAGAGGTTTGTTCTAACATGTATCCTAGTCCAATTAAAGCTCTGAGGCATTTCCAAAATATGCCTAAACGGGTCAGAACTGAAAGTCAAAGTGAAAGTCAAACTATGCGACTTTCGGTTCCGAACCGGGTTTAAACAGGAAATAGTCGGGTTGAACATGTTTGGACATGTTCTTACGCTTATTACTAAGTTATAACAATGATCAAACAGGTTGTATATGTTCTAGATAGCTAATTATGCATAAACGACATTTTAAGCATTATGTTGACTTTTTAATTAAAAGTTTGACCCGACATTTGACCTGGTTAGAATGGGAATCAGGGGGAACCTTTTTAGGGGTTTATTACCCACCTAATTACCAACTTATAACTACTTTTAGTTTGACTAATCGCTGGACCATTAGCGATTAATCGTTAAGTCAACCGTTAATTACGACGGTTGACTTTTAAGCTAATAACTAAGCAAAAACTAAACCGAGGAAGGTCTAGCATACTTACCCAAGTCCTAAGCTCGAGTAGGAAGGTATTGGGTCTGCTCCTAAGCTTCAGAAGTGCTCAAGAAATGCAGATGAAGGTGTGAGTGAATGTTTGCATAACAAGGCCTTTTATAGTGAAAATCCCACCATGAATCATTGACACATGGATCTATAACTCACCACAATCAATCAACACTTGTCCCTAGTGTTTAGGAGGTGTTTTAGGGGCCAAGGGATGTGAAAAATCGGGTTAGAATCGCATACAAAGGCACCTAGCAGACACACATCCGAGAAACAAGGAAATCTGCCCAGATGTAGCCCTCGCGTAGCGCGAGGGTACCGTCGCGCGGCGCGACCCCCTACCAGATCAGTTTATTGGATTTTGTTTGCAATTCAGCCCTTGTCTCTTCAAAACTCGAATAGTTACTGATTTATTGCACTTTAAACCTCCACAATTGATCTACTAAGGCCTTAAATCATATACCCACTTTGCCAAGTCCCCGGGTAACTTTATTTTCACCCGAAAAGTCCTAACTTTCGGCGTTTACGCTTTAACGCTTCGCACACGAATTTGATCATAACTTTCTCATACGTTAACGAAACTTTATGAAATTTTTATGGTGCATTCTCGTGAGCATAATTAATATTTACAAAGCTTCGGGTTTGTCAAAAGGTCACTCAGAGGTATAAATTAAACATGTTGACACAATTGGTCCCTGTAGTTTGAAATTACTCACTTTAAGCTTCGTATGATCCATGATTTATTCGTTTGAAGGCATGAGCATCTTGTAGGGTTAAAATACAATATGTTTATTCACTGTTGACACTTAGAATACGTATATTTACATACTTTCCACGTTTGTCAACTTTAGTCCTTCCATAATATTTCTTTCACACGTTTAAACTTTATGACACGTGTCAACATATTATAGGACGTGAATTTCCGAGGTGTTACATCCTCACCCCCTTAAAATAAATCTCGACCCGAGATTTACTGAAATAAGTAAGGGTACTTTTCTTTCATCGTGGATTCAACCTCCCACGTGTATTCGGGACCCCTACGGGCATCCCATTTGACCTTTACAAAAGGTATATGCTTTCTTCGAAGCTTCCTTACCTGTCGATCTTCAATCGACAAAGGTTTTTCCACAACGTTAAGCTCTTATCTATTTGCACATCTGTATGTGGCATGACATGTGAATCGTCAGCGGAACACTTCTTTAGATTGCAGATGTGGAACACATTGTGAATTCCACTGAGTTCTTCTGGTAAGTTCAACTTGTAGGCAACTGACCCGACACGTTCGATAACCTCGAAAGGTCCTATGTATCTCGGGCTTAGTTTGCCTTTCTTACCAAATCGCATCACCCCTTTCCATGGTGACACTTTAAGTAGGACTTTGTTACCTACTTCGAAGTGAAAATCCTTACGACTTGGATCCGCGTAACTCTTCTGCCTATTCCGGGCAGCTTGGAGATTGTTACGAATTTGAACAATCTTGTCCGTCGTTTCGAACGCGATCTCTGGTCCTGATAACTGGACTTCTCCAACTTCCGCCCAACAAACTGGCGATCTACATTTTCTACCGTATAATGCCTCAAAAGGCGCAGCCTTAATGCTGGTATGGTAGCTATTGTTGTAGGAGAATTCGATTAATGGTAGGTTCTTATCCCAACTACCACCTAAATCGATCGCACATGCACGTAGCATGTCTTCCAACGTTTGAATAGTATGCTCACTCTGACCGTCTGTCTGAGGATGGTAAGTCGTTCTAAAATTCAAACGTGTGCCCAAAGATTGTTGGAAACTCTTCCAAAAATGTGACGTGTACCTAGTATCTCTATCAGAGATAATAGCTACAGGTATGCCGTGTAAGGCTACAACCTTATCAACGTATAACTGGGCTAACATATCGGAGCTATAAGTCTCCTTGATGGGTAAGAAGTGAGCTGACTTAGTCAGTCGATCAACTATAACCCATATCGTATCATTTCCTTTCCTTGTCTTGGGTAACTTGGTAATGAAATCCATAGTTACCATTTCCCACTTCCACGTAGGAAGTTCAGGCTGTTGTAGCAAACCTGACGGTTTCTGATGCTCGGCTTTGACTTGCGCACATGTCAAGCATTTTGCTACATGGGCGGCTACAGACTTTTTCAAGCCTATCCACCAATAATTTACCCTTAGATCCTGGGTAGCAGATGGCAATTCTTAATCGTTGCCTAATTAGGGTTGCGGCATGTATGCATAAGCAATATGAACCGTCTTTCTTATTTAATAACATAAAACCCTCAGAAGATTGAGTCAGGCTATATGTGCCTATATCTTAAAACTTACTAAATCAGGGTTTCGATTTTTCCATATTCGATATGGAGTTTTCATAATACTCCAGCCCACAGCGGAATGTTAAGCTTAGTTCTACCTGTCTTCCAGGAGGTAAGCAGGGAAAACTTATGAGAAGATAATTAAGATACAAGGAGGCTATAGAGATTTTCCATATCTCAGGCTCCAGTTCATCCATCATTGCTCGTGTTAAATGAGTGACATCTTTATGTTATAAGTCCACGAATTTCTTAATCGGGAACATTTACTTGAAAAAAGAAAATTCCATTTTTGGATATCTTCTTTGAATACTACTAGTCGACTTTAGTACAATATGATCATTGGGATATCTCAGGGGTTCCATGTATTAAACCTCCATGCTGATCAGACATGGAAATAATCTATGGGACACACTAGGATACGCCAATCCTCATATGACACTTTTATCAGACATAGTTTGGCATTCGCAGGCGATAGAAAACAATGAGAAAAATAATTAAAATAACATATGTTGTCGTACTCTATGCAAAGAAAGAGTGCTCTAGATTTTTGGAAGGATTCCTTGCCGATACTAGAAGAATCGGTTACTATGGTTTCCTTGGTAATTTATACCTTGTGGATGAATTTTTTTTTTTTTTTTTTTTTTTTTTTTTTGCTAAGTTTATGGTTCATGAAGATTTATTATTGCCTGTAAAAAAAAAAAACAGGACACTTAGCAGAAATTATCATTGATAAATGATAAGGAAGTTTATTGTACGAGTGCTTATATTTAATTAATGATGGAAGTTTCACAAACTAGGCACCTAGCTCAGTTGGCTAGGCGCGCGAAAGGGTGCGGCCGGCCTAGACCCAGGTTCGATTCCGGGGACGGCCAGTTCCACCATTTTTTTGTGTTTAATATTAATTAAACGTACGGATACGTGTAATTATGAGAGTTGTCTCATAAGGAGTCTTGATAATTAATTTTTTTTTCTTATTACCCACAATATGGGCTTGATTTTATCACTAAATTGAGTCCTTGTATTTAACGGAACTAGGACATCAAAAATGATTCCTAATGGATATAAAACATCCATCTATTAATGCTGAAGCAGTCTCTGAGGTATACAGGCTTCTTACTGAACTTTCGTTGCTTTTTATTAAGCCTGTACCTACTCTCTTTCTCAGATTTCTGGGAGTTATTCTCCTTCTTTTGGTTCATCCTTCATATACGAAGTGTGAACGAAATCTCCTCATGAGCAATTTAAACATGGTTTTGAATGAGATTTAGAGCGGGAAGAATTTGGCTCTTTGGTTTGTCTCATGACCTTTCTATGGTCCTTCCATTTGCTGCGTCAACCACAGCCTGGAGATTAACTTCATTGATATTGAGGTTTACGTTTGTAGTTTTTATTAACTTTCGTCGCCTTATTAGTATTGCGACTTTCGTCTACCTCATCCGAGTTTTCCATACTCGAAACTTGGTACTAATCACCAAGATTTAACCATTATTAGTCATCATCCTGACGACCCGACTTAGGTTAGCCACGGCATTCATAAACCGTATGGGCTATTATGTTCCGAACATTCATAGTGAATGTTATTTGAACGTATTTCCGTTATATTTAGCCTAGGTCACAACGGAACCATCAATGGCATGCAAAGTTTGGAGCGAGTCCAATACTTGCTTGACAGGGGACCATAATGTCACAACTGTCTTTGTCATAAGGACGATTATAAATAGCTCAAAGGCTAGCCTTTCATGACTTCGGTTATATATTTATATACATGTATGGCATAGAAGCCTGTCACGAGGGACGTAGAAAAATATGGCATAAAGCACCGTTATGAAGGACATAAATGATTATACGGCATGAAGGCCTTGTCACGAAGGACATTTAGATATGGCACAAACGGCCTTGTTATAAGGACATTCATCAAATCTAGTACAAAGGCATGTCACCAGGAATGTTAACATTTAATATGTTAACTTGTCACGAATAACCAATTATAGCACATAGGCTTGTCCTGAATGACTTTAAAACATAACTCGATGGTCTATTATCAAGGACCTTAATTTATTAGCCGAAATCTTATTAGATTAGGGCTTCCAGGTTTGAACGTGGTTCTTCACCTTTAGACAGGGAGTCATAGACTACAACTGTCATTGTCTTGAAAGACAATTCTTTTGGCAAAAAAAATAAGCCAATCAACATCACTAATGGATGTTTATATCTAACCATCGTATCTAATGATATTAGTCATGATCACATCGATCATATTGACTATTAGGTTTGGGTGTAATCACACCATTTTGAACAGGGGATCATAAAGATCACTACTATCTTTGTCTTACCGACACTAGAATAAAGTATAGCCCGTAGGCATTTCATCACGAGGGATATTAATATTATGATCAGCATACTGAGGATACTAGTCAGGATCGCACTGATAGTATAGACTATGGAAATTGAATATAGTTCACCCTCTTGGCAAAGAATCATAAAAGATTACAATTGCCTTGTCTCAGTTGGTCGATATAATATAGCCCTTAGGCAAAACATCATTACGGATGTTAAAATTTTTAATCATCGTATTGATGATTTTTGGTCATGATCGTATTGATCATATGAACTATTAGGCTAGAGCATAGCTCACCACCTTGGACAGGGAATCGTAAAGATCACAATGTCTTTGCCACATATGGACAGTATTATTTGGCCCATAGGCGAAAACATCACTCATAGATGTTTATAATTGGTTCATCCTATTAGATGCTATAAGTCATGATTGCATTAATCATATTGATTATTTGGCTTGAGCATAGCTCACCACCTTAGACAAGGAATCATAAAGATAACAATGTCAATGTCTCAAATGGACAATATATTATAGCCCGTAGGCAAGACATCACTAAAGGATGTTAAATAATATGATCATCGTATTAGATGATATTAGTCATGATCGCATTGATCACATAAACTATTATGTTTGGACATAGTCCAACATTTTAGACAGGAGGTCAAAGACCACCACTGTCGTTGTCTTATCGGACAACAAGTTTAGTCCGTTGGTGCTTCATCACTAATGGATGTTTATAATATGATCATCTTATAGGATGGTATAAGCCATGATTCCTAGATCACTAGGCTAGATTTGGGAATTGGAAGAATCCAATATAAGGATGACTGTTGTGATTTTTCTCGAATCACATTTGTCAAGAGTGCTAACACATTCCTAGGTGTTAACAAGGATGTGAATCCTTTGAGTAGGTTTCACCATCTTGGCCGCGTAGGCTAGGTTTCACCTTTAAGATTCCCTTCAATTGCATACTGACAGAGAAGGAAGGATATTTATTTTATTCAGGATTTTTATCATAAATCTTCATTCATAAGTTAATAATAGCACCAATGGCCTAGTCGCGTAGACAAGTTAAATTTATAAGCCATGATTTCAGAGAATCGTGGCATTAAGGTTTGAATCAATGTTCATTACCTTTTCCTGACAGGGAGCTGTAGGCTACCACTGTCTTTAGTCTCAGATGACATTAACTATAGCCCGTAGGCACTTCCCTTATAAGAGATATTTATTAGGGAATTACCCCTTAGGGAAATTCATTAACCATGGTAAACAGAGACCATATTTGGTTAATTTATTAATCATATTTATTTAGGATTTCTATTATAATTTATCCTAATTATAAAACATTAACAGTTTTATTAGTGGCACCCAATGGCCTGGTCACATGGACATTTATAAATTATAAGCTTATGATTTCAGAGAATCAAAGCAATAATAACAGTTTTATTTTATAGCACAAGAGGCCTAGTCACAAGGACAAATTTTTTTTTTTTTTATAAGCCATGATTTCAGAGAATCAAGGTCTTTAAGTATATTAGCACCACTGGCTTAGTCACATGGACATATATAATTTACAAGCTATGATTTCAGAGAATCAAAGCATGAAGGTATTCTGGCACAATAGGCCTAGTCACGTAGACAATTATAAATTATATGCTAGGATTTCAGAGAATCAAGCATTTGAGGTTTGAACCTAGTTCATTACCTTTATCTGACAGGGAGTCATAGCTACCAC
Source organism: Helianthus tuberosus (assembly GCA_030545235.1). Taxonomy (NCBI): domain Eukaryota; kingdom Viridiplantae; phylum Streptophyta; class Magnoliopsida; order Asterales; family Asteraceae; genus Helianthus; species Helianthus tuberosus. The sequence continues at coordinate 7,318,429 of CM060393.1, forward strand.
TGTATTTTGGCTCATGTAGAAATGAGCAAGGCCCGTAGGCACTATATTACCACGTATGGTTAAAATATGATCATCTTAATTGATGATGTAAACCCAGGATTTAGAGATCATTAAACTGGGTTAGGAATCTTTTGAAGAATTCCATATAAAAATGACGTGTGTGATTTTAAATGACTCACATCTGCCAGGAGTCTTAACATGTTTTAAGATGTTAACAGGGAATTGAATCTTTTTAAACAGGTCTTACCATCTTGGCCCGGTCTTATAATTGACCCTAGGCTAGGTTTCACATTAAGATTCTTAATTAATGATTTGAATCTTTTTAACAGGTCTTACCATCTTGGCCCGGTCTTATAATTGACCCGAGGCTAGGTTTCACACTTAAGATTCTTGATTTATAATTTACGCAGAACAATTTTAAATTGAGGTGTAAATATGGATCTGAATCTAAATTGCGGAACTGCCATCTTGGCCGGTCTTAATATGACCCGAAGCTAGGTCTTGCCCTTTTAGATTTTGCCATTTTATTATAATGGTAGATCTTGCAAAAAAATATTATTTTTCCATTTATTTAATATTTCTTATTTAGAATGAAAGTTTAAACTTAATCATTCCATTTATAAAAATAAAAGTATAAAGTTGCCCTAAGCGGGACTTAAAAGGAATAATGTGTCCTCGGAGGGACTGAAAGGTAATTATGTCCTTATAAGGACTATTAAGGAAACGATCTTCAGTAAAAGGAGTTTCTTCTTCATTTTATTCCTGAATGCTTTCTCCTTGGATGCTCGTTTCATTCTAGTCGCGGTACGAAGCTCAGCATCTCAGGGCTCCTGGTGTGGAGAATTCTTATTACAGCTTCTTCGCTTGGCGACGTATCCCATATATAAAAATTTGGAAGCGGAAATTTTAAAATTAGGATTGAGAATATTCCTAAGTTAAGTCTAGACTCAGAAGTTTAGAATTGTGCAATTGTGTAACTGAGATTAAACACTAAGGCTAGTGTTTAATTCACTCAGTGTTGGCTCTGATACCAACCTGTCACACCCCGATTTCCACGTGTCACCGGTGGGCCCGGTGGGGAGTATCGTGACGTCATGGTTGGCAACATAATAGTCAAACAACACAATATTATTAAGCACAGCGGAAGCAATTGAAAATATAATACAACCGAATTTATTATTGTAATATCAATTATCACAATATTCGGAAGTTTATCCACAGAAGGATCGAACATAAAATGGAAACAATAGTTCAACAGACTTTTAGGCATCTTAAGCTTGCGAGACTTCTATTGATGCTAAGGAGACATATCCAGCCAATTTCGTATAGTACCTGCATTTAGCCTTTTTGGAAAATACGTCAGTTTACACTGGTAAATACATTCAACTGACTCATTTTGGAAAAAGAGTTTGTAAATTGTTTTGAATGCACGTGGCACAAAATATCTTGACACGTTGATTAAAATGCACAGAGGCAAAATTAATCTTTTAACTTGGGAGAATTATTTAATATTATAATCTTGTGAACGATTTACATGTTACTTATGCGTTCAGTAGCCCGGAACGTATCCGGGTTAAAGATCAATAGACACACCACAATTCTAGAGTTATACACTGACAGGTGTACGCCTACACCCCGTGCTCAGGTCGTGGCCATCTCGTAAGATAATGCCGAGGATATCCGGGACATGGTCATTAACCCCCCAAAGGCTGTAAAGTAAACATATCTGTTTAAAACGAGCCGATCAAATTATTCAATTAACCACTAAGCGTGGAAGATTTGATGCTCGATCAAGCGGTACGCTATGTACCGTAACCCAAGCCCGTATAGGGAAAATAAGTTAAAAGTATTTACCTGAGCTAAATATAAATTCAATCCCAGCCGTATATCAATTCAGCAAGTACAGATAGCTTTTACTGGGCTCCTAATCTGGAACGAAGGTTTTTAATAACCTATTAGAATCCTAACGGGTCTTTAATTAAGCTTAAGCTTAGACCGGCTAGTTTCAAAGATACGGTTCGTACGCACGATTAAGCGAAGACCGGATAGAATGTGATTCAGACCCGACAAGTGTGAAGACTTGTTTAATATGGGTTTATTATTCACATTCTGGATTTTGAGATTAAACCGATAAGGTTTGACCCGTTTCGGCTAATTTATGTAAACTTGTTACATAAACCGAACCGAACGCGAAATAAGCGTAACGGGTATCCGTAATAGCCATATACAGGTTTCCTAAGTTAATATGCTTCAAATATGTTGTGACATCAGTAGGATGTCTTTCGTTATGCCCCGAACTAATTTAAACACAAACTATGCCCCGTAGGGGTAGTTTGGTCATTTTAAAGTTTGTAAAAGCGTTTATATGTTCAACTGAGTTACAGGTCTGATGTAAACAGCAAAAATACTTAAATTGATAATTTATATCAGTAGGCTAAAGCATATATGTGAAAATTATCATCTTTAACCAAACTATGCCCCGTAGGGGTATTTTGGTAATTTCACATAAGCCGAAAAGCTCAAAAACGAAGTCTGAGTTTATCAACCTTCGCTTACTGTTAAAATATCATAATTTGCCTCATATATCAGTAGGTATCAACCCGGGTATGTCTAACATGATATTAAAACATACTATGCGTTAAAACGCTAATTATGGCGATTAAAGGCCATTTCCGGGTTCTATACTTAAATCTGATATTTTTATATTTCCAGAAGGCTTAAAATAATTTATTAATCATATGTGATTAGTAGCAAAAGGTTTGGAGTCGTTTAGATAAGTAAAACTCATTTCATGGCCCGTAAGGGCAAAACCGACAATTACCGAATTAAGCCTACGACTATGAGTTATGCTCAGCCTAAAATTTATTAAAAATCTTTAAAATTCCCATAATAATATATTACATCAGTGGGTAATTCGTTTGATACCAAAAAGTATGTTTAATTAGGCTATACGCTAATTACGCCATTTTATTAACATAAAGCACCGTAATTACGCTAATGAGCATAACTCTTAATCTATAAGTCAAACTGATGTCAAATTTTGCATACAAGCTTATATATCAATATTCAAGGTTTCTACACTTTTACATTTTCATAAATCGTGATTTAAGGTAATAAGGGCATAACGGTCAACGTATGAGCAATTAACGGAAATATGCATATTAATTGGATAACTAGTGAACCAAGGTGTATGATCACAGAGGTTTGTTCTAACATGTATCCTAGTCCAATTAAAGCTCTGAGGCATTTCCAAAATATGCCTAAACGGGTCAGAACTGAAAGTCAAAGTGAAAGTCAAACTATGCGACTTTCGGTTCCGAACCGGGTTTAAACAGGAAATAGTCGGGTTGAACATGTTTGGACATGTTCTTACGCTTATTACTAAGTTATAACAATGATCAAACAGGTTGTATATGTTCTAGATAGCTAATTATGCATAAACGACATTTTAAGCATTATGTTGACTTTTTAATTAAAAGTTTGACCCGACATTTGACCTGGTTAGAATGGGAATCAGGGGGAACCTTTTTAGGGGTTTATTACCCACCTAATTACCAACTTATAACTACTTTTAGTTTGACTAATCGCTGGACCATTAGCGATTAATCGTTAAGTCAACCGTTAATTACGACGGTTGACTTTTAAGCTAATAACTAAGCAAAAACTAAACCGAGGAAGGTCTAGCATACTTACCCAAGTCCTAAGCTCGAGTAGGAAGGTATTGGGTCTGCTCCTAAGCTTCAGAAGTGCTCAAGAAATGCAGATGAAGGTGTGAGTGAATGTTTGCATAACAAGGCCTTTTATAGTGAAAATCCCACCATGAATCATTGACACATGGATCTATAACTCACCACAATCAATCAACACTTGTCCCTAGTGTTTAGGAGGTGTTTTAGGGGCCAAGGGATGTGAAAAATCGGGTTAGAATCGCATACAAAGGCACCTAGCAGACACACATCCGAGAAACAAGGAAATCTGCCCAGATGTAGCCCTCGCGTAGCGCGAGGGTACCGTCACGCGGCGCGACCCCCTACCAGATCAGTTTATTGGATTTTGTTTGCAATTCAGCCCTTGTCTCTTCAAAACTCGAATAGTTACTGATTTATTGCACTTTAAACCTCCACAATTGATCTACTAAGGCCTTAAATCATATACCCACTTTGCCAAGTCCCCGGGTAACTTTATTTTCACCCGAAAAGTCCTAACTTTCGGCGTTTACGCTTTAACGCTTCGCACACGAATTTGATCATAACTTTCTCATACGTTAACGAAACTTTATGAAATTTTTATGGTGCATTCTCGTGAGCATAATTAATATTTACAAAGCTTCGGGTTTGTCAAAAGGTCACTCAGAGGTATAAATTAAACATGTTGACACAATTGGTCCCTGTAGTTTGAAATTACTCACTTTAAGCTTCGTATGATCCATGATTTATTCGTTTGAAGGCATGAGCATCTTGTAGGGTTAAAATACAATATGTTTATTCACTGTTGACACTTAGAATACGTATATTTACATACTTTCCACGTTTGTCAACTTTAGTCCTTCCATAATATTTCTTTCACACGTTTAAACTTTATGACACGTGTCAACCTATTATAGGACGTGAATTTCCGAGGTGTTACACCACCAAAGGACTACAATTATGTTAGAGCAAGGAGAGTCACTTACCAGTCGATGTTGATGCCACCATGGCAGTTGACATGATGACACAACCGCTGCAGCACTAACCAACATAAAAAACCCTCTCTGAGTCAACCCGTTTTGACCTGAACCATTTGACATGATTTTTAAAGCTGCCCATTTTGACCCGTACATAATTTGACACAGGCTGCAAAACACATATATGATATACCCACTTTAGATGTTGTGTCTTGTGAGAGCGAGAGTTAAGTAACAATAAGAACTGCCCAACACGGATGCACCAGTGCAATTCAAGTACCAAAAAGTTCCGCTGCACTGATATCACCAAAATACTAAAAAATTAAGAGAAAAACGACAAATAACAGATATAGAAAGATGGTATCAGCAAAAAAAATCCAACAAAAATTCCCAAGAATGAACACTTTGATTTACATCCAATGACCCAACATAAAAAAACCAAATTAAATTGCAGTACATGAAAAACAAACACATACAGGCATGCCCACACGCACGAGCTCATATAGATTTAATGTAAGGGAGAATCTGATGATGGGTTAAAGAGAGTAAACCTGGGCGAATCTGTAAAATGGATGCTTTCCAAATCGAGTCTAGATAGAAGACCCAATACATCCATTTCTCTCTGTCACACAAAAAAAAGAGTAAGGGAAAATACTGACACGAAAATACGACATGAAACTAACACGAAATTCACGGGTATTTGGTTTAGTCTAAACAGGTTTGGGTCACTAAGAGGTCGAACCTATTAACATGTTTAGCTAACCGTGTCAGCTTCGGGTCGGCCAAATCACACTTAACTGGGGCTCCAAATAATAAAAAAAAATTGAACAAAAGCTTACATCAGATGCATTAATTCCCTCAAGTAAATGTCCTTGGTAGTGTAATATTGTAAAGAGAGTTGACAAGGATGTCCATAAGCCAAAATACCTCAGCCTATGTCCATAAGCCAAGATATCTCAGCCTGGAACTCGAACTTCTTAGCATTGATGAGAAGATTTTTCACTGAACCATGAAAATGAAACCTCTTAAACTATTTAATAGCAAAACAATGCAATCTTTATATGTAATTAAAAAAAGGCGATGTTATATTCAAGAGTATCAACTCCTAGCCAAAAATTCTAGTTTGTTTGTTATTTTTAAAGTCAATAGTTAGGCAGCATGGTCAGAAACACAACATGCACAATGAATTAGTTCAGGTATATCTGAAATTATGCAAACAGGTAGTATAGCAAACCTCTTGGCAGCATGAGAATCAATGGATAAACCATGTAAAAGAGCACCAAGCTTCTCTTGAAACTTTGGATGCAATTGAAACGTATGCAATTGAATGTTGTCCATCATAATCAACAAATCAAATGAGCCCTAATTCAGAAAAATAAGAACCCAAAAGTGTAAATGGATGAAGAAGTACAATAGTCACTTCATATAAGTTTGATTGAAGAGAGTCAGAAACCATTACCTATCCACGCTAATCGTATTTCAAAACCAAATCAGATTGAACATCTTCAACATCAAGAGTTGATTTCAATCATCAAACCTAATTGATCATTGATCATATTTATAACTGTTGCCACCGTTTCAATCATCAATCGGCGTCTTCAATGTACACTTTCATCAATTGGCGTCTTCAATGTACACCGACTGTTGAATAGTTCGTTGTGTAAGAATCATGTAGGCTAAAGATATTGAATTGGGGGAAATTTTGGGAGATAAGGATGAAGAATCAGGGAAAAAGGTATGTCGATTGGCTTGTCGTCTTAAAATTAGGGGAGGAAATTACAATTTAGTCCTAAGGAAATGTACTAAGTGGCAGAGATTGACCAAAAGTTTCGAGGGGGCGTAAAGAGATGAGACCCAAATTTTTTTTTCCTATTGTTATGTTTCGGGTCGGGTCAGGTTGGGTATTCGATTCAAGTCGGGTCAAATAATAATAGTTTCAAATAAAACAAAGTGTATATTTACAAAACTACCCATCATTTATATACAAAGTTTATAAATATTTAGGATATACAATGTAGGAAAAATAATCGGGGGGTGATCCTATATAATTTTAAATTTTTTGGACGAAAAATCGAAACTTATACACTTCTAACCGAAACATTGGGGTGGGTGGGTGCACCCCCGGGCACCCACTATACTTCGCCAGTGAATGTATTATATAGTATTATAGGTATAGATATAGATAGATAGAGAGAATTAATATTAAGTAAATCAATGATAGATCGATCACTATATAATATAGAGAAATAGTTTATATTAACTAAGACAATGCATTAAGAATAGTGTCTAAATTATTCAAAAAGAGACCACATGCCAAGAGTCCAACAAACATTAAATATGGTCCAAAAGGTTTACTTATAGAGGCCCTTTATTCAGCTTAAGCCATACAATCCCAAGGCAATAATATGAGTTGTAAATTGAGTGGCATGTTACATTGGTTGAGTTATATCCGTAAGAGCTTTTTTTTTAACAGCTAAATGTTACATTTCCCGGGTATTGAATCCATAACCTCTTCCTATTTAAACACCTAGAAGGTTTTCCCTCTGCCATTAGGTAGGGCTGGCAAATAATGGACAGATATATATTTTATGCACCTAGAAGGATAAATAATGGATCCTAACTTTCAAATTTTGATTATTTTTAAAAACTTAAAAAATCACATGGTGTACTTTTCTATTATTGTGTCTTAGCAGGTTACCTACAGGTTACCTATTGCCAGCCCTACCATTAGGCCAAAGCCTCAATGGCATATCATTTTCATGACTCGAATTTCTTGTGTTGGAACTTGGAACGAAAAAGGCTAACCGCCTCGATTGTTAGAGAACTCAAAGACATTGGAGTTTAAACTAATATTACAACATGCGACCTCGATTAGATCATGTTTCCTCATACTAAAAGCATAAAACCTTAGTTATGTTTAATATCGAGGGCAATCCCGTATACTAAAGACGAAATATGAACCATCCTTAAATTCCTAACTAGTTTGTATGTCTTTTATTATTTTAGTCTACTTTTTTTTAAATATTACTAGTGATAAAGTAATAATACGTAAGTTGTTGACTATTTCAAAACTCTTTCAAATCGATTATTCCGTATTATTGGAATTTGGATTGACTTGTTTGATCAAAGTGTGTCATAATAAACCTCAAATGAGTCAGGAGAGTGCTTATTGCACGCTTTGTTTGTGTTTATCATGATTGTAAGTATTCGGGAATCTCCCTGGCTCTTAGGGGCAAAACCCCTAAGTAATGAGGGTTCTAAGGGGGCAATGCCCCCCTTTTGTTGCAATTTGAAAATTAAATTGGATAACCATCATTGGGCGGTGAAAGACCCTCCAACCCTAAATTTGTATCCCTCTCTTTGGTAAAAAAAAAACCTAGTTCGGGAATTCATCACACTGACATACTTGTTCTTGTAGAATTGAAATTCTACGTTTTTCCAATTGAAATTTAGAGTGAAGTTTCGAATTGTTTCAATTTGAAAATAATGTCACGACTCTCATATTTCATATTCGTCCAAACAATTTATTCAAGGAAATCCCAACAAACAACCCTTTCAAATAGTTTAAATAATTTAGCAGTTATCACTTAGTTCCATTCATTCACAAGAGTTACTGTCTTATTGGTCACCAATAATTCTGATTAGAAAACAAACCCCTAACTTATAATAACATTGGTGAAAAAATAGAAAATTACATGTCATGAAACACGTTTCTTAATAGGAAAATGGCACTCAATTAAGTTAAAGGTTTTCTTATTAATTAACTTAATTCATTTAAAATATGCTTTCACTGTTTAAAGTTAAAACCATTATGTTTTAATTTATTATATTCCACTAAATGGAATGACCTCAATAACATAGTTGTTACAAGTCCTCCTGTTTGTAGCATAGTGGTAAAAGGCTTGGGTTTTCCAATAGCTACTCAAGTTCTATTCTCACTTGTGTCCATGGGCGCAACTTCGTAGGGGCCGGGAAGGGCGCCCTACCTCTCGAACTTTTCGCTCAGTAGTGTCCGGTATGTTGTTTTTGTATAGAGTTTTTTAGGTATATAGGTTTTCGACCCCCGGTTTTATATTTCTTTTAGGTATATACGTTTTCGACCCCGTAGTCGAAAATCTCAAGCTTCACCACTGCTTGTGTCATATAGGTGGATATAGGCAATGAATGATTTGAACTAGGCCTTGTGTGAGGTTGTCAGTTCGATTCCCGAGCCCAACCGGGTTTTCGTCCCACCATGTGTTACGCCAGAGAATTCTGCTCTTGTGGTGGTGACACAACGACTGTCAAGTGACTGTCGGCGGTATGGTTTCCTGGGGCATGCCCAAAAAAAACCAAACTTTGAAGTCAATGTGGGTCTGGTTAAGACAACATAGACTAGCCAGAGTAGGGCAATACGGGACTCTTTGATCTGAAAAGTGTGATAACCTTATAAATGAAGTTCACCGTTAAAAAAACTTGGTTGTTACAATGTGGAAGCATTTTCCCACAACCTCGTTTAACAACACGTGAAAAATGTTTCAGCGTTTAACAAATGGATCTAATAACGGCAAGGAAAGAGTTAAAACATGAAACTCAACTGTTGTCATTATTTTCATGTTCACATTTTTGTTTTTTATGTGGATTTTTTTCAAATAAATTTGAATATGTAATGTATTTGAATGACAAAGCAATCATAAAGGAAATGGAATATACGGATGATGGTCACATGGTCTTTCCGGTATGCAAGTTGCCTGTTAGTCTGATACCAAAAGTAGCTAGTTTCTTGTCGCTAGCATCAGTCGCTAAAGCGGTTCTTAAGAGTAAAATGCCAAAATGGTCCTTGAGTTTAGGCCACTTTTACCACTTCAGTTCAAAAATGAAACTTTTTGTACCTGAGTCCTCAAGGTTTCATTTTTGTTGCCATTAGAGTATGATTACTGTATAAATGGGGTCAAACCATCACAACATTTCACTTAGTGGTTATAACTGTTGATGGTTACATCAATAAGAAACTCTTCAGATAACACCCTTAGTAGCAACTCTATTGCTACGTCGCGACTGAAGTTCCAAATTGCTATCGAGGTTCAAGATGCTACCACACCTCAAAAGGTTCGATTCTTTACTATCGAAGTCATACCAATGTTGAACGAACATGTAATCTACACCTCCCAACTCATGTCGATAATAACTATAATTTCTTATGTGGTCTTCAAGTAAATCCAATTCCTCAAACTAGTTTGACAACACTAAAATCACCGCAACCTGTCGCAAAACAAGCTCAATTGGGTATTTGCAACCAATTTACAACCGTTTTAACTCCCCAAAATGATTGTATGCAAGTATGGTCATGGTGGATGCCCCATTTTGATACGGCAATCAATCATTTCTAGAAACAAATGTTGGTAACATACTTGGCTCAACCATAAATTATGGCAATATTTACATCAATTAAGACAAACGCCCTCATCTAGCCTAGAAGGCTGCAAGTGAGTTTGGTTCACTGGCACTACTAGAAAAGTGGGTATTTTCAACACTTTTTCGTCACAAATGCGTAACAAATTCAGTTTTGATACGGATTTGTGACAAAACATTGATGTTCAAAAAAGCATGGTTGCAAATTATTTCCTACGCGTTTGCAACACAATTTGCAACGTATTTCCAACGAAAACATGGTGTCGGAAAGTTGTGACGAATTTCCTACGGTTTCCCTAATTATAATTAGTAGAGTGTTGTGACGCATTTGCAACTGAATTTAAAAAATATTGCAACGCATATGTAACGGAGTATTAAAAAAATTTGCAACGCAATTGTAACGAAATATATAAAAATATAAAAAAAAAACTGGAAAATTCATTTTTTTTTTGCTAAAAAATTGCAGGAAAATCAACAAAAACCTACAAAAACTTACCTTCAAACATTCTAACCTAAACCCTTCCAACAAATAATAAATTAAAAGGCTTCAATACAATTAAAACTTCATTCTACAAGTTCCTATTGCAAACTCTAACATAGCAAATAATACCGTCATTGTGGTGCTTGTAAATGTAACATCCCATCTGGAAATCACAGTTCTTGGTGCCAAGATGAACTTCAATAGACAACATCATCTGTATATCGGCCTCTTTCGTCGACAAAACTTTGGTCGGCGCCATTAACTGCTTTCACCATCCGCGAGATCAGAACGAGTGTTTATTCTTCTGTAATCATCAGGGGAGTTTATGTAAGTGAAAGGGGACCTAGATATAAAATTTAATAAAATATGAGAAATAAATTTAAAATAAAAATGCAAGTATAGATAGCTAGAATCATCTTAGTATAAACAAAAACTACATACTGGTGCGTCTTCCTCCATTTTGTAGGATAATGGATCAATTCGAGTATTATTTTGTTCTAGTAAGAAATTTCAACAATAATTACCATAAAAAATGGTGGGTCAGCCCAGCCTGTCAAGACCTGTGGACCTGAACCCAATTTGACCGTCATACAACCCGCCTGACCCGCCCACGTGTACGCCACGTCATCGGTTATAATCATCACTTAAAAAATATTATGTGTACCATGATAGCACACACGGTCATTTTGATCCAATTTTCGACCTCTAGCACCATCATATAAAACATAAAAGAACTGCATAGCATAAGATGCATAAAAGAACACCATTTTCCAAATTACTTGATACTAGATCAAAAAGGTGAACGTAAATTACATTTTAGTGTAATTACTAACCAGCCCAAGAAATTGGATAAAAAAATAAGGTCAGTGAACATATGGACTAAAAAACTATTTCAAACCTTGACGTGATGGCTGCCTGGCTTATATCTGTTCCATCATGTATTCTATTATATTAAAGGATCAATCTCAGATTATATCTAAAACGCATTTCGATGGTTTAATGGATCAATCTCAGACTAACTATACCTTCATTGATGGTCTCTTAGACTGGTTATCTCTGTTATATTTCAGTTGATAATAGTCAAGCCAATTCTGCTTTGTTTTCCTCTCATTTACCAAATTGGATAGAAAATTTGCAGTCATAAGCAACCTGCAATGAAGATTTATCGATAAGATATGGATAAGAATATAACACATATAACCACATATTATATGTAATGTTTTGAAAATCAAACCGGACTAATGACCATTTAGTTGAGAACCACTAAAGTATCATCGATATAGTTAATAGCTAACAAATCATCCAACTAATAACACATGCAAACAATTCAAGAAGAGAAAAATATAGAGCTCTCTCTCTCTCTCTCTCTCTCTCTCTCTTATTCGACTCGTTAAGTGAACCAGTCAAAATCTTTTTCAAAACTGTTTTTTGACCGTGTCGCCCCATACCCGTATACCTATTTTACGCATTTTACTCAACAAAACTAAGTACACTGCAAAATTTCATTTGGAAGCAAAGCATAATTAGTTCAATGGTCTGAAACCAGTAGACGGTGTCTATTTCATCTCATAACCGTGGTTTTGCTTGATCCAACGGCAAACTCTGCAAAACATTATATATCATATTTCATATTTCCTAAACTCTGCAAAATGTACCTTCCTAGCACTACCCCGGGCAAAGAAGTCATCAACCAAGCTCTTTCAAGTATCTGACTTTATTAGAATTTGGAATTCTTCACGTTCCTGCAAATTATATAAACAAAATTACATTATAACTGTCAAGTAATGCAAGTAAAATTAGGGAATTTAGTTATGACAAGTACAAACCTTTGATAATCCAGCATCCGGGCCTGAGACAATGCCTTCTTCAACAACATCAATGCAAACTTGTGGATGTTGTAAATTGGGTGCTTGTGTGCGGGTTTGAACTCTAGCAAATTCCAATATTTCATGGGCCTTGTCAAGTGGCTCGATTTTATCTGTTTTGAAAAGACTTGAAACCAGTGGCTTTCTACAGACCCATATATCTAAAGCCATTTTGTGAGCATTTTCTAGTAGCTCATCTTCTGACACAATGGCATCCAAGAGCCCAAACTTATGAGCTTCCTCTCCATTGACCGGCTTTGATGTCTAGAATGTGTGATAGAGAAAGATAGAGAGGTCAATCAGTTAACAAGAAAATAGTATTATACTATTATGTGTTGTACTCTGCTTCAAGAAAATTGCAATGTTTGCCAAATCGATGTTTTTGGTGTTGAAAAATGTGGACTGGTAATGGGTCAAAATGGGCTAATTTGAGATGGTGGTCTGGTCAAACTGACAGAACACTTTTTGTCCAATTTTTTTCATCTTATAAAATATTGAAGTGTCAATTGTGATACAAGAAACACAAGTTCAATGTTATGAAGAACGATTTAGGAGACTTTATAATCCGAATCGATCAATAACTAAATGGGCTGAAATTGTAACCTCTACTTTCAGAATAAGTAAATGGGTCAGATACTGAAATTCCCTTGAGATAGAATAATTGAAACTTGAATTTTATTGACTCAAGTCAATATCAACTTCTTATGGCGATTGAACCTATCAAAAATATTTTTGAAAGAGGCACGTAAATAGCCTACCAACAACATTTCAAGGGCCTTTGGTAGACCAACAAGTCGTGGAAGCCGTTGAGTTCCTGAAATGATGCAAAATCATAAGTTACACTATGATTTTTTTTCAGTAACTTTATAAAGATTGTAATATGCATGATAAATCATTTTTATTGTTTATTTCAGAAGAATGATATACCTCCACCTCCAGGAATAATACCAAACTGCAGTTCAGGCAAGCTTAACTGAGTCGTATAAGTATCTATTCTTGCATTGCAAGCCTATTGGGTGAGCCCTAAACAATAGAATCATAATCAGCTTACCCTAAGACCAGACTGAAAAACACATCCAAACACCCCTTAAAGTCTAGTGAATCTAAAATTTCATTGGTAAAATTGTTAAATATAACAAACAACATAAGAAAAAACAGGAGGAATATGAGGATTAGTACGAACCCTGTTAAATAAATTTTCAAGTAAACAACAGAGTCCAATCCTGCATGATCGATAAGCTCAGGCTCCGGCATGTGTAGTGCGGCAGGCGACCTAAAATCGAAGTTTACAAATTTTGCACAAATGCACCTGATTGAAGTGGATCATTCCTTAACCCCTTTAAATACCATTCTGGAAAATAAACCCTATCATTTAGAGGCTGAATCCGAAGAATAGTAAATGCTACCAAAAATGCAAATGCGGTAAGGATATTTATCCCTGCAGCAAGACCTATTTCGGAACTTGAAGCCATAGATTTGCTTCGATAAAACTGTTTACTCCTGTAGAATGTTATTTTCATTAGAACATATTACACCAAAATCTGAACTAACCCTAGCACATGCATCAATTCACTAATTTAAGCCAAATAAACTCAAACCTAAATTAAGCTTTTACCTTGCTTGTAGGATAAACACCATCAGATTAAACATTAGATACAGGTATCTCACCATGTCAATTTGCAAAACCTGAAATATCTAGCACAAACACGATCAAATTACACAGAGGCATGAGAACATTAAAAACTCACCGTAAAACCATGGCGGATCTCGTGGTTACGGTCACCAGAGCTGACGGAATTCTGAACATCACGCAACGCATCGACGCGATCGAACGGTTAGGAGACATGAAGGTGATAGGTCAAAAAATGAATGGACGAAGATGACATGACGTAACCGTTACGTGTGACGGCGATTCTCGCCGGAGAAAGAAAGCATAGGACGATGATGATGAGATTGTGAAGGAACAGAGCTTACGGCGAAATTAATTGTTAAAAGCTGCTCCGGGTGAGTGACGATTCACTGAATTTGTGTTTTCCCAGGCGAATTGGTTGACAAATTTATGGATTAAGTGGTGAAATTTGGGGATTTAGGGTTTTGAATTTCAATTTGGGGATGCAGGTGGTTTTGTAAGTGGCGCGTGGTTGTTAGGTTGGAAGAGGTGTGAGAGCATTCACATCCAATCCATCAAATTATACATACATTCCACTAAAAACCAACTCCTATATCAATATATTTCCACTAAAAACAAATACTTTTTCTCTCTCCTTTCAATTAAATAATATTATCATTACATTTTTCTCTCACTTCCACTCACAACCACTTTCAAAATATATTAAAAAATTATAACGGGTGAACAGTGTCCCCCCAAATATACAGATGAACAGTAACATTTTCTCTCTCCTCTACTCACAACCACTTTTTATACCCTTTATAATATAAAAACCCCTCCTCACATAATTTGATGGTTAGGATGTGAATGCTCTGAGAGGGAGAATTTGGAGTTAACTTACTATGCTGTTTACAAGGGGTAAAACCAAAGGGTTTTTTTTTTCTACTTATTTAACTAGGTTAGAACCCCGTGTATTACACGGGTTGTCTAAATGTAATTTTATATAATAGATAATAAAAAAGATATATCTTTAAAAAAAACTTGTATATTGCACGTGCTGAAAAAAATATAATGTCATATGTTAACCATTATAGCGATGCGTCTAAAAACACTTACAATTTGATAGAAGCATATGTCCGACCTAGAATAATAATTTAATTCTAGTGAAAAAAAACAATAATACAATTATTAAGTATATATCAAACAGAACATTTGATTCCTAATTTACCATAATTTCAATCACCGAACTCCAAAGTATATATATCTTCTCATAATAAAAACCAATGTTTCTGCTTATCTAAATTTGTGTTTATAATTTATACTATATAATAAAAGAAACCAACTTTTGGACACTTGTCATTATTCTAGACCATTATAATTATTATTTAATTTAAATCAAATTAATATAAATCTTATCATGGATGAACACTAAAACAAGATTTTTTTATAATATTAAAAAAATATTAAATGTATTCTAATTTGAGGTTATAATCATTATCTTGCGAAGATAAAAACAAGGGTCATGCTAGCTGCACACGCCCAAAATTATTTTCACACCCCAAAGCGCCGCGCTATGGCCAAAGCGCGGCGCTTCGATCCACAATACGTGCTTCGATTGACGTTTGAAACATTCGATACTGTTTGACAGACATAAAGCTAATCATGATGTTTTGTCGTTAACCCTAAGCGCCGCGCTGTGGCCATAGCGCGGCGCTTCGACCCCAAATTTCACCCTTTTCCCCTTTTAAAAGCAACCTGTGAGACACACATTTCAATCACACACATTGTCTTCGATATACATTTTGCCTTCATTTCAGATCCGTTGTGTTTCTTCTCAAAATAACGCGCGGTTTTGCTGTATTAGTTACATCTCTTGAAAAAACGATGTCGTGGTTAAACAACTATATTTTCGGTCAATATTCTGACGAGACAGTTGTTCCTGATTCTTACGAGGGGACCGCTATTTCTGACTCGTATGAGAAACCGGTCTCGTCCAACTTGAGGGAGGCAGAGGTTGTATCTGGCATTCATTATCGTGATAACACGGTGACGCTGGATTTGAATACCCCTGTGGAGGACCCTTACGCACAACAAGGTTATTCGAATTTCGGTTACGGTGGCGAGTACAGCTTTGTACAGCAGGAGTGTGGTCCAAACGACAGTTACGGTTGTCAACAGAGCTTACAAGGTTATTCGAATTTCGGTTACGGTGGCGAGCACAACTTTGAACATCAAGTATATTCGGACCTCGGTGACGATGGTGAGCCGGGGGATGTGTCTGTTGACGAGGAAGGCTGTTACCCGGTTACGTTTTCGTTTGATACGACGCAGACCTTTTCGTCACGTAAAGAGTTGGTGCGTTGGGTACAAGACACGGCAAAAGACAACGGTTACCTCATTGTGACTAAGAGGTCGAATAAAAGAGGAGAGAATTACAAGATTTG
Source organism: Helianthus tuberosus (assembly GCA_030545235.1). Taxonomy (NCBI): domain Eukaryota; kingdom Viridiplantae; phylum Streptophyta; class Magnoliopsida; order Asterales; family Asteraceae; genus Helianthus; species Helianthus tuberosus. The sequence continues at coordinate 7,334,882 of CM060393.1, forward strand.
GTTTCAATGTACTTTTGGTGGGGAGCATAAGAGTATAGCTACACAGAGGAAAACGGGTAGCAAGAAAATAGGCTGCCCGTTCGAGATGATCGGGTTTTCGGAATCATCCGGAAGTGTTTGGAGGATCGAGGTGACGAAGGCGAAGCATAACCACACTCCTATTGAAAACTTAGAGGGTCACGCGTATGCGAGAAGGCTTTCTTCGGAGGATACAAAACTGGTTAAGGAGCTGGCAGAGCAAGACATTCCCAACCAAAGTATCTGGCGAACGCTGACAAAAAAAAATCCGGCTAGAAACCTTATTCCGAAAGATATACACAACGCTGTTCAGAAGATCAACGCCGAAAAAAATGTCGGTAAGTCTCCGATGCAAAAACTTGAAAGCATTCTTCTCGAAAAAAATTACACTTATTACATGCGCACGAATGAGATATCAAACGAAGTTGAAGATGTCTTCTTTGTTCACGAAAGATCATTCAATATGTGGTGTGCCTTCCCGCATGTGCTAATGATTGACGCCACCTACAAAACGAACATGTACAACCTGCCATTTGTTCAGGTCGTAGGCATGACGTCGACAAACAAATCGTTTACGGCTGCTTGTGCGGTAATTTCCGCTGAGAAGTCAGAGAACTACCTATGGGTGTTGCAGAGGATCAAGTCTATGCTGGTAGGATGTATGGAACCGCGCGTGATTTTAACAGACAGGGATTTTGCGCTAATGAACGCGTGTGAACAAGTTTTTCCAAAAGCGCATAAGTATCTTTGTCGGTTCCATATTCAACAAAATATTAATAAGAACAGCAAGAAGAAATTCTCTGACAAGGAATGGAAAGAATTCGTACGTACATTTTCGTTATTGTGCGAGTCTACGACCGAGGAAATATACAGGTATAACTTGGAAAACCTTGAAGCACAGCTGAAAGAAGATGACCGTAAACGTAGGTATTTCTTACATAATTATGTTCAAATTTTATATAATAACAAAAACTGACTATTTACGTTTTTTTTAATTTTAGAGGTTTTTGATTATTTGAAGAAATCCTGGTTGGATCCGTACCGTGAAAAGTTTGTATCATGCTGGATTAACAAAACTATCAACTTTCACCAAACTACGACCAACAGGGTTGAGGGCATGCATGCAACACTAAAAAGTCACTTTCCAAGTCATCGCAACACACTGGATAAACTTGTACTGTATGTTGATCATGTTGTTGATAGACAATACACCGAGATTAGTACAAGCTTTGAAACAAGCCTCCGAAAAGTGATGACGCACCACAAGAAGCAGCCCATGCTTGCATATATTCTCAGAAAGTTTTCAATATATGCGATTGAGCTTTTGAGTAGGGAACTAAAACATAAGGAAGACGGGTTGAGAGCCTACGGTGCAAGCTGTGGTTGCCAACTTTTTACCAGCTGTGGTTTGCCATGTGCCTGTCGTTTGGAAAAGTTGGAAAATAAAGGTAATTAATATCTTTGACCTTTCTCGTTATGATTCTGCCACCTAATTTGTTTTCATCCACAGGTCAGCAACTCCGGATCACACACATAGACGTGTTCTGGAAGAAGCTTAACTTCAAGCCTGCAAAGAAAAACATAGAGGATATCGATGTAGACGCGGAATTTGAAAAATTGAAACAAAAGATCGATCCAACACCCCCTCAAGTGAAAAGGAGCTTCTTTGAAAAGTTTCAGCAAATCCTCAATCCAGGGAACAATAACAAAAAACCTCCTGCTGTTCTGAAGAAAACTCGTGGTCGCCCAACATTGAAAACGCAGGAAGAAAGAAAGGTTGAAGCCGCTAGAAAAAGCTCGTACATTCCGTCGGAAGAAACTTGGGTCGAGGCCTCAGATGATCTTCCCCGTCACAGCTCGTACATATCACTCGAAGATTCTAGAAGACAAAAGAATACCAAACCGATCAACCTGCACCCTGATTTCCCGATGATCAAGCTCGGTCCTAAGACGGATATAGCGATCCGCAACTACGCATCTCAGATTCCCGAAGTGATCCATCCATACATCGTTAGAATAAAGGACGTGAAACCAGATGGTCATTGTGGGTTTCGATCGGTCCCTCGCTATACCTTAAACGCCCCGCTATGACCAAAGCTTAGCGCTTTACCCTTGAAGCGCCCCGCTATGGCCAAAGCGGGGCGCTTTGGTCCCTCGCTATACCTGAAGCGGGGCAGCTTCTCCCCCACTTCAACACAACACACAAAACACACACACAAGGTGCGATTACACACACTTCGATCCGGATATCTTCGTTTTCAATCTTTCGACCGCTAAAAAGGTAAATCGAACACCCTTAATCGTTTTGGTTAACTGTAAATGTTTGATATTTGTTTGATTTGGGCGTTTGGATCGATTGGGGGGGGCTGTTATTCATCGCGAAGAACCAAAGCGCCGCGCCGAGGCCATAGCGCGGCGCTTTGGTTCATGTTTATTTATTTTTTTAAATATTATTTGTTTAATAATATTTGTTTAATATTATTTGTTTAATAATATTTGTTTAATAATATTAAAATTTTATAAATAATATTATTTGTTTATTATTTTATATTTAATATTATTTGTTTATTATTTAAAATTTTATAAATAATATTATTTGTTTATTATTTAAATTATATTTAATATTATTTGTTTATTATTTAAATTGTTTAAATAATATTATTTGTTTATTATTTTATATTTAATATTATCTTATCAACGTGCAGGGATGGATTCTTCCGATGACGAGATTGAGCATATGGAGGCTGAGGGAGATGAGGGAGAGCAGGAAGAGCCGGCATGTCCGTACCTGCAGTTTCCGCCGGGGTCACGGGCGAGGAGGAGATGCGCGAGGTTGCGCACCATCCCCATTGGAGAGCATGTAGGGATAGACTGGACCCTGTTGGATACCGTGGGAGAGGCCGCGCGGGCGCGTGAGATAGTTGGACTAGATACTCCTTGGTCGCGCCTATTTGAGTTAGCGATGGAGGACTCGTACCCTGAGCTTACGTGGGAGTTTCTTTCCACGTTTACATACGCGCCGCATCCGGCGGATTACGTGGAGGACCCGGATTTTCCAGTCTACGAGGTTACATTCCGTCTTGCCGGTCAGGAGTTTCGGATGAGTGTGCGGCAGTTTGTTGTCCATACAGGTTTGTTTAAATAATATTATTTATTATTTTATATTTAATATCATTTGTTGATTTAATGTTATTTGTTTATTTAATGTTATTTGTTTATTTAATATTATTTGTTTATACAGGTTTGTACACAGAGGCCGAGCTTGATACTGATTTATATACGCAGGCGGTTACGATGATGGACAGGCAGACGCTTATCAGTTTATGGAGGTCCATTTCCATTAGACCCTTTGGGAGATCCTGGCAAAAGGCCACCTCCATTAGAGACCCCTTGTTCCGATACTTGCAGCATGTTATCGCGGCAACTATCGTGCCGCGGGGTGCCAGCAGGGAGAAGGTCAACCTCAGTGACCTTTTCTTTCTATACTGCCTACTGCGCCGCCAGCCCTGCAATCTAGCAGCCTGCCTGGCAGATTACTTTGCCACAACATACCACCGGCAGCTCCGCGGGTGGGTGCACACTGGCTCATTCATCACCGCCATCGCACGCTCGCTCGGGATCGTGCCCGAGGGAGATCCGCTGCTGTCCGATCCGGTCCCGTCTACCAGGTTGGGCCGCGCGTCAGTTTCTAGCATGCAGATCACCCGTCGCTTTGATGTTGGTCTGAGGTTTAGGGGCATGGACGGGCTGATTTGGTAGCCGGAGCCGGTGCCGGAGGTCATCCCGGTTGTTATTGAGTTGAGGCCTGGAGTGTTGGCCCCTCCTGCTGAGCAGGCGGCCGCTCGGCAGGCTCAGCTACAGGCTCTGGGACTCGATGAGTTCCCGGGCCAGCCTCAGGCTGAGGCTCAGGCTCAGCCTCAGGCTCAGCCTGTATTAGAGGATCCGGCTCAGGAGGAGCATATCGAGGAGATCCCGGTACCACCAGTTCAGCCAGCTCCTGAGCCGCCACAGTACCCGCAGCACGTTTACGCTGACCTGCCTCCGGTAGCGCGTGAGGTGGCTCGGGACTTCGACCGGCGCCTCAGACGCCAGGCCGCACGCCAGGACTGGATCATCGAGACGCTCGTTTCTCTACGAGAGCTCGCTGGGTTGCCTCCACTTCCCCTCCCACCGTCCCCACCGCACGAGGATTAGTATCTTAGTTTGTTTGTATAGTGTTTTGTTATGTATTATGCAGTCAGTTGTACCTTTTTGTTTTGTATGTACAAACTGATATATATATATATATATTGCAGTTAATCTTCTATTTACATCACGTTGGTTTTGGATTGTTTACGTTTAATTCTTATGGTTTTCTGTACAATTTATTTAACGTGTTCGTTTAATTTAACAAAATAAACTAGGTTAACAGTTTATAAAGACGCACTTATATTATATACGTTCTATAAAAATAATGACGTAAAAAACGTAATTATAAAACAACGTATTATAAAGGCCACCCATTATAAAACTCAAATACAATTTTTTCCTCCAAAAAACACTACCAAACTAACCCACATCTCACCTATTTCAAAAAAAAAATCAACACAAATTCCAGCCAATGCTTTTTGTCTTTTTGCACACTCAAAGCGCCCCGCTTTGGCCATAGCGGGGCGCTTTGGCCAAAGCGGGGCGCTTCGAGTGTGCAAAAAGACTAATGCCGTGTGCGAATAGACCAGGCCTAAAAACAATCCGATCAAGGATCACGATCTTAACACCATGTTTAAATTTAACATAATAATTTCATTTTTTTTTCATCATTTCATTAAAATATTTAACATTTTTATATAAGACACGTTAAATTGAGTTTTAGCTAAATATTTAACATCTATGTCTAGATCTATACTTTATATAATAAAAATAAACCAACTTTGGGACACTTGTCATTATTATAGACCATCCTTAATTGTAGATAATTATTATTTAATTTAAATCAAATTAATATAAATCTTTCAACCCTAAATTATTGGCATAAACTTAACTTCAAATCGTAAAGTCTTATCTAAACAAAAAAACATTGTATGCATATTATTTATTGTTAATGTTATTATTGTTAACTATGAGAAATTATATTAAACAACTTATTAATTAAACCAAAAATTTAAAATAGTATTAACCTATTTTAAAAAATAATAAAAAAATCAATTTTTATTCAACCCGCACAACAAACGAGGTTCTTAAAGATATAATTTTAAAGATTTTTTAACAATAGATAGACCCGTGTAATACACAGGGTTTTTAAATATATAACATTTTTTTATTATTTGCTATATAAAATTAGCTTTATTCAACCTGTACAATACACGGAGTTTTTTTAAAATATAATTTTTTATTATTTAGTATATAAAATTATATTTCTTCCACCCATGAATACACAGGGTTTTTTTTTTTTAAATATAACTTTTTTATTGTTTCGTATATAAAATTTCATTTATTCAACCCGCACAATAAACGAGGTTCTTAAAGATATAATTTTTTTATTATTTAATATATAAAATTATATTTACTCAATACATGTAATAAATGAGGTTTTTAAAAATATAATATTTTTTTATTTAGTATATATAAAATTACATTTATTCAACCCGTGTAATACACGGAGTTCTAAACTAGTTATTTATAGAATAACAAACATTTATTATTATTATTATTATTAATATGCTCATAACAAAAACAAACGTTTATCCTTATCTAAATATTTATTCTTATCTAGTATTTTTTTTAAATTATTATTATTATTTAATATGAGAGATAAATATGAAAATAAGGTGAAAAACACCAGAGAGTGACATGTGTCCAAAAAAGAGGTGAAAAACACCAGAGAGTGACATGTGTCCAAAAAAGATTTTTGTTTATTAGTATAGGAAGATTGTGTATGATAACGGTCTTTTAGGTGTGAACACTTGGATGTAGCACACTTTACATATTTATTTTGATATTTAATATGTTTGTCACAAATGCGTTACAAATTGTGACGGAATATTGAAGTTTTAAAATTGAGACTAGTTAATCTATTTTCGTTGGAAATGTGTTGAAAAGTAGTCAAAATTTGTAACGTATTTTTTCCGTTGGAAAATCCCGTAGCAAACTGCCACTTTTCTAGTAGTGTAGCTAGCCTCGCCTTAGATGTAGCTTATAGGGTTATAGATAATAAAATGTATTAACTTCTATATTTTCTATGGTTTTCACATATTTAGAAACTATCACATAACACATAGACATAAAGAGTAGGGCTAGAAAACAAATGTGGTAAAATTGATCAATTTATGTATATTTTATTTCTAACAAGTAATATACATAAGTGAAGTAACAAATAAAAAAATATGATAACGGGGCAAATTTATTCAAAGTTTATATACTGCATCCAAAATCATAAATTATTGTATCTTAAATTATTAGATCATGGTTTAAGGGGGTTTTTTTTTTTTTTTTTTTTTTTTTGTATTTAATTCACTAATAGAAATATGCCTTTTACGAACAAAACTTTACTGACAGGTTAATCTGTTATCTGTCGGTGAATAATCGATCGGTGATCCATCATTAATATGGACTGATTAGCCAGTGAAATCTTTACCCACACCTGGTTTTTTTTACGGACCTTCACCAACAGGATACGGATACTTCTATCGTCGATCACGAGGGCAGTACTATCTCAAATTTATTCAAATGAATTCTAGAAATTGTATTTATAACATAGTACAGAAAGTACGATAACAAATCCGCGTTTATAAAAGTGTTGAATTTCTAGATGCTTTTACTCGGTCTAGCTAAAGTTCTAAACTAACATAATTTTGTATTTTAGCCATCTTTCTTGTCAATAAACACCATGTTTATTAAATAGGAATACATACGTACATGCATACAATACATATATCACTATTTTGAGTATAACACATAAAAGATAGAATTAGAATCATATTTCATGATGAATTGGGTTCGAATTAATTGAACTGATATATTTAGTTATTAAATAAAGATATAATTAAGTTTAAGAAACTTAAACACAAAGGATTACAAGAAATAAAGGATTGTGAAATTGATCATCTAAATAGCTAGCTGTTCAGGCTTTATTTATTTTCCTAATTGAGCTAGCAAGAAGAATAGATTTGCATCTGAGTCAAAATATGCTCAAAGTTATCGGTAGATTTCTCGATCGGATGAGAATGTGTTCCTTCATAAGTCGTAACGACGACTCCCTCATCCTTAGATAGCCTTTGAACCTGTTTCTTCACGTTGCATCCTTGATATGTACACCGATAATAGCTTTTGTATTGAATGACATACCCAATGTGAATAACAATCAAATGGAAATGAAAAGCTTATAAGTTATAAGAAATATGTGTTTGTGTATAAAAAAAAGTAAAAAGCTATGACTATAAAATAAACAATCAAATAGAGAAACTCACAAGAATAAGTACTACTTTTAGGTATAACTAAATGTTAGTGTATATATGCATATATGTTATGCAAAAATTTGTTTCTGTAGTTATGAAATATGTCAAAACTATTTTGTGTATCTATTTCATGTTTGTGTTTCATTTTTAACATATTGAAATGTATAAAATGAACCAACTACTTATTTTCTTTTTTATTTATATGCAAAAAATTGTTGAGTATCTATTTTTTCGCATGTCTATTCACTCTTCGGGTGTACTTTATTTTCCTAAAAAGTGTATCATTATAAGGGTATTCAAATTCATTCAAATATATGATTATATACTAACATTTTCACAAAATTTATTCTTGTATTTCATAACTATACATCAAAATATTTTTTTATGATTTTTTATACAAATATAAAATTATATGAATTTATTTTCATCTTCATGCAAACTTCCTTTATGCAGATGGATTATGTTATATACATGTGGCCGTATGTACCCAATCTATTCATGGAAACCTAAGACATGTTATTCAAACCCTATGAATAACAACCACATGTGAGCATCACCAACAACTAAAGTTTAATGATTTGAATTTTGGAAGTAAACTAGTAAAGAATTCAACTGGACTTTTAATGCAAAACATGGATATAAAGAAACGACATCGTTTTCAACATTAAAAAGTTATAAATATTATCAAGAGAGAGTGTTGAACAACTGAAAATATAAACGTTGAACGAAGACTCATGGATCAACCAAACATAATCCTCCTATTTTGAGAAGAAAAAAGAACATAACATTTAACTAGGGTTAGATATGGTGTCATGCTATACTCACACCCCAAAATCTAATTCACACCATCAAACGGCCATTAAACATACACGCAAACAACCGTTAAAAATTCAGGGAATATGATTTAACATACAGACTTGCAAACAGCTATATAAAATATACGCAAACAACTGTTTAAAATTCAAGGAATATGATTTGACATACAAACTTGCAAACAATCGTATAAAATATACGCAAACAGTTGTTTAAAATTCAGGAAGCTATGATTTGACACAAAGACCTGCAACAACAACAGTTGTCTGATTCACCATCAAACAGTTGTTTAAAAACGGTGTGAGACTAGAATTTGGAGGGTGGGGGGAGGAGGGGTATATAAGTACTAAGAATAGGTTTGGTGATCATACAAGGGGCTGTTTGACAACTTCTAATTAAATGGTTAAGTGCTAAACTAGTAAGAGGTCTGAACCATTAAGGGGCTTTTTTTTACCTCTTAATGAGGCTCTTAATGGTTCAGACCTCTTACTGATTCAGCACCTAATGGTTCAGACTGTTTGTTTCGCGAGCAGATGTCTAAATGGTTTAGACATTTGCCTCTGAATGGTTAAGTTTTATACTGAGTCTGAGTGGTTAAGACCTTTAATCTGAATTGGTCAAACATTTGCCTCTGAAAGGTTAAGCATTATACGGGCTCTTAATGGTTCAGACCTCTTACTGGTTCAGCACTAATGGTTCAGTCCTCTTACTGATTCAGCACTTAACCATTCGGAATTTGCTAAACAGCCCCTAAGTGTTGAACCAGTAAGAGGTCTGAACCATTAAGAGCCAATATAATGCGTTACCGTTTAAAGGCAAATGTCTGACCAATTTAGATTAGAGGTCTTAACCATTCAGACTTGGTATAATACTTAACCGTTCAGCCATCTGCTCGCGAAACAAACAGTCTGAACCATTAAGTGTTGAACCAGTAAGAGGTCTGAACCACTAAGAGCCTCATTAAGAGTGTTGAACCAGTAAGAGGTCTGAACCACTAAGAGCCTCGTTAAGAGGTAAACAAACAGCCCCTAAGTTACCAATTTCAAAAACTAGCAACCTTAAATGCTATATATAATTCAGTTGTAACATCGGCCTCACCCAAGTATATACTTAATTTTAAGAATATTGAGTTTTTATTAAATAAAAAAATCAGCATTTGGGAATTAATTTGTTAAGGAAACAAATAAGCGTAAAGAAAATATCGATGGTTGGATAAGAGCCTAGTGGCGGACCCAGGAATTTTTCCATTGGGTGCGGAACATTTTTAAAAATTTTAGGCCCCTAGGTGTATAAGTAAAAAAAATCGATTCGTATCGGGTCGGTTCGGGCCATGTAAAACAAAAGAACATCAAACTAAATTTATATAATTATCAAAAACACGTCAAACCTTGTTACAAACTGTCACACCCCAACCGATGGCGGAAACATCGGAGTGAGACGAGTGAGATTGTTCAAAGACTTCACGACATTATGTGACAGTAATTTAAGTTCAAAACCGATTTCATTCATAACCATAGATTGTCAAATATAACAAAGAAATTCAAGTACAACATTGAAAAAGTCAAGTACAACATTGAGAAAGACAAGTACAACATGATTAACATAACAAAATAAGCAAACCTAGTATTTTGAGCGTGTTTCTAAGTCATCCTTACTAGATTCGTCTTGAGCATCATCATCATCAACCTGTAACATGTTAAAAATAATGGTTCAACACCAAAGCATTGGTGAGTACACAAGTTTGTAAATACATAGCATAGGTATAAAAGGAATTTCTCGAATCCACATGGCAAATTGTATACAAGGTTATCTAGCATGCAATACTAAGTGTCAAACCCGGGTGTCCACGAGAATTATGTGCATCCCTCGCCATAAAAGTGATTAGACCGTTTATGAATAATAAGCTTAACAATACCCCAACGGGCGGCGTGCTACTCCTATAGCGCTATATGTGTTAAGTTGGGCTAGCTAAGTTAATGACAAGTAGCAAAGTATGAATTCTAGCATGAACTTAAGCATAACAAAAGCATGTATAACGGATTGAGAATAAAATATGTTTGTGTGTGTTTATGTATTTTGTAAGTTAACATGTTACAACCCAAATTGTGTAAAAAGAAAAATGGGTCAAGTGTACTCACGATTTTACAAGCTTCCACTTGGTAATTCCGTGAAGAGTTGATTGTCTGAGGATGGAACACCGAGTTCTCCTACACGAGAAAACATAGGTGTGAGAGTATTCGGATGATAATGGAGGATTTGGATTCAGAATTTTAAAGTACACAAAAGTATGTATATGAGAAAGTAATCATCTAGACTTAAACACTCGTTTTTGACACTATGAGTCCCGTATGGGTTGATGTGATTTCATGGGTTAAGATACCCATTAGAATCGTAATGAGAGGTTTAAGTCCTTAGGTAATATAACTTATTACCATGACAAATAATCACTTGATTATTATCAAGGGTTTGGTTATGTATATATTTAATATATTTTATATAGTATGTAGTATGTCCAACATGTTTATCATGGAATTTCATAGAAGTCATGCATGGAGGTAGGAGGATAACCGTCCTTTAACCTCTTTCGTAAGATTCACCAATGCACAAGTTGTCACAAGGACAACTCGGATGGTCATGAATGAAGTGGAAAGGAAACGAAACGTACATACTTCTTTAGGGGAAATCATCAAGTGAGGTGGTGGATTGAGAGTAGGATAGCCAAGGCTTCCAAGTAATCACACTCATACCAAAGCACAAGTCTTGTTACAAGAACAAGCTTGGATGGTTCCAATACTTGTGGGTTAAAAACCCTTACAAAACAGAAAGTTTGGAGGTAATTAACAGCTCCGAATTTGTGTGAAACAACCTTGGTTAGGCTCACTAATCATGGACTTGATTAATGGCATAAGAGCACAAGCTTGTTTTAGGAAAATACAAGTTTGAAGAAAGTTTATATAGATTTCTTCCAAAACAGAAAGTTTGGACCTCAAAATGGTGATGTTCCACCTTGGTTTTCCATGGAAAAACTGTGGAAATACTCCTAGAGGTGTTCCAAGCTTTGTAGAGGAAGAAGTACTGAAGAAAAACTGAAGAAAGGTGAGTATGAACTCACTTATGTAACTTGTATAAATATGCCTTGAATCTGATTATAATCTGAGAATTTGCTGCTATTTGATAGTGCTTTTAGTGAGGATTGAAGTGTTTGTAATTAAGGAAGGTTATGAAAAAGCAGAGCGTTACAGTCTCCCCTCCTTTAGGAAATTTCGTCTCGAAATTTAGGAAGACGTAACGAACAGATGCGGATACTTAGCCTTCATATCACTTTCGAGTTCCCAAGTAAACTCAGCGCAACGTTTTCCTTCCCATCGAACCTTGACGATCGGAATTCGACTGCGCCTCAATTGCTTGACTCTTTGGTCCATAATCTCGACAAGTTTCTCCACGAAGTGTAAAGTCTCGTTGATTTGAAGATCTTCGAGTGGAACTTGAAGTCCTTCTTCAGCTAGACATTTCTTCAAGTTTGAGACGTGAAATGTAGGATGAACGTTGTTGAGCTCTTGAGGTAGGTCTAGTCGATATGCAACCTTGCCAATCCTTTCGAGAATCTTGAAAGGACCTACGTAGCAAGGTGCGAGTTTCTCTTTCTTCTCAAAACGAACCACACCCTTCCAAGGGGATACCTTGAGAAGTACAAAGTCTCCTACTTCGAATTCCAAGGGTTTGCGACGCTTTTCAGCGTAACTCTTTTGTCGACTTCTAGCTTTCAGCAAATTGTCTCGAACATGTAAAATCTTGTCCGTCGTCTCTTGTATAAACTCAGGACCGGTGATTTGAGCTTCTCCGATCTCATTCCAACAAATAGGCGAACGACACTTACGACCATACAATGCCTCGAAAGGTGCCATTTGAATACTCGTGTGATAATTGTTGTTGTACGAGAATTCGATCAAAGGCAAGTGCATATCCCAGTTGCCACCAAATTACGCATGAATGAAGCATATCCTCTAGAGTTTGGATAGTACGCTCAGTTTGTCCGTCAGACTGAGGATGAAAAGCGGTGCTAAGGTTAAGGAGAGTACCCATAACGGATTGAAAAGTTTGCCAAAGACGAGACGTAAAGCGACCATCACGATCAGAAATGATGTCAATGGGGATACCATGATGACAAATGATTTCATCCGTGTAGATACGAGCCAATCTCTCGACTTTGTAATCTTCAACGAATGGGGATAAAGTGAGCGAATTTGGTCAATCGGTCAATGGTCACCAAAATACTGTCATGACCTGAAGAAGTACGAGGAAGCTTAGTAATAAAGTCCATGGCGATGCTCTCCCATTTCCAGACAAGAATTTCTGGTTGTTCGAGCAAGCCAGAGGGACGTTGATATTCAGCTTTAACCTTTGAACAATTGAGACATTTCGAAACGAAGGTGGCGATATATTTCTTCATTCCAGGCCACCAATAGGACGTACGCATATCATGGTACATCTTATCAGCACCAGGGTGAATAGAATATCTCGATTTGTGTGCCTCCTTCATCAGAAAGTTTCGAAGGTTATCACAATTAGGAATCCAGATGCGATTGAGATGATATAAAATACCATCGGATTTAGACACAAGACTCTCTTCAGCACCACATTGCATCTCGTTGTAGAGGTTACCCTAATTAACGGACGCATATTGAGCTTCACGAATGCGGTTTTGAAGATCGTTGACGAGTTGGAGACAAAGAATTCCCTTAACATGAGTCTTACAGCTAAGTGTGTCAGCTACTACATTCGCCTTACCTGGATGGTTGCGAATTTCGCAGTCGTAGTCGTTTAATAACTCTACCCAACGACGTTAACGCATGTTCACTTCCTTTTGGTTGAAGATGTGTTGAAGGCTCTTATGGTCGGTGAAGACCACACACTTAGTTCCATAAAGGTAGTGTCACCATATCTTCAAGGCAAAAACAATTGTGCCAAGTTCAAGGTCGTGCGTATTGTAGTTTTTCTCATGTATTTTGAGTTGCCTCGACGTGTAAGCGATAACCTTGTCTCGTTGCATAAGGACACAACCAAGGCCAAGGTTCGAAGCATCGTAATACATGACGAAGTCGTCGTTACCATCGGGAAGTGCAAGGATAGGAGCATTGCAAAGAATGTCCTTGAGCGTTTGGAAAGACTCCTCTTGTTCAGGAACCCAAATAAAATGTTTCACTTTTTTTAAGTCAAGGAGGCTAGAGGAACGGCGATTTTCGAGAAGTTCGAAATGAAACGACGATAATAACCAGCTAGACCAAGAAACGAATGAATCTCAGACGGACACTTAGGAGCAATACAGTTCTTCACAGCTTCAATCTTTGCAGGGTCAACGTGAATACCAAGTTCGTTGACAGTATGACCAAGGAATTGAACTTCTTTTAGCAAAAATTCGCACTTGGAGAATTTGGCATAAAGGCGTTCAGCGCGTAGAAGTTGAAAAAATAAGACGCAAGTGTCGCTCAAGCTCTTCTTGAGTCTTGGAATAGATAAGAATATCGTCGATGAAGACGATCACGAAATAGTCTAAATAAGCTTTGCACACGTGGTTCATCAAATCCATGAAAACTGCAGGTGCGTTGGTCAAACCAAAGGGCATGCCACGAACTCATAATGACCATAACGCGTACGGAAGACGGTTTTGGGTATATCTTCTTCGAGGACTCAAAGTTGATCATAACCAGAACGCAGATCAATCTTGGAAAAGAAAGTTGCGCCTTGTAATTGATCGAAGAGATCATCAATACGAGGTAGAGGATATCGGTTTTTGACCGTAAGCTTGTCAATACACATTCGGAACGATCCATCTTTCTTATTGACGAATAGAACGGGAGCGCCCCAAGGAGAAGTACTAAGGCGTATAAAGCCTTTATCAAGAAGCTCTTGAAGTTGGCTCAAAAGCTCTTGCATCTCCGAGGGTGCTAGACGGTAGGGAGACTTAGCGACAGGCGTAGCGCCAGGTACTAAGCCGATGCGAAAGTCAACAGAACGAGTAGGAGGCGGACCAAGAAGATCATCGGAAAATCACGTACAACAGGAACATCGCGCATGCTCGAGCCCTTATCCTTCTTTTCCACTATGTGGGCAAGAAAGGCGAAGGTACCTGTCACTGCCTCCGTCCCGGTGTAACCCGGTCCTGGAGCCGCGGGACAGAAACCCGTGGTATTTATTATTTGAGTCGACAGCGGAAGTCTAGCAGGATCTTTTAAGACTTGAAAATGCCCAATTATTTTATTTCATAATTTGGGATAAACCCCGTAATTTACAATAGAGGAATTTTACTAGAAAATTTCCTGTTTTATAAAACATGTTTATTTATTTATCTGAGCCACTACTTCAAGCTTGTTAGTGCTCTGTAGCACTTTTCCTTGATTCACAGTAGGTCACCTGAAACATGTTTTAAAAATATTTTATCAACGGGGAAATACTGGCGAGTCACTCAAATTTGATAAAACGACACATAGTTATAAATTACAGCATAAGAGCGATTACAATAGCTACTATCTTATTTTTATCTGGCACTGTGTCACCTCCTGGTGACGATGGTCATACCACTATTGGGTCCTTTCACCCAAGTAGTGATGATTATCACTGTTAGGTTGACGAACCTAACCGTGAGAAATTAGTAATGTGCACAATACCCCACTAGCCAGTGATTCAAGATAATCACGACTTAATGCCTGTAATTATAACTTTTGAAAATAATTGGAGTATTGTAAAACACTTTTGATAAAAAGAGAATGACTCACATTGCAAGTTTAAACGGGCAGAGTTTAGCCTACTGATAAGCCTTGTAACCTAAATTAAATGACAATGCATACGAACTAGGTTAGTAACTTAATACAACATATACGATAACTCACGAGATTAAAACCCTCACGACGAATGACAAAGTGCAATACTTAAACATCCATCGAATTCACGACGAATGACAAAGTATAGCCCGAGTTTGAGCAGCACTTAAACATCCATCGGATTGGTTTCAATCGATCGGACATTGAATCGTAGCAGCGATCGAGTTAATACCCTGTATCGTAGCAGCGCCTTGATACCTTAAAATTTCGAATTTAGGCAGTATACTTCGTTTTTGAATAAGATTTTCGAGCACAGGTGAAAGTCCCATGCACAGGCTACTTATAGCAAAAATTTCAGTTTTACGCGGCCCGCGTAAGCCTTAACAGCCTCTTACGCGGCCCGCGAGAGCCCCTAGTCTACGTGTAGGCTTGGTGTGTCACGAGTAGGTTTGCCAGGTGGATGACACGTGGCTTGGACACTTATCCGGAACATTTTTAAGTTGACGCGGCCCGCATAAACTTATCTTATAGTTTACGCGGCCCGCGTGAAACCAGAAAATTGATTTTTCTTGATTTTTTATATGGATTAGGGTTTCAGGGGTCCGGGTTTTCACTTACGGGTCGTTTTGGGGCATTTTTGCAAGTCCTTACATCCTCCCCACCTTATTTAAAATCTCGTCCTCGAGATTTACTGAAATAAGTGAGGATGCTTTCACTTCATCTCTGATTCCAGCTCCCAGGTGTATTTGGGTCCTCTTTTTGAATCCCATTTGACTTTGACTAGTATCAATCTTTTATGCTTGATGAATTTAATCTTTCTGTCTTCTATCTGGAGTGGTTTCTCAACAAACTTTAGTTTTTCATTTACCTCTATGTCTTGAAGAGGTACTACCAGGGATTCGTCAGATACACATTTCTTGAGGTTGGATACATGAAATACGTCATGTACCCATGCTAGCTCTTCTGGTAGTTGTAAGCGATAGGCGACTGGTCCTATTCGCTTGATTACTGGAAAGGGTCCTACGTATCTTGGAATTAGCTTTCCTTTCTTTCCGAACCGCACTACTCCTTTCCAAGGAGAAACTTTTAAGAGTACCTTGTCTCCAACTTGAAATTCTAGTGGCTTGCGTCTATTGTCTACATAACTTTTTTGACGATCTCGAGCCGTTTTCAGCCTTTCCTTGATTTGAGTGATCTTGTCGGTAGTTTCTTGCACGATTTCAGGACCTGATAATTGACTTTCTCCTATTTATGCCCAACAAACTGGAGTTCTACACTTTCGCCCATATAGTGCTTCGAACGGGGCAGCTTCGATACTTAAATGATAACTATTGTTATAGGAGAATTCAATTAAAGGTAAATGGTTGTCCCAGTTTCCTCCAAAATCTATCACACATGCCCTGAGCATGTCTTCCAGGGTTTGGATCGTCCTTTCACTTTGTCCATCTGTTTGAGGATGGTATGCAGTGCTTAAATTTAGTCGGGTTCCCATTGCTTCCTGGAAACTTGTCCAGAAGTGGGAAGTGAAACGACTATCTCTATCCGATACAATGGAGAGTGGGACTCCATGTAAGGATACTACCTCGTCTATGTATAACTTTGCTAGCCTTTCCATGCTAAAAGTTTCTTTCATGGGTAGAAAATGAGCTGATTTTGTTAATCGATCCACAATTACCCAAATCGCGTCATTACCTTTTCTGGTTTTGGGCAACTTAGTAACAAAGTCCATGGTTATGATTTCCCATTTCCATACAGGCATTTCTAATTGTTGAAGTAGACCTGAGAGTTTCTGGTGTTCTGCCTTAACTTGTGAACAAGTAAGACACTTGGAAACATATCTAGCTATATCCTTTTTCATTCCTATCCACCAGAAGTTATTCCTTAAATCTTGGTACATCTTATTATTACCAGGATGCATGGTATACCTAGATTTATGGGCTTCCTCTAAAATCTTATTTCTTAACTCTCCTAGCTTAGGTACCCAAATCCTTCTTTTGTGGAATCTCCAAATTCCATCGCTTCCTTGCTCTAATTCCTTTATTCATCCTTTCATTCCTTCAGCATCATCCTTAATTGCAGTTTCTTGAATATTCTTCAGTTGCTCCATTAAGTCTAATTGTAAACTTAATCTAAGAGCACGAACTCGTTTTTGCTTTTCATGATACTTACGACTTAAGGCATCTGCTACTACATTTGCCTTTGCTTTGTGATATTGAATATCACAGTCGTAATCGCTTAAAATTTCCATCCATCTTCGTTGTCTCATGTTCAGTTCTTTTTGCCCTATTATGTATCTTAAGCTCTTATGATCTGTATGGACAGTAAACTTACTTCCATACAAATAATGTCTCAAAATCTTAAGGGAAAAAAATTATGGCTCCTAATTCTAAGTCATGAGTCGTATAATTTTCTTCATGCTTTTTCAATTGCCTTGAAGCGTACGCAGTTACCTTCTTGCGTTGCATTAGCACACATCCTAATCCTAGCTTAGAAGCATCGCAATAAACTTCAAAATCTTCTGTCCCTTCTGGTAAGGCAAGAATTGGGGCGGTTGTTAACCTTTGCTTTAAGATCTTAAAAGCCTCTTCTTGTTTAGATCCCCATTCAAACTTTACTGCCTTACAAGTTAGCTTAGTTAATGGTACAACTATTTTAGAAAAATCTTTAATGAACCGTCTATAGTATCCGGCTAATCCTAGAAAACTTCTAACTTCCATAGCTGACTGCGGGATCTTCCATTTGGTGATTGCTTCTATTTTGGAGGGATCTACGTGAATACCTTCGTGATTCACCATGTGTCCTAAGAATTGCACTTCCTGTAGCCAAAATTCACACTTCGAGAATTTGGCGTAAAGCTTCTCTTTTCTTAACAAAGTTAAGAGTGCATGCAAGTGTTCACAATGCTCCTCCTGATTTTTGGAATAAATGAGTATATCGTCGATGAAGACAATTACAAATTTATCCAAATATGGTTTACAAATTCTATTCATCATGTCCATGAATGCTGCAGGAGCATTTGTTAGTCCAAATGGCATGACTGTAAACTCGTAATAACCATACCTAGTTCTGAAGGCAGTTTTAGGCTATGTTGTTAAAGGCGATAGGCGCACTCAAGGCGCTAAGGTCTCTCCAGGGCCTAGGCGCAAGGCGCCACATAAAGCGCTAGCCCGAGAAAAAAAAGCTCAAGTAGGAAAAAAAACCAAAAAATAACATGCACTGCATGTCATGCAGGTTGGACCCAACTGAAGTCAGGGAGCGTACGAATGTTTAAAATTAAGTAAATGAATATCATAATGTATTTGAATAGCTGGACCTAATAGAATTCATTATCGAGAGTAAAAAACTGAAGTCAGGAAGTGTACGAATGTTTAAAATTAAGTAAATGAATAGTTGGACCTGATCAACCTGCAACATTTGTAAAATGGCCAGCATGTTTCAAAAGCAACAAACTTTTAAAATCCAAATGTAGCTACTGCCGTAAAATCGCCAGCATGTTTCAGTATCTCGCTCTGCATACAAAAAAATTAAAAGATCTCACTAATAAGTAATAAGATTATCTACCGCAAATTTATTTAAATCCAAACAACGTATGCAGCAAGACCTCCTTAGCTAAATAGAACAAGGTATGCCGCAAATTTATTTAAATCCAAACAACGTATGCCGCAAATTTATTTAAATCCAAATTCAGTTCAAAAGACAATTCAAAAGAAATACCAAAACATGAATACCAAATTCAAAAGCAACAAACTTTTAAAATCCAAATGCCAAATGTTTAAAAATACTAAAAAGCAAAAGTTCAAATCCACCAGCAATCTTTAATTCATCAATCATCAAGGTTATCAAATTCATCATAATTTCCATCCACTTCAGGTTGATAATCAGCTTCTGGTTCATCTTCAATGTCTTCTTCAGAGGTTTCATCCACTAGAGCTCGTGAGGAAGAAGGTTGTGACGATTTTCTTCCCCTTACCTCTCCAACCCCAGATTCATCTTCAGCCTCTTCATTCACATCTTCTTCCATCCTCCCAACCAACCATTCATTACAAGCATCAATGTTATCCAATGATATTGGATCATATGTAACATTCTTATCACGGCGATTTTGGAGTGTCTTGTTGTATCTTACAAACACAAGATCATGTAACTTCTTGTGTTCCAAACGGTTTCTTTTCTTGGAATGGATCTATTAAAAGTGACAAATTTTAAATAGTTTGAAGGAATAAAAAATTTCATACAAACTCTAAAATCGGGTTACTTACATGCTCAAAAGCACTCCAGTTTCTTTCGCATCCAGACGAACTGCATGTCAGACTAAGAACTTTAATAGCCAACTGTTGAATATTTGGGGTCCCTTTCCCATAAAGTTTCCACCACTCAGCTGATAAAATATCAAATTAAGCAAAAATAAAAAAACTTAAACATAAAATAGTTCAAAGGTAGAGAACTTACCTGGAGCTATATTACCAATTCCACGCTTTGCCATCTCTAAACCAAAAGAGCCCTCTTGGTTCATCCAGATCACCATCTCCTTCATGATAGAATCTTGTTTTTGCTTGTTAGGGACAAGCCTTTTAATGCACTCAATCAATCCATCAGACACCTCTTTGTTATTTTCAATGTCCGGGTTAGTGCAATAAAACTCCGGGTTAAAGTAGTAACCCGCTGCATGTAATGGATGGTGGAGTTGACAACTCCACCTGTTGTCAATTATGCTCGCCACCATCATGTAATCGGTGCTATCCTTGCCTAAAGCTATTACTATTGTTTTTTTTTGCTCTCACCATCGCTTCATAAATATAACCCATTGCGGGTTTTTTCTCGTTATCAACCAAACGAAGTACTCGAACTATAGGGCCCATTACTTTAAGACTAAAAAGAATGTTGCTCCAAAAACCAGGTGTGAATATAATATCATTACACTTTGTACCTTTTCGATCCTTAGCCCACTTGCTATTCACCCACTTTTCACTTGCAAACATATTTCGCAAAGGAGCCTTTTGCCTATGCAAACTTTGTAAGGTTAGATACGTTGTTGCAAATCGTGTAACCCCACTTCGTGTCAGTTCCTTGTTTTTTGTAAACTCCCTCATCATGTTCAAAACTCCACAGTGGTTGTAGATGTAACCAACAACAAAGATTCCTCTTTCAATGGCTGCTTTGACTTTGGAAATCTTTGCAATGTCTTCAAGCATAAGATCCAAACAATGGGCTCCACACGGTGTCCAAAACAACTGCTTTCTTTTTTCCATCAGCAGTTTGCCTAAAAGTATGAGATATGAAAAAAATAATTAGCAGTTATCAATGAGTTTAATATGTAAAAATCCTAACAAAAAACAAAACTAACCAGCTAATTTAAAGTTGCTTCCGTTGTCTGTGATAATTTGAACAACATTAGCTTCTCCGATTCGCTCCACAAAATTATCAAATAGCTCAAACAACTTCTCCCCCGTCTTCGCATAAGAAGAAGCATCAACGGACTCCATAAACACAGTCCCTTTAGAACTATTGACCAAAAAGTTGATCAATGTTCTATGTCTCCTATCCGTCCAACCATCCGACATAATCGAACACCCAAATTTTGACCACTCCACCTTCTGCCCTTCAATCCACTTTTCTACATTGTCTATCTCATTCTTAAGAAGTGGAACCCGCAACTCGTGATAACTAGGTGGCTTGAGATTTGGCCCATAGTTTCCAATAGCCCCGATCATCTCTTTGAAACTATCTAACTTAGCAACATTGAATGCTATGCCAGCTTGGTAAAAAAAGGCAGCAATTTTTTGAACCGTTCTTCCTCGAAGCTCCTTGTCGCAAGCATCATTTATGCTTGTTTGAACATATTTTCCTTTACTTTTCGACATTAACAAATCAAGTGGACCCTTCACATTTGATTTCTTTCTTTTATCAGCTCCACCAATATTTATCCCAGTCCTTTTCTTTTGAACATTAGCTATCTCCATTACCTCATCCTCTTCATCATCACCAAATCCACCTTGTTCAAAATCCAAGTCATGGAAACCATCAAGGTTTTTCTTTGACTTTTGGATTTCGACATATGCTCTCAGTTCATCTTTAACATTCTGTGGACACTTAGAACATGCTTTTGCATTTTTATGACCTCCAATTTGGTGTTGCTTAGCTCGATAAATCCCTCCTCTAGTTACTTTGTTGCAGAAAATGCAAGTTACACAATTTTTGTCATTCTTATCTTTCAAAAGATTATACTTCCATCCAGGATCGTTACTCCTGGTTTGTGAGGATGCCAAATCACCTTCAGATGCCATTTTCTGTGGAAACAAGTCAACAATTGCAGTCCATAATATCAATTAGTTCAAAAATCTCAATAACTTAAATAGTGATTTTTTCCCAGCAACAAAAAATTAAGCTTTTGTCAGTGTACAACAGAAAAATGTTTGTTTACTCTTCTATATCCACTTAGACACTAAGAGGTCTTATAATTTAGCAACTACTATGGAGTTTATGAGAAGGTGCTACTTATAGACTAATTTCAAGTGTAAATAAAACTAGTTAACATAATATGAATTAAAAGCATATACACAGTTGAATATCGAGGTATCAAATCAAAAGCAAATTAGATATAAAGCAAATAAGCTATTGAGCAATTGAGAAAAAAAACTAACCTTGAATTTGCCTCTGAAAGTTCTGGTTGGTTATCGTGGTATGTGAAAAGCTTGGTAACCCTAGATTTTTTATTTAGAGTTTTATAGAGATGGTGATTGCCGATAATTTTTAGGGTAAATCAATTTGAATTGGCAATCTTATATGATAAGATCAAAACAAAATCAAAGAATTTTTTGGAAATGGAGCGTACCTGAAAAAAGCCACCGCCTTCATTGAGTAGCGCCTGAAAGAAAGCTATCGCCTATTAGGGCTTTTCCAAATTCCACCTTTTGCATCGCCTTGCCTGCCACCAGGTGGTATTATGGGGCTTCGCCTGAAATTGGCGCCTAGGCGACCTAAGCCCTCGCTTTTGACAACAGAGGTTTTAGGTATGTCCTCTTCTTGTACTTTCAACTGATGATATCCGAAGCGTAAATCTATCTTAGAAAAGTATCTAACTCCTTGAAGTTGATCAGAAAGATCATCAATCCTAGGTAACGGGTATCGATTCTTAATTGTAACCTTATTCAATTCCCTATAATCGATACACATTCGCATCGACCCATCTTTCTTTTTCACAAATACAACACGAGCGCTCCCCACGGGGATGAACTAGGTTGTATGAATCCTTTGCTTAATAATTCATCTAATTGCTTTTTCAATTCCAACATTTCGGTGGGTGCTAACCGATAAGGTGCCTTAGCTATCGGTGTAGTTCCAGGAATTAGATGAATTCTAAATTCTACTTCCCTATCGGGTGGTAATCCAGGTAGTTCTTCTGGAAATACATCTGGGTATTCTGCTACTACTGAAATCTCCTTAAGTTCTTTACCTTTAGTGTTAATGATTACCGAAATCATATACACTATTTCTTGTTTTCTTGAATAACTGGCCACTTTCATTACTGAAATGAATTTTAGTGGCTTATTTCCTGTAATCACCACTATTTCTCCTGTGGGTGTTGACGGGTAGTCCATGGGACAACCCTTAAGTGTGTTAAAAGACGAGTTAATCCCTCATTTGATCATGTAATTGTCTTGAATTAGATAACTACGGTTGCTTGTGTTTCAGGTACATTTCGAGCTTAAAAGTGTGGAAATGAAGCTTCGAATAGGCACGACTGAATTGGAGATTGAAAGATGGAGAATAAATGAAAAAAATTAATTATTGGTATGGAAGAATTAAGAATATAACATGATAGAGGATGAAATTACGAGAACGTAGGCGAAAACGGTGAAGAAAACGGAGTTGAAACGAAAAAGTTATGCTGAAAACAAAATTGCATGCTGAAACCTACCGTAATTTACGGTAGCTACTGTAATTTACGGTAGCTACCGTAAATTACGGTAGCCCCCAGCATTTTTCTTCCACCGTAAGGCAGTAGAGACCCACCGTAAGCCATTCTAAGCCACCGTAAGCTACGGTGGCCACCGTAACTTACGATGGAGGCCAGCGAAAAATGTGTAACTGCCCTATTTTATGATGTTTTATTGTGTCTTTTCAAATCCAATCAATCCCATTCGGTTACCAGCAGTCTAGGGGCGATTTTTGGGTGTTCTTGAGAGCTTGAAACAATTTCTAAACATCTTGTTAGTGTTTTTAATTCCTATGAACATTGATATGTATGTGATGATGATTGTCCAAGTCATGAGTGGCTAAACTTATGGTGATCATCCTAGGTTGAAGGTTTGTCTAAGACATTTGTGTTTTGGTTCATATTTCTAGAATAATAGACTTGCTATGATGGTTTGTTTATTATGGTGTGTTGTTTGCTTGTTCGTAAATTGTTAATTTGTATGTTAATCTTAGTCTAAACCATACGTTCTTGGTGCCGTTGGCAATCAAGATATCATGGGAGGGATTAGGATTGGGTATTGATTAATTGGTCATCGGGTAACAACCTCGCGTTCTACGAATCCGAGTACTTAGTTCCCTTTCATCACGACAAGTAGTAACACATGAACCATGTCTATGTGGTTCTTTCTAGTTGAGTATTAGCATGAATGTCAAAGCAAACCGGAAACTTAGGATGGTCATTTGTCTCTAAATTGTTTACAAAACCAATTCTCAATTCGCAATTTAATTAGTAATCTTAGTATTAAAAATCAAACAAACAATCCAACTCTTTGAATTTACTTTTTATTGCAATTAGTTTAATCTTAGTTAACTTAGATACACTTCTAAATAACACATATTCCACAAACTCCCTGTGTTCGATACCCACTTACCGCTAGCTATTAGTAGTAATTGGATTAAATTTGATTGTGACCACGACATCACGTCAAATTTTGGCGCCGTTG
This sequence comes from Helianthus tuberosus, assembly GCA_030545235.1. Classification (NCBI taxonomy): domain Eukaryota; kingdom Viridiplantae; phylum Streptophyta; class Magnoliopsida; order Asterales; family Asteraceae; genus Helianthus; species Helianthus tuberosus. The sequence continues at coordinate 7,358,885 of CM060393.1, forward strand.
CGGGGGAGTAGTGCGCAACGTGTGTTATTTTTGATCTTTTTAAGTTTGTTATTTTTCTGGTTTACGCTGGGTGTGTTAGTGTGCAGGTATTTACAGGTGCATGCGTACTAGAAGCTCTCACAAGCTATCACCATTGGCATTTGATCCGGAAATTGAGCGAACTTTAAGAGAAAACAGAATTTTGTTAAGGGAAAACAGAATCAGCGGATCACCAACAACACCAACTACACCAATTACACCACTTAGATACATGGATCCACCGCCACCACCACCCACTACGGGTGAACTTACACCACCTTTTATACCATCTTCAACACAGGCATCACCAAATACTACCATTCCTACATCCACACAAGAAGTCAAACCAACCAACACTACCTTACCCGAAAACACTCAATCTGAATACTCTTTCAGTTACAACCCTACATCATCCGCTGTTCCAGCTTTTTCAACATTTTTCCCAACATCCAGTCAACCTTCATCAGGATACCAAATGCCACCATCCAATTTATTCCAAACCGGTCCATCTATTATCCATTCCGCTCCATTTCAGTCACAGTTTCAACATACTTCAGGATTAAGACAAGATGGGTTCGATGATGGGTATGAAGAAGATTTTGGGGGATATTATGAGGAAGGTTACATGTATGGGGGTGATGGAGATCAAGGGGAGTATACTTATGTGCAAGGTCAAAGCCAAAACCAAAGAATGTCAAGTGTTGGTAGGATTCCTCAACAACAAATCATACCTCAACAATTGCCACCACAAGGTCCACCAGTGCAAAGACGTGTTCAACAACCTCATGTAGGGCCAAGGTTTCAACCACCTCCACAACAATTTGGGCCTCCACGACCACAAGCTCAAAGACCAATGGGTCCCATACGCCCAAGAGTTCGGGTAGGTGTACCAAGAAGACATCTTCGAGAACATGCAAGAGGTATAGAAGCACATTTTAGACCGGTGATTACTCATAATCCTTCACCGGTAGTTATCCCTCATAATGACCAAGGGAGGACGTTTGAAGTGCGAACCAATTCATTACAAAGTTTGCCAAAGTATAAGGGTCTAGCAACGGAGAAGTCTTATTTTCATTTAGAGGCTTATGATTCGATTTGCAACACTCTTGGGAGTCAAGGATTTTCGGCCGATGATGTCAAATTGGTACTATTCCAATTCTCTTTGGAAGACAAGGCGAAAAAGTGGTTCTACACATTACCTTCGGCATCTATCTATACATGGGCGGAGATGCAATAAATTTTCTTAGATGAATTTTACACCGCTCAAAAGACAAATGATGCTAGGAAAGGGTTAAGAAGTTTTCAACAACAACAAGGTGAAATGTTCCATGAGGCCTTTGAACGTTTTAATATGATGATAAAGAATTGTCCTCATCATGGGATAGAGCTTTGGGAATTGATGAATGCTTTCCATGAGGGGTTAAGTGCCGAAGATGCTCGTGATTTAATGTCTATTACCAATGGCACTTTTGGTACCAACTACGAGCATGACGATTGGGAGTTTTTGGAGCAAATGGCAATCACATCAAAAAGAAAAGCTCAAGCATCAAGGAGAGCACGACCGGCCATTACCCGAACTCAAGCACACACAGTAGACGATGGTAATGTTCAAACCTCTAATCAAATTTATGATGTTTGTGCTATTTGTAATGAAATAGGTCATGCGGCTGAGAATTGCCAAGGAGTGGTGGAAGGGCAATATGAGGAAGTTCATGCGGTATAAGGTCAAGGAGGGGGTGGTAGGAACTACAACATGAATTCTAACACTTACCACCCCGGGTTGAGGAACCACCCAAATTTTCGGTATGGGAACCCTTCAAATCAAGCTAACCCGAATTTCCAAGGAAACCAAGGATTTCAAAGGCAATATCAAACGGGTCAAAGCTCTTCGGGTGGAAACGAAGTAATGGAGATGTTGAAGGCAATGCAAGTTGAAATGCAACGAATGAATCAACGTGATGAGGTTCGGATGCAAAAGGACGAGGCCCGTGATAAAGCGATTCAAACTTTGACCACCCAAATGGGTCAACTTGCAAGTGAAGTGGCGATATTGAAGAAAGCAAAAGGCCAGTTACCAAGTGACACGGTGATAAATCCCAAAAACATTAAAAGTGTTAATATCAATGTGGTAAGCACCGTTCCTAGTACTAAATTTAATGAAACATTTCTAACTTCTTCGTATCAAGTGAATGCAGGTTTGGAAAAAGATGCCGAAATCGAGAATGATAAAGAGTATGGAGCGCCAATCGTGCCTATCCGAGTGGGGAAACTAAAAATTCCTCATGCATTGTTGGATTATGGGGCAAGCATGAGTGTGTTACCGGGTGAGCTATATGACATGTATGATTTCGGTCCGCTTCAAGATGCAAACACCATGGTGAGTTTGGTGGATGAAAGTTGGAGGCGTCCACGGGGAATAGTTAAGAATGTTATGATTCGATTGGGAGAATTCGAATACCCGGTGGATTTTCTGGTTTTAGATTATGCTACTACCACGATGGCGTCACAACAAAGGGTGATTTTAGGTAGACCGTTTCTATACACAGCAAATGCTCAAATTAATTGTAGAGACGGGATTATTACCATGTCCGAAAAGAACCGTAAGTTGTCCTTTGATGTTCAAACTGGAGTGATTAGTTATGAGTCCATTGAGGGGAAGGGTGGTGAGTCTAGTGATTGTATGAAAAATGTGTGTCAAAGAATGAAAATAAATCACCCACCGAATCGTGAAGAAACGTATACGGGATCAAGTAGGAGTGTATTCGATTACCCACCGAATCAAAGCGGGACGGATGCATTTTACGCAATGGCACGATGTAGTGATGGAAGTGGAAGGAACCGATTCTTTGAGCCACCATAAATGGGGGTGGCACGGTCTGGCTGAAGACTCGAAACTTAGCGCTGCTCGGGAGGCAATCCGGGATTTTATATTAATCTTGTTGTTTTTATCTTTCTATGTTTCAGGGCCATGGCGACATTCAAGTGTGGGGAAGATGTACGGATATTTGGGTGAAGGTGGTGATAGGAAGTCGGATTATCTACAACATCTGTTGTGGCAAACTTCACCAGGTCAATGTACTATTTCCTTAGTCTTGTTATTTTCTTTAGCTTTGAAATATTGGTAGTTAGTTTGTTTGCTTTTTGATAAAAAAAAAAGAAATTTGGGGTTTGAGTGTTTAAGCTTTTGTTGATGTTGAATGGGTTTTAGTGATCAATTCCTTCCAAAACCATACATTGGGGTCAATGTATCCCAAGTGTGGGGATGGGGGGAAAATTTTGAGGTTTTTGAAATTTTTAAATCAAGCTAAACATTGTTGGAATTTGAACACCTTGGACTAACCCCGAGTGGCACACCGGCAACCCTTATTTACCCTTTTTCTTGGTGAGAGTTGAAGCCACAAATGTAAATAAATAATTATATCTTTGATGAGAGTGGCAATGGGTGGGGGTGCATTAGAACTTGTGCTTGAATACGGTTCGAGGCCTTAGTGAAACATGAATGTGGATAGGATAAGGGCATTTAGGTAGCCTCGTCATAGTGTGTGCGAGTGTGGGTTTTGGGGGGTTGGACCTCATAAATTATATATATGAGCTTGGTAGTGAGAGGGGCGGGGGTTTGGACATTTAGTTGCTCTTTTTGTGCCTAAAGCCAATCATTTGTTACCCCTTACCTAGTTCCCCAAAAATTTACCCGACTTGACCCGGTCTTATAGTGTTAGTAGTTGTTATAGTTGTGTTTAGATATGTTTTGTTGAATGTTTCTCTATGCTAAAAAAAAGGAAAAAAAAAAGCAATGAAAAAGAAAAAAAAAATGATGTTGAGTTGTCTTGTATATAGAAGTTATGTCATGTTTATTGTTTGTTTCATTGTGTAATAAAAGACCGGGTTAAGTCATTCGCTACTACATATATATTCCATTTCCTACCGTACACCTAGCCACGTTACAACCTTAAAGTCCCTTTGATTTGCATTCATGTTTGGCACTGGTTAGGAGAAGGACCGATTTAGGTACAAGCATATAGTTGTGCAATCACCTGTTTGCCTTTTGTGTGTCTAGCTTATATTTGCTAGTGCTTACTTGTTGCCAAGAGGAGAGATATAGTGAGGGGTGTGTTGTTTGGGTGTTAGGAAAGGGTTAGTAAAAGGATAACATGTTATGCTTGATTTGTGTTGATCGCTTGTGCACTTGGAAATGATTTGTAATGGGTTGCTTGGGGCAAGCAACGGTTAAGTGTGGGGATGTGATGGGTAGTCCATGGGACAACCCTTAAGTGTGTTAAAAGACGAGTTAATCCCTTATTTGATCATGTAATTGTCTTGAATTAGATAACTACGGTTGCTTGTGTTTCAGGTACATTTGGAGCTTAAAAGTGTGGAAATGAAGCTTCGAATAGGCACGACTGAATTGGAGATTGAAAGATGGAGAATAAATGAAAAAAATTAATTATTGGTATGGAAGAATTAAGAATATAACATGATAGAGGATGAAATTACGAGAACGTAGGCGAAAACGGTGAAGAAAACGGAGTTGAAACGAAAAAGTTATGCTGAAAACAAAATTGCATGCTGAAACCTACCGTAATTTACGGTATCTACCGTAAATTACGGTAGCCCCCAGCATTTTTCTTCCACCGTAAGGCAATAGAGACCCACCGTAAGCCATTCCAAGCCACCGTAAGCTACGGTGGCCACCGTAACTTACGGTGGAGGCCAGCGAAAAATGTGTAACTGCCCTATTTTATGATGTTTTATTGTGTCTTTTCAAATCCAATCAATCCCATTTGGTTACCAGCAGTCTAGGGGCGATTTTTGGGTGTTCTTGAGAGCTTGAAACAATTTCTAAACATCTTGTTAGTGTTTTTAATTCCTATGAACATTGATATGTATGTGATGATGATTGTCCAAGTCATGAGTGGCTAAACTTATGGTGATCATCCTAGGTTGAAGGTTTGTCTAAGACATTTGTGTTTTGATTCATATTTCTAGAATAATAGACTTGCTATGATGGTTTGTTTATTATGGTGTGTTGTTTGCTTGTTCGTAAATTGTTAATTTGTATGTTAATCTTAGTCTAAACCATACGTTCTTGGTGCCGTTGGCAATCGAGATATCATGGGAGGGATTAGGATTGGGTATTGATTAATTGGTCATCGGGTAACAACCTCGCGTTCTACGAATCCGAGTACTTAGTTCCCTTTCATCACGACAAGTAGTAACACATGAACCATGTCTATGTGGTTCTTTCTAGTTGAGTATTAGCATGAATGTCAAAGCAAACCGGAAACTTAGGATGGTCATTTGTCTCTAAATTGTTTACAAAACCAATTCTCAATTCGCAATTTAATTAGTAATCTTAGTATTAAAAATCAAACAAACAATCCAACTCTTTGAATTTACTTTTTATTGCAATTAGTTTAATCTTAGTTAACTTAGATACACTTCTAAATAACACATATTCCACAAACTCCCTGGGTTCGATACCCACTTACCGCTAGCTATTAGTAGTAATTGGATTAAATTTGATTGTGACCACGACATCACGTCAGGTGTATGAATTTTTTATGGAATTATTATCACAAAGAATTCGAGCATGGTTGGCTACTAACCAATCCATTCCTAATACAATATCGAATCCAGCTAAATTCATAGGTACAGGTTTGCAGAAAATTTATGACCTAAGAGTTCTATCTTTCCTTCTCGCAAAACCTTATCTGTGTTAACAGAATTACCATCTGCGGTTTCTACCGTAAAAATGTGTCTAAGTTTGGTTAAAGGTAGGTTAAGAGTTTGGGAGAATGAAGTATTTGTAAAACTTTGGTTTGCACCAGAGTCGAATAATACTTTTGCATAAACGTCATGAACTAGGAACGTACCAGCTATCACATCAGGGATTAGTTCAGCTTCCTGGGTAGTTAGTTGGAAGGCTCTTTCATTCTGCTTAGGTACTTTAGTCATCTTAGCTAACCTTAATTTACAGGTTTCACAAAAAAATCTTTATACTTTTACTGAATCCCAACTTTAAAGAGTTACTGCCTTTCATTTCGTCGTATGAATTACGAGAGTGAAAATAAAATAACGTTTATCATCAAAATGTATAGATACACACACGCTGATGAACCTAAATGTATCATTTGTCATACCTGTTCTTGAGTTATCCTTAAGGGTCAGTTATTTAAGGCTTTCGGATTTCCTTATAGATATACATATCCATATAATTATTTATTTCATGTATACCTTATTTATAAGGTCAATATATATAATAGGTTTACGTTCCCTAAAATAGGGCAGACATCGCTGGAGTGATCTTATTAACATATACCTCATCTCACCCGGTTTCACCGGAGAGGTATCCTCATCTTACCCGGACAAGCTGGAGTGTTACCACATCATACCTAGCTTTGCCAGAAAGGTAATTATTATTGTATTTCTCATACTTAGAATCACAAATGTTCATTATTCACTATAGCTTGTACATGGAAATTAGTATTCTCATGATAGATCATTTTCTAGAATCGAGTAATACAAATAAACAAGATATAACAGTGGCCAATTGTTATTGCTTATTTATCATATTTGCACTATTCTAGTTATCATCCTCATGATATACCAATATCCATCCCAATTATCTATACAATTATTTAGCTTATAATAAAGCATTAAAATTTCTTGTACTACTAAGTGTTGGTTTCTTCTAGGTTTCCGTTATTCTCATTATTCCGGTTTTCCTGATTTACTTCGTTGTTCATCTGCATCTATCAATTATTAATTATCACAGGCTAATATTTAGTACAAACATTTAGGTACAAATGTACAAACAGATTTAATTAAAATTGGCGAATATTGCAACTTATATATATATATATACATGTCTATTACAAATTACAACTGAAATTCAAAATATACTAGGGGTTGTGCATTCATAATTTATTTTAGTCTATCTAGGAATATTATGCTCAGCATGCTTTTATATAAGGTTTATTCTCTCTCTTCTTACTAAGTTGTTCATCTAATGAGCAAAGTTCCTTTAAAGTTTCTGACTCATAGGTGATATGGGTGCTAGTACTGGGTCAGGGTGTTGAGAGATAAGATAATTTATAAACTTTTCTGGTTGAGATCTAATTTCATTGGTTGGTCGGGGTTTGGCAGTTTAACTTAATTAAAAGTTAACATTTACTGCTGTAGTGGCTAACATATAGAGATTTGCCCATTATTCATCTAATTCATCTTCCCATGGTGGGTTAGTGCTTATTTCCTAAGTTTCCTTATTAATCATCACTCCTTTTGGTTGTGACTTCTTTATTTTCTCTTGACTTTTTCTAATAATCCAACATCTTTTTTTAGTGGTAAGGGGTTTCTCAAACTGTGGCTTACGAATAAATATTCCTTCCTCAGTATCTGCTGAGTATCTTGAGGAATTTGATTGAAATGAGGTTCCCTTATCTTTTGGTGAACTATCTAATTGACCATCGATGTCCGAAATTCTTTGCTTACCCATACTGTAAACTAACAAATAGTCAAATAACACAACAAACACATAATCACAGAATAGCAATCAGAAAAAAATTAAGTATTTCTAAATACTTAATAGGGCTTAAATCAGTGGCTCTGATACCACCTTTTTCTGTCACGACCCCCGTCCCGGTGTAACCCGGTCCTGGAGTCACGGGACAGAAACCCGTGGTATTTATTATTTGAGTCAACAGCTGTAAGGACCTTCAAAAATGTCCTAAAACGACCCGTAAGTGAAAACCCGGACCCCTGAAACCCTAACGTGCATGAAAAACCAAGAAAACAAGGTTTTTGGGTTTCACGCGGGCCGCGTAAAAGTAAGCTTAGGCTTACGCGGGCCGCGTCAAAGCCAAGTTGACCGGATAAGCATGCTAGGCCACGTGTCGCACACGTGGCAGGCCTACCGATGACACGCTAGCCCTAGTCTATGCCTAGTTGGCCCTCGCGGGCCGCGTAAGATCAAAAGGAGGTTTACGCAGGCCGCGTAAACCTCATTTTTCAGCTATAAATTGATCCGATCATGGCATGTTCATCTGTGTCGAAAACTTTCCTCAAAAACGAAGTTCTACTGCTCAAAATCATAATTTCCATTAGGGAGGCGCTGCTACGATACAGGGTATTAACTCGATCGCTGCTACGATTCAATGTCCGATCGATTGAAACTATCCGATGGATGTTTAAGTGCTGCCCAAATTAGGGCTATACTTTGTCATTCGTCGTGAATTCGATGGATGTTTAAGTGTTACACTTTGTCATTCATTGTGAGGGTTTTAATCTCGTGAGTTATCGTAAATGTTGTATTAGTTACTGACCTAGTTCGTGTGCATTGTTGTTTAAATTAGGTTATCAGGCTTATCAGTAGGCTAAACTCTGCCCGTTTAAATCTGCAAAGTGAGTCATTCTCTTTTTATAATGTTTTACAATACTCCAATCATTTTCAAAAGTTATAATTACAGGGATTAAGTCATGGTTATCTTGAATCACTGGCTAGTGGGGTATCGTGCACATTACTAATTTCTCACGGTTAGGCTAATAAATCCTAACAGTGATAATCATCACTACTTGGGTGAAAGGACCCAATAGTGGTATGACCATCGTCACGAGGAGGTGACACGACGCCAAATAAAAATAAGATAAAAGTCATTGTAATCGCTCTTATACTGTAATTTATAACTATGTGTCATTTTATTAAACTTGAGTGACTCGCCAGTATTTCCCCGCTGATAAATTATTTTTAAAACATGTTTCAGGTGACCTACTGTGAATCAAGAAAAAGTGCTACGGAGCACTAACAAGCTTGAAGTAGTGGCTCAAATAAATAAATAAACATGTTTTGTAACTCAGGGAATTTCCTCGGGAAATTCCTCTATTGTAAATTACGGGGTTTATCCCAAATTATGGAATAAAATAATCGGGCATTTTGAAGTTTGAAAAGATCCTGTTAAAACTTCCGCTGTCAACTGAAATAATAAATACCACGGGTTTCTGTTCCGCGGCTCCTGTACCGGGTAAAACCGGGACGGGGGACATGACAGGAAAAGATGGTATCAGAGCCACTGGTTTAAGCCAATTAAGTATTTAGAAATACTTAATTTTCTGATTGCCATTCTGTGATTCTGTGAAAATTCAATTTACAAAATTTTAACTTCGAATTTTGTGTGTTTCTTCATGTATGCTAACAGCATGAATGAACTATCAGAAGCACTTCAAAACTTTTATATCCATAGCACAGATATGGATACCACCAGTACCTTCACTGGCTACCAGGATGATACTGAAGGGCCAATGGTATTCCAAGCCCAACCTCAAGAGAAACCAAAACCGAAAATGAGAAGAAGATTCGTGGGCTGGAGGCGTGTGCGTAGGAAGAAGCCAGCGACACGGAAAGTTATAAAGACGGAGGATCCGATGGATAAAGGCAAAGGAGTAGAGATCGGAGAGAGTTCCTGTCACACCCCGATATTTCCACGTATTACCGGTGGGCCCGCTGGGGAGTATCGTGACGTAGTTGATATCATCATAGTCAAACAACACAATTTTAAATGCACAGCGGAAGCAAAAGATAAATATATTACAAACCGATATAAAGTAATATCCAAATATTACAAACGGAATGTAAAAGATCCACAGGCGGATCATATATAAAGGAAACTTAGTTCATCAGATTTAAATGCATCCAAGCTTGCGAGACTCTTATTGATGCTAAGGAGAGGCCAGCCTATTACGAGTAGTACCTGCACTTAACCTTTTTGGGAAAATACGTCAGTTTACACTGGTAAATACAATTAACTGACTCATTTTGAAAAGGTTTAATAAAATTGATTTGAATGCACGTGGCACAAACTTTTTATAACTTGGGATAATTATTTGAATATAATACTTGTAAAAGAATTACATGTTCCTTATGCGTTCAGTAGCCCGATCCGCAGACTAGGTTAAAGATCAATAGACACACCACATTATTTATTTAGGCACTGACAGGTGTACGCCTACACCCCGTTCTTAGGTCGTGGCCATCTCGTAAGATGATGCCAGGGATATCCGGGACATGGTCATTAACCCCCCGAAGGCTTTAAGCAAACAAAACATTTCAAAACGGAGCATATCAATGGTTTAACCTCTATCCGATTAAAGATTCAATGCCCGACCAAGCGGTATTTTATATACCATACCCCAAGCCCGTATAGGGAAAATAAGTTAAAAGTATTTACCTGAGCTAAATATAAATTCAATCCCAGCTGTATCAAATCAACAAGTACAGATAGATTTTACTGGGCTCCTATTCTGGAACGAAGGTTTATAATAACCTATTAGAATCCTAACGGGTTTTTAATTAAGCCTAAACTTAGACCGGTTAGTTTTAAATAAAGATACGGTTCAAACGCACGATTAAGCGAAGACCGGAATAGAATGTATTTTAGACCCGACAAGTTTGAAGACTTGTATAATATGGGTAACTAAAGATATTCTGGATTTTGAGATAAAAACGATAAGGTTTGACCCGTTTCGGCTAATTTATGTAAACTAGTTACATAAACCGAACTGAACGCGAATAACGCATAACGGGTAACCGAAAGAGTCACGAACAGGTTTCCTAAGTTAATATGCTTTAAATATGTTGTGATATCAGTAGGATACCTTCCATTATGCCCAAAACGAGTTTAATCTTAATTTAAGCCCCGTAGGGGTATTTTGGTCATTTTAAAGGTTATAAAAGAGATTAGATGAAATTATGATATTCGGGTCCGAATACATCAGCGAAATAACTTATTTTAATAGGTCATATCAGTTGGTAATAAGTCTTATAAGACAAAAATGGTTTTAAACCCATACTAGGTGTTTAATACGCGTAAAAAACCGTTTTAAGCGATTTCCGGGTTATACAAGAAATCTGAGTTTTCTGATCAAGTTATAAAGTTCAAAATACTTCATTTATTATATAAAATCAGTAGCAATTGGATTGGTGTCAAAATACTATGTAAAACTCATTTTATACACAAAAAGGGTATAATCGGTATTTACCGAATCAAGGCCATGACCTTAGGTTATGATCAGGTTGAAAATAATTAAAAATCTTCAAAAATCTCAAAATATTATATTACATCAGTGGGTAAAAAGTTTGGTGTCAAAAATTGGGTTTAGATAGGCTTTACGCTAATTATGCCTTTTAATTAACAAAAAGCTTTCAAATTACGCTATTGAGCATAACTCCTAATCTAGACCTCCAACTGATGTGAAATTTTAGGGACATGTTTATAAATCAGTAATAAATATTTTTGTACTTTCACATTTCCAAAATTCTCGTTTTATGGTCAAAAGGGCATTATGGTCAACATTAATCAATTAATGGAAACGTGTTATACGAATCGGACAATCAACGATCCAACCACAGAGGGTTATACTATCATGTAACCTGGTCCTAAGGAAGATCTAAGGCATTTCCAAACCCATCTAAATCGGGTCAGAACTGAAGTCAAAGCAAAAGTCAAAGTTTTGCGACTTTCGGTTCCGAACCGAGCCTAAACAGAAAATTGTCGGATCAAACAAGCTTAGACCAGTTCTTATACTTATTACCAAGTTATATGAGTGATCAAATAGGTTACACGCCTTCTATATTGCTAATTATGCGTTAATTCAAAAATTAGGATCCTGTTGACTTTTTATAATAAACTTTGACCCGACAATTGATCTAGTTAGAGTGGGAATCAGATGGTGCCCTTTTAAGGGTGTAATGCCCACATAATTACCAACTTATAACTACTTTCAATTTGACTAATCACTGGACCATTAGTGATTAATCGATAAGTCAAACCTTAATTACAACGGTTTGACTTTTAAGCTAATAACTAAGCAAAACTCAATTAAGGAAGGTCAAGGATACTTACCAAGGTCTAATGCACGATTAGAGATGCTTGGGGAAAGGCCTTGAGCTCCAGAATTGATCAGGAGTGAAGGAAAGAGTGAATGATCAAAGTTGCAAACAATGGTGCTTTATATAGGGCCTTTGATCCATCAAGATCATGACAAACAATGCTATAACTGATCATGGATCATTCACAAGTGTCCCTAAGGTCTAAAAGCAAGCTTAGGCGGCTCCTGGAAGTGTAAAAGGGCAATATGTGTCGGTTACATGGGCTGAACACCCACCTGAACGAGTTTCTGCATCTGGGCATAGCTTACGGACCGTAAGGGTCCTAGCATACGGTCCGTAAGGACCAGGCCAGCATGACATATCTTTCAAAAGTTGACAGTTTGGCCACTGAACTTCCAAACTTGATTTTTAACATGGTTTCCTGCACTTGTAACCCCCAAACTTGACTTTTAAGCACCCTAATTTATAAACCAACTTTGTTAAGTCCCCGGTTATACATACGATCACCGAAAAGTCTTAAATTTCAACGTTGACGCATTTAACCCCTCGTATACGAATTATATCATAACTTTCTCATACGATAACGAAACTTGATGAAATTTTTATCACGTATTCTAGTGAGCATAATTAATCGTTACAAAGCTTCGGGTTTGCTAAAAGGTCACTCAGAGGTACACTTTAAACATGTTGACACATTTAACCCCTGTAGTTTGTAATCTCTCACTTTCTTTCACAATTAGCTTCGTATGATCCATGATTTATTCGTTTAAGGTTATAAACATCATGTAGGGTTATTGTAAAGTATATTTATCCATTGTTGACATTTTGAACCCTTATATTCACATACTTTCCTTGTTTGTCAACTTTAGTCCTTCTAAGGAATCCTTTACACGTTCCAAGCTTATGACACGTGTCAACACATTATAGGACGTGAATTTTCAAGGTGTTACATCCTCACCCCCTTAAAAGAAATCTCAACCTCGAGATTTGTTAAAATGCTGCAAGTACTTTTGTCGCATAATGGACTTAACTTCTATAACATATTTGGAGTCTTTCTAAGCTCCCAAAGTGACCCCTATATTAGGTACATGTATCCTTTTGGAGCTTCTTAACCTGTCGATCCTCAATCGATACAGGATGCTCCTCACATCATAAATCTGCATATCATTATGTGATAGTGCTTCTTGACTTATTGGCGAAACACATCCTTCAGTCACTAGTGTGCAATGTATTGCGAGCTCCGCCAAGCTCCTTAAATAGGTTTTAGCTTATAAGCTACTTGATCTTGATACATTCGATTTCCTTCTAATGATTTTATATATTCAGAGCTTAACTAGCCTGATAATTTAACAAATTTGCACACCCTTCCTGGGTGATATCTTTTGTTGAACCTTATTCCTTAACAAGAATTTAGGAGGTTTGCTATTTTCATTAATCCTTGATTTTCTGCCGAATACTGGCATCTTACAGATGATTATGGATTTGCGTGATCTTATTTATTGTTTTTAATACAACTTTCAGATCCTGATAATTGGACTTACCAATCTATTGTCCTAACAATAGATGTTTAACATTCCATCTATACAAGGTCTCCAAAGGAGTAGCCTTGATGCTTATATATCAACCATTATAGAAAAGCTTATCTTAAGGTGAGATGGTTATTCCAACCACTGCTTAACTAATTTTAAGGAATAGCTAATCCTTGTCGTTAGTCGAACAAATCGACGATCCTGGGCAGCTGATGGCAACTCTTAATTGTTGCCTAATTAGGGTTGCGGTAAACAATGCATAATTAAAATGAACCGTCTTTCTTAATTAACTATACCGAATTCTCAGGATATTGAGTTAGGCTATATGAACCCTCTATTTTAAAACTTAGTTAATCAGGGTTTCGATTCTTCCAATGATGTTACTAGCCGTCTTGGAGATTTCATAATAATACAGCCCTAAATGGGATATAAATCTTAACTCTACTTGCCTCACAGGAGGTAAACAGGGTAATCTTAGGTGAAGATAATCAGGATACAAGGAGGTTACAGAGATTTCCCATATCTCAGGCTCCAGTTCATCCATCATTGCTTGTGTCAAATAAGTGACACATTTACGTTACAAGTCCACGAATTCTTTAATCGGGAGCATTTACTTGGACAATTCCATTCTGGATATCTTCTTTGAATACCATTAGTCGACTTTAGTACCATATGACCATCGGGATATCTTTGTGGTCCCATGCATTAAACCTCCATACTGATCAGGCATGGAAGCAATCTATGGAACTTATTAAGATACACCAATCCTCATATGACGCTTTTATCATACCGTCTGGTATTCGCAATCGATAGAGATCAAGGGGATATCAACTATACGCTGACGCACTTCTTCTAGAGAGAGGATACTTCTAGAATTCTACGATTAGAGATTTCTTGACAGGAATAGAAGAAACAGTTCTTATGATTTCGCTTGTAAGTTTTTACCTTACACTTAATATCTGGGGTTCTTATAGAAAATTTTGAAAAGTTTGCTAAACTTATGGTCTTATGAGAGACTTAGCAGTACCTGGAACCGAACGTATTTCTTAGCAAAAATAAATCATAGTAAGGGATTTACCTAGTGTCATTATTAATGTGAATTGCCTCTAATCATTCATCAGGAGGATTAAACGCCTTCAATCTTAATCCTTTTAAACTTAGCTGCGAAATCTTTGACAAATTTTAGGGCAGTCTTAGTTTTGACTGGTTATTTCTTAATCTATATAACGTGAGCAGTTGAGGTAGATCCACAATGGATTTATAATAAGCAGGCTTTGAAACTTTAATGTGCCCTCCTATTGCCGATGCTAACCACCAATAATCATTTGTATGAAGCTTAGATTTTGGGTAAATTGAATGGGGCACTATTTCAGCCAATGAATTAAGATTTGCGACATACTGTCGACAGTCTAGAACTTTTATGGTGAGAGTCAGAAAACTCTTATTCCATCCCTTTCGTGATGCGGACAATAGGTTTTTCTAGTAAGGCCCTTAAAACTTGGACCATCCCATATTGCATAAGGGGATCCTTCTTGTGGACTTCATTTATGTTCTCACTAATTAAGGGTATTGCCATCGAATGATTGTGATGCATTCATCACCGTGTCCTTTCCAGCACAACCGCTGATACACCTCATGGTTCCTACTTCTTTCAACAATTCCCTGCAATCGATGGCCCCCTTTTTACTATTAAAGTCTCTTGACTTCCAAGAGGTGAAGTACTTTTAAGTACATCCTAAAATGGGGCTCCTTGCCATATATGATTTTGTTTAGTCTATTCTTCGCATTTGAAGTATGAATAAAGCTCTTCTCATGAGCAGCGACATGTGTTTTAAAGCGAACATCATTCGGCTTCTTGAACCTTTTCATGACTTTTCTCATAGCCTTCCTAACAGTTGCGCAAAGTACAGTTTTGGGAGATTAACTCCAATAATTTTGAGGTTCACATTGGATGCACCATTAACATTTGTCGCATCTCCAGCATCGCGACTGTTGCTTGTCTCTTCTGAGTTTTCCATACTCGAATCTTTGGTATTAAACACCAAATTTAACAAGTGCTTGGGCAATCCATACCCAGTATCTCCTTGAATGGTCAAAGGCTCACCATAAGGAGTCTGGATAACTACTTGCTTCTCATCACATAAAGTATGGGCTTGGTTACAGGATGACCAACCCATCTTCTATTATTATATCGAGTCCCTCTATTTTAATGGAACAAGGACAGTGGAAAAGAATGATTCCTAATGGATATAAAACATCCATCTAATATTGCTGAAGCAGTCTGAGGTACTATTGGTCAATTTTACTTTATACTTAACGCTTAGAGTTTTAACAGGCAGATTTAATGATTTTTAAAATCTATTGTCTACGAAAGACTTATCTGAACCTGAATCAAATAATACTCTAGCATGAGCGTTATTGGTAAAGAGAGTACCTGTTGTGACATTTTCATCCTGAATAGCCTCTTGAGCATCCATTTGAGAGCTTCCATTTTTGGTCTTCTTAGCCTCCCCAGGCTTCTTGGTTTTGTTTGGGCAATTAGTTTTGATGTGCCCTATTTCATTGCAACCATAGCAGGCTGCGTCCTTTATGTCTTGGCACTCCAAAGTCTTGTGCCCTTCCTTATTACAAATTCCACAAGGCTTAGCTTGTGCTTTTAAAGTGCCTTTTCCTTTAGTCGCCTTCTTTGGGCAGCTGGTCTTTATGTGCCCTTTTTCGCCACAACCATGGCATGTCGCATCTTCCATCTTCTTGCAATCCAAGGTCTTATGCTCCTTGGACTTGCAGATTCCACAAGGTGAAGGCTGAGATTCAAATCTGCATTTCCCGAGGTGGTATTTCCTACAGGTTTTGCATCTGGTCTTTTCACCTGACTGCTGGTTGTCCTTCAATTCCTTGCATTCATGGGTCTTGTGATCCGTCTCCTTACAGATGACACATCCCCTGGTCTGATCATAGAAACATTTTCCGAAGTGCTTCTTCCCGCAGGTTTTACATTCGGGTTTTGCCTCCTTTGGTTTGGACTGGTTATAGCTTGAACCGGTCTTACCCTTTTTGTAACCCTTATTTGGGGTATTTTCGCATTTTCGCTTATGATCCTTTAATACACGGTCCACAGCGTTGTTTACGGCTGTATCTATCATAGCCTGTAACTCGGTGCTTGTTAAGTTTAGTCTTGCATCATTATTCTGATCAATTGGATGATTGTGAGCTTCAGAGGAGTCAGCCATGGTGAAGCTTTGAGGGCTACAAACCGAGTAGTAATAATTTGTTTAATCATATAGCGAATTGTCGAATTTGATGATTAAATAGCCATGGTGCAAATAAACCATATAGGCGAATAGATAGTATTAAATTTATTTGATCATGTTTTGCCTAAGTTTTTAAATAAACCATCTTTGGCGTTTTAACGGAATATAATTCTTCATATCTATTAGACAGGGGACATAAGTCACGACTGTCAATGTCGTACCGACATTTTATATATATAGCACGAGGGCTTGTTCTAAAGGACTTTTTAATGGCACTGATGCCTTGTCACTAGGGAAATTTTAAAACATAATCGATGATTCCTTTGGATAGGAAAATTTCATAGTTCTTTGTCTTGACAAAAGTTATGAAATAATACTATCTTTTCTATGTACATATCTTTGCCCGTAAGCATACATTCCAAATGAATGTTTTGATGTATACATCATGTTCGACGTTTATTAGCCATGATTCCTCTTGATCATTTATGCTACATAAGGGGTTTGGAAAATTCCTAATATGAAGATGACAAGTGTGATTTTATTGCATCACTGTTGTCGGGAGTGTTAACATGTTTTCAGATGTTAAGAAGGATCTGAATCTCTTTTTAAACAGGTTTTACCATCTTTGCTAGGTCTTTAATGACATTCAAGCTAGGTTATACCTTTTAAGATTCTTTTATATACTGGCAGGAAAGGAATGATATTTATCTCATTCAGGATTTTTATTATAATTATCCTGGATTTAATTAAAATATAACTATAGCACAAAAAGGCCAAGTCACAAGGGCAACTTTAAATTATTAACCATGATTTTGTAGAATCAAGGTATTTAGGCTTGGACGTGTTCACGCCTTTTCTTGACAGGGAGTTGTAGGCTACGACTGTCTTTTGTCTTATATGACAATGAATATGGCCCGTAAGCATTTTATCCCTAATGGATGCTTAATTCACAAAATAAGAAAGGATTTCGGGAGAATCCAGTATAAGGATGATTTATGTGACTTTATCGAACCACGTCTGCCAGGAAAGTTAATATATTATAGATGTTAACAAGGATTTGAATCTTTTGAATAGGTTCTGCCATCTTGGCCTTGTCATATCGGCTAGGTTTACCTTTAAGATTCTTTTAATATTAAGCGCTGAACAATCCTAAATTGGGATGTTAATAAGGATCTGAATCTAATTGAGGAACTGCCATCTTGGCCCTGTTCTTAAAATTATACATGGGCTAGGTCTTGTTCTTTTTAGATTTTGCCATTTTATTATAATGGTAGATCTTATAAAAGGAACGATACTTTTCATTTATTTCTTATATTATATTCATATATATTGATAAAAATGAAATTTTGATAAAGCATTCCAATTATTTTAAAAGAGGTACAGAATTGCCATAAACGGGTCTTGAAAGGAATAATGTTGTCCTCGAAGGGACTGAAAGATAAGATATGTCCTTATAAGGACTACTAAGGAAACGATATTCAGCAAAAAGGAGTTTTCTTCTTTACTTTATTTCTGAATGTTTTCTCCTTGGTTGCACGTTAATCCTAGTCGCAGTACGAGGCTCGGCATTCCTCGGCTTCGGATGGGGAGGATTTCCATTACAGCTCCTTCGCTTGGCGATATATTAAAAGTATATAGAATTGAAAGCAATAATTCTCCGAATAGGGATGGGAGTATTCCTATGTTAAGTCTAGACTCAGAAGTTTAAAGGAATGAGCTACTGTGTCATTGAGATTAAACACAAAAGGCTAGTGTTTAATTCACTCAATGTTGGCTCTGATACCAACCTGTCACACCCCGATATTTCCACCTATTACCGGTGGGCCCGGTGGGGAGTATCGTGACGTAGTTGATATCATCATAGTCAAACAACACAATTTTAAATGCACAGCGGAAGCAAAAGATAAATATATTACAAACCGATATAAAGTAATATCCAAATATTACAAACGGAATGTAAAAGATCCACAGGCGGATCATATATAAAGGAAACTTAGTTCATCAGATTTAAATGCATCCAAGCTTGCGAGACTCTTATTGATGCTAAGGAGAGGCCAGCCTATTACGAGTAGTACCTGCACTTAACCTTTTTGGGAAAATACGTCAGTTTACACTGGTAAATACAATTAACTGACTCATTTTGAAAAGGTTTAATAAAATTGATTTGAATGCACGTGGCACAAACTTTTTATAACTTGGGATAATTATTTGAATATAATACTTGTAAAAGAATTACATGTTCCTTATGCGTTCAGTAGCCCGATCCGCAGACCGGGTTAAAGATCAACAGACACACCACATTATTTATTTAGGCACTGACAAGTGTACGCCTACACCCCGTTCTTAGGTCGTGGCCATCTCGTAAGATGATGCCAGGGATATCGGGGACATGGTCATTAACCCCCCAAAGGCTTTAAGCAAACAAAACATTTCAAAACGGAGCATATCAATGGTTTAACCTCTATCCGATTAAAGATTCAATGCCCGACCAAGCGGTATTTTATATACCATACCCCAAGCCAGTATAGGGAAAATAAGTTAAAAATATTTACCTGAGCTAAATATAAATTCAATCCCAGCCGTATCAAATCAGCAAGTACAGATAGCTTTTACTGGGCTCCTATTCTGGAACGAAGGTTTATAATAACCTATTAGAATCCTAACGGGTCTTTAATTAAGCCTAAACTTAGACCGGTTAGTTTTAAATAAAGATACGGTTCAAACGCACGATTAAGCGAAGACCGGAATATAATGTGTTTTAGACCCGACAAGTTTGAAGACTTGTATAATATGGGTAACTAAACATATTCTGGATTTTGAGATAAAAACGATAAGGTTTGACCCGTTTCGGCTAATTTATGTAAACTAGTTACATAAACCGAGCTGAACGCGAATAACGCATAACGGGTAACCGAAAGTGTCACGAACAGGTTTCCTAAGTTAATATGCTTTAAATATGTTGTGATATCAGTAGGATACCTTCCATTATGCCCAAAACGAGTTTAATCTTAATTTAAGCCCCGTAGGGGTATTTTGGTCATTTTTAAGGTTATAAAAGAGATTAGATGAAATTCTGAGATTCGGGTCTGAATACATCAGTAAACTAACTTATTTTAATAGGTCATATAAGTTGGTAATAAGTCTTATAAGACAAAAATGGTTTTAAACCCATACTAGGTGTTTAATACGCGTAAAAAACCGTTTTAAGCGATTTCCGGGTTAAACAAGAAATCTGAGTTTTCTAATCAAGTTATAAAGTTCAAAATACTTCATTTATTATATTAAATCAGTAACAATTGGATTGGTGTCAAAATACTATGTAAAACTCATTTTATACACAAAAAGGGTATAATCGGTATTTACCGAATCAAGGCCATGACCTTAGGTTATGATCAGGTTAAAAATAATTAAAAATCTTTAAAAATCTCAAAATATTATATTACATCAGTGGGTAAAAGGTTTGGTGTCAAAAATTGGGTTTAGATAGGCTTTACGCTAATTATGCCTTTTAATTAACAAAAAGCTTTCAAATTATGCTATTGAGCATAACTCCTAATCAAAAGGGCATTATGGTCAACATTAAGCAATTAACGGAAACGTGTTAAACGAATCGGACAATCAACGATCCAACCACAGAGGGTTATACTATCATGTAACCTGGTCCTAAGGAAGCTCTAAGGCATTTCCAAACCCATCTAAATCGGGTCAGAACTGAAGTCAAAGCAAAAGTCAAAGTTTTGCGACTTTCGGTTCCGAACCGAGCCTAAACAGAAAATTGTCGGATCAAACAAGCTTAGACCAGTTCTTATACTTATTACCAAGTCATATGAGTGATCAAATAGGTTACACGCCTTCTATATTGCTAATTATGCGTTAATTCAAAAATTAGGATCCTGTTGACTTTTTATAATAAACTTTGACCCGACAATTGATCTAGTTAGAGTGAGAATCAGATGATGCCCTTTTAAGGGTGTAATGCCCACATAATTACCAAATTATAACTACTTTCAATTTGACTAATCACTGGACCATTAGTGATTAATCGATAAGTCAAACCTTAATTACGACGGTTTGACTTTTAAGCTAATAACTAAGCAAAACTCAATTAAGGAAGGTCAAGGATACTTACCAACATCTAATGCACGATTAGAGATGCTTGGGGAAAGGCCTTGAGCTCCAGAAATGATCAGGAGTGAAGGAAAGAGTGAATGATCAAAGTTGCAAACAATGGTGCTTTATATAGGGCCTTTGATCCATCAAGATCATGACAAACAATGCTATAACTGATCATGGATCATTCACAAGTGTCCCTAAGGTCTAAAAGCATGCTTAGGCGGCTCCTGGAAGTGTAAAAGGGCAATATGTGTCGGTTACATGGGCTGAACAGCCACCTGAACGAGTTTCTGCATCTGGGCATAGCTTACGGACCGTAAGGGTCCTAGCATACGGTCCGTAAGGACCAGGCCAGCATGACATATCTTTCAAAAGTTGACAGTTTGGCCACTGAACTTCCAAACTTGATTTTTAACACGGTTTCTTGCACTTGTAACCCCCAAACTTGACTTTTAAGCACCCTAATTTATAAACCAACTTTGTTAAGTCCCCGGTTATACATACGATCACCGAAAAGTCTTAAATTTCAACGTTGACGCTTTTAACCCCTCGTATACGAATTCTATCATAACTTTCTCATACGATAACGAAACTTGATGAAATTTTTATCACGTATTCTAGTGAGCATAATTAATCGTTACAAAGCTTCGGGTTTACTAAAAGGTCACTCAGAGGTACACTTTAAACATGTTGACACATTTAACCCCTGTAGTTTGTAATCTCTCACTTTCTTTCACAATTAGCTTCGTATGATCCATGATTTATTCGTTTAAGGTTATAAACATCATGTAGGGTTATTGTAAAGTATATTTATCCATTGTTGACATTTTGAACCCTTATATTCACATACTTTCCTTGTTTGTCAACTTTAGTCCTTCTAAGGAATCCTTTACACGTTCCAAGCTTATGACACGTGTCAACACATTATAGGACATGAATTTTCGAGGTGTTACATCCTCACCCCCTTAAAAGAAATCTCTACCTCGAGATTTGTTAAAATGCTGGAAGTACTTTTGTCGCATAATGGACTTAACTTCTATAACATATCTGGAGTCTTTCTAAGCTCCCAAAGTGACCCCTATATTAGGTACATGTATCCTTTTGGAGCTTCTTAACCTGTCGATCCTCAATCGATACAGGATGCTCCTCACATCATAAATCTGCATATCATTATGTGATAGTGCTTCTTGACTTATTGGCGAAACACATCCTTCAGTCACTAGTGTGCAATGTATTGCGAGCTCCGCCAAGCTCCTTAAATAGGTTTTAGGTGATAAGCTACTTGATCTTGATACATTCAATTTCCTTCGAATGATTTTATATATTCAGAGCTTAACTAGCCTGATAATTTAACAAATTTGGCACACCCTTCCTGGGTGATATCTTTTGTTGAACCTTATTCCTTAACAAGAATTTAGGAGGTTTGCTATTTTCATTAATCCTTGATTTTCTGCCGAATACTGGCATCTTACAGATGATTATGGATTTGCGTGATCTTATTTGTTGTTTTTAATACAACTTTCAGATCCTGATAATTGGACTTACCAATCTATTGTCCTAACAATAGATGTTTAACATTCCATCTATACAAGGTCTCCAAAGGAGCAACCTTGATGCTTATATATCAACCATTATAGGACCTGCCGATGAGACTCTCTTCAATTACCCAGTTGAAGCCCAACTTCCAGTCAATCTGGAGCCTGCTATTCCAGATCCCCTTGTTAACCCCCGACCTCTAGTAGAGCTGGAATCGTAGCAGCACTTAAACATCCAACGGATTGGTTTCAATCGATCGGACATTGAACATCCATCGGATTGGTTTCAATCGATCAGACATTGAATCGTAGCAGCGATCGAGTTAATACCCTGTATCGTAGCAGCGCCTTGATACCTTAAAATTTCGAATTTAGGCAGTATACTTCGTTTTTGAAGTTGATTTTCGAGCACAGGTGAAAGTCCCATGCACAGGCTACTTATAGCAAAAATTTCAGTTTTACGCGGTCCGCGTAAGCCTTAACAGGCTCTTACGCGGCCCGCGAGAGCCCCTAGTCTACATGTAGGCTTGGTGTGTCACGAGTAGGTTTGCCAGGTGGACGACACGTGGCTTGGACACTTATCCGGAACATTTTTAAGTTGACGCCGCCCGCGTAAACTTATCTTATAGTTTACGCGGCCCGCGTGAAACCAGAAAATTGATTTTTCTTGATTTTTGATATGGATTAGGGTTTCAGGGGTCCGGGTTTTCACTTACGGGTCATTTTGGGGCATTTTTGCAAGTCCTTACAGTACCCTTGAGCAAGCACTTGTTCGCTTGAATACACGACATAAGCTTGAGACCTTGAGAAGGTTTCTTGCCATAGACGTGTAGAGAATCACCATTGGGAAGGGGAAGACGAATGAACTTGTCGGAACAAACAACTTCAGCACGAACTCGCCTAAGCCAGTCCATACCTTCTATGACGTCGAAACTACCCATTTGTATAGGTATGAGGTCAATCGTGTCGCAACCCCAACCCCTGCCCTGGGAGGCGGGCGGCCGCGGCCTACTCAGAGCCGGTGGTATCGGTGTTTATTAATTTGGCAGCGGAATTTACATCAGGACCGCAGTTAGGAAATATTTTATCAGAGTAAAACACCACACTTTTATAATTATTAAATACATTGGGATGAACACAAGTTTCCATTACAAACATGTTTATAGGGATAAACCCTAATTTATTGAAATAAAACTTCTTCTTTATTTAGGTAACTTTTATAGCCACTTTTCCAAGCCTTCAGGGCTCTCCAGCTGGCTTCTAATTGACTTTCACATTTTGTTACCTGAAACACGTTTAAAAACATTTTATCACCAAGAAATACTAGCGAGTGAATCCCAGTTTAATCAAAACAGGTTTTATCATTTTACAGCATTGAGGGCAATCCCGCAATTACATTTGTTTATATCTACTTTGATTACCACCCACGGTACTGTCAATCCTGACTGGTGGTAATGTTACTACTCACAGTGTAGTAACAAATTTTGTATACAAAACCCCAACATACCGACGATAATTATAGAATTATAAATACTCAATCACTGTGAAATATAATTTAAACATTTGAGGTTTTGTCAAAATAGTTTACAACAAGAAGGATTAACTCAGATTGCTAATTTAGGTATTTCCTTGTGACTTCCTGGTTATAATCTATTAATTAAACAATGCACACGCGTTAGTATAATATCCCAATTTACATTAGTTATACCTTCCCCGAGACAGAACTCCAACAACTGAGTCAGGCAGAGCCTTGATATGCGTTACGGAGCACTAGATCAATCGGGCAGCGTATCTAATACGTAACCGGGGGTTATTACTTACATCGAGGCAGAGCTTCGCTATTTTAGTGGGTATTATGCCCGAAAATTATAATTACTATCAGAGATTTAGAGAGAGAGATCGAGATTTGAATGATTTGGATTGAATGCTCGAACTCTCTATATATATGGCCTGACAGGGGGTTCCTGGCGGCTCGCGAGAGAAACAAAGGGGGTATTCACACCCCGCGAGCTAGGCTGGCTAGGGCCTAGCCTTGGCCAGTCACGAGATAGCTTCGACACGGAGTGGGACACTTGGCGGCCTAGGGTGCGGCCTGGTGGCCAAGCCATCGCGCCCCGCGGCAGATTTAATCAAGGGGGTGGGTCGCGGCCCGCGAGCGCCCCATAAACTTTGTTTTATTTGATTTTTGTAAAAATTAAGGTATTTCGGGCCGGTTTTCGTATACAAGGTGTATTTTAGGGCGTATAGGGGTGTTTTAAGAATTTTAGGAGGGTTGTTATATCCTCCCCACCTTGTTTTAGAACTCGTCCTCGAGGTCTACTGGAACAGGTGTGGATATTTCCTCTGCATCTCTGATTCGAGTTCCCAAGTGTACTCTGGTCCTCTCTTGGAATCCCATTTTACTTTAACTAGAACTAATCTCTTGTGTTTGAGATTCTTGATCTTTCTGTCTTCAATTTGTAGGGGTTTCTCTCCAAACTTAAGTTTCTCATTAACCTCTATGTCCTTAAGAGGCACCACTAATGATTCATCTGCTAAACATTTCTTGAGATTACATACATGAAATACATCATGTATTCCTGTTATTTCCTTTGGCAGTTGTAGCTGGTAAGCTACTGGTCCTATCCTTCTAATAATCTCAAAAGGACCAACATACCTGGGGCTTAGCTTTCCACTTTTGATGAATTTGACCACTCCTTTCCAAGGAGAAACTTTTAATAATACCTTATCTGCTACTTGAAATTCCAATGGTTTTCGCTTATTATCAGCATAACTTTTTTGTCGATCGCGTGCTGCTTTTAGTCTTTCCTTGACTTAAATAATCTTGTCCGTAGTTTCTTGTACTATTTCTGGTCCAGACAGTTGCTTTTCTCCAATTTCTGCCCAACAGACTGGAGTTCGACACTTTCTTCCATAAAGTGCCTCAAATGGTGCAGCATTGATACTAGTATGATAGCTGTTATTATAGGAAAATTCTATTAATGGTAGGTGATCGTCCCAATTTCCTCCGAAATCAATTACACAAGCTCTAAGCATATCTTCCATTGTCTGAATTGTCCTTTCGCTTTGTCCGTCCGTTTGAGCATGATAAGCTGTGCTTAGATTTAACTTTGTTCCCATTGCTTTTTGGAAATAGTCAAAAAATGAGAAGTAAAACGGCTATCTCTATCAGAAACAATAGATAAAGGAATTCCATGTAATGAAACTATTTCATTTACATACAACTCATACTGAAAGTTTCCTTCATTGGTAAGAAATGAGCAGACTTGGTTAATCTGTCTACAATCACCCAGATTGTATCATTTCCTTTTCGTGTCTTGGGTAATTTGGTAACAAAGTCCATTGTTATCAATTCCCATTTCCATATTGGCATTTCTCGTTGCTGCAATAAACCTGAGTGTTTCTGATGTTCAGCTTTTTCCTGTGAACAGGTTAAGCACTTGGTGAATAATGCCCCACCCTTGGGCATTTTCCGCCATGTGGCAGTACAGTCAGCAAGGGGCATTATTGGGCGTTTTTTCTAAAATGGGTGTAGTAGAGATGTGGGCATTATGTTAAAAGGGCGTAGAGAATTAAATAAAAATAAAAAACCCAACAAAAAAAGCTATTGGCCAAAAAAAAAGGATGATTAAATGTGATTGGCCCTTCAAATTTGCACAAAGCGTGATTTTAAAAACTCTTGGGGGCTTTTTTGAACAATAACGCCTAATAATGCCTAGGGGTGGGGGGTGGGCGTGTTTGAAGATGAAAAACGCCAAAATTTGCACCACTACGCATGGTCTAATAACCGAATTACTGTCAAGTTAGCCAACACATATAACTAGAGACTTAAATAAAACATAAATGAAATTATATATATATATATATATATATAGGTAAAGTGTAAAATACAAATGCGCTTATCGTACGATACGTACGCGATCATCCCAGCCTTTCGATCAGGTGCGGATCTGATGCGAATTCAATATTCGCATGTTATAAAAAGGCAAATGAAATCGCATGGCTTGAAAATGCAATGAAATCGCATGTTTGAAATCCCATGCAAATGAAATCGCATGTGAAAAAATGGTTAGCATGGGGTAATGTGAAAAATGGCATGGGGTGTGTAGATGGACAAAATCGCATGTGGAAGATTGAATATCGCATGTGAAAAAATGGCTAGCATGGAGTAATGTGAAAAATGGCATGGGGTGTGTAGAATCGCATGTGGAAGATTGAATATCGCATGTGAAAAAATGGCTAGCATGGAGTAATGTGAAAAATGGCATGGGGTGTGTAGAATCGCATGTGGAAGATTGAATATCGCATATGAAAAAAATGGCTAGCATGGGGTAATGTGAAAAATGGCATGGGGTGTGTAGAATCGCATGCGGAAGATTGAATATCGCATGTGAAAAAATGATTAGCATGGGGTAATGTGAAAATTGGCATGGGACGTGTAGATGTACAAAAATCGCATGTGGAAGATTGAATTCGCACAGTTCGTACAGTTCGCATGGAGGTATGAAATCGCATGGGAGATGAAGATCTGACGGCTGGGGTTATCGCGTACGTAATGTACGATAAGCCCTATTGTATGTTAACTGGCCTCTATATATATATATATATATATGGATCAGTTCAAATGAAAACCATCCCCAATTGCGAGAACCGTGAGAACTCCTCTCCACCAATCAGAATATGAGACATATACACTATTATTTTAAAACCTAAAGTTATTTTGGTAATTTAGTAAAATCCAAGGTTTTTAAAACCGGACCAGTCCGACCGGGATCCGGAAACAACACCGGGCCGGTTCAGTCCTTTAACCCGTTTCAACAATGACCCGGAGGTCGGGCCGGGAGCCGGGCGGCCAGGCCGACGAGTCGTCAGGTAAGGGTCGGGCCGGTTATTAATGGAGGGTTTGATTCATAGCAAATAAGAAGACAAATGTTACGAAATTTGACCTGAAAGAGATTCAGACGGTTGGCACCATATCCGTTTTTAAGGTTCCGGTCGCGAACCCGGTTACCCGGAAAGGAATCGACAAGTAGATTTGGTGATGCATGTTGACCGATCTACTTCAACGGTGGGTTATCGGTCATCGTCTTTGGTCTCGAGAACTACCACCGTAGACGGCTGTTTCCATCGCCAAAAAAGGAGAGGTGTGTGGGTGTGTTTGTGGTGATGGTGGTGTTAATAAAAGAGAAGTACAGAACTACGTGTGTGAGAAGGTGTGTGGGTGTGTTTTGTACTTTTATGGTGATGGTGGTGTATCTTCACTTTTTAAATCCCTCCTGCTATTTTAATTGTAAATCACTCCTGCTATTTTAAATATACTACAAAAACAATCACTGAATTGTTTTGATAAAAAAATCCTGAATCTTTCAAATGACCACAAAACAAAAGAATAAGTAAAATGGTATTGAAATTTATATTTACACGTAACTCGGGTCTTAAAAATCCGATCGGACCGGTCCGACCTTTGACCCCCAAAGGCGACCGGGTCGACTTCCGGTCCGGTCCTGAAAACATTGGTGAAATCTTCTCTCTTCATTAAAATCTTTACTCTCTCTCTCTCTCAATCACTTTTCAAAACCCAGAAGTCTGTTTTCTCTCCCTCCTTCTTCAAAACAAGATCTCCCCAGAGTTTTTTCCGAAAAGAGGATTGGTGGAAAAGTTATTTACCAAAATGGGTGATTTGAAAAATAATTACTAAAATGAGTGTTTTTCTATATTTCTTTATTTTTAACTAATATGTTATAGTTCTATTTTTATTTAATCAACCTATCACATTTGTGAAAAAAGTGAGAATCTGTTAAGTGACTCAAATAACTTTTTTTTTATTATATATATATATATATATATGGATCGGTTCAAATAAAAACTATTCTCAGTTACCAAAACCGCAAGAACTCCTCTCTATGAATCAAAATATGAGACATGTAAACTATTATTTTAAAAGATAAAAGATTATTTTTGTGTCAAATCTTCTCTTTCTCTCCTTTCTTCAAAACCAGATCCCCCATCTCATCTTTCAAAACCTAAAACCCTCATGAGCAGCAGTGACATCCCTTTCTTCTCCCCTCTCGTCTCCTGTCCGGCGACCGGAGCTGGACTCCGACAACTATGCCGGTCCGTTCTTGGTCCGACGAGACACTCACACCACACCACCACCCTCCTTCTTCACCTTAAATCCACCACAAAACCCCCATGTTTTCACGCGATTAAACGGCCGGCCACCATGGTGGTGGCGGCATACGGCTGCAACGACAGAGAAATAGGGAGAGAACGAGAGAGATCGAGGAGAGACAAAGCTGCAGAAAGAGAGAGAGAAAGACGCCGGCGCCTGTTCCGGTTCTGGTGTTGTTCTTACTCCGGCCGTTCTCCGATGATGACGAAGATGATGTTCTCTCTCTCTCTCTCATCTGGCGCCGGATTGTTCGAGGTGAAATGCTAAAGCAAGCGCGAAATCACTGCTTCGGCTTTTGAGGGATTGTTCGAGCGATTTCAGAAGTGAAAGATCGAAGAATGTGGTTTTGAAACAGGTTATGGGTGAGATTAATAGAGGTTTTTTTTTTCACTTTGTTTGTGAATCTTTCAATAGAAACAGAGGATGTGCTTATGATTTAAGTTGAAGATTTTGGAATAATTTTGGGATGCCATATAATTTCCAAGATTTGTGGTTGAGTTAAATGGGAACGGTTTGCAGCAGACTATCCCAGTGGTGCCGGGGTTTGGTGGCGGTGGTCCCGGTGGTGCCAGTGGTCTTTTGTTCCATCCCGGTGGCCCCGGTGGTGCCGGTGGATCTCACCACTCTAATGGTAATAATGGATTTTACAAGTATAGAGCAGGAAGGTATATGTTTTATCCGTTTTCTTAGTTAGTTTCGTTCGAGCAGATTTTCTGAATTAGGAATGTTATCTAGTATCTTGTGATGTTAATTACAAGTAACTGGCATTAAACACGCGTAACCAAGGGCGTGTGCGTAACTAGCGTCAGTTACTCGTGCAAAGTCGGTTTCGTGTCGAGCACTGCATTAAGCGCCTACCGCGTGTCCAAGCTCTGGTACGCATAACCGCAGTAAAAGCGCGTAACAGACGCGGCACGCGTAATTGACACCTGAACGGGCGTAACCGATGCCGTTACACGCAGAGCGGTAGGTTAAGTGCGTGCTGGGGCCTAGTAACGTGGCGCTAGACGTGCGTTTCCCGATCCTGGTACATGTAACCGGCTCCGAAAGTGTAACCGGCATTTTAACATACGTAAACTGAGGCATGATCGCGCTTAACTGGTGCTGAAAACCAGGAAGTCAGAACTTATAATTTGGTTGAATTGAAGCTTTTTGTGTAGGCTATGATGATTTAAACGTATATACCATCAAACTCTGAAAGCTTCAAGCTATTTTGATGAATTTCAACATTACACTGAGCCTATGCTTACGAATTAAACAATTCTTTTTTAATTGAATTAACTTGTCTATAATTCCTTATTTGATTTGATTTTGTTAGTAAATTTTTATTGATTTTGAGTCGTTGTAAGGCAACAAATTAGAGGCTCTGATGTGCTTTGACCCATTTCACCACGATCACCTGACTCCTTTTTCTAACAACCCCCAAATTGGTCCTCATTCCCCACCGGTGACGATCGCCTAATACGACCCTAAAGGTCCAGTACACGCTGACTTTTGACATGTCCGTCACTCTACCACAGTCTTAACTTCACAAACACCGCAACATCCACCGCCGATGATTTGGAGACCTTCGGATTCCTATTCTGATCCCGTCCGTCTTGGCAATTATTATCAAACCCTTTGTTCATACTCGATATCAAGTCCCAATCGAATATATCAAACAAACATAAAATTATGGCTAACTCTCACAATAGTATCATATCAAGAAAACTACTTAAAAACTTGATTCTTACAAGTCCCTACCCAATCCGCGGTATATTTATACAATAACTAGGATTGTCCACACAATTATCCTAAAGACATTCAAACCTAAGTCATTTAGGATGCTAGATAATTATCTAATCAATTAACCAGAACATGATAATTTATATACTATCAATTTAAAACAATCTTAGGCATCATTGTTTGTAAATTGTGCTATATATTGTATCTGTTATTTTTTCTTGTACACTGGGCTATATTTAGTCATTTGTTTATTCAGGCGAATTAGATCACTAAGCTTTTTTAGATATTTAGTCATTTGTTTATCTGGAGTTTTGTGCTTGAATTCAGACTTGATCCTTTGATTCGGTAAATGACATGATAGATGGTTTGCATGACTGTTTACCAACTCATCAATAGCAGGGCTTCGACTATTGATCGGTTTGTGTGCCCGGTGAATTTCTCCTCCGATTTGCCTTTCTCGGTGTCAAGGTTTTCATCTCTTCTGTTGTTTCTTTTGGTAACTTATCAGTGCATGTGCTTTTATTGATGATTGTGATTTGGATGATTGTTATGAAATTTGTTGTTCTTGATGTTGTTATATGAACTGGAAATAGAAGATAAGAATGTGTGTTCAGTCATATCATTCCTCCTTTTGAATCAAATAATTCAATAGACTGTTTTTTGTTACATGACAGAAAAGTTAAACAAAAGTTAAATGAAAAGTGGCTGAAATTGTGGATGAAAGAAAAGGCCTTACGTCTAGGGATGAGTTCGGTAGCGTCCGGTACCGAAAGAACCGATACCGAAAATCCCCAAAAGTGGGTACCGGTACCGAATATACCCGGTTCGGTACGGTTCGGTACCGAAAAAGCTAAAAGTTAGTACCGAATCGGTACCGAAAAAGTACCCGGTTCGGTAAATTCGGTACCGGTATCGGTAACGATTTGCTCATCCCTACTTCTTATATGAAGTAGAACTTGGACGTTTAAACTATGTACTGATGTGGAAAATTTGGAATTGGAGGAGTATTTCAAGAGACTAAATCACTTGGAGGAAAATTTGGAATTGGAGGGGTATATGGAGAGACTAAATTACATGGAGGAAAAGCTGGTCATAATTTATGTATTATAAGAGAGGGTAAATCACTGTATTATTGACCCCCCTCTTGTCTTGAGAAGGGCCCATAATCTCTACAAATAAATGAATAAATTCGAAGCATGTGAAGAAGATGAGCGACGAGCCGACGGCGATTAGCGGTACAACAGCGGAATCAAGCGACGATGGTGGTTTCAATGCCGAATCAGGTCTTGATAACGTTTTTTTCTAGCCGGCGTCATGGTTTTCATCTCTTCTGTTGTTTCTTTTGGTAACTTATCGAATGTTGATCAACAGTTTTTAGTCCTAATTTTTATTGTAGAATTCAAGTTTATTTTGTTATAGTGTGATGGTGATGAACTGTAATGAGGAACTGGTATTGGGACTAATATTACGAGACTTTTTTTTATTATGATTATGAAATGTAGGTGGTATGCTATCTGTTTCATTTGTTTGTTATGAGAATAATTGTAGAGTCCTAAGTAGCTTTTTTTATTGCATCCAAAGTAGGGGGTTACATTTAGCTGCTAAACTACAATGAGTCAAACTTATTAATTCCACTTCTTTATTTAAAAAGCTTGGTTGACAACTAAACCCTGCCGCGTTCGTTCGTATATATTGTGTCGTAATTTGTAAGCCGTAGCCGCATCGCGACGGATGCTTCATCTAGTGACAATTAATTATTAAATCACAAACACATTTAATAATCTACAATTGTCCACACCTTGAAACCCTCCTTAAGTCATGCACGTCAAATCGGTTTCATTGTTCGGAATTCCCAACACGATACATATTGGGATTTCATGTTTCTAAAGTCCGTATCGAAATCAGGTCTCATATCTTTTGATTATATTGATTCTAACATCTGGTTTCCTATAGATACATAGATATTTTGATTTTATTGATTCTAAGAACTGGTTTCAATGTTTCATACTATTAAATTAAGCTATTATATTTCATCATCAAAAATTCTTACTTTAAACATAGTGGGTAGGTGACAATATAGTCGGTCGGAAATTAGTGCAACTAGTTGATTTTCAGCCCTCGCGTTGCAGCGGGGACCCAATGTCTGCAAAACACGTGTCAACAATGGCAAGCAGATACCGAATATCAAAACATAAATAAAAATGACGTGGTAAGGATAGTCACTCCGTCCAAAAAAACGATTTTAAATAACCTAATATATAATAATAGGACCCACATGTCCTACACGTTGGAAATTCGAGTGTTTCCAGTTCGGTTATTACGGTGCTAACACGTTAAAATATGGATGAGCTCGATACCGGTAACGGAACCGAAAGTACCGATCCGGAAAATCATCGAAATTAGGTATCGGCACCGAAAATGCTCGGTACAATACGGTATGGTATTTTAAGGTAAAAATCAATAAATACAGGTATGGTGCTAGACCGGTGTCGAACCGAAACTAACGATTCTGAAAACGCCAAAAGCTGGGTACCAAATTGGTATCGAAAATGATTTGGTATGGTAAATTTGGTACCGATACGATACCGGTTTGATTAGAAGATTTGATACGATTTGCTCATTAATAATCTAGATATCAAAGTTAATTTTACATGCTACAATTCATTCAATCATTCATTACAGAAAAAGAAAAAAAAGGAAAGCAAAATAAGTTGTTGTGTATATAAAACCTCATTCAAACGAAATATAGTTTACTTGCTATGTGTATGAAAAATAATCTAAACGGTGCAATTACTTGCATTGCTACGTTGCTACAGGATTTGATGAGCTCGGTACCAACCGGTACCGAAAATACCGTTACCCAAATCCTCAAAAGTGGGTACCGGTACCGAATATACCAGGTACGGTACCGGTCGGTACTGATACGGCACCGGTATTTGAGGGTAAAAACCAGTGAATACTGGTGTCGAAACGGTACCGAAAATACACCCGGTTTGATAAATTTGGTATCAGTACCAATAACTTATACCATTTGAATTTTAATATATAGGGCAATTGCTCATCCTTAATGATATTACTATCCATTGCATTCAAATTTTAATATATAGGGCAATTTTAATATATAGGGCAATTGCTCATCCTTAATGATATTACTATTCATTGCATTCAAATTTTAATATATAGGGCAATGTGGACTCCATTCAGTAATACTTTAATTCTTACTTTTTAAACTTTGATTAACATTACATATTATAAATTAGAAATATTTTGTGCTTCATAGAATCTACTCCAAGTATAGGGAGTCTTTCAAAAATTTTTTTTTTTTTCACTACGCTACTAGAAAAGTTGTATTTTGTTACGGAAATTTCCAACGCAAAAAAGTGCGTTGCAAATTCCAACACATTTGCAACACATTTTTAATGGAAAAAAACTCCTAATTATTGAAACAAATTTGTAACACAATAACTACACAAAAAAAAAAATGCATTTTTCGTTGGAAATGCGTAACAACATTTACAACCCATTTGTTACTTGGAATTTGTATTATATTTCGTTGGAAATGCGTAATATATTATATTTTATACTTGGAATTTGTATAAATATGTGTATCATTTGCACATATCAATTCTTGTTCAATTTCGGGCTCTAAATCGCTTTCTGGAAGGTTATATGCGCACCAATGCGTAAATATAACCAGTTTAATGCAACGAACACTCCGGAATAGTGAAATAGGTATAACATACCTTAAATAACCTTTACATAACTTAGAAATAAGTTTTGAAGGCTTTGGTATGCTAAAAACAAGTTTAATCGCTTACAGGGACTTAATTCGACAAACTGCGAAAGTATGACGATTCGTACTAGAACAGACATTCCGGAACATGACCATAAGTTAAACATACCATAAATATCCTTCACATAGCTTAGAAATAGGCTTTGAGGGGTTCGGTGTGCTAAAATAAACTTTTGGGTCATTCAGGGACTAAAAGCGTCAAAAAGTGCACAAGTTTGCATTTTCGCGCATAACTTACGTTCTGAATACATCCGGACATCCAAAAATTTATGTAAGCACTAAAATATTTTATTTTAGTGTTTGGCATGAGAAAAATCCATTCGTCGCGCAATTTGAATCGTTTTTCGCGCTTATGCGCATTCCGTCGTAATTAAGCGAACATCGCGATCGTACGACCAAACGAACCAACATCCGGGATATTTTTGAGCATGTTTCATGTCCACAATGTTTAGGCATCATTTTAAGGCCTTAAGGTTGACTTAACGAGCCTTAAACATGTCGGAAATGGCCTTAATACACAACGGGGACTGAAATGGAAACTGGTTGCTGATCAGAAGGACCAAGGCGTGACACCTAGCCCCCTAGGCGTCACGCGAGGCCCTTTCAGAACAGAAAAAGCTGTTTTAACAGCTGTTAACAGCTGTTATGCCCTCCAAAGGCCAATGCCACATGTTAATCCTTGATGTTGGGGGCCATTTTGAGTTACCATAAGGTTGCAACAAGTGTATGGACAAGATCAAAGCACGTTATTCGATAAACGATCCTAACGGTTGTCCATTTACTATAAATACCCAACCCATCACAACTCAAAACCCACAAAATCTGATCTAAAAGCTCTAAGTTGAAGCCATTGCTCCATACCTGAGCTACTAGGATCAAGTTTAGCTTTCGGGGACCCTTTGTAAGTGTTCCTTCGTTCTTTTTATACCTTTAGCGTTAAAAGTCAAACTGTGTTTGACTTTCAACGTTGACCAGTTTATGGTCAATGCGAAGTTCGTTTGAACTTCATAACGTGAGCGTAATCACGATGGTTATAGTCCCTAGTGACTATACCTACTGATTACCACGTTATCTAGGCTCAGTGACGAGTCGTAGTTTCGGCCAAAATGCGCATTCTTGCGTATTTTGTAACCAAACTACTCTTGGGTATCAAAACCGTTTGTTTTGATACCAAACCTGTTTTCTAAACTTAGTTAAGCATGTTTTAACATGCTTAGCTCGTCACTTTTAGTTTAGTGCTTATATAGGGTCGTAAGGTAAGCAATCTAAACAATCGCTTATACTTTCGAACCCGACCCATTTGGTCGATCATTAGGATCCGACCAAATACATTAGGTAACCATAGTATATAGGGAATAACCTTCCGAGGTTATACCTTATGGTCACGACGTTTAGTTAGTTGTATGATAGGTAGTTTATATGCCTTAGGTAAATGACCAAAATGCCTTTTTTACGCCAAAATTCATTTTAAGCATATGTAACATAACTTTTAACATCTAAACTGATTTGGTAACAATATTAGACATGTTAAGGCATATTTTACTTATCATAGGACTAGTTAGGCGGTCCAAACGCGTTTTACGCGAACGACGCGTTAAAGTAGCATAAGCTACCTAAACGGGTCGTAATGGGTCGTAAGCACTTAGGTTAGGTTTCATTTTAGTATGTAGGCCTTGTTAAACCATATTACATGAGCTCCCACACTCATTTGGTTTACGAGCCCTCATTCTATCCGATCTTCCGGTATAGGTCCGGTTTATTAACATAGTTACCTATATTAGGTGCCGTTTGATTTCCGTGATCTCTAGCATTGCTTGGTGGTTATCCTAAGACTTCTAAGCAATCTCAAGTGAGTATATAGTTCCCCTATTTTACAACTTTCAACTGTTTTGGGGTGAAGCATGTGTACCTATCTGTTATTTTCATGATTTCAAAGTATAATTGATTATACATGTTATTACTTATCATTTGACAAACTAAATGACTATCTATGGTTTAAACACTGATTTCTCAAAGAACATAAAATAAAATGTTGAATTGTACTTATTTTATGTTCACCAGACCGATTGGTAGTATGATATAGCGCTATAGGATTAGACACCCCATTCTTGTTGTCATGGAATGTCTGAAACCAATTTGTTTCTCTATCCAAATAGGGATTGCCTTTGTGGTATCCTTATAGTCTCAAAGGTGTAGTTTGATGCACTAGGTCTGAATGAATTCTTAAATCACACTTTTAAAGTATATTTTGATATACTCCCAAAAGTATAGTTTGATATACTCTCATATGTGGTATTGTACAAAACCAACATATATTTTGTTAATCATCCAAAGCATATTTTGATATGTTATTTACAAAACCAAAACATAGTTTAATATGTTATTTATCACATCCAAGGCATATTTTGATATGTTATTTACAAAACAAAACATAGTTTAATATGTTATTTATCACATCCAAGGCATATTTTGATATGTTATTTATGAAACCAAAACATAGTTTAATATGTTATTTATAAATCCGAAGTATAATTGTAATATACTACTTCAAACTATTATTTTAAACAACTAAGGTATATTTAATGTACTATCTATCTAACGATTGGGTTTTGGTTAGTGTTTAGATAACGGGACGGGTGTAATGTGATGAAAACATGGTAGATACGCCGCTGGTACTTCTTATATATAAGTGTTTTCATTGCATTACATACCGTGGCGTTATTTAGTACACTTGGGTCAACGATATTGGAACTGAAATATATTTTAATATATTACTCATTCGATTCTCTTAAAATCCAAAGTATATTTTCACATATACTATAAGTCTTTTTATCAAAATATTGTTTTTCGAACAATACATTCAATACAAACCCATTTTACATGGTTATTAACCATACATTATTCTCTTATTTATACATATCATCTGAACTTATTGTTTTCAAACGATTTACAAAACAGAACATTTTACAAGGATCATGACTGGCTTTTGTTAAACAACATTTTCTAAACTTAGAAGTCATGAATCCTATTTTCACAAAACCTATGTATCTCACAGGCATTTTTATGCTAACGTACCTATTTTTACACATATTTTAGGTGCTATCTTGTGATGATTGTTGGTACACGCTACACTTAGGATGGACTCGTGCCTTAACGACTTTAAAACTTGAAAGATAATAGTTGTACTTATTTGATTGTATTAAAACAATGAGTTCATTTATTCAATAAAACGAGATTATTTATTCCATGGTTATGAAACAATGATTCTGTTACAACACTCCCCGGCGTTTCCGCCACGTCTTGATGTCTCACGTGGTCGGGGTGTGACAAAAGCTATTATTTTTTTCATATAAAAATTGCATGTATATTTTTTTATTATATATCTAATAAAATTAATTAAATAAAAGAAATTTAAAAGAGTTTGAGTAAATTGTGAAAATCGTCCCTGTGGTTTTATATTTGCCAGTTTCATCCAAATATCCTCAACTTGACAGAAAAAATAAACTAAGTTAGTGGTTTTGATGAAAATGGCAAAAAGTTGCAAACGTTGGGGGTAATTTGGTACAAAAGTGTCATTTTGGACGAAAATGGCAAACCTGCCCAAACCTCAAGGACGATTTTGGCAATTAACTCAAACCCAATATTCTTAAAATTAAGTATATACTGGGATGAGGCTGATGTTACAACTGAGTTATATATAGCATTTAAGGTGGCTGGTTTTGAAATTAGTCACTTATATGATTAGCAAACCTATTTTTAGCATTTAAGGTGGCTGGCTTTGACTTTGAAATCACTAATCGCCCCGGTCATCACAATACTGCAGCTGATGCCTTATCTCGCATGTCTCATGCAGCCTTCTTTGCTCACTCTCGTGTTGAACCATCCTTAATTGCTACACTCCGGGTGGCTAATTTTGATGATCCGTATCTCAAGTCCATGCAAATGAAGTGCACCTCTACACCACAGTCGGTACCCGGCTTCCTTCTATTTTAAAGATGGACTTTTGTTTTTCAAAGATAGGCTGGTCATTCCAGCAGGTTCGCCCCTGTGCACTAAGCTACCGGAGGAATTTCATAATTCTGTGATTGGCAGTCACTCCGGGGTCACACGTACCTTCCATCGCCTTTCATCCAATTTCTTTTAGCCCAAAATGCGATCAGATGTTAAACGTTTTTGTGGCCACTTGTCAAGTTTGCCAGCAAATGAATTCTTCACTTTTACCTCCTGCTAATCTTTTACAACCATTACTCTTTACCACAACAGGTTTTTGAAGGTATCTCCATGGATTTCATCATAGGGTTGCCCTTTTCAAATGGTAAATCTGTCATTATGGTCGTCGTGGACCGGTTATCAAAATACGGGCACTTCATTGGGTTACCTCCATCTTTCTCTAGCTCCACAGTTGCCAGCGTGTTTATTAATGAAATTGTGTACGTTCACGACATTCCAGTCGACATCGTGACGGACCGTGACCCCCGTTTTATGACAAGATTTTAAACCTTTTGGATCCAGATGCGGAAAAACAAGCCTATGGACGAAAGTCGCAAAACTGGTCAAACCTAATAGAAGGATTAATTAAATAAACTTAATTATATTCATGATATGTAATTGTATTTTACTTATATAACTTAGTACTAGGTATATTTTGATAAGTGATTGTGGGTGATAAGCGGGTAATTCGAAAACTGTCCGGTGACAGTTTCTCCCGCCAAAACTCAACCGTCATGTTCACTCATATAAATAAGATTGGTCCGGCAACATATTCCGGTACCAAGACATTCATAGATTTCTGTTCTTGTCTGTCCATTCATTCACTCTCATTGTTTCTAACCATGTCTGTTAATTCGATATACAATCCTAATTCTTCTATCAAACATTCCGAGTCTCACCAAGATGATGATGGAAATCATCGGCTTCCGCTAACATGTGGTATCAGAGCCACTTCATCAACATTACCCTGTCAACACTGTTATGAAGAACAAAACGATAGGGAGAGAAGAAATCAACGGGCAAGATTATGTTATTAGTATCACCGGCCTGGACATCAAATTTATGAGTGCAAATCGAAAGAAAATGATGAAGCAACACAACTCATAAATCAAGCAGTGAATGCCGGAATCCATACTCAAAGGAGGCCTGCAGAGGATCGAAACGAGATGATAGTGACTGGCACCGAAGGTGGTCTGTGGGGAGACATATGGTATGTTAGTAATTCGTTTTCACATTATTATGCCGATAACTTAAATGTTTTCAAACGAATAAAACATTTAGTGGGTGTTGAGACAAATTCTGGGGAGAATGACTTTCTCTTTATTCGAGGCATAGGGGTTGTCGAAATTAAATCAAATAACGAAAGATAAGGATACAAAGCGTTTTTTATACGCCGGAATTGGACAGAAATGTTCTAAGCATGAACCAATTGACCTTGCAAGGATTCACGTTTAATAAAGCCGGAGATACTTGCAAGATCTTCCCCATGTTCTCGCCTCCGGTAGTAAATACAGTGAACGAAATTTGTTGGTGCACTTGTGTCTGTACTTTGTCTGTATTTTGTAATGATATAAAACGATGTCTTTTGTTGTCGTGTTACGTCTTAGATGTGTTTATGTGTGTGCTTAATGTAAGTTTGACCAGTCAACCATCCTCCTGGTTTGACTTGGTCAAACAGTTAGAAAAAGTTTGTAAGTTTGTGTGTGTCGAAGGATGGTCATCGAAGGATTGTTTATATCCTTCGATGAGCTCGAAGGATAACCTTCGATGGATACAGATGGACCTCGAAGGATGTCAATCCTTCGAGGTATATGTGGATCCTTCGATAGGCTGTATCTCGATAGATGATCTTTCGATCAGTCTAATTGATCCTTCGACCAGACTAGCTGTGAAGGTTATATATACTGATGTAATGTGTTCACTTCAGTGTGTGAGTGAACTTAGTCTTGTAGAGAGCGTATTTTCAGTTTGGTCAAGGGCTGTAACCGTGTCCACTGAAATACAAGAGAAAACTTTGATATCTTGTGTGTCTACCCTTTCTCTTTGTAGCTTGTGTTCTCATTATAAACTACCGGTTTGCATTCTAGCTTGGATTCCGCACTTGCTAGTGTGTTAAACTTAACAAGGATAAGGTTTAACCTCAACCTCCGAGGGACCTACAAGTGGTATCAGAGCCGTGGCTCTTTTCCTTGTTAAAAACCGAGTTTATACAAGACTTTGGAGTGTTTGGACAAAAACTCACACGGGTTAACATCTGTTTTTAGTGTTTTTCTCACAGTTCTTGACGTAAAAACGCGTTCTAAACTAACCGGGTGTGTTAAAGAACGGGTTGGGTAACTTAAAAACTTGTTTTTAAGAAGTTTGGTAATTTCCGGCCAAATTCCGGCTTACTCCGGTGACCGGTTTCTGGATAAAAACCTTCTTTTTAGGCAATATTTTATTAGTCAAATCTGGGTTGGCAGAAAGTATGGTCTGAACATACCTTCTGCCGAAAGTTTTTACCAACCAATCACCTTTTCACCAACCTGTCAACTTTTGTCAACTGTGTCAGCTGTGTCAGTGCAGATCGAAGGATATCCTTCGAAGTCGAAAGATCATCTTTCGATCAAAGGAGGTTCGATAGATAATCATCTTTCGAACATCCTTCGAAGTCTGTGACTTATCTTTCGATCCAAGGAATCTTTTCGAAGGATATATCTGTCGATCTACAGGTCTTATTCGAAAGACAAGGATCCTTCGATTGGAGAGTCTTTCGATATCATTGTTCGAATCTCAACAGTGATCTTTCGAACACTGTTGATCCTTCGAACAAGTTCTGATCTTTCGATCCTAATCTGTTTAAGCTTAACAAGTTTGTGTTTTTCAGGTCTTTCGATCAAAGATCCTTCGGCTGTTTGTTATCCTTCGAGATTTTAACATAGTTTGTGAAAAATTAAATTTTAAAAGGGGAAAACTTGTTTTTCAAATTTTAAATATATTTTTCACTTAATATATTAATTGTCTTTATAAAATGGGAACAAACGGTCAGTGGGATCCAACCGCGTGGACTCAAACAACTTTGACTCCACAATCATCAGCTACGCAATCTCAGTCAGATTTCAACAAAAATGCATGGATGCAGGCTATTGCCCCGCCTCAAGCTGCAATGATAACTGCAAATCAATGGGCATTGGTCACAAATCAAAGCAGCAGCATTCAAGCTATGATGCAGAACGACAGTGAAACTGGTACAAGCACAAAACCGCCAAAGCTGAATCACATCAATGATTGGGGATGGTGGAAAGAAAGGCTGAGAACTTATGTTCAGGGGCAAGGTCAAGATCTATGGATGTGCTTCTTTACTCCATTTGAAAATGAATTGGAAGTTGCAGGATCTAATCCACAAACTTACAGCACTATGTCTGAAGATGATAAGAAGAAATTTGAGTTAGAAAAGAAAGCATTCATGATTCTCACACAAGCTCTTCACAGAGACATTTACCACCAGTTTGTTTACTGCACGACTACTAAAAGCTTGTGGGATATGCTCACGTTGCGATGTGAAGGAAATGCTCAATCTAGAAAGATCAAGCAAGATTTACTGAAGAAAGAGTTTGAAGGTTTCACGTGTATGGAGAATGAGACCTTGGCAGAGTTATCTACAAGGTTCCATCATTTGTTGAGCGAGATGTTTGCTTTTAGAGTCACTGCCACTCCACAAGAAATGGTGAAGAGATTCGCTGATAGCTTACCAGCAAAGTGGAGCAGTTATCTTGAAATTCTCAAAGAAAATGGTGTTCTAGACACAATCACCGTTTATGAGTTAATTCAGAAATTGGAGAACAAGGATGTAGAAGAAAAGCTTAAGGCAAAAAGAACATTAACTCCTCAAAATCCAGAGATGTACTTTGGGATTGCAGGAGGTATCAGTGGAGAAAAACCAGTTCCTCAACATGCGAAGCTTCAAACAGCCTTCATCTCAAACACCGGGCCTTCCACAACAAATCAGTTTGATCCTTCAGCATACACGATGTTCTCAAGACCAGATTCTTCTTCTCTACAATAGGATGTGCAACCTGCTCCTCAATTCACACCACCGCCTTTCTTAGACCCAAGCAGAGCTCAGCAGCAACAACCGCAACAGCAAGGGTTTTATGGAAGCTCTTCAAACTTTCAAGCCACTTCCAATCCGAACACAGTCAGATTAGACACTTCCAGCTTTTCCAAAGTCAGTGTCGAAGTAGCCAAGGAGCATATGGAGATGTTGAACACCTTGGTTAGTGCTTATTGTGGATTGGTTGCAGGTCAGATTGGGAATATCAATCTAACCAATGAAGATTATCAGCAAGTGGATAGGGAAGAGTTTGAAATGATGGATATCAAATGGGCTCTTGCTAGTGCAATTCGAAGAGCAAAGGAGTTTATGGAAAGGACGGGAAGAACCAACTTGAATAGCAACAACAACACCAAGTATGGTTTTGATAAGAATGCTGTCACTTGCTTCAATTGTGGTGAAAAGGGTCACTTCAAGAGGGAGTGTCAGAAGCCTCCTAAGCAAGGAAATCAGAATCCCTTCAAGAATCAAGGACAGCCACAACAGCAACAGAACAACAATGACAGATCAATAGTGCCGGTTGGAGGAAATGCATCTGGATCCACAAACACTAATCCCCACAGAGGATTGGTTGTTCAAGCTGATGAAATCTGCAATTGGAACCTTCAGCTTGGAGAAGGAGGAAATGGTGGAACAGCATGTTATGCTAAAGTGATTGAGAAGGTCGTAGAACCCGTGTCTGCTGGTGAATCTTCAGAAGATGAAGATAGTTCGGGTTATAGTGGGAGCATGGATGGGGAATCACTTGATGCTGGTGATTTATCAAGTGATGCTTTAGATTTGGAAGTTGATGAGCTTTTGGCTGAAGCTGAAGCATTATGCAAGAGGAGATCTATTCTTTGCCAGAAATCTGCTGGAACTTCCGAGAAGCTTGCTCAGTTCTTCTCTGAAGATGGATCTTTTTCTTTCCATTCAGCCTTTATGGCTAATGTCGACAGTTCATCAAGTCAGGTATGTGTCGATGAACCCACTGTAGTTAGCTGTGAAAATTGTGATAGCTTAAATGTTAAATATGCTGAAAAGGAAAGTCAGTTTGAAATCACATACAAACACAATCAAGAATTGATTGTAGATCTTTCTAAAGCAACTGAAGCTAACTTGTTTTTAACCAGAAATGAAAAGGAATTTAAAGCAACAATTGCGTCATTAAAACATGATGTTT
Source organism: Helianthus tuberosus (assembly GCA_030545235.1). Classification (NCBI taxonomy): domain Eukaryota; kingdom Viridiplantae; phylum Streptophyta; class Magnoliopsida; order Asterales; family Asteraceae; genus Helianthus; species Helianthus tuberosus. Next base: position 7,402,147 of record CM060393.1, read on the forward strand.
CAGAATTACAAAAGGCTGTTTTGCGAAAACAACATGCTAACAACAATCTTATTGACACAATTGAAAAGCAAATGGTAGAGTTGGCAACAGCTCGTTGTGAATGTGAAACAATTAAGCAGAAACTGGAAAGCTATTCCAATTCCCGCTTTGTATTGGATCACATCATTGACGTTCAAGAGAGAAAGAAAAAGGGGGATAAACCATGTATTGGATTCAAATCATGTCCTCCCCCAATGAATCACAATTACTCCAAATTGCCTGATGACGAGGATATGCCCCGTTTTGAACCTACTGTGCCACTCGGTCTAGATGACTTTGCAGCAGGCCTCGGGTTCACAACTGGTACATCATCCTCGGGTCAATCAGAATCTGAGAATGTGACAGATTCATCGTGTGTTAAGGAACAGAGTCCTCCCATTGTTGAGGATGCTGATTCTTCGGATGATGAATCTGAAGAGATTGTGAAACAACAGTCTAACTCGGTTACAACAGATATTCCAATTGAGAATCACATCCTGTGTGATCCACCAGTGAAACCGAGTAAGACTGAAACGTCAAAAGCAATGGAGTCCCTTGTATCTAGCCGTGAAGAGAATAACTTGTTGTACACGCTCAAAGGAGACAGCAAAATCTACTCTAACAAAGATTTTCCACTTAAAAATGTAAATCAAGATTTAATTGAGCAAATTTTTGAAGGATGCACTGATAAGTTTTTGGGGAACAAAAGTGGCAAAGTTACCGTCACTCAATGTGATCCAATTCCGTGTGAACAAATTAGAAAACAATACGGAAACCAAAAACTACCAATTGAGCGAAAACAACAAGTCAATTCTGGAAAGGGTAAGGTACAGGGAAAGAAGGCTCAGAACAAGAATGTTCAAGCACCTAAAGTTCAGCAGCCTAAGACTGAACAACCAAAGGTTCAACAACCTAAAGTTGAACAGTCTAAGGCTACTCAACCTAAGGCTGCACAACCTAAAATTCAACAATCAAGGGTTGAGCAACCTAAGGTTCAACAACAAAAGGTGCAAAACAAAAGAGCTCCTGTTAAGAAGCAAGGACCGAAAATGAACTTTGTTGGATCCACGGGCTCAGACAAACTTGAAACATTTCAGGATAAATCTAACCTTGAGTTTATACAACAGTTTAGAATTTTAAAACGAAATGATCAGAATAATTACACCCAACACACCAACGGATGTGATTTAGGCCCAAGCACGTCTAGATCCCAAAGTTCATTGTCTGGTTCTCCGTCTGGTCATCAACATGTTTCTCCGAAGTTTGTAGAGCGGAGAACATGTTTTGAATGTGGGACAGTTGGGCATATTGTAAGATATTGCCCACACGTGCAAAAACTGAAGTCAATAACGAGTGCTCCCCAAGAAATCGATTACCGAAAACGATCAGTTTCCCCTAAACAAGACCCACGTGTCTTGAAAGAAAGGGAAAAGAAGTTAAAGCAAAAGAATCAAAAGGTAATTGAAAGGGCCTTAAAATCAGAGGTCAAAGAAGAAAAACCTGTACAAGCAAAATCTGAAACTGTAAAACCAGTAAATGCTAAAACAATAAATTCAAATACTGGTAAAGGTCAAACAGCTTGGAAGCAAAAACAGGTAATTCAATCAGGGGGAGCACCACAGGTTCTTTTTCCTAATCATCAAGTGATTGAAATCACTTTCCTTGATGATCAAGGACGACCCAAGTCCACAAAGGCTTGGGTCCCCCTCTCAAACTGATAAGTTAATTGCATGTGCAGGCGGCTCCAGGAGGAACTATTAATAGTCATTGGATTGTTGATAGTGGGGCTTCCAGGCACATGACGGGCGACTACCGTCTTCTTTTCGATGTGCGAAGTATAAGAGGAGGATATGTTGCGTTTGCTGGAGACAAAGGAGGGTATATCACCGGCGAGGGAATGATCTCAAATGGAGTTGTGAGTTTCGACAAAATCAATTATGTGCAACAATTGGATCACAATCTCCTAAGTGTTTCTCAGATCTGCGACAAGAAGTTCACCGTGCATTTTGATGATGCCGGTTGTTATGTGCTGAAGCCAGGATTCAAGATTCCCGAAGAATGGATTCTCTTATCAGCACCAAGAGTTAATGATTTGTATGTCCTCGATATGAGCCAAGCAATAACCAAGTCCAATCAAGTTACTTGCTTTATTTCAAAAGCCACTGAAAAGGAGACGATCTCTTGGCACAGACGGATGGGTCATATTCACCTCAGAAAAATGAATCACCTTGTCAAAAACAATCTGGTGAGAGGTGTCAATGTGAAGAATTTTCAACTTCAAGATGTCTGTGTGCCGTGTCAGAAAGGGAAGCAGATCAAGAAATCACATCCATTGAAGAAGGTTAACACTGTAAACATGCCACTCGAACGTCTGCATATGGACCTTTTCGGCCCAGTCAAACACAAGAGTGTGCACGGAGAAGTTTTATGCTTGGTAGTCACTGATGACTATTCAAGATTTTCATGGGTTGATTTCATGGTCCACAAGAGCGAGACTCCAGAAATTCTAAAGAATTTGATCACCTTGTTGGAAAATCTTTATAATCTAAAGGTGAGGCGAATTCGAAGCGACAACGGAACCGAGTTCAAAAACAGGGTTATGGATGAATTTTGCACTGCAAAAGGAATCCTTCATGAATATAGCTCTCGGTACACGCCACAACAAAACGGAGTCGCTGAAAGAAAGAACAGAACCTTAATTGAGACTGCAAGAACCATGTTGGTTGAGTCTCAGCTTCCAGTTCGATTCTGGACTGAAGCTGTTGCCTCGGCTTGCTACACGTTAAACAGGGTTCTCACAGTGAAAAGACATGGCAAAACGTGCTTCGAACTTCTACACAAGAACACTCCTGACTTAGAATATCTAGAACCTTTTGGTGCACCATGTACCATGATTGAGCCTGACGGAAAGTTTGGTGCCAAAGCTATCGAAGGTTACTTCCTTGGGTATGCTACTCCTAATCTGCGAGTATGGAACCTGACTACCAAGAGGATTGAAGAGTGGGGTGAAGTAAGAGTTCAAAGATATTCTAATCCTCCGAAGCCTTCTGGAGATCCATGGATGTTCGATTATGATGGTCTTTTCAACTCATTCAATCTGCCGACATTTGATGATGACAATGCAATTGCTCAAATGTTGTCTGAAAGCGAGAATGCGACTGGCTCTCAGTTAGCTCGCCCAATCATTGTTGACTCACAAGCATCTTCTTCTGTCAACAATCTCGCTTCAAATGAGGTGTTTAATGATGCTGTCGACTACAATTTGTCATCGGAAGATGAGGAGTATGTTGATGCAAATGATGGTGAAGCACGGGGTCCGGTTCAAGGTACTTCAGAAGCAACGGATCCAGTGTCTGCGCCAATTGTCCAAGAAGAAAATGCATCATCTTCTACAACTCAACAGCTTCAAAATGATATCGGGAATTTAAATATCAATAACTTGAGGACCAATGTTGAAATTCCTCTAGTTCCTGAAACCCGAATTCATAACATTCATCCTCAGCAGAATATTATAGGTGATGTTCTCAGTGGTGTTAGGACAAGAAATCAAATCAGAAATAACGAAAATGCTGGCTTGTATGCTGAGATACGAGAATCGGGACAACAAAATGATTGGTCTTTCGCCTGCTATGTTAGCCAAGAAGAGCCTAGATCTTGGAAGGAAGCATTGAAAGATGATTCCTGGGTGGAAGCCATGCAAGAAGAACTTCAGCAGTTCGAGAAGTTGGGCGTATGGAAATTGGTTGATAGGCCCGACAACTACAAGAAGATCGGAACTCGTTGGGTATTTAAGTGCAAGAAGGACGACCGTGGGATTGTTGTCCGAAACAAAGCAAGGTTAGTTGTTCAAGGCTTTAGTCAGATAGAAGGTATTGACTACAATGAAGTGTATGCTCCTGTTGCACGTCTGGAGGCTATTAGAATCTTTCTAGCCTACGCATCATTCAAGAAATTCAAGGTGTACCAGATGGATGTTAAGAGTGCATTTCTACATGGAGTAGTCGAAGAGGAAGTATATGTCGAGCAACCACCGGGGTTTGAAGATCCATTACATCCTGACAGAGTTTTACTACTTAACAAAGCATTATATGGTCTTCATCAAGCACCTCGAGCCTGGTATGAGACACTGTCTACCTACTTGCTGAACAACGGGTTTAGACGGGGTTTGATCGACTGTACCCTCTTCATCAAAGAAAAAGGTGAAGATCTTCTGTTGGTACAAGTATACGTCGATGACATTATCTTTGGTTCTACCGATGATAATCTATGCAAGGAATTTGAGAAGGTGATGCAAGATCGATTCGAGATGAGTGCGATGGGTGAAATGACGTTCTTTTTGGGTTTGCAAGTTAATCAGTCCGAATCTGGAATTTTTATCCATCAAACCAAGTACGTCGGAGACATCTTGAGCCGGTTCCAGATGTCCGATTCGAAGCCAATTTCTACTCCTCTTCCGCAGAATCACGGGATTACTCCGGATGAAAAAGGGGAAGCTGTGGATTCTTCACTCTATCGTGCTATGATTGGATCTTTAATGTATCTCACTGCATCAAGACCCGACATCATGTATCCAACGTGCCTTCTCGCCAGATACCAAGCAAATCCGAAGGTCTCTCACTATGCTGCTGTCAAAAGGATTTTTCGTTATCTGAAGGGTTGCCCTGACACCGGGTTATGGTACCCTAAGGATGATAACTTCGATCTCAAAGCTTACAGTGATTCTGATTTCGGCGGCTGCAAGAAAGATGGAAAATCAACTACAGCAGGATGTCAGTTCTTAGGCAATCGCCTAGTCACTTGGCAGTGCAAGAAGCAGACATGTGTGGCTACGTCTACATGTGAAGCGGAATACATTGCTGCGTCTAGTTGCTGCTCCCAGGTTCTATGGATCCAACAACAGATGCGGGACTACGGTTTTGAATTCCTAACTACTCCTATTTTTGTTGATAATGAAGCTGCTTTACAGATCACTAGAAATCCTGTACAACACTCAAAAACGAAGCACATCGATATTAAATATCACTTCATACGTGATTGCTTTGAAAAGAGACTTATCGATGTGGTTCACATTCATACCGATCACCAACGTGCCGACCTTTTTACCAAAGCTTTTGATAAATCAAGATTCGATTATTTACTTTTGGTAAACGGCATAAAGGTGAAGCAAGAGTAACCGACATCGGAAAATCGTTTTTGTAAATATTTTTCTTAAAAAAAAAAAAAATGTGTCTTTATTTTCTTTGTTTTTAAATTTTAGGGGGAGAAAGCTTCAAAGAAAATTCAAAAACATTGAAAAACCGCAAAAATACAAAAATATGTCTTTACTTTATTTACTTTCTGCATTTAAGGGGGAGAAAATTTCAGAAAAACACAAAAACAATAGAAAAACAAAAATGAGTTTCTTGGCAAGATAAGAGAAAATGATATTACATCAGAGGTCGGTCGAAACATGTTTCTGGAAATCATAAAAAAAAAAAAAATAATAAGTAGCTCTACTAATGATGTACCGGTAGACTCACGATCATTTTAAAGTGTGCAGGGGATATAAACATAACGAACTGAAAACCGCGTGGGAACCGCTCATTGGCATATGGTCTTGGTACCGAAATTTCGTTTGATAGATTGCCGAGGTTCTGAGATATTTGGGGTTTATGCTGTTTATCATCTGGGTATCATGGTTGTATCTTTTACCGAAAAATAACGGGGACGCAAGTCTAGATCTTCCATGATACCATACATACGTGTACATATTGCATTCGACCTCAATAAGTGATAAACAATCACATGTCCATTCAAATAAGTGATAAAATATCACATTTATCCGGGAGTCAAGTTCGTCTCTCTGCTGTACGAAAGTACTGACCTGTTCACGGACTTGCTCTTGTGCCCTCATGCATATGAAAATCAAGTTCCTCATCAATAAGTGATTCTATCACATAGGGCTTGTTTTCAAATCAAATAAGTGACTTGTTCACATTTTATATACGTTAAAAACGGATGATAAATGGTATACTCCCCAGTAAGATGAACTCTCGTGCATACCTTGATACGGGAATGTGTCGTGAGTGGATGAACACCGGTCGGTAAGTATAAATCATACCTTAATGTATCTCAATGCATTATGATTACACTTGATCGTTGAGTTTAAGTAGATAACAATATCGGTAATTGTGGTAGAATACTTATCCTCTTCTGTAAAAGAATATTAAAAGGAAATATGTTTTGACAAAAGACCGCAAACTGATATGATTCTCTTCGCCAGAAACTCGCAAAAATATTGTTGTGTTTGTACATATTTATTTACTGCTTAACTTTAGTGATTAACTTTTATTGTCTTTTTAAACAGTTTTTGTCGTTTGGTGCATATCAGCACGACATTAGCGGTGATGTCGTTTGATAACATTCAAAGGATTCTAAAATTGTTGTCTTTTATTGTTGTCTTTTATCTTATCAAAATCCAAAAAGATTTTCAATTTAATCTTATTTTTTTGATTAACCGATGTTGGTACTCGATCAGATATCTGACAAGCCGAAATACTTCATAAAACTGACCTTTGCAGAACTTCATAACGGACAATTTTTCAAAACGGTCATTTCTGAAAGCTTTTTAGAATTTAAAGGGCTTAAATTGAAAATTCCCAAAAATCCAAAGTGTTGGTGGAAATCTGATCCTTCGAGGAAGCAATGGCCCTCGAAAGATCAGAAGGTCAATGAAAGTCAATGAAAGTCAATCATCTCAGTCGAAAGATGAATTGGTCAACGAAGGATTTGACCAATTTGATCTTTCGAGCTGATCAGACCTTTTTGAAAGATGGATAAGGTCGAAAGATATCCTTCGAGGATTCCCACAAATATCTTTCAAATATCTGGTATCTTTCGATCCAGATAGGGATCCTTCGACCCAAAGCTGATCTTTCGAAACACCTTTTCATCTTTCGAAAGGTCATCTATCCTTCGAGACGGTTCGACTTTCGAGGTAAGGGTATAAAAGGGTGTCTTCTTCTTCATTTCAACATAACTAATTCAAATTCACTATTAAAAAATCCTCTGATCCTACCGAAACTCTGCCAAAATTTACTCAAAAACTTAGTGTATCAGGATTTCATCTACAATCTCGGTAGGATAACCCTAATACACGTTTCAAACAACAACATAATCATTTCATCTAATCATGTGTTTTGTTTTGTAATGTGAATATGTTTGTTGTAGGTTTTTGTTGTTTAAAATGTTGAATTTTGACGGATGTTCTTTGTTTCAGAGTCATTGTCTTGTGTCTTAAATGGTTTGAAAGTGTTTGTGTTTGATTGATACATGTGTTTGTGGTTGTATCCGGGTTGGGGTTTTGTGTCCGGGGTTGGGTTTTGATGTTGTTATATCTGTTTTAAGTGTCTTGATTAGTGATGTTTTTAAATGGTTTAATGTTTGTTGTTCCTAAAGAGTTGAAACCACTTAAATAACACTCACTTAAAACAGTTAAAATGACCGCCGGAAAATATTCCGATGAACAGTATCGCCGGAAATCAACACGAAGGATGTCGATTCTCATCCTCGAAAGATGTGTTGCAAAATATCTTTCGAAGTGAGACTCGAAAGATGTTAAATTTCTCGAAGGATTCATCCTTCGATTGATCAGATCTTTCGAATGATCAAGATATCTTTAAAATTCTTGATTCTTCGAAAGATGATCCTTCGATTAGAAATCCCATCCTTCGAGGAAAGTAACATCTTTCGAACAGTCTGTCATCCTTCGAGCCATGTGTCATCCTTCGATGCCTAAATGGGATCTTTCGAGACAGAACACTTAGAATTTTTTCCAAGAAATTGAAATTTTTTTTTCTAAGTGTGGAATTCATGTTGACTGTTGACTGTTTCTCATTACGTGTCCGTGTTTTCATGAACAGAAATGGCACCGAAAGAAAAGAAAGAAAGGGCAAAACCAACCAAGAAAGAAAAATCGGAAGTTGAATCTATGTCGGAGCCACGACACAACATGGCAGCGTATTTACAACCGGAAGACAAAATCAGTCCAGAATTCACGGGAATAATGGAGTATCTGCATCGCACTCGTATCAACTATGCAATCACTACACAGCACACTGCTTATCAGTCTCATATCAAGGATTTCTGGAATTCGGCTGTGGTTGAGACAGTGAACAACCAAGATGTGATTAGGGGATCAGTTGCTGAGAAACCCGTGGTGATTACAGAAAACACTATCAGAGCACGTCTGCAACTAGGAGATCAACCAGAAGATTCTACTTCTATTGATTTACAATGTCAGCGGGGCTTGCTGATGAGGCTTCGGTACAGCGATAACGTTCTTGCAAATCAGATCAACAAAAAGTTTATGCCGCTTCGATACAAGCTCTTATTGCATATCCTTATTCACTGCCTGAGCAACAAACGATCTGGATATGATCTGTCGCCGATTGATTTAACGGGATTGTTTACGGCGTTGATTCTGAACAAGCCTTTCAACATATCACGTTATATTTTCGACAATCTGAAAGAAAATGCTCGAAGGCCACTTCCGTCAGCAACTCAACGAACATCTACCAAGTTTTGGCTATATCCTAGATTCCTGCAGATGATGATTGATGAACAGATTCCTGATCTTCCTAAAGCTGAAGCAGATGTTCTACCTGTCAATCCGATGAATGAGCGTACACTGCTGATTTTCAAATCCATGTCCAACTATAAGGAATCGGATCCAATTAGAAAGCTTATTGGTCATCTCGATGTTCCGGCCTACGAGGCACCGCAGAACAACAAATGGCGTAGAGATGTTAGTGATTCGGATGACGAAGAGCCAAGGTTAATTGAGTTGGCTAACACGCAGCTCGGGGCTAAGCATGGTATTAAAGCATCGAGCAGGAAGTCTGGTGGCAGTTCTAGTGCTGCAGCACATGTTGAAGTCGATGTGAATGTTGCTGCAGAAGAAGTTCAGGGAATGTTTGTCGATCCTGATGCTCGTGTTAGTGCAGGTGGAGCTGGTGGTACTGCTAGTCAGTCAGGTAATGTTGCGGCTGACAAAGGCAAAAGTAAGGTGGACGAGCCAAGGAGGTTGGCGGATGAAAGTAGTTCGTCTTCTGATGCTGAAGGAGGTGCTGGTAATGATGACTCGTCTTCTGAGGATGATAATCCTCCTCCTCCAGGGATGCGCAAAGCTTATGATCAGCGAGGAAATTTTCGTGGTTTTGAACGTATTGAGAAACCGGTGAATGTCGCAGAATCTGATAAAGATGATGATTATATTCCTGCTGTTCCTGGATTACTCAGAAGGAAGAGACAAGCAAGAAGAGAGGGTACTCGTACCTCTAAGAGATCAAGGGGCGGATCAAAGCCAACAGGTGAAACGGCTGGTGATGTCACTACACCTGATCCGATCCAGCATTCAACGCCTCCGGAGCAACAGCTGCCTCCTATCAGTGAACAATTAACCACATCAGAGATGCTGGAGCTGATCTCTTCTCCACAGACGTCTTCTGGGGCACGCACGGCGCCTGTTGATCAACAGCCGCCTGCAACCCCCGTCTCAGGTACACATCCACGTCCTCCTCTTGTTATTCCTGGTCCAACAGGTACTTCTGGTCCATCTGGCCAGACTGGTTTCTCAGGCCCTGAGCCCTCACGGCCTACTCTAGCAGAAACATTATCTGGGCTGTCTGATGCTGAGAAAATTCAATTCCTGATTGAACAAGTTAGTGAACTGGGTACCTTAGTCGGTCGGAATACAAGAAAGATTGAAGAATACCGTATACAGCGAACACATGATGCTGAGGCACACAATAAGCTGGTCTCACTTGTTAGTGCTCAGAATGTCAAGATAAGAGAACAGGCTCAAGAGATAGAAAGACTGAAAGAAGCTAATAATGCTCGTGATAGAGAGGTTGAGATAATGAAGAAGCATAGTACTGTGCTAGAACGTGAGGCAACAACGTTAAAACAGAAGCATGAAGAGCTGTCCGATCGATATAAGAATCGTGATGATAGATTAATGGAAGCCTTCAAGCCTGTTCAAGCGAACTTTAAGAGATTTGATCACAAAGTTGTTACACTTTGGAATGAACGGTGCAAAGCTTTGGGCATCGCTCCTTCAAGGCGTGGCGATGATAAGGATGATGATGCGGCAAATCCTGATCAACCAGCTGCCACAGGTTCCGGTGCAACTGCATCTGGTGCTGCAGGTGGGTCTGGTACATCTCAAGATGCTCCTTCTGCTCCTCCAACAGCTACTGGTCCTTCTGAGCAGACTGAGACATTGGAAGCTTCAGCAGTTTTTGAACATATTAGTCTTGAGCCGGAAGCGTTCACTGATCTCCCTGAATCCTCAATTGCTCAACAGTATCATCCAATCACGGGTGAACTATTAGAAGAGGGAGAACATGTTACTGAGATGTCTGATGAATGTGTGTTAGCTCTGACAGCAATGGATGAAGTTGATGTGACGACGATCGATGCCACTCCGTTGGTTCCGGACGAAACCGATTTCTCCACGATTGAAGAAATCTTCATCGGTTCGGATCCGGAACGTCCCGTTTATGTTAGTCAAGACAATGTGGAGCTTAATTCGCTTGATGATAATCTTGAGGAAGCAAAGACAGCAGAATCTTCTAATCCTTCTTCAGATTCTCCATCAGTTCAAGAAAACCGTGAAAAGACTGTGAATGAATGGCGAGCGGATTTCCTAGCCAGGAATCCTCCTCCGCTCCCTCCGTTGGATCAGGCCAACTACATGGTTTTGGAAAGAAATCCAACTAGGGGTCGTATTATCAGCTGGATGTTCATCAAGGATCTTCATTGCATGGTTGTGAAGCGGGAATGCGGCCTTCAGTATTTCAGGTCTCTTCTCAGCATTCTTTCACTTCCTTATTATGATGTTGCCGTTTTGGCTCAGATGGAGGTTATTAATCGAGTCAAAGACAAGATGGTGGATTTGTTTGCGAAGAAGATCAGACTGGAACGAAGAAAAGGTTGGAAGGACCCTCTATACAAGCCGCAGTTTCCTCGATACGAGCCAATCAGGTTCTCACTTGATCCAGAGACAAATACTGCGCGTTATCGATTGGTTTATGATCCTCCAAAGTTGATGAAGAAGATACCTTTGTTGAAAATGAAGATAGACTTTCTGGGAAACTTTCGTTGCTGGGTTTACGATGCAGATACTGGAGAAGCCGTGATCTTATTCCGAGACAGTCAGGAGAACTTTCGAATGATAGATCCGATGTGGATTTCTAACATGTCCAGGTCAGATATTATTGTTCTTAAGGACCACGAGATCAATTACTTGGTTAGAGATCGTGAACAAGCAATGAAGTTTCAGAAGATGGCCCGGTATTGCTTCAACCTACTGGTGAATGCGGGAAGTGCATGGTCTACGCATCACTTAACGGTTGAAAGGACGTCAGAGACTTGAAGACACAAAGATCGAGACAAAGCTACAGCCAAGGGGGAGTTTGTTGGTGCACTTGTGTCTGTACTTTGTCTGTATTTTGTAATGATATAAAACGATGTCTTTTGTTGTCGTGTTACGTCTTAGATGTGTTTATGTGTGTGCTTAATGTAAGTTTGACCAGTCAACCATCCTCCTGGTTTGACTTGGTCAAACAGTTAGAAAAAGTTTGTAAGTTTGTGTGTGTCGAAGGATGGTCATCGAAGGATTGTTTATATCCTTCGATGAGCTCGAAGGATAACCTTCGATGGATACAGATGGACCTCGAAGGATGTCAATCCTTCGAGGTATATGTGGATCCTTCGATAGGCTGTATCTCGATAGATGATCTTTTGATCAGTCTAATTGATCCTTCGACCAGACTAGCTGTGAAGGTTATATATACTGATGTAATGTGTTCACTTCAGTGTGTGAGTGAACTTAGTCTTGTAGAGAGCGTATTTTCAGTTTGGTCAAGGGCTGTAACCGTGTCCACTGAAATACAAGAGAAAACTTTGATATCTTGTGTGTCTACCCTTTCTCTTTGTAGCTTGTGTTCTCATTATAAACTACCGGTTTGCATTCTAGCTTGGATTCCGCACTTGCTAGTGTGTTAAACTTAACAAGGATAAGGTTTAACCTCAACCTCCGAGGGACCTACAAAATTACTGGGTTGTCTAAGGAAGAGGAATTGGGATTAAAGGAAAAACAAAATGTGATGAGTCTGAATGATGTGAACGAAAAGTATAAAGAAGGGTATCTGAATTCATATTTTGAGGATTTACATGTTTCCTCTTATGAGACGGATTGGAGTGTTATGATTATAAGGTCTATGGAATTCAAGGATTTCAGTGACTGCAAGGCTTTGTTAGAAATGATGGAAGACGGAAAGTTTGTGTTTCAATATAAACACGAATTAGAAAGAAAGTTCGAGGAGATGTTACAGTGGTTTATCACTGTTAAATTAGGTATAACTACAAGGCCAATTCCACCGCTAATGGTTGATAACCGGAAAATAGATTTGCTGAGTCTCTACATGATTGTGGAGAGAGATGGGGGTTACCGGAGTGTAACCGATGAAATCTTTGGCATGTAATCGCCAAAGATATGGGATACGAGTACAAGGATGGAGAGTACATGAGGATAGTATATGCCATGTACCTGGATGTTTTGGTTTATTACTACAGATTCAAAGATGTTCAAGAGAAAGCACATGACAAAGAAAGAATGACGGAAAAGGAAGCATCGCCGGAAAGTTGCCATGGACGAAGTGCAAGTGCAGAAGCGGTGAAGGATGTGACTGCTATGGATCACTATGCGCTATATGCAGGCAACGATTGGGAAGGGGCTTGGAATATGCACAAGAGACGAAGGAAATTCGATTTTAAGGAAGCTAGGAAAGCTGTCGATGAAGCCAATGAAAGTGTGCTCAAGTTCGCTGCTAAACGTAATTAAGTTTAGGGGGAAGTAATAGAAGGATTAATTAAACTTAATTATATTCATGATATGTAATTGTATTTTACTTATATAACTTAGTACTCGGTATATTTTGATAAGTGATTGTGGGTGATAAGCGGGTAATTCGAAAACTATCCGGTGACAGTTTGTCCCGCCAAAATTCAACCGTCATGTTCACTCATATAAATAAGATTGGCCCGGCAACATATTCCGGTACCAAGACATTCAAAGATTTATGTTCTTGTCTGTCCATTCATTCACTCTCATTGTTTCTAACCATGTGTGTTAATTCGATATACAATCCTAATTCTTCTATCAAACATTCCGAGTCTCACCAAGATGATGATGGAAATCATCGGCTTCCGCTAACAAAACCTCAGGGACGAAAATGGCATTTTACTCAAAAAGAACCAACCTTGGCGTGTTGGTATTTTTGAAGCATACGGCGGTACTGCTGGCGGGCCGTTTGAGAGTCCACCATAGAGAGCACCCGTGAAACAGCTTCGTCAATAGAAACATCCACCTTTTCCTTCCTGATCACTTTAAGAAAATCTTCATCTTCACGTTCACCAATGCCTCCTAATTCTTGTTTGAATCCCCGCAAGCCTACGCCCTTACGGCGCCACCTCAGCACAACCTTTTCAACTACACCAACCGCCCAACAGAATACCTTAAAGCTTTTCCTTACCTGATGACCTCTTACATGAGCCTGCAAACACACAAAAAGGGAAAAATAAAAAAAGAGAACAAGATTATAAACCAAGTATGCAGGCTTGAATATTGGGCATATATAAGATGATGTGATTCAGCTCGTTTTACTTATGAATGGTTCAGTTTGGGTTATGTTTGATCTCAAACGGACCGAATCAAGCGAGCCAAATGGTTTGAAAGTAATACAGTTTTTGTAATCATATTTAGTGGGTCGAGTCAAATTGGTGGGTTGATTTGGATTGTGTAATATCTCAAATGGGCCATGTAAAAAAATAGCTAAAGAAGGGAACAGACCAATCAGGTCAAACAGGTCAAAGTAGTTGAAAGCCGTCTAAAGTTTATTTTTTATGCAAACCTCCACTTAAATCATTTTATTCAAAGATTAAGATTATTACTTCAACAATATTGTTTTTTGAATCATAAATAACACATTAATAACACAAATCTTATATTGAAAGGCTGGTGCCGACCACCTTTCTGATTTAACAAAAATCACCCCTCAACTTTTCTAAATTGACAAAATTCACCCCTTAAGTTTCTAACTTGACAAAAATGGTCCTCCTACTTTCTAACTTGACCAAAAAAGGCCCCATACGTTCTAACTTCTCTTTAACCCTCAAAATATTGACATGTAACCCATTCTACCCCCAAACTTTGCTATAATGTCAAAGGTGACCCTCTAACTTTGTAAATGTCACTTTGACCCCCTAAAGTTTCTAAACTTTCAAGGCTCAATTTTTGTTTGAAAACGAGTCGGGTCAATAATAAAATGTCTTTTAATGTACGTTTTGAGTTGAACTACGTTTTGACGTAAATTTTGTTTGGAAACAAATCGGATCAAATGTAATGCGTTTTGATTAGACGGTATACATTTGAGTTAGCATACGTTTTGACGTAAATTTAGTTCGGAAACGAGTCTGGTCGATTGTAGTCTAAACGTTATCATTTCACGTACAGCGTTGCCGCAACGCACGGCGGGTAAAAAAACTAGTTATACATAAAAACAAACAAAAGGTGTTTGCAGTAACCAAACCCGCCTCAGCCTGTTTCAACCCATACTAAAAATAGGCCATTGCAACCCGAACTAGTTTCAACCTGTTACCCGACCCATCTGAGAAAGAGAAAGAGAGAGAAACCTGTATTTTAACTACTTTCTGACGAAGTGCAAGGAAGTCCTTACGACCTTTCCACCCTCGATATTTCTTCTGAATAGACAAAGCAGCATTGTGATAATTTCCATTGCTAAAAGTCATCTTTGAAGCTGCTGAAAGTCCTTTGATATCACTTAAAGGTATACTATATTCATCTCCACTAACATATGATTGTGTTAGCTGTCTCTTCCTAAAAGAATGAGCCCTAAAAGCCAACTGTATACGCGCAGCAGCCTGAGTTGCATTCCTAACAGCAGCTAAGGTGTCCTTAAGAGAAAGGTCCTCATTTGTAACAAGATTTGGTTTTGAGATACTATTTACTGCTTCCAGAACAGCAGATCTTCTAGAAAGTTCGGTTTGTTGTGGCAGGACAGATGGATGGCTAGTTAGTGAGATCTCTGAGAGATAACCTGCAAGTCCTTTGTGTCCACATGCTGCAGCTATGGAAGCTGGGGTTTGACCAGTTGGGTCGAGTTGACTTGGGTCTGTAACTGCTCCAGCAAATGCACCAGAAGCTAAGAGTTCAGCTACCATCTTTTCCCTATTATTAAATATTAAGAGAAATTAAATTAACTCAAGAGTAAATTACAAGTTTTGTCCTTTATGTATGTCCCAAATTGCAGGCGCTGTCCTTTGTCTTTAAAATTGATGAGTTTTGTCCTTAATGTTTGCAAATCTTGCACGTTAAGTCCTTTAGGCCAAACCCAGTTAGATTTTTTGGTTAAAACTGATCATGTGCAAGGCACATGAGGGTACTATTGTAATTTCACCATTTAAGGGGCTATTATGTAACTAATATATAGATTGGGACTATTTTGTAAAAATAGAAAATATATTAAATTAAAACCTGCACTCTCTCTCTTCCTCCCTCACTCTCTCTCGCTCTCTTCTCTCTCCATCTGCGGAGGAGATGCACCACCACCGCCGCCATACCCTTCACCTCCACCTTCACAGCCACTGTCACCACTCCCCACCACAACCGCCGCCATCCCCTTCAACTCCACCTCCACCAACATCACTGCCACCACCATCACCGCCGCCGCCGTGCTCCTCCGCCGCTGCAGACCGCACTACCCTTCTCCGTCTTCTCTCTCTCTCTCTCTTTCTTTCTCTCTCTCTCTGTTCCCTCTGATCTCCCGCCGTGATTCTTGGTTAATTTGATGAATCGGTTACCGACCTAGGGTATTTGTTCGTGTTTGATTGATTATTCATAGTTAGATCGATTCATATCAAACGTCTGTTCTCATTGTTTCGTGATTTTTGGTGGATTTGATGAGTTGGTTACTGACCTGGGGTTTTTGTTCGTGTTTGATTGATTACTTGCAGTTAGATCGGTTCATACCGAACAGATCAGCTATGGATTTCGACTACGCTCATTGCATGCTTATAGGAAAGAAGACAGATAAGGAAAATCCGGTTGCAAGCTCACCTTCTCGGGGTTTAGAGAGGAGGAGGGAAAGAAGGAAAAATGGGGGTTTTTGTTGCAGGTTTATCTTGATCATCAATGCTTGTTCGGGGTTTTTTATATTTTTGGTTTTGGGGATTTTTTGGGGTTTTTGATTTGGAATTTAGGTTTTTGATTTTTGGGGGTTTTTGATGCAAGTAGCAGTGCAGGTGGCGGTGGAGGGTGCTGGTGGCGGTGAAGGGTGGTGGTGATGGAGGTTATATATATAGTTAAAATAATAATAATATTTTAAGTTAATTTGTTTTATTTTTTAAATACCATTAAATAAATAGGGTAAAAAGACTAAAATACCCTTGGATGACCCAGTTTTAACCAAAAAATCTAACTGGGTTTGGCCTAAAGGACATAACGTGCAAGATTTGCAAACATTAAGGACAAAACTCATCAATTTTAAAGACAAAGGACAGCGCCTGCAATTTGGGACATACATAAAGGACAAAACTTGTAATTTACTCTTAATTCAAAGTTTGCTGGCTCTAAAACATGCACACATACATACATTGTAGATGTAGCAAGATAACGGGTCAGAGGTTGATTATAAAAACAATATTCGTACAATACTAATCTAAATATTTGAATAAAATGAGTTAGGAGGCTGTATGTATTGGAAGTACGCTTTAGGAACATTCGAACTGTTTCCTTCATGGAAATTTTATTTTAGAGTAAAATGTCATTTTTGTCCCTGAGGTTTGACTAGTTATGCGTCTTTCGTGCAAAGGTTTTTTTTCCACATCTGGATCCAAAAGGTTTGAAATATTGTCATTTTCATCCGGATCGTTAACACCATCCATTTTTCTCCATTCAGTTAGGGGTATTTCCATCTTTTTTGTTAACTTAAAGAGCAATTCGGTCTTTTTCTCTTTATGTATAAAGACTGAATACCCCTAAAAAAGAGTGAATTGCCCTTTATGTTAACAAAAAAGTTGGAAATACCCCTTGATGCAATTTTTCTTAGCAATCAAATGGCTCAAACACTAAGGATTAATCAAAGACTGAAAATTGAACCCAAAGGTTCTAAGAACACAAGTTCTTTAATCAAAACAAATCAACCCCTATTAAAAACACATCAAAATTATCAGGAGTATTCAAATCATTATATTTGGCCTCTTCTTCGTCATCACTTTCGTCCCAAACGATGTTACTCGAATCGGGTTCGTCATCCGTCAAACACTCTTGATAGATCGGTTCAAAGAACCGGTGTGGATGACGGCTAAACGGCTGCTGCTCTCTGTCGCCACCTTCATCTCCGACGGTGGTGCTCGACTCGGTTTCCGTCTTGCGCATCTCCCGTTGCAACTCCAGATCTCGGACTCGTTGTCGGAGTCGTCTGATCTCTTCAAGATCTCGGACTCGTTGTCGGAGTCTTTCGATCTTAATAATATCCCGTGGATCACGGTTTCTGATCTCGTTGCCTCGGCCGGTGGATCTACGGTCACAGTTTAATCGATCTCCACGAACACGTGAATCACCAATGTCTTTTTCGATGCCTCGGTCGGCGACTCTTCGAACAAGAAAACATTTGCCTTCACGTAGAGCCATTTGAAAACCAAAGCTCTGATACCACCTGATGCAGTTTCTCACGCAATCAAATGACTCAAGCACAATGATTCATTCAAAGACTTGGAACCAAATGGTTCAAAGAAACCTCAAGGTTTTCTTTACAATAATCAAATCAAAAACTAATTAAAAATAAACTGCAGACCCTAATTTATAGACTAGGAAATAAAAAGATAAAATAGGAAATTTGAATTTTAAATAAATAAAAGATAATCTTCTATTTTAACTTGTAGATGATCCTGCATCATAAAAATTTGAATTTTAAATAAATAAAAGATAATCTTCTATTTTAACTTGTAGATGATCCTGCATCACCCCTGACTTAACGAAGAAAAATGGATGGAGTTAACGAGCCAGATGAAAATGGCAAGATTAAATGGCAAGATTTCAAATCTTTTGGATCCAGATACGAAAAAACAAACCTTTGGACGAAAGTCGCAAAACTGGCCAAACCTCAGGAACGAAAATGACATTTTACTCTTTTATTTTTTAATTTATGTCCGGTAGAGATCATGTACATCCCAAATCGGGCCATTTAAAGCGTATGGGTCGAAATTGTCACCTCTACTATTCTTGTCTATTATCTATTTAATCATCACAAAGATTAATACACCAGATATATAGACATAACGTACCTTCCAAATCGAGCAGCCCAATGAAGGGCAGTCCAACCATTAATGTCACGGAAGTTTACACCAACTCCAGATTTAAGAATCGGGCTCAAGGCCCATGCAAAGCCCAACCCAGAAACCATGTGTATTTTCCCTTGTTCTCTTTTAGACAAAGCTGCAACACCTTTCTTGTTTTGCAGTCTAGAAGAAAGCCAGATTTGCAACTTGTCTTTCAAAAGTTCTTCTAGAAGCCAATCAGTTGCATTAGCTGATTCCAAACTTCCATCTAAAAGCGTCTAAATAACTTGAGACCATGAGTCATCATTTTGACTAGTTTGACTTTGACCAGATAACAACATTTGCACAAATCTCACAAGTAATAATAGTTCCTCTAAG
This sequence comes from Helianthus tuberosus, assembly GCA_030545235.1. Classification (NCBI taxonomy): domain Eukaryota; kingdom Viridiplantae; phylum Streptophyta; class Magnoliopsida; order Asterales; family Asteraceae; genus Helianthus; species Helianthus tuberosus. Next base: position 7,420,945 of record CM060393.1, read on the forward strand.
TTCTAGATTTTTTCTCGGTTGGGTTATTATTTGTGTCGTTATCTGGTTTAGCACGGTATTCAAATTCTCTGATTTCACTACAAGATTCACGGTTAAGCAAGTGGGAGCGTAACAACATAGGACGCCGTCTTGAATAACCTCAGCAGCAACCTCGGTTTCACCAAACATACAGTACCATTGTCGTTTGGTGAGATCAGGAGTAGAAGTTCCAATAATGAGTACCTGCATAGAGAAATAAACTGTGATGGAAGAGATAAATCCTACTAAAAACTATGACATTAAAGATGTCCATGCAGATATCACTAGTGGCGGTCCCAGGAGCGGAGGTGTCGTTTGTCTATCGCTATGTAATAATATTTTTCAGTCCGGTTCGAGTGGGTCAGGTCGTATAAAATTTTAATGGGTATTTCAGTGGATTTTGATAAATAATATAACTTTCTTTATCAAAATGTCTTTAGTGAAACATATATTATATATCAAAGAAGTTATTACAGAGAATAAACACTAAGTTATATAAAGGGGAAACAAGTAATAAAAAAATATAAAACAAAAATGTAAGAGTAAAATGCCAAAATCGTCCCAGAGGTTTGGTTATATTTGTTTGTTGCATCCAGAAGGACAAAGATGTCATTCACCTTAATAGAAAAAATAAACCGAGTTAGTGATTTTGATGGAACTGACAATAAAACGCAAACCTGAAGAACTCAAATGCACAAAAAAGTCATTTTGGATGGAACAAGCAAATATGACTAAACCTCAGGGACGATTTTCGCATTTTACTCTTTTTATTAAATTATTAAATGGTATAAACATAGAAAATTCCGGTAGAAAACCTTATTTAATGCTGATTAACATACCTTTGTTGGCTCAGATGAATATCCCCATTCCGGGGCAATCTCACGAATGGTAAATTTCTGCTCTTGTGTGATGGTAAAACTTGAATCTGGTTCAAGAGGCATTCCGCTTTGACCTTGGTCAAACATTGTTGAGTAAATGTCTGGGTAGCTTTCAGACAAATTTCTTGCAGGGGTATATGACGGAAATTTAAAATCTTCAATTTCATCAGGTAGCAGTACAGATGCTGGAGAGATGGAATTGAGTTGTCACGAGTTTTAAACTTTAAAGCTCCATAATTGTATAAGTCGTATTTTGAATATTAAAATTGACAGATTTATATCATTACTCGACTTACAGAAATTATTTGCACTAGTATATCCAGAATTGTAATTCTCCTGCATTTCCACTGGATCTCTTCTTAGTTGAGATAAAAGTACTCCCTGTTTAAATGACAAAACCGAAACCAAAATTAAAATTTAAAAGTACACTCACTCATACAAGGTGAAACTTGAACAACATTAGCAACAACGTTACAAGTGATGGCTATTCTAAGGATTATTCACACAGAAGATGGTCAACCATCAATATAAGCTTACATTTCTGTCTGAAGGGTACACGTAATTCTTCTGAGAGACATCTCCTACTGCATTCCCATTATATTTTAACACATCATTCCCAAGTGAAGTTTGTTGACTTGTATTACAAAATTCACCATCAGGTTGTTGCTGGCTCTGATTTGAACTCACATACCCACCTACATCTTTTTGCAGTTAGTCTGTGTCCAACTTTATCAAATTTATCATAATTTGATGCTATGCAGTTAATGCGGTAAAAAATCGGATATCGGTTATCGCGGTGGGATATTGGTAGTTTTAATTTGATGCAGAATTTATATATATAGCAATTTAACACTAACAATTCAGTATACTCTCCTACCATCAACAAATTAACCTTTTGCAACTTGCAAAACACTAACAGTTGTAGCAAGTAGGAACTAATTAAGACTTAAAACACTAACAATTAACAATTAAGACTTAAATCACTAATAGCAGCAATAAGAAGAAAGACGAATGGTATAACTAAAAAGAAAGGTACAGATATCGGAAACAACGGTGATATATATCGGTCAAATATGGGTCCAATATCGCCGATATTTGACACTGATATTTTACATGGGGACCAATAACTGATTCATCGGTGATATATCCCCGATATTAACTGCATCGCTCAAAATGGACATTTGCCGTCTACACTTAAAACCTCTGGTCAATTATCTTAATTCTTGACACCAAATAAAGGAAACGAACCTGGATATTGTTCAGATGCATAACTGTTTGAACCACTTCGCATCCCTCCGTAATCTTGTTCATCAACTGAAAACGCTGAATCATTTGACATCTCATTCTCACTATAAAACGCACTGATATCTTTCAAGTTTTCCTCGCCCAAACTCAACTGTTCTTTTATTCTTCTCAACGCTTGATCAATTTCAAAGTTCGGTGAACCGCTAATTTCCTCAATTCCTTGTGTACAACTCAAAGGACTTGTCCCGTTGGATCTAGTAATCACATCTGAACTAAATTCTATTGAACTGGGACTAGAGGTGTTGTCGTAAGGTTCACGAAACTGACTAAAAGCAGCAGAAGATTGAGTGAACTGAGAAGCGTAAGAGTTTGAACCCTGAACAAGAGCAGAAGAGCCCGGAGAGAATGTTGAAATGGATCCAGGACTATGCCCACTCTGCACCGACAAAAAAGTCAACAAAAAAGAAAGTGTTTTCAGCATGATACGTATACATAAATAGTCAAGTTTTCGCCAAGCTAAAGTGACATGAAGATGTCTACGTGCTGAAAATATGCATAAAGAGGAAACATGAGTCTGTTCTTTTATTATTAGTAAATTATTTAAAACATTAATTATGTTACATTTACATATGTGTATAACCACACACATATATAGAGAGAGGCCGGTTAACGTACAAAAGGCTCTTAATGTGCGACGGTACGCGATCACCAATATAACGTGCGTAATTATGCAATAACGTGGTAATTAGGGTTAACCCAACCCATGCGTAATTATGCAATAATGTGCGTAATTTTGCAAATTTAATTGTTATTGTGCCACCGCGTTCAATTGAAGGCCTAGATTAGATCAGATGTGTGGTTGAGATGCTCGCGTACGCATCGCACGATAAGGTGATCTTGTACATTAACTGGCCTCTTTATATATATTATTATAACGTATAGGGCTAATGTTATAGAATAGCAATGTACTTAGGTTGGTGACTTGGTGGTTTATTTTGGCAACTGCACTTATATATGTATATTATAATGTATGGGCTAGTTTCATGAGGCATTTTTTCATGAGGGAGTGTCATTCATTAGAACTACCGTTTCTACTGCAAAATCACAAGACTTACCACGGTTATATCTCTATAATGAACAAGTACAATGTGATCCATTCCCCTGTCACCATAAGATCAAGAAACATATAACCCTGTTAGCACAAAATATATTAAAGTCTAGATCTATGTTCCAACTTTTAGTTATGACAGAACATTGAATACCAAAGTGTTTAAAAAGCTAAGTAGTCAGCTGTAATATAAAGCCATAGTATAGAAAACAAGCAAACCAACAAAGAGAAGAAAGATACTCACGAATCCAACATCCAATAACTACGCCTCTGGAAGTTCGGATTCACCTCACCGTGTGCATAGTAACATTTTAATGCCTCAACATTTCCAACCTATGATATTTTATAGTATAATCAGTAAATAATGGTTGAGAAAGGATCTTAATTCCAACTAAGTCCATATTTGACTAGAGATTTGACTTATATTCAAAAGATACCCATGCTTTAAAAGGGAAAAATGGAATAACCTTTAGGCGTTCATGTGCTTCTCCAACAGTTCTTCCATCCTTTTTTCTCCTCCAAGTATGACCATCTTTACGGAAAAAACGCAGGACCCTCTTGTTAAACAGAAATAAGGAACCACCTGTAAAAGGATTTAATAAAAAAAATAACAGAATTATTAGCAAACTACTGTAATAGATATAGACTCACATACACCTTTTCAACAAAGCAAAATAAATGTATAAACATTACTGGGTGGCTTTTGGACGGGCTCACTGGTAAGCTGTTTTTCATCAAAATTCTGCAGTATGAAGAACACCTCCCCTGGTTTTAACCACCTGATTTGTGCTTCTTGGACAAGATCAGCGATGTTATACCCTGAGAATATAAACAAAAAAGTGAGATACAGATTACATAACTAACGTTAGAATATCAAGATAAATGTTGTTACAGGATATTCACGTGACATAAACTTGTTACAGTTTCACTTCACATACATTACTTAAGTTTTAAACTTTAAACCTGTCATCAATTCGATTTTGCGGGCTTTTTTTCACTTCTTCAAACACGAAGGTTCTTTTTCTGCAAACTGGACTGAGCGGTTTGGTTTGCAGAGGTTTAAAAACCGTCGGGTATCAAACTGGGTTCGTTTAATCCTAGTAAGATAACCAAAATAATAATATGTTACATAGCCCTATAAGTTTTTCCTTACTTGTGCTAAAATAATTTCTCTCTTTGCTTAAAGTTGTCTTTTCCCTAAAATTCAATACATGTCATATAATATATAAGGATATTACATAGTTTTAGTAGTTTCGGGTCAATCCCACCCATGCTAAAAGTTGCCTGGAGTCCTAAAAACCATCAAAACAACACCATGAACACCCCTAACTATATCCAGGAACAAAATCGCAATATATAGCTAGCTAGAGAATACAGAAATGATGCAACTGCTTATTCTACACACATAACAAAAGTAGCAGACTAACAGCTTGAGTATGTTACAATCAAGTACTAGCCTATTAGCATCTTTGTTGCAAGCAAACCTAACTCAAAAACCTTCACCTAATTACATTATCTGCTCATTCACCACTAATGACTACTAAATATCTCAAACACTATTATTAGGTTCTACACCAATCACATGTATCCTATCATCTTCCAAAACACAACAAAACTTCTCACTAAATTAGTTATTTCAGCAGATCGCTAATCGCTTAATTCAACACATAACAATGACAAATTGACAGTCCAATACTTCAATTGCGTGTGTGATTAACAACGTGAAAGCAGTTAAAACATTGAATCTAATAAACTAAATCAAGTATACATACAAAATTTCCAGTAATTCAGCATACGAACGTAAGCTAGTAATTTCATCACATGACAATTTAATAGTTCGATTTCGTGTGATTAACAACGTGAAAGCAGTTGAAACGTTGAAGCAATTAAGCAGACGAACGTAAGGTCCAAATAGATACAGTTAATTAACTTATGGAAAACTAAAATTTGACCTGACGTCATCATCTGTATAGTGTATACTCTGCACACGACTGAAAAACAACAACGAGCAATAGATTGATTAGTTCTGATTCGTCACGTATTCTCGAAGCTTCGAGATTACTTCCGAAAGCTAACGTACGCCGTAATAAGATCTAACGGTACCGTCGTACTGGAGGAACTGAAACCGGTGGTTTAACTGAAGTTATTGAGTGACAGTGTTCCGATAACGGAGACGACGGTGTAAAAACGCATGATTTTGTGTGGATGAGTAGTGGTGGTTTGCGGTGGCTGAAGGAGAGAGAGAGAGAAACTCCGGCAAAGGGACGCCGGAAAGGTGGTACGGTTGCAGAAAATATCTTTTTTCTATTGAGAATTTGAAAGTACTAATTATTAATATTTTTTAAATGGTGTTATTATTACTCGTTATAATTCAGGTACTTTTGTATTGTGATTTTTTTTGTCGTTTGTTCTGGTTAAATTAATGTTTATAATTGACCTATAACTTCGGAGTAAAGAATCAACAAAAATGGGCGCCGATTCCAAATGAGGTATCAACCGCCAAACGGACTAAAACTTCGGAGTCCGGAAGTTATAGTGCGGGAGGCTCCACCGGTCGTTGTCAAATCAACATAAACGACGACTCGGAATATGACGAGGACGTGTTGCCCATTCACGAGGCGGAACGTCCCCCCGGGAGGGACAAAGCAAAAAAAGAGGCGGCCGGAAAGCGCAAAGGGGCCGGCTCGAGTGGAGGGGGCGGCTCGAAGGCATCGGAGAAAATGGACGACTTGATAAACGAATTCCGTGGGTTCAAACAGTTCGCGGCCGAAAAATACACTCACAAGAAAACCGTGTCGGCCGACCAAGCTCGAGCGGAAGATTTTAGGATTATGAGGTTGGATCTCGACTCGGTTCCGGAGGCGGAACGAGTGGTTTATCAGAAGATGAAGGAAGAAGTGATGAAAAAATGGTCGTCGTAGGTTGTTTTTTTATTTTTAGGAAATCTAATTTTTTATTTTTATTTTTCGGTAATTTTTTTTTTTTTAGGAAATGTAATTTTTTTTTCTGTTATGAAATGAAATTATTTATGTTGTTTTATGTTGTATTTTTTAATTTTTATAAAGTTTTTATTAAGTTAATAAATTAAAACTTATAAAATTATAAAATAGTGAGGTGGGGCCCCATCCCCCACGAGCCTCCATCCCCCTCAAATATGATGGAGGCTCATCCCCCACGAGCCGCCTACGTGGCGCCTACGTGGCGGCTCAACCCATCCAAGCCTATCCTAACCATACCCATTAGTCTAAAGTAAGTTGAATACTACATAAAGTTAAGTAATGGAGTGACCAAACAAGTTTGGAATTTTGATCGATGGAGATAAAATATTAAAAGTTGTTAGGTTAAAGCTACGAGTAAATATGAAGATGAGACGATAAAAAGTAAAATTCTAACCAAAAAATAGTCCTGAGACAGTACCGGTATAACGGTTCAAACCGGTATACCGGATTTTACCGGCGGTACAAAGTCTATGCCATTTCTCGTACTTACCGGGGTGTTTCAGACCGGATTTACATCCGAAAACGGTAATACCGGTATAACCGGCCGGTATTTACCAGTTTTAAAAACATTGATTGGGGAGGTTCATTTGTGAAGAAAATTAAATTGAGAAGAAAAAAAAAAACAAAGAGTACAATTGTAAAACATTAAATAGTTTTTCTCTCATATCATTTATTATTATTTTTGACTAATTAATTAGTCATAAAGACTATCATCCTCCTCACTAAAATTTTTGCCTAGACACATCAAAATTTATCCTACACGTGTTTGAAATTTATCCGACACATACTGAAATTTATCCTACACAACTCGTAATTCATCCTAAACACCTCATAATTTATCCTACACTTTAAATTAATTTTTTTTGAAAATAAGTTACAAATTTAATTTAGTTAGCTATTAAAAAGGAAAACTAGCAATTAATGATCTATCAAATTTTACCAATATACCCTTACACCTATATTAAATACAAAAATTAAATGAAGTAAAATGAAAAATTCTTATTGGTTGAATTTTGTTTTTTTTATTCTTATAAAAAATTATTCTCATTTGAACCCTCCACTACTACAGATTCCATCTACATGTCTTGGTTTTTTTTTATTTTAAAAAAAATTGGTTAACTCACACTATCACACACCATTTGAAGTCTAAATCTACATTATATTATACATATATTAAATTTTGAATGAAACGAACAGTGACAAAAGTTTTTGTCTTCACCTCCAAAAAAAGTATAAGGCTATGAGGTATGGGGCGTGGGTTGGGTACAAACAGCCAAGTCACCACTTCGAGTGGGCTTGGGTTTTGGCGTGACCCCTTGGGCGGGGGTTTTAGCCTGGGCGTTGGGCGTGCCTAGCGGTCTTCTGTGGCCGGCTCTCATTGGCTGGTTGGCTAGGCTATAGCGGCTAGGTTTAAAATTTAAAAAATAACCGTTTGGCTTGGCCAAACTGTTCACCCAACTCCTATACGACAGCGTCCCGGGCGGTGATATAAGTCACGAAGACCGGGTGACGGTGGCCAACATCGAGTTCCGGGGCAAGGAGCGGAAGCCGTTTGACAATCTCACCCTGTTCGAAATCTACCTAACGCTTAATTAGGTTTTTTTTTTAATGTGTAATCCTTTTTTTTTGGATTTTGTAATTTTTAGGAAATTTTAATAATAATTTTAGGCTTTTTTTTTAATTTTGTGTGTATTTTTTAATTTTAAACTTTTTTTTTAATTTTTATAACACTGGCCAACCCACGCAGGCTAGCCACACCCCGCCATACCGACCCAACACGTCACTCACCACCGGTGCCCCTCGAATTCCACGTGTCAACTCATGCCCCAAACCCCTGCCCCACCGTACCCCACGGTCTAACATATTTTCAACATCTACAAACAACAGTGTCGGCGGCAATAGTTGTTGGCCTTTATTGGTTGACATAGGCGACAAGGGAACAGTGCTAGGCAGGTGCCTGGCACTCCCCTATTTGCCTAATTAATTTATGATTTTATATCCGCTTTAAAATAACGATTTTGCCATCGGTTTAAAATTACGTATTTCCCCCAGTTCAAAATAAAATGACACTTTTGCTCCCAGCTAAATATCTCAATTTTGCCCTCGGTTCAAATTGATTACGGTTTTGGCCACAATTTAAAATTACGCATTTGCCCCCAGTTAAAAATAAATTTATGCTTTTACCCCCAGCTACAATTTACGAATTTCCCCTCGGTTAAAAATTACGATTTCACCCTCAATTCAAAATTACGTTTTTGCCCCAGTGCAAAATAAAAATATGGTTTTTCGTAGCTAAAAATTAGGATTTTACCCTCGGGGAAAAAAATTGATTTTTCCCCCAAGTAAAAATAAAAATATGACTTTGCCCTCAGCTAAAAATCGTGTCAAAGAGCTGCCTAACACTCTTTTTACTTTTTATTTGTAGTAAAACTATATTACTGTTTTTTAAATTGGTTGAGAATTATTCGGCTATCGCCCCGCAACGCGGGCGGGGCATCACCTAGTTAAGGTGAATGGGGCATTTGGGGGGGATGGTGTCGTGAAGAGTTATTGGACGGTAACACCGTCGCCATCCCCATATTTGGTGCGGCAAACTCAAACACCAAGCGAGAAGTCACCAACAATGTTTTTAGACGCGGACTAGACCGGCCGGTCGGACTGGGAACCAGAGGTTGGGCCGGTTCGTGTCAAGGTATTGGATCGGAATAACATTGAATCGGTGACCCGACGGTTGGACCGTGAAACCTGCCGGTCGAACCGGCTTTTAAAGGGGTTGAACCCTTTTTTATATATTTTTCAGTTTAACCCAATTAATTTTTATAATATTGTCACACCCCGATTTCCACGTGTCACCGGTGGGCCCGGTGGGGGAGTATCGTGACGTGGTTGGCAACATAATCGTCAAACAACACAATATATAATTGCACAGCGGAAGCAAAAGGTAAAATATATATTACAATCCGAATTTTAGAGTAATATCCAGTATTACAACGGAAAGTAAAGGATCCACAGGCGGATCTTAAACATATCATTTGTTCAACAGACTTTAGACGCCTAGAACTTGCAAGATTCCTTATTAGCGCCCTGAGCTTCCAGCCAATTACGTTCAGTACCTGTCACTTAACCTTTTTGGAAAATACGTCAGTTTTCACTGGTAAATACACTCAACCGACTCATTTGAAAAGAGTTTAAGAAAATTGATTTGAATGCACGTGGCACAGAATATCTTTTATAATTTGATTAAAATGCACAGAGGCAAAATTAACCTTTTTAACTTGGAACAATTATATTTATAACCTTGTATACAGATTTACATGTTCGTTATACGTTCAGGGCCCGATGTAGAAACCGAGTCAAGATTAACAGACACGCCACAAGTATAAGCCCACAAGAGAGTGAGATACCGTTTCCCTTTAAGCAACTTTCAGTGTATGCCTACACCCCGTGCTTAAGGCGTGGCCATTTTATAATACAATGATGTCAAGGATATCCGGGACATGGTCATTAACCCCTAAAGGCTTTTATTTCAAACAATACAGATTAAACCGGGTTACCTCAATAATTTAATCACAATCCGATTAAACATTCAATACCCGACCAAGCGGTATCATTATACCGTATCCCAAGCCCGTATAGGGAAAATAAGTTAAGAGTATTTACCTGAGCTAGCTCCTGTCTTAAATAGCAAGAATCTAATAACTCAGCCGTATTCACTTAAGTAAGCGTAGGTACCATTTACCGAAATGCTCTAGTCTGGAATGATGGTATAAATAACCAATTAGAATGCTAACGGGTCTTTAATTTAGCCTAAGTTTAGACCGGTTAGTCTTAAGGGAATATACGGTTCAGACGCATGATTAAGCGAAGACCGGAATAGAATGTGGTTTAGACCCGACAAGTTTGAAGACTTGTCTTAAATGGGTATTTCATACACATTCTGGATTTTGAGATAAAACCAATAAGGTTTGACCCGTTTTGGCTAATTTATGTAAACTTGTTACATAAACCGAACCGTACGCGTAATAAGCGTGACGAGTATTCATGAGAGCCATATACAGGTTTCCTAAGTTAATTATGTCTCAAATATGTTGTGACCTCAGTAAGATGTCTTTCATTATGCCCGGAACGTATATAAACACAAACTAGGCCCCGTAGAGGTAGTTTGGTAATTTAAAAGGTTATAAAAGAGTTTAAGTATTTACCGGAGTTACAGGTCTGATATAATCAGCAAAAATACTTATTTTGATAAGTTATAACAGTAGGTTAAAGTATATATGTGAATTTACCAAGTATAACCAAACTATGCACCGTAGGGGTATTTTGGTAATTTCACATAAGCCGTAAAGCTCAAAACTGAAGTCTGAGTTAAACAACTTTTGCTTACTGTTAAAATATTATAATTTAACTAAAACATCAGTAGGTATCACCCTTGTATGTTTAAAAATAGTCTTAGTACATACTATGCGCTAAAAACGCTAAATAAGGCGATTAGGAGCCGTTTATGGGTTCAATACCTAAAGCTGACATTTTTATTATTCCAGAAGGTCTAAAATAATTTATTTATCATAACTAATCAGTAGCAAAAGGTTTGGAGTCGTTTAGATATGTAAAACTCATTTTATGGCCCGTAAGGGCAAAACCGACATTTACCGGATTAAGCCTACGACTATGAGTTATGCTCAGCCTAAAATTAATTAAAAATCTTAAAAATTCCCAAAATAATATATCACATCAGTGGGTAAAGATTTTGATATCAAAAAGTAGGCTTAACTAGGCTATACGCTAATTACGCCATTTTATTAACATAAAGCTTTAAATTTGCGATAATGAGCATAACTCTCAATCTATACTTCAAATTGATGTCAAACTTTGCATACAAGTTTATATATCAGTAATTAAAGTTTCTACTCTTTTACTTTTCCAAAAATCACGTTTTAAGGTAATAAGGGCATAATGGTCAACATATGAGCAATTAACGGAATTATGCGTATTAATTGGTTAACTAATGAACCATGGTGTATAATCACAGAGGGTTATACTAGCATGTTACCTGGTCCAAATAAAGCTCTAAGGCATTTCTAAAACATGCTTAAACGGGTCAGAACTGAAAGTCAAAGTGAAAGTCAAACTATGCGACTTTCGGTTCCGAACCGGGTCTAAACAGGAATTTGTCGGGTCGAACATGTTTAGACATGTTCTTACACTAATTACCAAGTTATAATAATGATCAAACAGGTTGCACGCCTTCTAGATGGCTAATTATGCGTTTTATGCTTCTGTTGACTTTTTCGGATTAAGTTTGACCCGACATTTGACCTAGTTAGAGTGGGAATCAGGGGGAACCCTTTTGAGGGTTTATTACCCACATAATTACCTACTTATAACTATTTTTGATTCGACCAATCACTGGACCATTAGTGATTAATCTTAAAGTCAACCGTTAATTACGACGGTTTGACTTTTAAGCTAAAACTAAGCTAAAACTTAATTAGAAAAGGTTAAGCATACTTACTGAAGTCCTAAGCTTGATTAGAGAACACTTGATGGAAGGTTTGAGCTCCAGAAGTGATCCAAAAATGCAGATGATGGTGTGATTGGAAATGTTGCAACTCATGAGCTTTATATAGTGAACTAAGGCACCATAAGGTGTTGACAACTTAGTCTACCACTAACCACAACATTCCCACAGGTGTCCTATAAGTTTAGGGGTTGTTTAGGGGCCAAGGGAGATGTGGAAAACCGTTTAAAAGTCAAAATTCGCGTTTAAACAGCAAACAGCAAGTTCTTTTGCAACTGGGCACTGCTTGCGCACCGTAACAAATATTTGTTGCGGTGCGCAACAAATAGGCAGAATGCAAAAGCTTGGCCTTTCAAGCATTCGAAAGGGCAACCGACTTATTTCTTGCAATTTGACCCCTTCTTATTTATCTACAAAGGCTTTAGGACTTATACCCACTTTGCCAAGTCCCTGGACATTTCCGGTTAACCCGAAAAGTCATAACTTTCAACGTTAACGCTTTACCCCTCGCATACGGATTTGATCATAACTTTCTCATACGGTAACGAAACTTTATGAAATTTATGTCGTGCATTCTAGTGAGCATAATTAACAGTTACAAAGCTTCGGGTTTGTCAAAAGGTCACTCAGAGGTATATCTTTAACATGTTGACACATTTAACCCACTGTAGTTTGTAATCTCTCACTTTTAGCTTCGTATGATCCATGATTTATTCGTGTGATGGTATAAACATCATGTAGGGTTAATGCACAATATATTTATTCACTGTTGACATTTAGAACTCGTATATTCGCATACTTTCCATGATTGTCAACTTTAGTCCTTCTGTAACATTCCTTCACACGTTCAAACCTATGACACGTGTCAACACATTATAGGACGTGAATTTTCGAGGTGTTACAAATATTTACGACACCTTCCGGTTCTTATGTCCGGTCCAACCGATCGGACTCATGAACCGGTAAGGAGACCGGTTTGATGTGCGGTCTGGTTCTGAAAACATTGGTCACGCACGTAAGGGAAGAGGAGGAGAGAGGGTTAATAGTAGGCCTCACTCTCTTCCACCAATCACACTTTTATATATATTTTCTAAATTTTATTAAAGAAAAAATTGTTTGGGTTGAGTGTTGCTAATGTTTGAGTGCAAAATGGGGAGTGGAGAGAGGAGTTGACATGGCAGAGTAGGATTGGCTAAGGTGGAGAGGGAACTACTCCCCCTGGTGGAGCGTCCCTTACACCCTTATGAGACTAGAACTTTCATCTACCGATTGAAGAACACCGTTACTAAAGTCCATTCAGTTTAAACATATTTACTCAAGTCAATTCAGCTTATATTGTTATTATTATGGTTCAAGCTCAACTCGTTAAATTGCATTATTAACTAGTTTACATATAGATACCAAGACTAATTTGTATGAAGGGGTAATCAAGATCAAAGTTCTTATGGTATGGGTATGTAGGATAACGTCGTAAATGAATTAACCGCAAGCTTAGTTTTGTTCATATTAGTTTTGTTCACATTAGTTCATTTAGCTTTATTCGAATAGATAAACAAACACGAAAACTTAAATACATTTAACATGTTGATTCTTGTTTATTAAGAAAATAACTTTGTTGTGTTGGTTTGTGATTAGGCCGAACCTAAAGTAAGGTACATTGGTGTCACTTGGCACCAGTAAATTTTTATGTGCTATATAATCTTACCTCATATAGTCTTTTGTTTGGATGAAACGTTACTAAAAAATTAATAATAATCAAAATATAAAAATTAATTTTTTTAACGGCAAATTAGGATCACTGACGAACCACTGGAGTATTATCGTGCCACCAGCAGAACCATCCGATCACATCCACTCCACTAGGCTATAATGCTTATACACCAATTGAGGAGGAAACCCAATAAATATGGGGAAAACTCCCTTTGTGATAATCGGACACAGGAACTAATGGTCCCAAAGCCTTATCCCAATGCCATTGGCAAAATATAAAAATTATTATTAATGCAAAACATACCTAATCCTGCAAATGTAGAATAAACAAAGAGAATAAAACACTATTTGTCAGATTGTGCTTTGATTCTACACCTACCAAACTTTAATTGAAATTGGATCATCCTAAAAATACAGTGGGTTTGCCATGGATAAGATGGATTATTATTAATTTTTTATTAAAGATTTTTGAGTTTTAATAACAAGTTTAAAACCATATATTAAAGAGAAGAGTAAACTGCAATTTTACACCCTGAGGTTAGGGGTGATTGGCACTCCTACCCCCCTAAGGAAATAATTGCAAAATTACACCCCACTGTTTGACCTTATGTTGCACTTTTACCCCCCGCCGTCTAATTGAGTAACAGAACTGTTAAGTCTTAGTTGAAATGACTCTATTACCCTTCCATTTTACCCCCCAACATTTATGTTAAGTCGCACAATTACCCCCACTGGTAAATTACTAATTTGTCCTTTTCTATTACCCCCTGTACTTTGTGATAACACACAACATTACCCCCTGAAATTTACAAAACCCTTCCCGCCAAAATCAAATAGCTGTTCTTTGATCTAAAACCTAACAAGCAAATACCTGAAACGTAACAATCATACCTGTTAAAAAATCTGAAACGTAACAATCATACCTATTTCTATAAGGTGTTCACACCAACAAGGAATGCACATGAGTGTATACATGATCATAAGTGTATGCACATGAGTGTATCCTTCATTGCATACAACTGAAGGACCAGCATTCCTTTGAGATGCAGACTCATGATCTCATTGGATCCACCAACGAGCTCCTGTCCTATAAAAACAGCTGGGACACTTGGCTTACAACCTAAGGCTATGAGTTCCTGCTCAATTTGCTGACCATCTGGGCGTTCATCAAGCTCATAAACAGTTGGGTTTGCCCCAAAGCTACATATTAGCGTCTTAATGCTGTGGCATATACAGCAAGAACTCTTGCTGAATATAACCACTGCTCTATCTTTCACCAATCTTGTGACAATGGCCATTACACATACAATCAACTTATGTCCAAACTCTGGTTGATCATGTATAAAAATTGTACCAAACTCTGTTCAACTGCAAATGCATATTACACATAAGCTGATGTGCTAATGCATCCATGGGTTTAACAGAAGCTGATGTGCTAATGCAGACCTGGTTTGGTACAAATGCATACAATCATACAATCAACTGCAAATGCCTTGTGCTAACAGAAGCTGTTCAACTGCAAATGCATACAATCATACAATCAAAACAGGCTGCAAATGCATACAATCAAACAAGCTGCAAATGATTAAGCACACCCTGCAAATGCATACAATCAACTTATGCCCAAACTCTGTTCAACTGCAAATGCATACAATCATACAATCAAAACAGGCTGCAAATGCATACAATCAAACAAGCTGCAAATGATTAAGCACACCCTGCAAATGCATACAATCAATTTATGCCCAAACTCTGTTCAACTGCAAATGCATACAATCATACAATCAAAACAGGCTGCAAATGCATACAATCAAATGATATAGCGGATTATCCAAAAGACCGGCATTTCCACTGAGAATGAAGCTAGCGGCTGCGGTTATTGTGATCCGACGAGGAGAAGAACGATCGGACGAGGAGCAGAATGATCGGAAGAGGAGATGTCACCGTCGCCGTCGCCGGAGGGACAAGGATCGCCGGAGAAGAAGGTAAGGTCGATGGTGGGAAGGTTGGGGGGTAATTATGCGGTGGTATGATTCTTATAGGGGGTGTTGTATCAAATAAGCTTGATATAAGAGCAAAATGACATTTATACCCTTTGACCGTTAGGTTATTATGTTGACTGGTTACTCAATTAGACGGCGGGGGGTAAAAGTGCAACATAAGGTCAAACAGTGGGGTGTAATTTTGCAATTATTTCCTTAGGGGGGGGTAGGAGTGCCAATCACCCCTAACCTCAGGGTGTAAAATTGCAGTTTACTCTAAAGAGAAACTTATAACATAACTTTTAAATGATTTTAGTTAGATGATAATCCCTAAACATAACTACAAAATGGTTGTATGATGCACATTTAATAAGAAATTACATTTGAAAAAGAGGATTATGATAACAATATGATAAAATTGTACTTAATACTTGTTAGATATAATGAAAGTTAGAAAGAGAGTAAGCTAAGCGCTACATAGTATATACGTATCACATTTAAGGCAAAATATATAAGTATTTATTTGGTTATCACATTTTTTACTGAAACTGATTCGACAATAACGTCACCCAAGGTTCTAAATAGATGAAAGTTATAGTAATTATTTTGGTTTTTAATAAAAAAATGGTAAAAATATATAACAAATCTTCTTATGAGGACTTATTTTTAAACAAAGTTAAAGTAGAAGTGTTCCTATAATTAGTCGTTATCACTTTATAAAAGTAACACTTTGAAAAAAGTCACTTTTTATGTATAACATTTTACTGTTCCTAGTGAATAGCACTTTTATAAGATAAAAAATGATGTTTTTCTTGTTAACCATAAGGGGATACGGAGTGGCGCGGTAAGGGTGAGCGGCAAGTGAGTTTGCCGCGCGGGAACATCGCCGTCGACCCTCCTTTGCCGCTCGGTTTCAATCTTGATCGGTGACCAAATGCCGTTGCGGTGAAGGGAGGAAGGAGAGAGAGAGGGGTGTGTGTGGTGGGGTCCATGCCATCTCTCAACTAATCACACATTTTTCCCTTTTTAAAAAAAAAAGTTTACCACTTCACCAAGTGTCTAACCACAGCCAACATTTTTCAGCATAGTTTAAACACTTTTCACTGATTGACGTGGCACACTTTGATTGGTCGATTTTTTAGTTTGTCACTCTCAAGTGTCTAACCATTCCTTATACCATAATTCTCTTTTCAAAATATAAAACAACGGTGAGGTTAATAATTGCTATGTAAATAAAAAATTCTGTCACACCTTATTAAAGTTTAAAGATTACCAGTTTCGAGTCTTTTAGACTAAAGGGTATGGGGGCCGGCTAGGCCCGGCTAGGACCGGCGCCGGTCCCCCACACCGCCCCCTAGGGTCGGCTCGGCCCAAACGGCTCCCCACAGCCGAATGAGACGTGGCCCCACTTGAATATTATATTTCCTTTTTCAATTTAAATACCCTCTCTCTCATCCTTTTTCAATTTAAATACCCTCTTTCTCATCCTTTTTCAATTTAAACACTTAGACAATTATAAAATAATGAGGTGGGGTAGCCTCATCCTCCATCCCCCTCAAATATGAAGGAGGCCCATCCCACACGAACCGGTGACGTGGCGCTGACGTAGCGGCTCATCCCCTCCAAGCCAATCCTCTCCATACCCTTTAGTCTTAGCTTTTAAGACTTCTATATTTATGAGCTAGTGTTTAGTCTAAGCAGTTCAAGTCTGTTTTGAGTTAATTTGACAGATTTACTGGTTGACCTGCTAACTTTTATCTTTATTTTTAGTGGAATTTTATGTTAAAGGTTAAATATAACATCAAATATATAGTTTAAGAGTAATTGTTTATACGCGTACAGGTTTATTTATGTGAAATATTTAGAGTAGTGATATATAATATATGATAAAAGGTATATAGGGGGGTGTTTAGGTTTTTGGGTGGTGGTGGGGGTGCAATGGCGTTACGACGGTAAAACCACGGTAGCTGAAGACGAAAAGGTTGAGGTGAAATTACAATCGCTTTTCGTTACGTGATTGTTCGATCAAGGATCTGATTTCCAACAGGGTGGGGGTGGGTGTTTAGCTTTTGGGTGGTGGTGTGTGGGTTTAGGTTTTAGGTTATTGGACACTTGTCACTCTATAAAGCCTTCTTACAATTAGGAGCCTTTGTAGAATAAAAGTCTTCTTCAATCTTTAAATCTTTTTTTAAGTCTTTAAGTCTGCCCGTAGTGGGGCGTTTTTTTTTTAAATTAAAAAAAAACACCGGAAAACGCCCACATCACCATTACACCCGGTGTTTCTGGGCGTTTTTTTTTGAAAAAAAATGACTCCGGCGTGATTATTAAAACGCTTAAACATGTGTTGAACACCCAATCCCAACTCTCCAACGGCTACATTTTTTAAACGGCTAGTTTTTATTTATTATTTTTTTTAAACATTTTCCCCCTATATATATAAACTCATTCATTTTCAACCAAAATCATCACAAAAACCCTCTAAAAAATACAACCATTTTATAAAAAACTTGATGGATTCTCCTAGTTCTTCATCCATGGTAAATTATTACTACAACGAGTTTTTTGCGGATGGCGATGGTTCAACCGATGAGGAGGTTGAGCAAGAGGCGGTTACGAGTGCTTGTCAACTAGCGGTGAGATATGTCGAGCATTGTCGTCGCCCCCAAGCATAAAAAAGTAAAAGAGGTTATATTGAACGAGACCGACGCGGGGCACACGATCGTTTGATGAAAGATTATTTTGATGAGGAGCCGACATATTCGAACGAAATGTTTAGGCGTCGTTTTCGAATGAGTAAGCGGTTATTTCTACGCATAATCGACGACTTGGAAGCCAACTACGATTATTTTAAACAAAAAGCGGATGCGAGAGGGGAACTTGGATTTACCGGTATCCAAAAGTGTACGTCGGCGTTACGAATCCTTGCTTATGGAAACACTACCGACATCAACGACGAGTATCTAAAAATGGCGGAGAAAACAACGAGAGATAGCTTGGAGCATTTTTGTCGCGGTAAAATTCCTATACTTTACCTTTTTTTTAAACCTCGAGTATGTTTACAATTTATTTTTTTTAAGCTTATGTTTGTCTATTTTTTTTAAGTCCAATAATTCCTATACTTTACTTTTTTTTTGTCTATGTTTTTTTATAAAGGTATAATTGATGTGTACGGTGCGCGTTATCTTAGAACGCCCATATGGGACGACCTTCAAAAGATCTACGAGGTACATAATGCTGAGCATGGTTTGCCTGGTATGATCGGGAGCATAGATTGCATGCATTGGCGTTGGAATAACTGCCCGACTGCATGGCGAGGCCAACACACACGGGGTGACCAAAAAGGACCCACTATTATTCTTCAGGCGGTTGCTTCACAGGACCTATGGGTTTGGTCGGCTTACTTTGGCGTGGTCGGGTCATGCAATGATATCAATGTTTTTGAACAATCTCCGCTGTTAGAGGAGTGGATTTCTGGCAAAGCTCCAAAAGCGTCGTTTTACGCAAATGGAAACTACTACCCTCATGGATATTATTTGAGCGACGAAATTTATCCTAGGTATTCGATTTTCGTGAAGACGTATAGTGATCCTTTTGATGAAAAAAGAGCATACTTTAAAAAGGTTCAAGAGTCTTCACGAAAAGACATTGAGAGATGCTTTGGGGTTCTTAAACAACGCTGGCATTATTTGAGAAATCCTTGTCGTGCATGGAGCAAGCAAAAAATGAGAGATGCTATGTACGCGTGTATAATCATGCACAACATGATTTTGGAAGACGAAGGAAAGGCGATATGCCAGAATTATATGCCAGAAGCCGTTCAAGAGGAGCATCCTCAGGCGTCAATGGAAGAAAGAGTGAATAATGCGCGAGAGTTGCGTTACGAACCGTACCATTCCCAGTTAATGGTTGATTTGCTACACCACGCATGGTCGGTTCGGTATGTACCACCTGAGGGAGAGGAAGAAACGGAGGACGAGGAAGACGAAGTTGGCGAGGGTGAAGAAAGCGAAGATGAAAACTAGTGTTTTTTTTTTAATTTCATCGGATTTTAATTTTTTTTATTTCTAGTATTGTATTTTTTTTATTTAATCGGATTTTAATTTTTTTATTTCTAGTATTGTATTTTTTTTATTTAATGAAGTATTTAAAGTTTAAAAAAAAATAATTGGGAAATGATTGCATGGGCGTTATTGGAATAATGCCCCACTACACCACTTTATGCTATAATGCCCCATGCTGACTGAAATGACACGTGTCGGATAATGCCCCATGGTGGGGGCATTATAAGTTGTTACCACTAATTGGGTCTTTAATTCTTTAATAGCAATCCAACCCATTTCAAGAATAAAACGTGACCAGTTATCCAACCAACAAAACTACTTGTTACAAATAGCATCTTGATGTTGCATCGAAACATAAAAATGTTGACTAATCTCGCTAACACTGAACTTGGTAAAATGAAATGATTCAATAATTGAAAAATGAGATTATTCAGTAATACATATTGAATGCTGAGATTATGCATTGAATTTCTGGTAGTAGATCCATAATTCAAAAGTTTTTAATCCTATAACTATATATTATAATTGAGATGCATAAACGAAAAACATAAACTATTTAACCAATTATATCTTGTTCATAAAGTATTTGAGTAAAACAAAAACAAAAGAGGTTGCGAGAATGATGGGTCCAAATGGGAGACGAATATTAAATGCTAATGTGATGTTTCAGTTTATTTCAATAATATGTTATAACCCCGTGTAATACGTGAGTTGAATAAATATAATTTTATATACTAAATAATAAAATAATATATCTTTAAAAATCTCATTTATTATATGGGTTGAATAAATGTAATTTTATATATTAAATAATAAAAAGTTATATCTTTAAGAACTCCGTGTATTGTACGGATTGAGTAAATTTAATTTTATATATTAAATAATGAAAAAAGTTACATTTTTAAGAACCTCATGTATTGTATGGGTTGAGCACATGTAATTTTATATACCAATCAATAAAAAGTTATATCATGTTATATCTTTATATACCATGTGTATTATACGGATTGAATAAATCTAATTTTGTATACCACATAATAAAAAGTTATATTTTTAGAAACCCGGTGTATTACACGAGTTGCATAAATGTAATTTTGTATAGTAAATAAAAAAATATTATATCTTTAAAAAAACTCATTTATCACACGGGTTGAATGAATCTAATAAAAAAATTATATCTTTAAAAAAACTAACGGATATACTCAATATATGATGGATGGGTGATTGTGGTGATGGTTCTTATAAATGTCACGTAAACAATATAATGAATACCGTATTTGAGTTGAGAGTTGAACACGAAAATAAAAGTATATAGAACCAATAAACATTAATTAATATTTTTGTTTACCCCTTATAAACATTTTTGAAATAGATTCTACCCTTAATTACTTTAGTTTAATAAAATAAATAAATCATTTACATTATATTAATTTATATTTAGTGTATGTCTTTTGTTAATTTCAGGATAAATAATTTTGAAATCTAATAAACAAAATATTATATTATCTCTTATACGAATTGTTTAAATTTATATTGAATTTCAATTAAATTTAATTTTGTAATTATCTTTTAATTAATATTAATTATTTATAATTAAGTAGGATAGAGAGGAAAAAACTAAAAAATAGATGGCTCCAATAAATGATATGTGTCCCTTATTATATAGTATAGATAGATTTCATTTTTACAACTTTCGATTTTAAAGTTTCTCTGGATGAAGAATAAAACAAAAAACTTAAAGAAAAAAGGTATTTGGTTCATTTTTCTATTTTTTAAAATTATATAATAATTCTATGCTAATAAAAATAAAAATTACTTTATTTTTCTGGATGAATCCTTTGTTTTTATATAGAGATATACAAAATAATATTATGTATTATATCAATATTTTTCCTTTCAAAAAAAATATATCAATATTTTAATGTGAAATAAAAACGTGTACGATATGTGCATTAAAAACAACAAATTGATTGATTTAATAGCTGGTCATGATAACTTCTATAAAGATTCCCACTATCAACCTGACTTCTTTTGTTGTTTTATGGTCAACCGTATGTTGACCGGTGGCCACCATCACCGACATGATTTAGTGTCCATTGTCTCTATCTTATCGTATCGTGTCGGGATGTTGAAAATAATATTTTTTTTGAACGGCGACTTTCTTGTATCGTGCTACCATGCTTCCTGAATTGGAGAGTCCTGTTGCCCTATTTCGGCCAGACCATGTTGTCTTAACAGGCCTTACGTTGGCTTCAAAGTTTAGCTTGTACATTTCGTCGGGAAACCATTCCGTCGACTGCCATTTGACAGACGTTGTGCCACCACAAGAGCTGAACACTCTCTGACGTAACACACGGTGTGACAAAAACCCGGGTGGGCTCAGGATAGAACCTGACACCTATGTAAGGAGCCTAGACTCTATCCATCATTGCCTAATCCATCAAAGTAACACAAGTGGGGATTGAACGTGTTAGTTTTTATTGGAGAACCCAAGCCTTCCTACCACTAGACTACAGACGGTGGATTGATGTTGAAAATAGTTGCATATTATTTTTATTAAAGCTTTATGCTTTTGTAGGAGACAATTTATACATAGTATATACCATATTGGGTTGTAGTAGATTAGTAGTTCAAAGATAGGAAGCTGTTGCATTTAAAATGCATATAATGAAAGGTTGTTGATGTTACATAAAAGTTTAAAGTGGAAGACAAAAGAAAGGCCATGAAATTGATACACTTCTTACTTTATACACTTGTAGAATTATCTAGCGGGTTATCCCTCAGGTACCCCTTGTGGGTAATTGGGTATCTCAGATACCACAGTGACACAACCGTTACCCACAGGGGGCGGCATTAGTGTATTAGAAGTTGTAACACGGGCTTTGGCTTAATCCCGTATTCGTAGTGATTTTTGTTTTTTTTTTCCGGTTATATACAAAGGATACCCCTAAAAAATACGAGGATATCTCTAACCAAAAAATCAGATACTTGATATTACTAAAATCCCAATTTTTTATAAACCCAAACATTTTACAACCCAAAGCTTGTAAAAAAATTAAGCCCGAATGATTAGATAAGCCCAAATTAATAATAATAATAGAATTTAAAGAAGGCCCAATTGGTAAATAACAAATATTAGCCCAACAACAAAATACACCTTTTGATTATCGGCAGCAATTTGGAAACCAAATGTCAAACAAAATACAACTTCTGAAATCGACATCGTCCCTGTTGCCTGAACTCTGAAGTGCTTCTTGTTGTCTGCTGAGTGCTAAAAGCCTGAAATCGTCCTTGCTGGCCTGACGATCGTTGGAATCGTCCCTGTTGTTCGCTAATTCGGAATTCACGTCCCTTTTGATCGCTGGAATCGTCCTTGCGCCGCCTGAAGTCGTCCTTATTGATCGTTAACCGGAGTTGACATTTGATTTGTGAGTTTTCTGGTCCTTTGATTGCACGGTAATTTTTTTTGGGATACCCCTAAATTAATGGGCTAGCTCAGCCACTGACAACCCACTCGGGTAAGTTGGGGGGTTGTGCCGTCGGGTACTAATCACCGAAGAAAGCAGTTGCCATCTTGACAATTCACGGCTTTATAGCCATTGGAAATCAAAAGAGTTTACTTAAATTTTAACCATTTATATATACCATACTCTTTACCATTTCACTTCACCAAAATTTAAACATTTCTACCAAAATTCTATATACACACAAATAATATTGCTCCATGGAATCCAAAAGATCAAAGGTTGGTGCAAGCAAGAAAAGCTCTAAGTTGCGACAAAGACTCAACACCTACATTGCCGAATTGAAAAGGGAAGGAGACAAGCCAAGTCATCAAGTAAAGGTAGTTAAGTTGATGATCGCGCAACATACACAACAAAGAAGGAAGATTTTGTAAATGAGACAGTGCAAATGTAAAGGAAACAAGGAGAAGAAGTTATAAGATTGTTAGCGGAGCAACGAGAGGCTATGAAGGAAAAGCGTTATGAGCAGGACTTGAAGACGTTTACGGATTTCCACAAACATGTGACCGATCCGATGTTAAAAGTAATTCTAGATCGAAAACATACAATAGAAAAAAATACAATTGGACTCGTGATGTTTATATTTGTTATTTTTTATTTAAGTTTTGGTACATGTTTTGTTTCTTTATCTTTTCATATTTTAATGTTTTCCTTAGTTTGAATTATGTGATCTTTTTAGATAGTTAAAATATCGTATATGATGTAGATAGTGATTTGAATAGATTACCCTACAATTAGAGGTGCACCAACTGAGTTTTTTAATACCCGGTTCGGGCAGGTACGGGTATGATCGGGTTTTGACTTTTCGGGTATTGACTATATCCGGGCCGGGTTCGGGTCCGGGTATTGGTCAGAAAATCTATACCCTGTGTACCCGGGTTTGGGTTTTCAATACCCGGGTATTAGAATACCCTATTTCTGGGTCCGGGCAGGGTTTGGGTATTAATCGGGTAGGGTTCGGGTATTGCTCGGGTATGGTTCGAGTTCAGGTATGGATCAGTTTTTTCGATTCATTTTTTTGGCATAAAACATAGAAATATAATAGAAACCTTTATTTAGACATATTGTATGCCTTGAAATCTGCCCAAAAAGCCTCACACAAGCTCTAAACGTTCAAAAAAGTTGTTGTACACAACGGGTCAGGTTATTACGAAAACCCGGGTATGAAAAACCCGGGTTCGGGTATTAAACATAATATGCATACTCGGTCCCTACCCTACAGGTAGGTTCGGGTTTAAAAAACCCAGTTTTTCTAATACCCGGGTTCAAGTTTTTTTTTTTTTCCGAATTCGAGTCCAAGTTCGAGTTTTTTGTGCACCACTACCTACAATTACACATGGTCCACAATTGTTTGATCCAACGCCAAGCATAATCATAGGACATGCGGGCCAACCTTATCCGCCCCATCAAACTATTAAAGTATCAATGACCATAAGTGGATAATGATTGAACCATACTTGTAATAACATTACATTACATTACAGCAAACTTTCATAAACAACTGTTTATCCACCTTCTACATTTGCATTTTTTTTGAAGGCTAATATTACTAGAAAACTAGCAAGGAGAGAAAACCAGGGAAACATTTATGTAAAGTTGTAACTATACCAATCATCCTATTTTAGGAGAGAGATTTTAGAACGATTTTTAAGCCATAAAAAACCGGAACGCCTTCATGTCTTGTACCATGATTATAGGCAAGGGCGTAGCTTATAAGGGGCTTGGGGGTGCCCTGGCCCGCCGTTGTTTCGGTTAGTACTGTTGATTTTTTGATTTTTCGTCCGAAATTTTATAAGTATAGTGGCAGACCTCCACCAATTATTTTGCCTAAAAATTCCCGGACCCTACCAATTTTCTTGTAAAAAAATTACATACATAATGCCGTATTGAGTTATAAAAAAACATGAAGAACAAGGCTATTATATTCATATTCATTATTTAAATAGAATAACTACTTAGAATAATGAAACATATTATATTTGTCGAGAAGTGCAAAATCGTATGAAGACGACCCTCATTGTGTATCTTGATTATTAGATTGTTTCTTTGTGAATTCCTATACGAAGGTTTTGTAGATGTGTCTCCGAGTATTCCTTGATCATTTCCTCTAAAAAGAGGAGTTCCTCTAATTCTATGAATTTTTCTAGAATACTCTTTTCTTCAATATCATTCAAAAAAAGTTTCGGATTGCCTATTATTCCACCAGTTACTAACCCACGATTCCAGACTTTTTTAAAATAAGAGAGAAATCTACCAGAGCAAAAATACGATAGATACAAGATATAAAAAAGGAGTGAATGCTTTCCTCAACTCTATGAAATGTTAATGAACCCATCTCATTCCTCAACTGTATGTAATCTAATATTTCTTATTTCTCTCACGCATCAATTCTATTACAAGTTATCGAACCTATGAATCTATTCACTATTTTTTATTTGTGATTTCGTGGTTAGGCCTTGAATCTAGAAAAAAAAAAATACAAAAAAAGACGAAAAATTTAAATGAATAAATAATCCAAAAATATTGTTTCCCTATAGTCAAATTTGAAGCACATACCTCCTTTCGATGAATGCCCCGAAAACCACTTTAAATAAAATTTTTTTACTTGTTTTTAAACTCGAAGTGGACTTTTAATAAAGTTTGACACCAGGTTTTATACAAATGAAACTTGAGGGTTGTTTGACCCGACCCGAACTGAATCACCGATCATAACATATAACCCACTAATTATAGGGTCAACCTTCCCACTTGAGAAAACACCCATGCTCTCATACTTCTATATTTGCAATAACTTTAATTAATATTTATATCTAGTTACAGGAAAATCCAAATAAGACCGGACTAGACCAGAACAATCTATGTTGGGTTTGGTTCTCATCGTTTTGGGTCATTCTAGTTCCTTTCGGATGATAGCGGAACCAAGGGAGGGTCAAAAGGGTTCCGAGACCCTCTCTACATAAAAAAATGTCAAAATTCGCTATGTAAACAAGTTGGGTTTTAAGAAAAGAAAAAAAACGGACCCTCTAGTAACTAAACCTGAATTTTAATAAAGAAAATTATCATTGTTTGGATGAAACGTGAATTTTAATATATACTATAGACGTCAAAATATCAATTTGGAACACTACTAGGAGGAAAAC
This sequence comes from Helianthus tuberosus, assembly GCA_030545235.1. Taxonomy (NCBI): domain Eukaryota; kingdom Viridiplantae; phylum Streptophyta; class Magnoliopsida; order Asterales; family Asteraceae; genus Helianthus; species Helianthus tuberosus. The sequence continues at coordinate 7,447,128 of CM060393.1, forward strand.
ACAATATCCTTTTTAGGAAAACATGAGTTTTTCTTACAATGTAAATAGAATGCATATGCCACCAAAAGATTCCAATTTCAATCTTTCATCACTGGTTTTAGAATAAAATGTCAAAATGGTACTTGAGTTTAGGTTATTTTTGTTACTTCAGTCTAAAAATAAAACTGTTTGTAGCTGGATCTCTGAGGTTTCGGTACACGCTGACTTTTGACATGTCTGTCACTCTGCCACAGTCTGAACTTCACAAACACTGCAACATCCACCACCGACGATTTGGACTTTGGAGGCCTACGAATTCCTATTCTGATCCCGTCCGTCTTGACGATTTGGACTTTGGAGGCCTACGAATTCCTATACAGTAACTAGGATTGTCCACACAATTATCCTAAAGACATTCAAATCTAACTCGTTTGGGATGCTTGATAATTATCTAATCAATTAACTAGGACATGATAATTACAATTAATTATTAAATCACAAACACATTTAATAATCTACAATTGTCCACACCTTGAAACCTTCCTCAAGCCTTGTACGTCAAATCAGTTTAATTGTTCGGAATTCCCAACACGATACATATTGAGATTTCATGTTTCTAAAGTCAGTATCGAAATCAGGTCTCATATCTTTTGATTATATTGATTCTAACATCTGGTTTCCTATAGATATATAGATATTTTGATTTTATTGATTCTAACAACTGGTTTCATTCTATTAACTAAATATTATATCTCATAATAATAATTTTTCGTCAGCTATTATATATTTAATGCGAAGGAAAAGACGTGCAGAACGTGCGTCTTTACTACAAATCAGCGTATGCCACCTGGTAAGACGGTTCACTGACGGTTACCACGCGCGCGTGGCCTCCTACGCGCTTGACAATAGACGAACAAACTACATGCTGCACAGTGCATTTAATGCCTCGGGCAGTGCATTAGTCATAGACAAATCACCTTTTCACCAACCAAATCCCACCAACTTCTCACATGCGGTGCACATGACTAGTTACACATCAAGTAACTATACACCTTGCACCATTTCTCTAACACCACTTGCGCTAGCTGACGCAAGTCTAGTAGAGAAAACACCAAATCTCATTTGACCAACAATCAAGATGGTGGACCGCAACACCCTTGAAACAGTGGCTATGGAAACGGTGTCTATGAGAACGGTAGCCATTCTCATTTTTCACCAACAAGATCCAAATAGTCTATGTTCAACACCAAATCTCATTTAATCAAAGAAGAAGAAAACTCAGACAAACGACCAGTTGATAAACATAAAGCAATAGCAAGAGCGGTACGCAACATCGCAGGTGCTGACGATATGATGATTCAACCACCCTTGCGCCGACCGATGCAAGGTTACTTTCAATACCAAGGATAATTAGTCTTTTTACTTTGAAACAAATTCCAATTTTTCAAACAAACGACCAATTGATGAACATAAAGCAGCAACAGAGGTTGTGCGCTTAGGTTACCAAAGCACGCAATGCGGTAATCCATGGACACCACTTTCACCTGTTGGCATAAAGTTTAGTATCAAAGAAAACTGATTTTCCTTACTTTGAAATAAATTCCATTTTTTCAAAGGAAAGACCAATTAATAAACATGAAGCAAGAGCACAAAAGAGACCGTGTGTTTGGATTCACAAATCATACAACAACGCATCTACTCGAGTATTTTCTCCATACTGTTCCAGAAAGTACTTATTACCTACTTGGGTACAAACATAGTCCAACATTCCACCCACTTGCAACTTGCGCTTGGAAGCAACACTGGACTTGGGGGGACTTGAAGGGGTATTGTTCTAGATCTTGCACCAGGCTTTTTAGGCGCAAGTGACCATCACCCGGTCTACTCTCCCAATCGAAAAAGAACCCGGTTTACTTTCCCATTCGGATAAAGATGAGATTCTCACATTGTGTATGAAAATGGTTGTTTTAGGTAACATACACAGAATGGGATGATTGCTACGAAAGATGGTACTTGTTACTATCATCTGAATCCACATCTTCTACAACTACCATGTTACTACATTTTGCACATTGCCATGTACAATCCCACGAGGGCGCGGAGGGATGACATCAGATGATGCAACTTTCCGAGGCTACAATACCGCATGGGCGCGCGCGGGGACGGTGAAGGAAGTGTAGAGTAATGTGTAGATGTGTTGGCCTATACATGTACAACTTACCTGACACGTATTACGGTCTTGCGCAAGCCCGCTGGGTGCACACGCAAGGGCAACATCTTATTATAATGCAAGTGGAACTGTCACTTTGACTCCTGTGACCATCCAGTGAGCGGTATACCTTGACACAGACAACAGCGGCAGCTGACCGTCCAATACGTGGCTACCCAGTCCACAAACAGAGCTCCCACTTGCATAAAGCTGATGAACATACTGAAAACCAAACCTAGCAGACCATGTGGCAGCCGTTCCATCGTGTGCTTGGCACAACAGTATGCGTGGCACCACCACCATGCGTCTGATACCTCTGCAGCCTGCACACATACAAGGTTTATGGAAAAGCCGCAGGCTGTCAGTCAGGCCCAAGGCCAATCAAACATCCCATTGGCCTTTCCCTTCACTCTTCAGCTATAAATACCAACTTCAAACTAGGTTTGAGGTAATGCTAATCTGCTCACTCTCACTTATCACTTAATCATTTATCTTGCTTCCTTAGCATATACTTATTCTCATGCCGGAGGGTGGTAACAAGGAGCAACCCCCACCCCATTCTCCTTGTTGCGAGTCACGGTGTGTTTCATTGTGCAGGTGTCAGATTAGAGATGATCCAGCCATCGATCGAGGAAAGAAGGGATTAACCCTATTTGAACGAGAATTGACCTGTGGATGAACCTCCTGGTTAACCAATATTTCTTCACATATCGACAAGAAAACAACTCTTTTGAGGTTCTAAGTGATGGGTATTGAAGGAAGAAAGAGGAATTCTTATCCAATTAAGATACAGAGGTGAAAAAATAAATAAATTTGAAGGTTATATTGATAAAAATATATAAATACTTGTGTTCATGTTATTGCAGAAAGAATCATGGAGGAAGGTGATAACTTTTTATGGTGATTTAAGGACCTCTCCTTTGTATGTATACAAAAGTGCTTTTGCAAAAGACATTCAACATTCAGAGTCCAATGAAGAAATATTTGGAGTTTTATCTTTTGTGTTCTGGACATTAATTTTAATCCCACTTTTAAAATATGTGTTCATTGTTCTTAGAGCTGATGATAATGGTGAGAGTTAAGAGGTAGAAGAGATGAAGAGAGTGCCGCCATTGGTATTTTAGTTCCTGGAGAAGAAGGAAGGATTGAAAGTTGCAAATGGGGGCTTTTAGAGGGATCATATTTGTTATAAGAGTTTCTAAAATACTAAATTACAATAATACCCTTCGTTTTATAGGTAAAAGGATAGAAATGCCCAAGTCAAATAACAGTTGACTGACAGAAGTTTGCCCCAGGGGTTTAATTTAATCAAATTGACAACGTCAGGGACTGAAGTGTTATTTTTTTGAAATAGGGACTGAACCTGCGAGAGTGTGTTAACCTCAGGGACTGAAACTGTACTTTACTCTTATTATTATTATATTATATGTTTAACATATTGAAAAAAATTATAAACAATAAGCTAGGCTCATGGGCCGTTCATTTGATTAGTGAAGTTGGGGCTCATGCTCTGACTTGTGTTTTGGGCTCGTTTATTTAACAACCTTATTTTTAGGCTCGAGTTTGTTTAAGCTCAACTTTATTTAGCTTTTAGCAAATCGATCTCAAATAGCTCATGAATGGCTGACTTGCTTGCTTGTTTACACCGCTAATCTTGATCGTCGTTCACTTGAAGAAGCATAACCAAATGAACGAAGTATCTTCTTCTAATCTTGACATTGTTGATAATTATTTTGTGCTAAATCGTAAAATCATGCATGTCAATCAGACACTATAGGATAAACCCGAAATAGATGAAAGTTGTGTATGGAAATTATCTGATTAACTAACAACACAATAAAATGACCCGTCAACTTGAGAAGCCAAGGCACATGCACACACATCACTTGGGTGGTCATTGCTCTACTCAGTAAACTCTGAACATAAGAGTTCTTTCAAATTTGAATAACCGATTCGATAATAACTCCTGATTTCAGCCAATTATGTTGATAACCAAACCATTGTTGTCTATCGACTGTTAAAAACCTCTGTTGCTTTCCAACAGACGTTTGCTAACAACTTGTCACACCCCGACCGCGTAAAAAAAACCGCGGCGGAAACGTCGGGGAGTGGAACGACAGAATTATTGTTTCACAACACATGGATCAAAAAGTTTCGTTTTATTGAACTATTAAATATTTACATTGTCTTAAAGTTAAAAACAAACAAGTTCACATATCGACTATCATCGTTATTAGGTCACTAAGGCCTCGTCCGGTCCTATGTGAGCATGCATCCTAGTCACATTCAACATCATTCAACACCACCTGAAACATATGTGAAAATAAAGTCAGCAAAGAAATGCCGGCAAGCACATAGGTTTTATGAGTGTGTTAGATTCATGGCTCGTATACATGTTGCAATACCTCGTTAGACTACAAGAGTCGATAATAGAAAACCTTGTTTTGGAAAAGTGTTTAGTATTGCAATATGACTAACCAACTCAAAACAAGTTGGTTATAGTTTATAAAATCTCGCTGCCCTGAATCTTAACTCAAAACATTTGTTTAAGTAAACCAAATTGTAAATCATTCTCGTAATAAAACTCGTATGGTTTATATCGTATAGAAAACATCGTTGCGTGTCATCGTTAAAATCGTTCGTCCAAGTGAACTAAATAACGCCACGAAATATAATATGATAAATGCACTTATATATAAGAAGTACCAACGGCGTATCTACCATGCCTTTATCACATTATACCCGTCCTGTTATCTAATCACATACCAAAAACCGATCGTTCGTTCAATTCGTTTAACTTTTTCAAATCGTTTAAATCGTTCAAATCATTCAATTGTTTCAATCGTTCAAATCGTTCTCGTTTTAATTTTAAAAACTACTCTTGGTCGTCTCGCGGAATACATTCAAACCTTCGTAACTCGTCCATCGTTCAACTCATATTAATAAACCACCAAAGGGTAAGTTAACAATCATCAGGTTCAGTCGTTACCCACATATCCCCACACATAACCATGGTGATAGTTCGATAACGGGATTTGTCCGATCCTATGGTACCATAACATACTACTGGTTGGCTCGGCCAAAGCTAATGAATGTCATTCGTTATGTAAATACGTCCCAACAAGTTTGTTCACATTATCAAAATCGTTATGTTTAATATAAACCATAGTATTCGTTTTTGAAATCATCGTTGAAAGCATCAAAATCGTTTAGCACATATGAATCACCCCAAAACAATTGAAAACAGTAAAATAAGGGAACTATGTACTCACATTGATTTGGAAAGTATCCTTGATTTAATGAACTTAACAAAGCTCAGGCAAACCAAGGAAATTAAGTAGCACCTAGTAATCAGATTGCTAAGTTAATAAATCGACACATAAATCGGGAGTTCGGATAGAATGAGGTCTCGTAAACCAAATGAGTATTGGAACTCATGTGATATGGTTTGACCAAAGCCTACATTCTAAATCGGAACCTATTCTAAGTGCTTACGACCCGTTACGACCCATTAAGGTAGCTTATGCTACTTTAACGCGTTGTTCGCGCGGATGCGCGTTCGAGACGCCTAACTAGTCCTATGACAAGTATTATATGCCCTAACATGTTTAAATATGTTGCATAATTAGTTTAAGTGACAAAAGTTAGGTTACATATGCTTAAGATCAAATTATGCATGAAAAGGGCATTTTGGTCATTTTCCTAAGGCATATAAACTACCTATCATACAACTAATTAAACTAAGAGACCATAAGGTATAACCTCGGAAGGTTATTCCCTATACAACTATAGTCACAAAAGATGCTTGGTCGGATCATAATGATTGACCAAACGGGTCGGGTTCGAAAGTCTAAGCGGTTGTCAAGACCGCTTGACTTACGACCCTAAACAAGCACTAGACTAAAAGTGACAAGTTAAACATGTTAAAACATGTTTAACTAAGTTAGAAAACATGTTGATATCAAAACAAAGTGTTTTGATATCCGAAAATAGCTTCGTCGCAAAATACGCATAAATACGTATTTTGACCGAAACTTTAACTAGTCACTTCAACTAATCGACGTGGTAATCAGTAGGTATAGTCACAAGGGACTATAACCATCGTGATTACGCTCACGTTGCGAAGTTCGATTGAACTTTGACTTGACCAATTCATGGTCAAAGCAGAAAGTTAAACACTGTTTGACTTTCATGCTTGAAAAGCATAAACAAGCATGAAAGAAGCTTACAAAGGGTCCAAGCTAGGAAGAATTGAACTAAAACACTCAGGTATGAAGCCTTAGCTTCAACTTAGAGCAGATTTAGATCAATGTGCAAGGAATGAAGGTTGAACTTGGTGGGTATTTATAGTAAGTCTTGAGTTCTTAGGATGATTATAAGTGTTTTTTCAAGAATCAAAGCTTGATTTAAGCCATACACTTGTGGCACATAGATTACAATACAATAGGAACTCAAAAACAAGCAAATGGTATCCCAAAACCATGTTAAAATTGCATGAAAACAGCTGCTGGAGCCAGACTCAATGTTTCTGACCTGCAAGTCTATCGCGCCTCGCGTAGACCAACACATGATCCTTCGCGGCCCGCCTAAGAACTATCAGAAGTTGACAGTTTTAGTCCCTACATGTCCAAAACTTTGATTTTGATGTTTTAAGCCCTGTTAATCCCATTTCAAGGCTCTACAATGAAGTTAAAGCATAGGGAACATGAAATATGCTTGAAAACATCTCGGATGCCGATTCGTTTGGTCGTACAGTCACGTTATTCGGTTAATTACTACGAAAACTCGAACGAACGCGAAAACGATCCAAATTACACGATGAATGGTATTTTTGCATTCCGATCACTAAAATAAAACATTTTAATGATTACAAAAATTTTTGAATGTCCGGATATGTTCAGAACGTAAGATATGCGCGTAAATGCAAACTTACGCACTTTTTGACGCTTTTAGTCCCTATTGACCAAATAAGCATATTTTCGCATACCGAACCCCTCAAAGCCTATTTCTAAGATATGTAAAGGATATTTAGGGTATGTTTAGCTTATGATCAAGTTCCAGAATGTTCGTTTCCATACAAATCGGCATACTTTCGTAGTTTGTCGCAATTAGTCCCTGCGATCGAATAAACTTGTTTTCGACACACCAAACCCTCCAAAACTTATTTACAAGTTATGTAAAGGTTATTTAAGGTATGTTAAGCCTATGTCACTATTCCGGAGTGTTTTTCGCGTTAAACTGATTACGTTTACGCATCAGTTTGCGTATAACTTTCCAGAAAGCGATTTAAAGCTTGAAATCGAACTAGAATCAAATCGTAAAATCGTCAAACGTAAATACACAAATATTAACACCAAAACACATAGTTTCATTGATAATTGATGTTGTTTTACATCGTACATCATTTACAGAGCACAGTTGTCACAGTCTCCCCTACTTTAGGAAATTTCGTCCAGAAATTTTAACTAGAGGAAACTTGTGAAAACAAATGTGGATATTTCCCTTTCATTTGGTCCTCACATTCCAAAGTAAACTCTGGGCCACGTTTGGACTCCCAGTGAACTTTGACCAATCGTATTCGCTTGTTCTTCAGTCGCTTGATTTCACGGTCCATTATTTCCACTGGTTTCTCGACAAAGTGCATCGTTTCATCAACTTGAATTTCATCGAGTGGAATACGAAGATCAGTATCGGCTAAACACTTTCGTAAATTGGACACGTGGAAAGTAGGGTGAATATTCCCAAGTTCAGGAGGTAGCTCTAGTCGATAGGCAACCTTTCCAATTCTTTTAACAATCTTAAATGGTCCAACATATCGTGGTGCAAGTTTTCCTTTCTTTCCAAATCTCACCACTCCCTTCCAAGGGGATACCTTGAGTAGGACATGGTCTCTGACTTGAAATTCCAAGGGCTTGTGTCGCATATCCACATAACTCTTTTGATGGCTCCTAGCTGTCAGAAGATTATCGCGAATTTTCTTGATTTTGTCTGTTGTTTCCAGATGAGCTCAGGTCCAGTACGCTGAGCTTCACCGATCTCATTCCAACAGACATGTGAACGACATTTTTGACCATATAAAGCTTCGAACGGTGCCATATTGATACTAGCATGATAACTATTGTTGTAAGAGAACTTGATCAACGGTAGATGAGAATCCCAATTACCACCAAAGTCTATCACACATGCTCTAAGCATATCCTCCAATGTTTGTATCGTTCTTTTGGATTGTCCATCTGTTTGGGGATGATAAGCAATCCTTAGATTTAGTTGGGTTCCCATAGCAGATTGCATGGTCTTCCAAAAGTGAGACGAAACTCAAGCATTGCGGTCAGATATGATGACCAAAGGAACACCATGTCGAGATACAATCTTGTCAACATAAATCTTGGCAAGTTTATCAGCAGATAGATCCTCGCGAATCGGTATAAAATGAGCTGACTTCGTTAATCGATCAATGATTACCCAAATAGTATCATGACCTCTAGATGTGCGCGGTAACTTTGTGATGAGATCCATCGCAATGTTCTCCCACTTCCATACTGGTATCTCTGGTTGTACAAGCAAACCAGATGGTCGTTGATGTTCAGCCTTGATTTTGAGACAAGTTAGGCATTTTGATACATACAAAGCAATATCCTTTTTCATACCAGGCCACCAATACTGAGTACGGAGATCCTTGTACATTTTATCAGCACCAGGATGGATAGAGTATCCAGACTTGTGTGATTCGTCCATCACTAAAGTGCGAAGATCGTCTTGTTTCGAAATCCATAAACGATTCTTGAAATAAAGTAACCCATCGTCTTTCGTTTCGAGTTTAAGCTCTAGTTGACGTGGTAATTCCTTACCCATCAAGTCTTGTGTAACACAAGTATGTTGAGCTTGAGAGACACGTGATTGGATATCGGATAAAGTGCAAACAAAATTAAGCTTGACTCGTTCCTTTCGACTTAGCGCATCGGCTACAACATTCGCCTAACCAGGATGGTAGCGAATCTCGCAATCGTAATCGTTTAATAGCTTAACCCAGCGTCGTTGTCTCATGTTCAGTTCCTTCTGATTGAGAATGTGATGGAGACTTTTGTGATCTGTGAAAATCACACATTTCTTGCCATAAAGATAGTGTCTCCAGATTTTGAGATAAAAAACCACAGCTCCCAACTCAAGATCATGAGTGGTGTAGTTCTTCTCGTGTATTTTCAATTGTCTTGATGCATAAGCTATCACTTTACCTCGTTGCATAAGAACGCAACCAAGACCTAGATTTGACGCGTCACAATAGACAGCGAAATCATCGTTTCCATCAGGCAAAGATAAAACAGGAGCGTCACAGAGTTTTCGTTTCAGCGTTTGGAAAGCTTCCTCTTGTTTGGGTCCCCACTCAAAAGGCTTATTCTTCTGAGTCAAATCAGCGAGAGGAACCGCAATCTTCGAGAGGTTCAAAATAAATCATCGATAATAACCAGCAAGACCAAGAAAAGAACGAACTTCTGTGGGTGTAGTAGGTGTGTTCCAATCCTTAATAGCAGTGATTTTGGAAGGATCCACATGAATACCCTGCTTGTTGACAATATGACCCAAAAATTGAACTTCCTTAAGCCAAAATTCACACTTGGAGAATTTAGCAAAAAGGTGTTCCTTCTTCAGGAGTTCCATCGTCAGACGAAGGTGTTGTTCATGATCGGCTTGAGACTTCGAATAAACAAGAATGTCTTCAATGAACACAATGATGAACTTATCTAAATAAGGTTTACAAACCCTATTCATTAAGTCCATGAAAATAGCTGGGGCATTCGTCAAATCAAAAGGCATGACAGTGTACTCGTAGTGTCCATATCTTGTGCAGAAAGCAATTTTGGGAATATCTTCTTCGAGTACACGAAGTTGATGATACCCAGAACGCAAATCGATCTTGGAAAAACATGTAGCACCTTGCAGCTGATCAAAGAGATCATCTATTCGTGGTAGGGGATATCGATTCTTGATGGTAAGCTTATTAAGCTCACGATAATGGATACACATTCGAAAAGACCCATCTTTCTTTTTCACAAACACGACTGGAGTACCCCAAGGTGAATAACTCGGTCGGATGAATCCTTTGTCTGATAACTCTTGAAGCTGTTTCGATAACTCTTGCATCTCAGACGGTGCAAGACGATAAGGTGCTTTAGAAATCAGGTTGGCATTGGGTACAAGATCAATATGAAACTCGACTTGACGAACTGGAGGCAAACCAGGCGGTTCATCAGGAAACACCTCTGGATAATCTCAAACAATCGGAATATCTTGAGTACACTTGCTCTTGCCTTTCTCCTCTGTGACATGTGCTAGAAAAGACACATATCCTTTTCGTAAATAACTTTGGGCTTTCGTACACGACATGAGTTTCAAACCATTCGAAGGTTTCTCGCCATGAACTTCTAGAACTTCACCAGACGAAAGAGGAATACGAACAATCTTATCGAAACAAACCACCTCAGCATGATGTTTGGTTAACCAATCCATTCCTATGATAATATCGAAACTTCCAAGTCGCATCGGTGTGAGGTCAATAGGAAAAAGGTGGTTATCGAGGTTCAATTGACAATCGCAAATAACATAATCGAGTACAAGAGGTTTACCAGTAGCAACTTCCATAGATAAGGGTTTCCTCAATTTAGTTCTAGGTATCGCAAGTATAGGCTCAAATGATAACGATACAAAACTTCTATCGGCACCAGAATCGAAAAGAACAGATGCAGGTTAATGGTTAACAAGGAACGTACCATTAACAACCTCATTCTCAGCACGAGCCTCGTTTTCATTCAAATTGTATGCTTGTCCACGAGCGGGATTAGCATTAGCATTTGCATTTGCATTCGCGTTTACCAGTTTCGGGCAGTTGTTGCAGAAATGACCCATTTCCCTGCAATTATAACATGAGCCAGGTGGGAATCTAACAGCGTTTCACTGAACCTGTACTGGATTCTGAGCAGCTTGATTCTGACCTAAACGACAAATGTTGGCCGTATGCCCAAGTTTACAACAAGTGGTACATTGTTTACAAGCTTGCTGAGTCGCGTGATGACTATTGCACCGATTGCAGTGAGGTGCAGTACCAGCATATGTTTTCTTGGTAGGAGGTTATGCTGGTGGGTTCTGAACGTTCTGATTGGTGACAGCAAAGTTTTGGGAAGCCATGCGCTTCCTCGATCTCCTCGATGATTCCCCCTTTTTCTTACCCTTACCCTTGTCTTGAGTGGAGTCGGTTGACTGCTTTTTGTCACCCTTGCGGGTCAGTTTACCTTTCCTAACTTGTGACTCAGTCAGAGTTGCAGCCAATTCAATAGCCTGATGCACAGTGGTAGGATTACTACCAGTTACAATGTCTTGCACAGAATCAGGCAGACCATCAATATACCTCTCGATTGCTTTCTCCAACGGAGTAACCATAGTAGGACACAACAAACTTAACTCCTCATAACGATCCATATACGCACGGTGTTCTCCCCCATCTTGTTTCAAACTGTCGAACTCTCATTCCAAAGCCCTTATCTCGTGTCGGGGGCAGAACTCTTTCATCATGAGAGCCCGAAGCTCTTCCCAAGTTTGTGCCATCGCCACATCGGCACCCCTATCTCGCATCACACCGTCCCACCATGTTAGAGCACGCTTCTCAAAAACACTGGACGCAAACTCAACCTTTCGCTCATTCGGACACTTAACATGTCTAAATGTGCTCTCTAGACTCTCGAACCATTGTAGGAGCGCAATTGTTCCTTGAGACCCAGAAAACTTGAGTGGTTTAGCCGAATTAAACATTTTGAAACTACACTGAGCATTGTTGTTATTATTGTTCGCTTGATTAATTTGAGTAATTAGGTTCGGAATCACAGCAGCGATCTGCTGAGTGATAATAGCTGCGAGTTCGGCGTTAGGTTGAGGTTGTGCATCTCGTTGAGGAGGCATATTCTAAAAACAAGGAAACATGAGAAACGAGTGAGATCTACAATTGGATAAACAAAAGAGGTATTGAAAACATCGACAAAACACAAGGAAGGCGATCATTCATTCGTTACCTCAAACAAACAAACGACACACAGTGACTAATCAAAGTAAATGGGTCAATATAATGTATTGCGAAGACATGCTTTAGCCTATAAGTGGACACTCACCCCAAGAGTTCCCAGGTAAGAGTGACTGGTCCAATTATGTGGATTTGTATGAACACTTTAGCCTTAGACAGAAAACTCAGGATACAGGCACCCACTCTTCCAGATTGCACGTGTTCACATTATCTAGACCCAAACTTTGACGAGATTTTGAAAATTCAGAAGGCACTAAGCCAAAAATGAATCATCCGAGGGTGGGTGATTATTTTCAAAATCGTTTTGGAAACTTTGAAGGTTCAAAACCTTATAACAAATCATCTAGGAATAGATGATTGGTTTTCAAATCGGGTTCGTTATTGTGTTCTCGTTGTGGTTATCACCTAAAGATAGCTGACGGTATTGTTTTAAAATCTAAACGCAAGAAACTCGCGTTAGGGTCCTAGAAAAGGTTATAGTCTAGGTCAAAGCATTACTAATAACCTAATTCCCTACAATCATGAGCTCTGATACCAACTCTTCTGTCACACCTCGACCGCGTAAAACAACAAACCGCGGCGGAAACGTCAGGGAGTGGGGCGACAGAATTATTGTTTCACAACACATGGATCAAAAAGTTTCGTTTTATTGAACTATTAAATATTTACATTGTCTTAAAGTTAAAAACAAACAAGTTCACATATCGACTATCATCGTTATTAGGTCACTAAGGCCTCGTCCGGTCCTATGTGAGCATGCATCCTAGTCACATTCAACATCATTCAACACCACCTGAAACATATGTGAAAATAAAGTCAGCAAAGAAATGCCGGCGAGCACATAGGTTTTATGAGTGTGTTAGATTCATGACTCGTATACAAGTTGCAATACCTCGTTAGACTACAAGAGTCGATAATAGAAAACCTTGTTTTGGAAAAGTGTTTAGTATTGCAATATGACTAACCAACTCAAAACAAGTTGGTTATAGTTTATAAAATCTCGTTGCCCTGAATCTTAACTCAAAACATTTGTTTAAGTAAACAAAAATGGTAAATCGTTCTCGTAATAAAACTCGTATGGTTTATATCATATAGAAAACATCGTTGCGTGTCATCGTTAAAATCGTTCGTCCAAGTGAACTAAAAAACGGCACGGAATATAATATGATAAATGCACTTATATATAAGAAGTACCAGCGGCGTATCTACCATGCCTTTATCACATTATACCCGTCCCGTTATCTAATCACATACCAAAAACCGATCGTTCGTTCAATTCGTTTAACTTGTTCAAATCGTTTAAATCGTTCAAATCATTCAATCGTTTCAATCATTTAATCGTTCAATTGTTCAAAATCGTTCAATCATTCTCGTTTTAATTATGAAAACTACACTTGTTCGTCTCGCGGAATACATTCAAACCTTCGTAACTCGTCCATCGTTCAACTCGTATTAACAAACCACCAAAGGGTAAGTTAATAATCATTAGGTTCATTCGTTACCCACATATCCCCACACATAACCATGATGATAGTTCGATAACGAGATTTGTCAGATCCTATGGTACCATAACATACTACTGGTCGGCTCAGCCAAAGCTAATGAATGTCATTCGTTATGTAAATACGTCCCTACAAGTTCGTTCAAATTATCGAAATTGTTATGTTTAATTTAAACCATAGTATTCGTTTTTGAAATCATCATTGAAAGCATCCAAATCATTTAGCACATATGAATCACCCCAAAACAATTGAAAACAGTAAAATAGGGGAATTATGTACTCACATTGATTTGGAAAGTATCCTTGATCTAATGAACTTAACTAATGAACTTAACAAAGCTCAGGCAAACCAAGGAAATCAAGTAGCACCTAGTAATCGGATTGCTAAGTTAATAAATCGACACCTAAATCGGGAGATCGGATAGAATGAGGTCTCGTAAACCAAATGAGTATCGGAACTCATGTGATGTGGTTTGACAAAGCCTACATTCCAAATCGGAACCTATCCTAAGTGCTTACGACCCGTTACGATCGATTAAGGTAGCTTATGCTACTTTAAAGCGTTGTTCGCGCGGATGCGCGTTCGAGACGCCTAACTAGTCCTATTACAAGTATTATATGCCCTAACATTTTTAAATATGTTGAATAATCAGTTTAAGTGACAAAAGTTAGGTTAAATATGCTTAAAATCAAATTATGTATGAAAAGGGCATTTTGGTCATTTTTCTAAGACATATAAATTACCTATCATACAACTAATTAAACTAAGTGCATAAGGTATAACCTCGGATGGTTATTCCCTATTCAACTATGGTCACAAAAGATGCTTGGTCGGATCCTAATGATCGACCAAACGGGTCAGGTTCGAAAGTCTAAGCGGTTGTCAAGACCGCTTGACTTACGACCCTAAACAAGCACTAGACTAAAAATGATGAGTTAAACATGTTTAACTAAGTTAGAAAACAGGTTTGACATCAAAACAAAGTGTTTTGATATCTGAAAATAGCTTCGTCGCAAAATACGCATAAATACGTATTTTGACCGAAACTTTGACTCGTCACTTCGACTAATGGACGTGGTAATCAGTAGGTATAGTCACAAGGGACTATAACCATCGTGATTACGCTCACGTTGCAAAGTTCGATTGAACTTTGACTTGACCAATTCATGGTGAAAGCAGAAGTCAAACACTGTTTGACTTTCATGCTTGAAAAGCATAAACAAGCATGAAAGAAGCTTACAAATGGTCCAAGAAGAATTGAACTAAAACACTCAGGTATGAAGCCTTAGCTTCAACTTAGAGCAGATTTAGATCAATGTGCAAGGAATGAAGGTTGAACTTGGTGGGTATTTATAGTAATTCTTGAGTTCTTAGGATGATTACAAGTGTTTTTGCAAGAATCAAAGCTTGATTTAAGCCATACACTTGTGGGACATAGATTACAATACAATGGGAACTCAAAAACAAGCAAATGGTATCCCAAAACCATGTTAAAATTGCATAAAAACAGCTGTTGGAGCCAGACTCAATGTTTCTGACCTGCAAGTCTATCGCGCCCCGCGTAGACCCACACATGATCCTTCGCGGCCCGCCTAAGAACTATCAGAAGTTGACAGTTTTAGTCCCTGCATTTCCAAAACTTTGATTTTGATGTTTTTAAGCCTCGTTAATCCCATTTCAAGGCTCTACAATGAATTTAAATCATAGGGAACATGAAATATTCTTGAAAACATCTCAGATGTCGGTTCGTTTGGTCGTACGGTCACATTATTAGGTTAATTACGACGAAAACTCGAACGGACGCGAAAACGATCCAAATTACACGATGAATGGTATTTTTGCATTCCGATCACTAAAATAAAATATTTTAATGATTACAAAATTTTTTGGATGTCCGGATATGTTCATAACGTAAGATATGCGCGTAAATGCAAACTTATGCACTTTTTGAGGCTTTTAGTCCCTATTGATCAAATAAGCATATTTTCGCATACTGAACCCCTCAAAGCCTATTTCTAAGCTATGTAAAGGATATTTAGGGTATGTTTAGCTTATGATCAAGTTCCAGAATGTTCGTTGCCATACAAATCAGCATACTTTCGCAGTTTGTCGCAATTAGTCCCTGCGATCGAATAAACTTGTTTTCGACACACCAAACCCTCCAAAACTTATTTCCAAGTTATGTAAAGGTTATTTAAGGTATGTTAAGCCTATGTTACTATTCCGGAGTGTTTGTTGCATTAAACTGATTATGTTTACGCATTAGTTTGCGTATAACTTTCCAGAAAGCGATTTAAAGCTTGAAATCGAACTAGAATCAAATCGTAAAATCGCAAACACAAATACACAAATATTAACACCAAAACATGTTGTTTCATTAATAATTGATATTGTTTTACATCGTACATCATTTACAGAGCACAGTTGTCACACAACTGTCATCCATTATCTCCAACAGAGTTTGCCACATTGATATATGGTAAGTATCAGATGTTAGTCAACCCATTTAAAAAGGTTAGTCAATAGTAGTTAAAAGGGTTAGTGAACATATGTTAAGAGAATAATGTTATGAACAATGAATTTAGTGCTCTCAGTAAAAATGGCTTCATGCAGAGCAAGTATCAGATGCTTTCAGAAACTTCTATTGCTTTCCAACAAACATTTCCTAACAACTGTTCCTCCATTATACCCAACAGACGTTACCAGCTTGACAGATGTTAAGTATCATCATAGATTTTGTAAAACTTCTTTGTAAACTACATTAGTAGTGGTTGTACAAACTAATTTTTCTTTATCACAAATCAAAAGTTTAAACCCCTTCCTACTTTTTACCCTAGATACAACAACATAGAGTTGGCCATGCCTAAACACTGGACGTGGAAGATACAAACCAATATGCTCCAACGATTGTCCTTGACTTTTATTTATTGTCATAGCAAAACACAGTGAAAGTGGGAATTGTCTTCGAGAAATCTTCACTGGTATTCTTTTATCAGAAGGTGTAATCTTCAGTCTTGAAATCAAAGTATGGTGACCTATATTAGTCCCTGTGATAATTTTTGCTTCAATCACAACTTTTTCGAGTTTCGTGACATGTAAACGTGTACCGTTACACAATCCATTTGACTGATCAATGTTTCTGAGTAACATCACTAGAGCACCAAGTTTCAATACTAATTTATGGTTAGGTAAACTAGACAAACGAAGATTGTTTAACACATAAGGAGGAAACAATGCCATGTTAAGCTCTGATTCTTCCTCAGATTGACATAAACTATCTGAACTAAAATAAATCTTCTCTTCACCAGGCAGATTCTCTAACAACTCTTTATTTATTGAATCCACTACTTCATTAGTTGGAGCAAGAATCGCTCTTTGTTGAAAATACGTTAAATCCCACAAAAACTCATTCATGTCTGGATATGTAAATGAAATGAGAGAAGAAACAGGATTGACTTGGTCATGAATAAGTAAATCATCTGGAATTTCAATATCTACCTCACGATCATTTTCTTCACCAAGCAGACCATCACCAAGCTTTAAAATCCATTCTGCAAATTCCTTTATTTCTTTGAAATCTGTTTCCTGACATCCAACTCTTAATCTCGTATTCTCAGTTAGCTTTAGTACTTAACAGTATCGCCATATATAAGAAAAATTCAAAGAAGCATTGACTATCATTGTTCTGGTACCTTTAGGGATGACCGAAAGAATTTGTCTAAAATCACCACCAAATAGAATGACCTTTCCTCCAAAAGGCTTGCATTCCATGTTCGGTTGACTGAAACGTGATATGTCTCTCATTGTTCTATCGAGAGCCTCGAAACAATGCTTGTGAGTCATAAGTGCTTCATCCCAAATAATCAAAGTTGCTCTTTTAACTAAATCACCTAATTCAGTATTAGGCCCTATCGAACATATTGAATCCTCATTAATGTTGATTGGAATTACAAACCTTGAATGAGCAGTTCTACCACCATCCAGCAAAAGTGAAGCAATTCCACTGGATGCAACATTCAATACAACTTCACCTTTCGATCGTAATGCAGCTGTGAATGTCTTCCAAAGAAATGACTTTACGGTTCCACCATAACCATATATAAAAAAGACACCTCCATCACATTTTTTAATCGCTTTCTGATGTATTGTAAAATACATCCATTTATCGTGCACAGTTTGTATAGTTTTGGTATTTATTTAGTCAGTTTTTCATTAGAACTTCATTACTTTGATCATTTCTCGTATTTCCAGGTCATTGGTGCTGAAAGTAGTGAAAAATGATGAATAAACGGCTGGAAAACAAGTTGATACGGATTCTGGATCGTTGCGTTGCTGAAACTGATTGAAGATCGAAGGAATCTAGATAAAATGAGTCGTCGCGTCGCGCGACGATGGAAGAGGTTTACAGTCGCGTCCCGTGAGCATTAAAAAAATAATATTCTTGGTTTTATATCATCGTGCTGCGCGACCTCAGATCCACTCAGCCGTCGCGCGACACGACGGGGTATCTGGGCGGCTATTCGTTGTTTCGCGATCAGGTTTTTATATAAATTCATCATAAACCTCAAAACCTTACAACTAATGAACCAAGGAGCTTTAGGATGAATTTTCGGTATCTTTCAAAGCGTTTTCGAGTTCTTAGAGCATACGGTTGAAGATACGAAGCCCGGGAATCATCCTTGTCGCATATTTGCCATTCGGGTGTCTTTACTTTCGTCTCTTTCTTTCCATTATGTTTCGTTTTCTTGAAAAGACTTTGTTTGCGATATTTATAATGACTTTGATCGGCTAAACTTTATGAACTACCTAGACGGATGAATGACTGTTTAAAGTTTCGGTTTTTTTAATGGATATTTGATTTTTATGGATTTGTTTATGAATTGTAGGCGATTTGTTTGATTGATTAGATGTGTTTGCATGCTTAATGTTATTTGAATATTGTTTATTACTTCACACGAATCTTGGTGACGGTCTTTATCCCATAATAGAGTCGTGCTAGGTTTTAGATTTTGGTGAGTGTCTATATCACGTAATAAATCTTTAATCTTTAGGGTTAGGTGGCCATCAAACCTTAGAAGTAATATTAGGTAATCTTATAAAATTAAGTGTTCTACTAATTGTCAATAGCTGAAAAGGTGCGAGATTATTGTTAGGTCTAAGTCATTAAACCGAAAGGTAGGAGCTTCATTAGGAGTAAACCTATTGGCTATTGTCTAACAAGTCTAATCAAGAAATCAAATTTACCCTAGGTTTAGGTCTCGAAAGGGAGTGAGCCTTGTAGGGTACTTTCATAAACCCATTAGATGTCTTGAAAAGGAGTCTAACAACCGGTAATCGAAACAACTTCTAGGGTGCCATAAGTGTCTCTTGAGAAGGGTTAGGAGTCTTGTTCGGTATCCCGAAAAGTGAGAACTTTATGATCCCATCATAACCCGTAGATATATCCGGCACTAACAACACTAAAAAATCACCTTTTGTCAACAAAATTATCGATCTTCAGGTAGGGTGTTTGTTGATCTTTAGGGTAGGGTGGCGGCAGGATGAGGTGGTGGCGGCAAGATGTGGAGGTTAGGTTTTAGAGTTAGAAATTTGGGGAAGAAGATGTGTGTATGTAATTTTTTTGGTTTTATGTATTAAGCATTTAAATAAAAACATGAATTGACCATAATACCCTTAAGTGAATAAACTTAACTGAAAATTTTAACCTGGTTAGTAACAAAGGACCTACGGTGTAATGAGTTTTGCAAATAAAGGATTGTGAGTGCAATTATTGAAGTTAAAGGCTATCCATTGTAATTTGGTACAAACATAAAGGACGAAAAGTGTAATTTACCCTTATATTAACTTAAATTTTTGTTCTACATTCATTATATTTTAATTGGCTGTTCATGATACATTACAACTTAAATTATACTCTGTAAATTTATGGCAAATCATACACATTTAAAAGGCTTCAACAAATTTATGGGCGTTAATTGTCATAACTTCACTTGAATTATACTCTGCAACCTCTAATTACAAATAACAGTCTTTTAACATCTACAACTAAAGTGATACACTCAACATCTCTTTAGATAAAGTCTGCCAAACCCAAAGCTCTGTTGAACACAAAGTCTGTTGAAGCAAAGTCTGTTGTTCCAAACAACCTCTGCTGATAAACACAAAGACTGTTGTAGCAAAGGTCTACCAAAAGAGAACCTCTGCTAATGAATACAAAAGTATCATGAAGCTAACATCTGTTGTTACTTAACAGATGATGCAGTCTTTAAACATCTGAAACTAAAAGGATACACTCAACATATATTTCACTAAAGTCTGCCAAACCCAAAGCTCTCTTGAAGACAACATCTGTTGAAGCAAAATCTGTTGAACCAAACATCCTCTGCTGATAAACACAAAGACTGTTGAACCAAAGGTCTGCCAAAAGACAACCTCTGCTGATGAATACAAAAGTATGATGAAGCTAACATCTGACCTGGCTTAACAGATGATGCAGTCTTTAAACATCTGAAACTAAAAGGATACACTCAACATCTATTTCGCTAAAGTCTACCAAACCCAAAGCTCTCTTGAAGACAACATCTGTTGAAGCAAAGTCTGTTGAACCAAACATCCTCTGCTGATAAACACAAAGACTGTTGAACCGAAGGTCTGCCAAAGACAACCTCTGCTGATGAATACAAAATTATGATGAAGCTAACATCTGCTGTGGCTTAACAGATGATGCAGTTCAACAGAGGATTTCAACATCTGCGATTTAACAGATCATGATCAACAAATGATAAGGTCTGTTGAATCAAAGTATGTTTAACAGATCCTAATGTAACTCAGGTCCCTTTCCATCTAGGTCACAGCAGATGTTAGCAATCTATAACAGAGATTAGTCTCTAACAGATGTTAATGTATATAAGATCCTAACGGTTTTCCTACTAACCAATTCATTAAATTTGCATTCATTCACTGACAATAATATACAACTCTACTACTTGTGCAAAACAGGAATATCAACAATAATATAATATATAATTATAATATAATAACAATAACATTCAAATTGTAGCAATTACATGCTAAATCCATTAGTTTAGATTATTCTCATTTTTACTGTACATTCATTATATTTCAATTGTCTCTTGATGATAAATCACAACATGATGGTGATCGACATTTAAAAGGTGAAAAAATTTATGGCCGATCATTGTCATAATGTAACACCTCGAAAATTTACGTCCAATAATGTAATGACACGTGTCATGGACTTTGAATATGTGAAAACATACTTTAGAGGGACTAAAGTTGACAAACAGTGAAACTATGTGAATATAAGGGTCCAAAGTGTCAACAATGGATAACTGGGCTCTAAAATAACCCTACATGATGTTTATAATCTTAAACGGATAAATCATGGATCATACGAAGCGGAAAATGAAAGAAAGTGAGGAATTGCAAACTACAGGGGCTAAATGTGTCAACATGTTGAAAGTATACCTCTGAGTGACCTTTTGGCAAACCCGAAGCTTTGTAATGATAAAATATACTCACTAGAATATGTGATAAAAATTTCATCAAGTTTCGTTATCGTATGAGAAAGTTATGATCAAAACCGTACACGAAGGGTTAATTGCGTTAACGATGAATTTCGAGACTTTTCGGGTGAGCACAAAGTTGTTCAAGGACTTTACCATGTTTGTAAATGTCCCAAGGTCCTTAAAAGTCAGGTTTTAGGGTCTAATCTGCAAGAAAAATAGCAAAAACCACGTAACAAAAGCCAAGGACGGAATTGTAATTGTTTAAAACTTGCTAAGCTGGTCGCACACATGTACGCGGCCCGCGTACCCTGTCTCGCGGCCCGCCTACGGGTCACCAGCGAACAAAACAGCGCACAGGTGCCAGTTCAGGTCTGTTT
Source organism: Helianthus tuberosus (assembly GCA_030545235.1). Taxonomy (NCBI): domain Eukaryota; kingdom Viridiplantae; phylum Streptophyta; class Magnoliopsida; order Asterales; family Asteraceae; genus Helianthus; species Helianthus tuberosus. Next base: position 7,468,790 of record CM060393.1, read on the forward strand.
GCGAGTTGTTAACAGCTGGATCCGATTCCTGAGCCTCACCAATGAACTTACATGCAACTAGGGGCACTTGTCTTCATCCCACAACCTCAGTAGACTCACATGGCAGCCTCTAATCAGATCAAATTGTGATAAAAAGGGTCTTGAAGTTGCAAACTATGAACACTTACACTTTCAAAAATTCACAAGACAACTTCTGGAGCTCTCTAGACGTCAAGACATCTTCCTAGTGATCTCTAAGCTTTATTAGGACTCTTGTAAGTGTTCATAACCTTCTCAAATCCGTTCTAGCTTAGTTTATTAACCGAAAGTCAATCCATCGTAAATTTAGTTTGACTTTGTGATTAAACGAAATGTGCTCAGTCTTTTCTCAAATTGAAAGTACCTACAAGTTGGTATTTATGTGGGTAACAAACCCGCAAAAGGGTATTTTCAGATTCCCACTCTATGTTAATTGTCGAGTCAAAGCTTGTTTCAAAAAGTCAACAGAATGTGTTTTTGCAAATTTAAGCATGATTAGCAATGTAGGGTACATGCAACCTGTTTGATCATTAAAATAACTTAATAATTAATGTAAGAACATGTCTCAACATGTTCATCTCGACAATTTTCAGTTTAAACCCGAATCGAAACCGAAAGTCGCATAAATTGACTTTTTCTTTGACTTTCAGTTCTGATCCGTTCATGCATGTTTGAGATCTGCATTAGAGCATATTTTGGACCAATTTTCTTATAAGTTTAACTCTCTGAGATTTTACAACTTGGTTCAACACTTATCCTATTCATATGCATGTTTCCGATTAATGCTTAAAAGTTGACTATTATGCCCTTTTTACTATAAAATGTGATTTTTGAAAAAGTGAAAGAGTAGAAACATTTGTTACTGATTTATAAACTTGCACCAAAAATTTGATATCAGTTTGAGGTCTAGATTAAGAGTTATGCTCAATATCGTAATTTGAAAGCTTTATGTTACTTAAACGGCGTAATTAGCATATAACCTATTTAAACCCACTTTTTGATATCAAACTTTTTACCTACTGATGTTATATAATATTTTGGGATTTTTAAAGATTTTTATTTAATTTTTGGCTGATCATATCATAGGTCTCTAAGTTTAATTCGGTAAATACCGATTTTGCCCTTTTAAGCCATAAAATGAGTTTTACAAATCCTTTTGACCCCAAACCTTTTTCTACTGATTTTATTTGTTAAATAAAATATTTTGAGCATTCTGGAAATATAAAAATATCAGCTTTCTTTTAAAAACCCGGAAATGGCTCCAAATCGCCTTTTTAAGCGTTTCTAACGCATAGTATGTACTATAACCATATTAAACATATAAGGTTGATACCTACTGATGTTTTTAGCATATTTTTATATAATAACAGTAAGTATAAGTTTTTGAACTCAGGTTTCCAGTTTTGACATTTTAGCCCTTGTGAAATTACCAAAATACCCCTAAGGTGCATAGTTTGGTTTTAAATGATAAGTTTCACATATGAGTCGTACCCTACTGTTATAACATGTTAAATTAAGTATATTTACTGTATAAACCAGACCTGTAACTCAGATTTCTAATTTAACTCTTTTACAATCTTTTAAATGACCAAAATGCCCTTATGAGGCATAATTTGTGTTTAAATCCAATTTGGGCATAATAGAAAATATCTTACTGATATTATAACATATTTAGAGCATATTATCTCAGGGAACTTGCATATGACCCTTACGGTTACCCGTAACGCTCTTTTCGCGTTCGGTTCGGTTTATGTAACTAGTTTGCATAAATTGACCGAGACGGGTCAAACATTATCATTTTTGTCTCAAAATCCAGAATGTATTTAGTATACCCATATTATACAAGTATTCAAACTTGTCGGGTCTAAATCACATTCTATCCGGTCTTCGCTTAATCGTGCGTTTGAACCGTATCGTCCTTTAAACTAGCCGGTCTAAGCTTAAGCTTAAATAAAGACCCGTTAGAAATCTAATAGGTTATTATAAACCTTCGTTCCAGATTAGGAGCACCGGTAAAAGCTACTTGCCTTTTTGCTTGTTGAGAATTATACTTTATTCAGGTAAATACTTTTAACTTATTTTCCCTATACGGGCTTGGGTTACGGTATATAGAATACCGCTTGATCGAGCATCAAATCTTACGTCTTTGAATGGTTAATTGAATAATTTGATCGGCTCGTTTAAACAGTCTTGTTAACTTAAAGCCTTTGGGGGGTTAATGACCATGTCCCGGATATCCTTGGCATCATCTTACGAGATGGCCACGACCGAGCACGGGGTGTAGGCGTACACCTGTCAGTGAATAACTCAATAATGTGGAGGGTCTATTGATCTTTAACCCGGACAAGATCCGGGCTACTGAACGCACAAGTAACATGTAATTCGTTCACAAGATTATTATATTAAATAATTATCCCAAGTTATAAAAATGTTTTGTGCCTCGTGCATTCAAATCAATTTTCAACTCTTTTCAAAATGAGTCAGTTAAATTGTATTTACCAGTGTAAACTGACGTATTTTTCCAAAAGGTTAAGTGCAGGTACTACACGTAATAGGCTGGCTGTCTTCTAGAGCGTCCACAATAAGTCTCGCAAGCTTGGACGACAATAAACTGTTGAACAATATCTTATTTTATTTTGATCCGCCTGTGGATCCGTTTCAACTATTAGTGATATTTAATATTACACTTTATTAAAGTTGAAATGAATCTATCTTTGCTTCCGCTGTGCATTTATATATATTGTGTTGTTTGTCTATGATGATACCAACTACGTCACGATACTCCCCACCGGGCCCACCGGTGACACGTGGAAAATAGGGGTGTGACACATAATCTAACTTGAATTATACTCTAAAACCTCTAAATACAAATAAAAGTCTTTTGAAAATCCGCAACAAAAGGAATACAATCAACATCTTCTTATATAAAGTCTACCAAACCCAAAACTTTGTTGAAGAGAAAATCTGTAAAAGCAAAGTCTGTTAAATGAAACAACATCTGCTGATAAACATAGAGACTGTTAAGCAAAGGTCTGCCAAAGAGAACCTTTGTTGTGGCTTAATAGATGATGCAGTTCAACAGAGAATGTTTAACAGAAGAACTTTAACAGACCATGATCAACAGATGATAAGGTCTGTTGAAGCAAAGTTTGTTCAACAGATTCTAACAGTTTTCCTACTAACTAATTCATTAAAGTAGTACTCATTCACTAAAAATAATATATAACCCTACTACTTGTGCAAAAAATGAATATTAACAATAATATAATAACAATAATATTCAAATTGTAGCAATTACATACAAAATCCATCAGCTTAGATGATTCAGATTGTAGCAATAACATACCAAACTTTCAAACAACCAGGTTAAAACAAAAGTTAACAAACATAACTAAAAACCACAATTTTAGTCTTCAAAATAAGTTGTTTTTACTTTCCATTCAGACTTAATCTAGAATCCTTTTCAACCTCTGCAGCTGAAAAGTCTTCCGTAACATCACCAACATCCTTGCAATAGATCACAAAACAACTAATGAATAATTATTCAACCTGTTATTATATTGCCAGCAATAAAGAGTATAGTTATGATTTGCAGAAAGTAACAAAAATTACCTTTCCATTTCCTTACACTTTACATGCTGTATAACAGGCATTACATGCTCATGAGCTGTCATTTTAGAGATAAATTCGTTAAACTGCAGAGCATAATCATTCCACACAATACATCGCAAAACCGTAACCCTACATGGAAACAATATTTATTTAACCATAAACTAAACACTAATTTATGACCAGTTTTCTAGAATCTATAAAATCAAAACTAAAACTGAATGAATAACAACATAAAATCAAATGAAAATTATGACCATCTATTAAAGTAGTAAATGAGCAACAAATTAACTGACATATTCACCTGAAGAATAAATTTGTTGATCTCATTTATTACCATGATTCCACATTAGATACAAAGACTGTTAGTCTCATTTATAAGCATTACCCTGATTCCTCTTTAAGTACCAAGAGTCCTGATCTCATTTTTTTAAGATCATTCAACAGTAAATATAAACAATAATTTATACATGACTGAACATGTAAACCACCACTTACTCCAACTCTTGAATATTGCTTTTCATACTGTTAGTTTCTGTAGGATCGAGATTCAATCAAAACGAGTCTATCAGAAGAGTTCTAATCCATATCAAAGGCGGAATTCAATGATACGGACTTCGAGACAGCTTGATTTACACTCTAATTGTCTTTTTGATTGATATAACAGCGTTTTACAGCGAGTAGACACTTCAGCAACACTTCGGCTCTGGAATCAGAAAGTTACAAATGATTTGAACATGCCACTATATATAGGCATTTCATTTCGTACGAAATGGCTTCGTCCATTTCGTGCGAAATGGCCCTTCCAACACGTTTCTCGTTTCTCGTTCCCTAAACAATCTAATCTAATACAAGACTCGATACAAGACGAAGTCGACAGATATGTGCACCAACAGACTCCCCCTTGGATGTCGACGAGTCTTTAGTACAAATCTTCAGCAAGTCGAGTCTTCAATCTTTATCAGTCTTTGTGCTCTTCCAAAGTATCTGACAATGTAAGCATCCTCAATCTCTATCTGTATCTATCATCAACTAACCTCCCCCTTGGATAACCTTTAATTTCAGAATCGTAACCTGGATCTCGAGCTTTCTAATTCTCTTGATCAGATCTCTTGATTCCTTAAGTTCTTCAACATCTTCAGCTAAGCTCCCCCTTAGATGTCGATCTACTCTCTTCAAACTCTTCAGTATAAACAACTGGCAGACTCCCCCTTAAGCTGTTCTGGGATCGCGATCTGGAGTAGCTGCTTTTGCAGAAAATCCTCAGGTATCGGAACCTGACGAACCTGCACATCCTCTACCTCAAAATAAATTTCACAAATTTAAAAATTTGACAAATTTATATATCACTAGCAGGTATCGATCAAAATGATTTAACATTTATAATCTCGGATGACTACTTGTAAGAAAAACTTTCAAATTTATCATTTTAATTTCGAAACCTTTTCTTATATCAAACAAATTCTCCCAACCCTGTTCATCATATTTAGCACTCGGAATTTTGAAAATCAGCTTTCCAACATTAGTTGTCGAAAATCTTTTTGTCTTTTATTTCAAAAATTTATGCCAAAACACATTGAAAATCTTTTTGGATTTTGTTTTAAATGGAATGTAGTACAGAAATATTTACAGACAATATTTTTGTGAGTTTGTGTAAGAGGATCATATCAGTTTTTGAGATAAATCACTAGCACCGTTGAGCTTTGAACACTTTAAGTTCTAAACGATTCACATAGATTGACGATATTGTTGTCCTCTTAAACTCAATCTAAAAACTTTCAAAATGCTTACCGATACGTTAAGATATAATAATTTTGCACTAAATTCTTATGGACCCCACGATCTCAGCATATCCCCTCATCATGCAATACACTGACTCAAGTAATGCCTTTAAACTTTTATCAACTGTGATATATGCAAAAACAACGCAAAATGTTTAAACATTAACAATCAGGTCGATCTTTCGATATGCAAAGAAAGTCCAATGTTTAAACAAAATACGAAATGAAAACAAATTGAAATTGTTTAGGCTTTAACCACCGGGTCGATACTCCCGTATACGCAGAGGTGATCCAAAGCTTAAACGAAACACCAAAGAAAATAAAGCAGAACGTTTAGGCACTAACATCCAGTTCGATACTCACGTATACGCAGAGGATGTCCAATGCTTAAACAAAATAAAGAAATCCAACAATTTTAAATTCTTTGCAAAATGAAATGCACAATCACAGTGACTTTTTCAGCAAGTTGTGAAAATTCACAAACTGACCGGTTTTTATGCTCTTTTAGCAATCAACGATTACCGAGTAGGCACACAGTCAAGAAGGATAAAACTAAGTACTATGCTTTCAACCGTGTTTCCCACTAGAACTAGGCTTTTTCATTTAAGTTTGTATCGTTATCGCAAATCTACCAGTCTAGCTGAGCCTATCGTCACATCTTTAGTGAGACCGTTTATCACATTTTAATTTTCCATTTCTTTAGCATGCTGTGACAGTCTACTAATGTACTATCATTTCTTCTTTTTCACAACAAAACTCGTTTTTGATTTTTTTATCATGTTTTTGGCTTTTTCAAATTTTCTAATGTTTTTGGATTTTCTGAAAATTCTTACTCCCCCTAAAATTCAAAACTATTTAAAGAAAAATTTGACAAACCAATGTGAATTGCGTCAAATCGCCATCCACTTGGCGTAAACAATCAGAACTCCCCCTGACAACATACTATTTTCCCATTGTGATTTCAAAATACTAAAGTTTGTTTTAATCAAATGGTTTTCCCGGAAAATTAGTTTTGTTGAAACCACTTGTAAGATCGGGGTTTAATTCATCTTTTGTTTTTCAACCACTTGTAAAAACACTTTTATGAAAGTTAAATCAAGTTCAATTTAATGACCTTGATTAACCACTTGTAAGTTCTCATCTACCACTACCACTTGTAAATCGAAATATAACAATTTTGAAATATCACTTGAGAAAAATGCCGATTCATGCTCCACGATTACCAACTAGGGAGCTCTGGCAAGTCCGGATTTTTACTTGTGAAAAACAGACACCCAAGCCTGACTATCTTTGGGTGTGATCTTCTCAGTTTCACTTGGGGTTTCAACATTTCTTTTTGATTCATAAAAATCTTTTACCCCTTTTACCTTTCCATCAAGCATTTTTCCAAAAATATGTTTCACTTTACCATTAAATGCTTTTTCGACATCGAATTCTTTCTTTTCAGAATAGAATTGATTCGAAATCTCCACTCTACCAACTTTTTGTTTAAAATTTTCAGTCCGCAATGGTGGAAAATTTGCATTATCCATTGGCGGAACCGAACTATCACTTTTAACCTCAAATTGTGGCTCCTCTGACTTTGTGGAGTCAGATTCATCGCCAAATTTCACATCAGATTTCTTAACAACCCATTTTTGGTTGTCAAGATTCACCCTTCTTTTGTAAAATTTTTTTGAACATTCACCAACTTCATATGTTGAATTTTTAAACACTTTGAATTTTTCGGTTGGTGGTTCAATTTTATCAACAACTTTTTCTTTGAGTTTTTCAGAAACTCCCTGTTTTGTGTTGGTTACCATAGGACAATTCCAGGCGATGTGACCATCTTCTCGACATCGATAACAGGTTCTTGTCTCCTTTCTCTGATAAGCTGCATTCTTTTCAAACTTTCATTTTTCTGCAAAGAACTCTTTGTTTGATTGCTCCCAGAATGAACTCTTTTCTTCTTCCTCTGAACTTGAACCTGAAACAAATACAGTTTTTGGTTTATCATTTTTATAATTTTTATGATTTTCTGGTGGAATAAAACCCAATCCCTTCTTTTTGAAATTACCGTTATGGTTTGGTTTCTTTCGATAACCTGAACCAGAACTGTAACCTTTTTTCTTGTTTAACCTTTGTTGGACTCTTGAGGTGTAAGGTCTTGGTTTTTCAGAAAGATTTACATCTTTTATTTCAGAAATGTTAATTTCTGTTAGTTTGAAAACCTTTTTGATCATTTCAGTTTTAACACCTCTTATTGGAAATTCCTCATCAGAATATAACTTGTCTGAATCATTCAAAGTATATGCAACTTTAAATGTTTCGTCATTCAAATTAGATTTTGATAACAGAAATTCTTTATTGTAAACCCGTTTCACAGACGATTTTGGACTGTTGACCGACGAACTCGAACTCTCAGACTTTGACTCTGACTCCTCATCTTTATCCAACACCTGATTGACCACTTTCTTTATTAATTCAGACTCATGATCAGTGTCAGACAATGTGAATGTGACGTCAATATTTTTTGGTAACTCATCAGTTGTTTCGGACTTCAATTTTATATTGACTGCCTTTTTGACTTGTTCCTCATTCGGTTTTCTGAGGGAATAACCTTCCCAGATCGGAGGCAGACACTTGTTATAATTTGCACTTTGTTTCTTACCAGTATTCTTCTCTTCTGCTTTCTTGTCTTGAAAGACTTCAAAACCTGCAACAGTTGGATAAATTCTATCAATCAAATAATCAGAACTTGAATAACTTTGCAGTAATCTTCTGATTCTTTCATTCTCTATCTTTTCAGTCTCCAACTCTTGCTTCAACTTTGCACATTCTTCAATATAGTGGCTGATAGCCTTCTGCTTAGACATCATCACTGCATTCATCATGGTTAGTGCATCTTCTCTTTCAGAATTTGTCTTTTGCAGACTATTCACCGTTCTATTCAAAACATCATACGATTCTTTCACATAGTTGACATCTAACAATAATTTTTCTTTCAACTTATCAAGCTCACTATACTTCTCATCTTTTTCTTCACATAGTTTGCATGGTTCCAGACATTTTAAACATGGTTTGATGACTTCAACAATCTTTTCAACTTCAACCATCTTAACCGCTTCAACCATCTTAACCGCTTCAACCATCTTAACCGCTTCAACCATCTTCTCAGCTTCAACTTTTACTTCTTCACTCTGTTCAGACTTCTTTTCCTGAGCAACATTTTCACACTTTATCTTCTTCAGTTCTTTTGCAGCTCTCTTCTCCTTTAGTTTTTCCAATCTATCTGCAAAATAAAATGTAAAACTTTCAGGAGATAATGAAGTTTTTCCAATGTTTATTTGAATTTCTTCTTCATCATCACTGTTATCAGTTGATGATTGATCAAAGACTGTTGTCTTTTCTGAACTATCATCTGAAGAAACAAACTCTTCATCTTGAATTTTTTCACAGTTGTCAAACACACTCATCCATTCTTTCATCAAATCTGGTTCTTGAACTATTTGTGCAATGAATGCTCCCAACTTTGTATCAGGTGGAATATACTTATCCCAGCTAAAACCTTCTGCCACTTTCTCATCATCTTGATCTATTATACCATAATAAGCTCTCTTTGTTGTCTCTTCGATCGCCTTCTTCTTTCCATCTTCAATAGCATTTGATGATGATGATTGTTGAGCAACTTGCTGATATATAGCTTTCCGATAATAATCATTATTCCCAAACAGATTCTGAGCTCCTCCTGCTTCTTGATTGGTACATTCCCTCTTGAAATGCCCTTTTTCCCTGCATCGAAAACAAGTAACTTTAGATTTGTCAAAACCCAAAGTAGAAACATTAGCATCTCGGAAGTCATCTCTTCCAGTAATCAGCTTAAATTTCTCAGCTCTTCTCAACACACTTGCTAAACACCACTTAATATCCATAAGTTCCATTTCCTCAGCATCGATCTGATCGTAATCCTCTTTTGTCAACATAGGATTTCCGATTCTACATGCAACCAAACCCTCATATGATTCTAACACTGTAGCTAATAATGACATATGACCTTTAGCAACTTCTTCATAGAAATTTTGACCATTCTGAAGATGCAATGCGATGTTGCAATGTAAAACATGACCATTAATGCTGTTTGAGCTTTGGAGCTGATGACTTGAGGTTGTAACATTTGGACTAACACTTGAGTATGAATAAAATCCACAACTGCTGCTTAGACTTTGCTTAGCTGATCCAGATGAATTTTCTACACTAAAAGCAGTTTGAACCTTTGGGCTTGCTTCAACATCCTGAACACTCCCTTTGTAATACATCTTGATATCTTGTTGACCACTCGGACTGTTCATTCTAGCAATCTTTTGTTGTTCAAGATCTTGACCTTCAATCTTTTCAATGAACTGTGAAATTGTCAATTTGTCATATTCTCCCGTGTTTTTCAAGATCATCAAATATGTACCCCATTCTTTCTGAGGTAAAGCGTCAGCTAATTTGTCAACCCATTCTTCTCGATCTTTGTTAATGTCCAACAGAGACATTGATCGCACTAAATGACAATATCTTTCAATTAGCTTCTTTGAAGACTCACCCGACAAACTCAAAAACAAATCAAATTCTTTCTTTAACAATGATTTTTTTTACTTCTGATCATTTTCTCACTTCCCTCAAACTTAATTCGAAGTTCTTCCCAAATTGAACGTGAAGTATTGTCGTGTTGAAGTAAAATGAATATGTCTTCTTTCACAGCTTGCTGTAGCAGACTAATCATCATCTTTTCTGCTTTGTACATGTCTCGTTCTTTATCCGACATCTCAGAAATAGTTTTGATAACACCCATATCAGTACGAGGTTTAACATACTTCTTCTCAATACATTCCTAAGACCTCAAATGATTTGCTTGAATCCAATTTTCAAACCGGTCTTTCCAACCATAGTACTCTTCAATGCCCATTAGTTTCGGGGGTTTTTGCAAAGTTCCTGTTTCATTTTCCATATTCATACTCCAAGTAATTGTAGCTGGTGTACTCGGGGCAGTAGCAAAAGCGTTGTAAAATTCTTCTTCCATGATTTCGAAAAATGATTCACAAACACAGCTTTTCAAACGAAATGATCTTTTACACGAAATGCAAACTTCAAACGAAATGCCTTTTCAAGCGAAATGCACCTTTTAAACGAAATGGATCTCTTTCACGTGAAATGACTGATTTCGTACGGAATGGAACAACTTTCAAACGAAATGACAATTTGGTGCGAAATGAACTCTCGTTTCGTGCGAAATGATCGTAAATTTCAAGCAAAATGGCACTATTCTCGTGGAATAAGAGACCATTTCGTGCGAAATGCTGCTGACATCATCCAACCGAGCATGTTTTCAAGCGAAATGGTCAAAATGATCAAGTTTTAGGCCGATTTTAAGTCTGATTCTTTCAAGGATTTGTTAAAACACTGTTTCGCAAGTAATATGTGAAATTCAATCCATTTTAACCGTGAAAACTTGTTAATTTTGAAAAAGAAGGTGTAGAAGTTAGAAATATGATGAAATCAAGCTGAATTTGGTAAGAACTCCTCCTCCTGAGCTCTGAGACCACTTGTAGGATCGAGATTCAATCAAAACGAGTCTATCAGAAGAGTTCTAATCCATATCAAAGGCGGAATTCAATGATACGGACTTTGAGACAGCTTGATTTACACTCTAATTGTCTTTTTGATTGATATAACATCGTTTTACAGCGAGTAGACACTTGAGCAGCACTTCGGCTCTGGAATCGGAAAGTTACAAATGATTTGAACAGGCCACTATATATAGGCATTTCATTTCGTACGAAATGGATATGGTCCATTTCGTGCGAAATGGCCTTGTTTCATTTCGTACGAAATGGCTTCGTCCATTTCGTGCGAAATGGCCCTTTCAACACGTTTCTCGTTTCTCGTGCCCTGAACAATCTAATCTAATACAAGACTCGATACAAGACGAAGTCGACAGACATATGCACCAACAGTTTCTTTTGAATGTCGGCCAACGAATTCAAGACCTCCACACCAAATAACAGATCCAGCAACATCTACCTGAAGAACATTTAAACAAAGTATTTTTTTAGCATACAAACCTACAGTTTGTGATAAAAAGAAAAAGTCAAAGAATATACATCCTCAATAAACTACCGTACAAAACTCAGGAACATTTATATTACAAACCTACAAAGCATAGAATCAGGAATTCACACATATACATCTATTTTTATATACAAATAGACATTACCTTTTCATCAATGAAGATGAGATCCATTTTATAACCTTGATTCCATTTTCGAAAGATCCTCGCTCTCATGTGCCACAAATCTTTCCCAGGAACATTTATAATAGAAACCAATAAAGCATAGAAACAGGAATTCAAAGATATACATCCATAGAATCCTTTATACACGAACGGAAAAACACAAATACACCATACCTTTTCATCAATGAAGATAAGATCCATTCTATAACCTTGATTCCATTTTCGGATGATCCTCGCTCTCATGTGCCACAAATCTTTCCCAGGATTCAAATCGTTAAGTAAACTAAAATTGTTAATCTCAACTGATGCTGACGTGCTTCTAATTCGGAAATCAGAATGAATTCAAATTTCAAAAATACAAAAGCAGAGAACAGGAGAGTCGAAATATGAAGAGGGAAATGAGAAAAAAAACCTTTATATAAGAAGATAATTGACAGAAGTGAGTGAGTGACATGCATTAATTAAAAATTATGTATACCCATACATTTTGAATTTGAAATTACCGGCAAATAAACATCTGCAGAGATAGATTGTAAGGTGATTTTATATATTAGGCTTTATGATGCAGTAATGACATAAGAAAAGCATTATTGGACAGCCTCTCTGGCTGCCACATCAGCTTTTCTTATGTCATCGGGATTTCTCATTTTATAGAAAGTATAGATGTTTAACATATTGAAAAAAATTATAAACAATAAGCTAGGCTCATGGGCCGTTCGTTTGATAAGTGAAGTTGGGGTTCATGCTCTAACTTGTGTTTTGGGCTCGTTTATTTAACAACCTTATTTTTAGGCTCAAGCTTGTTTAAGCTCAACTTGATTTAGCTTTTAGCAAATCGATCTCAAATAGCTCATGAATGGCTGACTTGCTTGCTTGTTTACACCGCTAACCTTGATCGTCATTCACTTGAAGAAGCATAACCAAATGAACGAAATATCTTCTTCTAATCTTGACATGTTTGATGATTATTTTGTGCTAAATCGTAAAATCATGAATGTCAATCAAACACTGTAGGGTAAACCCAAAATAGATGAAAGTTGTGTATGGAAATTATCTAATTAACTAACAACACAATAAACTGACCCGTCAACTTGAGAAGCCAAGGCACATGCACACACATCACTTGGGTGGTCATTGCTATACTCAGGAAACTCTGAACATAAGAGTTCGTTCAAATTTGAATAACCGATTCGATAATAACCCCTGATTTCAGCCAATATTTAATCAAAACAGTTGTACATCTATTTTTGAGGATAATTCTGGGTGCATATGGTTTAAATTAATCATGAGTTTAAACTTTTGAATGTTACATTCAAATTTGCAGCTTTAGTTTAAGACCAATTAACCTCCTTATTGCAAAATCCAACTGTGAATCTTCTTAGTATCAGTAAGCCTTTTTGTGTGCTCATTAAAATATAAAATAAAATAATTTAAGAAAGGCGAATTGGAAATAAATAATCCCACCTAACTCAATTTGACCGATAATAATCATAAGTCAGTTATTGGCCGATAATAATCCGACCTGGTCAATTTTTTTTGTAAAATAGTCCGCCATTAAAATAACTTAACGGGGTTAAGTTTTTTTTCGAATTACAAACCGATGTTTAAGGCTTTTGGTTAGAACGAGGATACGAGTCGATTGATGTAAAACTTGCCTCGAAATTGTGCTCGAAATGGCTTGATTTTTGTTAATTGGAAGTTTAAACACCCGAATTGAAGCACCGTTTTCGTGGGTTGGGGCAGTATTCCGAGGTAAGTTTTACATCAATCGACTCGTATCATAGTTCTGATCAAAAGCCCTAAAACATCGGTTTGTAATTCGGAAAAAAACTTAACTCCGTTAAGCTATTTTTACAGCGGACTATTTTACAAAAAAAAATTGACTTCGGATTATTATCGGCCAATAACTGACTTGGGATTACTATCGACCAAACTGAGTTAGGTGGGATTATTTATTTGCAATTTGCCTTTAAGAAATTTCGCACATTGTGTATGAGATTCTCACATTGTGTATGAACATGGCTGTTTTAGGAAACATACACGGAATGGGATGATTGCTACTAAAGATGGTACTTGTTACTATCATCTGAATCAACATCTTCCACAACTGTCATGTTACTACATTTCGCACATTGCCATGTACAATCCCGCGCGGACGCGCGGGGTTGACATCAGATGTTGCAACTTTCCGAGGCTACAATACCGCTAGGCGCGCGCGGGGACGACGAAGGAAGTGTAGAGTAATGTGTAGATGTGTTGGCCTATACATGTACGACTTACCCGACACGTATTACGGTCTTGCGCAAGCCCGCTGGGTGCACACGCAAGGGCAACATCTTATTATAATGCAAGTGGAACTGTCACTTTGACTCCTATGACCAGCCAGTGAGCGGTATGCCTTGACACAGACAACAGCGGTCAGCTGACCGTCCAATACGCGGCTACCCAATCCACAAACAGAGCTCCCACTTGCATAAAGCTGATGAATATACTGACAACCAAAGCTAGCAGACCACGTGGCGGCCGCTCCTTCGTGCGCTTGGCACAACAGTACGCGTGGCACCACCACCGTGCGTCTGACACCTCTGCAGCCTGCACACCTGCCAGGTCTATGGAAAAGCTACAGGCTGTCAGTCAGGCCCAAGGCCAATCAAACGTCCTATTGGCCTCTCCCTTCACTCTTCAGCTATAAATACCAACTTCAAACTAGGTTTGAGGTAATGCTAATCTGCTCACTCTCACTTATCACTTAATCATTTATCTTGCTTCCTTAGCATATACTTATTCTCACGCAGGAGGGTGGTAACAAGGAGCAACCCCCACCTCATTCTCCTTGTTGCGAGTCACGGTGTGTTTCACTGTGCAGGTGACAGATTAGAGACGATCCAGCCATCGATCGAGGAAAGAAGGGATTAACCCTATTTGAACGAGACTTGACCTGTGGACTAACCTCCTGGTTAACCAATATTTCTTCACATATCAACATGAAAACAACTCTTTTGAGGTTCTAAGTGATGGGTATTGAAGGAAGAAAGAGGAATTCTCATCCAATTAAGGTACAAAAGTGAAAAAATAAATAAATTTGAAGGTTATATTGATGAAAATATATAAATACTTGTGTTCATGTTATTGCAGAACGAATCATGGAGGGAAGTGCTCACTTTTTATGGTGATTTAAGCACCTCTCCTTTGTATGTATACAAAAGTGCTTTTGCAAAAGACATTCAACATTCAGAGTCCAATGAAGAAATATTTGGAGTTTTATCTTTTGTGTTCTGGACATTAACTTTAATCCCACTTTTAAAATATGTGTTCATTGTTCTTAGAGCTGATGATAGTGGTGAGAGTTAAAAGGTAGAAGAGACGAAGAGAGTGCCGCCATTGGTGTTTTAGTTCCTGGAGAAGAAGGAAGGATTGAAAGGTGCAAATGGGGGCTTTTAGAGGGATCATATTTGTTATAAGAGTTTCAAAAATACTAAATTACCATAATGCCTTTTGTTTTCTAGGTAAAAGGACAGAATTGCCCAAGTCAACTACAAAAGTTTGCCCCAGGGGTTTAATTGAATCAAATTGACAACGTCAGAGACTGAAGTGTTGAATTTTTTGAAATAGGGACTGAACCTGCGAGCGGGTGTTAACCTCGGGGACTGAAACTGTACTTTACTCTTATTATTATTAATATTATAATTATTGTTATTATATTATTTGTTTAACATATTGAAAAAATTATAAACAATAAGCTAGGCTCATGGGCCGTTCGTTTGATAAGTGAAGTTGGGGCTCATGCTCTAACTTGTGTTTTGGGCTCGTTTATTTAACAACCTTATTTTTAGGCTCGAGCTTGTTTAAGCTCAACTTGATTTAGCTTTAACAAATCGATCTCAAATAGCTCATGAATGGCTGACTTGCTTGCTTGTTTACACCGCTAACCTTGATCGTCATTCACTTGAAGAAGCATAACCAAATGAACGAAATATCTTCTTCTAATCTTGACATGTTTGATGATTATTTTGTGCTAAATCGTAAAATCATGCATGTCAATCAAACACTGTAGGGTAAACCCAAAATAGATGAAAGTTGTGTATGGAAATTATCTAATTAACTAACAACACAATAATCTGACCCGTCAAATTGAGAAGCCAAGGCACATGCACACACATCACTTGGGTGGTCATTGCTATACTCAGGAAACTCTGAACATAAGAGTTCGTTCAAATTTGAATAACCGATTCGATAATAACCCCTGATTTCAGCCAATATTTAATCAAAACAGTCGTACATCTATCTTTGAGGATAACTCTGGGTGCATATGGTTTAAATTAATCATGAGTTTAAACTTTTGAATGTTACATTCAAATTTGCAGCTTTAGTTTAAGACCAATTAACCTCCTTACTGCAAAATCCAACTGTGAATCTTCTCAGTATCAGTAAGCCTTTTTGTGTGCTCATTAAAATATAAAATAAAATAATTTAAGAAAGGCGAATTGGAAATAAATAATCCCACCTAACTCAATTTGACCGATAATAATCCCAAGTCAGTTATTGACCGATAATAATCCGAACTGGTCAATTTTTTTTGTAAAATAGTCCGCCGTTAAAATAACTTAACGGAGTTAAGTTTTTTTTTCCGAATTACAAACCGATGTTTTAGGGCTTTTGATTAGAACTAGGATACGAGTCGATTGATGTAAAACTTACCTCGAAATTGTGCTCGAAATGGCTTGATTTTTGTTAATTGGAAGTTTAAACACTCGAATTGAAGCACCGTTTTCATGGGTTGGGACAGTACGAGGTATGTTTTACATCAGTCGACTCGTATCATCGTTCTGATCAAAAGCCCTAAAACATCGGTTTGTAATTCGGAAAAAAAACTTAACTCCGTTAAGCTATTTTAACAACGGACTATTTTACAAAAAAAAAAAAATAAAAAAAATTGACCAGTTCGGATTATTATCGACCAATAACTGAGTTGGGATTATTATCAACCAAATTGAGTTTGGTGGGATTATTTATTTGCAATTTGCCTTTAAGAAATTAGAACAAAATATTTATAAGTTGGTTGTAGTCTATTTTGACCCTTGTTTTATGTACATGATAAAATAGTAGGTAGAAAATAATTTGTGTGATGGGAGGCCACCCATCTAGATGAACAATAATAGGTAAATAAGACCTAATAATATTTTAATCTTTATATTGTCTCAATCCTTTCATTTTTAAATATGTACATTATTTATTGTATTAGGAAGTTTCCTACATATGCCTTTTCTTTGAGGGGTGGATTTCTCAAGTATTCACTATATCTCACCTACTCAAAACCACATCTCTCTTTTTGGATCTGATTTACATTGCTAGCTTTTGTACCAATTCAAACCATTCAAGAAACATATACAAACAAAACTAATATAGTCCTTTTGCTTTATAAAAGACAATGTTGGATTGGGGCCCGGTTTTTGTTTCAGTGGTATGGTACTCTTCGTGTTGTTCACACTAGGGTTACTGTTTCAGCTCCCAGGACAAAGGCGTTGTGTTGAGTTTGGCAACTTTCAAACGAGTGGAGCAACCGTCTTGATACACACATTGGTTTTCTTTGGCTTCATATGTCTCTTCATGTTTCCCGTTAAGATCCATCTCTACGTTAGCTAATTAAAACCGAAAAGATCACAATTATGTCTGATTTTTACGTTTTCAAATTGTTTGTTGAATTTCTAATGTTTTTGCACTTGCTTTTGTTTTGATGAAAATTATAAGAAAATATCAAGTTGTCAGCTTGGATGTCACTTAAAAACGTTTGTGTTAGGACATATTCACTACAAGAAAATGAAGCTAACGCAACTCTGATAAAGTGTTACATTAGGCATTGTAAAGGTTACATTAGGCCTAATGCAACCTTTTAACAAAAGTTGCGTTAGGCGAAGTTGCATTAGATCTATGCAACCTTTTTGTTAGATAATGCAACTTTTTTTTAAAAGGTTGCATTTAGTATTCAAATGCAACTTTTTTATAATGTAACCTTTTTTACAAGCTAGTGCAACTTTTTACTTTTAAATGCAACCTTTGATGCGCGAAATGCAACCTTTACTACACTAAAAGCAATTTTTGTTTCACTCAAATGCAACCATTTTTTACATCAAATGCAACGCTTTTAAAGATTTTGGTTATAACAAATGCAACCTTTTTTTACAATCAAATACAACTCCATATGTACTAAAATTTATATTATTATCTCAATTACACCAATACAATAGTAAGAAAAAAACAAAAGATACCCTTATATATATTAACATATGTCCAAACTCAATATTACAATGTAATCAAAATAAAAATAAAGGTGTCAATTACAATGGAAAAGGCAATATAAGAAATAGGTTGCTGGGTTTGATAATAAAACCTTCCAAACAGCCTTGTGATGCTACTGATTTGCGGGTTTTTTCCTATGCTTGGAGCAGTATGAGATATTATATATGTCTGATGTTATTTTACATGAACAATTTGGCAGTTTGGTTGCCGTTTGTATTGTCCATTGAGCTTTATGTCCTTCCATAACTCCTCGGGAAGCTTGTGAACAAGAGATTCTTCATTGACTTCCTATTTTCTTTTGTTCATAGAGTGTCACACCTTCCTTCAGATCTTCAGGAAGCATCTTGTGGGACATCCATACCTCCGCATCCCTCCTTTTTACCCTCATTTCTACTCTTAATATCATTGAGTAAAGATATCTATGTTGCACCAACCAAAACAATCAAAATAAATATGTGCATATATAGTTCAATAACACAATGTGTATGCAAGATATAAAAACATTTCCCACTTACATGTTGCCTAGAAGAAGAAATTAGAATAATACCTGTCCAAGAACCCCATAAGTAGGTACTTGTCTTGAGGTTTTGACCAAGCGAGCTAACTGATTGAAAAATAATAAAATGCTTATTACCAGAGTTATTTAATATGGTTGAAAAGGTTTGCAACTTGTGTTAAAAAATGCATAATCCCCCATACGGTTTTCACCACAGTATGGAGACGTTATATCACAATTCATGTTATCCTTGCATGTAGCAAGCCAACAGTCATCAGCCCTATCTACAGAGAACAAGCACCAGAAGAATCCAATCACCTGAAACATCCATAAATATGTTATGTTGGATCAGTTCTGTTTAAACATGATGGAAAACATGAAATCATACCTGTTACAGCCAACAGTGTAGAGGAGAATCCAGTGAGAGAAGAAGCCATAGAGTTCGACATCTTTGTCAAGGTGATCTGGTTCCTCCTTAGGGTGCAAACTGATGATGGTGATGATGAAACCGAATAAGGGAGTTCGGTTATGGAGAAGAGGTCGATTATGATGTTATTAGAATTAGGTTATGTGTCTAAGTGTGTAACCTTTTAACCTCTACTGCTCTACATAAGTCTCCTTATATAAGCACCCAAGAGGAAACCTAATTAGTTAATAAGGGTAATATGGTCCATCAACAATTACCAACTAATTATTTAATAGGTTGTTATATATTTTGATCTATATAATGTAAATGATTATAATGGCTACTAGATTAAATATTAAGACATAATATATTTAATTTTACATTCTCCCACTTAGCCGAGTAATCATTTACTATGAGTATTAGATAAGCCTGATCAAGAGTTAACACTCATTTTAGCCTTAAACAAGTACTATAGCAGAGAAATACAGTCGTTGAATCATTATACGACTCAGGACCCCCATTAGTCATACTATAGCCTTAATTTAAAACCTAATCGTCATGATCAAAATACGCATAAGCCCTTTGTTTTATTTGTAACTTTATTTGTCTATATGCCATTATACCGGTTGAACATATTCTAAGAGACATACAAAAATCAAACTGAGGAAATTTCATTAATTATAAAACATAAGCTAGTACAATATGCTTAAATAAGGTCTTTACTAAATCACATATTCCAAACATGTTCTTCTTAAACCTTAGGAGGGAGACCTTTAGTCATCGGATCCGCAAGCATATCTTTAGTACTAATATACTCAATACAAAGATTATTTTCCTCAACTCGTTCACGTACGAACAAATATTTTGTATCGAGATATAAACCAGCTCCAGTCGAACTGTTACTATTCGAGAAACTAACGGCAGCTGAATTATCACAGTAAAGCTTCAATGGTCTAGAAATGGAATTGACGATTTTGAGTCCAGTGATCAGATTTCTAAGCAACATTCCATGACAGGTTGCGTTATAAACAGCAATATACTCTGCCATCATTGTGGAAGTTATGGTCAACTGTTGTTTATAACTCTTCCATGAGATGGGTCCGCCTGCTAACATAAAGATATAGCCCGAAGTGGATTTCTTGTCATCTTTGCATTTGGCAAAGTCAGAATCAGAATAGCCTACCACTTCTAAATGATCACTTCTTCTATAAGTCAGTTTATAGTCTTTCGTCCCTTGCAGATATTGAAGTACCTTCTTAGCTGCTTTCCAGTGATCTAGGCCAGGATTAGTCTAATAATGGCCTAGCATTCCAGCAATATAAGCGATATATGGGTGAGTACAGACTTGAGTAGACATCAGGCTCCCGATTACTGACGCATAAGGTATCTGGCTCATTTGCTCCTTCTCAACCTCTGTTGTCGGACAATATAATGAACCGAAAACATCTCCCTTAACTACTAGAGCGACGGAGGGTTTGCACTGTTACATGTTATAACGTGTAAGGACACGATCTATGTAAGCCTTTTGAGACAATCCTAAGATCCCTTTGTGTCTATCTAGGTGAATTTCGACGCCAATGACATAAGAAGCATCTCCGAGATCCTTCATGTCGAAGTTATGCGAGAGTAACCGCTTCGACTCATGCAACATGTCTAAACTATTAGTTGCCAATAGAATATCATCTACGTAAAGGACAAGTATAGTAAAGTTGCTCCCACTCATCTTGAGGTAGGTGCATTGATCCACTTGATTCTTCATAAAGCCTTGTTTCTTCATGACTTCATCAAACTTGAGGTACCACTGACGTGATGCTTGTTTTAACCCATAAATGGATTTCTTCAACTTACAGACTAGATGCTCCTAACCTTCAGGTTTAAAGCCTTCGGGTTATTTCATGTAAACATCTTCGTCTAAGTCTCCGTTAAGGAAAACGATTTTAACGTCCATTTGATGCAACTCTAAATCAAAATGAGCTACTAGAGCATGACGATCCTTAATGAATCTTTACGAGAGACAGGTGAAACCGTCTCTTGATAATCAATTCCCTCTTTCTGAGTGTAGCCCTTTGCAACCAATCTCGCTTTGTAGCGTTCAACGTTCCCATTCGGATCCAGTTTTGTTTTGAACACCCATTTACATCCTATGGGTTTGACTACGTTGGGTAATTCTACCAAATCCCAAACGTTATTTTTCTTCATGGATTCAAGCTCATCAATCATTGCTTTATTCCATTAAGAAGACTGATCACTGCTAATGGCTTCATTGTAAGAGATAGGATCATTGAGCTTTCCGGGATCCATTTCAGTCAGGTAGGTAACATAATCATCCCAATTAGTAGGCCTTCTAAGCCTAGATGACCACCTGAGTGGATTATCGGGTTCAGCGTTGTCTTGGTTATAAGCGTTTGATGTGCCTTCGTCATGAGGTATAATGGGTTCTGATTGTGGAGATAAATTTGGAGTTGGTGCAGTAGCTTCAGGTACAGTAGGTGCATTGGGTACAAGAGGAGTAATCGGAGTAATGGTAAGCGACGAGTCTCCCCCCCCACGTCTTGTACTTCTTGCAATTCTTCATAAGGGTTGGTACTGCTCCAACTGACCATGAAATCCTCCAGGAACGCAGCACCCTTGGTTTCAACAATACGGGTGACATGGGAAGGACAATAGAAATGATAACCCTTTGAATTATCAGGATAGCCGATAAAGAAACAGGTGACTGTTTTAGGGTCATGTTTCCTTAGGAAAGGATTGTAAAGTTTTGCTTCAGCAATGCAGCCCCATACTTTCATACATTTAAGACTCGGTTTCCTTCCTGTCCAAAGTTCATAAGGAGTTTTAGGGACAGACTTAGAAGGAACTCTATTGAGTATATGAACAGCTGCTTTTAACGCTTCAGTCCAGAGGAATAATGGTAAATTAGTGTTGGCTAACATACTGCGCACCATGTTCATAAGGGTATGGTTTCTTCTTTCAGCGACACCATTCTACTGAGGTGTACCAGGCATGGTGTATTGGTTCACAATCCCCTGGCCCTTACAAAACTCATAAAATGGACCAGGAGCTTGACCCACATTAGTATGTCTTTCATAATATTCACCGCCTCTATCTGATCTCACAACTTTCATCTGACGATCTAATTGCTTTTCAACTTTAGCCTTATAATCTTTAAAAGTTGTAAGAGATTCAGATTTTTCCTTAATAAGATACAAGTACATGTAACGAGAATAATCATCAATGAAAGTGATAAATGAAGTATGTCCTGTTATGCCAGCGATTTGGTAGGGACCACTAATGTCAGTGTGAATGAGTTCTAATAAATTAGAGCTCCTTGTGGCACCTTTCTTATTCGCTAATGTCATTTTACCTTTAAGACATTTGACACATGTTCCAAAATCAGAGAAATAGAGAGGAGGTAAGACTTCATCCTTTATGAGACAATTTTATCGTTCTCTTGAGATGTGGCCTAAACGCTGATGCCACAACATGGATGAAGTCTCTAAGTCTCGTTTCTCTTTCATCTTTGTGAGTGATTCATTAATGTTATATGACAACAAAGATTTGGAAAAATTATCATCTAGTTCTAATCTATAGAGACCACCATCCAGAATACCAATACCATAAAGAACAGAATCATAGAGGATAGAGAGTTTGCGATGACCATGGGAAACAATAAAACCGTCCATGTCTAACTTTGGTACAGATACAAGGTTCCGAGTTACCTCAGGAACATATAAGGTATCATAAAGTTTAATACATAAACCAGTTTTCATAAATAATTGTAATGTTCCAATGGCCTTCACTTCTAATTCTCGATCATCCACAACCTTAAGCGTTCTTTGGTTTCTTTCCAGCTTCCGGATTGTAAGGAATCCCTGAGTTGAATTGGTAACATGAACCATAGAACCAGAATCAAACCACCAAGAATTAGCAGGAACATTTAAATTATGGGACTCAAGTATCATAAATAATCGTTACCTTTCTTAGCCAGCCACTCCTTAAAGTCAGGGCATTCCTTCTGCATATGTCCTGCCTTTTTACAGAACTTGTAGTGGATTCTGCCTAAGGAGTTCTTAGAGCTGGAAGGTGCACTTGTATTGGGATTGGGCCTTTGGACTTTTGAAGCATCCTTCCTCTGATGATTGTTCTTCCTCTTCTTAGAGTTGGAGGTGGTGAAGTTAGCAACATCACTAGTGCGATCCATCCTCATACGCTCTTCCTCCTGTACGCACATAGCGACCAACTCACTCATCGTCCATTTGTCCTTCTGAGTGTTGTAATTGATCTTGAATGCTTCAAAGGACAAAGGAAGCAAAGTAATGATGAAATGAATGAGGAAACCATCACTGATCTCCATTTGCAGCCCCTTCAGATTATTGGCCATGTCATTCATCATCATGATGTGCTCGCGGATGCCGCTCCTCCCATCATACTTAGTTGTCACCAGCTTGAGAATAAGGGTACTAGCGTGTGCTTTAGACGTCCCCTTGAACTGCGCCTCCACAGAAGCCATGTAGGTTTTAGCATCTTCAGAATCAGGAATGGCTCCTCTGATTGCATTGCTTATGGACTGCTTCATGAACATGAGAGACATGCGGTTACACCTAGTCCATTTTTCATGAGTCAACTGCTTAGCAGCAGTACTTTGAGGAGTAAGGTCCCCTGGCTTATTCTCTCTTAGAGCATAGTCAAAGTTCAGCAATCCAAGCGTAAGCATGAGAGCATCCTTCCATGCAGCAAAGTTATCACCAGTCAAAGGTGGAATCCCGCAACTGGGAGCTGATAGTGGAAATAAGATGAGCAAGTTATGATACTAGGGAAGAAGTCCTAATGTGATCTAAGGGCACGCTATACTAAGGCAGGCATAAATAATGACCATTTTAATTATGAAGCTGTGATATTGTCTATTACTAACATCAAAATAATAGACTTAGTAAAGTTCTACTTAAACGAAGACAAATCAGCTTTGGCCAGAAGTGTAATCATTTAAGCATGTGTGCAAAGTGTTTGTGACAAATCAGCTTTGGCCAGAAATGGAACAATCACTTTAGTTATGCACTTGTTAAGCATGCTATACATGAAAGAATTAAATCAGCTTTGGCCAGATATTAAGACTTTCAAGTTTGTTATGCACACTTAACATAGCTTTCGTAATACTTGAACGATAAGTAGATGTATCAAATCAGCTTTGGCAAGAAATGATACATCAAAAGCTCATTCAAGTTAAGCTATTTTGGTTTTGTAAAACATTATTTGCTTCTGATAAATTAACTAAGTATTTACAAAAACCAATTATTTAATAGCAAACCACCTGTTAGCGCGGATCGAACTAAACAGCCTAAATTAATGAGGTTTCGAGTGAGATCTCGACTTAGTTATGAGGTCTCGAGTGAGATCTCGAGTCCAGTCTCGACTCATCTTGTAACATTGTGAGGTCTCGACTCATTAAGGTCTCGAGTCGCAACCTCAGTGTCTCGAGTCGTAATCATGTGTCTTTAAAAACATGCACATTTCATGGTATAATATTTTTCTTATGAATAACAATGTTGTGGCCGACGAGGCGATGATCATATTGCACGAAAAATTACGATGAGAGCAAGAGACGATCGACTTAGGGTAACGACATGAAATATTGAGGCGATAAGCTGCCTGTTGTTTATCGGTTTAGGGTTTAACTTTTAGAATTGATATTACTTTTTTTATTGGCATGGTTGATCTAGTACGTATAGATGTACTTGTAAATTTGTATATAGTGAACCAAAATCTAATATAGTGGTATATATAAAACTATAAATTTAATTTATATTTAAGTATATATGTATGTGTAATGTGTGTATATATATAGGTGTGTGTGTATATATGTATAATTTACATGTGTGTATATGTATGTGTATATACATGTTATATATGTATGTGTATATGTATGTGTATATGTATATGTATATGTATATGCATGTTATATATGTATGTGTATATGTATGTGTATATGTATATGTATATGTATATGTATATGTATATGTATATGTATACTAATTAAAAATAATAATTCGAGCCGAACCGAGCCGAGCGGACCTTTGCTCATACTTGGCTCGTTTACAAACCGAGCCGAGCGGAGCGGTTCGTTTACAACCGAGCGTCAAATCGAACGAGCATTTTTCGAGCAATTTCCGAACGAGCGTCGAGCGAGCGACGAGCGGCTAGCGATTTGAAAGGCCCTAATCTCCACAATATCCAGGTAATAAAGCATTCCAAACAGACAAACAACAGTTACTATAATACCAATTGACAATATGTCTTTGATAAAGTACGAGCACAACAATTACTATAAAAATAGTGATCACTCAACTCACCTTTTCCAAACACAGGTAGGGGTGCACACGAATAGAGAGCTTAAGCTAGCTCAAGCCCGAGCCCAAGCTTTGCTTATCGAGTTTTAGCCAACTTGTGAGTTTAAACAAGCCTACTGTTTATATTTTTTAATTTATATATAAAATATATATTTAAACAATAATTGTTTAACATAAAATTATGAAAAAAAATTAACTAAATTATATATTAAATAATAATTATACTAACTAATTTATAAATAATAAACAAGCCGAACTCGAGCTTGAAAAACTACCTACGACCCAAGCTCAAGCTTCAAGGTTCCATAAGTTAAATGAGCTCGAGCTCAAGCCTAGTCAACCACAGACTCAACTCGGGCCAGCTTGTTTGCACCCCTAATAAGAGCATAAACAAAAACAACATAGAAAGATTTTATCTTTTACAATCATCAGTTTATCCCCTTATAAATCAATTCTATAGTCGCCAGAACCAATCACCGATCACACGTTATATTTAATCTAATAATACGGTACAAGAACAAGAAAATAGAATATGTACCAAGAAACACAAACAGGACAAAAAATGGGGCAAGTTTATCATGTTACTGAATCAGATAGAACATATGAATATTTAGAGACAAACTTAGAATTGGAATGGCGCAATATATTTCCATACAGTTGCAAATCAATATGATTACTTCAGATGTAAATCAAAAGAAGGAACTTGACCACTTAACGTACAAAGATTAAAATAATGAGTGTCATTCAAAAATCCAAGATTTATCAACAACATATTTTCTTTGAGAAAATAAAAAAGCAAATAGCTTGTCGATGAAGAGTTGATGTCATGAAAAAACATAATGGTTTTGACTTTAACCTTTAATTTAATGGGCAATTCATATAATTAAACCATAATATAGATAATTCGAATACAAAAGTCTTTAAGACTGCGGGGAGTGGAGGGACTTGGGTTGGGGGCATTGCTCGACACGTGGCGAGGGTGGGATCATCAAGCTTATGGTGAAAAATGAGGGGTGTGGTGTGGCGTGGCTAGCCATGTGAATTTTTTTTAATTAATGTAGCCAACCAAAACCAGCCTTATTAAACCAGCCAACCAAAGCAAGCCAAATCACCCTACATAGAAAGAGAACAATATTTGATGAAAAAAATACTTTAACATAAACACAATTGAAGAAAAGACTAGCAGAGCGAGTCTACCGTGAAGGCATCCATGTGATCTCTAGACAATTCCTCTGCAACAATGAAATCATTAGTGAATTCCTACAACAGATTCAGAAATCTCCATATAAGAAATTAGCAAATGCATTTAAATGGAAGTTTAAACACTCGAATTGAAGCACCGTTTTCATGGGTTGGGGCAGTATTTCGAGATAAGTTTTACATCAATCGACTCGTATCATCGTTCTGATCAAAAGCCCTAAAAAATCGGTTTGTAATTCGGAAAAATTTTTAACTCCGTTAAGCTATTTTAACAGCGGACTATTTTACAAAAAAAAAAAAAAATTTGACCAGTTCGGATTATTATGACTTGGGATTATTATCGACCAAATTGAGTTAGGTGGGATTATTTATTAAGACATTAGAACAAAATATTTATAAGTTGGTTGCAGTCTATTTTGACCCTTGTATGATAAAATAGTAGGTAGACAATAATTTAGTGTGATGGAGGGCCATCCATCTAGATCAACAATAATAGGTGAATAAGACCTAATAATATTTAATCTTTATATTGTCTCAATCCTTTCATTTTTAAATATGTACATTATTTATTGTATTAGGAAATTTCCTGCATATGCCTTTTCTTTGAGGGGTGGATTTCTCAAGTATTTACTGTATCTCAACTACTCAAAACCACATCTCTCTTTTTGGATCTGATTTACATTGCTTGCTTTTGTACCAATTCAAACCATTCAAAAAACACATACAAACAAAACTAATATAGTCCTTTTGCTTTATAAAATACAATGTTGGATTGGGGCCCGGTTTTTGTTTCAGTGGTACTCTTCATGTTGTTCACACCAGGGTTACTGTTTCAGCTCTCATGACAAAGGCGTTGTGTTGAGTTTGGCAACTTTCAAACGAGTGGAGCAACCGTCTTGATACACACATTGCTTTTCTTTGGCTTCATATGTCTCTTCATGTTTCCCGTTAAGATCCATCTCTACGTTAGCTAATTAAAACCGAAAAGATCACAATCATGGCTGATTTTTACGCTTTCAAATTGTTTGTTGAATTTCTAATGTTTTTGCACTTGCTTTTGTTTTGATGAAAATTATTATTACTATATATTAATTTTATAAATGAAATGAACAGTGGTTTTATTATATTATATTATAATAATATATTAATATAATCATAATAATTACTATTATTTAAATTACTTTCTCGGTTGGATAAGGTTTGTGCCAACCAATACTGGTATCGAAAATACAGGTACGGTCCGGTTCATTATCGGTACATTATTACTATATATTAATTTTACAAATGAAATGAACAGTGGTTTTATTATATTATATTATAATAATATATTAATATAATCATAATAATTACTATTATTTAAATTACTTTCTCAGTTAGATAAGGTTTGTGCCAACCAATACTGGTATCGAAAATACAGGTACGGTCCGGTTCATTATCGGTACAAGAAGGTAAAAATCGGCACCAGCCTAATACAAAAAACGTCAAAAGTCGGTACCGGATTGAGTTTGAAAATCTTTTAGTTCGGGAAATTCGGTACTGCTACACGGTACCAATTGCTCATCCCTGATCATGGGTGCCGTACAAACAACAACGGTATCATACAGCTTTTCTTGTTGATTTTCTTCAACTTTTAATGATTTCTTTTTTTAGTTTCAGGGGTAGGGATAAGCTCGGTGGCAACCGATACCGAAAATACCGGTTACGGTACCGCCATATGAAGGTAAAAATCGGTAGCGAACCGGTACTGGAAACGCCAAAAGTCGGTACCGAATTGGTACTTAGGATCCTTCGGTTTGGGAAATTCGCTACCGGTACCCAGTATTATTTGCTCATCTCTGACCACGGGTTTCATACGAACAACATCTTTAACATACAACTTTTTTTGGTTGATTTTCTTTCGGTTATTTTTTAATGTTTTTTATATTTTCTTTTTAATCTTGTTAGTGCTTCCGCGTGCAACGCGCTCGTAGTGATTTCAAAACACATATAAACACAGACTAAATAACAAAAGAAGTTCGCCGCAACGCGGCTAGGGTGATAAACCTAGTTATAAGAAAATATCAAGTTGTTAGGATGTTAGCTTGGATGTCACTTAAAAAACTTTTGTTTTAGGACATATTTGATATGTGTCCGCTTACTATTAATGCATAATGATATGATGGGTTTACTACTAATGCATAATGATATGATGGGTTATATTTGTTTGACACAATACTTTAAAGGATTATTGGATTTTAATAATCCTAAGTTTCACCTGTTGGCCGATAATAATTCAAGTTTTAAAAATTCCGTCCAATAATCCCAACTTGTAAAAGTTTGGCCGCCATTGATCCTTTTCTAACATATGTGCACTTAAATCAATTAAGGAGTCTCTAGGTGTAGTTGAATCTATTGAGGAGACCATATTCTTACATGTTTGAAAAGGATCAATGTCGGCCATACTTTTACAAGTTGGGATTATTGGAGGGAATTTTTAAAGTTGGAATTATTATCGGCCAACAGATGAAACTTAGGATTATTAAAATCCAATAACCCTACTTTAAATGATATTTAGGAATTAAGGTTTGTTATCTCGCTTTTTATGTCCCGAATTATACGTCATAATACCGTAAATGATATTTGGGGATCATAATAATTTTAGTATGGTTGTTAGTGGGAAAAGGTATTAGTTAATTAAAGAATACATGGGGAATCATATATGAGGATTCTTTTAAAGTGAACAAATTTTATAGATAAATGTGTATTTTGGTTAAATTATATGGATGAAGAAAAAGGTTCAATTGTGAATGCTCTTACAAACACACCCTCACTGCTTCGACCCATTTCACCACGATCACCCGCTCCTTTTTCTGACAACCCCCCCCCCCCCCCCAAATTGGTCCTCATTCCCACCGGTGACGATCGCCTAATAGGACCCTAAAGGTCCAGTACACGCTGACTTTTGACATGTCCGTCACTATGCCACAGTCTTAACTTCACAAACACCGCAACATCCACCGCCGACGATCTGGAGATCTACGAATTCCTATTCTGTTCCTGTCCGTTTTGGCAATTATTATCAAACCCTTTGTTCATACTCGATATCAAGTCCCAATCATATATATCAAACAAACATAAAATTATGGCTAACTCCCACAATATTATCAGATCAAGAAAACTACTTAAAAACTTGATTCTTACAATCCCTACCCAATACGCGGTATATTTATACAGTAACTAGGATTGTCCACACATTTATCCTAAAGACATCCAAACCTAACTCGTTTAGGATACTTTAAAAAAAAAAGATAATTATCTAATCAATTAACTAGGACATAATAATTACAATTAATTATTAAATCACAAACACATTTAATAATCTACAATTGTCCACACCTTGAAACCCTCACGTCAAATCGGTTTCATCGTTTGGAATTCCCAACATGACACATATTGAGATTTGTGTCTTTACTCAGAATCGAAATCAGGTCTCGTGTATTTTAATTATATTGATTCTAACATTTTTTTTTGAAACGTACTTCATAAACAAACCGCCGACTCAAACCGGGCCGACAAAACACAACAAACAGGACAACCTACATATTTACAAAAGAAACCCAATCTTTCCAATCTACCTCTTTGAAACTAGATCTATTTGAAAACAAAAAATGACTCAATGCTTTAACTTCACTCAAAATACTATCAATTTTAACCGGAGAGTTAGAAAATTTGAAATTGTTCCTCGCCCGCCACAAGCTCCAACAAACAATCATAATATACCTTGCACTGCAACCTTTTTTTCTAGCCGAAACTCTTAAATTATCATGAAAACTCAGGAGATCCTTGATTGAGACAGCGAAGATTTGCGGAATCTTGCACCAAGAACTTACCCCGTTCCAAATAATAGCCGCCACCCTACAGGCAATGAACACATGATCCACCGATTCTTCTTCTGAATTGCACAACGGACAAGTGACGTCTTCGATATCAATGTTCCTCTTTCTCAAAGCTTCACCAGTCGGGAGCTTGTTCATCTCCATCCTCCACACATGGATATTACATTTAGACGGAACCCAACGACACCAATCCATAACGAACCACGAGACTGTAGAGTTATCACTAAACAGTAGTCGTTTGGCCGATTTAAACGAGAATTCTTCATTAGTTCCGGCCAGCCATGACCATTGATCCTTACCCACTGCACATCGCACTTCGGCCAGCAACAAACAGAGCCGCTGTACACTGTCCGACAAATCCGAAGCTAGCAATGAGGACCTCCATGCCCAGTTAAAAGTCAGCCCATCTCCTTGGCCCAAGAGTCTATCCGCCACCTTACATTTTTTGACAACCTCCAAAGAAAAAAGCTCCGGGAATCTCAATTTAAGCGGCTCGTTTATGATCCAAGTATCCAACCAAAAAGAAATGTCTTCTCCATTCCTTACCTCTCCTTTAATGAAATTTCGTAACGGTTGCCCTCCCACTTTGGAATTAATAAAAACTTTAGCTATGTTGCTCCACACACCACTAAGAGACCTTTTAAAGTTAATGGATTCCCACCCCACTCTACTCGAATGAAGCGAATCAATCACCTTCTTCCAAAGGTTGTTGCCCTCCGTCTTGAAACGCCAACCCCATTTCGTTAAAAGAGAAATATTGACCTCTCTTAACTTACAAAGCCCTAAGCCTCCTTCTTTTTTATGACGAGCCACCCGATCCCACTTTACCCAATGCATTTTTCTTTCTTCCACCGAACCTCCCCAAAGAAAGCTTTTAATCATAGATTCCAAATCCGAAAGAACCTTTTTCGGGGCTTTATAAAGGGAAAAATAATAGGTCGGTAAACTTTCCAACACCGACTTAATAATAACAACTCTTCCTCCTATAGACAAGAGATGCGATTTCCATTTGGCAAGACGACTCCTAAACGTCTCGTACATCGGACTCCAATTATTAACCCGGTTCATGTTGGCTCCGACAAATAAACCAAGATATTTAAAAGGAAGGACGTCTGGGTTACATCCGAATTCATTAGCCAAAGCTCCAATATCCTCCAAACTAACACCGATACCATAAAGATTAGACTTGTTAACATTAATCTTGAGACCCGAACATAAATAGAAGCACCGAAGGATTCTCATGACGTTACCTAATTCTTCTTTAGACCAATCCCCCAACACGATGGCGTCGTCCGCATAAAGAAGATTGGACATAACCGACCCATTATTAGGCGTAGGAATGCCTTTAATCACTCCCACCTCCAAAGCCCGAGAGATCATACGAGAAAGGCCTTCCATCACAACAAGAAATAGGAACGGAGAAAGTGGATCACCTTGCCTCATACCTTTTTCACATCGAAATTGAAACGTCGGGGCCCCATTCACTAGGATCGACGACCTAGCTGACGAGAGAATGCCCATAACCCATTTGCACCAAACACTCAGAAAGCCCATATGACGAAGAATATTAACCACAAAGGGCCACCTAACATTATCATAGGCCTTTTCGAAATCAATTTTGAGAAAGAAAGCACTCTTTTTCGTCTTTTTGATCCAAGTGATAAGTTCATTAATGATGAGCGGCCCATCGAGAATATATCTCCCGGATAAGAACGCCGATTGTGAATCGGAAATCACACCATCCAACACTTTTCTCATACGGTTGGCAATAACTTTAGAAATCACTTTGCTAATAACTCCAACCAAATTAATAGGCCTAAAGTTGCCAAGGGAGACCGGGTCCTTGACCTTGGGAACTAGGGCGATAAACGACGAATCGCAACCATTACTTATTTCTCCAATTTCATGGACCCTGGAAAAGATCCGAGCGAAGTCGTCATCAAATAATTCCCAAAAGTGCTTAATAAAGCTGAAATTCATACCGTCCGGGCCCGGGGCCCGATCGTCCCCACATTGAGCCACCGCTTCTTTGATTTCCGAAATCGAGAAAACCTCCACCAACAAGTTGCTTTCGGACTCCGAAATCTTTTTGAAATCAATATCCGTCAATCCTGGCCAGTTATATGTTCCTCCCTTGAACCTCGGAAAAACGAGAAAATCTCCTTTTTAATAACGGAAGGTTTAGTGCACCACTCTCCATTAACGTTAAGCTCATGAATAAAGTTCGAGGATTTTCTATTGTTAACAAGAGCATGGAAAAACTTTGAGTTTTCATCCCCCCCTATAGCCCACTTAACTCGAGATCTTTGAAAAAGATCCGCACTCCTTCTATTTTCCGCCTCATTAATAACTTTCTTATTTTCTGCCAAAATCCATTCCTCGTCTTCAGAAAGATCCCTGTTTTCTAATTCCATCTCCAAAGCTTCTAACTCGGACAAAGCCGCAATCTCACTCTCCCGTTCCTTAAGTAAGAACTCATCTCTCCACTTTTTGACCGCGGACCTAATAGCTGCGAATTTCTGCAATAAACAAGAATCCGGGGGCTCAAAAGGCACAAAACCTTCCAACGAACTCCGCACCGCCTCCTCAAAACCCACCCTACCAATCCAAGAATCGAAAATCCTAAATGGACGATGCCCAAAATTTAGATTCACAAGCTCCAATAAAATAGGACAATGATCTGATTTATAACCTTGAATAACTCTCACACATGCAGCCGGCCACCTATTGAAAAAAACCGGACAAACCAGAAACCGGTCTAATTTGCTAAGTTTTTTTTCCGTTATCTCTAACGCAAGTGAATCTCCTTCCTTGCATAGGATATTCCAAAAGGTCATTGCTGAAAATAAATTCATTAAAGTTATTAGCACATACCACTTTGAACTTAGAGCGCTTTCTTTCCTCCTCCGATCGCACCGCATTAAAATCTCCCGCCAGAACCCACTCTCCGACAGCCGGATCAATGAGCTCGGAGATCTCGTCCCATAAACTTTTTTAGCCACTGTGCTCTGAGGAGCGTAAATGTTAACGAGATTAATGGGATTACCGTTACCCACTACCGAGCCTCTGATAAGCAAGAAATGTCTGTTCTTGACAACCTTCTCAATCTTGACAACCTTCGGATCCCACATCCAGATTAAACCTCCTGAGTGCCAATCGAGTCCACACACGCAAACTCGAAATTCCTGTTCCCCCAAAAATTAGCAAGCAAATCCAAAGAAACTGAGTCAGACAACGTTTCTTGCAAGGCAATCAAACCAATATTATTCTTCCTCCGAATGTCTTTCACCTAAGCGACCTTTCCTCCTCCTCTAATACCCCTGATATTGAAAGACAATATATTCATTGATGACCACCATTAAAACCTTCTTCTTCCACAACTTCACATATGAGCTTTTCATGGTTGTTCATACAAACACCCACCACTTTCCCGATTTTAATCCTGGCTTCCACTTCATCAGACAGAGCTAGATCTGCCGCCTCATCAGGAGCATTCCTCCGGATCGATCTTCTCGCTTACATCGATCCCCTCCCCAGTGTCAGCAGGAGCATTCCTGTGCGTACGATTCTCCTCCTGACCTTCCTCATTAGAGTTCACCACTCGATTTATGAATACCTCATTATGAAGGTCCTCTGTTAGATCATCTGCCTGTAAATTGAGGTCAAACTGGAATTCACCGGAATCCCTGGATCTCTTCCGTGGTCTTTCTCCCGAAGATGGACTTTGGATACCCTTATGTCTCAAAACACCGGATCTAGGCCTTAATCTAACTTTGTGTTTGGTGGGCCTGTTCCAATTATCTGAGTTAAAAAAGTAAACCCCATTCTTATTTAAAACTGGCCCACTAACATTTTGAGACCCCACCTCATTAGAAACCTGGATGTGAACAACCTGGGGATTAGGAGCTAATAGAGAAACATCATCATTATTTCTCTCTCCACCCTCTGGAACCGAACCGTTGCCACATTCCCCAAGTTTTTCTCTCTCTACCGACCTTTCATGCACACGAGAATTTCCATGCAGCTCTGAACTATCCAGCTTCCCCTCCTTCGGATCCTCCTTGAGACTTGCCGGCGGTTCTTCATGATCATCAAACAGAAACTGGGATGATACTTCCTCGTCTACCGATGATTCCTCAGCGTTGAAACATTCTGGGATCCAATTGCCAACTTGTAACACCCCGTGTTTTCACGAGTGAAAGTCAAAGTCAAGGTCAAAGTCAACGACCGATTTCGCGCGACGTGACTCGTAGAATTGTTTGTATGATATTTAGATTATGTGGAGTAAATGTTGTACATTGCAATAACCGGGTCATGCTAACCGTGTTTCAACCGATCTACGACTGTGAACGATAGGAAGTAACAATGCGATAAAGTTAATCAAGCTATGCTAACCAAATCGACACCAAATCGTAACTCGAATTATGTATTTTATTTGTCAGTTATACGTGTGTGTGTGCCTTACGTGTTACTTGTGCATGTTTATTTTATGTTGTGTGGTGATAATCAAGCGAACTCAATCGAACTCGAAGTCTAACTCGAATATGATCGAACCCGAACTCGAACCCCGAATCGAACCATATAAGAAGTAGTTGGGACTGAAAGTAATTTGATTAGGAAACCCTATCGAATCGCTCGCAAATCGAAACCAAACCAACATCGCGCCGAGCTCACCATAGGAGGCGGCATCCGCACGGATGGCCCATCCGCACGGATGGCCAGTCCGCACGGATTGCCAGTCCGCACGGATGGCCAGTCCGCGCGGATAGCCTACCCGGGTGTGTGCCATGTGCACGGCTCACCCCCTTTCCCTTTTTGGCATCCTATAAGTACACGGGTCACTCTCCACTTTTTCCACTTTTGGCAAGTGACGTCCGAACCACACGCATTCTTCACCTTTTTCCCAGATTTCTCTCAATCCAGGTAAGATCTTGCACTAATTCTTGTACATCTTTGATCACTACACCATTCTACACATTTCTATCTTTCGAATCATCGATTTTAACCATGAAATCATCCGGATTTGAGGTATTCACGGGTGACGTCATCAAGAAGTTCGTAAGAACTTCATGCTTGGCTTCATTCCACCAAGAATATCTCAGATCTAAACGATTTCTACAAGTTTTTGCAATAATTTCACCTAGATCTAAACTTTTCTAAGGATAAAAGAGTTGAAAGAAATAAACCTAAGTTCTCCCCTTCTTTTACCCTTAAAACCGGTACGGATCCGATCGGTCCTAGTGTTCTACTCGTCAATAGTGATGCCCTAGTTCTAGATCTGGAATCCTACCCACAGACAACTGATTTCGGGGTTAACCGGGATGACCGTTCTGAGTCACCGACGGGCCGAGTTAGGGTGGTTCCTGACCGGTCTAGTCACGCGGGTGAGAACACAACTCCAAGTGGTTGCCACGTGTTCAGAACGTCTCGATAAACGACAACAGAAACCAAGTGTAGACGAACGGAACAACCAGACTAGTTGTCCGCACGGACAAGCTATCCGCACGGACTAGCTGTCCGCACGGACGAGCCGTACGCACGTACAAGCCATACGCACGTACAGGTCATACGCACGGGTTGTCATCCGCACGGACTACCCTTGGGACCCACTTTCCAAGCGAGGTTTGAGTATCGACGAACGAGCAATCCGGACAGACGACCTCTGAATGGATTACTCTTCGGATCATGAGATACTAAGGCCTTAAAATGAAATCAAACAATCTCCATCCGCACGGCCAAGCCGTACGCACGGACAGGCTATCCGGACGGATTGTCTCTGCCCGCGTGCACAGGCTGCCCGCACGGACTACCATACGCACGGACCGTCGTCCGCGCGGCCGGCCTGAAAGGTAGAAACACTTTGGTGTTTTCAAAATGCTACAACGAAAACTCCAAAGCACAAGCCATCATACACAAACACATCTTAGGAAGAAACAATCCACTTGAACAATTTTCCACACAAGTAATCTAGCCGTACGGATAAGTCGTCCGCACGTACAACTAGTCCGCACGGGTTGCCACCCGCACGGACAGTCACACGCACGGATAACCTATCCGGATGGAACACCATCCGCACGCATCACCATCCGCACGGATGCCTTTTATTCACGGATAACTGATCCGCACGATCCGTCATCCTACCCCCCTCTCACTTGTACTGTTTTACGCGTCACTTATCGTTACATTATCAAATCTATCCAGGCTAATCGTACTCGCTGTAAAGCGCTCCCTTCAATCCATATCACTGTGAGTATACTCGAACCCTTTTTGCTTTTAGCACTTTTGGGTGTTACATACGTTACAACTATTCAAACTACAACAATCACACTACGCAAGCTATTTTAACGCTAAACCATTAATGCATGTTATACGTGGCTTATGAATGCTTGTTTGTTATGTTTACACATGGAATGCTGTCTACCTGCCTTAGCAACGATAGTACTATAGTTTGGACTCAGCACCCGTTCACACGGGGGTTGTTAAGGATCTTTTACTTGCATGGATTACAGTGGTAATCATGTATTGCGAACTGCCTCGGGCAGTCAACCTGCAGTCATTGGTATCGATGGATCTATGTCGATAACTAACGTGCTTCATTTCTCTATGTGTACGTGCTGGTTATGCGTAAACGAATTCGAACTCTATATGCTATTATCAAACTTGTGTGCTCACCTTTACATTTTATGTATTGACTTTATTTTAACGTATGTGACAGGTGCTTAGGTTGCATGTTTGCTCTTTGTGCTGTGATGAAATCGAAGCTAGGAACTGGAGTCCTAGAAACCAACGAATAAATTAATTATGTTTAAATCTGAGTTGTCGGAACAGAATATTTGTCTAGCTTTTGTCTGTAATAACTTGTTTTGCTATTTGAGACATGGTATGGGACATGTTAGCTTAAGTTGAATGGTAATGATAGTTGTTATGGAAACTTCTGGACAATCTGTTTCGCTCAGTGCCGCGCCCCGATGATTCCGCCATCGGTTGGGGTGTGACAGATTGGTATCAGAGCCATAACTATAGGGAATTAGGCAGGACTCGACCTAGTCCGGGTCGGAGTCCTAGAGACCTAGACTATAGTTAAGAACCAACAGACCAACTCACGCGTATGCGTAAACTCGTCACTATCACTCACTCCTTTCTATCATTGCACTCGAAATTTTCAAGTTGTGAACAGGCAATGAGGCCGAGAATAGGTGTGAAAACCGCAAACTCTCGACTAAGTTGCCTAGCCAGCTTGCGTTTTTTTTAAGCTACAAACGGGGAGAATTATACCAAATCAGGAGTGAAATCTATATTTTGATGAATAATCTCCTCAATTTTTATCAGAAACGAGGACGGGAGTTGCAAGATAGGGGTGAAACCCTAACCTTGACGACTCGTCCAACTTTTATACAAAACTCCACCAAAGTTCGATGGACTCCAACGATCTAAAGACACAACTTAACCAAAGGGAATTGCGCCAACGCCCAAGAATCGAGGCAAAGGCATAGTCCTGGAGGTCGTTGTGCAGGATCCTTGAGAATAGTCGAGCTACTTTGGTTAGTCGAAGTCTATTAGCCGCAGACAATCTACCTTCGATTTTCGATCTTTATGAGAATTTTATGCTTTTTCTGTTATTTGTTAACGTTTTGAGATATTATTGGTTTCAACCCAACACTATTGCTTCTGCCAAAACACAAAAACCCACACATCTCCTCGCTAGCAAATCAACAATAGGAGCAATTAGAATACTTTGTACGCTCGTAGGTGCTTTTAGTGACTAAGTATATGTGTTTCTAGCCGTTGTGGTTAGGAATGTTGTGATTATGTGCTCTACATGCTTATGTGATTTTGTGCAACTCTGTGATTCTGTGATTATATGCGTTTACATGGTACGTGTTACTGAGCTTTAGTAGTAGTAGACGTGTGAGGTGAGATTCGAATGCATATGTTAAGTTCCATGGCGGTGTCTATTGCAGACAATGTCGTCTGGATCCCGTCATCAACTCTCTCGTCAAGAAAAGAGGGACAGACGCCTTGCTTCCATCGTCGCGAAAGCTGTAGCAAAGGCTGTGAGCGGTGTCTGCGAGAATGCCAGCAAATCATCCGAGGAATCGAGGACTGAAGGTCCTAAAGCTACCGCGAGACCTTTCAGTTTCAAACAATTCAAGTCATGTGGTCCGAAAGAATTCACAGGCGAAGGAGGTCCTACCGCTCTATTCCACTGGTTTGACTCTATCGAGGTTACTCTGCGACAAAGTGGTTGCCCTGATGACCTTCGAACTCTGAACGCTACCGGCGT
The DNA here is from genome assembly GCA_030545235.1 of Helianthus tuberosus. Lineage (NCBI taxonomy): Eukaryota > Viridiplantae > Streptophyta > Magnoliopsida > Asterales > Asteraceae > Helianthus > Helianthus tuberosus. The sequence goes on from CM060393.1 coordinate 7,507,356, forward strand.
CTTTCAGTCCCGTGCCTTGGACTGGTGGACGGCCGAGAGGAACAAGAGAGGGAATGATGCAGCTTACGGTTTGTCGTGGGATGAGCTCAAGGAGGTCATGCTGGAGGAATTCTGCCCTCCTCACGAGCGTCAAAAGCTTGAAGACGAATTTTGGCACATACATCAGAAGGATGGAGACGATGCTGGTCTCACTGCTCGCTTCAAACAGCTCAGCATCATCTGTCCTGACCAGGTCAAGACCCCTGAGATGACCATCAAGAAATACATCCGAGCCCTGCCCGACTGTGTTGCTGATTTCGTGCAAGCGGCTAAGACTACCACGATCGAAGAAACCTATCTGCTGGCCGCTGAGATCAATGACAAAAGGGTCAAGGCTGGGATGTGGGATAAGACCTCCAAGCATCTACGTCAAGCCACTACTGCTACACCAACTACATCTACAAGAGAAAGAACAACTCCACCAACAAGAACTGTGCGATTTCTGCTGCACCGATCCAAGCTGCACCTGCTCAACAGCGTCAAGTAGTGGCGCCTGTGGCCAATGCACCGCCTGCAAAGCGTGCATATACTGGGCCACACCCACTCTGCCCTACTTGCACCTATCATCACCCGACTGCTATTCAATGTCGTTTCTGTGCTCATTGCAACGTCTACAGTCACTTTACTGCCAACTGCCGTATTCGTCAAACTCCTGTCAATCAAGCTCTACTCGCTGCCCCACAGGGTCAACAAGCTCCTCCGGCACCCGCAGTCAAAGCCAGAGCATGCTTCACATGTGGCGACCCGAACCATTTCGCCAACATGTGCCCAAACAGGGTGGTGAAACAAGAACCCCAGCAGCAACAACAGCAACCACAGCAACAGCAACAGCAACAGCAGCAGCAACATGCCGCACGAGCCAGAACTTTCAACCTTAACGTGCGTCAAGCCCAGGCCGACAACAACGTGGTCAATGGTACGTTCCTTGTGAATGGTATTTATGCTTCATGTTTGTTTGATACTGGAGCCGATAATTGCTTTGTGTCACTCGAATTTGAGAAACTCCTTAGTTGTAAACGTTCTCGACTCTCCTCTGCATTCGAAGTCGAAGTCGCTACCGGAAGAACCGTCGCTGTAAACTCTGTTATTCGTGATTGCACTCTCGAACTCAACAATCACATCTTCTCAATCGATCTTATTCCGATGCAACTAGGAAGCTTCGATGTCATAATAGGCATGGACTTTCTTCGCGAAAACCATGCCGAAGTCGTGTGCTTCGATAAAATGATTCGTTTTTCGCTCGCCAACGGTGATTCATTGTGCGTTTATGGTGATACTACTTCGAAGGGTCTCAAGCTTATGTCATGCCTGCAAGCTAGCAAGTATCTCCGTAAGGAATACAGGGCCTTCTTGGCTCATGTCGTAGCAGCGGAGAAGGAAAAGAAAGAGAAGAAGAAAGTGAAAGACGTTCCAGTGGTTCGAGAATTTCCTCAAGTTTTTCCAGAGGATCTTCCCGGACTACCTCCGAAGCGTGATATTGATTTTCGCATTGATCTCATTCCTGGAGCCAATCCTATCGCCAGAGCTCCCTATCGACTCGCGCCGTCCGAAATGCGCGAACTCTCAACCCAACTCCAGGAATTGCTTGAAAAAGGCTTTATTCGCCCGAGCACCTCTCCTTGGGGCGCACCAGTCCTTTTCGTCAAAAAGAAGGATGGGTCGTTCCGGATGTGCATCGACTACCGGGAATTGAATAAGTTGACTATCAAGAACCGCTATCCTCTGCCACGAATCGACGATTTGTTTGATCAGCTACAAGGCGCTACGTGTTTCTCGAAGATCGATCTACGTTCAGGATATCATCAGCTGCGCATACAAGAAGAAGATATACCCAAAACCGCGTTTCGCACTCGTTACGGCCATTACGAATTCGTTGTCATGCCTTTTGGCCTAACCAATGCACCAGCAGTTTTCATGGATCTGATGAATCGAGTGTGTAAACCGTATCTTGACCGTTTCGTCATCGTGTTCATCGACGATGTCTTGATCTATTCCAAAACGAGGGCCGAACACGCGCAACATCTACGTTTGGTTCTCGAGTTACTCCAGGGGAACCAACTCTACGCCAAATTCTCCAAGTGTGAGTTTTGGCTGGGGGAGGTTCAGTTTCTGGGTCACATCGTAAATAGTCAGGGTATTCACGTCGATCCCGCGAAGATTGAAGCTGTTAAGGGTTGGGTCACGCCTAAGAACCCGACTGAAGTCCGCTCCTTTCTCGGACTAGCGGGCTATTATCGACGATTCATCGAAGGATTCTCGAAGATTGCTGTACCACTCACTTCTCTCACTCATAAGGACCAGCCTTTTGTCTGGGGAACCAAACAAGAGTCTGCCTTTCGAACCCTCAAGTACATGCTTTGCAATGCTCCTGTTCTCACGCTACCCGACGGAAACGATAATTTCATCGTCTACTGTGATGCTTCTAACCTTGGTCTCGGTTGTGTCTTAATGCAACGAGACAAGGTTATAGCTTACGCATCTCGTCAGCTCAAAATCCACGAGAAGAACTATACAACCCACGATCTCGAGCTAGGCGCAGTTGTTTTTGCATTAAAGGTCTGGCGACACTACCTGTATGGTACCAAGTGTACGATCTTCACCGATTATAAGAGCCTACAGCACATCTTTAATCAGAGGGAACTGAATATGCGTCAACACCGATGGGTAGAACTTCTCAACGACTACGACTGCGAGATTCGTTATCACCCAGGCAAGGCAAATGTTGTTGCCGACGCACTTAGCAGACGGAGCTATCTGCTTAGCACTCGTAATGTTCAAGCCCAGCACAATCTAGAAGCTCTTATCCGCGACGCCCAGCATGCATGTTTCAACGAACGCACCTTGAAGAAAGAAAAAATCTACCACGATGGAGCCCAACTTGTGAGCAAATCAAACGGGATATTCCACTTCTTAGACAAAATCTGGATTCCCAAGCGAACTAACCTGCGACAGATCATCATGGACGAAGCCCACAAATCCCGATACTCTATTCATCCTGGTGCTGACAAAATGTACCATGACCTTCGATATAGGTACTGGTGGCCGGGCATGAAACGGGATATCGCTCTCTACGTCGGAAAATGCCTAACCTGTGCGAGAGTCAAGGCTGAACATCAACGACCCTCTGGCTTGCTCGAACAACCTCCAATCCCCATGTGGAAGTGGGAGAGCATAGCTATGGATTTCGTAACCAAGCTTCCAACCACGTCATCAGGTCACGACAGCATTTGGGTTGTTATTGACCGTTTGACTAAATCAGCCCACTTTTTGCCGATACGAGAAGACTACAAGGTGGAACGATTAGCCCGAATCTACACCGACGAGATCATTTGTCGACATGGGACGCCTCGTGACATCATCTCTGATCGTGATGCTCGATTCACTTCGCGATTGTGGGGAACGTTTCAAACGGCACTCGGTACAACGCTTAACCTAAGTACCGCGTTCCACCCACAAACCGACGGTCAGACTGAAAGAACGATTCGTACGCTTGAAGACATGCTCCGTTCATGTGTTCTAGACTTCGGTGGTAATTGGGATAGACACCTTCCGTTAGTCGAATTCTCGTACAACAACAGCTACCAGGCTAGCATCCAGATGGCACCTTTCGAGGCCTTATACGGAAGAAGATGTCGATCGCCTATTGTGTGGCACGAGATCGGTCACTCGCAACTAACCGGTCCGGAGCTGCTACAAGAAACGACAGACAAAATTTTCCAAATTCGGGACAATCTAGCGAAGGCTCGAGATAGACAGAAGCTTCTCGCCGATAAAAAGCGCAAGCACCGTGAGTATGGCGTTGGTGACTACGTACTCCTAAAGGTATCACCTTGGAAGGGTGTAGTCCGATTCGGCAAAAAGGGGAAACTTGCGCCTCGATATGTGGGACCTTTTAAGATTCTGGAAAGGATCGGAAAAGTTGCCTACAGATTCGAATTACCGGAAGAACTTAACAATGTCCATCCGATCTTCCACGTGTCAAACCTCCGGAAGTGCATCTACGACCCAGACTTACATGTTCCCCTAGATGATTTACGAGTGAACGAAACGTTACACTTCGTGGAAAAGCCTGTCGAAATCATGGATCGCCAAACCAAGGAACTCAGGCGCTCACGCATTCCTATTGTGAAAGTCCGATGGGAAGGCAAACAAGGCGCGGAGTTCACGTGGGAACTCGAAAGCGACATGAAGGCAAAGTATCCACAGCTGTTTAATGAAGGAGCAACGTCCAGTTAAGAAAGGCAAGGTGACATACATGTAAATAAGGACCCCTTGGGAGGTTAGAGAGAGAAACTAGAGAGAGAAAGCTTGTACGCGTCATGTGAATCTAGCGAACCACGCAAAAATTTTATGTTTTGTCTGTTCGATCTCACTCGTGCACGGATTCCGCACGTCGTACGAGTCAGAATCGCAATCGAAACGGATCAAACCGGAACCTAATCAATAGAATCACAATTTATATTGCTGCTTGTGTGTTTGGTCACGATCGTTCACGGATTCCGCACGTCGTACGAGTCGGATCGCAATCGAAGCGAATTCAAATCAGAGCCTACAATAATCAAGGTTTTGAAAGAAAAAGAAAAAGGTCTTGAAATCAAAACTTTTTAGGCTTTTAAATCCGGTACTTTCGCTTATCATATCCAAAAATGAGCGAATTTTAACCGTAAAACCCTGGTTAATTTAACGATTCTCGATGCTCCAAACAAAGGACTCTCACACTTGAGTCACGAATTAGTTACAGCTTCCGGCTTAATTTCGGGACGAAATTTCCTAAACAAGGGGAGGCTGTAACACCCCGTGTTTTCACGAGTGAAAGTCAAAGTCAAGGTCAAAGTCAACGACCGATTTCGCGCGACGTGACTCGTAGAATTGTTTGTATGATATTTAGATTATGTGGAGTAAATGTTGTACATTGCAATAACCGGGTCATGCTAACCGTGTTTCAACCGATCTACGACTGTGAACGATAGGAAGTAACAATGCGATAAAGTTAATCAAGCTATGCTAACCAAATCGACACCAAATCGTAACTCGAATTATGTATTTTATTTGTCAGTTATACGTGTGTGTGTGCCTTACGTGTTACTTGTGCATGTTTATTTTATGTTGTGTGGTGATAATCAAGCGAACTCAATCGAACTCGAAGTCTAACTCGAATATGATCGAACCCGAACTCGAACCCCGAATCGAACCATATAAGAAGTAGTTGGGACTGAAAGTAATTTGATTAGGAAACCCTATCGAATCGCTCGCAAATCGAAACCAAACCAACATCGCGCCGAGCTCACCATAGGAGGCGGCATCCGCACGGATGGCCAGTCCGCGCGGATAGCCTACCCGGGTGCGTGCCATGTGCACGGCTCACCCCCTTTCCCTTTTTGGCATCCTATAAGTACACGGGTCACTCTCCACTTTTTCCACTTTTGGCAAGTGACGTCCGAACCACACGCATTCTTCACCTTTTTCCCAGATTTCTCTCAATCCAGGTAAGATCTTGCACTAATTCTTGTACATCTTTGATCACTACACCATTCTACACATTTCTATCTTTCGAATCATCGATTTTAACCATGAAATCATTCGGATTTGAGGTATTCACGGGTGACGTCATCAAGAAGTTCGTAAGAACTTCATGCTTGGCTTCATTCCACCAAGAATATCTCAGATCTAAACGATTTCTACAAGTTTTTGCAATAATTTCACCTAGATCTAAACTTTTCTAAGGATAAAAGAGTTGAAAGAAATAAACCTAAGTTCTCCCCTTCTTTAACCCTTAAAACCGGTACGGATCCGATCGGTCCTAGTGTTCTACTCGTCAATAGTGATGCCCTAGTTCTAGATCTGGAATCCTACCCACAGACAACTGATTTCGGGGTTAACCGGGATGACCGTTCTGAGTCGCCGACGGGCCGAGTTAGGGTGGTTCCTGACCGGTCTAGTCACGCGGGTGAGAACACAACTCCAAGTGGTTGCCACGTGTTCAGAACGTCTCGATAAACGACAACAGAAACCAAGTGTAGACGAACGGAACAACCAGACTAGTTGTCCGCACGGACAAGCTATCCGCACGGACTAGCTGTCCGCACGGACGAGCCGTACGCACGTACAAGCCATACGCACGTACAGGTCATACGCACGGGTTGTCATCCGCACGGACTACCCTTGGGACCCACTTTCCAAGCGAGGTTTGAGTATCGACGAACGAGCAATCCGGACAGACGACCTCTGAATGGATTACTCTTCGGATCATGAGATACTAAGGCCTTAAAATGAAATCAAACAATCTCCATCCGCACGGCCAAGCCGTACGCACGGACAGGCAATCTGGACGGATTGTCTCTGCCCGCGTGCACAGGCTGCCCGCACGGACTACCATACGCACGGACCGCCGTCCGCGCGGCCGGCCTGAAAGGTAGAAACACTTTGGTGTTTTCAAAATGCTACAACGAAAACTCCAAAGCACAAGCCATCATACACAAACACATCTTAGGAAGAAACAATCCACTTGAACAATTTTCCACACAAGTAATCTAGCCGTACGGATAAGTCGTCCGCACGTACAACTAGTCCGCACGGGTTGCCACCCGCACGGACAGTCACACGCACGGATAACCTATCCGGATGGAACACCATCCGCACGCATCACCATCCGCACGGATAGGTCATGCGCACGGATGACTTTTATTCACGGATAACTGATCCGCACGATCCGTCATCCTACCCCCCCCCCCTCTCACTTGTACTGTTTTACGCGTCACTTATCGTTACATTATCAAATCTATCCAGGCTAATCGTACTCGCTGTAAAGCGCTCCCTTCAATCCATATCACTGTGAGTATACTCGAACCCTTTTTGCTTTTAGCACTTTTGGGTGTTACATACGTTACAACTATTCAAACTACAACAATTACACTACGCAAGCTATTTTAACGCTAAACCATTAATGCATGTTATACGTGGCTTATGAATGCTTGTTTGTTATGTTTACACATGGAATGCTGTCTACCTGCCTTAGCAACGATAGTACTATAGTTTGGACTCAGCACCCGTTCACACGGGGGTTGTTAAGGATCTTTTACTTGCATGGATTACAGTGGTAATCATGTATTGCGAACTGCCTCGGGCAGTCAACCCGCAGTCATTGGTATCGATGGATCTATGTCGATAACTAACGTGCTTCATTTCTCTATGTGTACGTGCTGGTTATGCGTAAACGAATTCGAACTCTATATGCTATTATCAAACTTGTGTGCTCACCTTTACATTTTATGTATTGACTTTATTTTAACGTATGTGACAGGTGCTTAGGTTGCATGTTTGCTCTTTGTGCTGTGATGAAATCGAAGCTAGGAACTGGAGTCCTAGAAACCAACAAATAATTAATTATGTTTAAATCTGAGTTGTCGGAACAGAATATTTGTCTAGCTTTTGTCTGTAATAACTTGTTTTGCTATTTGAGACATGGTATGGGACATGTTAGCTTAAATTGAATGGTAATGATAGTTGTTATGGAAACTTCTGGACAATCTGTTTCGCTCAGTGCCGCGCCCCGATGATTCCGCCATCGGTTGGGGTGTGACACAACTCCTCCTCAACCCAAACTATAAACGATTTGTCCTTCCATTTGATAGTGGTCTGGTTGTTAAGCCTAAAGCCATCCCAAACCAATACCCTGATACAGTTGACCGAGAAATCAAAATCCTCTGAAGTTCTTTGAGACGCATGGATTACCTTTCCAAACTGCCGAGAGATCGAATCATAAACCTCATCGACTGCCAGGTGAATCGGAAAGCCAATGATCTTAATCCATGCGATCCTCACAAACGGAAGAGATTGACCCATCCAATGGTCCAAGGACAAAAACCATTGTTTCCACCGATCATACGAACCAATAAAACAGTTACAATCCTCCACGGAGGAGAATTTGACAAGCACCGACAAACCACCCAGATAACTGAGACTAAAATCCAAGATTCCAGCCCCCTTGAGCACCACTTTAAGATTGTTGATAGTCTGAATGTTGATGCATCTACCAACCAAAGCTTTCCCGCTTAACTCCTTGAACGCCTGGATGTCCTCCGAAATCTCGATGACCTTATCAACGTAATCCATAGCCGCACAGACACCGGAGTTGGAACCTTCCCTATTATCTCCTGCCGAAAAAAGCTCACTAAACAACTTACCTCCACCATTGTTGACAAAGGCCTGATTGACGAACTAGTTGCTGACAGCCTTCCCAGCCTGAGATTGAACCTGCTTCTTACCCTTTGCCGCGAGGTTATCCAGAATTCCGACGTTTTCCGAAGCAAATCTAGCGACATTCGCCTTGAGCTTAGAATTCCCCATTTTCATACCGTTAAGAGCTCTTTTGAGTTCCTTGACGTCACGGACATTTTTGAAGCTAATAAAACCAAACATGTTACCGAATTTATCCAGCTTCCTAGCAATGTATACTCCGGCTACTTCTCCAAAAACCTTGACGAAATTCGAGACTTCCCATGGAGTGCAACCCTGGGGCAGGTTGGTAACAAAAATTTTGGTGATGTTGACAGACCCCTTCTTAACAGAAGCTCCATGCTTATCCTTCTTCCAAATGTGGTGGGGGTCCTCCCACAGGCCATCGTCATCCATCTAGAATACCACGGCTTTCAAGACCCGGTCAGCGATTGGAAGTGATGAAAACTCAAGATAGAGAGAGAGGTTACTATGGTTCCCAACCGATATGAGAATCCAATGACCCTCAATTCCTATCCCCAGCTATACCACCTCGTCGAGCCTCCGGCGACTTGAAACCTACCAAGACGAGGACAGAGCAAGAATCGTGCCCGGAAAGCGAATGGAAGATTCCAAACATAGGTTAGTGATAAAGGTCAGCCAAGCATAGACGATGACCTTACACTCTAACTCGTGTATTTCCTCTTCGTCGAGCCTTCCGGCGACCGGAAAATGAAGGGAGGGAGGGGGGTTTAGAGAAATGCCTTGTAAAAGTAGGGTAAAAACTATATTGATTCTAACATCTGGATTCCTATAGCTATATAGATATTTTGATTTTAGGAATATTGGATTTTAATAATCCCAATTATTCGCCGTTGGCCGCCAACAGTCTCAACTTTAAAAATCACCATTGGCAGTCCTAACTTTTAACGTATTGGCTTCCAATGGACACTGGCAAACAGAACCCAAACGCCGTTAGTCTCTGGTCGCTAGAAAAAACGTTTTTTGGCCGGAAAACTCAACATTTTCGTCAGGGCCGGCTCAACTATTTTGGTGGCTTAACGCGAAGTAAAAGTGTTAGGATCTGAGTTTGGTTTTGATTGTGTTTTATGTTTGAATTAAGATGAACAATGAATGAGTAATGCAGCGGAATATAATGGAAACAAACTTTTCACAATCAAACAGGAGAATTGCTTTTAACATACATTTTCAACAATGAACCGAATGATTGAATTTATTTCATTCAACGATTACAATTGCATGTATGCAAAAAACTCCCCCTCAGCCTGAGCTCACTGTGATTTGTTCATGCAGGAAGAAGATGGTGAAGAGCTAATAGAACAGTACAGGGTACTGTTCTATTTATAGGCACAGACAAACCACTGTGGCATCTTTGCTGATGTCACCATGAAAGTGACATCTAACCTCCTGACAAACTCTAACCTTTGATCTATACAAGTACTGCTATGCTAACAACTGTTATTACAATACATTACATAAAGACAAACTAAACTACTGCTGAATCCTTCCACTGTTGTGAACCCAACAGCACTTGATATAACCCAACAGTGCTTGACTCAAGGCAGTAGATTAAACAACAGGGCTTTAGTCTTCTTCAGTCTTTGACTTGATCAGCAGTTGTAGGTCAGTAGTTGTACCGATTAGTTGATAGGAGGCCAGCAGATGTTGAAACCACTTTCAAAGGAAGAGACTTGTATACACAACATCTGCTTATTCTGGATCCACTGCACTGATCCAGTTTTGGCTTTAATTATCTGTTCCTTTGATAGGGTTCAATCCCAACAATCTCCCCCTGGAACAGATAATGCCAAAACCATTCATTATTGGTAGATCTTTATTGCCTCATCAACAGTTCCCTTATTTGCCCTTTGAGTTGTAACTCAAAGGCTAAGGCATCTGTGTCATCTTCATCCCTGCACAGTGGAAGATCAAGGAGATCCTGCAAATCTTCAAGACTTAGGCCAAGTGCTTGTTCCCTTGTTATTTTCTTCACTTCTCCACTAGACTTGATCATTGTCAGTACATGGGTCTGTTTGTCGGTTTTCCACTTTAGTACTTTTGAGTCTGGTGGGTTTCTTGGGAGATTTTTATTAGAAGAGGATTTTGGTGATGCAGGCCTTGTGATGACTGTTTGAGCAGTGCTTGTAGGTTGATTTAGGCCAAGAGTTTCAGCTATCATCTTCTTAATACCCTCTTTTACAAGGTCATCTCCTGCCATTAGTTCTTCCACTGTTTCAGCATCCAACTGTTGTTGTTGTCTTCTTTTGTAGATGGCAGCACCAGTTGGAGCAGTGGATCTCCTGATTTGCAGCTTTGGTGGTCTTGTTGAAACCTCTGCTTCAGGGTAGTCAGGTTTTTGTCGAACTTTAGGATCTTTCTTCCTTAATTCTCCAACCTTTTGTAGGTGGTCCTGACTTTGTCTTCTCTCCATCTTGACACTTGATTTTTAGACCCATAATCAGAAGCAACTAATTCCTCTTTCATTCTCTTCAGCTCCAATGTCTTTTCAGGCACATTCTTTTTGTACTTTGACCAATCAGGAGGAGTGTGTTTGACCTTATTTTTTTATCATTTCCTGAATCCTGGCTGCTTCTTTTTCAACCTCAGGAATGGTCAACTCTTTGTACATATATTTTTCCCCCTTATACTTCTTGGAAGCCATGATGCTTTCAATGTAGTCTTTTCTCAAAGTTTCATATGCTCTCTCTGAGATTTGCTGACAAACATTTTTTGCAAACTGCTCTAAGGATCTGACTTGAGTGAATAGAAATGATAATGCCTTTGAATTTCTTTGTCAGTTTTCCCTTGAGAGCTTCTTTTGGAGATATCCTCTGCCTGTTGAGCCTTAACTTTCAAATATTCTTCAATGTTGTTAGGCCTAGGATATCCTTCAACTGATGGCAACTTCCTTTTAGAAGGTTCATCCTCATAGTAGAAGGATTTGATCTCTTCTCTGACTGCAATGAGTTCAAGAGGATATTGGAAACCTGCAGGAGTGATGATAGGGATTGGTTGTTGTACTTGAGCTGATGAGAGAGGAACAGGGTTTGGAATAAGTGCAAGGGATTGTGAAGATGTTGGTGGAGGTGATGGAGAATCATCATCAGGTATAAAAATCCTTCTCCTTTTTATTGTAGGAGAGGCTGCTGATGTTTTGGGTGGATCAGTGGTGGTGATTTGAGTGGTGGAAGGTGGCTGACTAATAGTTGTTGAAACAACTGGTGTTTCAACCACTGTTGTCATTACAACAGATGTTATAACATCTGATGTCTTCTGCTTTTTAGCAGGAGATGGTGGTGAGGTTGTTTTTGGTGGTGAAGTGATTTTTGGTGGTGGTGATGGTAAGGCAGTGGTTGTGGTGTGTGTTGAAGTGGTGTGTGTTGAAAAGATAGCAAATGTTTGGCTGGCATTTGTTGAAACTACTGAAGTATCAACAGTTGTTGATTCAGCAGAAGTTACAACAGCTTTTTGTGTTGTAGTTTGAGGTTTGGAGCCTTTAGTATGTGGTTTAGAAGCATGCTTTGTAGGTCTGGATGGTATGTGTTTGGGTTGCCTCACTTGTCTAGTGGGCTTCTTCTTTTCATCCGTAGGATTTTCATCATCCATAGGTTCAAAAGTACCCTGTGCATTCAGCTCCATGAAAGCTTTCTTTTCCTATTCCCACCTGCCTTTGTCCTTAGCCTGTCTGTCCCTTTTTACACTTGCTTCTGCTTCAGCAAGTGCATTTGTGGTGACATCCATCTTCTTGCTACCATCTGGAAAAGGGATCTTTTTAGTCATATTCTCCTTTTCTGGTTCAATATAGAGACCATCATCAATTCCCTTCTTCTTCCACTGTTTGATTTTCTCCCCCTTTTTGGCATTATCTGGAGGAAGTTTGTCAATGAAGAGAACAGTGGGAGGAGCAGTGCCAGTGGTGTTTAGGATGTGGGCCTTTATAGCCTTGATGTCTGCTTGGGTATTTCAAAACCTTGACTTCATCATGTTTCTCAGCTCTTGAACATGTATTGCATGTTGCTGATCAGCCATTTGTCTTTATTGTTGGAGAAGGGGTTGAAATAGATTCCATAACTCATTTGCAGCAGGTGCTCGTGGTGGAGCAGGTGCTTGACCTGGAACAACAGTGGGTTGCACCTTTTGAACTTTCAACAACTGCTGTAGCATTTCTTTGATTTCTGCAACAGAGGTATCCAGTTTGTCAATTCTATCCGTCAATTCTAGGTACTTTAAATGTAACAACTCTCATCAAAAAGTCCTAATTATTATTTTAATTTGTCCAATAGGAAACCCTAATTGAGACACCCAAGTGATTCTGCATAAACCCTAAAATTTTCAGAACAATCGGAATCAGGACCAGGGCCCCTAAAACTCAGGGGGGGTAAACCCTAGTTGATAAATATCCAAACAGTTTTACGTGTGATTCAAAAATTAACGAGCGACCAACTCACCTGAGCTACCTGGACACGAGGCTACCCTATGGTGGTAGGGTGTCCCTCACACCACGCGACAGGTGCAGGTGGCCCTGTCGCGACACGCGAGAGGGACAAATTTTAAGTATAAGTACAGGGGCTTGGGACTTGACATTCTGCATTAGTTCGACGTAGAAATTCAAATTGTACGTTGAGATATTGTATAATTACTACAAAACACACACAAATCACGAAGTGCTACCGCAATACAGGGTAATAACTCGATCGCTGCTACGATTCAATGTCCGATCGATTAAACTATCCAATGGATGTTTAAGTGCTGCCCACATTAGGGTTTATGCTTTGTCATTCGTCGTTAATTCGATGGATGTTTAAGTATCGCACTTTGTCATTCGTTGTGAAGGTTTAATCTCGTGACTTATCATAAATGATGTATTAGTTACTAACCTAGTTTGTGTGCATTGTTATTTAAACTAGGTTATCAAGGCTAATCAGTAGGCTAAGCTCTGTTCATATTAAAACTGCAATGTGAGTCATTCTCTTTTTATCAAATTACTTTCAAAATCATGTTTATTTTCAAGGTTATAATTACAGGGATTAAGTCTTTGTAGTCACCAAATTACAGCCGGTATGTGGGGTTTTGTATACATTACTTGATAACCGTCAATATTGGACAACGGCTTAGCCAATGAGTGATATGACCATAGTCACAGACACCATTGGACAATGAGGTTACCGATGGATGGTTGAGTGACAAATACCGTGGGTAGTTGGTTGATATCAAGAAACATTGTAATCGCTGTTAATACTGTAAATTATAACAAATGTGTCGTTTTATTAAAAAGAATGATTCACCAGTATTTCCCGCTGACAAAACATTTTTCAAACATGTTTCAGGTGATCTGTTGTGATCCAGGAAAAGTGCCGTGAAGCACTACCAGCTTAAGGAAGTGGCTCAATATAAAATAAAGAAACATGTTTTGTAAAATAAAGATTTCTCAGTGAAATCATATGATTGTAAATTACCGGGTTTTATCCCGAGTTGTGAAATAAATAATCGGGAAATTGCAGTTTTAGAAAGATCCTGAAGAAAACTTCCGCTGTTTATTCAATTAAATAAATACCACGGGATTTTCTGTCCCGCGGCTCCTGAAACGGGTTAAACTGGGTCAGGGGCCGTGACAGAAAAAGGTGGTATCAGAGCCACTGATTTAAGCCAATTAAGTATTTAGAAAATACTTAATTTTGCTAATTGCTATTTTGTGATTATGTGTTTTATTATTTGAATATTTGTGTACAGTATGGGTAAGCAAAAGCTTTCAAATATCTATCTTAAATTAGATAGGTCATCAAATGAGAAGGGAAGTTCATCCCAAACAAAATCCTCAAATCACTCTGCAATTCCTGAAGAAGGAATATTTGTTCGAAAGACACAATATGAAGAACCACTTTCTCCTAATAAAAGAAGTTTGATTATTAGGAAAAGTCAGGAGAAATTAAAGAAATCACAAACAAAAGAAAAGAGAGTTAATCAGAAAACCCAAGAACTAGACAGTAAACCACCATGGGAAGACACGTTAGATGAAAAATGGACAGATCTTTATATGCTAGCCACTGTAGCAGTAAATGCAAATCTTTAAATACCTTGTTTCAGCTCTAGCACCCTTATCATTTACAAGCCAGAAACCTTACCCAATAAATAAATAAGTTACAGTAAGCCCTAATATGTTTTATTTTCAGTTGTTCTTTGTACTAAATTAGTCACACGGTATGCAATAATATTTAAAGGTTATATATGAAATTTTGTTATAAAATTTTAACTTAATAATTTTTGTATTTTGCATATATGCTAAACAGCATGAATGACTTGTCTGAAGCCCTTCAAAATCTAAATCTCTATCCGGTGAAAATAGAGGTTTCCAGAGATTTCAATAGGTATATACCCGACATAGAAGAACCTATGGAATTCAATGCTCCACCTCCGGAGAAACCCAAGCCTAAGAAAAGGAGAAGATTTGTGGGATGGAGGCGTGTGCGCAGGAGGAAACCCGCAACTAGGAAGATTCCTAAAATAGAAAATCCCTTAGATAAAGGAAAGGGAATTGAAGCCGGGGAAAGTTCTAGGCCACTGGAAATGGAGTTTGGAGAAGGTTCTAGGCAAATGGAAATGGAGATTGGAGAAGGTTCTAGGCAAACCCAGAGGGAAATTGGGGAAAGCTCTAGACAAGTTGAGGAGTTACCATTTCAGGAGGAATTAGATCGTGCATTGGCAAGCTGTGATGTCGTCAGGCTTATTAATAATAATCTCTACCCTTATCCTGCTGAAACACAACTACCAATGAACTTGGAACCAGCAATCCCAGAACCTATAATCCACACCCAACCTCTAGGAATGGATGAGTGGTGGACCAATGATTGGCAATTCCAAAACATGCTCAACAATCCTTATACTTTTCTCCCTCAGTTCGACCCGGAACCTATACCAAACCCACCAATGAGCACTGAAAACTTAGCTGAACTCCGCCACTTTGGCGAGGAGCTAGTGGATGCAGGAAATAGGATCAGGGAGGTAGGAGAACAGATCTCCTGGAAATACGACGAGAGGGAACGTCGTTACTAAAATACCAATTGACGAGGGGTAGTAAGGTTATAAAAATATGGTTGTATAATAACAAAATATAATCCTAAAATAAAATTTTAAAGGTGTGTATTAACGCATATTATAAAATATAAATGGGAATCGAGAAATATATAGTTTTGGCTATATGTGTGTTGTGAACTTTGTATGATTGTTTTGTGTATAATTGTTATTTATTGGATACTAATAAATTATATATATATTAATTATCAGATGGAAAACGCTAATAATGAACCAGTTAATGAGGTTAATCAATCTGAGCAACACCCAGAGGATCAATTTATGACTAGGCAAGATATAGAAAATATCGTTGCTCAAGGGATAGCCAATGCTATTCCAGCAATAATTGCTGCTGCCCAGAAACCTGTTGAACCTCAACAAATCATTCCTAGCAAACGTACTTCTGAAGATAACTTCAGTAATAGCATAAACGGAGGCGGTAATCATACTAATCACAATAATGATCCAATGCAAGTTCTGCTCCCAAAGAAAATGAAAGCTGCAACGCCTGGTTGCACTTACAAAGAATTTCTTGCCTGTAAACCAGCTGAGTTTGCAGGTAATGAAGGGGAGACTGCGGCACTGCGTTGGTTAGAGAAAACCGAGGCAGTGATTACAATAAGTAAATGTGACAAGGACGACAAGGTCATGTACGTGTCAAATCTTTTCAAAGAAGGGGCGCTAGAATGGTGGAACACGGTGTTACAAGCAAATGGAAGGATGATGGTGTATGCCATGATCTGGGAAGAATTTAAGAGTCTAATAGAAAGAAAATTCTGTCCCGAAGATGAAAAAGATCAAATGGCAAATAAATTCCTAAATCATAGAATGATGGGTGTAGATTGTCGCGGTTATACTTCGACATTCTTTGAATATGCTAGAGTGGTACCAACACTGGCTTCGCCAGAACCGTAATATCGTTAAAGCTGCGAGACCTCGTACTATTGACAATGCGGTGGAATTAGCTAACACCCTAACTGACGAACTGGTACGCACGAGAAATGAAAACAGGAAAAAGGAACTGGCTCAGAAAATTACCCAAGGATTTCGTGCGGGTAATAACAGCAGTTTCAGGAAAGAGGAACAGGGCAATCTTCAACTCCGCCGTTCTGCAAGAATTGCAGAAAGAAACATTATGGAAGATGTAATGTAACCTGTAACTTTTGCAAAGCCATAGGACATCGCGAAGAAGACTGCAGAAAGAAAACAAGAGTCTGCTATAACTGTGGAGAAACAGGACATTTTAAACCAGAATGCCCTAAATTAGTTAAACCAGCAGACAACAAAGCTAAACCAGCCGACGGAGCTACCAAGAAGAATGTTCGTGCTTTCCAATTAACTACTCAAGAGGCAGACCTCATTCCAGATGTGATAGCTGGTACGTTCTTAGTTCACAACATTTACGCAAAAGTATTATTTGACTCTGGTGCAAACCAAAGTTTTATAAATACTTCATTCTACCAAGCTCTTAATTTACCCTTAACCAACCTTAGGCAGATTTTTACAGTCGAAACGGCAGACGGAAATTCTATTAACATAGATAAGGTTTTGCAAAAAGAAAATATAGAACTTTCAGGTCATAAATTTCATGCAAACCTATTGCCAATGGATTTAACTGGATTCGATGTCGTATTAGGAATAGATTGGTTAGTCGCCAACCATGCTCGAATCCTTTGTGATAAGAACTCCGTAGAGATTCAGGCACCTACTGGAGAAATAATCATGATTACAGGAGATAAACCACGTAAGCCCATGAAGTTCATATCAGTAATGAAAGTTGCTAGTTATGAACGAAAACAAGGAATAGTATATATGATTTCAGTAATCATTAGTACTAAGGGTAAAGAACTTAAGGAAATTCCTGTAGTCTCGGAATATCCAGATGTATTCCCAGAAGAATTACCAGGATTACCACCAGATAGGGAAGTAGAATTTAGAATTCATCTAATTCCTGGAACTACACCGATAGCCAAGGCACCTTATCGGTTAGCACCCACAGAAATGTTAGAACTGAAAAAGCAATTAGATGAATTACTAAGTAAAGGTTTCATACAACCTAGTTCATCCCCGTGGGGAGCACCAGTGTTGTTTGTGAAAAAGAAGGATGGTTCAATGAGAATGTGTATTGATTATAGAGAATTGAATAAGGTTACAATTAAGAATCGATACCCATTACCTAGGATTGATGATCTGTTTGATCAACTTCAAGGAGCTAGATATTTTTCCAAGATCGATTTACGCTCCGGATACCATCAATTGAAGGTACAAGAAGAATACATACCTAAAACGGCTTTCAGAACTAGGTTTGGTCATTACGAGTTTACAGTCATGCCCTTCGGATTAACGAATGCACCTGCCGCATTCATGGACATGATGAATAGAATCTGTAAACCATATTTGGATAAATTTGTAATTGTCTTTATCGATGATATACTTATTTATTCAAAAAGTCAGGACGAGCATTGTCAGCACTTGCATGCGCTCTTAACTTTGTTAAGAAAAGAAAAGCTTTACGCCAAATTCTCGAAGTGTGAATTTTGGTTGCAAGAAGTGCAATTTTTAGGACACATGGTGAATCACGAAGGTATTCACGTAGATCCTGCTAAGATAGAGGCAATTACCAAATGGAAGGTTCCGCAATCCGCAATGGAAATTAGAAGTTTTATAGGTTTAGCTGGATACTATAGATGGTTTATTAAGGATTTTTCCAAGATAGCTGTACCATTAACTAAGCTAACCTGTAAAGCAGTTAAGTTTGAATGGGGACCTAAGCAAGAAGAAGCTTTTAGGATATTAAAGCAAAAGTTAACAAATGCCCCAATCCTAGCTTTGCCAGAAGGAACTGAAAATTTTGAAGTTTACTGTGATGCTTCAAAACTAGGATTAGGATGTGTGCTAATGCAACGCAAGAAGGTAATTACGTATGCTTCAAGGCAATTGAAAAAGCATGAGGTAAACTATACAACTCATGACTTAGAGTTAGGCGCCATAATTTTTGCCCTTAAAATTTGGAGGCATTATCTGTACGGAAGTAAGTTTACTGTCTATACGGATCACAAAAGTTTAAGATATATATTTGGGCAAAAAGAGTTAAACATGAGGCAAAGGAGATGGATGGAAATCTTAAGTGACTACGACTGTGATATTCAGTATCACGAAGGAAAGGCAAATGTAGTTGCAGATGCCCTAAGTCGTAAGTACCATGAGAAACAACGACGAGTTCGTGCTCTTAGATTAAATCTACAGCTAGATTTAATGGAACAACTAAAGCATTTCCAAGAAACAACAATCAAGGATGATGCTGAAGGAATGAAAGGACGAATAAAGGAATTAGAACAAGGAGCTGATGGAATTTGGAGATTCCACAAAAGAAGAATTTGGGTACCTAAGCAGGGAGAATTAAGAAATAAGATTTTAGTAGAAGCCCATAAATCTAGGTATACCATGCACCCTGGAAACAATAAGATGTACCAAGATTTAAGAAATAACTTTTGGTGGATATGAATGAAAAAGGATATAGCTCGATATGTTTCTAAATGTCTTACTTGTTCACAAGTTAAGGGAGAACACCAGAAGCCTTCAGGTCTACTACAACAATTAGAAATGCATGTATGGAAATGGGAACTCATAACAATGGATTTTGTTACTAAGTTACCCAAAACCAGAAAAGGTAATGATGCTATTTGGGTAATTGTAGACCGATTAACCAAATCAGCTCACTTTCTACCTATGAAAGAAACCTGTAGCATGGAAAAGTTGGAAAAGTTGTATGTAGATGAAGTCGTATCCTTACATGGAGTTCCACTCTCCATTGTATCAGATAGGGATAGTCGTTTTACTTCCCATTTTTGGACAAGTTTCCAAAAAGCAATGGGAACTCGACTAAATTTAAGCACGGCATATCATCCTCAGACAGACGGACAAAGTGAAAGGACAATCCAAACTCTAGAAGACATGCTCAGAGCATGTGTGATAGATTTTGGTGGAAATTGGGACGACCATTTACCTTTAATTGAATTCTCCTATAACAATAGTTATCATTCAAGTATTGAAACTGTCCCATTCGAGGCACTGTATGGAAGAAAGTGCAGAACTCGAGTTTGTTGGGCAGAAATAGGAGACAGTCAATTGTCAGGTCCTGAAATAGTGCAAGAGACGACCGACAAGATTACTCAGATCAAGGAAAGAATAAAGACTGCTCGAGATCGTCAAAAGAGTTATGCAGAAAATAGACGGAAACCGTTGGAATTCCAAGTGGGAGACAAAGTACTATTGAAAGTTTCACCTTGGAAAGGAGTAGTTCGATTCGGTAAGAAAGGAAAGTTAAGTCCAAGATACGTAGGACCATTTTCAGTGATCCAACATATAGTACCAGTTGCTTATCGTTTACAACTACCAGAAGAGTTAGCTGGAGTACATGATGTATTTCATGTATCCAATCTAAAGAAATGCCTATCAGACGAATCTTTGGTAGTACCTCTTCAAGACATAGAGGTAAACGAAAAGTTAAAATTTGTTGAGAAACCTCTTCAAATAGAAGATAGAAAGGTGAAATTTCTCAAGCACAAACGACTAGTGCTAGTTAAAGTCAAATGGGATTCAAAGAGAGGAGCTGAATACACTTGGGAGCTGGAATCAGAAATGAAGCGAAAGTATCCCTACTTATTCCAGTAAATCTCGAGGACGAGATTTTTATTAAGGTGGGGAGGATGTAACAACTCTCATCAAAAAGTCCTAATTATTATTCTAATTTGTCCAATAGGTGTAACACCCTTAAAATTTCTATTCAAATTTAACAATAATTCATATGATTTATATCAGCGATGACCCAATTAAAACATAAGTTTCAAAGAACAAAGTTTTAAAGTAACAAGCATTAGCCAACTACCGACTAATTAAAACATCCATAAGTTGTTTAGCAAAAGATTTACATTATAACTTTGTTTAAACAGAATTGATTTATGCGGAAGCTTCAAAATGTTGTGTTCGGTTCTTCAAATGAGGTTGACACTATCCTCCAACCTTTTGACTCGCTTTTCGACAAGCGACAACACTGTGCTTTGGATTTTGTCTATAAACCCAGATAGACTTCCTTCAATTGCCTTTCCTACTTCTTCGGCAATTATCTCTTTCATTTGTTCGGTGCTTGTTTGCACCGTATTATCTTTATTTCCTCCAGACATCTTGAAACTGAAATGTTTACATTTAAACGTTAAACATTTCGTTTATAACATTGCTTCATTTGTTTCGGTTTAGCCAAGTTCCTAACTTGCTTTAACCGTTCACATTTAATGCACTTTCCGGGTTTGAGTGTGTTAACACACTCTTCCCATGCATCTCAATTCATTTCTCATTTCTTATATAAGACCTAATTTATTAGCATAATAAGTTAATTCTTACCGGACGATTGATCAAGCTTGAACCGAACACTTTGTTGACAACCTTAAGCTCTGATTACCAACTTGTAACACCCTTAAAATTTCTATTCAAATTTAACAATAATTCATATGATTTATATCAGAGATGACCCAATTAAAACATAAGTTTCAAAGAACAAAGTTTTAAAGTAACAAGCATTAGCCAACTACCGACTAATTAAAACATCCATAAGTTTTTTAGCAAAAGATTTACATTATAACTTTGTTTAAACAGAATTGATTTATGCGGAAGCTTCAAAATGTTGTGTTCGGTTCTTCAAAAGATAGCTTGACCGTCATCCGTGATCTTTGAATACCTAAAACTGAAATGTTTACACTAAACATTAGTATTAGAATAGTTAGAAATAATACATATTAGAATCTACGTCTAAAACGGATTCGATTGAACAAGGAAATACCCATTTTAACATAAGTTCTAAAGCTCCACCGTAACTTACGGTATATACCGTAAGTTACGGTGGCTTCTGGAAGATTATGGTCCCACCGTAACACAGATGAAACCCACCGTAAACTTTTGATCTCTACCGTAAATTACGGTATATGCTGGAAAGTTATGGTTGGTTTGATCTCTACCGTAAACTTTTGAATCAAATTCTCGGATTTCAATCATACAAACCAAGATGTTTAAGCCTTATATTCTAATATGTCGCTTATCAATAACAACAAGGGACCAAGTATCCATGCTACAATGTACTACCATGCCTTACTTGGTTATTTGACCCATTTGGCTCATCTAAGGAATCCTCCTTTTTGATGACTACCAACGAGGTCTAACCAAATTCTTGGCTTATAATTCGACATAGCGAATATCATCACTTTAATCCAACTCAACTTTTAATACACAATCCAACTACATATATGATAATTATCAAAATTTATTTAATGTAACGGGTCAAGTTACATACCTTTAAAACAAGCCCTTCAAACGTGCGTCCACACCGGTTTGCCCGCTAGATGCCCCGGCTTCCTTTCCTATAGAGTTCAATCACTTTATGTTTAGAACTCTTTGTTTCACATACATAACGCACATTTTGTCATACATCAGAATTATGCGTTTTTAACTTAACAATTCAGTTTCAAGCCTTCTTTGAGGCATTTCAACAAACACTATAAGGGCATAATTTTTATATCTTTCATATTCAAGTTCATAGCTTGCTAATTAGCTAACTTAATATCAATAAAGCCTTCATTTAGCATTTAAACATCATACTTTTCTGAAATCACTTTCTATGATCAAATTACACTAGAATAATCATTCTAAACCCTAGTGTTCATCATCATCTTGTAAAACCCACAACCCACCTTCAATGTGTTCATGGAATTTCCTGAATTTGAACATGATTTCACATGTAGTTGTCTAGGTTTCACTTCTAGACACTATATTATCCCTAATCTAACCAAATCACATACATGCATCATCAAATTTTGAATCTCCCAAATTCATAAGAATTTCAAACAGAGAATTTTCATAGAATTTTACATACCTTACAACCCCCTTACAATGAGGATCAGTAATCTATGTTTGATTTTCGTTTTGGGGCTGATCTTGACCTTCAATTTGTGAATTTTAGACAAGAACTAGGGTTGATGTTCTTCTCCTGGTCGCCCCCTGCTTGTGTCGACCGTACACACACAATTGTTGTGTGTTTGGTGTTTGTTTATTGGTTTTAATTAAATAAAATTTCAGTTTTAACAAGTTTGGCCCCTCTATATTCCTTTTAGTTTGTTTTTATGTCTTTACTACACATAAGCATTCAACTAACTAGGTTAGTGTCATTCCTAATTAGTTTATTTTACTAATTTATTTGAAATCTAATTGCAACTTTAAGAATTTATATTTTCGGGATGTTACAAGTCCACCCCCCTTAAAAGGGTTTCGTCCCCGAAACCAAAGTACGTACCGAATAGTGTAGGGTAGAGACGTCGCATCTCTTCTTCGGATTCCCATGTAGTATCCGAGCCCTTCCTGTGCTCCCACTTGATCTTGACTTGATCAATTTGTTTGTTTCGCATGTGCTTAATCTTTCGATCTAAAATCTCCACTGGTCTCACCACGTAATTCAGGCTATTATCCACTTCGATATCGTCGTAGTGGATATAAGTTGTTTCGTCCGCTAGACACTTTCGCAATTGCGACACGTGGAACGTGCTATGTATTCCGTTCAACTCTTCCGGTAATTCAAGGCGATAAGCCACCTTGCCGACCTTTCCGATGATTTTAAATGGCCCAATAAACCTCGGGCTTAGTTTCCCTCTTTTTCTGAATCTAATAACGCCCTTCCATGGGGAAATTTTTAGCATAACCATGTCGCCAACCTGGAATTCGATTGGCCTATTCCTTTTATCAGCATATGCCTTTTGCCTGTCTTGAGCCGCTTTCAAGTGTGCCCGTACCACACCAATCTTTTCATTAGTGGCTCGTACTATATCTTGGTGGGCAAGTTCACGTGGACCCACTTCGCCCCAACATACCGGGGTTCGGCACTTCCTACCATAGAGCATTTCGTATGGTGCCATCTTAATACTAGCGTGATAGCTGTTATTATACGAAAACTCGACTAATGGTAGGTGAACATCCCAACTTCCTCTAAAGTCGATTATACACGCCCGTAGCATGTCCTCCAATGTTTGTATTGTTCTTTCACTCTGTCCATCTGTTTGAGGATGGTACGCAGTGCTAATGAACAATTTGGTTCCCATTTGCTCTTGGAAATCTCGCCAGAAATTTGAAGTGAACCGGGTATCCCTATCAGACACGATGGATACCGGTACTCCATGACGTGCTATTATCTCATTAGTATAAACTTCTGACATCTTTTCTGACGTATAAGTCTCACGAATCGGAATGAAGTGAGCACTTTTCGTCAATCTATCCACCACTACCCATATAGCATCGAAACCACGATTTGTCTTAGGCAATTTGGTTAATAGGTCCATAGTAATATGTTCCCATTTCCACACCGGGATTTCTAACGGTTGGAGTTTGCCGTAGGGTTTTTGGTGTTCTGCCTTGACTTGTAGACATGTCAAGCATTTTTCTACATACTTCGCCACATCCCTCTTCATTCCAGGCCACCAATAATTTTGTTTTAGATCGTTGTACATCTTGGTCGCACCCGGATGAATTGAATATCGGGATTTATGAGCTTCATCAAGTAGAAGCGCCTTCACCCCACAAGTATGTGGAACCCATATCCTTCCGGATCGAGTCTTCAACCCGTTATTCCCATCCGACAAATCTTTCAACTGACCGATTATTGTTTCTTTCTTCCAATTTTCCTCTTTCACTGCTTCTAATTGCGCCTCTCGAATACGTTCAAGTATACTCGAGGTCACCACGAGCTGCATCGACCTTACTCGTATTGGGACGTAGTCTGCTTTTCTGCTCAGAGCATCCGCTACCACATTTGCCTTTCCGGGGTGGTAGTGTATCTCACAGTCGAAATCTTTCACCGTTTCTAACCATCGCCTTTGACGCATATTTAACTCCTTCTGATCGAAGAAGTATTTTAGGCTCTTGTGATCTGTGAATATGGTGCACTTTACTCCATATAAGTAGTGCCTCCATATTTTTAAGGCAAATACCACCGCAGCCAACTCAAGATCGTGCGTGGGATATTTCTTCTCATGTATCTTCAATTGCCTCGAGGCATAAGCTATCACCTTGCCCCGTTGCATCAAAATGCATCCGAGCCCCGATAGTGAAGCATCCGAATAAACCACCATATCTTCGACTCCGTCCGGCAATGTCAGTACCGGAGCTTGAGTCAACTTTTCTTTTAGCGTTTGAAACGCTCTTTCTTCATCAACACCCCAAATGAACTTTTGTTTCTTTCGGGTTAGCTTTGTTAGCGGTGACGCAATCTTGGAGAAATCTTGGATGAATCTCCTGTAGTATCCCGCAAGCCCCAAAAAGCTTCTAATTTCCGAAGGGTTCTTCGGGGGATTCCATTTTGATACGGCCTCAATCTTTGACGGATCCACCAATACTCCGTCGGCACTTATGACGTGGCAAAGGAATTATACCTCTCGTAACCAAAAGGCACATTTAGAGAATTTTGCATATAACCTCTCTCGCCTAAGTGTCTCCAACACCTCTTGTAAATGGTGTGCATGTTCAGCTTCGTTTTTTGAGTATACCAAAATATCATCGATAAACACAATGACCGA
This sequence comes from Helianthus tuberosus, assembly GCA_030545235.1. Taxonomy (NCBI): domain Eukaryota; kingdom Viridiplantae; phylum Streptophyta; class Magnoliopsida; order Asterales; family Asteraceae; genus Helianthus; species Helianthus tuberosus. The sequence continues at coordinate 7,532,306 of CM060393.1, forward strand.
CTTATCCAACATTGGCTTGCAAACCCGGTTCATGAGGTCCATGAAAGCCGCGGGTGCATTTGTTAGCCCAAATGACATCACGAGGAATTCGTAATGTCCGTATCTCGTGCGGAAAGCCGTATTCGGCACATCTTCTTCCTTGACCTTTAATTGGTGATACCCAGATCTAAGGTCAATTTTTGAAAACCAGTTCGCACCTTGTAATTGGTCGAATAAATCATCTATCCTCGGAAGCGGGTATCGGTTCTTTACCGTGAGTTTGTTTAACTCCCGGTAATCGATACACATACGCATGCTTCCGTCTTTCTTTCTCACGAACAATACCGGTGCGCCCCAAGGAGACACACTCGGCCTTATGAATCCCCTGTCAAGTAGGTCTTGAATTTGGGACATCAACTCTTGTAATTCCGACGGTGCGAGTCGGTACGGAGCTTTTGCTACGGGTTTTGCGCCCGGAATCAATTCGATCCCGAACTCTACTTCCCGTTCAGGCGGTATCCCCGGTAAATCCTCCGGAAACACATCTTCATAATCTCGTACTACCGGTACATCTTCGACCTTTCGTGATTCTTTCTCGGGCTCATTTGCGTATATCATGAATGCCTTGCATCCTCGCTTCATAAGCTTGTGGGCTTTCAACATTGAGCATACTATGGGATTGCTTCCTTTTTCGCCATAGATGGTGACGTGTTTCCTGCTCGGAGATGTTAGTTTTATCTCTTTACGAAAACACACGACCTTTCCATGGTGCTGAGATAGCCAATCCATCCCAACGACTACTTGAAATTCCCCCATTGACATCGGGATTAAGTCTATCAAGTATTCCTCATCGTCGATGCTTAATTTGCAGCCTCGACAAACATCACAAACTATAAAACTTTTGTTGTCCCCTATTTCAACTTCTAAGGGCACAGATAATTTCGTCAATACAAAAGAAGGATGTCGAATAAATCCATGTGAAATGAAGGATTTATTCGCACCCGTATCAAACAGTACATGTGCTGGAATTGAGTTAATTGTGAATATACCTGAAACCACATCGGTTTCTGTCTTTGCTTCAGCCGCGGTGAGTTGGAAGGACCTAGCCTTCGCTTTGGGAGCTTCTGTTGGAGACTCTATTGTGTCTCTCTTTCCCACCAACTAGGGGCATTCAGATTTCTTGTAACCGGGTTGATAACATTTGTAACAAACAGAAACTTTCCCGGGACATAATGATGCGGTGTGCCCCGTCTTTCCACATACCGGGCACGGCTTGTCTTTGAAGCGGCACTCACCTTTGTGCCCCTTTCCACATACTTTACAACTTGGCGACCCGCCTTTAGTCTCCGCCTTCTTCCCCGATTCAGCAGTTCTAGCTTTCTTTGTAGGGCTTGGATTCACATCTTGTGCCCTCCGCTCGCCCCTTTCTACTTATTTCTTTAACTCTATTTCTCGCTCCCGGGCGGTGTTGATAATCTCCGTGAGGGTTTCATACTTGGACGGAGTCATGAACTCACGGTACTCGGCACTCAACATGTTGTAATAGTAATATATCTTTTGCTCTTCAGTGGTGACTAACTCGTCACAGAATCTCAGCTTATCCATGAAGATGCCCGTGATCTTATCAATTGATTCTCCCTTTTGTCTTAACTGGATAAATTCTTCTTTGATCCTGTTAATAACCGCTTTGGGACTTTGGTGTTTAAGGAATGGTACCTTAAACTCGTCCCAAGTCATAACCCTCGCCGCTTCGGCTCCCATTTCCTTCTTTTTGTTATCCCACCAATCCTTGGCTTGATTTCTCAATTGGCCCGTTCCGTAAGCAACAAAGTCGCCTACATCACAATGGGTCCATTCAAACACTCCTTCGACATCACTTATCCATCTTTGGAAAATTATCGGGTCAACCTCCCCGTTATAGATTGGTGGTTAACACGCCATGAATTCCTTGTAAGAACACCCTTTGCGTTCTCCCGATTTTTCTTTCATGAGGTTGACACTATCCTCCAACCTTTTGACTCGCTCTTCGACAAGCGACAACACTGTGCTTTGGATTTTGTCTATAAACCCGGATAGACTTCCTTCAATTGCCTTTCCTACTTCTTCGGCAATTATCTCTTTCATTTGTTCGGTGCTTGTTTGCACCGTATTATCTTTATTTCCTCCAGACATATTGAAACTGAAATGTTTACATTTAAACGTTAAACATTTCGTTTATAACATTGCTTCATTTGTTTCGGTTTAGCCAAGTTCCTAACTTGCTTTAACCGTTCACATTTAATGCACTTTCCGGGTTTGAGTGTGTTAACACACTCTTCCCATGCATCTCAATTCATTTCTCATTTCTTACATAAGACCTAATTTATTAGCATAATAAGTTAATTCTTACCGGACGATTGATCAAGCTTGAACCGAACACTTTGTTGACAACCTTAAGCTCTGATTACCAACTTGTAACACCCTTAAAATTTCTATTCAAATTTAACAATAATTCATATGATTTATATCAGAGATGACCCAATTAAAACATAAGTTTCAAAGAACAAAGTTTTAAAGTAACAAGCATTAGCCAACTACCAACTAATTAAAACATCCATAAGTTGTTTAGCAAAAGATTTACATTATAACTTTGTTTAAACAGAATTGATTTATGCGGAAGCTTCAAAATGTTGTGTTCGGTTCTTCAAAAGATAGCTTGATCGTCATCCGTGATCTTTGAATACCTAAAACTGAAATGTTTACACTAAACATTAGTATTAGAATAGTTAGAAATAATACATATTAGAATCTACGTCTAAAACGGATTCGATTGAACAAGGAAATACCCATTTTAACATAAGTTCTAAAGCTCCACCGTAACTTACGGTATATACCGTAAGTTACGGTGGCTTCTGGAAGATTATGGTCCCACCGTAACACAGATGAAACCCACCGTAAACTTTTGATCTCTACCGTAAATTACGGTATATACCGTAATTTATGGTAGATGCTGGAAAGTTATGGTTGGTTTGATTTTGTTTGTTTACTTGAATCAAATTCTCGGATTTCAATCATACAAACCAACATGTTTAAGCCTTATATTCTAATATGACGTTTATCAATAACAACAAGGGACCAAGTATCCATGCTACAATGTACTACCATGCCTTACTTGGTTATTTGACCCATTTGGCTCATCTAAGGAATCCTCCTTTTTGATGACTACCAACGAGGTCTAACCAAATTCTTGGCTTATAATTCAACATAGCGAATATCATCACTTTAATCCAACTCAACTTTTAATACACAATCCAACTACATATATGATAATTATCAAAATTTATTTAATGTAACGGGTCAAGTTACATACCTTTAAAACAAGCCCTTCAAACGTGCGTCCACACCGGTTTGCCCGCTAGATGCCCCGGCTTCCTTTCCTATAGAGTTCAATCACTTTATGTTTAGAACTCTTTGTTTCACATACATAACACACATTTTGTCATACATCAGAATTATGCGTTTTTAACTTAACAATTCAGTTTCAAGCCTTCTTTGAGGCATTTCAACAAACACTATAAGGGCAGAATTTTTATATCTTTCATATTCAAGTTCATAGCTTGCTAATTAGCTAACTTAACATCAATAAAGCCTTCATTTAGCATTTAAACATCATACTTTTCTGAAATCACTTTCTATGATTAAATTACACTAGAATAATCATTCTAAACCCTAGTGTTCATCATCATCTTGTAAAACCCACAACCCACCTTCAATGTGTTCATGGAATTTCCTGAATTTGAACATGATTTCACATGTAGTTGTCTAGGTTTCACTTCTAGACACTATATTATCCCTAATCTAACCAAATCACATACATGCATCATCAAATTTTGAATCTCCCAAATTCATAAGAATTTCAAACAGAAAATTTCATAGAATTTTACATACCTTACAACCCCCTTACAATGAGGATCAGTAATCTATGTTTGATTTTCGTTTTGGGGCTGATCTTGACCTTCAATTTGTGAATTTTAGACAAGAACTAGGGTTGATGTTCTTCTCCTAGTCGCCCCCTGCTTGTGTCGACCGAACACACACAATTGTTGTGTGTTTGGTGTTTGTTTATTGGTTTTAATTAAATAAAATTTCAGTTTTAACAAGTTTGGCCCCTCTATATTCCTTTTAGTTTGTTTTTATGTCTTTACTACACATATGCATTCAACTAACTAGGTTAGTGTCATTCCTAATTAGTTTATTTTACTAATTTATTTGAAATCTAATTGCAACTTTAAGAATTTATATTTTCGGGATGTTACACATAGCTTGCTAATTAGCTAACTTAACTTCAATAAAGCCTTCATTTAGCATTTAAACATCATACTTTTCTGAAATCACTTTCTATGATCAAATTACACTAGAATAATCATTCTAAACCCTAGTGTTCATCATCATCTTGTAAAACCCACAACCCACCTTCAATGTGTTCATGGAATTTCCTGAATTTGAACATGATTTCACATGTAGTTGTCTGGGTTTCACTTCTAGACACTATATTATCCCTAATCTAACCAAATCACATACATGCATCATCAAATTTTAAATCTCCCAAATTCATAAGAATTTCAAACAGAGAATTTTCATAGAATTTTACATACCTTACAACCCCCTTACAATGAGGATCAGTAATCTATGTTTGATTTTCATTTTGGGGCTGATCTTGACCTTCAATTTGTGGATTTTAGACAAGAACTAGGGTTGATGTTCTTCTCCTGGTCGCCCCCTGCTTGTGTCGACCGAACACACACAATTGTTGTGTGTTTGGTGTTTGTTTATTGGTTTTAATTAAATAAAATTTCAGTTTTAACAAGTTTGGCCCCTCTATATTCCTTTTAGTTTGTTTTTATGTCTTTACTACACATAAGCATTCAACTAACTAGGTTAGTGTCATTCCTAATTAGTTTATTTTACTAATTTATTTGAAATCTAATTGCAACTTTAAGAATTTATATTTTCGGGATGTTACAATAGGAAACCCTAATTGAGACACCCAAGTGATTCTGCATAAACTCTAAAATTTTCAAAACAATCGGAATCAGGATCAGGGCCCCTAAAACTCAGGGGGGGGGGGGGTAAACCCTAGTTGATAAATATCCAAACAGTTTTACGTGTGATTCGAACATTAACGAGCGACCAACTCACCTGAGCTACCTGGACACGAGGCTACCCTATGGTGGTAGGGTGTCCCTCGCGCCACGCGACAGGTGCAGGTGGCCCTGTCGCGACACGCCAGAGGGACAAATTTTAAGTATAAATATAGGGGCTTGGGACTTGACATTCTGCGTTAGTTCGACGTAGAAATTCAAATTGTACGTTGATATATTGTATAATTACTACAAAACACACACAAATCACGAAGTGCTGCCGCAATACAGGGTAATAACTCGATCGCTGCTACGATTCAATGTCCGATCGATTAAACTATCCAATGGATGTTTAAGTGCTGCCCACATTAGGGTTTATGCTTTGTCATTCGTCGTTAATTCGATGGATGTTTAAGTATCGCACTTTGTCATTCGTTGTGAAGGTTTAATCTCGTGAGTTATCGTAAATGCTGTATTAGTTACTAACCTAGTTTGTGTGCATTGTTATTTAAACTAGGTTATCAAGGCAAATCAGTAGGCTAAGCTCTGTTAATATTAAATCTGCAATGTGAGTCATTCTCTTTTTATCAAATTACTTTCAAAATCATGTTTATTTTCAAGGTTATAATTACAGGGATTAAGTCTTTGTAGTCACCAAATTACAGCCGGTATGTGGGGTTTTGTATACATTACTTGATAACCGTCACTATTGGACAACGGGTTAGCCAATGAGTGATATGACCATAGTCACAGACACCATTGGACAATGAGGTTACCGATGGATGGTCGAGTGACAAATACCGTGGGTAGTTGGTTGATATCAGGAAACATTGTAATCGCTCTTAATACTGTAAATTATAACAAATGTGTCGTTTTATTAAAAAGAATGATTCACCAGTATTTCCCGCTGACAAAACCTTTTTCAAACATGTTTCAGGTGATCTGTTGTGATCCAGGAAAAGTGTCGTGAAGCACTACCAGCTTAAGGAAGTGGCTCAATATAAAATAAAGAAACATGTTTTGTAAAATAAAGATTTCTCAGTGAAATCATATGATTGTAAATTACCGGGTTTTATCCCGAGTTGTGAAATAAATAATCGGGAAATTGCAGTTTTAAGAAGATCCTGAAGAAAACTTCCGCTGTTAATTCAATTAAATAAATACCACGGGATTTTCTGTCCCGCGGCTCCTGAAACGGGTCAAACCGGGTCAGGGGCCGTGACATTAAACCATCACCCAACTTAATGGGATCATCTGATTTCCCACTAACAGTGCTTTGAATAGTGGTTGACTTAGGGAATGTATTCCAATAGTCATCCACTGATGCCCCTTTTTCTTGGTACTGGGGACTTCTTCCCTCAACACTTGATAACCTTTTGATGGTACCAGTGGTCAAAACAAACTCACTAGTGGTTATCAGAGGTGCTATAGAAGGAATTGCCTCCAAGGAAGTCTTATTGATGTAACCACTGTCCAAATACAAACCAGTGGGTTCAGCACTTGTAGTGGCTGCTTTACTTGGATTACCACCAAGAGTTACTTGTAACTCAAGGGGTGTAACCTCCTCAGGTCTTGTTGGTGGGTTAGCTATGATTGATACATCAGACCCAGTCACTTGTTGAAGTATGTTCTCATTGATAGGTGAGTGAGAAGGACTGGTTTGAGCCTGGTTCAGATCAATAGCATCCAACAATAATTTTGTTGGTGGGGGAATTGTGGAGGTGAGGTTGGGTGTAGAAAGAGAATTGGCCCCGGGCATTGGGCTGTGGATTATGGATTATGGAAGCAAGTGATTCCAGAGCATCATATTGTGGTGTCCCTATTTGTACAACCTATTCTTTTTTAGAAGAAGCAGGAGGAGTTTCAGGCATAGGTTGAGATATTTGTACCAACTGCTGTGAGGAAGTAGCAGCAGTGGTTTCTTGTGACTTTTGTGCTATCACTGGCAGTTGCTCTGGTATCTCATCCTCCAGAGTTGCCTTTTTGATAGGTTTGGGGGGCTTTTGAGATTTCTTTTGTTTTGGCCTTTTGGTGATTTTAGGTGTGGGTTTCAAAGCAGTTGTTTTGCTGCTATGATCACCTTGAGCAGTGGGCTCAGCAGCAGATACCTGAGGAGCAGTGGTAGCTGCTAAAGTCTGCTCAGGCACCTCTGCTTGTGTTTTGCAAGGTGTTGACATTCTTGTAAAAGTTTCAGCAGTTAAGCTGTTTATTTGAAAAGATGCACCTTGTTTTATTGCAGAAGCATCATCCTTACCAAATTTCTTTTCAAAATAATAGCTTAGAAATCTTGGAAAAAGTAAGAATGGCTTTTTATCAACATTTTAAACCAAATCATTAAAGATTTCCTGGGAGTAATTGAAATTTTCATCTTGAAGAATAGCATATCCCAGGTTTTGAATCTTTAATGGTATCTCATTAAAAGAAGTGGTTTTGTTTGAAACACACATAAACAGGGTATGGAACAAAAACCTTGTTGCAGGTGGAAAATTACCTTTTTGTAAGGTATCCTTTTTAATTTGTTCTGCATACCCCCTTTCAAGTAAATCAGTTTTTAACTCATTTTTGGGAAAAGAAGTTTTACCTTGCTGATCATTGAGTTCAAAGACTTCCGAGATGGATTGTGGTGTGATTTTGACAGGTTTACCCATTAGAGAAGAGTTAATGGCTATGACATCCTCGCCTTGTTTGTCAAGGGTAATATTCTTCCAAAACTCTCTTTGGGTGTCCAAGTAAATTGGAGCATCTGCTGTTAACAAAGTTTTGTACTTTGATGCAGACATGATGGCAATGATGGAATCGAAAGCATCGGTGGTGCCTGGTTTTGTAAGAAGACCCAGATAATTGTGTGGTGATTTGTATGGGATTTCAATGGGTGTAGCCTTTTGAGTGGCCTTTTTACGAGAAGATTTTGAAGTGGGTGTTGCAGATGACTTCGATTTTGTCATTTTGGAGAATACGATCGAAGAAGGTTGTGAAGAAATTTGAGGAAATAAGATAAAAACTGCTTTGAGAAAGGAATTTTTAAGAATTCAATTCGACAGTAAAACCCTGTTTGGGGTTTTGAAGGGGGGTTTTATAGAGAAAAAGTGAATGCTGATGTGGCAGCGGTTACAAAAGGTTTGACCACAATGTACTATCCACGTGCCAACCCCTGATGAAGAAAAGGACAACTCTATTTATGAAGACAACTGATGGAACAAGATCAGTGGTTATAACTGTAATAATGAGAGCAGTGGGTGATTTTTACTATCAGTGGATAGCATATCAGTGGATAAAACACTGATTTTGAACAACAGTGCTTATCAAAGAAATGAGAGAGCAGGGATTGACTTTCAGCAGTGGACAGATTTTTAAGTAGAGCAGACTTTTGAACAAAGTGGTGGTTATGACAGACTTTTAAGGATTTAATGAAAAATTCATTTTTAGCTATTTTTAAGGATGGATTTTTGATTTTCTGAAAACATTTTAATGCTTTTATTCATAGAAGAACAGGATATTGCCTCTTATTCCATGTTTAGCATGCCAATCCTAGAGATCAAGCTTTCAAAGGTGGATGTGTCTAATGCTTTGGTTAGCACATCTGCCAGCTGCTCCTTAGTTGGAACATGGTGCAAAGAAATCAAACCTTTTTCATAGCAATCCCTCACAAAGTGATGTCTGATGACAATGTGCTTGGTGGTTGAATGGGAAACTGGATTTTTGATGATATTTTCTGCTGCCTGACTGTCCAACATGAGTGGTGTTTTTAAGGCAGTGATACCAAAATCCAGCAACTAATTTTGAAGCCAGAGCAGCTGGGCTGTACAGCTTGCAGCAGCTATATATTCTGCCTCAGCAGTGGATGTGGAAACAACTGCTTGCTTTTTGCTTTGCCAAGACACTGAGTAATTGCCTAGGAATTGGCACCCTCCTGAAGTGGCACCCTTGGTGCTTGTTTCAGGCCATACAAAGCTTTATTCAGCTTGTAGACATGATTTGGATTAAATGGATCCTCAAAACCTAGAGGTTGACAAACATAAACCTCCTCTTGAATCTTACCATAGAGGAATGCACATTTGATATCCATTTGGTACACCTTGATGTTGTGGTTGACAGCAAAGGCCAGATATAGTCTGATTGCTTCAAGTCTTGCTACAGGGGCAAATGTTTCATCATAATCAATGCCCTCTTCCTGTCTGTACCCTTGAACCACAAGCCTGGCTTTATTTTTGACAACTATACCCCTTTCATCAGTTTTATTTTTGAAGACCCATTTTGTGCCAATATGACTTACACCCTCTGGCAATGGAACAAGCTCCCAGACTTGTTGTCTTCTAAACTGTTGGAGCTCATCTTGCATGGCTTCTACCCAGCTGTTGTCTTTTAGTGCCTCTTGGTACTTGACTGGCTGATGGAGAGATAGAAAACCAGCAAAAAGACAAATGTTTTGGGATTGACTTCTTGTGAGCACCCCTCATTGATGTTGCCAATAATTTGGTCTGGTGGATGAGATTTCAAGAAGATGAGCTCTCCTTGGTATGGAACAATGGCATTAAGTGGGGAAGGCTGCAGATGTGAATCATCTGAGCTAACCACTGCTGGTGACTTTGATGATCCAGCAGTGGCTTCAAAAGGTGGTGGAATAGGAGGTAAAGGTGTGGACACATGCTGACTTTGATCCACTGTTTGAGGACTTTTATCAACAGTGCTTGATGATGTGGAAGCAGAGGTTAAGGGGCTACTTTGGTCAACAACTGTTGAGGTAGCAGTGGTTGAGCTTTGACAGCTGTTTTGAACATCTGCTGCTCTTCCTATTTTGACAGACTTTTGTTGAGGAATGATGATTTCATACCCATAGTCTGGTGATGAATCTTCTGATGGACCTGCACTGTTAGTCTTGACAGCAGTATTTTCAAAAGTAAATTTATCAAGATCAAACAATTCTGCAGGGTTTGCTGGGATTTTCATTGATGAAAGTTTATTAAACTTTACATTCAAAGTCTCTTCCACTGTTTTGGTACTTGTGTTAAACACTTTGTAGGCCTTAGCAGTGGTAGAGTATCCCAGATGATTACCACAATCAATTTTGGCTGCAAACTTCGAAATGGAATCTTTTAAGTTTAAAATGAAGCATGGGCAGCCAAAAACTTTGAAGTATGAAATCAATGGCTTTATTTTATACAGCAGTTCATAGGCAGTCTTTTGATGCCTGGGGTTGATTAAAACTCTGTTTTGGACATAGCAAGCAGTGTTTACTGCCTCTGCCTAAAAAGTTAATGGCAAACCTGAATCAGCAAGCATGGTTCTGGCAGCCTCAATTAAAGTTCTGTTCTTTCTTTCAACAACCCCATTTTGTTCTGGTGTTCTTGGAATGCTGTATTGCCTCACAATTCCTTTTGACACACAGAAATCATCCAACTCCTTGTTCCTGAACTCTGTGCCATTGTCACTTCTGAATATTTTTACTGGAAGGTCAAACTGCTTTTCAACCTGTTTCACAAAGTCTTGCAGAATGCCTGCAGTCTCATCTTTTGAGTGTAAAAAGTAAGTCCATGTAAACCTAGAAAAGTCATCAACAATAACCAAACAATACCTCTTTTTCTTAAGACTCATGACTTTAACTGGGCCAAACAAATCCATATGAAGCATTTGCAAACATTTGGTTGTTTTGGACTCATCAATGGATTTGTAGGAGCTTTTATGTTGTTTTCCTTTTAGGCAGGAAACACAATGCTTAGGACAGGTGAACAGTTTTTGAGGTAAACCTCTTACTAACCCCTGTTTTGAAATGGCAGTAATTGTCTTGAGATTTGTGTGCCCCAATCTCCTCTGCCATAATTTTGTCTCTTTGTTTGATGCAGCTGAGAACAGACAGGCATCAGTTCTGGGGCTCTCTTTTGACATATCCACCACATAAACATTGCCACTTCTTTGAGCAACAAGTTTGGTTTTTCCAGAATTTATTATTGCTTCAATCTTTTCAACCATTTCTGGTCCAACAATCCTACAACACTCCTTTGTGAAGAATGATCCATACCCCTTATCACTCATTTGTGAAATACTCAGGAGGTTGAATTTTAGATTGTCTATCAGATTGACATTTTCAAATTTTACATTACCAGACTGTACTATACCAGACCCCAGAACTTTCCCTTTACTATTATTACCAAAGGATATATCACCCCCTCCATGGATTTTGAAATCTTTGAGAAGGGCTTTACATCCATTCATATGCCTGGAGCCTCCACTATCTACATACCAAAGGCTATCTAAGCATGCAGAAGCTCCCTGCATATGAAGTAAAAGGATTAGTTCATTAGGGTCTCCAAAGCCAATAAGGCTTTGGATGGGGTCTCAACAGTGTCTGGGATGAGTTCAGATGCATGGGCAGTGGTTAGGTCAGGGGTTTGGACAGTTTTAGGACTGTTTCTCTCTAACCACTGTTGTGGGTTTTGACCAATCACCTGCTGATATCCAAAAGGATGCCTGTTCACTCTTGGTTTAGAGGTCCTTTTGTAGGTCTCATAAACATGTGGGATCCTTTGGTAAGATGATTGTCCCTTACCTCTTCCGAATTGATTGGCAGGGGGTGCATCAGTCACCTGAACATCTCTTTTGACAGATGTTTGGTTCAGCTGTTTTGTAACAGCTGTTTAGACTGGCACAAACAGTAGTTGATTCTTGGTGAACTTGACAGATGATGTTGATGAACTTAAGGATGTTTTTGCAGTGTACTCATTCTTTTTTACATCAAAGTTTTTGAGATACACACATTCTTGAGTTTTGTGGTTTGTTTTACCAGAGATGGTGCAGCTTTCAGCAGGTACAATGACACTTGTTTTGTTTAGATCATATGCTTTTAGATGAAAACAGTCTTTTGTTAGATGATTCCTTTTTTCATAAAAATCACAAAACAGGTTTTTGCTCTTTTCTCTTTTCTTCCTTTTCTCAGACTCCTTAGCAACAGAGTTTTGAACCACTGTTGGGATGTCTTTGATAGGAATGACCTTTGCTTTTGGAGATGTGACACCATCAGTGGTTGTGAAGTCCATAGGCTTGAAATTTTTAAGAATGTCACACTCATCAGACCATGTGGGTTTAAATTGGTACTTCTCAAATTCCTCAAAAGTTGAGGACCCCACAGATGATCTTTCCAGAGTGATTTTGTTACCAAGTTTGTCAGTAATCTTTACTTCTTGGCCATTCTTGTTGGTTGGTATTATTTCAGTTGAACCAGCTTGTTTGACAGCAGTGTTTACAAGATCATCATATTTTCTATATCCTATCCAAACTTGACATTGCTTTCAAGCTGTTTCTCAAGCATAACCTCATAACCTTTGCAAGATTCCACCCACCTTTCACAAGTGACCTGGGTGGATTCCAACTCCTTTTTGCAAACTTGGTATTTTTCTACCATAGTTTGGAGTTGGTTCTTGGTTATGCTTTGCTCTTCTTTGAGACTGCTGATTTCTTTGTCTTTTTCAGCCAATTTGTTTTTAAGTTCTTTTAATGACTTTTCAAATTTGACTTCATCGGTTAAGACTTTATCCCTAAGGTTTTCATTTACCTCTTTAATGCTGGCAAATGCAATAATACATTTGTCTGAACACAGTTTTTCAAGAACTTGAGGTGATACCTTAGCAGCAGCCATCATGGCACAATTACATTGATGATCACCTTCTTCATCAGCTCTAACTTCTTTCTCACCTGCTTTCTTCTCTTCCTTTTCTTCTTTGTCTTCTTTGGACCAGGGGTCAGATAGTGGTTCAATCAGGGTTTCTGAATTTTCTCCCAGCAATAGTTCACCAGCAACTGCAGTAACCACTGCTTCAGCCACTGTTTCAGCACTTAGCTGTTCACCTTCAGTTTCTACCCCTTCTGGTATTGACTCTAATGCCATCAAACAAAATTCATCATTAGAAGGATCATTAAAAGCATAGAGTGCAAAATTTTCATCACCAAGCTCATCAGGCATGCTGCTCCAGTCAACAAAGCCTTGGGTGAAAAAGCTTTGTTGATCTGGTTGTACCACTGTTGGGGCAACTTGTTGAGGTGCAACAGGTTGCACTTGTGCCTGAGGGACAGGGTCTTGAACATACTGAATTTGTGGAACAGTGGTTTGAACATAATGCACAGGCACAGGGGTTGCAGCATAGTGAGCAGTGTTAACAAGGGCTGCAGGGGTATATTGGGTATAGTGCACAGTGCTTTGATGTTGTGGTCTAGGGTTTGAGCTGGGATGAGTTATTATTGGACCAGTGGTTTGACTCCTGCATTCCCTAGCAAAATGACCTAGCCTATTACACTTATAGCACTTAATTTTTGACTTATCCAACCCCATGTAACCCTGGGAATTTTCTCCCTGTTCTTTTATAGAATTTGCTTGTTCTTACACTAAGCAAAGCCAATTGATGCAAAATGTCCATCTCTTCTAAGTCAGTGGGATCAAAGTGTTGCAAATCATTGAGCTCAAAACACAAGTTATCTAACATCTGGTTTTCACAATTTGCAGTGAAGTCATAATTTGCAGAGTGAGAATCAGAGTTGTTAAAATTTCCACCAGCAGTTATATCAATAAAATGATCATAACTCTGATCCTTACTACTGCTACCAGATTCTTCCTGACCAAAAAGAGTTGTGCTGCCAAATGAATAATCATCAGCAACTTTGCCAGACTCTTGCAACTTCTTTTTCTGGTTTAACTCCCTTTCATAGGTCAGGAGTCTACCATGAAGTTGGGTCAGGGTCAGATCTTTGAACTCAGCAGAATTTCTAGTAACAAATGCAATGGTATCCCATTTTTCTGGTAGTGATCTAAGAAATCTGCTATTTTGTGTAGAATTTGGAAATGTAACTTTAACAAGTCTTAGCTCACTAATAAGACAACTGAATCGCTCAAACTGCTGAGTCAATGATTCACCCTTGATGTGACAGAATGTTTCAAACTGCTGATTCAGAATTTCCCTATTGATTTCAATAACTTCTTTCGTTCCCCCAAACTGTTCCTTCAGTGCATCCCATAGCTCTTTGGCACTGTTACAATGTAACAGTCCAGCATAGATCTCATTGGGTAATGCAGATGCTATGATGCTAAATGCTTTGGCATCGAGTTCGAACTTTTGAAAGTCAGTTTCAGTATAGTTTTTAGGTTTTTTAGGTTCGAACTTCTTTGTATCCTCAGCACTTGGCACCATAGGAACATGGGGCCCAAAAACAACAGATGTCCAACATCCAGTGTTCTGTTGAGCAAGGATGTGACCCATCCTTCTCTCCCAGATGTTGTATTCATTACGTTTAAGCATGGGTGGTTTGAAAAGAGAGCCAATGTTATTCTTATCATCTTGTGATTGTGACGTCATCCTGGTTGTTTTACAGGCATTGATTAATCAACTTTGATGGTGATTAAACCTTGCTCTGTTTTTCAACAAAACGAACAAACTATCAGTATCAACGATTGTGAGCTGAACTATTTATGTCAAAATGATTGTTAAATCAAATTTGACTGTCCGAGCTCTGATACCATTTGTTAGGATCTGAGTTTGGTTTTGATTGTCTTTTATGTTTGAATTAAGATGAACAATGAATGAGTAATGCAGCGGAATATAATGGAAACAAACTTTTCACAATCAAACATGAGAATTGCTTTAAACACACATTTTCAACAATGAACCGAATGATTGAATTTATTTCATTCAACGATTACAATTGCATGTATGCAACAAACTCCCCCTCAGCCTAAGCTCACTATAATTTGTTCGTGCAGGAAGAAGATGGTGAAGAGCTAATAGAACAGTACATGGTACTGTTCTATTTATAGGCACGGACAAACCACTGTGGCATCTTTGCAGACGTCACCATGAAAGTGACATCTAACCTCCTAACAAACTCTAACCTCTGATCTATACAAGTACTGCTATGCTAACAACTGTTATTACAATACATTACATAAAGACAAACTAAACTACTGCTGAATCCTTCCACTGATGTGAACCCAGCAGCACTTGATATAACCCAGCAGTGCTTGACTCAAGGCAGTAGATTGAACAGCAGGGCTTTAGTCTTCTTCAGTCGTTGACTTGATCAGCAGTTGTAGGTCAACAGTTGTACCGATCAGTAGATAGGAGGTCAGCTGTGACAACCCGAACTTTCAAGGTCGGTAACGTTCCATCTTTTGATCCTTACTTCTCGTTATCTTTCTTTAATATGTTAAGACGTTCTATTCAAATAACCTTGTTAGATTGATTGGTACAATAACTTCCGCACATTAACTGGGCCGCATCTTCACACCCGAGCCCAAATACATCATTTATTTTAAAGTTGGATCATGGCAGTCCATTTAATTCAATTTAACATCAGCCCAAATACATTGTGTATTGTGTGTGTAGTTATTGTGATCAGCCCACCTTGTTTTGGTACCGGCCCACTTAAATAACCAGACTTCTAATCAATTATGACTTCCTTGTTATTTTACAAACCCACCAGTTCGGTCAAAGCCTAAACCGCCCCAAACCTTCACATTGTATATGTACGTAATATGGATAATTGTTTTGATAAAACTCTAAACTAAAAACAAACCCTACTCCCTTCATAATTACGTGCGGCAACTGGAGAACCCCCCCCCCCCTCCCTTTTGTTCGATATAGCATTGATCAACCAAGTCCTGGTTAGTAACTTTTAATTGTTGGTTTCCTTATGGTGTAATAATTGGTTTGAGCGAGTAGGTTGCTAATATTGTTAATGATTGCATATGTGATATTATGTGTAATTGTATGTTCATGAACAAGTGATAATGAAACCTGGATGTATACGTGTAACATAAACAAAATAAGTATAGTTTGTTAATGATGAATAAATTGGTGATATGCATGAACTGTTTTGTGTCAGTAATTACTCGATTTAGATAACTATTAATGTTATTGGAATTTATAGTATCATCAAGATGATGTGACAATTCGGTGGACTATGATTGGGATTTGTGAATTAGATATTTACTAATTGAATTGAACTGCATAGTTGCTTATTATTTTTAATTGGGATTTGATATTAAAATTGAACTTGGGAAGGGTGAGCCGCACAACAGTACGTAATGGACCACATGAGGTTGAATTGAATTACAAGTCTTTGGGCCGTACTTTAAATGGATCAACGTGTCAAATAATTATGAGTTGTTAGTCAGATGTGTTTGTGAAACCGAGTAACTCGTGACTCGAATGTCATTATGTGATATGTAATCTGGCTTGTAAGTTTAACTGTTTTGGACTTGTAACATGAGGAAATCTGTAATTCGTACTCGTGTTAGGATAGGCGGTAGGGATATGTGTTGCATTTGTTTGTTGCTTGTATGATATGTTACAATCTACGTGACCCAATATGAATACAAACTGATCGTTGTTGGTAAACAATGATAGGACGTGTTTGGCCGACTATTAAACAATTAACTAATCTTACCGAGCAAACCGAAGGTGAGTTCACTGCTCTTTTCCAAGCATGCATCCCGGGAAGGGATATCGGGTAACGTTTTCAGGGAAGAACGTAAGGTTAATGGGATGTTTGTTATTACTCAGTTTCTATCATATAAGACCCCTTACATCTACCGATTGTTGCCGGGAAGGCAACGAGGTATTTAGTTGATAGCGCTATTAGGTTTGGCACCCTCACACCGGGCCGGAATGGACGGGCGTGAACTATTTACCTTGACCACTTGACCAATGCTTTGATAGAGGCATTGGGGTTTGGGCAAACACATCTAGTAGCTACATACGGTAATCGAGTTAATAACATCATCAAAACATAACGTCGAACTGTTTTATACACATATCTTGTAACCAACGCGTTAACAAAACTTTGAACTCACCAGTGTCGTCTGACACACTTGTCTGCATGCTTGCAGGTCGTTAGATTTCTGATTGCGGACTTGCTATCTGGGAGCACTGGAGTGGTCATGGATCGAAACTCTTGGATACCCGCTTTACTGATTATGAACATATGATTTGAAACATTTGAATCACTATTTATATTATGCTTCCGCTGAATACTTGTTTTGGTTTAACTTATGTCTTGGATTGATACTTTGAAATGAATGGAATGTTTTTATTAAATATTACGCATAGTTCAGTGTGATTGGTGGCTTGGATCCTGGTACGTCACACGTCCCGCGGTGTTTTCGCATGTGGTATTTTGGGGGTGTGACATCAGCAGATGTTGAAACCACTTTCAAGGGGAGAGACTTGTATACACAACTCTGCTTATTCTGGATCCATTGCTCTGATCCAGTTTTGGCTTTAATTATCTATTCCTCTGATAGGGTTCAATCCCAACAAAAAGCTTGTGGCCTTTTCCCCAAAAAAACATATGTAATTGAAAGTTAAACTTGAAGGGCCCAAGTGTAATTATTTGAAAGATTGTGTTAAAATTTAAAAACAAGAAAAAAAATGGAAGATAATGGTGAACCAGGGATTCGAACCCGGGTCTCACCAACATCCATACATACACAAAACCACTACACTACCAACCATCAATCTGTTGATAACCCACACCCTAAAACTTTTATAAATGGACTGTAGTTTCATCAAATCGTGGAGGCCCTCTAGTTTTGGTGGCCCAAGGCCCAAGCCTTATTTGACTTGGGCTTGGGTCGGCCCTGATTTTCGTCCCGCACCTCTTTGTAACCTTATTATGGACCGTTGGGAACCTTTTTCTAGTAAAAACCCCAATTATTAAAGTCGCCGGAACACTCTTTTTTCGCCGAAAAACTTCTTTTTTGTCGGAAAACTCATTTTTTGGCCGAAAAACTCAACATTTTTGTCCCAAATCTCTTTGTAACCTTAGATCGGACCTTTAGAAATCTTTTTCTGGACAAAAACGGTTTTCCGGCGACCGGAGACTAACGGCATTAGGGTTCTGTTAGTCAGGGTCCATCCATTGGTGGCCAATATGTCAATAGTTGGGACTTCCAGTGGTTATTTTTGAAGTTGAAACTGTTGGTGGCTAACGACGAATAGTTAAAATTATTAAAATCTTGTTTTATTGATTCTAACAACTTGTTTCGTACTATTAAATTAAACTAACTATTATATTTCATCGTATATTTTTTTTTACCAGCAATCATAACTTTAAGTTGATTGCCAGGCACTCATAAATTTAAAAAATTCTTATTTTAAACATTGTGGGTTGGTGACAATATAGTGGGTAGGAAATTAGTGCAATGTGGACTCCACTCAGTAATACTTTAATTCTTACAACTTTGATTAATATTATTAAGAATATCAAAGAAAGATGAAGGAATGATATGTGAAAATTTCAAGAAATTTCCTCTTTATGCCTTGTCCTGGAGTGTGAAATTTCTCAAATCTATTATATATAATAAATGAAAGTTATTTGGGCCACGTGTCAACACCAGAGAGCCCCTAAATGCCCTTTTTCCCGCCCAACAGTGCCACTGCCCTCTTCTATTTATATCCTCCTTCATTTACTCGTTTAGGGCTTCTTGCTTTCTTTCTCTCTCTGCTCTGCTCTATTTCCGATCGATGTTTATCCTCTCTCATGTTTATCCTTCTTCTTCTTCTCATATTCATCTCCTCAACAACGTACGGCAGAAGTTACTTCTATTGGATACATCTTCGTTTGAAACCCTAAATCATGTACCGTCCAGTGGTTGAAGAAGAGAATAATCATGTAAGATCTACTTTTTTATCTAGAAATTTTATTTCGTTTTATCTATTTTGTCATACTGAACACGATGAACCCTTTTCTACCCTCAGAAGAAGAAACAGATCTCCTTATCGTACTCGATGAACGCTTTTGTACAACCTCCTCTTAATCGGTGACTCTGGTATGTTTGGTTTGTTGTATCATGTGATTACGAGCAGATTTATTTTGATATGTTTTGTACTTTGTCTTTCCAAACCTTTTTTGTTGGATTATAGAGTTTGTTGATTAGAAGCAACCTCCGCCGGACGGTTGTTGAGGAGATGGAAATGGGAAAGGTTATACCAGGTGTGTTGATAGGTGATACCAGTGCAAAAGTTTAGGACATCACCAAGGTAACTTAAATTGGTGTGATTTATTTTTTTTGGTATTTCTAACGTTTTGATTTATTGTTTATTGGTGCATTGATTCATTTGTAATCCTTTGCAGATCTCCCTTCATCTCAATTTGAGCAATTAAACGTAGTTTTGTTAATCACTTTCGGTGTTTTAATTACTAGCAGTGGTTAAAAAGTTTTCCATAAGCTATTTGACTTAACAATAGTTTGCGTTATTTATTCTAAATTCATCAGTTTTTGTAGGTAAACTGAAGTTTCCACCAATAGGCACTGCCCAGCTAAGTTTCCTACAATGACAGTGGTTATAACAAGTTAATATGGCACATCACTGATCTGCCTAACAAGTGTTGGATATAAGGATGGTTGTACATAAAGTTTGATGAACATCATCCACTGTTCAATTATGAAGAACCACTGATCAAGACCAAAGTCCAGACAAGCACCGATCAACTAAATGTGAAACACTCTCCAACAACAGTGGTCCCTCATCAACAAAACATCTTATATGTTTGTTTATGTTAACAGTGTTTATTCTATCTTTGTTTATGTTAATAGTGTTTATATGTAACAGAATTTATACTATCACTTCAGTGTTTTGATCTCTACTATTAATTGAACAGTTATTTCATCTTTGTACTAATAAAATTCCTATACACTTGGATGAATATTAAGCACCTCATCTTGATTGTTTGAGTATAGTATTCTTGAAATTGGTTCAAACATTTGATTGTTCAAAATATTCCACTGCTGAAATACAACCATTGTTTCTTCAATCTCCATGTTGACCACTGATTGACCAAACATCAGTGTTTTGAAAAACATCAGTGTTTTGAAAACTGGTTGGTATCCACTGATCGGAAAAAAATCCACCAACTTTATTCTCATCAAAAAATTTAAAGTTAGATTAAAAAAAATTCTTGATGACAATTTGTTTCAAACAAATCACTATTTTAATGCTGATTTCTTGATCTTTTGACATTTGATTAAGCAAATTTTGTATTTCAAATTGACGGTTATTATATGTTGATTAAAGTTAAAATAAAATTTAAAAAAGTCATTATGGCATTTGCTATCAAATCAAGTCAGTAGTTACTGACAATATCAGTAATTTTGAAATTCAAAATATGTAAAATGGTAATTTAAAAGACTTTGTTTATATATAACAGTGTTTTCCTCATCAATGTTTTAAAGACTGTTAGGTTGTTAGATGTCATCACCTCAGTGTTTTATATGAAACCATTTTTATGGCATCAGTGTTTATATGTAACAGGGTTTAGTACTTTTGTTTATATGTAACACTATTTATCACATCAGTTCAGTGGTTTGATCTGTATTATTAATTGAACAGTTGTTTCATCTTTATACTAATAAAATTCATATACACTTTGATGAATATTAAGCTTCTCATCTTGATTGTTTGGGTATAGTATTCTTGAAATTGGTTCAAACATTTGATTGTTCAAAATATTCCACTGTTGAAACACAACCTCTGTTTCTTCAATCTCCATGTTGACCACTGATTGACCGAACATCAGTGTTTCGAAAACTGGTTGGTATCCACTGATCGGAAAAAATATCCACTGCTCACTTTTACATTGTTGACAACCAATTACATAAGAGTTCCACCAACATTATTTTCATCATAAAATTTAAAGTTAAATTAAAAAATAAAAATAAATTCTTGATGACTATTTGTTTCAAATCAAATCAGTAATTAATGCTGATTTCTTGAGCTTTGGACATTTGATTAAGCAAATTTTGAATTACAAATTGACGGTTATTATATGTTGATTAAAGTTAAAATAAAATTTAAAAAAGTCATTATGGCATTTGCTTTCAAATCAAGTCAGTAGTTACTGACAATATCAGTAATTTTGAAATTCAAAATATGCAAAATGGTAATTTAAAAGACTGTGTTTATATGTAACACTATTTATCACTTCAATTTAGTGGTTTGATCTGTATTATTAATTGAACAGTTGTTTCATCTTTATACTAATAAAATTCATATAAACTTTGATGAATATTAAGCTTCTCATCTTGATTGTTTGGGTATAGTATTCTTGAAATTGGTTCAAACATTTGATTGTTCAAGTATTCCACTGCGGATACACAACCTGTGTTTCTTCAATCTCAATGTTGACCACTGATTGACCGAACATCAGTGTTTCGAAAACTGGTTGGTATCAAAAAATAGCCACTGCTCACTTTTACATTGTTGACATTCACTGATATTGACCATCAGCGGTTTCCCTAAAAAATAGTCAGTGCTCACGTTTTTATTTTTGATGTTGTTAATTAGTGATACATTGAAATTATCAAATGAAAACTAGAATTACAATCAAATTACCATTTTACCTAATCTTTACATTCCAATTACATAAGAGTTCCACCAACATTATTTTCATGATAAAATTTAAAGTTAAATTAAAAAATAAAAAAAATTCTTGATGACTATTTGTTTCAAATCAAATCAGTAATTAATGCTGATTTCTTGAGCTTTGGACATTTGATTAACCAAATTTTGAATTTCAAATTGACGGTTATTATATGTTGATTAAAGTTAAAATAAAATTTAAAAAAGTTATATGGCATTTGCTTTCATATCAAGTCAGTAGTTACTGACAATATCAGTAATTTTGAAACTCAAAATATGCAAAATGGTAAGTTAAAATTTTCGTTCTCTCTCTCTTTTATTATTTTTTTTTTCCTACAGTGCATATCAGTTCTAATATTTAATTATTTTATTAAAGCAGCATATAAGAATATACACTACTTTTACCTTTGAAATTAAATCTGAAATTTATGACGTCCAATAACAGTGTCAAACCATAACAGTGGTTCAGCATCAACTTTAGTTATTCTATGTTTCTTTTTATTTGTTTATGTTAACAGTGTTTATATGTAACAGTGTTTTCCGCATCAGTGTTTTATAGACTGTTAGGTTGTTAGATGTCATCACCTCAGTGTTTTATATGTAACCATTTTTATGGCATCAGTGTTTATATGTAACAGTGTTTAGGAACAGTTTTGTATTTCACATCACTTCAGTGGTTTGATCTCTACTATTAATTGAACAGTTGTTTCATCTTTATTTTAATAAAATAAAATTCCTATACACTTGGATGTTAAGAGTGTTTAAGTGTTTATATTTAACAGTGTTTTTCGCATCAGTGTTTATAGTCTGTTAGGTTGTTAGATGTCATCACCTCAGTGTTTTATATGTAACCGGTTTTATGGCATCATTGTTTATATGTAACAGTGTTTATCACCACAGTGGTTTATATGTAAGAGTATTTATCACATCAATTCAGTGGTTTGATCTGTACTATTAATTGAACAGTTTCATCTTTATACTAATAAATAAGGTAACACAAAATACACTTGGATGATTATTAAGTTCCTCATCTTGATTGTTTGGGTATTGTATTATTGAAAGTGGTTCAAACATTTGATTGTTCAAAATATTCCACTGTTGAAATACAACCTCTGTTTCTTCAATCTCCATGTTGACCACTGATTGACCGAACATCAGTGTTTCGAAAACTGGTTGGTATCCACTGATCGGAAAAAATAGCCACTGCTCACTTTTACATTGTTGACAACCAATTACATAAGAGTTCCACCAACATTATTTTCATCATAAAATTTAAAGTTAAATTAAAAAATAAAAATAAATTCTTGATGACTATTTGTTTCAAATCAAATCAGTAATTAATGCTGATTTCTTGAGCTTTGGACATTTGATTGTTTGGGTATTGTATTATTGAAAGTGGTTCAAACATTTGATTGTTAATGACTATTTGTTGCAAATCAAATTAGTAATTAATGCTAATTTCTTGAGCTTTGGACATTTGAGTTAAGCAAAATGTGAATTTCAAATTGACGCTTATTGTTTCTTAATTAAATTTAAAATAAAATATAGAAAAGTCATTATGAAAATTGCTTTGAAATCAAGTCAGTAATTTTGAAATATTGAAATTCTTAATATACAAAATGGTAATTTAAAATTGACGTTCTTTCTCTTTTTTGCCTACTTTGCATATCATTTCTAATATTTTATTACTTTAAAAAAACAGCATATAAAGATATACACTCCCTACATTTGAAATTACATTTGCCACTACATTCAGTTAAAATTTTTATTGGATAATCGGTAAGCTTGAATTTCAACCTTGATATTTTTTTTAAGAACATCCATGCTTATTGTATTATCATATTACGTTTAGCAATACTTATATTTTGCTTATTCTTTTTTTTTATGTACAGTCTTCAAATGGTGGTTGCAAAGGTTACCATGCTTAACGATCTTAATACATTCTCAAACAACTATTCGATTAGAGTGAAGATTGTTAGCATTTCGAAGAAGATGATGAATGATAACAAAAATGAAATATATCGTCTTGATATGATCTTCATGGATGAGATGGTACCGTATATAGTTGTGTTATAATTTTTTTGGACATATGAATATCCAAATGAATATAACACCTTTTTTATTTAATCGGATGTTTCATATTCTTAGGGAACTATGATACAAGCCAGCTGTTTGCATCAGATGCTAGGAAAATTCAAACACTTTCTTCAGTTGGATGAATGTCTTCTTATCACCAAACCTTCTCTTGCTACTAATAAGTCCTCTGCTAAGTATACCAAGAGAAATGACAAAATATCACTTTATTTCTATACTTCTGTTGAGAAATGCTTTGACTGGTCTGGACCGAAATACCGTTTTAATTTCGTTAACCTCAAGGATGTTGTTAAAAAAAATTTGAAGTTAATACAGTTATTGGTATGTAAATCACTACATGATATATATCTATTGTTTTGTCTTATTGTTTTTTTTATTCTTATCACTTCTTAATGCTGTTTTCTTTTCACAATATATTTGTGTTTATAGATTGGATTGGTTATGTGGATGTATGTTTCAATCTAGAGGATACGTCAAAGAAGGATGGGAGCAAGGGCAAGAGACTTAATCTTAGACTTGAAGACCTTGAGTGCGTTCTTTTTATTAAGTTGTTGCATTTTGACGTTTAAACCATTATAAGGTTGCTTGATGTTATTATGTTTTATGTTAATATTTTAGAGGCCAAAAGTGTCCGGTTACTTTGTGGGATGGTTTTGCTATTGACATGTTTGCTTACATGAATGATAAGAAACGAGAGAAATATGTTGTTATCCTTTGTCATTTTGGTATGGTCAACCTTTACAAAGGTACAATTTTAACTTAATTAGTTTAATTTTTTTATTGTTATAGATTTATCTTTAGATTTACTTATATGTTTTAAATTTGACACTATTTATATTGATCTACATTTGGTTTTAATTTTAAATTCAGGCAAGCGTGGCGTTGCAAACGGCTTTGAGCTAAGCAGACTTTTTATTGACACTGACATTGAAGAGATATCCTCTTTTAGGAAGAGGTATAGTTAGTATGCATATAAACATTGAACAGTATTATTTTGTACCTACATTTATTTTTTACGTTTTAATTTGATCACATGAATCTGTTTAGATATGTAGAGAAAATTTCTGCTTCATTTTCATCAAATGATCATGTTGGTTCAAACGTCATCTCAAGTGTTGAAGATGAGTTTCTTAATAACCCTGATTTCATGCTTATTGGTTTCCTGGGAACCATATCAACGGTGTGTATTTTCTTATAAGTACTCTACATGCTGAGTTTTTTAAAAGTCTTTTCTAAGTGTTATTATTTTTGTTTGATGTTGATAGACAAAGAAGGTTTTGGTTGTTGGCACAATCACAGCTATATGCACTGATAAACTTTGGTATTACAATGGTTGTAACCACTGTAAGTCAGGTGTGGAGGAAAGATTTGTAACGAAAGAAAATCCGGATGGTTTATCTGTTGTTGATCATGAAAAATCGTTGGTGTGTACAAATGATAAATGTGAAGGAGTCGACATCTATTCTATTCCGCGGTTTGAGATTACAGTTTTATTTCCTTATACTAAATACTAATATGAACGACACTTTTGTTTTTAGTAATACTAATGTTTTCATTTGTTTTTAACTTTGATAGGTTCAAGATACCTATTAGGGTGCAAGACTCTTCCGGTACTGTGTCTTTGACACTGTTTGATTTTGAAGCTTACAAGATTCTTAAGAAAACTGCCAAAGACTTAGTTTCAATTCAAGATCAGGTAACAAATACATGCATTCAGTTATTTGGCCATGTACTATATATAATTTAAAATTAATTTTTATAAAATTGTATGTTGAAATTATGGAATCATTCTGCTCATTGTAATTTATATTAATTTTTATAAAATTATAGGTTGTTAATTCTGGAGAGATACCGAACCCATATCCTGAGATCTTGACACATTGATTGGAAAGAGGTATGCTTTCATCATAAGTGTTAAAGACTATAACATTGAGCATCAGGTTGAAAACTATGGTATTTCAATGGCCACTAACGATGATGAGATCCTTGCCGCGCTCTGCGCCAAATTCAATCTTAACCAGGTCTAAATCTTCATTATGTCATTCTTTTAATTTGATATACATATCCTTTTAAAATATATTTATACCATTGTGTGTATTTTATGTTATTATGTATTATGTACTTAAAGCATGAGCAGTCCGAATCGTTGGATGTTCCAGAATCCTGCAGTTTGTCTACTCCTGTTGACCTTATGAAGGTAATATGAGAATTTCCTTATTTGTAGTAAATTTTTTTAAATGTTAGTACTTATTGTCTTTTTATATCAGGATGAGTTGTCATACTGCGGTGAGAATGTTACACCTGCATCCCAAGCACTTGTAGGCACTAAGAATCCGTCTTCTGATTAAACAAAACGTAATATTCGTGAAGTGTTCGATGTGGATGATGCATTAGGTTGCTCCTCGACAAAGCGCCGCATCAGTGATGAACTCTCTCAGGATGAAGATGCTGGTGTTTCGACGCTTTTGATTCCAAAGATTGAGAAATAGTGTCTTCTGTATTTTCAAATACATTTATGTGTTGATTTCATATGCTGTTGCCATGTTGAACTTATGGTTTTCGTTTTGTTGCTTTTGGGTGTTTGGTGGGTTATGTTTTGGACTGATTATGTGGTTTTGAATTCCTAAAAACTTATCTGCTTATTATAATGTATATTGTTAAATAAATATTGAGATGTTCAATAGTCAATATTTATGTTTAAAACTTATGTGTATGAATAGTAGCAACAATTTATAATATATATTGTATATACCCAATTAACAACTTTTTTATCTACAAACATTTCTAATCTTTAAGCAATTTTAATGTTATTATTTTATCTCATAATTTATATAGGATTATCCGTGGATGTGGTTGTTCTTTATTGGTTTTTACCGTTATCCCTGCCCACTAAGATTTAGTAAGTATCCGTCATATGTTACAGTTTAAAAAAAAATATTTAATTTGTGCCTCTTTCTCCCATTACTTATTTAAGTAATCTCATTCAATAGGTTTTTTATATACTTCAAATTTTCTCTAAGTCATTCAAAGAATGTTGTTCAGAAAAATCGTAACCAAGTATGAAGCGTAAATTCAAACCCATTTTATTTGGTTTTTTGTTTGCTTTATTGATCCATGTTTTATTTTATTTTTTTTCTTTGGTTTATTTGGATAACTGAAGAAAATACCGTTTAACTTAAATAGTTATTAAATAAAGATAGTAATATTTTATTTTAAAAATCATATACAAATAAACCATAAACCTAACCGATGAACATCCGATTTACATTCCACAAAGATTACAAAATTTGTTGTTAAGTTTTTTATCAATGTAATACATTATTTGGAATAATTAATTCAATAATATGAAACAATTTTATTTTACTTTTCATGAAATGATTTTTAATTACAAAATGATAAAATGCAATATTATAATTTATTGAGGTTATGTTTAATCCTTAGGTATTATATATTGTAATTCAAAATTTAAAAACCACTGTTTTCTTCTATTGTTTTAATGTTCCTGATCTTAATACTCTTTCTTCTTTTGAAAGCTTCTCCTTCTTTCAGAATTAACAATGTCAAAGAATTCACGTTCATTTTCTACAACAGCTAATTCATCTCAACGAAATTTACATAGTAAGTGAAATTATAACCTCTTAACTCATCATTTCCGAAATCAAAATCAGCTTTTAGATTCAAATCATAATTCTACTTGGTTTTTTTGTAGGTCCTCTTATGAGAACTCCTGTTTCAGATATCTCTAACAGATCTCCTCTTTCAGATATCACAAATGGTAATAGCTCTTGAATTTGATTATAAGTATTCTTTTTTCCGTTTTATGTTTCTAAGTGGACTGATTCTTGTGTTTTGAACATATTATACTTTCTATGTTTTTTAGTTATTTCACCGAATGAAAGGCGTAAGCTTCGAAAATTAATACTTGATAATAAGAAATTAAAGAATGCGTGGTCATCATCAGCTGCTAATTCATCTCAACGAAATTTACGTAGTAAGTGTAATTATAACTTCTTAACTCATCATTTCCCAAATCAAAATCAGGTTTCAGATTGAAATCATAATTCTACTTGCTTTTTTTGTAGGTCCTCTTACGAGAACTCCTGTTTCAGATATCTCTAACAGATCTCCACTTTCAGATATCACAAATTGTAATACCTCTTGAATTTGATTATAAGTATACTTTTTTCCGTTTTATGTTTCTAAGGGGACTGATTGTTGTGTTTCGTACATATTATACTTTCTTTGTTATTTAGTTACTCCACCTAATGAAAGGCGTAAGCTTCGAAAATTAATACTTGATAATAAGAAATTGTTAAATGCATCGTCATCATCAACGAATGTTTGTAGCATCTTTTCTGAGAATGCAAATATGGTTGAATGTTCTGATTCTACGGATCAACATATGTACTCCATTGCGTGTCGAGCAGTTAGAAATGCTACTGGTTCTTTAATTTCAACTACACCAGGTTTGTGTTTTGTTTCTTTATTATTTGTTTTGATAAACACATTACTAAACCACATACCGGTCTTAACATCAATGTTTTAATATTGGATGTTCATATAATGGCATTAACATAGGTACACCAGCAGATAGCAACCGTCGATATTCCATTACTTCTAGCATTATTAGCAGCAAAAATCAGCCGATATTGGGTAGTAACTCTACGCTTACACGGCTGTCTTCTGGTAAACGTAACCTTGAGCGCAAGAAGCGTGATAATACTCCTGTACGTGTGCTCTCTTTGGATTCCGATCAAGAAAATGTGTTCTTGTGCACTGATGAAGATCCTTATAAAGGGATATCTAAAGGTTTTAATCTATTTTATTCTTTTAGGACATTTGTCGTGTTCTACCTGTAATATAACTCTCAATCATTTGTTAACAGATTATTTGGACCATGGTGACCAAGTGCTTACATGTCAGCTTTGTAGTGCAAAGTTATGGGCATCGGAAGGTGGAAAAGGTCGTTTAACTGTAAATAAGCTATGTTATGGTATGTGTTGTGGGTATGGTAAAGTTCAGCTACCGCCTTTAAAGGATGCACATCCGTCTTATCAAAATTTGTTTTCTTCCTCAAATCCAAAAAGCAACTTCTTCCTAAAGAACATAAGGCGATACAACTCTATGTTCTCTTTTACATCTATGGGTGGAAAGCTTGATTCTAATATCAACAAGGGCAATGCTCCATTTATATATCGTATCAGTGGCCAAAACTATCATTGCATGGGGAGTCTCAAACCTCCAGCTGGAAATGAAGCTAAGTTTTGTCAGCTATACATACATGATACTGAAAATGAAATAACAAACAGACAGGCGTTATTCAGGTACGAGTGATTTCTAAGTTCCATTTTTATTCTATTAAAGAACATCTAGAAATTTAACTATTTGTAGTTCAATATTAGTTGTTAAGTACCATCACTTAATCCTTAATCACTGATTCTCTATCCAGAGATTGCTACAACAGCAGTTGTTAACCATCAGTGTTTTAATCACCAGCAGTGCTTAAAAGTTTTTTTCATCAGCTGTTTGACTTAACAGTAGTTTGCGTTATTAATTCTAAATTCATCAGCTGTTGTAGGTAAACTGAAGTTTCCTACAATAAGCTCTGCCCAGTTAAGTTTCCTACAATGACATTTAATAAGGCAAAACACTGTTGGATATAATTACATTTGTACACAAAGTCTAACTAACCCCATCCAATGTTCAAGACCAAACCACTCATGCCTACCAAACCACTGTTTAAGACCAAACCACTGAAATGTTACTTTTCTCAACATATTCTAAAAGTTTTGAGTTGTATCAACAGTTGTTTACAACTGTTCTTCCTTAAAACTTAATTATTAATCACTGATTCTCTATCCACTGCTTATTACAATAGCAGTTGTTAATCTTATGTAGTTCACTATCAGTTGTTAAGTATCATCAGTGTTTTAATTACTATCAGTGCTTACAAGTTTTACATCAGCTGTTTGACTTAGTACTAATCTGTTTTTCCTTAACACTTAATTACTAATAACTGATTCTCTATCCACTGCTTATTAAAATAGTTATGATATGTTAACGTTTTGTTGTTTTTTTTTCTTTTAACAGCAAAAGAACCAAACCTTCATCGCCTGCTGATAAAGAACTTGATGTTGAAATGATAAAGTATTTGAGGGCTTTATTAGATTCACAAAATATGTTGGTTAAGACATATAGGATGGTCAGAAACCATTTTCACCAATCTCCAGATGCCAACCTTAGTCTGCGACTAATTTATAGAAGAGAAAAAGACGGTAGGACATATAACTTACCCACCACATCTGAAGTTGCTGCTTTGGTTGTCGGAGACATAGATAAAGCTATAGACCATCGTGATATTGTTGTCCAGACGCAGTCGGGAATGCTACAGCGTATTAGCGAATTACACCCATCGTATCTTGCTCTGCAATATCCGTTACTTTTTCCATATGGTGATGATGGTTATAGAGTTGATATTCCTCATAGAGATTTTATGTCCACACAAAAGAAAATAAAACCAAAGTGCACAATGAGAGAATTTTTTTCATATAGGATCCAAGATAGAACTTATGGCTTTTCCTTAATTTTAAATGGGCGAAGGTTGTTACAACAGTTTTTGGTTGATGCGTACACAATGATTGAGAGCGAAAGATTAAAGTACATTCGTAGGCAACAAGCGAACCTTCGCTCTGAAACATTTGAGAATCTTCAAAAGTATAAATCGAAAGGTAAGGAAGTTTTAACAGATACTGGAAAGCCTGTTATACTTCCTTCTTCATTTACTGGTGGTGCAAGATTCATGCAACAAAATTACCTCAATGCAATGGCCTTATGTAAGTGGTATGGGTACCCTGATTTCTTCATAACTATAACATGTAATCCTAAGTGGCCTGAAGTAAAAAGATTTCTAAAAGATTCAACCATCAAAGCCGAAGACAGGCCTGACATATTGTGTCGATTGTTTAAAAGGAAGCTTGATTCGTTAATCAAAGATTTTAAGGATTCCAAGTATTTTGGTGAGATTAACGCTGGTGTGTTATTTTTTTTTCACATCTTATCCTCTGATGTATATTTTTTTAATCAAGGTTATTAACTAATAAATTTTGTTTATTTTTTCTTTTTATTTAGTTGTTTATACAGTAGAATTTCAAAAGCGTGGTCTTCCTCATACACATATATGCTTATTCATGAAGGTCGATCACAAACTTCCAACCATAGATCACATAGATCCATTTATTTCTGCTGAGATTCCCGATAAAAAAGAAGATCCTGAACTTTATTCTCTTGTGACTGATTATATGATTCATGGTCCGTGTGGGAATGCTAATTTGAATTGTCCTTGCATGGTTGATAAAAGATGTTCAAAAAACTTTCCGAAGAAATTCACACCACATACAAGTATTGATTCAAATGGTTTTCCTGTATACAGAAGAAGAGATTCAGGTCATACAGTTATAAAATCTGGTGTTAGATTAGACAACAGAAATGTTGTTCCTTATAACAAAAGGCTTTTGAAAATATATCAAGCACACATTAATGTTGAATGGTGTAATCAAGCTGGTTCAGTGAAATATTTGTTCAAGTACATCAACAAAGGTCCTGATATGGCTACTGCGGTAGTTTCTGGTGATACAAGTTCAACCATCAAAGAAAAGCCAAAAGATGAGATCAAGGAGTATTATGATTGTAGATATATTTCAGCTTGTGAGGCATCCTGGAGAATATTCTCTAATGAGGTTCATTATAGGTATCCTGCTGTTATGAGGCTTCCCTTTCATTTGCCTGGCCAACAGAATGTTGTGTATGGTGCTGATGACGATATTGATAATGTTTTAAGCAAGCCTTCTGTTGCTTCTTCAATATTTATGCAATGGATGAAGTTGAACGAGTCAAATAAAGATGCTAGAAAGCTGACTTATGTTGAGTTTCCTTCCAAATTTGTTTGGATACTTAAAGATAGATGTTGGCAGGTACGTAAGTCGTACCAGTGTGTTGGCCGGATTCATTCTGTATCTCCTGCTTTGGGCGAACCTTATTTTTTGAGGATACTACTGAATAAAGTTAAAGGACCTAGATCATTTGAGGAGATACGTACAGTTAACGGTCAATTATTCCCGACTTTTAGAGATGCTTGCTATGCGATGGGACTTTTAGATGATGACAATGAATACGTTGAGGCCATTAAAGAAGCAAGTTTTGAAGGACATGCTGGGTATCTTCGAGCGTTATTTGCTACCCTGCTTTTGTCAAATACTCTATCTCGGCCAGAATTTGTTTGGGAGAATACGTGGAAATACTTAGCTGATGATATTGTTTATAGACGTCAAAAAGAAACAAATATTTCAGGTTCTGATCTATTTTCTTTTATTTTACATACTACATTTTGATTTTTTATTTAATAATGTTAATTTTTTTATTTACTAGGTTTAGTGCTTCCTGAACATCAGATTAAGAACCTTACTTTGTTGAAAATTGAAAACTATTTAATTTCCAATGGTTCATCATTACGAAGGTTTGCCACTATGCCGTACCCTGATGACGATTCCTTACGTGATGCTTCTAATCGTCTGATCAATGAAGAGCTGTCACATGACCTAGATGAAGAACAAGCTGAGTTTAACAGGTTGCATCAATCTCTTACAGATGAACAACGAGCGGTTTTTGACGAAATAATGGAAGCAGTTGTAGGGCGTAAAGGAGGCCTTTTTTTTGTCTATGGTTATGGTGGAACTGGAAAAACCTTTTTATGGAAGACTTTGGCTTCAGCTGTTCGATGCAGAAATGGAATAGTTTTAAATGTGGCTTCAAGTGGTATTGCTTCGTTATTACTTTCCCGTGGAAGGACAGCTCATTCTCGGTTCCATATTCCCATTAATTTAACAGAAGATTCAATGTGCA
Organism: Helianthus tuberosus; assembly: GCA_030545235.1. Classification (NCBI taxonomy): domain Eukaryota; kingdom Viridiplantae; phylum Streptophyta; class Magnoliopsida; order Asterales; family Asteraceae; genus Helianthus; species Helianthus tuberosus. The sequence goes on from CM060393.1 coordinate 7,564,797, forward strand.
ATATTAAGCCAAATAGTGATATTGCGAGATTATTAAAGGAAACCCAATTAATCATATGGGACGAAGCACCGATGGTACACAAACATGCCTTTGAAGCTTTAGATAGGACCATGACCGACGTATTTACGGAAGGTAGGAGTATTCGTTCGGATATTCCTTTTGGTGGTAAAGTTATTGTATTTGGTGGTGACTTTAGACAAATACTACCTGTTATTCCTAATGGTACTAGACAAGAAATTGTTAGTGCGTCTTTAAGCTCTTCATACATATGGGCAAAATGCAGACTCTTACGGCTGACTAAAAACATGCGTCTAACTATTGGAGCTGAAAGTTCGAATACGAAGTCTATCAGAGAATTTGCAAAATGGCTTATTGATATTGGTGAAGGAAACGTTGGAGATGATAATGATGGTGACGCCATTATAGAGATACCAGATGATTTACTGATCACCGATATTTGTGACCCAATACAAAGTTTAATTGACTTTGTATATCCTTCAATTATTCAACAATTTAGGATTGCTGGATTTTTTTCTGAGCGAGCAATTCTAGCACCCAAAAATGAGGTAGTTCATGAAATTAATGATCGATTGCTTTCGTTATTTCCTGGTGATGCGAAAGAGTATCTGAGTTCTGATAGTATATGTCAAACCAAACAAATTCTTGATTCTTTTCAAGAAAGCTTATACTCAACAGAAAATTTGAATGCTCTTAAGATTTCTGGCTTGCCTAATCACAGATTAGTTCTTAAAGTTGGTGTTCCTGTGATGCTTCTTCGAAACATTGATCAACAGAAAGGGTTATGTAACGGTACAAGGCTTCAAATTACTTTTCTTGGTAAACGAGTTATAGAAGCTGAAGTTATATCTGGTGGGAACATTGGCACAAGAGTTTATATTCCAAGGATTAATATGATCCCGTCTGACAAAAAAATACCTTTTCAATTTCAACAAAGACAATTTCCGTTATCAGTTTGTTTTGCTATGACAATTAACAAGAGTCAAGGACAATCGTTATCAAAGGTTGGTCTTTATTTGAAAGATCCTGTCTTCACTCATGGTCAGTTGTATGTTGCATTATCAAGGGTCAAGACCAGAGAAGGCGTTAAAATACTAATATTCGATGCTGATGGAAAACCAACAAATAAGACTTCTAATGTTGTTTACAAAGAAGTTTTTACTAGCTTGTAATCATTGTGAGGAATGTTAAAACGCTGTTTGATCAAAGTCAAACTACTTATGTTAAAAGCTAATTATAATAGATAAAACACTATTTGAGCAATGTTAAAACGTTGTTTGACTAAAGTCAGTTTGACCAAAGTCAAACTACTTTTGTTAAAAGCTACTTGATAAAACACTGTTTGACCAAAGCCTGTTTGACCAAAGTCAAACTACTTATGTTAAAAGGTACATATAATAGATAAAACTAAATTTTCCCTCGGCATTGCTTCTTGAGGTCATGAAACTTACTTATGTTAAAACCTAATTACTATTAATACATGATTCAAAGCATTCAAATTTTATGTTATGTTAATGGTTTTGCTATATGAAAAATTATTTTTCTTTGTTAATTTGAATACCAAATCAATTCAACTAATCATGTACTTTACTCTTGTATGTCAATGTAAATGTAAATAACAAATTTAAAAAGGGGTGTATGTGTAAATATTTTTCATCAGTTGAAAATATGGGAAGAGAAAAACACAACCGTCACTATTTCTTCATCATCATTACACATCAAACATCTATATCTCTTCTTTCAAAAATCTCTTCTCCCCAGTCATTTTCTAGGGTTTCAATTTTCTTTTCCTCCGTCTTCTACACTTCAATCACCTGAGGTTTGATTATTTTTTCTTCAGCAACTGGTATGTACATTCCTATTGTAATGAACTTTATATTGTTTAATCTATGTTAATTTAAATCCTATCTTGCTACTAATACGATTTTAAATGTTTATTGCTATACATTCAAGATTCAAGAAGGGTTTACTTATGTGTTTGAATCATTTGTTGAGAACATGTTAAAATAATTATTATTTGCAGAATAATTTTAACTCATACTCTGTTTCTATGATTAATTTCACTATATACTCTGTTAATACAAAAAGTTAATGTTCATTTTTGAAGCCAGCTTTTTAATTACAGTCTTTTAACATCTTTACTGATTCAGGTTTTATGATGTATACTACATTTGTTAAGTTTCTTCGTAACCCAGAATCTTTGAAACTGGTATGACATGTTTTTACATACATAATTTATTTGTATTGAGATATATATTTAACAGTTCTTTTATGGTTTATATTTTCTTACACTATTTAAAAATTATATACAGGATGTACCTATATTCTTTGCTAATCAAAAGTGGGGAGATTGTTGGCAAAAAAGTAGGTTGCAAGTATATCATGAGTCTGGTAAAAAATGGGTTGTTAGGGTCAGAACAGAAAATTCAACGCCGATAATAACTGACGGTTGGGACATTGTTGTTAAAGATCTCAATTTGCCGAGGGATACTTTGTTGGTTTTCAAACCGTTAGGTGATTTTGGACTTGAACTTTCATGTTATGTTAATGGCATGTGTGGGGAATCTTATTTCACCTTTAATCGTTATGCAAGATTTGGTTTTACGGTATGAGTATTGATCTTAACTTCAATTCTTTTGCATCTTTAACGTGTTAACACTTATTCTCATAAGATACATACTTCACGTTTAGTATTCATTATTTTTAATTTTATGCAGGTAATTGAAGACTGCTTCATTGAACAATTTTATGTAAACAGTCCACCGAGTGGGAAATTTCAAATCTGTTACAAAGGTTCCTACTGGAATGTTGAGGTGTCTAAAGTTGATACCCACTTTGTATTTTCTAGAGGATGGCCGGAAATGTGCAACGATGTTGGGATACTTGAGGATGATTTGCTTGTGTTTAGCAGGATTGATGATTTTGTTTTTGAAGTAGTAGTTTATAGAGATGAGATTGAGATTTGCTTTTTGAAGAAACCTGAATCTCATGATGATAGTGTAGTTGAGATATTGAAGGCTGATTATGTTAAAAATGCATTCAAGGTACGTAAGTATTTAGCATTAGCAATAAAAGTTTTAATTTTTTAGCTTTATATTAATTATTTTATTAATGTTGACCAGGACATCTATGAGGATGAAGAAGTTGTTTCTGTAGGTGAAGGTACAACCGTTACTCAGGTACTTGCTAAATTATTAAAATTATTTATTTTTAATTTAACACATATAAGAATTTAATGTTTTTACAACTATTAGTAATGCTGTTTACTGATGTTATATTTATTCAATAATGTATTATTTACAAGAACTTACCAACCAATGCCGAATGCACGTCCAAGAGACGCATGTCTTCACGATTGAACCAAACCCAAGATGTAAGTTTACCATCTTAAAGATTGTTATATTACTGTTGTTATTAAATTTACTCTATGACAACATGTTAAGAAGAAAGCTAAAGTTACTTCTGAGAGAAAGGAGGTCGTCAAGAATAGGACTAAGGGAAATGTTGCCTTACCTGTCGACACAAGTGATCATACTGGATGTTCTTCGTCTGTTCATAAAGTTAAGGTATCTATACTTGCCAGTTAATTAGTATATGTTATATAAACTGTTTTTTTTTTTTTTTTTTTTTTGTGCATATATTGATCATTCCTTTAATTCACATGTATATGTTTACTTTTTCATCAAGGGGAAGAGAGCAGCCAACGTTCAAAAAAAGCTTAACCGTAGAAATAAGATTGCAAAGACTGCAAAAAAACATTCTGGACATCCTCTTGACCCTGAGTTCTTTCATTTTGATCGCAAAGGAGACTATAGGCTGGTATACCATTTTTTATAATAAACTAATGATTTACGTTTATTTGTCTGACTATTATTTTTTTCCACACAATACATGTAGCGTCTTCCTGCTGAAGTTGCGAGACGAGCAGGTCTTTTTCTTGATCTTCATCCTTTGAAAGTTCAAAACATGGTTGGAGTTGTGCAGGTTTATGATGTTAAGTTGGAGTTAAATGAATTGAAGCCACGTTATGCGTTGGAAGGTTGGCGAAAGTTTATGACTGACAATAACTTGAGGTTTGGTGATATGTTGCATTTCACATACGTGTCTTCGCAACAGAAGATAGTATTAAATCAAGTTACATCAGTTTAACAAACACATTTTAAGTCTGTTCTGATATCAGATACTAATTATGAATTTTTTGATGGTGATGTTGTAGGTTTTTTTCTTAAATTATTAACTTGATGTTTTTGTTGCTATGTATGGCTAAGATGATAAAACACAGTTATTAGCACTTTATGTTTTATATTTGGCCAATTAGATTATGTGTTAAATTATAGTTTTTTAAGTCATTGTTCCATTTTCTTGAATTCTATCTAATTTTTTAAAGAACTTACATCTGTTTGCCTTTTGGTCAATAGTTAATGGAAACCTATGTTAGGTTCAATGTTTTGAAAAGGAAAACTGTGTTAGAAGACAGTAGATCTTAACAAGTTAAACATCTGTTAAGGCTTAAACAGATGTTTGGCCTTTTGTATCAGATGTTTCGACTTAAACAGTTGTTTGATCTTAAACACATGTTTGAACCTTAAACAGATGTTTTGCCTTAAACATATGTTCTTATTCTATATCAGATATTTGGACTTAAACAGATGTTTGACCTTAAACAGATGTTTGGCCATAAACAGATGTTTGGCCTTAAACCAAACATCTGTTTAAGCTCAACATCTGTTTGACTATTTGTCAATATCTTATTGACTTTTGGTTAACATCTGTTTCAAATTTGGTCAACATCTTATTTTGTAAAAGAGGTACAAAAACAAAGATTTTTTTGAAAATCCCAAATCACCCTATCATGTAAGTGCATTGATGTAAAAGTGGAAATTATATTATTCATATGGTCCTGTTGTGGTTTTGTTTGTCCTCTAATATGAGTTCATGATCTAATCCGGTGATTTGAAGTCATTGTTGTTGAATTGAATGAGATGGTTGATGTAATGCGGTCGTATTACAAACAAATAGTAATTAATTAATCTAAATAACTTTCCCGAGCCCGGGAAGCAATCCCGGGTAAAAACCTAGTATTTTATATATATAATGTGATGCCCATTGACACATCTCATGAGCTGCTCAAACCACATCTCTCTTTTTGGTGATCTCTACTGCTTGCCTTTATACACTAGTACAAAAGTAAGCATTAGACGGGGTTCAAATGTGTTTTTAGACGCGGTTATCTTCATAACCCCGTCTAAAAATATACACACAATGCCCACATTCCACAAACCTCACAAGATACCCCTTAAATTTTTGTAAATTTTATGTCTTATTATACAAACCGCGACTAAAGTTAATTATACATATTTTAAGACGGTGTTCTGATAAAACCGCGACAAAAAATGCATCCAAAACAAATCATCCAGCCACAATCTCCGCCAAAATTCTACATTTTTTAATGATATTAATGTAATATTTAATTGTATAATTAGTAGTTATGTGTTTTAGTTGTTGTAATTTAACTATCTTTTAATATCAAACTTTGTTTTACATAGTGTTTTATGTGTTTTTACTTGCTTTTTATTGTTATAGTTTAACTTTTTTACATTTACCACTATGTTTTGACATCAAACTTTATTTTATATATAGTAACAATTTATGTTTATGTTAAAGTTTTTATAATTATTTTTATTTAAAAATAATTTATTCTTTATTAAATGTATATAAATATTATATATATATATATACATATATATTTACACCTATATTAAATAGGTATAAATATTATATTTACATATTGATATACGTATATATTTAGGTTAATTAACCCTTTAGAATATACGTACCTGTCCAAAATTTATCCAGTGGAGATAAATTTTTGGATTATTCCGTTCATGACAACTTTTTAAATATTCAGTCTCATTTAGGATATGTACACATTTTAATGAGATGACATTTAAGAAAAAAATGGGAATTTAGGGGAAATGCTGCCAATTTTTTTTAAAGAGTATACTACAATTTTACCCCCTGGGTTTAGATGCGATTGACACTCTTACCCACTCCTAGGAAAATTTTGTTGTCTTACCCCTTAACTCTTGAAAAACGTTGCAATATTACCCCCTAAGGGGTAAAACTGTAACATTACCAAAAGGGTATTTTTTAATCTTACCCATATTTATATAGTAAACTTCAATATTACTCTCTGTGTTTTACTTAAGACGACACGTTTAAACCCTCTTTTATTAAACTCTGGCGATATTCCAACCACCGGAGAAGCGTATTCCGACACTCCGGCGATATTCTGACCATTAGAGAAGCACCGTTCAACCTTCCATATTGTCGTCTCATCCTCTCACTCCTGTTATCTCTCTCTATCTCGTCTCTTTCTCCGTCTCTCTATCTGGCCGCTGCCGTAGGGAGCTCATCGGGAGGCAGTCTTTTCGGAGTTAAGTGCTCCAGTGGAGTTAAGTGCAGATGTGCTGTGAATGACTATGTGATAGCAGTTTCAGTTGGGCAATCCCAAACATCTTACTGTTAAGATCGGAGGCCCTCATGATTGTGTTTGTTTGTAATACTTGAACAATAAATGAATGTAAAACAGAGATCTAATGCAGCAGAATTGAAAACAAACTTTGTAAACACAATCAAAAGGAACATAGTATTTAGTAAACACATGCTTTTCATTGAGTCGAATGATTACTGTCATGCCCTAAAACGTTATTACCCTTAACTTGCAGCGGAAAGTACAAACCTAAAATTTCTTACATGATAATCTTTCTTTCTCTTAAATACATCAATCCCTTTTATAAAAATTAATCAAAAACTAATATACTTATATCAATTTAAGTGACCACATACACCCCCCACGTACAATCCATGTCTTGACTCGATCTTCAACCGCGTACACTTCTTTGATGGGACATCCAAAACTCTGTACGGCCTGCAGTCACCACATTCAATCAAATCATTAACAACAGATGACATAATAAACAAAATATAAATCTTAACACATGCATAGTAAAGCGTCAACATATCCTGCTTTCTCTTATACCAGCCTATTCATGCATCCCTTCGATCACTAGCATCGGATTGCGGAGTTACCCTTCACTTCCAGTGTTAACATGCCTATACTTTACATTAATTCTCAATATAAACGGTTAGTATCATTAGCTTCCCTTCATATGAACATATTCCCGAATACCTATAACTCATCTTATTCATTCAGCATATAATTAAATACTCCCTCAAGCATGTATTCACTTTCTATTTATACATGTATTTACAATTTACATCCTACATGTATAACTCCTTAAATCATCTTTATACCTAATTCATTATGTAAGTTCTCTTTCTTACCCAAACTTAATCGAATCTCTTTATTAACCACTCCCAACTCATTTGTACTAAAACTTAACTTAGTAATAACATCGATTCATATCTTCTCACACTACATTCAATAATTACCATATATCATAACTACTGTACCAAACAAAAGGGTAAGTTAGGAGTTCACTTACCTCATGCGTCCGAGTTCAAGCATAGCTTCCGTGTTTATCCTTGGCCCGTTGCCCTTCCATGCTTGTGTCCATGTTGACATGACTCCTATCCGTACATGTCATCACATTCATCATAACATGATTAGCATACAATCTCACTTATCATTTTCTCCTAAGCATTTCATCAAACACTTGGTGTGCATATCATTTCCTAAGCATAAGGTACAAGTGCTTTAAGCATGTTCTTCCCTATTTCATCTTATGAACTATCACATTCAAGCAACATCTCATAATCATAAATTCCACATCAAGTTTATCTATCTCAATCTATCATATAACACCTTATACATCATAAGATCACACTATAACATCTACAAGTTCATCATGATCATCATCTTCACACTCATGAAATGGGTTTCATTCTAAATCACCCAATTACTTGAAATTATTCATGACACAAGTTCTATTTGGTGTTTTTAATACCTCTACATGCTTAATTTCATATAAATTCATGGATTTGAACATAACCCACTTCACACATGATCACCAATCTTAGATTTAAGACATACCTTATGATCCCCTCGTGTTGGTGATCATTAATCCATGCTCGGTTATGGATTTAAGCTTCATCTTGCCTTCCGATTTGATGATCTTCATGATTAGGGTTTGTGGAGCTCTCATGGAGCTCCTGGCTCTTTCTCGAACACACACGATGTGTGTGTTTATTTGTGTTTTGATTTCTTTTAATTAGTAAATAAACTTTCATTTGTTCCACTTTAGCCCCTCGGGTTTACCTTTAAAACATAACTGACACTACCTTCATCATTTAATACTTTTGACCATACCCTTAACTAGGTTAAGTAGCCTAGTTATTTATTTCATGACGTGTCTACCCCTCTTAAATTACCAAACCCATTTTTGGGGTGTTACAATTACAATACAGAAATGATTACAGATATGCTTACATACTAAAAACTCCCCCTCAGCATGATCCTCACTGGTTGATTGCACAAGATGAAAGGATTGAAGGAGATAAACTCACTCAGTCAACCAAATGAAACAGTACAAAGTACTGCTCCATTTATAGGCAAACCAAACCACTGAAGCATCTAAGCTGACATCACCATGAAAGTGACATCTAACAACATAACAACCTTTAACCACTGTTCTTATACAAACACTGTTAACCTAACCACTAATTCTATATAATATAAGTGATAAACTAAACTACTGCTTTTTCCTTCCATTGTTGCATGCTAAGCACTGATGTTGACTATCAGTGCTTTCATCAAAGTTGATCAGTCCTTGAGTGGGCAGTTCTTTAATCATCAGCAGTCCTTAGATAGCATCAGTAGATTGAACCAGCAGTGTTTAATCCTTAACAGTATTTAGGGCTTCATCAGTAGTTTAAAGGACAGCAGCTGTTGTATACGGACAGTGGATAGAGGACATCAGATGTTATAAACACTTTCAAGGGGAAAGCCTAGTGTAAACTACTGCTTATGATGAATCCACTGTTGTGAACCAGTTTTGGCTTTAATTATCTGTTCCTCTGATAGGGTTCAATCCCAACAATCTCCCCCTGGAACAGATAATGCCAAAACCCTTCATTATTCTGGATCTTTATTGTCTCATCAGAAGTTCCCTAACTTGTCCTTTAAATTGCAGCTCAAAATTCATGGAACTTGTATCATCCTCATCCCTACACAGTATAAGCTCAAGGAGATCTTGTAGATCTTCAACACCCAGGCCCAGTGCTTGTTCCCTTGATATGTGCTTTACTTCTCCATTGGATCTGATCAGTGTCAATACATGGGTCTTTTGATCAGACATCCATTTTAGTATTTTTGAACCCAATGGGTTTCTTGGGAGAGGTTTATTTACATATGAGTTGGGAGATTGTGGCCTTGTGAAAATTTGTTGAGGAGTACCCTGAGCTTTTGCTAGTTCAGAATTTTCAGCTACCATTTGTTTGAAAGCCATTTTTATGATATCATTTGCTGCAGCTATATCTTCTGCAGTTTCTTTTTCAATCTGCTCTTGTCTCTTCCTTTGATTTAGCTCAATGACTGAGATATCTGCTGATGTGAACAGTGGTTCAGAAGTATTGATCTGCTGTTTTGACTTTTTGTAGTCAGGCTTCTTTGGGATGTTAGGATCTGTCATCCTTCTTTTCCTTAGCCTTTCATAAGCCTCATCTGTATATTGCTTTGTCCATTTTGATATAGCTTTAGCAGTTCCAACCTTTGCATCCACCAGCTCTTGTTTCTTCTTTTTGTACTCCAAGGTAAGTTCATCAATGGACTTTTTGTATTTTCTCCAGTTTGGAGCTGTCCTTTTCTTACCTGGATCATTCTTGATCCTCCTGATTCTGTTTACTTCTTGATTTAGTGCAATGAGTGGCCATTCACGGAATTGTTCTTCTTTAGCTGGATAAAAGTTTTCTTTCATGATAAATGCAAGATAATCCTTTCTCATTTCCTTTTGTAGGACAGCTCCAGGTGGCAGATTTGACATATCTTTGCTTAGGTCTCTTGCATAATCTTCCATTTGTTTGACCTTAGTGAGTAAAAATTCCATTCTTTCTTAAATGGCTTTATCACCTTGATCTTTACATTCAATTCTAGCTCTTATATATGCTTGCCTGGCTTTGAGTTTTAGATACATATCCATATTTGCTGGGTTCCTGAAGCCCATGAGAGAAGGAAATCTTCTTTTTGAAGGATCATCCACTGTGTAGAATTGTCTCATCTCATTCTTTACAGCTTCCAATTCCAGTGGATAACTTGCAGCAATGGGTACAACATCAGCAAGGTTTATTGGTTTGGCTAGAGTTGGTGGAATGGATGGTTGTGGCTTGATAACATTGTAGGGTGTGGAGGATAAAGGAGTAGGTGCTGGTATATCATCATTATTCTCCTGAAGTTTCCTTTTCCTTGTGTAAAGCCTTTTCGGTGAAGGGGGTTTTGGTTGTGATGTGACAATGGATTGTACGGTAATTGTTGAAATGGTGAGGGCAGTGGTAGATGACTGGCAAACAGTTGTTGAAACAACTGGTGTTTCAACCTCTGTTGTTATTATAGCTACTGATGTGTCAGTAGATGTCTTCTGCTTTTCAGCAGGTGGTGATTTGGTGGGTGGCGATGTAGTTGAAGTGGTGGTGATTGATTGATTTGATGAGATCAGATGTTTGAGTGGTATGTGTTGAAGTGGTGGCAGTTGTTTGGCTAGCAGTTGTTGAAACTACTGACATATCAACAGTTGTTGATACAACAGGAGTTAAAACAACTGCTGATTTAGAAGATTGATGTTTGGAGCCTTTTGTAGGTTTAGAAGCATGTTTTGTTTTTCTGGAAGGTGTGATTTTAGGTTGCCTCACATTTCTTGTGGACTGATTTCTTTTTGGCGTAGGATTTTCTTCATCCTTTGGCTCAGAAACACCCTGCTCATTCATCTCCATAAAAACTCTTTTCTCTTGCTCCCACCTGGCTTTATCCTTGGCCTCTCTATCCCTTTTTACACTTGCTTTTGCTTCAGCAAGTTCATTTGTGGTAACATCAATCTTTTTACTACCATCTGGCAAAGGAATGTTTTTAGTCATATTTTCTTTTTCTGGTTCAATATAGAGGCCATCTTCAATTCTCTTCTTCTTCCACTTCTTGATTTTATCCCCCTTTTTGGTATTATCTGGAGGGGGGTTATCAATGAAGAGAACAGTGGGAGGAGCAGTGCCAGTGGTTTTCAACAAATGGGCTTTTATTGCCTTGATGTCTGCCTGAGTATCTTTAAATCTTGCTTCCATAGTATTTCTGATCTTTTGAACCTGTATTTCATGTTTCTGATCAGCTACTTGGTTTTGATGGATGAGCAGTGGTTGAAATATATTCCAGAGCTCATTTGCAGCAGGTGCAGGTTGTGGTGCAAGTGCTTGAGCTGGAGCAGCAGTGGTTGAGACCTTTTGAGCTTTCAACAACTGTTGCATCATATCTTTTATTTCAGCAACAGATGTATCAAGTTTGTCAATTCTACCCGTCAATTCCTGATATTTTAAATCATCACCCAACTTAATGGGATCATCTGATTCCCCACCGGCAGTGGTTGTATCAATGTGTGATTTAGGGAAAGAATTCCAAAAGTCATCCATTGATGCCCCTTGTTCTTGGTACTGGGGTCTTCTTCCTTCAGCACTTGATAACCTTTTGATGGTACCAGTGGTCAAAACAAACTCACTAGTGGATATCAGAGGTGCTATGGAAGAAATTGCCTTCAAGGGAGTCTGATTGATGAAACAACTGGCCAAATGTAGATCTGTTGATCCAATACTTGTAGTTGCTGCTCCACTTGAACTACTAACAGGAATTACAGGTAATTCCAGCAGTGTAACCTCCTCAGATGTTGGTGGGTTAACAGAAATAAAGACTCCAGACTCAGTCACTTGTTAGGGTATGTTCTCATTTACAGGTTAGTGAGAAGAACTGATTTGTGTCTGGGCAATATCAACTGCATCCAACAATGGTAATATTTGAAGTGGAATTTGAGCTGTGAGGTTGGGTGTAGAAAGCGAATTTGCCCCGGGAAGTGGGTTGTGGATGATAGAATCAAGTGATCCTAGAGCATCATAATTTGGTGTCCATGTGCTTACAACCTGATCTTTTTGTGAAGATGCAGGAGGAGTTTGAGGCAAAGGTGGAGATCTTTCTTCCATCTACTGTGAGGAAGTAGCAGCAGTGGTTTCTTGTGACTTTTGTGTTGTCACAGGTATTTGCTCTGGGATCTCATCTTCCAGAGTTACCTGTTTAGTAGGTTTGGGGGGTCTTTTGGATGATTTCTTTTTAGGCTTTTTGGTAATGGCAGGTGTGGGTTTCATAGCAGTGGTTGTGCTACTATGATCACCTGGAGCAGTGGGCTCAACAGCAGATACCTGAGGAGCAGTGGTTGCTGCTAAAGTATGCTTAGATACCTCTGTTTGTGTTTTGGAAGGTTTTAACATTCTTGTGAATGTTTCTGCAGTTAAACTGTTTATTTGAAGAGGAGCACCCTGTTTAAGCACATGGGCATTTTCTTTTGAAAACTTTTTCTCAAAATAATAACTCAAAAACCTTGGGAATAATAAGAAAGCCTTTTTATCAACGTTTTTGACCAAATCATTAAAAATCTCTTGGGAGTAATTAAAATTTTCTTTTTGCAAAATAGCATACCCCAAGTATTGGATTTTTAATGGAATTTCATTGAACCTTGTGGTCTTATTAGAAACACACATAAGAAGAGTATGAAAGAAAAATCTCATGGCAGGTGGAAAGCTGCCTTTCTGCAGAGTATCTTTCTTCATTTGTTCATCATAACCTCTTTCCTGAAAATCATTTTGATACTCTGTTTTTGGAAAAGAATTTTTACCTTTATGATCATTGAGCTTAAAAAACTTCAGAGATACCTTGAGGTGTAATGGAAAATTTTACATCTTTTATTGAAGAATTTATTGCTATGACCTCTTTGTCCACCTTTTCGAGGGTTGCATTTTTCCAGAACTCCCTTTGAGTGGTAAGATAGACATTTGCATCGTAGGTAAGAAAAGTTTTGTACTTTGTCGATGAAAGTGTGTCGATAATGGAATCAAAGATTCTGGTTTCACTGGGTTTTTCAAAGATACCCAAATAATTGTGTGAGAATTTGAACGGAATCTCAATTTTGGGTGGATCCTTTTGTGTGGTTTTACTGGATTTTTTCACCATGATTGAATCGGAGATGACGCAGATGAAATGAAGATGATAAGGGTTGTGAAAGTATTTTGGGAAAACTGATTTAGAAATTTTGGAATTCAATTCGACAGTGTAAAACCCTGTTTGCGGGTTTTGATTAGGGTTTTATAAGGGAAAAAGTGAATGCTGATGTGGCAGCGGTTTACAAAGATCTGATGGCTAAGAGCTGACCACGTGCCAACCTCTGATGGAAGGATGAATAATGGAGGACTGTTGTTTAGGGAACCACTGATGAGGCAAATATTAGTGGTTGCAACGGTCAAAATGAAGACAGTGGGTGATTTTAACTATCAGTGGATAGCTTTATCAGTGGATAACACACTGATTTTAAACAACAGTGATTACCAAGAAAATGAGAGAACAGGGGTTGACTTTCAGCAGTGGACAGCATTTACCAGAACAGATGTTTAAACCAAAAAAAACTTATTTCAAAAATGAGACTGCAGATGTGAATCATCTGAGCTAATAACTGTTGGTGACTTTAATGATCCAACAGCTGTTTGAAAATGAATGTAGAGGAATTGATGAAAATGATATCACGCAATATTGACATTTATCCATTTTTTATGGAGTTTTATCAATAGTGGTTAGGGGTAAGGTAATGATAAGAATTTGAAGGCAATTGTGTCAGCAACTGTTAGCGCAACAGTGGATAAGCTTTTGACAAATGTTTTGAACATTTGCTGCTCTGATGAAAAGAATGATTTTGTCTTGTGAAACCACAATATCATGTCCAACATCTGTTGATGGCGATTATGAAATATCTGCAAAATTCCCATCCTCAACAAAATACTTTTTAGATGCAACTTGTCAAGTTTAATATGTCAGCAGTTTTTACAGGAATTTGCATTCAAGGTTTTGCCACATATCTATTTCAAGTTTTGAAGCTTTTATAGATTCCTGACAGTGGTTTAGTATCCCAGATGATGAAAACCTTTTGAATAAAACGTGAGTAGTCAAGCCTTTTTTAAGGTTTGTTAACAATCAATCTTTTAATCTGTGATGGAAACTTAAGTTTGATATGACCTAAACTATTTCACCATCTCCTTTTGATCTATTTTCTAGGAAAGTATTACCCTAAGCAAAAAAATATAAGGGTTCTACATCCTGATAGGTGTATGAAACTTTTACCATTAAAAGCAGGTAAAGGTACAAAATACATCATTCCAATAAAAAAATAGAGAATAATATATCCTATTTTATTGAAAAAAAAAACCTTTTTCAAGAAAAAATAGTTAAAGATTTTCTGAAAACAGCATCAAAAAGGATCTGGTACATTTTCCAATTAAACTTGTCATATGATCATAATCACATCATTCTCAAGTTTAGGAAAATGGTTAGTGGTTTGATATATATTTTAATAACCACTGTTTGAAACCATTTCCTGGTTAATTGATTGCAAAAAATGAGGAGACATGTTCACAATAGTTTTGAAAGCCTTTTAAAAGCCTTATCACCATGTGATGATTTTGAAAAATTTTGACTAGTCCTCTTGTACGTTTTAATTTTAATTACTGGTGATACTTTTGTTACCTGAACTTCCCTGTATTAATGAATGCACACAGTTGCTTGATGACCATTGTTAACCCAATTTGTGGACTCTAAAGTGTTTTACATTTATGCTCTTTTCTTTTTTATTTCAAAAGTTTTGAGATAAACACACATGAGTTTTTGTGATTTTTCTTCTTTCAAATTTTACCCTTCCCATCTGTAAGTACTGAAATACTCACTAGGAGGTTTTTATAGAAAGAATACTTAGACCAGAATCATTTTACAACAATGTTTAGAGTGACTTGGACATTTTTACACATGCTTATGTCAAATCTCACATTACATATGATTTGGACTATTTTAACACCTGATTTTCTTAATGTATTTTTAACAAAGTTGATTTGGTCCTTTTGAGGATTCTCAACCTGTTATTCAATACATAAGATCTAATAACTAAAGTTTTAATTTCCCTCTTTTTATGTTAACAAACACCCTAATGTTTTTAAATGAACAAGGATTTGTGTCGACAAGAGGTAAACATCTTTAGCAGCAGTCATGATAGAAACATCACAAACTTCATAACAGTTTTTGAAATTAATTTTATAAAGAGAATAATCCAACCAAAGTCACCAGACGAATTTCAGATCTGGAACTATTTGTGATTCATGCATGACATCGTATATTACGAGGATTTTGTGTGTCTTATGAAATCTTGGTTGTTTTACAGAGTTTTTGAATAACAACTTTGAACATGATTACTCGTTACTCTGTTTTTCAACTAAATACGATCAACCTTGGCATCAATGAATTTTGAGCTGAACTGTTATGTCAAATTGATTGATAGATCGAATTTGACTGTCCAAGCTCTGATACCAATTGTTAAGATCGGAGGCCCTCATGATTGTGTTTGTTTGTAATACTAGAACAATAAATGAATGTAAAACAGAGATCTAATGCAGCGGAATTGAAAACAAACTTTGTAAACACAATCAAAAGGAACATAGTATTTAGTAAACACATGCTTTTCATTGAGTCGAATGATTACAATACAGAAATGATTACAGATATGCTTACATACTAAAAACTCCCCCTCAGCATGATGCTCACTGGTTGATTGCACAAGATGAAAGGATTGAAGGAGATAAACTCACTCAGTCAACCAAATGAAACAGTACAGAGTACTGCTCCATTTATAGGCAAACCAAACCACTGAAGCATCTAAGATGACGTCACCATGAAAGTGACATCTAACAACATAACAACCTTTAACCACTGTTCTTATACAAACACTGTTAACCTAACCACTGATTCTAAATAATACAAGTGATAAACTAAACTACTGCTTTTTCCTTCCATTGTTGCATGCTAAGCACTGATGTTGACCATCAGTGCTTTCATCAAAGTTTACCAGTCCTTGAGTGGGGAGTTCTTTAATCATCAGCAGTCCTTAGATAACATCAGTAGATTGAACCAGCAGTGTTTAATCTTTAACAGTCTTTAGGGCTTCATCAATAGTTTGAAGGACAACAGCTGTTGTATACGGACAGTGGATAGAGGACATCAGATGTTATAAACACTTTCAAGGGGAAAGCCTAGTGTAAACTACTGCTTATGATGAATCCACTGTTGTAAACCAGTTTTGGCTTTAGTTATCTGTTCCTCTGATAGGGTTCAATCCCAACACTTACAAATATCAACTCCTGTCAGATTGCTTCAGTACTTGCTAATCAAACGGTTCATTAGATAAATAAACAACTACAATCTATAAAACACACATGATGTGTGCAAAATGCAACATATAATTTACATAAAATGAGTCATAAAACTAACCCTTTTTTAGTACTAATGTTGGAAAAAGTGTGTTTTTGTCTTCCTTTTGAATTTACAGGACCAAATGAGCTTAAACGGGCAAAAGGAACAAATAAACAACAAAAACCAACATAAATACAAAGAAAAGGAATAAACGTGACATGCCCGACCCCTCGACAGCATCCCCAAGAGCAAAAACAAGAAACAGAAGGCTGACCACGGCCCATTCCCATTAAACACGGGGGCGTGGTCAGATGTCAGTATAAAGGACAAAGCTGTGGAAGCTTCTACGCCCACCACGGGGGAGTGCCCAGCTCAGCACGGGGCGTGGTCAACGCTAAGATTCGCAAAATCTTGCAAAATCTTGGTAGTACAGATACGCTTCTGCTCACGGGGTCGTGCCCAGCGAACACGGGCCGTGTGGAGCCCAATGCTGACAAAAGCAATTAATGAAGGAAGAGAAAGGGATGGCCACGGGGGCGTGTCCGCTGGACACGGGGCCATGGCCGGGCTTCTGTTCAGGCTATAAATAGGGGTGCTTGGTTCACTTCAAAGGCATCCCTTGGCAAACCACTACTCTCTCACTTTGCCACCACTCCACCGCCACTACACCACCAACACCTACCACCATCCTCCATCATTCACCTTTAGAGTGTGTAGTAGTCTCGGGATCCAAGATTGATAGTAAGAGTTCTTGTCAATCAAAGGCCATGTTTGGCTAAGTCTCTTACATCACTTGGTGAAGACAAGTCTTTAATGTATTACTTTTGATTTTTAATCTTTTGCCACTTTTTATTTGGTTTTGTATTTATGACTTTAATAACTAGTTTCTTATGTTGAAGGTGAAACTTCTTTATCATTTGTCCGTGGTGTCTTGGCATTACTTTACTGTCTATATAAAGTAAAAAATTTACACCATTCATATCTCTACGGTCTATATAGAGATATGTTGGCTACCTGGTCGGGGGTTAAGGGAATGGTTTGGTAAGGTTCTTGCCTTGTTCAGTGTATAGATCCTACAAGGACCTGGGTCAAACTTACTAGGACCTCCTTCAATACCCACTGGTATTGGAAGGGGGGTGCGAATGGCTTGATCCCCTCATATGTAAACTACTATTAATATATTAAACCGGCTACTTGGGATTGTATCCCTTCTGACTTAAACCACTTAGCCGAGGGTAATGTCACCTTCAAATGTGTACTCCGATAAGTAAACGATCCAGGTGAGGTTCGCTTATCGAGTTCGACCCGACTCACGAGCCCACTATTAATATAAATTTTTAATTAATATATTGAATATGTACTCTGATAAAAACAATTATTATTTATAAAATTATGAAAAAAACTAAGTTATATATGAAATAATAATTATAATTAAAATAAAATAATTAGTAAATAATAAACTCGCCAATCTCAAGCTTGAAAAACTATCTAGGAGTCGAGCTCGAGCTTTTGAAAAAAACTAGAATTGTGTTGAGTTCAAGCTCAAACTTTCATAAGTTAATCTAGCTCGAATTCAAGCTTAGTTAAGATCGGACTCGGGACTCGTTAGCACAGATACCCAATACTAAAATATCGATCCACCCTAAGACTAGTGGGTATGGGGAGGCTCATCGGCCGCCACGTCAGCGCCACGTAGGAGGGGCTTGCAGGGCATGAACCTAGGGGGTGGAGGATGGGGCCCCACAACAATTAAAAAATATAAAACTTTATTTAATTTTAGAGAGAGATAGAGAGAGAGGAGAGACAAAGATGAGAGAGAGAAAGAAACTGGCCCGTCATCATCGTCTTGAGGAAGCCGGGTTTCACAAGACGGGGCGAGGGGGCGGTGTGGGGGACGCCGGCCCCTATACCGCTTGGTCTAAAGTTTATTTCTTCCAGCCCAACACAATTACGATTCACCCTGAAATATATTTCTTCCCGCCCATCACAAAATACCAAACTTCTTTTATCTTTTGAAACCTACCCCAAAATTAAACATGACGACCTTTCTTTTTGAAACCCAAGATCCAGCAGAGAGCAAGGCAATCTTCCCAATCGCTGTGCGGGTACACTGTCATGCCGACATGAAGGTATCTTCAAGTCAAAGCCAGAGACGCCGACTGCAATCCCGATAGTCAATAAAGCAAAACGCGACGAAAAGGTATGGATCACAAAAAAATAGGTTAACTTTGCTATACTATTCCCCTCTGTTGCTATGTAGAAATTATCTTTGTTTGCTAGCCAACTATGTAATTGTGTGTTGTAGCCTAACTGACATTAAGATTATAAGGAAAAGGCTTAATTTGTTCGGGACTTTGGGTTAAGACTCCATATATCATCAAACGAATATTTTGCAATCTTTTGGTAGTGTAAAAGAAAATATCTTAAATCTGAAATGATAAAGCATACTTTGGTAGAAATCTTGGCTTTCCCACTAGTAGAATCAAGCTAATATGCCTTGTATAAAAATGGACCTGGGGAATTTTATTAGATTAAAAACTTGCGTCATTTTCACATAAATGATTATGATGTTTTGTGTGCAGATTATAAACTTCCCCATACCATTTAACTACTAGTTACATTTTAAGCTTTGGTTATGTATAGATACTTAACTAACTTGCTTTTTTATTACTTCCAAAACAGAAATTTCACTTAGTCGTTTTTTGTTTGTCTTGTTGATAGTTGATGCCGTGTTCATTATATATCATGAAATGTGAAAAGAGATTGAAGAGGAACATGCAAGAAAAAAAGAGTTTAGCTTAAAGCTATGTTAAAGATATTGACGGCCACCGATGAAACTTGGTGCAGACACGAAGTAGGCTACGAATGAAGAAATAGAAAAGACAAGGAAGGAGATGCCTTTTTTTAACGGGCTGGGTGTTTCTTGGTTTAAATGTAGTTTTTTTTTATGGATAGGAATATAGTTTTGAATAGATTAAGTAATGATTGTTATTTTACCCGTGTAAACTTTCGGGTTGAATGTGTATTGGGTCGATTTGAGCTTGTTCGGATTATTATGTTGAATATATATATATATGAATTGATTGTTTGAAATTTGGACTGCAGTTTTTTTATTTTTTACTACAAATTATTTTTTTTATTTGTTTAAAATTTAATTGCATATTTTTTTACATAATTGCTGTAAGGACTCTCAAAAATATCCTAAAACTAACCCACAAGTGAAAACCCAGACCCCTGAAACCATATCATACATAACAATCAAGGAAATCAAGAATTATGGTGTTCAGGCGGGCCGCGTAAAGGGTAAGCATACCTTACGTGGGCCGCGTCAAAGTATAGTTTGACCGGATAAGCATCCGAGCCACGCGTGGACCACCTGGCAAGCCTACCCGTGACACACCAAGCCTACTCCTAGACTAGGCTGCCCTCGCGGGCCGCATAAAGATCGAGCCAAGGTTTACGCGGGGCGCGTGAACCCTAAATTTCACCTATAAATAGCCTAGCTCAGGAGCTTTCATTCTGTGTCGACGAAAACTTTCAAAAACGAAGTTCTACTGCTATAATTCGAAATTCACTTTCAAGATAGCTAGGTGCTACTACGATACAGGGTATTAACTCGAACGCTACTACGATTCAATATCCGATCGATTGAAACTATCCAATGGATGTTTAAGTGCTGCCCACATTAGGGTTATGCTTTGTCATTCGTCGTGAATTCGATGGATGTTTAAGTATCGCACTTTGTCATTCGTTGTGAGGGTTTAATCTCGTGAGTTATCGTAAATGCTGTATTAGTTACTGACCTGGTTCGTGTGCATATTGTTTAAATTAGGTTACAAGGCTAAATCCGTAGGCTAAAACTCTGCCCGTATAAATCCGCAATGTGAGTCATTCTCTTTTTATCAAAAGTATTTTACAATACTCCATTTTAAATTTTATAATTACAGGGAGTAAGTCGTGGTTATCTTAATCACTGGCTAGTGGGGTATTGTGCATATTACTAATTTCTCACGGGTTAGGCTAATAAATCCTAACAGTGATAAACGTCACTACTTGGGGAAAGACCCAATAGTGGTATGACCATCGTCACCAGGTGACAAGGCGCCAGATAAAAATAAGATAGAAGCCATTGTAATCGCTCTTATGCTGTAATTGATAACTAATGTGTCGTTTTACATACTTGAATGACTCGCCAGCATTTCCCCGCTGATAAAATATTTTTAAAACATGTTTCAGGCGACCTGCTGTGAATCAAAGAAACGTGCTACGAAGCACTAACCAGCTTGAAGAGGTGGCTCAGTTAAAATAAATAAACATGTTTTAATAAACCAGGGAATTTCCTAGTTAAATTCCTCTATTGTAAATTACGGGGTTTATCTCCAATTTATGGAATAAAATAATTAGGCATTTTAGAGTTTTAAAAAGATCATGTTAAAAATCTTCCGCTGTCGCATCATAGATACCACGGGTTCCTCTCCCGCGGCTCCTGACCGGGTCAAACCGGGGCTGGGGCCGTGACAGGAAAAGGTGGTATCAGAGCTAACTTAAAGAGCCACTGATTTAAGCCAATTAAGTATTTAAAGAATACTTAATTTTCCTAATTACCATTCTGTGATTATGTGATTTCATCTTGACTATCTGTTAAATTACAGTATGGGTAAACAAAGACTTTCGGACATCTATCATAAATTAGATAGTTCACCGAAAGATAAGGGAACTTCGTCCCGATCAAATTCCTCCAAATACTCAGCAGATACTGGGGAAGGAATATTTGTTCGTAAGGCTCATTATGAGGAACCACTTACCCCTAATAAAAGAAGCTGGATTATTAGAAAAAGTCAAGAGAAAATGAAGAAATCACAGGAAACCCAGGAAATAGCCAACAACCCACCATGGGAAGATAAATTAGATGAAAAATGGGCAAATTTTTATATGTTAGCCACTGTAGCAGAAAATGTTAATCTTTAGACACTCCGACACAGTATTAGCACCCATATTATCTATAAGCCAGAAACTTTAATATTTTAGTTGTACTAAAAATAAATATTGTGTTTCAATAAAATGGGTTATTAGATAGTTGTAATTAAAATTAAATTTCTGATCCCATTTTGTGATTCTGTGAAAATTTAATTTATAAACATTTAACCTAAAATTTTGTGTGTTTCTTCATAAATGCTAAAACAGCATGAATGAACTATCTGAAGCCCTAGAGAATCTCAACCTCTATCCTGTGAAAATAGAAGTTTCAAGAGATTTTACTGGTTACTTGGCCGATGTGGTAGAACCTATTGAATTTCAAGCTCCACCTCTGGAGAAAGCAAAACCTAAGAAAAGAAGAAGATTTGTGGGCTGGAGGCGCGTACGCAGAAGGAAACCCGCAACTAGGCGAATTCCCAAAATAGAGAATCCCATGGATAAAGGAAAAGGAATAGAAATTGAAGAAGATGCTAAGCAAGTAGGAATGGAAATTGGTGAAAGTTCTAGGTAAACTGAAGAATTACTGTTGCAGGAGGAACTGGATAACATACTAGCAAGCTGTGATATCCTTAGGCCTATTAACACAAACCTCTATCCTTATCCTGCTGAAACCCAACTTCCAATAAACATAGAACCAGCCATCCCAGAACCTTTAATCCATACTCAACCTTTAGGAGAAATGGACGAATGGTGGACTAACGATTGGCAGTTCCAAAACCTCCTAAATAATCCCTATACCTTTTCCCCTCAGTTCGACCCAGAACCTGCACCAAACCCACCAATGAGTAATGAAAACTTAGCTGAACTTCGCCATTTTGGCGAAGAACTAATGGATGCAGGGAATAAAATTCGGGAGATAAGGGAACAAATCTCCTAGAAGTACGATGAAAGGGAACATCGTTTCTAAAAGACCAGCGGACTAGGGGGAGTGTGGTTGTGAACCTATGTTTGTATAATAATAAAAATATAAATCTGTAAAATAACTAAAATAAAACGTTTGTAAGATAATAACAGTGTGTACCGATGCATTATATAATAAATAAAAATGGAAGTCGAGAAATCGATAACTTTTGGCTATACGTGTTAATATGATTATGTGCAATTATTTGTTATATTTAATTATTAATTACTTCATGCTAATCACTTATATAAATTAATTGCCAGATAGCAAACGCTGGTAATGAAACCGTTAATGAAGTAAATCACTCTGAGCAAATTCAGGAAGAGCAATTGCTGAATAGGCAAGATATCGAAGATATCGTTGCTCAGGGAATAGCCAATGCTATTCCAGCAATACTTGCTGCTGCTCAAAATCCAATTGCACCTCAACAAATCATTCCTAGCAAACGTACAAACGACAATAATTTCAGTAATAGTGTGAATGGAGGCGGTAATCATACTAATAACAACAACGATGGGATGCAAGCTCCACTCCTTAAGAAAATGAAAGCTGCAACACTTGGTTGCACTTACAAGGAGTTTCTTGCCTGTAAACCGGCTGAGTTTGCAGGTAATGAAGGGGCAACTGCTGCACTGCGTTGGTTAGAGAAAACCGAGGCAGTAATTATGATAAGTAAATGTGCCGAGGACGACAAGGTTATGTATGCGTCGCATCTTTTCAAAGAAGGAGCGCTAGAATGGTGGAATACAGTTCTACAAGCTAAAGGAAGAACTGTGGCGTATGCGATGAACTGGGAAGAATTTAAGAGTCTTGTGAAAAGAAAATTTTGTCCCGAATATGAAAAGGAACAAATGACGAATAAGTTCCTGAATCATCAAATGGTAGGCGTTGATTGTCGAGGGTATACTTCGACATTCTTCGAATACGCTAGAGTGGTACCAACCCTGGCTTCGCCAGAACCGGTACTTATATCCCGCTACATTTGGGACTTAATTGGCGAGATCCGTAATATTGTCAAGGCTGCAAGACCCCGCACAATTGATGATGCGGTGGAGTTAGCCAACACTCTGACTGACGAACTGGTACGCACAAGAGAAGAAACCCGGAAAAAGGAAGTGGCCCAAAAGATTACCCAGGGATTCCGTATGGGTAATCGTAGTAATTTTAAGAGAACGGGAACTGGGAAATCTTCCACTGTTCCATTTTGCAATGCCTGCAAAAGGAAGCATTTTGGAAGATGCAAGGGATATTGCAATTTCTGCAAAATTCCGGGGCACCAAGAAGAAGACTGCAGGAAAAAGAAATCCACAGTCTGCTACAACTGTGGAGAGGCTGGACATATTAGGCCAGATTGCCCAAAACTGGTCAAACCAACTGATAACAAGGCTAAACCTGCAGAAGGAGCCAAGAAGAACGTAAGAGCCTTCCAACTGACTACTCAGGAAGCAGAGCTAATCCCAGATGTGATAGCTGGTACGTTCCTAGTTCACAACGTCTATGCAAAAGTATTATTTGACTCTGGTGCAAACCAAAGTTTTATAAATACTTCATTCTGCCAAGCTCTTAATTTACCCTTAACCAACCTTAGGCAGATTTTTACAGTCGAAACGACAGACGGAAATTCTGTTAAAATAGATAAGGTTGTACGAGGAGAAAAGATAGAACTCTTAGGCCATAAATTTTCTGCAAACCTGTTACTTATGAATTTAGCCGGATTCGATGTGGTGTTAGGAATGGATTGGTTAGTAGCCAACCATGCTCGAATTCTTTGCGATAAGAATTCTATAGAAATTCATACACCCACAGGAGAATTAGTGGTGATTACAGGAGATAAGCCACGTAAGCCAATGAAATTCATTTCAATAATGAAATTGGCCAGTTATTCAAGAAAACAAGAAATGGTGTATATGATTTCAGTAATCATTAACACTAAGAGTAAGGAACTTAAAGAAATTCCAATAGTATCGGAATATCCAGATGTATTCCCAGAAGAACTACCTGGATTACCACCTGATAGAGAAGTTGAATTTAGAATTCATCTAATTCCTGGAACTACACCGATAGCCAAGGCACCTTATCGGTTAGCACCGACTGAAATGTTAGAATTGAAAAAGCAATTAGATGAATTACTAAGCAAAGGATTCATACAACCGAGTTCATCCCCGTGGGCAGCTCCAGTATTGTTTGTTAAAAAGAAAGATGGTCCGATGCGAATGTGTATCGATTATAGAGAATTGAATAAGGTTACAATTAAGAATCGATACCCATTACCTAGGATTGATGATCTTTTTGATCAACTTCAGGGAGCTAGATATTTTTCTAAGATAGATTTACGCTCCGGATATCATCAATTGAAGGTACAAGAAGAAGACATACCTAAAACTGCTTTCAGAACTAGGTATGGTCATTACGAGTTTACAGTCATGCCATTTGGGTTAACAAATGCTCCTGCAGCATTTATGGACATGATGAATAGAATCTGTAAACCGTACTTGGATAAATTTGTAATTGTCTTCATAGACGATATACTTATTTACTCCAAAAGTCAGGATGAGCACTGTCAGCACTTGCATGCACTCTTAACTTTGTTAAGAAAGGAGAAGCTTTACGCCAAATTCTCGAAGTGTGAATTTTGGCTACAGGAAGTGCAATTCCTAGGACACGTGGTGAACCATGAAGGCATTCACGTAGATCCCTCTAAGATAGAAGCGATCACCAAATGAAAGGTTCCGCAATCAGCAATGGAAATTAGAAGTTTTATAGGTTTAGCTGGATATTATAGACGGTTTATTAAAGATTTTTCCAAGATAGCTGTACCATTAACTAAGCTAACCTGTAAAGCAGTTAAGTTTGAATGGCGACCTAAACAAGAAGAAGCCTTTTGGATCTTGAAGCAGAAATTAACCAATGCTCCAATTCTAGCTTTACCCGAAGGAACAGAAGATTTTGAAGTATATTGTGATTCTTCAAAGCTAGGATTAGGATGTGTATTAATGCAACGCAAGAAGGTAATTGCGTATGCATCAAGGCAATTGAAAAAGCACGAGGAAAACTATACGACTCATGATTTAGAATTAGGAGCCATAATTTTTGCCCTAAAGATTTGGAGACACTATCTGTACGGAAGTAAGTTTACTGTTTATACAGATCATAAGAGCTTAAGATATATATTTGGGCAAAAAGAATTAAACATGAGGCAAAGGAGATGGATGGAAATCCTAAGTGACTACGACTGTGATATTCAATATCACGAAGGAAAAGCAAACGTAGTTGCAGATGCCTTAAGTCGTAAGTATCATGAAAAGCAAAAGCGAGTTCGTGCTCTTAGATTAAATCTACAGTTAGATTTAATGGAACAACTGAAAAGTATTTAGGAAACAGCAATCCAGGATATTACTTACTGAAGGAATGAAAGGACGGATAAAAGAATTAGAACAAGGAAGTGATGGAATTTGGAGATTCCATAAGAAAAGAATTTGGGTACCTAAGCAAGGAGAATTAAGAAATAAGATTTTAGAGGAAGCTCATAAATCAAGGTATACTATGCACCCAGGTAACAATAAGATGTACCAAGATTTAAGGAATAATTTCTGGTGGATAGGAATAAAAAAGGATATAGCTAGATACGTTTCTAAGTGTCTTACTTGTTCGCAAGTTAAGGCAGAACACCAGAAACCCTCAGGTCTACTACAACAACTAGAAATGCCTGTATGGAAATGGGAACTCATAACAATGGACTTTGTTACTAAGTTACCCAAAACCAGAAAAGGTAATGATGCGATTTGGGTAATTGTGGATCGATTAACCAAATCAGCTCATTTTCTACCCATGAAAGAAACCTTTAGTATGGAAAGGTTGGTAAAGTTGTATGTAGATAAAGTAGTATCCTTACATGGAGTCCCACTCTCCATTGTATCGGATAGAGATAGTCGTTTCACTTCCCATTTTTGGAAAAGTTTCCAGGAAGCAATTGGAACCCGACTAAAATTAAGTACTGCATATCATCCTCAAACAGACGGACAAAGTGAAAGGACGATCCAAACCCTGGAAGACATGCTTAGGGCATGTGTGATTGATTTTGGTGGGAAATAGTACAACCATTTACCCTTAATTGAATTCTCCTATAACAATAGCTATCATGCAAGCATTGAAGCTGCCCCGTTCGAAGCACTTTACGGACGTAAATACAGAACTCCAGTATGCTGGGCAGAAATAGGAGAAAGTCAATTATCAGGACCTGAAATTGTGCAAGAAACGACCGACAAGATCACTCAAATCAAGGAAAGACTAAAGACGGCTCGATATCGCCAGAAGAGTTATGCCGATAATCGACGCAAGCCGTTAGAATTCCAAATCGGATACAAGGTTCTATTAAAAGTTTCTCCTTGGAAAGGAATAGTTCGATTTGGTAAGAAAGAAAAGCTGAGTCCAAGATACGTAGGACCATTCTCGGTACTTCAACGTATAGGACCAGTCGCTTATCATTTACAACTACCAGAAGAGTTGGAGAGTTGGCTGGAGTACATGATGTATTTCATGTATCCAACCTCAAGAAATGTCTATCTGACGAATCATTGGTAGTACTTCTTCGAGATATAGAGGTAAACAAAAAGTTAAAATTTGTTGAGAAACCGCTTCAAATAGAAGACCGGAAGGTTAAGTTTCTCAAACACAAACGGTTAGTGCTAGTCAAAGTCAAGTGGGATTCAAGAAGAGGACCCGAGTACACTTGGGAGCTAGAATCGGAAATGAAACGAAAGTATCCTCACTTATTCCAGTGAATCTCGAGGACGAGATTTTAAATAAGGTGGGGAGGATGTAAGGACTCTCAAAAATATCCTAAAACTAACCCACAAGTGAAAACCCGGACCCCTGAAACCATATCGTACATAACAATCAAGGAAATCAAGAATTATGGTGTTCAGGCGGGCCGCGTAAAGGGTAAGCATACCTTACGCGGGCCGCGTCAAAGTATAGTTTGACCGGATAAGCATCCGAGCCACGCGTGGACCACCTGGCAAGCCTACCCGTGACACACCAAGCCTACTCCTAGACTAGGCTGCCCTCGCGGGCCGCGTAAAGATCGAGCCAAGGTTTACGCGGGGCGCGTGAACCCTAAATTTCACCTATAAATAGCCTAGCTCAGGAGCTTTCATTCTGTGTCGACGAAAACTTTCAAAAACGAAGTTCTACTGCTATAATTCGAAATTCACTTTCAAGATAGCTAGGTGCTACTACGATACAGGGTATTAACTCGATCGCTACTACGATTCAATATCCGATCGATTGAAACTATCCAATGGATGTTTAAGTGCTGCCCACATTACGGTTATGCTTTGTCATTCGTCGTGAATTCGATGGATGTTTAAGTATCGCACTTTGTCATTCGTTGTGAGGGTTTAATCTCGTGAGTTATCGTAAATGCTGTATTAGTTACTGACCTAGTTCGTGTGCATATTGTTTAAATTAGGGTACAAGGCTAAATCCGTAGGCTAAAACTCTGCCCGTATAAATCTGCAATGTGAGTCATTCTCTTTTTATCAAAAGTATTTTACTATACTCCATTTTTAAATGTTACTAGTGGGGAACCCGCGCGTTGCAGCGGGATCGTCAACACATTTCTACATGACGAAAAAGTTCTAGATAAAAACATAATAAAGTCGATCACCAACAAATATCAATTCGAGACCACGAACATTGGTGATGATCATAACTACAAACATTGGCGATGATGAATACAAACATCGGTGATGATCATGTGTTCAAACTTTATCCTTTTTTCTTTCACTTGCTACACTTTTGCACATAAATATACGATTCATTAGAACAAAATAAAAAATAAAAAATACTGATACAATACAATACAAAGATGAGAATGATGAAAACATTCTTGAAAGAATAAAAGATTAAATGATCTCGTTTAAGGTCAAATAACCTAAAAATTGGAAAAAATCATATCATGTGATATTAATGGACAAAACAATTTGATAGAAGAAATTCTTCTAATTTTCTGATGGGTTATATAATCAATATATCAATGTATGTAACTGACAAAATATTAGCATATAAAACGAACAAACAAAGACTGCACATCTAATACCATAATAATATAAAATATCTCAGCTATCTCAAAATTTATATCTCCTGTTATTCTCACCGATGAT
This sequence comes from Helianthus tuberosus, assembly GCA_030545235.1. Classification (NCBI taxonomy): domain Eukaryota; kingdom Viridiplantae; phylum Streptophyta; class Magnoliopsida; order Asterales; family Asteraceae; genus Helianthus; species Helianthus tuberosus. Next base: position 7,593,343 of record CM060393.1, read on the forward strand.
AAAATATGCATCTACAACATATTTGTGAGTTATGACATCAAATGTATGTAACAGGTGAAAGTTTAGCATAGGAAAAGGAATAACCTCTAACAGGTCAAATGTGCAAGTTTTCATGTTTATTCGAACATAAAGCATAAGTCATTATACATACTCTAAAGTTATATCAACGAAAATTTGAACACACATACATACATTAGAACTGGCTAACAAATAACAAAATTCATGTGTTGAAGGTTCTCTTACAAAAAAGTGTGCTACATTTCAGCAGTTCCGCATGATTCGCAATAAAATCCTAAATCACTTATTATGGAGAAAATGAAAGACTGAACTTTATCAATATTGTTAAAAGGCTTCTAGATATTGTCATACAAAAAAAAAATGTTAATAAATATAAGTTTGGGTTTGGTGTTCATACCTGAGACATCTTAAGTGTCAAATGCGGGTCGCGTCTGATGCACAACGAAGCACAATGTGACATGCATCGAACCCCTGCCCCCGGAGTAACTGGCACTGAGCCGCGGATGAATCAACTCAGTAAGCTACCAAACCAATACGATACCCAAAACAGGCTTTGAGGACGTTAAACAAAAAAATATATAGAACCAAACTATGCTAGTAATCCAAGTAAGTAAAATATCGTTTCCTAACGAGGATGATGGGTCATGTGAACGACACCAAACATATATAAAATCCCACTGCTAAAATTAAGACAAAAAACATTAAAACTAACACACCCAAACAAGCAGGCCTTCAGATTGGGCTACGAACAGACAGGCCCAAAAAAGCTCTTAGCACCCAAAGTTGGGCCTTTAGAACAGGCCTACCAAAACCATCACTAAACTTGGACTTCCAGCTATCTTCTTTACTCAATCAACTTTGGGCCGTAGTGAGGAGCACAATTCGGCTAAAGAACCTCGTACCCAACATACTACATCAGCATTTAAGGCCCACCTAATAAGCTTAGTCACAAGTCAACCCCATACATGGGCCATAAGGTATATGTTTCATGGCTAGCAAACCCATGAAAAACATTTGAACACAAAGACATTAAATACCATTTTTTCACAACTATGAAAGATTACAGGCATCCATCTTTATGGGTTAATGATAAAGATTAAAAAGATCCTTACGCCAAACATGATGCTTCCAGCTCTCACGGGTCCAGTCTTTGTACATCAGCAACCTTGTAAGAGCTCGATACATCAAATGCCGATTCTGCCACCATTTTATCCAACTTTGACCTGGGGTATTTGCGGAAGACTTGTACCATGGACAATACATAGGGACCAAGAAACTTGTGACTGTTCCGGACTGCCAGCACAGAATCCAAAACCCCCGAACATCTGCCATATCCCCAGCCTTTTAGCACAGGACCAGTAGACAGATTACCATAGTACACCATTCACAACATATATTCCTTTCAACCACGTGTTATTCCACTCCGATATATTCTCATTGTCCGCAGATTCCAAATGATCAAGTCTGACCCAACACCATTGTGCTTGAAGACGCTCAGCCTTACTCCCATCTTCCAACTGATTTGTTGCAAATTAAAACACACTGATTATCTAAACATTTTTCGATAAAAAAATTCCAATCAATCAACATAATAACAATCAAGTACTGCATTTATATAATTAGAACCCTAACAAACTAAATTCAAATTAAAACACACTGATTAACAAAATTATTTCCTATAAAACAACTTATACTGTTCCAATCAATACAATAACAATCAAGCAAACTAACTGCAAAGTAAAAGACACTGATTAACATATTATTTACCGTTTTCCATTGCCGGAATCCATTTGTTTACCAATTCCCTGCATCACAATTATTAAAGGCACGCGACTAATTTTACTTTCAACTGAAAGTGAACAACAAAACTGAAACAATCCATACTCCTGAGGTAAGAACATCTGGATTTCAAATGGATAGGTAGATAAGATCGAAATCAAATAGCTAGCTGATAACTAATTAGAATTCAATTTGCAAGGATCACAATCATTTATGTTTCAAAACTGAATATCTGGTGATATATTAGATAGTTTTTAAGAAATTTTTGAAAGACTGAACAATAAAAACCCTAATTCACAAATCTGAACACAAACACATACCTTCTCGTATAGATTCTCACGTTCACGTTCTTCAATTCGAGTGTGTGATTTTGATTTCCGATGCAGAGTTCTTAAGAAGGGGTTCTGGAAACGGAACAGGCGATTCAGGTGATACATGGAAGAGACAAGGGCAACGTTTCGATTGAGGAATTAAATGTCAAAATCATCATCAATCACACATTTAATTACCTTATTCATGAATCCCAATACATTCTTGAAACTGTCTAAACCGTCACGACCTTCACATTACTGAACCGTCCATTTGAATGCAGATTTAATTGTATCATTGGTGCCATTGTCTTTATTATCTATGTTTATGTCCTTGCGATTAATGAAGTATCATAAATCATTTCTAATTTATTATATTGTATAAGATTATTATAATTAATCGTTAATGTATATTAAATATATAGAAGGCAAAAAAGTGAAGTTATTGATAATGTCTCAAGGTTTATTAAATGAAGTTTAATAAATAGAGATTATTGAATTAAGTTGTTAGATTGAGGTTGTAAAATTCCAATTGTATCCTTTCAATATGTATTATATAGTAGTATAGATAATTACAGGGAGTAAGTCGTGGTTATCTTAATCACTGGCTAGTGGGGTATTGTGCACATTACTAATTTCTCACGGGTTAGGCTAATAAATCCTAACAGTGATAAACGTCACTACTTGGGGAAAGACCCAATAGTGGTATGACCATCGTCACCAGGTGACAAGGCGCCAGATAAAAATAAGATAGAAGCCATTGTAATCGCTCTTATGCTGTAATTGATAACTAATGTGTCGTTTTACATACTTGAATAACTCGCCAGCATTTCCCCGCTGATAAAATATTTTTAAAACATGTTTCAGGCGACCTGCTGTGAATCAAAGAAACGTGCTACGGAGCACTAACCAGCTTGAAGAGGTGGCTCAGTTAAAATAAATAAACATGTTTTAATAAATCAGGGAATTTCCTAGTTAAATTCCTCTATTGTAAATTACGGGGTTTATCTCCAATTTATGGAATAAAATAATTGGGCATTTTAGAGTTTTAAAAAGATCCTGTTAAAAATCTTCCGCTGTCGCATCATAGATACCACGGGTTCCTGTTCCGCGGCTCCTGACCGGGTCAAACCGGGGCTGGGGCCGTGACAATTGCTTATAAGTCGCGGTTCCTCTAACACCGACTAAAAGCTGATATAAAATTATAAAGTGATTTTAAGTCACGGTTTAAAACACCGACTAAAAACATTTTCCAAAAAGTAGTAACAATTTTTAAGTCGCGGTGGTGTATTTTAAGACGGGGTTTAACAAACCGTGTCTGATAAACAATACATTTTTAGCCACGACATTTTAAGTCGGGTTTCAAAACCACGACTAAAAGCTATTTTAACCGCGTCTAATGGTCACTTTTGTACTAGTGATACTATTTCCAAACAAATTCCATCTACAGATCAATGGCATCTTCATCCTCCTCCTTTCACTCAGTTACTGCCTCTATTTCTCAATCATGGAATTATGACGTATTTTTGAGTTTTAGAGGCGAACACACCCGCAAGAGATTTGTGGATCATCTCTACATGGCTCTTGAACAACAAGGGATCCACACGTACAAGGATGACGAAACACTTACTCGGGGTGAGTCAATCAGTCCAGCCCTCTTGAAGGCTATCCAAGAATCACGGGTAGCCGTTATTGTATTCTCTAAAAACTATGCGGATTCATCTTGGTGCTTGGATGAGCTTGCACATATTATGGAGTGCATGGACATGAGAGGGCAAATAGTGATGCCCATATTTTATCATGTAGATCCCTCTGATGTTAGAAAACTTAAGAGGAAATACGGAGAAGCATTTGACAAACATTCGGTGGGGGATAATAAGCTCAAAGTTGAATCATGGAGAAAAGCTCTGGAACAGGCAGTCAAACTTTCTTGATGGGTCATCAATGACATTGAAAACAGGTAATGTTCTCTTCTTTTTTTAAAACATTTTTATGCTTAAGATATTTGATAGAGTAAACTACTGTTTTGGCTCCTGTGATTAGCCAGTTTAACAATTCCAGTCTAAAAAGAATCTTTTAACATATCAAACCCCGAGTTTGCATTTTATAACGATTTTAGCCCCTGACATTAACTTTGTTACTTTTTTTTGCAGTTAAGTATAAGAGTAATTAGGTCATTATATATCTTAGGGGTTGTTTTTGATAATTATAAAGTTCATTTAATGTTTAAGAGATTATTAACGTAAGAGTAAATTACAAGTTTTGTCCTTTATGTTTACACCAAATTGTAGGCGCTGTCCTTTAGCGCAAAAGTTGACAGGTTATGTACTTAATGTTTCAAAATCATGCACGTTATGTCCTTTACCCTTAACACGGTTAATTTTTCTTATTAAATCTGGTCATGTGCCTTGCACATGGGGACATTCTCGTCATTTAAGCTCCCAGGGACTATTGACTAAATATATTGTATTAAGAGGCTATTTCTGTAAAAAAAATAAAAAAGTAAAGTATAGATAAAGAAAACCTCTGCACATATCTCTCTCTCTACCACTTGTCACCACCACTCACCACAACCCACCGTCACCGTCTGTCACCCACCACTGAAAACGTTCCACCACCAAAAACCCACCCCACCCCACGCCACCACCACCTCCACACCACCTGCTACTGCAACCACCCATCACCTTCATTCCCGTCAACCACAACCACCACTATACCTTTGTGACTAAAAATCCTAGTCGGACCACCACCGTACCACTCCCACACATCAGAACCACCATCACCACCCAATTCACCCTCCCTTCTGTCAACAGCATCACACACAAACAATCAAAACCAAAAACCCTTCACAATTCCAGTTCTTCTTCACTAAAAACGCCACCATTCACTGTTTATAATCCAGAAAAAAAAACCCTAATCAATTCAATATTATTTAACCTAAACAACGCCAAATTCAGAGTTCAAATTCATTCAAATCACAATTTAACAAACAAAACCCAATCAATAAACTAAAATCAACGAATAACCGTAGCCTGGGATTTGTGCGAGGGTCGGTCTCTGTAAACACGAACTGAACTCCCCGATCGGATCATGGAAAAAATCTGATGGAGATTATTGTCTGTGGTGTGAGGGTGGAGATCTCCGACGTAGAGGGCAGAGAGTGGGGGTTGATGGCCGGAAGAGGCGGCGACGGTGGTAGGGTTGTTGAAGATGTTATGTTCATTGGTGTAATGGATGAAAGAAAATTGTGAGAGATTGTTAAAAGGAATGTGAAGTTGCAGAGTATGTATCAATGGCATATAGTCTGTAAAGATATACATAGAGAGAGAGGAGAGATATATATAAATGGGTTTTTTATTATATATATAATTATAATATCTTATTTTGTTTAATTTGGGTTTGTTTTATTTATTGAAATATATTAAATTAATGGGTAAAAAGACCAAATTACCCTTGTGTAATCTAAATTAACAGAAAAAGCTAACTGGGTCAGGGCTAAAGGACATAATGTGTAGGATTTTGAAACATTAAGGACATAACTTGTCAACTTTTGCGCCAAAGGACAGCGCCTGAAAAACGGTGTTAACATAAATGACAAAACTTGTAATTTACTCTTAATGCAATTACTCAAGTATTTTTATTATTTCGTTATTTTCACGATTATTATTTAACAAAATATGTTTTATATATACAAATAAATATGTATTTTCATTAGGTGTTTGTTTTTTACAAACGTAGTTTTAAAATAATTTGTTTTTAACCTTTTTTTAATCCATCTATCGTTTTTAAATTTATTCATTTTTAAACCGTCATTCTTTTTAAAATTGTTTGTCTTTTAAAGTTTTTTAAACAGTTCATTTTATAATGTTCTTTTTAAAATCATTTTTTACATTTTTTTTTAAATTCGTTATTTTAAGTTATTAATTTTTAAAATCGTTTCTTTTTAAACCGTTCCATTTAGAACCGTTTTTGAAATCGTTTATTTTTGAAACTTTGTATTCAGTTTACTTATATCCGTTAGGGAAAAAGAACTTCAGAAAAGGAACGATTTCAAAAATCGAAGAAATTTAAAAGCGATCGATTTTAAACGAACGAGTGGTTTAAAAAACGAAGATTGAAAATTGACGTATATAAAAAAACTTAAAAAATAAGTTAACAAGTGTAAGCAACTAGAAAATGCACGAATTTAATAAACGAAAGATTAAAAAATAACGAATTTTGAATAAACAAACCGTCGAAAAAATGGAAGATTTGAAAAAATTATAAACCATGCTAAAAAAGTTTAAAAATGAACTAACTTTTTCAAACTTTTTATTAGAATGTTTCCTTTTTTTCAAATCTTGTATTTATTTTGTTTTTTATACACGTCGTTTTGTAAAATTTAAAAAATGAACGACTTAAAAAAGTCAGTAGTTTTAAAATGTTTAAAAAATACACGATTTAAAAAATACTGGTATAAAATAAAGTGTTTTAAAAAAACTTTAAAAGACAAACGACTTTAAAAATAACGATTTTAAATAACAAATGGTTTAGAAAAGAACAATTTTAAAAGCGACAGATGGTTTGAATAAAATGTAAAATAACAAACTATTTTTTTAAAATGACTTTTATAAAAATAAACCGTTAATGAAAATACATATTTATTTGTATATTTAAAACGTATTTTGTTAAATAATAATTATGAAAATAACGAAATAATAAAAAACTTAAGTAATTGCGTTAATAACCTCTTAAATATTAAAAAAAAACTTTGTAATTATCAAAAACAACCTCTAAGGTATATAATGACCAAATTACCCTTACACTTAACTTTAAAAAAGTAACAAAGGTAGTGTCAGGTGCCAAAACCGTTATAAAATGCAACCACGAGGTCTGATATATTAAAATATTTTTTTTTGGTCTAAAATGGTTAAAATGGCTAAACTACAGAGGCCAAAACAGTAATTTATTATATTTGATAAATAACAATGAGTTGATTTAAGTTTTGTTTTCACCGTTGACAAGTCAAATGAGCAAAATTTGATAAATAACAATAAAAGGGGCCAAATAAGTTGGGAGTAGTCAAATTTACCAAAAAATAGTTACTATCATAATAAGTTAGTTTTTAACATTTGTAAGTAGACTAGTGGATGCTCCGCCCGTGTTACGGGGCGATGACCGAATAATGAGCGAGTGTTAGGTAGCTCATTGATACGAAAAACAATCCAATCGAGTCAACCAATTGAAACAAAACATTTTTATAGTTTTGAAAAAAAAAACTAAAACAATGGCAATATTGTAATTTTTAACCGAGGAAAAGTTGTATTTTTTGACTGGGGTAAAATCGTAATTTGCCAAAAGCTAAAGTGATGGCGATACCGTAAATTTGAACCAGTGGCAAAATTGTAAATTTTCACAGGGGCAAATTCGTAAATTTGAACTTAGGGAAACATCGTAATATAAATTTGAACTAAGGGCACAATCGTAATTTTAAGCTAGAGGCAAAATCACAATTTTATTTTGAACCGAGGGGAAAATCGTAATTTTGAGTTGGGGGCAAAAGCATAATTTTATTTTGAATCGGGGAAAAAAACGTAATTTTGAACCGATGGCGAAACCATAATTTTTTAAACGGGGATAGAGGGAAAAATCGTAATTTTTAGTTGGGGGCAAAAACATAATTTTATTTTGAATTGGGGGGGCGGAAAGGTAATTCTGAGCTGAGGGCAAAACTACAATTTTATTTTGAATCGAGGGAAAAATCATAATTTTAAGTCGGGGACAAAAGCGTAATTTTATTTTGAGCCGGAGGCAAAAGCGTAATTTTAAAATGGATATAAAATAATAAACTGGTTGGTCCAATGGGGGAGAGCCAGACAAAATCGTAATTTTGAATTGAGGGCAAATCGTAATTTTGAGATGTGGACAAAAGCGTAATTTTAATTTGAGCTGAGGGCAAAACGGTAATTTTAAACAGAAGGAAAAACATAATTTTAAAATTGATATGAAATTATAAACTGGTTGGTCCAATAGGGGAGTGTCAGGCAGCTGCCTGGCACTATTCCCCCAACTTGTAAAATGTATATGGAGGGGAAAAATCATAATTTTAAGTCGGGGACAAAAGCGTAATTTTATTTTGAGCTGGAGGCAAAAAAGTAATTTTAAAATGGATATAAAATAATAAACTGGTTGGTCAAATGGGGGAGAGCCAGACAAAATCGTAATTTTGAATTGAGGGCAAATCGTAATTTTGAGATGGGGATAAAAGCGTAATTTTAATTTGAGCTGAGGGCAAAACGGTAATTTTAAACAGAAGAAAAACATAATTTTAAAATGGATATAAAATTATAAACTGGTTGGTCCAATAGGAGAGTGTCAGGCAGCTGCCTGGCACTATTCCCCCAACTTGTAAAATGTATACGGAGTATAATTTAACGCATTAATACTTTATAAGACTCAAAAGGAAGTGTTTGAAAGTGTTTAATTTACAGAGCCAAGTTTTTAAAAATATAAAAAATTGCATATGATTGGGAGCTGTTTTTTTTTTTTCTAAATATAAATATTGAAAGACTAAAGCTGGTAGTGGTTATTAGATATCACAAACCCCTGTGATATCCTTTACAAACAACACACAGAAATAAAATTAGCGTATTTACATTATGAGATCTCCGGGCTATTTATACCTGGAGAATTAGCGGTTAAACCATAACCGTTTCAAGTTGCTTGGCGGCAAAGCAAACCTACAACCGCCTAAATTAATGTAACACTAACGATATCTATATCTATATACTAGGTAGAGGTTCCTATAAAAAAAAAATGTTTTTTGTGAGAAAGGTAAGAAAGAACCTACATCATTGGATCTTTGATCTAAGGGTTAGACCATAATGACAAAATTGTAAATAATGTTTACTATTAAACATATTAATTTTCTAGATTAAGGGTGTACAGGTATGGGTGTAGATACAATAGAAAGTTTATTTGGCTAAGAAGGCTAGGAAGTGATCTTGACCATCCATTTAATTAATCAAGGGCTAAGATTAAATGATGGAAATTGAAGGGAAGAAAAGAGGCGCGCGAGTTTGTTTAAGAGTATTCTAGTCAATGCAAGGCAATAGTTTCTCTCTCCTCCAATTTCCCTACATTTTTTAAACGTTAATAACTCTTTCATACGACATTATTTTTTTTATAAAAATTGCACCAAAAAACGAGCGTTTTTTTATCTTTAAAACGAGTATACTATTGCTATATTTTCAAAAAAAAAATTTAAAAACCCAGTTGCGTAAAACGTAATAGAAAAACCCCCAGTTACGTAAAACGCAATGAAAAAAAAAACCTAAAAAATGACATTTTTCTAAAACGCAATGCACAAAAAGCACAAAGAAATGTCTTATTTGTAAAACGCAATGGCCAGAAAACACAAAGAAATGTCTTATTTCTAAAACGCAATAGCCTAAAAACTCAAAAGAAAATGTACTTTCTAAAACGCAATGGACTAATAACACATAAAAATGTGTTTTACCTAAAACGCAATGCACCAAAAACACATACAAATGTCTTATTTCTAAAACGCAATGGCCAGAAAACACTTAAAAATGTCTGTTTTCTAAAACGCAATGAACTGAAAACACATAAAAAAGTGTTTTACCTAAAACGCAATGCACCAAAAACACAAAAAAATATGTCTTATTTGTAAAACGCAATGGCCAGAAAACACTTAAAAATGACTCATTCTAAAACGCAATTGCCTAAAAAACAAAAGAAAGTGTTCTCTGTAAAACGCAATGGACTGAAAACACCTAAAATAGTGTTTTACCTAAAACGCAATGCACCAAAAACACTTCAAGAATGTGTTTTTCTAAAACGCAATTGCCAGAAAACACATAAAAATGTTTTAGTTCTAAAACGCAATTGCCTAAAAACACCAAAGAAAGTGTTCTCTCTAAAACGCATTGAACCATGACAATAGTTTTGTCTGTGCTGTGAATTGTCTGTGCTGTGAACTGTCTGAACCAATGCAGTTTACGAATGCAGTTTCTAGAGTCAATTTACCAAAAATTAATTTTTCTGATGCATTTTTATTACAGCTCAACCCCAGCCAGGGGCTGCCGCCCCTGGGACCCCGGTACCAGGGGCGCTGCCCCCGGACCCCCGCCAAGATCGTAAAACGCAATGACTAAATCAAAAACCCAGATCGTAAAAATGAAATTAAAGAATTTCTTACATGGATCGAAGTTATTTCTTCAATAATTGACGAATTTTGAATGATTGAAACACTTATCAGCGCTCGAATCGAACGGATCGAGTGATTATCTTCAAAATCACCGGAAAAAACGAGATTTTGTATGAAATTAAACTGGGTTTTCTTCAAAAAAATTGAAGAACACGTTGATCGGGTGTTTGAATCATTGATTGGTGATGAAAATCGCACTATAATGTAGTGATTATTGAGATAGAAAGTGAAGAAATGGTTGAAGATGGTGGGTTTTGAAACTGGTGGGTTTTGAAGTTACTGGGTTTTGAAAAGGAAGAAGAAAGGGTTGAATTGACTAAAATACCCTTTTTCTTTATTTTAAATGTTGCCACATGTCCTAATCCTATTGCTTCCTACACTTCCTAGCCAAAATAAACTTCCTATTTGATCTTTTCCCGTATAGGTAAATTTAACATTTTTAAATTAAGAAACTAACATTAATGCACATGTAACTTCCCCCGTCTTTTTTAAACGTCAACAACTTTTTATATGTATCTTTTTTTTTTAAATTACACCATAATAACAACGAGCGTTTTTTATCTTTAATATGAGTACCATATTGCTATACTTATATAGAGAAAAAAATATGTTCCGATCAGATGTTTAGTCCATGAATGGTGTTATATACTTGCTGAATGGTGTTATATACTTGCTGAATGGTGTTATACTTGCTGAATGGTGTTATATAGTTGCTGAATGGTGTTATATACTTGCTGAATGGTGTTATATAATATAGTTGCTGAATGGTGTTATATACTTGTTGAATGGTGTTATATACTTGCTGAATGGTGTTATATACTTACTGAATGGTGTTATATACTTACTGAATGGTGTTATATACTTACTGAATGGTGTTATATACTTGCTGAATGGTGTTTATAGAGATCTGTTAAAAAAATCCAGTTCCTATAATTAAGGTGACGGTTATGGCAAGTTTTTAGTTAACTGAATTAATGATAAAATTACTTGTTTACCCTTTTGAATTAATTTAGATTTAGGACATATGTCATCTCCACAATATTTTTCATCTTTCTCACACTTTTAACATTTTTTACAATAACCTTACCCCTATATACTATATAATTATATAAGAAACCAATCCCTGGGCTTATAGCTTAGTGGTTATGGGAATGAGGGAAGACTCCTGACCGAAAGGTCTCGAGTTCGATTCCTGATCCACCCGGGTTTTACCAGCTTTGCATTGTCGTGCCCTCGGGCGGGTGCAGGGTCGGGTTTTCCCCGGAACTGGTGGCATGGTGGGCTAGGGGCTCTGTGCGTGCAGGTTGGGCTGCCGCGGGCTACCTTTCGGCTAATGGGTGCCGCGTACGGAGTACCCGACGGTTCTTATGTTGGACGTTCAAAAAAATAAATAAAAGAAATCAATAAAAGGACACTTGTCATTATTCTAGACTATCTACTATTAGATAATTATTATTTAATTTAAATTATTAAATTTAATATATGTTTCAAACATTTAAGAAATGACGGATAAAGTTCCATAAATTATCTTATTATTTATTATTCCATATATTAATAATCAACTTATATGTGCATTATAACTTGTAAGTTGTGCTTAGGGAGTGTTCCAAAAAAAAACTTGATTTTTCATTTCTAACCCAAACATTTCATATTTTACATTTTAACCACTTTTCATTTTTTATTTTTAACCCAAAGTTTTTCATCTTTTATAATTTAACACAACACTTTATTATCTACAACTTTTGTACCCCATACTTTTTATCTTTCACAAGTTTTTCGTTTTACGTTTCGTTCTAAGTTTTGCGAGTTAACATGTCGTAGTGTGCATGTGAGGTTCAACGTTTTTGCTCTATTTTTTCATATTTGACAGACCCGTCGCAACACGTCCATTTTTCCCCTTTTGAAAAGTTCGCCGCAACGGGCGGGTCGTAGATCGACTAAGTTATCATTTTCTACGTTTTACGTTTCTGGTTAATTTCTTCGTATTAAGACACTGTAACGGGCGTGTGTGGTTCAACGATTTTAGTCTGCTTTTCGTTCAGCGTAATTTTTACCATTTTATCTATTTTATTTTTACGATGTTGAGAGTCGATGTGGTTGTGGCATTGGTGCTACTTGGCACGGTTTTACGAACGTTTTTAACCTATTAAAATTTTTATTAATTTTTTGTTTCGGTTTACCCTATACTTCCTTTACTTAAAAACTATTTTTTACGTGCATATTTTATGTACGGGTATGTGTAAATATGATTTCTTCTACATTCCGATGTAAACTTTTTTTATAGACAAGTCAGGTAAAATATAATACATTTTCGTTTAAAGAAACCATTTTTACGTGCATATTTCTATGTACGTTTTCATAAAAATTCAAGTTGTTCTACGTTTCGACGTAAACTTTTTTGAGAAATGATTCAGGTCAAATATAATATGTTTTCGTGTTTATTTTATGTACGTTTCGTAAAGTTTGTTTCGAACCGAGTGGAGTCAAATTATGGTTTCTTTTTCTCTTTTTTTTCGGAAGCTCTAATTAATCCCTTTCAATTACATATGCATATTTTCCTTCATACCCGTTACGTTTTCTTTGTATAAATTGGGTCACATATAATACGTTATGATTGTTCGATATGAATTCCATTTACTTTACATTTGATCCAATCACAATGTTTATACAGGTTACACTGAGTTCAACTAGATACGTCGAAATGTGTGTTTTCATATGATTAATGCATCATATAACATTTGGACTAATCAATTCAATGTTTACGATGTACCCGCGCCGCAATGCGGGCGGGTCTTAACCCTAGTTTATATTAATTACTAGGTTATTATTCTAGACCATCTACTCTTACTTAATTATAGATAAAGAAATTACGGATAAAGTTTCATAAATTATCTTATTATTTATTTATATTAATTACTAGGTTATTATTCTAGACGAACTACTCTTACTTAATTGTAGATAATTATTATTTAATTTAAATTATTAAATTTAATATTTGTTTCAAACATTTAAGAAATTACGGATAAAGTTTCATAAATTATCTTATTATTTATTTATATTTATATTTATATTAATTACTATGTTAGAAATTATATCTTAATAATTGAAACAAATATCGAGCATTTTCATAATGAGGATGGAGGGAACGATTTTCTTATTTATACGAATTACTAGGTTAGAAATTATATCTTAATAATTGAAACAAATATCGACCATTTTCATAACGAGTGTGGAGGGAACGATTTTCTTGCTTAACAAATAATTTATTTATTTAATATATTTAAAATACAATAAGAATAATAACTACATTTATGATACTAATAAATTTATTTAAAAATTACCATCCTTTTAAGATGCAACTTAAGTCCATATACTTAAATTTTAAAGTTAGATAAGTTAATAATTACCGATAATTTATATTTATCTAATTAATTTAAATATTATTTCGTAGCTATAAGTTTATCTAATTGGCTAATTGGTATATGCCTAATCTAAACATTTCAACAATATTTTTAGAACTAATAAATTAAGACCACTGTTATTTAAATAAAACTTGGGTTGACGTCGTGAGAAAGTCGATTATAGAGTTTGTCTTTTAATCAATGGTTCAAATGCTTTCATATTTATAAACTTGACAAACATCACAAGTTTTGATCATACATAAAACATATTTTTGTTGGATATCAGAAAAGTGTCTTAAAATATCGTTTTATAATTGTTAAATCTTCGTTAATAACTATTTGATATTTTATTTACTTAACCCGTGTAATACAAGAAGTTATAACCTAGTAACCTAATATAATGTTTATAATACAGAAATACAAATAAATAGATAAAAACATTCATGTGGTCGTCCGGATCGGACGAGCCACTGTATTTCCCAATCGTAAGTGAGAGTTCGGTTGTAGTTACTTCGGCGTGGGCGATCTCCGGTATGAACTTAGAGTTTTCGACCGCGGACTTTGGCCTGTAGGGTTGGGTTGGTCTACGCTTTGCAGCGCAGACGTATGTAGTGCGGGGTTGAGTGGGAGGGATATAATTGTATCCTCCCGGTCGGCTGTTGGCCGAGTGGGATTCCCCGCAATACGTACCGTCGTCTGGGTCGGTGCGATTATGCCCTTCGTTGCGGGGTTGTGGTCCCAGAAGGCTGTGGATGCCGGAGCCGCGGTGGGCTGTTGACTGCCGCTGATTTTCGCCATGCGGGCCTAGGCGGCTTTGTATTGGACCCCTACGGCGGGATCCATATGTGGAGTCGTCCTTGTCGAGCGTGCGGACCATACAGTAGGAGGATCCGCGTTCTTCTACCCTATCCCGAGAGGCCGGGTTTGCAGGTGCCCTACTCTCATATTGCAAGATACGAGGCGCATGTGTGTATGGTGCGGGGGTGGGTCCTCCAGGTACTTGCGTCTCTGCGCAAGCTTTGTTGTAGGCTGCCGTAAGGGCAGTCTGTTGTTGGTAGAACCAGGTATGGAGATCCATTCCTTGGGGTATCACAGAACCGTACTTTGAAAAATCTGGCATGAACACTGGGGGAGAGCCCCCTGTGCGGATGTGCCTATGTGGCCGATTGGTTGCGCTGGGGTTATGTTCCCCGTAGGTACCAAGTTTGTGGGATTGAGGTTTTCCCCGGTAGGATTGTTTTGACAATTAGACATGATCTTCAAGTAAGAAAAGGATGCGAAAAAAGTGCTAAGAGTAGCGGTGGGCGCCAATGATGAAACAACGGTTAACCAAGAGAGGTTAATTCACTGGTCTTGTCAAGTAGGTTTAATCCCTTCTTTCCGAGGATCGGTGGCCGGATCGTCTACTGATCTGTCTCCCGCACAAGGAAAACACACCGTGACTCGTAACAAGGAGGAAGGGGTGGGGGGTGCTCCTTGTTACCACTCTCCGGCGTGAGAATCAGTAATTTGCTTGGGAAGCAAAGTGTGTGATAGTAGTATTGAGTGGCTAGACTGACAACGCGCCGCCCTTATGCAGGTGTGTCAGGCTTGTCGGTTGCAGAGGTGAAGCCACATCCTACTGCGGTGTCAGTCTGTTGCTTAAGTATGGGCTGACAGGCGACTGTCATTGGTGCCACTTGCATTGTGGTGTCAGTCCCACTTGCCTCGTGGGCAGGATGCGGTGCCGCGCCGCATCGCTGCTTGTGGTAACTGCTGTTGTTTCCGCATTCTCACTCTGGCCAGGACTGTGGGATGCGATGCTAGGCCGCATCGCCACTTGTGGTGACTGTTGATGTTGTCCAGATCCCTTGTCGTGACGAAAATGTTCATAGGATGCGGTGCCAGGCCGCATCGCTATGTGTACACCCATTTTCATACACAAGGTAAGTCTTCTCATCACTTGACAGATTGGATTCGACCGCTGTGTTCGCGCGTGCCCGCACGAACACAGATAAGTTCTTGCCGGTGGGGGTTTTTGATAAGCGTAATGGTCACTCGCAGCCATGTTGGTGCGAGATATGGGACCATACCCCTTCACACGCCTTGTCCGACAGTGTACCCCTGCCATGTGGCAAGGGACATCAATTAGTAGCTGACCGCCAAAGAAACACATTCATCCATGTTCCAAATGTATCAGTTCCTTGCACATAGATAATTTACAGTTTAATTACAATAAACCTGATACAACACCAACCATAAGAAGATAATGTAAAAAAATAACGTAAATAACAAAGTTAAAAATTAAAAAAAGGAAAGGTATAAATAGTAGAAAAGAAGAGTAAACAAAGTTTAAGAAAAATAAGTAAGATAAAGGTAAAAAAAAGTTTAAAAAAGGAAATAAGTAAAAAAAAAAAGAAGCAAAAAAGATAGGCAAATACATGTATTATTGGTTAAGTAAAAAAGAAAAGGTGAGGGAAGCTAGAAAAGTATTGATTGAGTAAAATAAATTTTCTTAGCTCACTTGATTACATTGATATTTTAAAGCAAGAAGACCTGAGTTTGATTCTTAAAGGATCCCCTATTTTGTGATGATAATTTTTAACATGTATATTTGATGATATTATGTGAAAAAAAAACATTTTGTTTTCCGTTTAACATTTAAACCCGAAAACCGAACAACCCAAACCCGAATAACCCATACTTGAACAACTTGAACTTTAAATGGGTCAGTTGTCGGGTCACTTTTTCCTAGCAAAAAACTCAAATAACCCGAACTGAAAAACCCGAAACTTCAAAAAAAACCCGAAGAACACCTCTACACCCAAACACAATCGAGCCCATTAGAACTTAAGAGGATGCATAAAAAGAGGGTTGAAGTCGAGCCCATGGAAAAGAATATCATGCAAGGAGCTGGCTTTGGCCTGTGCGTGGGTTGACAACTTGGTGGACCCGACTATGATTAGTTATTTATAATGTTTATTTATTTATTTTAGTTGTCTAACAATGTTTATTTATTTATTTTCGTTGCATGATAATATTTATTTATTTATTTTTGAGTTAATTACTGTTTTCGTCCCTGTGGTTTGTCAAAAATCACTATTTCAGTCCATTAGTTTAAAAATTATGATTTCAGTCCATTTGGTTTCACTTTCATAACCATTTCAGTCCCTGTGGTTTCACTTTTGTAACCATTTCAATCCATTATTCTGTAAAGTACAGAGACTGAAATGGTTACGAGGTGGACTGGAATGGTTACGAAAGTGAAACCACAGGGACTGAAATCACAATTTTTAAACTAATGGACTGAAATAGTGATTTTTGACAAACCACAGGGACGAAAACAGTAATTTACTCTTTATTTATAAATAGAAATCATCAAAAAGAAACCGACTTTTGGAAACGTGTTCTTGAAGTATTACACAATCTAATGGGACGGGAACCATACCAGAATGCAGATTCCATTTATGGTAAATGGAGAGAAATGTCCAAAAAATACACCTAGTTTATCGCCATCTACAACGACCTCTCCAACAACAAATCTAGAGTTAACGGATCTAGTAATGTGGATTTGCTAATTGAGACGCACAAAATCTACAACGCGAATATCAAAAAGCTGATAACTCTTGAGGAACAAAAAACCGATGCTCTTGATCTTGCTGTTCTTGGGTTTAATACTGAAGATGTGTCAGATGTCGTCAAACTTATGAGTGGAAAAAAAATAAAAACAAGATTAGTCAACATTTCCTAGAGGATGAGTAGTTTAATTTTTTGGTTTTTTAAATATTTTTCATTTTATTGCATTTTTTTTTGTTTTCAAAAGTTTATTGTACTTTTTTTAGGTTATTAGATTTTATTACACTTTTTTTTAACTAAATGCACTTTTTATTTTTTTTTAATTTAATTAATACTAAAAATAAAATTTAAATTAATAAGTAATGATTAGAAACACATTAAGATGCAATGAAAACAGTAAAACCATAACATTTTCTAGTAAAAAATAGAATAAAAGTGAATGGTCTGTTAATGTATTAGTCATTTTATGAAGTGAGAATGAAATCAATAAAATAGTTATTTCTCAACTCTTAAGCATGTGGTAACCTTTTTTTGAACGGTTTAAATTACATTCAATCCGTCTTTGACGAGGCTCGATCCCTTGATCTTAAAGGGAGCAACATCTTAACTTCAATGTCTTTGTCAATTAAACTCAACTCCTCACCCATGTAGTAACCCTTTTATGTGTCCGTTAAAATATACCAAAAATATATTCACAAAATTATAAAGATAAAATAACGTCTACAAAAGGAGCATTGTACGGTCTGTCAGCAACATTCAAAGAAAGATAAAGGGAAAGGGATCCATTGACGCTAAAAACAACTAAAAAATGAAGGGATCCAATGAGCATAGATTAATTTCATCCACATATATTGTGATGCCTTTCAAAAAAAAAAAAAAAAAAAAAAAACATATATTGTGATAAAGTACTTGATAGGCAATAAGTGATGGGGACCCAACTCTTCATCATTCATCTTTTTTTTCAATCAAACTTAAAACCATTTTTCAAAAGGTTCAAAAAGAAATGAAAATTGATAGCTAACTCGGTGAAAGGAAATTTTATTTTATTTTATTTTGTTTAGTTTATATAATTATCTACTATTTTTCTTTAATAGCAGCTATTTCTGCTACCATATTACACCAATATTCTAAATTATAATATTTAACTTTCTTTTTTTTAGTTTTGTGTTCGGCCTTCAATTTTTTTTTTTTGTAATTTTACTTTGTCCTTCTACTCTTATAGCGTTTCAAAACAAACTTAACAATGAAGACCTGTACGATCAAGACTACTACCGCTACCTTTACCTTCTCCTATCGCCACCATCAAACCCTCTCAACACTAATGCCCAATATTAAGTGGTGTAAATTGTAATTTGTAGGTTGATTTAAAAGTTAACTGTTGGAGTAGATTTTTAATTCCACACGTGTGTGACACTAATATATGTAATTCCCCAAAATAATTATAAGAAAAATGTTAGTTTTGTATATATTGACCACAATATATATATTTTAAGTTACTCTTACACGTTTTATCGCAAAGTTACATGAAGCTCACGTCACTTTAATAAAAAGTTAAAAAAGTGTATGGAGAAAAACACTGATAACTTTAGCATTATTATTATTTGAAAGTACCATGAAATTTACTCGACACGCTGAGAAAGTGAACAGAGAAAAAAAAACTGATGACTTTAGCTTTATTTGAAAGTACCAAGAAATTTACTGTACATGCTGAGAAATTTCTCAACTAGTCAATAAGTGTGTATATATAATTATATATATGTGTATGATGCATCCCAACAACTCAAAACTACCTCTCGCTCTCTCTCTCTTTGACCTAAATTCCACTACATACTAATTTCAAACAAATTCTATCCACATACCAATGGCATCTTCATCCTCCTCTTCTCAGTCGATTGCGGCATGGAGTTATGATGTATTTCTGAGTTTTAGAGGAGAAGACACTCGCAAGTGCTGTGTGGATCAACTCTACAAGGCTCTTGAACAACAAGGAATATACACGTACAAGAATGACGAAACACTTGCCCGGGGCGAGTCAATCGGTCCAGCACTCTTGAAGGCTATCAAAGAATCACGGATCGCTGTTGTCGTATTCTCTGAAAACTATGCGGACTCATATTGGTGTTTGGCTGAGCTTGCACATATTATAGAGTGCGTGGACAAGAGAGGGCAGATCTTGATGCCCATATTTTATTACGTAGATCCTTCTTCTTATGTGAGAAAAATTAAGAAGAAATATGAAGAAGCATTTTCCAAACATGAGACAGAAAATAAGGAAAAGGTTGAATCGTGGAGAAAAGCATTGGAAAAGGCTGGCAGCATTTCTGGATGGACCATCAATGACACCAGAAACTGGTAATTAATTTTCTCTCTCTCTTTTTTTTAAACATTTTTATGCTTAAGATATTTGCATTTTATAACTAGTCGATATAAGTGTTAAAAAGTGTTTAATTCACGGAGCCAAGTTTATAAAAAAAAAAGAAGAAAACTTGCATTTGATAATTGATTGGGAGCTGTTTTATAAATATAAAATTTATATTTATATTATAAATATTGAACGACTGAAGCTAGTAGTGGTTACTGGTAGTTTTTGAATTAGCGATGTGACCCTCACCTCATTAAGTGAGTGGGAGCGTATTCTAAATTCTAATTATCCTTATTTGCCCATTGTGTAGTTATGAAGCAAAATGCATAAAAGAAATTGTTGACGCAATTTCTAATAGGCTGCCTACACTAACTACAAACATCAATAAAAACCTCATTGGAATAGAGACTCGCTTACGAGATCTGAAATCAATGTTGGAAATTGGGTCTGGTGGTGTGCGCATGGTTGGAATATGGGGAGTTGGGGGTGGTGGTAAGACTACTCTCGCATCTGCTGCCTATGTGGAAATCTCTCACCGATTTGAAGCTAACTGTTTTCTTCAAAATATCCGTGAGGAGTCAAACAAGCATGGTTTGGAAAAGCTACAAGAAAAATTTATCAAACTTGTTTTGAAAACAAAAGACATTGTGGTAGGGAGTGAGATGGAAGGAAGAAGCATGATAGAAAGAAGGTTACGTAATAAAAACGTATTAGTTGTTCTTGATGATGTTGATGACCTTAAGCAACTAGAGGCTCTAGCCGGATCACATGCTTGGTTTGGTGAGGGGAGCCGGATAATAATTACGACTAGAGATGCGCATTTGCTATCCAGCAGGGTGCAAACGATTTATGAAGTGAATTTGTTATCACAAGATGAAGCAATCAAGTTCTTAAAAAGATATGCATATCATAAAGATAAACCTGTTGAAGATTATGAGATGCTTGCAGAAGAGGTAGTTTCTTATGCTGGTGGGCTCCCTTTGGCACTTGAAGTTCTTGGTTCTTTTCTATATGATAAAAACAAGGATGAGTGGAAGTGTGCCTTGGCCAGGTTAAAAGATATAACAGATGATGAGGTCATGGAGAGACTCAAAATAAGTTATGATGGACTTGAACCTGACCAACAAAAATTATTCTTAGATATCGCATGTTTTTTTAGGGGAAATGATATTAATATAGATAAGGCAATGATGGTGCTTGATGCTTGTAATTCACACCCTTTTATAGGGATAAAGGTTTTGGTAGAAAAGTCTTTCATAAAAGTTGTAGATGGTGAATTTGATATGCATGATTTGATAAAAGAAATGGCACGCTACATTGTTAGAGGGGAACACCCTAATTATCCGGAAAAGCATAGCAGGATTTGGAAGGAGGAAGATATAGCATACCTCTGTCATATGGGGGCCGATGCACAGCCAATGGTTAAATTAACTTTACAATAAAATATTTCATATATAGCTGCATCAAATGACACTTATGTATAACGATACTGACACAAAATTTGGTTCCCTTGAATAATTAACACAGGAAACTGAAGTATTAGCTTTGAGCACAGTTACTAGCCACCATCCAGGTCTATCTGACGTTGTTGCAAACATGAAGAAACTTCGGTGGATTCATTTTTGTTGTTATCCAGCATCTTCATTCCCATCCAATTTTCAGCCAACTGAGCTTGGTTGTCTAGAGTTGATACGGAGCGAACAAAAAGAACTTTGGCATGGGTATAAGGTAGATAAATATTGTTGTTTCACAAAATTATTGCAATAAAACTGAGAAATGAATTATAAAACAAACATAATTATTAGATATTACATTAAGAGACATACAAATCATACTTTCTCTATAAATTAGGAGTCGATCAACATCATATGCATGCCGAATGCTTTAAAGAAACTTTTGATGATATTGCCAGAAGTAATAAATTTAAAATAAGGAATTATATATATAATATAACAACATTTTGACCGTATTTTTTGGGCTAGTATCGAGGAGACTTTTCTAGACTATATGATATAAAAATGATATGATGTTTTAAGCAATTGGAATTTGATATTAAGATGTTGTATCATATATGCTAGTTTAAATTTGTATAAAAATTATGGGCTCCTGCCAAATAATCCATGGGCAAGAAGTATGCCAACGTGAACAGAAATTGTTGTATACTGATTTTTTTGACTTTTGCTACTTGTCTTGAAACAGCATCTACCAAATTTGAAAATTCTCGATCTCCAATTTTCAGAGAACCTAATCAGGACACCAGATTTTAAGGGCCTTCCATATCTTGAAAGATTGATTCTAATGGGTTGTCAAAGTTTAGAAGAGATTCATCCATCAATTGGGTATCACAAAAGGCTTGTTTTCGTGAACCTGGCCTGGTGTTTAGCACTTAAAAGTTTTCCACCCATCAAACACATGAGAGAATTGGAGACACTTGATCTCTGTGGTTGCGATCAACTTCAACTGTTTCCGGATATCCAGTCGAACATGGATAACTTGGTAACCCTTGATTTGCGTGATACCGGTATAGAAATAATCCCACCATCAGTTGGACGATTTTGTACCAACCTTGTTTCCTTAGTTTTAAGTAAGTGTAGCAATCTGAAAAGGATAGAGGGCAACTTCCGTCCCTTAAAAAGTTTGAAAGACCTGAATCTCAGTGGTTGTAACGGGTTACAGTGTTTTCATCAAGATCGGTCGGTGAGCCTAAAGCTACCTCAGTTTCCACATTTTTTAAGGAAGTTAAATCTTAGGGAGTGCAATTTGGGAGATGGAGACACCCCATCTGATATTTGTGAGTTAGTAAACCTACAAGTACTAGACCTAAGTGGGAACAAATTTTCAAGATTACCTTCCGGTCTCTCTCAAATCTCGTCTCTCAAGTTCCTCAACTTGTCACACTGCACGAACCTTGTAGAATTGCTGGACCTCCCATCAAGCATAGCTATTCTCTATGCAGATGGTTGTGACTCACTTGAAATTGTAAGAGATTTATCCGACTATAAATGGTTGTGGAAAGTCTCACTCTGGGGGAGAGCGAATAACAGGGTACTACTTTCTATGCTTGAGGTACAACGCTTATCTTGTAATTGAATTTCAATATTTCTTTAACCTAGAATATAATAATAGTGTTAATCATAATTGGAATGAAAACGTGGCAGGAAAATGCAGTCAAAGATCGTTTTATGAGTGTCGTAAGTCCCAGTGTTGAACGATCAAGCATTTTTACGAAATCTGTTACATTGCAACTTCCACACAATTGGTACAGTGAATTTCGTGGATTTTCATTATCATTACGTGCTCGTAATTGCGATTACAGGATGTATCGCATAGTTATTAAGCAGGAGATGTCCACGGATCACTCTGAAGAGTTTGAAGAACAACGGGTACAATATGACTATGAAAGGGTGGGTTATGTACCCTTTAGTTCATTGAGGCACATCCCATGGTTTAATCCTACATACACTAAAAACATTTCATTTCAGACTGATAGAGGTGTTCTTAATGTAGAACTTGTTCGTAATAAAAGTAAAACAGGTGATTTAGACGAACACCCAATCGATTGCCCAGAGTGTTGGGATGAAGAATGTGAAGATAACAAGACATTTGAGATCATATATGATTCAAAGTCCTCTGAAATTCAGATTTCATGGTGGCATTGATTGTTGATGACCCTGGCGTTACTGTTGCAGGTAAACTACAAGATTTTGTGTCTAGCATCATCAACGACTATTACTTGGTCTCAGTTTCAACATTATTAGTCCCACATTTTGTTACCATTTCCAGTTTGTTTTTGCTTCTCCAACATTAATGCAGTCTATAAAAAAATTTGTAATAAATTTTTCTTTATTATCTCATAAGACTTTATTCATTATCAGGTTTCATATATCGTTTTTGTTGGTTGTTGCTCCCCTTTTTACATACCATCGTATGCAGGGCCGGCTGAGTGCCCAATGAACCCAAGCTAAGGCTTGGGGCCACCCTAAAAATAGGGCCCCATATTTGATTTCTTATCATATGTTAATTTAAGTTTTCAAAACCTATGAATATATATTATATGTAAAGTTGGATTCTGTTTGTTGGACTCTGGAGTCTGAGGAGTGTAGGCAAATTCATTTAGAGGTGTACAAAAAACCCGTATCTGGAACCGGACCCGATAAAAACTCGAAACCGATTATTTTTGTACCTGGGTATTGTATACCCGTAACCGAACCCGACCCTACCTGTAGGGTATGGATAGGGTATACATTTTGAGCTCAATACCTGTAACCGAAACCGTACCCGATTTATACCCGAAAATACCTGGACTGGTCATACCCTATACCCGAAACAGGTTATACCCTATACCAGATACCGGTTTTTTTAATACCCGATAGAATACCCAAATTTTTAAGGTATATTTTTATGTTTACTTTGCAACTTTTATATTTAAGTTTAAAAAAAAAGTATATTATAAAATAAATAATTTGTATATGAGTCAATTTATGTTATTATAATTTGTTTTTAATTACTTTTACAAATTCCAAACCAAATTTAATTTCTAAACGCATTTATTTTTATGTAAAATAAAAAAAAACAATTTTTTAAAATCGGGTGTTAATACCCAGATCCATACCCGGTTCCAATACCCGATTGTACCCGAACCCGATTATACCCTATCCGGGGACATAGGGTATGACTTTTCTCTTTAATACATGTACCCGAACTATAACAACTCTCCTAAAAAAATTCTTAAGACACCCCTATAAATATATAAATATCCGAAGACAGCTAAACATAGGTAGGCAACTAGAGATGACAACAAATCTAACAAAATTTAAAGTCATGTACTTCCTTTACCACCACAGATATAACAGCTATCCGAGAACCTTTAACGTGACCATAAACACTCCCAAATACATCCAGTCGGTGAAAAACGGACCCGAGATACCTTCGTATGTGTAAAAAACCAAAGTAAACAAAATATGCCCTTCGCTCGCAGGCCGCGAAACACTTGTCTATCTTAGTCGCGGGCCGCGACAGCTCAAAGCCAGGCAAACACCTGGTGCCGCCACGTGTCGATGACTCGGCAACTCTCAAACCGCCTACCATCCCTCGCGGGGCACGAAGACCCCTTTGTATTCTTTCGCGGGGCGAGACAAAGGGTCGATAGAGCCTATAAATAGATGGGATCGGCCTTCAGTTGCAAACCGTTCACATTCTCTTTCTCTCTCAAAATTATGAAGAACATTAATAATATCGGGTATAATACCCCCTATTAAGCGAAGCTCTACCTCGTTGTAAGTATTTTAACCCCCGGTTACGTATTAGATACGCTGCCCGATTGATCTAGTACTCCATAACGACTGTCGAGGCTCTGCTCGACGTAGTCGTTGGAATTTTGTCTCGAGGAGGGTATAGCTAATGTAAATTGGGTTATTATACTAACACATGTGCATTGTTTAATTAATAGATTATAACCAGGAAGTCACAAGAAAATACCTAAAATTAGCAATGTGAGTAATCCTTCTTTTTATCAATCCTTTTTGTAAGTAATCTTCTTTTTGTAAACTGTTTTTACAAAACCTTTATTATTTCAAATTATAATTAGCAGTGATTGAGTCTTTGTAATTCTTCAATTACTGCCGGTATGTTAGGGTTTTGTATACAAAATGTGGAACACGTTACCATTGGACAACGAGATAGCCAATGAGTAATATGACCCACCAGTCATCGATTGACAGTACTGAATGAGTAATTGTGTAGAAATAAACATTGTAATAGCTCTCGATACTGTAAAATGATAAAACCTGTTTTGATTAAACTGGGATTCACTCACCAGTATTTCTTGCTGATAAAATGTTTTAAATACGTGTTTCAGGTAACTTAGTGTGAAGCCCATAAAAGCCAGCTGGAGAGCACTGAAGGCTTAGAAAAGTGGCTATAAAAGTTACCTAATTAAAAAGGAGAATTGTTTTCAATAATTAGGGTGGATCCCTATAAATATATTACAAATGAAAAGTCGGATTTTGTTCCACTGGTTATTATAAATGTATTATCAGAAAAACTTAGGTTTTATCCCATTTATTTAATTTAAAACATTATGGTGTTTAACTCTGATAAAAATATTTTCTAACTACGGTTCTGATGAAAATTTCCGCTGCCAAAATTGATAAACACCGATACCACCGAATGTGCGAAGCGCCGCCCGTCTCCCGGGCAAAGGGTCGGGGGTTGCGACAGAAGGTGGTATCAGAGCCATGCCACTTGTTTAAGCCATTTAGGAGTTCTTCTAATACCTGAACCGTAAATATTTGCGTTAGGAAATTAATATTTTATGTATTATCCTGTGAACATGAAATCTTAATATGTTTATTATGATTTCTATATCATCTAATGAATTTTAAATTCCCAATATGTGTTACCCATATTTGTATCTTACAATTATGCTATGTTTAAATATATATATATATATATATATCAATAATATTATATCTTAGAAATATTTGTGATATATACTATATATATGTATCATATCCATCTATATATGTAGGAACATAATGTGATATGAATTTTACAACATTATAACAATATTACGATATTAATATTTATATCTTAATATTAATGAAAAGTAATACAACTCAGTTATGATACTTCGAAAAATATCATAATATAAATATTAAAATAATATGTATTATACCTAAAATGATTTTATGTCATTTAAATTCCCAGTATGTGTAACTCCTATTTGTATCTTACAGTATGTTATATAAAAGGGATATATTCATAAATATAGTAACATTAAAATTTTGTAATATAGCATGCCCATATATTTATGTGAATACCATTCAAAATAAATTATAATAATATTATGATATTGATATTAATCAAAGATATAAGATAACATACTTAAGTATGGTATCACTAAAATATCATAATATAAAATATTATTCGAGGCAAGCAAGATATTTTATAATTTATGAGATGATCCAAAAGCTTTACTTGATTAAAAAATATGTATTTGTCAAGGTTTTGATAAAACATATAATTATACTAATTTTGTTAAAATATAATGTTTTAGTGTCGCAACCCCCGATCCCTGATCCCCGGGAACGGGCGGCCGCGAGCCAGTTTCGGTGGTATCATGTATTGTCTAATTTGGCAGCGGAAATTTTCATCAGGACCGTAGTTAGGAAATATTTGATCAGAGTAAAATACCACGTTTCCATAATATTAAACATATGGGATAAACCCAAGTTCATAGTACACACGTTTTCATAGGAATAAATCCTATGCTATTTAATAAAAACATCTATTTTATTTTTAGGTAACTTTATTACCACTTTTCCAAGCCTTCAGTGCTGTCCAGCTGGCTTCTATTTGGCTTTCACAGTTTGTTACCTGAAACGCGTTTTAAAAACATTTGTCAGTGGGAAATACTGGTGAGTGAATCCCAGTTTAATCAAGTTTAATAAAAATCCCAGTGTACAGTATTGAGGGCGATCTCGCAATTACATTTGTTTCCAAGACATAACAATTAACATCCATGGTACTGTCAAACCCGACTTGTGGAAATGTTACTCCTTGACCAGGTGGTAACAAATTTTGTAAACAAAACCCCAACATACTCATGATAATTGTATTCTTACAAATACTCAATGACTGTTATTCGCATGGAAAATTATTTAAGGTTTTGTAAAAACAGTTAACAAAAAGTGGATCAACTCACATTGCTGTCTTAGATTTTCCGTAAGGGTTTCCTGGTGACAATCTATAATTTACACAAATGCACACGTGTTAGTATAATAACCTATTTTAACATTAGTAATACCCTCCCCGAGATGGCATTCCAACGACTACATCGGGCAGAACCACGACAGCCGTTACGGAACCCTAGATCAATCGGGCAGCGTATCTAATACGTATCCAGGGGTTATAATACTTACAACGGAGCAAAACTTTGCTATTTAGGGGGGTATAATACCCGAGTATAAAGCCTAATATCAGAGAATTCGTTGAGAATGAAAAGATTTGAGCGGCGGAAAATGAAATCCCGAGGCCTTCTTATATAGGTGCTGAGTTTGGTCCTCTCGCGGCCCGCGTAACACAAGAGAAGGGCCTACGCGGCCCGCGTTGACCCCAAGTCAAAGCATAGCTGGGCTGGGTCATCACATAGGCTTGCCGTGTGTTGGGCCACGTGGCCGCACCGGGCTGCGCCACCTTTTAAGTTCACGCGGCCCGCGTAAGGCTTAAGGGGTCTCAACTTTAAAAATTCAGTTTTTAATTATTTTTAATACTATTTAATGTATTTGGGGCCCGTTTTCACGTATGAGGTGTATTTTGGGACATATTGGGATATTTTAAAATATATTAGGGTGTCGGAAAATATTCGAGGGTGTCGGTTTATTTAGGATTGTTACATCCTCCCCACCTTGTTTTAGAGCTCGTCCTCGAGATCTACTGGAACAAGTGCGGATATTTCTTTTGCATTTTAGATTCAAGTTCCCATGTATATTCAGGTCCTCTTTTGGAGTCCCACTTCACTTTGACCAAAACTAATCACTTATGTTTGAGATTCTTGACCTTCCTGTCTTCAATCTGTAGAGGCCTTTCTACAAACTTAAGTTGTTCATTTACCTCTATATCCTTAAGATGTACCACTAGGGATTCATCAGCTAAACACTTTTTGAGATTAGATACATGAAATACATCATGTATTTCTGCCATTTCCTCTGGCAGTTGTTGCTGATAGGCTACAGGTCCTATTCTTCTAATAATCTCAAAAGGTCCAACATACCTGGGACTTAGCTTTCCCCGCTTGATGAATCTTACCACTCCTTTCCAAGGAGAGACCTTTAACAATACTTTATCTCCTACTTGAAATTCCAACGGTTTGCGTCGGTTATCAGCATAGCTCTTTTGTTGATCACGTGCTGCTTTCAGTCGTTCCTTGAATTGAATGATCTTATCAGTTGTTTCTTGTACTATCTCAGGTCCAGATAGTTGTTTTTCCCCAATTTTTGCCCAATAGACTGGGGTTCGGCACTTTCGTCCATAAAGTGCTTCGAATGGTGCAGCATTGATACTTGTGTGATAACTATTATTATAAGAAAATTCTGTTAAAGGTAAATGATCGTCCCAATTACCTCCGAAATCAATTACACAAGCTCTAAGCATGTCCTCCATTGTCTGAATTGTCCTTTCGCTTTGTCCGTCTGTTTGAGGATGATAGGCTGTGCTTAGATTTAACTTGGTTCCCATGGCTTTTTGGAAACTTGACCAAAAATGAGAGGTAAATCGGCTATCCCTATCAGAAACGATTGATAAAGGAATTCCATGTAATGAAACAATTTCACTTACATATAATTTGGCTAACTGTTTCATACTAAAAGTTTCCTTCATTGGTAGGAAATGAGCTGACTTGGTTAGCCTATCTACAATCACCCAGATTGTATTATTACCTTTCTTTATTTTGGGTAATTTAGTAACAAAATCCATTGTTATTAATTCCCATTTCCACACTGGCATTTCAAGCTGTTGCAATAGCCCTGAGGGTTTCTGGTGTTCAGCTTTAACTTGTGAACAAGTTAAACATTTAGAAACATAGGTTGCTATGTCCTTTTTCATTCCTATCCACAAAAAATTCTTTCTTAAATCCTGATACATTTTATCATTTCCTGGATGCATCGTATATTTAGACTTATGGGCCTATTTTAATATACGATGACGTAGGTTTCCTAATTTAGGTATCCATATTCTCTTTTTATAGAATCTCCAAATTCTATCGGTTCCTTGTTCTAATTCTTTTAACATACCTTTTAATTTTTCAGTATCATCCTTGATTACTGATTCTTGTGCTTCTCTTATCTGATCATTTAAATCTACTTGTAGATTTAACTTAAGAGAACGTACCCTTTTTGGCTTTTCATGATACTTCCAGCTTAAAGCATCTGCCACTACATTTGCCTTTCCTTCATGATACTGGATATTACAATCATAATCACTAAGCATCTCCATCCAGTGTCTTTGTCTCATATTCAATTCCTTCTGCCCGAAAACATACCTTAAACTCTTATGATCAGTGAATATGGTAAACTTACTACCATAAAGGTAATGTCTCCAAATCTTAAGGGCAAAAATTATATCTCCTAATTCTAAATCATGGGTTGAATAATTCTCTTCATGATTCTTAAGTTGCCTAGACGCATAAGCTATAACCTTCTGGCGTTGCATTAATACACATCCATAACCTAGTTTGGAAGCGTCACAATAGACTACAAAGTCTTCAGTTCCTTCTGGTAACGCTAGTATGGGTGTATGGGTTAATCTTTGCTTAAGAATTCTAAATGCTTCTTTCTGTTTTGGTCCCCATTCAAACTTAATGGATTTCCAGGTTAACTTAGTTAAAGGAATGGCTATTCTAGAGAAATCTCGAATAAATCTTCTATAATAACCGGCCAATCCTAAGAAACTTCTAATCTCAGTTGGTGACTCAGGGGTTTTCCATTTAGTAATCGCCTCGATCTTTGTTGGATCTACATGAATTCCTTCATGGTTCACTAAGTGTCCAAGAAACTGTACCTGTTCTAGCCGAAACTCGCACTTTGAAAATTTAGCATAAAGCTTTTCCTTTCTTAATAGACTTAAAAGTGCTTGCAAATGTTTTGCATGATCTTCCTTACTCTTAGAATAAATTAGAATATCATCTATAAAGACAATTATGAATTTATCCAAATATGGCTTACATATTTGGTTCATCATGTCCATAAATGCAGCTGGGGCATTGGTTAAACCAAATGGCATGACAGTAAATTCATAATGGCCATACCTTGTTCTGAATGCGGTCTTAGGAATATCCTCTTCCTGTACCTTTAATTGATGATATCCTGACCTTAAATCAATTTTAGAGAAAAATCGAGCTTCTTGCAATTGATCGAACAGATCATCGATTCTCGGTAATGGGTACCGATTCTTAATTGTGACCTTGTTCAATTCACGGTAGTCAACGCACATACGCATTGATCCGTCCTTCTTTTTAACGAACAGTATCGGCGCTCCCCATGGCGACGAACTTGGCTGTATAAATCCTTTCTCCAATAACTCATCTAACTGTTTCTTTAGTTCTTGCATCTCGGCGGGTGCCAAACGGTAAGGTGCTTTGGCAATCGGTGTTGTTCCTGGTAGTAGATGAATTCTGAATTCAACTTCTCTGTCCGGCGGTAGTCCTGGTAATTTTTCCGGAAATATATCTGAAAACTGAGATACTACTAGAATGTCTTTTAGTTCTTTTCCTTTAGTGTTAGTGATTATGGAAATCAAATACACTATAGAACCTTTTCTTATATAGCTTGCAGTTTTCATCACAGAGATGAATTTTGTGGATCTAGAAGGTTTATCTCCTTTAATTGTGATCTTTTCACCTTCTGATGAATTTACTTGGATTGACTTTTGATCACATAGAATACTGGCCTTGTTAGCTATTAACCAATCCATTCCTAAAACAACATCAAATCCTGCCAGATTCATGGGATAAAGGTTTGCAATAAATTTTTGATTTAAAATTTCTACTCTTGCTCCCTGTAAGATTTCAGAAATCCTAACTGTTTCTCCATTAGCTGTCTCTACTAGACACTCTTGTGGTAGTTTAGTTAATGACTGATTTAGAAGTTTGCAAAATGAAGTATTAATAAAACTTTGGTTTGCATCAGAGTCAAATAATACTTTAGCAAAAACATCATTAACTAAAAACATAACAGCTATGACATCTGGAATCATCTTGGCTTCATCTGCAGTCAGAACGAATGCTGTAGCATTTTTAGTGTTCTTGTTGTTCACAGCTGGAGCCATTTTTGGACAATTCAGCTTGATGTGACCTTTTTCTCCATAGTTGTAGCATAGTCCATTACTGGATTTTCTCCTGCAATCTTCTTCCTTGTGTCCCGGCATCTTGCAGAAATTGCAAAGAGTGGAGCATTTTCCTGAATGCTTTTTCTTGCAGACCTTGCAGAAAGGTGCAGAGATAGAACCCATATTCCTACGATTGAAATTCCTAGAACGGAATTCTTGAGTAAGCCTTTGGGTTAGGTTTCTCCTCTGGTCTTCTTCTCTAGTACGGATTAATTCATCTGTCAAGGTGTTTGCTAGTTCTACAGCTTCTTCTATAGTTTGAGGTCTAGCTGTCTTGACTACATGTCTAATCTCTCCAATTAATCCCCAGATATAACGGGAGATTAATACCGGCTCTGGTGATGCAAGGGTTGGTACTATTCTAGCATATTCGAAGAATGTAGTAGTATAACCCTTACTATCTACCCCGGTCATCCTTAAGTTCAGAAACTTATTAGCTATCTGTTCCTTTTCATTAGGAGGGCAGAATTTCCTTTCTACCGTATTTTTAAATTCTTACCATTCCATGTTGTATACCCTATTACTTCCTCTTGACTGGAGGATAGTGTTCCACCATTCTAAGGCTGAGTTCTTAAACAGATTAGAAGCAAACATTATCTTATCTTTTTCAGCACACTTGCTTATTTTTAAAACAGCCCCAGTCTTTTCTATCCAGCGTAGAGCTTCAATGGGTCCTTCATTGCCCGAGAATTCTATTGGTTTGCAGGACCAGAATTCTTTGTAAGAACAACCATAAGGCATGGTTCTTCTTCTTTTGAGAATGGGCACCTGAAGTACGGGTCCATTGTTTACGCTGTTTTCTGCTTCAATTGGTCGCTTACTGCTATGCTTACTTTTATTATTCGCTTCTTGAACCGTTTGAATAATAAATGGCATTGCATCTATAATTCCTTGTGCCACTATGTGTTGAACGGCACTATTATCCATTTGGTTTCCATTGTTATTGATGCTCGGATTTTCATTAATCAAGTTAATGTTACTCTGGTTATCATTATTCAGATTTGATTTCCTTCGTCGGCCATCTGAATTTTAAACATTTACCCCATATTAATATCACAAAATAATAGCTAATATAGTCAATCACATGACATGCAATTTAGCCAAAAGCGTCGAACATTGCGACTTTACTCTATTCATCTACTATGCATCTATTACACACTAGTACTGAAATAAAATTACAATACCAACTGAAATAAATAATAGTAGGCATCCGTACACACATATTTTATTATTATTATTACTATTACCGTTCCCACCATCACATCTACGGATATGGATTCATCCAGAAATCCATATTACGCTCGTCATACTTCCAGACGAGTCGCTCTCCTACCTGTCGCATTCTCTCACTACTTTCTAGAATTTCCTCACCAAATGTCCTAAGTTCTTGTATGTTTTCTGCACTCATTGGGGGTGTAGGTTCTAGGACTGGGTTCGGAATCTGGGGTGCGGGTTCCTGATATGGGGGTGTAGATGCCTAAAATCGGTAAGGATCTTCTAAAATCTCCCTAACGTATTCATCGTGGAAAAAGGGATCTAAAGGGTCCAAACCTGGATAGGCTCCTAAGTTCTGCATGGGCGTGTCTTCATGTATCGGGTAGCGTTGCACATAGTCCCTAACTTCATCCCACCAGGGATCGTAATTTGGGTCTAGGGGTTTTGGTGCTGGTACCCTAGGTATTTCCTATGGGTTGAAGTCATGCATCTCTACTTGGTTTTCAGGGTTTTCTATCTCAATGGGTTGGTCAGGGATTGGTGGCTGTGGTTGGGGTGCTATTATTTGCTCCAAATTAGGGTCAGCTGCAGTGGTTGATAGGATGTGAATATTGGCTATACCCCTATTTATCATATCCTGGGCATAGGCATCTGTCTCTCTCTTGGTTGCTGCTAGTACCCTCTGTTCTTGTAACTTTTTCATACGTTTTCTAGGCGAACCAGACAATTGACGGTACGCGTCAGATGGTCCTTGGTCGCTCATACTGTAAACTAACAAATAGTCAAATAACACATAACAATAAATACAGTTATGCAAGCATTTCCATAATTTATTTCGTAACACTTTACATTTTGATGTCAACAGAACACCTCTGTGGCTGAATCAGTGGCTTAGCTCTGATACCACCTCCTGTCGCAACCCCGATCCCTGATCCCCGGGAACGAGCGGCCGCGAGCCAGTTTCGGCGGTATCGTGTATTGTCTAATTTGGCAGCGGAAATTTTCATGAGTACCGTAGTTAGGAAATATTTGATCAGAGTAAAATACCACGTTTCCAAAATATTAAACATATGGGATAAACCCAAGTTCATAGTACACACGTTTTCATAGGAATAAATCCTATTTTATTTAATTAAAACATCTATTTTATTTTTAGGTAACTTTATTGCCACTTTTCCAAGCCTTCAGTGCTGTCCAGCTGGCTTCTATTTGGCTTTCACATTTTGTTACCTGAAACGCGTTTTAAAAACATTTGTCAGTGGGAAATACCGGTGAGTGAATCCCAGTTTAATCAAGTTTAATAAAAATCCCGGTGTACAGTATTGAGGGAGATCTCGCAATTACATTTGTTTCCAAGACATAACAATTAACATCCATGGTACTGTCAAACCCGACTTGTGGAAATGTTACTCCTTGACCAGGTGGTAACAAATTTTGTATACAAAACCCCAACATACTCATGATAATTGTATTCTTACAAATACTCAATGACTGTTATTCGCATGGAAAAGTATTTACGGTTTTGTAAAAACAGTTAACAAAAAGTTGATCAACTCACATTGCTGTCTTAGATTTTCCGTAAGGGTTTCCTGGTGACAATCTATAATTTACACAAATGCACACGTGTTAGTATAATAACCCTTTTTAACATTAGTAATGCCCTCCCCGAGACGGCATTCCAACGACTACGTCGGGCAGAACCACAACAGCCATTACGGAACCCTAGATTAATCGGGTAGCGTATCTAATACGTATCCAGGGGTTATAATACTTACAACGGAGCAAAACTTCGCTATTTAGGGGGGGGGGGTATAATACCCGAGTATAAAGCCTAATATCAGAGAATTCGTTGAGAATGAAAAGATTTGAGCGACGAAAAATGAAATCCCGAGGCCTTCTTATATAGTTGCTGAGTTTGGTCCTCTCGCGGCTCGCGTAACACAAGAGAAGGGCCTACGCGGCCCGCGTTGACCCCAAGTCAAAGCGTAGCTGGGCTGGCTCACATAGGCTTGCCGTGTGTTGGGCCACGTGGCCGCACCGGGCTGCGCCACCTTTTAAGTTCACACGGCCCGCGTAAGGCTTAAGGGTCCTTTACGCGGCCCGCCTCAACTTTAAAAATTCAGTTTTTAATTATTTTTAATACTATTTAATGTATTTGGGGCCCGTTTTCGCGTATGGGGTGTGTTGGTGCAGTCATCTGTCGTCTTCGTCTTATGTCGAGTCTCGGGTTCGTTGCAGATCAGATTGGGCAAGAAATAGAGAAATGATAGCCTTCCGTTTGAAGTGATCGTTTGAATGAAGACCTTCCATTTGAAGTGGTCGTTTGAATGAAGACCCTTCCGTTTGAATGATAGCTTGGTCATTTGAAGGCTGGTCGTTTGAGCATGTTCAAACGATCAGGCCATTCCTATATATAGTGTTCAAACGGTTTCATTTGTAACGATTCAGAAATATGATACCGATGTGCTGCCGGTATTTCCTCGTACTGTAAACGTTGTTTATTGAATGAAAAAGAGGATTAAAGTGATTTTCTAGCTGTTTTCAAGTTCGTTTCTTAGTTTCCGCCTCTGAAACGGATTAGAGCTTCTCCAAACGACTCATTTAGGTCGAGATCGATCCTACAATTGGTATCAGAGCTCAGGACGAGGAGTTCTTGCCATATTCAGCTTGAAAATCTGATTTTCTACACCTTCTTTCTTAAAATCAATACTTTTACGGTTAAAATCGTCTCAAATCTTCACACTATGTTCGGAATTGACAATTAACAAAGCCTTGAAAGTTTCAGCTTAAAATTCGAAGTAAAAATGGTGAAAATTGACTGAAAACTGGTGTCCGTTTGAACGATAACAACGCCTGTCCGTTTGAAACTGCCCAGTCATTTGAGTGATCGGTTGAAAATTTCATGACCATTTGAAGTTTGGGTCCCATCGTTTGAAAACTGCTGTCAATCGTTTGAATTTGGTCCTATCGTTTTAAAGTATCATCCGTTTGAATCTATTGTTTGAAACCAGATTTGTCCGTTTGAAATACATTCTGTCGTTTGAAATCACATCAGACCGTTTGAAAACTTCTTGACCGTTTGAGATAAGATTCTATCGTTTGAATTTTTGTCTGACCGTTTGAAGCTGTGTTCGTTTGAGAAAGTTTTCTGTATATCATGGACTCTGAATTTTATAACGCTTTTGCAACACCGATGTCAATGACTCAAAGTGCTATGACTGAAAATGAAACCGGGACGTCTCAGAAACCACCCAAACTCATGGATATTGATGATTACAATGGATGGTCCGAAAGGTTTGCAAATTGGGTTGAGGCGTATCACTTGGATGCGTGGGAACACACTGAAGAGCCGTATGTTAAGCCCACAAAGAACGATGTTGTGAATGGTACTCCGTTGACACTTAGAGAAATGAGTACTGCAGATAAAAAGAAATATCAAGATGAGAAATTGATGGTGAGTCTGCTTCAGCAAGCGATAAAAGAAGATATTTTGATACTGCTTCAACATGATGGAACTGCATATTCGATATGGACAGAGTTGGAAGCAAAGTTTACTGGAAGTGATGATATGCTCAGGAATAAGATGTCTCTCATGAAAAAGGAATTTGACTTATTTCGGGGATTGAAAAATGAGAGTGTCAAGCAATTAATTGATAGATATTGTAACTTGGTGAGAAATATGACGAAACTTGGTGTTAAGAAAGATACTGATGAATTGGTTGAAAAACTTGCAGATGCGCTACCATATGAAACATGGGGAACATTTCTGATGATGCTGCGGTCAAACAAAACAGATTATAAGAAAATGACACTGGGAGATTTTATCAAGCATCTGGAAGCTCAGGAGATGGAGCAGAGGAAGATTGCTAGGATGAAGAATTACGATGGAGAACAAGATATCAGCTTGTATTACAAAGGTGGTGTCAACGAAAAGTCAAATTTTTCTCCGAAAATAGAAACTGCTTACAGTGTGAAAGATTCTTCTGAAAAGAAATCATCCCAGGGGTCAAGCAACACTAGATTTTCATCATTCGATCCAAACATTTCTGCAACAAAGAATGGAAGAAAACTTCAATGCAATATTGTATTAAATCTTGAAAGTGATCAAGATTATTCTGAAGAAGTTGCCAAAAATCAAATGTCTTTGTTGGGAATGGTGTTAGAGTCATATAGTAGTTTTGTGGCCGGAAAGATCGGTAATCCAATGCTCACGAAAGAGGATTACGATCAAATCGATGCTGAGGAAATGGAATTGATGGATATTAAATGGTGCATGGCCAGTGTAATGAGAAGAGCTGAGAAGTTTAAACAAATCACGGGAAGAAATGATTTTCTTGATGCAAGTGTTTCAAATTTAGGCTTTGATAAGTCCAAAGTTACATGTTTTTGTTGCAGGGAAAAGGGGCATTTCAAGAGAGAGTGCAAAAATCGTGAAGCTACTGGAGTCCAGAATCCTTTTGGAAACAACGATTATCACAAAAAGGCGATTTATCATCAAATCACACCACCAGCACTGCATCAGGCACAAACTGCACATGGAATGATGCAGATTAAAGATTCAAAGAAAGCTTGTCTGGGAAAGGATGGTGGATTCAGTTGGGATAAATATGTTCCAATAAACAGCAAAGTGTGTTTGGCAGAACAAGATGATGAAAAACTGGCTGAAGGTTTCAATTGGGACAACTTTTGTCCAGATCAAGAATTTATGGCCAAAGAGATGTCTAAAGATACTTCAAATGTTAATGTTTTTTTTGCTAATGCTTATGATTTGAAATGTGCAGAAAGGTGCAGAAAAGTCATGGAAGCAGCTGAAGAAAGACGAAGGAAGAACAAAGAAGAGGAAGAAGAAGAAGAGAGATTGAAGAACGAAGCGAAAGCTGAGAAAAGAAGAAGAGCTGAGTTTTTACAATCGAGCAGAAGTGTCAAAGAAGTTCCAGAATATGAAGTGAAGATTGATGAAGAACGAGTTGAAGTTTCTGAAAAGTGCATGAACTGTGATTCGTTAATCAAACAAAACAATGAGTTATTGCACAATATTCACAAGTTGAAAGAATCATATGACACAATGAACAGAGAAATTAACAAATATACTGATTCGAGTGGTGAACAAGCAATGGCGATGAATACTTTGAAAGTAGCATATCTTAGACAGCTGGATGATGCTAACTTTTATATCAAGAAATGTGCTGATTTAGAGTTGGAGCTGGCAACACAGAAGATAGAGACTGAGAAAGTTAAAAAGTTATTAAACAGTTACTCATGTTCTTCTTTTGTTGTTGACAGGATTTATCCAGTAGTGGAGAATTTGAAGACATTTGAAGAAATGAAAATGTCTGAAGAAGAGAAAGCTGTGACAAAAGATGAAGTGAAGACTTCTGGTAAGAAACCAAGTGTGGTCTACACTAGATGTCCGCCCCCGGTCGAAAACGGATTTTTACCTCGAAATC
Organism: Helianthus tuberosus; assembly: GCA_030545235.1. Lineage (NCBI taxonomy): Eukaryota > Viridiplantae > Streptophyta > Magnoliopsida > Asterales > Asteraceae > Helianthus > Helianthus tuberosus. The sequence continues at coordinate 7,631,520 of CM060393.1, forward strand.
CAAATTCCGAAAGAGTCGAAAAGGCAATAAACTTACAATGGGAGTCTGGTCCGTCGGATAACTTGCCAGAAAATATTGATGTCACGTACACGTCGTCTGATACTGATCATGAGTCAAAGTTGATAAAAAGTGTGGTCGATCAAGTGTTAGAAAAAGATGAAAGTGAGGAGTCGAACATGGAGTTCAAACTCGAGTCAAAATCTGAGTCCGATACGTCAAAGTCAACAGTCAAAAAGGACAAACGGGTTTATGATAAAGAGTTTTTGCTATCAAAATCTAATTTGAATGATGAATCAGTCAAAGTAGCATATACTTTGAAAGGTTCTGACAAATTATATTCTGATGAGAGTTTTCCAATAAGAAGTGTCAGATTTGAAATGATTCAAAAGGTTTTCAAAATTACAGAAATTAATATTTCTGAAATAAAAGATTTAAATCTTATCGGAAAACCTAAACAATACACTTCAAGAGTGCAACAAAGAATTAACAAGAAAATGGGTTACAATTGTGGTTACAGTTTTCAAAAGAAACCAAACCATAATTGTAATTTCAAAAAGAAAGGTCTTGGTTTTATTCAACCGAAAAATTATAAAAATGAAAAATTTTATAAACCAAAAACTATGTTTGTTTCAGGAAATTTTTTAGATGATGAGAAAGAACAAGCATTCAGAAAGCAGACAAATCAAGAATTCCTTGCCAAGAAGCAAGAAGAGTTGAAGAAAAATCATGTTCCAAAGAAGATAGAAACCAGAACCTGTTTTCAGTGCAAGATTGCTGGTCATGTTGCTAGGAATTGTCCGAAAACATTTAAACCAAAACAGGAAGTATCTGGTAAACTGAAAGAGAAAGTTGTTGAGAAAACTGAACTTTCAACCCGAAAGTTCACAGGCTTTGAAAATTCAATCTTTGAGAAGGGAGAATGTTCAAAGAATGTGGTTAAAAGAAAAGAAAATCTGATAAATGAAAAATGGGTTGTTAAGGGTTCAGGAAACAGTTCTGGTGATGAATCTGATTCCACAAAATCAGAGGAGCCAAAAGTTGTTAAAGAAAAGGTTGAAAAATCAGTTCCAAAAGTGGATGATGTGAATTTTCCACCTTTGAGTGCTGAAAATTTTAAAAAGAAAGTTGGGAAAGTTGAAATTTCAAATCAATTTTATTCTGACAGGAAGAAATTTGATGTTGATAAAGCTTTCAACGGAACTGTGAAACACATTTTTGGCAAAATGATCAATGGTAAGGCCAAAAGTGTTAAAGAATTTTACGCTGCCAAAAGAGGAGGTCACAGGTTAGTTGAAAGAAAAGATGAAGAGGTTGCTACACCCAAGGAAGGTCAGGCTTGGGTGGATATTTTTTTCAAAGAATAAAAACCTGACTTGCCGGAGATCCCAAGTTGGTAATTGTGGATCATGAATCGGCATCATTCTTTATCATGTTTGTATAAAATGTTTGAGAAGTTTTTGCAGGACTTGCCGGAACTCCCAGGTTTGTAAGCGAGGAGTAGGAATCGGCACTTTGAGAATTCAATCAACAGATGATGATTGGTTGAAAATGCTTGATTAGATTGATCTTGCAAGTGGTAAATCAGGGACATTAATTTGTACTTGATTTTCTACAAATGGTTGAAGACAAAATGATGAACCATATCCTCAACTTTACAAGTGGTAAAATCAAACTTATTTTCCGGAAAAACCATTTGATTAAAACAAACTTAAGTGTTTTGAAATCTAAATGGGAAAATAGTTTGAGGGGGAGTTCTGATTGTTTATGCCAAAGTGGATGGCGAATTGAGGCAATTCGATATCAGTTGTCATGTTTTTGTACAGTTTGTTTTCAAATTTCCTAAAATGTGTTTGCATTTTAGGGGGAGTAAGAATTTTAGAAAATCCAAAAACATTTGAAAATTTGAAAAAGCCAAAAACATGATAAAATGAAAAATGAGTTTTGTTGCATAAAAGAGGAAATGATAGTACATCAGTGGACTGTCACAACATGCTAAAGAAATGGAATGTCAAAATGTGATAAACGGTCTCACTGATGATGTGTCAGTAGGTTTTTACACATTTAGTAGATTGTGACGAGATATAAACCTAAATTTCAAACTTGCTTGTTCTGTGGGTTAACACAAACTTGGATATATAGGTAACCCCTGAAATCTTGTTTGAAAGGTTCCTTATTCTGAGATACTAGGTCTTTATGCTCAGTGATATCACTGGGGTATTATCCCGGGACTTCTGCTGAAAGAAATTTCTGACCTAGTCCCCGGATAATGCTTTCTACAAATGCTTGAAACATAGCATCGCCCTCAGCAAGCTGATGAAACAATAAAATTGATAGTCGCTGCTGTTGTAATGCAAAAGATCCTCTAAAGGGGACTCACCAAAAGTCGAAGCCGTCATCTCTCTGCGTATCGAAAGATCGACCTGAGCTCTCACGGCCCTCGTACTATAATTTATTCCCCTGACAGATATCATCTGTGGTATACTCACCTGTAAGACTGAATATTGGGATCTGGATACGGGAGTATATTCAAGTAGTGAGACACACGAATAAGTTCAAGAGCTTAAAACATTAATCAATGTATCTCGAAGCAATTGAACTTTGTGTGAAAATTTAAGTGGACAAACATACTGACAATCTAAGTGAATCGTTTAGAACTTAAAATGTAATGAAGCTTAATGGTGTTGGTGTTTTGTCTCCTAAACTGATATGATCCTCTTGCATGAAGCTCACAAAAATATTGTTTGTAAATATTTCTTTAATACATTTCTTTGTTATATTCAAAAATACAAAAAGATTTTAGTGAGTTTTAGCATAAATTTTGAAAAATCCAAAAAGATTTTCGACAACTGATATTGAAAAGCAGATTTTCAAAATTCCGAGTGCTAAACATGATGAGCAATATTTTGAGGGGGAATGTTTGTTTGAAATTAAATGTTTTCATAATCTAACCCTAAAATGGTTCATCAGGTTGGTAGATCTGTAATTGTTTTGATATTGAGTCTAATTAGTACGAGTGTTTACGTTTGAAATATGTATGTGAGAGAAATTTATTTTGAGGTAGAGTTTTTGCAGGATAGGATGAAAAGTTGCTAAACAGAAAGCCAGACAACGATCCTAAAGCTGATAATGCTGATGATCTGAAGAAATGCCAGCATATTGCAAGGGCGAGTCTGAAGACCTGCAAGAAAAGTTTGAGAGTGAAGCCTAGAGACAGATTAAGATTGAAGATTGTGAAGACTCGACACTTAAGACTCGTCAACATCTGAGGGGGAGTCTGTTGGTGCAGTCATCTGTCGTCTTCGTCTTATGTCGAGTCTCGGGTTCGTTGCAGATCAGATTGGGCAAGAAATAGAGAAATGATAGCCTTCCGTTTGAAGTGATCGTTTGAATGAAGACCTTCCGTTTGAAGTGGTCGTTTGAATGAAGACCCTTCCGTTTGAATGATAGCTTGGTCGTTTGAAGGCTGGTCGTTTGAGCATGTTCAAACGATCAGGCCATTCCTATATATAGTGTTCAAACGATTTCATTTGTAACGATTCAGAAATATGATACCGATGTGCTGCCGGTATTTCCTCGTACTGTAAACGTTGTTTATTGAATGAAAAAGAGGATTAAAGTGATTTTCTAGCTGTTTTCAAGTTCGTTTCTTAGTTTCCGCCTCTGAAACGGATTAGAGCTTCTCCAAACGACTCATTTAGGTCGAGATCGATCCTACAGGGTGTATTTTGGGACATATTGGGATATTTTAAAATATATTAGGGTGTCGGAAAATATTCGAGGGTGTCGGTTTATTTAGGATTGTTACATCTAGCATTATTTAGATACGATAATTAAAATACTTTGTAAATCACTATATAATTATTTATTACTTGTTATCGTATTATTCATCAAAATTTGATAAGTTATGTTCAGAAATTATGGTCAATATTGATAATAATTTACATGCTAGAGAAATTTTTAATACACAAACACTCTCTAAGAAAAGTTTTAAATATATACTGTTATTATTTATCATCATTATTATTATTAATATAATACACTAAACAAAAATATTCTTAAATTCTGTTTTAAATTAAAACTAATAATAATAATAACTTTGGAAGAGTAAAATATTTTCAATAACAAAATATAATTTTTGGCTCTTGAATAAAGTTATGTTAAAAAGAGTTTTATAAAACATAAATTTAATTTATAATGAACAAGAATTATTACATTACATAATTCATAGTTTTACGATTCTAAAAATTAAGCACATATACATATGCAATGGAAAATATAAAATATTTTATATAAAAAAAACTGTATCTACAAAATATGAATATGTACAACAAACTGGTACTGTGTAATTAATTGATAATACCTATATATTAACAGGAAATAGCCTAAACTTATTCCTTAAATTATATGTAAGTTAGACGTATGTGTACTATAACTTGTATTCATATTATAAATGATATTTCATTCATAAAGTAAAAATATGTACAAACACCTTTAAGTATGATATAACTATATGATTTAAAATATATGTACGTATATCTTAAGAGGAAACAATTTTTATCATTTGATAAGCTTAATTTAATTCTTAAATAATAATTAGAGTCATACGTATATATAATTTGATGATACGAGAATAATACTCCATTACTTCATATATTAATGATCGAATTTAGAAATGTGAGACTTTGTATTATCTATTATAATTCTTTAATAAATAAATATAATAGATTGAGAATTAGAATCAAGTCCTAAATACGTTATAACCAAAAATAAGTCAACCTGTCGGTTAAAGGCTAAATTGTTCTAAAAGAATCCAAAAAATTTATATTTTTATTAAATTTATTCCTTTTAATAAATTACCCTTTTATTCCCAAAAATATTATGTTTAATAAATTTAATAAAAATTTATTTCGTCAATATGAAGGAATAAACAAGAGTTGTGAATAAACAGTTATGTAATTGGATTCTCATAAATTGATATTATATATGTATATTACAGGAAATTTTAAAACTTTATACATATGTATATACCAGATACAAATTTCTCGATAATATATACAATATAATAATCAAATATTTTCTATAGAAAAACAAACTTTTATATAACAGAAGAAACAAACCTACATGTTTGTTCAAGACCTATTCTAAAGAATATCCGTAATCGCACCACTTCTTGAAAAACGATAATAGGTCAATAACGGAAAATCTTGGAATTTCATATAAAACCCTTACCTTTACTTTTGAAAACCTATACAGCCATGAGCTTTGGGAATATATTTAAATTAGGGTAATATAGAGAAAATTTGTTACAACAAAGAAAGAAACGACATATAATATAACTTTCCTTATATTTTGATAAAACATATAGTAAAAGAAATTGTTAAAATATAATATGAATGTATGTAGATATGTATATAAATTTATCATCATACGATATTGATAAATATAACTATAATTGTGCTAAACATAATATGAGCAATATAGGATGCCTATATAATTGCTTGGTTCTGTGATAATTATATATCTGAACATGTTTATAATTCAGATGTCAAAGGAAATAGCATGTGATCAGGAAATTCAGGCTAATAATGAAAATACTTTGGATAAAAATACTATAGAAAATATAATAGCTCAAGGAATATCAAATGCCATACCTTTGATTATTGACGCTATTAAAACCTCGGTGCCTACAAGCGAGAATCCTACTATATGCTGTAAGCATACCCATCACTCCAAACCTAGCTCTAACTCTAATGAAGGTCATGATATTCGTATCAAAACTCCATCTTCCAAACGAAAGAAAACCACAACCTATGGCTACTCCTATAAGGAATTTTACTCTAATAAATCCTCCAAGAACAAAGGAATGGAACCAGAAATCGCACAGCATACCTGCAACAACAAAAAGCACGCAAGGAAACGCCATTCTAAGAAGTCACTCCGTTGTAACTACCGCGAAAAGGTTGGGCATACAGAGGAAGAATGTAGAAGGAGAAGGGAAACCAATGTATGTTATAAATGTGGAGATCCAGGCCACTTCCGTCTCTACTGCCTAAAACTATCTAAGGCACCCGACAACGAGGATAGCAACCCAGATGAAGCTAAGGAGAACGCATAAACACCGGAAGCCACAACAACTTTTAAATATATATATATATATATATATATATATATATATATATATATATATATATATATATATATAAGTGTTCGCTAAAATGAGAACCACCTCGAGTTGTAAGAACCGTGAGAACTACTTGATCCGGGGCGAGGTGGACCAAATATTTTTTTTCATAAACGTAGATGCATGTATTATAACAACATTTGTAAAAAAAATTCAAAAAAAAAAATGTCGTGTGTGTAGTTTTGAGCACCACAAGTTTGTGTTTACGGGTACCGTAAATTTTCCGGTTAAATTTACGGTACCCGTAAACACAAACTTGTGGTGCTCAAAACTACACACACGACATTTTTTTTAAATTTTTTTTTTTACAAATGTTGTTTTAATACATGCATATACGTTTTTAAAAACAAATTAGGTCCACCGCGCCACGGATCAAGTAGGTCTGACGGTTCTTACAACTCGAGGTGGTTCTCATTTTAGCATTCCCCTATATATATATAGGGGAGCGCTAAAATGAAAACCACCTCCAGTTGTAAGAACCGCAAGAACCACTCTCAACCATTCAGATTATGCCAACTAAAAGGGTACTTTGGTCTATTACCCCAAATGTCAAATCTCCTCCTCTCTCTCCATTTAATGCTTGTCTCTCTCCTCCTTTTTTATTTCCTTTCATCTGTCTCTCTCCTAATTTTTCAAAAAACATAGTCATCTTCTTCATCCCAAACCATTACCCACCATATTCATCACCACCCACAAAACCTCTCATCTCTTTCATCCCACAAAACCAGCAGCCACACACTCCCCTCCTACCTCATTCCCACACACCCACCTTTAATTTCTCTTAAAAACATACACACCTACAAATCCTAGAGAGAGAGGACGGGAACAAGAAGAGAAGAGAGAGATGAAGATGAGAGGGGGAAGGAGAAAATCTGCGGTGGCAACAGCAGCCGCTGACTTCGACGGCGACCGGTGACGGACCGCGGTTGGCGAAGGAGCCGCGAAGGCGGTGGTGAGCCTGAGCGACGGCATAGCCACACCCACACTCTCGTTCCCTCGATTTCAGCGACAAGATCAGAAGAGAAGGTGCATCAACGGCTGTTGACGGAAACAGAGCCGCCGACGGTGGGGGTCCGGCCGGCGGCATCGTCGATGATGATTATGGATGGTGATGAAGTCCTGCTGTGAACAATGATGATGGTGGTGTTTTATGTCAGTCTGGTTTGTTTTGGGTCGAGTTTTGTTTCGGGTTTTCAGTTCGGGTCTTTCGGGTTCTACTCGGGTCAACCACAGATTTAGTTTTGGTTCAAACGAGAAATTTGGTTCGGGTGAAGTCCAGTCAAAACGGGTCAGATTCGGGTACGGTTCAACAAAATCAAGTTCGGTCAAACGGCTCGATTCGGGTATGGTTCAACAGATTCAAGTTCGGTCAAACGGCACAAAAAATATCGTTGTTTATTAGTTTTAAATTATTACCGTGTGAACCGAATAATTTGACGAATTATTAGTTAAAATTTACTTGGATTTACTAATTATTTCGTTTATATAAATTGATCATACGTACATATTTGTTGAGTAATTGTTGAATTTTGAAAAATAACGACAACTTGTGTTGTCGGGGCGTCCAAAAACAGAGGAAACTCTGCCCATTTTTTTGTAATGTAAAACGTAAACTTTTTAACGTAAAACGTAAAAAGTTTTACGTAAAACGTAAAAAGTTTTACGTAAAACGTAAAAAGTTTAACGTAAAATGTAAAACGAAAACTTTTTTAACGTAAAACGTAAATTTTTTTAACGTAAACTTTTATGTAAAAACTATTTAACCTAAAACGTAAAACTTTTTCTACGTAAATTGTAAACCGTGAAAAAACCGTGTGATAAAACGGCGCCTAAACAAGGGGCGTGAATACGGGGCATAAAAACGCTGCGAAAAAACGGGACGTAAAAAACGCTGCGTTAAAACGGGACATAAAAAACGGCGCGTTAGAAAAACGACGTTTGTAAAAGCCGTGCGTAAAAAACGGCGTGCAAAAACGACGCGTTAAAAAATGATGCGTGAAAAAGTCGGGCGTAAAAACGGTGTGCAAAAACCGGCGCACAAAAAAAAATTGTTTTGTTAAAAAAATTTGAATTTAAAAATGCTTTTAATAAAAAAAAATTGTTTAAAAAATAAAAAGTAATATAATAAAACAAAAAAGTAATAAAAAAATAATAAAGACAAAAAGACAAAAAAGAGTAATTTTACTAAACTACCCTTTTAGATTAAAATATTAAAGACATAATAAGACAAAATGTATTTAATATTAATTTTAGTTACTTTTAATCTCATTCATCCATTTTGTTGATCTAGTGGCTAGAAAGTGGTTCCCTCAGTTCTTACAACTGGAGGTGGTTTTTATTTTAGCGCTCCCCTATATATATATATATATATATATATATACATACACACACACACACACATATATATATAGGGGACCGCTAAAATGAGAACCACCTCGAGTTGTAAGAACCGTGAGAACTACACCGTACGGGGCGAGGTGGACCAAATTTTTTTTTCATAAACGTAGATGCGTGTATTATCAACACATTTGTAAAAAAAATTCAAAAAAAAATGTCGTGTGTGTAGTTTTGAGCACCACAAGTTTGTGTTTACGGGTACCATAAATCCTACCGGAAAATTTACGGTACCCGTAAACACAAACTTGTGGTGCTCAAAAACTTTTTTTTTTAATTTTTTTTACAAATGTGTTTATAATACAAGCATCTATGTTTGTGAAAAAAAAATTTGGTCTACCTCGCCCCGTACGGTGTAGTTCTCACGGTTCTTACAACTCGAGGTGGTTCTCATTTTAGCGTGATTCTCTCTCTCTCTCTCTATATATATATATATATATATATATATATATATATATATAGAGAGAGAGAGAGAGAGAAACGGGATCAGGAGAAAACGCTCAAAAGTGTGAGAACGGTGAGAACGCTTCCTGGCCCAACACGTGTCACGCCGCTTAGAGAAGGGCGGAGGGGCTTTTTTGTCCTTTCATATTTCTTTTTTTAAACACGTGTCACTTCATCTTTCCATTTTTTGGCGTTTAATAAATACGCGGCGTTCTATTGTTTGTAGATCAGGATTATAGTAAATATTTTGGCGTTTTAAGTATGTTTTGGCGTTTTTATGCTGAGATTTTCTTGATGTAAAAAACATCAGTAATTTTCTTGATGTTTATTATATCAAGTAGGATACAGGTCTATAATGTGACAGACAATTATGGCGTTTTGAAAAGATAAATAAATTCAATTTTCCATGTTGTGACTTTTAATATAATAAATGTTTGTCAATAATGTTACCGTCTCTTCATTTTATTGTTTAGCAATTACTGTTTCGTTCAATTTCATCTGTGAATTAGTGTTGATTTTTCCAGTAATAATTTGTTTGGCGTTTTATAGCAACATCGTGCTTTGCTAGCACCCGTTCTCTCAGTTTTCACACTATCAGGCGTTTTGGTGTTTTTGGCGTTTTATATTAATTTTTTTTATTAGTAGAGAATTAGATAATAAAATCAGAGAATTAGATAACAAACAATAGAAATTGAAAAAAAATAAAAATTATAATCTAATTTTTCTTCCAAATCTTCACCGTCATCAGCCTCTTCTACTTTAACCTTTTTGGCGTTTTGAACCTGTTTTGAATACCTTATGTAGATCCTTATTTTCCTACATAACGCTCGTCTTCATTAAGGGGTAAAAGGGTTTTTTACTTCTTTTTTTTTTGGATATTTGTCTATCTCATTCAGGAAAGGCTTATAGAGATATCCACCTTAGAGTAGATTCCATTCAGTGAAACTTCATTCAGAACAATACTCAATATAGAAGAAACGAGGTTCCGCATCTGTGGCTTTTTTATGTATCTTTTTTGGCGTTTTAAAGTGAATGGTTTCTTGGAAAGATGGCGTTTATTTTTGGTGGTGTGATCAGTTGATTGTGCAGAGACGTCTCTCTTATAGGATGTTTTTGGCGCGTAGTTTAGGCGGGATTTTTATTTATAATAAATGATATTAATAAAGTAGCTGTCTTTTCAGTTACTGTGTGTATTTTTTACTATTTTTGTTCAGCTTTTTATGAGTTTTTATGGTCATAGACATTCCATCTTCCAAGTTTGGTGTTTTTAATGACTTTAAGTAGTTTTTGGCCTTTTTTTTTCATTTTTAGCTTTTAATAATACTTCTCCAAATTACTTTTATTATAGGTTGGGAGTTTTTGGTGTTTTACTACATTATGGCGTTTTACTGCATTATCGCGTTTCCCAATCTTTATGACTTTTTGGCTCCTTATTAAACTTTTTTATTCTTAGTCGAAAAATACATAACAAACAACAGAAAAGGAAAATTAAAAAACTGAAAATAGAAACAATTCATCTTCCAAATCTTCACTGTCATTAGTCTTTTTCTTCTTTGAAACATGTTCGCTGGTGGTTTGGCTTTGTCATGCTTGTGTTTTTGTGGCCGTTTGGAAAGACAATATGACATGAGTTTTTTGTTTGAATATGTATCTTCAAACCACTCATCAGTGTCATTCGTCTATTCATGCCATTATAATATTCATCAATAACAAAACACAAAAACTGACATAAGTCTGACACCAGTATCTTTTTCTTGAAGTTTTGTCCATCTCATTCAACAAAAAGTTATTTGAGTCGCAACACCTCAGGAAAGAATGCATTCTCCGAAACTTCGCGTAGAACAATATTGAATACACAAGAAACGATTTTTGGCATTTTTGGCGTTTTACTGAGTAAATAGTGTATCTGAAAGAAACGTCCATTTTTTGGAAATTTTTGATATTTTGAGAGTTTTGGCGTTTTCTAAGATGATTGGTATATAGTAAAATATGGCGTTTTTTGAGTAGGTGTGTTTGATGTTTTGGAATTTTCGGCGTTGTAAGATGAATGTTATATAGTAGAAAATATGGCGTTTTCAGGTTGGGGGAGGTGTGTTCTTATGTATGAGAATGTTTTGTTTATATAGGGATGCGTTTTGGCCAGTAATGGTGTTTTATTCATTAGTTTGGCGTTTTGGTATAGAAGTGTAAAGACCTTTTTACCCTTAATGAAGCGCGTCCACTCAATAGAATTCGTGTTATTTACGAAAATGCCACCACGCCAATCTAGTCCATAGATTGTTTTGATCGGACGATTCATAAGCGTTCTCACCGTTCTCACACTTTCCACCGTTTTCTCTAAATCCAGACCCTATATATATATATATATATATATATATATATATATAAGCACCCTTATGTTTTGACTATACTTAAGTTATTTAACTTTTGATTCCGATCAAAACTTCATCAATAAAAGGTATTTATTTTTCTTTTATAGAGTCAATTCTCATTTGTCTCATCTCTTGACAAATTCATATGCTACTCGTGCATTGCTTGTTATACATATGATGTTTCTTCCAAAAGATCAATTATTCGCAAGTTCGAATAAAATATTTCGTTATATTCATTTTGATAATCTATATGATTACCTAATGCTGACTTTTGATATCAAGTCAATAGATTTCTTGGAAACCCATGTCCTTTTCAAAGTTACTTACCAGATTTTCATTAGAACCATTTCTTGTCAATACATATGTCCATTGTTGGAATATGTCCAAACCAAGCTCAATTGTTGAACTGGTTCACAATATGCATTCAATTCAAAATTCCATATGATGAATTGAGATCATCATATTCGAGGTAATCTCATTGTTTGAATCATAGTAAACTTGTTTAAAGCCTTCAATTTGATGTATCATTTGTTAAAACACGACACCTTGCGGTGGCAATTTCTTTGAAACTTGGACTCATTTCATTTTCACACCTGAGGTACAAATTTATCTATTTATTGATTCATTATCCTAACCCAGTCTTAATACAATTTTGTGTTAAGATAAAGGTACCTAAGTTCTTATTCCAACATAACTCTAATATTTCTTTCATCTTTGAATTTAATCCTGCAATATTCATTTCTTCTTTCACTTGGACATCTTATCTTTTGAATATCCAGATTCACTTACTTGAAACTTTTAGTAAAACGGTGAATTCGTTCGATCACCGTAATCATTAAAATTTTTCAATCACTAAAACACCCTGTGGTGTCTGTATAAATTTGTAGTCTGTGCTAATAGCAAACCCTAATCACATCAGTTCTTACGTCATTCGTTTGACTCATCATTCAAGTAGTCTTGATACAATTATGTATTAAGACAATGATACGCTAAATTCCATCATATTGTCTAGTGTATCTCTGTCATTTGAATCAATGTCACTGATTTCTGTTGTGATAATTGACAAATCATTTTTCATACTTCTATTTTCAATTCAGATTATTGACTCATAGTATTCCTCAAATTGACAATCATAGTAAGTTCTCTAATGACATCAAATCTTATTTGTCGTTGCATTCCGAACCTTATGTCTATCAAATCTGTCTTCTGATTTTATGAAGCTTAGTCACCTTAATGATTGTATCATTTCATCCCACAGCAATTGAAACATTTAAGTTTCTCATTTTTCTTCTATGTTCTTATAAAGATATCACTAAGGATTCATTTGCTAAGCGTTTTTGTAAAATTTAATACATACATCATTTCTGTCAGTTGTAACTGATAAACTACAGGTTCTACTCGTTTAATAAATGGTCCAACATATCTGACGAATCTGGCTGCCCAACAGACAGGAATTCGGAACTTCCATCCACTAAGTGATTCCAAAGACACTTTGACACTGTTTTTACTAGCCACAAGATTTGATATAACTCCAAGAAGATGTGATAACTCGAATCTCAAGGATGAGATTTAAAAACAAGGTGGTGAGGATATAACAACTCTTCTAAAAAAATTCTTAAGACACCCCTATAAATATATAAATATCCGAAGACAGCTAAACATAGGTAGGCAACTAGAGATGACAACAAATCTAACAAAATTTAAAGTCATGTACTTCCTTTTCCACCACAAATATAACAGCTATCCGAGAACCTTTAACGTGACCATAAACACTCTCAAATACATCCAGTCGGTGAAAAACAGACCCGAGATACCTTCGTACGTGTAAAAACCAAAGAAAACAAAATCTGCCCTTCGCTCGCGGGGCGCGAAACCCTTGTCTATCTTAGTCGCGGGCCGCGACGGCTCAAAGCCAGGCAAACACCTGGTGCCGCCATGTGTCGATGACTCAGCAACTCTCAAACCGCCTACCATCCCTCGCGGGGCGCGAACCCTTTGTATTCTTTCCCGGGGCGCGACAAAGGGTCGGTCAGACCTTATAAATAGATGGGATCGGCCTTCAGTTGCAAACCGTTCACATTCTCTTTCTCTCTCAAAATTCTGAAGAACAATAATAATATCGGGTATAATACCCCCTATTAAGCGAAGCTCTGCCTCATTGTAAGTATTTTAACCCCCGGTTACGTATTAGATACGCTGCCCGATTGATCTAGTACTCTGTAACGACTGTCGAGGCTCTGCCCGACGTAGTCGTTGGAGTTCTGTCTCGAGGAGGGTATAACTAATGTAAATTGGGTTATTATACTAACACATGTGCATCGTTTAATTAATAGATTATAACCAGGAAGTCACAAGGAAATACCTAAAATTAGCAATGTGAGTAATCCTTCTTTTTATCAATTCTTTTTGTGAGTAATCTCCTTTTTGTAAATTGTTTTTTTACAAAACCTTTATTATTTTAAATTATAATTAGCAGTGATTAAGTCTTTGTAATTCTTCAATTACTGCCGGTATGTTGAGGTTTTGTATACAAAATGTGGAACACGTTACCATTGGACAACGAGATAGCCAATGAGTAATATGACCCACTAGTCATCGATTGACAGTACTGAATGAGTAATTGTGCAGATATAAACATTGTAATAGCTCTCGATACTGTAAAATGATAAAACCTGTTTTGATTAAACTGGGATTCACTCACCAGTATTTCTTGCTGATAAAATGTTTTAAACACGTGTTTCAGGTAACTTAGTGTGAAGCCCATAAAAGCCAGCTGGAGAGCACTGAATGCTTAGAAAAGTGGCTATAAAAGTTACCTAATTAAAAAAGAGAATTGTTTTCAATAATTAGGGTTGATCCCTATAAATATATTACAAATGAAAAGTCGGATTTTGTTCCACTGGTTATTATAAATGTATTATCAGAAAAAATTGGGTTTTATCCCATTTATTTATTTATTTTAAAACATTATGGTGTTTAACTCTGATAAAAATATTTTCTAACTACGGTCCTGATGAAAATTTCCGCTGCTAAAATTGATAAACACCGATACTACCGAATGTGCGAAGCTCGCGGTCGCCCGCCTCCCGGGGCAAAGGGTCGGGGGTTGCGACACGAACCCTACCCGGTTTCTCTTAATACTCGATTTTTCAATACCCGATCATACCCGGAACTGGGTATTAACAAAAACCCGATTTGTGCACCTCTAAATTCATTATTAATTAGCTGGGATTGCAGGCCCATTTGAGACCAAATAAATTGTCAATTTATTCAGAATATTACTGTTTTGGTCAAAAATTAGCGAAGCAATTAAGTGATCAAATTAGTTAAGTGAGGTAGTGTGCTGACAATGTGTATTGAAAACATTCTGAGTATGATGTTTACAAAAACAATTTTCAGGATTTAGCTCAGGATATGGAGCTATATTAACAATCAAACAATGAGCTGAAAAGTAAATAGTGACACGAGATGTACGAGGAAAGCCCTTGATCAATCTAGATCGCCGGCATAAAACCTCGGGAGCTGACAATCGCAGCTGCCTTGTTCTTCTTATTGCTTCAAACTTCAGGATACAGTGCAGGATATGATGCGGATCAACTAAGTGTTACAATGTAATTCGAATACAAGTGTAAGTGTTTGTGAGTGTTTGCAGCTAGTAGAGAGCAAGAGTGTACGAAAAATTGTGTGTGTTCTATCTGATCCGATCAATCCTATTTATAGTAAAACGAAACTAACAAACTAGCCTATAAATCCGGGATATAGCGAATATTCCCTTTGTGAACATTGTAGTCCACGTCTTCCAGCTTCAACGTACACTTGTCAACTAATTAGTCCGAGTCTTCGGGAGAACGGGTCTACTCGAACGTTATAAGCTTTCCTTGCTAACCTGCACGTGAATAAATAGTCATTACCAGGATACCGTGTCAGGATGTTACCAATATTCTGATCCAGTATCCTAATCACAATTAAAATAACACAGTCAGAATATTATTCAGGATATATGAGAAGAAAACCACCCATAACAATTGTCCCCAAAATATATATGTTGGTATACCAATTCCAACGGATATATTTTAACTCTTATCTCGTGAATCAATGCAATTAAATTGAAGTTACGATTGAAGTGACAACGTGCAACTTCCCAGGCAATTTGTACTCGATGGCTATCCATTTAGCCCCTATATCTTCTCTCTTTTTGCTTGAAAATCAAATATCTTCAACAGAATTTCCAGGTAATTGTTCATTCCTTCTTCCTCTCTCTCTCTCTCTCGCTAATCTCTCTGTTTTCCTTCCAATGGCTACTAAAACCTGATCTCATTCTGGCGAGTCCACCTCGTCATTCATTAATCAAAACCTGCTCAAACACCCTGAGAAGGAGGTGTGCTCCTTTAACAATGCTGATATCGCCACATTAAGAGCCTCTGGCGCTTTTCCCGACAAGGCGGTAATCCGTCCGTTTGACCGGAGCATCCGTTCAGACGTATCTTCCGAAGAGTGGATTTGTTTTTCATCATGCCCATTTTCCCTTGGCCTTCGATATCCCTTTCTAGAATTTATCTTGCAGTTTTTTCGAACTACCGGTCTTTCTTTTGCCCAAACCATGCCTATGGTCTGGAGAGTACTCATCATACTTAACCAGATCAAAACCCTTCATATCCCCGATCTCTGTGTCGAAGATCTTCCGCTTGCTTACCGTCTCCGATCACACGACAGTAGTCGTTTCCTGCTCTTCTCGACCTCTAGCAATCCTCTCATCCTCAAAGCATCAAAGAATGAGGATGGGTGGCAACGAAAAGTTTTCTTTCTTAAACGGGACTCCATTGACGAAGGCAATAGCCTTCTGACGAAATGGTTGACTTCCGGTAGGGTTTAAGGTTTAAAAAATCCCCAAAAATATCCTGATGATGTATCTTACACTAACATCCTTATGTTTTTATGCAGCAAACGTCAAGGAATTGGCTCCGCCTACTGAAGAATCCCAAGAAAGAATCAACAGGGTTTATTAGTTGCCTGATTGTGACAGATCCTTTACAGTGCATCTTCCAAGTTCAAGCCAATACTCTTCATCAGATATGTCTGGTAAAGATTACAGAATTTTTCCATATATTTATTTAACAAAAATAAGAGATAAGAGTAGAGATTTAGATTTCCTCCCTGTTTTGCAGCACCAATCAAAGCTCCGGAAGTCTTTGATCTTGACGAGTTGGACAGCTACCCTGTTCCTGTTCAGGTAAAGAAGCAAGCTAGCAAACCTACTTCCACCTCCAAGCCGATACCCAGTTCTAAACCGGTAGCTGCACCTAAGCCATCTCCTGCTACCAAACCTCGTGCCTCAAGCTCTCGTAAAAGAAAGGAAACCGATTCTTCAGCATCATCTGAGACCTTCCCCTATGAGAGCCATGGGTGCACCGAGTCTAGTGGCTTTATGACCAGCTTTCTTAACCAGGTACATATCCTTAACCGACACTCTGCACTATAAGTTGGTTAAATATGTCAATGTATGCTAATACCTGTTTGTTTGGTTTGTAGGGTCTTGAACGTCTGACAAGCCTTTATGAAGAAAGCTGTGGTCTGAACAAGATGTTGGAAGCGAAGCTGAAGAAAGCAGAGATCACCATAGCTGATCAGGGGATGATAGCCACCGCCAAGTCACAACACTATGAGGATAAATTCAAATCTGTGACTCAGGAAGCCAAAGCTGCCATCAACAAGGCCAATGAAGACGCCCAGGCCAAGCTGGATACCGCCCATCTTCAATTCGAGCAGGATATGACTACCTACCGAGAGGGTCTTAAAGGGTCAGTTGTAATTTCCCTTCTTCAAGCCAGGCTAAAGATGGCTCATGAAGCCAAAGCTTTGGGCTTTGAATGCCCTTCCTGGAATGTCAGTGCTTGGGAGGCAAAGTTGAAAGATCTCGTGGGTAGTCCTGTTGAGCATCTTGCTAAGCCTGCAAGTGAGGAGCCTTCCATGGCAACAGAGGAGGTGGCTGATGCTGGTGGCGATGCTGAAAAGAATCCTGATGGTGAAGCTGGTGCAGATGCTGGAGGAAGTGCTGCTGGACAAGAAGGAGCTGCTCCTTGAAAGGAGCGAAGTGGGCGATGATGGATAATCATGCCTAGGCCGGAGCCCACTTTTTAATTTCTGATGGTTTGTGGTTGTTGAACAATTTTAATTTCCGGTCCTTTAAATAATTTACTTTCCTGCATTAAGACAATATGATGGCCAAAGGTGGATGGGTCCTGTGTTTCAGGATGAAGCCCTTGGTCATCAATTAGTATGCTTTATTTTGAACATTCTAACAATTGAAGGGGGAGGTATCTTGGGTTCCAAGACAAAGCCTTCAATTGTTAAGTAAATATGGTAGAAACCTTAATTGTGCTTTTGGCGGATGGGTCTCGGTTTGAGATGAAACCAAAAGCACAAACTTTTGCTATGTTAATAAACTAACTTTCTTTTGGCCTTATCCATTGTCGTTCATTTTTGCAAGTCTTGTTATGTGTTGTTTAATGCAATTTCAATTTTTTCAATCTTAGTGAAAAACTTCGAACATTCAGACCAAATATCCTGAAAACACATTTTGAAAATATATCCTGATCAGGATACTCATAAATCTTATTAACCAAATTTTTGTCAATCATAGTTTGTGAAACTTAGACAATTTAGATAAGGCTTCTTAGGGATAAAAAGGGAAGATCATACCAGAGATAGAATGTATCTCATTCCTTAAACTTCAACCTTCTTTTGCAACCTTTCCACCAAAGATGTCACCAGTCTGGGATACTTAGTGAACTAGGCCTGAGTTTGATCCTTTGAGCTTTTCACAATGCCTTAGTTGGAATGTCTCCTGTGCATAATGTCTTTGAACACTTAGAAATTTTCCGGGTATCAATTTCAACTGATTGTACACTTGCGTATAACTTTCGTATTACAGGGGATAATCCCTAAAATATCCTGGAGATAGATCCTTAATATTCTGGGGATAAACCCTCAAGTATACTGGGGAAAATCCCAAATTTTTGTGCGCTACAGGCGGGAGTGTATAAACTCCAAGACTTAGAAAGGTGAAAACCTTTAAACCTTAGAGAGTATGAAAATACCCTTTCGTGAGAGAGGGTGATCAATCCTCATATACCTTTAGGATCCTGGATATAGCCAACAATAACGAAATTGTCAACCACTTTTACATGGACTGGTCCCGCTATCTTAAACTATCCCTGGATAACTTGCGCTCCTGGCGGGGTGTTCAAACCCAATTCGAGAGAAAGGTGAATACCTCTAAACCTGTGAAGGGATCAGGATCCCTTAAACGTGAGAGAGGGGGCCAATCCTCTAATCTTTCGAATTATCCTGAGTATATATCCTGGAGTTATATCCCGGAGTATATTCTGCAAAATAACCTTAAACTAATGTGGGTGTTAGCTTGGCTAATACCCCTCCGATGCCTAAGTCAGTATTGAGTTTAAACAGAATAAATAAAATTATATTTAAAAGAGATAGAATTCATACCGTCCTGAGTTAGAAATTAAATTCTAAACTCACTTG
Organism: Helianthus tuberosus; assembly: GCA_030545235.1. Classification (NCBI taxonomy): domain Eukaryota; kingdom Viridiplantae; phylum Streptophyta; class Magnoliopsida; order Asterales; family Asteraceae; genus Helianthus; species Helianthus tuberosus. The sequence continues at coordinate 7,650,453 of CM060393.1, forward strand.
AAATAGGCTTTGAGGTATATAGCATTCCAGGATCTTGGTAGTATATCCCCCTCTATATTCTTAAGTCGGTATGCTCCTTTCCCAGATTCTGATTCAATCTCATAAGGTCCTTCCCACTTCGGAGCTAATTTTCCATCAGCAGGATTAGTAGTATTCTGAAAAGCCTTCCTTAACACCCAATTTCCAGCTTGAAATCTTCTCGTCCTTAGATTCTTGTTGTATGCTCTGGATATCCTCTGTTGGTATGCTGCCATTCTCAACTTTGCCGCATCCCTTGTTTCATCAATAGTGTCCAATTCCTGGCATAGGACTTCAGGATTCTTCTCAGGATCCCGGAGGTTGGATCTTGCTGTAGGTATCACCATCTCTGTCGGGATCACTGCTTCTGCTCCAAATACTAAGGAAAATGGGGTTTGCCCAGACGCATTCTTCACTGTTGTCCTATCAGCCCATAAAACAAATGGTAATTCTTCTGCCCATCTTCCTTTCTTAGCTCCTAGTCTCTTCTTCAAATTGTTGATGATTATCTTGTTCGAGGATTCTGCTTGTCCGTTTTCTTGAGGATGTACTGGAGTGGACGTGATCATTTTGATTCCCCAACTCTTGCAAAAATTGGTAGTCCTCTTACTGATAAATTGAGAGCCATTGTCACAGATTATCTCAGCTGGTACCCCAAACCTAGTCAGGATATTTCTTTTTATGAAGGATACTACTTCTTGGTCTCTGACTTGAACAAATGCCTCAGCTTCAACCCATTTAGAGAAATAATCCGTCATTGCCAGCATAAAGACTTTTCCTCCTGGAGCTTTTGGTAACTTTCCCACTATATCCATACCTCACTTCATGAATGGCCAAGGGGAAGCAATAGGATATAGTGGTTCAGCAGGTTGATGTAATATATGGTTGTGCCTTTGACATGCATCACATCTTTAAGCATATTCTGCAGTGTCTTTCCTCATCGTTGGCCAATAGTATCCTGTTCTTAACACCTTTGAGAACAATGACCTGCCCCCATTATGGTTGCCACAATCCCCTTCGTGTATATCCTGAAGTACTTCTTTAGTTTCGGGATCCTCTAACCACCTCAGGTATGGTCTTGCAAGAGATTTCTTATATAGAATATCATTTATAATGGTAAATCGGGATACCTTCATCCTAAAAGCCTTAGGATTCTCATCCTTTGGAATATTTCCTTCCTTGAGATATCTCACGATCAGAGCTGTCCAGGACTTAGGATCCTCCGCAGGATACTCGTCATCAGGATCCTGGATACTTGCTATTTCTTTATCCCGAGACTTGAAGAGTTCCTCCGCAGGATACAAGATATGTAGTATCGGTATCTGAGTTCCTTCCAGTATCCTGACTGATGATCCTAAGTTTGCCAAGGCATCTGCTTCAACATTATCCTCTCTCGGTACCTGTTCAAGTGTAAAAACATCGAAATATCCTGCTAATTTTTTGAGAGTTTCGAGATACTCGATTAACTTCTCACCTTTAACCGCATAGGATCCATTAAAATGATTAGTAATTAACAAGGAATCAACAAATACTTGCAAACTCTTAATATTCATATTTCTGGCTAACTCTAATCCTGCAATCAAAGCTTCATATTTTGCTTCATTATTAGTTGCAGGAAATTCACACCTAATAGCCTGGGGTAATATGCCCCCTTGTGGCGATTTTAGTAGTATACCCAATCCTACACCTCTCACATTAGATGCACCATCAGTATATAATGTCTAGGATTCTAAGTTTTCTCCTAGCTATTGTACTTCTAGGTCTACTTCATTTTGAATATCACTACTGAAATCAGCCACAAAGTCAGCTAGAGCCTGAGACTTTATGGCATTTCTAGGTTCATATACCAGATCATAGGCACTTAATTTTACTGACCACTCAGCCATCCTACCTGACATCTCGGGTTTCCTAAGCACATTTTTAACGGGATAATTAGTTTTAACATGAATCCTATGTGTCTCAAAATAATGTCTAAGCTTCGTCAATGCCATAACTAGGGCCAATATCAATTTTTCTAAATGAGAATATCTAGTTTCAGCATCTAATAAACTTTTGCTAACATAATATACAGGATACTGCTGACCTTCGTGATCCTCTACCAGAACAGCACTTACTGCATTCCCTGATACTGCAAGATACAAGGATAATGTTTCACCGTCCTCGGGCTTCATCAATAGAGGTGCAGTTGAAAGATACTGCTTTAATTCCTGCAAGGCTGCTTCATGCTTCTCTCCCCATTCGAATCTCTTATTCTTCTTCAGGATTTCGTAGAATTCCTTGCACTTTTCCGAGGATCTCGATATAAACCTGTTTAATGCTGCTACTCTAATCTTTATACATCTTTCATGTTGGATGGTGATTTGATATCCAGGATAGCTTTGATTTGTTCTGGGCTTGCTTCGATCCCCCTTTTAGTCATCATATATCCTAAAAACTTTCCTGCCCCCACTCCAAAATGGCACTTGGCAGGATTTAGCTTCATATTGTACTGGTCCAAGATATCAAATGCTCCTTCAATATCCCGGAGATGATCCTCAGCCTTCTTAGATTTTACCACCATATCGTCAATGTATACCTACATGGTGTCCCCCAGTTTGTCTTTAAACATCATGTTCACCAATCTTTGGTATGTCGCACCTGTATTTTTCAAACCAAAAGACATAGCAGTATAACAATAAATACCTGTTGGTGTCATGAAAGCGGTATCCTCCTGGTCCGAAGGTTCCATTTGTATCTGCTGAAATCCTGAGGATGCATCCATGAAGGTTAACATTTCGTGACCGGCAGTCGCATCCACCATCGAGTCGATATGAGGCAGAGGGAATGGGTCTTTAGGACATGCGTTGTTTAAGTCTGTGTAATCTACACAAACTCTCCATTTCCCATTTTTCTTTTGGACCACAGCTACATTTGCTAGCCATTTGGGAAAGTTGACTTCCCTAATCATCTTGCTCTTTAATAATCTCTCAACCTCTTCCTAGATTATTACGTTCCGTTCGGGAGCAAACTTCCTTCATTTTTGCTGTACGGGCTTGAAAGACCTGTCAATTCCGAGCTTGTGGGTTATAATATCCTTGGAAATACCTGTCATATCCTCATGTTTCCATGCGAATGTTGACATCCTGCATTTAAAAAAGTTAGTCAATTGATTTTCAACATCCTTAGGGATATTGGTTCCTACAAGCGTCGTGATATCCGGATTATCCTGATCCAGGATAATTTTCTTAACATCCTGCTCTGAAGCCTCCATGATATCCTGGGCTCGCATCTTTAATTGCTATCATGCTTTGGACTTTGTTGAGGATTTCATTGAAGAAGAATAACACTCCTTCGCTTCTTGTTGGTCACTTTCCATCTTGACAACCCCCCAAGGGGTAGGGATCTTGATACACTGATGATAGGTTGATGGCACAGCTTTCATATCATGGATCCACGGCCTTCCCAGTATAATATTGTAGCAGGATAAAGAGTCCATGACACAGAAGCGTTGCATTGAGTTGACCCCTTCAACATATACTGGCATCTTTATCTCTCCTACAGTATTCTTGGCCTCTCCACTGAGCCCTACGAGTATAGTGGATTTTGATGTGATCTCCATCTGAGGGATGTTCATTCTCTTCAGGGTTTCCAGCTGGATGATGTTGACTGAACTTCCGTTATCCACCAGTATCCTGCATACAAAATGATTAGTGCCATATAAACCAAACCATCGTGATGGGGATCCTGGACAGTATCCCTGTCACCACTGTCAAACATTATCACTTTGTCGGTTGTGGGGGTTGTCATCCTGGTCGGCTTGTCTCCCCGTTCTCCCTTAGCCTCCTTTGCATGTCTCTTTGCCGCAGAATAAGAGGTTCCACAGATATCGTGTGACAACCGTCACTTTTCCGTACATTCCGTACATGAAATGAACAGTAATTTGTGCTTTAATGACTGTGCATAATTTGGTTTACCAGACAAATAAATTTCAGAATTCCATGCAAGTGAATTCATGCACGTGTTATACTACAAGAATTACTTTATGATAGCGTTGCGTCAAAAATATTAGTAAACTCACAGGTAAGACACATTGTGTCAACATTACTGTTAGGGCATGAATTTTATGCTAAGGATCATCTATCCTGAGTCTGGGCATGGATCAAGGGTCCTTAATGAATGATGCAGACAGTTTGAGGATCCAGAGTCTGAGGATCACGAGTCTGAGGATCACGCGTCTGAGGATCACGAGTCTGAGGATCAGGATCCTTAACAGAACTTATGTTTTGCATGTTTTTAATGTGTAAATGCAGGTAATGGACGTAGTGGACCACTTCTTTGCTGGAATCTCGTGGAATATGCTTTTAGGCACGTGCATATTGAGGAGATAACCGTTAGTGGTGGTCATGGGTGACTTCCACCTTTTTCGGGAAGTTAGTTAGTTGTTTTTTCTTATCTTTTTAAGGGGAAACAAGCTCAAAAAAGATATAAGTCGTGCAAACCACAGAAAATACACACAATACACGAATTCTCAGCAAACACTTAGCAAAAAACACACACTTACACTAGAAATTCATTGTATCGAGCTTGTTTTCTTCCGAAGTTGTACAAGGATCACTATTGTTTCAGCAATATATTTGGTGATCGGTAGTTTCCATCACCCGAGGTTTTTTATGCCGGAGATCTTCTAAAGATCAAGGGCTTTTTCCTCGTATAAATCTCGGTGTTCATCGTTGATTTCATATACTTGTTGTTCATACAATTAACCAAGCATCATACCTCACAAAATCAGATTTGGTTGCATTATCCTTGTGTGATTTTTGACCAAAACAGTTTGGCGCCCACCGTGGGGCAATTGGTGCTTCAATTCTGAGAAGTTTTGTTCATTTCATTCATTTCAGTTCATTACCTTCAACCACATGGCTTCTCAGGGAAAACTACTCCAAGTTCTATCTCGACGGTCACTTTTTCACAGGGCATTCCGCTTTTGCATCATCTCCCCCTTGCATTCCAGAAGAATGCTGAGAATTCTCCAAAGAAGACAACCCCCGTTTTCACAAAACCAACTGTTGTTTCTTCCTCTACACTTACTAACATTGATTTTTATGCTTTGATTGTGCAGATGAAGGATCACATGCAACAGCAGGTCAAAACTAATGGCAGGATCCTTCGCGAAATTGATAAATCAGCAGAGGATCACTCCCCTTTGATGTCGAGGTCGATGAATTTCGACACTCCGGTCATAACTTCCCAGCACTTTGCAGCTCCATATGTCCAATACCAGGGTGCATCAATAGGAATGTGTTCTGGATCATCGGTAATGTCTCAGGCTTGAGGATCCTCTTTCCAGCCTTCAGGATCCTCATTTCAGCATCAGGGATTCTTCACCAGTTTAGGAGAATGCATGGGGACGCAGCCAATTCAAGGATCCTCTTAGGTTCAAGGATCCTCTCAGGTTCAAGGATCCTCTCCGGTTCAAGGATCCTCTCAGATTCAAGGATCCTCGCAGGTTCAAGGATCCTCTCAGGTTCAAGGATCCTCGCAGGTTTAAGGATCCTCTCAGGTTCAAGGATCCTCGCAGGTTCAAGGATCCTCGCAGGTTTAAGGATCCTATCAGGTTCAAGGATCCTCGCAGGTTTAAGGATCCTCTCAGGTTCAGGGATCATCCTCTCAGGTTCAAGGATCCTCTCAGGTTCAAGGATCCTCTTAGGTTCAGGATCCTCTCAGGTTCAAGGATCCTCTCAGTGGTGAGATCGGTGACACTGAACCTTGAAGCAGCTTTGGCAGATTTTCCAGCACCTACACAACCAAAACAAGATAAGTATCTTTTCTTAATTTACATTTTACTATTTATTTAAACAAGGATACTTACTTGACATTGTGACAGAGCCTGAGGATACCTCCTGAGAGTCTTGGGTTGTTGTCTTAAAAGTTCTAATTTCAGGATCGAGGTTCCAGAAAGCAGCAAGCCTTTCCCTGGTTGCGGATGTTGTGATGAGATGCGAAACAGAGACAGCTGCATGACACAAGACAAAAGGGGTTCGTGATCCTATCACATGAACAAGACTACCTGGTGATCCTTCTCATGATCCTCCAGCCTACCATGGGTGGACCATGTCTTAGGGAGATCTTTTCCATTTAGAATGGAATCCCTCCTGACAAAGAAGAAGCGACGTTTCCAATCTTTGTCGTTCTTGGTGACTTTGAGAAGAGGATGATCTGCACCAGGTTTTCGCTTGAACAAATAACGGTGGGAACCAAAGGTAGTAAGATCATACAGTTCAGCCAATTCCGACATTCCTAAATCAACGCGTTCTTGCTCGATGATCCTCTTTAGGGTATATAAAACCCTCCAAATCATCGGCATGGCTTGGATGTAAGATATGCCGGTCAGGGAAAAGAAGGATTGTGTGAATTCTGGGAAAGGATAGGTGTACCCTATAGTGAATGGAGTAGCTGGAAAGGCAACCCATGTTTCAGAAACATAGTCGCTAAGAACAGTGGGATCAAAGGGTTTGAAGAAGGCACTCGCCGGAAAAAACTGACGGATTTTATCTACTTGTGCATCGTTAAAACAACACCTTTCATTCGCTGAGTCCTTGATGATTTTTTGACTCTTCAAAGGGCTATCCTTTTTGTGATCCTTGCCCGGTGAGCTTCGGAGCATCATTCTTAGAGCGATGGTGATAAAGAAAGAAAAACAGAGTAAGAAAGGTAGAAAGAGAAGAAAGAGATACCTGATTGATCTTCGACTGAGAATATAAAGGGAGTTTCTTTCGAATTTGAATGCATATTGATCCTATCTATATCTCTATTTATAATTATGATTCTGCAGGATTGTCACTTCTGTGACGTCATGATCGCAACGGCTAGTTCTAATTTAACGGCTATATATCCGATAGTTAGTTGCGGATAAGATCAAGAAAACATAACTCGCTAGTTTTACAAATTACTCCTTATATTTTGGGGGCAATTGTTAGGGGAGGATTTTCTAATAATTAGTGATCCTTATTCGTTATCCTAATTAGTGATCCTTACTTCTGTGACAGGTGGTGATCCTCAGAAGAGCTTCAGGATCAGGATCATGGATCACTTTAAGGATCCTCGTACTGATGATTGTTTACTTATGTTTTGTACTATCTCGCAGGTATAATAAGCTTGACCAAGTCTTGGCGACATTCCTGGAGAATATTCCCAAACTATTCTGCACGTGCTTGGCCAAAAATAGACGTTGTGGAGAACGTGGAGGCATGGCACGAAAGTCGGAAAGTTTGTTAGCTAGTTATTTTCTTATTTTTAAAGGGGTAACGAGCTAGTTAGTAACACTTAGTCATTTCTGAGCTACACACTCTCACATACTCGCACACTCAAAGATCTCGACGAACATTCATTCGTTTTCACTCACATTTACACGTTACATTCTAGTGATCCTTGTTCCTGGCTCGTTACTATCCAAAGTTGTAAACATTTATTGATTTATTTGAGCTTGGTGATCGGTAGTTTCCATCACCCGGGGTTTTTTGTGCCGGAGATCAACTCTTGATCAAGGGCTTTTTCTCCGTATAAATACTTGTGTTGTTTGTGCAATTTACATTGAAGTGATCCTCATCGCTGTTACACATTTTAAGCATCATTCCCCGAAACAAAGAGTTTGGTTGCAATATCCTCATCAGATTTTTTGACCAAAACAGTTTGGCGCCCACCGTGGGGCAATTGGTGCTTTGTCCTTAGAAAAATACGCATTTCTGTGCTCATTTCGGTTCACTACAACCAAGCAAATGGCTTCCTCAGCGAAGAATGCTTCAAATTTGATGCCCTCATTCACTTCTTCACAAGGCGTCCCTCCTTTGCCTCCACCACCTTCTGGATCCCAGAAGAATGCTGAGAATGCTGCGAAGAAACCAACTCCCATTTTCTCAAAACCTCCAACTTCTTCTGCTTCTTACACTCCCACTACTAGTGACATGTTTACTTTGATTTTGCAGATGAAGGATCAGATACGGCAACAGGATAAGACCAATGAGAGGATTCTCAAAGAAATCGGAGATCTCAAGAAACAAAAGACAACGGCAGAGGATCATTCCCCACTGGTGCCAAAATCCTTGAATTTTGATACTCCGGTGATTACTTCTTAGCCATCAGTGACTCCAGACGTTCAATATGTGGGTGGACCAAAAGGAGTGCACTACGGAACAACAACAGTGACCCAGGCATCAGGTTCATATTTCCAGCCAGCGGGATCCTATCCTCAGCATATGGGATCCCTCACAAATTCAGGAGGATATTCGGGAATGCAGCAGATTCAAGGATCCTCCTTTGTTCCAGGATCATCCCAGGTTCAAGGATCCTCCTTTGTTCCAGGATCATCCCAGGTTCAAGGATCCTCCTTCGTTCCAGGATCGTCCCAGTTTCAGGGATCCTTCCAGATGCCAGGATCCTTGAGGAGTTTGCAAACAGGAAGTTCAGATGTCCATCAGGGAGATTTTATTCCAATGCAGACCAATGCCTCTACTGGTCCCTCGATCATTCCAGAGCCCCAACAATATGGATTAACATCCATTCTTCCTAACTTGAATCCAATGGGAGGTAACACTTTTAATAATTCTAATACTACTAACCATGGTCTTATGCAGGATCCAGGTATCAATCATGCCATGGCCAGAGAATTGCAAAAGCTAAAGGATATGATATCAAGTGTTCCAGGAGTGGTCAAACCTATCCCAGAGATTGCAGATGGGAGCCACAAGATATCTCGTTTTGCACCACCAATCTGTGATGCTGAGATACCCAAGAGGTTCCATGTGCCTACAATGAAACTGTATGATGGTTCGACGGATCCTGAAGAACACATAGCACAATACAGGGAGAGGACGGAGATCAATCCAATCCCAGAAAGGTTAAAGGAAGCATGGCTGTGCAAAGGATTCGGATCCACTCTTACTGGATCAGCTCTCAAATGGCTACTAAGTCTTCCCCCCTACTCTATTACCTCATTTGCTAATCTAGTTAATCTATTTAATAATCAGTTTTCTTGTAGTAGGAAATTTGAACGATTAACTAGTGATCTATATAGGATAACCCAGGGTCATAATGAATCATTAAGGGATTACATTACCAAATTCAGTAAAGAATCCTTAGACATTCCCAACTTAGATATAGCCACGACTGTTGAGGCCTTTAAAATGGGATTGCTTAGGGATTCGTCTTTCTATGATGATCTTGTTATGACACCATGCAGGAACTTAGATGAGGTAAGAACCCGAGCACTTAGATTCATTCGACTAGAAGATGACAAGAGGATCCAGGAGAGGTTAGCAGGATCCTCAAAGCAGGATAAGCAAGGATCCTCATTCAGGAACAACAAGTTCAAATCCTATAACAGATCTGATAATCAGAACGTGCATTCTGTTGACCAAGAAGAGGATGATGCGGATTATCCTCCTATTTCTGAATATTGTTTCTGTGTTGATAACAATGAACTAATCCTTGCTATGCAGAACCTAGGGGATAAAGCTAGATGGCCAAGAAAAAATGATAGGCCAGCTGCAACTAAGGATAAATCAAAGTGGTGTGCATACCATGAAGATTTTGGGCATCTCACAGAAGAATGCATTGCACTAAGAAAGGAGATTGGATACTTGTTGAGCAAGGGGCATCTAAAAGAATTGTTGGGAAGGAAAAAGTCAAAGACTCAGGATCCTAAAAGGATCCCTGAGAAGGCTCCAGCCCCTCCAGCAGATGCACAAGTGATAAACTTCATTTCTGGAGGATCAGACATTTGTGGCACATCCTTCTCAGCTGCAAAAAGGCATGCAAAGGAAACTAAAATGGATAATGGAGAAAGACCAGTTCGAACATCAAGTGTCTCCGAAGGAAAAGTCATAACCTTTGATGAAGAGGATCGTGTTGATATCCAGGATCCTCATCACGATGGTTTAGTTATTACTCTTTTCATATCTAACCATTTTGTCCGTAGGATCCTTATAGACGGAGGAAGTTCAGTGAACATTATCCAGCTTGATGTTCTAAAGAAGATGGGTATCCCTGAATCAGAGATCATACCAAGATCCTCTGTGCTCGTGGGATTTAGTGGTGAAACTAAGAATACCCTGGGGGACATTAAACTCCCAATATACATTGAAGGCCTACACTCTTATCAAAAATTTTGTGTTATTGACTGTTTATCTTGTTGTAATGTTATCCTTGGCAGGCCCTGGATACACAATATGAAAGCAGTCCCATCCACTTACCATCAATGTGTGAAGCTCCCTAGTCCTTGGGGAATAGTGAAGATTGATAGTGATCAGCAGGAGGCTAAGAATTGCTACACTTCATCGATGAAACCAGCCTCGAAGTCAAGGGAGCAATAGCAATCAAGGTATCCTCCAAGGGATGTCTTGGAGGCAAGAGAGCAGGATGTGGTAGAAATCCTCATGGATCCTGATGATCCTGAATCCAAAATCTATATCGGATCAGGGATCCTTGGCGAAGTGAAAGAAGACCTCGTATCCTTCCTCAAAAGGAGAAAGACTACCTTTGCATGGAAACACGAAGATATGACTGGTATATCCAAAGATGTAATCACCCACAAACTCGGCATTGACAGATCCTTCAAACCAATCCATCAAAGGAGAAGAAAGTTTGCACCGGAAAGGAATGCCATTATCCAAGAAGAGGTAGAGAAATTGTTCCGGGCAGGTATGATTAGAGAGGTCAAGTATCCAAGATGGTTGGCCAATGTGGTTGTTGTTCAAAAGAAAAACGGAAAGTGGAGGGTATGTGTCGATTTTATCGATTTAAATAAGGCATGTCCCAAGGATCCTTTCCCATTACCCCACATTGACTCCATGGTGGATGCAACTGCGGGTCATGAACTGTTAACTTTTATGGATGCTTCATCTGGATTCCAACAAATCCAAATGGAACCATCCGACCAAGAGGATACAACCTTCATGACTCCAACTGGTATATACTGCTATATTGCTATGCCGTTCGGACTAAGAAATGCAGGTGCAACATATCAAAGGCTGGTGAATATGATGTTCAAGGATCAGATTGGACAAACTATGGAGGTTTACATAGATGATATGGTGGTAAAATCCTTAAAAGCTGAGGATCACCTTAGAGACTTAGAGGAAGCATTCGATATCCTTGACAAATATAACATGAAACTTAATCCTTCAAAATGTCACTTTGGTGTTAAAGCAGGTAAATTCTTAGGATATATGGTGACAAAGAGAGGCATTGAAGCTAGCCCGAAACAAATTAAAGCAATAGTGAACATTAAATCTCCGGCAAATGCTAAGGATGTTCAAAGGCTAACAGGCAGGATAGCAGCCTTGAACAGATTTATATCCAAATCCTCCGAGAAGTGTAAAGAGTTCTATGATATCCTAAGGAAGAACAAGAAATTTGAGTGGACGGAGAAGCATGAAAATGCTTTAAGAGCCCTCAAAGATTACCTATCCTCGGCCCCGGCTTTGATGAAACCAGAAAAAGGCGATGTGCTATCCTTGTATCTTGCAGTATCCTCAAAAGCAGTAAGTGCGGTCCTTGTTAAGGATCATCAAGGTACACAACATCCTGTCTATTATGTAAGTAAAAGTTTACTTGATGCCGAATCCAGGTACTCACACCTTGAAAAGCTTATTCTTGCATTAATTATGGCATCTACTAAGTTAAGACATTATTTTGAAACTCATGTTATCATTGTTAAAACTAATTTTCCAATTAAGAACGTCCTCAGGAAACCAGAGATGTCAGGAAGGATGGCTAAGTGGGCAGTGAAGCTGAGTGCATATGATATAAGATATGAGCCTAGGACAGCCATTAAATCCCAAGCATTAGCTGACTTTGTGGCTGATTTCAGTAGTGATTTACAAGAAGAAGCTGAGTTAGAAGTCCAGCAGCTAGAAGAGACCAAGGATCCTTGGATACTCTATACTGATGGATCCTCGAATGTCAAAGGCACAGGGCTTGGAATACTACTAAAATCGCCACAGGGGGACATAATACCCCACTCTATAGCTTGTGAGTTCCAAACCACTAACAATGAGGCTGAATATGAAGCCTTAATTGCTGGTTTGCAAATTGCTAAGCATATGGGAATCAGGTATCTTGAGGTACACGTAGATTCTTTGTTAATTACAAACCACTTTAATGGATCCTATGCTGTTAAAGGTGAAAAGCTAACCAAATATTTGGAGATAGTCAAAAGTTTGGCACTCTCTTTTGTTTCCTTTAGTTTGTCATAGGTACCAAGGGAAGAAAATACAGAAGCTGATGCATTGGCTAATTTAGGATCATCCTTGAAGATCCCGGAGGATATCAAGATTCCTATTATCCATATCCTGACCCCGGCTATTGAGGATCATGTGGCTATGGAAATAGGAAATGATTCTGCAATAATCCCTAGTGAGGATACTCGATCCCACTCAGGATCAGGATCATGGATCTCACCAATTATGAAATACTTACAACATGGAGAGATTCCTACAGGAGAAAACCCTAGGGCTTTCAAATCTAAGGTATCTCAATTCACAATTATAAATAGTGTGTTGTATAGACGATCTCTTGCAGGACCATACTTGAGATGCATTGAGGATCCTGAAGTCCAAGAAGTTTTAAAAGACTTCCATGAAGGAGATTGTGGAAACCACACTGGGGGCAGGGCGTTATTCTCAAGGATCCTGAGGACAGGATACTACTGGCCAACCATGAAGAGAGATGCTGTGGAGTATGCTAAGAGATGTGATCCTTGTCAGAGGCACAGCAATATCCTTCATCAACCAGCTGAATTATTGCATCCTATATCCTCCTCTTGGCCATTTATGAGATGGGGTATGGATATAGTTGGTAAGCTCCCTAAGGCACCTGGTGGAAAAGTATTCATGCTTGCTATGACGGATTACTTCTCCAAATGGATAGAGGCTGAAGCTTTTGCCCAAGTCAGAGAAAAGGAAGTTATATCCTTCATTAAAAGAAATATTATAACTAGATTTGGAATTCCTTCTGAGATTATATGTGATAATGGTTCCCAATTTATTGGGGGCAGAACCACTAACTTTTGTGACAGCTGGGGGATTAAGATGATAACATCAACACCAGTCCACCCACAAGCTAATGGTCAGGCAGAATCATCCAACAAGATCATCATCAACAATTTGAATAAGAAGCTTGGATCCAAGAAAGGGAAATGGGCAGAAGAACTACCCTATGTGCTTTGGGCTGATAGGACAACCCCTAAAAATGCTACTGGTCAAACACCATTCTCTTTGGTATTTGGGGCAGAATCAGTGATCCCAACAGAAATGGTGGTTCCAACTGCAAGAACAAGTACCCGTGATCCTGAGGAGAATGATGAGAACTTGGCTCAAGACCTGGATACTATTGAAGAAATCAGGGATATGGCTAGGATAAGGATGGCCAGTTATCAGCAAAGAATGGCTGGTGCTTACAACAAAAATGTCAGGATCAGGAGGTTTCAAGTTGGAGATATGGTATTAAGGAAAGCATTTCAGAATACCACCAATCCTGCTGATGGGAAGTTAGCTCCAAAATGGGAAGGCCCTTATTTGATTGAAGCTGAAGCAGGAAAGGGGGCATATAGATTGCTAACCATGGAAGGTGATTTGCTACCAAGAGCTTGGAATGCTGTCCACTTGAAGAAATATTTCATGTGAGCAGGATCCTCATGGCACAGATGATCCTCACGATAGGGATATCCTTAAAGGATCCTCAAAGTATTGGTGATCCTTACTTAGGTAATATCCTAAACTTGAACTATTTCATTTCTTTATTTTCTCATATAAGGATAAGGATCATGTATCCTTTATCCATCTCTCACGTGAGTTTAAGTTTTGAAAGTTCAGGTATCCTTAGCATAACATTGGTTATCCACTGAAGCAATCCGTTCCTTGGGTTTAACCCCAGTTATTTGGGCTTGACCCCAGTTCCGCCTGTAGCGCACGATGATCCTGGTATAGTTCAAGGCAGTGGGACCAGTACTCATTTTAGGGGCTGATAATTCCATTGTACTGGCTATGCTTAGGATCCTACGTATAATGGTAGACGTACCATACATCCGTTCCTAAGGTTTCTAACGTTTTCACGTTAGCTAAGGTTTCTAACGTTTTCACGTTAGCTAAGGCTTTGGCATTTTCATGTCACTAAGTTTGGATAGTCGCCAGTTAGGGCCATACTCCAGTTTACATACGATCCTTGGGCTTGTCCCCAGTTATCCTTGGGCTTGTCCCCAGTTATCCTTGGGCTTGTCCCCAGTTATCCTTGGGCTTGTCCCCAGTTGCTAACTCTTTTATTATGTTGGCTTAGTCCCAAGTTATGCTCTATTTCAGGTTCTTGAAGATAGGCAACTAGGGATCCTTGATCCTTACTTTATTCTAAGGTTTATCTTATAGTTATCCTTATTATGGTTAGGATCCTAACTTGGACCCTCAGGTATGATCCTTAACTATTAAGAATTTTATTCATTATTTATTTGAATAACCCTTATACTTGACAACTGAACTTGTGATTCTTAAACCATATCACTTTTTAGAACTTATCGGTTATGGGATATGTGATCCTTGATCATATCCTAAACTTTTTGGATATCTTTTTTAATTTTTCAAGGCTTGATAAATATAAACAGAATGAACATTACAACAGTTGGAAAGTAAGATATTAACAAGGATAACAACACAAAATAAGCGACAAAAGTTAAGATTTTATTTATTAACAAAAGACTAACCCTTAAAAGGTTGTCAAAATTACCTACCCGAGCATCTACCAGCAAAACGTGGCCCGTCCGCTGGGGTAGGTAAAGGGTGTCCATGATAATAAGTTCAAAAGTAGTGCAGGAATATAAAGGCTGCAGGATCACAATGGCTTCATCCCCCAAACAGAGGATCCCTCCACCAATTGCAATCCTGCCTATTGTCCAAAGGATCATACATGATCCTTAATCCTAAAGCCTATTGTTCAAAGTACAAACCATTAAATTGTTCGACATCACAACCACAAAAAGTTACTACCACCAGATTTAAAAAATTGGGCTCCGGCTACGTCTAGAAATGTCCATCATTGCCCAATCAAGCAGCCTAAACTTTTGCTGCATCACCACCTCCGGCTCCACTTGCTTCACCCGCTTCATCCTTGCTTCCAGCCTCAATTGTCAGGATCTCTTCGGCCTCCTCTTCATCACCCAATTCAGCCAGCCTTGCTTTCCATTCTTCAATTTCCCAGCTGCTTTTGTCGAAGGCAGGATCCTGAGCTTCCAAGGCCATTTGCAGCTTGGTTTTGTACATTGCTATGGCGGCAGAGACTTTGGCATCATCTGTGATCTCCTGCCTTTCATAGTCAAAATTAACCAGCACCTTAGCCATCTCCTGTTTGGTATCCTGGAGTTCCTTCCGAAGATCAGCAAGTGCAAGATCCTTGAGCACGGCAACCTGCTGGAGGTCGGCAATTTTCTTGTCCTGATCCTCAACGTGGCCAACATAATCCTCGATCTCAGAGAATTTCTGCAAAGAGGATAAAGGATAAGGTCAGGATTAAGTGATCCTCAAATCAGCAGGATATACCAGCAGGATATATCAGCAGGATATGTTGACAGGATCTATGAGCAGAGACAATGATCCTTACCTCATTGAAGTACTCGAGGAATTGATGGCGGATTAGAGGCAGACCCTGCAAATCCTCAGCCTCGGAGGCCTTTCTCCTCTTGATTCCCTTTCCTTTGAGGGGTGCCTTGGGGATTGAGGCTGTCGGGCTGGCAGGAACCTTTCTTTTGGAGGATTTGACAGTGGTGAGATCGGTGACACTGAACCTTGAAGCAGCTTTGGCAGATTTTCCAGCACCTACACAACCAAAACAAGATAAGTATCTTTTCTTAATTTACAGTTTACTATTTATTTAAACAAGGATACTTACTTGACATTGTGACAGAGCCTGAGGATACCTCCTGAGAGTCTTGGGTTGTTGTCTTAAAAGTTCTAATTTCAGGATCGAGGTTCCAGAAAGCAGCAAGCCTTTCCCTGGTTGCGGATGTTGTGATGAGATGCGAAACAGAGACAGCTGCATGACACAAGACAAAAGGGGTTAGTGATCCTATCACATGAACAAGACTACCTGGTGATCCTTCTCATGATCCTCCAGCCTACCATGGGTGGACCATGTCTTAGGGAGATCTTTTCCATTTAGAATGGAATCCCTCCTGACAAAGAAGAAGCGACGTTTCCAATCTTTGTCGTTCTTGGTGACTTTGAGAAGAGGATGATCTGCACCAGGTTTTCGCTTGAACAAATAACGGTGGGAACCAAAGGTAGTAAGATCATACAGTTCAGCCAATTCCGACATTCCTAAATCAACACGTTCTTGCTCGATGATCCTCTCTAGGGTATATAAAACCCTCCAAATCATCGGCATGGCTTGGATGTAAGATATGCCGGTCAGGGAAAAGAAGGATTGTGTGAATTCTGGGAAAGGATAGGTGTACCCTATAGTGAATGGAGTAGCTGGAAAGGCAACCCATGTTTCAGAAACATAGTCGCTAAGAACAGTGGGATCAAAGGGTTTGAAGAAGGCACTCGCCGGAAAAAACTGACGGATTTTATCTACTTGTGCATCGTTAAAACAACACCTTTCATTCGCTGAGTCCTTGATGATTTTTTGACTCTTCAAAGGGCTATCCTTTTTGTGATCCTTGCCCGGTGAGCTTCGGAGCATCATTCTTAGAGCGATGGTGATAAAGAAAGAAAAACAGAGTAAGAAAGGTAGAAAGAGAAGAAAGAGATACCTGATTGATCTTCGACTGAGAATATAAAGGGAGTTTCTTTCGAATTTGAATGCATATTGATCCTATCTATATCTCTATTTATAATTATGATTCTGCAGGATTGTCACTTCTGTGACGTCATGATCGCAACGGCTAGTTCTAATTTAACGGCTATATATCCGATAGTTAGTTGCGGATAAGATCAAGAAAACATAACTCGCTAGTTTTACAAATTACTCCTTATATTTTGGGGGCAATTGTTAGGGGAGGATTTTCTAACAATTAGTGATCCTTATTCGTTATCCTAATTAGTGATCCTTACTTCTGTGGCAGGTGGTGATCCTCAGAAGAGCTTCAGGATCAGGATCATGGATCACTTTAAGGATCCTCGTACTGATGATTGTTTACTTATGTTTTGTACTATCTCGCAGGTATAATAAGCTTGACCAAGTCTTGGCGACATTCCTGGAGAATATTCCCAAACTATTCTGCACGTGCTTGGCCAAAAATAGACGTTGTGGAGAACGTGGAGGCATGGCACGAAAGTCGGAAAGTTTGTTAGCTAGTTATTTTCTTATTTTTAAAGGGGTAACGAGCTAGTTAGTAACACTTAGTCATTTCTGAGCTACACACTCTCACATACTCGCACACTCAAAGCTCTCGACGAACATTCATTCGTTTTCACTCACATTTACACGTTACATTCTAGTGATCCTTGTTCCTGGCTCGTTACTATCCAAAGTTGTAAACATTTATTGATTTATTTGAGCTTGGTGATCGGTAGTTTCCATCACCCGGGGTTTTTTGTGCCGGAGATCAACTCTTGATCAAGGGCTTTTTCCCCGTATAAATACTTGTGTTGTTTGTGCAATTTACATTGAAGTGATCCTCATCGCTGTTACACATTTTAAGCATCATTCCCCGAAACAAAGAGTTTGGTTGCAATATCCTCATCAGATTTTTTGACCAAAACAGTTAAGCCCATTCCTGAAATTCCTGATGAAAGCCACAAGATATCTCATTTTGCACCACCTACTTATGAAGCAGAGATACCGAAGAGGTTTCAGACACCAAATTTGGTTGCTCGTGCAAGGGCTTTGGATCCACACTTACCGGATCAGCGTTAAAATGGCTGCTAAGTCTTCCTCCTTACTCTATTACTTCATTTGCTAATCTAGTTAATTTGTTTAATAGCCAATTTTCATGTAGTAGAAAATTTGAACGATTAACTAGTGATCTATATAGGGTAACACAAGGTCAAAATGAATCACTTAGAGATTACATCACTAAGTTTAGTAAAGAATCCTTAGATATCCCTAATTTGGATATAGCTACGGCTGTAGAAGCCTTTAAAATGGGTTTGCTTAGGGATTCAATGTTCTATGATGATCTTGTCATGACCCCTTGCAGGAACTTAGATGAGGAAAGGAAGAGGGCCCTTAGGTTCATCCGTTTAGAGGATGACAAAAGGATCCACGAGAGATTGTCAGGATCCTCAAAGCAAGACAAATAAGGATCCTATCTTAAGGATAATTGATCCAAGCAATACTCCAAGCATGACAACCAGAATGTGCATGCTGTGGAACAAGAGGAAGATGATGAGGATCATCCTCCTATTTCTGAATATTGTTTTTCTGCTGATAATAATGAACTAATCCTTTCTATGCAGAGTTTAGGTGACAAGGTTAGGTGGCCAAGGAAGAATGACAAACCGCCTGCCACCAAAGACGAATCGAAATGGTGTGCTTACCATGGGGATTCTGGTTATCTCACAGATGAGTGCATAGCATTAAGGAAGGAGATAGGTTATCTCTTGAGCAAAGGATACTTGAAGGAATTGCTCGGAAGGAAAAAGTCAAGGATCAAGTATCCTGAGAAAGTTCCTGAAAAAGTTCTTCCTCCACCATCTGATGCTCAAATCATCCATTTCATCTCCGGAGGTTCTCAGCAGCTAAGAGACGTGCAAAGGAAACAAAGATGGATAATGGGGGTAGACCTGTTCGGACCTCCCTCCTTACCCAGCAGAAAGTGATATCATATGATGAGGATAACTGTGCGGACATTCAGGATCCTCATCACGACGGCCATGGATACATGATATGAAGGCAGTCCCCTCAACATATCATCAATGTGTCAAGCTCCTAACTCTATGGGATGTGGTGAAGATAGAAAGTGATCAACAGGAGGCAAAGAACTGTTACACTTCTTCATTGAAGCCAACCTCCAAGGAGCAAGACGTCAAAGATATTCTGTTGAACCCAGAGGATCCTGAATCCAAAATTTTTATAGGATCCGGGATCCTAGACAGTATTGAGCAGGATTTAATATCCTTCTTGAAAAGAAGAAAGTCTACCTTCGCTTGGAAACATGAAGATATGACAGGAGAAAGTTTGCACTCGAAAGAATGCCATTATCCAAGAAGAGCACCAGCCCTGATGAAACCAGAAAATGGAGAATCGTTATCCTTATACTTAGCTATTTCAGCTAAAGCAGTAAGTGTGATCCTAGTTAAGGATCATGAAGGCTCTCAACATCCGGTATACTATGTAAGTAATATTCTACTTGATGCTGAGGCCAGGTACTCTCATTTAGAGAAATTAATTCTTGATTTAATTATGGCTTCTGCTAAACATAGACATTATTTAGAAACTCATACCATTATTGTGAAAACTAACCTTGCTATCAAGAATGTTCTCAGGAAACTTCAAATGTCAGGTAGAATGGCAAAATTGGCAATCAAGTCCCAAGCTTTAGCTGACTTTGTGGCTGATTTCAGTAGTGATCTACAAAGGGAAGCTGAATTAGAAGTTCAACAACTTGAGAAGACCAAGGATCCTTAGACACTCCTCACGGATGGAACTTCAGATGTTAAAGGAGCTAGACAAAGCACACTACTAAAATCGCCACAGGGGGACATTATACCCCGATCCATTGCATGTGAATTCCAAACCACTAATCATGAGACAGCGTATGAGGCCTTGATAGCAGGTTTGCAATTAGCTAATAATATGAGGATCAGGTATCTTCAAGTATATGTAGATTCTCTATCAATTACTAATCATTATAACAGTTCTTACACTGTCAAATGTGAAAAGCTAATCAAGTACATAGAAATAGTCAGGAAACTGGCAGATTCTTTTGCTTTTTTCAGTCTACCACAGATACCCAGGGAAGAAAATGCAGAAGCTGACGCTTTAACTAACCTTGGATCATTCCTAAAGATGCCAGAAGATGTGAAAAATACTCATCACCCATGTTTTAACTCCTGCAGTTGAGGATCACGTAGCCATGGAGATAGTGGAGGATTCTGCAATCATACCTGGTGATCCTGCACAGTCGAATTCAGGATCTTGGATCCTTCCAATCCTAAGATATATACAACATGGAGAGATCCCTACAGGATAAAATCCTAATGCTTTCAAAGTCAAGGAGACTGTGGAAACTACACTGGGGGCAGAGCACTATTTTCAAGGATCCTTAGAACAACATACTATAGGCCTACCACGAAGAAGGATGTTGTGGATTATGCAAAGAAGTGTGATGCTTGTCAAAGACACAGTAGTATTCTACACCAACCAACATAACATCTGCATCCTAAGAAGAAGCTTTTGCTCAAAGTCAGAAAAAAGGAAATGGCCAGTTATCAACAAAGAATGGCTGGAGCATACAACAAGAATGTCAGGATTAGAAGATTTCAAGTTGGTGATTTTGTGCTAAGAAAAGCATTCCAGAACACTACAAATCCTTCTGATGGCAAGCTAGCACCAAAGTGGGAAGACCCCTATCTAATTGAAGCTGAATCAGGAAAGGGGGCATATCATTTGTTAACAATGGATGGTGATCTCCTACCAAGAGCTTGGAATGCTGTTCATCTCAAAAAATACTTTAAGTAAGAAGGATCAGGGATCCTCAGCGATACCGATATTCTGATTAAGGATCCAGGATCCTCAAAGGATATATGATTCTACATTTGGTAACACATTACTTTCATTTTCATTTTTATTCATTTTATACTTATTACTTATCATAAGTTAAAGATGTTAATCAGTTAACATCTATTTTTACAAAGTTTAAGCTTTTGCAGAGTTGTTATCATTTTATAGAAGATTAAAGTGGTTGGCCAACTCTCCAAAGTTTATGGGCTTGTCCCCAGTTTGGGCCTGTCCCCAGTTTCGCCAGTAGCGCACGATGATCCTGGTATAGTTCAAGGCAGTGGGACCAGTACTCGCTCTAGGGGCTGACAATTCCATTGTACTGGCTATACCCAGGATCCTACGTATAATGGTAGACGTACCATACATCCGTTCCTAAGGTTTCTAACGTTTTCACGTTAGCTAAGGTTTCGGCATTTTCATGTCGCTCAAGTTTGGATAGTCGCCAGTGAGGGCCATACTCCAGTTTACATCCGTTTATATGGGCTTGACCCTAGTTTACATCCGTTTATTTGGGCTTGTCCCCAGTTTATTTGGGCTTGTCCCCAGTTTGTTGGGCTTGTCCCTAGTTACTAACTCTTATCTTATATTGGCTTAGTCCCAAGGTGTATCCTATTTCAGGTTTTTGGAGACAAACGACCAAGGATCCTTGATCCTTACCTTCCATTAAGGTTTGTCTTATGGTTATCCTGTTTATAATGATAAAGTTTAGGATCCTAACTTGGATTCTCAGGTATGATCCTTAACTATTTTGATTTTATTCATTATTCATTTGAATAACCCTTATACTTGACAACTGAACTTGTGATTCTTAAACTATATCACTTTTTAGAACTTATCGGTTATGGGATATGTGATCCTTGATCATATCCTAAACTTTTTGGATATCTTTTTTAATTTTTCAAGGCTTGATAAGTATAAACAGAATGAACATTACAACAGTTGGAAAGTAAGATATTAACAAGGATATCAACACAAAATAAGCCAAAAAGTTCAAGTTATTTTATTCACAAAAGGTTAAACCATTTACGGTTGTCAAAATTGCCAACCCACGTTTCTACCAGCAAAACGTGGCCCGTCCACATAGGTTGGCAAAGGGTGTCCATTGTTTACGGGTCTTTGTAGTGCAGAAAATAAAAGACGAAAGGATAACGAGTGGCTTCATCCCCCAAACAGAGGATCCATCCACCACCCATTATCCTGCCTATTGTTCAAGGATCCCTGATCCTTCACCCTAGAAACTACTGTCTAAAGTTATACAAGTTCTGACGATAAGGATCCTTGATCCTAGAAGCTTTACTTTTCATAGTTTGCTTATTTAGCAATAATTTACAAGGATATAGAATCCTAACTTGGATTCTCTGGTATGTTATATTCTAACTTTTTCTAAGCTGTAAGTTGTCTCTTATCCTTTTTGGTTAGGGATCATTGATCCACATTTGTTCGAACACTTCAAGTTTTCTGTTAAAAGTTTTACATTATCATCAGATTTTCAATAACTTTCCAGTTGTTTGGTGATGATATTTTTGAAAATAGAAAGCATACATGAAAAATAAAAAGGGAAGAAACAACTATAGATGTAGCTAAAAAAAGTTTAATCTTATTACCCATTCATTATGTATCAAATCATCTGGCCTGGATTTCACCAGCAAAACCGTGGACCATCCACCCAGGCCGGATAAGGCTATCTAACAGTTAAAGTGTCTATGCAGAAATTAAAGTGCAGGAAGGTTAATAGCAAACGGTGTAGAAGGATTCATTCTCCACGAACGGAAGGATCTTCTGATCTGTAAAGGCATTTGAGGAGTTATCTCTAACTCTATATTTTGCAATGATCATTATAGCAGGTCTTATTAGTGATGACAGGCAGTGTAACGACTAGATACCAGCAGCAACGGCTAGTCCGCTTCTGACGGAAATATGACAGCTGTGAATCCTTATCACAACTGCCATATTGGGGGCAATTGTTAGGGCATGAATTTTATGCTAAGGATCATCTATCCTGAGTCTGGGCATGGATCACGGGTCCTTAATGAATGATGCAGACAGTTTGAGGATCCAAAGTCTGAGGATCACGAGTCTGAGGATCACGCGTCTGAGGATCACGAGTCTAAGGATCAGGATCCTTAACAGAACTTATGTTTTGCACGTTTTTAATGTGTAAATGCAGGTAATGGACGTAGTGGACCACTTCTTTGCTGGAATCTCGTGGAATATGCTTTTAGGCACGTGCATATTGCGGAGATAACCGTTAGTGGTGGTCATGGGTGACTTCCACCTTTTTCGGGAAGTTAGTTAGTTGTTTTTTCTTATCTTTTTAAGGGGAAACAAGCTCAAAAAAGATATAAGTCGTGCAAACCACAGAAAATACACACAATACACGAATTCTCTGCAAACACTTAGCAAAAAACACACACTTACACTAGAAATTCATTGTATCGAGCTTGTTTTCTTCCGAAGTTGTACAAGGATCACTATTGTTTCAGCAATATATTTGGTGATCGGTAGTTTCCATCACCCGAGGTTTTTTATGCCGAAGATCTTCTAAAGATCAAGGGCTTTTTCCTCGTATAAATCTCGGTGTTCATCGTTGATTTCATATACTTGTTGTTCATACAATTAACCAAGCATCATACCTCACAAAATCAGATTTGGTTGCATTATCCTTGTGTGATTTTTTACCAAAACAATTACCGAAGCAATTAAGTGATCAAATTAGTTAAGTGAGGTAGTGTGCTAGAAATGAGTGTCGAAAATATGTTAATCAAGTTAATTGCAAAAACAGTTTCAGGATACGGCTCAGGATATAGCACTATATTTATGATCAAACAATGAGCAAAAAAGTAAAGGTTGACACATGTTGTATGAGGAAAGCCATTGATCAATCTAGATCGCCGGCACAAAACCTCGGGAGCTGACAATCGCAGCTGCCTTGTTCTTCTATTGCTTCAAATATCAGGATACAGTGCAGGATGTGATGCGGATCAACTAGGTGTTACAATGTAATTCGATTACAAGTGTTTGTGTGGAGTGACTGCTGAAAGCTAGAGAGCAAAAGTGTTCGAAAGTGTGTGTGAAAGTTTGCGTGCCTTAATCTGATCTGCCCCATCTATTTATAGTAAAAGAAATATAACAAACTATCCTAATAAACCGGGATCCGGCGAATATTCCCCATTCGAACGTTGTAGACCTAGTCTTTCGGGTTCAATGTCTCTCATATAACAGATACGCCCGAGTCTTGAGGAGAAGAAGTCCATCTGACCGTTAGTAACCCACAGCCTCTAACCTACACGTGGTTAATTTAGTTAACACCAGGATATGGCCCAGGATGATACCAATATCCTAATCCAGTGTCCTGATCACAAGTAAACAACCAAAAGCAGGATATTAGTCAGGATATATATACTCAGAAAATGGCCCATAACAATTGTCCCCAAATATATCTGTTGGTATACCAATCCAACGGATATATTTTAAAAATTCTATCTCGTAGACCGAGGCAATTAAAACGAAACGATGGTTGAGGTGACATTGTGCCGTTTTCAATGCAATATTTACTCTTTACCCCCTATATTCAGCCTATAATTAGCTGAGATATTTCTTCTTGTTAGCATTTCTCTTCAAGCGATTTTCAGGTAATCATTCTTTCCCTCATCCTCTGTTCTTTTTCCTGAATTTCTTTTAGTTTGCTTGATACCCTTCATGGCATCACGGACAAGATCTCATTCGGATGAACCAGTCCCAACCCTCGTGAGTCAAAACCTCATACGAGAACTAGAAAAAGAAATCTGCTGCTTTAACAATGCCGATATCGCTGCCCTCAAGGATTCCGACACCTTTCCCGCTGGAACAGTCATTCGCCCTTTTGATCGGGAGGTCCGATCAGACGTGTCATCAGACGAATGGGTCTGCTTTTTCGCCTACCCCTTTTCTTTGGGACTCCGGTATCCATTTCCACCCTTCATCTCTCGTTTCTTCGACCTCACCGGCCTTAGTTATGCCCAAACTATGCCAATGGCCTGGCGAGTTTTGATGGTGCTAGACCAAATCAAATCTCGCCATTGCCCTGACCTGTGTATTGAAGACCTCCCCATAGCATACCGGTTGAGGTCCCATGGTGATAGCCGTTTTCTTTTGTTCTCTACCTCCAAGAGCCCTTTAGTCCTTAAGGCCACCAAGAACGAAGACCGATGGCGGCGAAAGTTCTTTTTCGTGAAAAGAGACTCTATTGACAAGGGTTTCGATCTGCCGGTTAGATGGTTAACCAAGGGTATGATCTAGGGTTTTAGGAATATCCCCAAATGTATCCTTAAACTATATCCCAGACTTATATCCTGATGTTTTTATGCAGCGAACTTCAAAGATTTAGCACCCCCAGTGCGGAATCCGAGTCCAGGATCAAAGAAATCTACCGACTTCCTGCCAGTGAAAGAACTTTCTCCCTGTCTCTTACAGATTCAAGCCAAAAATCAAGTTCAGAGATGTCTGGTAAGCATATTCTCAGTAATTATATTTATTTATTCAACTAATTATCTTTCAGAGGTATGATGAGTTTAAAAATATCTTCCCTTGTGCAGTACCAGTTGTCAACCTCGAAGGCTTCCAACTTGATGAGTT
The DNA here is from genome assembly GCA_030545235.1 of Helianthus tuberosus. Classification (NCBI taxonomy): domain Eukaryota; kingdom Viridiplantae; phylum Streptophyta; class Magnoliopsida; order Asterales; family Asteraceae; genus Helianthus; species Helianthus tuberosus. Next base: position 7,675,770 of record CM060393.1, read on the forward strand.
GGAGAGTTACTCCAGCCTTATACCTGTCAAACAAGAATCTAAGCCGAAGTCGTCTGCCACACCAAAGCCTACCACTTCAAAGACTACTACCGCTCCTAAAGCTCCTCCGGCATCCAGGACCCGGGCCTCTAGCTCCCGGAAGAGAAAAGAAATGGATTCTCCAGCCGCCTCCGAGACATTCTCTCTCGAGAATCATGGATTTAGTGAAGCCACTTCATTCCTCAAGCAGGTAAAAATTCCTTTCTGATATCCTGAACATGCATGTTAATCATTATCCTGCTCATTTTACATTGATACCTGTGTCTTTAACTGCAGGGCTTGGAACGTCTCATGCACTTGTATGAAGACGCCTGTGGGCTTAATATGATGCTGGAGATTAAGCTCGAAAAAGCTGAAGCCACTATAGCTGATCAAGGAACAATTGCGGCTGCCAAGTCCCAACATTATGAAGACAAATACAAGGCAATGACCCAGGAACACCAAGCTGCCCTCCACAAAGCCAATGAGGATGTTCAAGCCAAACTAGATGCTGCCCTTCTTCAATACCAGCAGGATATGAGTTCATATCGGGACAGTCTCAAAGCATCCGTTGTTATCTCCCTTCTCCAAGCCAGGTTAAGGATGGCTTATGAGGCCAAGAGCTTGGGCTTCGAATGCCCCTCCTGGAATGTGAAGGCTTGGGAAGCGAAACTACAGGATCTTGGAGGTCATCCCGTCGCTCATCCCGCAAAGCATGCTAGTGAAGAGCCTTCTAAGGTGGCAGAGGAAGTGGCCAATGCTGGTGATGATGCCGAGAAGAATCCTGAGGGGGATGCTGGTGCAGATGCTGGGAAAGAAGTTGCTGATCAAGAAGGTGTTTCCCTTTAGGCGGTGAAGAGGGCGATGATGGATTACGTGCCAAGGCCGGAGCCCACTTTTTTAAATTTCATGGTTGTGGTTTGTACAAACGATTTACTTTTCCTGTCATTGAACAATTTACATTTCCCGCACTAGAACAATACGATCACCAAAGGTGGATGGGTCTTGGGTTTCAGGATGAAGCCCTTGGTCATCGGTTAGTATAACCTGTTTTGAATGTCGTAACGGTTGAAGGTGGACAGGTTTCGTTTTGAGATAAAACCTTCAACCGTTATGTAGGTACGGTAAAAACTAATCGTGCTTTTGGCGGATGGGCCTCTGTTTGAGGTGAAACCAAAAGCACAACTTTTGACTTGTTAATAATATAACTACCTCTTGACTTATTTGTTGTCGTCTTTTAGATTTTTGCCATGCGTTACTTAGTTAATTTTGCAAAATATCCTGATCAATATACTCTGTGATATATTATGAAAACCTTTTTCAAATAGAATTTCTAAAAATTCAATTAATTTCAGATAAAACTTCTAAGGGATAAAAGATAACCCACTCTCTAAAACCTGTTTCGACAGCATTCGTTAGATCAGGGTTTTCATTTTCAATTCAAATATTTCAATGAAGTATCCCGAAACATATTTCAAAAACAGATTCCGAAGACATATCCTAAAGATATATCCTTAATCAGAGTTAAAAAATTCATTTAAGGTTCACAAAGGAAAGATCATACCAGGAATTGAGTGTAGCCTTAGTATTAAACTCCAACCCCTTTTGTGGCTTCTCCTACCAAGATGTCCCCAGTTCGATACACTTAGCTCAACTTTGATTCTTTGTGCTTCATACAATTACTTTAGATAGAATGTCCCCTGTGCATGAAATCCTTAAACACTTAGAAAATTTTTGAACAATAGTTCCAATTGTATAGACAATTTTTGTGTTACAGGGGTAAAACCCAAAATATACTGGAGATAAATCCTTCGTATCCTGGGGGAAATCCCAAATTTTCGTGCGCTACAGGCAGGAGTGTATAAACTCCAAGACTTAGAAAGGTGAAAACCTTTAAACCTTAGAGAGTATGAAAATACCCTTTCGTGAGAGAGGGTGATCAATCCTCATATACCTTAAGGATTCAGGATATAGCCAATAGTAACGAAATTGTCAGCCACTTTTACATGAACTGGTCCCGCCACCTTGAACTATTCCTGAATAACTTACGCTCCAGGCGGGGTGTCTAAACCCAATTCGGATGAAAGGTGAATACCTTTAAACCTGTGAAAGGATCAGGATCACTTAGACGTGAGAGAGGGGGCCAATCCTCTAATCTTCCGAAGTATCCTGAGTGTGTATCCTGGTGCTACATCCCGAAGAACATACTGCAAAACAACTGTAAACTAAGGTGGGTGTTAGCCTGGCTAACACCCCTCCGATGCTTAAGTCAGTAACTGGTTCAAAATAGTAAGTGATATTAAAATTTAATAAAAGAGTCAGAATCCATACCGCCCTGAGTCAGAATTTGAATTCCATACTCACTTAAAATAGAGATTTAGATGTATAGCATTCCAGGATCTCGGTAGCATATCTCCCTCCATATTCTTGAGTCGGTATGCTCCTTTTCCTGATTCTGATTCAACCTCATAGGGTCCTTCCCACTTTGGAGCCAACTTTCCATCAGCAGGATTAGTAGTATTCTGAAAAGCTTTTCTTAATACCCAATCTCCAACCTGAAATCTTCTAGTCCTTATATTCTTGTTGTATGCTTTAGATATCCTCTGTTGATATGCTGCCATCCTTAGCCTTGCAGTGTCTCTTGTCTCATCAATAGTATCCAGTTCCGAGCATAGGACTTCAGGATTCTTCTCAGGATCCCTGAGGTTGGATCTCGCTGTAGGTATTACCATTTCTGTCGGAATCACCGCTTCTGCTCCAAACACCAAGGAAAATGGGGTTTGGCCAGTTGCATTCTTCACCATTGTCCTATCAGCCCACAAAACAAAGGGTAATTCTTCTGCCCATCTTCCTTTCTTATCCCCTAGTCTCTTTTTTAAGTTGTTGACAATTATCTTGTTCGAGGATTCTGCTTGTCCATTTGCTTGAGGATGCACCGGAGTAGACGTGATCATTTTAATTCCCCAACTCTTGCAAAAGTCAGTAGTCCTTTTACTTATGAATTGAGATCCATTGTCACAAATTATCTCAGCTGGTACTCCAAACCTAGTCAGGATATTCCTTTTTATGAAGGATACCACTTCTTGATCTCTAACTTGAACAAATGCTTCTGCTTCAACCCACTTGGAGAAATAATCCGTCATTGCCAACATGAAAACCTTTCCTCCTAGAGCTTTTGGAAGCTTTCCCACTATATCCATACCCCATTTCATAAACGGCCAAGGGGAAATGATAGGATACAGCGGTTCAGCAGGCTGATGTAATATGTTACTATGTCTTTGACACGCGTCACATCTTCGAGCATATTCTGTGGCATCTTTTTTCATCGTCAGCCAATAATATCCTGTCCTCAATACTTTTGAGAATAACGACCTGCCTCCAGTATGGTTACCACAATCCCCTTCGTGTATATCCTGAAGCACTTCTTTGGTTTCGGGATCCTCCAAGCACCTCAGATATGGTCCTGCATGAGATTTCTTATACAAAACGTCATTTATAATAGTGAATCATGATACCTTCATTCTAAAGGCTTTAGGATTCTCATTCTTTGGGATGTGTCCTTCCTTGAGATATCTCATAATTGGAGCCGTCCAGGACTTAGGATCCTCCTCGGGATACTCATCATCAGGATCCTGAATATTTATTACTTCCTTATCCTGAGGATTCGTCGCAGGATATAGGATATGTAATATTGGTATTCGGGTTCCTTCCGGTATCCTGACCGATGATCCCAGATTTGCCAAGGCATCAGCTTCAGCATTTTCCTCTCTTGGTACCTGTTCAAGTGTAAAAATATCGAAGTATCCTGCTAATTTTTAAGAATTTCGAGATATTCAGTTAACTTTTCACCTTTTACTGCATAAGATCCATTGAAATGGTTAGTGACCAACAGGGAATCAATATATACTTGTAAACATCTAATATTCATATTTTTAGCCAACTCCAATCCTACAATCAAAGCTTCATATTCTGCTTCATTATTAGTAGCAGGAAATTCACACCTAATAGCCTGGGGTAATATGTCCCCCTGTGGCGATTTTAGTAGTATACCTAGACCTACACCTCTTACGTTAGATGCACCATCAGTATACAATGTCCAGCATTCTAAGTTTTCTCCTAGCTGCTGTACTTCTAAGTCTACTTCATTTTGAATATCACTACCGAAATCAACCACAAAGTCGGCTAAAGCCTGAGACTTTATGGCATTTCTAGGCTCATATACTAAATCATAAGCACTTAATTTTATTGACCACTTAGCCATCCTACCCGACATCTCGGGTTTCCTAAGCACGTTTTTAACAGGATAATTGGTTTTAACATGAATCCTTTGTGTCTCAAAATAATGTCTAAGTTTCGTTGACGCCATAACTAGGGCTAATATCAATTTTTCTAGATGAGAATATCTAGTTTCAGCATCTAATAAACTTTTACTAACATAATAGACAGGATACTGCTGACCTTCAAGATCCTTTACAAGGACAGCACTTACTGCATTCCCTGATACTGCAAGATACAGGGATAATGGTTCACCATTTTCAGGCTTCATCAATAGAGGTGCAGTTGAGAGATATTGCTTCAAATCTTGTAAGGCTGCTTCATGCTTTGCTCCCCATTCGAACTTCTTATTTTTCTTCAGGATATCATAAAATTCCTTGCATTTCTCGGAGGATTTTGAGATGAATCTGTTCAATGCTGCAACTCGCCCTTGTCAATCTATTCCTCTTTTGGTCACCATATATCCTAGAAACTTTCCTGGCCCACTCCAAAATAGCACTTAGCAGGATTTAGTTTCATGTTATACTGATCCAAGATATCAAATGCTCCCTTAATATCCTGGAGGTGATCCTCAGCCTTTTTAGATTTTACCACCATATCATCGATGTATACCTCCATTGTGTCCCCCAGCTTATCTTTGAACATCATGTTCACCAATCTCTGATATGTTGCACCTGCATTTTTCAAACCAAAGGGCATAGCAGTATAACAATAAATACTTGTTGGTGTCATGAAGGCAGTATCCTCCTGGTCCGAAGGCTCCATTTGAATCTGCTGAAATCCTGAGGATGCATCCATGAAGGTTAACATCTCATGCCCGGCAGTAGCATCCACCATTGCATCAATAAGGGGAAGAGGAAATGGGTCTTTAGGATAAGCCTTGTTCAAGTCCGTGTAATCTACACAGACTCACCATTTCCCATTTTTCTTCTGTACCACGACTACATTTTCCAGCCATCTTGGAAACTTGACTTCTCTGATCATTTTGGACTTCAACAATTGTAACACCTCGAAAATTTACGTCCTATAATGTATTGACACGTGTCATAGGGTTGAACGTGTGAAAGAATGTTCTTGAAGGACTAAAGTTGACAAACAATGAAATTGTGTAAATGTAAGGGTTCAAAGTGTCAACAATGAATAAATATACTTTACAATAACCCTACATGATGTTTGTAACCTTAAACAAATGGATCATGGATCATACGAAGCGAATTGTGAAAGAAAGTGAGAGATTACAAACTACAGGGGTTAAATGTGTCAACATGTTAAGATATACCTCTGAGTGACCTTTTAGCAAACCCGAAGCCTTGTAACGATTATTTATGCTCACTAGAATGCACCATATAAATTTCACCAAGTTTCTTTACCGTATGAGAAAGTTATGATAAAATTCGTGTGTGAGGGTTAGAATCGTCAACATTGAAAATTAGGGCTTTTCGGGTGATCACAAAGTTACCCGAGGACTTTACAAAGTAGGTATAAGTATTAAAGCCCCCATATGTTAATATTAAAGCCTCATAATGCAAGAATTGAAGCGAAAGCGATGTTTAGGAGGACCAGGGATCAAAAGTGCAAAAATGAGAAGCTGATGTCAAGCTTGCGCATCGCAGCACTACGGACCTTACGGTTCTAAGAAGCCTTGCGCATCGCAGGACTTAAACCCTTACGATGCGCAAGCAGTGCCCAGCGACAGAAAAACCCACAGGTGGCTGTTTTCACCTTGTAACCGACTTTAAACTCAGGTTTTCGATTCTATGGGCTTCCTATACGGGTATATAGGCTGTAGATGACACATGTAAACATCCATGATCAATGGTAGGTCCATTTGGCATCAATCTAAGAAGAACTAAGTTACTATATAAAGCTCATGTTGCAACATGCAACCACACTTCAACTTCTGATAAATTCTGGAGCATAAGGACCTGATACAAGACTTCCTAATCATCCATTAGTCACTTGTAAGTACCCTTGACCCTTCTAAATTAAGTTATGCTTAGTTTATAGCCTAGAAGTCAAACCGTCGTAACTACGGTTTGACTTAGCGATAAATCACAAACGGTCCAGGGATTTGTCGAAACGAAAGTTGTTATAAGTTGGTAATTATGTGGGCTTTAAACCCTTAAAAGGGCACCCACTGATTCCAATCCTAACTAGGTCATTTGTCGAGTCAAACATTGTCCGAAAAAGTCAACAGAAATGCTAAACTTTGATTAACACGCGATTAGCATTGTAAAAGGCGTGTAACCTATTTTATCATTCATATAACTTGATAATAAGTATAAAAACTTGTCTAAACTTGTTTGATTCGACAACTTTCTGTTTTGAACCGATTCGGAGCCGAAAGTCGCATAGTTTGACTTTTTGCTTTGACCTCGATTCTGACCCGATTTATATAGGTTTAGACATGCCTTAAAGTTCCATTAAGACCTAGTTACATGTTGGTATAACCCTCTGCGTTTATACCACTTGAAACCTCGATTGTCCGACGTTTCCGTTAATTGCCTAAATAGTGACCATAATGCCCTTATGACCATACAACGAGAATTTTGGAAATGTGAAAGTACAATAATCTTAGTTACTGATTATTAAACATGTCTGTAAATTTTCACATCAATCGGAGGTCTAGATTAGGAGTTATGCTTAATGACGTAATTATAACGATTCTTAGTAATTAAACGGCGTCATTAGCATAAAGCCTATCTAAACCCAATTTTTGACACCAAACCTTTTACCCACTGATGTTAAATAATATTTTGGGATTTTTGAAGATTTTTAATTATTTTTAAACTGATCATAAGCTAGGATTAGTGCCTTGATTCGGTAAATACCGAATATACCCTTTTCGGCCATAAAATGAGTTTTACGAATCCTTTTGATGCCAATCCAATTGCTACTGATTTTAAATAATAAATGTAGTGTTTTGAACCTGTTGAACTGACCTGGAAACTCAGAATCCTATTTTAACCCGTACGTCGCTTAAAACGGCGTTATACGCGTATTATACGTATAGTTTGGGTTTAAAACCATTTTGACACATAAGGATTATTACCAACTAATATAATCTGTTAAAAATAAGTTGTTTACTGATTAACTCAGACCCGAACATCAGAATTACAAATAATTCCTTTTATAATCTTTAAAATGACCAAAATACCCCTACGGGGCTTAATATGAGATTAAACTCGTTTTGGGCATAATGGAAGATATCCTACTGATATCACAACATATTTAAGGCATGTTAACTTAGGAAACCTGTTTAGGACTCTTATGGTTACCCGTTACGCTTTATGCGCGTTCGGTTCGGTTTATGTAACTAGTTTACATAAATTAGCCGAAACGGGTCAAACCTTATCGGTTTTATCTCAAAATCCAGAATGTGTATTATATACCCATATTAAGCAAGTCTTCAAACTTGTCGGGTCTAAATCACATTCTATCCGGTCTTCGCTTAATCGTGCGTACGAACCGTATCTTTAAAACTAACCGGTCTAAGCTTAAGCTTAACTAAAGACCCGTTAGGATTCTAATAGGTTATTATAAACCTTCGTTCCAGATTAGGAGAACCGGTAAAAGATACTTGCACTCGCTAATTTTGATTTATACTTGCTCAGGTAAATACTCTTAACTTATTTTCCCTATACGGGCTTGGGGTACGGTATATAAAATACCGCTTGGTCGGGCATTTCGACCTTAATCATTTTGGGGGTTAAGTATTATCGAGATGACCGTTTAAATTGTTTTGTTTGCTTAAAGCCTTTGGGAGGTTAATGACCATGTCCCGGATATCCCTGGCATCATTTTACGAAATGGCCACGACCTTAGCACACAGGTGTAGGCGTACACCTGTCAGTGTCTCATTTACATAATGTGGTGTGTCTATTGATCTTTAACCCGGCTCGATCCAGCTACTGAACGCATAAGTAACATGTAAATCTTTTACGAGTATTATATTCAAATAATTATCCCAAGTTACAAAATATTATTTGTGCCTTGTGCCTTAAATGCATTTTCTTAAACTCTTTTCAAAATGAGTCGGTTGATTGTATTTACCAGTGTAAACTGACGTATTTTCTTAAAAGGTTAAGTGCAGGTACTACGCGTAATAGGCTGGCTTTTCTCCTAGCATCCACAATAAGTCTCGCAAGCTTGGATGTCATAGACTGTTGAACACTGTTTCCTTTTATTTTGATAAACCTGTGGATTTATATTCAACTACTTGTGATACTTAATTTTACAATATTGTTTGGTTGAAATAAATCTATACGTTGCTTCCGCTTTGCATTTAAATATTGTGTTGTTTGACTATTGTGTTGCCAACCACGTCACGATACTCCCCTACCGGGCCCACCGGTGACACGTGGAAATCCGGGGTGTGACAGGTTGGTATCAGAGCCAACATTGAGTGAATTAAACGCTAGCCTTTTGTGTTTAATCTCAATGACACAATTGCACATTCCTAAATCTTCGAGTCTAGACAAAGAACTTAGGAATAATCCAAAATGTTTTATTTTAATTTTAATTTTGTCCTTTATATTTTTCCTTGTTGTTACCTTTGTTTATATTAGCAGGTTTAACAATGCCGCCAAGATTCAGGCGAGGAGATCGAGGAAAAGGGCCAATCAGCGCCCCTAACGACCACAAGGCCGGGCCTTCGCGCCGGCGAACTCCTTCTTCTACAAGGAGTATAGATCCGCGAGAACCTTGGAGGATCTATGAGGAGCCTGCCAGACAATCTACGTCGCATAGCTCAACGCCTCAATATCACCATTCCTTTGGGCCTCAGTCTGAGAATGAGCCCAACAACCCGCAACCTTCGTACATACCGCTACAGCGATCTTTATCGCACAATTCCTTTGGAGACCCTACTCCTGTTTTTCAGGGCCGGTTTAACCCGGCAGAATACCTACCAGAACCAGTGGGCTTTAATCCACTAGGACCGGAGGATCACTTTTCTGGTGATCAAGCGATGGATATGGACGAGGACACAGATCCCGTTGAGGCTTCAACCGGAACCCCGAACCATCCTTTTGTGATCTCTGATGGTTCATCTTTCCACGGATCACCATACCAAGGTCCGGATAGTCTCCAGGCACGGTTTGATGGGTGTGAGTGGTACTATACACCATCTTATCATTCATCGCCTCACCAGCAACAGCAGCAGCAAGATCCCTCTGGGGATCCACCTTTCGTGGCAGTCACGCCACCGCCACCACCGCCGCCAGTTCATTTAGCGCCTCCAGAACCACCAAGACGAAGGAGGACTGGCGCACGGATATCAGCACGAGGAGTGGATTTTCGTCTCAGCTCCCCTCAACACTCTAGTGGCAGCCACTACCCGCCACTATATGAAGAACCACAGGAGGGTGGACCTTCAGTTCCGGTGTCGGAGGTGAATTCGGCACCGGTGGCACCGCAATCACCGGGTTTTGGCAACCCTATCCCTGCTTATACTGCTCCGGCAGCTTATAATCCATTCGGACCGCCAGCATACTCTACCTATAACTATGCAGAGGATCCTTACCAAGTGGCATCAAACTACTATGCCCAAAACCCTGAGGGACCATATGGAACCCCTTGGGGAATGGGACACCCAGCTCGTGGGTATCAAGTACCTACTCAGCCGCCATTTCAGTACCAGCCACCACGGTTTTCCCCACCAGAGCAGGAGGATCTCCGTCAAAGACTGGGCAGGGTTGAGCGAGACCTCGAGAAAGAGCGTAGGAAGAATCAGGGATTCATGAGTGGCTTGGCAGATTTGCTAAAGGGAAAGAAGAAACGGGATCGTTAAATCCCAATATGTATTATTGTATTTCCTTGTTTAAATCAAGTCCCTACGTGGACATTTATTTATGTGTGTATGTAGTCCCTGCATGGACATCTATCTTTGTACTTAGTCCCTATGAGGACTTGTCTTTATTAGTCCCTGCATGGACATTTATTTTTGCAAACAGTCCCTGCGAGGACCTGTATTGCCGGTATAGCTCCTGTCTGGGCAAATGTTCTGTAAAAGTCCCGTTTAGGGCAAGGTGTACTACTTATTAAGTTAATGGAATGTAAGTTTATAAATTTCATCTTTGCTATGTTATGCGTGATTAAATTATATATGAAATAAATAAATCGGAATCATTCCTTTTCAAAAATCTATCTGCCTATTTTAATTTTTAATTAAGGATCTTAAAGGTATAACCTAGCCTACATGTCATTTTAAGACCTGGCCCAGATGGTAAAACCAGTTAAAAAGATTCAAATCTCAGTTAACATCTGAAAACATGTTAACACTCCTGGCAGACATGATTCGTTAAAATCACACGTATTATTAATATATAGGGATCTTTTCAAAGATTCCTAACCCAACTAAATGATCTCTGAATCATGGGTTAAATCATCAATAAATATGATCAGTTCTTTTTACCATCCATTGGTAATCGAATGCCTTCGGGCCCTTCTCATTTTCATATGAGACAAAAGACAGTAATAGTCTATGACCCTGTCTGATAAAGGTAATGAACTATGTTCAAACCTTAAAAGCCTTGATTCTTTGAAATCATAGCTTACGATTTAAATTGTCCCTGTGACTAGGCCTTATGGGCAAATAAAACTGTTATTGTTTTAATAATTAGGATAAATTATAATAAAAATCCTAAATAAATGTGAGTAATAAATTAACCATATATGGTCTACGTTTACCACGGTTAATAAATTGCCATAAAAGACAATTTTATAATAAACTCACCAATAAATTATTGTCGATATGTTACAGTTCAAGCTACATGGCAGACTCAAACGAGGTCAACAGTCACCCAGGGATAGTGCATGATAATGCCCGAGTAAATGTAGCGGGTGCAGAATTACAGGCAATGATAGATAATGCCGTAAATCGAGCTATGGATAGACAGCTCCATGAATCCGGTGGTACCCATACAAGGACCCAATCTGCACCACTCTAGAACACCCTCCAGGACCCACACTGCCCACAACAGTAATTCTCACCACTCGTCAAACTGAAGGAGTGTTCCATCCCAAGGAGTCATACAGAATCAAGAACCCCGTAATAAGGGTTGCTCCTATAAGTATTTCGTCTCGTGCAAACCCAGGGACTTTACTGGGGAAAAAGGAGCAGTAGATTGCATGACTTGGTTGGACGAGATGGATACGGTTGTGGATATCAGTTGTTGCCATAATAGGGATATTGTGAAGTTTGTGTCACAGTCTTTCAAGGGAGAAGCATTAGCTTGGTGGAAATCTTTGATCCAAGCTACGGGGAAAATCCCGTTGTACAATATGACCTGGGAAAAGTTCATTGTGCTGATCAAGGAAAACTACTGCCCTCAACACGAGGTTGAGAAAATTGAATCTGACTTCTTGTCATTGGTCATGAGAAACCTAGACTGTCAGGCCTACCTTACTAGTTTCAACACCTTGTCAAGGTTGGTTCCATATTTGGTAACCCTGGAACCCAAACGTATAGCTCGTTTTATCGAGGGTTTGGCCCCGGAGATCAAGGCAAGTGTGAAGGCCTCCAGACCAGCTACTTTTCGGTCTGTAGCAGACATATCATTGTCTCTTACCTTGGATGCGGTCAGGCTGAAATCGCAGAGGAACACCGATACCAAAAAGAGGAAGCGTGAGGATGACGACTCACGACGTTCAGACAAGAAGCAGAAGGGAAACAATGACCACAAGAAGGGGTTAGGATTTAGGAAGGATGGTTAGCAGTCGGGTGAAAAACCCAGATGCAAAATCTGCAAAAGACAACACTTCGGAAAGTGCAGGTATGAATCAAACTCGAATTCACAATCGAAATCTTTTGCATGTGGGTTGTGCAAGTCCAAGGAACACAAAACCTTGGATTGCAAAAAGATGAAAGATGCGACCTGCTATGGTTGCAATGAAAAGGGGCACATCAAGACCAATTGCCCAAAATACGCCAAGAAGCCTGAAGAGGCTAAGAAGACCAATGCTAGGGTCTTCAGGATGGATGCTAACGAAGCCGTCAAGGATGACAATGTGATAACAGGTACCTTCCTCGTAAATGATGTTTATGCGAAAGTATTATTTGATTCAGGCGCTGATAAGTCGTTCGTAGATAATAAGTTTTGTGAATTATTGAAACTACCTGTTAAGAACTTAAGTGTGAAGTATGAGGTGGAACTAGCAGATGGTACTTTAGAAACCGCCTCAACATTGTTAGATGGATGTTTCATATCCATTAAGAACCACTCTTTTCCTTTGTCCCTACTTCCTTTAAAACTAGCCGGTTTCGACATAGTTTTGGGTATGGACTGGTTATCTCATAACCAGGCCCAGATTGTTTGCAATAAGAAGGGTTGTGTCATCTACATGGCACAAGTGATTATTGATGAGCCGAAGCCCAAGATTGGGGATATTCCCGTCGTTTCTGAATACCCGGAAGTTTTTCCTGAAGAACTACCTGGTTTGCCACCAGATAGGCAAGTCGAATTCAGAATTGACATTATTCCTGGATCAGCACCGGTAGCAAGGGCGCCTTATAGGTTGGCACCAACAGATATGAAGGAATTGAGAACGCAGCTAGATGATTTGCTAGCCAAAGGTTTCATCAAGCCTAGTTCGTCTCCTTGGGGAGCACCAGTTTTATTTGTCAAGAAGAAGGATGGATCGATGCGTCTGTGCATCGACTACCGTGAGCTTAATAAAGTCACCATCAAGAATAGGTATCCTTTGCCCAGAATCGATGATCTGTTCGATCAACTTCAAGGGGCAAGTTTCTTCTCTAAGATTGACTTAAGGTCAGGCTATAACCCACTGAAGGTTCGAGATGAAGACGTACACAAGACTACATTTAGGACTCGTTATGGTCATTACGAGTTCCTAGTGATGCCTTTTGGGCTCACTAATGCACCGGCCGCATTCATGGATCTCATGAATCGCGTCTGCAAGCCTTACATGGATAAATTTGTCATCGTTTTCATCGATGATATCCTCATCTACTCGAAGAACCAAGCTGACCATGAGAAGCATCTTCACTGCATTTTGGAACTACTTCATAAAGAAAAGCTCTATGCCAAGTTCTCGAAGTGTGAATTCTGGCTTCGAGCAGTCCAATTTCTTGGACATGTTGTTAGTGAGCGTGGCATCCAAGTAGATCCCGCTAAAGTTGAAGCTGTCATGAATTGGCACGAGCCAAAGACGCCTACAGAAATTCGTAGCTTCCTAGGTTTGGCAGGATATTATAGGCGATTCATTGAAAACTTCTCAAGGATTGCTGCACCCTTGACTTCGCTGACACGTAAGAAGATTAAGTTTGACTGGGGTCCTAAGCAGCAAGAATCCTTCGATATTCTGAAACAAAAGTTGAGCAATGCTCCAGTACTGACATTGCCTGATGGAATCGAGGAGTTTGTAGTTTACTATGATGCATCACACACCGGGATGGGATGTGTGCTTATGCAAAAAGGCAAAGTTATTGCCTATGCTTCACGCCAGTTAAAAGTGCACGAAAAGAATTACACCACCCATGACTTGGAATTGGGTGCCGCTGTATTCGCACTAAAACTGTGGAGGCATTACTTATATGGAATCAAATGTGTGATCTATTCAGATCACAAGAGCCTTCAACATCTGTTCAATCAGAAGGACTTGAACATGAGGCAACGCCGTTGGATGGAAACTCTTAATGATTACGATTGTGAAATAAGATACCATCCCGGCAAGGCGAATGTAGTCGCCGATGCCTTGAGTCGGAAAGAGAAGATAAAACCCATCCGAATCAATGCCAAGCGCATGGAAATAAAGAACAATTTGATTAAAAGGTTGTTAGCTGCACAGAAGGAAGCTGTGTTGGAAGCTAACTATCCTAACGAAAAGCTAGGAGTAACTGAGGAGCAGTTATCTCTTAGTAAGGATGGAATTCTTAGATTGAATGGACGAATATGGGTTCCAATTTATGGAGGACTCCGAGATGTTATCCTCCAGGAAGCCCATAGCTCTAAATACTCCGTTCATCCTGGAGCTGATAAAATGTACCAGGATCTAAGGGAAAATTATTGGTGGATAGGCTTGAAAAAGTCTGTAGCTACCTATGTAGCTAAATGCTTGACGTGTGCGCAAGTCAAGGCAGAACATCAAAAGCCGTCAGGTTTGCTACAACAGCCTGAACTTCCTACTTGGAAGTGGGAAATGGTAACTATGGATTTTATTACCAAGTTACCTAAGACAAGGAAAGGAAATGACACCATCTGGGTGATAGTTGACCAACTGACTAAGTCAGCACATTTCCTACCCATTAAGGAGACCTACAGCTCCGATATGTTAGCCCAAATGTACGTGGATAAGATTGTAGCTTTACATGGCATACCTGTGTCTATTATCTCTGACCGAGATACTAGATACACATCACATTTTTGGAAAAGCTTCCAACAATCTTTGGGCACACGTTTGAACTTTAGTACGGCTTACCATCCTCAGACAGACGGTCAGAGTGAGCGTACTATTCAAACGTTGGAAGACACGCTTCGTGCATGTGCAATTGACTTGGGTGGTAGCTGGGATAAGCACCTACCATTAGTCGAATTCTCCTACAATAATAGCTACCATACCAGCATTAAGGCTGCGCCTTTTGAGGCATTATACGGTAGAAAGTGTAGATCGCCCATTTGTTGGGCAGAAGTTGGAGATGTCCAATTATCAGGACTAGAGATAGTCTTTGAAACGACGGACAAGGTTGTCCAGATTCATGACCGTCTCAAAGCTGCCCGTGATAGGCAGAAGAGCTATGCAGATCCAAAGCGTAAAGCTTTTCACTTTGATGTAGGTGACAAAGTACTGCTTAAAGTATCACCCTGGAAGGGGGTGATGCGATTTGGTAAGAAAGGCAAGCTATGCCCGAGATACATAGGACCTTTCGAGGTTATTGAACGTGTCGGGTCAGTTGCCTATAAGTAAAACTTACCTGAAGAGCTCACTAGTATACATAATGTGTTCCACATCTGCAATCTGAAGAAGTGTTTCGCTGACGAATCACTGGTTATACCACATACAGATGTGCATATAGACGAGAGCTTGAAATTTGTGGAAAAACCTTTGTCGATTGAGGATCGACAGGTTAAAAAGCTTCGAAGGAAGCATGTACCGATTGTAAAGGTCAAATGGGATGCCCGTAGGGGTCCCGAATACACATGGGAGGTAGAGTCCACTATGAAAGAGAAATACCCTCATTTATTTCAGTAAATCTCGAGGTCGAGATTTCTTTTAAGGGGGTGAGGATGTAACACCTCGAAAATTTACGTCCTATAATGTATTGACACGTGTCATAGGGTTGAACGTGTGAAAGAATGTTCTTGAAGGACTAAAGTTGACAAACAATGAAACTGTGTAAATGTAAGGGTTCAAAGTGTCAACAATGAATAAATATACTTTACAATAACCCTACATGATGTTTGTAACCTTAAACGAATGGATCAAGGATCATACGAAGCGAATTGTGAAAGAAAGTGAGAGATTACAAACTACAGGGGTTAAATGTGTCAACATGTTAAGATATACCTCTGAGTGACCTTTTAGCAGATCCGAAGCCTTGTAACGATTATTTATGCTCACTAGAATGCACCATATAAATTTCACCAAGTTTCGTTACCGTATGAGAAAGTTATGATAAAATTCGTGTGTGAGGGTTAGAATCGTCAACATTGAAAATTAGGGCTTTTCGGGTGATCACAAAGTTACCCGAGGACTTTACAAAGTAGGTATAAGTATTAAAGCCCCCATATGTTAATATTAAAGCCTCATAATGCAAGAATTGAAGCGAAAGCGATGTTTAGGAGGACCAGTGATCAAAAGTGCAAAAATGAGAAGCTGATGTCAAGCTTGCGCATCGCAGCACTACGGACCTTACGGTTCGTAAGAAGCCTTGCGCATCGCAGGACTTAAACCCTTACGATGCGCAAGCAGTGCCCAGCAACAGAAAAACCCACAGGTGGCTGTTTTCACCTTGTAACCGACTTTAAACTCAGGTTTTCGATTCTATGGGCTTCCTATACTGGTATATAGGCTGTAGATGACACATGTAAACATCCATGATCAATGGTAGGTCCATTTGGCATCAATCTAAGAAGAACTAAGTTACTATATAAAGCTCATGTTGCAACATGCAACCACACTTCAACTTCTGATAAATTCTGGAGCATAAGGACCTGATACAAGACTTCCTAATCATCCATTAGTCACTTGTAAGTACCCTTGACCCTTCTAAATTAAGTTATGCTTAGTTTATAGTCTAGAAGTCAAACCGTCGTAACTACGGTTTGACTTAGCGATAAATCACAAACGGTCCAGGGATTTGTCGAAACGAAAGTTGTTATAAGTTGGTAATTATGTGGGCTTTAAACCCTTAAAAGGGCACCCACTGATTCCAATCCTAACTAGGTCATTTGTCGAGTCAAACATTGTCCGAAAAAGTCAACAGAAATGCTAAACTTTGATTAACACGGGATTAGCATTGTAAAAGGCGTGTAACCTATTTTATCATTCATATAACTTGATAATAAGTATAAAAACTTGTCTAAACTTGTTTGATTCGACAACTTTATGTTTTGAACCGATTCGGAGCCGAAAGTCGCATAGTTTGACTTTCTGCTTTGACCTCGATTCTGACCCGATTTATATAGGTTTAGACATGCCTTAAAGTTCCATTAGGACCTAGTTACATGTTGGTATAACCCTCTGCGTTTATACCACTTGAAACCTCGATTGTCCGACGTTTCCGTTAATTGCCTAAATAGTGACCATAATGCCCTTATGACCATACAACGAGAATTTTGGAAATGTGAAAGTACAATAATCTTAGTTACTGATTATTAAACATGTCTGTAAATTTTCACATCAATCGGAGGTCTAGATTAGGAGTTATGCTTAATGACGTAATTATAACGATTCTTAGTAATTAAACGGCGTCATTAGCATAAAGCCTATCTAAACCCAATTTTTGACACCAAACCTTTTACCCACTGATGTTAAATAATATTTTGGGATTTTTGAAGATTTTTAATTATTTTTAAACTGATCATAAGCTAGGATTAGTGCCTTGATTCGGTAAATACCGAATATACCCTTTTCGGCCATAAAATGAGTTTTACGAATCCTTTTGATGCCAATCCAATTGCTACTGATTTTAAATAATAAATGTAGTGTTTTGAACCTGTTGAACTGACCTGGAAACTCAGAATCCTATTTTAACCCGTACGTCGCTTAAAACGGCGTTATACGCGTATTATACGTATAGTTTGGGTTTAAAACCATTTTGACCCATAAGGATTATTACCAACTAATATAATCTGTTAAAAATAAGTTGTTTACTGATTAAATCAGACCCGAACATCAGAATTACAAATAATTCCTTTTATAATCTTTAAAATGACCAAAATACCCCTACGGGGCTTAATATGAGATTAAACTCGTTTTGGGCATAATGGAAGATATCCTACTGATATCACAACATATTTAAGGCATGTTAACTTAGGAAACCTGTTTAGGACTCTTATGGTTACCCGTTACGCTTTATGCGCGTTCGGTTCGGTTTATGTAACTAGTTTACATAAATTAGCCGAAACGGGTCAAACCTTATCGGTTTTATCTCAAAATCCAGAATGTGTATTATATACCCATATTAAGCAAGTCTTCAAACTTGTCGGGTCTAAATCACATTCTATCCGGTCTTCGCTTAATCGTGCGTACGAACCGTATCTTTAAAACTAACCGGTCTAAGCTTAAGCTTAACTAAAGACCCGTTAGGATTCTAATAGGTTATTATAAACCTTCGTTCCAGATTAGGAGAACCGGTAAAAGATACTTGCACTCGCTGATTTTGATTTATACTTGCTCAGGTAAATACTCTTAACTTATTTTCCCTATACGGGCTTGGGGTACGGTATATAAAATACCGCTTGGTCGGGCATTTCGACCTTAATCGTTTTGGGGGTTAAGTATTATCAAGATGACCGTTTAAATTGTTTTGTTTGCTTAAAGCCTTTGGGAGGTTAATGACCATGTCCCGGATATCCCTGGCATCATTTTACGAAATGGCCACGACCTTAGCACACAGGTGTAGGCGTACACCTGTCAGTGTCTCATTTACATAATGTGGTGTGTCTATTGATCTTTAACCCGGCTCGATCCGGCTACTGAACGCATAAGTAACATGTAAATCTTTTACGAGTATTATATTTAAATAATTATCCCAAGTTACAAAATATTATTTGTGCCTTGTGCCTTAAATGCATTTTCTTAAACTCTTTTCAAAATGAGTCGGTTGATTGTATTTACCAGTGTAAACTGACGTATTTTCTTAAAAGGTTAAGTGTAGGTACTACGCGTAATAGGCTGGCTTTTCTCCTAGCATCCACAATAAGTCTCGCAAGCTTGGATGTCATAGACTGTTGAACACTTTTCCTTTTATTTTGATAAACCTGTGGATTTATATTCAACTACTTGTGATACTTAATATTACAATATTGTTTGGTTGAAATAAATCTATACGTTGCTTCCGCTTTGCATTTAAATATTGTGTTGTTTGACTATTGTGTTGCCAACCACGTCACGATACTCCCCTACCGGGCCCACCGGTGACACGTGGAAATCCGGGGTGTGACAACAATCTTTCAACTTCCTCTTGTATGATTGTATTTCATTCAGGAGCAAACTTCCTTCTTTTTTGCTGAACAGGCTTGAATGACCTGTCAATTCCAAGCTTGTGAGTAATAATGTCTTTGGATATACCTGTCATATCCTCATGCTTCCATGCAAATGTTGACATCCTGCACTTCAAAAAGTTAGTTAATTGTTCTTCAATATCCTGAGGGATATTGGTCCCTACGAGCACCGAGATATCAGGATTATCCTGATCCAGGATAACTTTCTTCATATCATGCTCTGAAGCCTCCACGATATCCTAGGCCCGCATCTTTAATTGCTATGCTGTATTAGGCTTGGTTGAGGATTTCATTGAGGATGAGTAGCATTCCTTCACCTCCTGCTGATCACTATCAACTTTGACGACCCCCCAAGGGGTAGGGATCTTGATGCACTGGTGATAAGTCGATGGCACAGCCTTCATGTCATGGATCCATGGCCTGCCTAGTATGATGTTATAGCAGGATAGGGAGTCCATCACACAGAAGCGTTGTATCGAGTTGACCCCTTCAACATATACTGGTAACTTTATCTCCCCTACGGTATTCCTAGCTTCTCCACTGAAACCAACGAGGACAATGGACTTCGAAGTAATGTCCATCGGAGATACATTCATCCTCTTCAATGTTTCCAGCTGAATTATGTTGACAGAGCTACCATTGTCCACCAATATTCTGCGTACAAAATGGTTAGCAACATACAATGTTATTACAAGAGCATCATGGTGAGGATCCTGCACAGTATCCCTGTCATCACTGTCGAAAGTGATCACTTTATCAGTTGTAAGGGTGGTCATCCTGGCTGGTTTGTCTCCCCTTTCAGTCTTAGCCTCCTTTGCATGTCTCTTGGCCGCAGAATACGAAGTCCCACAAATGTCGGATCCTCCTGAAATAAAGTTAATTATTTTGGCATCTGTTGGGGGTGATGCTGCTCGTTCAGGATCCTTCTCAGGATCCTGCCCTTTATTCTTCTTTCTTCCCAGCAAATCCTTCAGATATATCTTGCTCAATAGGTAGCTTATTTCTTTTCTTAGAGCAATGCAATCCTCAGTCACATGTCCGAAATCTTCATGGAAGGCACACCATTTGGATTTATCCTTCCAATCAGCTTTTTGTTGATTCTTTCGATGCCACCTAGCTTTGTCTCCTAAACCCTGCATAGCACCCATTAACTCAGGTATATTAACAGAAAAGCAATATTCAGATAATTCAGGATATTCTTCAGGATCCTCGTTTTCAACAGCATTCACTTTCTTGTTATCATTTCTGGCATATGGCTTGGAGTGATATGGTTTATACGAGGATTCTGATTTCCTATTGGTTGATTCGTAGGTTGAGGTGGAATTCATCCTCTCTTGTATCTTTTTGTCATCTTCCACGCGAATATATCTTAAGGCCCTGTTACGAGCTTCGTCCAGATTCCTGCAGGGATTCATTACAAGATCCTGATAAAACTGAGAATCCTTTTGTAACCGCATCTTAAAAGCCTGCACAGCGGTCGCAAAATCAAGATGTGGGATATCCAAGGATTCTTGACTAAACTTGTTCACATAATCCCTCAAGGATTCCTGAGGTCCTTGAGTTATCCTGTAAAGATCACTGGTTAGTTTCTCAAAACTCCGGCTGCAAGAAAACTGACTATTAAATAAATTAACCAAATGAGCAAACGAAGTAATTGAGTGAGGAGGAACATTTAACAGCCATTTTAAGGCTGATCCTGTTAGGTTAGATCCGAATCCCTTGCACAAGCATGCTTCCTTGAGCTCCGGAGGGATAGGGTTAATCTCCATTCTTTCCCTATACTGAGCAATATGCTCTTCAGGATCCGTAGTCCCATCATAGAGCTTCATGTTGGGGGTTTGAAATCTCTTTGGGATTTCAGCATCACAGATGGGATATGCAAAGCGGGATATCCTGTGGCTGTCTTGGGATACTTCCGAAATTGGCTGAACCACTCCAGGTACACTGGATATCATGTCCTTCAATTTCTGAAGCTCCCTAGTAAATGTTGACGTCATACCTGCATCCTGCAAAGACCCATTATTGTTAGTAGCAAGAGTATTATTATTTGACATGTTACCGGTCTGAGGATTCTGGCCATATCCTGAAGCATATCCTGAGCTCCTCACAGTTGACATCCTGATCGAGGAGGGTATCTCAGGAATATGGTTCTGAGAATGGCTTGGCAAGATATTCCCCCAGTTATCTTCAGTGTAAACTGCAGAACTGAAGTTCAAAGCTCTAGGCTGCAAAGGAGTGACAGTTTCTTCAGCAGGTTTACTTGGGCCGGATTTCAAGAGTTGTATCTCTCTCATCAGCATCTATTAGTTTCCTGCTGCTGCCTCATCTGTTCCTGTACACTACCAAACAAAATCAGAATTTCATCATTAGAAGCCAAAACAGGACCAGATCCCTGAGTAGTGGGAGCGGGGATAACATCCCGAGCCACATGACTTTCAGTTCCATGTGAAGAAGTTTGCATTCATGGAGGAGGAGGAGGTGGAAGCACCGAACTAATTGTTGCAGAGGTTGTAGCAGACATGGTGGAAGAGTTCATGTTTGATCTCGAGGCCATTGAAAACAATGTAGCAAAAAGTTTTGACAATAGAAAGCCGAGTAATGATTTTACTAAAGTTTTTAGCAAAAATAGCACCACTTGCCCCACGGTGGGCGCCTAATTGTTTTGGTCAAAAATTACCGAAGCAATTAAGTGATCATATTAGTTAAGTGAGGTAGTGTGCTAGAAATGAGTGTCGAAAATATGTTAATCAAGTTAATTGCAAAAACAGTTTCAGGATACGGCTCAGGATATAGAACTATATTTATGATCAAACAATGAGCAAAAAAGTAAAGGTTGACACGTGTTGTACGAGGAAAGCCCTTGATCAACCTAGATCGCTGGCACAAAACCTCGGGAGCTGACAATCGCAGCTGCCTTGTTCTTCTATTGCTTCAAATATCAGGATACAGTGCAGGATGTGATGCGGATCAACTAGGAGTTACAATGTAATTCGATTACAAGTGTTTGTGTGGAGTGACTGCTGAAAGCTAGAGAGCAAAAGTGTTCGAAAGTGTTTGTGAAAGTTTGTGTGCCTTAATCTGATCCACCCCCATCTATTTATAGTAAAAGAAATGCAACAAACTATCCTAATAAACCAGGATCCGGCGAATATTCCCCATTCGAACGTTGTAGACCTGGTCTTTCGGGTTCAACGTCTCTCACATAACAGATACGCCCGAGTCTTGAGGAGAAGAAGTCTATCTGACCGTTAGTAACCCACAACATCTAACCTGCACGTGGTTAATTTAGTTAACACCAGGATATGGCCCAGGATGATACCAATATCCTAATCCAGTGTCCTGATCACAAGTAAACAACCAAAAGCAGGATATTAGTCAGGATATATATACTCAGAAAATGGCCCATAACAGATTTGATTTGTACTTATGGGGGCATAAGACCTAGTGGTTAATGAGATGAGGATGGTTAATAAAAAGGCACATGAGATCACCACACTTCATTCTCACAACAACATTTAGCAAACACACTCTTCCCTCTCTTCCCTTGTGTTCGGCCGAGAGCTCCCACACCCACACTCACTTTCACATTTCAAGTTCCATGCAATCCATGTCTACTCAAAGGTGCTAGGAGCCATACAAGGAAGTTTGAAGCTTTCGGAAGTGGAAGGACCTTCCCTATTTGCTATTAACCATCACTTTTATACTCTTGAACTCCCCAAGCCTTGTGCTAGTGGTAAGTGTCTTAGATCTTCATTCTCTTCATGTTGTTGATGGTTAATAGTTAAAAGAATGGTGAAATCTTAAGAAACACTAATAACATAAACAAAGTCTTGAAACATAAACTAACAAAGTGATGAAGAATGGTTAAAATGATGAAGAAATCATGATATTCTTGTGTTATGATGCTTGTTGAATGTTATTTCCTAGTAGAAATGTTATGGTTCGTCACATGGTCTTGCTAGATCATGTTTCAAAACATGAACTAGCAAGATGAGAAAGCAAGAATGTTGTGGATGATGGAATCATCCACACATAAACTATGAACTTGAATAAATAGGTGTTTTCTTGAAAAATAAAGATCAAAGTAAGTTCTAATATTGTAGATCTAAAGATCCATGAGTGGTTTTTCGAAAGAACCAAGTGAAAAGTATGAGTTTTGTTAAAACATGATTCTTACACAAACTTAACATATTTTTAGTGGATAAACAAGTGTAGAAACACTTGTGTAATAAGAAAAATTCACAAAGTAATATTTTCAGAAAATATGACTAGAAGTTGTAAATATTCAAACTCTTTAAAAATAAAATTTTTAAAGAAGCAACCACACTTTAAAGGGTAACAAGACTTACTAAATGCACTAGTAAGTTAATACGCGTTTTTATAAATTATCAAGTTCATGAAATAGAGAAATTGATGTATATGTTGTTGATGATTGCTGTTGAAAATTGATTGTTGATGATTTAAAAGAAATTAAACACATGTTTTGAAAACATGGGAAACCTCCATTTTTAGGGGAAACTCTATCAAAATTTCTATAAATTTTGACACTTAGAAAGATATAAGTTTTTGAGAAACTTATCCCCTAAAAATGTATCTCAAAACATTTACCAAGGTTTCCCTAATTTTTGTGTTAAGAAATGATGATTTCTTCAAGATTAAAATTGATATTAAGTATGTATATTTTTGGAGAAAATATATATATTTAATTGATCACCAAATTTTGTGCTAAGTGTATGTAGTATGTATTATACGTGATAGTGTATTAGGACTTGAAAATACATATACAAAATACAAGATACATAATTCGGGTGCAAAATACAAAAAGATTATATTTGTTTTTGAGAAAATAATATAAGTAAAATACCTAGTTAAAAATATAAATTATTTTTAACACAAGAAAACATATACAAAAGATAGTGATCATACTTGTGCGATACAAGTCTAGTGCCTAACGATAATAAAACACGTTTAGGTCACGACGCTAGATAAGCTAATCCGGTGAAGTTTACGACGCAGGAACGCAAAGTTGTGAGTTCATGTTCCCCCTTTTCTTTAACTATTTTTGGTTTTATAACTCTCGGGGGTGAAATACATGTCACAAATAATACAATGTTTATAAATGGTTTGATAACAAGAAGCACTCTTGGTGAGAACGAGTACCAAGCATGATGCGGTTTGAGAATACAAAAATACAAGAAGCACTCTTGGTGAGAACGAGTACCAAGTATGATGCGTTTTAAGAGATGCCTAGGAAATACTAGGTCATGTGAGCACAGACATAATACTAAAAATGCCATAAAGTCTTGGTGAACACTGGTACCAAGCCATTAAAAACATTCATTAATTAGGGATGAGGGTTAGATCTAACGGGTAAGGCTGAACCCCACTCATGGTCATGACTAGTACCTAGCAGTGCTTCAGAGTCCCAGTCGAGGTTAATTGACTCAGTCGAGGGAAATCGACACAGTCGAGGAAAATCGACAAAGGTAGGAGCCATTACGAATGCTCCCTTGGAGTCATAACAAGTACTCCTGTGTCCTTAAGGAGTCATAACAAGTACTCCCCATGTCCTCACATGCCTTAAAGTCTCTTAAAGATTTACAAGAATACTTTATTAATACAAGATTTGTATCACAAGAATACTTTTTTGATACAAGATTTGTATCACAAGAATACTTTATTTTACAAGAATACGTTATTTCACAAGAATACTCTATTTATACAAGATACATACCATGTTTCATACAAGGTATGCAAAATGAATGAACTCGCTCAACTTTTGTTGATGTTTTCCAAAATTACATGTATTTCAGGTGACAGGATGGATCTTGGGCGCAAGTGTCATAACTAGAAGTGAACTTCAAGTTTAGATGTCATCCACTTTTGTTAAATTATAACCTAGACGAAGGTTGTGTTTTTAAAACTTAAATAGTAAGTGTTTGTAATACTCAAATTTTCATGAATGGATGAACATCGTTTTGATCATGTAGTTGTTTATTACGATTGAATGCAATGATATTAAACCTGTCACACATCATACGCTTCCGCAAAAGACAGGGTGTGACAGTTTGGTATCAGAGCTTCGATTGTAGTGAACTAGGATTCCTTCTCGAGTCTAGACTACAATCGCTAAAGTTCTCTCACAAAAACATTTTACAAAAAGGTTTTTCATTGCATTCACGTAAGCGCCAAGATCCACGAGTCAAACACCTTTTAAAGAAGAGACAAGGCATGGACATTAGTAGGGAATACCCTCAAGATAAGGTGCCAATTAAGGCATAGTCTACACAAGTTAGACTTGCCAAAGATAAAATACACTCTTGGTGACCACTAGTACCAAGTAGTGTTCTTGTCGTAAATCGACAACTAGAAAAATGACCCCTCAAAAACGAGAGTTATACATCAAATTGCTTATTTATGCTAAGTAGCATATTTGTCATTGATATACATATATACGAATAAGTGTACGGAATAAATATTGGCGTGAATACATACAAATACGTGTACGGAATGATTATTGACGTGAATAAGATACTTTCGACTCCGAATCCTATTACTATACGTAATTCGCACGATGAAGCTACCGACCTCGCGTTCATTGCAAAGCTCATTGCTAGAGTGATTACCAAACAAGATTCTGAGCTTGCTCCCGTAGGAAATGGTTGCTCTTCTCTCTCGATCGTGAAGGTGCCTGACTACGATAGTGACGACGAGGCAGAGGCGGCAACCTTGAACGAATTCTTAATCAACGGGACGAGATCCCTGTGGCTTATGTGAAGCAAGATTGACGACATACTCGACCAGAAAAGGAAGATGAAGTATTCATCTTGAAGGTGCCCCTCCAACTACTAGGAATTCTCTGTATTCCTATCATCGTGCCTATACGCGCGTAACAATAACGAGTGTTAGCGTGTGGACCACTGCAATGGTCCTTTCCATGACAGAGGTATCAGGACAATAGTGTCCCTCCTTGATTGATCATCTGCTTGGACGAGAGAAAATTGGGGTAACTGTGCAAGACAATTTATTATTACGGGGGCCCATGTAATAACGACTTGTAGTGCATAGAAATCCTGGTGGACTCTACGGGTCGAGCTAAAGAAAACCACTCAAAATTTATCTATAGGTGTTTACACCTTCATCTGGTAGAACAATACATAGATAAGTGCTTTAGCATGTTATAAAGTAGGAAGCCTGTCTTAGCCTACTTCGCGACTGACACTTCTACCTGTATACGAGGCGTTTGAGAAAACGACATTTACACAAGTGAAGATGGGTAACATTCAAGAAGATTCAGCGACGTCACGCACTCTATCACCTCTACATGAACAACCCCATCTCGGGGAAAATATACACATCAGTAAAGTTAAAAACCTAAGAAAACCAATGTAGCAGGAAATAACTAAAACTTGGATGACCAAGGCAATGTAGCCTCGAGTTCATTTTTCCATTACAAACAATAGGCCAAGTAGCCAAGCCTAGGAAGGCTCAGTAATTGTTTCCTCGCTCATACATTGATTATATATACATGTGAAATTGGGTGATTACATGATGGCTTATGGTGCTATGTACCTCATAGACAATTGGAAAATATTGTCTAACCTACTTCATATCATTTCGACAGAAGAGAATGCCGCCCAGACGTGACACAAACACCAGTACGTTACCAAGGACAGAAGCAGAGCTTCAAGAACGAATCTCAGAGGCAATTGCACGACATGAAGCCCTCCGCTCCGAACACAGCGGTGGCACTTCCGGAAATAACCCTCCAACTGGCTGCACCTATAAACAATTTCTGGACTGCAAGCCATTGAATTTTGATGGCACAGGAGGTGCCGTTGCATTTGTTCATTGGTCAGAAAAGACTGACTCCATTCTAAGAATGAGTAACTGTTCGCCCCAACAGAGTGCTACCTATATCTCAGGGTTGTTTTTGGATGGCGCACTCTCCTGGTGGAACCTTCAGGTTCAGACCCTTGGTGCAGATGCTGCTTATGCACTGAGCTGGGACGAGCTCAAGGAAATGATGGAAAAATACTGTTCTAGGGCTGAAATCCAGAAGCTTGAGGTGGAGTTCTGGAATTTGAAAATGGACGGACCGAAGATTCCTGAATATGTCCAGCGATTTCAAGACTTGTCTAGGGTCGTCCCCTACTTAGTCAAACCGGAATTCAAAAGGATTGAACGATTCATTTGGGGACTTTCACCTCAAATTAGGAGCCTGGTTACTACCTCAAGGCCTCCAACCATCGCAGAAGCTATCGATTTAAGCGTTACACTTACTGAAGAAGCTCTACGTGCGGGAAAATTTTCGGAATCTGTGGATAACAAGAAAGAGACTCATGTGGAGTCATCAGGCAATAAGAAGAGTAAGTCTTCGAACCTAAAGATGGGCACCCAAGTCAGCTATGGAAGCTCTAAAGCAAACAAAAGAAAGAAAGTGAATCCACCGCATGGCAGGAAAACTGATGGAGCCACTAACAAGGCCGGTGGTAAAGTTTACTTGGGGACTAAGCCGAGGTGCTGGGAATGCAATTTTCACCATGAAGGTCGATGTCTGAGGCCTAAGTGTAGGAAGTGTGGAAAAGAAGGGCACAACAAGGACGCCTGTTGGGCGAAGGACCCAGATGGAAGAAATAAGAGAATACCAGGTTGCTACTGATGTGGTGAAGCAGGACACTTTAGGAAAGATTGCCCTAGGAAGAAACAAGCGAGGAAGGGTTTTCACAATCGAAACTCGTAAAGCACGCTAGGATACAGATGCGGTTACGGGTACGTTCCCTATTAACTAACCTTATGCATCTATTTTTGATTTATACTGGCATCAACTTTAATCTTGCATGCTTAGAACTTAAGAAACTGCTTGGCCTAGTTTCAAGTAAAATAGACGCCCCATATTCTTTAGAAATGGGCATATAGAAGGCTAGTTTAAGCAGACGAAGCAAGTAAGGAATTATATTCTAGGAACTCAGAAGGCCGGAACCTTCTGTTACCAGTGACTTGAGAAGTCATAATATGATACTCAGCATGGATTGGATATCCAAGTATAGAGCCTGAGAACATCCCTGTTATGGAAGAAGTTCCAGAAGCCTTTTCTGAAGACTTGCCAAGAACGCCCCTCCGCAGCGAAAGAGGAGTTCAGAATGAACCTCGTGCCAGGAGCGGCACCAGTACCGAATGACGTCTTACCGACTAGCTTCGTCCAAGAAGTATGAGCTCCCGATATAGCTGCAAGAGCTGCTAGACAGAAGAAATTAAGGACATGACGCCCTTAGTTAAGGACACAAAGAGAAAGCTGGCAGTTTCACTTGGCACAAATTTCAGAAAATTGAGAATCAGAATCCTTTGCCAAGGATTGATGACATGAACAGACAAATCGTAAGGTAATAGATACCACTCAAGATCGACTTGAGGACAGGATGTTCCCAACAGTGAATACCAGGAGGAAATATCCCTAAAACGACCTTTAGGACCCGCTTCGAGCATTTCGAGTTCCTTGTCGTACCATTTGGCTTAACACATGCATCAAAAATATTCATGGACCTCATGAAATGAACGTGTAAGCCATACCTGGATAGATCACGATTATATCTATTGACTACATTCTTATATGGCCAACAACCAAGGAAGGTCATGAACAACAGCTGCAATTTACCTTGCAACTCTTAGAGAAAAGAACAGTTATGTGCTATGATGACGAAAAGAGGATTTCGAATTCGCAAAGTGAGAACTTTAAGATACATGGTGGATAAGAACGAAATTCATGCCAACCCTGCAACCAAGAGCTAAGGAGCTAGAGTTGCAATTATGTGACGGTTCTCGACAAAGTCTCGATTGTACGTCGATGCAACGAGACCACAACATTGCATACGCGGCACACTAATTGAGGAATCATAAGAAGAAACCTTGAGCTAGATACAGTAATTGCGCACCGCAAATTTGGCGTCATTACCTGAAAGAAAACGCTGCACGATCTTTACTGATCACAAGGGTGGCAGCACACCGTTGATCGTAAAAACTTGAATATTAAACTAAGCTACTGAACAATGAAGACTGTATGAACACGATACGTGCTTGTGTGATAAACTTTGCTAAAAAGTTAGAACACTCACTTGCCTTTAGTGGAGTCTTCCTACAACAGTATTTATCACACCGTCGTTTAAACCGCTCCGTGTGAAGCTTCAGATGAAACATAATAAGACGATCCCCATCATGTGGAACGGAGGCCGGAGATAAACAATCTACTGGCCCGAGTTAGTTCAGGAAAAACTAGAGGCAAGATCGTTCAGATATGTGATCTATCGAGACAGCCACGGAATACAGAAAGATTGCGCCGATGAGCGGCGGAAATCGTAAGAATTTGAGATAAGAAGTATGACTTTAATGACAGCCTCGCCTAGAGAAGGCATAGTGTGATTTAGAAAACGAAATGGTTGAATCCCCGGCGTAGGGATCGGAACCATTGCTCACAAGATGAAACTTCTAGAAAAGATCCGTAGTGATCGCGACACATTCTATGTGTCTAGTCTTTAAAGGAGTCTGACTCAAGGAACAATCATAGTTCCCACAAATAAGATTCATGTCAATGACAAACGACAAAATTACTATAAAACCTGTTAAGGTTTCGGACCAAGAGTCCACAATACTATAAAACCTGTTAAGGTTTCGGACCAAGAGTCCACTATACTATAAAACTTGTTAAGGTTACGGACCAAGAGTCCCCAAGACACAGAAAAGACACAATTGATTTACTTGAGTACGATAGAAGCCATAACATGACCCATAGTACATGGGAACATGAAGACAAATCATGAACCTAAGTGACCACATTCAATTCACAACTCCCCTGTGACCAATGGCATCGCTTGAATTTCGGGACGAAATTCTTTTAACGGGGGGAGACTGTGACAACCGTCACTTTTCCGTACATTCCGTACACGAAATGAACAGTAATTTGTGCTTTAATGACTGTGCATAATCTGGTTTACCAGACAAATAAATTTCTGAATTCCATGCAAGTGAATTCATGCACGTGTTATACTATAAGAATTACTTTATGATAGCGTTGCGTCAAAAATATTAGTAAACTCACCGGTAAGACACATTGTGTCAACATTTCTGCAGAAAACAGTTAGACAATAGAATTGGAGCCTAGGTGTAGGTCCAAAGACAAGAATACATTAAAACCCAGGAGTACATACAAGGGTTAACATATAGACATTCCGGAAGCTAAAATACGCACGAAAAAGCACCCGAAACGCACTTTAAGTGCAGAATTTCACCAAATTCAGCTATAATCAGCTCTCTGACACTTAAATATCATGCAGAATTTATGTTTTATTACCCAGAATACTTCCCCAAGTGTTGGGAATTGAAAGGGTTACAAAAAGATACTTGAAAGACACTAAACGGTGCAATTTAGCACTTAAACGAACCGGTGCTTAACCAAACAACCGGACATTACCCGGAACATAAAAATATTACTAGAAACATTGTTTTTATTTTTCTAAGCTAGTTAGGGACCCCGAACAGCCTAACACACTATATATTCCATAACACACATAAACCACTAATTATTTCACTTACCTTCTGACTAGTTTAGTTATCCACCATTACAACTCAACTAGAAACCAACCCCCCCCCCCCCCCCCAAACCGGTTATGGAAGTGGGGACATCCCCATGATTTTATTTAGTTGTTTATTGGATTTGATTAGTACTTATGGGGGCATAAGACCTAGTGGTTAATGAGATGAGGATGGTTAATAAAAAGGCACATGAGATCACCACACTTCATTCTCACAACAACATTTAGCAAACACACTCAACCCTCTCTTCCCTTGTGTTCGGCCGAGAGCTCACACACCCACACTCACTTTCACATTTCAAGTTCCATGCAATCCATGTCTACTCAAAGGTGCTAGGAGCCATACAAGGAAGTTTGAAGCTTTCGGAAGTGGAAGGACCTTCCCTATTTGCTATTAACCATCACTTTTATACTATTGAACTCCCCTAGCCTTGTGCTAGTGGTAAGTATCTTAGATCTTCATTCTCTTCATGTTGTTGATGGTTAATAGTTAAAAGAATGGTGAAATCTTAAGAAACACTAATAACATAAACAAAGTCTTGATACATAAACTAACAAAGTGATGAAGAATGGTTAAAATGATGAAGAAATCATGATATTCTTGTGTTATGATGCTTGTTGAATGTTGTTTCCTAGTAGAAATGTTATGGTTCATCACATGGTCTTGCTAGATCATGTTTAAAAACATGAACTAGCAAGATGAGAAAGCAAGAATGTTGTGGATGATGGAATCATCCACACATAAACTATGAACTTGAATAAATAGGTGTTTTCTTGAAAAATAAAGATCAAAGTAAGTTCTAATATTGTAGATCTAAAGATCCATGAGTGGTTTTTCGAAAGAACCAAGTGAAAAGTATGAGTTTTGTTAAAACATGGATCTTACACAAACATAACATATTTTTAGTGGATAAACAAGTATAGAAACACTTGTGTAATAAGAAAATTTCACAAAGTAATATTTTCAGAAAATATGACTAAAAGTTGTAAATATTCAAACTCTTTAAAAATAAAATTTTTAAAGAAGCAACCACACTTTAAAGGGTAACAAGACTTACTAAATGCACTAGTAAGTTAATACGCATTTTTATAAATTATCAAGTTCATGAAATAGAGAAATTGATGTATATGTTGTTGATGATTGCTGTTGAAAATTGTTTGTTGATGATTTAAAAGAAAATAAACACATGTTTTGAAAACATGGGAAACCTTCATTTTTAGGGGAAACTCTGTCAAAATTTCTACAAATTTGGACACTTAGAAAGATATAAGTTTTTGAGAAACTTATCCCCTAAAAATGTATCTCAAAACATTTACCAAGGTTTCCCTAATTTTTGTGTTAAGAAATGATGATTTCTTCAAGATTAAAATTGATATTAAGTATGCATATTTTTGGAGAAAATATATATATTTAATTGATCACCAAATTTTGTGCTAAGTGTATGTAGTATGTATTATACGTGATAGTGTATTAGGACTTGAAAATACACATACAAAATACAAGATACATATTTCGGGTGCAAAATACAAAAAGCTTATATTTATTTTTGAGAAATTAATATAAGTAAAATACCTAGTTAAAAATATAAATTATTTTTAACACAAGAAAACATATACAAAAGATAGTGACCGTACTTGTGCGATACATGTCTAGTGACTAACGATAATAAAACACGTTTAGGTCACGACGCTAGATAAGCTAATTCGGTGAAGTTTACGACGCAGGAACGCAAAAGTTGTGAGTTCATGCTCCCCCTTTTCTTTAACTGTTTTTAGTTTTAGAACTCTCGGGGGTGAAATACATGTCACAAATAATACAATGTTTATAAATGGTATGATAACAAGAAGCACTCTTGGTGATAACGAGTACCAAGCATGATGCGATTTGAGAATACAAAAATACAAGAAGCACTCTTGGTGAGAACGAGTACCAAGTATGATGCATTTTAAGAGATGCCTAGGAAATACTAGGTCATGTGAGCATAGACATAATACTAAAAATGCCATAAAGTCTTGGTGAACACTGGTACCAAGCCATTAAAAACATTCATTAATTAGGGATGAGGGTTAGATCTAACGGGTACGGCCGAACCCCACTCATGGTCACGACTAGTACCTAGCAGTGCTTCAGAGTCCTAGTCGAGGTTAATCGACGCAGTCGAGGGTAATCGACACAGTCGAGGGCAATCGACACAGTCAAGGGAAATTGACACGGTCGAGGTTATTCGACACAGTCGAGGAAAATCGACAAAGGTTGGAGCCATTACGAATGCTCCCTAGGAGTCATAACAAGTACTCCCATGTCCTTAAGGAGTCATAACAAGTACTCCCCATGTCCTCACATGCCTTAAAGTCTCTTAAAGATTTACAAGAATACTTTATTGATACAAGATTTGTATCACAAGAATACTTTATTTTACAAGAATACGTTATTTCACAAGAATACTCTATTTATACAAGATACATACCATGTTTCATACAATGTATGCAAAACGCTTGAACTCACTCAACTTTTGTTGATGTTTTCCAAAATTACATGTATTTCAGGTGACAGGATGGATCTTGGGCGCAAGTGTCATAACTAGAAGTGAACTTCAAGTTTAGATGTCATCCACTTTTGTTAAATTATAACCTAGACGAAGGTTGTGTTTTTAAAACTTAAATTGCAAGTGTTTATAATACTCAAATTTTCATGAATGGATGAACATCGTTTTGATCATGTAGTTGTTTATTACGATTGAATGCAATGATATTAAACCGGTCACACATCATACGCTTCCGCAAAAGACAGGGTGTGACATATCGGATCCTCTTGAAATAAAGTTAATTATCTTGGCATCCGCATGAGGTGATGCTGCTCGTTCAGGATCCTTCTCAGTATCCTGATCCTTATTCTTTTTTCTTCCCAGGAGATCCTTTAGATATCCTTTGCTTTTGAGATAGCTTATTTCCTTCCTCAGAGCAATGCAATCCTCCGTAACATGTCCAAAATCCTCATGGAAGGCACACCACTTGGATTTATCCTTCCAATCAGCTTTTTATTGGTTCTTCCTAGGCCACCTCGCTTTGTCTCCCAAACCCTGCATAGCATACATCATTTTAGGTATATTAACAGAAAAACAATATTCTGACAATTCAGGATACTCCTCAGGATCCTCGTCTTCAACAGCATTCACTTTCTTACTATCATTCCTGCCATATGGCTTAGAGCGATATTGTTTGTATGAGGATTCTGACTTCCTGTTAGTTGATTCATAAGTTGAGGATGAATTCATCCTCTCTTGCATCTTTTTATCATCTTCCAGCCGAATATATCTCAAGGACCTGTTTTGAGCCTCATCCAGGTTCCTGCAAGGATTCATTACGAGATCCTGATAAAATTGGGAATCCTTTTGTAATCCCATTTTGAATGCTTGCACAGTTGTTGCAACATCGAGATGTGGGATATCCAGAGATTCCCTGCTAAACTTGTTCACATAATCCCTCAAGGATTCCTGAGGTCCTTGAGTTATCCTGTAGAGATCACTGGTCAGTTTCTCAAAACTTCGACTACAAGAAAATTGACTGTTAAACAAATTGACTAAATGTGCAAATGATGTAAGGGAATGAGGTGGAACGTTTAGAAGCCATTTCAAGGCTGATCCTGTTAGGGTGGAGCCAAAACCCTTGCAGAGGCATGCTTCCTTGAGATCCGGAGGGATAGGATTAATTTCCATCCTTTCTATATACTGAGCAATATGCTCTTCAGGATCCGTGGTTCCGTCATAGAGCTTCATGTTGGGGGTTTGAAATCTTTTTGGGATTTCAGCATCACAAATAGGATATGCAAACCGAGATATCCTGTGGCTATCCTGGGACACTTCTGGAATTGGCTGGACCACCCCAGGTACGCTGGATATCATGTCCTTCAATTTCTGAAGCTCCCTAGAAAATGCTGATGTCATACATCCATCCTGTAAAGATCCAAGACCATTAGTAATAAGGGTATTAGTATTATTAGACACGTTTCCAGTCTGAGGATTCTGGCCATATCCTGAAGCATATCCTGAACTTCTCACAGTTGACACCCTAACTGAAGAGGGTATCTCAGGGGTATGATTCTGGGAATGTCTAGGCACAATATTGCCCCGGTTATCCTCAGTATATACTGCCGAGCTGAAGTTCAAAGCCCTGGGCTGCAAGGGAATGACGATATCCTCAGCAGGCCTGCTAGAGCTGGATTTCAAGAGTTGTATCTCTCTCATCTGGTTGGTCTCCTGCTGTTGCTTCATCTGATCCTGTATACTACCAAACAAAGTTAGAATTTCATCATTAGAAGCCAAAATAGGAGTTTCCCTTGAGACAGCGGATCCTTGAACATTCTGAGTGGGGATAACATCCCGAGCCACATGAGTTTTAGTCCTTCTTAAAGAATCTTGGGGCTGTGAAGAAGCTTGCATCCTCGGAGGTGGTGGAAGCACCGAACCAACTGTTGCAGAGGTTGTAGCAGACACGGTAGAAGAGCTCATGTTTGATTTTGGGGCCATTGAAAATAGCGTGGCAAAAAGTTTTTGAAAATAGAAAACCAGGTAATGATTTTGCAAACTAGCCTTAAGAGCCAAGATAATGCTTAACCGTTCAAAGGCAAATGCTTAACCATTCAAAGGCAAATGTCTGACCAATTCATATTAAAGGTCTTAACCATTTAGACTCAGTATAAAACTTAAACATTCAGAGGCAAATGTCTGAACCATTTAGACATCTGCTCGCGAAACAAACAGTCTGAACCATTAAGTGCTGAATCAGCAAGAGGTCTGAACCATTAAGAGCCTCATTAAGAGGTAAAAAAACAGCCCCTTAATGGTTCAGACCTCTTACTAGTTTAGCAGTTAACCATTCAGAAGTTGTCAAACAGCCCCTTATATGATCACCAAACCTATTTTTAGCAAACTTAATGTAACATTTTCTCTTGAGTACAAAATAACTCGTTACAAGTTGATGCAGGACGAGATTGCAATCAATGATATATCATTTAAAATGGAAGCTATAAAAGGCTGGATATGTTTTAACAAATGTTTACGTAAATTAAAATAAAAAAATTTATTATCAAATCTTAAGCTCTATCAGACATTAAAAATAAGACTATATATATATATATATATATATATATATATAAACTATTCTAAGACCATGCGTAGTGGTAAGGGTGAATAATGTCCCACCCTTGGGCGTTTTCCGCCAGGTGGCAGTACAGTCAGCAAGGGGCATTATTGGGCGTTTTTCTATAATGGGTGTAGTGGGGATGTGGGCATTATGTTAAAAGGGCGTAGAGAATTAAATAAAAATAAAAAACCCAACAAAAAAGCTATTTGGCCAAAAAAAAGGATGATTAAATGTGTTTGGCCCTTCAAATTTGCACAAAGCGTGATTTTAAAAACGCCTGGGGGCTTTTTGAACAATAACGCCCAATAATGCCTAGGGGTGGGGGGTGGGTGTGTTTGAGGATGAAAAACGCCAAAATTTGCACCACTACGTATGGTCTAATAACCGAATTACTGTCAAGTTAGCCAACACATATAACTAGAGACTTAAATAAAACATAAACAAGGTTATATATATATATATATATATATATAGGGATCAGTTCAAATGAAAACCATCCCCAGTTGCGAGAACCGTGAGAACTC
Organism: Helianthus tuberosus; assembly: GCA_030545235.1. Taxonomy (NCBI): domain Eukaryota; kingdom Viridiplantae; phylum Streptophyta; class Magnoliopsida; order Asterales; family Asteraceae; genus Helianthus; species Helianthus tuberosus. The sequence continues at coordinate 7,712,001 of CM060393.1, forward strand.
CTCTCCACCAATCAGAATATGACACATATACACTATTATTTTAAAACCTAAAGTTATTTTGGTAATTTAGTAAAATCCAAGGTTTTTAAAACCGGACCGGTCCAGCCGGGATCCAGAAACAACACCGGCTGGTTCAGTCCTTTAACCCGTTTCAACAATGACCCGGAGGTCGGGCCGGGAGCCGGGCCGTCGGGCCGGCGGGTCATCACGTTAGGGTCGGGCCGGATATTAATGGAGGGTTTGATTCATAGCAAATAAGAAGGCAAATGTTACGAAATTTTACCTGAAAGAGATTTAGACGGTAGGCACCATATCCGTTTTTAAGGTTCTGGTCGCGAACCCGGTTACCCGAAATGTAATCGACAAGCAGATTTGGTGATGCATCTTGACCGATCTACTTCAACAGTGGGTTATCGGTCATCATCTTTGGTCTCGAGAACCACCACCGTAGACGGCTGCTTCAGTCGCCAAAAAAGGGAGGTGTGTGGGTGTGTTTATGGTGATGATGGTGTTAAGAAAAGAGAAGCACAGAACTATGTGTATGAGAGGTGTATCGGTGTGTTTTGTACTTTTGTGGTGATGGTTGTCACAACCCCCGCCCCCTTATCTGTCCCGGGAACGGGCGGCCGCGAACATTCGTTTGTGGTGGTATCAGTTTATTAATTTGGCAGCGGAAATTTTATCAGGACCGTAGTTAGGAAATATTTTATCAGAGTAAAACCACCTTATTTGATATTAATAATCACATGGGTAAAATCCAAGTTTCTGATTACAACATAGGGTTAAACCCTCTTTTATTGAGTTTAAAACATCGTATTTTAGATAACTTTTATAGCCACATTTTTCCAAGCCGTCAGTGCTCTCGAGCTGGGTTTTTACTAATTGGCTTTCAAATTGTGTTACCTGAAACACGTGTTTAAAAACATTTGTCAGTGGAAAATACTGGTGAGTGAATCCCAGTTTAATCAAGAAAAATTTTATCAATTAAAACAGTATTGAGAGCGATCACATTGTTTATTTCTACACAATTACTCATTCAGTACTATCAATCCTGACTTGTGGGTCATATTACACATTGGCTAAGTCGTTGTCCAATGGTAACGTACTGTCGTCCCGACTTACTACTCGCAGTAGTAAATTTTGTATACAAAACCCCAACATACCGGCAGTAATTGAAGAACTACAAAGACTCAATCACCGCTTAATCACATTGTAAAATAATTAAGGTTTTGTAAAACATTCCAAAAAGGTTAACAAAAAGAGGATAAACTCACATTGCTATTTTAGGTATTTCCTTTGTAGCTTCCTGGTTATAATCTAGTTAAATAAACAATGCACACGCGTTAGTATAATAACCCATTTTAACATTAGTAATACCCTCCCCGAGACGACATTCCAACGACTACGTCGGGCAGAACCACGACAGCCGTTACAGAACCATAGATCAATCGGGCAGCTATCTAATACGTATCCAGGGGTTATAATACTTACAACGGAGCAGAACTTCGCTATTTTGGGGGGTATAATACCCGCGTATTATGCCTACAATTCAGTTTTGAGAGGAAGAAAAGAAAGATAGACGAATTCTGATTGAAACCCAATGCATTCTATATATAGGGTCTGATCTCGGTCCTCTCGCGGCCCGCGTAACACAAGGCAAGGCCTTACGCGGCATGCGTTGACTCCAGTCAACTGCATAGCTTAGCTGGGTCATCACGTAGGCCCGCCAGGTGTTGGGCCACGTGGCCGCACCGGGCTGCGCCACCTTTTGAGCCTCTCACGGCCCGCGTTAACTAACGGGGATCTTTACGCGGCCCGCCCAAAAGTTAAAAATCAAAGAAATCAGGTTCTAACCTTTATAACGCCCGCGTAAAGATTGGGGTGGGTCTACGCGGCCCGCCTCAACTTAATTTTTCTTGTTTTTCATTTATTTTTAATGCTATATTGTATTTCGGGCTCGGTTTTCACGTATGAGGTGTATTTAGGGACATATTAGGATATTTTAAAATATATTAGGGGTGTCAGAAATATTTTGGAGGGTTGATATATTTTGGGTATAACTCCAGGGTTATTTAAGAAAATATATAGTGCACTCACATTAAGTATAGTAACCCAGTTCCACTTTATCCCTACGTCACGAGACAGAACCCCAACGAATTTAGGCAGAGCCTGGACATACGTTACGGGGCCCTACGTCATTTGGACAGGGTATCAGTGATCAGGGGCTACAATACTTAAAACAGAGTAGGGTTTTATTATTATTATGGGGTGAAAATAAAACTAAAATTTATAGATATAATTTTAAGAGGAAAGGGGCGACATAGCGAGAAGAAAGAAAAGGGACTGAATGATTTTTGATTGTGTGCACTTCTCTTATTTATACTAAATTTGAAGCTTGGGGATCACTGCTTCTTTGGATACGTACATATACCCATAAATGCCATATTCTGCTTATCCTTCCACGTAATGTATGCATGAATTTCTAATTTCATATGTTAGGTTATAGTTATTATTATTTTATTTGTTATAATTATATAACAAAGAATTTAAATGTTAATTTTTCTTTAATTATTTTATTCTTTTCTTTGAGATGTACGTACACTAACATTTGTTTAGTTTTGAATAATTTTATTATAATATATATATTATAATTAATTTAACTGCTTCACTCATTTGACGCTTATAACTTTAAAAATATAATGTTTTATAAAATAATAATTATGCCATTAGAACGAGAATAATTTTATCTACATTTTGAACCAAGTTTCATTAAAAACAGAGTAGGTCTAAATATAATGTATTTTTATTAAATGGTGTTTACGCTTGCCCAAAATACCTCATATTTCCATTGGTCAACTTTACCCATGATGCATCCTTTTAATAACATAAGTTTTTATGTATAAATAAAAATTTTGGGAATGTTGCATCCTCCCCACCATGTTTTAAATCTCGTCCTCGAGATTCCCTGAAATATGGATGAATATTTAGTTAGTTTAGTTTCTAGGTATATTCTAGTCTTTATTTTGAATTTCACTTTACTTTGACCAGAACTATTCTCTATGAGATTCTTATTCTTGACTGAAATATGTTTTGTATTTTAACACAGCTTTTAGTTACAGGTTTCCTAATGCGTTAATAATCATAAAGGAAATTCTTATACTTTCGATGGCGTCTCAACTTAAAGAGTTCCTGTCGTTCATCTTGTCGCACGAACTACGAGATGGATGATCAAACGAAATAATGTTTGATATTGGAATTATATACGAGAGATTCTTAATAAATCTAAAATTGACGGACCTGTTCGTGATTTATCCCTAATTGTCAATTATTATGGTCTTTGGATTTCCTTATAGATATTCATATCTATATATATTTCACAGATTTGTAATATACACATTGTTCATAAGGTCAAATGTATTCAATAGATTCATATTTTCAAAAACAGGTCAGATATCAGTTCATGGTACTATTTAGGGAATTTCATAACACATACCCCATCTTATCTGGTCTTTCCGGAGAGGTAACCCCATCTCACCCGGACAAGCTGGAGAGTCTACCGCACCATACCCAGTTTTGCAGGAGAGGTAACCACATCTTACCCGGACAAGCTGGAGAGTCTGCCGCACCATGCCTAGTTTTACCGGAGAGGTAATTATCATGGTATTTCCCATAAATAGACTTCTCTCAAATTAGGATTTTGAAAGTACATCGTTTATTATAGTTTGCATCAAGAAACAAGGGAATCAGTATTCTCATGATGGATCATATTCTAGAACCGAGTAGTACTAATAAACAAGAAATAACAGTGGCCAAGTGTTATTGCTTATTTATCATACTGGCACTGCTCTAATCATCATCCTCACGGGATACCAATAACCATCACACTTTATTTATGCAAGTAATTGGCTTATCTCAAAGCTTTATACTAAGGCATTTTCCTTAGGTTCGAGTCTAAATACTCTCCTGGGTGTTTACCAGTAATTATCAAAATTCTAACTCTTTTATTTATGCATATATATAACCTTAGATTCCGTTGCAATGAATATTTTATTGAGACATATGGTATTTTTAAAACATAGTAGGTTTCATGGTTTATAATGACTTCATGTTTTCATATGAATCACCAATGATATTTTCTCTTATGTTTATGTTACAGAAGATAGTATATTGGGTATATTGTCAAGAAATTCTATTGGGTATATGCATATATGTGTATAAAATTTCAAATCTTTAGTTAATATTAAACTTACGGAATATATACACACATATATAAAATAATAACTATACATTCGATGGTACCAATCATCAAGCTTATTTCCATGACTTTATTTTATCCTTTTATAAAGGTAGTAGATTGAAATAAATTTCTGTCAATTATAATATTTTGGAATTAAAAGTTTAGGGAAATAAATTACTCAAAATATAAATTTTCTGTACTCATAAGAACAGTTTCATTTTTGAACTAATGGGTTAAAACTATACAAGACTTCACTATTTATATCACATTAAAAAATTTTCCTTAAGTAATCATCTATATATCTACTCCAATTATCATATTGCTACCTTTTCCTTTTTGAATCAATCATAATATACATTTAAGATTGAGAGGCATTTATTTAGAAGATATGTGCATATGTGACCCATGACATTGTATTTATGGGTTATCAGGAGATATATATACTATACATAAATTACTTTCTGTAATTGAAAACTTTAGTTATAACAATATAGCGGATATATATACAAGATTAAATATTAATATATAATATAAACTTTTCTAACCATAACTATCTAAAACATATAAGAAGCGTATTATCGTATTCAATTGTCAACATCATTCATACTTTGTAGCAACGAGTAATTCTTAAAAAAATATATAAATGTGAAGTAGTATATATATATATATATATATATATATATATATATATATATATATATATATATATTTGTTAACTTCTTCGTTTCGACGCGTAACGGTTTTAATTCTTTTGCCTCACTAGTTTAAAAGTGATCGAAATATTCTCTAATGTTATTATTTTCCTTTCCACTTCTAACTCCGTCCAAAAAAATATGTCAAAAATATGAGTATTTTGGTAATTTTATAAATAAAAGTAAAAACATTTAGTTTTCTTCATGTTTATTTATAATATATATATCTATATGTATTTGAAAAATCATTCACTCTTTCTTTCTTACCCCTCTCTACTTTTTTTTTTTTTCTGTATGAGAACTTCAAAACTACTTAAGGTAAGTTTAACATCCAATTTATCAACTCAACTCATTTACTAATATTGTTTTATTTAACTATTATATATCAACCAGCTGACTCGAATATATAATTTTTTCTTTATAATTTAGGATACACAATCCTATAACTATTATGACTGGTTAATCTTATAATCTTATATTAATTATTTCCACGCATAAGACCTATTCTGGACATACTTTAATATTAAAGATTTGTAGAAATGTTTTCAACGTTTAGTTAGGCCTTTCTACGTAGTCCAACCAACCCAAATCTCAAAAAAAAAAATCTAAATGATTTTATTTAATCATGAATAACCATCCTATTCATTTAACCATCTATTTTATTACTAAGTATTTTAATAGAAATCTTTAGAAGTAATCCCAACATCAGTTATTTCATAAAACTATGAAAGTATGAAGTCTTATGATCAACTAGTTATAAACCAGAAAGGATAAAATGGAGTGGTAAATTGGTACACCTGGGTTCAAAACTTGCTTTGGCTAGATCCACTAAAGCAATATTTTAAATTTTTATTAATTCTTAAAATCCTTTTTGGTTAAATTAATAGTTTTGGTTTTATTTATTTAAATATAAATTATTTTGAAACAATATTATTAAAACCACAAAGTTTTAAAGCTTTATACCATATATTTCAATATGTATTTTAAACCAAAGTAAATGATTGGTTCCAAAAGAGAGTCATAAAAATGACTGCTTTGTTAATAATTAACTTAGTTTGATGCACATTATGATATTATTTGAGTGGGTGGTATTAATTATCACAGACAAATTTCTAGTATAAACATTTGGGTACAATCATAAAAATTGATTAAAAACGGTGAACATTGCGACTTATATATATGTATATGTATTTATTACAACTACAACTGTAATTCAAAATATACTCGTGATTATGCATTCATAACTTATTTTAGCCTATCTAGGTTATAGGAGTATTATGCTCAACATACTTTTATGTAAGGTTGATTCTATCTCCTGTCCCTACTAAGTTGTTATCTAATGGGCAAAGTTCCTTTAATGTTTCTGTCTCATAGGTGGCATGGGTGCTGGTACTGGTTTGGCGGTTCAACTATTTAATATAAGTTAGCATTTACTGCTGTAGTGGCTAACATATGGAGATTTACCCATTGTTCATCTAATTCATCTTTCCATGGTAGGTTATTGCCTGTTTCCTGAGTTTGTGTATTTATTTCCTTATTTATTATCACTTCCTTTGGTTGTGACTTCTTTATTTTCTTTCGACTTTTGCTAATAATCCAACTTCTTTTCTTAGTGGTAAATGGTTTCTTAGACTGTGTCTTACGAATAAAAATTCCTTCCTCAGTATCTGCTGAGTATCCTGAGGGATTTGGTTGAAATGAGGTTCCCTTATCTTTTGGTGAACTATCTAATTGACGATAGATGTCCGAAATTCTCTGCTTACCCATACTGTAGACTAACAAACAAGGTTGTAAAAATCCCGACTAGTTGCCGATTAATCACCGATTAATCCCCGATTAGTCGCCGATTAATCAAATTAATCCCGATTAATCCCCATAAATTCCGATTAATCCCCGATTAATCCCAATTAATCCCTAGTCCCCACCCCACCGCCCGACTAGCGACTAGCGATTACTACAACACTGCTAACAAATAGTCAAATAACATAAAACACATAATTACATAAGTTATTTCCTAACACATAATTTAAAACTTAAGTGTCAGCAGAACGCTTCTTTGGCTTGAACCAGTGGTATGGCTCTTATACCACCTTCTGTCACAACCCCGCCCCCTTATCTGTCCCGGGAACGGGCGGCCGCGAACATTCGTTTGTGGTGGTATCAGTTTATTAATTTGGCAGCGGAAATTTCATCAGGACCGTAGTTAGGAAATATTTTATTAGAGTAAAACCACCTTATTTGTTATTAATAATCACATGGGTAAAATCCAAGTTTCTGATTACAACATAGGGTTAAACCCTCTTTTATTGAGTTTAAAACATCATATTTTAGATAACTTTTATAGCCACATTTTTCCAAGTCGTCAGTGCTCTCGAACTGGCTTTTTACTAATTGGCTTTCACATTGTGTTACCTGAAACACGTGTTTAAAAACATTTGTCAGTGGGAAATACTGGTGAGTGAATCCCAGTTTAATCAGGAAACATTTTATCAATTAAAACAGTATTGAGAGCGATCACATTGTTTATTTCTACACAATTACTCATTCAGTACTGTCAATCCTGACTTGTGGGTCATATTACACATTGGCTAACTCGTTGTCCAATGGTAACGTACTGTCATCCCGACTTACTACTCGCAGTAGTAAATTTTGTATACAAAACCCCAACATACCGGCAGTAATTGAAGAACTACAAAGACTCAATCACCGCTTAATCACATTGTAAAATAATTAAGGTTTTGTAAAACATTCCAAAAAGGTTAACAAAAAGAGGATAAACTCACATTGCTATTTTAGGTATTTCCTTTGTAGCTTCCTGGTTATAATCTAGTTAAATAAACAATGCACACGCGTTAGTATAATAACCCATTTTAACATTAGTAATACCCTCCCCGAGACGGCATTCCAACGACTACGTCGGGCAGAACCACGACAGTCGTTACGGAACCCTAGATCAATCGGGCAGCGTATCTAATACGTATCCAGGGGTTATAATACTTACAACGGAGCAAAACTTCGCTATTTGAGGGGGTATAATACCCGCGTATTATGCCTATAATTCAGTTTTGAGAGGAAGAAAAGAAAGATGGACGAATTCTGATTGAAACCCGATGCATTCTATATATAGGGTCTGATCTCGGTCCTCTCGCGGCCCGCGTAACACAATGCAAGGCCTTACGCGGCCCGCGTTGACTCCAGTCAACAACATAGCTTAGTTGGGTCATCAGGTAGGCCCGCCAGGTGTTGGGCCACGTGGCCGCACCGGGCTGCGCCACCTTTTGAGCCTCTCGCGGCCCTCGTTAACTAACGGGGATCTTTACGCGACCCGCCCAAAACTTAAAAATCTAAGAAATCAGGTTCTAACCTTTATACCGCCCGCGTAAAGATTGGGGTGGGTCTACGCGGCCCACCTCAACTTAATATTTCTTGTTTTTCATTTATTTTTAATGCTATATTGTATTTCGGGCTCGGTTTTCACGTATGAGGTGTATTTAGGGACATATTGGGATATTTTAAAATATATTAGGGGTGTCAGAAATATTTTGGAGGGTTGATATATTTTGGGTATAACACCTGGGTTATTTAATAAAATATATAGTGCACTCACATTAAGTATAGTAACCCAATTCCACTTTATCCCTACGTCACGAAACAGAACCCCAACGAATTTAGGCAGAGCCTTGACATACGTTACGGGGCCCTACGTCACTTGGACAGGGTATCAGTGATCAGGGGCTACAATACTTAAAACAGAGCAGGGTTTTATTATTATTATGGGGTGAAAATAAAACTAAAATTTATAAATATAATTTTGAGAGGAAAGGGGCGACATAGCGAGAAGAAAGAAAAAGGACCGAATGATTTTTGATTGTGTGCACTTCTCTTATTTATACTAAATTTGAAGCTTGGGGATCACTGCTTCTTTGGATACGTACATATACACATAAATGCCATATTCTGCTTATCCTTCCACGTAATGTATGCATGAATTTCTAATTTCATATGTTAGGTTATAGTTATTATTAATTTATTTGTTATAATTATATAACAAAGAATTTAAATGTTAATTTTTCTTTAATTATTTTATTCGTTTCTTTGAGATGTACGTACACTAACATTTGTTTAGTTTTGAACTATTTTATTATAATATATATATATTATAATTAATTTAACTGCTTCACTCATTTGACGCTTATAACTTTAAAAATATAATGTTTTATAAAATAATAATTATGCCATTAGAATGAGAATAATTTTATCTAATTTTATCTACTTTTAATAACATAAGTTTTTATATATAAATAAAATTTTGGGAATGTTACAATGGTGGTGTATCTTCACTTTTTAAATCCCTCCTACTATTTTAATTGTAAATCATTCCTGCTATTTTAAATATACTACATAAACAATCCCTGAATTATTTTGATAAGAAAAACATGAATCTTTCAAATGACCACAAAAACAAAAGAATAAGTAAAATGGTATTGAAATTTATATTTACATGTAATCCGGGTCTTAAATCCGGTCGAACCGGTCCGACCTTTGACCCCCTAAGGCGACCGGATCGACTTCCGGTCCGGTCCTGAAAACATTGGTAAAATCTTCTCTCTTCATTAAAATCTTTACTCTCTCTCTCTCTCTCTCTCTCTCTCCATCACTTTTCAAAACCTAGAAGTCTGTTTTCTCTCTCTCCTTCTTCAAAACCAGATCTCCTTTGAGTTTTTTCTCAAAAGGGGGTTGGTGGAAAAGTTATTTACCAAAATAGGTGATTTGAAAAATAATTACTAAAATGGGTGTTTTTCTATATTTCTTTATTTTTAACTAATATGTTATAGTTTTCTATTTTTATTTAATCAACCTATCACATATGTATTCTTTTCTTCCATCTAAGTCATTATATAGATTTTTTAACTAACTTATTAATTATTATATATTTTTTTTCTTTTTTTATGAAACCTATGTTAAAACAAACCAAGATCGTTGGATTCATTTTATTTTTAAATGCTAATAACTCTCATCTACTGTTTTAATTTAATTTTTTTGAGAGTAATTTTTCGTTTACTATTGTCCGTGTAGTTGATTATCAATACAAATGAAAATCCATATAATAGTGTTTCCTAAAGTTACATAAATTTATTAACAACCAGTGGGCAAAATATTTACGTAGATTGATTGGTTCATAATTTTATTGGCCAACTCGATACTTATTATTATTTTTTATTATCAACTTATTTTTAATAGTCACGAACAACATTTATTTCATTAAGTTAATGTAAACATGAACACATGTCTCGTTTACAAAAAAGAAAACCATGTTCGTTCTCCATTGTTTGTTCAATTAAAGTTAAGTAAATGAACATGAACGTGCTACTTTAGTGATCGTTTATATCTCTAAAATTAGAATAATTTAGCTTACATAAATGTATAAGGAAATAAAAGAAAAGGCGTTAAGAAAAAAGAATTATATTTCGGTTGGTTAAAAAGCAAAGAGTTAAATGCTTGGTTGGTCCCTGTGGTTTGTAAATATTGCAGACTTGGTCCCAGTGGTTCAATAATTACACAATTGGTCCCGATGGTTTGAAAAATGTTACACGCGTGGCCCGATGTTTGCATTTTCATAACATGGATGGTCCTTAGTAGCTAACCTTGTTAAAATTTTCAGTTAAGTTCATATAAATGCCCATTTTACCCTTATATCAATAAATAATAATCACAATAAGTGGTCCAATTCCCACCCTTCTTCTTCCCACTCCACCACCCACAACCACCACTTCTTCTACCCCAAACCATCACTTAACACCTACCACCGTCTCCCCTCCACCACCGTACACCCACCACCGCCGTCACCCATCCACCACCATACACCAACCACCACCTCTGTCTCCTCTCAACCACAGTACACCCACTACCTGTCTCCTCTCAACCACAGTACACCCACAGGTTTAATCAAGGGTGTTATAAGAAGCTTTCGAATTTAATCTTTATAAAAGTGCATCCATTTTTCAGATTTAATAAAAAATTAAGCATTCTTTAAAACCTCATCCTACATCTAAACTCCTTACTTTCCAGTTCAACATCTTCAACAAGAAACTCACCGACAAAAGGACAAACCAATCTTTAACAGCAGAGGTTGAAGAAGTATAATGTCTGGTTGTAGCAATGGGAGCCCCTATTGATTTCAGCTTCTGATTCAAACATTCCTTCATGAATCTCAATCCAATTCTTCCTGTCATCTTTCAAAAATGATTTTGTTCTTCAAGCTCGCGATTATCTTGCAAATATTTGATGTACGGTGTTGGGGGTTAAGAGCATTCTCATCCAATCCATCAAAACTTGTGAGGGTGGGTTTTTATATTGTAAAGGGTAAAAAAAGTGGTTGTGAGTGGATGAGAGAGAAAATGTTACTGTTCATCTGTATATTTGGGGGGACACTGTTCACCCAGTATAATTTTTTTAATATATATTGAAAGTAGTTGTGAGTGAAGGAAAGAGAAAAATGTGATGATAATATTATTTAATTGAAAAGGAGAGAGAAAAAGTATTTGTTTTTAGTGGAAATATATTGATATAGGAGTTGTTTTTTAGTGGAATGTATGTATAATTTGATGGATTGGATGAGAATGCTCTAAGTGGTGGTTTAGGTTAGAAGAAGTGGTGGTTGTGGGTGGTGGAGTGGGGAAGTAGAAGGGTGAGATGGGACCACTTATGGTTATTATTATTTATTAATATAAGGGTAAAATAGACATTTTATATGAATTTAACTGAAAATTTTAACAAGGTTAGCTACTAAGGACCATCCATGTTACGAAAATGCAAACATCAGGCCACACGTGTAACATTTTTCAAACCATCGGGACCATTTGTGTAATTAGTGAATCACTGGGACCAAGTGTGCAATATCTACAAACCACATGGACCAACCAAGCATTTAACTCAAAAGTAAATACAATATAAAGAGTAATTGTTTGGAAAAAATAAAGAGTAAATTACAAGTTTTATCCTTTATGTATGTACCAAATTACAGGCGGTGTCCTTTAACTTCAAAATTGACTGGTTTTGTCCTTAATGTTTCAAAATCCTTCAGGTTATATCATTTAGGCCAAACCTAGTTAGATTTTTTGGTTAAAGTTGGTCATGTGCCTTGCACATGAGGACACTTTTGTCATTTTGCTTCCCCGGGGACTATTGAGTAAATAACTTATAACAAGGGACAAACTGTGTAAAAATAAAAAAATAAAGATATAAAATACAATTTCATTCCTGCATTCTCTTTCTCTAACTCTCTCTCCCTCTCTCTTCTCTCTCTACAAATCGACTTTGCTCTCTCTACAATTGCAGATATGTACACGATCAAGAATTGAAGCCCGGCTATTCTTTTCGTGAATAAGATAGGAATCAACCAGAACAACATTAAAATATTCAACCAATTGAAAAAAGAACACAAATTAAAAGAATCCAGATTCATCATCTGTATCAAGAAAATGTTAACCCAAATGTTAATCTTTTTATCAAGTAAACATATATCCAAATTAACTAACAAATGCCCAAGAAACATTAAAATCTTTAACCTATCAAATCAAGAACACCAACAACATGAAATAAAATAAAAATCAACAAAAACCCATAATCTAAGAACTTAAATTCTCACCGTGGGACCTTGAAGCACTCGTACTTCTTCAGATCTTCTTCCACACACAGAAGACCTGATCACCACTAAATCACACACTCTCTTAACCCCCTTATCTTTCTTCACTTCCCACAAATTTCTCCCTTCTTTTCTTCAACAAAAAATTCAATCTTTTTCTTCCAAACGCCAAGAACAAACCCTAGAAACAATACCCAAAAAGGAAAAATTGAATAAAAGACAGATCAATTATCTTTTGTTGGAATTGAAAGTTTGAAACCCTAAAGATTAGGGATTGAAAGAAGTAAAGAACCTTTGTGGCACCGGGAAACAGTGCAGTTGAATCGTTTGGTGGGTGGTGCAGATGAACTCCTCTTTGTTTCTCTTTCTTGATTTGAAAAAAGATGAAGAAAATTCTGATTTTTGGGATTTTGTTGGGCCAACGAAGAGGGATTTTGTTTAATGTTTTTGTTGTAATGACATAATTCGTACTTCTTCATTCATAAATATAAATACAACAATGTATTGATGATTCATTTGTAGAGAGTTAGAGAGAGAGAAAATGAGAAATGAAATTGTATTTTATATCTTTATTTTTTTATTTTTACACAATTAGTCCTTTCTAATAAGTTATTTATTCAATAGTCCCTAGATAGGTAAAATGACAAAAGTCTCCTCATGTGCAAAGCACATGACCAACTTTAACCAAAAAATCTAACTAGGTTTGATCTAAAGGATATAACGTGCAGGATTTTGAAATGTTAAGGACAAAACCAGTCAATTTTGAATTTAAAGGACACCACCTGCAATTTGGTACATACATAAAGAACAAAACGTGTAATTTAATCAAAAATTAATTAAAAACATATTAGGTTAATTGAAAAAAAAAAGAAAAAAAAATATAATAGACTAGTTAATAATAAAGAAATAAGAAATAACACTCATTTTAATAAAAAAAATTTAAAATCACCTATTTTAGTAAATATTTTTTCACCCTTACCAATTTAAGAAAAAATCATTGCAAAACATCTATTTTGATAATTATTTTTCAAATGGGGTTGGCTAAATGCACCCCTCTTTTTACTAAATGCACCCCCTTTCCATAAAAAAACATTTTAAAACTTTTCAAATTCCACCCTTTAAAAATCCATGACTCACATTTTTTATACCATAACAATATCTGATGGAGCTTTAGGCCTTAGGGCTGAATACATTTGAAGCTTGAACTGAATCAACATTTTTAATTACAAAAGTTGATTTTCATAAACAGTATGATCAATCGAAATCATTTTTCACTAGAAATATATAAACAATTGTAACAATGAAACGGTACATTGTAAGCAAAAATAATACATGTCAAAGCCAAAGTAGAAAAATTCTTTAAAAAACAAGAATGTTCGATTATTTATATTATTTTGTCCAATCCAAAGCAAAGAAAAAATTTCTTGAAAACTCAAGAATGTTCGATTATTCATTTTATTGTGTCAATCCAAACATGCATCTAGAAGGTTCTTATCCATAAGTAACAAATGAAGTTTAACAAAAAAAAATTGTAATTAAAGTTTAACCAACATATTGTACACTTCGGTCTGGATTAGGGTTCATCAGCTCCCTATACCTGTTTATGCGAGATTTGTACATAACTTCCCAATCTGCTGCGACGTCACTTCGGTTCATACTCCAAAGATTGTTGGGTAGAGGCATCGGATAGTCACTTTCTAATTTAACATGGATGAAATGGTTTGTATGAACATGAACAAGCGATACCACTTGATGAGGGCTACGGACTTGGTTGGGACCGAGCAATAGAGGGAAGAAAGTTTGATTCCCGGTGATGCTTAAAAGGTGAACAATCACACAAAATCTATTAGCAATGAGGAGTCCAGTGTGGGGCATTTCCATCCAATGATCACCGGTTGCATATCCCATTCCTTGATGATCTATGTTGCAACGTAAACGGTTATACTCTTCGGGGACGACCGTGTCAAAAATTTGCCTCCAAATTTTTTGGTGAGCGTCCATCTCGTGTACAAGTTCACTTCGAATAAAACCCCAAAAGTTTTCATCCAGCTCCAAGCCCACAGCTAGAGATCGAAACCCACAGTTACCATCGGGATCGACATTTTTTATACGTGAAATGTATGGGTGAAAGATGTCTGAGATTTCTTTCTTTAATGGTTCTGAATCGTTCGCGTATGAACTATGTCTCGGTGGCGATGGTTTCAAGTCCATAAAATTATATTCAACTACATTTGACGTGGTTGAACAACTACGTTTATTAGGATATTGTGGATCGGCAATAACTTTTTGTTGTTGTTGTTTCTTTAAGCTTGGTCATCCACGAGGTTTTTTCTTACCAACAGGTTGCTTCATTAATGGGTCAGAATCTTTCGCGTATGAACTATGTCTTTGCGGCGATGGTTTCAAGTCCATAAAATTGTATTAAACTACATTTGACATGGTTGAACAACTACGTTTACAGGAATACTGAGGATCAACTCGACTTTGTTTTTTTTTTTGTTTCTTTGGTCTTCCACGAGTATTTTTGCGAACAGTGGGTTCTTCAAATGATAGTATATTTGGATCGATTATTCCTTTTAGCTTTTCTAGCAACACTTTCTTCCCCAGGTTGGACTGCTTATCAAAGAGTTCTTGAAACATTTTCAATTCAACATCACAAGTAATATCATCATTTTCGTCATGTATTAACGGTGACATATCAAGTTTCCTCCAAAATATGTCGATCGAATCCAATGGAATACACCGCTCTGTGTACAAAAATAAATACACCCTTTATTAATTTTTTCTAGGCATTAGAATGGTGAATATATATATATATATATATATATATATATATATATATATATATATATATATATATATATATATGTCACACCCCAACCGATGGCGGAAACATCGGGATGAGACGAACAAATTGCTCAAAACATCATAACACTATGTGACAATATTTAATTGAATTCAAATTTCATTGCAAAGACTAAATTGTCATACAACATTTAAAATGGAAATAACAACATTGTTCAAATTCAAATCAACAAAGATAAATAGATTAAAGGTGTGTATCTAGTCCACCCTAAACTTGTTTCGTCAATCATCCATACTTCAATAATCAACCTGCAACATGTATTAAAATAGAGTTTCAATGCAAAGGCAATGAGCGAGTATACAAGTTTGTTTACATAGCATAATAGAATAAAAACTCAACCCAACATGATTCATAATATGTGCTTGCTAGTATGCAATTTTGGCGTACAATATGATCAAACCCTAGAACACAACGCATAAAATCCCAATAGTTCAGCGGGATGGTAAACTTAACAATACCCAATAGTTCAGCAGCAGGCGGGGCGTAAATCCTATAGCGCTATAATTGTTAAGGTAGGCGAACAAATCAATGAGCATATAACGTTCCAAATCGTTCATAGAGCATACAAGAATAACAAGTAAGTCACATTAGTTTCATGCATTCGTTCAAAGGATGAGTATGTTTAGTTCAAAAGTTGTTTACATAATTATACATGTTGCATCCCAAAGTGTAAAGGGGAAAAAGGGATCGAGTATACTCACAGTGGTTGCAAGCTTTCCTACTTGAAATCCCACGAGTGAGTTGGTGATGGATTACTTTGGAGCACCTAGTCCTTCTACACGAGGAAACATAGGTGTGTGAGTTTGGCGTATACGGTAGATTAAAGATTCAGATTGTAAATGTAACATAAAGTATCATGATATGAAAATAATCATCTTTGACTTAGTAACCCTTGTATGACACTATGTAACCAATGTGGTAAAAATGTTTTCATGGGAAATACACCCATTAGAATCATACTTTAGAGTCTTAGGTCTTAGATGATATCCTACTACTTCAACATATAAACATAAGTTTATCATTGAAGGTTCGAATAAGTATATGTAAATAATAATTAGGTTAGTATATTATTAGGTCCAATGATTCAAGTAGGAGGTAGGAGATTAAATCTCCATTTAGGCACCTCTAGTATCATGAATGTCATGTATGGGGTAGGAAGAACATGCTTCCATTTAGGGACCCCTTGTATGTTCACCACTACACTTGATGTAAAAACAACCAAGGAGGGTCAAGAACTAAGATTAATACAATAATATAAACAATCTAACTAATAGGAAATCATCAAATCATGTGAGGATTTTATGTTGGAACAACCCAAGTTGTTCCATAATCACTCTACATCAAGAACTAGCTTGAACATGACTTGTGGGTGAAATACCCTAAACAAAACAGAAAGTATTTAAGGTTTTAACCTCTGATTTATAGTGTCTCAACCTTGTTTTTAAGCTTAACCAACCATAAGAGAGGTTGTAAGCATTAGGACATAGGCTTGAGATGTGTTAGACATAAGTTAGATAAGTTTAAACAAGTTTTGAAAGAATAAGTAACAAAACAGAAAGTTTATGGACAATTTCAGGGCATTTCCAGGTCTGATTTCTCCAAGGAGAAGTTAAGGAATTGAACCCAAGGATTATCCAAGCAAGTAGGAAGAAGAATCAAGTGATTTCGTTGAGAAATGAGCAAGTTACACTCACTTTTGCACAAGGTTATGAATCTGTCCGAATTTCAGATTCTTGCAAGAACTAGAGAGTATTTTGGAGAGATTTGAGTGTTGTGAAAGTGTAAAATGGTGTGGAGAAGGGTTGTATTTATAGTGGAAGAGTTTGGAGGTGATTAGAGGTGGCTTTAAGGTGATTGGGGAGGGTTAGAAACTTGGATTTCGTGCATAATTCGCGTAACATAGCAGCTGGACATGTTTTCTGATCTGGGCACCCTCAGGCGGCCCGCCTGAGGTTTCAGGCAAGCTAATGCGGGCCGCCCGGGCCTTCTAATCCGGGCATAAGTTTCCAATATTTACAATTTGGCCCCTATAGTTATGTATTTGATGTTTTAAGGACTTTTAAGGACCATTCTTGCCACAAAAGCATATTTTAAGATAATTCCAAGTACGAGGAGTATAAACCAAGTATAATTAATCGTATGAGCATCAAACTCAAGTGTTGTTTTCGTTCAAAACACGTTTTGGGCATAAGTTTAGTTTAATTGCAAGTTTAGCACATAGTTTCCAAGAATAATGATTAAACACCAATTGATTCACCAATTCAAACATACGAGCATATACAAAGTGTGTACAACATATTTGTAACAAAATACGAGTTTCATTAATGATTCAAGTCTCGGTTTTACAACGATTACAAAGAAGGAACGATTACAAGAATACAACGTTCCCAAAAATAGAAATACGAACAAAACTTTCTATAAATGGAAAGTACAAAAGAGCCGGGCGTTACAATATATGAGTTAAATGCCATTTTAGTCCCTATGGTTTTAGTCATTTTTCCAGTTTAGTCCAAAGGTTTCATTTTTAACCTGTGGATCCAAAAAGGTTTCACCGTTGCCATTTTAGTCCACTGGGTTAACTTCATCTATTTTTTCTGTTAACCAGAAGGGCAATTCGGTCATTTTATATGTAATTCTGTTAACTAGAAAGGCAATTCGGCCATACAAAATGACCGAATCGCCCTTCTCGTTAACATAAATAATTGATGAAGTTCACCCAGTGGACTAAAATAGCAACAGTGAAACCTTTTTGGACCCACATGTTAAAAATGAAACATTTGGACTAAACTGGCAAAATGACCCAAACCACAGGGACTAAATGGCATTTAACTCTCTCTCTATATATATATATATAAAGCTACTGTGGTGTAATCGACTTACCTTCTTTCAAATGTGTTGATACTACACAAGCACATGGTAATCCACAACTCCTACGAACTTGACAACCACAATTAGAAGAGGTTACCTTGAGCTCTTCCACTATTATATCGAGCGCCTCATGAGAAACAAAACCACGTAGAAGTTTCAAGATTGGTGAATTATGCTCATATTTTAATGTATTTACACTTTTTTTGGAAACTTGATTTAATTGATGTAAATTGTGATTTCACAATTTCGTCAATGCAACCCACAAACTTATCTAAGGTAGAATTAGCTGAATTCAAGTACACTTTTAGCTTTGCATGTTGGCTCTCAACTCTGTTGGTTGTCTGATTTCTAAAATGTAAGCATTTATCATTCCAAAAGGAGACAAACAGTTCTTTGTGATTGTTCAACCAAGTTTCTTCCAGGTAATGTAAAACACCTGTAATATTATGATGAGAACGCTAACAAAACAACAACAATAATAATTAAAAAAAATACCTGGATATTTGGTCAACATTGATTGAAGTTCTTTGTAATTTTCCTTGAATGATGTCAAAGTTGAAGACTCAATTAGTGAACTCCACATGCTAGTAAAAGACTCCCACTTACGCTGCGACTTGAAATGTGACTTGCAATTCCTAAATATGCTTTGAGAAATATGAAATCTACAAAGTAATTGGGTGGCATCCGGAAAAATCTGTTGACATGCGTTCATGAGGGCGAACTCTATGTCTGTAACTATAACGCGTGGTTGCATGCAGTTATCTAATATTGAATTTAAGCAATGTAATACCCACACGTAGATGTCCTTTGTTTCTTTATGCATAAACGCAAAAGCTATAGAAAACGTCTTACTGGTAGAAGTTACACCAACAATTTCAAGAAACGGAATATTATACTAGTTTCAAAGACTTCATTTCATTTCAGCAAACATCAGTTGGATTACAAAAGACCTAAATTCATTTCAACCTAAAAATTACAAACATTCAAAAAGTTCATCAGTTGCACTACACATCCTTAACAAAAGCTAACCTGAAAATTACAACAAGACCAAAAAATAACCAACTATAAACCAGATAAGTCTTCCTACGTTCTGATTCATCTTCTTTAGCTTTCAATTTGTCCAACAGGATTACATTCACAGCTTCAATTTCTTGTTTTGCAGCTTCCATCTCTTGCATTGCATTCATTTGAGGTTGGCTTCGTTCCACCCATCCAAGAAATGATCGACACCTAAAATTAGAGCATGAGTAGAATCTTCTGCCTGGATTTTTTCGAGTTGTTGAAGTTAGAATTATGCCCTCCCCACCACATCTGCAGTAGATCGTCGGCATGAATGATTATTTGTAGTTGTTGATGCAAAACTAGGGTTTACGAATGGGGGAATTGGATTTTGGGGGTAATCTGATGTTGGGTGTAGTTGAAGGAATTAAATAAAAACCTTTAAATATAAATATAACATTCATTGTAAAAGGAAAAGACAGATATGCCCTCACGTGCATCTCATGTGGGGCAACTTAACTGACTTTTTTTACTAGGTTTGGTGTAAAGGTTGTGATGTGTAACAAAACATGAACGTAAAGGTTGGTTTTGGCGGATTTCATAGTGAAAGGTATAAAGTGCAGTTTGAGGTAAACATAAAGGTTGTTTTCTGCAATTTTGTCTTTAAACTTATATACCATCAAACTCTGAAAGCTTCAAGCTATTTTGATGAATTTCAACATTACACTGAGCCTATGCTTACGATTTAAACAATTCTTTTTTAATTGAATTAACTTGTCTATAATTCCTTATTTGATTTGATTTTGTTAGTGAATTTTTATTGATTTTGAGTCTTTGTAAGGCAACAAATTAGAGTCTCTGATGTGCTTTGATCCATTTCACCACGATCACCCGACTCCTTTTTCTAACAACTCCCCAAATTGGTCCTCATTCCCCACTGGTGACGATCGCCTAATACGACCCTAAAAAGGTCCAGTACACGCTGACTTTTGACATGTCCGTCACTCTGCCAATGTCTTAACTTCACAAACACTGCAACATCCACCGCCGACGATTTGGAGACCTACGGATTCCTATTCTTATCCCGTCCGTCTTGGCAATTATTATCAAACCCTTTGTTCATACTCGATATCAAGTCCCAATCGAATATATCAAACAAACATAAAATTAAGGCTAACTCCCACAATGTTATCAGATTTTTTTGGTTAAAGTTAGTCATGTGCCTTGCACATGAGGACACTTTTGTCATTTTGCTTCCCTAGGGACTATTGAGTAAATAACTTATAACAAGGGACAAATTGTGTAAAAATAAAAAAATAAAGATATAAAATACAATTTCATTCCTGCATTCTCTTTCTCTCTCTAACTCTCTCTTCTCTCTCTACAAATCGCCTTTGCTCTCTCTACAATTGCAGATATGTACACGATCAAGAATTGAAGCCCGGCTATTCTTTTTCATGAATAACATAGGAATCAACCAGAACAACATTAAAATATTCAACCAATTGAAAAAAGAACACAAATTAAAAGAATCCAGACAAATTCATCATCTGTATCAAGAAAATGTTAACCCAAATTTTAAATTTGACACCCTAAAAGATTCAATCATATACAGATTCCCCCTTTTATAACTAACACTCTGTTCCCGAGTCTCATTTAACAGGGGGAGGGGAGGGAAAAAAGATGAAAATATGAAAAACCATGTTCCCGAGTTTCATTTAATAAGGGGAGGGGAGGGAAAAGGGAAGAAAATATGACCATATATTCATCGTCCCAAATTGGAGAGATTAGGAGAGAAAATTTTCCTCCCCCTCCCTGATAAATGAGACTCGG
Source organism: Helianthus tuberosus (assembly GCA_030545235.1). Lineage (NCBI taxonomy): Eukaryota > Viridiplantae > Streptophyta > Magnoliopsida > Asterales > Asteraceae > Helianthus > Helianthus tuberosus. The sequence goes on from CM060393.1 coordinate 7,733,141, forward strand.
GAACATAGTGTAAATCAAGAACAAGAATAACAGAAAATTCAAGTAAATTCATAATCTTTTTATCAAGTAAACATATATCCAAATTAACTAACAAATGCCCAAGAAACATTAAAATCTTTAACCTATCAAATCAAGAACACCAACAACATGAAATAAAATAAAAATCAACAAAAACCCATAATCTAAAAACTTAAATTCTCACCGTGGGACAGTGTTACTAGTGTAAGATATCAACAAACAAGTCTTTCCAACAGCCCCATCACCAACAGTAACACACTTTAGGAACCTTGAAGCACTCGTACTTCTTCAGACCTTCTTCCACACACAAAAGACCTGATCACCACTAAATCACACACTCTCTTAACCCCCTTATCTTTCTTCACTTCCCACAAATTTCTCCCTTCTTTTCTTCAACAAAAACAACGAAAAATTCAATCTTTTTCTTCCAAACGCCAAGAACAAACCCTAGAAACAGTACCCAAAAAGGAAAAATTGAATAAAAGACATATCAATTATCTTTTGTTGGAATTGAAAGTTTGAAACCCTAATAAAGATTAGGGATTGAAAGAAGTAAAGAACCTTTGTGGCACCGGGAAACAGTGCAGTTGAATCGTTTGGTGGGTTGTGCAGATGAACTCCTCTTTGTTTCTCTTTCTTGATTTGAAAAAGATGAAGAAAATTCTGATTTTTGGGATTTTGTTTAATGTTTTTGTTGTAATGACATAATTCGTACTTCTTCATTCATAAATAAATACAACAATGTATTGATGATTCATTTGTAGAGAGTTAGAGCGAGAAAGAGAATGAGAAATGAAATTGTATTTTATATCTTTATTTTTTTCATTTTTACACGATTAGTCCTTTGTTATAAGTTATTTATCCAGTAGTCTATAGGATGATAAAATGACAAAAGTGTCCTCATGTGCAAGGCACATGACCAATTTTAACCAAAAAATCTAACTAGGTTTGATCTAAATGACATAACGTGCAGGATTTTTTGAAACGTTAAGGACAAAACCAGTCAATTTTTAATTTAAAGGACACCACTTGCAATTTGGTACATACATAAAGGACAAAACTTGTAATTTACGCAAAAATAAATTAAAAACATATTAGGTTAATTGAAAAAAAAAGAAAAAAAATATAATAGACTAGTTAATAATAAAGAAATAAGAAATAACACTCATTTTAATAATTTTTTTTAAATCACCTATTTTAGTAAATAGTTTTTTCACCCTTACTAATTTAAGAAAAAATCATTGCAAAACATCTATTTTGATAATATTATTAATATCGATCAATTCCGATTGGGGTTGGCTAAATGCACCCCTCTTTTTACTAAATGCACCACCTTTCCATAAAAAAACATTTTAAAACTTTTCAAATTCCACCCTTTAAAAATCCATGACTCACATTTTTTATACCATAACAATATCTGATGGAGGTTTAGGGCTGAATACATTTGGAGCTTGAACTGAATCAACATTTTTAATTACAAAAGTTGATTTACATAAACAGTATGATCAATCAAAATCATTTTTCACTAGAAATATATAAACAATTGTAACAATGAAACGGTACATTGTAAGCAAAAATAATACATGTCAAAGCCAAAGTAGAAAAATTCTTTAAAAAACAAGAATGTTTGATTATTTATATTATTGTGTCCAATCCAATGCAAAGAAAAAATTTCTTGAAAACTCAAGAATGTTCGATTATTCATTTTATTGTGTCAATCCAAACATGCATCTAGAAGGCATCTAGAAGGTTCTTATCCATAAGTAACAAATGAAGTTTAACAAAAAAAAATTGTAATTAAAGTTTAACCAATATATTGTACACTTCGGTCTGGATTAGGGTTCATCAGCTCCCTATACCTGTTTATGCGAGATCTGTACATAACTTCCCAATCTGTTGCGACGTCACTTCGGTTCATACTCCAAAGATTGTTGGGTTGAGGCATTGGATAGTCACCTTCTAATTTAACATGAATGGAATGGTTTGTATGAACATGAACAAGCGATACCACTTGATGATGGCTACGGACTTGGTTGGGGACCGAGCAATAGAGGGAAGAAAGTTTGATTCCCGGCGATGCTTAAAAGGTGAACAATCACACAAAATCTATTAGCAATGAGGAGTCTAGTGTGGGGCATTTCCATCCAATGATCACCGGTTGCATATCCCATTCCTTGATGATCTATGTTGCAACGTAAACGGTTATACTCTCCGGGGATGACCGTGTTAAAAATTTGCCTCCAAATTTTTTGGTGAGCGTCCATCTAGTGTACAAGTTCACTTCGAATAAAACCCCAAAAGTTTTCATCCAGCTCCAAGCCCACAGCTACAGATCGAAACCCACAGTTACCATCGGGATCAACATTTTTTATACGTGAAATGTATGGGTGAAAGATGTCTGGGATTTCTTTCTTTAATGGCTCTGAATTGTTCGCGTATGAACTATGTCTCGGTGGCGATGGTTTCAAGCCCATAAAATTATATTCAATTACATTTGACGTGGTTGAACAACTACGTTTATTAGGATATTGTGGATGGGCAATAACTTTTTGTTATTGTTGTTTCTTTAAGCTTGGTCATCCACGAGGTTTTTTCTTAACAACAGGTTGCTTCATTAATGGGTCAGAATCTTTCGCGTATGAACTATGTCTCTGCGGCGATGGTTTCAAGTCCATAAAATTGTATTCAACTACATTTGACGTGGTTGAACAACTACGTTTACGGGAATACTGAGGATCGACTCGACTTTGTTTTTTTTTGTTGTTTCTTTGGTCTTCCACGAGTATTTTTGCGAACAATGGGTTCTTCAAATGATAGTATACTTGGATCGATTATTCCTTTTAGCTTTTCTAGCAACACTTTCTTCCCCAGGTTGGACTGCTTATCAAAGAGTTCTTGAAACATTTTCAATTCAACATCACAAGTAATATCATCATTTTCCTCATGTATTAATGGTGACATATCAAGTTTCCTCCAAAATATGTCGATCGAATCCAATGGAATACAATGCTCTGTGTACAAAAATAAATACACCCTTTATTAATTTTTTCTAGGCATTAGAATAGTGAATATATATATATATATATATATATCAAGCTACTGTGGTGTAATCGACTTACCTTATTTCAAATGTGTTGATACTACACAAGCACATACTTGACAACCACAATTAGAAGAGGTTACCTTGAGCTCTTCCACTATTATATCGAGTGCCTCATGAGAAACAAAACCACGTAGAAGTTTCAAGATTGGTGAATTATGCTCATTCTTTAATGTATTTATACTTTTTTTGGAAACTTGCTTTAATTGATGTAAATTGTGATTTCACAATTTCCTCAATGCAACCCACAAACTTATCTAAGGTAGAATTAGCTGAATTCAAGTACACTTTTAGCTTTGCATGTTGGCTCTCAACTCTGTTGGTTGTCTGATTTCTAAAATGTAAGCATTTATCAGTCCAAAAGGAGACAAATAGTTCTTTGTGATTGTTCAACCAAGTTTCTTCCAGGTAATGTAAAACACCTGTAATATTATGATGAGAACGCTAACAAAACAACAACAATAATAATTAAAAAAATACCTGGATGTTTGGTCAACATTGATTGAAGTTCGTTGTAATTTTCCTTGAATGATGTCAAAGTTGAAGACTCAATTAGAAAACTCCACATGCTAGTAAAAGACTCCCACTTACGCTGCGACTTGAAATGTGACTTGCAATTCCTAAATATGCTTTGAGAAATATGAAATCTACAAAGTAATTGGGTGGCATCCGGAAAAATCTGTTGACATGCGTTCATGAGGGCGAACTCTCTGTCTGTAACTATAACGCGTGGTTGCATGCAGTTATCTAATATTGACTTTAAGCAATGTAATACCCACACGTAGATGTCCTTTGTTTCTTTATGCATAAACGCAAAAGCTATAGAAAACTTCTTACTGGTAGAAGTTACACCAACAATTTCAAGAAACAGAATATTATACTAGTTTGTCTTATACGTGGCATCCATAAGCATCACATGTGGGAAAGCACACAACAAGTCTAACGATGTCTGATGAGCGAAAAATAACGATTCCAACTCATTTGTGTAACACCTCGAAAATTTCGTCCAATAATGTGTTGACACGTGTCATAGGTTTGAACGTGTGAAAGAATGTTCTTGAAGGACTAAAGTTGACAAACAATGAAACTGTGTAAATATAAGAGTTCAAAGTGTCAACAATGAATAAATATACTTTGCAATAACCCTACATGATGTTTATAACCTTAAACGAATGGATCATGGATCATACGAAGCGAATCGTGAAAGAAAGTGAGAGATTACAAACTACAGGGGTTAAATGTGTCAACATGTTAAGATGTACCTCTGAGTGACCTTTTAGCAAACCCGAAGCCTTGTAAAGATTAATTATGCTCACTAGAATGCACCATAAAAATTTCACCAAGTTTCGTTACCGTATGAGAAAGTTATGATAAAATTCGTATGTAAGGGTTAGAATCGTCAACATTGAAAATTAGGGTTTTTCGGGTGATCACAAAGTTACCCGAGGACTTGACAAAGAGGCTATAAGTCTTAAAGCCCCTAAATGTCAATTTTAAAGGTTTAAAATGCAAGAAATGAAGTGAAAGCGATGTTTAGGAGGACCGGGGGCTTAAAGTGCAATATTGAAAAGTTTGTAACCTGAAGCCAGGCTCCAGGCGGCCCGCGTACGGATTGACAATAACTGAGGCGGGCCGCGTCCGACTGCCAGTTGCAGAAAAAACAGGCAGGTGCCTGTTAAGCTGTTGTAACCGACTTAAACCTTAAGATTTCGATTCTATGGGCTGCCTAAAGTGGTTTATAGCCTATAGAAGGCACATGTTCACATCTTGGATCATCCTAGGCTTGCATGGCATCAATCTAAGTAAGTTTGACTCACTATATAAGTCACAAAGTTGCAACTTATGATCATTCCTTTCAACATTCACTTCCTGATCATTTCTGGTGCATAACAGCCGATCCCAAGACCTTCCTAATCATCCTTAGACACGTGTAAGTATGTCTAACCCTTTTAAATTAAGTCTTGCTTAGTTTATAGCCTAGAAATCAAACCGTCGTAATTACGGTTTGACTTAGCGATAAAACACAAACGGTCCAGGGTTTTGTCGAAATGAAAGTTGTTATAAGTTGGTAATTATGTGGGCCTTAAACCCTTAAAAGGGCACCCACTGATTCCAATCCTAACTAGGTCGTTTGTCGAGTCAAACGTTGTCCGAAAAAGTCAACAGAATTGTTATTTTCGAATTAACACATGATTAGCATTGTAAAAGGCGTGTAACCTATTTTATCGTTCATATAACCTGATAATAAGTATAAAAACTTGTCTACGCTTGTTTGATTCGACAACTTTCTGTTTTGAACCGATTCGAAACCGAAAGACGCAAAAGTTTGACTTTTGCTTTGACTTCAGTTCTGACCCGGTTTAGATAAGTTTAGACATGCCTTAAAGTTCCATTAGGACCTAGTTGCATGATTGTATAAGCCTCTGCATTTATACCACTTAAATCCTTAGTTGTTCGACGTTTCCGTTAAATGCTTTAAATATGGACCATAATGCCCTTATGACCATAAAACGAGAATTTTGGAAATGTGAAAGTACAATAATCTTAGTTACTGATTTTTAAACATATCTGTAAATTTTCACATCAGTCGGAGGTCTAGATTAGGAGTTATGCTTAATGACGTAATTATAACGCTTCTTAGTAATTAATCGGCGTCATTAGCGTAAAGCCTATCTAAACCCCATTTTTGACACCAAACCTTTTACCCACTGATGTAATATAATATTTTGAGATTTTTGAAGATTTTAATTATTTTAAACTGATCATAAGCTAGGATTAGTACATTGATTCGGTAAATACCGAATATGCCCTTTTCGGCCATAAAATGAGTTTTACAAGTCCTTTTGCTTCCGCTGTGCATTTATATATTGTGTTGTTTGACTATGATGTTGCCAACCACGTCACGTTACTCCCCTATCGGGCCCACCGGTAATACGTGGAAATTTGGGGTGTGACAATTTGAAATACTATTGATGGAAGTATAATAAGTATAACCCATTTTCTTTTAAACTAGACATAACAACCTGCATTGGACTTTTTCCTTTCTGGTTTATCTTTCGAATTTTATTGCGTGCATTGTATACGGGTTTAAGGGTAGAGACATTATCTTCATTCTGCTCCTTTATAATACCAAGAATATCTCGTGGCGCCACATGCTTCTTTGTCAACTCCGCTACTAATTGAAACTCATTACGTGACAATCGCTCTACAAATGCATGCCCCTCAATATGTTGTGCGGGCGGATGATTATGTTCATCTCGTATATGAACTAACTTCCAACAATCATCCTTTTTTGTATATGCTCCGATCAATTCAAATGGACAGTTTATTTTTTGGTGCCAGTAGTTTTACTTGTACCTTTAACGGACCTATACACACCACCGCATTCACACATTAGTATGACTCTAGAATAACCATTTGGCTTTGTTCTTGATCTCTTAGTGACGATAACATAGCCAACATCGCGTGCGGTGTTTTGAACCTATTCCATCATCTCTTCACGAGATTTGAACTCCTAAAAATAAACTAATATTAGGATTGGGACATATGACTACAGACATTATCAATACAAGCTTATAATCATAGCTTCATACTTCAAATAAAAATTATACCTGATCGGTAGAAAATGCGGACATCTTTTTGTATAACTCTTGATGTCGAACAGTGATAAACCGTGATAACTAATATCAGAGGCATAAACTCGAAAACAATTATTAACATATACAATAATATAGTACATAAGATAATATATTAATTAGTATATACTCTATATCAAACAAGGTATGTACAGCAAGGAATTTAGGAATACATTAATATAATATATTAACAAACAGCCAGGAAGTCTTCATGCATAAGTTAATTTATTTTCTTTCCAAACACTTCTGTGTAATTTGCAGATTCGATAATAAATTAATAGAAGTGTTCCAAACATGTACTATATATTAAGAACGGCAAATATTATAAAGGTAATTGTTTCTTTGTAAATCCACTACAAACATCCGCAAATCGATTTGTGGTAAAGTTTGATCCGAAAAAAAAAAAAGAACTATATTAATGAGAAAGAAGAACTATATTAATGAGAAAGATGAATACATACCAAGAACGCTCAATCAATTAGATTTTTGATGAAAATCAAAGTTGCACTAAATCGTTTTTCAATGTCTCTCTTAATCTCCTTCTTTCAATCAGCAGGAATTTTGTTATGAAGACGTTCTAATGTAAAAGCAAAACACGTTTATGTAACTATTCAAATTATGGGAAGTGGATAAACCCCTATAAAAATAGGGATAGTTCCTTATGTAATTTTAAAAAAGTAGAAAACACAAGGGTTCATTGTTTTTATTTACAAACTTCAGGGGGAGGGTGTAGCCAGAAAAATTTGAAAAAAAGGATATATTTAGCAACACCCTTTTCAAATCACTCATTTTAATAAATAATTTTTCCACCAAACACTCTTTTATCAAAAAAAAAAAAAAAACTCGATCTCCCCATCTCATCTTTCAAAACCTAAAACCCTCATGAGCAGTGACATCCCTTTCTTCTCCCCTCTCGTCTCCTGTCCGGCGACCGGAGCTGGACTCCGACGACTATGCCGGCCCGTTCTTGCTCCGACGAGACACTCCCCCATGTTTTCACACGATTAAACGGCCGGCCACTATGGTGGTGGCGGCATACGGCTGCAACGACAGAGAAATAGGGAGATAACGAGAGATATCGAGGAGAGAGAAAGCTGCAGAAAGAGAGAGAGAAAGACGCCGGCGCCGGTTCTGGTGTTGTTCTTACTCCGGCCGTTCTCCGATGATGACGAAGATGATGTTCTCTCTCTCTCATCTCGCGCCGGATTGTTCGAGGTGAAATGCTAAAGCAAGCGCGAAATCACTGCTTCGGCTTTTGAGGGATTGTTCGAGCGATTTCAGAAGTGAAAGATCGAAGAATGTGGTTTTGGAACAGGTTATGGGTGAGATTGATAGAGGTGAAACGATGGAAATTGAAGCTGGAATGGTGGAGGAGATGATTGCCAGGCTTAACATGTGAATCTTTCACTAGAAACAGAGGATGTGCTTATGATTTAAGTTGAAGATTTGTAGTTAAATGGGAACGGTTTGCAGCAGACTATCCCTGTTGTGCCGATGGTCTTTTGTTCCATCCCGGTGGTGCCGGTGGATCTCACCACTCTAATGGTAATAATGAATTTTACAAGTATAGAGCAGGAGGAAGGTATATGTTTTATCCGTTTTCGTAGTTAGTTTCGTTCAAGCAGATTTTCTGAATTAGGAATGTTATCTAGTATCTTGTGATGTTAATTACAAGTAACTGGCACTAAACACGCGTAACCAAGGGCGTGTGCGTAACTGGCGTCAGTTACTCGTGCAAAGTCGGTTTCGTGTCGAGCACTGCGTTAAGCGCATAACAGACGCGGCACGCGTAATTGACACCTGAACGCGCGTAACTGATGCCGTTACACACAGAGCGGTAGGTTAAGTGCGTGTTGGGGCCTAGTAACGTGGCGCTAGACGTGCGTTTCCCGATCCTGGTACATGTAACCGGCTCTGAAAGTGTAACCGGCATTTTAACATACGTAAACTGAGGCATGATCGCGCGTAACTGGTGCTGAAAACCAGGAAGTCAGAATTTATAATTTGGTCGAATCGAAGCTTTTTGTGTAGGCTATGATGATTTAAACTTGTATACCATCAAACTCTGAAAGCTTCAAGCTATTTTGATGAATTTCAACATTGCACTGAGCCTATGCTTACGATTTAAACAATTCTTTTTTAATTGAATTAATTTGTCTATAATTCCTTATTTGATTTGATTTTGTTAGTGAATTTTTATTGATTTTGTGAGTCGTTGTACGCATAGTTATCAAACGCGCTAGGCGCACTCAAGGCGCATAGGCCTCGCCTGGGGCCTAGGCGCAAGGCGCAAAAAAAGCGAGGGCCCGATAAAAAAAAAAGCGCACATAAATAAAAAAAATAATAAAATGTATTATGTATTGAAAAAGATATAAATAAATCTTATAGGTGTATAAAATTAATATTACTCTCTAAATATATCTATACAACAAATATAATTAGATTTTAAAATCATCCAACTAGTTTAAAAATTATAATAAAACCTTTTAAGATAATTTTTGTAAAAGAAATTCTAACAAAGTTGAATACTTGCTATAATAACTTAAAATATTTTGAAAGAAATATGAATTTTGGTAGCTGTTGTGTTGACACAGTCTCCTTTCTGCACAGTGCACAGTGCACAGTGCCTATCTTTTTCTGCAAACACTGTTAAAGTAAGTTTTTAAGCAAAAAGTTCTGCTCTCCTCTTCAAAAGTCAAAACACAGTCTTCTTTCTTTCTTTCTTGCAAGTAATGCTGCCTCTCATTCTTTCATCTTTTTCTTCCTCTCCTCTTCAAATTTCTGTCACCGTTGATCCGTCCAAAACCACAAGTCTGTCCATAAGGAAAGTGGCACTAACTTGTAGAAGTTCGCCGGTAACTGGGCAGGAATCTGGCCGGAATAGTCGCCGGAAAGTCGATTTTTGGCCGGAAGCTTACCAGAACAGCGCCTTTAACAGCACAAGGCGGTATGGTTGCGCCTCGCCTGAAAATTGCGCCTAGGCGCACAAGGCGAGCGCTTTTGATAACTATGGTTGTACGGCAACAAATTAGAGTCTCTGATGTGCTTTGACCCATTTCACCACGATCACCCGACTCCTTTTTCTAACAACCCCCCAAATTGGTCCTCATTCCCCACCGGTGAGGATCGCCTAATACGACCCTAAAGGTCCTGTACACGCTGACTTTTGACATGTCCGTCACTCTGCCACAGTCTTAACTTCACAAACACCGCAACATCCACCTTGAGCCTTGCACGCCAAATCGGTTTCATTAACTATACATATTGATAATTACAATTAATTATTAAATCACAAAGACATTTAATGATCTACCTTGAAACCCTCCTTGAGCCTTGCACGCCAAATCGGTTTCATTGTTCGATATTCCCAACACGATACATATTGATTCTATCATCTGGTTTCCTATAGATACATAGATATTTTGATTTTATTGATTCTAACAACTGGTTTCATATTATTAACTAAATATTATATTTCATCATAATAATTTTTGGCCAGCTATCATATATTTAAGTTGATTACTATGCACTCACAGCTATAAAAACAATTCTTACTTCAAAGAAAGATGAAGGAACCAATGTGAAAATTTCATGAAATTTCCTCTTTATGCCTTGTCCTGGAGTGTGAAATTTCTCAAATATTTTATATATAATGTGATGCCCATTGACACATCTCTCCTTTTGTTGATCTCCACTGCTTGCCTTTATACTAATTCCAAACAAATTCCATCTACAGATCAATGGCATCTTCATCCTCCTCCTTTCACTCAGTTCCTGCCTCTATTTCTCAATCATGGAATTATGACGTATTTTTGAGTTTTAGAGGCGAAGACACCCGCAAGAGTTTTGTGGATCATCTCTACTTGGCTCTTGAACAACAAGGGATCCACACGTACAAGGATGACGAAACACTTGCTCGGGGTGAGTCAATCGGCCCAGCCCTCTTGAAGGCTATCCAAGACTCACGGATCGCCGTTGTTGTATTCTCTAAAAACTATGCGGATTCATCTTGGTGCTTGGACGAGCTTGCACATATTATGGAGTGCATGGACACGAGAGGGCAAATCGTGATGCCCATATTTTATCATGTAGATCCCTCTGATGTGAGAAAGCTTAAGAGGAAATATGGAGAAGTATTTGAAAAACACGAGAGGGATCATAATCTCAAAGTTGAATCATGGAGAAAAGCTCTGGAAAAGGCAGGCAAACTTTCTGGATGGGTCATCAATGACTTTCAAAACAGGTAATGTTCTCTCCTTTTGTAAAACATTTTTTTTGCTTGAGATATTTGCATTTTACAATGAATCGATTTAAGTTTTGTTTTCACAGTTGACAAGTCAAATGGACAAAATTTGATAAATAACAATAAAAATAAGTTAGGTTTACCAAAAAATAGCTACTATGGTAATAAGTTAGTTTTTAACGTTTTTAAGTAGCTTTAAAGCGTTAAGTAGTTTATAAGACTCAAAGGGAAGCGTTAAAAAGTGTTTAATTTACGGAGCCAAGTTTATAAAAATATAAAAACTTGCATTTGATTGGGAGCTGTTTTATAAATATAAATATTGAAAGACTGAAGCTGGTAGTGGTTACTGGACTTCCTGAATTAACGAGACCCTCACCTCATGAAGCAAAATGCATCAAAGAAATTCTAATTATTTGTATTTATCCATCACGCAGTCATGAAGCAAAATGTATCAAAGAAATTGTTGGTACAATTTCTAGTAGGCTGTCTTCACTATTTACAAACGTTAATAAAGACCTCATTGGAATAGAGACACGCTTACAAGATCTGAAATCAAAGTTGAAAATTGAGTCAGGTGGTGTACGCATTATTGGAATATGGGGAGTTGGGGGTGGTGGTAAGACTACTCTCGCATCTGCTGCATATGCGGAAATCTCTCACCGATTTGAAGCTCACTGCCTTCTTGAAAATATTCGTGAAGAATCAAGAAAGCATGGTTTGACAGAGTTGCAAAAAAAATTTCTCTCACTTGTTTTGAAAACAAAAGACGTTGTGGTAGGGAGTGAGATAGAAGGAAGAAGGATGATCGAAAGAAGGTTACGTAATAAAAGCGTATTAGTTGTTCTTGATGATGTTGATGACCTTAAGCAACTAGAGGCTCTAGCCGGATCACATGCTTGGTTTGGTCAAGGGAGCAGGATAATAACTACAACGAGGGATGAGCATTTGCTAACCCGCCATGCAGACGCGATATATGAAGTGAGTTTGTTATCACAAGACGAGGCTATGGAGCTCTTCAACAAACATGCATATCGGAAAAATAAACCTATAGAAGATTACAAGATGCTTTCAAAAGATGTAGTTTCTTATGCTAGTGGGCTCCCATTAGCACTTGAAATTCTAGGTTCTTTTCTATATGAGAAAAACAAGGATGAGTGGAAGAGTGCATTGGCCAAGTTAAAATGCATCCCAAATGCTAAAGTCACCGAAAGACTCAAAATAAGTTATGATGGACTTGAACCTGACCAACAAAAATTATTCTTAGATATTGCATGTTTTTGGAGGAGATGGCCGATAGACGATGCAATGCATGGTGCTTGATACTTTTAGTTTATACCCTCGTATAGGGGTGAAGGTGTTGATTCAAAAGTCTCTCATAAAAGTTTCAGATGGACTATTTGGCAAAAAAATATTTGATATGCATGACTTGGTAGAAGAAATGGCTCACTACATTGTTAGAGGGGCACACCCTAATCATCCTGAAAAACATAGCAGAATTTGGATGATGGAAGATATTGCATACCTCTGTGATATGGGGGCAGATGCAGTGCCAATGGTTAGATTAACTTTGCAATAAAATATTTCATATATATCTGCATCAAATGGCACTTGTATATAACGTTACTGACACAATTTGGTTCCCTTGATTAATTAACACAGGAAACTGAAGCATTAACTTTCGGTTGGGTTTATGGATATCCGGATCTATCTGATGCTGTAGGTCTATCTGATGTTGTTGCAAACATGAAGAAACTTCGGTGGATTCGTTTTGATAACTATCCGTCATCTTCATTCCCATCAAATTTTCAGCCAACAGGGCTTGGTTGTCTAGTGTTGAAATGGAGCAAACAAAAAGAACTCTGGCAGGGGTATAAGGTAGATAAATATTGTTGTTTCACAAATCATTGCAATAAAACTGTGAAATGAATTATAAAATGAACATAGGTATTTGACACATTTATAAGTATAGGTGTAACTAAATATTTCATTAAGAACAATACATATCATACTTTCTCTATAAATTAGAGGTCGATTAGCTTAATTTAGATTGAATGCTTTAAAGAAACTTTTGATGATATTGCCAGAAATAAATAAATTAACAAAGTGTCTGAAATGTAATATTCTGAAGGTAGATTTTTGGGCAAAGATTGATGAAAATTATCGACGGTATGATGTAAAAATGATATGATGTTTTAAGCAATTGGAATTTACTATGCATGTTATTATAAGATATTAAGATGGTAAAATTTGGGGTATAAATCAAGAGCCCCTGCCTAATGATCAATGGGCAATGTGAAAGGAAATTGTTGTATACTTGCCGATTTATTTGACTTTTGCTACTTGTCTTGAAACAGCATCTACCAAATTTGAAAATTCTTGATCTCTTTGCTTCACGGAAGCTAGTCACAACTCCAAATTTTGAAGGCCTTCCATGTCTTGAAAGATTGATTTTATGGGGTTGTGAGAGTTTAGAAGAGATTCATCCATCAATTGGATATCACAAAAGGCTTGTTCATGTGAACATGAGTGACTGTAAAGCACTTAAAAGCTTTCCACCCATCATACAGATGCAAATGTTGGAGACTCTTGAACTCGGTGATTGCAATCAACTTCAACAGTTTCCAGATATCCAGTCAAACATGGTTAGCTTGGTAACCCTTCATTTGCATTTAGTTAGTTGTTGTTTTGAGTTTGTTACACATCTACAAACAGAGGTGTCTCTGTAGATTAAAGACAAATTAGCTTAGTTTCAGTTTCCTGTATGGTCAACATTACACGAATGCCAAATGCTTTAAAGAAACTTTTGATGATATTACCAAAGGTAATAAATTGTTGTATACTTAATTATTTATTTGACTTTTCCTACTTTTCTTGAAACAGAGTCTACCAAATTTGAAAATTCTTGATCTCTATGGTTCAAAAAACCTAATCAAGACACCAGATTTTGAAGGCCTTCCATGTCTTGAAGAACTGTATTTATCATGGTGTGAGAGTTTAGAAGAGATTCATCCATCAATTGGATATCACAAAAGGCTTGTTTTCGTGAACATGAGTGGGTGTTCACGACTTAAAAGGTTCCCACCCATCATACACATGAAAAATTTGGAGACTCTTAATCTTAGTTTTTGTATTCAACTTCAACAGTTTCCGGATATCCAGTCGAACATGGATAGATTGGAAACCCTTGATTTGCATAACACTGGTATAGAAATAATCCCTCCGTCAGTTGGACGACTCCCAGGTCTCAAGTTTCTCTATCTGTCATTCTGCAAAAGCCTTGTAGAATTGCCAGACCTCCCATCAAGCATAGCTATTCTCAAAGCAGATGGTTGTGACTCACTTGAAATTGTAAGAGATTTATCAGACTATAAATGGTTGTGGAAAGTCTCACTTTGGGGTTGCTATAAGTTGATTGGTGGTGAGAGGGTACTACATTCTATGCTTGAGGTATAACTTTTATCTTGTTTTTGAAGTTCAATCATTTTTTAATTTACAATATAATAATAGTGTTCATGATAGTTGGAATGAAAACGTGGCAGGGAAATGCAGCTAAAGATCGCTTTATGAGTGTCTTACTTCCCGCGGTTGAACCATCGTCACGTATTTTTACGAGATTAGTTACACTGCAACTTCCAAGCAACTGGTACAGTGACTTTAGTGGACTTTTATTATTCTTACGTGATGATAATGGGTATGGGTATGGGTTGAGTCATCGCATAGATATTAAGCAAGAGACGTCCACATATGATTACTCTGAAGTGTCGGATGAAGATTGGGAACAACGTAACGATGAAATGGTGGGTTATGTACCCTTTAATTCATTGCGGCACATCCCATGGTTGAATCCTACATACACTAAAAATATTTCATTTCAGTCTAATGATGGTGGTCTTAATGTGGAACTTGTTCGTAGTAAAAATAAAATAGTTGATTTAAACGAAAACCCAATCGATTACTCAGAGTGTTGGGGTGAAGAATATGAAGATACAAAGACATTTGAGATCATATATGATTCACAGTCCTCTGATATTCATATTGTATGGAATCATGAATAGTTGACCTGGGCATTAGTGTTGCTGGTATATCTTCCTAGATTTTGTTTCAAGAGTCATCAACAACTATTAGTAGATCTCAGTTTCAACATTATTGGGCCCACATTTTGTTTACCATTTCCGGTTTGCGTTTGCTTTAGCAACATTATGCTACAAAAAAACTTGTAATAAATTTTCTTTATTATCCCATAAAACTTGACATCCTATACTACCAGGTTTCATATATCGTTTTTGTTAGTTGTTGCTCCCCTTTTGTGCTACTATCGTATGTGTAAGCAACAAAGGTATGTTATTTGTAGAAGAGGATACAAGACGGGTCAAAATAAGTTAAGAGTTGGAACAACATTTTTATACGGGCCAAAATTGTGTTTGTTCTCCACAAACACTTTTTTTCTATTTTGATATATATTTTTTTCAATTTTAGTATATTGACTATCATACAAAAACAGTATTCTTACAATAATATTGATAAAAGGGTTATTAGATTTTATCACACTCAACTATTGGCTATTGGCCACTGCCATCCTCAAATATCACTTTGACGCACGTCACCCCAACTTAACACTTAGTGTGTTCTGTCACCAAGTCGTTAACTAATCACTAACTTTTGATCCTGTTACTATACTTTTGGGGTGTCATAGAGATCTTAGGAATGTTTTGGTATGATGACTTGATGAGTGATGACTCGTCCAATAGAGTCCGTTATGGTGTTTGTTACGGTACTGATGTGTTTTACTTCAACCGAAAACATAAAACCGAATAATGAGAGAGGTACCAATGTTGGCATGTGTTTGGTTCGTGTTGATGTAGTAGCTTACAATACTAAAAAATGTCATATTTGAATACAACTCCAAACAGAATTTTTGTTTAAATGTTGATAAATAGTTTATTTAACATGTCGGCATATTCTGACTTTTTTTTAAACGTAAGTTATTGAACGAAAATAAAACTTAATGAAAAATAAATGTTAAAAACGTATATTTTTTTATAATATAATAGGTGAAACTGAAATTAAAAAAAACAAATAATATATATTGAATAGTGCCCCACACACGCAGTGGCGAAGCTTGAGATTTCTGACCGGGGGGTCGAAAACGTACACACCAAAAAATTTCTATAAAACGGGGGGTCGAAAACGTATATACCCAAAAATTTCTATACGAAAACTACATACTCTCCACTACTGAGCGAAAAGTTCGGAGGGTCGGCCGCCCCCTCCCGCCCCCACTATCCTACGCCCTTGCACCCACGAACCGACATTGCGAATTAATATTAAGTAAATCAATGATAGATGGATCACTATATAATACTAGTGGGAAACCCGCGTGTTGCGGCGGAGTCAACACTTTGCAATAGAATTTATAAAAAGTTGTCGGTAGAAACCGCTAGATGCTTTCAAGTTTCAAATTATCATCGATTCAACACATACCGTAATAGCCAACACTCCTTTAACCAATTTTAAAGTACATAATGTTCGAACAAAGAACAGAAGATATCAACGGTTGATTTCGTTACCTAGGAGCAACTGTTTTTTTGTATAAAGGGATGATCCTGAAGACTCAACCGTCCCCCACTCTTTGCTATATAATATAAATTACAAAATTAGGTTAGTATAAAAGAACAGGAATATGTTTGATAGACCGGTTACCAAACATGATCGACAATTCCTAAACAAACAATTAATGACGTGTTTCAGATTCTCTTACGGCTTAAGCTCGAGTTCGAACTTAAACTTAAACAAGCCAGCTCAACTCGGCTCATTTATTTTTTCGAGCTAAAAAGTCGAGCTCGAGCTCGGCTCGTTTATTTTTTGAGTTGAAAAGTTGAGCTCAAGCTCGACTCATACAAACTTCGAGCCTAATCAAGCTGGCTCGTCAACTTTTTCTTAAATTTTTTTTTAATATTTATAAAAGAGACAAAGATTAAAAAAAACATTAACACATTTCTAAAGAATATAATAAATACACATACATACAAGCCATTGAGTCGAGCCACAGAGCCGACCATGGAGTCGCGCCATCGAGCCGTTCAAAATAAAAACAACTCGAAGATTCCAAGCTTAAGGCCACGATGGCATGAAGAAATATCTTTTATTTACTTTCATTAATTTTTTAACAAAATTGTAGTTGAAAAATATACAATTGATTATACAAGTCTAAACCACCCTTTAAAATGACAGACAAAGAGGAACTTGTGAACCAAGATCAATGTAATATATAGGTTCAACGATGGCACCAAGATCAATGTAATATATAGGTTGCAACGATGGCAAGGGCTAATTTTAAACAAGTTTTAAGATCACAAATGAAAAGATAAAAAAAGTAAGTTATATTTGACTCGGCGCAGAAAATCAAAGGCTATAAAATGGCCAAGCAAATTGAGCAGGTTGATTTTTTAGGCCTATGTATCCTTACTCTTTAATTAATAAAAGAAAAAAAAATTAACTGGGTGCTATCAAGTTATCAACAATTAAGATATCCAAAATTTCACACAACTGAAAAATGGGCCTCAAAAGAGTTTCAACTAACCTTTGTCACTAAGATTGTGTCACGAATATAATTGCCTGCATCACATCAACGGCCGAACGAATAGCATCTTTTAAACTTTGAACATAAGGTAACAAAGGTTATCAATAAACTTTAGAAGCTTTTGAAACCGAAATATGTAACCTTGACTTTTTATTATAAATTCGTATATGTACATAGGGGTGCTAAACAGGTCGTGTTTGCGGGTTGGTGTGTTCAACCCGACCCGAACCTGAAAATTTTATACAAACACGAACCCGAAAATCGTATCATACATAAGAACCCGAACACGACCCGAAGTTTTGTGGGTTGACCCGAACACGACCCGTTCAACCCGAATTTTTTTATTTTTTTCTGAAATTAATATACTAAAATTAAAATGGGGAAAGTGAATATGAGGCTGTTACACACCTAAGCTTAGATGTGAAACCTATCAAAACTAGTAGTTTTGATTAATTTATCTAATATCCAAATTTTTTTATATCTTTATTTACTTTCCATCAATTTCCCCAAGTTATATTTTACCAATTGATCTACAAATTTCGTTCTTTGTTTAGATTGACGAATTACACGTATTTCTTTCTTTATATCCATATTGATTAAAAGAATAATGCTTTCGTTGGCATTGAAAAACGATGAATTATTTACAAACCAGAGCCTGGATTAGTTTGAAGGGATGCAAATCAAACACTAGATTACTTTAAGTGGATAGGAGATTGTAGGTCCGGCTAGGAGGATCTAGTCGCCTAATCCTTGTGTACAAACCAACCCGGTTGTGCGGAATCCAACCGAGATAGCAAACCGAGATAGAACACGTAAAAACACGACACGCAAAGTTCACCGATTAACACCTCTGTATTAATACGTATGAATGGTCCGGTTACAAGCACAAGGTTTACAAATCAGTCCTGTAAACTCTCTCTAACAGTGTGTGTGTGTTCTCTGCTCTAAGTGTTCTCTTCTAGTGTCTAACTCTTGAAATGAACACAACACACGGGTATTTATACCCAAACACAGTAGGTCTGGTCGAAGGATCATGCTGACTGGTCGAACGATCATCTGTCGACCAGGAACAGCTCGAAGGATCCTGATGTACCACGAAAAATGTGATCGTTCGTGGTCCATCTATCGAAGGTCCATCTTTCGAGCTCATCATCGAAGGATCTATGCAGTCCTTCGATGGCACATCCTTCGACTCAGCCATCTTACAAACATAATGTTGACTGTTTGGCCAAGTCAAACCAGGAGGATGGTTGACTTGGTCAAACTTACATGACTAATAAAGACATCGTTTCGTATACAGACAAAGTACAAACACAAGTGCATCAACAAACTCCCCCTTGGCTGTATCTTTGTCTCTATCTTCATTCTTGTAAGTCTCTCGTGTCTTCAAGTCTTTGACTTCTTTTCAAGTCTTTAATGTCGGAGGATCTTCAAAGTCTTCACGTCTTGAAAGCAGAAAGTGTACCAACAAACTCCCCGTTTCATGTAGGAAGTGTGTTGACAAACTCCCCCTTAACATAAGCTCCCCCTTGAGTTATGCTCGTGAAAGTCTTTATCTTTATGAAGTGAGATCCTTGTGGTGTTGAAGGTCAGCGGCAACTCCATCATCTTTGTCTTTTGAGTGCCTTCACGTCGTGTCTTCATTCCGAAGCTTGTCATCGACCATGTTCTCCTAGCCTTTAGAATCTGCACATGCAAGAAATCTAAACGCGTAATGAGAACAACCGCCTGGAATATAGTAAACATAAACAAACAACACACGTGTGACCATTGTTTAAACAAACACCGTCCGACAGTTTGAAAGTTTAAAGTATTTGATCAATTTCATTTTAACTTTCAAAACATTGCAAATATCGACCGTTTATGAAGTTTTAGTCATTTTCGGTTTTCGTTCAGGTTTCAGGTAACGAAGACTCGAGCTCCAACATCGTACGATCGAAAATAAAACAGAAATAAAATCTTTTTGGCTTTTTGAAAGTTTATATTAAAACACACTTAAAATCTTTTTAGTATTTTTGAATATTTCAAATTTAAAGACTGAAAGCAGTAAATAAATATATACAGACATTCTTTTTGTGAGTTTCGAGGGTAAGAGAATCATATCAGTGTACGGTCATGCCAAAACGCTCTTGTTGTTCAATTAGTTATCATTAAGATAAGCATCCTATAACAATTATCGGTATTGTTGTCCACTTAAACTCAACTTATCATTTGCAATCATGGCGAGGGGATACGTTAAGGTATGATTTATACTTACCGACCGGTGTTCATCCACATCACGACACATTCCCGTATCAAGGTATGCACGAGGGTTCATCTTACCGGTGAGTATACCGATTATCATCTGTTTGACCGTATATGTGATGTGAGATTCTCACTTATTTTGATTGAAAACAAGCCCTATGTGATATAATCACTTATTGATGAGGAACTTGATTTTCGATGCATGAGGGCACAGGAGCAAGTCCGTGAACAGGTCAGTACTTTCGTACAGCAAAGAGACGAACTTGACTCCCGCAAAGAATTTGTGATATTTTATCACTTATTATTTTGGACATGTGATTGTTGATCACTTATTGAGGTCGTATGCAATATGTACACGTATGTATAGTATCATGGAAGATCTAGACTTGCGTCCCCGTTATTTTTCGGTAAAAGATACAACCATGATACCCAGATGATAAGCAGCATAAAGACCGAATATCTCAGAACCTCGGCAATCTCTCAAACGAAATTTCGGTACTAAGACCATATGCCAATGAATGGTTCCCACCCAGTCTTCAGTCGATTTAAGTTTATATCACCCTGCACACTTTAAAATGATTGTGAGCCTACCGATACATCTTATATAGAGCTGCTTATCGTTTTCCATTTAAGGTTTAAAGAGGTTTAGACAGACCACTGATGTACTATCATTTTCTCTTTTTCTCGCCAGGAAACTCATTTTTGATTTTCTATTGTTTTTGTGTTTTTGAAATTTTTCAATGTTTTTGGTTTTTTTTTTAAATTTTGGATTTACTCCCCCTAAAATCAATAAACTAAGACAAATTTAAAACACAAAGGTATTTACAAAAATGATTTTCCGATGTTGGTTTTAATCTTGCTTGACCTTAATGCCATTTACCAATAATAAGTAGTCAAATCTTGATTTGTCAAATGCTTTGGTAAAAAGGTCGGCACGTTGGTCATCGGTGTGGACGTAAGCAACATCGATTAGCCTTTTCTCAAAGCAATCACGTATGAAGTGATATTTGATTTCGATGTGCTTAGTCTTTGAATGCTGCACAGGATTTCTAGTGATCTGTAAAGCAGCAGAATTATCAACGTAAATAGGAGTAGTTAGGAATTCAAAACCGTAATCACGCATTTGTTGTTGAATCCATAAGACTTGGGAGCAACAACTTGAGGCAGCAATGTATTCAGCTTCGCATGTTGATGTAGCGACGCATGTCTGCTTCTTGCACTGCCATGTGACTAGGCGATTTCCCAAAAACTGACATCCAGCCGTTGTGGATTTGCCGTCGATTTTGCATCCGCCAAAGTCAGAATCACTGAATGCGATCAAGTCAAAGTTATTATCCCTAGGGTACCATAGACCGGTGTCAGGGTAACCCTTCAAATAACGAAAAATCCTTTTTACAGCTGCAAGATGTGAGGCCTTCGGATTAACTTGATATCTGGCCAGGAGGCACGTTGGGTACATTATATCTGGTCTTGATGCTGTGAGGTACATAAGAGATCCGATCATCGCGCGATAGTATGAGGGGCTAACATCTTGACCCTTCAAGTCTGGAGTAATTCCGTGATTTTGTGGCAATGGGGTACCAATGGGCGTTGCATCAGACATCTGGAACCGGCTCAAGATGTCACCAACATATTTAGTCTGATGGATGAATATCCCAGACTCAGTTTGTTGTACTTGTAGGCCCAAAAAGAAAGTCATTTCCCCCATAGCACTCATCTCGAATTTATCCTGCATGATGCGCTCGAAATTCCTACACAAAACATCATTAGTAGAACCAAATATAATATCATCAACATATACCTGTACCAGTAGAAGATCTCCATCTTGTTCTTTGATGAAGAGAGTACAATCGATAAGACCTCTACGAAATCCATTCTCCAGCAGATAATTAGATAAGGTTGCGTACCAAGCTCGCGGTGCTTGATGTAGACCATAAAGAGCTTTGTTGAGCAACCAAACCCGATCGGGATGGATAGGATCTCCAAAACCTGGAGGCTGTTCGACGTACACCTCTTCTTCCACCACACCATGTAAGAATGCACTCTTCACATCCATCTGGTATACCTTGAAACCTTTGAATGAGGCATAAGCCAGAAAGATCCGAATTGCTTCTAGACGTGCAACAGGTGCATAGACTTCGTTGTAGTCGATACCTTCAATCTGACGAAAACCTTGAACGACTAGCCTTGCTTTGTTCCGGATAACGATCCCACGGTCATCCTTTTTGCATTTAAACACCCAACGGGTACCAATCTTCTTGTATCCAGCAGGTTTCTCTACGAGTTTCCAGACACCAAGCTTCTGGAATTGTTGCAGTTCTTCCTGCATAGCTTCAACCCATGAGCTATCTTTCAAAGCATCTTTCCAAGTTCTTGGTTCTTCCTGTGAGACATAACACGCGAAAGACCAATCATTTTGTTGACCAGATTCTCGGATAGTTGCATACAAGCCTGCATTGTTGTTGTTTCGCAACATGTTTCTTGTTTGAACGCCACTTTGCACATTTCCGATGATGTTTTGTTGAGGATGGGTATTGTGAATCCTTGTTTCTGGATTTTCGTGAACTGGAAGATTTGTACCCAGATTGTTGAGATTGAGATCAACAATCAATTCAAGACCCGGAATTGCCGAAGAGGATGATGCAGTAGCTTCAGCTGTTCTAGGGACATCCACTGGAGGTGTACCTTCTGAAGTACCATGTACTGCTGCTGTTGGTCCTTGATCTGCATCGAGAAATTCGTCATCCTCTGAAGATTCGTTCAATTCGGATGCATCTTGAAAATCCTCATTGTCGAGAGCATTGTTGTTCACCGAAGATGGTTCTTGATTGACAATAATGGGACGAACCAACGGTGAATCTGTTGCGTTGTCACTCTCGAAAAACATCATTGCCGCAGCATTTTCTTCAACTGCTTCAACATTGATCGAATTGAAAAAGTCATCGTACTCAAACATCCAAGGCTGTCCAGGATTTCGAACTGGTAAAGTGTGCCTTTGTACTCTGACTTCAGACCATTCCTCGACCCTTTTAGTCTCTAGATTCCAGACTCTTAAGTTCGGGGTGGAATACCCAAGAAAGTATCCCTCAATTGCTCTTGCCCCAAACTTTCCATTAGGATCGATAATTGTGCAAGGAGCTCCAAACGGTTCAAGATATGACAAATCTGGTTTCCGTTTGTTAATAAGCTCAAAGCAGGTCTTGTTGTGCCTTTTGACTGTAAGGACTCGATTCAACGTGTAGCATGCAGAGGACACAGCTTCAGTCCAGAAGGGAATCGGCAACTGTGACTCTACCAACATAGTCCTAGCAGTCTCGATCAATGTGCGGTTTTTACGTTCAGCGACGCCATTCTGTTGAGGAGTGTAAGCTGCACTAAATTCGTGAAGAATACCTTTTGAAGTGCAAAACTCCGCCATGGCATGATTTTTGAATTCAGTACCGTTGTCGCTGCGTATCCGCCTAACCTTCAAGTTATAAAGATTCTCAATCTGAATGATCAAGTTTTTGATAATACCGAAGGTTTCACTCTTGTGTGCCATGAACGCCACCCAAGAAAATCTTGAATAATCATCAGTAATCACGAGGCAATATTGATCATTCCTAATGCTTTTGTGCTTGACAGGACCGAACAAATCCATGTGCAAACGTTCAAGAGGAACAGCCACCGTGTTGACTTTCTTTGTAGGGTGTCGCTTCTTCGTTTGCTTTCCTTTTTGGCACGAGACACAGACGTCTTGAAGATGGAAATTTTTGAGAGGAACACCATTCACCAATTCATTTGACACCAAATGATTCATTTTGCGTAAGTGAATGTGACCCATTCGTCTGTGCCAAGAGATTGTGTCTTTTTCTGTGGCTTTAGAAACGAAACAAGTTGCTTGTGCAGACGTAGTGATAGCTTGGCTCATATCAAGTACATACAGATCATTTATCCTTGGAGCCGACAAGAGAATCCATTCTTTTGGAATTTTGAAGCCGGGTTTCAGCACATAACATCCATTAGCATCAAAGTGTACTGAGAACTGCTTGTCACAAATTTGAGAAACACTGAGAAGATAGTGATCAAGTTGTTGTACGAAATTGATCTTGTCAAAACTAACAACCCCGTTGGAAATCATTCCTTCACCCGTAATATATCCACCCTTATCTCCAGCAAAAGCAACATAACCTCCTCTAATAGATTTGACGTCGTAGAGAAGCTTCATGTCGCCTGTCATGTGCCTGGATGCCCCACTATCAACAATCCAATGACTATTGATAGTTCCTCCTGGAACACCCTGCACATGAACTCAATCGATTAGTTGGAGATGGGGACCCAAGCCATTGTGGTCTTGGGTCTTCCATTTTCATCAACAACAATAACTTCTATTCTTTGATGATTGGAAAAGTGTGATGGTCCCCCTGATTCAGTAACCGTTTTTGGTTTCCAGGTCTGTTTTGGTTTACCAGTGTCATTCTTTAAAATTTTAACTTCATGGTTATGAGAAGTTTTTGAATTTTCTGGTTTGACAGAAACAGATGGTTTGATAACCACATCGGTTTTAATTGCCTTTTCAATTTTCTTGTCCTGTTGGCGTTTCTGTTTCTTTTCCCTTTCTCTTATGAGTCGGGGATCTTGTTTTACAGAAACAGATCGCCTTTGGTGATTGTGTTCACGGGGATCATCATCTTTGGCTTTTAACTTATGAAGATACGGGCAATTTCGAATGATATGCCCAATTGTTCCACACTCAAAACATGATCTTCGTTCTACACACCCCGAAGTATCATGTGATCGTCTTGCCGAAAATGATGAACTTTGTGACCCCGAGGTACTAGGTTTTGAACTGTTTGACTCATTTCTTTTCATCACAGTTGCCTTCTTGACAAAATCTAAGTTAGATTGATTTTCAAACTTTTCCATTTTGTCCGTTCCCTTCGATTTCACAAAGTTCACATTCTTCTTCTTCTTCTGATTCGGCTTCCTTTGATTCTGAGTCGGTGCTTTACCTTTGGGTTTGGTATGATTTTGCTGTTTTTCCACTGTTGATAATTTCTTGTTCCCAAATTGTTTTCTAACTTCAGCCTTTGGGATAGGAGGACACTGTGTGACTGTAACATGTGGTCCTTTCTTACCCAAAAACTTACTTGTAGAGTTTTCAAAGACTTTACTGATTAAAGATTGATTAACATTTTTAATAGGAAAATCTTTGTCTGAGTAAATTTTATCATCACCAACAAGAGTGTACAGCAAATCCACACTCTCCGACTCTTTCTCAGTCGAGGACTCAGTTGCAACAGTCTTAGCGGGTTTTGCAATAGGATCACACAGAATGTGATTCTCAAGAGGTATGTCCTCATCTTTGATCACCGCATCAGACTTTGCTGAATCAGTATCATCAGAAGAATCAGTATCCTCAATCACAACTGGAGGATCCTGATTCTGTTCGGCAGTTACAAAGGTATCTGCTGACACATCTGAATCGGATGATACTTCTTTCTTGTATCCGAGTCCTGCTGCAAATTCATTGACATCCAAAGGGACAGATGGTTCAAAGTGAGTTCTGTACTCCTCATCAGGCATGGCATCATAATTGTGTCTGACAGGTGGTGGACATTGCTTATAACCTATGCACATGACATCCTTTTTCTCCTTCTGAACATCAATGATGTGATCCAACACATAGCTAGAACTCAAATAACTGTCTAACTTGAGTCGGATCGCCTCACTTTCTGTTTTAACACAAGCCATTTCTTTTTGCATCACCTCAAGACGAGTGATATACAAATTAATATCAGTTTGTTTTCTTGAAACCATTTTTGTCAGTTCTGTTTTATCTTTCTTCAATGTTTCAATCATTGATTTAAATTCCTTTTCATGGTTTTCATAAAACATATTGGCTTCAGTGCATTTTGAGAGATCAACTGTCAATTTCTGATTGTGAATAAAAGTCACATCATATTTCTCTTGCAAAGCCTCATGCTTGCTTTGCAATTCACACCACTTATCATTCACTGAAACATGTTTGTTTTGCAATTCAAACAAACTAGCTTGTAAAGCATCGTGTTTGCCTTGCAACTCAGACATGTTTGCTTCCAAATCAGCACATCTAACATTCAATCTATCACAATTATCACAGCTAACAGAAGTGGGCTCATCTACACATACCTGACTTGATGAACTGTCGACATTAGCCATAAAGGCTGAATGGAGAGAAGACGAAGAATAAGCAGCTTGATCCACCAAAATAGATCTTCTTTGAATTCCTGCTGCAGCTTCCTCCAAAAGCTCATCAATACTTGCATCGACTGACACACTTGATGTGTCATCCACCTGATCATTTCCTGAAGTGGAGGATTCTTCATCCGAGCTTCCACTATAACCAGAAGAATCTTCATCTTCAGAAGATACATCACCATTGGTGGAAGATTCTCCACCACTGGTGTGTTTAAGATCACTGACCACTTCAGCAAAACAAGCTGTTCCATCAGGTGCGTCATTTCCAAACTGGATTGACCAATCACAGCCTTCATCTACTTGAACCACAAGTGCCTGGTTGGCATCTGATGGTCCTGCTTGACCTTGGTTGTTGACAGGCACCAATGTACGAACATTGTTCCTGTTCTGGTTCTGCTGGTTGCCTTGACCTCTGAAAGGATTCTGGTTCCCATGCTGAGATGGCCTTGTACATTCACGCTTGAAATGGCCACGTTCACCACAGTTGAAGCATTTAACAGCTTGCTTATCGAACCCATACTTGGTGTCCTTCTTGCTTTCCAAGCTGGTTCGGCCCGTTCTTTCCATGAAATCCTTTGCTCGCCTAACAGCACTGGCAAAGGCCCACTTAATATCCATCATCTCCATCTCTTCCTTGTCTATCTGCTGATAGTCTTCTTGAGTCAGATTAATGTTGCCAATCTGACCTTCTACTAAACCACAGTATGCGCTCACCAAAGTGTTTAGCAGCTCCATGTGTTCCTTAGCTACTTCCACACTAACTTTTGAGAAGCTTGAAGTGTCGAGCCGTACTGTATTTGGCTTAGATTGCTGACTAGCAGACGATGTGCTTCCATAACATGCTTGCTGTTGAGGTGGAAGTGGATTCCCGTACATGTCTCTGGGTACGGTAGATTGAGGAGGAGGAAGTGGATTCCCATACATATCTGTTTGTCCGGTAGACTGAGGTAAAGGATTTCCGAACATATCAGTTGGTCTGAGAGGTCGTTGGCTTTGCTGTTGAGGAACTGGTTCAAGCGGATTTCCATACATGTCTGTTTTTGGAGGCACCGGAACTTGGATAGTATTGCCAAAAATGTCAGTAGTAGACACAAACGCTGTTTGGATTGGAGCGTGTGAGGCAGGTTTTGCAGAAGTACCAGAAGTTCCATAATACATCTCAGGATTTTGTGGCACGGCTACTCTTTTTGCCTTGAGAGTTTCTTCCTGATTCTTGTTTTCCAGGATTTGAACAAAGTCATTGAAACTCGTTGTAGCTAAAGTACCATTGTACTTCATGATCTCCAAGAATGTATTCCACTGAGGTGGCAACGCATCTGCAAACTTTTTCACAATCTCTGTTCCAGTTGTAACAACCTCAAAATTTGACAATTCAGTCAGCAGATGATTGAATCGACTTGTCAAATCACCTAACGACTCATTCTCCATACAAGTAAAACCATCAAACTCTTTCTTCAGCAGTTCTTTTCTCAATTGACGTGTCGCTTCATTTCCCACGCCCCTTGTCTTCAACGCGTCCCATAACCTCTTTGTTGTCTTGTAGCTGACAAACTGATGATAAATGTCCTTACTCAACGCCTGAGTAAGAATGGCATATGCTTTCTTTTCCAAATCATAAATCTTCTTTTGATCTTCTGTGAGGTCTGCAAACGTAGCAGCAGATGATGCAGCAACTTCTATTGTTTGATCAAAATCTGTAATAAACCGCAACCACAACTCTGTATTTTGGCCAAGAACGTATGTATGAAATCTATCAATCCATCCTGGATATTCATACAAGTGCATCAACTTTGGAGGTCTATTCAAACTTCCAGTTTCGCTTTCGCTTAAAAGAATGCTTTGAACACTTGGAACTTGATTTGATACAAATGCCCATTGACCGGTAGAAATTGCATTAGCTTGAGAAGATACCGGTGCGGAAGATGACGGAGTACCAAAATACATATCTGTATTTACCAAAGTATTCCACCTTGGATTCATTTTTGATCAACCGAAGGATACCTGTCGAAAGACACTTGAAAAACACAAACTGTTAAGCACAAACAGACTGATGATCGAAAGATCCACACCTGTTCGAAGGATCAACAGGGTTCGAAAGATCTCTGTTGAGTTTCGAGCAATGTTTTCGAAGGATTCTCCAACCGAAGGATCCTTATCCTTCGAAAAAGTACTGTAGACCGAAAGATGAATACGAAAGATGACTCCGAAAGACTCCCCAGTCGAAGGATCCTAGTCTTTCGAAAATGAGCAGAAGACCGAAAGATATATGTTTCGAAAATATTCCTTGGACCGAAAGATAAGTCTCACACTTCGAATGATGCTCGAAGGATAACTATCTGTCGAACCTCCTTTGGTCGAAAGATAATCTTTCGACTTCGAAGGATATCTTTCGAATTAGCTCTGACACAGTTGACAAATGAGACAGTTTGGTGAAAAGTTGACGGGTTGGTGAGAACTTTCGGCAGAAAGTATGTTCAGACCATATCTTTCAGGTCTGAACATGCAGGTTTTTCACCAACCGGGTAATGATCAAATATTTTAATCAAAATACAACTCCCAACACACAAACAAGTTTGATATTCAAATTTTAAAGATCAAAAGGTGTAATATTATGAAGAACACAATGAAGAACAAACCCAGAAATATGAATATTTCTGCAAACCGACAACAAACCGAAACCCGATTTTGCTTGAAACTTCTCTAAAAACCCATTTTTAACATGTGATAATGAAAAGTGACAAGGTTTTTATAAGAACAAACAGCAAAAACAGCAAGGCTTCCAGAAAATATGAACTTTAAAACCCGAAAACACTCGGTTTTAACAAGGAGAAGAGCCAAAGCTCTGATACCACTTGTAGGTCCGGCTAGGAGGATCTAGTCGCCTAATCCTTGTGTACAAACCAACCCGGTTGTGCGGAATCCAACCGAGATAGCAAACCGAGATAGAACACGTAAAAACACGACACGCAAAGTTCACCGATTAACACCTCTGTATTAATACGTATGAATGGTCCGGTTACAAGCACAAGGTTTACAAA
The DNA here is from genome assembly GCA_030545235.1 of Helianthus tuberosus. Lineage (NCBI taxonomy): Eukaryota > Viridiplantae > Streptophyta > Magnoliopsida > Asterales > Asteraceae > Helianthus > Helianthus tuberosus. Next base: position 7,762,218 of record CM060393.1, read on the forward strand.
TCAGTCCTGTAAACTCTCTCTAACAGTGTGTGTGTGTTCTCTGCTCTAAGTGTTCTCTTCTAGTGTCTAACTCTTGAAATGAACACAACACACGGGTATTTATACCCAAACACAGTAGGTCTGGTCGAAGGATCATGCTGACTGGTCGAACGATCATCTGTCGACCAGGAACAGCTCGAAGGATCCTGATGTACCACGAAAGATGTGATCGTTCGTGGTCCATCTATCGAAGGTCCATCTTTCGAGCTCATCATCGAAGGATCCATGCAGTCCTTCGATGGCACATCCTTCGACTCAGCCATCTTACAAACATAATGTTGACTGTTTGGCCAAGTCAAACCAGGAGGATGGTTGACTTGGTCAAACTTATATGACTAATAAAGACATCGTTTCGTATACAGACAAAGTACAGACACAAGTGCATCAACAGAGATGCTACACATAGCCGTAGAAATCAATTCCCAACTCACAAAATTATTATAGTTTTCAATTCATGAATTCATTCCTCACAAGAGTAGCCCAACTCACAAAATTATTTATAGTTTTGAAGGATTGGAATTTGTATAGGAATTAGAATTTGAAGGGATGAGAATTTAAACATTCCAATTGTAATTGGAAATTGTTGGAATTGGAATCTCAATTCCATTGTTGATTTTTTTGGTTGTCAAATGAATTTCGGGTTGAAACGGTACGAGTGGGAACAATACAAGTTGAAACGGTACAGGTGGAAACAATACGAGTCGAAACGGTTCGGGTGGAAATGATACTGGTCGAAACGCTTTGGGGCTAAACAGTTCGGGTTGAAATGATTCATGTCAAAATGTTTTCGGATAGAAATGGTACGGGCCGAAACGTTTCGCATCTAAACAATTCAGGTCGAAATGGTATGGTCGAAACCGTTTGCGTCTAAACTATTCAGGTTGAAATGATTTGCGTTGAAACGGTACGGATCGAAACGGTTTTCTTTCTTTATTCTTTTGGGTCCTGCTTCTTACAAATTCTTGAATTCTTTTGTTTTCTTTTCTTTAGAATTTTGATTTTCAGTAATCATTTCAATTCGTTTGATTTGGTCAGATCGAAAATCAAAGGATTGAAAAGAAAATACATTATTCAACTTCGATTGTTTATCTTGGTAGATTTTTGGGTTAGTGGGACTAAAAGATTGAAAATATTAAAATTAAAATCTAATAAGTATTAAAGATGAATAGAGATATTTGATGAACTTTCAATTTAAAGAAAAAGAAAGAACCAAATGAATCAGGATGTGAAGTTGTCGACTTTGATGTAGTGTAAATAAGAAGAAGAAACATGAATCACATAAAAAGGAGTAAAAATATGTTATAGTTTTAATTTTTAGGGTTTTTAATCAAAACGACGTAGTTTTGAGGGGTTTCGCATCTAAGCTTAGATGTGAGACAGCCCCATATTCACTTTCCCCAATTAAAATTTACTTAAAAAACACAAATGTATATAATAATATCATATTTAAATTATAAAATCTATGTTAATTTCTCTTTTTAAGTTATAATCATAGCATAAAATACACACCCCATTTAATTTATGACATAAAATATATTGTAAAATAATATAATATTGTATAAATGTGTTAAACGGGTCAACCCGCCAACCCGACCAGGTTGACCCGAACCCGACCCGTTAACCTAAATGGGTTCGCGGGTTCAACCTGAAACTGACCCGAACCCATTTAGACTAAACCTAAACCCTCGAACTACGTGTTAGGTTCGTGTCGGGTTTTCGGGTCGTGTCAGAAATTTACACCCCTATATGTACAAAGTTCTCAAAGAAATGCAAGTTAAAAAAAAGTCACTTTCAATCTACGTTGTTTAAAGCCCATGAGGTGCGCGCCTAGGCGCAGTAAGTGGGCTGCGACGGGAGAAGCGCACTTTTAGGCGCTGAGGCGCAATTTCCAGCCAAATTCAGGCTAAAAGTTGTCTGAAACGCCTAAAAGATCCTAAACGAACCATAAACAAGTCCTAAACAGCCCTAAAACATCCTAAAGTAGCCTTAAACAAGCCTAAAATATCTCTAAAACCCCTAAAAAAGTATTTTATATTATTCGCCTTATTTAAAAAAGCTCTCATTTTTAAGTGCTTAGAGCCGTTTCAGGCTCGGCCTATGCGCCTTTAGTGTGCCTAGGCGCTTTGACAACATAGCTTTCAATGAATCAAGCGGATATGCCCATAGGGCACTGCCTACATTACTCTATAATAACTTCTTCCCCATTAACATTTTGCAGAAACAATGATTCAGTTACCAAATAGCCAATACATATTGTTAATTTAGTCGAATTCTGCGGGTATCAATGTAATAACAATCTATGTTAACAAATCTTGATTACAACTGCAGAATCTTTAAATATATAATACTTCATTTACATCTACACAATAATTTCTCTACATGCTATAACAAACTCATCAACTAAAATGAATCAAATCAATAATAATCAAAACACTTACATCCAACTGATTCTGAAGAGATTTGGGCCGCTTCTTGGGCTTTCTGGGCAACCGCCGTTCTCCCATTTCCTCAAAATCCTACTCCATCTCCCTCCGTAAAAGCGGAACTGAAAACTTTGCCCTAACCCTAACCCTAACCCCATCTCTCTCCTCAATTCCACCACTACCGCAGCCGCTACTATTGGCCACTTCAATTTCTCCTCCTCCTCTGCAGCAAGCTCCTTTTTGAAATTGAGAATAATTTTCTCCCAATTGGCTTCTGTGTCGGTAGACCTGGCAAACGGGTCGGGCCGGGTCAGGTTGGGTCATGGGTCAAAACGGGTCAGTTATAATTATAAAAATGGTTGTTTTGGTTCGGGTCGGAACGGGTTCGGGTCAGAACGAGTTCGGGTTGAAACGGTTCCGGGTCAGAACGGGTTTCGGGCCGGGTTGGTTCGGTTTGGTAAAAAAATGGTTTTTTTTTAAAGAGAGATTGTACATCAAGGGTCAATTTTGTCAGGTTGAAATGGGTCCGGGTCGGTGGTATTTTCCGATTTTGAAATCACGGGAGTTAGGCCTGGTAAATTAAAGAGATGCAACGAAACAAAACCAAAGCTGAAAAAAAAAACTGAAAATCGTATGAAAAAAGAGACCAAAACGAAACAAAAAACTCAAAACTGAACCGAAACGAAACAAAAAAACTGAAAAAATCAAACGAAGAAAGCATCCAAAACGAAACAAAAAACCCGTCTCGTGTCCCGGCTCGAAACTCGTCCATTCGAAAACTCATGTCGGCCCGAAACCCGTCCCGTGCGGAAACCCGTGCAGACCCGAAATCCGATCAGAACCAACTACGTTCCGATCCAAAACCCGTCCCGGCCGCCCGAAACTCAATCCGAACCGAACCCGTTTCGATCCGAAACTTGTCCCATTTCTTTAAGACACCAACCCACATTGATCCATTTCTTTGAAGTTGCCGACCCGTCTTGACCCGAAAATATATGAGATGGAATTTTAATTGACCCATTTTGACCCATTGAGTGAAAATATCTTACCCAAACCAACCCATATAATTTAAAAAGCAACCTAAAGTGACCCACTTAGAAGGCTTTAGGTCAAGATTGCCCCCTCTACAAAACACAAAATACATTTGCTCCATAAACAAGTGGAACACGAAGAGAGCTGAACTTCAGAGATGCAATAGTACCAGACAAATTTATTACTTTATTACTTTTTTGATATAACAATTTGCAAGCTTGGAAAAGTGTCAAAAGTTTACCAAGCGCTCCAAAACCCCTACACTTTTAAAGTAACCTTAATTATGAGTAGATTGGGGAGGGGGGAGGGGGGTAAGTCTTACGTACGCATGACATCCAATGCCAAATACGCCCTACTTATGTTAAAGAAAAAAAATACAATATTATCTACTTAAACAGTAAGTGAGAACTGGATTCAACATTTTTTTAAAGAGAGGCACATATACACCTGGCTAAAAATCATTTTAGTTTAGACCATACGTCTTTGTCTTCAAAATTTAACTACAGTAGGTAGAGCTCGTTCTAATTTACTTAAAACAATAAGTAAACATGATTCACCATTTCATTAAAGAAAGCTAGATGAAGAATGAAATGGAAAAGGAAAGAAGGGGGAGCTGAAATTTACACAGGGAAACGCAAAATATAGCGCCATCAAAGGACTACAATTATGTTAGAGCAAGGAGGGTCGCTTACCAGTCGATGTTGATGCCACCACGGCAGTTGACATGACGACACAACCGCTGCCAGCACTAACCAACATAAAAAACCCTCTCTGAGCCAACCCGTTTTGACCCGAACCATTTGACATGATTTTTAAAGCTGCCCATTTCGACCCGTACATAATTTGACACAGGCTGCAAAAACACATATACCCACTTTAGATGTTGTGTCTTGTGAGAGCGAGAGTTAAGTAACAATAAGAACTGCCCAACACGGATGCACCAGTGCAATTCAAGTACCAAAAAGTTCCGCTGCACTGATATCACCAAAATACTAAAAAATCAAGCGAAAAACGACAAATAACAGATATAGAAAATTAGAAAGATAGTATCAGCAAAAAAAATCCAACAAAAATTCCCAAGAATGAACACTTTGATTTGCATCCAATGACCCAACATAAAAAAACCAAATTAAATTGCATAACATTGTACATGAAAAACAAACACATACAGGCATGACCGCACGGCCGCACGCACGAGCTCATATAGATTTAATGTAAGGGAGAATCTGATGATGGGTTAAAGAGAGTAAACCTGGGCGAATCTGTAAAATGGATGCTTTCCAAATCGAGTCTAGATAGAAGAGCCAATACATCCATTTCTCTCTGTCACACAGAAAAAAGATTAAGGGAAAATATTGACACGAAAATACGACATGAAACTAACACGAAATTCACGGGTATTTGGTTTAGTCTAAACAGGTTTGGGTCGGTAAGAGGTCGAACCTATTAACATGTTTAGCTAACCGTATCAGCTTCGGGTCGGCCAAATCACACTTAACTGGGGCTCCAAATAATAAAAAAAAATTGAACAAAAGCTTACATCAGATGCATTAATTCCCTCAAGTAAATGTCCTTGGTACTGTAATATTGTAAAGAGAGTTGACAAGAATGTCCATAAGCCAAAATACCTCAGCCTATGTCCATAAGCCAAGATATCTCAGCATGGAACTCAAACTTCTTAGCATTGATGCGAAGATTTTTCACTGAACCATGAAAATGAAACCTCTTAAACTATTTAATAGCAAAACAATGCAATCTTTATATGAAATTAAAAAAAGGCGATGTTATATTCAAGAGTATCAACTCCTAGCCAAAAATTCCAGTTTGTTTGTTATTTTTAAAGTCAATAGTTAGGCAGCATGGTCAGAAACACAACATGAACAATGAATTAGTTCAGGTATATCTGAAATTATGCAAACAGGTAGTATAGCAAACCTCTTGGCAGCATAAGAATCAATGGATAAACCATGTAAAAGAGCACCAAGCTTCTCTTGAAACTTTGGTGGATCCACCCGTTCATCCGCATCGGACTTTGCGTTGGCATGCAACTTTCGACCTATAAATCATAACCAAAAAGATTATTACACTACATTCATAAGCTAAGTAAAAATATACCAAAACAGGAACTTAACTCATCATCATATTGTTCCCCTATCCTCAAATATGTTATAACTTAGAGCAAATCAATGACGTTTCTACCATTTTACCAGTTGTCCTTTAACTAAATTGTATTTTCTTCTATTGGAACGTTTTACACTATATCAAAGTTGTACCTGTTTGCTTCATTTTCATCACCACATAACAAACACTAATAACGACAATAATCACAATCAACTCGAATATAATCAAACGTTATGTAACAAAATCAAATAGATTTCTAAGAGGGCACCTTGTCAAAATCCCAGAAGAAGCTTTTCCGGGCTCTTCAGTATTTCCAAGTGGGCAGCAATTACGCCATTAATTCAAACTAAAATTCAGCATGCAATTGAATGTTGTCCATCATAATCAACAAATCAAATGAGCCCTAATTCAGAAAAATAAGAACCCAAAAGTGTAAATGGATGAAGAAGTACAATAGTCACTTCATATAAGTTTGATTGAAGAGAGTCAGAAACCATTACCTATCCACGCTAATCGTATTTCAAAACCAAATCAGATTGAACATCTTCAATATCAAGAGTTGATTTCAATCATCAAACCTAATTGATCATTGATCATATTTATAACTGTTGCCACCGTTTCAATCATCAATCGGCGTCTTCAATGTACACTTTCATCAGTTGGCGTCTTCAATGTACACCGACTGTTGAATAGTTCGTTGTGTAAGAATCATGTAGGCTAAAGATATTGAATTGGGGGCAATTTTGGGAGATAAGGATGAAGAATCAGGGAAAAAGGTATGTCGATTGGGCTGCCGTTTTAAAATTAGGGGAGGAAATTACAATTTAGTCCTAAGAAAATGTATTAAGTGGCAGAGCTTGACCAAAAGTTTCGAGGGGGCGTAAAGTGATGAGACCCAAAAATTTTTTTCCTATCGTTATGTTTCGGGTCGGGTCGGGTCAGATTGGCTATTCGATTCAAGTCGGGTCAAATAATAATAGTTTCAAATAAAACAAAACAAAGTGTATATTTACCAAACTACCCATCATTTATATACAAAGTTTATAAATATTTAGGATATACAATGTAGGAAAAATAATCGGGGGGTGATCCTATATAATTTTAAATTTTTTGGACGAAAAATCGGAACTTATACACTTCTAATCGAAACATTGGGGTGGGCGGGTGCACCCCCGGGCACCCACTATACTTCGCCAGTGAATGTATTATATAGTAGTATTATAGATGTAGATATAGATAGATAGAGAGAATTAATATTAAGTAAATCCATGATAGATCGATCACTATATAATATAAAGAAATAGTTTATATTAACTAAGACAATGCATTAAGAATAGTGTCTAAATTATTCACAAAAGAGACCACATGCCAAGAGTCCAACAAACATTAAATATGGTCCAAAAGGTTTACTTATAGAGACCCTTTATTCAGCTTAAGCCATACATTCCCAAGACAATAATATGAGTTGTAAATTGAGTGACATGTTACATTGGTTGAGTTATATCCGTAAGAGCTTTTTTTAACAGCTAAATGTTACATTTCCCGGGTATTGAATCCATAACCTCTTCCTATTTAAACACCTAGAAGGTTTTCCCTCTGCCACTAGGCCAAAGCCTGAATGGCATATCATTTTCATGACTCGAATTTCTTGTGTTGGAACTTGGAACGATCAAGGCTAACCGCCTCGATTGTTAGAGAACTCAAAGACATTGGAGCTTAAACTAATATTACAACATGCGACCTTGATTAGATCATGTTTCCACAGACTAAAAGCATAAAACCTTAGTTATGTTTAATTACTCGAGGGCAATCCCGTATACTAAAGACAAAATATGAACGATCCTTAAATTCCTAACGAGTTTGTATGTCTTTTACTATTTTAGTCTACTTTTTTTTTTAAAATGTTACTAGTGATAAAGTTATAATATGTAAGATCATCACCAATAAGGGTGGAGAAAAAATGGATGATGTGGCACCTGCCCATCATCTTTCTCACTGTTGCCCACTCACATTCCATCATCTCTCTATAAAAACAACACCAACTTTTTCTCTCTCCTCTCTTCTCTTACTCTCACAACACTCATTTTTACTAGTTTTTTCTCACATACAAAATCTTACTCTCTCTCCTTAAAAACAAGTTCACCCAATAACAAAAACACCAAAGAATTGACACATCATCAAAATACACACTAAAAACATCTCTATTGTGGATGCTCTAAGTTGTTGACTATTTGAAAACTCTCTCAAATCGATTATTTCGTATTATTGGAATATGGATTGACTTGTTTGATCAAAGTGTGTCATAATATACATCAAACTAGTTCTATACTCGTCCGGTGGACGGGTATATTAATAGTATAATGACGTAAGTTTGTTTTGCACTCTAAAAAAATATTATATATTTAGAAAAGAGTCAAATTGTATGGAATGTTGCAAAAAAAAGGGTTCATATTTATATATAAGTTATGTCTAGAAACCTGGCACATCAAGATTGCCAGCAATTTCAATATAAATACATTATATAAACAACGACAAGTTCAACCTAAAACTTGATGCCACTTCTTTTTAAAAAAAGTTGATTGTTGTTGTAATCGCAAGACTGCGTTGCACTTACTTCCTTTATAATGCTAACATGCAATATTATCCGATTGAGATGGAAAAATATACACTACATGCATTGAATTTTCATCAATTTTAACCGAATGATACAAATGTGGGTTAGTGTGTAATTGACTCAAGGACATCTGAAACACTAATTCCTTAATTTTTTATTGATACCATTTTATTTATTATTTATTAATTATTAATTATACTAAATTAGATAATAAAAATGTTTAGTGACCCGGCCAATCAAAGGACCATGGGATGACTTTGGGCCGAATACGAGTAACAGGGTGATCCGATGATAAGAACACGGATCTTGGTGGGCTAGGTCAGCCATATACGGATGAACAAATGGGCACCCCTCATTGTTCTTTCTCGCCGCTTTAACCCTAGGGTTTGTTTCACTTTTCTGTCCACCATTCACCTCTCGAACCATTCACTTTCTCTATCAATTCTTCCCCAAATGATTAGGGTTTGGTCCCCAGCATGATTCGGTCGTCCTTTTACCAGTGTACAATTGACTTTCTCCGGTTGAATGTTCGTTATGCAACCGGTGGTCGATGTACTCGGTTGAATCGGCCACTGCATGATCTTTTTTCTGCCTTTGTTAAATGTTCCGCCTAAGGATGCAGTGTTTGCTCACAACTTGAAGATCCAAAATTCAACCAAGGCTGGAGCCTGTAAAAGCGATTTGGACCTTTGAGGAGATGAGGACTTAAACCTGCAAAAGGGAAAACCGTTAGGCTCGCCGCAGAGATGGGAGGGCCCCTCTGCGACCACCCTCCGGCGTGAGGATAAGTATTTGATAGAGAGAGAAAGTAGAGTGAGAAAGTAAGGACGAAGGTTCAGAAAATCGTACTTGGCCTTGTACTTGGATAGGTATTTATACTAGTCACCTGTGATGACGTCATCCGTCCAGACGCAATTGTTCGGATGTCCGTCCTCGGCGATGTGGGGCACGGAGGTCTTTAGGGTGTTCATTCCTAGGTGATTTGGTCCGTCCCTCAGGATAAGGTCCGAATACGGATGTGTATCTTCAAGTCCCCCAGTTTGTTAAGTTCTGTAAAGGACTTAAAAAAATGTTAGTACAAAGTCTTTTCGATCGGGTGACGTGGCGACGCATGTATGGAGCTGACGTGGTGTCAGTGATGTAGGTGTTTTGACCGTCAGTCACCGGCTGGTGACGGTTACAAATCCCGCTTTGGGAATTGCGATCGGCGCCCTGATGTGACGGTTTGATTTGACTAGCCCTTAACCGACCTAGGGTTTCTATAAAAACCCTTTCTTACACTTCATTTTTAGCTTTTTACTTCCTTGATTTCTCTCTGCTCTTACCCTCTTTATTCATCTCACTTCTTCTTCTATAAGGTGTGTTCCCTTTTGCAGTCATTATTATGGCTCTCGGGAAAGACAACCTTTCCGAGAGCGTAAGTGTTCTTAACCAACATCAGTTGGATAAGTTTGTTTGGGAGTATAGGATTCCTATAGATCTTAATCCGGTTCTCCCTTTAAAGAATGAGATCATATATCCTTTCCGTCAAGGGAAATTCCCTTTGTATACTCGCGTGTGTAATTTCGCGAATTACAGAGTTCCTTTCTCGAAGTTTCTAATTAGAGTTCTCCGGTTTTTCCGAGTTCACCTTTGCAAGGTGAATCCTTTCGGAATAAGCCGTGTAAATCACTTTGAGATTTCTTGTAGGGCTCTGAACCAAAAGCCAGACTTGGACGTTTTTAGATATTTTTATGAATTTATAACGGCCGGCAATTGGTATACTTTTTCCCATCGGAAGGGTATCCCCAGTCCTTCCGGAGATGCGAGGTCCAGCTTGAAAAACTGGAAGGACAATTTTTTTCTAGGTGGACGACCGTTGCCTTCCGGTGGAGATGGTGTGGAGGTTCAAGGACCAGACTATGTCCTTTGATCTGGGCGAGGGTTTTGTTTTTAATCAAGAGTTGGCTCGAGCCCTGATTGATAATCAGTCCCCTATCCATCCCCTCCCTGAACATCTTCTTTTACTGGGACGGGTTTGTTTTTCCTTGGGCCGAGGGGATAGGGATTGGCCAGTTATACGCACGAAAAGTCAAAGTAAGTTTTCGGCCTCTTACCCTCCCTTCGGCATCTTTTCTTTTCTTTTGTTTTTAACTTATTTTCATTTGGTATGCAGGAAACGAGATGTCACTCAGGGACGCATTGAAAGTTCCGAACTTCAATGTTTTGGACTTTGATTTTGACGAGCAGGTTGAAGGCGAGGTTCCCTTTATGAAACAGGTTTCATCATCGGCTCAGGAGATCCGTCCACAAGTTCAAGAGCCCATTCCTTCTGAAGCGCCTGTTGTAGAGACTACTTCCGTTGGCTCGGGGTCAAAGGGAGATGCTGCCGGGTCGTCTGCGGCTCAAACCCGGACCGACCCGGACGGTGAAGGTGCTGATAGTGACCTGGAGGTTAGGGCAATGGATCAAGCTTTGCTATACCGTTCTTCTAGTGTTTCTCTCAAAGGTAAATGTGTTACTTTGAATATTGAGCCGAAAGGGCTTGTACATCGGAAGCGAAAGGTGGATGCTCTGCAAATTTGTTCATCTACCTCCCTGCCTATGCCTAAGTTGATAAAGAAAGCTAAGAGTTCTTCTCATTCGAGCGGCAATGTTATAACAGAATTAGACGAACATCTTTCTGGTGGAAAGTCGTCTAGGGAAAAAGCCGCCTTGGCTCGCTCGGCTCCAACACCTGCCTTCTCCGGTGGTTATCTTCCAGAGAACGAAGCTGAAAACATGGAGGTTGAAAACCCAGTTATTTCGAGCAAAGGGGATGGGGAGGCTTAGGGTGGAGCGAAAGTGGTAACTTTTTCAGGTACGATTTTGGACTCTTCTTTGGGTCCGGACTGCTTCATTGATGACGAGGAAGATCAAGTGTCTTCTCTTCCCTCATCTTGGTTCGGACCCGAGTTGATGTCCTTTTTTCGATATGTAAATGTGTTTGCGGATGATATGGACATTGATCCAGCCACCGTTGATGATATGTTTGTACCGAATGGGACATTCGGAACAAGGATTCAGTGATGAACGATCTCACTGCTAGGATGTTTTTGTTTAATATCAGCACCCCGTTGGATCATGCCCGGAGTAGAAGATAAAAAGCCAAGACCTGGGAGCGGCGGTATTACTAAATCAGGCTCAGTCCAATGTCTATGTAACAGAGCTGTATCGCCGTTGGGTTGAAGCGGAATCGGTGAAGTAGGACCTAGAGAAAGAAACCCTTGCCCTAAAGCGCAAAATACAACGGACTCCGGATACCGAGAAAAAGCTTACCCAATTCTCTCAGGATCTCTACGCTCAGAAGGAGAAGGTAAAATCCTTAACTGCCCTAAATCAATCTTCTCAGGCTGCGGCCACTTCTGCTTCGGAGGAGAGAGATAAGATAGCTGCGAAATTGAAGAGCTTTGCGGAGTCCTTGAAAGTAAAGGATGAAGAGCATAAAGGTGTGTTGAAGAAGATGGAAGAGGCTGTTACTAACGCTCGTGCGGCCTACGAAAAAATGCTTGCTGGTCCGTTCCTTATTTCTTGTTTATTTTCCAACCCTTTTTTAGATTTTGCTAACACTTTTATCAGAACGGGATGCCCTTAAAGCCGACTTGAAGGCTCGGATCGACGAGATGAAAGGGCATCATAAGGCAGAGATTGAGGAGTTGAAGTTAGAGAATGCCGATTTGGCTAAAAAAATGGAGGACCTGCAGGCGACTAAGGCATGGCTCCTCACGAAGGGAGCTCAACTGTTGGCCAAGAATATCCATAAAGGTCCAGAGATGACTGTGGCCGTTGCCGCAGTGAATAACGCTATGAGTGCCATTGGCGTTAATTCCAGACTTCACAATGGGTATGTCCATGCTCTTAAAAAGAAGACTCCTTACGCAGAAGTCCCATTGTTAAGGTTCATAAACACAGTCGAATTCCAATCGTGAGAGTCTGTTGTAATTCAAGACGTGGACCGGAGTTCACGTGGGAACGCGAAGATCAGATGAAACTCAAGTATCCTCAACTTTTCCCAACTGACCAGTCTAATCCTGACGAAGCTGGTGAATTTCGGGACGAAATTCCTTTTCAAGTTAGGGATGATGTGGCACCCGAGGGAAATCCACAGTCATCTTGATTTACCACCCCATTTATCACTTCACTCCTCTGCGATTGCTTGCCAAATTTCGGGACGAAATTTCTTTCAAGTTGGGGATGATGTGACAACTTTTATTTTAAGAACCTTTCGCTGTGCTTTAATGTAACTTGTATAAACATACGTGATTAATTGATGTGTTTGATTTCAATGAATGTTATGATTTTATATGTTATGTGTTATGTAGTTGTAATGTTAAACTGATCCGGTCGCACAAATAATTAGGCCAACTCTATTCGCTTTGAACCCGTGGCCCAAGGGCAACCCAAGAATAGGTTCGGCCCACTCCATTTAGCGCATAACAACATGGGGATGGGTGTTTGTTCCTTATAATCCTGCAAAACATTAACACACATCAAACCCTAGCTCTCCCTCTCCTCTCTACTCGAACTTGACGGCTGCCTTCCCCATTCTTCAAGATCTTTTCCTCGTGTGGCACCAATCTTCTCATCCAAGCAATCTAGGGCGCTCGATATCTCTCGGTTAGTATGATTAAGAATTGTTTTAATATGTTTCGATTATGTTTGATTATGTGCAATCATATTTGTTTAGGGTTGTTGCTAGAAAACATGATGAATGATATGGACTATGGTAATTTGCATAAACGTATGTTAAGGGAGGGCATGATCTTGGTGTTAAACTGTTAATTGAACATACATGAACACATCATATGGATTGCTAGTGTTCATAGGGTTGAATTGAGGATTAATCAATGAGATAAGGATGATCGATGATTTGGTAGTATAACATGTTCTTAGTAGTGTTAGCTTGTTGTTTGGATTTTGAATTATGTTTGTTGATTTGTTCATTGTAAATGAAGATGATGGAATTAAACATGAGATACTAATAATGTCAATGTATGGATCTATGAACAACTGTTTCGAATTCTGTGTAACATGATTGAGAAATTAGTAGGCTATAATTATGGAAACTATGTAACTGAAATTGGGATTTGGCTTGGTCGCACAAGCCAACCCAGTCGCAAAAGAAACCCGAGTCGCAAAAGTGTTATGACTCGCACAAGACATAGATCCATCGCACAAGCTTGTGGGCTGGTTCAAACATTGGGCCGGGTAATTGGGCTGAGTAGCACAAGTTCCAGTCGCACAACATGGCCCCAATCACACAAGTGATGGGGCCGTACGTGTCATTGGGCCGAAACCCAATCGCACAAGACTGATGGGCCGAGGGTGGTGTGGATCGCACAACCCAGATGAGTCACACAATACATGTGGGCCTGAATGCCTGGGTCGCACAATTTAGTGTGTGTCGTTTGGACTGTTATGTAATAAGCACTGATGAACTTGCATGTTAGACTATATGATGTAGACTGATGTTGTCATGCTATATGATGTTGCTGTTATGTGTTAAATGAATGTTACTTGTTAAAATAGGTGACTTACTAGTAAACCAAAACTGATTGGTATTGATAACCCTGTTAGGACGTGATTGGTAGATCAACTGTGAACAAGTAACTTAACATACCGAGCAAATCAAAGGTGAGTTCATTCCTCTTGAGCATGCATCCCGGTGGGTGGGACAATCATTGGGTATTCCTGAGAGGAATAAGTCATTTGGGTAAAAACTGGGATGTTGGACAATACACTCGATTCCTATCACCATTAAGTCCCATCTTGTTTGTTACCTGAGAGGTAACAGGGTATTAGTTGATAACGCTATTTTGGTTTGGCACCCTCACCCCGTACCTGAGAGGACGGGTGTAAACTAATGACCCAGTCACGACCAATGCTTAGATAGGGGCATTGGGGAAGAGCAAAGATAATCTGGAGCCGTCTTGTATTGTATTTGAGTTATTATCAACATTATAATCAATGAACTGAACTAAACACTTGGTAACCAACGTTTTCGTAAAACTATGAACTCACCATCATTGTCTGATACACTTGTTGCATGCTCGCAGGTCGTTAGGTACAATGGTCAAGGAACTAGCATATCTGGATGGCTGGAGTGGTCATGGGTCGTACTGCTTGAATAAACAAGACTTGTTTACTGATTTCACATACATTTGTTTTTGAAACATTTGATCAGTGTTTTACCATTTGCTTTCGCTGAACATGTTAAACTTGGATTATGTTTATGAATGCTTTATTATTATAAATGGAAACTTTATTTTATACTAGATGTTAGTTCAATGTGATTAGTGGCTAGATCCTGGTACGTCACACGCCTAGCGGGGTCACCGCATGTGGTATTTTGGGGGTGTGACAGTTTGGTATCAGAGCCACTGGTTATAGTGAACTAGGTTTTAAAACATTTCTATAAAACCAGACTATAACCGAACAGCTCAGAAATCAACCACGACACTCAGCTCTAGATTGCAAGGTTCGTCTCTTGTTTACTTATTACGTAGCATATCTAGTGTACACTTATGTATGATGTTGCATGCGATTGTACACTTAGCACTACAGACTGAATTTACGTGCTATTTGCCTATGTTATGTGGTTGCTAGAGTCCCAATGTGACCTTCCTCTAGACTTTCATGATTTGTGTTTTGTGACGTCTTGGTCTTGTTAATCGAATTTGAGGAACCTCATAGCACGAATTGAGAGGAGCTGAGATAAACATGCAAATTGCATTGTTATTATGGGTGCACACATAATAATAATGTGGGGTGCATGTGAGTCCCAGTGAGACTTAATGAGTGTGAAAGGGGTTCCGCTCTGTTGTTTGCTGTAAACTTAGTAGTCTGTAGAAGTCATCGTGAGGTTTGACTCCTACTATATTCCGACTCTTAACCTTTTTCCCTTTCTTATATAGAATCATGAGCGGACGAGGCCATGGGCGTGGTCACATTGCGATGACTCAGGCCGAGTTGACAAACTTGATTAACACACGTGTGGCTGAGGCTTTGGTAGCCTACCAAGCTGGTACGATATGTGCCAAATAGACTTTATTCTTGTGTCGTATACTCAACTCTTATCCGTGTGCTGAACTTTCTTTCGTCCTTAGGTCAGCAAGCGAATCAGAATCAAAACAATCCGCCTGCTTGCACGTTTAAGACGTTCATGGATTGTAGGCCACAGACGTTCAGTGGGACTGAAGGGGCTGTGGGGCTACTGCATTGGTTTGAGAAGGCGGAATCGGTGTTCGCGATGTGTAACTATCCTACTGGGGACAGAGTGAAGTATGCTTCAGGCACACTTGAGGATGGTACCTTGACCTGGTGGAATGCCCAAGTCCAGATGCTGGGTATTGAAATGGTGAACGCGCCTACTTGGGACGATTTTAAGGAACTGATGCGTGAAGAGTACTGTCCTCGTGACGAAGTGCAAAAACTGGAGAACGAGTATTATGATCTGAAAATGGTGGGGTCTGAGATTGAGGCATACACGAAACGGTCTCATGAGTTAGCTAATATGTGCCCGAACTTATCACGACCTCCACATCGAAGAATTGAACTGTACATCAAGGGATTAGTCCCACAGGTTAAGGGCTTGGTTACTGCAGCGAATCTCAACTACTTAGCTCAGATCATCCGCTTAGCTCACAAGATCACAGATCAGGAGGTGGAGCGTGGCTCGCTACCTCCGAGTGTTTCCACTACTGCCACTACTGCTACAGCTACTGCTCCTGCTGCTGACAGCAAACGTAAGTAGAATGAGGTAGACAAGGCGTCCAACTCGAATCAGTCACAGAAGAAACCAGACAACAGTATCAACCGCAACTTTAGCCAGTCATCTTCTGTGAATCAGAATCAGAGCAACAATTCGAATCAAGGCTCCTACGCGGGAAAGCAACCGAAGTGCAACAAGTGCAACTTTCATCATCGTGGGCCGTACACCCGAGTCTGTCACAGGTGCAACAAGGTAGGCCATATGGCTAGAGACTACAGGGTCTCACTCCTAAAGCAGCAGCAGCAACCCCCATAACAACAGCAGTCGCAGCAATAGAAGAGGCAGCAGCCTCAACAGAATCAGGGAAATCGTGAGGGGTGTTTTCAGTGTGGTGACGCGGGTCATTTCAGACGGGATTGCCCTCAACTCAATCAGAATGCTGGTAATAACGACACTGGGAACAACAACGGGAATAATGGTGGGAACGGTGCGTGTGGGAGAGTGTTTACTATTGGTGCTGGGGAAGCTCGCAATGATGGCAACGTTGTGACCGGTACGTTTTCTGTGAACGATCTTTTTGCTTCTGTTTTATTTGACTCTGGTGCCGATTGGAGTTATGTGTCTTTGGGGTTCAGTCATCGGTTAGGGTTGACTCCTACACCTCGTGTAAATAAGCACGTAGTAGAATTAGCTGATGGTAAGTCGATTGAAGCTTCACATGTTCTTTTTGGGTGTAAACTTGATCTTATGGGTCAAGTGCTCGACATTGACCTACTCCCTGTTACTCTTGGAAGCTTTGATGTGGTCGTTGGCATGGATTGGTTGTCTAAGCATCAAGCGGAAATCCTCTGTAAAGAGAAAATCGTAAGTATACCTCTCCCCAGTGGAGGATCCTTGTCGGTTAAAGGTCATCGTAGTGGTTCAATGGTTGGCATCATCTCAGCTATGAAAGCCCAGAAGTGTCTATGAAAGGGCTACCCTGCTATTTTAGCTCTTGTTGCTGATACTCAACCTAAAGAAAAGGAGATTGAAGACCTTCCATTTGTTCACGAGTTTCCTGATGTGTTTCCAGAAGAGCTTCCTGGTTTACCTCCACAACGTCAGGTGGAATTTCAGATTGACCTTACACCAGGAGCAGCCCCGATTGCCCGTGCTCCTTATCGTCTTGCACTAGGAGAGTTGAAAGAGCTGTCAAATCAACTCCAAGAACTGTTGGATAGAGGTTTTATCCGGCCTAGTTCTTCTCCTTGGGGAGCCCCAGTTTTGTTTGTGAAGAAGATAGATGGGTCCTTCCGTATGTGTATAGATTATTGAGAACTCAACAAGGTGATAGTCAAGAACCGCTATCCTTTACCACGTATCGATGACTTGTTTGACCAGTTGCAAGGGTCAAGTTTCTACTCGAAGATTGATTTAAGATCGGGCTATCATCAGATGAGAGTCCGAGAGGAGGATGTTCCAAAAACGGCTTTCGCACGCGGTATGGCCATTATGAGTTTCTGGTTATGCCATTCGGGTTGACAAACACGCCAGCGGTCTTCGTGGACCTTATGAATCGTGTGTGCAAACTGTACCTTGACGACTTCGTCATTGTGTTCATCGATGACATCTTGATCTACTCTAGGAGCAAGGAAGACCACGAGCAACACTTACGTCTTATCTTGGAGCTCCTGAGGAAGGAGCAACTCTATGCGAAGTTTTCTAAGTGTGACTTCTGGATACGAGAAGTGCACTTCCTTGGTCACATTGTTAATGAATCGGGGATACACGTGGATCCTGCTAAGATTGATGCAATTAGAAATTGGGCGGCACCAAAGAATCCTTCAGAGGTGCGACAGTTCCTCGGTCTAGCTAGGTATTATCGCAGATTTATCAAGGATTTCTCAAAGATTGCCCAACCTCTTACCTCGTTGACACAGAAAGGCGTGGTATACTCTTGGGGGACGAAGCAGGAAGACGCCTTCCAACTTTTGAAACAGAAACTCTGCAGTGCACCAATCTTGTCCTTACTTGAGGGTACCGAGGATTTTGTGATATAATGTGATGCTTCTATTCAGTCTCTCAGTTGCGTGCTAATGTAACGCGAGAAGGTGATAGCTTACGCTTCTCGGCAGTTGAAGGTTCATGAGAAGAACTACACGACTCACGACTTGGAGTTGGGGGCCGTGGTTTTCGCACTAAAGATTTGGAGCCTCGACCTGTACGGTACCAAATGCACTATTCATACTGATCACAGGAGCCTCCAGCATATTTTCGATCAGAAAGAGTTGAACATGCGACAACATCGGTGGGTAGAACTCCTAAATGATTACGACTGTGCCATCAAGTATCACCCAGGTAAAGCTAACATTGTAGCTGATGCCCTTAGTCAAAAGGAAACGAAACCCAAGCGTGTACGAGCCTTACAGCTAACTATTCACTCAAATCTTCCTGATCAGATCCGTTCTGCTCAGACCGAAGCATTGAAGGAAGAAAACCTGGAAGCTGAGTATGCCATAGATCCCCAAATGAATTTCTCTGATAACATAACTGGCTTCTTCCGGTGTTAAACATCTCAGGAGCGGACCCAAGAATGTCTTTCGGTAAAGTTTTCCATCATGAACTTGGTACTGGAGTGCTTTGACCTTCATCTTTTTGTGCTTGAGCTTTATCTTCCGGAAGTGTGCCGTTTTCTAGGTAATCTAGGATTGGTGTCATCCACGACTTTTCCTGTATGGTGATTGACATTACAGCTTCTACCTGACTGATGGCCGGAGTTTGCAAGGTTTCAACTAAGACTTCCTTGGATAAGTGGCAGAACGTGACGGATGCCAGCTTACTCAAAGAATTAGCTTTTTTGTTCTTGCTTCTCGGAATGTGAACTACTTTGCATGAATCAAATGTGGCCATCAGACTATTGACTTGGTTTAAGTACCGAACCATGTTCTCCTCCCGCACCTCGTATTCTCCGTTAACTTGATTAGCAACCAATAATGAATCAACGTGAGCTAGGACGGAGTTTGCACCGGCTTTGGCTGCGGTTTGGAGTCCGGCTAATAGTGCTTCGTACTCTGCTTCGTTGTTTGAAGTCATGAACTCAAACGCAGAGCATAAGTATACTCTATCCCTTCCGGATCTATCAAAATTAATCCGGCTCCAGATCCTTCTTTACTTGAAGCTACGTCCGTATATAAATTCCAAACTTTCGGGAGGACGGGTTTTTCTTTAGCACTTTCTCCGGCGGGAACTTCGGTAAGGAAATCTGCTACTGCCTGTCCTATTACCGGACCTATGGTGCGGTAGGTAATGTCGAAAGCACTAAGTTCTATAGCCCATTTTGTAAGTCGTCCGGAGACCTCGGGATTCCTTAGGATCTGCTGGATCTGGAGATTGGTTTGCACCTCTATGTTGAAGGCCTGAAAGTACCTTCGGAGACGCCTTGATGCATGTAACAAAGCAAGTGCCAATTTCTCGATCATTGGATACCTGGTATTATAATCTTTTAAGACGCGGCTCACATAGTAGACCGGTATTTGCGCTTGATTTCGGTGTACCACGAGTACCGCACTAATGGCGAAGTAAGAGGCGGAGAGATATACGGTGACCGTTTCACCGGTTATCGGCGGGGTCAAGGTAGGTAAAGAGAAAACTGTTAGGGTGTAAAAGCGACCACTTGAAGATCCAAAATTCGACTAAGACCGGAGCCTGTAAAAGCGATTTGGACCTTTGAGGATATGAGGACTTAAACCTGCAAAAGAGAAAACCGTTAGGCTCGCCGCAGAGATGGGAGGGCCCCTCTGCGACCACCCTCCGGCGTGAGGATAAGTATTTGATAGAGAGAGAAAGTCGAGTGAGAAAGTAAGCACGAAGGTTCAGAAAATCGTACTTGGCCTTGTACTTGGATAGGTATTTATACTAGTCAACTGTGATGACGTCATCCGTCCAGACGCAATTGTTCGGATGTCCGTCCTCGGCGATGTGGGGCACAGAGATCTTTAGGGTGTTCGTTCCTAGGTGATTTGGTCCGTCCCTCAGGATAAGGTCCGGATACGGATGTGTATCTTCACAACTGATGTACGTTTAGTCGAAGAATCCAACTGAAGTTCCGGCAACTCCAGTCTGTGGATGCTCAATATCGATATTCGACGCAACACGCCCCTATACCATCCTCATTTTTCTAGCTAATTCCCAAGTAATCTAAGGTGTTCCTAAGGTGTATCAAGCTTGTTTAAGGAGGTTGCAAGCATAGGAAGTTGAAGAACCATATTGGAGTGCTTTTATCCACCATATTTCTTCACCAACTTGCTTCTTGTTCTTCCCTGGCCTTAGTGCTAGTAGTAAGCCCCTTTGATCTTGTTTTTATACATAGTTTTAGTGGTTAAAGAAAGATGTAACTTGGTAATTTAAAGAATCTCAACAAAACATAAAGATGAACTTGAACATAAAGCTCTAAATCATGAAAATCAAAGATGTTTAAGTGTATGTAGTAAACTTGTTTGTTGATTTCTTGTATAAATGATGTAGATCATCATATGAAGCTTGCTAAACACATGATCTAGCAAGTATAAGGATGGATCTTGAGAAATTTATGTTGATCATCCTTTATGTTGAACATGAACTTGAAGATGAGTTTGTTTTAGTGTAGGATGATTATTCCTACAAGATATAAGTCTTGAAAATATAAGATTTCAAAAATAAAGTTTTCAAGAAACTAAAGTTTACTTCCATATTTAACATGGATTGATTTTTGAAAGAAAGAAAACATATTTTGATGGTTAAATAGGACTAGCAATGTGTAGGAAACAAGAAAAATACAAGAAGATTAATTTTTGAAAAATCATCATACAAGTTGTAAAGAATGAAAATTCACAAGAATGAGTTTTATAAAATAAGAACCATGGATTTAGTGTTCTTACAACATATTAAACAACATGTTAAATTACTACACATTTTTACTAACTTCAAGTTCATGACATATTGTGAAAATGCATATTTTTGGCTCATGGTAAGTTATATGTAAATTGTTCATGATTGATTATTAATTTTTAAAAGAAAATGATATGCTATTAAGCATGGAAACCTCCATTTTAAATGGGAAACTATGGCAAATTTTTTGTAGAAATTAAACACTTAGAAAAATATTTATAAACAAGTGTATACAACTAATTTTTAATCTTGGTTTTAAATAGAAAACTTGCCATAATTTTTGTTATAAAAATTACAAGTATTGGAGGTTGATTTTTAATAATAAAAATCACCAAGTATATATTTAGGAATATATATATATTTAGATGTCACAAAATTTGTCTGCTAATTTTATATTGATTGTATTAGTATATTAAAATTAGGAATCTTGAAAATAATCTAACACATCAAACTACCAAAATTGTAACATGAAAATATTCCCAAAATCACAAGAAAACAAATATACAATTTATGCCCGAATATTGGACAAATCGGACAATGGACATTAGACTAAATTTATATATATATTCCAGAAATAAATTCGTAACTTAACAAATGTGATAAACGGTATTTTTGAGACCGAAGAAACGGTAAAATATGAAATTTTACAACAATTACAAAATATGTCATATTTTGTCAAATAGAAAATATATTATTTTTGAGTGGAGAAAAATATATATTTTCTTAAACAATTCAAAAATATATTATTTTGGGTGAAAATTAGAAATATACATATTTTCTAAGTTTAATCTTCAAAATATATTATTTTTTAAGATAGATATGAAAGCATACTAATTTTTGCCAAGTAGAGTTTATAAATATTTTTCTATAAAAATTCTCTTAAAATATGTATATTTTAAGAATATAAAGTTGGTGATTTTTAGTTGTATAAAAATAATATTCCAGAAAATAATACGCAAACTAAGTATAAAATACTTAATAAATACAAGAAAATACGTATCCTATACGTATAAATACATACCATAATACAATACCAATACTTGGCAAAATACGCAAATACAAGTGGACCTATACTTGGAAAATACATATGTGAGAAATACATGATAAACCAAGTTAAAAATATCCCAAAATAATTGGATAAAATAGTTTAAGTTAAAATAATCTCATTTTAACCAATAATTATATAATTTGGAATTATATAATACATATCAACCGTATAACTCAAAGAATACTAAATCCCCAAAAATAAGTCTTAATAAACAACTAAGACTAGGAGTCGTTACACGACCTAAACGTCTAATAAAACATGGCACGTGTGTAGGTAGCTGTACGACTCGTAGAGGGACCCACTGGAATTTGTACAGTAGATGACAACCGATGCATTTGTAATTACCCCACTGGAATTTCGTAAATCGGACAATCGATGGATTTTTAATAAATTGTTCCGTGGACTGTGGTCAGAAATATAAAAATCTGAGTTCCGTCCGGAATATGAATTTTTATAAAATATTGGTAATGAACCGGAATAATTTAACATGGAACGTTTAAGACATCCTGTAAAAATTTGGGAATTTTTGGAATAATTTAACTATTTTATTAAAATGTTTGAAAACAGCCGGTTTTGAATATAAATGCTGAGAAGACATAAGTTGTGACTCGCGTGTCTAAATGTCGAGTATGCTATCTGTGAATGATCTAACATGTTATATATGTTATGTGCATTATCGTATGTTTGATTTTTAGTGGGGAATGGATGGGAAGTATATATGGGCATAAACCGTTAAAGTGATGCATGTTATGTGATAGATACGTGTAGGAACTTTGTGTTCTATTTGAAGTCACTAATAAACTAAGTGGTAATCGTACTAGGACGTGATTGACCGACCTTGACTGTTAGCTACTTTTGAGAGTCAAACCGAGCAACCGAGGTGAGTTCACACTCTTAAGGCATGGGATTCTCGGTGGGTTGGGAATGGGATTGAATAACTACTCGTACTATCATTACTATTAAACTACTTTTCACCGTCCTCGGATTGAAGGGCACGTACGTAAAACCTACGTACACTCACACTCGCTACGGTCCTTGGATCAAGAAGGGCACGTACAAACACGACTAGTCGACACATGGGAAGCCCCCACTAATCTTCGCACACATGTTTGGGAAACCGCGATACGGCCACTAATCATCGCACACATGTTTTAGAAACCGCGATCCGGCCACTAATCCTCGCAAACATGTTTGGGAAACCGCGATACAGATAACTAAGATACTTGGTTTACGAAATGAACAAATGATTCACGAACACTATAACTAAACAACCAACTGTGAATTCACTCAACTTTGTTGTTGACTCGTTGTTACATGCCTTACAGGTCGCTAAACATTTGGAGCTTGCACGAGGAAGGAGTCGTTGTGGTGTGCGGACGGTTATGTCCAGTGTTTAATGTTTAAAACATTATGAACTTATTAAACCTATGTGTTGGACTTTAAACTTATGAACTGCGAACTTATGTTTTGAACTTTACGTTTATGCTTCCGCTGTCTAAATTAATTAAAAACTTGGTTAACTAGCTTTTGGTCACCAATCGTATGGTGGTTGTCTTTATTTACTTAAGTACGTTGTTCAGTATGATTGGTGGCTCGATCCTGGTCATGTCACGCCTCCAAGCGGTGATACCCCGCATGGTGAATTTTGGAGGTGTGACAGATTGGTATCAGAGCCATTGGTTATAGTGAACTTGGTTTTAAAAAGGGAAAAGCTTTTTGACAAAACCAGACTATAACATGTACAGTGCTCAACGATCCACAACGACGCTTCGCTCCACGTGCAAGGCTCAACACACTAGGTGGTATGATTTACGTTTATATTTCTTACTTGCTAGATAACATTTGTCTGGAGTGGTGTTTATTGCGTGTTTATTTAGGGTAGTAGCATGCTGTCTATTAGCCCTACTGCGTTCTTTATGACACGCAATTGTTTACTTGAAATTTGACAAGTTGTGGTCAAATTCTTTTCTGATTTCTCGTCACTCCGCTACGACAACTGTTTATGCATTCTATCTATTTACACGCTTATCTCGACATGACGTCACCATCTGACCCTCCGTACATTCGGCTTGTACGTCAACATTCACGAAGACCAGACCTGGCGCAAACGAACACGGGTTTAAGAGAACTATACCCACGTATCCCTGCTGACGAACCTCATCATCCCCATTGGTCGTCGTTACCAGAAACGAAGCAGCCACAGTTACACACGTTCGTCGCTTTGCAACTCGCTACCCTACCAACCAAACTCTGTTTTGGACAAGTGATATACTTCCGTGATCGTGATGCAACGAACTTCCCTTTTTGTGTCATGCCGCCACACCTCACTACTAGAATTGCTTCTAAGCAGCAGATTACTTGGTTGAATTCTTCTGTTAATGGTGGACCCCTGTTTTCGCTCGATTCTTCGCATGAACCTCATTAATTCCCTGTTTCTTTGATTGGCAACTGATTTAACGAAACGCCAACAACCATACTACGATTTTCACCGATCACAAGACTACCTTATTACCCTGTTGGATGGTTTATTAACTCTCTCGTATACCCAACTCAGCGAATGAATACCATTACTGGTGAAATAGTCTTCAGGACATTTGGGGACGGAGATATGGATCACTCAACTCACCGGCGAACATGGTAATTTATACGTCTACCTGACCCACCTTACACTACAAGAGACGTACTTTAATTTCATGATAGTTTTTCTTAAATATGCGGAATCCTTGCACTAGCTTTTGTACCGACACATGATTGTTGATTTATGTTAGGTCTAAATTCTACCATTTGCTTAGACCAAACCGTCATTCTCTTACCATAGTGACATTTCGTTCTCGCTTCTCCATGCGAAGACACTGAAACGAACACCCTCTAGCATAGAGAGTTTGGAAGGCTCGACTCTCGATCCTTGGTAATCACTCCTTGAAACCTTGAGGGTGACGCGAAGAACGATCCCAACGTTGTGATGGGTAAGTTTCTTCTGGATGACTTCTTTGTTACTGTTTTATTCGATTCAGGTGCCGATGCTAGTTATGTGTCCTTAAAAGTTAGCGCACCCCAACGCTTTTGAACACCAAACTCATGGTAGAGCTGGAAAACGGTAAAAGTCTCGAGGCCACACACATAGTTAAGGGTTGTAACCTTGTCTTAGCTGGTCAGACTTTCTCTATCGATCTTATTCCTATCGTTCTGGGTAGTTTTGACGTTGTTATTGGGATGGATTGGTTATCTCATCAGCAAGCGGAAATTCTTTGCAATGAGAAGATTGTTCGCATCCCTCGTTCTGGTAAAGAACCCCTTGTGATCCATGGCGACAAGAGTGGTGCAATCGTAGGCATCATCTCTTTCCTTAAGGCCCAAAAGTGTTTGCGTAAGGGCCACACTGCCATTCTAGCACTCGTTACTAACACATCAACGGAAGAGAAGAGAATTTAAGATATTCCAATAGTGCGCGATTTTCCTGAGGTATTTCCTGAGGAATTACCTGGTCTTCCGCCTCATCGACAAGTCGAATTCCAAATCGAGCTAGCTCCTGGAGCAGCTCCAATAGCTCGTGCACCTTATCGACTAGCTCCGTTAGAACTGAAAGAACTGTCAAAACAATTGCAAGAACTCTTGGATAAGGGTTTCATTCGTCCTAGCTCTTCGCCATGGGGAGCTCTAGTGTTATTTGTAAAGAAGAAAGACGGTACCTTCCGTATGTGCATAGATTACCGCAAACTCAACAAGGTGACCATGAAGAATCGCTATCCTCTTCCACGTATTGACGACTTGTTCGAACAGTTGCAAGGGTCGAGCTATTACTCCAAGATTGACTTGAGATCGGGATACCATCAGTTGAGGGTCCGAGATGAGGACGTCTCCAAAACAGCATTCAGAACTCGTTACGGCCATTACGAGTTTCTGGTTATGCCATTCGGGCTGACGAATGCACCAGCAGTCTTCATGGATCTCATGAACCGAGTGTGCAAGCCTTACCTGGATAAGTTCGTTATTGTGTTCATCGACGATATCCTGATCTATTCTAAGAGTCGGGAGGAACACGAGCAGCATCTGCGACTTATGCTTGAACTTCTTCGAAAGGAGCAGTTGTATGCCAAGTTTTCGAAATGTGACTTTTGGCTTCACGAAGTCCACTTTCTAGGCCATGTGGTAAACAAGGATGGGATTCATGTTGATCCATCCAAGGTTGACTCAATTAAGAACTGGCCTGCACCCCGCACACCAACAAAAATCTGCCAATTCTTGGGTTTGGCAGGATATTACAGAAGGTTTATCAAGGATTTCTCAAAGATTGCGCAAACTCTCACTTCACTGACTCAGAAGGGTGTCATCTATCGTTGGGGTGATGCACAGGAGTCCGCATTTCAACACCTAAAGGATAGACTTTGTAGCGCGCCTATCCTCTCATTGCCTGAAGGCACAGATGATTTCGTGGTTTATTGCGACGCTTCTATCCAAGGACTGGGTTGCGTATTGATGCAACGTGACAAGGTCATTGCCTACGCATCACGCCAACTTAAAGTTCACAAAAGGAATTACACTACTCACGATCTGGAGCTGGGAGCAGTTGTTTTCGCGCTTAAGATATGGAGACATTACCTGTACGGTACCAAGTGCACCATTTACACCGATCACAGGAGTCTCGAGCATATCTTCAAGCAAAAGGAGTTAAACATGCGTCAATGCCGATGGGTTGAGCTCTTGAACGATTATGAATGCGCAATCAAGTATCATCCGGGCAAAGCCAATGTTGTGGCCGACGCCCTCAGTCGAAAGGATACCATACCTAGGCGTGTACGTGCTCTACAGCTTACCATCCAATCTAACCTTCCCGCTCAGATTCGCGATGCTCAGGTTGAAGCATTGAAAGCAGAGAACATCAGGGCTGAGTCCCTACGAGGATCGAGGCAGCGGCTAGAACAAAAGGAAGACGGCGCCTACTATGTAACAGGACGTATTTGGGTTCCACTCTATGGCAACTTACGCGAGCTTGTGATGGATGAAGCACATAAGTCTCGTTATTCAGTACATCTTGGTTTGGATAAATGTACCACGACTTAAAGACCACATACTGGTGGCCTGGCATGAAAGCCCACATAGCAACCTACGTCAGCAAGTGCTTGACTTGTGCGAGAGTCAAGTCTGAATATCAGAAACCAGTAGGCCTACTTCAACAACCGGAGATCCCGAAATGGAAATGGGAGCAAATTTCCATGGATTTCGTTACCGGCCTGCCCAGATCTCAACGCGGAAACGATACCATTTGGGTGATCGTAGATCGACTGACCAAGTCTGCACATTTTCTGGCTATCAAAGAAACGGATAAGTTTTCTACTCTTGCAGACATTTACCTAAAGGAAGTGGTATCAAGGCACGAAGTGCCAACCTCTATTATATCTGATCGTGACGCACGTTTTACTTCTGAACTGTGGCAAGCAATGCACAAGTCCTTTGGCTCACGTTTAGATATGAGCACCGCTTATCACCCGCAGACGGATGGGCAATCTGAACGCACCATCCAAACCCTTGAAGACATGCTTAGGGCATGTGTAATCGATTTTGGTAATGGCTGGGAAAGGCACCTCCCGCTGGTGGAGTTTTCGTACAACAACAGCTACCACACCAGCATCCAAGCCGCTCCGTTTGAGGCATTGTACGGACGCAAATTCCAATCACCTCTCTGTTGGGCAGAAGTTGGTGACTGCCAAATCACTGGCCCAGAACTTGTGGTAGATACCACCGAGAAAATTGCTCAGATACGACAGCGAATGGCGGCAGCTCGTGATCGTCAGAAAAGCTATGCTGATAAGGGAAGAAAACCACTCGAGCTCCAGGTTGGGAATCGAGTGCTACTCAAAGTCTCACCTTGGAAAGGTGTAGTCCGCTTTGGCAAACGAGGCAAACTCAATCCGCGTTATGTCGGACCATTCGAAGTCATTGAGAAAATTGGCAAAGTCGCCTACAGGTTGAATCTACCTGAAGAACTCAGCGTAGTTCACAATGTTTTCCATGTGTCGAATCTGAAGAAGTGTCTGTCAGATGAGACCCTCATAGTTCCTCTGAAGGAACTCACTATCGACGACCAGCTGCGATTCGTTGAGGAACCTATAGAGATTACTGATCGAGATGTTAAGATCCTCAAGCATACCAGGATACCTCTGGTCCGAGTTTGTTGGAATGCTCGTCGTGGCCCAGAGTATACCTGGGAACGAGAAGACCAAATGAAACTCAAGTATCCCCAACTGTTTAAGAAAAACGCAACCACTACTGAGGCTGAAGCTACTGCAGAATTTCGGGACGAAATTCCAAATCAACGGGGGGATGATGTGACACCCCAGGAAAATCAGGAAAACAACGCAACTTAACTAGCTTCCTCAGTAACCACGCGCTAAATTTCGGGACAAAATTCTCTTAACAGGGGGAGAATGTGACAACCCTCAATTTACATGTATTCCGTACAATTAATTAGTGATAATGAAAGTGCTTGATGACTGTGCTGAATCATTTAATTGCTCTCTGATTTCTGTGTTATACTTACATGTGCGTATTAGCATACTAGTAGTATGCAGAAAACTTGACTAAATGGTCCTGAATATTTTCCTATGTGTTAGGAATTAACTGTATTACAAAAATATATGTATAAGACGCCTTACGGAACAATTAAACAATTTAACGGAACAGTATCCGACCGAACAACCGGACATAACCCGGGACACTAAATTTTTGCCAAATACATTGTTTAATTATTTCTGAACTAGTTATGGTCCCCGAACACCATAACACCCCTTATAACATAATAGCACACAAGTCCCTAAAAGTTACACTTGTAAACTAACTTGTTATTAAAATTAGAAGTTGGAAAGTTGCACTTTACCCCCCCCCCCCCCATATTATACACGGTCACATGAGGGTGGCCCACCAAATATTTACTAGATCTTGCCAAATCCATAATAATCTTGCCAATAATCCCTTAAAATCTCACTAGATCTTTCATAAGATTTCTTTGGATTCACAAGATCTTTCCTTGATTTTTTTGAGATATATAGATCTTGCAAGTTACAATTAACCCCCCCCCTCATATGAAACTTACGGACCAAAGAAGTGTCCCCACCAAGATTTCTAAAATCCTACAAGATCTATAATGATATTACTTAGATTCAATTTGATTTTGTCAAGATATTGTAAGATATGGAAGGATTCTTTAAGAAGATATGAACACTACACATTTCACCATTCATCACCACAACACTTCTCCTCCT
The DNA here is from genome assembly GCA_030545235.1 of Helianthus tuberosus. Lineage (NCBI taxonomy): Eukaryota > Viridiplantae > Streptophyta > Magnoliopsida > Asterales > Asteraceae > Helianthus > Helianthus tuberosus. The sequence continues at coordinate 7,791,388 of CM060393.1, forward strand.
TCTCCCTCATTAAACTCTCGGCCAAACACCCTACTTCACACACCACCATTTTCATTTTTGGTTCAAGCATTCCAAGCTCATTTTGAGGTGTAAGAAGCTAAGTTAGGAAGTGTGGAAGCAACGGAAGCTCAAGGACCTTCTTCATTTGCTATTAACCACCTCATTTCTTCACTTGTTCATCCCTAGCCTTGGTGCTAGTAGTAAGTCCTTTGTTACACTCATGTTAATTTTGTTTCATCTCGTTTCTATGATCAAAGGGTGTAGTATGTTTAAAATCACTAAAGTGGCAAGAACAAGTAGATGAACATAAAGGTTATATGAAGTTTACTTGTATATGAAATGCTATTAGTTGATGTTGTCATGGGTATGTTGTTGGTTTAAGGGTTGGATAATACATATATGATGATTGATCGTCGAACTCTTGAAAAATCCGTTGTTCGGACATGTGTTGATACAATATAGTAACATTTAAACTATAAATAACATGCTGAATCACATTTCCAGCCGATTTCATCAGGCTGTAAACAGGCCATAAATTCAACGAAAAACCGATATTTTGAATCTAAAATATGTTATTATAAAATACGGTTCTAAGGGCACCGGAATCGTAATTTTTGGACTCAGTTTACTATTTTTAAAGTGTTAATTTGTAACAGCAGCTTAAGCTGAATTTTGACAGCAATAAATGGGTGTCATGCTTTTAGTCATAACCTGAGTTTTGTGATGAATCGGACCATGAAATTTGTACAGTAGATGACAACCGATGCATTTGTAATTACCCCACTGGAATTTCGTAAATCGGACACTCGATGAATTTTTAATAAATTGTTCCGTGGACTGTGGTCAGAAATATATAAATCTGAGTTCCGTCCGGAATATGAATTTTTATAAAATATTGGTAATGAACCGGACCCCGATATTTTTACACAATAAAACATGGAACGTTTAAGACATCCTGTAAAAATTTGGGAATTTTTGGAATAATTTAACTATTTTATTAAAATGTCCGAAAACAGCCGGTTTTGAATATAAATGCTGAGAAGACATAAGTTGTGACTCGCGTGTCTAAATGTCGAGTATGCTATCTGTGAATGATCTAACATGTTATATATGTTATGTGCATTATCGTATGTTTGATTTTGAGTGGGGAATGGATGGGAAGTATATATGGGCATAAACCGTTAAAGTGATGCATGTTATGTGATAGATACGTGTAGGAACTTTGTGTTCTATTTGAAGTCACTAATAAACTAAGTGGTAATCGTACTAGGACGTGATTGACCGACCTTGACTGTTAGCTACTTTTGAGAGTCAAACCGAGCAACCGAGGTGAGTTCACACTCTTAAGGCATGGGATTCCCGGTGGGTTGGGAATGGGATTGAATAACTACTCGTACTATCATTACTATTAAACTACTTTTCACCGTCCTCGGATTGAAGGGCACGTACGTAAAACCTACGTACACTCACACTCGCTACGGTCCTTGGATCAAGAAGGGCATGTACAAACACGACTAGTCGACACATGGGAAGCCCCCACTAATCTTCGCACACATGTTTGGGAAACCGCGATACGGCCACTAATCATCGCACACATGTTTTAGAAACCGTGATCCGGCCACTAATCATCGCAAACATGTTTGGGAAACCACGATACAGATAACTAAGATACTTGGTTTACGAAATGAACAAATGATTCACGAACACTATAACTAAACAACCAACTGTGAATTCACTCAACTTTGTTGTTGACTCGTTGTTACATGCCTTACAGGTCGCTAAACATTTGGAGCTTGCACGAGGAAGGAGTCGTTGTGGTGTGCGGACGGTTATGTCCAGTGTTTAATGTTTAAAACATTATGAACTTATTAAACCTATGTGTTGGACTTTAAACTTATGAACTGCGAACTTATGTTTTGAACTTTACGTTTATGCTTCCGCTGTCTAAATTAAAAACTTGGTTAACTAGCTTTTGGTCACCAATCGTATTGTGGTTGTCTTTATTTACTTAAGTACGTTGTTTAGTATGATTGGTGGCTCGATCCTGGTCATGTCACGCCTCCAAGCGGTGATACCCCGCATGGTGAATTTTGGAGGTGTGACAGAGAGTGCTATTGTGTCCTAGTCGAGGTGATTCGACAACGGTCAAGGTGATTTGACACAGTCAAGGTGATTTGATACAGTCAAGGTGATTTGACACAGTCGAGGTGATTCGACACAGTCGAGGTGATTCGACAAATAATCGTGTATTCGGGTTGAGTACTCCCTATGTTGTCACATATATTAATGTCCTTGCAAAACATTACTTGATCTGTTCATAGACGCTTTACATACCTGTTTTCAAAAGGAATCTCTCAAATGTTTACAAGTTTATCGGTACTCATATAAAGTGCATGAACTCGCTCAACTTTTGTTGATGTTTTCAAAATTACATGTGTTTCAGGAAACGAGACAGATCTTGGGCGCTGGTGTTGTTTCAAGATGTAAAGTTCAAGTTTAGATGTCATCCACTTTTGTTAGTTTGTAACTTAACCTGAAGTTATGTTGGTTGAAACTTAAATGACTTGTGTTTGTAAGGTTTTAAAACGTATGAATGGATGAACATCATTTTAATCATATAGTTGTTTATTATAATCGAATGCAATGAAAACCGATCAAGTTACACGCATACGCTTCCGCAAAAGTCAGGGTATGATAGGTGGGTATTAGAGCTTCGATTGTAATGAACTAGGATTCCTTCTCGAGTCTAGACTACAATCACTAGGATTCTCTCATGATAACATTTTTTCAAAAAGGTTTTTCATTGCATTTACGAAAGCGCCAAGATCCATGAATCATACATTTTCAAAGGAAAGACAAAGCAAGGACATTAGTAGGGAGGAGAATACCCCAACTAAAGTTCCAATTGAGTTATAGTCTACGTGAGATAGACTAGCCAAAGACGAAACGACCCCCGAAAGAACAAACGAGAGTTATATGTGACATGTTGCATTTATTTGCTTGTATGTACTAAGTAACATTATTATTCATTAATATATATGCATATATGTGTACGGAATAATTATTGATGGGAACGAGATACCTTCGACTTCGAATCCTACTATTGTTCTTGACTCGCACAATGAGACTATCGACCTCGCGTTTATTGCGGAGCTCATGGCTGAAGTGATTACCAAACGGGACCCTGAGCTTGATTCCGTAGAAGACGGTTGTCCTTCCCTCTCGAATGCGAAGGTACCTGACTACGGTGTGACGGCGAGGCGGAGGAGGTCACCTTGGACAACAACCTTATCAGTGGGACGAGGTCCCTGTGGCTTTTGTGAAATAAGATTGACGACACTCTTGTCCATACGAGGAAGATGAGGTACTCATCTTGAAGGTGCCCCTCCAACTATTATTACTATGAACTCTCCTTGTTCCTATTATGTCTAGGATTGTGCCTTTTCACGCGTAACGACAACAGACGTTGGCACGTAGACCATCATAAAGGTCCCATCTATGTTGAAGGTATGAGGACAGTAGTGTCCCCTCTCTGGCTGATCAGCTGCTTCGAACGAGAGAAAATTAGGGTGACCATGCAAGACAATATATTATTACGGGGGGCCCACGTAATAACGACTTGTAGTGCATGGAAATCTTGGTAGACTCTGCGGGTCAAGCTAATGATCACCACCCATTCGAAATTTCTAAAGTTGTTCAAATTTTCACCTAGTAGAAACTAACCGAGATAGTTACTATAACACTCTACAAAGTAGGAAGTCTGTCCTTGCCTACTTCATGCCTAACACTTCTACCCGTAATACGAGTCGTTTGGAAACCGATATCTAAGCAAGTGAAGATGGCTAAGACTCAGAAAAGATTCTTCTCGTCCTCCACCTCACATGCACCCAATCACCCACTACTTGTACCCCTATCAGCAAACTACACTCTCTACCCCGTAAAGCACCACATCGTTAGAATAGTGCATTTGTGCCCTGGAAAACTGCCCTACGGTTGCTACAAGGAACAATTCAATCCCAAGGAAGAAGTCACGTACCTTCACTACCTTATCTCTGCGTTTTCAATATCACCCCTTATGCGTGGTAGAAATGCACAACCCCCCCATCTTTTGGGAAGTATGCCCGTTTTGTAAAACTAAAGACCTAAGAAGACCAATGTAGAAGGAAAATAACTACTACTTTTGTATTATGGAACTTGTATGACCGAGGTGATGTAACCTCGAGTCCATTTTGTTTTTCATCTGTTAAAAACAATGTATCAAGTTGTCGAACATATATGGAAGCTCAGTGGTTGTTTTCTTATTTATACCCTTTTGATTATATATGCATGTAATGTTATGTGATTAAATGTTTGCTTGTTGTGATGATTGTTTATATGCGTATATTCTTCATAGGCAATTATTTGGTGAATGTTGTCTAACCTACCCGATACCTTTTGCTAGAGGAAATGCCGCCCAGACGTGACACAGACACTAATACGTTACTAAGGACAGAAGCCGAGCTTCAAGAACGCATATCACAGGCAATTGCACAGCACGAGGCCAACCGTACAGAACATAGTGGTGGCACTTCTAGAAATAACCCTCCAACTGGTAATGTTAAGTCACCTAAGACACATTACAAAACTTTTGGGTATTTCCAATTGTGCTTTGCCAATGCTCACTCGTGAATTGTGTTACACGTGTTATAGGCTGTACTTATAAGCAATTTCTAGATTGCAAATCCCTAAACTTTGAAGGCACGGGAGGTGCTGTCGCTTTTGTTCGTTGGGTTGAAATGACCGATTCTGTGCTAAGAATGAGCAAATGTGCAACTGAACAGAGAGTCACTTATATTTCTGAGTTGTTTTTGGATGGTGCACTCTCCTGGTGGAACCTCCAAGTCCAAACCCTTGGCGAAACTGCTGCATATGAGCTCAGCTGGGATGAGTTTAAGGAATTAATGCGCAAGAAATACTGTTTAAGAGCTGAAATCCAAAAACTGGAAACTGAGTTCTGGAATCTGAAGATGGATGGACCAAAGGTTGCCGAGTATATTCAGTGTTTTCATGATTTATCAAGGGTCGTTCCCTATCTTGTCGAGCTGGAATTCCAGAGAATCGAGCGGTTTATTTGGGCACTTGCGCCTCAAACCCTGAGCATGGTTACTGCCGCAAAGCCTCCAACCATGGCAGAGGCTATCGATTTGAGTGTTGCACTTACTGAAGAAGCTCTTCGTATGGGAAAGTTTTCAAAATTTGAGATAAACAAGAAAGAGACTCATGTGGAGTCTTCGGGCAACAACAAACGAAAGTTTTCAAACCTGAAGGAAGGCACTCAAGTTAGTCATGACAACTCCAACGCAAACAAAAGAAGGGAAACAAACCCGCTTCATTGCATGAAAGCTTATGGAGCCACCAATAAGGCCAGTGGTAAGGTTTATTTGGAGACTAAGCCGAGATGTGACGAGTGCAAGTTTCACCATGAAGGTCGATGCCTGAGACCTAAGTGTGACAGATGTGGAAAAGAGGGACACAGCAAGGATGCCTGTTGGGCAAGATATCCCAACCAAGGAGGAGATGGTAACTACAACCAAGGTGGAAACGATAATGGCAGAGTTCCAGGTTGCTTCAACTGTGGTGACGTGGGGCACTTTAGAAAAGATTGCCCTAAGAAGACCCAAGTGAGGAAGAGACTTCACGATCAGAGCTCGTGAAGCACGCCAGGATCCCAATATGGTTACGGGTACGTTCCATATTAACCAACACCCTACATCCATTCTGTTTGATAGAATTTAATAATACACTTGGCCTAGTTTCGAGTAAGCTAGACGTCTTGTATTCTATAGAATTGGCTAATGGAAAGTTAGTTAAAGCAAATGAGGTGATTAAGGGTTGTACTTTGGAACTTAGAGAGCGGAAATTTTCTATTACCTGTTGATTTGGGAAGTCATGATGTTGTAGTCAACATGGATTGGCTATCCAAGAATAGAGCCGAAGTTGTTTGTCATGAGAAAATCATTCGCATCCCTCTTACGAATGATGAAACACTATAGTACACGGCCTTCATGCAGTTGATGCAAGGATGTTGGGCCCCATAAGGCGGTGGATTGCGATATCCCACATTGATCTTAAAGGCGCAGAAGTGCCTCCGAAAGGGGTGCATAGCCTTCCTTGCTCATGTCATCGATGAGGAGACCGAAGAGCCGAAGTTAAAAGACATCCCCGTTATTTCCAGAAGTCTTTCCTGAAGACTTGTCTGGGTTACCTCCACAACCACAGGTGGAGTTTCGGATAGATCTAGTGCTAGGAGCGACACTAGTGGCAAAGGCACCTTACCGGTTAGCTCCGTCCGAGATGTAAGAGCTTCTGACTTAATTGCAAGAGCTGCTAGACAAAGGATTTATCAGGCCGAGCTTCTCGCCCTGGGGAGCTCCGGTGCTGCTTGTTAAGGAGGAAGATGGTAGTCTCCGTATGTGCATCGACTACAGGGAGTTCAATAAGTTAACCATCAAGAATCGGCATCCCTTGCCGAGGATTGATGACTTGGTCGACCAATTGCAAGGTTCTAGCTACTACTCCAAGATCAACTGGAGGTCGAGATATCATCAACTGCGAATACAAGAAGAAAGTATCCCTAAAACGGCTTTTAGGACTCGCTATGGACAATACGAGTTCTTGTCATGCCGTTTGGCTTAACAAACGCACCGGCAATATTCATGGACCTCGTGAATCGGGTGTGTAAGCCATATCTGGATTAGTTTGTGATTATATTCATTAATGACATCCTTATTTACTCACAAACCCAGGAGGAACACGAGCAACACCTACGAGCTATCCTATAACTCTTGAAGAAGGAACAGTTGTATGCAAAGCTGTCGAAATGCGAATTTTGGATTCACAGCAATTCCTAAACCATGCGGTAAATGAGAATGGAATTCACGTCGACCTTGCTAGGATTGAAGCAATCAAGAACTGGGAAGCCCCAAAGAGGCCAACTAAGACACGACAATTTCTGGGGTTAGCGGGCTATTACAGACGACTCATTGAGAATTTTTTCGAGTATTGCTCAACCGCTAACCACCCTAACCTAGACGGTACCTATCTTGTCTTTACCTGGCGATACGGATGGATTTGCGGTTTATTGTGACGTTTCTGGACAAGGTCTCGGTTGCGTGTTGATGCAACGAGACAAAGTCATCGCATACGCGTCACGTCGATTGAAGGATCATGAGAAGAACTATATGACGCACGACCTTGAGTTAGGAGCTATGATATTCACGTTGAAGATTTGGCGTCATTACTCGTATGGCACTCGTTGCACGATCTTTACAGATCATAAAAGCTTGCAGCACATTTTTTATCAGAAAGACTTAAACATGAGATATCGAAGATGGGTCAAACTGTTAAATGATTACGGCTGTGAGATTAAGTATCAACTGGGCAAGGCGAGCGTTGTAGCAGACACCTTGAGCCGCAAGGAGTGCGCAAAACCTCTATGGATGCAAACCTTAGAGATGACCATATAGACGAATCTCGCTACTCGGATTCGTGAAGCTCAGCAAGAAGCGCTTAAACCGGACAACCTACGAGCACTGATTCTGGATGAAGCTCACAAGTCAAGGTACTCTATCCATCCTGGATCTGACAGGATGTACCAAGACTTGAAGAACTTTTATTGGTGGCCAAGATGAAAGACGACATTGCTACATACGTGGGTAACTGTCTTACTTGCGTCAAAGTTAAGACAGAGTGCCAGAAACCATCAGGGCTGCTGTAACAACCTGAGATTCCCGTATGGATATGGGAACAGATCTCAACGGATTTCATTACAAAGCTACCGAGAACCCAAAAGAGGTCATGATATGATTTGGATAATTGTTGATCGACTCGCGATGTCCGCGCACTTCCTACCGATCAGCGAGAAAGACAGCACGAAGAAGTTAGCAGAGATATACCTCAGGGGGATTGTGCCATGCCATGGGGTGCCTGTATCTATCATACCGACCGAGATAGTCATTTTGTGTCTAGGATTTGACAAACATTTCAGCAAGCTTTTGGATCACAGTTGAATCTTAGTACTGCATTTCACCCTTAGACGGACAACCAAAGTGAACGGACGATACAGACCTTGGAAGACATGCTACGTGCTTGTGTGATGGACTTTGGTGGAAGTTGGGATACTCACTTGCCCTTAGTGGAGTTTTCCTACAATAATATTTATCACACCAGCGTTTAGGCCACCCCATTTGAAGCTTTATATGGACGTAAGTGTCGGTCCCCGTTGTGTTGGGCGGAGACCGGAGATAAATGGTTTATTGGCCCCGAGTTGGTTCAAGAAACTATAGACAATATCGTTCAGATACGTGATCGTATCAAGTCAGCACGTGATATACAGAAAACCTACAAGCGGCAGAAAGCGTAGGAATTTGAGGTTGGAGATATGGTTTTATTGAAAATCTCGCCTTGGAAAGGCGTGGTACGATTTGGAAAACATGGGAAGTTGAACCCACGGTATATTGGACCTTTCGAGATCCTGGAAAGGATCAGAACCGTTGCTTACAAACCAAAAGTTCCAGAAGAACTTAGTAGTGTCCATGACACGTTTCACGTGTCTAATCTTGTAACACCCATAAAAATATTAAATTATATACATGTATTGAAAATAAAATGGTGAGATTTTAAATTAGGAATAATAAACCTAGTTAAAATCTTATTATAAAAGATGGGGAAATCAAAGTATTATAACCACTTTATAAACTTAGAAACTAGAGGGGCCAAGGGTGCCAACTTTGAAAGTTTGTTTTGTTATAATCTTGGATAAACATCAGGACACACACTTTGTGTGTGTATCCTATTGGATCAAAACCCCAGGAGCGAACACCTGCTCTTCAAAACCCTAACTCATTCAATTTCACTCAAAATCAAAGAAACAAAACCAAATTGAAGGTGATTCAAGGCTGAATTTGTGATCATCATACTTAGTAGATCACAAGGTATGTTAAAATTCTTAGATTGGTGATGTTTTGAACCTATATGATTTCTTGTAATTGAAATTAGTAAAGAATTGAGTGATGTTATGGGTAAATTATGATGAATATAAGTCTAGGAACAAGTCTTAGACAATAATTTGATCAATTCATGTCATAGCCTATTAGTTTCAATGTTTGTCATATGGGTGTGATATGGGTTTTGTGAAGATTACTTGAATTCTTGTGATATTGATGTTAATTGATAGCTATGATGCAAGTTCAAGTGTCAATTTTGGTGTTCTAGTCATATTAGTATGCAAATGATGTTTTGATATGGTTAACTAGTTAATCATGAACATGATAATGGTATTATGATGATTATGCCCTTAAGATGTTCGATAAAATGTCTAAGTGATTTAGAGATGTTGAAAAATATGAATTAATCACTTAATTTATTAACCAAGAGTATTATATGGTGAATATTGAACCATGAGTTCTAAGCGATATATTCGAATTAAATTCTACAGGTAATTTGGGTGGATCATCAAGTGTGCAAGGCGGGACGAATAACCGCTTAATGGGAAAGCTCTAAAGGTACGCGACTATGCGCTTCGTAATATCTTGTTAGCACTTTTATGTTTAGTTGTTGAATGATAATCAATTCGTTATAACGTTTGGATAGTACTAAAACGAAGGATTTCGTTTGTAGTAACCAAACAAGAATAAGTAGAAATTTCGACAATATAGAAATAATGAAAGTGGTGGATTCCACTTAAAAGTTTAAACGGGTCAAATTGACTCGAATACTGTATGTTTGATTCTAAAAAGGCGATGGATTTTGCTAATGAAATCAAACGGGTCAAAATCACAAAAGTATTGAGCTTTGGTAAGTTAAAGCGATGAATATAAGTATGTTAACGACACTTGAGTTTTAATATAATGTGTCATAAAAATATAAGTATGTTAATGGGTAAGCTCTTATAGATGTTTTCAGCTCATAAGTAAATTCTATGGTTCAATAATTGAAACGGGTCGAATAATTGTGAAACTTCATATAAGACGAGGGCTTAATTTCAGAAATTTGTTCATGTGAATGTTGGTTTTAAATTATATATTATAGAATATTGAATTAAAATCACGTAGGAAGAAACGTGACCCAAATCGGACAAAAAACGAAGAAGTTATGATCGTTAAATGTGGTTGAGCTAGGAATATGCAGGTCTGAAATCAAAACCTGATGTCGAAATACACTTGTCGCATCACGCGACGGAGGGAATAGATCAGTGTCGCGGCACGCGACACATGTCGTGCCACTCGACAGGGTTGGACATTGGTGTCGCAGCACGCGACGGGTCACCAGTGTTGAAATTTGTTGCTGATTGCTGTTTTTTTTCATATAAACTCATGTAAACCAGTTTTTAGCATTCATAACTAACAAATTTTGAGTGGTTTTGAATATAAGTAATTCATATGATGATGCGGATGGCGATCAAGCTGAGGAAAGAACTGAACATGCATGCTAAAGAAGCTTCCGCAACTAAATTATGTCTTTTGTCACTAAACACTTTTGGTGTTGTTTGCTAAACTTATGTAGCACCTTATCAACATCTTTGGGATGTTTAAACTTATGTAAATATGGTTACAAACTTAGTAAAAGTCTTTTGAAGGTTTTGAATGTTATATAAGTGTCGTTAAGTTGATGTTTTATAATGAATTCATTATAAATGCATATATATATATATATATATATATATTGTATTAAATTATATAAAGTGAATTAAGGGTCTTACAAATCTTAAGAAGAGTCTGACTCAAGAAACAGTTGCTGTTCTCACAGACGAGATTCACGTCAACGACAAACTCCAATTTACTAAAGAACCTGTTGAGGCTACGGACTGGAAAGTCCACGAAACACGGAGAAGTCATATCAAACTTGTCAAGTCCGTTGGAATTCACGTCATGGCCCAGAGTTTATTTGGGAGTGTGAAGACCAAAGCAAGTCAAAGTATCCACATTTGTTTCTGATGTGTTCAAAATGCAACATATAAATTTCATCAATTGTGGCACAAAACTAACCCTTTTTTAGTACTAATGTTGGAAAAAGTGTGCTTTTGTCTTCCTTTTGTATTTTCAGGATTAAATGAGCTCAAATTAACAAAAGAAGCAAAAAGACATCGAAATCTAACATAAATACAAGAAAAGGGACAAGACGTGACATGCCCGACCCCACGACAGCATCTTCCCAAGCAAAACAAGACATCAGAAGACTGAACACGCCCCGTGCTCAGCCAGCACTGGGGCATGCCCAAGTTTCAGCAGAAAAGACAAAGTGGTAGAAGCTTCTATTGCCCACCACGGGGCCGTGCTCAGCGGACACGGGGCCGTGGTCAACTATAAGATTCGCACAATCCAGCAAATCTGCATAGTACAAAGATTCTTCTGCACCACGGGGTCGTGCTCAGCGGACACGGGGGCGTGGTCAACTAAAAAGACAAAACTGCATTAAATGAAGAAAGAGAAGGATGTGGACACGGGGCCGTGCCCACTGGACACGAGGCCGTGCCCGAGCTTCTGTTCAGCCTATAAATAGGAGTGCTTGGCTCAAGCTCAAACCATCCCTTGGCACACCACCTCTCTCACACTTCACCCACCACCCACCACCACCATAACACCATCATCCACCACCATAACACCATCATCCACCACCATCATCCATTGTCCATCATAGAGTGTGTGAGTCATCTCGGGATCCAAGATTGATCGTAAGAGTTCTTGACAATCAAGGCCATGTTTGCCTAAGTCTCTTACATCACTTGGTGAAGACAAAGTGTCTAGTGTAATACTTTTTATTTCTAATCTTTTGCACTTTTTACTTGGTTTTGTATTAATGACTTTAATAACTAGTTGCTTATGTTGAAGGTGACCTTTCCTTATCGTTTGTCCGTGGTGTCTTGCCATTATTTTACTGTCTATATAAAATAAAAGATTTTCACCATTCATATCTCCACGGTCTATATGGAGGTATGTTGGCTACCTAGTCGGGGGTTAAGGGAACGGTTTGGTAAAGGTCTTGCCATTGTTCAGCGTTTAGAGGTCCTGCAATGGACCTGGGTCAATTTTAGTAGGACCTCCTTCAATACTTAACAATATTGGATGGCGGGGGTCCAAACTCTTTGATCCCCTCATAAGTTAACTACTATTAATACTATAACCCGACTATTTAGGACTGTATCACTGCTGACTCAGACTACTTAGTCGAGGGCAACGTCACCTCCAAAAGAGGGGCCTACCATAATTTGCATTAATAACTTAATTAATTATCTTCCAATAATCCACCCTTTTAGGATTGTATCCTTGCTGACTCAAACTACTGGGGTGAGGGTAACGTCACCTTCAAAAGAGGGGCCTACTACAATAACTAAGATAATCTCTTAAAATAGTGCAAAAGTGCGGAAATAATCAAAGGTTACACTAGATACGAGTCGGAACCAAGTGATTCATCTTGTCTATCTGTTTTTCTTTTTATTTTATTTTTCAGCATTTTTAGTTAGTTTTTATTTTTTAGTTTAAAGCATTTTTTCTAAACTTTTTGATTTGATTAGACGTTGAGGATAAACCGGTACTAAAAGCTCTTGTGTCCTTGGATGACCTCGGTATCTTACCAACACTATACTACGCTCACGATGGGAGCACTTGCCCATATGTGTGTCTAGTGTTAGTAAATATCGTGTTTTATAAATTTAAAACTTGGCTAAAAAGTGTTAAAGGGGCTTAAAATATACACCTAAAATATATAACACTCGATCACGCATCAAGTTTTTGGCACCGTTGCCGGGGACACAAGGATTTTAAGAAAGTTAGGAATCAACGGCCTAATCGTTTTTCTTATTTTTCATTTTTTTTTTAGTTTTTCTGTTTCTGCAGAGCTCAGCACGGGCCGTGCCTGGTCGGACACGGGCCGTGCCCAGCATCCTTACTGGCAGTTTTTATTTTCCGAGTTACAGAGAGCTGAGCACGGGGCCGTGTCGGTGCAACACGGGGCCGTGTCCAACTCCCACTAACAGGGATCCGGGAAACAAATTACTGTACCTCAGACCACGGGCCGTGTTCACTGAGCACGGGGCTGTGGTGAACCTTCTGACCAACGTTCTTTTCTGTTTTTATTGCAGGACTTGGAACCCAGTTGCCACATTTGAACCTCCTACGTAGTGCATGAGCTCCAGTTCTAGTAGAGACATAAAAGAACCTCTAGAAGAACCCGAACGCTTTCTCAGAAAAAGACTTAAAGCTAAAAATCAAGAGAAAGTTTCGGGGGACCCACTTCCAATGGCGGACCAACGTACTCTCATGGATTACCTACGGCCCACCGTAGGTAATCTCGGCGCCGCTATCAATGCACCAAATGTCGAAGCCAATAACTTCGAACTTCGGCCACATTTGATACAGATGCTTCAAAACTCCGCAACCTTCCACGGATGTCACACCCCAAATTTCCACGTGTTACCGGTGGGCCCGGTAGGGGAGTATCGTGACGTGGTTGGCAACATCATAGTCAAACAACACAATATATAAATGCACAGCGGAAGCAAAAGGATAAATATATTACAATCCGAAATAGTGTAACATCAAAGTATTACAACGGAAGTAAGGATCCACAGGCGGATCTTAAAACAACAAAAGAAATTATCAGACTAATGGCTTATGTAGAGGAGTTGCAAATTCCTCATCTAACAAGTCCTGAGCAGCTTCCAGCCTATTATGTACTTGTACCTGTCACTTAGACTTTGGAAAATACGTCAGTTTTCACTGGTAAATACACTCAACTGACTCATTTGAAAAAGGTTTAAGAAAATTGGTTTAGGTGCACAAGGCACGAAAATATATTGACACTTTGATTAAAATGCTCAAGTCAATATTAATCTTTTATACTTGGGACAAACTATATCTCATGTTACCAGTTTTACATAACTTGCTCTGCATACGGGGCCCGGTTCTATGCCGGTTCAAGATTAACCGACACACCACTATTCCCCTATTGGGAATCCCTTATTGGGTATAATTAATTAATTAGCATATAGCATCTGTCAGGTGTATGCCTACACCCCGTGCTTAAGTCGTGGCCATTGCAATTTAATGAGTCAAGGATATCCAGGACACGGTCGCATTAATCCCCAATGTTTCAGTTAAGCAATACGAATTAAAAACAGGTTATTTGGATTTCCCGACTCATTGGTCTTCGAATCCCATACCTGACCATGCGATATTTATATTACCGTATCCCAAGCCCATAATAGGGAAAATAAGTTAAGAGTATTTACCTGAGCTAGCTCCTGTCTTAAATAGCAAGAATTTTAATAACTCAGCCGTATTCACTTAAGTAAGCGTAGGTACAATTTACCGGAAGGCTCTAGTCTGGAAATGATGGTGTATATAACCAATTAGAATACTAACGTGTCTTTAATTAAGCCTAAGCTTAGACCGGTTAGTCTTAAGGAAATATACGGTTCAAACACATGATTAAGCGAAGACCGGAATAGAATGTGTTTTAGACCCGACAAGTTCAGAGACTTGTATAATATGGGTATATTATACACATTCTGGATTTTGAGATAATAACGATAAGGTTTGACCCGTTTCGGCTAATTTATGTAAACTAGTTACATAATCCGAACCGAACGCGTATGAAGCGTAACGGGTAACCATAAGAGTCCTAAACAGGTTTCCTAAGTTAACATGCCTTAAATATGTTGTGATATCAGTGGGATACCTTCCGTTATGCCCAAAACGAGTTTAATCTCATAAAAAGCCCCGTAGGGGTATTTTGGTCATTTTAAAGATTATAAAAGGAGTTAATTAAGTTTCTGTGAACCGGGTCTGAATACATCAGTAAAATAGTTTATTTTAACAGGTTATAACATTTGGTTATAAGTCTTATATGTCAAAATAGTTTTAAATCCAAACTATGCGTATAATACGCGTATAAAGCCGTTTTAAGCGACGTACGGTTTAAAATAGTATTCTGAGTTTTCTGATCATTTAAACAGGTTCAAAACACTACATTTATTATTTAAAATCAGTAGCAATTGGATTGGTATCAAAAGGATTTGTAAAACTCATTTTATGGCCGAAAAGGGTATATTCGGTATTAACCGAATGAAGGCGATAATCCTAGCTTATGATCAGTTTAAAAATAATTAAAAATCTTCAAAAATCCCAAAATATTATATTACATCAGTGGTTAAAAGTTTTGGTGTCAAAAATGGGTTTAGACAGGTTTTACGCTAATGACGTTGTTTAATTAATAAAAGTGTTTATAATTACGTCATTAAGCATAACTCCTAATCTAGACTTCCGATTGACGTGAAAATTTACAGACATGCTCAATAATCAGTAACAAAGACTTTTGCACTTTCACATCTTCAAAAATCTCGTTTTATGAACATAAGGGCAATATGGTCAACATTTGGCAATTTAACGGAAACATCGGACAATTAGGGATTCGAGTAGTATAAACGCAGAGGGTTATACTAACATGTTACAAGGTCCTAATGGAACTTTAAGGCATGTTTAAACCTATCAAAAATGGGTCAGAATCGAGGTCAAAGCAGAAAGTCAAACTATGCGACTTTCGGCTCTGAATCGGTTCAAAACAGAGAGTTGTCGAATCAAACAAGCTTAGGCAAGTTTTTATACTTATTATCAGATTATTTGAATGATAAAACAGATTACACGCCTTCTATATTGTTAATTATGCGTTTAATGGCTCTGTTGACTTTTTCGGACAACCTTTGACTCGACAAACAACCTAGATAGGATTGAAATCAGTGAGTGCCCTTTTAAGGATTTAAAGCCCACATAAATACCAACTTATAACAACTTTCGATTCGACAAAACTCTGGACCGTTTGTGTTTTATCGCAAAGTCAAACCGTAGTTACGACGGTTTGATTTCTAGGCTATATACTAATCAAAACTCAATTAAGAAGGGTTAAGGGTACTTACACGTGACTAATGGATGATTAAGAAAGCTTAGAAGATGGCCTTTAGCTCCAGAATGATCAGATGTTGAAGTTGTGATAGTATGATCAAAGAGTTTGCAACTTAGGGGCTTATATAGTGCCTTTAATCTTCATAGATTGTTGACATGCAAGGCTACCAATGATCATGGATGTTTACAAGTGTCCCCTATAGCCTCAAAACCATTTTAGGAAGCCCAAGGTATTGAAACAAGTCAATCTAAGTCGGTTACAAGGCTGAAACAGGCATCTGTCCATCTTTTCTGTCGCTGGGCATGCCCTGCACATCGTAGGGCTTCCAGTGCTACGGTGCGCAAGCCTGTCATCAGACTTCTTATTTTTGCACTTTTGATCCCTGGTCCCCCGAAACATCGCTTTCTCATTGTTTCTTGCATTTTGAGCCTTCTAAAATGAATTCTAAGGGCTTCAAGGCTTATACCATCTTTGTCAAGTCCTCGGGTAACTTTGTGATCACCCGAAAAGCCCTAATTTTCAATGTTGGCGATTCTAACCCTCACACCTGAATTTTATCACAACTTTCTCATACGGCAACGAAACTTGGTGAAATTTTTATGGTGCATTCTAGTGAGCATAATTAATTGTTACAAAGCTTCGGGTTTGCTAAAAGGTCACTCAGAGGTACATCTTTAACATGTTGACACATTTAACCCCTGTAGTTTGTAATCTCTCACTTTCTTTCACAATTCTCTTTGTATGATCCATGATCCATTCGTTTAAGGTTATAAACATCATGTAGGGTTATTGTAAAGTATATTTATTCATTGTTGACACTTTGAACCCTTGTATTTACATAGTTTCATTGTTTGTCAACTTTAGTCCTTCAAGAACATTCTTTCACACGTTCAAAGGTTATGACACGTGTCAAGACATTATAGGACGTAAATGTTCGGGGTGTTACATCCTCACCCCCTTAAAAGAAATCTCGACCTCGAGATTTGTTAAAATGCTGGAATTACTCTTTGTCGCATAAGGGACTTAACTTTTATAGCATATCTGGAGTCTTTCCAAGCTCCCATAGTGGCTCTTATATTAGGCGTATGTATCCTTTTGGAGCTTCTTGACCTGTCGATCCTCAATCGATACAGGATGCTCATCACATCATAATTCTGCATATCATTATGTGATAGTGCTTCTTGACTTATTGGCGGAACACATCCTCCAGTCACTATTGTGCAATGTATTACGAGCTCCGTCAAACTCCTTAAGTAGGTTTTAGCTTACAAGCTACTTGATCTTGATACATTCAATTTCCTTCGAATGATTTCCATAAATTCAGAGCTTAACTAGTTTGATAATTTCACAAATTTGGTACACCCTTCCTGGGTGATATCTTTTGTTAAACTAAATTCCTTAACAAGAACTTAGGAAGTTTGCTATTTTCATAACTCCTCGATTTCTTGCCATATACTGGCAACCTACAATCGATTATGGATTTGTATAATCTTATTTGTTGTCCCCCAAGCAACTTTCAGATCATGATAATTGGACTTACCAATTCTCTATCTAACACTAGACATTTAACATTCCATCTATACAAGGTCTCCAAAGGAGTAGCCTTAATACTTACATATCCATTATTATAGAAAAGCTTTATTTTTAAGGTGAGATGGTTATTCCAACCACTGCTTAGCTAATGTTTAGGGAATAGCTAATCCTTGCCGTTAGTCGAACAGATCGACGATCCTGGGCAGTTGATGGCAAATTCTTAATCGTTACCTAATTAGGGTTGCGGTAATCAATGCACAAGCAAAATGAACCGTCTTTCTTATTTACTAAAAATCGGTGTTCTTAGAACTTTGAATTTTGGCTTTAAGAAACCTTCTCTAAAAACTTATCGATTTGGCTCTTAGTTATTCCTATTCCGTTGGTACTAACAGATATACGGCTTTTACAGTAACTGTAGCCCTAAGCGGGATGTTTGTCCTAACATCCTCTTGCCTCTCAGGAGGTAAACATGGTAATTCCTATGAAGAAAATAATCATGACACACATAGAGATGTCATAGTTGCCCGTGTTCTCAGGCTTTGGTTCATCTATCGATGTCGGTGTCAGATAAATGACACATTCACTTTACAAATGTAAGGGTGCCCTAAGTAGAGATACTTATAGGGACATTTTATATTGGAAATCTTCTTTGAATACTACTAGTCGACTTTAGTATGATATGACCATTGGGATGTCTCAGGGGTTCCATGTATTAAACCTCCATACTGATCAGGCATGGAAGCAATCTATGGGACACACTAAGATACGCCAATCCTCATATGGCACTTTTATCAAACATAGTTTGGCATTCGCAGGCGATAGAAAACAATGAGAAAATAAAATAAAATAATAATATATATTGTCGTACTCTTTTTGGGGAAGAGTACTCCAGATTCTTATGAAAGGATTATCTTCGAGGATGGGAGAGATGGTCATTATGGATTCCATTGGTAAGTTATACCTTACATTTAATATCTGGAGTTCTTATGAATGAAATCAAGAGTTTGCTAAGCTTATGGTTTGCTAAAGGTTTATTATCCCTTGCATTAATATAAAATACTTAGCAGACACTATCAATGCTAAATGGTAAGGGACGTACCTAATGCTATTATCGATGTGCAATGTCTCTGGCATTCAACCGGTAGTCCAGGCGTTTCCTTTCTTATCCTTCCCAGACTTAGCTGCTCCTCTCTTGGCAGCCTTAGGGCAATTAGTACTGATATGCCCCTTTTCGCCACAGCTGAAACAGTTTGCATCTTTTATGTCCCTACATTCGTGGGACTGGTGGCCAGCTCTTTTACAGATGCCACATTGCTTTATCTTTTGGTTTAATCGACACTGTCCCCAATGTCTTCTTTTGCAGGTTTTGCATGTAGGCTTTTTGTTGGAATCCTGTTGGTTATTGTTGAACTCGGATTTGCTCTTCTTAGGATTCTGAGAGTTATCCTCCTCCCTTTGTCTTTTCTCATTAGTTTCATTCTTGATCGACTTTTGTCTCACTATATCTAGAGTGAGAGACAAGGATAGATCTACAGCTGATCTGTAGTTGATTGGCCTTGAAGCCTTAACATTCCCTTTTATTTCTGGTGCCAAACCACCGATGAAACGCGCAATGCGTTTTGGTTCCGGGGTAATTAAATAGGGTACTAGTCTTGATAGGGAGTTGAAGTCGGTAACATATTGCTGACAATTTAGGTTTTTCATTGTGAGAGTCAGAAAATCTGTCTCCACCTTCTCCACTTCGTGTTGTGGACAGTAGTTCTCTTTGATAAGGTCCACAAACTTGGACCATCCCATATGGTATAGGGGAATTTTCCCCGTGGACTGCATCATGGCCCTCCACCATACAAGAGCCTCTCCCTTGAAAGATTGTGAAACAAATTTTACTACGTCCTTATCAGCACAATCACTGATGTCCACAACCGTTTCCATTTCCTCAAGCCATTCCATAGCATCAATTGCTCCTTTTTCGCCATTGAAATCTCTGGGTTTGCATGAGACGAAATATTTGTAGGTGCACCAGCCTTCAGTTGAACGGGGCTTATCATAGAGTACTAACTCCTGAGGTTCGCTCTTTTCATCTGAAGAGTGAACGGAGCTCTCCTTACGAGCTGATGTATGTGTTTCCGTATGGACCTTTGAGTGAGTGACACTCGGTTCCTTTTTATTCTCAAGGATCCTATCCACAACTTCACTAATTGCTGCGCTAATCAAGGCCTGAAGAGTAGTGCCACTAACATTTATATTTATATTTGCATCCTTGTTTTTAGCCGCAGTACTGTTGTGTGCTTCATCGGAAACCTCCATTCTGGAGCTTTGGTACTAAACACCAAAAATAACATATGCTTAGATACAAACTAGTATGGAATCATCGTACTGGATGATTTATAAACCATGGTATTATTAAATCATAATAGCTGTTAGGTTTATAACTCCCTTATAGTTTGCTACTAGAAAGTATGACAATTATATTTAGCCTAGGTCAAAAGGACCATCAATTGTGTTTAAGGTTTGGACCAAGTCCATTACCTTTTGACAGGGAATTTCAATGTCACAATTGTCTTTGTCACAACGACAATCTTTAGATATTTGGAAGGCTTGTCACGAAGAACATTAATAATCATAGGCACGAAGGCCTTGTCACAAAGGACTTATAAGAATATGGCACTTAAGGCATTAATATATAAGCCGCAATTTTATTGGATCAGAGATCTTAAGGTTCGAACATAGTTCTTCACATTTGGATAGAGAGTCAAAGACTACAGCCGTCATTTCTTTGGAAGGTAATTTATTTTGCCACAAAGGCTAGTCAATGGACATAATTCTGATTAACCGGATAATAGTGAGCTTCAGAGGAGTCAGCCGTGGTGAAGCTTTGAAGGCTATTATCCAAGTAGAAACAATTTGTTTAATCATATAGTGAATTGTCGAATTTGATGAATAAATAGCCATGGCGCAATTAAACCATATAGGCCAATAGATAGAATTTAATTTATTTGATTATGTTTTGCCTAAGTTTAAATAAACTATCTTTGGCATTTAAGCGGAATATAATCCTTCATTTTTATTAGACAGGGGACATAAGTCACGACTGCCAATGTCATACTGACATCTTTTATATATAGCACAAGGGCTTGTTCCAAAGAACTTATGATGGCCCAGAGGCCTTGTCACTAGGGAAATTTTAAAACATAATCAATGATTCCTTTGGATCGGAAAATTTCATAGTTCATTGTCTTGACAAGAAGTTCTGAAATAAAATTATCTTTTTCATGTATTCATCTTTACTCGTATATATACATCCCAAATGGATGTTTTGATGCGTACCTCATTTTCGACGTTTACCAGCCATGATTCCTATTGATCACTTACGCTAAATAAGGGATTTGGAAAAATTTCCTAATATAAGGATGACAAGTGTGATTTTTATAGCATCACGGTTGTCGGGAGTGTTAACACATTTTCAGATGTTAACAAGGATCTGAATCTCTTTTTAAACAGGTTTTACCATCTTAGCTAGGTCTTCAATGACATTTAAGCTAGGTCAAACCTTTTAAGATTCTCTTTTAATAACTATATTGGCAGGAAAGGAATGATATTTATTTTATTCAGGATTTTTATCATGAATCCTAATTTATAAGTTAGTAATAGCACAAATGGCCTAGTCGCGTAGACAAGTTTAATTTATAAGTCATGATTTCAGAGAATCAAGGCATGAAGGTATACTGGCACAACAGGCATAGTCGCAAGGACATTTATAAATTATAAGCTATGATTTCAGAGAATCAAAGCATGAAGGTTTGAACCTAGTTCATTACCTTTATCTGACAGGGAATCATCGCTACCACTGTCTTTTGGCTCATATGGAAATGAGCAGGGCCTGTAGGCGCTATATTACCACGTATGGTCAAAATATGATCATCTCAAGTGATGATCTAAACCCATGATTCAGAGATCATTACATTGGGTTAGGAATCTTTTGAAGAATCCATTAATAAGAATGACGTGTGTGATTTTAATGAATCACGTCTGTCAGGAGTGTTAACATATTTACAGATGTTAATAGGGATTCGAATCTTTTAAACAGGTCTTACCATCATGGCCCGGCCTTAAAATGACCCGAAGGCTAGGTTTCACTCTTAAGATTCTTCTTAATATTTAACGCAGAACAATCCTAAATTGAGGTGTTAAATATGGATCTGAATCTAATTATGGAACTACCATCTTTACCCTGCCTCAAAATATTGCGTGGCTAGGTCTCGTCCTTTTTTAGATTTTGCCATTTTATATAAAGGTAGATCTTATAAAAGGAATGTCTTGAATGAAAATTTAAAGTTAATTATTTCACTATAAAATAAAATAAAAATACAGATGTGCCCTAGTCGGGACTTGAAAGGAATAGTGTTGTCCTCGAAGGAACTAAAAGGTAATTATGTCCTTATAAGGACTATTAAGGAAACGATTTTTTTTAGCAAAAGGAGTTTCTTCTTCATTTTATTTCTGAATGCCTTCTCCTTGGTTGCATGTTTCATCCTAGCCGCTGTACGAAGGTCAACAATTTAAGGCTCCTGGTGTGGAGAATTATTATTACGGATTCTTCGCTTGGCGACGTATCCAATATATATAAAAAAAATTTGGAAGCATAATTTCCAGATAAGGATTGAGAATATTCCTATGTTAAGTCTAGACTCAGAAGGTCAAGGTATGTGCTAATGTGTCATTGAGATTAAACACAAAAAGATAGTGTTTAATTCACTCAATGTTGGCTCTGATACCAACCTGTCACACCCCAAATTTCCACGTGTTACCGGTGGGCCCGGTAGGGGAGTATCGTGACGTGGTTGGCAACATCATAGTCAAACAACACAATATATAAATGCACAGCGGAAGCAAAAGGATAAATATATTACAATCCGAAATAGTGTAACATCAAAGTATTACAACGGAAGTAAGGATCCACAGGCGGATCTAAAAACAACAAAAGAAATTATCAGACTAATGGCTTATGTAGAGGAGTTGCAAATTCCTCATCCAACAAGTCCTGAGCAGCTTCCAGCCTATTATGTACTTGTACCTGTCACTTAGACTTTGGAAAATACGTCAGTTTTCACTGGTAAATACACTCAACTGACTCATTTGAAAAGGGTTTAAGAAAATTGGTTTAGGTGCACAAGGCACGAAAATATATTGACACTTTGATTAAAATGCTCAAGTCAATATTAATCTTTTATACTTGGGACAAACTATATCTCATGTTATCAGTTTTACATAACTTGCTCTACATACGGGGCCCGGTTCTATGCCGGTTCAAGATTAACCGACACACCACTATTCCCCTATTGGGAATCCCTTATTGGGTATAATTAATTAATTAGCATATAGCATCTGTCAGGTGTATGCCTACACCCCGTGCTTAAGTCGTGGCCATTGCAATTTAATGAGTCAAGGATATCCAGGACACGGTCGCATTAATCCCCAATGTTTCAGTCAAGCAATACGAATTAAAAACAGGTTATTTGGATTTCCCGACTCATTGGTCTTCGAATCCCATACCTGACCATGCGATATTTATATTACCGTATCCCAAGCCCATAATAGGGAAAATAAGTTAAGAGTATTTACCTGAGCTAGCTCCTGTCTTAAATAGCAAGAATTTTAATAACTCAGCCGTATTCACTTAAGTAAGCGTAGGTACAATTTACCGGAAGGCTCTAGTCTGGAAATGATGGTGTATATAACCAATTAGAATACTAACGTGTCTTTAATTAAGCCTAAGCTTAGACCGGTTAGTCTTAAGGAAATATACGGTTCAAACACATGATTAAGCGAAGACCGGAATAGAATGTGTTTTAGACCCGACAAGTTCAGAGACTTGTATAATATGGGTATATTATACACATTCTGGATTTTGAGATAATAACGATAAGGTTTGACCCGTTTCGGCTAATTTATGTAAACTAGTTACATAATCCGAACCGAACGCGTATGAAGCGTAACGGGTAACCATAAGAGTCCTAAACAGGTTTCCTAAGTTAACATGCCTTAAATATGTTGTGATATCAGTGGGATACCTTCCGTTATGCCCAAAACGAGTTTAATCTCATAAAAAGCCCCGTAGGGGTATTTTGGTCATTTTAAAGATTATAAAAGGAGTTAATTAAGTTTCTGTGAACCGGGTCTGAATACATCAGTAAAATAGTTTATTTTAACAGGTTATAACATTTGGTTATAAGTCTTATATGTCAAAATAGTTTTAAATCCAAACTATGCGTATAATACGCGTATAAAGCCGTTTTAAGCGACGTACGGTTTAAAATAGTATTCTGAGTTTTCTGATCATTTAAACAGGTTCAAAACACTACATTTATTATTTAAAATCAGTAGCAATTGGATTGGTATCAAAAGGATTTGTAAAACTCATTTTATGGCCGAAAAGGGTATATTCGGTATTAACCGAATGAAGGCGATAATCCTAGCTTATGATCAGTTTAAAAATAATTAAAAATCTTCAAAAATCCCAAAATATTATATTACATCAGTGGTTAAAAGTTTTGGTGTCAAACTATATCTCATGTACAGGTAACTGGACACGGGCCGTGTTCACCCAACACGCCCCCGTGTCCAGGCTTCTGTTTCTCTTGTTTTAATTTTGTTACTGGCACTTGAACACGGGGCCGTGCCCGGACAACACGAGGCCGTGTTCAGCGCCCAGTAACACTAAAATTTCGCTTGTTACACCTTTTTACACATTCAATCAACCTAAAAAACTTATTTTTGGGACACATTGAGGAAAATGTGTAATTTAAGTGGGGGGGGGGGGGGGGGGATGCTAAAACCTTGAATCTTGCAAGTCACCCCAAATTTTTTCAAAAAAATTTTCATTTTTTTTTGTCTAGGTTTAACTCGGGAAATTCAAGTTCTCAAAAAGGTTATATTTTTACAAATTTACAACCGATAGCGTCGTGATAAAAAGAACCAACATAAGAAAATTATGAAAAGGCATGACAAGCTTAGTTAAAATTTAATTATATATACTTGATCACATAAAAAACCCATTCCCACAAAAGTGAGTTTTGAGCCTTTATTAAGCAAACATTTACATATCATTTGACTAAATGCTCATTTTTCGTTTCTTGTGTGAATAAGCCGCTTGGTTCTTACGACTCTAGAACTTGCCATGACGATACATTCCCGGTCCTTACCAACTTAAACCCGAGTAAGTAAATGATGGAGGCATTAGGACTAACCCTTTTTTTTTCTACACCATTATTTTTCTTTTTTTTACCACCTACCCAAAATCCCCCTAGTTAGCCCCTTTGAGCCTAAACCTTTTCATTTCATAACCCAAACCAAACACCCTTTTTACCCACCAAAACCTTTTTTTATTTTTTAACCCTTTGTTTTAGTAACAAGTTTGATTTTTCGTAAGACTATTAAAAAAAAAATTGTGTTGATGATGAAGTAAAAGAAAATAAACAAACAAGTTCATCAAAAATAACTTTGTTTGAATAAAAGCTTCATCAAAATAAAAATTACAAAAATAGACAGTCTTACGAAAACCGAAACTTGTTACGCTTTTCGCCTTTTTCTACTAACCACTAACCACTCACCCAACCACCTACCTTTAACCCAAGCCTAACCCTTCACCCAAAAAGTCCTCTTGATATTTACAAAGGTATATAAGTTAAAAAGGAGGAGGATTGATTGCTTGGCAAGCCTATGGTAGGAGTAAGTTCCATGCCGCTCTCGAGTGATCCACAAAAATACATTTTCGGCCGAGTGTTGAGTGATCCCTGTGAGGTATGTGAACTTGTATATAAATAGAATTTTACAAAGGCATGTTATGCCCTAATAAGTAATTTGTCTTATGAAAAGTTTTAAACAAATCATGACGAATAGGATTGTAAATAAATAAAAATAAAACTAAATAAAGAATCTTGGAAATCCCGACACTCTATGACAAGCCCAAAACCTTCTTTTCTACTCATTCCATTTGGGAGTGTAATAGCCACATATTAAAGAGTTTTGCTTGAGGACAAGCAAAGATTCAAGTGTGGGGGTATTTGATGTGTTCAAAATGCAACATATAAATTTCATCAATTGTGGCACAAAACTAACCCTTTTTTAGTACTAATGTTGGAAAAAGTGTGCTTTTGTCTTCCTTTTGTATTTTCAGGATTAAATGAGCTCAAATTAACAAAAGAAGCAAAAAGACATCAAAATCTAACATAAATACAAGAAAAGGGACAAGACGTGACATGCCCGACCCCACGACAGCATCTTCCCAAGCAAAACAAGACATCAGAAGACTGAACACGCCCCGTGCTCAGCCAGCACGGGGGCGTGCCCAAGTTTCAGCAGAAAAGACAAAGTGGTAGAAGCTTCTATTGCCCACCACGGGGCCGTGCTCAGCGGACACGGGGCCGTGGTCAACTATAAGATTCGCACAATCCAGCAAATCTGCATAGTACAAAGATTCTTCTGCACCACGGGGTCTTGCTCAGCGGACACGGGGGCGTGGTCAACTAAAAAGACAAAACTGCATTAAATGAAGAAAGAGAAGGATGTGGACACGGGGCCGTGCCCACTGGACACGGGGCCGTGCCCGAGCTTCTGTTCAGCCTATAAATAGGAGTGCTTGGCTCAAGCTCAAACCATCCCTTGGCACACCACCTCTCTCACACTTCACCCACCACCCACCACCACCATAACACCATCATCCACCACCATCATCCATTATCCATTGTAGAGTGTGTGAGTCGTCTCGGGATCCAAGATTGATCGTAAGAGTTCTTGACAATCAAGGACATGTTTGCCTAAGTCTCTTACATCACTTGGTGAAGACAAAGTGTCTAGTGTAATACTTTTTATTTCTAATCTTTTGCACTTTTTACTTGGTTTTGTATTAATGACTTTAATAACTAGTTGCTTATGTTGAAGGTGATCTTTCCTTATCGTTTGTCCGTGGTGTCTTGGCATTATTTTACTGTCTATATAAAATAAAAGATTTTCACCATTCATATCTCCACGGTCTATATGGAGGTATGTTGGCTACCTGGTCGGGGGTTAAGGGAACGGTTTGGTAAAGGTCTTGCCATTGTTCAGCGTTTAGAGGTCCTGCAATGGACCTGGGTCAAATTTAGTAGGACCTCCTTCAATACTTAACAGTATTGGATGGCGGGGGTCCAAACTCTTTGATCCCCTCATAAGTTAACTACTATTAATACTATAACCCGGCTATTTAGGACTGTATCCCTGCTGACTCAGACTACTTAGTCGAGGGTAACGTCACCTCCAAAAGAGGGGCCTACCATAATTTGCATTAATAACTTAATTAATTATCTTCCAATAATCCACCCTTTTAGGATTGTATCCTTGCTGACTCAAACTACTGGGGTAAGGGTAACATCACCTTCAAAAGAGGGGCCTACTACAATAACTAAGATAATCTCTTAAAATAGTGCAAAAGTGCGGAAATAATCAAAGGTTACACTAGATACGAGTCGAAACCAAGTGATTCATCTTGTCTATCTGTTTTTCTTTTTATTTTATTTTTCAACATTTTTAGTTAGTTTTTATTTTTTAGTTTAAAACATTTTTCTAAACGTTTTGATTTGATTAGACGTTGAGGATAAACCGGTACTAAAAGCTCTTGTGTCCTTGGACGACCTCGGTATCTTACCAACACTATACTACGCTCACGATGGGTGCACTTGCCCATATGTGTGTCTAGTGTTAGTAAATATCGTGTTTTATAAATTTAAAACTTGTCTAAAAAGTGTTAAAGGGGCTTAAAATATACACCTAAAATATATAACACTCGATCACGCATCAGTTTCACAACTCCCCTGCAACCGATAACGAAGCTTGAATTTCAGGACGATCAAGGGGATTTGACACAGTCAAGGTGATTTATTTGGGACTGGAAAGTCCACGAAACACGGAGAAGTCAAGGTGATTTGATACAATCAAGGGGATTTGACACAGTCAAGGTGATTTGACACAGTCGAGGTGATTCGACACAGTCTAGGTGATTCGACACTAATAATCATGTACTCGGGTTGAGTACTCCCTTTGTCGTCACATATATTAATGTCCTTGCAAAGCATTAATTAATCTGTTCATAGACGCTTTACATACCTGTTTTCAAATGAAATCTCTCAAATGTTTACAAGTTTATCGGTACTCATATAAAGCGCGTGAACTCGCTCAACTTTTGTTGATGTTTTCAAAAATACATGTATTTCAGGAAACGATACGGATCTTGGGCGCTGGTGTTGTTTTCAAGATGTAAAGTTCAAGTTTAGATGTCATCCACTTTTGTTAGTTTGTAACTTAACCTGAAGTTATGTTGGTTGAAACATAAATGACTTGTGTTTGTAAGGTTTTAAAATTTATGAATGGATGAACATCATTTTAATCATATAGTTGTTTATTACAATCGAATGCAATGAAAACCGATCATGCCACATGCATACGCTTCTGCAAAAGTCAGGGTGTGACATTATGCCATTAATCAAGTCCATGAATAGTGAGCCTAACCAAGGTTGTTTCACACAAATTTGGAGGTGTTAATTACCTCAAAACTTTCTGTTTTGTAAGGGTTTTTAACGCACAAGTGTTGGAACCATCCAAGCTTGTTCTTGTAACAAGACTTGTGCTTTGGTATGAGTGTGATTACTTGGAAGCCTTGGCTATCCTACTCTCAACCCACCACCTCACTTGATGATTTCCCCTTGAGAAGTATGTACATTTCCTTTCCACTTCATTCATGACCATCCGAGTTGTCCTTGTGACAACTTGTGCATTGGTGAATCTTATGAAAGAGGTTAAAGGACGGTTATCCTCCTACCTTCATGCATGACTTCTATGAAATTCCATGATAAACATGTTGGACATACTATATAAAATATATTAAATATATACATAACCGAACCCTTGATAATAATCAAGTGATTATTTGTCATGGTAATAAGTTATATTATCTAAGGACTTAAACCTCTCGTTACGATTCTAATGGGTATCTTAACCCATGAAATCACATCAACCCATACGGGACTCATAGTGTCAAAAAACGAGTGTTTAAGTCTAGATGATTACTTTCTCATATACAAACTTTTGTGTACTTTAAAATTCCGAATCCGAATCCTCCATTATCATCTGAATATACACACACCTATGTTTCCTCGTGTAGGAGAACTCGGTGTTCCATCCTCAAACAATCAACTCTTCACGGAATTACCAAGTGGAAGCTTGCAAAATCGTGAGTACACTTAACCCATTTTTCTTTTTACACAATTTGGGTTGTAACATGTTAACTTATAAAATATACAAACACACACAAACATATTTTATTCTCAATCCGTTATACATGCTTTTGTTACGCTTAGGTTCATTCTAGAATTCATACTTTGCTACTTGTCATTAACTTAGCTAGCCCAACTTAACATATACAACGCTATAGGAGTAGCACGCCGCCCGTTGGGGTATTGTTAAGCTTATTATTCATAAACGGTTTAATCACTTTTGTGGCAAGGGATGCACATAATTTTCGTGGACACTCGGGTTTGACACTTAGTATTGCTGTCACACCCAGGTTTCCACGTGTCACCGGTGGGCCCGGTGGGGGGAGTATCGTGACGTGGTTGGCAACTTAATAGTCAAACAACACAATATTTAATATGCACAGCGGAAGCAAATGAAAATTATAAATCAACTTTAATAATATTGTAATATCGTGTATCACAACAGTCGATTGTTTATCCACAGACGGATCGAAA
The DNA here is from genome assembly GCA_030545235.1 of Helianthus tuberosus. Lineage (NCBI taxonomy): Eukaryota > Viridiplantae > Streptophyta > Magnoliopsida > Asterales > Asteraceae > Helianthus > Helianthus tuberosus. Next base: position 7,820,637 of record CM060393.1, read on the forward strand.
ATAAATAAATAGTTCAACAGACTTTAGGCATCTTAAGCTTGCGAGACTTCTATCGATGCTAAGGAGAAATCCCAGCCAATTACGCTTAGTACCTGCATTTACTCTTTTTGGGAAAATACGTCAGTTTACACTGGTAAATACAATCAACTGACTCATTTTGGAAAATGATTGAAAATTGGTTTGGATGCACATGGCATAAACATTTTATAACTTGGGAGAATTATTTAAATATATATAGTCTTGTGAACGAATTACATGTTCCTTATGCGTTTAGTAGCCCGGATCATGTCCGGGTTAAAGATCAATAGACACACCACATTATTCTTTTCTGCACTGACGGGTGTACGCCTACACCCCGCGCTTAAGTCGTGGCAATTTCGTAAAATGATGCGAAGGATATCCGGGACATGGTCATTAACCCCCCAAAGGCTTTTAAGTAAACAAGACTGTTTAAACAGGCCGATTAAATTATTCAATTAACCACCAAACGATGGAAGATTTAATGCCCGATCAAGCGGTATTTTAAATACCATAACCCAAGCCCGTATAGGGAAAATAAGTTAAAAGTATTTACCTGAGCAATGTAATAATCACAATAAGCAAAATGCAAGTAGCTTTTACTGGTACTCCTAATCTGGACCGAAGGTTTATAATAACCTATTAGAATTCTAACGGGTCTTTAATTAAGCTTAAGCTTAGACCGGTTAATTTTAAAGATACGGTTTGTACGCACGATTAAGCGAAGACCGGATAGAATGTGATTTAGACCCGACAAGTTCAGAGACTTGCTTAATATGGGTATTTCATACACATTCTGGATTTTGAGATAAAACCGTTAAGGTTTGACCCGTTTAGGCTAGTTTATGTAACTAGTTACATAAACCGAACCGAACGCGTAATAAGCGTAACGGGTATTCATGAGAGCTATTTACAGGTTTTCCTAAGTTAATATGCTCCAAATATGTTGTGACATCAGCAAGATATCATTCATTATGCCCGAAATGTATTTAAACGCAAACTATGCCCCGTAGGGGTAGTTTGGTCATTTATAAGGTTATAAAAGAGTTTAAGTAATATCCTGAGTTACAGGTCTGATGTAATCAGCAAAGATAATCAATTTGCAAAGTTATATCAGTAGGGTATTGTATATATGTGAAATTTACCAATTATAACCAAGCTATGCACCGTAGGGGCATTTTGGTAATTTCACATAAGCCGTAAAGCTCAAAACTGAAGTCTGAGTTAAACAACTTTTTCTTATTGTTAAAATATTATAATTTACCCAAAATATCAGTAGGTATCACCCTTGTATGTTTAAAAATAGTCTTAGTACATACTATGCGCTAAAAATGCTTAATAAGGCGATTAGAAGCCGTTTCCGGGTTCTATACATAAAGCTGATATTTTTATTATTCAGAAGGCTTAAAATAATTTATTTATCATATGTGATCAGTAGAAAAAGGTTTGGAGTCATTTAGATATGTAAAACTCATTTTATAGCCCGTAAGGGCAAAACCGACAATTACCGGATTAAGCCTACGACTATTAGTTATGCTCAGCCTAAAATTAATTAAAAATCTTTAAAAATCCCAAAATAATATATTACATCAGTGGGTAATAAGTTTGATACTAAAAAGTAGGCTTAACTAGTCTATACGCTATTTACGCCGTTTAATTAACATAAAGCTTTCATTTTACGCTAACGAGCATAACTCTTTATCTACACCTCAAACTGGTGTCAAACTTTGCATACAAGTTTATATATCAGTAATTAAAGTTTCTACTCTTTTACATTTCCAAAAATCACGTTTTAAGGTGAAAAGGGCATAATGGTCAACATATGAGCAATTAACGGAATCATGCATATTAATTGGATAACTAATGATCCGAGGTGTATAATCACAGAGGGTTATACTAGCATGTAACCTGATCCAAATAAAGCTCTAAGGAATTTCTAAATCATACCATAACGGGTCAGAACTGAAAGTCAAAGTATAAGTCAAACTATGCGACTTTCGGTTCCGAACCGGGTCTAAACAGGAAATTGTCGGGTTGAGCATGTTTAGACATGTTCTTACACTAATTACCAAGTTATATTAATGATCAAACAGGTTGTATGTGTTCTACATTGCTAATCATGCATAAATTGTAATTTAAATATTCTGTTGACTTTTTATTAGTAAGTTTGACCTGACATTTGACCTAGTTAGAGTGGGAATCAGGGGGAACCCTTTTGAGGGTTTATTACCCACATAATTACCTACTTAGAGGTACTTTTAATTCGAGATTTGACTGAGCCATTATTAATTAATCTCGAAGTCAAACCGTAATTACGACGGTTTGACTTTTAGCTAAATAACTAAGCTAAACTCAATTAAAGAAGGTTAAGCAAACTTACAAGAGTCCTATGAATGATTTATGACCACTTGAGTCTGCTTTGGAGCTCCAAGAATGATTAGAAGTTGCAAGAGAAGATGTGAAGAACTTGTTGCAACTTAAGGGCTTTATATAGTGATTTAATCACCATAAAAAGTTGACACCCAAGTCTACAACTCACCACAACTGATCCACAAGTGTCCCTAGATGTTTAGGGGTTGTTTAGGGGTCAAGAGAGATGAGGAAACTCGGTTAAAGTCGAGTAGAATGCAAAAGGCAGACAAGAAACAAGAAATTCGGAGCTGGTAGTCCCTCGCGTGATGCGAAGGCTCCCCCCTGGGGCTTCGCGTGGCGCGAGGCCTTGTCTGATCAAATTAGAATTTTTGATTTATTTCGTTTTGATCCTTGGCTCTTCAAACTTTGTTTAGACTTTTGTTTCTTGCATCTTGAACCCTCCAAATTGATTTATAAGGGCTTTAAAACATATACCCACTTTGTTAAGTCCCCGGTTAACTTTATTGTTACCCGAAAAGTCCTAACTTTCAACGTTAACGCTTTAACCCCTTGTACACGAATTTGATCATAACTTTCTCATACGATTACGAAACTTTATGAAATTTATATCGTGCATTCTAGTGAGCATAATTAACCGTTACAAAGCTTCGGTTTTGTCAAAAGGTCACTCAGAGGTATAACTTAAACATGTTGACACATTTAACCCCTGTAGTTTGTAATCTCTCACTTTTAGCTTCGTATGATTCATGATTTATTCGTTTGAAGGTATGAGCATCATGTAGGGTTAATGTACAATATATTTATTCACTGTTGACATTTAAAACTCGTATATACTCATACTTTTCATGTTTGTCAACTTTAGTCCCTTCAGAACATTCTTTCACACGTTCAATCATATGACACGTGTCAACACTTTATAGGACGTGAATTTTCGAGGTGTTACATCCTCACCCCCTTAAAAGAAATCTTGACCTCGAGATTTACTGAAATAAATAAGGGTACTTTTCTTTCATCGTGGATTCAACCTCCCACGTGTATTCGGGACCTCTACGGGCATCCCATTTGACCTTTACAATAGGTACATGCTTCCTTCGAAGCTTTTTAACCTGTCGATCCTCGATCGACACAGGTTTTTTAACAAATTTTAAGCTCTCATCTATATGCACATCTGTATGCGGTATTACCAGTGATTCGTCAGTGAAACACTTTTCAGATTGCAGATGTGGAACACATTGTGAATTCCACTGAGCTCTTCAGGTAAGTTTAACTTATAGGCAACTGACCCGACATATTAATTATGTCGGGTATCACCCCCTTCCAGGGTGATATTTTAAGCAACACTTTGTCACCTACTTCGAAGTGAAAAGCTTTACGCTTTGGATCTGCGTAGCTCTTCTGCCTATCTCGGGCAGCCTTGAGACGGTCACGAATCTGGACAATCTTGTCCATTATTTCAAAGACTATCTCTGGTCCTGATAATTGGACATCTCCAACTTCCGCCCAACAAACAGGCGTTCTACACTTTCTACCGTATAATGCCTCAAAAGGCACAGCCTTAATGCTGGTATGGTAGCTATTGTTGTAGGAGAATTCAATTAACGGTAGGTTCTTATCCCAACTACCACCCAAATCAATCGCACATGCGCGTAGCATGTCTTCCAACGTTTGAATAGTACCCTCACTCTGGCTGTCCGTCTGCGGATGGTAAGGCGTACTAAAATTCAAACGTGTGCCCAAAGATTGTTGGAAACTCTTCCAAAAATGTGACGTGTATCTAGTATCTCTGTCAGAGATAATAGACACAGGTATGCGATGTATAGCTACAATCTTATCTACGTACAACTGGGCCAACATATCGGAGCTATACGTCTCCTTGATGGGTAAGAAATAAGCTGACTTAGTCAGTCTATCAATGATCACCCATATAGTATCATTGCCTTTCCTTGTCTTCGGCAATTTGGTGATGAAATCCATTGTCACCATTTCCCACTTCCAAGTGGGAAGTTCAGGCTGTTGTAGCAATCCTGACGGTTTCTGATGCTCGGCTTTGACTTGCGCACATGTCAAGCATTTAGCTACATAGGTGGCTACAGACTTCTTCAAGCCTATCCACCAATAATTTGCCCTTAGATCCTGGTACATCTTATCAGCTCCAGGATGAACGGAGTATTTAGAACTATGGGCTTCCTGGAGGATGACATCTCGCGGTCCTCCATAAATTGGAACCCATATTCTTCCATTCAATCTTAGGATTCCGTCCTTGCTAAGAGATAACTGCTCCTCAGTTACTCCTAGCTTTTCGTTAGGATAGTTAGCTTCCAATACAGCTTCCTTTTGTGCAGCTAACAACCTTTCAGTCAAACTGTTCTTTATCTCCATGCGCTTGGCATTGATTCGAATGGGTTTCACCCTTTCTTTTCGACTCAAGGCATCAGCGACTACATTCGCCTTGCCGGGATGGTATCTGATTTCACAATCATAATCATTTAAAGTTTCCATCCAACGGCGCTGCCTCATGTTTAAATCCTTCTGATTAAACAGGTGCTGGAGGCTCTTGTGATCAGAATAGATCACACACTTGATTCCATATAAATAATGCCTCCAGAGCTTTAGTGCAAATACAACGGCACCCAACTCCAAGTCATGGGTGGTGTAATTCTTTTCATGCACCTTTAACTGTCTCGAAGCATAGGCAATAACCTTGCCCTTCTGCATAAGCACACACCACATGCCAGTGTGTGATGCATCGCAGTAAACCACAAATTCTTCGGTACCTTCAGGCAAAGTTAGTACAGGAGCATTGCTCAACTTCTGCTTCAAAATATCAAAGGATTCCTGCTGCTTAGGACCCCAGTCAAACTTTACTTTCTTCTTAGTTACGGAAGTTAAGGGTGCAGCAATCCTTGAAAAATTTTCAATGAAACGCCTGTAATATCCTGCCAATCCCAGGAAGCTACGAATCTCCGTAGGCGTCTTCGGCTCTTGCCAGTTCATAACTGCTTCAACCTTAGCGGGATCCACTTAGATACCACGCTCACTGACCACATGTCCAAGGAATTGGACTTCCCGAAGCCAAAATTCACACTTGGAAAATTTGGCGTAGAGTTTCTCGTGATGTAGAAGCTTGAGGATACATCGAAGATGCTTCTCATGATCAGCTTGGTTCTTCAAATAAATAAGAATGTCGTCAATGAAGACGATGACGAATTTATCTAAGTACGGCTTGCAAACGCGATTCATGAGATCCATGAACGCGGCCGGTGCGTTAGTGAGCCCAAAAGGCATCACTAGGAACTCGTAATGACCATAACGAGTCCTAAATGCAGTTTTATGCACGTCTTCACCTCTAACCTTCAGTTGATGGTAACCTGACCTCAAGTCAATCTTCGAGAAATAACTTGCCCCTTGTAACTGATCGAACAAATCGTCGATCCTGGGCAAAGGATAGCTATTCTTTATTGTGACTTTGTTAAGTTCACGGTAATCGATGCACAGACGCATCGATCCGTCCTTCTTCTTAACAAATAGGACTGGCGCTCCCCAAGGAGACGAACTAGGTTTAATGAAACCCTTGGCTAGTAATTCGTCTAGCTGTGTCCTCAATTCTTTCATCTCTGTGGGCGCCAACCTATAAGGTGCTCTAGCAACTGGTGCTGCTCCGGGGATGATGTCAATTCTGAACTCCACCTGTCTATCTGGTGGTAAACCAGGTATTTCTTCAGGAAAAACTTCGGGGTATTCAGAAATGACGGGAATGTCTTCTATCTTCGGTTTAGGCTCATCAATAATTACTTGTGCCATGTAGATGACACAACCCTTCTTTAAACACTTGGAAGCCTTAAGCATAGTCACCTGCTCAGGCAGTCCATACTGGGTATCTCCCCGAATGGTAAGTGATTCACCAGACGGAGTCTTTATCACTACCTGCTTCTTGTTGCAGACAATTTGGGCCTGGTTATGAGATAACCAGTCCATACCCAAAACTATGTCAAAACCGGCCAACTTAAAGGGAAGTAGAGACAGAGGAAAAGTGTGGTTCTTAATGGATATAACACATCCATCTAACACAGTTGAGACGGTTTCTATGGTGCCATCTGCTAACTCTACCTCATAATTTATACTCAAGGTTTTGACAGGTAAATTTAGCAAATTGCAAAATTTATGATCTACGAAAGACTTATCTGCGCCTGAATCAAAAAGTACTCTTGCATAGACATCATTTACAAGGAAAGTACCTGTGATCACATTGTCGTCTAGAATCGCTTCCTTTGCGTCCATTCTGAAGACTCTAGCATTTGTCTTCTTGGCCTCTTCAGGCTTCTTGGCGTATTTAGGGCAGTTGGTTTTAATGTGCCCCTTTTCATTGCAACGGTAGCACGTTGCGTCTTTCAGCTTCTTGCAATCCAAGGTCTTGTGATCCGTGGACTTGCATATTCCACATGCAAAGGTTTTTGACTGAGTCTGCGAGTTCGACTCCAGTCTGCACTTTCCATAGTGTTGTTTCTTGCAAATTTTGCATTTGGGCTTCTCACCAGACTGATGCCCATCTTTCCTTGACTCAGACCCCTTCTTGTTGTCATCGTTTCCACGGTGCTTCTTGTTCGACCTCCGTGAGTTATCATCTTCACGTTTTCTCTTCTCAGCATCTTTGTTCCTCAGCGATCTTTGTCTGACCGCATCCAGAGTGAGGGACAGAGATATGTCAGCTACTGATCTGAAAGTAGCTGGCCGAGAAGCCTTCACGCTTGCCTTTATCTCGGGGGCTAAACCACCGATAAAACGAGCTATTCTTTTTGGTTCCGGGGTCACCAGATATGGAACCAACCGGGACATTGTGTTGAAGCTCGTGAGGTAAGCTTGACAGTCAAGGTTTGTCATCACTAATGATAGAAAACCAGACTCTATCTTCTCCACCTCATGCTGAGGGCAGTAATTTTCCCTGATTAGGGCAGTAAATTGATCCCATGACATGTTGTACAATGGGATTTTTCCGGTGGCTTGAATCAGAGATCTCCACCAGGCTAAAGCTTCACCCTTAAAAGATTGCGACACAAACTTGACTACATCCTTCTCAGCGCATCCGCTGATATCCACAACCGTGTCCATCTCGTCTAACCACGTCATGCAGTCAATGGCTCCCTTTTCCCCAGTAAAATCCCTGGGCTTGCACGAGACAAAGTATTTATAGGAGCAACCCTTAGTACGGGGTTCTTGATTTAGTACAACCTGTTGAGATGGAACACTGTGGTGGTTTGAGGAGAGTCTATCATCATCTTTCTTGAGTTCTTCCTTCTTGGAAGGTGGCTTTGAATGCGGTTTAGATATGGTCCTACTTCGAGTCCCACTATACTCTTCGTATTGCCGCTCCAAAGCTTTTGTAACTGCGTCGTCTACCAACGCTTTCAATTCAGCACCCGTTAAATTAACTCGGGCGTTATCAAAATTCTCCACTGGATGGCTATTACTTTCATCTGAGTTAGCCATTTTAATTGAACTGTTACAGAAAACAAGGACAATAGTTTATTTGGGAGTTTATTATGGAATTGCCCCTTAGGGTAATTCATTAACCATGGTAAACAGAGACCATATTTGGTTAATTTATTAATCGTATTTTAATTAGGATTTCAATTATAATTTATCCTAATTATAAACAATAATTTAAATATGTTAGCACATAAGGCCTAGTCACATGGACAAATTTTAAATTATAAGCCGGGATTTCAGAGAATCGGGGCATGAAGGTTTTAACATAGTTCATTACCTTTTTCTGACAGGGAGTCATAGCTACCATTGTCTTTTGGCTCATATGGAAATGAGCATGGCCCGTAGGCACGTATTACCACGTATGGTAAAAATATGATCATCTTAATTGATGATTTAACCCATGATTCAGAGATCATTTAGTTGGGTTTGGAATCTTTGAAAGATCCTATATAATAATAATGCGTGTGATTTTAAATGAATCACATCTGCCAGGAGTGTTAACATGTTTTCAGATGTTAACTTGGATTTGAATCTTTTAAACAGGTCTTACCATCATGGTCAGGTCTTTATAATGACACTCAGACTAGGTTTCACTCTTAAGATTCTTATTTAATATTTAAAGTAGGCAGATTATTTTTTAAAAGGAATGAATTTTAATTTATTTATTTCATATATAACATTTATGCATATAATAGCAAGATGAAATTTATAAACATAACATTCCATTAATTATCAAAAGATTACATGTCGCCCTAAACGGGACTTTTCAATAAGCAAACTTACCCACGCAGGGGTTTAAACAAGTACTTACCCACAACCCACGCAGGGGCTTAATAACATAATAGTCCACGCAGGGACTTACACAAATAACATACCCTCGTAGGGGTTTACAGAAAAATAGACCCACGCAGGGGTCAAAACAAACAAGCATACCCACGCAGGGGTTTATACAGCAAGACTGGCCCACGCAGGGGCTCAACAACAAATGGAAGGATTCAGTGGTCCTTCTTGCTCTTCCCTTTAATTAGGCTCGTTAATCCTTGGAAGAAAGTTTGTCGCTCCCTTCGTTCCCTGTGAAACTCTCGCTCTACATGGTCCAACCTTTGCAGAATTTCTTCACGCTCTGGTGGGGAGAACCTTGGTGGTTGCGATTGTTGCCTGATAATAGGTCTTGGAGGTATTTGGTACCCATGTGTTGGGTACCCTACTCCCCATGGATCTCCATAGGGTCCTTGGGTGTTATAGTTAGCCGCTACCATGTATGGGTCGGCTTCTGCGTAGTTGTAGTTGGTGTGCACTGGCTGTTCGAACGGGTTATACGCCATGGAACCCGTGTATGCCGGAATTGGGTTATCAAAACCCATAGGCGGTGGTTGCGGTGCAACTGGGTGTGAAGGTCCACCCATTTGTGGATCTTCCGGAAGTGGCGGGTAACGGCTGCCACTTGATTGTCGTGGAGAACTAAAATGTAAGTCTCCCGCTCGCGCAGACATACGCGCTCCGGTTCTCCTACGCCTTGGCGGTTGCGGAGGTGCCGGTTGAACTGGTGGCGGTGGAGGTGGTGGCGTGACTGCCATAAATCTTGAATCCTCAGAGGGATCCTGTTGCTGCTGCTGCTGGGGAGGTGAATGGCGAGGAGGTGTATAATACCATTCGTGCCTGGTAAACATAGCTTGAAAGCTATCTGGACCACCGTAGGGTGATCCGTGGAAAGAAGATCCGTCAGAGATCTCTATCGAGTGGTTTGGTGTACCACTGGCAGGCTCGACGGGGTCCGTATCCTCGTCCATATCGTCCGCGTGATCTCCCGAGAAATGATCCTCCGGCCCCAATGGGTTAAAACCCGCTGGTTCTGGTATGTAATTAGACTGGTTAAACCGGCCCCGGAAGACAGGTGTAGGGTCACCAAAAGAATGATGCGATAAGGATCGCTGTAACGGTATGTAGGACGGTTGAGGGTTGTCGGGCTCATACTCTGGCTGTGGCCCATAAGGGTTATGTACGGGAGGTGTTGAATTGTGTGAGACCGACCGTCTAGCCGGCTCAAAGAGGTTCCTCCGGTTCTGCCGAGGTTCGTCACTCTCCGTGGTAGATGGAGCTCGCATATGCGAAGGTCCAACTTCATTATCATTGGGGGCGGTGACTGGCCCCTTGCCTCTTCCTCTTCTTCTAAAGAATCTTGGCGGCATGTTTTAGTCCTGTCAATACAACATAAGATAACAAAAAGAAAAATATATGTAAAATAAAGGACAACACAAACAAAGTGGAATTTGTCCTATGTTATATGTCTAGACTCGAAAGTTTAGAAATGTGCAATTGTGTCATTGAGATCAAACACAAAAGGCTAGTGTTTAATTCACTAAATGTTGGCTCTGATACCAACCTGTCACACCCCGGTTTCCACGTGTCACCGGTGGGCCCGGTGGGGGGAGTATCGTGACGTGGTTGGCAACATAATAGTCAAACAACACAATATTTAATATGCACAGCGGAAGCAAATGAAAAATCTAAATCAACTTTAATAATATTGTAATATCGTGTATCACAACAGTCGATTGTTTATCCACAGACGGATCGAACATAAATAAATAGTTCAACAGACTTTAGGCATCTTAAGCTTGCGAGACTTCTATCGATGCTAAGGAGAAATCCCAGCCAATTACGCTTAGTACCTGCATTTAATCTTTTTGGGAAAATACGTCAGTTTACACTGGTAAATACAATCAACTGACTCATTTTGGAAAATGATTGAAAATTGGTTTGGATGCACATGGCATAAACATTTTATAACTTTGGAGAATTATTTAAATATATATAATCTTGTGAATGAATTACATGTTCCTTATGCGTTCAGTAGCCCGGATCATGTCCGGGTTAAAGATCAATAGACACACCACATTATTCTTTTATGCACTGACGGGTGTACGCCTACACCCCGCGCTTAAGTCGTGGCAATTTCGTAAAATGATGCGAAGGATATCCGGGACATGGTCATTAACCCCCCAAAGGATTTTAAGTAAACAAGACTGTTTAAACAGGCCGATTAAATTATTCAATTAACCACCAAACGATGGAAGATTTAATGCCCGATCAAGCGGTATTTTAAATACCATAACCCAAGCCCGTATAGGGAAAATAAGTTAAAAGTATTTACCTGAGCAATGTAATAATCACAATAAGAAAAATGCAAGTAGCTTTTACTGGTACTCCTAATCTGGAACGAAGGTTTATAATAACCTATTAGAATTCTAACGGGTCTTTAATTAAGCTTAAGCTTAGACCGGTTAATTTTAAAGATACGGTTTGTACGCACGATTAAGCGAAGACCGGATAGAATGTGATTTAGACCCGACAAGTTCAGAGACTTGCTTAATATGGGTATTTCATACACATTCTGGATTTTGAGATAAAACCGTTAAGGTTTGACCCGTTTAGGCTAGTTTATGTAACTAGTTACATAAACCGAACCGAACGCGTAATAAGCGTAACGGGTATTCATGAGAGCTATTTACAGGTTTTCCTAAGTTAATATGCTCCAAATATGTTGTGACATCAGCAAGATATCATTCATTATGCCCGAAATGTATTTAAACGCAAACTATGCCCCGTAGGGGTAGTTTGGTCATTTATAAGGTTATAAAAGAGTTTAAGTAATATCCTGAGTTACAGGTCTGATGTAATCAGCAAAGATAATCAATTTGCAAAGTTATATCAGTAGGGTATTGTATATATGTGAAATTTACCAATTATAACCAAGCTATGCACCGTAGGGGCATTTTGGTAATTTCACATAAGCCGTAAAGCTCAAAACTGAAGTCTGAGTTAAACAACTTTTTCTTACTGTTAAAATATTATAATTTACCCAAAATATCAGTAGGTATCACCCTTGTATGTTTAAAAATAGTCTTAGTACATACTATGCGCTAAAAATGCTTAATAAGGCGATTAGAAGCCGTTTCCGGGTTCTATACATAAAGCTGATATTTTTATTATTCAGAAGGCTTAAAATAATTTATTTATCATATGTGATCAGTAGAAAAAGGTTTGGAGTCATTTAGATATGTAAAACTCATTTTATAGCCCGTAAGGGCAAAACCGACAATTACCGGATTAAGCCTACGACTATTAGTTATGCTCAGCCTAAAATTAATTAAAAATCTTTAAAAATCCCAAAATAATATATTACATCAGTGGGTAATAAGTTTGATACTAAAAAGTAGGCTTAACTAGTCTATACGCTAATTACGCCGTTTAATTAACATAAAGCTTTCATTTTACGCTAACGAGCATAACTCTTTATCTACACCTCAAAATGATGTCAAACTTTGTATACAAGTTTATATATCAGTAATTAAAGTTGTAACTCTTTTACATTTCCAAAAATCACGTTTTAAGGTGAAAAGGGCATAATGGTCAACATATGAGCAATTAACGGAATCATGCATATTAATTGGATAACTAATGATCCGAGGTGTATAATCACAGAGGGTTATACTAGCATGTAACCTGGTCCAAATAAAGCTCTAAGGCATTTCTAAATCATACCATAACGTGTCAGAACTGAAAGTCAAAGTATAAGTCAAACTATGTGACTTTCGGTTCCGAACCGGGTCTAAACAGGAAATTGTCGGGTTGAGCATGTTTAGACATGTTCTTACACTAATTACCAAGTTATATTAATGATCAATCAGGTTGTATGTGTTCTATATTGCTAATCATGCATAAATTGTAATTTAAACATTCTGTTGACTTTTTATTAGTAAGTTTGACCCGACATTTGACCTAGTTAGAGTGGGAATCAGGGGGAACCCTTTTGAGGGTTTATTACCCACATAATTACCTACTTAGAGGTACTTTTAATTCGAGATTTGACTGAGCCATTATTAATTAATCTCGAAGTCAAACGTAATTACGACGGTTTGACTTTTAGCTAAATAACTAAGCTAAACTCAATTAAAGAAGGTTAAGCAAACTTACAAGAATCCTATGAACGATTTATGACCACTTGAGTCTGCTTTGGAGCTCCAAGAATGATCAGAAGTTGCAAGAGAAGATGTGAAGAACTTGTTGCAACTTAAGGGCTTTATATAGTGATTTAATCACCATAAAAAGTTGACACCCAAGTCTACAACTCACCACAACTGATCCACAAGTGTCCCTAGATGTTTAGGGGTTGTTTAGGGGTCAAGAGAGATGAGGAAATTCGGTTAAAGTCGAGCAGAATGCAAAAGGCAGACAAGAAACAAGAAATTCGGAGCTGGTAGTCCCTCGCGTGACGCGAAGGCTCCCCCCTGGGGCTTCGCGTGGCGCGAGGCCCTGTCTGATCAAATCAGAATTTTTGATTTATTTCGTTTTGATCCTTGGCTCTTCAAACTTTGTTTAGACTTTTGTTTCTTGCATCTTGAACCCTCCAAATTGATTTATAAGGGCTTTAAAACATATACCCACTTTGTTAAGTCCCCGGTTAACTTTATTGTTACCCAAAAAGTCCTAACTTTCAACGTTAACGCTTTAACCCCTTGTACACGAATTTGATCATAACTTTCTCATACGATTACGACACTTTATGAAATTTATATCGTGCATTCTAGTGAGCATAATTAACCGTTACAAAGCTTCGGTTTTGTCAAAAGGTCACTCAGAGGTATAACTTAAACATGTTGACACATTTAACCCCTATAGTTTGTAATCTCTCACTTTTAGCTTCGTATGATTCATGATTTATTCGTTTGAAGGTATGAGCATCATGTAGGGTTAATGTACAATATATTTATTCACTGTTGACATTTAAAACTCGTATATACTCATACTTTTCATGTTTATCAACTTTAGTCCCTTTAGAACATTCTTTCACACGTTCAATCATATTACACGTGTCAACACTTTATAAGACGTGAATTTTCGAGATGTTACATTTGCATGCTAGATAACCTTGTATACAATTTGCCCTGTGGATTCGAGAAATTATTTTTGTACTTATACTATGTATTTACAAACTTGTGTACTCGCCAATGCTTTTGCGTTGAACCATTATTTTTAACATGTTACAGGTTGATGATGACGCTCATGACGAATCTAGTAAGGATGACTTAGAAACACGCTCAAAATACTAGATTTGCTTATTTATGTTATGTTAATCATGTTGTACTTGTCTTTCTCAATGTTGTACTTGACTTTTTCAATGTTGTACTTGAATTTCTTTGTTGTATTTGACAATCTATGGTTATGAATGAAATCGGTTTTGAACTTAAATTATTGTCACATAATGTTATGAAGTCTTTGAACAATCTCGCTCGTCTCACTCCGATGTTTTCGCCATCAGTTGGGGTGACAGATTGGTATTCGAGCCATAACTATAGGGAATTAGGTAGAATTGCCATGTTCGACCTAGTCTATAGTAGGTACCATACTTTTGACCATTCTTGCTACTTGTTTAAAATGTTTATTCGTCCTATTTGCTTCTTCCTCTTCTTTTTGTCTTAATACTTACAACATGTCTTTCCTGAGACATTTTACACAATACACATTGAAGACTTGAAGACACTCGTAACACAAACGAGACGATTTTACCAAAATAGGCGTGAAACCCATACTTTGGTAAACGACTCTCACTTCATTTATTCTATTTTGTACGAAATTACACCATCAAGTTAGCAGTGAAATACACATCTTGATGGTAAATTTCCAATTCAAATTCTAGTGGACCCTCGTCAAAGTGTTGAAATTAAATTTTGACCCGACGAGTTCCAACCACACTTAGGGTACGAAATTGTCAAGTTAGGGGTGAAAACTGCATCTTGTCGATTAAGTCCCATTCCTCGATTTTCAATCCCGCCAAGTTTCGATTGTTTCAATCGATTAGGGACGTATAGTAACTAGAAGGGGAAGATACCGTTAATCGCTTCTCGAGGAGAGTATTACCTATAGGCCAAAGCACGTTTCCCTAATTTGAAAGGACTTTCGATTCACTTTGGAATAGTCAATGTTTCTAAACCCGAAACAATCCAATGTTTTATTGAGCCTCTCTTTTATGTTAATCTCAATTTATATGTGATTTTATACTTGTTACCTCGTTCATTTCAAAGCTGTTACATGATTCGCATGTCTCTCACAATAAAAAACAATAATAATTCTTGTGAAGAAACTAAATTTATACTCTTTTACGCATTCATACGTGATTATGCTTGTTGAATACTTGTTGAATACATGCAATTTATGTGAATCATATGTGCTACATGATGCTTATATGCTTATACATGCAAAAACCTTATTTTGATTTATGATCAAGTCTCATCCTTTCCTTCTCTTTCGCTTCTTTAGATATCTTCCCGCCACAGTCTCTCTAAGAAATCCAAGTCCAAGAAGGGTTCCAACTCTGACTCGATGTCCAAGAAAGACTGCATGAAGTTCATGGCCAGGCAAATGGCTAAGGTCATACCCGACAAGGTCAGCAAGATCCAACCCAACCCTGACTCAGCCCATGGTTCCATCGACTCAAAGGTGGAAACACCTAGAGCGACATTCCAGTTTAAACAATTTATGGCCAGTAAACCTCTCGAGTTCACTGGCAAAGATGGAGCCACCGCCCTACTGAACTGGTTCGATGCTGTCGAACTGACCTTCCTCCAAAGCTGGTGTCCTAACAATCTGCGAACCCTGAATGCTACAGGGTTATTCTATTCGAGGGCTCTCGAATGGTGGACCTCCGAGTGTAACAAGCGAGGAAATGACGCAGCCCACGCCTTGCACTGGGATGAACTGAAGCAATTGATGAAGGACGAGTTTTATCCTCCCCACGAGCTTCAAAAACTAGAAAATGAGTTTTGGAATTTGAAGCAAGTTGGTAACGACAACGCTGGTCTGACAGCGCGCTTCAAACAACTTAGTGCTCTTTGCCCATGTCAGGTCGACACTGTTGAAAAGGCTGTTGCCAAATACATTCGCTGTCTTCCACCCACCTTGATGAACCACATTGTTTCTGCCGCCCCAAATCCCTCGAGGATGTATACCGTTTATTAGCTGAACTCAACAACAATTGTATCCTTCATGGAACCTCCGATAAGGTTTCAACGAAGAATGCACACCAAGCTACCACCGACAACACCACCATTGAACCCTCACCCTTTCAGCCAGCCAAGAAAAACAAGAACAAGAAGCGGAAGGCTTCTAGTTAAAACTGTGCGGTTGTTACTCCGCAAAACCCGATACCTTTGCAGTCTGTTCCCGCTACCTCAAACCCTGAGCCACAAAAGAGAAACTACACTGGGCCATACCCCAAGTGTAACCATTGCTCTTACCACCATCCCGTTAACACCCCGTGTCACAAATGCGCAACCTGTAACAGGTTTGGGCATTTCGCCGATCGATGTCGCAGTGGCCTAAAACCAACCTAAGACCAAGCTATCGTTGCAAACCCCGCCCCTAACCAAGCTTAACCCCAAGTTGCCACGGTGCGAGCATGTTTCAAGTGTGGCGATTTTAATCATCTCTCCAATATTTGCCTCAGCGCAATCAACCTCACCAACCACCACATCAACAACAACAGCAACAGCAGTAGCCTCAGTAAGCTCAAGGCCGATCATTTGTCATCATTGCCGCTTAGGCACATAACGCTCATGACGTCATGACTGGTACGTTTCTCGTCAACCATATTTATGCTTCATGTTTATTTGATACTGGCTCAGATAAGAGTTTTGTATCCATTGAATTCGAACCTATGCTTAAGTGTAAACGCTCTAAGTAAGATCATTCGCTGTCGAAGTCACAAATGGTAAATCCATCACTGTCGATTCCATCCTTTCTAAGTGTTCTTTGAATCTTAAAGATCATAGTTTCCGATTAACCTGATACCTATACAAATGGGTAGTTTCAACGTCATGGTAGGTATAGACTGGCTTAGGCGAGTTTGTGCTGAAGTTGTTTGTTCTGACAAGTTCATTCATCTTCCCCTTCCCAATGGTGATTCTCTACACGTCTATGGCAAGAAAGCTTCTCAAGTTCTCAAGCTTATGTCGTGTATTCAAGCGAACAAGTGCTTACGCAAGGGTACCTTCGCCTTTCTTGCCCATATTGTGGAAAAGAAGGATAAGGGCTTGAGCATGAGCGATGTTCCTGTTTTACGTGATTTTACCGATGTATTTCCCGATGATCTTCCTGGTCTGCCTCCTGCTTGTTCTGTTGACTTTCGCATCGGCTTAGTACCTGGCGCTACGCCTGTCGCTAAGTCTCCCTATCATCTAGCACTCTCGGAGATGCAAGAGCTTTCGAGCCAACTTCAAGAGCTTCATGATAAAGGCTTTATACGCCCTAGTACTTCTCCTTGGGGCACTCTTGTTCTATTCGTCAAGAAGAAAGATGGATCATTCCGAATGTGTATTGACTATCGTGAGCTCAACAAGCTTACTTTCAAAAACCGATATCCTCTTCCTCGTATTGATGATCTCTTCGATCAATTACAAGGCGCAACTTGCTTGTCCAAGATTGATCTCCGTTCTGGTTATGATAAACTTCGAGTCCTCGAAGAAGATATACCCAAAACCGTCTTCAGTACGCGTTATGGTCATTATGAGTTCGTGGTCATGCCCTTTGGTTTGACCAACGCACCTGCACTTTTCATGGATTTGATTAACCGCGTGTGCAAAGCTTATTTAGACCGTTTTGTGATCTTCTTCATCGACGATATTCTTATCTATTCCAAAACTCAAGAAGAGCATGAGCGACACTTGCGTCTTATCCTTCAACTTCTACGCGCTGAACGCCTTTATGCCAAATTCTCCAAGTGCGAATTTTGGCTGAAAGAAGTTCAATTCCTTGGTCATACTGTCAACGAACTTGGTATTGACGTTGACCCTGCAAAGATTGAAGCGGTGAAGTACTGGATTACTCCTAAGTCTCCGTCTGAGATTCATTCGTTTCTTGGTCTAGCTGGTTATTTTTCATTTCAAACTTCTCGAAAATCATCGTTCCTCTTACCTCCTTGACTCAAAAAGAGAAATATTTTGTTTGGGGTCCTAAACAAGAGGAGTCTTTCCAAACGCTCAAGGACATTCTTTGCAATGCTCATATCCTTGCACTTCCCGATGGTAACGACGTCTTCGTCGTGTATTACGATGCTTCGAACCTTGGCCTTGGTTGTGTCCTTATGCAACGAGACAAGGTTATCGCTTACGCGTTGCGGAAACTCAAAATACATGAGAAAAACTACAATATGCACGACCTTGAACTTGGCGTAGTTGCTTTTGCCTTGAAGATATGGTGACACTACCTTTAGGGAACTAAGTGTGTGGTCTTCACCGACTATAAGAGCCTTTAACACATCTTCAAGCAAAAGGAAGTGAACACGCGTCAACGTCATTGGGTAGAGTTGTTAAACGACTACGACTGCGAAATTCGCTACCATCCAGGTAAGGCGAATGTAGTAGCTGACGCACTTAGTCGTAAGACTCATGTTAAGAGTATTCGTTGTCTCCAACTCGTCAATGATCTTCAAAACCGCATTCGTGAAGCTCAATATGCGTCCGTTAATGAGGGTAACCTCTACAACGAGATGCAATGTGGTGCTGAAGAGAGTCTTGTGTCTAAATCTGATGGTATTTTATATCATCTCAATCGCATCTGGATTCCTAATCACGATAACCTTCGAGACTTTCTGATGAAGGAGGCATACAAATCGAGATATTCTATTCACCCTGGTGCTGATAAGATGTACCACGATATGCGTACGTCCTATTGGTGGCCTAGAATGAAGAAATATATTGCCACCTTCGTTTCGAAATGTCTCAATTGTTCAAAGGTTAAAGCTGAATATCAACGTCCCTCTGGCTTGCTCGAATAACCAGAAATTCCTGTCTGGAAATGGGAGAGCATCACGATGGACTTTATTACTAAGCTTCCTCGTACTTCTTCAGGTCATGACAGTATTTGGGTGATCATTGACTGATTGACCAAATTCACTCACTTTCTCCCCATTCGTGAAGATTACAAAGTCCAGAGATTGGCTCGTATCAACACGGATGAAATCATTTGTTTTCATGGTATCCCCATTGACATCATTTCTGATCGTGATGGTCGCTTTATGTCTCGTCTTTGGCAAACTTTTTAATCCGTTATGGGCACTCTCCTTAACCTTAGCACCGCTTTTCATCGTCAGTCTGACAGACAAACCGAGCATACTATCCAAACTCGAGAGGATATGCTTCGTTCATGCGTAATCGATTTTAGTGGCTGGGATATGCACTTGCCTTTGATCGAATTCTCGTATAACAACAATTATCACACGAGTATTCATATGGCACCTTTCTAGGCATTGTATGGTCGTAAGTGTCGTTCGCCTATTTGTTGGCACGAGATCGGAGAAGCTCAAATCACCGGTCCCGAGCTTATACAAGAGACGACGGACAAGATTTTACATGTTCGAGACAATTTGCTGAAAGCTAGAACCCGGCAAAAGAATTACGCTGACAAGCGTCGCAAACCCTTGGAATTCGAAGTAGGAGACTTTGTACTTCTCAAGATATCCCCTTGGAAGGGTGTGGTTCGTTTTGATAAGAAAGGGAAACTCGCACCTCGCTACGTAGGTCCTTTCAAGATTCTCGAAAGGATTGGCAAGGTTGCGTATCGACTGGACCTACTTCAAGAGCTCAACAACGTTCATCCTACATTTCACGGCTCAAATTTGAAGAAATGTCTAGCTGAAGAAGGACTTCAAGTTCCACTCGAAGATCTTCAATTCAACGAGACTTTACACTTCGTGGAGAAACTTGTCGAGATCATGGACCAAAGAGTCAAGCAATAGAGGCGCAGTCGAATTCCGATCGTCAAGGTTCGATGGGAAGGAAAACGTGGCGCTGAGTTTACTTGGGAACTCGAAAGTGGTATGAAGGCTAAGTATCCGCATCTGTTCGTTGCGTCTTCCTAAATTTCGGGACGAAATTTCCTGAAGGAGGGGAGACTGTAACGATCCGCTGTAATGCTCGTCTTATAATTTCATTGTTTAATCATAAAATACGGACTTTTTAAAATCGAAATACATAATTAACAAAAACTTAGTTAATAAACTAAGATGTACTTCATTATAGTGTTGAAACATAGCCAACTAACTAGATTAAAAATATTCAACATTCAGTAGTGTTTACAAAATAACATGGTTTGAACTAGATTAGATTAGCGCTGAAGCATTCAAAACTTGTGTTCGGTTCTTGATTCTTTTGCTTGATCGACATCCACAACGAAATGAGCATTACCTAAGGTCAAAACCACATCAATTGTTAGTTTTGACATCATAATATCAAATAAATACAAGTCCTATTGCTAAACAACGAAAAACAAACAAAATTTCTGCAATTGGGGGCTGTCGCGCCCCGCGACAGATGAAAGCCAAGCTTTCGCGGCCCACGACATCCGTCGCGTGACGCGACGATGATTGTGTTTTGGCGTCGCATAGCGCGAGGCCATCATTTTGGCAGTAAGCTCGTTAAACGGAGCTGCATATCTGCCCAACATTATTATTTTCAAATGTCAATCTTTAAACTATCATAACTTTCGATTTATGCATCCATTTTAGCCGATTCTTTTTCCTACGTATCCGTATTAAAATTACGAATCTAACCATGTAGGTTTCACTTAACGAAACCCGGTTTATGAATGTATGGCTCACAAAAACTTGTTTCGATTATTCGACCCATTAACTAAATGTGCATATTGTTCATCATTCTATTCTTCAGCATTCTAGACATATTTACCCATTCTCGGGCTTTTAATTCTTGGTGTATTCGTACCATTACATGGCTTTATGCTCGTATTAGAATTTCATGCTTGTTTTCTTTAATTTCAAGCATTGCCACTTTATGCAATTCTTGCAACTAGTTTCTACCACTTGACCCAATAACACGGACTCATAAACTTAACTTAGTATAACCATTCATTACTAATTTGCTATCTTGCCCTAGCACAATATGAGACTTTCAACTCTCTACGCGCAAGATCAATATAAGGACTTAGTTTTGACCCGTTTGGTTGATGAGTGAAAATCCTCACTTTAATGTCAAGCCAAACTATTTTTAACCAAAGTTTTGACCCGTTTGAGCGTCGAATGGACTTCGCCACTTTAATGACACGTCAAACGCATATACTACATTATGACACCATTAACAAGCTAAAACCAAAAGTTTATACGTAATGTAACGGGACCAAAGTCACGTACCTTTAGAGCACACCCTTCAATCGCGCGTCACCACCGGCTTGTCCACTTGACGCTCCGGTTTCCTTTCCTATAGAGTTCAACCACAACCCGTTTTGAACTCTTTTGCTTAACATATAACGCATAGTTCGCCATAACTCTACGAACATGCGTTTTAGCTAAAATTTCCAGTTTTAGGTCTCCTTATAGGCATTTTCACAAACACCTTAAAGGCATAATTTCTCATAATCTATTATCAAGTTTATAACTTTTTATTTAGCCAAGATTAACATCAATTAGGCAATTTACACAAATTTTTAACATCAACATTTCAGAAATTACTTCATAAAACTCGGGTTACACTAGAACAAGTATCATAATCCTAGTGTTTATCATGTTTCTACAAAACCCATTAATCACCTACAATGGTGATTATGAATCTCACAATTATTAAGCAAAATTTTAACAAGAAATCGACTAGGGTTTATCCCTGGACATCATATCACTCCAATTTCATCCGTATAACACTCATGCAACATCAAATTCGAATTTTCCCATGTTCATCCAGAAATTTAAATGTAAATTTTCTACAAAATTTACATACCTTATGATCCCTTCACTGAGGTGATCACTAATCTATGTTCGGATTTTGATTTGGGACTGAATTTGGTCTTCAATTTGATCAAATAACATGAATAGGGTTTTGGAGAAGCTCTGGTCGCCCCCCTCTGTGTTTGATCGATCCAGCACACACACAAATGTGTGTTTTGTGTTTAATAAAATGTTTTTATTATAATTAGTTTCAATTTAAACGCCTTTGGTCCCTCTAATTTCCTTTAGTTCATATTTGAATGTTTTTAACCAACTTATGAGTTACTACAAGACTTGTAACTAACTGGGTTATTTAGTCCTAGTTAGTTTGTTCTGGTTTTTTAATACTTTATAATTCTAATATAAAGTTTTATATTTTCGGGGTGTTACAAGTCCACCCCCTTAAAAGGGTTTCGTCCCCGAAACCAAAGTACGTACCGAATAATGTAGGGTAGAGCCGTAGCATCTCCTCTTCGGACTCTATCACACCCTGTTTTTCCACGTGTCACCGGTGGGCCCGGTGGGGGAGTATCGTGACGTAGTTGGCAACATAATAGTCAAACAACACAATATAATAATGCACAGCGGAAGCAAAAGATAAATATATTACATTCCGAATATAAGTAATGTCAAAGTATTACAACGGAAGGTAAAGGATCCACAGGCGGATCAATAAAAGAAAACTATTCAACAGACTTTAGGCATCTAGAACTTGCAAGATTCCCTAGTGACGCCCTGAGCTCCCAGCCAATTACGCATAGTACCTGTCACTTAACCTTTTGGAAAATACGTCAGTTTACACTGATAAATACAATTAACTGACTCATTTTGGAAAAAGAGTTTGAAAAGTGATTCGAGTGCAAACGGCACAAAATATCTTGACACATTGATTAAAATGCACAGAGGCAAAATTAATCTTTTATACTTGGGACAATTTTATTAATAAAAATCTTGTATCCGAATTACATGGTTGTCCAACATTTAGGGCCGGTGATTATACAATACAACCCGGACAAGATTAATCGACACACCACAAATATAATCTCACAAGAAGATACCCTTACGAGTGAGTATACGTTATACATATGCAACAGGAGGTGTTTTGCCTACACCTTGTGCTTACGTCGTGGCCATTCACTTTTTAAAATGAGCCAAGGATATCCAGGACACGGTCATTAACCCCCAATGTTATTTGTTATCAATAAATACAGATTAAAACGGGATTATGCAATTTAATCATCTCCGATTAAAAGGTTTCTACACCCGACCAAGCGGTATTTTTATAATACCGTATCCCAAGCCCGTATAAGGGAAAATAAGTTAAAAGTATTTACCTGAGCTAAATATAAATTCAATCCCAGCCGTATATCAAATCAGCAAGTACAGATAGCTTTTACTGGGCTCCTAATCTGGAACGAAGGTTTTTAATAACCTATTAGACTCCTAACGGGTCTTTAATTAAGCTTAAGCTTAGACCGGCTAGTTTCAAAGATACGGTTCGTACGCACGATTAAGCGAAGACCGGATAGAATGTGATTTAGACCCGACAAGTTTGAAGACTTGTTTAATATGGGTTTATTATTCACATTCTGGATTTTGAGATAAAACCGATAAGGTTTGACCCGTTTCGGCTAATTTATGTAAACTTGTTACATAAACCGAACCGAACGCGTAATAAGCATAACGGGTATCCGTAAGAGCCATATACTGGTTTCCTAAGTTAATATGCTTCAAATATGTTGGGACACCAGTAGGATGTCTTTCATTATGCCCCGAACTAATTTAAACACAAACTATACCCCGTAGGGGTAGTTTGGTCATTTTAAAGTTTGTAAAAGCGTTTAGATGTTTAACTGAGTTACAGGTCTGATGTAAAAAATAAACATACTCAATTTGATGAGTTATAACAGTAGGCTAAAGCATATATGTGAAATTTATCATTTTTAACCAAACTATGCCCCGTAGGGGTATTTTGGTAATTTCACATAAGCCGAAAAGCTCAAAAACGAAGTCTGAGTTAATCAACCTTTTCTTACTGTTAAAATATCATAATTTGCCTTATATATCAGTAGGTATCAACCCGGGTATGTTCAATATGATTTTAAAACATACTATGCGTTAAAAACGCTAAATAAGGCGATTAAAGGCCATTTCTGGGTTCGACACTTAAATCTGATATTTTTATATTTCTAGAAGGATTAAAATAATTTATTTAACATATGTGATCAGTAGCAAAAGGTTTGGAGTCGTTTAGATATGTAAAACTCATTTTATGGCCCGTAAGGGCAAAACCGACAATTACCGGATTAAGCCTACGACTATGAGTTATGCTCAGCCTAAAATTAATTAAAAATCTTTAAAAATCCCAAAATAATATATTACATCAGTGGGTAAAAGATTTGATATTAAAAAGTATGTTTAAGTAGGCTATACGGTAATCGCGCCATTTTATTAACATAAAGCATTAATTTTGCGATAATGAGCATAACTCCTAACCTACAAGTCAAACTGATGTCAAACTTTGCATACAAGTTTATATATCAGTAACTAAGGTTTCTACACTTTTATATTTTCATAAATCACGTTTTAAGGTAATAAGGGCATAACGGTCAACATATGAGCAATTAACGGAAATATGCATATTAATTGGATATCTAGTGAACCAAGGTGTGTAATCACAGAGGGTTGTTCTAACAAGTAACCTAATCCAATTTAAGCTCTGAGGCATTTCTAAAACATACCCGAATGGGTCAGAACTGAAAGTCAAAGTGAAAGTCAAACTATGTGACTTTCGGTTCCGAACCGGGTCTAAACAGGAAATAGTCGGGTTGAACATGTTTAGACATGTTCTTACACTAATACTAAGTTATAACAATGATCAAACAGGTTATATATGTTCTAGATAGCTAATTATGCATAAATGACATTTTAAGCATCCTGTTGACTTTTTAATTAAAAGTTTGACCCGACTTTTGACCTGGTTAGAGTGGTGATCAGGGGAAACCCTTTTGAGGTTTTATTACCCACGTAAATACCAACTCATAACTACTTTTAATTCGATATATGACTGAGCCATTAATGACTAATCTTGAAGTCAAACCGTAATTACGACTGTTTGACTTTTAGCTAATTAAACAAGCTAAACTCAATTAAAGAAGGACTAGTAGACTTACAAGAGTCCTATGCACGACTTAAGACCACTTGGACCTGCTTGAGAGCTCCAGGAATGATCAGATTGCAAGGAAATTGGTGTGAGGAACTTGTGTGCACTACATGGCCTTTTATAGTAAAATTCTCACCACAAATCCTTGACAACAAGGTCTAGCACCCACCACAATTGATCAACACTTGTTGTCTAGTGCTTAGGGATGTCTAGGGGTCGCCCACATGTGAGAAAAACCGGCTAGATGGGTCAAATTCGCGCATAACAGGCTGCTGTATGTTTTTTCTGGTTCTGGGCGTCCCACGCGGCCCGCCTCATCATTTGCATATCCTCACGCGGGCCGCTTGACCCTTAAAATCAGATTTTAAATTTTTATTTGATTAGCAACTTGACCTTTGGCTTCGTGAAGAGGCAACTAAGGTTATTTCTTGCATTTTGACCCCCTTATAATTACCCACAAGGGCTTTAGGACTTATACCCACTTTGTCAAGTCCCTGAACACTTTCGGTTAACCCGAAAAGTCTTAACTTTCAATGTTTGCACTTTAACCCCTCGCATACGAATTTGGTCATAATTTTCTCATACGATAACGAAACTTAATGAAATTTATATCGTGCATTCTAGTGAGCATAATTAGCATTTACAAAGCTTCGGGTTTGTCAAAAGATCACTCAGAGGTATCTCTTTAACATGTTGACACATTTAACCCATGTAGTTTGTAATCTCTCACTTTTAGCTTCGTATGATCCATGATTTATTCGTTTGATGTTATAAACATCATGTAGGGTTATTATGAAGTATATTTATTCACAGTTGACACTTAGAATACGTATATTCACATACTTTCCATGTTTGTCAACTTTAGTCCTTTCATAACATTCTTTCACACGTTCAAAATTTATGACACGTGTCAACACCTTATAGGACGTGAATTTTCAAGGTGTTACATCCTCACCCCCTTAAAAAAAACCTCGACCCGAGATTTACTGAAATAAGTAAGGGTACTTTTCTTTCATTGTGGATTCAACCTCCCACGTGAATTCGGGGCCTCTAAGGGCATCCCATTTGACCTTTACAATAGGTACATGCTTCCTTCGAAGCTTCTTTACCTGTCGATCTTCAATCGACAATGGTTTTTTTTCCCACAAATTTCAAGCTCTCGTCTATATGCACATCTGTATGCGGTATAACCAGTGATTCATCAGCGAAGGACTTCTTCAGATTGCAGATGTGGAACACATTGTGAATTCCACTGAGCTTATCCGGTAAGTTTAACTTATAGGCAACTGAACCTACACGTTCGATAACCTCGAAGGGTCCTATGTAACTCGGGCTTAGCTTGCCTTTCTTACCAAACCGCATCACTCCTTTCCAGGGTGATATCTATTGTTGAACCTTATTCCTTAATAAGAATTTAGGAGGTTTGCTATTTTCATAATCCTTAATTTTCTGCCGAATACTGGCATCTTACTGATGATTATGAATTTGCGTGATCTTATTGATTGTCTATAATGCAACTTTCAGATCTTAATGTTTGGACTTACCAAACTATTGTCCTATCAATGGACGTTTATCATTCCATCTATACAAGGTCTTCATGGGAGTAGCCTTGATACTTATATATCAAATATTATAGAGAAGCTTATCTTAAGGTGAGGTGGTTATTCCAACCATTACTTAACTAATATTAAGGAATAGCTAATCCTTGTCGTTAGTCGAAAAATTCGACGATCCTGGTTAGCTGATGGTAAATTCTTAATCGTTGCCTAATTAGGTTTGCGGTAATGTATGCATAAGCAAAATGAACCGTCTTTCTTATCTAACAATATCAAACTCTCGGAATATCGAGTTAGGCTATATGAACCCTCTATTTTAAAACTTAGTAAATCAGGGTTCGATTCTTCCAGTGATGGTACTAGCCGTCTTGGAGATTTCATAATAATACAGCCTTAAATGGGATATAAATCTTAATTCTACCTGCCTCTCAGGGTAAACAAGGAAATCTTAGGAGAAGATAGTCAAGATACGAGGAGGTTACAGAGATTTCCATATCTCAGACTCCAGTTCACCCATCATTGCTTGTGTCAATTAAGTGACACATTTATGTTATGAGTCCTCATATTCCGTTACCAGGGAATATTTATTTGGATAACTCTATTATGGATATCTTTTTTTTTTAATACTACTAGTCAACTTTAGTACAATACGATCATTGGGATATCTTAGGGGTTCCATGTATTAAACCTCCATACTGATCAGGCATGGAAGTAATCTATGGGACACACTAGAATACGCCAATCCTCATATGGCACTTTTATCAAACATAGTTTGGCATTCGCAGGCGATATAAAACAATGAGAAAAATAATTAAAATAATATATGTTGTCGTACTCTATGCGAAGAAAGAGTACTCTTAGATTTTTCGGAAGGATTCCTTGCCGATTTATAAGAATCGGTTACTATGGTTTCCTTGGTAGTTATACCTTGTGGATGATAAAAAAAATTGCTAAGTTTATGGTTCATGAAGATTTATTATTGCCTGTATTAAAAACAGGACACTTAGCAGAAATTATCATTGATAAATGATAAGGAAGTTTATTGTACAAGTGCTTATATTTAATCAATAATGGAAGTTTCACAAACTAGGCACCTAGCTCGGTTGGCTAGGCGCGCGAAAGGGTGCCGGCCTAGACCCAGGTTCGATTCCGGGGACGGCCGATTCCACCATTTTTGCGACTTATCGATTTTTTTTTACAGGTACAGAAAATAGTTCTGGTAAATTTTTCTACTTGTAAGTTTTACCTTACACTTAATATATATATAGTCCTTATGAAGGGTTTTAAAAACTTGTTATACTTATAGTTTATGAAGGATTTACTGGTATCCGAACCAAAATAAAACTCTTAGCATTTAAATTACTGATAAAATGCCAAGGAATGTACCTGATGTCATTATTTATGGGCTAGCTTAGGCATTTTAGGCGCTTTCAATTTTAGGCTTTACTTCCTCCGCCGCATTTCCTTTGGCATATTTAGGGCACGTAGTCTTGATGTGGCCTTTCTCATTACAGCCGAAACAGACTGCATTCTTCATGTCCTTACAGTCCAACGTTTTATGTCCCTTAGACTTGCAGATCCTACAAGCCCTGGGCTGCGATTTGGATTTTGGTTCGAACCTGCATTTCCCATAATGGCGCTTCATGCAGGTCTCACATACTGGTTTCTGGTCGGACTTTTGTTTGTTATTTTTCTTAGAACTCTGGGAGTTATCTACCTCCCTTTTTCTTTTTAGTTCATCCTTTGCATCAGAGGCATGAACGAGATCCTTCTTAAGAGTAAGGAAATGTGGTCCTAGATAAAATTTGGACTGGGCAGCATGGGTCTCCTTTAACTTTTTCACAGCTCTCTTCACAGCTTTTCCAACGGCTGCGTCTATCATAGTTTGAAGAACATCTTTGGAAATTCTAAGGTTTACAATTTCAGCATCATTAGTCTGCGTCGCGTCATCAATGGCGCAATTGACTGTTGTCTTATCCGAGTTTGCCATACTCGATATTGGTTCCTAATACCAATACAACAATTTCTTAGTTGAAATCCAACAACTACTATTTTTATTCTGATGGCCTTAATATATACTAACCATGGTGTCAATAACCTATACAGGCTATTATAGCACTAACATTCTTAATGAACTTTATTTAAAATATATTAATATTACTTAGCCTAGGTCGCAAAAGACCATCAGTGGCATTAAAGATTTGGACCTAGTCCATCACTTTTCTGACAGAGGATCAAAACGTCACATCTGTCTTTATTATATTAAAGAATTTAGGTAGTTTGAAAGCTTGCCATAGGAATATCAGAAAAGAATGATTCCTATTTAGATATAAAATATCCATCTAAGGTTTGTTGGAGCATTTTCTAAAGTACCATCGGCCAATTTCTACTTCGTATAAAATGACCGAAGTCCTACTAAGACGGAGTCAACAGTTCTCAACAGTGATCGTTCATTATTGAATCACATGTGTCAGCATCAAATAAATTTCTGCATAAACTGCTTGATAAGGAAAAGTACCTGCTATATAGTTATCCTTCCTGGCGTTCATCCGGAAGACTCATACGTTTGTTTTCCTGGCCTTTCCAGGCTTCTTTATAAGCTTTGGGCAGTTGGTTTTGATAACAGACCCAAATGCAATAACTGCAAAAAGCAGCATTTTGGAAAATGTACAATAGACCCACGCGCTAAATTGTGTGGAAGCTTATATTGCAAGGGGTTAAAGAACGCCACATGCTACAATTGTAACGAGGGAGGGCACATCAAAACCAACTGCCCAAAGCTTATAAAGAAGCCTGGAAAGGCCAGGAAAACAAACGTATGAGTCTTCCGGATGAACGCCAGGAAGGATAACTATATAGCAGGTACTTTTCCTTATCAAGCAGTTTATGCAGAAATTTATTTGATGCTGACACATGTGATTCAATAATGAACGATCACTGTTGAGAACTGTTGACTCCGTCTTAGTAGGACTTCGGTCATTTTATACGAAGTAGAAATTGGCCGATGGTACTTTAGAAAATGCTCCAACAAACCTTAGATGGATATTTTATATCTAAATAGGAATCATTCTTTTCTGATATTCCTATGGCAAGCTTTCAAACTACCTAAATTCTTTAATATAATAAAGACAGATGTGACGTTTTGATCCTCTGTCAGAAAAGTGATGGACTAGGTCCAAATCTTTAATGCCACTGATGGTCTTTTGCGACCTAGGCTAAGTAATATTAATATATTTTAAATAAAGTTCATTAAGAATGTTAGTGCTATAATAGCCTGTATAGGTTATTGACACCATGGTTAGTATATATTAAGGCCATCAGAATAAAAATAGTAGTTGTTGGATTTCAACTAAGAAATTGTTGTATTGGTATTAGGAACCAATATCGAGTATGGCAAACTCGGATAAGACAACAGTCAATTGCGCCATTGATGACGCGACGCAGACTAATGATGCTGAAATTGTAAACCTTAGAATTTCCAAAGATGTTCTTCAAACTATGATAGACGCAGCCGTTGGAAAAGCTGTGAAGAGAGCTGTGAAAAAGTTAAAGGAGACCCATGCTGCCCAGTCCAAATTTTATCTAGGACCACATTTCCTTACTCTTAAGAAGGATCTCGTTCATGCCTCTGATGCAAAGGATGAACTAAAAAGAAAAAGGGAGGTGATACGTGATCGAAAACCGGTGATCGTAATTGCTTAATTTGATGTTTTTACACAAGTTTTAGTTTCGAATGGTCTACTTTTGATTAGATATGTGTTTTGCAGGTCTAGCAGAGTTTAAGGAGCTTTTCGGGAGCTTTACGGGTCACCGGAGCGAAAAAGGAACCACCAGAACGCGAAACGGGTCAACCGGGAGCACGGAACGCGAAAAACAGAAAGATGGGATTCCGGGCACCGTCGCCGACGGTATGTGCAAAGTTCCGTCGTCTGTTTGGCTGTAGACAACGAATTTGGCCGTCGGATGAATGCCATCATCTACACACCGTCGCCGACGGTGGTTAGGCCCGTCGGCGACGGTCCCTCTAAGTGGCAGACGCGCAAGTTGTTGTTTTTTGGTGGTTTTGACGAATTAAAACAAAATTTTGACCAGGCATTCGGGGGTTACACATGAGTTTGGAGTTTGAACTTGTTCTTGGAGCCATTACAATCCACCATTCACCTACCATTCAACAGACTTCATCTCTACAACCCGAAATCATCATCAAGAATCATCACCATCATCTCAATCAATCCATCATCCATAAACCCTAATCCTTCCACCATCATCATCTTTCACCAACCCTCTTCATTCACCATTCTCAAGGCTTCAAGATGACTCCATCCGTATTCCAAGCATCCGGTGATCAAGTTGCATCAATCATGAGCGGCTAATCATCTCGGTTTCACCCCGGTGTAGGTAGTTGTTATTTTTAGGGTTTCAATTTGTTCTTGTTTCATCTTAGTGACAATTTGTATTCGGTTTTTGAAACTTTTGACAATAGTATTACATTTGTTACGAATTCGTGAATTGTCGAACGATGTTAAAAGTTATGACTTTGCGAAACGGTGATATGTAATTGTACGTTGTCGTTGTTAGGATTTACTTGTGTTGATTACAAAGTGTCTTCTTGTCCGTTCTTCGGGGCGTTGATAGTTAGTAGCACCTAAGTCACGGTACACTAAATCCGTTAATCGAATGCATTTGAGTTGAAACTAAAAGTTGTAGAAATCCTAGGTTGACAATTACCGAAACCGGGTGTGATTCCTTTTTATTATAATTGTTCTAGTATCCAAAATTCTTTCAATCGTTAATTAGTAGTTGTTACTCATCTTTATCACATCATCTATTTTAAAATCTTATCTTCCAAATAAACAAAAACACAACGTTATTCTAGTAAGCTTCATAATCGTGACACAATTGTTTAATTCATTCGAATCCATACACAAACCACATACTCTTCGTGGTTCGACCCCTTACTACCACTAACTATTTGTTAAGGGTAATTTGGGCTTATAAATATTATCTTTGACCGGAGCGCGACACTCCGATCAAATTTTGGCGCCGTTGCCGGGGAGTGCGTGCGCTTTGTGTTTGGATTATTGTTTGAATTTTCGTGATTATCTGTTTAAATTGTTTAGCTTTCTTTTTGTACTTGTCTTTTTCCTTGTTACACGGGGTGTGTTACTTGTGCAGGTTACAGGTAGTGCATGCATACGCGGAACTCCGGGAGGACTTCACCTTTAGTCTACGAACCGGAAATCGAACGAGTAGCAAGAAGAAACCTAGCAAGCCGGTTAGAAGCAACACTTGCTTCTAATCAAACCAACCAAACACCACAACATACACCATCCATTGAAACTGATTCAATGGCGAACCAAAACTCAAACCAAAACCTTAACTCGAACCAATTCCAATACCGAAGCAACTTCAATCCCGCTCCAAATATGCAACCCATACCTCCTGAGCGACCGGGTGGTAATAACAACAATACCGGACCACCTACACCACCTTTCCAAAACCAAAATCCCAACAACAATCAAAGAACACCTCAACAACAAAACCTTCATAGACACAATTCCCTACCCATTAACCTAGATGATCGGAATGTCAATTCCGACCGTCGGGGAAATCGTGATCGCGGCAATCCCGCAAATGAAGACCCATTCTTCAACATCGATGACTTGAGGAATGCAATCCCCGATGATGTACCTTACAGTGTTCCCAGTTATCAATCACCGGAACATGTGAGTATTCATATGGAAAATTCTGATGACGGGGGATATTATGATGATAGGGCTAACGATGACGAAGATTGGGGCTACGTGAATCGGGGAAACGTCTACAATGCAAGAAGGTATGATGATGAGGAATTTGGCTACCAAAATGCCAATTATGTTGGGGACGACGTATACGGTTACGGAGGTGGAAGAAATGATGGTTATGGGAACAACCGTCAACCACGAAACAATGACCAACGGAACCGGAATGATGGGTTTTACAACAACAACAACAATAATGCAAACCCTAACCGGATTCCTCGTTTCGTGGGAGGTGGTAACCCAAGGGATAATCGAAGAGATGATCGAAGAGGTGAAAGACGGGATAATAGAAGACCGGTTGATCAAGAAGTTAATGGTCCACATCGTCGTCAACGACCTCCACAGGGAGTGAATGATCGTTTTAGGCCGGTTGTCACCGAGAACGACTCACCAATCGTTTGTGAGAGGAGGATGTTTGATTGTAAACCACATTACATCAACATACTTCCTCATTTTAATGGAAGATCTAACGACGAACCGTATACACATTTGACGGAATTTTCTTCGGTTTGCAACACTATCGGGGGTCACAACTTTGCTTTAGAGGAGGTCAAACTTAGACTATTCCAATTTTCACTGAAGGATAAGGCAAAGCAATGGTTCCTCACACTTCCCGCAAATAGTATTCGCACTTGGGAAGAAATGCAACAAGCGTTCTTTGATGAATACTACTCAATGGCGAAGACCGATGACGCTCGTGATGAAATTAGGTCTTTTCGCCAACTATCGGGCGAACCGTTACATGAGGCCTTTACAAGATTTAGAGAAATGATGCGAAGATGCCCTCATCATCAAATCGAGAAGTGGGAGTTGGTTAAATGCTTTGTACGGGGTCTAGATGACAATACATGGAACCGACTTGAATCCACAAGTAATGGGACCCTCCTAAGCAACCATGAAGACGATGATTGGGAGTTTTTGGAACGAATGAGCAAGCGTTCGAAAGAGAAAGAATCGGCCGATCGAGCCAAGAAGCATCCCGTCTCTCGGTCACTTCCCGATCTTGATTCTAAAGATCGAATCTCCACTCTAGAGCGGGAAATGGCTCGTATGAAGAAGAAAGAGGTAAATGCGGTTCAATTTGAGGTATGTGAAGGTTGCGGTGATATTGGACATAGAGCGGAACAATGTCCAACGGGGTTAAGTGACTATACGGAGGAAGTCAATCAAGTGTATGGAGATAGGAAGCAATATGACATGAACTCCAACACTTATCATCCGGGTTTGAGGAATCACCCCAACTTCCGATATGGTAATGCTTCAAATCAAATGAACCCGAATTTTCAATCGGGTAACCAAGGAGGTCAAAGCGGAGCATCATATCAAAACCGTCAAGGTGGTAACCAAGGAGGTTATCAACGAAATTACAACCAAGGGTACCAAGGTAGGGACAATAATTACCAAGGTGGGTACCAAAGGAATTACAATAACCAAGGCGGTAATGTAAGCGGGTCGAACAATCAAACTGGTGGCGATGATTTGGGTGCCAAAATGGATGCTTTGTTGAATATGCAAAAGGAATCTCACCATGATATCAAGGATATAAAGAAGACAAACGAGATTCGGGATAAAGCACATGAGGCATTGGCGAAGCAAGTGGGCCAACTCGCGGAAGAAATGGCTCAAATGAGAGGAAGCACGGGAAGACTCCCAAGTGACACCGCGGTGAACCCTAAGCATCAAGGGTCAAACTCAAGGAACACACGTGAGGTACCAATTAATAAAATTACTTTACGTAGTGGTCGAGTCGTTGATGATGGTGTCAAAACACCATCACCCCAGTTTGTTGAAGGGGTGGTGGAGGATGCTAGTGAAGATGAGAATGAGAATGATCAAACGGGTCAAAATAAAAATGACTTGAAAAAGAACAATGATACCCCCGTTGTGACCATCCCCGTCCCCAAGGCTAAGGAAAAGGGTGTGGAGGCTAATACCGCCCCTTATCCCGAAGCATTGAAGGGACCCGTGAAAAAAGTTGTAAACAAAAGAGGTCCACAACAAGAAGAGTTGTTGGAAATTTTTAAACAAGTCAAAATCAATTTACCTCTTTTGGATGCAATTAAATAAGTACCGTCGTATGCTAAGTACTTGAAAGATTTGTGTACCCAAAAACGCACTCACAAATTTCCAAAAAAATTAGATTTAACCGAAAATGTGAGTTCGATTCTTTCGGGTGCACTTCCACCGAAGCTCCAAGATCCGGGTGCGCCTATCATTTCAATTCAAGTAGGCGATTTTAAAATCAACCGGGCACTTCTAGATCTTGGTGCTAGCGTGAGCATTCTACCGGGTAGTTTGTATGACCAATACGAGTTTGGTCCACTTCAGTCGTCTAACACCACCGTGGTGTTAGCCGATTTGACACCTAAACTACCCCGTGGAATTGTTTCGGATGTGATAGTGAAAATCGAGGATTTCTATTATCCGGTGGACTTTTTAGTGCTTGATTATGTGGCCAAGGACCCAACCAAACAACCTACGGTGATTTTGGGTCGACCGTTCTTAGCAACCGCGAATTCTCAAATTGATTGCAAAACAGGAACGGTTGACATGACATTTGGAAACCGAAGGTTGAGGTTGCATGTTTTTTCCGGACTTATGAACCCTCCAGTTGATGATGAATGCTATATGGCGGACGTCGTTGACACGTGTATACCTCTTTGCGACACAGTCGTAGTTGGGGAAAACACAATGGAGGATTGTTATATGTTTGACAGGTTACAGGTGGAGATGGATAAGAGCATAGACGAGGAAGTGAGAAGTTTGGAGGTGCTTGCGGTTAGAGAGGGAAAACCGACATGGACGCACCAAGTTGAGAGTTTACCGGAGAGCATCGACACCAAGTTGAAGCCGTCATTAGTAGAGCCTCCGGAGGTTGAATTGAAGGTGTTGCCTAAGCATCTCAAATATGCTTATGTTGGTGAAGGCAACACGCTCCCGGTTATTATTGCATCAAATTTAACCGTGGAACAAGAGGATAAATTGATGGGTGTTTTGGTCACTAATCGGGCGGCGATTGGATGGACCATTGCTGATTTGAAGGGTATTAGTCCCTCGGTGGTGATGCACAAAATCATCACGGAAGAGAATGTGACTCCCGTTCGAGATGCACAACGGAGATTAAATCCGAACATGCGGGAGGTAGTGAAGAAGGAAGTGCTAAAATGGCTAGATGCGGGTATCATTTACCCGATCTCGGATAGCCAATGGGTGAGCCCAACACAGACGGTTCCCAAGAAAGCGGGTATACAAGTCGTCAAAAATGATGCAGGTGAAGAGGTAGCCACTCGGCCGGTAACCGGGTGGCGAATTTGTATTGACTATAGGAAGTTGAATACCGCAACTTCCAAAGATCATTTCCCTTTACCGTTCATTGATCAAATAGTTGAGAAATTATCGGGGCAAAAATTTTATTGTTTCTTAGATGGCTATTCTGGTTATAACCAAATCGCCATCCATCCAGAAGACCAAGCAAAGACCACGTTTACTTGTCCCTATGGCACTTTCGCATTTAGGCGAATGCCGTTTGGATTATGTAACGCCCCCGCCACCTTCCAAAGGTGTATGATGAGTATCTTTTCAGATATGGTGGGGAAGTCTTTGGAAATCTTCATGGATGATTTCTCAATTTTTGGGTCATCTTTTGAGGCTTGTTTGGATCAACTAGATAAAGTGTTAAGAAGGTGTGTCGAAACTAGTTTGGTCTTAAGTTGGGAAAAGAGCCATTTTATGGTTCAAGAGGGAATAGTGTTGGGACACGTGGTGTCAAGTCGTGGGATAGAGGTTGATCGTGCAAAGGTACAAGTCATATCTACTTTACCGTATCCCACGACC
Organism: Helianthus tuberosus; assembly: GCA_030545235.1. Lineage (NCBI taxonomy): Eukaryota > Viridiplantae > Streptophyta > Magnoliopsida > Asterales > Asteraceae > Helianthus > Helianthus tuberosus. Next base: position 7,856,634 of record CM060393.1, read on the forward strand.
GTTAAAGGTGTTAGGTCATTTCTAGGTCATGCGGGTTTTTACCGGCGGTTTATTAAGGGTTTTAGTGACATAACCAAGCCTTTATGTAATTTGTTTTTAAAAGATCAACCGTTTGATTTTAATGAAAATTGCCAAAATGCTTTTAACAATTTGAAAGAGAAGTTGGTTGAGGCTCCAATCTTGCAATCGCCAAATTGGTCTTTTCCTTTTGAAATTATGTGCGATGCGAGTGATTATGCGGTGGGGGCCGTGTTGGGACAACGGGTCGATAAGAAACCCGTTGCCATATACTACGCGAGTAAGACTCTTTCGGATGCACAATTAAATTACACCACTACCGAAAAAGAGCTACTCGCGGTGGTATATGCTTTGGATAAATTTCGGGCATATATATGGGGTAGTAAAGTGATTATTTATTCTGATCACATTGCAGTTAGGTACCTCATGGAGAAGAAAGATGCAAAACCGAGGTTAATCCGATGGGTGTTGTTGCTCCAAGAGTTCGATTTGGAGATACGGGACAAGAAGGGTACCGAGCATGTGGTAGCGGACCATTTGTCCCGGTTGATGGTTGATGAGGATCCTAAATCGTTAGAGATCAATGAGTCGTTTCCCGATGAGTATATTATGAAATTGGATAAGTTGCCTTGGTATGCTAACATTGTGAATTATCTTATTATAGGTGATTTACCGGCACATTGGGATAGACGGAAAAGGCAACACTTCATGTCCCAAATCAAGTACTATCGGTTGGAAGAACCGCATTTGTGGAAGGAGTGTGCGGATCAAGTTATAAGAAGATGCATTGATGACGAAGAGATTCCAAGCGTGTTGCAGCATCTACACTCATTTGCATGTGGTGGTCACTTTAGTGGTCACAAAACGGGTCATAAAGTGTTAAATAGTGGTCTTTTTTGGCCCACTATTTTCAAAGATGCAAATGAGTTTGCCAAAAATTGCATAGAGTGTCAAAAACTAGGGGGTATTTCAAAAAGGGATGAGATGCCCATGCAACCAATCCTTGTAGTCGACATCTTTGACGTGTGGGGAATTGATTTCATGGGCCCATTCCCCAATTCCTATGGCAATTTGTATATCTTGGTGGCCGTTGACTATGTGTCAAAGTGGGTCGAAGCAATAGCCACCAAGACGAACGACCACTCCGTAGTGTGTAATTTTGTTCAAACCGATATTTTCTCAAGGTTTGGGATTCCTCGGGTCATCATAAGTGATGGAGGATCTCATTTTAAAAATTTTCGGTTTGGGAAACTTCTTAAACGGTTTGGTGTTGACCATAGGATTGCTACCCCCTATCACCCGCAAACAAGCGGGCAAGTTGAGGTGTCAAATAGGCAAATCAAAGAGATTTTGCAAAAGACCGTGCGGGCGGACCGTAAGGATTGGTCAATTAAATTGAACGATGCCTTATGGGCTTACCGTACGGCACATAAGACACCTATTGGCACTACACCTTACCGGTTGGTTTATGGTAAAAATTGTCATTTACCGGTTGAACTTGTGCATAAATCATTATGGGCTATTAAGGAAGTTAATGTTCAATATGATGATGCAGGAAAGGAAAGGAAACTCAAGCTATGCGAGTTGGAGGAGCTACGGGAAATGGCATATGAATGCGCGTCCAATTACAAGGATGGGATGAAGAAGGCGCATGATGCTAAGTTAAGGAAGAAAGAGTTCGAGGTTGGGCAAAAGGTGTGGCTTTACAACTCGAAGCTCAAATTCTTTCCCGGAAAGCTCCGAAGCAAATGGATGGGACCCTATGTGATCACCCGGGTTGGACAATTGGGTGATGTTACCATCGAGGACCCGAAGGATGGGATACGACAAACGGTAAATGGTCATCGGCTAAAACCGTTTCTTGATGGTAACGAGAAGGTAGACGAAAACAAGGAACTGGTGAGCTTTGTGGTAAGCACACCGATTTACGAGGTCGACTAACAAGGACCGGTAACATTTTGTGTAAAGTTATGTACAATTATTTATTTGTTTGTGTGTGTTTATGTTAATCGTTTTCGTTCCATACTAATCTCTCTTGATTGTGTGAAGTCCGGACATTCCGAACGGGTCATGAAGACACAAGGTATGTTTTTAGGCTTTGTTATGTGCATTGAGGACAATACACGACTTTTTGGGGGGTGGTAGGGCCGTTGACGGTTATTGCGTTTTCAAAATTTTAACTTATAAAAATTCACAAAAACATTTTTAATAATTTTTAGGAATTTTGATTGTACATAGTCCCTTTATTAAAAGTTCATAAAAATCCTCCTATTTAAAAAAAAAAATTGAATTTAGGGGAACCGTCGCCGACGGTTAACCTCATCGTCGCCTACGGCCTGTCTAAATTGTCCGTCGCCCAAATTCCATCGTAGACAGCAACATAAGCCGTCGGCTCTTTAGTCATTTTCGAAGACCGTCGCCGACGACACATACCTCCGTCGCCGACGACGCTTAAAATTTCAGCCGACGCTGATTCGAGTTATGAGCCAAGGTTCGAACCTAAACTCTCTTTTAAACTTCCAAATTCAACACAAGCTCAAATTCGACCATTATTGTGACCCGAAAACTTCATCATATCAGATCCACTTCCATTAAATCGCATCGATTCAGATCCACAAAGTCTTTTCTTCTCTCTTGCAACCCATCTTCTTCACTAAGTCACCAAGAACCCTAGATCTTCTCTTCCTCATAACTTCCTCAAATCCCCACCAAATCGAGCAATTCTTGAGTCTATCTTGAGTGATTTTCCGAGAGGAACAAAACCCCCATAACAAATTCCATCAATTCTTGCTCATTTGCAAGATTTCTGGACGTGAGTTCTTAGGGTTTTGAAGAGTGTTCATCCAAGTTCCTTATTTTACACTTTTCTTTAGTTCTTCTTGTCAATCTTCACCAAAGGTATGAACTTTCACTTAATTTATGCATGATTTTCATATGTGTTGTTGATTTCTTCCGAAATTTTAAACTTATTGTTTAAGAGTAGGTTGTTTATAACAATGTAGGATGTTTAAGCATAATTTTAAGAATGTTTGCTTGATTTGGGAGGGATTTGAGCATGCTTTTGTCTTGGTGATGTGATTACACTAGATTTGTGCATGATTGAACATAGTTGTGATGTTGAATATTGTTGAAAACATGAAATTTTGCGAAATTTTTGGAATAAACATGTTAATCAATATAGATGCTAAGATGTGTGACTTTGGAAGTTTAAAAAGGCGATTTTACATCTAAAATTTGATTGAAATTCAACATTACATATTAAGTTCAAAGTTTGAGATTGTTCGAAGATTTGGGGTACACTAATTGTTGGCTTGTCTTTTGATTGTAGCTATGTTTGGAAGAAGCAAGAAAGCAAAGACTTCCGGACAAGGCTCGTCTTCGGGAGCCGGGTCGGGTTCCGGGGTATATCAAAGGCAATGGGAACAACTAAGTAATGTAGTAGAGGGTGATGGGCAACTTATTCGACAGGATTGGGATTGGGAAGAAGAAAAAAATAGTAGATCGGCTTTGGCATGGAAGGACGAGAAAACAAAGGCTCTTTCTCGTTACAACAATAAGAGGTTAGAAGCCAAAATGTGGTAGATGAAAATGGTTACGGGTGTTTCAAAATCCGTACCCGAAAGGACAGTTTGTGAACGTACGGTAGATGTTGAAGAGTTTAGGAAGATTGGTATAGTGAAAAGGTTTGAGAAACTTGGCTGGGAATGGGTGATTGACTGGTGTGAGGATATCACTACTCGGGTATACTTAGGGGCAGTTTGTGAGTGGTTATCCACCCTTCGTTTTGAACACTCTGATAGACCGGCTCATAGGTGGAAGTTGATTGGTAACATTGGAAAAAATCAAATGGCCATGTCTTTCGAACATATGAATGCTATAGCGAGGTTTGACTCACTTGGGGTCGACGCGTATGAATATTATGGGTATGATCAGTTTTTGGACAACAAGAAAAACGATGCTGACCCAGTGAGGCTTTTAGAGGACACCCTACTAGGTTCTGGGGGTGCGGGAGAGTCGAGAAGTGATTTGTCTTTGATGGGAAAGATACTCCAAGGTATCTCGTTAGAGAACATTATGGTACGGTTCGGAGACCATGGAAAGGTGAAGGCACCCGACTGTCGGGTTTTGCATGCATTGTTATATGGGACGCCCAAGCTCTCGTGGCGTCACATTGTTATGATCAACACATGGGATACACGGGAATCGTTTAAACGAAAGATGATTCCTTATGCAAGGTTGATTAGCGCCATGATTCTCCAACAGAATGCATTACCTCAAGACTCACTGTGGGTGTCTAAGTCAATTGATCAATTCAACTTCGCCTCTATGAGGCGACATTGGAAAATAACGGTGAAAGCTTTTGGGCATTTGCATACGGTCGAAGATGAGCAAGGGGATAGTTATCGGGTTAATGACAAAGAGGGTGATGAAGAAGGTGATGAAGAAGAGGGCGATGAGGAGATGCCCAATGTTGAGGAGGAAATTGATCCTTCCGGTCCGCGGGGACCAAGGCAAAGGTATAGGAGGAAGCATAGGGAAATCTCTGCCAATGTGGCAGATTTTGTGAATCAAAGGCAAATACCGTCGTATCGGTTGTGGAACCGTGGAGATCAAGCGATCTACGACAATGTGTCGGCGGGTATTGGTGAAGCAAGAGAGTACCATGCTAGTAGGAACGAATGGGAAGAGGCGCAAGGGGCGTATTCGCAGGAACAATGGGGTTTTCAAGCATCTTTCCGCGAGAGGGTGGAAAAACAGTTGGAGGAACAACAGCTGCAACATGCGTTACAACAGTCACAAATGGAACGCATGATACAGTTGCAAGAGGAAGAAAGGGCCCATAGACGGGCATGGGAAGAAGAGGCGGCTAGGAGCCAAACCGCACAAAGAGAGTTAGACCAACGCCGATGGGGAGCGTTGGCTTTCTCTAATCAAATGGCGATTAATAACTTCAAGGTGCTCCATGATCAAGAGCGCCATCAAAGAGATTATCAAGCCGGTCTCCCATATGTTGAACACTCGGGGTGGACCGATTACCCCAATCTTCCTCATCCGCAAGGCCCGTCTGATCCAACCCCTCATTGGCCCGAAGCAGTCGGCTCGAGTTTTGTTCCAATGCCGTACCAACCGCCATCCCAAGGAGAGTCGAGCCCATTAGATAACTATAGGGATATGCTTGAGGCCCTCACTGGTTATCCGTACCAGCCGAACCCGCCAGTGAACCCTAATGAGAGATATCAGCGGTAGAGGCGAGGTATGTCTTTTGTTGTTGTTGTTGTTATATTATTTTTACTTTCATTATTTTCATTTTGTTATTTAAATTCTTGCCTAGTTAAATGAACGTTGTGGGTGTGTTCTCTATATAACCCTCACGAGACCTACTCGTCCTCCCAAGCTATTGGGGGGTTTAAAAGGGCTTGTTGCATAAGCTAAATGCAACCGTGATTCCTACGAAAGTGAGTTAGGTGTGTTGTTGTTGTAAATTATTTTCCACATAAATCAAAGTGAAATAACGTATAGCTTGGTAATGTTTTCATAAAAGTGGTAAACCTAGGTAACTAACAAATTTTGATGGTTGTGAGAAGCATGCTTCTACACAAGGGTTAAGAATTGTAGGTACACTACGTTCGTGGGACGACCGCTTTATTGAAGAGAAGAAGAGCACACGAGGAATGGGCTCCAAAAATCAGGTGCATACGTTTCTTTTTACTTTTGATCTTTAGATTAGCAAATAAGTGGAGTGTATTTTGTATATTATTTTTTCCGGGGTGAAATTTTGGGGGGTTAGTCGTGTCACATCTCTTGTGCATTTTAAAAATCTAGTTCTTACACATTGAGGACAATATGTACCTCAAGTGTGGGGATGGGGGAGTAGTAAAAATTTTAGATTTTGACCCGTTCATTTAAATACTACACATTGAGGACAATGTTCACCTCAAGTGTGGGGATGGGGGAAAATTTCAAAAATATCTTGTTTCAAAAGCGATCTTAAAAGCACAAGTAACTAAGTCAACGAGGGATGTCACAACCCATTTGGTCTATTGTCATGGTCAAGTTCGAATTAATAGCATGACAGGTATTTAACGGGTGGTTATTTGGGAATAATCCGCCTAAGAAACTAGTCTTTTATGCATGTCACATACCATACCCTTTTAGATATGTGAGGTTTTGAGCCACTTTTATATCATAGATTACATACATATGTTTCTTTGTTTGAGTGGACCATTAGTCATATATTGTAGAACTTGCAACTTTTGATACGTTTGAGACTATAGACCGAATACAAGTACAAGAATGATTAAGGCATTAGGTAAACCTTTTCTCTTAAAACCATTTATCTATCCTTACCCAAACAAATCCCCTGGTCGCCCATTTTGAGCCTAAACCTTTCGTTTGACCACCCTATAGCCCATAACCGTTAAACCTTTTCTTTTAAACCCGTGTGATGGAAATTCGATTATAGGAGTCGTTTTTGTATAGTTGTTCTTGTTTGTTTGCATATATGTAAAAAAAAATCAGAAAATGTCATGAAAAAGAATTGAAAATCGTTGAAGAAAAACACAAAAAGAAGTGTTGATAGTTGTTGAATAAAAGGCGAATGTTGTTGCCTTAATTTTGGTGTTTATAGTTAGTTTTGTTAGAATAGTCATTTGTAATAAAAAAATCGAATTTTCATCACCTTAGCCACTTTAAAATATCCTAATTCCTACCCTTCTCCTAGCCCCATTACAACCCTTTAAAGACCTTTTGACTTGTGCTTAGTATTCGTGTTCAATGGTGGAGAATGATTGAGTTGCAAGCTTATACGGGTATGTGTTCTAATCGGTTTCGAGTGAATATTCTTTGTAGTGCTAATACATTATAAATATTAGCCAATTTATAAGCCGAGTGGAGAGAACATTGTGAGGGATGTGCATGAACTGTTGGTTTCACGGGCGGGTTAATCTTGGGTAACCATTTTTGTATGTGAAATCATTTTACTGTTAAATATATTGAACACTGTAAAGAGTTTGAACTTTAGCATGACATTGGACCTTAACCTTCGTCTCGGGAATGGGGAGTGTATTCGTTGTCCGACCCACGTGAAAGTGAAAAACAGATTTGCTTGAGGACAAGCAAAAGACAAGTGTGGGGATGTGATACGTGGTCGAAAACCGGTGATCGTAATTGCTTAATTTGATGTTTTGACACAAGTTTTAGTTTCGAATGGTCTACTTTTGATTAGATATGTGTTTTGCAGGTCTAGCAGAGTTTAAGGAGCTTTTCGGGAGCTTTACGGGTCACCGGAGCGAAAAAGGAACCACCGGAACGCGAAACGGGTCAACCGGGAGCACGGAACGCGAAAAACAGAAAGATGGGATTCCGGGCACCGTCGCCGACGGTATGTGCAAAGTTCCGTCGTCTGTTTGGCCGTAGACAGCGAATTTGGCCGTCGGATGAATGCCATCATCTACACACCGTCGCCGACGGTGGTTAGGCCCGTCGGCGACGGTCCCTCTAAGTGGCAGACGCGCAAGTTGTTGTTTTTTGGTGGTTTTGACGAATTAAAACAAAATCTTGACCAGGCATTCGGGGGTTACACATGAGTTTGGAGTTTGAACTTGTTCTTGGAGCCATTACAATCCATCATTCACCTACCATTCAACTGACTTCATCTCTACAACCCGAAATCATCATCAAGAATCATCACCATCATCTCAATCAATCCATCATCCATAAACCCTAATCCTTCCACCATCATCATCTTTCACCAACCCTCTTCATTCACCATTCTCAAGGCTTCAAGATGACTCCATCCGTATTCCAAGCATCCGGTGATCAAGTTGCATCAATCATGAGCGGCTAATCATCTCGGTTTCACCCCGGTGTAGGTAGTTGTTATTTTTAGGGTTTCAATTTGTTCTTGTTTCATCTTAGTGACAATTTGTATTCGGTTTTTGAAACTTTTGACAATAGTATTAAATTTGTTACGAATTCGTGAATTGTGGAACGATGTTAAAAGTTATGACTTTGCGAAACGGTGATATGTAATTGTACGTTGTCGTTGTTAGGATTTACTTATGTTGATTACAAAGTGTCTTCTTGTCCGTTCTTCGGGGCGTTGATAGTTAGTAGCACCTAAGTCACGGTACACTAAATCCGTTAATCGAATGCATTTGAGTTGAAACTAAAACTTGTAGAAATCCTAGGTTAACAATTACCGAAACCGGGTGTGATTCCTTTTTATTATAATTGTTCTAGTATCCAAAATTCTTGCAATCGTTAATTAGTAGTTGTTACTCATCTTTATCACATCATCTATTTTAAAATCTTATCTTCCAAATAAACAAAAACACAACATTATTCTAGTAAGCTTCATAATCGTGACACAATTGTTTAATTCATTCGAATCCATACACAAACCTCATACTCTTCGTGGTTCGACCCCTTACTACCACTAACTATTTGTTAAGGGTAAATTGGGCTTATAAATATTATCTTTGACCGGAGCGCGACACTCCGATCAGGAGGTAGATAACTCCCAGAGTTCTAAGAAAAATAACAAACAAAAGTCCGACCAGAAACCAGTATGTGAGACCTGCATGAAGCGCCATTATGGGAAATGCAGGTTCGAACCAAAATCCAAATCGCAGCCCAGGGCTTGTGGGATCTGCAAGTCTAAGGGACATAAAACGTTGGATTGTAAGGACATGAAGAATGCAGTCTGTTTCGGTTGTAATGAGAAAGGCCACATCAAGACTACGTGCCCTAAATATGCCAAAGGAAATGCGGCGGAGGAAGTAAAGCCTAAAATTGAAAGCGCCTAAAATGCCTAAGCTAGCCCATAAATAATGACATCAGGTACATTCCTTGGCATTTTATCAGTAATTTAAATGCTAAGAGTTTTATTTTGGTTCGGATACCAGTAAATCCTTCATAAACTATAAGTATAACAAGTTTTTAAAACCCTTCATAAGGACTATATATATATTAAGTGTAAGGTAAAACTTACAAGTAGAAAAATTTACCAGAACTATTTTCTGTACCTGTAAAAAAAAATCGATAAGTCGCAAAAATGGTGGAACCGGCCGTCCCCGGAATCGAACCTGGGTCTAGGCCGCACCCTTTCGCGCGCCTAGCCAACCGAGCTAGGTGCCTAGTTTGTGAAACTTCCATTATTGATTAAATATAAGCACTTGTACAATAAACTTCCTTATCATTTATCAATGATAATTTCTGCTAAGTGTCCTGTTTTTAATACAGGCAATAATAAATCTTCATGAACCATAAACTTAGCATTTTTTTTTATCATCCACAAGGTATAACTACCAAGGAAACCATAGTAACCGATTCTTATAAATCGGCAAGGAATCCTTCCGAAAAATCTAAGAGTACTCTTTCTTCGCATAGAGTACGACAACATATATTATTTTAATTATTTTTCTCATTGTTTTATATCGCCTGTGAATGCCAAACTATGTTTGATAAAAGTGCCATATGAGGATTGGCGTATTCTAGTGTGTCCCATAGATTACTTCCATGCCTGATCAGTATGGAGGTTTAATACATGAAACCCCTAAGATATCCCAATGATCATATTGTACTAAAGTTGACTAGTAGTATTAAAAAAAAAAAAAGATATCCATAATAGAGTTATCCAAATAAATATTCCCTGGTAACGGAATATGAGGACTCATAACATAAATGTGTCACTTAATTGACACAAGCAATGATGGGTGAACTGGGGTCTGAGATATGGAAATCTCTGTAACCTCCTCGTATCTTGACTATCTTCTCCTAAGATTTCCTTGTTTACCCTGAGAGGCAGGTAGAATTAAGATTTATATCCCATTTAAGGCTGTATAATTATGAAATCTCCAAGACGGCTAGTACCATCACTGGAAGAATCGAACCCTGATTTACTAAGTTTTAAAATAGAGGGTTCATATAGCCTAACTCGATATTCCGAGAGTTTGATATTGTTAGATGAGAAAGACGGTTCATTTTGCTTATGCATACATTACCGCAAACCTAATTAGGCAACGATTAAGAATTTGCCATCAGCTAACCAGGATCGTCGAATTTTTTGACTAACGACAAGGATTAGCTATTCCTTAATATTAGTTAAGTAATGGTTGGAATAACCATCTCACCTTAAGATAAGCTTCTCTATAATATTTGATATATAAGTATCAAGGCTACTCCCTTGAAGACCTTGTATAGATGGAATGATAAACGTCCATTGATAGGACAATAGTTTGGTAAGTCCAAACATTAAGATCTGAAAGTTGCATTATAGACAATCAATAAGATCACGCAAATTCATAATCATCAGTAAGATGCCAGTATTCGGCAGAAAATTAAGGATTATGAAAATAGCAAACCTCCTAAATTCTTATTAAGGAATAAGGTTCAACAATAGATATCACCCTGGAAAGGAGTGATGCGGTTTGGTAAGAAAGGCAAGCTAAGCCCGAGATACATAGGACCCTTCGAGGTTATCGAACGTGTAGGTTCAGTTGCCTATAAGTTAAACTTACCGGATAAGCTCAGTAGAATTCACAATATGTTCCACATCTGCAATCTGAAGAAGTGCTTCGCTGATGAATCACTGGTTATACCGCATACAGATATGCATATAGACGAGAGCTTGAAATTTGTGGGAGAAAAAAAACCATTGTCGATTGAAGATCGACAGGTAAAGAAGCTTCGAAGGAAGCATGTACCTATTGTAAAGGTCAAATGGGATGCCCTTAGAGGCCCCGAATTCACGTGGGAGGTTGAATCCACAATGAAAGAAAAGTACCCTTACTTATTTCAGTAAATCTCGGGTCGAGATTTATTTTAAGGGGGTGAGGATGTAACACCTCGAAAATTCACGTCCTATAAGGTGTTGACACGTGTCATAAATTTTGAACGTGTGAAAGAATGTTATGAAAGGACTAAAGTTGACAAACATGGAAAGTATGTGAATATACGTATTCTAAGTGTCAACTGTGAATAAATATACTTCATAATAACCCTACATGATGTTTATAACATCAAACGAATAAATCATGGATCATACGAAGCTAAAAGTGAGAGATTACAAACTACAGGGGTTAAATGTGTCAACATGTTAAAGAGATACCTCTGAGTGATCTTTTGACAAACCCGAAGCTTTGTAAATGTTAATTATGCTCACTAGAATGCACGATATAAATTTCATTAAGTTTCGTTATCGTATGAGAAAATTATGACCAAATTCGTATGCGAGGGGTTAAAGTGCAAACATTGAAAGTTAAGACTTTTCGGGTTAACCGAAAGTGTTCAGGGACTTGACAAAGTGGGTATAAGTCCTAAAGCCCTTGTGGGTAATTATAAGGGGGTCAAAATGCAAGAAATAACCTTAGTAGCCTCTTCACGAAGCCAAAGGTCAAGTTGCTAATCAAATAAAAATTTAAAATCTGATTTTAAGGGCCAAGCGGCCCGCGTGAGGATATGCAAATGATGAGGCGGGCCGCGTGGGACGCCCAGAACCAGAAAAAACATACAGCAGCCTGTTGTGCGCGAATTTGACCCATCTAGCCGGTTTTTTCTCACATGTGGGCGACCCCTAGACATCCCTAAGCACTAGACAACAAGTGTTGATCAATTGTGGTGGGTGCTAGACCTTGTTGTCAAGGATTTGTGGTGAGAATTTTACTATAAAAGGCCATGTAGTGCACACAAGTTCCTCACACCAATTTCCTTGCAATCTGATCATTCCTGGAGCTCTCAAGCAGGTCCAAGTGGTCTTAAGTCGTGCATAGGACTCTTGTAAGTCTACTAGTCCTTCTTTAATTGAGTTTAGCTTGTTTAATTAGCTAAAAGTCAAACCGTCGTAATTACGGTTTGACTTCGAGATTAGTCATTAATGGCTCAGTCATATATCAAATTAAAAGAAGTTATGAGTTGGTATTTATGTGGGTAATAAAACCTCAAAAGGGTTTCCCCTGATCACCACTCTAACCAGGTCAAAAGTCGGGTTAAACTTTTAATTAAAAAGTCAACAGGATGCTTAAAATGTCATTTATGCATAATTAGCTATCTAGAACATATATAACCTGTTTGATCATTGTTATAACTTAGTAATTAGTGTAAGAACATGTCTAAACATGTTCAACCCGACTATTTCCTGTTTAGACCCGGTTCGGAACCGAAAGTCACATAGTTTGACTTTCACTTTGACTTTCAGTTCTGACCCGTTCGGGTATGTTTTAGAAATGCCTCAGAGCTTAAATTGGATTAGGTTACTTTTTAGAACAACCCTCTGTGATTACACACCTTGGTTCACTAGATATCCAATTAATATGCATATTTCCGTTAATTGCTCATATGTTGACCGTTATGCCCTTATTACCTTAAAACGTGATTTATGAAAATATAAAAGTGTAGAAACCTTAGTTACTGATATATAAACTTGTATGCAAAGTTTGACATCAGTTTGACTTGTAGGTTAGGAGTTATGCTCATTATCGCAAAATTAATGCTTTATGTTATTAAAATGGCGCGATTAGCGTATAGCCTACTTAAACATACTTTTTAATATAAAATCTTTTACCCACTGATGTAATATATTATTTTGGGATTTTTAAAGATTTTTAATTAATTTTAGGCTGAGCATAACTCATAGTCGTAGGCTTAATCCGGTAATTGTCGGTTTTGCCCTTACGGGCCATAAAATGAGTTTTACATATCTAAACGACTCCAAACCTTTTGCTAATGATCAAATATGTTAAATAAATTATTTTAAGCCTTCTAGAAATATAAAAATATCAGATTTAAGTATCGAAAATGGCCTTTAATCGCCTTATTTAGCGTTTTTAACGCATAGTATGTTTTAAAATCATATTGAACATACCCGGGTTGATACCTACTAATATATAAGGCAAATTATGATATTTTAACAGTAAGAAAAGGTTGATTAACTCAGACTTCGTTTTTGAGCTTTTCGGCTTATATGAAATTACCAAAATACCCCTACGGGGCATAGTTTGGTTAAAAATGATAAATTTCACATATATGCTTTAGCCTACTGTTATAACTCATCAAATTGAGTATGTTTATTGTTTACATCAGACCTGTAACTCAGTTAAACATCTAAACGCTTTTACAAACTTTAAAATGACCAAACTACCCCTACGGGGCATAGTTTGTGTTTAAATTAGTTCGGGGCATAATGAAAGACATCCTACTGGTGTCCCAACATATTTGAAGCATATTAACTTAGGAAACCTGTATATGGCTCTTACGGATACCCGTTATGCTTATTACGCGTTCGGTTCGGTTTATGTAACAAGTTTACATAAATTAGCCGAAACGGGTCAAACCTTATCGGTTTTATCTCAAAATCCAGAATGTGAATAATAAACCCATATTAAACAAGTCTTCAAACTTGTCGGGTCTAAATCACATTCTATCCGGTCTTCGCTTAATCGTGCGTACGAACCGTATCTTTGAAACTAGCCGGTCTAAGCTTAAGCTTAATTAAAGACCCGTTAGGAGTCTAATAGGTTATTAAAAACCTTCGTTCCAGATTAGGAGCCCAGTAAAAGCTATCTGTACTTGCTGATTTGATATACGGCTGGGATTGAATTTATATTTAGCTCAGGTAAATACTTTTAACTTATTTTCCCTTATACGGGCTTGGGATACGGTATTATAAAAATACCACTTGGTCGGGTGTAGAAACCTTTTAATCGGAGATGATTAAATTGCATAATCCCGTTTTAATCTGTATTGATTGATAACAAATAACATTGGGGGTTAATGACCGTGTCCTGGATATCCTTGGCTCATTTTAAAAAGTGAATGGCCACGACGTAAGCACAAGGTGTAGGCAAAACACCTCCTGTTGCATATGTATAACGTATACTCACTCGTAAGGGTATCTTCTTGTGAGATTATATTTGTGGTGTGTCGATTAATCTTGTCCGGCTTGTATTGTATAATCACCGGCCTTAAATTTTGGACAACCATGTAATTCGGATACAAGATTTTTATTAATAAAATTGACCCAAGTATAAAAGATTAATTTTGCCTCTGTGCATTTTAATCAATGTGTCAAGATATTTTGTGCCGTTTGCACTCGAATCACTTTTCAAACTCTTTTTCCAAAATGAGTCAGTTAATTGTATTTACTAGTGTAAACTGACGTATTTTCCAAAAGGTTAAGTGACAGGTACTATGCGTAATTGGCTGGGAGCTCAGGACGTCACTAGGGAATCTTGCAAGTTCTAGATGCCTAAAGTCTGTTGAATAGTTTTCTTTTATTGATCTGCCTGTGGATCCTTTACCTTCCGTTGTAATACTTTGACATTACTTATATTCGGAATGTAATATATTTATCTTTTGCTTCCGCTGTGCATTATTATATTGTGTTGTTTGACTATTATGTTGCCAACCACGTCACGATACTCCCCCACCGGGCCCACCGGTGACACGTGGAAAAACGGGGTGTGACAGGTTGTGAAAAGTATGTTATTTGTATAAAATGTTATATGTCATAAACTGAAATGATTCAAATAACGCTACGATATGTAATACCATGCAAACACTTATATATAGGAAGTACCAGCGGCGTATCCACCATGCTTGTATCATATTACACACGCCTCGTTACTTAATCACTTACTCAAACCAAACTACCAAAGTAAAATGTTCATGTCTAATGTAAATCATGTAATGTATAACCAATGTCAAAAGTGTTTATGTGTCAAATGTAAACCATGTAATATGTAACCAAAATGATATGTATGGCTAGTGAAAATGCATCAACTAAACCATAGATGAAATGCACAAAACAAAGCATTGAAGTAAAACTTGGTTTAAATCAAAGTTATGTTTTGTGGAAATGCATGATCAATGTAAATCATGTAATATGTAACCAAAATGATATGTATGGCTAGTGAAATGTATCAACTAAACCATATGCGCAAGAACATAGTATTGAAGTAAAACTTGGTTTAAATCAAAGCTATGTCTTGTGGAAATGCATGATCAATGTAAATCATGTAATATGTAACCAAAATGATATGTATGGCTAGTGAAATGTATCAACTAAACCATATGCACAAGAACATAGTATTGAAGTAAAACTTGGTTTAAATCAAAGCTATATCTTGTGGAAATGCATGATCAATGTAAATCATGTAATATGTAACCAAAATGATATGTATGGCTAGTGAAATGTATCAACTAAAATATATGCACAAGAACATAGTATTGAAGTAAAACTTGGTTTAAATCAAAGCTATGTATTGTGGAAATGCATGATCAATGTAAATCATGTAATATGTAACCAAAATGATATGTATGGCTAGTGAAATGTATCAACTAAACCATATGCACAAGAACATAGTATTGAAGTAAAACTTGGTTTAAATCAAAGCTATATCTTGTGGAAATGCATGATCAATGTAAATCATGTAATATGTAACCAAAATGATATGTATGGCTAGTGAAATGTATCAACTAAACCATATGCACAAGAACATAGTATTGAAGTAAAACTTGGTTTAAATCAAAGCTATATCTTGTGGAAATGCATGCTATACTGATACGAACATCTATGCGGTGTTGTGAAAATGCATACATCCAAGCCTTGAGACTGTGGCGATAAACCCTTAAACAAATTAAAGGTTTATCTAAATTATGTATATCAAATTCGGTCATTCCTTTCATCCCCATACCCAGGATGTCCGGAACGGGAGTTGTCAATTCCTATGGTACCACTACCTACTAACGAATGTCGTAGCTAATGTTAATGAATGTATTGTTCCATTGTAAACAACCCAAATGTCATAACAAAATGTAAGCATGTGATGAAAACGATGTACTAAGTATGCACGCAATGGACATACATAGCATAAAATGTAATTGTAAAACGATGTACTAAGTATGCACGCAATGGACATACATAGCATAAAATGTCAATGTAAAACGATGTACTATAATGTACTAACGAACATAGCTGGTATATGATGTGAAAACAGGAAAGCACGAAAGTAACAAGTAGGCACATGTGTTATAGGGAATTAGGTTATTAGTAATACTTTGACCTAGTCTATAACCTTTCTAGGACCCTAACGCGAGTTTACTTGCGTTTAGTCATAAAACAATACTGTCACCTATCCTTAGGCGACAACCACAACAAGAACATAAATTTCAAAACCGCTTTGAAAACTAATCATCTGTTCTAGGATGATTGATTGCTAGGTTTTGAACTCTCTATTATATGGTTTTGAACCCCTTTGAAATTTCAAAATCTCGTCAAGGTTTTGGGTTTTAAATAATGTGAACACGTGCAAACTGGAAGGGTGAATGCCTGTATTCTGGGTTTTCTGTCTAGGCAAGCACTTCGTATACATCTCATCAGACGCGAGACCAGTTGTGCTTACCTGGGAATTCTTGGGATGAGTGTTCAGTTATAGGCGAGCATGTCTTCGCGATACATTATTTTTGACCCATTTACTTTGATTTGTCACCATCTCATTTGTTTGCCTTAGGTAACAAACAAATGATCACAATTTTCATTCGTTACCATTCTGTATTGATTATCCAATAACCTTTCACTTGCTTCTTCCTCTGTCTTTCACTTTCTTCTAGAATGTCTATTCCTCTCAGCACTGGCCAAATGTCCGAGCAAACAGCCAAATTTGCCCAGCAAATAGGCGAGGTGATACTGAAGTCTGTGGATCTAGGCATTGCCATGTCTCGTCTCAAAAATGAAGCCACTCAAGAGCCACCAAAGGAAGCAGAAGTCAAGCCAGCACCAAAATCAAGGAAGCGTAAGGCTTCAAGGAAACCCGCAACAGTTACACCTAATCAAGCGGGACCTAGCCAAGTGACTGCACTACCAGTCAGGAAGCCATAAAACGGAATTGAACCCTTGTGCAACCAATGTACCCTTCATCATCACCCTAGTGTGAAGTGCCGCAAATGCCAAATTTGTGGACTTAAAGGTCATACGGCAAAAGTTTGCGTAGCAGCAGTACCAAATCAAATAGGACCCAATCGGGCGGCAACACCACCTGTTAAGAAGCGATACAAGGGAACAGCCTCAATATGCGACAAATGTAATGCACACCACTTAGCTCACCTACAGTGTCGTTTGTGTGCATCATGTGGGCGACTCGGTCACCTGGCAAATGTTTGTTGATTTATCCCAAACCAAAGTGGTCCAAACCAACCACAAGTCAACCCAACTCAAGCTTGTTTTCCGCGTGGTACTTGCTACAACTGTGGCGAGACGAGCCATTACAGGAACAACTGCCCGAAGATTGTCAGTGCAAATCCAACCCGTGGATGAGCAATTGGCTGAACAAAGGATGTTGCTGTCTTATACCTTTGTTTCTTTTATTTTCTTGTAATGTGAAACAATATGTCTCATTCATAAATAAAAGTTGTTGTTCGCAATTCTGATATACAAGTATAATTACAGGTGTTTATGGCATTTCCTATAATATCTGTATTAAGGAACTATGTTCCTTACAAACTACTCTTGTGATTCTCTCTTTCAAATGATCGCTCATGATTCCTTCAAAAATTTTAAGTACTCGTTTCATTCTAAGATACGAAATACAGAAAATAAAGTGACATTATGAGTAATCATGCTTCTGCACATCTGTGCCTTTAAATCCTTGGTTAGATAACTAAGGGTATTTTCAAATCTCATACCCATTACGTTTTGATTTTTCAACATACACAGTACAAGTATTTCAAAACAATCTTCATGATCTCAAAACATTTCATATAGTTTGAAAACAATTTTTCTAGATACATTGTCTATGTTATTTCAAAAACATTGGCCATGTTATCAAAACCAACCTTTCAAATTTCAAAATATTTCATATAGTCTGAAGACAATATTAACACAATACATTTTCTTATCAAGTGCATGATTTCGAAAAGCATCATTCATGTCTTTCAAAAACCTTATACATAATTTCAAAATTCATCTCGCATGATTTTAAAACATTTTTGTAAATATATCTATCTAATACACCTACTTTATGATTTCAAAAGTATTATATATAAGGTTTCAAAAACGTTAAACACATTTTTCTTAAAGGAACCCCATGCATAGTTTTCAAAAAATATTTTCCTCATACATTGACTTAACCTTCAAATTCTGCTTCATATGTCGCCTTGACATATCAAGCATCACAACTTCATAAGCATTTTTACTTCATGTTTTGACATAAGCACGTCCAGTGCAAGGTTTCAAAACATCTTCAACTTCTAAAATCCATATGGGATCTTTTTATTTTCACAATTAGATCCTTGTGGATGATTATCATTCAAATCAGAGTCCTTAATTGGATTCCTTATGTACCTTAATTCGAACATTTCGGTTCCTTAAAATCGAAATCGAATTTTCTTTTTGAATCTTTCTATCTTTATAGTTAGATTCTTGATAACATTTAAAGTACCAAATGAAATCCACGGAATGGATTCCTAGTGTGCTTTAACTGCAGGTACGCAATTAACAAAACAAATTAACAAACAATTTTGTGGTTATGTGACTATGTGTTTATTCATCTTGTGTTTTCTTTTATGCATTTTGGGTTTTCTTCATTACATTTTGTGTTTTTGTATACTCTGGATATTCGTTATCCAAATCCTCGCAGAATCTTTCATATCTTCATATGAGGGATTCGTAGAATGGATATTCAAAAGGTACTACCTTAAATCCTTAATGGGCTTCTATATAATAGTTAAGACCCTTGGATTATATCGTACTACTCCATGATTCATAAGAGACCCTTTAGTGGTCTAGTCAAAAAGATTGATTCACAATTTGGTTAAAGAACGACATCTAGTGATATAGCTGAACAGACTCCTGGATAGTCTATTTAGATCATTTGTTGATTTAAATAAAAAGGACTCTATGGCGGTCTAGTCACACTCATCACAGGATTGTTCATTTGGTTTTCCCCTACATATTATAAAATAGACTGAGTGAACTATGCATGGAATTGTCTAATTATGGACGAGTACATAATTATGAAATTTAGTGCACAGAAACACAGTAAGATTTATTATGTGTAAGAACCGATAGTGACAACAATAACAAAATGAGAACGATGTAATGGAGGTACGATGGACGCACCAATGACGCTTCATATACTTGTATATAAGTGCCCCTCTTACATTGCAAGCATAATGTTATTAAGGTTACTAGAAGTTCGGAACCCTAACCAATATTGTTCGATCTTTTCAACTTCATGTTTTAAACTCTCACAAGTTTCCTCTAAATAAATTTCGGGACGAAATTTCCTAAAGTAGGGGAGACTGTAACACCTGTGCCTCCACGGCCATCAAACAAATACCAAACCAATGAAATACTGTATTTCATACTTGGGATTTGTATAAATATGTGTATCATTTGCACATATCAATTCTTGTTCGATTCCAAACTCTAAATCGCTTTCTGGAAGGTTATACGCGCACCGATGAGTAAATATAACCAGTTTAATGCAACGAACACTCCGGAATGGTGAAATAGGCTTAACGTACCTTAAATAACCTTTACATAACTTAGAAATAAGTTTTGAAGGCTTTGGTATGGCAAAATCAAGTTAAATCGCTTACAGGGACTAAAGTTGACAAACTGCGAAAGTATGCCAATTTGAACTGTAACAAACATTCCGGAACATGACCATAAGTTAAACATACCCTAAATATCCTTCACATAGCTTAGAAATAGGCTTTGAGGGGTTCGGTGTGCAAAAATAAACTTTTGGGTCATTCAGGGACTAAAAGTGTCAAAAAGTGCACAAGTTTGCACTTTCGCGCATAACTTACGTTCTGAATACATCCGGACATCCAAAAATTTATGTAAGCACTATAATATTTTATTTTAGTGTTTGGCATAAGAAAAATCCATTCGTCACGCATTTTGGATCGTTTTTCGCGCTTGTGCGCATTCCGTCGTAATTAAGCGAACATCGCGTTCGTACGGCCAAACGAACCAACATCCGATATATTTTTGAACATGTTTCATGTCCACAATGTTTAGGCAACATTTTAGGGCCTTAAAGTTGGCTTTACGGGCCTTAGAAGTGTCGAAAATGGCTTAAAACATCAACAAGGACTGAAACTGTAATTCTGCAAACATGTTTCTGATCTGCAACTCCCAGGCGGCCCGCCTGAGTTTTAGTAGATCCTGAAGCGGGCCGCATCCGCCTCCCTGATCAGATTAGATCGAACAGTCAGCAGTTTCCAGCTGTTTGATCCTCACCCACACATTCTCAACTGCACATTCAGCTCATTTAGACCCATTTTTAGCCACCATAACTTTCCGACACTTGTACGGATGCGATTAAGGCACGATATTCAACAAACGATCTTAACGGTTACCCGAAAACTATAAATACCCATCCACCCCCATTGCTAAACTCACTAGAATTCTGATTTGAGGAGCTCTAAGTTGAAACCATTGTTTCATACCTGAGCTACTTGGATCGGGATTAGCATTCGGGGACCCTTCGTAAGTATTCTTTCGTTCTTTTATTGCTTTTCGAGTCTTTTCGAGTCTGAAAGTCAAACTTTGTTTGACTTTCTGCGTTGACCAGTTATGGTCAATGCGAAGTTCGTTTGAACTTCGCAACGTGATTGTAATCACGATGGTTATAGTCCCTTGGGACTATGCCTACTGATTACCACGTTGTCTAGGGTCGTAAGGGTAAGCGATCTGATAAATCGCTTATACCTTCGAACCCGACCCAGTTTGGTCGATCATTAGGATCCGACCAAATACATTAGGTGACCATAGTATATAGGGAATAACCTTCCGAGGTTATACCTTATGGTCACATCGTTTAAGTAGTTGTATGATAGATAGTTTATATTCCTTAGGTAAATTACCAGAATACCCTTTTCATGTATAATTGGTAATTAAGCATATGTAACCTAAACTTTTGTCACATAACTGATTATGTAACATGTTTAGGCATATAACACTTGTCATAGGACTAGTTAGGCGGTCCGAACGCGTTTCACGCGAACGACGCGTTAAAGTAGCATAAGCTACCTAAACGGGTCGTAATGGGTCGTAAACAATTATGTTAGGTTTCAATTAGTATGTAGGCTTTGTTAAACCATATTACACGAGTCTCCATACTCGTTTGGTTTACGAACCCTCATGCTACCCGATCTTCCGATTTAGGTCCGGTTTATTAACATAGTTACCTATATTAGGTGCCTGTTGATATCCGCGATCTCTAGCATTGTTTGGTTGTTACTCAAGGACTACTGAGCAATCTCAAGTGAGTACATAGACCCCTCTTTTACTATTTTCCAAACTGTTTTGGGGTGGAACACATGTGCCTACTTGTTACTTTCGTGCTTTCCTGTTTTCACATCATATACCAGCTATGTTCGTTAGTACATTATAGTACATCGTTTTACATTGACATTTTATGCTATGTATGTCCATTGCGTGCATACTTAGTACATCGTTTTACAATTACATTTTATGCTATGTATGTCCATTGCGTGCATACTTAGTACATCGTTTTCATCACATGCTTACATTTTGTTATGACATTTGGGTTGTTTACAATGGAACAATACATTCATTAACATTAGCTACGCCGTTCGTTAGTAGGTAGTGGTACCATAGGAATTGACAACTCCCGTTCCGGAAATCCTGGGTATGGGGATGAAAGGAATGACCGAATTCGATATACATAATTTAGATAAACCTTTAATTTGTTTAAGGGTTTATCGCCACAGTCTCAAGGCTTGGATGTATGCATTTTCACAACACCGCATAGATGTTCGTATCAGTATAGCATGCATTTCCACAAGATATAGCTTTGATTTAAACCAAGTTTTACTTCAATACTATGTTCTTGTCCATATGGTTTAGTTGATACATTTCACTAGCCATACATATCATTTTGGTTACATATTACATGATTTACATTGATCATGCATTTCCACAAGATATAGCTTTGATTTAAACCAAGTTTTACTTCAATACTATGTTCTTGTGCATATGGTTTAGTTGATACATTTCACTAGCCATACATATCATTTTGGTTACATATTACATGATTTACATTGATCATGCATTTCCACAAGACATAGCTTTGTTTTAAACCAAGTTTTACTTCAATACTATGTTCTTGTGCATATGGTTTAGTTGATATATTTCACTAGCCATACATATCATTTTGGTTACATATTACATGGTTTACATTTGATACCAACCTGTCACACCCCGTTTTTCCACGTGTCACCGGTGGGCCCGGTGGGGGAGTATCGTGACGTGGTTGGCAACATAATAGTCAAACAACACAATATAATAATGCACAGCGGAAGCAAAAGATAAATATATTACATTCCGAATATAAGTAATGTCATAGTATTACAACGGAAGGTAAAGGATCCACAGGCGGATCAATAAAAGAAAACTATTCAACAGACTTTAGGCATCTAGAACTTGCAAGATTCCCTAGTGACGCCCTGAGCTCCCAGCCAATTACGCATAGTACCTGTCACTTAACCTTTTGGAAAATACGTCAGTTTACACTGGTAAATACAATTAACTGACTCATTTTGGAAAAAGAGTTTGAAAAGTGATTCGAGTGCAAACGGCACAAAATATCTTGACACATTGATTAAAATGCACAGAGGCAAAATTAATCTTTTATACTTGGGACAATTTTATTAATAAAAATCTTGTATCCGAATTACATGGTTGTCCAACATTTAGGGCCGGTGATTATACAATACAAGCCGGACAAGATTAATCGACACACCACAAATATAATCTCACAAGAAGATACCCTTACGAGTGAGTATACGTTATACATATGCAACAGGAGGTGTTTTGCCTACACCTTGTGCTTACGTCGTGGCCATTCACTTTTTAAAATGAGCCAAGGATATCCAGGACACGGTCATTAACCCCCAATGTTATTTGTTATCAATCAGTACAGATTAAAACGGGATTATGCAATTTAATCATCTCCGATTAAAAGGTTTCTACACCCGACCAAGCGGTATTTTTATAATACCGTATCCCAAGCCCGTATAAGGGAAAATAAGTTAAAAGTATTTACCTGAGCTAAATATAAATTCAATCCCAGCCGTATATCAAATCAGCAAGTACAGATAGCTTTTACTGGGCTCCTAATCTGGAACGAAGGTTTTTAATAACCTATTAGACTCCTAACGGGTCTTTAATTAAGCTTAAGCTTAGACCGGCTAGTTTCAAAGATACGGTTCGTACGCACGATTAAGCGAAGACCGGATAGAATGTGATTTAGACCCGACAAGTTTGAAGACTTGTTTAATATGGGTTTATTATTCACATTCTGGATTTTGAGATAAAACCGATAAGGTTTGACCCGTTTCGGCTAATTTATGTAAACTTGTTACATAAACCGAACCGAACGCGTAATAAGCATAACGGGTATCCGTAAGAGCCATAAACAGGTTTCCTAAGTTAATATGCTTCAAATATGTTGGGACACCAGTAGGATGTCTTTCATTATGCCCCGAACTAATTTAAACACAAACTATGCCCCGTAGGGGTAGTTTGCTCATTTTAAAGTTTGTAAAAGCGTTTAGATGTTTAACTGAGTTACAGTTCTGATGTAAACAATAAACATACTCAATTTGATGAGTTATAACAGTAGGCTAAAGCATATATGTGAAATTTATCATTTTTAACCAAACTATGCCCCGTAGGGGTATTTTGGTAATTTCACATAAGCCGAAAAGCTCAAAAACGAAGTCTGAGTTAATCAACCTTTTCTTACTGTTAAAATATCATAATTTTCCTTATATATCAGTAGGTATCAACCCGGGTATGTTCAATATGATTTTAAAACATACTATGCGTTAAAAACGCTAAATAAGGCGATTAAAGGCCATTTCCGGGTTCGATACTTAAATCTGATATTTTTATATTTCTAGAAGGCTTAAAATAATTTATTTAACATATGTGATCAGTAGCAAAAGGTTTGGAGTCGTTTAGATATGTAAAACTCATTTTATGGCCCGTAAGGGCAAAACCGACAATTACCGGATTAAGCCTACGACTATGAGTTATGCTCAGCCTAAAATTAATTAAAAATCTTTAAAAATCCCAAAATAATATATTACATCAGTGGGTAAAAGATTTTATATTAAAAAGTATGTTTAAGTAGGCTATACGCTAATCGCGCCATTTTAATAACATAAAGCATTAATTTTGCGATAATGAGCATAACTCCTAACCTACAAGTCAAACTGATGTCAAACTTTGCATACAAGTTTATATATCAGTAACTAAGGTTTCTACACTTTTATATTTTCATAAATCACGTTTTAAGGTAATCAAGGCATAACGGTCAACATATGAGCAATTAACGGAAATATGCATATTAATTGGATATCTAGTGAACCAAGGTGTGTAATCACAGAGGGTTGTTCTAACAAGTAACCTAATCCAATTTAAGCTCTGAGGCATTTCTAAAACATACCCAAACGGGTCAGAACTGAAAGTCAAAGTGAAAGTCAAACTATGTGACTTTCGGTTCCGAACCGGGTCTAAACAGGAAATAGTCGGGTTGAACATGTTTAGACATGTTCTTACACTAATTACTAAGTTATAACAATGATCAAACAGGTTATATATGTTCTAGATAGCTAATTATGCATAAATGACATTTTAAGCATCCTGTTGACTTTTTAATTAAAAGTTTGACCCGACTTTTGACCTGGTTAGAGTGGTGATCAGGGGAAACCCTTTTGAGGTTTTATTACCCACATAAATACCAACTCATAACTACTTTTAATTCGATATATGACTGAGCCATTAATGACTAATCTCGAAGTCAAACCGTAATTACGACGGTTTGACTTTTAGCTAATTAAACAAGCTAAACTCAATTAAAGAAGGACTAGTAGACTTACAAGAGTCCTATGCACGACTTAAGACCACTTGGACCTGCTTGAGAGCTCCAGGAATGATCAGATTGCAAGGAAATTGGTGTGAGGAACTTGTGTGCACTACATGGCCTTTTATAGTAAAATTCTCACCACAAATCCTTGACAACAAGGTCTAGCACCCACCACAATTGATCAACACTTGTTGTCTAGTGCTTAGGGATGTCTAGGGGTCGCCCACATGTGAGAAAAACCGGCTAGATGGGTCAAATTCGCGTATAACAGGCTGCTGTATGTTTTTTCTGGTTCTGGGCGTCCCACGCGGCCCGCCTCATCATTTGCATATCCTCACGCGGGCCGCTTGGCCCTTAAAATCAGATTTTAAATTTTTATTTGATTAGCAACTTGACCTTTGGCTTCGTGAAGAGGCTACTAAGGTTATTTCTTGCATTTTGACCCCCTTATAATTACCCACAAGGGCTTTAGGACTTATACCCACTTTCTCAAGTCCCTGAACACTTTCGGTTAACCCGAAAAGTCTTAACTTTCAATGTTTGCACTTTAACCCCTCGCATACGAATTTGGTCATAATTTTCTCATACGATAACGAAACTTAATGAAATTTATATCGTGCATTCTAGTGAGCATAATTAACATTTACAAAGCTTCGGGTTTGTCAAAAGATCACTCAGAGGTATCTCTTTAACATGTTGACACATTTAACCCCTGTAGTTTGTAATCTCTCACTTTTAGCTTCGTATGATCCATGATTTATTCGTTTGATGTTATAAACATCATGTAGGGTTATTATGAAGTATATTTATTCACAGTTGACACTTAGAATACGTATATTCACATACTTTCCATGTTTGTCAACTTTAGTCCTTTCATAACATTCTTTCACACGTTCAAAATTTATGACACGTGTCAACACCTTATAGGACGTGAATTTTCGAGGTGTTACAGACTCCCATGTGGTATCCGAACCCTTCCTGTGTTCCCATTTGACCTTTACTTGGTTAATTTCTTTGTTCCTCAAACTCTTCACCTTGCGATCTAAACTCGCAATCGGCTTCACTGCGTAGTTGAGACTATTATCCACCTCGATGTCGTCGTAGTGGATATAAGCGGTTTCGCCAGCTAGACATTTCCGGAGATGTGATACGTAGAACGTGCTATGTATTCCACTCAATTCCTCTAGTAATTCGAGATGGTATGCGACTATACCAACTCGTTCAATGATTCTAAATGGCCCAATAAACCTTGGGCTTAATTTTCCCCGTTTTCTAAACCGGATTATTCCCTTCCACGGTGATACCTTCAACATCACCTTATCACCAATTTGAAACTCAATCGGTCTCCTTCGTTTATCTGCATACGACTTTTTTCGGTCCTGAGCCACTTTCAAGTGAGCTCGGACCAAGTCAATTTTCTCATTCGTGATTCGAACTACATCCTTATGTGCGAGTTCTCGCGGACCAACCTCATCCCAACACATCGGGGTTCGATATTTTCTACCGTAAAGCATCTCGTACGGAGCCATACCGATGCTTGCGTGGTAACTGTTATTATATGAAAATTCAACCAACGGTAGGTAGACATCCCAACTACCCCAGAAGTCGATAATGCATGCCCGTAGCATATCTTCCAACGTCTGTATTGTTCTTTCACTTTGTCCATCCGTTTGTGGATGGTACGCGGTGCTTATGAACAGTTTGAAGTAAACCGAGTATCTCTGTCGGACACAATAGATATCGGTACCCCGTGGCGTGCCACTATTTCATTGGTATACACCTCTGACATCTTTTCGGATGTATAAGTCTCATGAATCGGAATGAAGTGAGCACTTTTTCTCAATCTATCCACAACTACCCATATAGCATCGTATCCGCGGTTGGTTTTGGGCAATTTGGTCAACAAATCCATTGTGATTTGCTCCCATTTCCATACTGGGATGTCCAACGGTTGCAGTTTACCATACGGCTTTTGGTGCTCCGCTTTGACTTGTAAACAGGTCAAGCACTTCTCTACATACTTTACGACATCTCTTTTCATTCGGCCACCAATAATTTTGCTTTAGATCGTTATACATCTTGGTTGCCCCCGGATGGATAGAATAACGGGATTTATGGGCTTCGTCAAGTAGAAGTGTCTTGACTCCACATGAATTTGGGACCCATATCCTCCCGAAACGAGTCCTTAACCCGTTGTTACCAATCACCCATTCTTTCAACTGACCCACCATTCTTTCTTTCTTCAAGTTTTCCTCTTTCATTGCTTCAATTTGAGATTTTCGGATTTATTCAAGTAGACCCGATGTCACAATTAGTTGCATCGATCGTACTCGAATTGGTGTATAGTCTACCTTTCGACTCAACGCATCGGCCACCATATTAGCTTTCCCGGGATGGTAATGTATATCACAATCGAAATCTTTAACCGTTTCTAACCAACACCTTTGCCTCATGTTTAATTTCTTCTGGTCGAAGAAATATTTCAAACTTTTATGGTCGGTAAAAATAGTGCACTTTACCCCATAAAAATAATGCCTCCATATTTTTAAGGCAAATACCACTGCCGCCAACTCGAGGTCGTGTGTAGGGTAATTCTTTTCATGAGTTTTTAGTTGTCTCGAAGCATAGGCTATAACCTTGCCCCGTTGCATCAGAATGCACCCAAGACCCGAATGTGACGCATCCGAGTAAACTACCATGTCTTAAACCCCATCCGGCAATGACAATACCGGAGCGTGGGTCAATTTTTCTTTAAGCGTTTGGAACGCTTTCTCTTGATCTTCGCCCCAAATAAACTTTTCGTCTTTACGAGTTAGTTTGGTCAACGGCGTAGCAATCTTGGAGAAATCTTGTATGAATCTACTATAATATCCTGTAAGCCCCAAGAAGCTTCTGATTTCCGAAGGATTCTTCGGTGGATTCCATCTCTCCACTGTTTCTATTTTTTACGGGTCTACCAACGCCCCTTTCGCACTAATTATGTGCCCGAGAAATTGCACTTCTCGTAACCGAAAAGCACATTTCGTGAATTTTGCATATAATTTCTCTCTTCTAAGCATTTCCAACACTTTACGTAAATGGCTTGCATGCCCTGCTTCATTCTTTGAATAGACTAAGATGTCGTCGATGAATACTATCATCGACTTATCCAACATTGGTTTGCAAACCCGGTTCATGAGGTCCATGAAAGCCGCGGGTGCATTGGTTAACCCGAAGGACATCACGAGGAATTCGTAATGTCCGTACCGTGTACGAAAGGCCGTCTTCGATACATCCTCCTCCTTGACCTTCAATTGATGATAACCCGACCTAAGGTCAATCTTTGAGATCCAACTCGCGCCTTGTAACTGGTCAAATAAGTCATCAATTCTTGGGAGTGGGTATCGATTTTTCACCGTGAATTTGTTTAACTCCTGGTAATCAATACACATGTGCATACTTCCGTCTTTCTTTTTCACGAATAGCACCGGTGCACCCCACGGAGACACACTCGGTCTAATAAACCCCTTGTCGAGCAGGTCTTTAATCTGAGACATTAATTCTTGTAGCTCTGATGGCGCGAGCCTATACGGTGCTTTGGCTACGGGTTTCGCACCCGGAATCAATTCAATTCCGAATTCTACCTTTCGTTCAGGCGGTACCCCCGGTAGATCTTCCGGGAACACATCTACATACTCACGTACTACCGGTACGTCTTCAATCTTCGGCAATCCCTCCTCGGGTTCATTTGCGTAAATAATGAACGCTCTACATCCGCGTCTCATAAGTTTGTGAGCCTTTAGCATTGAGCACATAACGGGATTACCCCCTTTCTCGCCATAAATGGTAATGTGTTTTCCACTTGGAGATGTTAGGTTTATCTCCTTGCGGAAACACACCACCTTTGCGTGATGCGGGATAACCAATCCATCCCGACCACTACTTGAAATTTTCCCATAGACATCGGAATCAGGTCTATTGAGTATTCTTCACCATCAATACTTATCTTACAATCTTGACGTACGTCACATACGATAAAAATTTTGTTGTTACCTATTTCTACTTCTAAAGGCATAGGTAATTTTGTCAATACAAATGAAGGATGTCGAATAAATCCATGTGAAATAAAGGATTTATTCGCACCCGTATTAAATAACACATGTGCGGGAATTTAATTTATAGCGAATATACCTGAGACCACATCGGGTTCCACCTTTGCCTCGGCCGCGGTTAACTGGAAGGATCTGGCTTTTTCTTTAAGAGTTTCTGCTTGCGAATCCTTGCCATCCTTCTTCCCGACCAACTTCAGGCATTCAAATTTCTTACGATCCGGTTGGTAGCATTTATAACACACCGACACTTTCCCCAGGCATAATACAGCCGTGTGCCCTGTCTTCCCACATATAGGACACGGCTTATCTTTAAACCGGCACTCACCCTTGTGCTCTTTCCCGCAAACCTTACAACTCGGTGACCCCCCCTTCCCTTCTTGTTTCTTTGATGACTCTGTGGTTCGTGCTTTCTTTGTAGGGTTTGGATTAACGATCTGTGCCCTTCGTTCACCTCTCTCGATTTGCTTTTTCAGTTCAATTTCTCTTTCCCGAGCCGTGTTTATAATCTCGGTAAGAGTTTCATATTTCGAGGGAGTCATGAACTCCCGGTACTCTGCACTTAGCATATTATAGTAATAATATACTTTCTGTTCTTCGGACGTCACCAACTCGTCACAGAATCTCAGTTTGTCAAGAAAGATCCCCGTGATCTTATCGATAGATTCACCTTTTTGCCTTAGCTGAATAAATTCCTCCTTGATTCGGTTAATAATTGCCTTGGGGTTGTGGTGTTTAAGGAATGGCACCTTAAACTCGTCCCATGTCATCGTTCTTGCCGCTTCGCTTCCAATTTCCTTTTTCTTGTTATGCCACCAATCCTTTGCTTGACCTCTCAGCTGACCCGTACCGTAAGCTACGAAGTCGTTTGCGTCGCAGTGGGTTCTCTCAAACACCCCTTCAATATCGCTCGGCCATCGTTGGCATATTATTAGATCCACCTCTCCATTATAAAGTGGTGGTTTACAAGCCATGAATTCCTTATATGAGCAGCCCTTACGTTCTCCAGATTTCTCCTTAGCTATGTTGGTACTATCTTCCAACTTCTTGATTCTCTCATCGACTATCGAAAGTACCGTGTTTTGGATCTTATCTATAAAACCCAGTTTATGAATGTATGGCTCACAAAAACTTGTTTCGATTATTCGACCCATTAACTAAATGTGCATATTGTTCATCATTCTATTCTTCAGCATTCTAGACATATTTACCCATTCTCGGGCTTGTAATTCTTGGTGTATTCGTACCATTACATGGCTTTACGCTCGTATTAGAATTTCATGCTTGTTTTCTTTAATTTCAAGCATTGCCACTTTATGTAATTCTTGCAACTAGTTTCTACCACTTGACCCAATAACACGGACTTATAAACTTAACTTAGTATAACCATTCATTACTAATTTGCTATCTTGCCCTAGCACAATATGAGACTTTCAACTCTCTACGCGCAAGATCAATATAAGGACTTAGTTTTGACCCGTTTGGTTGATGAGTGAAAATCCTCACTTTAATGTCAAGCCAAACTATTTTTAACCAAAGTTTTGACCCGTTTGAGCGTCGAATGGACTTCGCCACTTTAATGACACGTCAAACGCATATACTACATTATGACACCATTAACAAGCTAAAACCAAAAGTTTATACGTAATGTAACGGGACCAAAGTCATGTACCTTTAGAGCACACCCTTCAATCGCGCGTCACCACCGGCTTGTCCACTTGACGCTCCGGTTTCCTTTCCTATAGAGTTCAACCACAACCCGTTTTGAACTATTTTGCTTAACATATAACGCATAGTTCGCCATAACTCTACGAACATGCGTTTTAGCTAAAATTTCCAGTTTTAGGTCTCCTTATAGGCATTTTCACAAACACCTTAAGGGCATAATTTCTCATAATCTATTATCAAGTTCATAACTCTTTATTTAGCCAAGATTAACATCAATTAGGCAATTTACACAAATTTTTAACATCAACATTTCAGAAATTACTTCATAAAACTCGGGTTACACTAGAACAAGTATCATAATCCTAGTGTTTATCATGTTTCTACAAAACCCATTAATCACCTACAATGGTGATTATGAATCTCACAATTATTAAGCAAATTTTTAACAAGAAATCGACTAGGGTTTATCCCTGGACATCATATCACTCCAATTTCATCCGTATAACACTCATGCAACATCAAATTCGAATTTTCCCATGTTCATCCAGAAATTTAAATGTAAATTTTCTACAAAATTTACATACCTTATGATCCCTTCACTGAGGTGATCACTAATCTATGTTCGGATTTTGATTTGGGACTGAATTTGGTCTTCAATTTGATCAAATAACATGAACTAGGGTTTTGGAGAAGCTCTGGTCGCCCCCCTCTGTGTTTGATCGATCCAGCACACACACAAATGTGTGTTTTGTGTTTAATAAAATGTTTTTATTATAATTAGTTTCAATTTAAACGCCTTTGGTCCCTCTAATTTCCTTTAGTTCATATTTGAGTGTTTTTAGCCCACTTATGAGTTACTACAATACTTGTAACTAACTGGGTTATTTAGTCCTAGTTAGTTTGTTCTCGTTTATTTAATACTTTATAATTCTAATATAAAGTTTTATATTTTCGGGGTGTTACATCCGCTTTTTTGTAGCTTTCCTTAATTAGAAAGCTTGTCTTGTATTTCTATTTTTGGAAACTTGTATTTCGTTGTAATCGTATTTCGTTGTATCGTTGTAAAATCCGAGACTTTGATTGTAATAAAATTTGTTATGTCTTACAATTTACACTTTACTTATTCATGCATGCTTATACGTTTTAATTCATTATACATTTGATACCTTATTCACAAACGTGTTAGAAACTTGCAAATACATATCATACATGCACAACTTATACGCTTTTCATGCATGTTTTTACATCATTTAATGTTCACGATACTTATTCATGATTCACATACTTGTATGATGCTTAATTATATGTTTATTTACATTATAACACACTTAACACCATCAAAACATAACTTATATAAACATAAGGGACTAACCTTGCCAAAAAATAAGTTTTCAGAACCAAGCCCGTCGCGCTGCGCGACGGGGATACATGTGTGTCGTCGCACCACGCCACCCCTCACGATCCACAGAAAGTTTCGTCCAGCTCCATGGTTGGTCAATTGTGTGTTAGTTTTGTCTGCAACTACCTCTTAATTACACTTAACTCTTAACCCTAAACCTCAACTATAAAACCAACACCTTCCCCACTCTTTTACCACTTTACAAACACTTCAATCCTCACTAAAAGCACTCTTAAATAGCAGCAAATTCTCAGATTATAATCAGATTCAAGGCAGATTCATACAAGTTATATAAGTGAGTTCGTACTCACTTTTCTCCTGTTTTTCTTCACTACTTCTTCCTCTACAAAGCTTGGAACACCTCTAGGAGTGTTTCCACAGGTTTTCCATGGAAAACCAAGGTGGAACATCACCATTTTGAGGTCCAAACTTTCTGTTTTGGAAGAAATCTTTATAAACTTTCTTCAAACTTGTATTTTCCTAAAATAAGCTTGTGTTCTTATGCCATTATTCAAGTCCATGATTAGTGAGCCTAACCAAGGTTGTTTCACACAAATTCGGAGCTGTTAATTACCTCCAAACTTTCTGTTTTGTAAGGGTTTTTAACCCACAAGTGTTGGAACCATCCAAGCTTGTTCTTGTAACAAGACTTGTGCTTTGGTATGAGTGTGATTACTTGGAAGCCTTGGCTATCCTACTCTCAATCCACCACCTCACTTGATGATTTCCCCTTGAGAAGTATATACGTTTCCTTTCCACTTCATTCATGACCATCCGAGTTGTCCTTGTGACAACTTGTGCATTGGTGAATCTTACGAAAGAGGTTAAAGGACGGTTATCCTCCTACCTCCATGCATGACTTCTATGAAATTCCATGATAAACATGTTGGACATACTACGTACTATATAAAATATATTAAATATATACATAACCAAACCCTTGATAATAATCAAGTGATTATTTGTCATGGTAATAAGTTATATTATCTAAGGACTTAACCCTCTCGTTACGATTCTAATGGGTATCTTAACCCATGAAATCACATCAACCCATACGAGACTCATAGTGTCAAAAACAAGTGTTTAAGTCTAGATGATTACTTTCTCATATACATACTTTTGTGTACTTTAAAATTCCGAATCCAAATCCTCCGTTATCATCCGAATACTCACACACCTATGTTTCCTCATGTAGGAGAACTCGGTGTTCCATCCTCAAACAATCAACTCTTCACAGAATTACCAAGTGGAAGCTTAGAAAATCATGATTACACTTGACCCATTTTCCTTTTTATACAATTTGGGTTGTAACTTGTTAACTTACAAAATACACAAACACACACACAAACATATTTTATTCTCAGTCCGTTATACATGCTTTTGTTATGCTTAGGTTCTTGCTAGAATTCATACTTTGCTACTTGTCATTAACTTAGCTAGCCCAACTTAACATATATAGCGCTATAGGAGTAGCACGCCGCCCGTCGGGGTATTGTTAAGCTTATTATTCATAAAGGTCTAATCACTTTTGTGGCGAGGGATGCACATAATTCTCGTGGACACTCGGGTTTGACACTTAGTATTGCATGCTAGATAACCTTGTATACAATTTGCCATGTGGATTCGAGAAATTCCTTTTATACTTATGCTATGTATTTACAAACTTGTCGCCAATGCTTTTGCGTTGAACCGTTATTTTTAACATGTTATAGGTTGATGATGATGCTCATGACGAAACACGCTCAAAATACTAGATTTGCTTATTTTGTTATGTTAATCATGTTGTATTTGTCTTTCTCAATGTTGTACTTGGCATTTTTAATGTTGTACTTGAAGTTCTTGTTGTATTTGACAATCTATGGTTTTGAATGAAATCGGTTTTGAACTTAAATTATTGTCACATAATGTTATGAACTCTTTGAACAATCTCGCTCATCTCACTCCGATGTTTCCGCCATCAGTTGGGGTGTGACAGTTTGTAACAAGGTTTGACGTGTTTTTTATGATTATATAAATTTAGTTTGATGTTCTTTTGTTTTACTTGACCCGACCTGACCCGAACCGACCCGATACGAATCGATTTTTTTACTTATATACCTAGGGGCCTAAAATTTTTAAAAATGTTCCACACCTAATGGAAAAATTCTTGGGTCCGCCACTGGGCTCCTATCCACCCATCGATATTTTTTTACGCTTATTTGTTTCCTTGACAAATTAATTCCCAAATGCTGATTTTTTTTATTTAATAAAAACTCAATATTCTTAAAATTAGGTATATACTTGGGTGAGGCCGACGTTACAACTGAGTTATATATAGCATTTAAGGTTGCTGGTTTTGAAATTCGTGACTTAGGGGCTGTTTGTTTACCTCTTAATGAGGCTCTTAGTGGTTCAGACCTCTTACTGGTTCAGCACTCTTAATGAGGCTCTTAGTGGTTCAGACCTCTTACTGGTTCAGCACTTAATGTTTCAGACTGTTTGTTTCGCGAGTAGATGGCTGAATGGTTAAGTATTATACCGAGTCTGAATGGTTAAGACCTCTAATCTAAATTGGTCAGACATTTGCCTTTGAATGGTTAAGCATTATGTTGGCTCTTATTGGTTCAGACTTCTTACTGGTTCAGCACTTAGGGGCTGTTTGGCAAATTCTGAATGGTTAAGTTCTGAATCAGTAAGAGG
Source organism: Helianthus tuberosus (assembly GCA_030545235.1). NCBI lineage: Eukaryota > Viridiplantae > Streptophyta > Magnoliopsida > Asterales > Asteraceae > Helianthus > Helianthus tuberosus. Next base: position 7,891,388 of record CM060393.1, read on the forward strand.
TTTGAACCATTAAGTGCTTAACCAATAAGAGGTCTGAACCATTAAGAGCCAGTATAATGCTTAACCTTTCAGAGTCAAATGTTTGAGCAATTCAGATTAAAGGTCTTAACCATGCAGACTCAGTATAAAACTTAACCATTCAGAGCCAAATGTCTAAACCATTTAGACATCTGCTCACAAAACAAACAGTCTGAACCATTAAGGGGCTGTTTGTTTACCTCTTAATGAGGCTTTAATGGTTTAGACCTCTTACTGGTTCAGCACTTAATGGTTCTGAAGGGGTAAGGTCCCAAAAACCTCATAAAAAGGATTTGAGACCATACCACAAACTAGCTTTTCAACCTTTTTAAACCCTGTGCGGCCGCGCATTGGTCTTACAAAAGGAAGAAAGCAATCAGTAATTTATAGTCGCGCGCCCAAAGGAAAACATAAATCCTTGCGCCTTCTCCCATTTAAAGGATCAAAATCCTTTGTTCAAATACCTCCGCTTAAATATCCAGACTTGGATATTATTTTACCAAGACTTGGGATTTATTCGTCTGCGTCCACACAGCAATGTGTCACACCAGATTACAGCAGTAATCTTCTAGAAAGAAATACAATCGTGCACCACCCAGACGGTTATAGCCGTCTGGACACGTGTCATCACCACAAGCAACCCTGGAATCACAACGAAGGCATGCAATTGGAGAGTAATCTCCACTTAATCACTTTCCACGTGGCAATCCCCCAGCCATAGATCAAACCACGATCCGTGTGCATTCACATTGGATCGAGGCAACTTAACGAAGGATCAAAGAACTTAACGGAAGGAAATATAACCGCTACGGCGTTAGCATATTCCGTCATCTTTTCAATAACAGGTTTTCCCTCCCAAACTCCTGGTTATAAATATGAGAACTGTTCAGGTATAAACTCAGATCACACTCACTTCTCAAATACTTTCTCTTCTCCATTACCAATACTTATTCTCACACCGGAGTCGGGTCAAGGAGAGAACCTTCTTCTCCCCTTGGCGAGGCTAACGGTGTTCTTTTTTGCAGAATCACCGGAGAAGAAGTTCAGCTGCAACTGAATTAACCGAGAGAGAGCTACCCCTTTTATGCAGATTCAAACCCCCTAACTATCTCGGTTTCGACCATTTAGTTAGTGTTTCTTCATTGGCGCCCACCGATTCCTCAGTTTTCTAGTTTCTATCTCGTTTCGATTCAGTTCATTCCATTTTCTGTTTTTGCACATGGCAGAAAATTCGTCATCTCATCGGCAACCTGGTCCTCGACCAAACGTCGGAAACAATTTACCAGTAGAAGGGATCGTAGAAGAGGCCTCGGACGATAATGAGGTTCAATCTAATCGAGCAAATGATCCTGTTACTCCAGGAATGTTACCAGCAAATCCTGCACAATCAATTTTACCACCAGGAGAAACTCCGATATCATGGTATGTCCGGTCCCAAGGGGCATTAAACGCAGTGTACACACAGTTGTGTGCTCAAACTGCTCCCGTAACCCAATCCCGAAGGCCGGGATCTAGAGCTCATGCATCTCAGCGAGAAGAATCAACTTATGATGATACAGGCAGTTACCAGAAACAACACCATGGTGAACCACATCCTCGTCAAAGACAATCGGTTCCTGACAGGTTGGGTTCCCAACGGGACGCTCATACTGATGAATCCGATCAAACATATCGTGTGAGTGCAAACACCAGCATGTTCAACAGACTACAACCAAACTATAACAAATGCAGGCCTCGAGCGGTTTATAACCCCGAGGCAGAGCATAACTATGACTTAGTTTATCGCCCTGCTGAAGCGGCGGAAAACTCGAAGTTCATATTGGAGATAGCTCTGGCTCCATTGGAAAGGGCCAAATTACCATCTAACGTTGGGAAATTCAATGGGTTAACTGAGCCTGATGATCATCTGAGAGTATTCACCAGCGCAGGGTTGGTTGGCGGTTGGACTCTTCCGCTATGGTGTCATTTGTTTGTGCAAACACTAACCGGCCCAGCGCGAATCTGGTTTGATAACCTACCAACGGGATAGATCGAGTCGTGGAAAGATCTGCGTAGAAAGTTTTTAACACACTTCAGCCAACAAAGGCGATCAATGCGCGACACATCCGACGTCATGAATATCTGGCGCCGCGATGACGAGAATCTGGAGGATTTTATCACCAGATACAATAAAGAAGTGTTAGAGATTGGAGGTGTTAACAAACAACTAATCCGTGCTCAGTTCAAGTACGCGGTTAGATGTGACGACATGGTCAAAGTATTATCGGGAACAGAGGGCCTTCCCACGAGTTGGGAAAAGATAATGGCGGCGGCCAAGGTTTATGCGCAGACCGAGAAAAACCTTACTACAAACAGGCCACCACCACCACACAACAGGCCCGCAGACTTAAGCGCAACTGGTGAAAGAAGGTACAAAAAGTCATGGCGCGAGTCATCAGGAAGTCGTTCCTCTGAAGATGCCCGCACAACAATCAACAAGCTCTCTGCACAAAGAGAGAACAAGCACGAAAATAGGGAGAGGCAGTGGACTCCCCTAACAAAGACCCCGGCGGAGGTTCTAAGTACTGAGGACCACCAATTCAAACCTCCGATTCCGATGAAGAGTAAACGTGGTCAAGACCCGACGCAATACTGCGAATATCATAAGGATAACGGGCATACCACGAACAACTGCATATCTCTACGCACGGAAATAGAGAAGGCTCTCAAAAATGGAGAACTTATGCATTTACTCTAGAATATGCGCAAGGAGATTAAGCAGATTACACGGGGAGAAGAAAGCTCAAGCAAACGGGCTAAAACTTAAAAGACTCTATAAGTTTTCCGTAGAAAAGACACGACTTATCAAATGCGGCGGAACTATCAGGGAGTAAGTTAAGTTCCATTTAATTATCCGAAAAACTTTGTAATGCCTCTGAGCACTATCCATGAATAAAATTACAAAGTTTCTATTATTTTTGTGTTTACAAAGTGCATGCAATTTCTTTTTAGTAAGTGCAAAAACATTATGGTAGTATAACACAAAGCTCCATGCGCGGTCAGTGATCACGTCACAAACGACCATAAACTTACACATGAGCTTCATACCAACTTTATTCGCCTTACTCAAAGCAAAAGTAATTGTACTCATGCAAAATATTGTAAAGTCATGTAACAAAACAAATAGAAACATACTATTTTTAGCGTACAAATACGCCCTAAAAGAGTTTTAGACACAGCAGTGTTTTCCTTGCGCAACAGCGCACCGACAAAACAAGGATCTACATCCTACAAAAAAAAAAACAAATTGTTCAAAACAATTTCATCCTACTCTAAATCTTCACCCTCATCCGGAAAGATTTCTTTGAGTTGCGCCACGTGATCATCCGATTGCAGCGCCACATTTATCAACTCCATAACTGGAAGTTGCAAATTATTAAACTCCGTCTTCATGGAAGCAAGCGCGGCGGCAGTATTTACGCCAAAGGTAGCAGACTTGCTATCATCCCAGTTAACCTTCAGCGCGCTATTCACATGTTGGGAACATTCCGCGTAACCTTGCGCGTACCCATCTCGCCGTGCAGCAACCATCAAATTAGCAACAGTTTTATCCAGTTCTTCAGAGTTTAACACAGATTCAGCAACCTATGAAATCAAGCAAAGATAAGCATCAAAAAAGCACATATATGATTTCACAACAAGAAAGAAGAAAGAAACTTACACAAGCAATCTCGCGGTCCTTCAACCAGGCCATATCATTTTTTAAGGGTTCAAGCTCGCTTTCCACTGAAACCCGCGCCATTTCTGAATTTTCCGGCTTCTCTTCAACCTCAGTTAAACGGCGGGAGGTTTCAGTATTCTCGGAATGCGCAAGCTCCAGATCTTTCTTTAATTGTTCCTGGTCAGAAACCAAAGCAGTAAGTTCCTCTAATTCCTTATCTCTAATGGCAAGAGTAGCTAAAGCTTGTACCTCCCGTTGCTCGCTACGTTCCCTATGAGAACGCGCCTCCGCCAACATAGCTTCCATATCAGCTTTCTCTTTCTTTAATTTTTCCACCTCCGCATCTTGATTCTTCAGATTTTCAACCTCAGCCTTAAGGTTATTGATGATATTGCGGAGGTTTGCCTTCTCAGCATTATCCTTCTCGCAAATTCTCCTCCAATTTTTGCGTTCCTCAGATAAAAGAGCAGCTTCAGCTTCAGCTTTTCTTTTCCAACCAGCAACAGACCATTCCTCAGTCTTGCGCTCAGCTTCAAACTTAGCTTGTTCAGCCTCTAATTTAGCCTTCAACTGAGCCACATGTTTTTCATCTTTAGCAAACTTCCTTTGTGATGCTACAAAAGATGTCTGCTCTTTATGCATGCTATACCACTCACGCACTATACGGTGAGTAGTAGAAACATGAGAAGCAGTTTCTGCAAGATAAGACTGATAGGTCTGTTCATAAGGCTGATTTTCCTGAAATTTAATCTCGCCAGGCGGAAGTATCCCCTGTAACCAATCTTGGCATGTACGCCAATCCGAGAAGGTATCACCCTTTTTCACATTCCAAACAGGGACATGAGGATCAGAAGCATCTTTCTCCATATAAGTCCGGTAATAATATTCTCCCAGAGTCTCTTCTGGACGAATTGGAGATTGCTTGTCAACACCAACAGATGAACCTGCCTCCTCAGTTGTGACCTTCTCAGTATGCTCAGGTATAGTTTCAGAAGGTCTAGGGGGAGAAGACTGAATTTTTTCAGCAGTTTCTTTTTCCGGTGTCGGTGGATTATCAGCATCATTTACCACACCCGGTTCAACAATTTGTTCAGTCTCTGTATTAACAACAACAGGCTCCTCAGCCTCAACAACTTTCTCGACACCTTCCCCAGCCATTTCTGAAGACTCTAACGGGTCTGCAACGGCAGCGCGCGACGGGGTAGGGGGAAGTTCCTTATCAACCACAGATGATACTTCTACAGGAACAGGGGAAACAGGAACTTCTGGACAAATAAAAGTCTGTAAGAATCCTATCCGTTCAAAGAAAACAAAGAAAAACAGTACTTACCAGGAACAGATTCTGAAACAAAAGCATCAAGGTTTCCTTTTCTGGTAATTTTCTTCCTCTGCACTTTCTTGGGAGGTTGACCCTCCGCATCAGCATCACCTTGCTTTCTTTTACCAACCTTCCTATGAATCAAATGTTCGGGACTGGAATCCAGATCGATAGGCTCATTCGGGTTAGAAGGAGGAATATCAGCAGAATCCTTCGGTTCAGGCTTTGGTTCCCGCATAGTCACTACAGGAATAAGACCCTCCAAAGAGTCAGAAACCACCACATAATCACACATGGAGACAGAAGTACGGCGCGTACCTTTCTTCTCTCCAACATTTTTCGCTTTCAAAGGTTGAGTCTTAACAGTTTCACTTCTCTTCAGCGCGGAAGTGGATGTAGTTGCGCGTTTTTTCTTCTCAGGGCCCACGCCCAAATTCAACAATTCACCTACGAAAGCGCAAGAAAAAAAAATTACTCAAAGCAAAAAAGAAAGGGAAAACAGATATAAACTCACCAGCACCAGCTGCCGGTTGAACAGATAGGTCCGTATCCCGCGGAAGAACAAAATTTCTCACGATACGATGATACCAGAGCTCCTCTTCAGGCTTCTTCTTGATAGTTCCCATTCTTCCGCCCTCCCTCTTGAAGGCAACAACGTATAGAGAAACAACTACATTTGAAGAGAGAGCAGATAAAAAAAAATAAATAAATAATAATAAAAAAAAATTTTGGAAAGAGGAAAAGCCCCAAACTTACTGTGACCATCCTCGGTGTATACGGGCTTATCATCACGTTCCATCTTCCAGTTCAAACTCATGCCGGCTCCGACAAGGGCTTTTTTCTGGCAATGCAATATTGGGCACATCTTTCAGATCTTGGCACCAGTTCTCATCAACAGGAGTCTGAAGCGTTTCAATCGGAACATCGTCCTTTCCCCTTAAAATCATCTTCACCGGAATCACTCCAGCCTTGATAAAGAAGAATTTCTGTTTCCAATCATGAAAAGACTTTGGGGGTTGATGTAAAATCTTCTTTGCAGAAGCCCTCTGAACGAATGAATAAAACCCTTGGGTACAATGCATCTGATAAAAAACCCTAAATCGGGGAACGGTTGGCTCCACATGCATCGTCCGACACACGAATTCGAAATGTCGAACCCTAACCATACCAATAGGGTGAAGTTGGGAGATGTGTAGATTGTAGAATCCAAGAATTTCAAGGAAAAATCTGGTGACAGGCAAGCGAAAGTTACCGTCACAAAAGAAATCCCAAAAGAGGGTTATATACCCGGCCGGAGCATCTGCTGCTGTTTGCCCCTCTTCAGGATACAAAGCACCCCAGTTCTCCATAAACTTAAGATTCTGAATCAAACCCTCAAAAGACGCCCTAGGCCACTTCAATGGTGGAAGTTCAGTCGACATATCTTCAACAAGATCCTCTTGACGTTCTCCGGTTAACATAAGCGAAAGACGGATGGAGAATTTTCTTAAGAACAAGGAATGGGGAAAAGTTTTCAAACACAACAATGATTACACAGAGGAGGTTACCCAAACGATTATATACCCATCGCAATAAATAGCATCGGTAACCGTCACAGCACTGTTCCGGGTACCACGGTTCCCCAAGCAACAGAAAAAGCAGATGTCAGAACATACACGCGTTTACACGCGCGCGTGTAAGACACGGAGAGTAAAAAACAAATGACAATGACAGGTTGTCAAAATCAATTTACTGCACTAAGCTTCAAGTCAAAGATTTTTTTTTTTTTATATATAAAAAATCTTTACAAACTCAGCAAATTCAAAATCTTCTCATAGAAGCTTTCTTATCTTTTCGCGCCCAAAAACATTTCTCTCTCATAAGTCCAGTGCTCCACTTATTTGCATAAGTACAACACTAGACTGGGGGGACTTGAAGGGGTAAGGTCCCAAAACCTCATAAAAAGGATTTGAGACCATACCACAAACTAGCTTTTCAACCTTTTTAAACCCTGCGCGGCCGCGAATTGGTCTTACAAAAGGAAGAAAGCAATCAGTAATTTATAGTCGCGCGCCCAAAGGAAAACATAAATCCTTGCGCCTTCTCCCATTTAAAGGATCAAAATCCTTTGTTCAAATACCTCCGCTTAAATATCCAGACTTGGATATTATTTTACCAAGACTTGGGATTTATTCGTCTGCGTCCACACAGCAATGTGTCACACCATATTACAGTAGTAATCTTCTAGAAAGAAATACAATCGTGCACCACCCAGACGGTTATAACCGTCTGGACACGTGTCATCACCACAAGCAACCCTGGAATCACAACGAAGGCATGCAATTGGAGAGTAATCTCCACTTAATCACTTTCCACGTGGCAATCCCCCAGCCATAGATCAAACCACGATCCGTGTGCATTCACATCGGATCGAGGCAACTTAACGAAGGATCAAAGAACTTAACGGAAGGAAATATAACCGCTACGGCGTTAGCATATTCCGTCATCTTTTCAATAACAGGTTTTCCCTCCCAAACTCCCGGTTATAAATATGAGAACTGTTCAGGTATAAACTCAGATCACACTCACTTCTCAAATACTTTCTCTTCTCCATTACCAATACTTATTCTCACACTGGAGTCGGGTCAAGGAGAGAACCTTCTTCTCCCCTTGGCGAGGCTAACGGTGTTCTTTTTTGCAGAATCACCGGAGAAGAAGTTCAGCTGCAACTGAATTAACCGAGAGAGAGCTACCCCTTTTATGCAGATTCAAACCCCATAACTATCTCGGTTCCGACCATTTAGTTAGTGTTTCTTCAGGTTCAGACTGTTTATTTCGTGAGCAGATGTCTGAATGGTTCAGACATTTGCCTCTGAATGGTTAAGTATTATACAGAGTCTGAATGGTTAAGACCTCTAAGCTGAATTGATCAAACATTTACCTCTGAAGAGTTAAGAATTATACTGGCTCTTAGTGGTTCAGACATCTTACTGGTTCAGCACTTAACCATTCAGAAGTTGCCAAACAGCCCCTAAGTGCTGAATCAGTAAGAGGTTTGAACCATTAAGAGCCTTATTAAGAGGTAAAAAAAACAGCCCCTTAATGGTTCAGACCTCTTACTAGTTTATCACTTAACCATTCAAAAGTTGTCAAACAGCCCCTTATATGATCACCAAACCTATTTTTAGCAAACTTAATGTAACATTTTCTCTTGAGTAAAAAATAACTCATTACAAGTTGATGCAGGACGAGATTGCAATCCATGATATATCATTTAAAATGAAAGCTATAAAAGGCTGGATATGTTTTAACAAATGTTTACGTAAATTAAAATAAAAAAAATTATTATCAAATCTTAAGCTCTATCAAACATTAAAAATAAGACTATATATATAAATATTCTAAGACCATGCGTAGTGGTAAGGGTGAATAATTCCCCATCCTTGGGCGTTTTCCGCCATGTGGCAGTACAGTCAGCAAGGGGCATTATTGGGCGTTTTTCTAAAATGGGTGTAGTGGGGATGTGGGCATTATGTTAAAAGGGCATAGAGAATTAAATAAAAATAAAAAACCCAACAAAAAAAGCTATTGGCCAAAAAAGGATGATTAAATGTGATTGGCCCTTCAAATTTGCACAAAGCGTGATTTTAAAAACGCCTGGGGGCTTTTTTTGAACAATAACGACCAATAATGCCTAGGGGGTGGGGGTGAACGTGTTTGAGGATGAAAAACGCCAAAATTTGCACCAATACGCATGGTCTAATAACCGAATTACTGTCAAGTTAGCCACCACATATAACTAGAGACTTAAATAAAAGATAAACGAAATTATATATATATATATATATATATATATATATATATATATATATATATAGGGATCAGTTAATGAAAACCATCCCCAGTTGTGAGAACCGTGAGAACTCCTCTCCACCAATCAGAATATGACACATATACACTATTATTTTAAAACCTAAAGTTATTTTGGTAATTTAGTAAAATCCAAGGTTTTTAAAACCGGACCGGTCCGACCGGGATCCGGAAACAACACCGGGCCGGTTCAGTCCTATAACCCGTTTCAACAATGAACCGGAGGTCGGGCCGGGAGCCGGGCGGTCGAGCCGACGGGTCGTCACGTAAGGGTCTGGCCGGTTATTATGGAGGTTTGGATTCATAGCAAATAAGAAGACAAATGTTACGAAATTTGACCTGAAAGAGATTCAGATGGTTGGCACTATATCCGTTTTTAAGGTTCCGGTCGTGAACCCGGTTACCCGGAAAGGAATCGACAAGCAGATTTGGTGATGCATGTTGACCGATCTACTTCAACAGTGGGTTATCGGTCATCATCTTTGGTCTCAAGAACTACCACCGTAGACGGCTGTTTCCGTCGCCAAAAAAGGAGAGGTGTGTGGGTGTGTTTGTGGTGATGGTGGTGTTAAGAAAAGAGAAGTACAGAACTACGTGTGTGAGAAGGTGTGTGGGTGTGTTTTGTACTTTTGTGGTGATGTTGGTGTATCTTCACTTTTTAAATCCATCCTTCTATTTTAATTGTAAATCACTCCTGCTATTTTAAATATATTACACAAACAATTCCTAAATTATTTTGATAAAAAAATCCTGAATCTTTCAAATGACCACAAAACAAAAGAATAAGTAAAATGGTATTGAAATTTATATTTACACGTAACTCGGGTCTTAAATCCGGTCGGACCGGTCCAACCTTTGACCCCCTAAGGTGACCAGGTCGACTTTCGGTCCAGTCCTGAAAACATTGGTAAAATCTTCTCTCTTCATTAAAATCTTTACTCTCTCCTTCTCTCCATCACTTTTCAAAACCCAGAAGTCTGTTTTCTCTCTCTCCTTCTTCAAAACCAGATCTCCCCAGAGTTTTTTCCCAAAAGAGGATTGGTGGAAAGGTTATTTACCAAAATATGTGATTTGAAAAATAATTACTAAAATGGGTGTGTTTCTATATTTCTTTATTTTTAACTAATATGTTATAGTTCTTCTATTTTTATTTAATCAACCTATCACATTTGTGAAAAAGTGAGAATAAAGGGGAGTGATACTGTTAGGTGGGAAAATGGGAAAAAGGAAGTCCTAATCTACTGACACGTGACCCAAATAACTTTCATTTATATATATATATATAGGGATCGGTTCAAATAAAAACTATTCCTAGTTACGAAAACCACAAGAACTCATCTCCATCGATCAAAATGTAAGACACTAGGTGAGAACCCCGTGTATTACACGGGCTGAATAAATGTAAATTTATATACTAAATAGTAAAAAATGTATATTTAAAAACCTCGTTTATTAGATGGATTAAATAAATGTAATTTTATATATTAAATAATAAAAAAGTTATGTCTTTAAGAACCACGTATGTTGTTGTACTGATTGAATAAATATAATTTTATACCTCAAATAATAAAAAATTACTAAATAATAAAAAAATATCTTGAAAAACCCCGTGTATTGTACGGGTTGAATAAATCTAATTTTATATACCAAATAATAAAAAAAAATATCTTTTAAAAACCACGTGTATTATACGGGTTGAATAAATGTAATTGATATAGTAAATAATCAAAAAGTTATATCTTCAATAAATGTAATTTTGTATAGTAAATAATCGAAAAACTATATCTTAAAAAAAAACCCGTGTATTTCACGGGTTAACTTCTGAGTAATTTTAGATTTTGATTAATATTTAATGGTATATTTTCTAAATAATTTATTTAATAGTATCTATATCTTAAATAATAATATAATCTAGTATGACTCTTTTTATCATGAGTAACGTTTATATAATCTATTATGACTCTTTTTATCATCAGTAACGTGTTTATGTTTATAATCATATTTGTTAACCATTTAAAATTAAAAGGATATCTCTTTTATCTCTCTCAATTATCTATAATCCATACTATATAATAAAAGAAACCAATAAAGACCATCATTAAGAAATTACGGATAAAGTTTCATTATTCTAGACCATCATTAAATTTAATATATATTTCAAACATTTAAGAAATTACGGATAAAGTTTCATAAAATATTAAATTTTAAAGTTATATAATTTAATAATTACCGATAATTTATACTTATCTGATTAATTTAAATATTAGATTTAATTACTGTTTTCGTCCCTGTGGGTTGTCAAAAATCACTATTTCAGTCCATTAGTTTAAAAATTACGATTTCAGTCCCTAAGGTTTCACTTTCGTAACCATTTCAGTCCCCGTGGTTTCACTTTCGTAACCATTTCAATCCATTTATTCTGTTAGTACAGGGACTGAAATGGTTACAAGGTGGACTTAAATGGTTACGAAAGTGAAACCACATGGACTGAAATCGTAATTTTTAAACAAATGGACTGAAATAGTATTTTTGACAAACCACATAGATGAAAACAATAATTAACTCTAAATATTATTCTATAGCTATAAGTTTTTTGATTTGGCTAATTGCTATATCCATAATCTGGACATTTCAACATTTTTTAGAATTGATAAATTAAGACCACTATTATTTAAATAAAACTGGTTATTAAATGTATGTTCACATGACTGCTAAAACTCGTGAGAAAGTCGATGATAAAGGTGGTTTTCTAATCCATGGTTCAAATGCTTTCATATTTGTAAACTTGACAAACATCACACGTTTTGATCATACATGACACAAAATTTTGTTTGGATATCAGAAACGCGTCTTAAAAATATTGTTTTCTAATTGTTAAATCTTAGTTATTAACTATTTGATTTTTATTTACTTAACCCGTGTAATACACGGGGTTATAACCTAGTTATGTATAAGAGATTAATGTCTTAAACTAAATAATATTATATAGGAGATTATTTATAATTAATTATAAGATATTAAAACTAAATGATAATTATCCATAGAATACATGGCCTAATATGATGACAAGTGTCCCAAACATGGTTTCTTTTATAATCTACTAAATAATAAATAACTAGAATTACGACCCGCCGTTCTCCGATGATGACGAAGATGATGTTCTCTCTCTCTCATCTCGCGCCGGATTGTTCGAGGTGAAATGCTAAAGCAAGCGCGAAATCACTGCTTCGGCTTTTGAGGGATTGTTCGAGTGATTTCAGAAGTGAAAGATTGAAGAATGTGGTGTTGGAACAGGTTATGGGTGAGATTGATAGAGGTGAAATGAGGGAAATTGAAGTTGGAATGGTGGAGGAGATGATTGCCAGGCTTAACATGTGAATCTTTCACTAGAAACAGAGGTTTTTTTTTCACTTTGTTTGTGAATCTTTCAATAGAAACAGAGAATGTGCTTATGCTTTATAGTTTCGAAGATTTGTGGTTGAGTTAAATGGGAACGGTTTGCAGCAGACTATCCCGGTTGTGCCGGTGGTGCCGGGGTTTGGTGGCGGTGGTCCCGGTGGTCTTTTGTTCCATCCCGGTGGTGCCGGTGGATCTCACCACTCTAATGGTAATAATGGATTTTACAAGTATAGAGCAGGAAGGTATATGTTTTATCCGTTTTCGTAGTTAGTTTCGTTCGAGCATATTTTCTGAATTAGGAATGTAATCTAGTATCTTGTGATGTTAATTACAAGTAACTGGCACTAAACACGCGTAACCAAGGGCGTGTGCGTAACTGGCGTCAGTTACTCGTGCAAAGTCGGTTTCGTGTCGAGCACTGCGTTAAGCGCCTACCGCATGTCCAAGCTCTGGTACGCATAACTACAGTAAAAGCGCATAACAGACGCGGCACGCGTAATTGACACCTGAACGCGCGTAACCGATGCCGTTACACGCAGAGCGGTAGGTTAAGTGCGTGCTGGGGCCTAGTAACGTGGCGCTAGACGTGCGTTTCCCGATCCTGGTACATGTAACCGGCTCTGAAAGTGTAACCGGCATTTTAACATACGTAAACTGAGGCATGATCGCGCGTAACTGGTGCTGAAAACCAGGAAGTCAGAACTTATAATTTGGTTGAATTGAAGCTTTTTGTGTAGGCTATGATGATTTAAACTTATATACCATCAAACTCTGAAAGCTTCAAGCTATTTTGATGAATTTCAACATTACACTGAGCCTATGCTTACGATTTAAACAATTCTTTTTTAATTGAATTAACTTGTCTATAATTCCTTATTTGATTTGATTTTGAGTCGTTGTAATGCAACAAATTAGACTCTCTGATATGCTTTGACCCATTTCACCACGATCACCCGACTCCTTTTTCTAACAACCCCCCAAATTGGTCCTCATTCCCCACCGGTGACGATCGCCTAATACGACCCTAAAGGTCCAGTACATGCTGACTTTTGACATGTCCGTCACTCTGCCACAGTCTTAACTTCACAAACACCGCAACATCCACCGCCGAGGATTTGGAGACCTACGAATTCCTATTATGATCCTGTTCGTCATGGCAGTTATTATCAAACCCTTTGTTCATACTCGATATCAAGTCCCAATCAAATATATCAAACAAACATAAAATTATGGCTAACTCCCACAATATTATCAGATCAAAAAAACTACTAAAAAATTTTATTCTTACAAATCCCTACCCAATACGCGGTATATTTATACAATAACTAGGATTGTCCACACAATTATCCTAAAGACATCCAAACCTAATTGGTTTAGGATGCTAGATAATTATCTTATCAATTAACCAGGACATGATAATTTATATACTATCAATTTAAAACAATCTTAGGCATCATTGTTTGTAAATTGTGCTATATATTGTATCTGTTATTTTTTCTTGTACACTTGGCTATATTTAGTCATTTGTTTATTCAGGCGAATTAGATCACTAAGCTTTTTTAGATATTTAGTCATTTGTTTATTTGGAGTTTTGTGCTTGAATTCAGACTTGATCCTTTGATTCGGTAAATGACATGATAGATGGTTTGCATGACTGTTTTCCAACTCATCAATAGCAGGGCTTCGACTATTGATCGGTTTGTGTGCCCAGTGAATTTCTCCTCCGATTTGCCTTTCTCGGTGTCAAGGTTTTCATCTCCTCTGTTGTTTCTTTTGGTAACTTATCAGTGCATGTGCTTTTATTGATGATTGTGATTTGGATGATTGTTATGAAATTTGTTGTTCTTGATGTTGTTACATGAACTGGAAATAGAAGATAAGAATGTGTCTTCAGTCATATCATTCCTCCTTTTGAATCAAATAATTCAATAGACTGTTTTTTGTTACATGACAGAAAAGTTAAACAAAAGTTAAATGAAAAGTGGCTGAAATTGTGGCAGAAAGAAAAGGCCTTACGTCTAGAGATGAGCTCGGTACCATCCGGTACCGAAAGAACCGGTACCGAAAATCCCCAAAAGTGGGTACCGGTACCGAATATACCCGGTTCGGTACGGTACCGATATTTGAGGGTAAAAACCGGTAAATACCGGTACCGAACCGGTACCGAAAAAGCTAAAAGTCAGTACCAAATCGGTTCCGAAAAAGTACCCGGTTTGGTAAATTCGGTACCAGTATCGGTAACGATTTGCTCATCCCTACTTACGTCTTATATGAAGTAGAACTTGGACGTTTAAACTATGTACTGATGTGGAAAATTTGGAATTGGAGGAGTATTTCAAGAGACTAAATCACTTGTTGGAAAATTTGGAATTGGAGGGGTATATGCAGAGACTAAATTACATGGAGGAAACGCTGGTCATAATTTATGTATTATAAGAGGGGGTAAATCACTGTATTATTGACTCCCCTCTTGTCTTGAGAAAGGCCCCTAATCTCTACAAATAAAGGAATAAATTCGAAGCATGTGAAGAAGATGAGCGACGAGCCAACGGCGATTAGCGGTACAACAGCGGAATCAAGCGACGATAGTGGTTTCAATGCCTAATCAGGTCTTGATAACGTTTTTTCTAGCCGGCGTCATGGTTTTCATCTCTTCTGTTGATCAACAGTTTTTCGGCCTAATTTTTATTGTAAAATTGAAGTTTATTTTGTTATAGTGTGATGGTGATGAACTGTAATGAGGAACGGGTATTGGGACTAATTTTCTTGGTTCTCGGGTTAAGTGGGATAGTATAAGTGTTTTACTCACCCAATATTACCAGACTTTTTTTTTATTATGATTATGAAATGTATGTGGTATGCTATCTGTTTCATTTGTTTGTTATGAGAATAATTGTAGATTCCTAAGTAGCTTTTTTTATTGCATCCAAACTAGGGGTTACATTTAGCTGCTAAACTACAATGAGCTGAACTTATTAATTCCACTTCTTTATTTAAAAATCTTGGTTGACAACTAAACCCTGCCGTGTTCGTTCGTATATATTGCGTCGTAATTTGTAAGCCCTAGCCGCATCGCGACGGATGCTTCATCTAGTGACAATTAATTATTAAATCACAAACACATTTAATAATCTGGACAGTCCACACCTTGAAACACTCCTTAAGTCTTGCACATCAAATCGGTTTCATTGTTCGGAATTCCCAACACGGATACATATTGAGATTTCATGTTTCTAAAGTCAGTATCGAAATCAGGTCTCATATCTTTTGATTATATTATTCTAACATCTGGTTTCCTATAGATATATAGATATTTTGATTTTATTGATTCTAACAACTGGTTTCAATGTTTCATACTATTAAATTAAGCTATTATATTTCATCATCAAAAATTCTTACTTTAAACATAGTGGGTAGGTGACAATATAGTCGGTCGGAAATTAGTGCAACTAGTTGATTTTCAGCCCTCGCGTTGCGGCGGGGACCCAATGTCTGCAAAACACGTGTCAACAATGGCAAGCAGATACCGAATATCAAAACATAAATAAAAATGACGTGGTAAGGATAGTCACTCCGTCCAAAAAAAGGATTTTAAATAACCTAATATATAATAATAGGACCCACACGTCCTACACGTTGGAAATTCGGGTGTTTCCAGTTCAGTTATTACGGTGCTAACACGTTAAAATATGGATGAGCTCGATACCGGTAACGGAACCGAAAGTACCGATCCGGAAAATCATCGAAATTAGGTATCGGCACCGAAAATGCTCGGTACAATACGGTATGGTATTTTAAGGTAAAAATCAATAAATACAGGTATGGTGCTAGACCGGTGTCGAACCGAAAGTAACGATTCTGAAAACGCCAAAAGCTGGGTACCAAATTGGTATCGAAAATGATTTGGTATAGTAAATTTGGTACCGATACGATACCGGTTTGATTAGAAGATTTGATACGATTTGCTCATTAATAATCTAGATATCCAAGTTAATTTTACATGCTACAATTCATTCAATCATTCATTACAGAAAAAGAAAAAAAAAAGAAAGCAAAATAAGTTGTTGTGTATATAAAACCTCATTCAAACGAAATAAAGTTTACTTGCTATGTGTATGAAAAAATAATCTAAACGGTGCAATTACTTGCATTGCTACAGGATTTGATGAGCTCGGTACCAACCGGTACCGAAAATACCGTTACCCAAATCCTTAAAAGTGGGTACCGGTACCGAATATAACTGGTACGGTACGGTTCGGTACCGGTCGGTACTGATACGGCATCGGTATTTGAGGGTAAAAACCAGTGAATACTGGTGCCGAAACGGTACCGAAAATACACCCGGTTTGATAAATTTGGTATCAGTACCAATAACTTATACCATTTTAATTTTAATATATAGGGCAATTGCTCATCCTTAATGATATTACTATTCATTGCATTCAAATTTTAATATATAGGACAATGTGGATTCAGTAACACTTTAATTCTTACTTTTTAAACTTTGATTAACATTACATATTATAAATTAGAAATATTTTGTGCTTCATAGAATCTACTCCAAGTATAGGGAGTCTCTCAAAAAAAAAAAAAAAAAAAAGATTTTTCACTACGCTACTAGAAAAGTTGTATTTTGTTACGGAAATTTCCAACGCAAAAAAGTGCGTTGCAAATTCCAACACATTTGCAACACATTTTTAATGAAAAAAAAAACCCTAATTATTGAAACAAATTTGTAACACAATAACTACACAAACAAAAAAAAATGCATTTTTCGTTGGAAATGCGTAACAAAATTTACAACCCATTTGTAACGAAACTTTATATATACAAATAAAAAAAAACCACTTTCAGAGCATTCACATCCAAAGAACCATTCACATCCAAAGAACCAAATTCTGTGTGTGGTGTTTTAAAAATATAAAAAGTATAAAAAGTGGTTGTGAGTGAAGGAGAGAGAAAATGTTACTGTTCATTTGTATATTTGGGGGGACATTGTTCACCGTCTATAATTTTTTAATATATTTTGAATGTGGTTGTGAGTGAAAGAGAGAGAAAATGTAACGATAAATGTATAAAAAATATTATTTAACTAAAAATGATTGAGAAAATATAATGTTTTTTAATGTAATTTAGTATGAAAATATACCACTTTCAACCTATTATACATATACCCCTGATTGTTCAACTATTTACACTTTACCATCACCTATTAACCTTTCAACCCCAATATATACACACAGCTCTAACGACGACACACACAGACTATCATTTCCTGATCCAACTGGATTCGGATCCACAATCAAACCCCCTGATTCTACTCCGACACTTATCTCTCCGTCGGATCTGATCTCCGTCTACCGGATATGGCGTTGTCCGGCATGAGAGGTCTCTCCGTCTTCATCTCCGAAATCCGTAACTGCCAGAACAAAGAACAAGAGCGTCTTCGTGTTGATAAAGAGCTCGGCAATATCCGCACTCGTTTCAAAAACGAAAAGGTTACTTTCCTCTTTTATATATAAGTATTTGAATACTTTTATTTTTGATATATGCATTTTGCACAGTGGCTAGTGTAACTGAAATTGTGAATTAGTTTAGGTTAAATGTTAAGCCAAGTGAATTTTGCAAGTTAGGTTAGGTTTAGGTTGATTGAGGGAAATTTTGCAAGGGGATCGTTTGTAATTGAACTCAATTGACCTAAAAAGGTTCAGTCAACGTAGCTGAGAGATTCAGAATGCTTAATTGTGAATAGAAATAGTGTGTATGTGAGATGAGGATATTTGAAATAAGATTGTTGATCAGTGTGAATAGAAATAGTGTGTATGTGAGAGATGAGGATATTTGAAATAAGATAGTTGATTAGTGTGACATGAATTGAAATTTGAAAATAAGTTGTGTTTACATAGCTGAGATGATTTAGTCATGTTTACGGCACTCTTTTGGATGCATTAAGATCTGGGAGGTGTAGAACCACTCTTTACATCTCTCACTGGATATATGCAGTTAATATCCGCCGGTTTTCTGGTGAGAATGATATTGGTGCAAAATATCGGTCAGAATATCGCTACCGGTATTATCTAATGAGTTAATGTGATACAAATATGCTAGTTTATGGACCTTTAAGGAACCCATACTGTGCCTACACGTCATCTAATGAGTTAATGCGTGACAATGCTTTTGAAAGTATGTTCTGTGTATAGAGGCAACCCTTGATAGTATCTAATGCAACTTTATTAATATGGTAATCTGCAGTGCTTCAATGTGTGAGACAGTATACGGGTCATAGTTTGGAGCAATGCAAAGGTATCATGCTACCAACTGCACTAGTGCAGTCAATAACAGTGCAGTTGGTGGCTCATTAGGCAGAGATATGTCTCGAGCGGAGTCATCTGCACTTCCAGCTAACTTTCAATCAAATAGGTATTCAACATATATGCAATATTCATAAAGTGTATATGTTGTATATATGTATCTTTTGTTTACATCTGTTTTCAAAGTGTAT
Source organism: Helianthus tuberosus (assembly GCA_030545235.1). NCBI lineage: Eukaryota > Viridiplantae > Streptophyta > Magnoliopsida > Asterales > Asteraceae > Helianthus > Helianthus tuberosus. The sequence continues at coordinate 7,910,174 of CM060393.1, forward strand.
TTTCTTTATGTGGGAAGCAAGCGACTTAATTTTGCTTTGTTTTCTGTTTTTATTTTTCAGACGCCCTTCACAACTCGCACCATACAAATTGAGGTGTGAGAAAGATCCCCTGAATTCAAGGTAGTTTCGATGTCCATTCATTTCTGCAATGTGTATCTTAGCAAGTACTTTCACAAGATTTATATGTTATTTTGATATTAATAGCGGGTGTTTTATCGAACTCGTTTTGCATACTATTAAATTGTTTTTGAATTTTGATTTATTATCTTTGTGTTTTTAGGCTTCCACCACCCGACTTTCACCTGCCAACTACAAATTGCCCCGAGGAGACACTTACAAAGGACTATGTGCTTGCTGGATACAGAGAGGCAGTTGAAGGACTTGAGGTATGCTGTAAAAACTGTTAATTTAGTTTTAACTCATATTAACTAATCTCTATAGTTATTTGCAACTATTTTGTACGTTAATTTTACAGGAGTCCAGAGAGATATCTTTATCACAGATTTCAACTTTCACCACCAAGCCCGTTATTCTAAAGTGCAAAGAGGTAAACGTTTTATAATTTTGATGCCTTTCAGTTATCACATTACTCTGACCTGAGACATTAATCACATTATGATATTCTGTAGGCAATCAGAAAATATCACAGAGCAATTAATGAATCTCGTGCTAAAAAACGCAAGGTATTAAATATTGATTATGCTTCCATCTATGATATATATCATTATATTGCAATCTATATATAATGTAACTACTTTAGCCAGTATGTATTGATATTAAATGTTAAGTTGAATGCTTCAAGTATATTTACGTATGCAGGCTGGTCAAGTTTATGGAGTCCCTCTTACCGCTAATTTGTTGAGTAAGGCGTATTCCCAGAACAGAAAGCCAGTGGTGCAGATTTTCGGAAGAAATGGATTGAGGTTTGTCTTTCAGTTTTAGTTTAAAGTATAACCGTTTTGATATTTTACAAAACTCTTTGATTGTACACTAATAAAAGCTTATGTTTATGATATTTTACAGGGTTTGTCGCAACAACATAAGCGTTTGCGGTCATTGGCGGATCATGTTCCTCATGGATATAGAAAGAAAGCACTTTTCGATGTTCTTATCAGAAACAATGTACCACTACTAAGAGCAACTTGGTTTATCAAAGTGACATATCTTAATCAGGTACTTGTTATTACTTATGTACCATTATTTTGTCATTTATATTTATTTGTTATTGGAATGTAGCTGATCATGAATTCATGATTTTATTTGCAGGTTCGACCTGGTTCTTCTAGTACATCGTAAGGGTCACCGGATAGAACTCGGTTTATTTGAGAAAGTCATGCGCGCCCTTGGTGGGTGGAACTAGGGGTGCAAACGAGCCAAGCCAAGCCAAGCCCGAGCTCGATTAACTTATGAGAGCTCGAGCTCGGCTCGTTTGTAGTTTCTTAAGCTACTTGGCTTGGCTCGTTTACTGTACAACTTTAAATAAGGGACAAATGTCATTAAATATTAATAAAACTAATATTACACTAAAGCTCAATAAGGCTCGACGAGCTTTACATGCCAGGCTCGAGCTCGGGCTCCATAAATAAACCAGCTTTGTTTTAGGCTCAAGCTCGGCTCGATCTCGATAAGGCTTCAGGCTCCTTTCGATCTTTTTCTCGAGCCTAAACGTTCTGATTACATCAAGATGTTTGTTCTTGATGAGGCTGATGAAATGCTTTCAATGGGGTTCAAGGATCCGGTATGTATGGTCAAATTACATTTTACTAGTCAGTGTCTAACAAGGATCCGGAAAAAATCAAAAAACTTCTAAAAAATCATAAAAATTACAAAAAATCCAAAAAACTCTAAAAAATCAAAAAAATTCTAAAAAATCATAATAATTCTAAAAAATCCAAAAAATTATAAAAAATAAAAAAAATAAAAAAAATTCTAAAAAATCATAAAAATTCTAAAAAATCATAAAAATTCTAAAAAATCCAAAAAATTATAAAAAATCAAAAAGATTCTAAAAAATCAAAAAATTCCAAAAAATTCTAAAAAAGCAAAAAAAATCATAAATATCAAAAAAAAAATTAAAAATAAAAAAAAATTTCTAAAAAATCATAAAAATCTAAAAAAAAAGAAAATCATAAAAAATTATAAAAATCCTATTTTTATTTTTTAGAAATTTTTTTATTTTCTTTATTTTTTTGGATTTTTAGAATTTTTTGGATTTTTTCGAATTTTTATGATTTTTTCAACTTTTTTTTATTTTTTAGAATTTTTATGGTTTTTTTCAAATTTTTTGATTTTTTATGATCTTTTTGGTTTTTTAGAATTTTTTGCTTTTTTATAGTTTTTTTTTATTTTTTAGAAATGGGGTTTTTTAATTTTTAGATTTTTTCAGAATTTTTTGTATTTTTTAGAATTTCCATGATTTTTTAGATTTTTTTTATTAATTAGATCTTTGTTTTTTTTTTTGGATTTTTTATGATTTTTTTAGATTTTTAGATTTTTTTAGATTTTTTTATATTTTTTAGAATTTGTATGATTTTTTTGAATTTTTATATTTTTTTGATTATGGAGAAATTTTTTAGATTTTTTCTATTTTTTGATTTTTTAGAATTTTTGGATTTTTTAGAATTTTTATGATTTTTTGGCATTTTTTTTTGTTTTTTAGATTTTTTAGGATTTTTTTTTGTTTTTTAGAATTTTTTGATTTTCTAGAATTTTTTAGATTTTTTTTGGAGTTTTTATAATTTTTATGATTTTTTATGATTTTTTTGATTTTTTATATTTTTTTTGGATTTTTTAGATTTTTTAGATTTTTCAGATTTTTTAGAAATTTTTATGATTTTTTGGATTTTTTTTTATTTTTTACAATTTTTTTGTTTTATATTATTTTTAAAATTTTTATTATTTTTAAACGAAGAACGATGGGAGAGTACTACGGGAGATATCTTTTTTTTTTAAGGGTGACTTTCAATATGTACATGGACCATTGGTCACCGGGTTCCCGTCTAGGACGGTTACCCGTTAGCCCAGCTTTCGCAGACGTGATGTTCTATCGGGCCCCGGCTGCCGCTCTGACTGACCTTCGCCCGGAAACCATACTGCCCCCACACCCGGAAACCATACTACGGGAGATATCTACAAGTAGTAATTAGTTTAGTGATTTTATCTTATACCCATCCTGACTTACTCTTTTTTTTTATCCACCACTTCATAACCCATCCAACCTAGTGACTAATTTTGTTTGACCCATCTTAACCCATCTTAAAATTTAAAATACCCATATCAACCCAAAATAGAATGAATGGGCTTGTTTTGCCAGGTCTAGTTGCAGGTAAACTCCAAGATTTTGTTTCTAGCATCGTCAACAACTATTACTCGGCCTCAGTTTCAACATAATTAGGCCCATATTTTGTTACCATTTCCAGTTTGCTTTTGCTTCTTCAACATTATTTTAGTCTAAAAAAGTTGTAATAATTTTTTCTTTATTATCTCACAAGACTTCACATTCTATACTTTGTTCATTACTCGGTTTCATATCGTTTTTGTTGGTTGTTGCTCCCCTTTATGCATAGTATCGTATGTGTAAGCAACAAAGGTATGTTATTTATAGAGGAGGATACAAGACGGGTTGAGTTAAGAGTTGAAACGACATGTTTATACAGGCCAAAATGGGGTTTGTTCTCCACACTTTTTTTTTGTATTTTTCTATGTTTTTTTTTCAATTATTGTATTGACTGTGATACAAAAACATTATTGTTAGAATAAGATTGAATCACTTATAAGAAAATACAAATCAAATCAACTGGTCGGTGATAAAAGGGGCTTGTGATACCGGACATATATCCGGCACCTACCAGCCTATCCATATTTTTATGGGGTTGTAATAATGGTGGGGTGTGTTTTTGGACTTTGGTGAACTGTTTTGCTTGTATGTATATTTTGGTTCTCCAGCTTAGCTAGCTTCTTGCTCGCCGGATCCTGGTGGAATGAATGCAGCATCATCCGTGATCCTGCTTGAATCAGAAGACCATGAAACCGGTATCAAATTCAAATCAGTTATTCTCTTCTTAATAGCAACCATGAAATCGTAGCGAATTGGCTTTTGATTTAACCGATTATAGTCGCTAATAATCCCAATTGTTTATTCATTGTTCTTGCTAACTTTATTTCCTCCCCTTTTCAAGAAAATTCTTCAAATCATCAAATTTTCCATACCGTGATGTAACAAAAACAAACCGTTAGCTAAATGGGTTAGCATATCCGAATCAAAGTTTTGTCAATTAAAGAAACCTTTCCGGGTTCTTGGGTTGGGGATTGCGACTTGCGAGTCAGTACTCGTGCATGATCCAATCGGTTCGTGACCCATGTGGGGGTTTCCTTTGCAAAACACGAGTGTTTTCTTCGTTCCCCCAGCTTGATTGTTTTCAAAACTAACAATTTGCTCATTTAATTTGGTTGCTTTCCAATACCCCCATAAAGTAGCCTGATTCGTTCAGTTCTCATTCTGGTATTTGATTTCTTTTGTGCTCGTGATACCCGAAAAATATCAGAGCCCTACCACCCACTGATATTTTCTTAGGTAACTTTTTTCTCTAAATAATCAATACCCAAAAATATCCAAAACCGAAACGGTTGTAGCAATAATCAATTCCAGCCATTAAAACGAGAAATGAGAACCGGTTCAATAACCGAAACCAGTTATTAAAAATAACCGATTTGTGTACCTCTACCTATATATATATATATATATATATATATATATATATATATATATATATATATATATGGGAAGGTTAAAATGAGAACCACCTCGAGTTGTAAGAACCAGTGAGAACCACCCCCGCGGGGGGCCGTTGACCACGAAATTTTTTTTACACCTAGATCCGTATATTTTAACACCGGGGGTAAATTTTGGGTTCAAACGGCGCGCCCGAGGGGGTAGTTTTTTACGCCCAAAGTTTGGGTTTTTTTAATTTTTCTTTTTTTTTTTACCAAACTTTGGGCGTAAAAAACTACCCCCTCGGGCGCGCCGTTTGAACCGAAAATTTAAACCCCCCACTAAAATATACGGATCTAGGTGTAAAAAAAATTTCGTCGCCGACGGCCCCCCGCGGGGGTGGTTCTCGTGGTTCTTACAACTCGTGGTGGTTCTCATTTTAACCTTTCCCTATATATATATATATATATATATATATATATATATATATATATATATATATATATGTGTGTGTTTTATAAACCTTGACTATCAATTTTTTCCCTAAAAGTTCTATGGATATATAGCCTCAAATCAATCCCAAGAAACAATCCAATAACGTGGACTTACAGCCCACTTAGAATACATTCAAGGCCCAATAATCGTTTAGCATCCTTTCTTCCATTTCACAGCTTTTAATTCGGTCGATATTTCTTTCATTTAATATGCGATAAGCAGCTACTTCATGATATTCGATTTTTCATATCTTTATATACAGCAGTTTCTTTTCCCCCTTTTTTTAACAAAGTCTTGTAGTTTCATGCAAACCAGATGTATGATGAAATGCCTCAATGAACAATCTCACTTATTATGCTCCTATTCAACTTTAGTTTGTCTTCAACCCTTATTTTTAAGGAAAATTGGTTTTTAATAAACCAACCTTTGCCCCATTGGTAATTAATAATCCTACCTACAGAATTGGTAATTAATAATCCTACGTTTCAATATGTTGGTACTCAATAGACCTCCGTTAGTTTTTTTTAACTGAAGTTAGTTTTTAAGTTTTATTTGTTACACAAACAGTCCCTTTAGTTATAATTTACTAGTTTTAAGTTTTATTTATTACACAAACAGTCCCTGTAGTTATAAAAAAAATCATAAAAATAAAAAAAAATCAAAAAAATCAAAAAAATTCAAAAAAATCATAAAAATTCTAAAAAAATCAAAAAAATTCTAAAAAAATCAAAAAAATTCAAAAAAATCATAAAAATTCAAAAAAATCATAAAAATTCAAAAAATTCAAAAAATTCAAAAAATTCAAAAAAAGCAAACGTTTCGACGCGCACAGTTTCGAACCGTACCACCACCACCACCACCGCCACCACCGCCACCACCGCCACCACCACCGCACCGCCGCCACCACCGCCACCGCCACCACCGCCACCACCGCCACCACCACCACCGCCACCACCACCACCACCACCACCGCACCGCCGCCACCACCACCACCACCGCCACCACCACAGCACCGCCACCACCACCACCGTTTTTGAAACGGTCCGGGTCGAAACGGTACGCGTCGAAACGGTACGGGTCGAAACGGTACGGGTCGAAACGGTACGGGTCGAAACGGTCCGGGTCGAAAACGGTCCGGGTCGAAAACGGTTCGGGTCAAAACGGTACGCGTCGAAACGGTACGGGTTGAAACGGTACGGGTCGAAACGGTCCGGGTCGAAACGTTTGCTTTTTTTGAATTTTTTGAATTTTTATGACTTTTTATGATTTTTTATGATTTTTTTGATTTTTTTTGAATTTTTATGATTTTTTTGAATTTTTTTGATTTTTTTAGAATTTTTTTGATTTTTTTAGAATTTTTATGATGTTTTTGAATTTTTTTGATTTTTTAGATTTTTTTTATTTTAATGATTTTTTTTATAACTACAGGGACTGTTTGTGTAATAAATAAAACTTAAAACTAGTAAATTATAACTACAGGGACTGTTTGTGTAACAAATAAAACTTAAAAACTAACTTCAGTTAAAAAAAACTAACGGAGGTCTATTGAGTACCAACATATTGAAACGTAGGATTATTAATTACCAATTCTGTAGGTAGGATTATTAATTACCAATGGGGCAAAGGTTGGTTTATTAAAAACCAATTTTCCTATTTTTAATAGGTGTATATGTAGCTGTTGTGATTATATTTTCGTGTTTTATTATGTCTAATCGATTCATATTCAAATTCATTTCTATGTTAACGTTATATGCTTTGTGAATTAAGAACCACAAAGGTTGATGACCTTGACCACAAAGGTTGCCAGACCTCCCATCAAGCATAGCTATTCTCAAAGCACATGAGTGTCACTCACTTGAAATTGTAAGAGATTTATCAGACTATAAATGGTTGTGGGAAGTCTCACTTTGGAGGAGAGTGAATAAGAGTGTACTACTTTCTATGCTTGAGGTATAGCTCTTATCTTGTTTTTCACTTTCAATTTTTTTAACTTAGAAGATAATAATTATATTCATCATAATTGGAATGAAAACGTGGTAGGGAAATGCAACTGAAGATCGCTTTACGAGTTTCATAAGTCCCGTTGTTGAACCATCATTTTTACAAATTCTGTCACATTGCAACTTCCACACAAATGGTACAGTGAGTTTAGTGGATTTTTATTATCATTACGAGCTCGTAATTGCTTTTTCGGGATGTATAACATAGTTATTAAGCAGGAGATGTCCACGGATCAATCTGAGAAGTTTGATAACGATTGTAGGGAACCATTTAACTTTAAGTATGAAATGGTGGGTTATGTACCCTTTAGTTCATTGAGGCACATCCCATGGTTCAATCCTACATACACTAAAAATATTTCATTTCAGACTCATGGCGGTGGTCTTAATGTAGAACTTGCTCGTGGTAAAAGTAAAATAGGTGATTTAAACGAACTCCCAATCAATTACTTAGAATGTTGGGATGAAGAATATGAAGATACAAAGACATTTGTGATAATATATGATTCAAAGTCCACTGAAATTCAGATTTCATGGCGTCATTAATCGTTGACACCGACATTAATGTTGCAGGTAAACTCCAAGATTTTGTTTCTAGCATTGTCAAAAACCATTACTCGGTCTCAGTTTCAACATTATTAGGCCCACATTTTGTTACCATTTCTAGTTTGCTCTTTTGCTTCTCCAACATTATTGCAGTCTACAAAAAAAAAGTTGTAATAAAATTTTCTTTATTATCTCTTAAGACTTCACATTCTATACTTTGTTCATTACTAGGTTTCATATCATTTTTGTAGGTTGTTGCTCCTTTTTATGCATATTATCGTATGTGTAAGCAAAAAAGGTATGTTATTTATAGAGGAGGATACAAGACGGGTCAAAATGAGTTACGAGTTGAAATGACATGTTTATACAGGCCAAAATGGGGTTGATAAGAAAATACAAATGAAATCGACTAGTCGGTGATAAAAGGGGCTCTTGATACCGAACATATATACGGCACCTATCAGCCATCCATATTTTTATGGGGTTGTAATAATGGTGTGGTGTGTGTATTTGGACTTTGGTGAACTGTTTTGCTTGTATGTATATTTTGGTTCTCCAGCTTAGCTAGCTTCTTGCTCGCCGGATCCTGGTGGATGAATGCAGCATCATCCGTGATCCTGCTTGAACCAACAGACAACGAAACCGGTGTCGGTTTCAAATCGGTTCTTCTCTTAATAGCTGCCATGAAATCGTAGAAAATTGGCTTTGATTAACCGGTTGTAGTCGCTAATAATCCCAATTGTCTCTTCACTGTTCTTGCTGACTTTATTTCCTCTTTTTTCAAGAAAATTCTTCAAATCATCGAATTTTCCATACCGTGATGTAACAAAAACAAACCGTTAGCTAAATGGGTTAGCATATCCGAATCAAAGTTTTGTCAATTAGAAAGAAACCTTTCTGGGTTCTTGGGTTGGGGATTGCGACTTGCGAGTCAGTACTCGTGCATGATCCAATCGGTTCCTGACCCATGTGGGGGGTTTCCTTTGCAAAACACGAGTGTTTTCTTCATTCCCCAACTCGTAATCTGGTTGCTTTCCGATACCCCAATAAGGAAGCCCGATTCGTTCAGTTCTCATTCTGGTATTTGATTTCTTTTGTGCTAAAAGAAAATCGCAGTCACCGAAAAGGGCTGGCAATAGGTAACCTGTAGGTAACCTGCTAAGACACGATAACAGAAAATTACACCATGTGATTTTTTACATTTTTAAAAATAATCAAAATTTGAAAGTTAGGATCCATTATTTCTCTCTCTAGGTGCATAAAATATACATCTGTCTTATTGACATTGGATATAAAGTAGTTAAACGAGTCGTATTCATGTTTAAAATTTTTGTTGTTCGCGTGCTCAGATACCTGTTAAACCTGCTAAGACACGATTTGCCAGCCCTAACATAGAACCAAAAGCTTACTATAATGAATCGATTAAAGCTTTGTTTGTATGAAAAAATGCTAAACATTTGATCTAGCATACCTTTGGACGTCTGGAGATTCCTTTTTCTTTTTTTCTCTTTTGTGTTAAAGTTCATATGATAATCATATGTATAGTTATAGTTTAGACCGTGGGGTATCGTGGGGCGGGGGTTTGGGGCATGGGTTGACACGTGGAGTTCGAGCCCCCCCCCCCCCCCCCCGCTGGTGAATGACGTGTCCGTGGGGTATGGCGGAGCGTGGCTAGCCCGACGTGGCTTGGCCATGTGTATTAAAATAAAAAAAAATCTAAAATTAAAAAATACACACAACATTTAAAAAAAAAAGCCTAAAATTTTATTAAAATTTCCTAAATATTACAAAATTCTACAAAAAAAAAGATTACAAAAAAAAAAAAAAACCTAAAGCGTTAGGTAGATTTCGAAAAGGGCGAGCTTGTCAAACGGCTTCCGCTCCTTGCCCCGGAACTCGATGTTGGCCACCGCAACCCGGTCTTCGTGACTTATCTCACCGCCCGGGACTCTGTCGTAGTAGGCTTTAAAACGATCGAGTTTCGGCCGTAGCTCGCGCCACTTGTGTTGTCACGCGTTTAAATTGTGCCGGCCGTTTCCCACGTTGTGCCAGTAGCTTGCGAAACTTCCGGCCAGTAACGGGTCTCACCCGGTTGGCGGCTGTCACACCCTCAAATTCCACATGCGGAGTATCACCGCGAGACGTGTGACTGCCCAGGATCAAGACATCAATTACATAGAACATTTAACACAAGTAAGATAAAAACATAGTAGGTTTGTAATAAAGTTCCAAAACATAGCAAGTTTAACAAAATAAGGTTCGAGCATTTAGCGGAAGAGTTAAGTTCATAAGTAGCTTAAAACAATTATTCAAAAGTAGAAATCCGATAACAGATCCTAGACGACAACCACAGCGCTCCAAGCGGACTCCAACATAGCATCTACGGACCTGCAAGCATGCAGTAGTGTGTCAACATAAAGTCGGCGAGTTCACGGTTTTCAATAAGGTTTTCCACGTTATCCAAAAACATTCGTTTGTGAGTTATCATGTTATCAAAACATGTTGTGGGAAATCCATCCCAAAATGAGCCTACTAAACTGTATAGTACCGAAACTTTGACGTAGTTGTTGTTTGCCCTCTTAGGTCAATGTCTACCGTCATTGACCCGTTAATCTAGATAATAGTTCACGCCCACCTCCCCGCACGGTGTGAGGTTGTCAAGCCTAATACTCTAATAGCGCTATCAACTAATATCCTGTTCGCTCCCCGCGATTAATCGGTATTAGTGTAAGGGACTTTCCTTGGTAGAGTTTTGTTTAGTATGGTAGCTCCCAAACAATTGGGAGTGCATGCTTTATGAATTTTTATAAAGTTGTCACACCGTTACCTTGGTGTGAGCGAAGTTCCCAAATCATTGAGAATGCGAGCGTTTAGTTTAAGTTCGAACTCACCTTTGATTGCTCAGTAGATAATACTTTATCCTAAACCGGGTCAACCGCGTCCTATAACGATTACCCATCGTTAGGACCGTATGCAAATAATTCACATATAACAAGCATTTCATACATGTAGCAAGTAATCACGTATTTCACAGTAGTATACAAACAACAGGTAGTTTACGACCAAACAGTGTGTGAACACGATCATTAATAATTGTGCGACTTATATACCGTGAAGGATATGATATAATAGATGTGTGAATGTTTTTGTGATTTGAATTACAATCAAACGGTGCATGACTAACACCCTGGCCCAAGTTGTACAGCCCAACAAGGTGACTTGTGCGATCGGTACCCATTTGTGCGATTCAAGAGTATGTTGTGCGATTAAAAGTCTTTGTGCGATCAACAAATTAAAGTGGTGGGGCCAGTTAATTTGAGTGTGCATTTATAACAAATTGTGCAACCAGTATTGTGCGATTGAATGGAAAATATAGTGGGTGCATGTGTATGTTCTAATTTGTGTGCATGATTTGAGACAATTGTGCGATTCATCTCAAAGAAAAATTGTGCAATCAATAGTGGTAGGACCCAAACATTTAATGTGCGGTCCTAGGTTTGTACGAACTTTATCATTTATACTCCTCACTATCCTAAATCAAACCAACTAAGGACAAAACATGTATCACACCATTTTTGAATCATGAAACATTCATGTAGGTGGTACCTCATGCAAAGCCATTTGTACATTTTATGAAGAAAACCCAATTCATCAAACTCCATTATGAGTATGCGATATTCTGCTTGTTCGATGATGATTGAGAAAGCAGAATCATACATTTAACATTAATGTTTTACAAGCTAACATTCAGGTATGTATTAATTCAGAAAGGACAATCAACTTTTATATTATGATTTCAAATTATCTCACATTTAGAGAGTTGTACCTTACGCATGAAAAGTTGTACACACCATAGTTTCAAGCTCACGAAAAGAAAACCCAGATCATATAATTCATACTGTTTCATGTCTATGTTTGGCTCACAACATTCATGTCATCTTTATTAACACATACAACTTCAACATGAATTGTCCTAGCAATTACCAAGCATGACCAGGTTGTTCCATAAGCAAGTGCAGTTGTACATTCAAAGAAAAAAAACCCATATTAAGCATTCAAACAAAACCCGGTTCATCATCTTGCCTATTCATCCTTATTTCCCATGAAACATTGTCTTTATCACTATTATGGTGATTTAAGTGAACAGTAGTGACATCATCCTCAAAACATATAACAAGCAATTGTTCAAACATGGAAACCCAGATTTCCTACTCGGATTCAGAGTGAACATCAACATCAAGTTTTACACGGAATCAACATCAATCATCAACCTGAACATTAACGTTATGGCAACAAGTTTTACACAGAAACATCATTCACTAGTGTTTACATCTTAACATTTATTCGAGTGTGTGAACCGAGGGAAAGAAACTGAGCTCCAGGTGAGCTGCCAAAGGTTCTATCGGAGTAAAATATCGTTACTGGAAAATCGGAGTGCACGGTCGTTGGTGGTTCGGTTGGAGCCAAAAAGTTTGACCGGAGATTCGATCGGAGACGATGATATTTGGTCGGAGTGAAGTTTTGTTGCAGGTTGTTCTCTTGGAGAAGAAGAGGATTAAGGAGAGAGAGTGTGTGGAAGGAATGATTTGGGGATTTGTGCATTAAAGTGGATGTCGGCTTGACTTTAGGGTAGCATTCACATCCTAACCATCAAATTACGGGAGAGGGGTTTTTATATTATAAAGGGTATAAAAAGTGGTTGTGAGTAGAGGAGAGAGAAAATGTTACTGTTCATCTGTATATTTGGGGGGACACTGTTCACCTGTTATAATTTTTTAATATATTTTGAAAGTGGTTGTGAGTGGAAGTGAGAGAAAAATGTAATGATAATATTATTTAATTGAAAGGAGAGAGAAAAAGTATTTATTTTTAGTGAAAATATATTGATATATGAGTTGTTTTTTAGTGGAATGTATGTATAATTTGATGGATTGGATGTGAATGCTCAAGGAGTGGTTAAACAATTTGGAGTGGCAAACTAAAAAATCAACCAATCAGAGTGCGCCACGTCAATCAATGAAAAGTGTTTAAACTTTGGTGAAAAGTGTTGGCAATGGTTTAAACACTTGGTGAAGTGGTAAACTTTTTTCTAAAAAAAAGTGTGATTAGTTGAGAGATGGCGTGGACCCCACCACACACACCCTTCTCTCTCTCATACCTTCCCTCTCTCTTCTCCCCGCGTCGGCTTCCCCTCCCCGCTTCGTACCCCATTTCGTCAAACATGCATGCGGCAAATGGGTTGGCATTGGTTTGCCGCCCATTGCCGATTCGGTGAAATCGGTTTGCCGCCCCCCACACCGAACACCCTTATGGTTTATATAAGACCGTGGGGTATGGTGGGGCTTGAGTTGTGGGCATGAGTTGACACGTGGAATTGGAGCCCCCCACCGGTGAGTGACGTGTCCGTGGGGTATGACGGGGCATGGGTTGGGGCGTGGCTTGGCTTGGCTTGGCAGTTTATTAAAAAAAAATTAAAATTCAAACTCAAAGACCCCGCTATGACATGGCCAACAAAGCGAATAGGAGGCCGCCACATCAGACCGCTAGCCCACTCCACGCCCGGCTTAAAACCCAAGCCCCAAGGGCCACGCCCCAACCCAAGCCCCAAGGGATGGTGACTTGGGCGTTTCCCCGCCAACCCATGCCCCAACCCAAGCCCCATACCCCACAGTCTAAGACCATGGGTTATGGAATGGATAGTCTCTTTAGAGACTACCCGCCACGTAGGCGCCACGTTATCACGGGAGGAGGAGCATCCTCTTGGAGACTACCCAAGGGTGTGGGGACTACCCACTTTAATAAAAAAATCAATATATATTCAAGGGGAGAGAGAGAATCCAGGAATGCTTAATGAAGGGGGCCCACAATTATCAAACTTTTGGTCCATCTCCAATGTCTTGGAGAGGACGGAGGTGCTGCCGACGTGCCCAGGGGGCGGTGTGGGACGACCCACTTTGAGGGCGCCGGATCGGGGACGAGCCCCATACACGTCGGCCTAATAAACCCATGTTGGATCGCACAATTGACTAATCAAGCATTCCTTCACTTGTGCGATTAGGATTAGGGCAACTTGGAGAGGGGCTTGGGCTTATAGTTGGGCTGGACAATATTCAGGGTGTGGGATCCATTTAATGTTAAGTGTTATTCAAAAGATAAAATTTTTATTATTACGTAAACAATAGATAATTAAATAATAAAACAGAGTTATAGTTTAGAATTTCTAATTTAATAGCTTGCTTAATCGTTTCGCACAATAAGTTTATGCGGGAAGAACCCAAAGTGTCACATTATCCCCAAGTTATAGGAATATTCGTCCTGAAATTTAGCGTACACCAAAAGTGTTTTCACGGGGTGTCACAGCGGCCCTTCATCGCGTCCACGACGCTCGTGACAAGGGCTAGCTCGTCCTCGTACGTCCAAGAGGCCATAGATCAAGTGTTTGTTTGTGGGTAGCGGTTCGGGTGGGTGACTTGGGTTGGGTTAGCGATGGGGACAGCCGGTGGGGTTGGGGGTTATATAGCGATGTGGACAGTTGGGGTGGGTGAACCGTTTGGCTTGGCCAACGGTTATATTTTAAAATTTAAAAAGGCCCGCTATGCACTAGCCAACAAGCCAATAATAGCCGGCCACATAGGATCGCTAGCATGCCCCACGTCCGGCCTTAAATTCCCGCCCAAGAGGCCACACCCAAACCCAAGCCCACCCAGGGTGGTGATTTGGGCGTTTATGGCCAACCCACGCCCCCAATCCCCGCCCCATACCCTATAGTCTTAATAAGTTACGTGTGACAAGTTGATGAAAAGAGTGCTCCTGATACCCGAAAAAATATCCGGGCCATACCACCCATTGATATTTTCTTAAGTAACTTTTTTCTCTAAATAATCAATACCCAAAAATACCCGGAACCGAAACGATTATAGCAATAACAAATTCCAGCCATTAAAACGAGAAACCAGAACCGGTTCAATAACTCAAACCAGTTATTAAAAATAGCCGATTTGTGTACCTCTACCTATATATGTGTTTTATAAACCTTGACTATCATTTTTTTTCCTAAAAGTTCTATGGATATATAGCCTCAAATGGAGCCCAAAAACAATCCAATAACGTGGACTTACAGCCCACTTAGAATACATTTAAGGCCCAATAATCGTTTAGCATCCTTTCTTCCTTTCCACAGTCCATACTTGTTTCATTTAATATGCGAAAAGCAGCTAGTTCATGATATTCGATTTTTCCTATCTTCATATACCGCAGTTTCTTTTCTCCCTTTTTTAACAAAGTCTTGTAGTTTCATGTAAACCAGATGTATGATGAAATGCCTCAATGAACAATCTCACTTATTATGCTCCTATTCAACTTTAGTTTGTCTTCAACCCTTATTTTTAGTAGGTGGTATGTGTAGCTATTGTGATTATATTTTCGTGTTTCGATTCATATTCAAATTCATTTTTATGTTAATGTTATATGCTTAGTGAATTAAGAACCGAAAAGGTTGATGACATTGCAGCATCATCAAATTCATTGGAAATTTCTTAAATTAACATATAGGTACCCGTTTCGGTACCGGTTCAGAACGGTACCTGGTACCATTTGCTCAACTAGTTTCGAGTAGGCTTTTAGACCATATAATGTAAAGTTGATTGACAATTTTTATATTTGTTTCCCTTTTAGGCCTCCTCAGACTAAATAGATTTTGTCATCCTATTTTTATTTATATTTAAATACATCACATACTTTTAATTATTTAGTAATCTTTTCTTTCTTTCTCTAGCACTTGTGAATCTCTAACCTGTTTTTGTGTTTATTTTAATGCACTAAATATTTCTAAAATACTTTGCAATCTGTCTGTTTTTTTTTTATTTGTTTCTTTTTCTGGTGGTACTTGTGAATCTCTAATTGACATATATCATTTTCAATTTGAATTCTTTTTGTTAAATTTTTCTTTGTGAGAAAGGATGGTGCTCATCAATTAGGCTCCCATTTATTTCTAGAATGTAAAAATGATATGATTCTTACACGATTGAAGTTTACTATGTAGTATGCGTGTTACAGAGTTATATAAATAGTAAAAATTTGTGTACAATAAGCTCCTGCCTAAGGCAACAAAATATGCAAATGGGACAGGAAAAGAATATTGGACTTTAATAATCCCAACTATTCGTCGTTGGCCGCCAACAGTCCCAACTTTAAAAATAACCACTGGGAGTCCTAATTTTTAACATATTGGCCTCCAATAGACCCTGACTAACAGAACCCTGACGTCGTTAGTCTCCGGTCACCGGAAAAACGTTTTTTAGCCGGAAAACTCAACATTTTCGTCCCGAATCTCTTTGTAACCTTATTATGGACCTTTGGGTACATTTTTCTAGTAAAAGCTCCAATTATTAAAGTCGCCGAAAAACTCCTTTTTCGTCGAAAAACTCTTTTTGTCAATAGTTGGGACTGTCAATGGTTATTTTTGAAGTTAGGACTGTTGATGGCCAACGACGAATAGTTGGAATTATTAAAATACAATATTCTGACAGGAAAACCTTCTATGATATTAATAAATACACTGACTTATCTGAATTTATTTGTCTACCAAATTTGAAAATCCTTCATCTCCAAGATGTACGGTTCCTAAGAAAAGTAGAACTTGTAACCACCATAAACTGTTTTGTAACTACCAAAAACATTTTGCACCTTCAATTGGAACTTCAAAACCATATGTCATACATTCTTGATTCTGTTTATACTCCTTTTTTACAATTGAAATTCATTATCACTACTTTTAAATTCAAATGTAGAACTTAACAAATGCAGAATTTTTACAATCTACTAACAGTCTAACACAACAAATACAATTATGCAATGAACTATCCATTTGTTTGAAAGTGCTAGTGGTAATTCTGAACACCACCTACGTTATTAACAATTTAGCCCACTTATAATAAATATATCCAAGGCCCAATTAATGTCCAAAGGTTATGCATTGCGTTTTAATCCAAATGGACAGATAGTCCCAACTGCAACAACTGAGGATGGGTGTTCGATAAAAAATCAAAACAAACTAGTTATTTTCCGCTCGCGTGTTGCGGCGGGACCCAATGACTACAAAAGGCGTGTCAGCAACGGCAAACAGATACCGAATATCAAAACATAAATAAAATGACATGGTAAGGATAGTCACTCCGTCATAAAAAAAACGATTTTAAATAACCTAATATATAATAATAGGACTCACACGTCCTACACGTTGGAAATTCGGTTGTTTTCAGTTTAGTTATTACGGTGCTAACACGTTAAAATATGGATGAGCTTGGTACCGGTAACGGCAGTGAAAGTACCGATCCAGAAAATCATCGAAATTAGGTACCGGCATCGAAAATGCTCGGTACAATACGGCATGGTATTTGAAGGTAAAAATCAATAAATACAGGTATGGTGCTAGACTGTCACACCCCGAATTTCCACGTGTTACCGGTGGGCCCGGTAGGGGAGTAACGTGACGTGGTTGTCAACATCATAGTCAAACAACACAATATATAAATGCACAGCGGAAGCAAAAGGATAAATATATTACAATCCGAATAGTGTAACATCAAAGTATTACAACGGAAGTAAAAGATCCACAGGCGGATCTTAAAACATAAACTTTATTCAACAGACTTTAGGCACCTAGAACTTTCAAGATTCCTTAGAAACGCCCTGAGCTTCCAGCCAATTACGTTCAGTACCTGTCACTTAACCCTTTTGGAAAATACGTCAGTTTTCACTGGTAAATACACTCAACCGACTCATTTTGTAAATGTTTATAAAAATTTGTTTAGGTGCACAAGACATGCAAATATTTCGACACTTGGATTAAAATGCATAGAGGCAAAATTAATCTTTTTAACTTGGGACAATTATATTTATAACCTTGTATACAGATTTACATGTTCGTTGTACGTTCAGGGCCCGATGTAGAAATCGAGTCAGATTAACAGACACGCCACAAGTATAGGCCCACAAGAGAGTGAGATACCGTTATCTCTTAAGCACTGTCAGGTGTATGCCTACACCCCGTGCTTAAGACGTGGCCATTTTATAATACAATGATGTCACTAGGATATCCGGGACATGGTCATTAACCCCTAAAGGTCTTTGTTTCAAACAATACAGATTAAACCGGGTTACCTCAATGATTTAACCATAATAAGATTAAAGATTCAATACCCGACCAAGCGGTATTATTATACCGTATCCCAAGCCCGTATAGGGAAAATAAGTTAAGAGTATTTACCTGAGCTAGCTCCTGTCTTAAATAGCAGAAATTTATAACTCAGCCGTATTCACTTAAGCAAGCGTAGGTACAATTTACCGGAAAGCTCTAGTCTGGAATGATGGTATAAATAATTAATTAGAATGCTAACGGGTCTTTAATTAAGCCTAAGCTTAGACCGGTTAGTCTTACAGAAAGATACGGTTCGTACGCACGATTAAGCGAAGACCGGATAGAATGTGATTTAGACCCGAGAAGTTTGAAGACTTGCTTAATATGGGTATATGATACACATTCTGGATTTTGAGATAAAACCGATAAGGTTTGACCCGTTTCGGCTAGTTTATGTAAACTAGTTACATAAACCGAACCGAACGCGTATGAAACGTAACGGGTAACCATAAGAGTCCTAAACAGGTTTCCTAAGTTAACACGCCTTAATTAAGTTGTGATATCAGTAGGATATCACCCATGATGCCCAAAACGAGTTTAATCTCTTAATAAGTCCCGTAGGGGTATTTTGGTCATTTTAAAGATTATAAAAAGGATTAAATTAGGTTTCTATGAACCGGGTCTGATTACATCAGTAAAATAGCTTATATTAACAGGTTATAACATTTGGTTATAAGTCTTATATGTTAAAATAGTTTTAAACCCAAACTATGCGTATAATACGCGTATAAAGCCGTTTTAAGCGACGTACGGTTTAAAATACGATTCTGAGTTTCCTGATCAGTTAAACAGGTTCAAAACACTCTAATTAATATTTAAAATCAGTAGCAATTGGATTGGCGTTAAAAGGATTTGTAAAACTCATTTTATGGCCGAAAAGGGTATATTCGGTATTAACCGAATTAAGGCGCTAATCCAAGCTTATGATCAGTTTAAAAATAATTAAAAATCTTCAAAAATCCCAAAATATTATATTACATCAGTGAGTAAAAGGTTTGGTGTCAAAAATTGGGTTTAGATAGGCTTTACGCTAATGGCGCCGTTTAATTAATAAACATGTTTATAAATACGCCATTAAGCATAACTCCTAATCTAGACCTCCGATTATCGTGAAATTTTCGGGACATGCATAATAATCAATAACTAAGATTATGGCATTTCCACTTTTCCCAAAATCTCGTTTTATGGTCATAAGGGCATTACGGTCACTATTTAGGCGATTAACGGAAACATCGGACGATTAGGGATTCGAGTGGTATAAACGCAGAGGTTTATACACACGTGTATCTAGGTCCTAAAGGAACCTTAAGGCATGTCTAAACCTATAAGAATCGGGTCAGAACTGAGGTCAACGCAAAAGTCAAACTTTTGCGTCTTTCGGCTCCGAATCGGTTCTAAATAGAAAGTTGTCGAATCAAACAAGCGTAGACAAGTTTTTATACTTATTTTCAGTTTATATGAGTGTTAAAACAGATTACACGCCCTCCGTATCATTAAATATGCGATTATCATTTCTGTTGACTTTTCGGGTAACCTTTGACTCGACAAACGACATAGTTAGGATTAAAATCAGTGAGAGTCCTTTTAGGGTTTTAATACTCATATAATTACCAACTCGTAACAACTTTCGTTTCGACAAATCTCTGGATCGTTTGTGTTTTATTGCCAAGTCAAACCGTAGTTACGACGGTTCGATTTCTAGGCTATAAACGATGTAAAACTGAATCGAGAAGGATCAAGAGCACTTACACAAGTCTAATGGGTGATATGGAAGTCTTGTGAATGACCCGTAAGCTCCTTTGATGTCCAGAAGCTGATATGTGATTATATGTTGAACACGAGACTTTTGACAAGGACTTTGATCTTTCGTTTTTGATTCCAAATGGGTGTAGAATGATCAATGATGAATGTATATGGCTTTTATAAGTTGTATACTAGTGTATACCAGCCCATAGAATCAAAAACCATCGATATAAGTCGGTTAGATGAGCAAAACAGACACCTGCCAAGGCAGCAGGTTGTTTTCTGCATCTGGGGTCCTAATGCGGCCCGCGTCCCATTTCAGCTAAACCAAAGCGGGCCGCTTGGGACATGTAAATCTGATTTTTTGTTTCTTTTATTGCATTTTGGTCCCCGGGTCCTCCGAAAGGTCGTTTTCAAGTCCAATCTTTCACAAGAAGCTTTGATATTTAATATTTGGGGCTTTAAGACTTATACCCACTTTGTCAAGTCCTCGGGTAACTTTGTGATCACCCGAAAAGCCCTAAATTTCCACGTTGACGATTCTAACCCTTGCACACGAATTTTATCACAACTTGCTCATACGATAACGAAACTTGGTGAAATTTTTATGGTACATTCTAGTGAGCATAATTAATCGTTACAAAGCTTCGGGTTTGTCAAAAGGTCACTCAGAGGTATATCTTTAACATGTTGACACAATTAACCCCTGTAGTTTGTAATCTCTCACTTTCTTTCATAATTCGCTTCGTATGATCCGTGATCTATTCGTTTTAGGTTATAAACATTATGTAGGGTTATTGCAAAGTGTATTTATTCATTGTTGACACTTTGAACCCTCAAATTCACATAGTTTCTTTGTTTGTCAACTTTAGTCCTTCAAGAACATTCTTTCACACGTTCAAAGGTTATGACACGTGTCAAGACATTATAGGACGTAAATTTTCGGGGTGTTACATCCTCACCCCCTTAAAAGAAATCTCGACCTCGAGATTTGTTACAATGCTGGAAGTACTTTTTGTCGCATAATGGACTTAACTTCTATAACATATCTGGAGTCTTTCCAAGCTCCCATAGTGGCTCTTATATTAGGCGTATGTATCCTTTTGCAGCTTCTTGACCTGTCGATTCTCAATCGATACAGGGTGCTCATCATATCATAATTCTGCATCTCATTATGTGATAGTGCTTCTTGACTTATTGGCGGAACACATCCTCCAGTCATTAGTGTGCAATGTATTGCGTGCTCCATCAAACTCCTTAAGTAGGTTTTAGCTTACAAGCTACTTGATCTTGATACATTCGATTTCCTTCGAATGATTTCCATATATTCAGAGCTTAACTAGCCTGATAATTTCACAAATTTGGTACACCCTTCCTGGGTGATATCTTATGTTAAACCATATTCCTTAACAAGAACTTAGGAAGTTTGCTATTTTCATAACTCCTCGATTTCTTGCCATATACTGGCAACCTACAATCGATTATGGATTTGTATAATCTTATTTGTTGTTCCCCAGGCAACTTTCAGATCTTGATAATTGGACTTACCAATTCTCTATCTCACACTAGACATTTTACATTCCATCTATACAAGGTCTCCAAAGGAGTAGCCTTAATACTTACATATCCATTATTATAGAAAAGCTTATTTTTAAGGTGAGATGGTTATTCCAACCACTGCTTAGCTAATGTTTAGGGAATAGCTAATCCTTGCCGTTAGTCGAACAAATCGACGATCCTGGGTAGGTAATAGCGATTCTTAATTGTTGCCTAAATAGGGTTGCGGTGATCAATGCATAAGCAAGATGAACCGTCTTTCTTATTTACTAAAAATTGGAGTTCTTAGAACTTTGAATGTTGGCTTTATGACACCTTCTCTAAAAACTTATCGATTTGGCTCTTAGTTCTTCCTATTCTGTTGGTACTAACAGATATAAGGCTTTTACAATTATTGCTGCCCTAAGCGGGATGTTTGTCCTAACATCCTCTTGCCTCTAAAAAGGTAAACATGGTAATTCTTATAAAGAAGATAATTATGACACACAGAGATGGTAGAGATGTCTGTATTTTCAGGCTTAGGTTCATCTGTCGATGTCAGATACATGACACATTCTCTTTACAATAGCAAAGATGTCTTAAGTAGAGATACTTATAAGGAAATTTTATATTGGATATCTTCTTTGAATACTACTAGTCGACTTTAGCATAATATGACCATTGGGATATCTCAGCGGTTCCATGCATTAAACCTCCATACTGATCAGGCATGGAAGCAATCTATGGGACACACTAGGATACGCCAATCCTCATATGGCACTTTTATCAAACATAGTTTGGCATTCGCGGTCGATAGAAAACAATGAGAAAATAATAAAATAAAGTAATATATATTGTCGTACTCGATTCGAAGAAAGAGTACTCTCAGATTTTTCAGAAGGATCCCTTGCCGATACTCAGAAGAATCGGTTACTATGGTTTCCTTGGTAAGTTATACCTTGTGGATGATATAAAAGTTTGCTAAGCTTATGGTTTATGAAGATTTATTATTGCCTGTATTAATTCAGGACACTTAGCAGAAATTATCATTGGTAAATGATAAGGAAGGTACTTGATGACATCGCGAACTGCCTCTCCGCATTCATCAGGTGAGTTCAGGCGTTTCCTTTCTTAGCCTTTCCAGGCTTAGCTGCACCTTCTTTGGTAGCCTTATGGTATCTAGTTCTGAGGCGGCCTTACTCACCACAGTCGTGACAGACTGTATTCTTTATGTCCCTACATTCATGGGAAAATGATGACCCGTTCCTTTGCAGATGTCACACTGCTTTGGTCCTTCCAACTGCTGCGTCAACCACAGCTTGGAGATTAACTCCATTAATATTGAGGTTTACATTTGTAGCTTTATTAACTTTCGTCGCCTTAATAGTATTGCGACTGTCGTCTACCTCATCTCAGTTTTCCATACTTGAAACTTGGTACCAATCACCAAAATTTAACAATTATTAGTCATCATCCTGATGACCCGACTTAGATTAGCCACGACATTCATAAACCGTATGGGCTATTCTGTTCTGAACATTCCTAGTGAATGTTATTTGAATGTATATCCATTATATTTAGCCTAGGTCACAAAAGACCTTTAATGGCATTTAAAGTTTGGTCCGAATCCATCACCTTTTTGACAGGGGATCTAAATGTCACATCTGTCTTTATTATAGTGATGAATTTGGATAGCTTGAAAGCTTGCCATAAGGATATCAGAAAAGAGTGATTCCTAAAAACTATAAAATATCAATCTAGGATTTGTTGGAGCATTTTCTAAAGTATCAACCAATTTCTACCTTGCATTAAATGACCGGAGTCCAAATCAGGCGGAGGCAACAGTTCTCAACTTTTATCGTTCATTATAGAATCATATGTGTCAGCAACAAATAAATTGTTTGATAAGGAAATGTACCTGCTATGTAATTATCCTTCTGCACCAACTCTTGGGTGTTCATCATGTGTTTGTTTTCTTGCCCTCTTCGGGCTTCTTCTGATTCCTAGGGCAGTTGGTCTTGATATGCCCCTTCTCGTTGCAACCATAACAGGTTGCATCTTTCAACTTCTTGCAATCCAGGGTTTTATGCTCCTTAGATTTGCAAATTCCACACGGCCGAGGCCGAGATTCAAATCTGCATTTCCCGAGGTGGTATTTCCTACAGGTTTTGCACCTGATCTTCTCACCCGGCTGCTGGCTGTCTTTCTTAAACCCGGAACTCTTCTTATCCTCAGAGTTCCTCTTTGTCTCCCTATCAGAGCGATGAGAAATTTCATCCTCCCTTTTTCGCTTTCCTTCTTCAGAGACTTTGGCAGCCTTGTTTCTGACCACATCGAGTGTGAGAGATAGCGACAGATCGGCCGCTGACCTGAATGAAGTAGGTCTTGAAGCCTTAACACTGGCTTTGATTTCTGGGGCTAAACCCCCAATGAAGCGAGCAATTCGCTTTGGTTCCGGTGTGATCAAATAAGGAACCAATCGAGACTTGGTATTGAAATTTGTAAGGTATGCTTGACAATTTAAGTTTTCCATGACCAATGTCAAGAATTCAGTCTCAATTTTCTCAACTTCATGTTGAGGACAGTAATTTTCTTTGATAAGAGCAACGAACTGCTCCCAAGTCATGTTGTACAAAGGAATCTTCCCCGTAGCTTGGATCAGTGACCTCCACCAAGCTAGAGCTTCTCCTTTAAAAGATTGTGAAACAAATTTCACAACATCTTGCTCTGCACAACCGCTGATGTCAACAACAGCGTCCATCTCATCGAGCCACGTCATGCAATCGATGGCCCCTTTTTCTCCTGTAAAGTCTCTAGGCTTGCAGGAGACAAAATATTTATATGAACAGGTCTTAACTGGTGTCTCTTGATGGAACACAACCAGTCTAAACGGAATACTCCTTTGATTTGACAAGTCATGAACATCGTCTTCTCTTGACTCAAGTATTTTAGAAGGGGGCTTACTACGAGCCACAGATAGAGTCTTAGAATGGGTATCATTTGATTCATCATACTGTCTGTCAAGAGCTCGAGTAACAGCATAATCTATTATTGCCTGCAGTTCCGCTCCAGTTACATTGATTCTGGTAGCATCATTGTCCTCCTTCATGTGGCTGTTAACTTCATCTAATCCAGCCATGTAGCTTGTTTGCTTCATAAACATTGACAATGATTTATCCAGAGGTCATTATGAAATTATCATTTTTGATAATTTATTAACCATGGTAATATAAACCATATGGGTTAATTTGTTAGTTATACTTAGTTAATATTTTTCATTATAACTTATCTTAGTTATAAAACATCAAATATATTAAAGTGGCGTAAAAAGCCTGGTCTCAAGGACAGTTTTAAATTTTATAAGCCATGATTTTAGAGAATCAAAGCATTTAGGTTTGAACATAGTTCATTATCTTTCCTGGACAGAGAGTCAAAGACTACTACTGTCGTTGTCAAATTGACGATACAATATGGCCCGTAGGCGGATCAATTGACATTACAAAACGATGTTTTTTTTTTTTTTTTTTTTTTTTTTTAGAAATTAATAATCATCACACTGGTGATAGTAGTCATGATAATATTGATCATATTGACTATGAGGCTTGGGCATAGCCCACTGCCTTAGACAAGAACCCTAAGATTTACTACTGTCATTGTCGTAGTGACAATATTATAAAGTATAGCCAGTAGGCACTTCATCACTAAGGATGTCGATAATATGATCATCATATTGATGATATTAGTCATGATCACATTGATCATATAGACTAATAGGCTTGAGCATAGCTCACCACCATAGACAAGGAATCATAAAGATCACAATGTCAGAGACATATTAGTCATGATCACATTGATCATTTAGGCTAATAGGCTTGAGCAGAGCTCACCACCATAGACAAGGAATCATAAAGATCACAATGTCAGTGTCTCAGATGGACAATACGTTATAGCCCGTAGGCACTTCCCTTCTAAGGGATGGTTATAATATGATCATCTTATAGGATGATATAAGCTATGATTTCTAGATCAATAGACTAGATAAGAATATTGGAAAAATCCAATATATGAAAATAAAAGTACAGAGTTGCCCTAAGCGGGACTTGAAAGGAATAATGTTGTCCTCGAAGGAACTGAAAGGTAATTATGTCCTTATAAGGACTATTAAGGAAACGATTTTTCGCAAAGGGAGTTTCTTCTTCATTTTATTTCTGAATGCCTTCTCCTTGTTTGCATGTTTCGTCCTAGCCGTTGTACGAAGGTCAGAAATTTAAGGCTCCTGGTGTGGAGAATTATTATTATGGCTTCTTCGCTCG
The DNA here is from genome assembly GCA_030545235.1 of Helianthus tuberosus. NCBI lineage: Eukaryota > Viridiplantae > Streptophyta > Magnoliopsida > Asterales > Asteraceae > Helianthus > Helianthus tuberosus. The sequence continues at coordinate 7,935,716 of CM060393.1, forward strand.
GCGACGTATCCAATATATAAAAATTTTGGAAGCAGAATTTCCAGATAAGGATTGAGAATATTCCTATGTTAAGTCTAGACTCAGAAGATTTAGAAATGTGCAATTGTGTCATTGAGATTAAACACAAAAAGCTAGTGTTTAATTCACTCAATGTTGGCTCTGATACCAACCTGTCACACCCCGAATTTCCACGTGTTACCGGTGGGCCCGGTAGGGGAGTAACGTGACGTGGTTGTCAACATCATAGTCAAACAACACAATATATAAATGCACAGCGGAAGCAAAAGGATAAATATATTACAATCCGAATAGTGTAACATCAAAGTATTACAACGGAAGTAAAAGATCCACAGGCGGATCTTAAAACATAAACTTTATTCAACAGACTTTAGGCACCTAGAACTTTCAAGATTCCTTAGAAACGCCCTGAGCTTCCAGCCAATTACGTTCAGTACCTGTCACTTAACCCTTTTGGAAAATACGTCAGTTTTCACTGGTAAATACACTCAACCGACTCATTTTGTAAATGTTTATAAAAATTTGTTTAGGTGCACAAGACATGCAAATATTTCGACACTTGGATTAAAATGCATAGAGGCAAAATTAATCTTTTTAACTTGGGACAATTATATTTATAACCTTGTATACAGATTTACATGTTCGTTGTACGTTCAGGGCCCGATGTAGAAATCGAGTCAGATTAACAGACACGCCACAAGTATAGGCCCACAAGAGAGTGAGATACCGTTATCTCTTAAGCACTGTCAGGTGTATGCCTACACCCCGTGCTTAAGACGTGGCCATTTTATAATACAATGATGTCACTAGGATATCCGGGACATGGTCATTAACCCCTAAAGGTCTTTGTTTCAAACAATACAGATTAAACCGGGTTACCTCAATGATTTAACCATAATAAGATTAAAGATTCAATACCCGACCAAGCGGTATTATTATACCGTATCCCAAGCCCGTATAGGGAAAATAAGTTAAGAGTATTTACCTGAGCTAGCTCCTGTCTTAAATAGCAGAAATTTATAACTCAGCCGTATTCACTTAAGCAAGCGTAGGTACAATTTATCGGAAAGCTCTAGTCTGGAATGATGGTATAAATAATTAATTAGAATGCTAACGGGTCTTTAATTAAGCCTAAGCTTAGACCGGTTAGTCTTACAGAAAGATACGGTTCGTACGCACGATTAAGCGAAGACCGGATAGAATGTGATTTAGACCCGAGAAGTTTGAAGACTTGCTTAATATGGGTATATGATACACATTCTGGATTTTGAGATAAAACCGATAAGGTTTGACCCGTTTCGGCTAGTTTATGTAAACTAGTTACATAAACCGAACCGAACGCGTATGAAACGTAACGGGTAACCATAAGAGTCCTAAACAGGTTTCCTAAGTTAACACGCCTTAATTAAGTTGTGATATCAGTAGGATATCACCCATGATGCCCAAAACGAGTTTAATCTCTTAATAAGTCCCGTAGGGGTATTTTGGTCATTTTAAAGATTATAAAAAGGATTAAATTAGGTTTCTATGAACCGGGTCTGATTACATCAGTAAAATAGCTTATATTAACAGGTTATAACATTTGGTTATAAGTCTTATATGTTAAAATAGTTTTAAACCCAAACTATGCGTATAATACGCGTATAAAGCCGTTTTAAGCGACGTACGGTTTAAAATACGATTCTGAGTTTCCTGATCAGTTAAACAGGTTCAAAACACTCTAATTAATATTTAAAATCAGTAGCAATTGGATTGGCGTTAAAAGGATTTGTAAAACTCATTTTATGGCCGAAAAGGGTATATTCGGTATTAACCGAATTAAGGCGCTAATCCAAGCTTATGATCAGTTTAAAAATAATTAAAAATCTTCAAAAATCCCAAAATATTATATTACATCAGTGAGTAAAAGGTTTGGTGTCAAAAATTGGGTTTAGATAGGCTTTACGCTAATGGCGCCGTTTAATTAATAAACATGTTTATAAATACGCCATTAAGCATAACTCCTAATCTAGACCTCCGATTATCGTGAAATTTTCGGGACATGCATAATAATCAATAACTAAGATTATGGCATTTCCACTTTTCCCAAAATCTCGTTTTATGGTCATAAGGGCATTACGGTCACTATTTAGGCGATTAACGAAAACATCGGACGATTAGGGATTCGAGTGGTATAAACGCAGAGGTTTATACACACGTGTATCTAGGTCCTAAAGGAACCTTAAGGCATGTCTAAACCTATAAGAATCGGGTCAGAACTGAGGTCAACGCAAAAGTCAAACTTTTGCGTCTTTCGGCTCCGAATCGGTTCTAAATAGAAAGTTGTCGAATCAAACAAGCGTAGACAAGTTTTTATACTTATTTTCAGTTTATATGAGTGTTAAAACAGATTACACGCCCTCCGTATCATTAAATATGCGATTATCATTTCTGTTGACTTTTCGGGTAACCTTTGACTCGACAAACGACATAGTTAGGATTAAAATCAGTGAGAGTCCTTTTAGGGTTTTAATACTCATATAATTACCAACTCGTAACAACTTTCGTTTCGACAAATCTCTGGATCGTTTGTGTTTTATTGCCAAGTCAAACCGTAGTTACGACGGTTCGATTTCTAGGCTATAAACGATGTAAAACTGAATCGAGAAGGATCAAGAGCACTTACACAAGTCTAATGGGTGATATGGAAGTCTTGTGAATGACCCGTAAGCTCCTTTGATGTCCAGAAGCTGATATGTGATTATATGTTGAACACGAGACTTTTGACAAGGACTTTGATCTTTCGTTTTTGATTCCAAATGGGTGTAGAATGATCAATGATGAATGTATATGGCTTTTATAAGTTGTATACTAGTGTATACCAGCCCATAGAATCAAAAACCATCGATATAAGTCGGTTAGATGAGCAAAACAGACACCTGCCAAGGCAGCAGGTTGTTTTCTGCATCTGGGGTCCTAATGCGGCCCGCGTCCCATTTCAGCTAAACCAAAGCGGGCCGCTTGGGACATGTAAATCTGATTTTTTGTTTCTTTTATTGCATTTTGGTCCCCGGGTCCTCCGAAAGGTCGTTTTCAAGTCCAATCTTTCACAAGAAGCTTTGATATTTAATATTTGGGGCTTTAAGACTTATACCCACTTTGTCAAGTCCTCGGGTAACTTTGTGATCACCCGAAAAGCCCTAAATTTCCACGTTGACGATTCTAACCCTTGCACACGAATTTTATCACAACTTGCTCATACGATAACGAAACTTGGTGAAATTTTTATGGTACATTCTAGTGAGCATAATTAATCGTTACAAAGCTTCGGGTTTGTCAAAAGGTCACTCAGAGGTATATCTTTAACATGTTGACACAATTAACCCCTGTAGTTTGTAATCTCTCACTTTCTTTCATAATTCGCTTCGTATGATCCGTGATCTATTCGTTTTAGGTTATAAACATTATGTAGGGTTATTGCAAAGTGTATTTATTCATTGTTGACACTTTGAACCCTCAAATTCACATAGTTTCTTTGTTTGTCAACTTTAGTCCTTCAAGAACATTCTTTCACACGTTCAAAGGTTATGACACGTGTCAAGACATTATAGGACGTAAATTTTCGGGGTGTTACATAGACCGGTGTCGAACCGAAAGTAACGATTCTGAAAACGCCAAAAGGTGGGTACCAAATTGGTACCGAAAATGATTTGGTATAGTAAATTTGGTACCGATACGATACCGGTTTGTTTACAGGATTTGATACGATTTGCTCATCAATATTCTAAATATCCAAGTTAATTTTACAAGCTACAATTCATTAATTACAGAAAAAGACAAAAAAGAAAGCAAAATAAGTTGTTGTGTATATAAAACCTCAATCAAACGAAATACAGTTTACTTATTGTGTGTATGAAAAGTAATCTAAACGGTGCAATTACTTGCATTGCTGCGTTGCTACAGGATTTGATGAGCTCGTTACCAACCGGTATCGAAAATACTGGTACCGAAATCCCCAAAAGTGGGTACCGGTACCGAATATACCTAGTATGGCACGGTTCGGTACCGGTCGGTATTGGTACGGCACCGGTATTTGAGGGTAAAAACCGGTGAATACCTGTGCGGAACCGGTACCAAAAAAACACCGGTTTGGTAAATTTGAGACCGGTACCTATACCCGATACCATTTGCTCATCTCTTAATCATGTTACTAATTTTAAATAATTCTAATCTAATTCTAATTTTAATTGAAATAATAAATCCACTGTTCATTCTGTTTCTTTTTTATCATATAGTAACTATCTATTTTATTTGTAAAATGGTGGTTATATCCCTTATGTTAAGACCATTTGGTGTGGTGGAGGGGCATGAACAGAGGGCGGTAAACGTCATGCGGTAGCCACGTAAGTAAGAGGGTGTGGTAAAAAAAGCACGGGATGGTGTTGGGTGTGGAAAGGGCCTCACCTAGTGTTTAAAAAAAACTAACCAATCACAAACCTTTTACCACAAACCACCAATCAACTCGCGCCACATCACCAACCAAATTACCCTCAATGCAGGTGAAGAATCCTCCGCCCCCGCACACAATGCTGTGGAAAATGCCAAGCCCGGGTGCTTTTGTGGGTGTGGACTGCCTCCACGCTAGATTTTCATGCCCACACCGTTGGTAACACCGATAACATCTAGAGGTCGCTTTTCATGTGAGAAATGCATACTGCTTGTTTCGTATCGTTTTTCTTTTAACTTAAGAGTTTTTGATTCGTCGATATGTGTTCGATTAAGCAAGTAGTGCTTGTTTCGTATCCTTTTTCTTTTAACTTAAAGAGTTTTTGATTCGTCAATATGTGTTCAACTAAGCAAGTTAATTAATTCATGTTATCACCGGATTTCAAATATTTAGTTTGTATCATCAACAAAGTCAACATCAGTCATATATATATATATATATATTACAAGTTTTGTCCTTTATCTTTATACCACTTTTCAGGTTGTTGGTGCAGTTTTGTGTCTGTCGCTTGTTCTTATTACGTAGTAATTTGTACGGTCTTTATTTACGGTCTGTATAGTTTTGGTCGAGTCAGCCAAGTCAGATATGTGACAACTGTCAAAATTTCAGGTATTCGTGCAACTACTAAACCCTGATTAGTGCTTAATGACTGTGCTAAATTACAATTAATTACTTGAACTGCTTTCTGATTATTGCTATATACATACATGTGCATCGTATATTACAAATGATATATCATTATTTCATGAGAACTTTAGTGACTCAAATGATACATGAAACACGGCTAGCACAGTTATCAGACAAATCAGGAAAATGCTGACGGAGTTCAGTAGATAGACAGACATTGTATTAAGATACAGAATGAGCCAAAAATCAAGTATTACACTAGTATAGTGTGTAGGAAAGTAAGGATCACAAATCTGCCTTCCTAGTGATAGTTTAAGTGTCGGAAAGTGCCTAAAACTCACATAAACTGCAGAAATCTGCAGAAATTCAGCATTTAAACACACTAACATTATGCAGAAATATGGATAAATGGTCCTGAATGCTTTTCTAAGTGTCGGGAATTAAAAGTGTCACAAAAGGGTACATAAAGCACACTAAACTACATAGTTTAGCACCTTAACGAACCGGTAACCAACCGAACAATCGGACACTACCCGAAACACCAAACTTACACTAGAAACATTGTTTTAACATTACCAAGCTAGTTATGGCCCCAGAACATCATAACACATCATATAAATACCTAATAACTAATCACCTAACTAGACACTTACATTCCAACCATAAACTAACTATAAGGTTAAAACCTAGTCTACACACCCTCCCCCCATAACTACGGCCTCAACAAGGGACCCACCTAGAGATTTTGTTTCAATTCTTTAATGGATATTGTAGGCTCTTGTGCTCACTTTACTAAACATAATACACAATGGGCTAATGGTGTGGAAGGATTATTTAAGGAACCATAAGACTAAACAAACTCATTTTTCACTAACATCACCACACCACACTTCTCCCTTTCCTCGTCCTAGTCTCGGCCGAGATCAAGGTCACCACCACCACCACCATCTTTCACTTCCATCCCATCCAAACTCTAGTGATACAAAGGTGTTAGAAGGTGCATAGAGAAGCTAAGAGCTTTCGGAAGATCAAGAACCTCCTTCATTTGCTATTATCTACTTGTTTTCTTCTCTTGAATCATCCCTAGCCTTGAGCTAGTGGTAAGAACATTATACACTCCATTTTACATCTTATATTAGTGGTTAAAAGATGTTACATATTGATAATCTTGAAGAACACTAAGAATCACAAGAAAGAAACTTGAACATAAGCTTAAATCATAAAGAAATCTTAATGTTTATGTGTTGTAATACTTGTTGATTGTTGATTGCTTGTTGATCATCATATGATCTTGCTAGATCATGATTAAAAACATAATCTAGAAAGATGAGAGGATGAACATGATAGAAGTTAATGGATCATCCTCATGAGAAGCATGAACTTGAAAGAATATGTGGTTTTCTTGTAAAATAATGATCAAAGTAAGTTGTAACACTTATAGATCTAAAATTTCATGGATGATTTCTCAAGAAACCAAATTAAAAATACAAGTTTTACTAAATCTTGGTTCTTAGACAAATAAACCTTATTTTTGGTGGTTAATAAAGTATAGAAGTATATGTGTAACAAGAAAAATACATAAAGAAACATTTTTAGAAATTGTGAAGTTGTAAAGATCTATCTTCTTTAAAAATGAAGTTTTTAAAGAACCAACCACACTTTAAAGGGTAGCAAGGCTTACTAATAACACTAGTAAGTAACTACAAATTTTTATAAATTTTCAAATTCATGAAGTGGTAGTTTATGCTTGTTTTTTGCAAAATTGGTAAGTTAAGATTGTTTGTTGTTGATTGTGGATTGATTGTGTTGATTTCTACAAAAGAAAATGATATACCTTCAATGTATGGAAACCTCCATTTTTAGGGGAAACTATGCCAAAAATTTTCTAGAAATTAAACACTTAGAAGAATATTTCCAAATAAATATTTACAAGTGTATTTTAAACCATGGATTTTCACATAAAGTTTGCCATATAAGTTTTGTTCAAAAATATAAATATTGGAGGTTGGTTTTTTTATAAATAAAAGTGACTAAATATGTATTTAGGAAATGTATATTTAGAAGCCACCATGTTTGTGATTATTTGTATATTATGTGTATTAGTTATATTATTTTAGGACTTGAAATAATATAACTCATCATAATACCAAAAATTACAATCCAAAATATTACCAAAATTCCAAGAATATGAATATACAAGTTATACACAAGATATTGGTGAAACCGAACAAAGGAATATAACTTACAAAATATTCCGAAAATATTATTCATATGTATATATTGGTAAATGATATTTTGGACACCAAAGGAAACAAAAATATGATTTTTACAATTAGTACAAATTTATATCATATTTTTGACCAGAAGAAAATATATTATTTTTAGGTGAATAAAAATGTATATTTTTCTTGGGGAGGTAGAGGATCCTGTACATTAATCCAGAAGTGTGAGAAGTGTATTATAACACTATATATAACACTATATGACACCATATAAACACCGTATAACACTATGTAACACCATATAACACTATGGAACACTATATAACAAATATAACACCATATTTTGTCTGATAGCATGTCTATGATAGATGTATAGTGTTATATATTGTTATGTAGTGTTATATAGTGTTACATAATGTTATATGGTGTTATATGGTGTTACATAGTATTATACGGTGTTTATATGGTGTTATATAGTGTTATATACAGTGTTATAATACACTTCTCACACTTTTCACACTTCTGAATTAATGTACACTATCGCTACCCTTCTTGGGGATATTAGAAGATATATTATTTTTTAAAGAAATATATATTTTCTCAAACAAACATCAAATATATTATTTTTGAGAGAAAAATAAGTTTATATATATATTTTCTAAGTTGGACTTGAAAATATATTATTTTTGGAACTTATATGAAAATACAAATATTTTTGCCCAAGGGAAAAATTATAACTAATTTTTCTAAGTAGTATTTCTTAAAGTATATATATTGGTGAACTTTTATTAAAGATAATATTCCGGAATAATTAATACGAAATTAAGTATAAGAATACTTAATGAATACAATAAAAATACGTATTCTCATACGTATAAATACACACCAGAATACGACCCCGATACATGGCAAAAATATACAAGTATAAGAATGCGAATACAAATACACCCATCCTTGGGAAGGATATACAAGTATAAATACTTGAAGAAAGTTAAAATATATTATTATTCCAAACTTTAATAAATATAATTTAAGTTAAAATATATATCATTTTAACAAATAATTATATAACTTGGAATAATATCGAAGACACGAAGAAACGTAACTCAAAGACACTAATTAATTCTAAGTCAAGGCACTACTCGCTCGTCTAATAGACCTTAGTACGTTGTAGGTAGTTGTGTACGCCAGACAAAGCTTGAGTTACGGTGATACGAAGACGCAAGACTGTGAGTTCATGTTCCCCCTTTTCTTTTAACTGTTTTCGGCTTTATAACTTCGGGGGTGAAGTACATGTTACAAACTGTTTATAAACGTTATTATTTGGTATGGTTAGCTAAGGAAGGGTACTGCTAGATCATGTGAGTGGTGGGTATGATGCTTAAGACCATTAATCCTCTTTGTAGGACCAAGGGACATGAGTGATAGATCTATTTGGGTGTAGCGAGCCCACACCCATGTGGACCGGGGTTTGGCCCATGAGGTGACTATGTCTTCAAACTGAAGCCGTGGAAAAATCTGCTACGATTGAGTCTTCCTGCATCACGTCACACATATTAATGGCCTTGCAAACCATTAATGATCTGTTTTTCCTTGTTGCTTTCATACCAGGGTTTGCAAATACATACTTACTTACAATGATTTCCAAGTTTATTCGAGCTCACACACTAAACACATACATGAACTCGTTCAACTTTTGTTGATGTTTTCAAACTACATGTATTTCAGGGAATTAAAAATGGATCTTGCGGGCGTTTGGATGTTTCAAGTGAGGTTGAGAATAAAAGGTGTCATCCGATGTCTGAGGATTTGAATTGTGTGTTTTATCCTAGATAAGACACAACTATCAAAGCCTAGTTTTAGTTAATGTTTTTTTTTTTTTTTTTTTTGAGTCTTTGTGAACTCTAAAAACAAGTTGCATGGGTTGTACTCCAATTTGAAGTCTATGTTCAAACAATGTCATTATGTTTTTAAACTTATTTAATGGATGAACATCTTTGGTTTTATCATATAGTTGTTGTTATGATTGAATGCAATGATATTAAGCAGGTCACACATAATCACGCTTCCGCAAAAGTCAGGGTGTGACAAGATATCCTCCTATCTTGACTTAGCACGACGTTTATTTTGTCAGCGTTGTAAAACAGTTTGCTGTGTGCAACTGTTAGTTGTGTTTGTGTTTGGCTCTTACTGTTTGGTTGCTGCAAGTATCTGTCTGCATATGGGTTCCCCACGAAGAATCCCTATTCTTCGTGGGATTGCTTGTCACGAACCATGCCTTCAATGGATTGTTCACCACGAAGACTTGATTGTTCGTGGTCTTCTGAAGGTTCGTTGATATTGTCCATGATGACTCCTAGTCTTCGTGGGACTGTTGATTGTTCGTGGCCCAGCAACCATTCTTCGTAGGGTTACTGGGTGTTGGGCCTATAAATACAGACACTTGTTTTTCATTCAGACAGACAGAGAGCACACACCAGAGAGTTGAGAGTTTATTGTGTAATCTTGTACTGATACTTTTCTGGTTGATATATATTGAAGCTTTTAAAAGTTGAATCTTTGTGTATTGTGTGTTCTTGATCTCGGTTTGCATACCCATTTGGTTTCCGCACAACCGGGTTTGTCGTATAACAAGGATAAGGTTACTAGATCCTCCGCTAGTGGACCTACAAGTGGTATCAGAGCATTGGCTCCTGTCCTTGTTGAAACCGAGCTGTGTGTCGAGGTTTCGAACACTTTCTTGAACCTTTGTTCAGTAAATTTTATGTGTGTTTTTTTTAAAAGATAAATGGTTTAAAACTTATGAAAAAATTGTTGTTTTGCTTAAAATTTTTACTAAAACCTTGTTCGATTACATGGAGGCATGTTAGGATAGGGGTTTTCTTGAAATTCTTGTGCAAAATCTTGTTCGGAAAATTTTTCGGTGAGTGGTTTAATTGGAATTTTCTGTTTGTTTAAAAGGGTTCTTCATCAACATTTCTTTGTGTTGAAGAAAAGGTTTACCTAATTTGGATAAAACTTACCAACTTTCACCAACTTACACAGTCTCCCATTCCTGCGAAAACCTTTTCAAACATTTGAGTCAACGAAAAATTGATAGGGTCAAAGTTGAACCAAGTTGCTTGTCCTTTTCTGATTTTTTTTATTCCCACCAAACTTTCTGAAAGTCTATGAAGAATCCTTAATTGTCAACACTATACCAAGTGTCTTGTCCCATTCACAAGCAAGGCATACTCACGAAAGACTTAAGTCTTTATCTCCTGGGTCAATAATAACGAAAGACTTGAGGTCTGCTATTTGTTCTTTGGACTTTCTAAACTTCACAAAACCATTAGTGGGCTGTTATTTAATCTTTAATTTGTTGTTGGATCACATTTGAGAATTGGACTTGGAACACATTTAGTGGACTTGTTTGTTCCAGTGGGCCTGTCCATATCTTTCACGAAAAACAAGTGGACTTGAAACTAATTTTGGGCCATTCATTTTTCGTGGACTTGGGGGTTGTATATCTTTCTGATTTGAGATTTTCATGGGCCATCATGACTTCAGACTGGTGGGGTTGGAAACCTGATCCTAATGTAGATATGTATACGAGTAAAGGTTCAGGTCCAGTCCCTTCATGGGCCCAGTCTCCCACACCCTCGTCCTCATCACAAGCGTGTTCAATTACGGCAAATCAGTAGGCATTGGTTACTAACAAAAATCAAAGTAAACCAAAAATGGAAAGAAATATGTATGGTGAACCAATACCAGTTGCCTCGGAGCAAAGCTATCGGTCTACTGGAGTACCATCATTTCTTGATACAAACTACAATGGTCAAACAAGAACTGCGTTTTATGCCAAAATTGTCAAGGATGTCAGCAATGATGAGTTCTCGGGAAATGAAGACAGTTCTAAACATGGCGGTAGCTTAGTTGAAGATGTTACAAGTTCAGTTGAAAATGGTACAAGTTCAAGTTCAAGCGAGGATGGATCTGAATGTGAATCATTGAGGGAGGTTGTAGATTCTGAGGCAAATGAGTCAATATCTAAGAGTGAATCCAGTTAGGTATGCGTCGATGAACCAAAATCTGATAGGTGCGATAGTTGTGTTGAATTTAGTGCTAAATTTGTCTGATTTGCAAAGCAAATTGTCTGATTTGCAAAGAAAATATGACGATTTGTAAAGCAAGTATGACGATTTGCAAAGCAAGTATGACGTGACATTTATCCACAATCAAAGTTTGATCATGGATCTCGCAAAATGCATAGAGGCCAACTTGTTTCATAAAAATCATGAAAAAGAATTTAAGAAAGTAATTGACACATTAAGGGAAGACAAGTCCGAGCTAGTAAAAGCAGTTTCAAGAAAACAAACTACCATAAACAATTACATCACTAGGCTCGAGGAAGCATAAAAAGAGTTGGCCTGTGTCAAGTGTGAAAATGAGGGGATCCAGCTTAGGTTAGATAGTTACTCAAACTCTAAGTATGTGTTGGATCACATCATTAACATACAGAAAAAGAAAAATGATGTCACGTGCAGCTGGACTTAGTTACAAAAAGGAAGTATCATCAGATTCGGATGTGTCAGCAAATATGAAAGTATCAATTGCTGAACAAAATCAGGATCCTCCAGTCATTGTTGAGGATGCTGATTCTTCAGATGATGAATCCGATGATATTGACTCTACACAGTCTGATGTAGTTATCAAAGAAGAGGACATACCTCTCGGGAATCACATTTTGTGTGATCCTCCCGCAAAACCTACTAAGACTGTTCGGTTTGAGTCCACTTCTACACAAGAGTCTGAGAGTGTGAATTTGCTATACACTCTAGTTGGTGATGATAAAGTTTATTCAAACAAAGATTTTCCGATTAAGAATGTAAATCAATCATTGATTGATAAAGTGTTTGAGGATTCTACTAGTAAGTTTTTGGGAAAGTCGAGCCCAGGAGTTGTAGTAACTCAGTGTGCTCCTATCCCAAAATCCGAAGTTAGAAAGAAATATGGGAATCAAAAATTGCAATCTCAAAACAATCAACCAAAGCAAAGTCACGCTCACCAAGAAAAGGGAAAAGGCAAACAAAGAGCTCAGAACAAGAAGAAGTTTCAAAAGATAAACTTCGTGAAATCCAGAGGGACTGATAAAATTGAATCTTTTGAAAACAAATCAAACACAGATTTTGTTATGCAAAAGAAAATTTTGAAAAGAAATAGTCAAAACAATTACACACAACACACAAACTGTTGTGATGTAGGACCAAGTACCTCAAGATCACGAAGTTCATCATCAAGCTCCTACAGTTATGATACTCTGAGGTTTGTTGAGCGGAGATCATGTTTTGAATGCGGTAAGTATGGGCACATTGTCAGAAACTGTCCATATCTCATGAAAGGAAAGGCAAAAGTTGATGCCCCCCCGTGGTAACTAAAAACTAACCTAATCTAGACACGCTAGTTTTAAATTTATAAACTAAGGCTCTCTAAATGATAGACCACTGACAGGCAAGTGTACCTATCGTACGTAGTAAAGCCTAATGAAGTCCGAGTATCCAACCCACGAGGCACTAGCGACGCTAAACTAGACTCTGACTCAACTAATTACTTAAATGGTTTAATTTGTTTTGGGGTTTTAATTAACTAATATCTAAATTAAACTAAAGCGAGTAAACAAGAGAACAAAGAAAGCAAGCAAGATGGTGAAGTGATGGGAAGCAGACAATGATGAGAAAGAACTACCCAGGCTTCGAATCCCTATGACTAACCCATGACCTCTAGTCCTGACCAATATCTAAAGCTTCGAATCTACCTAGGAAACCTCCCGCTAAGGATGATCAACCAAAATAGAAGATGGAACAAAGTCATGAAGTGCTAAATTGGAAATGACTCGAGCTATCGATACCGAATCCCACGACTGTCAGATTAAAAACAACTATGGTGCTAAAATTCTCCGGCCATGAAGCTAAACCTGTTAAATAACTGAAAACCTAGGAAACCCTAAACAATAAGTAGCCGGATCCGAGCTATCGGTCACCTAAACTACCAAACAACGCCTAGCTAATAACCTAGCAATCCTGACTCGTCCCTAGAGTTGCCAGAAAAGGATGCACACTATACTCAGTTGATTTTAATTAATTTAGTTAAACTTGAATTATCTCTAATCTTAAGCTATAGACTGAAAACCTAATAGATTAACGAACCTAGAATGATCTAAATAGTTCCAGACCAGACTAACAAGATCACATAACCAAACAACCAATCACAACCACGACAAGTACACAAATTCATAAACAATCATAAAACAGGAATATGTAAATCATCTCAATTTAATCATTAGTCCAAACCGAATAGTCAAAAAATTAAATTATAGTTCATCTAGGCCTAGGCAGTCTAAGACACAAAGTCTTAACAAAATTGAATACTAATAAATATCAAACCTGGACTTGAATCTTGATCACGGCTTGAACCCTCGAACCAATCAACTTCTTTTTTTCTCTTTCTCTTTTTTTCTTTGCGTGCGGCAGTCCTTGCTTTCGTCAAACTCCACCAAAAAATAATATCTTCCTTCGACCCCACTGTCTCTGCCCCCTGTGCTTTATAAATTTCGTATGATATATACACACCCATTCCCTGCCATACGATGTCACAATTCAAGTCAAATACCAACAATTCACGTCATTAAGGCCCATGCGAATTTCTAAAGGGAATTGGGCCGGCTCTTAATACTCCAGCAGCCCAAAAGAAAAAGTGGGGTGGTGGTGGTCAACAAGGATTTACACTCGGTCAACACCTGCACACATCCACGAAAACAATTAATGTTCCAAACTTCCAATTTGCATACTAAAAGTCTTTTCATTTAATTCACAAGACATATTAAAAAAAACATCTATCATTAACCATATTATGTCATTACAATACAACTAACACAATATTATTTTCAAAGGATTTACGTGAATGCAAGTGTAATTTAAGGTTAAGTCCTTTTTTTATTTCTTATTCTCCTAATTATTCAAATTACATTCAGCTAAAACCAATATATAAATATATATAATATACAAATAACATGAGATATGATTGTTTGCAAATAGTTTAGCTCGTTTTCACTTAAAACCATTCAACTTTAAATATGAGCCAATTATGAGTAAAATTTTATAAAAACAACCCCAAAGCTATCCAAAAGTGTAGGAATAATTATATAAAAAATATGAATATTTTAGACCACATCAGTAACTGTTACCATAAAAGATCTGTTTCACCAAAACAGGACCCTCGTCTTCTTAAACAACGGGAAATGAAACAGAAAAAGAAACAAAGAAAAGAAGTCGAAAAGGCTTTGAAAACAGAGGTTATCCAAACACAGTCCGTTAAGTTAGAATTTAAAAATGAAAAACAAAAACAGATTTGGAAACCAAAACAAGTAACTAGGGCTGTAAACGAACCGAACGTTCAGCGAACAGTTCGTGAACCATTCGGCGGGAAGTTCATTTATGTTCGTTCGTTTAATAAACGAACGAACATGAACAAGAAATTCCGTTCGATTAGTTAAATGAACGAACATGAACAAAGGGCTTGTTCGTTCAATTGTGTTCGTGAACGTTCGGTAAGGTGTTCGTGAACGTGTTCATGAACATTTGTTCATTTGCGTTCGTTTATGTTCGTATGTTTGTGTTTTAATTAAAGATTTTTTTTACTTTCATATATTTTATCTATACTTTTTTATATTATTAAACTTTTATTTATTTTATTACCCTAACAATTAAACTAGAAAATTTTGTTACACCTTGTTTATGCACCATTTCCCTTTCTTTTCTCATTATTTAGATCGAAGAATACTATCGACCTTTGTTCCATAATAAGGGGTTCAAGTTCCAGTGCTACTTTGGGCCATCCATCTTTATCCTTTGTCGCATTCGCCAAATTTATTTGTGTTTAATTTTGTTCGTGAACACGCTCATTTCCTTAATGAACGAACACGAACATAAAATCTCGTTTGGTAAGTGTTCATGAACCATTCGTGAACACATTTATTTCCTTAACGAACGAACACGAACAAGGCCTTGTTCGTGTTCGTTCGGTTCATTTACAGCCCTACCAATAACCGTTTCAGGGGGAGCTACATCAATTCCGAATCATCGGGAAATGGATGTCACAATTCTCGATGATGACGGATGACCCAAGTCTGTGAAGGCTTGGGTCTCCCTCTCCAACTAACCTCTGAATGAGCGTGCAGGATGTTCCAGGAGGAACTATTGATAGTCCTAGGATTGTTGATAATGGAGCGTCCATGCACAAGATCGGCGACATAAGGCTCCGAAAGATGGTTACATCTAGGAGAATATTATTGCCTTTGATGGAAAGGGAAAAAGATAAGAAGAGAAAAAGTCCGATGAAGGAATGATGGTGAAAGAATGTGGTTGGATGAAGTTGAAAAATTCAACAAGATGAAAAATGTGCCAAAATTTGGTTGTTATGGTTTTTGATCGGGTCAAGAGGAAAGATTTCAATGAAAAGTACGCGCCTGCAGCACGTCTGAAGCTTTTCAAATATTCATGGATTTTTCTTCCACAAGAAGTTCAAAGTCTGCTAAATGAACGTGTAGTGTACATTTCTTCACGGTGTGATTGAAGAAAATATGTTTGTTGATCAAACCAACCGGGTGTGCGGATGCCTTGGCATGGACTGAACAACCGCACACTACTTCTAAAGGAGAAAGACGAAGTCCTTTGCTGGTGCAAAAGCATGTGGAAGACATCATGTATAGACCGTCCCATGATGATGTGTACAAGCTTTCCCACATGCTCCATTTGCCACTTACCAGCCGGACCCAGAGGTTTATCATCTTGTTGCTGTGAATAGAATTCTTGATACATTGAAGTAGCTGGAAAATCGCCTCGAAATCGACATCGGGTGGATATCAAGTTTGGGAGAGCACTCAGACTCCTGACAATGCACGAAGAAGTTGCAGGATTATAGTTTTGAATTTCTAATCTCTCCTATCCTTGTCGATATTTAAGTTGCTTTATGATTTACTAACATCTCGTGCATCACTCCTTGACCAAACACGTTGATTTCGAATATCACCTCACACGTGATCGTTTCATATGAAACTCGTTGATGTTGTTTTGGTCCACACCGATTACCAACGTGCCAACTCATCTTTCCAAAATTCGATAAATCATTAAATCATTTTTGATTTAAATTAATTTTGGTAAATAACATTAAGGTAAAACATGAGTTAATCCATATCGGGAAATCGTTTTTGTGAATATTTTTCTTGAGAAAATCCAAAAAGATGTTTTCAAAAGTTTAAATTTACTTTTTGAATTTTAGGGGGAGTAAATCCAAATCAGAAAAACGCAAAAACATTAGAAAAACAAAAATGAGTTTCCTGGTGAGCAAAAGAGAAAATGGTTGTACATCAGTGGTCTGTCGAAACCTCTTTAAACCTAAAATGAAAAACGATAAGCAGCTCTATATAAGATGTATCATTAGGCTCACAATCATTTTAAAGTGTGCAGGGTGATATAAACCTAAATCGACTGAAGACTGTGTGGAAACTGCTCATTGGCATATGGTCTTGGTACCAAAATTTCGTTTGATAGATTGCCGAGGTTCTGAGATATGTGGTCTTTATGTTGTTTATCATCTGGGTATCATGGTTGTTTCTTTTACCGAAAACCACGGGGACGCAAGTTTAGAACTTCCATGATACCATACATACGTGTACATATCTTTCAAACATGCATATAATACATGATGCATACGACCTCAACAAGTGATAAACAATCACATGTCCCAATCAATAAGTGATAATATATCACAGCTTTTATACGGGAGTCAAGTTCGTCTCTTTGTCGATACGATGGTACTAACCTGTTCACGGACTTGCTCTTGTGCCCTGCATGCATCGAATATCAAGTTCCTCATAAATAAGTGATTTTATCACATAGGGCTTGTATTCATCCAAAAATAAGTGAGTATCTCACATCATATACGTTGAAAACAGATGATAAATGGTATACTCACCAGTAAGATGAACCCTCATGCATACCTTGATACGGGAATGTGTCGTGAGTGGATGAACACCGGTCGGTAAGTATAAATCATACCTTAACGTATCCCCTAACCACGAGTACATCTGATAAGTTGAGTTTATGTGGACAACAATACCGATAATCGTTATAGGATGCTTATCTAAATGTTAATTAATTGAACAACAAGAGCGTTTTGGCATGACCGTACACTCGTATGATTCTCTTACCCTCAAAACTCGAAAAGAGAATGTCTGTAAATATTTATTTAATGCTTTCAATTTTTGCATCTCTGTATATATTTATTTACTGCTTTCCGTCTTTACATTTGAAATATTCAAAAATGCCAAAAAGATTTTAGGTGTGTTTTAATATAAACTTTATAAAAACCAAAAATATTTTATTTCTATTTTATTTTTGATTGTACGATGTTGGATCTCGAGTCTTTACCACCTGAAACCTGATCGAAACCTAAAACAATTGCATCTTCATAAATGGTCGAAATTTTGCAAGTCTTGAAAGTTAAAATCTAAATTGATCAAATTTTTACAACTTTCAAACTGTTGTCGGTAGGTAGTTGATTGATAGTTGGTCACATGTGTGTCGTTTGTTTATGTTGATTGTATTCTAAGCGATTGTTCTCATTACGCGTTTAGCTCTGTTGTATGTGCAGATGTGGCATTCAAACCAGCTAATGGCAAAGAGAACATATTAGAGGACAAGCTGTGGAATGAAGACACGACATTGATGCAATCAGAGGATCAAGATGATCGAGTTGCAGCTGACTACTCATCAACAACAACAAGGATCTGAAGTACTGAATAAAAAAGATTCACCAGCAATATCTAAGGGGGAGTTTGTTGATGCACCTCCTGTTTGCTGCAACTGAAGACATCTGGATATCCGACAACATGTGAAGATCGAACCACTTGGATTCCACACTTGTGGGTGTGCGCATCAACTGTTGCTATTTCAACGCGTCGCTTGTTTTTGGTGCTACCGAGACAGGCCTCTAAGGGATGAAGACCGAAGACCAAGCAACAGACAAGGGGGAGTTTGTTGGTGCAGTTTTGTGTATGTCGCTTGTTCTTATTACGTAGTAATTTGTACGGTCTTTATTTACGGCCTGTATAGTTTGGATCGAGTCGGCCAAGTCAGATATCCTCCTATCTTGACTTAGCATGACGTTTATTTTATCAGCATTGTAAAACAGTTTGTTGTGTGCAACTGTTAGTTGTGTTTGTGTTTGGCTCTTACTGTTTGGTTGCTGCAAGTATCTGTCTGCATATGGGTTCCCCATGAAGAATTCCTATTCTTCGTGGGATTGCTTGTCACGAACCATGCCTTCAGTGGATTGTTCACCATGAAGAATCATTGTTCACCGTGAAGAATCATTGTTCACCATGAAGAATCAATGTTCACCACGAAGACTTGATTGTTCGTGGTCTTCTGAAGGTTCGTTGATATTGTCCAGGAAGACTCCTAAGTCTTCGTGGGACTGTTGATTGTTCGTAGCCCAGTAACCATTCTTCGTAGGGTTACTGGGTGTTGGGCTTATAAATACAGACACTTGTTTATCATTCAGACAGACAGAGAGCACACACCAGAGAGTTGAGAGTTTATTGTGTAATTTTGTACTGATACTTTTCTGGTTGATATATATTGAAGCTTTGAAAAGTTGAATCTTTGTTTATTGTGTGTTCTTGATCTCGGTTTGCATACCCGTTTGGTTTCCGCACAATCGGTTTTGTCGTATAACAAGGATAAGGTTACTAGATCCTCCGCTTGTGGACCTACACAGGCGGTGTCCTTTACTAGGTATTTTGTTGCAAGTTTAGTCCTTTACACCCAACCCAGTTTAAAACCCTGTTAATTGTTGACAGGCGGTGTCCTTTACTAGGTATTTTGTTGCAAGTTTAGTCCTTTACTGGGTATTTTGTTGCAAGTTTAGTCCTTTACACCCAACAATTAACAGGGTTTTTTTAACTGGGTTGGGTGTAAAGGACTAAACTTGCAACAAAATACCTATTAAAGGACACCGCCTGTCAATATTCGTTAAAAATGACACCGCCTGAAAAGTGGTATAAAGATAAAGGACAAAACTTGTAATTTTTCCTTTTTTTTTTTTTTTTTTGCCAAAACAGCCGATTACAAAAAAAAAAGCTAATAAATAACAGGTAAACGGGCAATAAGTTGCGTCAAAATCTTTTTGTTAATATTTTTTCAAATATTTTGTTTGTAGCATCAACAAATATTAGTCAATATCACTTGATGCCCCACATTTTGCATGATTTTTCTAATATTTTGTTTACAGCATCAACAAGTATTAGTCAGTTTTAGTTGATGCCCCACAATGTGGATGATTTTTATAGCTTTTTTAGTCTGACTTGGCTTTCCAACATTATTGCATCGTTCTTCACATAGCTGTTCTGAAAATGATATAAACACCTTGGTACCATCCTAATTAGTAAATGACATTTATTGGTTTTTTCTTGTATTTTGATAGCTTGAAGATAATATGAAATTTCCACTATGACTTTTCTTGAAGGAACCAATGTTGAAGTTAATATGAAATTTCCTTTTCTTGATAAGAAAATAAGAACACGCGAATAGATTGAGAAAATAGGAACCAATGTGGAACGTTGAATTTTTCTGTTGACCCTACCTCCATTCCATCCACATATTTTTTCTAAGGAAACTAGTGGGAACTAGGCAACAAATACGATGTGGATGCCAATAGCAACAATGTGATTGGGACAATGGAGGCCAATAAGGTTTTAATCCTTATCCTTTGCACCCAGAAAATTGCCAAGATAGACCAATCATTCAACCAAAATAAGGGCATGTCTGGCTAAGTCTTTCAAAATAATGTTTGGGTAATTGAAAAAGACTTTTTGAAACAACTTTTTTATAAAAGGAAAAGTTAATTTTGAAAAGCTAGTATTTTGTGACCTTTTGGAATTTCTTATAACTTTTCAAAACACAATTACAGAATTACACCCTGCCCTAAACTAATCCACCTATAAGCTAACCCAAACACTTTAAAAAAAAAACAACTGATTAACTTATTGGTTTTTTCCACCCCATAAGCTAACCCAAACACTTTTTTAAAAACTCTTTTTTAAAAAGTCATAAGTCAATAAGTGCTTTTGATAAAAAGCCTTTTTGAAATAAATAAGCTTAGCCTATCGACTGTCAAATCTAATAAGATGTTGACACATGAATAAAATTACTATTCATAAGAAAAAAAGTGGCGTTTTAATGAAAATTTGGCAACACGGGGAAAAACTTAGCCTCAAATAATGACATGCGGCGAGTATCGGTACCATATTAAATCGATACCGACCAAAATACATCAGTAGGGGCTTTTATTATTCGGTTATAACGAGTACCGATACCGGTTAATTCGATATTCCCGCTTTGAGTACCAAATTTTGTATACTAGAATTAGATTTTAGTATGTATGTTGGTATATAAAATAAACCAAAACTTTCCTTTTAAAATTGAGGAACCATCACAAAATTAATGTTAGAAAAAAATGAAAGAAATAAATTCGTTAAACATCATAATATAAAAAAAAATATGGTAATTTTATAAAGAGTTTAAACTTTACTATTCCTTGCAAAAAAATACATATAAAAAAAAAAACCTTTAATGAAATTTGCACTCAAACTAAAGTTTTAAATTTAGCAATATAGCAGTTTTCTCATGAGTGGCTTTTTATTTTAAATTATCAATAATTCAAATTGTTTAAATGGGAAGTCTTAACCAATGTATTTATTGGTAATTAGCAAAAACTATCTGTGATATATTCACCTTTTTAAGTTGTGTAAATTTAGAAATTATTATGTTTTCTTTTAATTTCAAACAAAGAAATTCACATCCTGATTATGGATGGTTTTAAGATTTTTTTTATGTCATAATTTTCAGCCTGTGTAATACGCACATCTATAACCTAGTATAGTGTATATATATATATATATATATATATATATATAGGGTAGGGTTCATGAGTGAACAATGATTTATTTGTGAACAAAATGAACTTATCCTGACCATTGAT
Source organism: Helianthus tuberosus (assembly GCA_030545235.1). Taxonomy (NCBI): domain Eukaryota; kingdom Viridiplantae; phylum Streptophyta; class Magnoliopsida; order Asterales; family Asteraceae; genus Helianthus; species Helianthus tuberosus. The sequence goes on from CM060393.1 coordinate 7,957,148, forward strand.
TTGTAGATCTAGATTTTTTCTTTAATGGCAAGATTGTAATTATCTTTTGTAACTTACATGTCTTTGAATAAACACAAGGGTATAATTGTATATTTCTATCTTCATTTAATTAATTAATTAAATTTTTCTCTCTCCTGATTTCTCTTTCCAATTAAAAGAATATTTAATTACATTCTCTATATTTTTTTCTCTCACATATTACATAACTTAATATTTCATAATTAAAAAAATACAAACATTATCAAATATTGTTCCATCTAGAACATAATTAAAAATATTTAATTACTTTTTCTATACATATATGTATTAGATTAATGTTTGATGAAAAGATGTATAGTGGAAACAATATGTAATAATACACAAGTGTATAAGTCTGGTATATATCGACATGTATACACTATGTACTTGAATAATACACAGGTGATACGTCTGGTATATACCGACCCGTATACATATATGTACTTGAATAATACACAAGTGTATAAATCTGGTTTATACTGACCCGTGTAAACAAGATGTAATAATACACAAGTGTATAAGTCTTGTATACTGACCTGTACACACATATGTTAATAATCACAATTTAATTAGGTTTAATATTTAATTTTAAAAGGAACATAACAGTTTATTTAAAAAAAACATTAGCCCTTCAATCTTTTATAATTAAAATAATAAAGAAATAATTAAAAATGAGAGAGAGAGAGAGAGAGAGTTAAGAGATGAGAAAATTAAGCGATTTTAATTAAAAGTATTTGGCTAATGTCAATCTTACCCTTTTAATCTAAAAAATGATCCAGGGCCAAGATTAGTTCACTCAGTTCACTCTCAAGAAGTTGTTCACTCATGATCCTAATCCTATATATATATATATGTGTGTGTGTGTGTGTGTGTTGGTTTCTTAAACTGTTTTTTGTTTTATTTATTAGAATATTTATAAATAAATGGGTAAAAACACCAAACTACCTTTGTGTGACGTGATTTAACGATAAGAATTAAGTGTGTTCGGGCCAAGCGACGTAACGTGGAAAATCTGCAAACGTAACTACTATTCTGGTTAATCTTAAAGGCAACCACTATTTTTTTTAACGACAAATTTGGATAACTAACTCACCACTAGAGTATTATCATGTCTCCAAAGAAAAACCTTCTTGTGGGAATCGAATCCAGAACCTCATGGTTAGGTTGATGAACCTAACCGTGAGAGATTAGTAATGTGCACAATACCCCACTTGCCAGTGATTCAAGATAACCACGACTTGATCCCTGTAATTATAACTTTGAAAATAATTTGAGGTTTAAATAAAACAGTTGATAAAAAGAGAATGACCCACATTGCAAGTTTAGACGGGCAGAGTTTAGCCTACTGATTTAGCCTTGTAACCTAGTTTAAATAACAATGCATACGAAACTAGGTAAGTAACTTAATACAACATTTACGATAAACTTCACGAAATCAAAACCCTCACGACGAATGACAAAGTATAGCCCAAATACGGGCAACACTTAAACATCCATCGGATAGTTTCAATCGATCGGACATTGTATCGTAGCAGTGATCGAGTTAATACCCTATATTCGGAGCATCGTTTTCCTACTTTAAACTTGATTTTCGAACAGAATAAGTGTGATTTTGAAAGTTTTCTCAAGCACAGACGACCAGGCCATGCACAGGCAATTTATAGCCACATTTTAGGTTTTACGCGGCCCGCGTAAACCTTAAGATGAGTTTTACGCGGCCCGCAAGGACTCCTAGTCTACGTGTAGGGCTTGTGTGTCACGAGTAGGGTTGCCACGTGTGTGACACGTGGCCTGGAACGCTTATCCGGTCAACTTTAAGTTGACACGGCCCACGTAAGCCTAAGCTTATGTCTTACGCGGCCCGCCTGAAACTCAAAAACCTTGTTTTCATGTTTTTTCATCCACATTAGGGTTTCAGGGGTCCGGGTTTTCACTTACGGGTCGTTTATGCGTCAACTCGTCCTTAGCCTCATAAGTTTCATTTACTTGATTATTTACTAGCAAGGAGTCGACATATGCGTCAACTCTTGTAGCCCCCATAGACTGGGCCATCCTCAGGCCTGCGAGTAGCGCCTCATGTAACCACCGTGAATTTATGCTATTAATCAATACCTCATAAACTACAGGGGCTTAATGTGTCATTATGAGGAAGTATAAGTTGAAGGACCTAATTGTCATTCCTTGAAACTTGCTTGAAAACGTTGATTTTAAGTCCGAGGACTAAAACCTTCATTTTTAGAAAATACAAAAGTTCAGGGACTGTTTTGTATATTATGAAACCTCAGGGACCTAAGTGTAATTTATAAAATAAAAACAAATGGTACTTTAAAGAACCCAAAGAATCGGCCCAAGCAAGACTCGAACCCGCGATCCTCATATACACACACATGCATAACCGGCTGGACTACCACCATCGTTGTAAATTCATTCAGATTCAATTATACTTATACACTTATATAACTAGACCTGAAACAATTAAAACAGACCTGCAAATTCGGTCATCACCCACATTGGATCCAATCAACTTAATTGTTGTTTATTCCCACCGAAAGCATCTTAAAACGGTCTTCAACTTTTTACAGCCCATAACCGCTTTAAACCGACACGAATTCGGTGATTTTCCACCGAGAACCGAAAATTTGATATAAAAATCTAAAGTGGATCGATTCCACTAATGTTTGTCGTTTGTGCCGAATTGATACGTTATTTAGTATCTCTGGCCTCCTACGAACCTCCACACACCTTCAAAACTCACAAAAACCTTCGAATTCGACCTCTGTTCGGTTCTGCAAAAGTCGCCGGAGTTCGGTGCCGGAGTTCAGTCGAGCCGCCACTTCCCATCGGTGCCGGTCCGGTTTTGATCGATTAATTGGTATGTTTATACTCGTTTAATGTTTCTGCAAAGTTAATTTGTGTATAAACTAGGTTTGATTGAGAATTAAGCGGGTTGACTTCTGTTGACTGTTAATTGGGGAAGAAGATGAATAGTACATCTTTATATATATATATATATATATTTTTTTGGTGTAAAAATGGTTTCTTTTAAATATTCATAATAAATCGGTTATAACAAATAAAAATCTGGAAATTTTAGCATTTATAGTTTAAATACTGATACATTTATTAAAAATATAACATTAGTCAAAATATTTATAAAACTATTTTATTTAATTAAAAACAATGTTATTCTTTTAAAATTCATAAAAAAATCGAATTTCAGAGAGAAATACTGAAATTTTTAGGATAATTATTTTGAGTGGTAAACTTTATAAAAATAATTTTGTTACTGATATTTCATATAGTTTTGACATTAATATAAATAAAACAGTAATTTCACTTAAAAGTATAGTTTAAATTTTAATATATCTAAAATTAAATAACTATATAAATTGTGTCCAAAATTATTTTTATGATGTAACATGATTTATTCTGAGTTTATACAAATTATGTTACTGTTTGGTTATTTACAGATTATTTTACACAAATAAATCAGTTAAATCACTTAAATTACTTGGTTTAATTTAATATATTTAATTTATATAACTATATAATATTCATCCGAAATTATTTTTATGACAAAGTATACATGTTACTAAGTTGCATAAATTTAGAATCTGAATTTTTATTATATCTAATTAATTAGATAATAGACTTATATAAACTTGTTTATTGTTAACTTAAGCAAATTAATTCATTTTAATTATTTAAAATGAACCAAAAACCATAATAATTATCTTAATCAGTAATATTTCAAAACGAAATAATTAAAAATATTATTTTTAATTATTCTGATTTAAGTTAAGTATTTTGATAATTAAATTTGTAATTATCATATAAACAACATAATTATTATTTTACATTTTAAATATGTATTTATTGGCCAGCAGAATTAATTTATAATTTTATAGATTAATTATATCACTTGTACAATATTTTAGGTTATAATCAGTTTATTTAATTATGTTATTTAGTTATACAAGTTCATTATAGTTGATTTATTATTACAAATGTTTATATTAAATCAATTGTATATTTTTACATTTATATCATTTATGTGAAATAAATATTTTTCATAAATAATTCCTTTACATCATAATCATCCTCCAAGTCCTCTTGTTAGGTTATTCAAACCACATAGTACCATTTAAACAAGACACTATCGAATCCTATAGATTTAGGATTTCCAATTATCCAATTAAACATTATTGTTGATACATATTCCATATTGTTGCATGTTCTATCAATTAGAGTGACGTGGAATTTTATTTCCAAGAACTCTCACACTTTGCATACTTGTTTGGACTTACCCGAAATCTAGGTGAGTATACTCGCTCCCATTTTTATTTCAAACACTTTTGGGTGCAACATGTATTCTATGTGAAAACACTAAACACTTGAAACTTTTGAATCATATTCTATCCACATGTAAACATGTTCGACTCCCGCTAGACTTTTGGGAGCTATTCTATGAACGATTTGATGCTTGTTAATCTCATATGCTATGTAAACGATTAGTGTCTATATGCTCATTAACTTCGTACAAGCCCACCTTAACAATTATAGTACTATGCATATGCTATAGGTTGTAACGCCCCGCCCGCTATTCTTTTGGGTATTGTTAAGCTTATTCTATTTTACCTCCCGCTAAACTCTTGGGATAGGCTATGTTAATTGCGTTGTATTCTAGGGTTTGAATATATAGTGACACTAGCTCAACGTATTAGTAACTTGCATCATGTCATTTACGTTGGATATGAACACATTTAAACATTTTATTCTATTATGCTATGTACCAAACTTGTATACTCGCCAACATTTTTTGTTGATTTTATTTTAATACATGTTGCAGGTTGATAGACAAGATTATGAAGAAATCAAGTTAGGATGGACTTAGATACTCACTCCAATAATGAGCAATGTTTGATGCAAATTTGTTTTTATTTGAACGATGTATTAGAATGTTAGTATTTTATGAAATTGGACTTAAGTTATATTGTCACAATAGTGTTATGATGTTTTGAGCAATTTGTTCGTCTCATCCCGATGTTTCCGCCATCGGTTGGGGTGTGACAGATTGGTATCAGAGCCATAACTATAGGGAATTAGGAAAAGTAGGAATGCTTTAACCTAGTCTATAGTTTTAGAGCTTATTCTTATGATTTGCTTGAAATTACATGCATGCTACTTATTTGCTTCTTATTCATTCTCTTTAAACTTTCAAGCATATATGTCATCCTATCCTTATGTGTTATTCTTGACAAGCCTTCTTATGTGTTTATACATAATTGTTTATTTTCCTTAACATACATTTTTCTAAGGCTTTTCTTGATATTCCTAAATCTGACAACACTTATATTATAAAAACGAAACGAGTTTATCAAAATAGGGGTGATTCCCACATCTGGTGAAGACTCTCACTCAACTATACTTTGCATTTTGCACGAAATCTACCCCAAGCTAGGAGTGATATCCAGATCTTGGAGGAGACTTCCATTTCATATTCTAGTGGACCCTTATCTTTTGATAAGTGCCAACCACAGTATGGTTCGATGTTATCAAGTTAGGGGTGAAACCCACATCTTGTTGACTAGTTCCACTCCTTGATTTTCAAAAATCCCGCCGAGTTTCGAATTTTCGATTGATTTGGAACATGTAGTAACTGGAAGGGTGAATACCGTTAACCGACTTGTCGGCTAGAGTATTCCACCTATTAGGCCAAAGCATGTTTTTCCAAATTCAAAAGAATTTTCGACCACTTTGGTTTAGTCAGAGTTCCGTTTTGGAACAATCCAACTTTTAATCAAACCCATGTTTTACTATTATCAATCTTATGTAGTACAATCCTCTCGTTTTAAGTTCAAATTTATTTTGGAGATCGTTTTCTCATACACACATCATACTAAATCTTTTCATACACTTATACGTATACATGATTTTATATAATTTAAGTTCATGTTCCTTGTTATGTTTCAATTAATACTATATACATAATCATTAGTATTCGTACTCACACTCTCATTCATATTCATAACAATACATTTTATGCTTATACTTATAATCATATTCATAATTATACTCATGCGTTTCATGCTTATACGTATACTCATACTCAAACTTATACTTATGCTCATACATACAATTATACACGTACATGAGTTCCCCTTTGGGCCGAATGGACATCCGACCGGATGACCATCCGCCCGGATGACCATCCGTCCGGATAACCATCCGACTGGATGACCATCCGTCCGAATGACCATTTGTCATCACTATAAGTTTTCCTTTATAAAAAGGAATATATGTGTATATATATATATATATATATATATATATATATATATATATTTGCACTTATAGTCGTTTGTATATAAAAATGTACATATATATATATATATATATATATATATATGTATAAATATATAAACATATAAGCTATATAGAGACAACCTATCCTTTCTATAGTTTTATTTCGTTTATTTTAAAAAAAAAAAATTCCTGCCGCCAAAAACTTGACAGCAACCATCGCCTTCTTTTTCAAACTTATCGTCGCCGATTTTTTTTCCGGCTCCTGATTTCCCGGTAATTAATTTAAGCACGCGTTTCCATTTTTTCGATCAGTGTGAACTTAGACTTTGATAACACAAATGCGGCTCATCATAAATCATTCCGGACTTTACGAGATTTGCATGAGCTATAAAAACCAACCCGTTCTACCTTCTCATATCACCACAACACTCCATACCACTCACACACTCACCAGAGAAACTCATCACTTAAACCCAATATTCAATGGCATACTACCCAGTAGCACCTGCTGAATCCTCAAATGCAGCAGGAATTCATCCATTCCTTCGGCTTGCTGATATATCCACTCGAGAGAGGTACCGAAAAATAAGGAATCTTGAAGTTCTTAATATTAACGGCATTGATTGGAATCAAATAGGAATGGTTGATCCCAATGGCGTACTAGCAAGATTGCTACCACCTAATACACCCTGGCGCCGTTTCTTCGACATTCTAGAACCATCTTATGATGAGTTGGTATATGAGTTCTTGTCCACTTTTTATTTCAAATACAATAACAGTCTTACCGATGAGTCAATAAGTTTTCAACTTTGTGGACAAACATATACTATGTCATTATCACAATTTGCGGTTCATCTGGGTATATATACAGATGAAGAAGTTAACCAACCCATTTTCACTAGGGCATTAACTTCTTTTTACTCCGCGGAATTGGCAGAATATTGGCAACGCCATTCAACAAAAGAATGGGGTGGCAACAATAATGACATGAACCTCACAGACCCTCGTTATCGATACATGCACCGTGTTTTAGTCAACACTATCACAGGGCGCAAGTATAATCAACAAAGGGTTAGGACAACCGAACTTTTCTATCTGTATAGTATTTTTGAGCAAGTTCCTTGTAATATTGCCCATGAACTTGTTGCATGTTTTGCTAATCAACAAACCAATCCTCTGAGAAGTCTCATGGGAGGATCTTACATGACCAAAATAGCACAATCATTAGGTGTCCTAAGTGATCGGATTATCCAAGGATTATCTCCACCAAAGGCACCTGGGGTTGTAAATTTTGCCATCATTAGGCGAACCACTGCTTCTATTTATGCACCAATTCAACCATCCCAGTCGGAGGGAGCTCCATTTGTCTTAGAAAGTACCTACACCCAAAATTTACAACAATCATTGTCGCAGTTTCCTCAACAGTCGTTCTACCGTTTTGATATGCTACCACCTCCGCCGTACGTACACGAATATATTCCAATTAACCCACCCCAACCATTAACATCAAACGTCTCACAAGACTTCTCATAGATAGTCTTTGAAGAGGCTCCAACGACGCAAGATGAATTGTTTGATGAAAGCATGATGATCCCAGATCAATCAGGATCGGAATCATTTGTGCAATCACCGTTACTGCCACAGTCCTTCATGTCACTGATGAACGAAGTGGAACAACTGCCACCAACTGATATTGCAGGCCCAAGTACGGTGCCTCAAATGGATCTATATCCAGATCAAATGGTAGTTGAAATGGCTAGGTTAAACAATCAGAACCAAGATTTGCTACGGCAAGTACAAGAACTAACAGAAAGGAATCAATGGTTGGAAAGCATGCTAGATGCTCGCATGCAACTGGATCCACTACCTCCACTACCTGATAATTTTGAGTCTGAAATTGATCCATTACATGACTCATTTCAAATGTAATTTGTGTCCAGCATGATAGACTGTCAAACAAACCATACTACCTATGTTTTGATTCAATTAATGCTGTGTTATATTGATGCTTATTTGATTTAAACAATACCTCAATCTTATTGTTTCTCACTTAACTAGAAGTGCTATGTGGACCATGCAACGAAACGCGTAATTTTGGGTGCACACTTAATTACGAGGTTCGAAGCATGAAAATCCTAGCAAGCCTTGTTAAGTAAGGTGACATATGAAAACATTATTTGGTTATGTGATCATCCATTATTTGCTTATTTGTACACCCATTTGTTTGCATAGTATTTACATTACAAATACAACCTAGCATAGTGCCATGCAAAACAATTTCTATACAATGATTCTCGTAAATTCCTCAAAATTTTCAGCATCCAACAATGACTTGATCATCTTTCTAAGTCATTTCAATTACATTTTATGGTCTCTTTCGAATAAATTTCGGGACGAAATTTCCTAAAGTAGGGGAGACTGTAACCACCGTGAATTTATGCTATTAATCAATACCTCATAAACTAGAGGGGCTTAATGTGTCATTATGAGAAAGTATAAGTTGAAGGACCTAATTGTCATTCCTTGAAACTTGCTTAAAAACGTTGATTTTAAGTCCGAGGACTAAAACCTTCATTTTTAGAAAATACAAAAGTTCAGGGACTGTTTTGTATATTATGAAACCTCAGGGACCTAAGTGTAATTTATAAAATAAAAACAAATGGTTCTTTAAAGAACCCAAAGAATCGGCCCAAGCAAGACTCGAACCCGCGACCCTCATATACACACACACATGCATAACCGGCTGGACTACCACCATCGTTGTAAATTCATTCAGATTCAATTATACTTATACACTTATATAACTAGACCTGAAACAATTAAAACAGACCTGCAAATTCGGTCATCACCCACATTGGATCCAATCAACTTAATTGTTGTTTATTCCCACCGAAAGCATCTTAAAACGGTCTTCAACTTTTTACAGCCCATAACCGCTTTAAACCGACACGAATTCGGTGATTTTCCACCGAGAACCGAAAATTTGATATAAAAATCTAAAGTGGATCGATTCCATTAATGTTTGTCGTTTGTGCCGAATTGATACGTTATTTAGTATCTCTGGCCTCCTACGAACCTCCACACACCTTCAAAACTCACAAAAACCTTCGAATTCGACCTCTGTTCGGTTCTGCAAAAGTCGCCGGAGTTCGGTGCCGGAGTTCAGTCGAGCCGCCACTTCCCATCGGTGCCGGTCCGGTTTTGATCGATTAATTGGTATGTTTATACTCGTTTAATGTTTCTGCAAAGTTAATTTGTGTATAAACTAGGTTTGATTGAGAATTAAGCGGGTTGACTTCTTTTGACTGTTAATTGGGGAAGAAGATGAATAGTACATCTTTTTATACATATATATATATATATATATATTTGGTGTAAAAATGGTTTCTTTTAAATATTCATAATAAATCGGTTATAACAAATAAAATCTGGAAATTTTAGCATTTATAGTTTAAATACTGATACATTTATTAAAAATATAACATTAGTCAAAATATTTATAAAACTATTTTATTTAATTAAAAACAATGTTATTCTTTTAAAATTCATAAAAAAATCGAATTTCAGAGAGAAATACTGAAATTTTTAGGATAATTATTTTGAGTGGTAAACTTTATAAAAATAATTTTGTTACTGATATTTCATATAGTTTTGACATTAATATAAATAAAACAGTAATTTCACTTAAAAGTATAGTTTAAATTTTAATATATCTAAAATTAAATAACTATATAAATTGTGTCCAAAATTATTTTTATGATGTAACATGATTTATTCTGAGTTTATACAAATTATGTTACTGTTTGGTTATTTACAGATTATTTTACACAAATAAATCAGTTAAATCACTTAAATTACTTGGTTTAATTTAATATATTTAATTTATATAACTATATAATATTCATCCGAAATTATTTTTATGACAAAGTATACATGTTACTAAGTTGCATAAATTTAGAATCTGAATTTTTATTATATCTAATTAATTAGATAATAGACTTATATAAACTTGTTTATTGTTAACTTAAGCAAATTAATTCATTTTAATTATTTAAAATGAACCAAAAACCATAATAATTATCTTAATCAGTAATATTTCAAAACGAAATAATTAAAAATATTATTTTTAATTATTCTGATTTAAGTTAAGTATTTTGATAATTAAATTTGTAATTATCATATAAACAACATAATTATTATTTTACATTTTAAATATATATTTATTGGCTTGCAGAATTAATTTATAATTTTATAGATTAATTATATCACTTGTACAATATTTTAGGTTATAATCAGTTTATTTAATTATGTTATTTAGTTATACAAGTTCATTATAGTTGATTTATTATTACAAATGTTTATATTAAATCAATTATATATTTTTACATTTATATCATTTATGTGAAATAAATATTTTTCATAAATAATTCCTTTACATCATAATCATCCTCCAAGTCCTCTTGTTAGGTTATTCAAACCACATAGTACCATTTAAACAAGACACTATCGAATCCTATAGATTTAGGATTTCCAATTATCCAATTAAACATTATTGTTGATACATATTCCATATTGTTGCATGTTCTATCAATTAGAGTGACGTGGAATTTTATTTCCAAGAACTCTCACACTTTGCATACTTGTTTGGACTTACCCGAAATCCAGGTGAGTATACTCGCTCCCATTTTTATTTCAAACACTTTTGGGTGCAACATGTATTCTATGTGAAAGCACTAAACACTTGAAACTTTTGAATCATATTCTATCCACATGTAAACATGTTCGACTCCCGCTAGACTTTTGGGAGCTATTCTATGAACGATTTGATGCTTGTTAATCTCATATGCTATGTAAACGATTAGTGTCTATATGCTCATTAACTTCGTACAAGCCCACCTTAACAATTATAGTACTATGCATATGCTATAGGTTGTAACGCCCCGCCCGCTATTCTTTTGGGTATTGTTAAGCTTATTCTATTTTACCTCCCGCTAAACTCTTGGGATAGGCTATGTTAATTGCGTTGTATTCTAGGGTTTGAATATATAGTGACACTAGCTCAGCGTATTAGTAACTTGCATCATGTCATTTACGTTGGATATGAACACATTTAAACATTTTATTCTATTATGCTATGTACCAAACTTGTATACTCGCCAACATTTTTTGTTGATTTTATTTTAATACATGTTGCAGGTTGATAGACAAGATTATGAAGAAATCAAGTTAGGATGGACTTAGATACTCACTCCAATAATGAGCAATGTTTGATGCAAATTTGTTTTTATTTGAACGATGTATTAGAATGTTAGTATTTTATGAAATTGGACTTAAGTTATATTGTCACAATAGTGTTATGATGTTTTGAGCAATTTGTTCATCTCATCCCGATGTTTCCGCCATCGGTTGGGGTGTGACACCTCATATTCTGCTTCGTTATTAGAACATTCAAAGTCGAAAGGTAAGGCGTACATCAACTGTATTTCGTCTGGGCTTATCAGCATGAGACCTGCTCTAGAGCCTATCTCGCTGGACGATCCATCTGTATAGAGCTTCCAAGTTTATCTGGCTGTACTGGACTCCGGGATGTCCTGAATGGCGGGGTCCTGTATAGTTTCTCCCTCAGGAATTTCAGCCAAAAAGTCGGCAATCACCTGCCCCTTTATTGTTGTTCGTTTTCGGTATTCAATGTCCAGTGCTCCTAACTCAATTGCCCATTTAGCCAACTTTCCGGAGATCTCAGGCTTGTGTAAAATTTGTTGTTATGGGTAGTTTGTTAAGACCTATACGCGGTGCCCTTGAAAATACCTTCACAATCGCCGGGTGGCGTGAACCAGTGCTAGTACCAATTTTTCCAGAGTTGGATACCACATTTCGGGTCCTGCCAACACTCGGCTGATGTAGTATATGGGTGTTTGCTTCCCATCTCTTTCTACCATGAGCACCGCGCTTACTGTGTTATGGGTCGCCGCCAAATACATTTTAAGCACTTCTTCTGGGTATGGCGTTGTTAGCATGGGTAGTTTCTCGATGAAGCGTTTCATGTCTTGTAGGGCTTCTTCCACTTCGCAGGTCCATTTGAAAATTTTCTTGTTGAGGTAATCTTTTAGTGTTTTTATAAATGGCAAAGACCTCTCGGCGTGTCTTGCCAAGAATCTGTTTTTAGCCACTAACCGCCCATTTAACGCTTGTGCTTCTTTCAAAGTCCGGGGGAGGCCATCCGCGTTATGGCGGATATCTTTTTCGGGTTAGCTTTAAAGCCGTCCCGGGTAACTACTACCCCCAAGAACTTGCCCTCCTCTACCCCAAATGAACATTTCTTGGGGTTGAGTTTGATATTGTATTCTCTGAGCTTTTGTAAAGTTTCTTCAATATCTTCAAGCATTTGTTTTTCTTCCCTGCTCTTGATTACCAGATCGTCTAAATACACCTCTAGGTTTCTGCCGATCTGTTTCTCGAAAGCTTTATCCATGAGTCGCTGATAAGTGGCCCTGGCGTTTCACAGACCGAAAGGCATTTTGGTATAACAAAAGATGCCTACATCGGTATGAAACGACGTTTTTTCTTCATCTTCTTTGGACATTTTGATCTGGTGATAACCTTTGTAGCCGTCTAAAAAGCATTTATACCTGTAAGGAACTAAAGAATCAACCTTGAAGTCCATCTCGGGCAGCGGGTACGCGTCTTTTGGGCATGCTTTGTTCAGATCTTTAAAATCAACGCACATCCGCCATGTGCCGTCTAGCTTCTTTACCATTACAGGGTTTGATACCCATGTATGATATTTTGTTTCTCTGAGAATTCCAGCTTCGACCAACTTTCGTACTTCTTTGACAACCACTGCCCTTCGATCCGGGGCCATACTACGTTTACCCTGTGCGACTAGCTTAATGCCAGGGAGTGTCACTAGCTTGTGTTCTGCCTTGTCGCGTGGTATCCCAGTCATGTCAGAGTGTTCGAAAGCAAAGATGTCTGCGTTCCTTCTCAGCAGCTGTTTTAAATTGTTTTTAACTTCAGGGGAGAGGCTATCCCCTATTGTAACTGTCTGATCCGGATGACGTGTGCTTAGTACCCATCTTTCCGGGCCGATGGCACCAGTGGGTCCTTGGCGGCATCTCTTGGTATTCAACACCTCTCCTAATTTGTCCCGAAACACTGTTGCAATACCCCGCGGGGTAGGGAACTTCATGAATCCACGCGCTGTGGAGACTATAGCACCCAATTTCCCCAGGGTGAATCTTCCAATGATTACGTTGTGGTATGACTCAGCACGTACCACAAGGAATGTTAGGAGTATCGTTCTTTCCCGGGGCTCTTGTCCGAATGTAACTGGGAAAGTAATCTGACCAATTGGGTCAACCTTTTCTCCTGTGAAACCTTTAATAGGGGCGTGCACCGACTCAAGCAGCCTTTTATCTTCTGGTTGCATTATATTGAAACAATGTTCATAGATAATGTCATCCGAACTCCCGGTATCTACCAGGATTCTCCTCATATGATAATCACCAACAGCAGCGGATATGATCAAGGCGTCTGTGGTGAGGTGCAAATCTTCTACGCGAGGCTCAATGGTCATAGTTGCTAACATCCAGGGTTCGAGCGTGGAGAAACTCTGCTTGGCCCCTCTTCCCTTATCCGCGTCTACCATGTTTAGCTCTCACGGCCTTTTACCCGCCGCCTTGTCGTTTTCTTCCTTGACGGGTGGCGGGCCCTGTTTGATATCCCTTACTAGGTGTGCCAATTTTCCCGCTTTCATGAAGTATTCGATCTGCTTCTTTAGCTGAAAACAGCCGTTAGTGTCGTGGCCGCTTCCTTTGTGATACTCACAATATTTGCTTGTATCTTTGTTAGGGCTGTCTTTCAGCGGCTTTGGAGGGTTAAACTTGAGGTTTTCTGAAGCTAGGATCTCTGCGGGCGTCTTGCTCAGGTTGGGGTAATCGGATCGCGGCTTAGCGGATTCATTCCTTGAATAGGTATTTTTGGACCTATCATATCGCGAGTCCGTCCTATCACTCCTTTGGCATCGGTCTCCCCTACCCTTACTTTTAGAACCCCGCTGTTCTCTATCTTCTTGGCCTTTTTAGGCCTCCTTTTTCCTATTGGCCGCGTGACTTGCGGCTATAGCCTTTTCTTGTATAACGTACACCTTAGTTATCCTCAGGATTTCGTCGATGGTGGGAGGCACACCATCTCTTCCATGGAGTGTTCTTAATAGCTCATCATCGTTTACTCCTTGTAGGAAAGCTCCACACGCTAGATCATTTGTGACACCCGGGATTGCTATGCTTTCTTTGTTGAATCTAACGATGAAACTCTCCACCGTTTCATTGTCCCATCGGCGGATGTGAAGGAGCTCGTTTCGATCTCTCGTGTGTCTGCGCTGTTGGCTGAATTGCAGGATAAACTTAGCTTCTAGATCTTCAAAGCTGTCAATCTCCCCTGTGGGCAAACTATCCCACCAGACTCGAGCCGCGCCTACCAGCGTTTGGACGAACATCTTGCACCAGAGGGGCAAAGGCCAACAGGCTACTTCCCCGGCACTTTTGAATAGGTTGAGATGGTCGTCAGGATCGCCTAGCCCGTCATATTTGCCTATAGTCTGAGGCATCTTGGGCTTTTCCTTGATAGGAGCTTCTGCTATTCTTCTGGTAAACTTGGATTTGAAAGTAGCATCCACTGGCTTGTAAGGTCTGGTGAGTTCGTCTTCTTCCACATTGATGGGTTGCACTGGTGGAGTTACCCCACCTTAGCTGGTACCCTGGGTGACAGGGGGTTGAGCCGGGGTGATGTTCAGTGTTGAGTTGGGGCCTCTTCCTGGAGAAAAACGAGGCCTAGACGTATTTCCTCTGTCATACACAGGTTCCGCCGTGGGCGGGGTTTGACTGTAAACAGGTTGTGATGCTGGGAAGGTCCACCAAGGCGGCATATAAGCCGCGTATGGCGATTGTTGAGAGTAACCTTGTGGCCCCCCTGGGGAGTATATGTTGGGGTATTGTATTGGGGCAGATACCCGTATGGGGGTGCAAAATAATACCCGGGAAAGTAAGCCTGATTTCCCGGTGTGACTGGGGCGTTCAAGATTCCCGCCGGCATGACCACTGGTTGATGGGGAGGTGTGGATAACGCAGCTGTTAGTGCTGCTGAATACAGAGGTGGCTTGGCGTAAGTACCCGATGGTTGACAGTATTGAGGTGCGCCACCCTGCGGTATGGCAGTGCTAGGGCTAGCCGACGTGACAACGGGCATAGTGCTTTGACGCATGGTCTGTGCACTGGAGGTTGCGGCTGAGGCGAAAACATTCATGCCTGTTGTGATTGGTCCAGCTGATTGGAGTCGTAGAGAAGTGTACGAAAATAAGTCTGCTGCCGCGGTCCCAGAAGAGGCGGCAGTAGTACCAGCAAAACCCGGTGGGGGCCCTTCTACTTCAAATTACAGGTCGAGAGACCTGATCACAACCGGTGAGGCTGGCATGGAGATGACAGGGTTTGTTTCTACCAACGGATTGCTAGTTAACATCGCCTGGCTTGGTGTTACTGCTATGTTCTGATCGCTCGCCATTGGGTTCAGTCTTGTTGTCGCTACTGATGTGGTCCCACGGATGACGCCAATGAAGAAACACTGACCTTCACGGTAGTATCCAACTAGGACTTCAAATCTTGGCGATCCGAACTGCTAACTGCAAAACAGAACACCGTTAGGACTCGTTACAGGAATGGGGTTATTCCTGTAACCACCCTCCGGCGTGAGAATAAGTCTCGGTTTTGGGAGTAAAAGGGTGTGTGTAGAGAAAAGAGTAAAACGGGAGCAAGATGATTCATACCTGAGATGTTCACTTCTATTTATAGTTTACCATTAGGGTTTCCTTTAACTTAGGATGAGCTCCGATACGTCAGGGATTTGCACAATCTTCCCCAAAAAGTTGGGGATTTGGTTACGTGATTTATCCATGCAGGATGGAATATTCTAGAATAACCGTTTATGATTATTTATTTATAATAAAACAATAGGTAATGACCGGGTCAGGTTAGCCGATTCGGGTCATACCTCGTCATAGGGCAATGTGGACTCCATTCAGTAATACTTTAATTCTTACTTTTTAAACTTTGATTAACATTACATATTATAAATTAGAAATATTTTGTGCTTCATAGAATCTACTCCAAGTATAGGGAGTCTTTAAAAAAAAAAAGATTTTTCACTACGCTACTAGAAAAGTTGTATTTTGTTACGGAAATTTCCAACGCAAAAAAGTGCGTTACAAATTACAACACATTTGCAACACATTTTTAATGGAAAAAAAAACTCCTAATTATTGAAACAAATTTGTAACACAATAACTACACAAAAAAAAAAAAAACGCATTTTTTGTTGGAAATGCGTAACAAAATTTACAACCCATTTGTAACGAAACTTTATATTTACACTTTACCATCACCTATTAACCTTTCAACCCCAATATATATACATCTAAACCACCACACACAATAGATTGAAAGGGAAAAGATCAAATAGGAAGTTTATTTTGGCTAGGAAGTGTAGGAAGCAATAGGATTAGGACATGTGGCAACATTTAAAATAAAGAAAAAGGGTATTTTAGTCAATCCAACCCTTTCTTCTTCCTTTTCAAAACCCAGTAACTTCAAAACCCACCATTTTCAAAACCCACCATCTTCAACCATTTCTTCACTTTCTATCTCAATAATCACTACATTATAGTGCGATTTTCATCACAAATCAATGATTCAAACACCCGATCAACGTGTTCTTCAGCTTTTTTTTTTTTTTGAAGAAAACCCAGTTTAATTTCATAAAAAATCTCGTTTTTTTCGGTGATTTTGGAGATAATCACTCGATTCGAGAGCTGATAAGTGTTTCAATCATTCAAACTTCGTTAATTGTTGAAGAAGTCATTTCGATCCATGTAAGAAATTCTTTAATTTCATTTTTACGATCTGGGTTTTTGATTTAGTCATTGCGTTTTACGATCTTGGCGGGGGTCCGGGGGCAACGCCCCTGGCGGGGTCCAAGGGGCAGAGCCCCTGGCTGGGGTTGAGTGTTTCTGGTAAATTGCTGTAATAAAAATGCATCAGAAAAATTAATTTTCTGTAAATTGCTTCTGGAAAACTGCATTCGTAGACAGTGTTTCTGGTTCTATAAACAACAGGTTCTGGTCATTACGTTTTAGTTAGATTCTGGTTCTGTGAACAACAGTTTCTGGTTCTGTGAACAACAGTTTATGGTCATTGCGTTTTAGACAGTTTTTGGTTTTATGAACAACAGTTTCTGGTCATTGCGTTTTAGACAGTTTCTGGTTCTGTGAACACATTATTTTTATGTGTATTCAGTTCATTGCGTTTTAGAGAGAACAGTTTCTTTTGTGTTTTTAGGCCATTGCGTTTTAGAAATAAGACATTTTATGTGCTTTCTAGGCATTGCGTTTTAGAAATAAGACATTTTTCAGTGTTTTCTGGCCATTGCGTTTTAGAAATAAGACATTTTTAAGTGTTTTGGGTGCATTGCATTTTATAAAGTACACTTTCTTTGGTGTTTTTAGGCTATTGCGTTTTAGAAATAAGACATTTATTTGTGTTTTCTGGTCATTGCGTTTTAGAAATAAGGCATTTCTTTGTGTTTTTTGTGCGTTGCGTTTTAGAAAAAGTCATTGTTTTACGTTTTTTTTCATTGCGTTTTATGCAACTGGGTTTTCTCCATTGCGTTTTACGCAACTGGGTTTTCAAATTTTTTTCGAAAATATAGGAATAGTATACTCGTTTTAAAGATAAAAAAACGCTGGTTTTTTTTGTGCAATTTTTATAAAAAAATAATGTCGTATGAAAAAGTTATTAACGTTTAAAAAAGGGGGGGAATTGGAGAAGAGAGAAACTATTGTGCTGGATTGACTAGAATGCCCCTAACAAACTCATGCGCCTCTTTTTTTTGCTTCAATTTCATTCATTTAATCTTAGCCCTTGATTAATTAAATGGATGATCAAGATCACTTCCTAGCCAAATAAACTTCCTATTGTATCTCCACCACATATTGAAATTCAAAATCCTAAATCTTCAAGTTTTCACCACTTCGGTTCTTTTTTTTTGAAAGGTACCACTTCGGTTCTAAGTGGGTGTTTGGGGTTCCTTATTTTGAAGAAAAAAGGACTTTTGAAGGGGCAAAAATCCTTTTGAGAAGTGTTTGGCTTTTCATTTTAAGGGCAAAAGTCCTTTTTTTGAAGGCAAAAGTCAGGATTACCTGACTTATTTTTGCCAAAAGGACTTTTGGAAAAGTCACCAATAAGTTAAGCCAAACATGCCCTAAAGCACCAAATTCCCCAAATTCATCCATCAATTCACCAAAATTCGGATCCTGTCGCTGGAAAGACACAAATCCCGTCGATCGTCACTCATCTCCGACGCGAATCACCGGCGAGATCCACATCTTCTTCGAGAATCACCGTCACACACAGCTCTAACGACGACACACACAGACTATCATTTCCTGATCCAACTGGATTCCGATCCACAATCAAACCGCCTGATTCTACTCCGACACTTATCTCTCCGTCGGATCTGATCTCCGTCTACCGGATATGGTGTTGTCCGGCATGAGATGTCTCTCCGTCTTCATCTCCGAAACCCGTAACTGCCAGAACAAAGGACAAGAGCGTCTTCGTGTTGATAAAGAGCTCGGCAATATCCGCACTCGTTTCAAAAACGAAAAGGTTACTTTCCTCTTTTATATATATATATGCTATAAGTATTTGAATACTTTTATTTTTGATATATGCATTTTGCACAGTGGCTAGTGTAACTGAAATTGTGAATTAGTTTAGGTTAAATGTTAAGCCAAGTGAATTTTGCAAGTTAGGTTAGGTTTAGGTTGATTGAGGGAAATTTTGCAAGGGGATCGTTTGTAATTGAACTCAATTGACCTAAAAAGGTTGAGTCAACGTAGCTGAGAGATTCAGAATGCTTAATTGTGAATAGAAATAGTGTGTATGTGAGATGAGGATATTTGAAATAAGATTGTTGATTAGTGTGACATGAATTGAAATTTGAAAATAAGTTGTGTTTACGTAGCTGAGATGATTTAGTCATGTTTACGGCACTCTTTTGGATGCATTAAGATCTGGGAGGTGTAGAATCACTCTTTACATCTCTCACTGGATTATCCATATGCAGTTAAAATCCGCCGGTCTTCTGGTGAGATATTGGTGCAAAATATCGGTCATAATATCGCTACCGGTATTATCTAATGAGTTAATGTGATACAAATATGCTAGTTTATGGACCTTTAAGGAACCCATACTGTGCCTACACGTCATCTAATGAGTTAATGTGTGACAATGCTTTTGAAAGTATGTTCTGTGTATAGAGGCAACCCTTGATAGTATCTAATGCAACTTTATTAATATGGTAATCTGCAGTGCTTCAATGTGTGAGACAGTATGCGGGTCATAGTTTGGAGCAATGCAAATGTATCATGCTACCAACTGCACTAGTGCAGTCAATAACAGTGCAGTTGGTGGCTCATCAGGCAGAGATATGTCTCGAGCGGAGTCATCTGCACTTCCAGCTAACTTTCAATCAAATAGGTATTCAACATATATGCAATATTCATAAAGTGTATATGTTGTATATATGTATCTTTTGTTTACATCTGTTTTCAAAGTGTATTTTCTTTATGTGGGAAGCAAGCGACTTAATTTTGCTTTGTTTTCTGTTTTTATTTTTCAGACGCCCTTCACAACTCGCACCATACAAATTGAGGTGTGAGAAAGATCCCCTGAATTCAAGGTAGTTTCGATGTCCATTCATTTCTGAAATGTGTATCTTAGCAAGTACTTTCACAAGATTTATATGTTATTTTGATATTAATAGCGGGTGTTTTATCGAACTCGTTTTGCATACTATTAAATTGTTTTTGAATTTTGATTTATTATCTTTGTGTTTTTAGGCTTCCACCACCCGACTTTCACCTGCCAACTACAAATTGCCCCGAGGAGACACTTACAAAGGACTATGTGCTTGCTGGATACAGAGAGGCAGTTGAAGGACTTGAGGTATGCTGTAAAAACTGTTAATTTAGTTTTAACTCATATTAACTAATCTCTATAATTATTTGCAACTATTTTGTACGTTAATTTTACAGGAGTCCAGAGAGATATCTTTTTCACAGATTTCAACTTTCACCAAGCCCGTTATTCTAAAGTGCAAAGAGGTAAACGTTTTATAATTTTGATGCCTTTCAGTTATCACATTACTCTGACCTGAGACATTAATCACATTATGATATTCTGTAGGCAATCAGAAAATATCACAGAGCAATTAATGAATCTCGTGCTAAAAAACGCAAGGTATTAAATATTGATTATGCTTCCATCTATGATATATATCATTATATTGCAATCTATATATAATGTAACTACTTTAGCCAGTATGTATTGATATTAAATGTTAAGTTGAATGCTTCAAGTATATTTACGTATGCAGGCTGGTCAAGTTTATGGAGTCCCTCTTACCGCTAATTTGTTGAGTAAGGCGTATTCCCAGAACAGAAAGCTGGTGGTGAAGATTTTCGGAAGAAATGGATTGAGGTTTGTCTTTCAGTTTTAGTTTAAAGTATAACCGTTTTGATATTTTACAGAACTCTTTGATTGTACACTAATAAAAGCTTATGTTTATGATATTTTACAGGGTTTGTCGCAACAACATAAGCGTTTGCGGTCATTGGCGGATCATGTTCCTCATGGATATAGAAAGAAAGCACTTTTCGATGTTCTTATCAGAAACAATGTACCACTACTAAGAGCAACTTGGTTTATCAAAGTGACATATCTTAATCAGGTACTTGTTATTACTTATGTACCATTATTTTGTCATTTATATTTATTTGTTATTGGAATGTAGCTGATCATGAATTCATGATTTTATTTGCAGGTTCGACCTGGTTCTTCTAGTACATCGTAAGGGTCACCGGATAGAACTCGGTTTATTTGAGAAAGTCATGTGCGCCCTTGGTGGGTGGAACTAGGGGTGCAAACGAGCCAAGCCAAGCCCGAGCTCGATTAACTTATGAGAGCTCGAGCTCGGCTCGTTTGTAGTTTCTTAAGCTACTTGGCTTGGCTCGTTTACTGTACAACTTTAAATAAGGGGCAAATGTCATTAAATATTACTCCCTCCGTCCCATTAAAAGTGTCATATTTTGAATTTTCAAAGTCTTTATCTATAAACTTTGACCTTAAATAATTTTGTTTGTGTTAGATAATATTTGATGAAAGTTATATGATTTGAGTGTGTTTTACAAGTGTTTTTATCGGGTTAATTTTCATCAAGTTTTATATAACACAAAAATATATAATTAAAGTCAAAGTTTATAAATAAAGACTTTGAAAATTCAAAATATGACACTTTTAATGGGACGGAGGTAGTAATAAAACTAATATTACACTAAAGCTCAATAAGGCTCGACGAGCTTTACATGCCAGGCTCGAGCTCGGGCTCGATAAATAAACGAGCTTTGTTTTAGGCTCAAGCTCGGCTCGATCTCGATAAGGCTTGAGGCTCGTTTCGATCTTTTTCTCGAGCCTAAACGTTCTGATTACATCAAGATGTTTGTTCTTGATGAGGCTGATGAAATGCTTTCAATGGGGTTCAAGGATCCGGTATGTATGGTCAAATTACATTTTACTAGTCAGTGTCTAACAAGTGGTTTTTCATGTTCCAGATCTATGATATCTTCCAGTTGTTGCCATCAAAGGTTCATGTTGGCGTGTTCTCCGCAACAAACCGGTTAGGATTCTTGTGAAGCGTGATGAACTCACTTTGGAAGGTATCAAACAGTTCTATATGAGAAAGAAGACTGGAAACTCGAAACACTCTGTAACCTTTACCTTTACGAGCATGTTAGTTTTGTGGTTTAAAAACATTAGAACTATGTATTATTTTCGAAGTAAAGTGAATTTGAAGCAGGTTTTTTTAATCTTTTCTATATATTTTTTCGACAAAATGACAGTGCACGTCCTTTAGGTTTAACTAAAAGTACAGTGCACGTCCTTAACGTTTAAAAGTTGCACTGCAAATCCTTTAACTTTATTTTCTTTGCATTGCATTGCAAGTCCTTTATGGAAAACGGTGTTAACTTTAACCGTTAAATCCCCCATGTGCCTCCCACATGAGGGGTAGATCTGTCATTTCCCTTCATTTTCCCCCTTTAAAACCCCTGTTACCAAAAACATTCAACATTTTCCTTCACCCTTAATTTAACATTTATACAACCACAACACACATATAAAACCCCAAATCAAACAAGTAAATCAAACCAATGTGCTGCTCTAAACCAACAGTTAGTCAAACATATACTCAATTAAAAACCACATTCTCTAAACACTACTCTGTTAACAAAACATGTATTTCGATTCATACTTCAAGTCACCAATCAACAAATGTGTACAAATCAAGAATCACAAGACTATTATTGACAAATATTTACTGACCAAGAGTCTACGAGACAAAAGGGGGTGCCCGCTACATTTCTGCAGCCTGAATTGGGGCTCCGGCTGTCCGCCGTCGGCGGTGAGCTTCTCTGCTGCCACCATCTGAAGTACCGCTGCTCCCGTCTCAGCACCACTCAATACCATCGTCACTGCAGCCCCCAAACTGTCACTAACTCACCACCATGTCGTATGGACTCATCGGTAACACATCGCTTCTGAATCAGTCATGAGACATCATGATCCAGCTGCCGATGGCGACCCTTCTGGCTGTCGTTGCCTTGCCGTCGTTACCACTGACCTTCCCGTCAATGCACCTCTCTCTCCGTCACCCTCTCTCTCTCTCAACAAACTCTCTCTCTGTAATCCTGGATATGTGTATGCGAAAGATGGTACAGAAGGGTTTTATGGGTGTGGGTGTCGTTTGGTTGTAGATTTGGAGAATGAGATGGAAGAGAATGAGGTTGATATGAGAGATTTCAAGTTTCTTGTTGAGCAAGAGGATGATCCAGTGCAGATTGAGTCAAATCTGGATTTAGATGTGCTAGATAAAATCCCAACAGAGGAAGGAGGTGAAGGGAAATGTTGAATGTTTTTGGTAACAGGGGTTTATGTTGAATGTTTTTGGTAGCAGGGGTTTTAAAGGGGGAAAATGAAGGGAAATGACAGATCTACCCCTCATGTGGGAGGCACATGGGGGATTTAACGGTTAAAGTTAACACCGTTTTCCATAAAGGACTTGCAATGCAACGAAAATAAAGTTAAAGCATTTGCAGTGCAACTTTTAAACGTTAAGGACGTGCACTGTACTTTTAGTTAAACCTAAAGGACGTGCACTGTCATTTTGTCTATTTTTTCTGATGATTTTTCATGTATTTTTCAACAAAAAAAAAAACACAAATTGATATAGAATTAAATTTTCCATTTTTTTGATTTTTTAATAAATATGTCGTTACAAATGCGTTGCAAATATATTAAGAGGTAGCGTAGGAAATGCGTTACAAATAAATTTCTAACGCCATGTCTCCGTTGCAAATACGTCACAAATCTTATACAAGAGTAGTTAAGGAATAGTAGGAAATGCGTTACAAATTTCCAACACAATATTTCCGTTGCAAATAAGTTGAAATTTGTGTAGTAAATGCGTTGCAAAAAGTTTTCCATGGGGCTTTTTCCAACATTAGGTTTTTGTGACAAATGCGTTGCAAATTCAGATTTGCGACGCAAAAACACATTGTAAAGTTTCATTTTTTTAGTAGTGCTACTAACTCAAATGTTTAATTTTTTGTATTTTAAGCTTTTTGTTTTTTGTATTTTTAACCCAAAACTTTTCATCTTTTACAATTTAACCCCAACACATTTTTATTTTCAACTTTGATCCACGTATTTTTCGTCTTTTGCAAATTTTTTGTTTTACGTTTCGTTCGAATTTTGCGAGTAAACACGCCGTAACGTACGTGTGGGTTTCAAATTTTTTTCGATTATTTTTTCATATTTGACAGGACCGTCACAACACGTCTATTTTTCCTTGTTTGATAGGTTCGTCGCAACGCGCGTGGTCTTAGATCGACTTAGTTACTTTTTTCTATTTTTACATTTCAGTCTAATTTCTTAGCATTAACATGTCGCAACTGGCATACGTGGTTCAACGATTTTACGTATGCTTTTCGTCCGGTGTTATTTTTTCCTTTTCATTTATTTTGTTTTTACGAGCTTTTCCAGTGTTGTTGGTCGCTGGTAGTTGTGTAGCATTAGTGCTACTTGGCACGATCTATGCCCCCGGCCGCAACGCGAGGGCCTTTAATACTAGTTCTTTTATAAAAAGGAAAAATAGGTGTCATTTTCTTTGTCCCATTATATTGGAATATTTGATTTAAATAACTCTAACTTTCACCACTTGACTGATAACACTCTCAACTTACGACTTGTACCTCGTCACTCCCAACTTTCAACTTATTTTCCCCCGACACTCTCAAACAAACTAAACCCTAACCCAGTTAGCTGACATCAGATGACACGTCACTAGACAAATGCCACAACAGATCTCACGTCACTAAACAAATGCCACATCAAATGTCACGTCACTAAATAAGTTACAGTCAGATGCCACACTATTAAAAAGGCCACGTCAGATGCCACATCACTACATAAGTGTCACTTCAGCAAAAAAACTAACCGAGTTGGGTTTAGTTAGTTCAGTTAGTTTGGGAGTGTCATAGGAAAATAAGTTGAAAATTTGGAGTGACATGATACAATTCGTAAGTTTAGAGTTATATCGATCAAATAATGAAAGTTGAGATTATTTAAATCCAATAACCCTGTTAAATTTTATAAACATAAACGATTCTAGATTGTTTGAATCCTGGGTTTCTCTATATAATAAAATTGATTTAGCATTAAACACACCCCTAATATTATATACCATCAAACATAATTCCTTATCAAACATGCAATTAAAAAGTTATAAAATACCTTGTATTCTTTTATAAAAAGGAAAAATAGGTGTCACCAGTCAAAATCACTAAACTTGTTGACAAAGTTTTAAATAGGTGGATGAAACTAAAAACCATCATACTAAAAACGACAGTCAACGATGACTAAATGACCACTTGTTATAAAGAATTTCAAAGAAAGATGAAGGAATCCAATGTGAAAATTTCAAGAAATTTCCTCTTTATGCCTTTTCCTGGAAGTGTGAAATTTCTCAAATATTTTATATATATAATGTGATGACCATAGACACATCTCAGCTGCTCAAACCACATCTCTCTTTTTGGTGATCTCCACTGCTTACCTTTTTACTCATTCTAAACAAATTCCATCTACAGATCAATGGCATCTTCATCCTCCTCTTCTCAATCATGGAATTATGATGTATTTCTGAGTTTTAGAGGCGAAGACACCCGCAAGAGCTTTGTGGATCATCTCTACATGGCTCTTGAACAACAAGGAATTCACACATACAAGGATGACAAAACACTTGCTCGGGGTGAGTCAATCGGTCCAGCCCTCTTGAAGGCTATCCAAGACTCACGGATCGCCGTTATTGTATTCTCTAAAAACTATGCGGATTCATCTTGGTGCTTGGATGAGCTTGCACATATTATGGAGTGTCTGGACACGAGAGGGCAAATAGTGATGCCCATATTTTATCACGTTGATCCCTCTGATGTGAGAAAGCTTAAGAGGAAATATGGAGAAGCATTTGAAAAACATGTGGGGGATCATAATCTCAAAGTTGAATCATGGAGAAAAGCTCTGGAAAACGCAGGCAAACTTTCTGGATGGGTCATCAATGACTTTCAAAACAGGTGATGTTCTCTTCTTTTTTTTTAAACATTTTTATTCTTAAGATATTTGATAGAGTAAATTACTCTTTTCGCCCCTCTAGTTTAGCCAGTTTAACCATTTCAGCCCAAAAAGAATCTTTGAACATATCAAATTGCGAGGTTGCATTTTATAACGGTTTTGGCCCATGAGATTAACTTTGTTACTTTTTTGCAGTTAAGTGTAAGAGTAATTAGGTCATTATATATCTTAGAGGTTGTTTTCGATAATTATAAAGTTCTTTTAATGTTTAAGAGATTATTAATGCAAGAGTAAATTACAAGTTTTGTCCTTTATGTTTACACCAAATTGTAGGTGCTGTCTTTTAGCGCAAAAGTTGACAGGTTCTGTACTTAATGTTTCAAAATCCTGCACGTTATGTCTTTTAGCCCTAACCCAGTTAATTTTTCTTGTTAAATCTGGTCATGTGCCTTGCACATGAGGGCATTCTCGTCATTTCAGCTCCCAAGGACTATTGACTAAATATATTGTATTAAGAGACTATTTCTGTAAAAAATAAAAAAAATAAAGTATAGATAAAGAAAACCTCTACACACATCTCTCTCTCTCTACCACTTGTCACCACCACTCACCACAACCCACCGTCACCATCTGCCACCCACCACCGAAAACCTACCGCCACCTTCAAACTGTTGCCACCGCTATAACCCACGCCACCACCACCACCACCCCCACACCACCTGTTATTACAACCACCCATCACCACCATTCCCGTCAACCACAACCACCATTGTACATTTGCGACTAAAAACCCTAGCCGCACCACCACCGTACCACTGCCACACATCAGAACGACCATCACCATTCAATTCACCCTCCCTTCTGTCAACACCATCACACACAAACAATCAAAACCAAAAACCCTTCGCAATTCCAGTTCTTCTTCACTAAAAACCCAACCATTCACTGTTCATATTCCAGAAAAAAACCCTTATCAATTCGGTATGATTTAACCTAAACAACGCCAAATTCAGAGTTAAAATTCAATCAAATAACAATTTAACAAACAAAACCTAATCAATAAACTGAAATCAACGAATAACCGTAGCCTGGGGATTTGTGCGAGGGTCGGTCTCTGTAAACATGAACTGAAATCACCGATCCGATCATGGAGAAAATCTGAAGGAGATCGTTGTCTGTGGTGTAAGGGTGGAGATCTCCGACGTGGTGGGGCGGAGCGTGGGGATTGATGGCCGGAAGAGGCGGCGGCGGTGGTGGTGGTAGGGTTGTTGAAGATGTTGTATTCATTGGTGTAATGGATGAAAGAAAATTGTGAGAGATTGTTAGGCTAGAGGGTATGGTGATGGTCCTCCAAGTGAGGATGATCCGCCACGTAGGCGCCACGTCATAGTCCTCCCAAGGATGGTCCATCCCACAAAACTAGAAGGTATGGGGATGGTCCTAGATGATCCTACCCCACCACTTTTATGTTTTTTATTTTTTTAATCTTCTACTTTTTTTTTCAACATTTAACAAATAAACTAACAAAATATTTGCATTAAAAACAACAATTGTATTATATTTTATTTTTAATTTAAAAAAAAAAACTAAACCTAAACCAAAAAAGTAAAATAAAAAAATAAAATATTAATTAACTCTTTCTTAAAAGAAGCAAAGGCATCTTCTCTCTCCCTCTCACTCATCTTCTCCAAGCTTCATTAAAATGGCGGTCAAAAAAAGCTTCATTAAAACAGAGGTTGGTTTCAAAACAAAAAAAAAAAACAGAGGTTGGCGGTCAAAAATGAAGAAGAAAATGGTAAAAAAAATTTTATTTAACGATCAAAAAGGAAGGGGGCCCACCAAAATTGGATCGTCGCCACCGGCAAGAACTCGACGCTGAGGACGGGACGGGAGGGGCCCGGGATGGTTTGCCGGCCGTCGCCGGAGCTCGACGGGGTGGGGACGAACCCCATACCCCCTAGCCTTAAAAGGAATGTGAAGTTGTAGAGTATGTATCAATGACATATTCTCTGTAAACATATGCAGAGAGAGAGAGAGAGGAGAGAAAGATATATAAATGGGTTTTTTATTATATATATAATCATAATATATTATTTAAAATATATTAAATAATTGGGTAAAAAAACAAAATTACCCTTATGTAATCTAAATTAATAGAAAAATCTATCTGGGTTTTGGCTTAAGGACATAACGTATAGAATTTTGAAACATTAAGGACAGAACTTATCAACTTTTGCGCCAAATGACAACGCCTGAAAAATGGTGTTAACATAAAGTACAAAACTTGTAATTTACACTTAATGCAATTACTGATTTTTTTTTATTATTTCGTTATTTTCACGACTATTATTTAACAAAATATGTTTTACATATACAACTAAATATGTATTTTCATTAGGTGTTTGTTTTTTTATAAACGTCGTTTTAAAATAATTTGTTTTTTTTAACCTTTTTTAGACCATCTATCATTTTTAAACCGCTTGTTTATTAAAATCGTTCTTTCTAAAATTGTTTATCTTTTAAAAATTTTTAAAGGGTTATTGGATTCTAATAATCCTAAGTTTCACCTATTGGCCGATAATAATCCCAGCTTTAAAAATTCCTTCCAACGATCCCAACTTGTAAGAATTTGGCCCCCATTGATCCTTTTCTAACATAGGTGCACTTAAATCAATTAAGGAGTCTCCATGTGCACTTGAATCTATTGAGTAGACTAAATTCTTATATGTTTGAAAAAGATCAATAGGGGCCAAACTTTTACAAGTTAGGATCATTGGAGGGAATTTTTAAAGTTTGGATTATTATTATAGGCCAACAGGTGAAACTTAGGATTATTAAAATCCAATAAACCTTTTTTAAATGACTCATTTTATATCGTTCTTTCTAAAATCATTTTTTTACAATTTTTTTTTAAATCCGTTATTTTAAGTCATCAATTTTTAAAACTATTTCTTTTTAAACCGTTCTTTTTAGAACCGTTTTTGAAATCGTTCATTTTTGAAACTTTGCATTCAGTTTACTTATAGCCGTAGGGAAAAAGAACTTTAGAAAATGAACGATTTCAAAAATCGAAGAAATTTAAAAACGATCGATTTTAAATGAACGAGTGGTTTAAAAAACGAAGATTAAAAAATGACGTTTGTAAAAAAACCTTAAAAGAATAAGTTAACAATTGTAAGCAACTAGAAAACGCACAAATTTAATAAACAAAAAGTTAAAAAATAACGAATTTTGAATAAACAAACAGTCCAAAAATGGAAGATTTGAAAAAAATAAACCATTCTAAAAAAGTTTAAAAATGAACGATCTTTTTCAAACTTTTTATTAGAATGTTTTTTTTTTCAAATCTTATATTTCTTTTGTTTTTTTATACATGTCGTTTTGTAAAATTTAAAAAATGAACGACTTAAAAAAGTGAGTAGTTTAAAAATGTTTAAAAAATAAATGATTTTAAAAATAATGGTATAAAATAAAGTGTTTAAAAAAACTTTAAAAGACAAGCGACTTTAAAAATAACGATTTTAAAAAACAAATGGTTTAAAAAAGAACAATTTTAAAAACGATAGATGGTATGAATAAAATGTAAAATAAGAAATTATTTTTTAAAACGACTTTTATAAAAATAAACGGTTAATGAAAATACATATTTATTTGTATATTTAAAACGTATTTTGTTAAATAATAATCTTGAAAATAACGAAATAATAAAAAAAACTTGAGTAATTGCATTAATAACCTCTTAAATATTAAAAGAACTTTGTAATTATCAAACACAACCCCTAAGGTATATAATGACCTAATTACCCTTATAACAACAAAAAAGTAACAAAGTTAGTGTCAGGGGCCAAAACCGTTATAAAATGCAATCTCGGGGTCTGATATGTTAAAAAATTCTTTTTTGGTCTAAAATGGTTAAACTGGCTAATCCATAGGTGTCAAAACAGTAATTTATTCTATTTAATAAATAACAATGAGTTGATTTAAGTTTTGTTTTCACCGTTGCAATGGGCAAAATTTGATAAATAACAATAAAACGGGTCAAATAAATTGAGAGTAGCCAGATTTACCCATAAAAAGTTACTATTGTAATAAGTTAGTTTTTAACATTTGTAGGCAGATTTAACGCGTTAATAGTTTATAAGGCTCAAAAGGAAGTGTTAAAAAGTGTTTAATTTAGAGAGCCAAGTTTTTTTAAAGGAATAATGGATTTTAATAATCTTAACTATTGCCAATTGGCCGGCAACGGTCCCAACTTCAAAAATTCCCATCGGGGGTCCCATCTTTTCACATATTGGTCTTTAATGGACCCTGACTAACAGAACGCTAACGCCGTTAGTCTCCGGTCGCCGGAAAAACGTTTTTGACCTGGAAACTCCATTTTGACGGGAAAACTCAACCTTTTCGTCTCAAACCTCTTTGTAACTTTATTACGCACCTTTAGAAACATTTTCTAGTAAAAAGCCCTAATTATTAAGATGCCGGAAAAACTCATTTTTCGCCAGAAAACTTATTTTTGGCCGGAAAACTCAACTTTTTGCCGGAAAACTCAAAGTTTTCATCCCAAACTTGTTTGTAACCATAGATCGGACCTTTAGTAACTTTTTTCCGACCAAAACGTTTTTCCGGCGACCGGAGACTAACGGCTTTAGGGTACTGTTAGTCAGGGTCCATTGAAGGCCAATATGTAAAAAGATGGGACCGCTAGTGGGAATTTTTAAAGTTGGGACTGTTGCCGGCCAATGGACAATAGTTGTGATTATTAAAATCCATTATTCATTTTTAAAAATATAAAAAATTGCATATGATTGGGAACTGTCTTTTATACATATAAATATTAAAAGACTGAAGCTGGTAGTAGTGGTTACTAGTATTTTCTGAATTAGCGATGTGACCCTCACCTAATTAAGTGAGTGGCAGCGTATTCTAAATTCTAATTATTTTTATTTATCCATCACGCAGTCATGAAGCAAAATGTATCAAAGAAATTGTTGGTACAATTTCTAGTAGGCTGCCTACACTAACTACAAACGTCAATAAAGGCCTGATCGGAATAGAGACCCGCTTACAAGATCTGAAAACAAAGTTGGAAATCGAGTCAGGTGGTGTACGCATTATTGGAATATGGGGAGTTGGGGGTGGTGGTAAGACTACTCTCGCATCTGCTGCTTATGCGGAAATCTCTCACCGATTTGAAGGTCACTGCCTTCTTCAAAATATCCGTGAAGAATCAAGCAACCCTGGTTTAACAAAGTTGCAAGAAAAATTTCTCTCGCTTGTTTTGAAAACAAAAGATGTTGTGGTAGGGAGTGAGATAGAAGGAAGAAGCATTATAGAAAGACGGTTATGTCGTAAATGTATTTTACTTGTTCTTGATGATGTTGATGATGTTAAGCAACTAGAGGCTCTAGCCGGATCGCATGCTTGGTTTGGTGAGGGGAGCAGGATAATAATTACAACGAGGGATGAGCATTTGCTAACTCGCCATGCAGACACGATATATGAAGTGAGTTTATTATCACATGACGAGGCTATGGAGCTCTTCAACAAACATGCATATCAGAAAGATAAACCTATAGAAGATTACGAGATGCTTTCAAAAGATGTAGTTTCTTATGCTAGTGGGCTCCCATTAGCACTTGAAATTCTAGGTTCATTCCTCTATGACAAAGACGAGGATGAGTGGAGGTGTGCCTTGGCCAAGTTAAAAGATATCCCGGATGATAAGGTCACAAAGAGACTCAAAATAAGTTATGATGGACTTGAACCCTACCAGAAAGAGTTATTCTTAGATATTGCATGTTTCATGAGGAGATGGTTCCCATGGGAGATGAATGAGGCAATGAAGGCGCTTGATGCTTGTAATTTACACCCTCGTATAGGGGTGAAGGTGTTGGTTCAAAAGTCTCTCATAAAAGTTGATTCAGATGGAAGATTTGATATGCATGACTTGGTAGAAGAAATGGCTCACTACATTGTTAGAGGGGCACACCCTAATCATCCTGAAAAGCATAGCAGAATTTGGAAGAGGGAAGATCTTAAATACCTCTGTGATATGGGGGCAGATGCAGTGCCAATGGTAAAATTAACTTTGCAATAAAATATTTCATATATATCTGCATCAAATGACACTTGTGTATAACGTTACTGACACAATTTGGTTACCTTGATTAATTAACACAGGAAACTGAATTATTAGCTTTCCCTTGGTTTTATAAAGATCTGGAAATATCTGAAGCTGTAGGTCTATCTGATGTTGTTGCAAACATGAAGAAACTTCGGTGGATTCATTTGTTGCAGTATCCGGCATCTTCGTTACCATCAAATTTTCAGCCAACGGAGCTTCGTTGTCTAGAGTTGAGGTTTTCCCAACAAAAAGAACTCTGGCATGGGTATAAGGTAGATAAATATTGTTGTTTCATAAATCGTTGCAATAAAACTGTGAAATGAATTATAAAATGAACATAGGTATTTGACACATTTATAAGTATAGGTGTAATTAAATATTTCATTAAGAAAAACACATATCATACTTTCTCTATAAATTAGAGGTCGATTAGCTTAATTTAGATTGAATGCTTTAAAGAAACTTTTGATGATATTGCCAGAAATAAATAAATTAACAAAGTGTCTGAAATGTAATATTCTGAAGGTAGATTTTTGGGCAAAGATTGATGAAAGTTATCGACAATATGATGTAAAAATGATATGATGTTTTAAGCAATTGGAATTTACTATGCATGTTAAATAGGCTGTTATTATAAGATATTAAGATGGTAAAATTTGGGTATAAATCAAGAGCTCCTGCCTAATGATCAATGGGCAAGAAGTATGCCTGAAAGGAAATTGTTGTATACTTGCCGATTTATTTGACTTTTGCTACTTGTCTTGAAACAGCATCTACCAAATTTGAAAATTCTTGATCTCCGTTATTCACATAACCTAATCACCACACCGGATTTTGAAGGCCTTCCATGTCTTGAAAGATTGATTTTAGAGGGTTGTTGGAGATTAGAAGAGATTCATCCATCAATTGGATATCACAAAAGGCTTGTTTACGTGGACATGAGTAAATGTAAAGGACTTGAAAGGTTTCCACCCATCATACACATGAAAAAATTGGAGACTCTTAATCTCTCTTATTGCCATGAACTTCAACAGTTTCCGGATATCCAGTCGAACATGGATAGTTTGGTAACCCTTGATCTGGGTAATACTGGTATAGAAATAATCCCACCATCAGTTGCACGATCTTGTACCAACCTTGTTTCCTTATATTTAAATTATTGTCACGGACTGGATCTCAGTGGTTGTTATTTGGGGTTACAATCTTTTCATCATGACGGGTCGGTGAGCCTGAAGCTACCTCAGTTTCCACGTTCTTTAAGGGAGTTGGATCTTAGTTCATGCAATTTAGGAGATGGAGACATCCCATCTGATATTTGTGAGTTATTAAACCTACAAATACTAGACCTACGTGAAAACGAATTTTCAAGATTACCTTCCGGCGTCTCACGACTCCCGTGTCTCAAGTATCTCGATCTGTCATGGTGTTATAACCTTGTAGAATTGCCGGACCTCCCATCAAGCATAGCTATTCTCAAAGCAGAAGGTTGTCACTCACTTGAAATTGTAAGAGATTTATCAGATTATAAATGGTTGTGGAAAGTCTCACTTTCGAGAGGAATGAATAAGAGGGTACTACTTTCTATGCTTGAGGTATAACTCTTATATTGTTTTTAAATTTCAATTTTTTTAACTTACAATATAATAATAGTGTTCATCATAACTGGAATGTAAACTGTGGCAGGGAAATGCAGCTGAAGATCGCTTTATGAGTGTCTTACTTCCCACGGTTGAACCATCGTCACGTATTTTTACGAGATTAGTTACATTGCAACTTCCAAATAACTGGTACAGTGACTTTAGTGGACTTTTATTATTCTTACGTGGTGATAGCATTGGCATAGATATTATTAAGTAGGAGACGTCCACATATGATTACTCTGAAGAGTCGGATGAAGATTGGGAACAATGTTGCATTGAAATGGTGGGTTATGTACCCTTTAATTCATTGCAGCACATCCCATGGTTGAATCCTACATACACTAAAACTATTTCACTTCAGACTGATCACGGTGGTCTTAATGTGGAACTTGTTCGTCGTAAAAATAAAAAAAGTGATTTAAACGGACACCCAATCGATTACTCAGAGTGTTGGGATGAAGAATATGAAGATAGTAAGACATTTGAGATAATATATGATTCACAGTCCTCTAATATTATGATTGTATGGGATCAATTATGTTGACCTGGGCATTAGTGTTGTTGGTATATCTTCCTAGATTTTGTTTCAAGGGTCATCAACAACTATTAGTAACACTATTGGGCCCACATTTTGTTACCATTTCCAGTTTGCTTTAGCAACATTATTGCAGTCTACCAAAAAAGTTGTAATAAATTTTTCTTTATTATCCCATAAAACTTCACATCCTATACTACCAGATTTCATATATCGTTTTTGTTAGTTGTTGCTCCCCTTTGGTGCTACTATCGTATGTGTAAGCAACAAAGGTATGTTATTTGTAGAGGAGGATACAAGACGGGGGTCAAAATAAGTTAAGAGTTGGAACGACATTTTTATACGGGTCAAAATTTGGTTGGTTCTCCACCAACACTTTTTTTTTTCTATTTTGATATATATTTTTTTTCAATTTTAGTGTATTGACGATCATACAAAAACAGTATTGTTACAATAATATTAATAAAAAAACACAAATGAAATCGACTAGTCGGTGATAAAAGGGGCTCGTGATACCGAACAAACATCCGGCACTTACCAGCCATCCATATTTTCTTTAAGCTTAATTGTTTCTTGGACAAGTCAATTCCCAAATGTTGATTCTTTTTATTTAATGAAAACCCAATATTCTTAAAATTAAGTATATACTTGGGTGAGGCTGATGTTACAAGTGAGTTATATATAGCATTTAAGGTGGCTGGTTTTGAAATTAGTCACTTATGTAATTACCAAACCTATTTTTAGCATTTAAGGTGGCTGGCTTTGACTTTGAAATCACTTATCGCCCCAGTCATCACAACGCTGTAGCTGATGCCTTATCTCGCATGTCTCATGCAGCCTTCTTTGCTCACTCTCGTGTTGAACCGTCCTTAATTGCTACACTCCGGGTGGCTAATTCTGATGATCCGTATCTCAAGTCCATGCAAATGAAGTGCACCTCTGCACCACAGTCGGTACCCGGCTTCTGTTTTAAAGATGGACTTTTGTTTTTCAAAGATAGGCTGGTCATTCCAGCAGGTTCGCCCCTGTGCACTAAGCTACCGGAGGAATTTCATAATTCTGTGACTGGCAGTCACTCCCGGGTCACACGTACCTTCCATCGCCTTTCATCCAATTTCTTTTGGCCCAAAATGCGATCAGATGTTAAACGTTTTTGTGGCCACTTGTCAAGTTTGCCAGCAAATGAAGTCTTCACTTTTACCTCCTGCTAATCTTTTACAACCATTACCCTTACCACAACAGGTTTTTGAAGGTATCTCCATGGATTTCATCACAGGGCTGCCCTTATCAAATGGTAAATCTGTCATTATGGTCGCCGTGGACCGGTTATCAAAATACGGGCACTTCATTGGGTTACCTCTATCTAACTCTAAACTCATTTACATGTGCACAGTTTACCGGAACTGATCAACACAATGTGATCCCGATGACCACCTGAAATAGAATATTATAAATATTATTGTGAAAAAAGAACTAAAATTAATTAAAAGACATTTTAACATCACCTAGAGGTAGAGATGCACAAAAACCCGGTTCCAGACCCAACCCGAAATACCTGACCCAGAACCGGTTCCTACCCTACCCGACCCGTAGGTACATACCAGTTCCAGACCCGGGACCCAGTTGTAACAAAAGGAACCGAACCAGACCTGGTTCCACATCTACTCGGTCAAAACCTAGACCGGAACCGGCCAAAACCCGAACGAACACGGAACGGGTTCCTACCCTACCCTGTTCTTGACTTTGTTGACGAAACCCGTACCCGGTTCCTACCCGGTTTTAGGTTCTACAAAAAAACCGAGTTGTGCATCTCTACCTAGAGGTGGTAACTAGTAATATGGTTTGATTAGGTAACGGGTCAAAACAAGTCACTTTAATACAAAACGATTTAGGTGATTTTCAATTAATTAATATGTTAATTATAAATTAAAAAAACAACAGTAAAATTGAGATACAAGGTTGTGTGCTTTAAGAATAAATTTCTTTAGGTGATTTTCAACTCGTTTGATTCCTTTTTCATCTAAATTCATTTATTTGGCCCGTTTGAGAGATAAAACACAACCCGAATCAGCCCACTAGTAAATGGTTTGAAACTGCCACCCTTAATAAGTTTTGTTAAGAGCTTAGTAAACTACTTTATGCAAACAAGAATGCAATATGTAGATATAGGTACTTACACTGCCATTCTACAACATAACACCGGTACAAAATGATAATATGAATGCTTCAAGCCGTTGATGTATTCTGCAACAAAAAAAGCAGTATTTTCAACAATTGAGCAAATTATACATGGACACTGCCATGAAGTTATAAAAGTTGCTAGCAAGCCACAGATTGTATTAAAATATTACTTCAATTTAGCAAGTGATTTAGAAAGGTGGTAATTTTGGCCCGTTTGCTTACAGAGTTACAAATGGACCCGTTTGGGTTTATATTACATCTCCAATGAGTTATTAACATGCCAAGTGAGTCAAAATCACCCAAATAGGCCTATAAATGAATTGTTCATTTAACTTTAACCAAACATGAACACGAACACCAACATAAACGAACGAAATAAATAAATATAAATAAATGAATATAAATGAATTAACAAAATGTGTGTCCATGTTCGTCCGTTTATTAAATAACAAACATAAACGAACGAACATAAACAAATTTAAATAAAGGAACCTAAATGAATGACAAAATGTGTTCAGGTTTGTTCGTTTATTAAATTAAGAGTAAATTACAAGTTTTGTCCTTTATGTATGTCCCAAATTGCAGGCGCTGTCCTTTGTCTTAAAAATTGATGAGTTTTGTCCTTAATGTTTGCAAATCTTGCACGTTATGTCCTTTAGGCCAAACCCAGTTAGAATTTTTGGTTAAATGAAGGCATGTGCAGGGCACATGAGGGTAGAAAAGTAATTTCAACTGCCATTTGTCTTTCCCCTTTATTTATAACTTCATCTGCCCCCTCAATCGATTCACCTTTCTTCTCCTTCAAAATTAGGGTTCTTCAAATTGTAGATTAGGGTTCATAATCGCCATGGTCAACTGCCATTGTGGAAGGGAAGCTATTATACAAACTTCATGGACAAAGAAGAATCCTGGACGCCGTTTTTATTCTTGTCCTGTCCAGGTAATCTTTCATCTTCTTCACAATTAGGGTTCGTCGATTATAAAAGGTAATGTCTTTTGTGATTTTAATGTGTTGATTTGGTCAAATGTAGGGTTCAAAATGTCCATTTATTGGATGGTTCGATCAGCAAAGGTGCCAAAGGTGCATAGATATCATACCTGGATTGCTTAGGGCTAAGAACAACTTGGAATCGGAGAAGATGCAGTTGCAACAAGAGACCATGATTCTGGAAGAAGAAAACATTAAGCTGCAACAAGAGAACACGAAAGTTGAAGCAAAGTCAAGAAAATTGAAAAAGTATTTGGTTTTTAGTTGGATCTGTTTTGTGATGTATGTTATGGCATGTTAGGCTGTTATACATGATGTGCAGTATGTGTAAAATTACAAGATCTAATTTTGAATGACAAGATCTTCGTTTGTGATGTAAATTGACCAAGTGCAGTAATGTAAATTGACCAGATGTAAACTGACCAAAACAAAGTGCATATGTAAATTGACAAAGTGCACTAATGTAAACTGACCATAATAAAGTGCAGATGTTAATTGACAAGATGTAAACTGACCAAAACAAAGTGCAGCAATATCCTACTAAACTAGCCAAACAGACCATAATGTGCAGTTCATAACCATAACAAAGTGCAGTTTATAACCAAAACAAAGTGCAGTTTATAACCATAACAAAGTGCAGTTTATAACCAAAACAAAGTGCAGTTTATAACCAAAACAAAGTGCAGACCATAATGTGCAGTTTATAACAAAAAACATGACATCTAAACAAGCCAAACAGACCATAATGTGCAGTTTATAACAAAAAACATGTGCAGTTTATAACATTAACAAAGTGACCATAAACATGTGCAGTTTATAACCAAAAGACAAAATGACCAAATACTTACCATATTATAACCAAACATGATTCATGTTCCAAAATACTACCAACATTCAACAAACATCTAAATAGTAGCAACCCAAAAGACATAAAGAAGTTCACAAACATCTAAATAGTACCAACCAACATTTCCAAAGACATAAAACAAGTTCAAAAGACATAAAAGAGGTTCAGTTTGCTGCTGCCTTTCTTTTCTTCCCTGCCTTGCCACTCTTCCTTGATTTACCAGTGTTGACAGGTTCACCTTGACCCTTGCAAGTCCTGGAATTATGTCCAGTCTTCTTACACTTTGAACATGCTCCTTTAATGTGCTTTTTGGACAACCTTCCTGACTGGGTCATCTCTTCAAGCTCCACAGCAGATCTTTTTCTCAATTTCTTGGGTCTTCCAACCTGGGTGTGATGTTTTGGGGGTGTAATGGTTGTAGGAGCATGTACTATAACACCTCGTAAAAATCGTGTCCAATGATGTGGTGACACGTGTAATAAACCCTAATAAAGTCAAACGTTGACTATGAGGGACTAAATCCGTAAAAATCGAAAACCTCGATTATAGAAGGACTGAAAGTGTCAACATGCTTAAACTAAGCCTCTGAGTGACCTTATACGATGTCCGTATTCTCAGACGAGCCACTTGTTGGACGAGAGGAGCCGTTTGTGTAATTATGTGGAAGTTTGCGCATCGAAGGGTTAAAAGTGTCAACATGTTAATTCTTACCTCTGAGTGACCTTTTAGCAAACCGAGAGCTTCATTATGCTTCATCATATTCTTGGGAATGCCAAATACTGGCTATGTAAGGCCTTTATGCCAAAAAGTGAAGTAACGCGCAAGTTTGTAAGTTAGAGGGGTTAAAAGCGTCAACATGTGTAATTACACCTCTGAATGACCTTTTAGCGAACCCAAAGCATATTAATGTGCCATCATACTTTTGAGAATCCTTAATATGGACAACATAAGGCTTCAATGCTATTAAATGATGAGATGCGCAAGTTTGCGCAATAGAGGGGCCTAAAGCGTCAGCTTTCAATTCTACGCCTTCCGGCGACCTTTTAAGGGAACCGGAGCGTTGTAATAATTGGACATACATTCGGCGATGCCCATTATGGGCTATCGAAGGCTTGGATATCATTAAACATCATTTCGCGCCACTTAGCGCAATTAAAGGACTAATTGCGTCTAACTGCAAATGTAGGTTGAATCGTTTGATCATGGACCTTCCGGAATATGTCCATGAGTTAAACATACCCTATTTATCCTTTATATAGCCTAGATATAGGCTTAGAGGTGTTTGGTGCGCAGAAATAAACTTTTATGTCACTCAGGGACTAAAAGTGTCAAAAAGTGCACAAGTTTGCATTTTCGCGCATATCTCGCATTCTGTATATCCCCGGACACCCAAAAATTTATGTAAGCACTAAAATATTTTATTTTAGTGTTTGGCTTGATAATATTCCATTCGTCGCGTAATTTGGATCATTTTTCGCGTCAGTTTGTGTTTCGTCGTAATTAGCCGAACAACGCGACCGTACGACCAAACGAACCGACATCCGACATGTTTTTGAGCATGTTTTGAGTTCCCTATACTTTAACTTCATTTTAGAGCCTTGAAATGAGGTTAACGGGGTTTTAAAGCATCGAAAAAGGCCTTAAACATGTGCAGGGACCAAAACTGTCATTGTTTGAAACTTTTTGGACCTGGCCACATGGTGGCGTAGCGCCACCACTGGGTGGGTTGGCCGTCGCGCTACGCGACCCCCACATCTGGGCAGAAACGTGTTTTTCAGCAACAGATTGATATTTCAAGGGCTGTTTTGTAAGTTTCTTTGTGTGGTAGCCAAGTTATCTCTTCCCCAAGGCTTTGTACCTGCTTGTGACAATTGTAGGGCCTTGATTCTTGCTTGGAGGTCACACAAACATGTGTAATGATCTTATAAGTTCATGGTAACTATAAATAGCCAAGCACCTTCATTGTTTCTTTGTTCATTTTTCATTCATTCCTCTTCAACCCTCAATTCTGGAACTCATGAGCTGAAGTGGGAACTTATCTTAGTAGAAAAGATAGCATGGACCCATTGTGAGTGTCCTAGCCCACCTTATAGTTCAGATTTATGTTTTAATAACCAAAAAGTCAAGTTATCGGATATTAACTTTGACTTTCGGATTAAACTCTCATGGTTCAGCCACTAACCAAATTAAAAGTGGGTATAAGACCATAGTTAGGTAGGTGATTAACCCCTGAAAGGGCACCTCCAAATTCCTTCATTTGCTTAGTTAATTGTCGGGTCAAACTAGTTTGACAAAAAGTCAAACTTGGCAGATTTGTATATATTAATTAAACCATAGATTCAGAGGTTGTAAATTATATTTTAACACTCTAATAACTTGCTAATGATTATTAGATCATGTCTAAGCTGGTCCAACCCGACGATTCTAAGTTTAGGGTCGGTTCACAACCGAAAGTCGCAAAAGCTTGACTTTGCTTTGACTTTTCAGTTCTGACCCGATTAAGCTTGATTCTTCCATGTTTTAAGCTTCCATTAGGACCATATTATTCAGTAGTATAACCCTCTAGAGTTATATTGCACGGTTCCTTGTGGTTGGAATTATACACTAGTTTCCATTGTTATGCTTATAAATGCCCGTTTTACCCTTTTGACATTTGAATGAGATTTTTAGAAATATGAGAGGACAAAAACCTTTGTTACTAACATTTAAGCTTGTCCCGAAAATTTGACATCAATTCTTGGTCCCAAATAGGAGTTATGCCAGATATCGTAATTAGAAGCTTTTAATTAAGTAAATTTCGATATCTTGCATAAGGCATGTTTAAAATTGGATTTTGATCCGAAACTCATTACCTACTGTTAAGATATTATTTTTAGGGATTGTTGGAGTTAATGATCAGATTATAAATTGATCATATCATAGAGTTCTTGTATTATTCGGTAAATGACGATAATACCCTTTTCATGCATAAAATGAGATTTACAAAGGATTTGAATGCCAAACCTTTTCCTACTGATTTCATATATTAAATAAATTATTTTGAGCATCCAAAACTGATCAAAATCTCAGATTTCCATAAAACCCCTTAATTATCGTCGATTAGCGATTTTTACGCTATTTAGGTGCATAGTATGGTTTTAAACCATAATTAACACCTAAGACTTGTAACCTACTGAATTTTTAAACAAATTTTAATATTATTTCAGTAGGCATAAGTCGTGAACTCAGACTTCCAAAAATGCCCGTAAAAGCATATGTGAAATGACCAAAATACCCTTTCGGGGCATAGTTTGGCCATAAATGGTAAACCTCACATATGTATGATATCTTACTGATGTAATGAGATAAATTAAATATTTTTACTGATTAGAAAGGACCAGAACTACAGTTTGTCATAAAATCTCTTTTATAAGTATTAAAATTACCAAAATGCCCTTACGGGACTTAAAATGGTTTTAAATACTTTTTGGGCATATATGTTGACATCCCACTGATGTATTGACATATTCTAAGCATAATAACATATGGAACTTGTATATGATTCATTTGGTTACCCGTTACGCATTCTACGCGTTCGGATCGGTTTATGTAACTAGTTTACGTATGTTTTCCGAAACGGGTTTAACCTTATCATTTTATCTCAAAATCCGGAATGTGTTTAGTTTGCCCATAATATACAAGTATCCAAACTTGTTGGGTCTAAATAACATTCTATTCCGGTCATCGCTTAATCTAGCGTATCATACAACTTTAGATACTTTAAGCTAGCCGGTCTAAGTCTGCGACTTAAATAAAGACCGTTAGCATTCTGAATTGGTTATATATTACCATCACTCCAGACTAGAGCCACCCGGTAAAAGCTACCTGCATTTAGATAGATTGGATACGACTGAGTTATTTTGCTGTGAATCAAGTATTAGCTCAGGTAAATACTTTTAACTTATTTTCCCTTATACGGGCTTGGGATACGGTAGATTAATACCGCTTGGTCGGGTGTGGATCAATCAAATGCCGGATTGTGGCTAGTAAATCCACAAAACCTGTTTTGATACTGTTCTGTTGATGACTTAAACATTGGGGGTTAACGACCATGTCCTGGATATATCCTTGGCTCATTCATTTGTAAATGGCCACGACTTATGCGCAGGGTGTAGGCATACACCGGAAAGATGCCAATAATAAATTATTAAATACCCACAAGTTGGGGATAACTCCTTTATGGGTTTTAAAAGTGGTGTGTCGTTTAATCATGTCTCAGTCTCTGTACTGGGCCCCAGATGTACGGTAAACATGTAATTCAGTATACAAGATTTTTATTAAGAATTGTCCCAAGATATAAAAGGTTTTGTGCCTTGTGCACTTAAATCAATTTTCATAAACTCTTTTCAAATGAGTCGGTTAAATTGTATTTACCAGTGAAAACTGACGTATTTTCAAAAGGCTAAGTGGCAGGTACTACTCGTAATAGGCTGGGAGTTGCTCGGTGTCGAAAAAGAGGATCTTGCAAGTCCTTAAAGATGCCATAAAGTCTGCTAAGCTTCATTTTAAATATTCTGTAATGATCCTCCTGTGGATTTGATATTACAGACCCGTCTTTAATAAATACTTTGATATTTTCAGACATTGGAGTTTGTAATAATATTTTATATTCCAAGACTTCCGCTGTGCTATTCTGTGTATGTTTGACCATGATGATATTAACTACGTCACGATACTCCCCACCGGGCCCACCGGTGATATGTGGAAATATCGGGGTGTGACAGGTTGGTATCAGAGCCAACATTGAGCGAATTAAACACTAGTCTTTTGTGTTTAATCTCAATGACACGATAGCATATTCCTTAGACCTTTTGAGTCTAGAATTAACATAGGAATGTTCTCATCCCTATTAAGTAAACATTGTTTTCGATTTTATGTATTTTAAATAAGTCGCCAA
The DNA here is from genome assembly GCA_030545235.1 of Helianthus tuberosus. Classification (NCBI taxonomy): domain Eukaryota; kingdom Viridiplantae; phylum Streptophyta; class Magnoliopsida; order Asterales; family Asteraceae; genus Helianthus; species Helianthus tuberosus. The sequence continues at coordinate 8,000,519 of CM060393.1, forward strand.
ACAAGGAAGCCGTTGATAGAGATTTTCCTCGTCCGAAGCGAAAGGAATACCAAGCTTCACCATACGGCTAGAATAAGCGTGCGACCGGTTTGGAGGAAGACCTTTATGGATTCATTCCCAAAACCAAACCCATTTGATTTGGAATCAGACTTCAGAGTCCATACCGGAGGTCCCTGAGGCTCAAATTTTAAAGTCTGTACCAGTGGAGTCCATACCAGGTGGTCCCTGAGACTCCCGTTTTTGCCAATGACCCTTGTTTCTTACCTTCAAGTTCGGAATCCCAGACTTGGATTATATCAGTCAAAACCCAATCCGTGATCCATATCATTCCTTAACCATTGAATCCTTGAATTCTACTTCTGTAACGGATCCTGATTGGAATATCTCTGAGGTCTTTTGTACTTTCACCATGTATAGTAAACCCAGAAGAGAAACAATCGAATGGAGCAAGGAAAGCATTAGAGAATCCTTCTTTCATAAATTCTTTTAAGTCCTTATAAGGACCTATCTCTTCTATTTAGTCCCTGTGTGGACATACCTTCGACTTAAGACCCTATATGGGCATTTGCTATTTAGTCCTTTCATGGACATTATATTCCAATAAAGTCCCTCGGTGGACATACTATTTCATCATAGTCCTTTCATGGACATGTGATTTTATTAAAAATCCCTTATGTGGATACACTATTCTAAAATAGTCCTCTCATGGACTTGATATTTCGATATAGTCCTTTCATGGACATTATATTCCTTCATAGTCCTTTCATGGACATAGTATTGTATTAGAAGTCTTTTCATAGACATATTACTTTATTAGAGTCCCTTGGCGGACATAATAATTCTTTAAAGTCCCTTTTTGGACATATTACTCCATTAAGATCCCTTGTGGATATGATATTTTATTATAATCCTTTCAAGGATATATTGTTTCATTAATAAGTCCCACTGAGGACGTACCTTTTGACATAAAGTCCCTTCGTGGGCAATTGTTTATTGAAGTCCTTTCATGGACATGTTATATCATAAAAGTCCCTATACGGACATATTTTATAGTCCCTTTTCGGACTTGTATTTCCTTTTAGTCCCTGCATGGACTAGAGTTATTTAAAAGTCCCTGTGAGGACGCATGTACAGCAAAGCTTTTTTTTTGTGCACGCTGTACCAATATGATCCTTTTATGGACATGTTATTTCATTAAGATCCCTTTGGGGATACGCTATTTTAAATTAGTCTCTTTTGAGGACATTGATGTTTCATTATAATCCATATATGGATTTGTAAAATTTTATAGTCCTTATAAGGACTTATATTTTTCTTTGAGTCCTCTGTGGACAAATATATTACTAAAAGTCCTGTTTAAGGCACTATTGTAAATTCCTAATGATCTAGGAAAGTTTTGAAAATTTTATGTAGGTATTCATTTCGTCCTTTATTCCGCGATAGTTCCAAATTTTACTCGAACTTTATCGATCAGCTGAAAATTTCAAAAGATCCTCTTAATGGTATAACCTAGCCTATATGTCTATGAACATGGCTGTGATGGTAAAACCCTCTTAAGATAATTAATCCTTGTTAACATCTAAGAACATGTTAACATTCCTGGCTGTGTGACTTGAGAGACCACACTAGCTTCCAAAAAGTACTTGGACTTTTCCAAGTCACCTTCATAGCCTATATGATCAATACGAATCATGGCTATTAAACAACAATATGATGTATACATCCAAACATCCAGTTAAGATGTGTGCTTGTGGGCGAAGGTGTATACATGACAATGATAGTTTTATTTTATAAACTTCTTGTCAAAAGGCGATGAACTATGTTCGACCCTTAAAGATCACTGATCCAAGAGATCGTTGATTTTGTTTTAAATTGTCTTTGTGACAAGGCCTTTTGTGCCATCTAACTGCCCTTAGAGACAAGCCTTGTGCTATATGAGGACGTCTCTATGACATTGACATTGTGATCTTTATGATCCCCTGTCCAAGGTAATGAGCTGCGCTCAAGCCTAATAGTCTATATGATCAACGCGATCATGACTAATATCATCAATATGATGATTATGTTAATTAACATCCTTTAGTGATGTTTTGCCTACGGGCTATAATATATTGTCCATTTGAGACATTGACATTGTGATCTTTATGATTCCTTGTCTAAGGTGGTGAGCTATGCTCAAGCCAAATAGTCAATATGATTAATGCAATCACGACTTATATCATATAATCTGATGAACCTATTATAAACATCCATTAGTGATGATTCGCCTACGGGCCATATTATATTGTCTGCATGTGACAAAGACATTGTGATCTTTGCAATCCTCTGTTCAAGGTGGTGAGCTGTGCTCAAGCCTAATAGTCTATATGATCAATGCGATCACGACTAAAATCATCAATGCGATGATTAAATCTAACATCCTTAATGATGTTTTGCTTAAGGACTATATTATATTGTCCATCTGAGACCAGGCAAATGTAATCTTTTGTGATTCTTTGCCCAAGGGGGTGAGCTATGCTCAAATCCCATAGTCTGTATGATCATTGCGATCCTGACTAGTATCATTAATATGATAATCATAATATTAACATCCCTTGTGATGAAATGCCTACGGGCTACACTTTACTCTATTGTCAATAAGACAAAGATAGTGGTGATCCTTAAAAATCCCCTATCCAAAGTGGTGGGTTATACCCAACCCTAGCAGTCTATATGATCAGTGTGATCATGACTAACATCATCAAATGCAATGATGATATATGAACATCCATTAGTGATGTCAATTAGTTTACCTTTGTGCCAAATAAGTCATCTTTAGAGACAATGACAGTTGTAGTTTATGACTCTTGGTCCAAAGGTGAAGAACTATGTTCAAACCTGGAAGTCCCTAATCCGACAAGATTGCGGCTTATAAACTAATGTCCTTGGTGACAAAACAATAAGATATGTTTTAAAGTCATCTATGACAAGTCAATGTACTATAGTATGACATTCGTGACAAGTTAACATATTAAATGCTAACATTCCTAGTCACGGGCCTTTGGTGCCAACATTGGTAATTGTCCTCCGTATCAGGCCTTGGTGCCATATCTTATAACGTCATTATGACGAGGCCACTTTGAGCCATATCTAATTGTCCTTTGTGACAAGGCTTTTGTGCCATATAATCATTTATGTTCTTCATGACTAAGCTTTATGCCATATATTTTTACGTCCTTCGCGACGGGCATCTATGCCATATAAGTATATAATTATAATAAAAAGTCATGTAAGGCTAGCCTTCGAGCTATTCATAATCGTCCTTGTGACAAAGACAGTAGTGACGTTATGATCCTCTGTCGTACAGGTAATGGAGTCGCTCTAAACCTTAAGTGCCATTAATGGTCCTTTGGTGACCCAGGCCAAATGTAATGGATATACATTCAAATAACATTCACTAGGAATGTTTGGAAAACAATAGCCCATACGGTTTATGGATGCCGTGGCTGATCTATGTCAGGTCATCAGGATGATGACTAACAAATTCACTAGTATCAAATTTCGAGTATGGCAAACTCGAATGATGTGGATAGCAGTCGCAATACTATTAAGGCGACAAAAGCTAATAATGCTACAAACGTAAGCCTCAATATTATTGGAGTTAATCTCCAAACTGCGATTGACGAGCATGATTTGGCTTTCCACTAACCTGATACAAATCCCCCCCCCCCCCATTCCACTGAACATGGTAAGCAGCTGCATCTCTTTTTATCCCTTCAAAAAGTTATGTTGCCTTGGGTGTAAGCAAGCCTTCACTTCTCTCAATTACGTTCAACACAGTCACTATTCTCCTCATTAGATACTCCCTTATGTATTCAAGGGCTGATATGATAGGCTTGTCCCTGCCTTCTACTATCTTTCCATTGAAAACCTCACACATGTTATTAAGCACTATATCAGAAACAACCCTCCCTGTGTCAAATGAATACATAAGTGAACAAATGAATACATAAGTGATCTTGAAAAACAAAAAAAAAATACCTGAAAAATAAGTCCTTGACCAATGTAAAGGAGGAATCTTTGACAACCATAAGTGAGCTTTCTTGTTGAAAGCCTTTAAGTCTTCCATAGCAACTGATAATTCTGGGACTGTTGTTGAACAAGCACAGTTCCAAAGCTTACCCTTGTAGAGATCTCCTTTGAAAGTAACTTTCATGTTTTCATGTATGTGGCGAAGACAGTATCGATGCTCAGCACAAGGAAACAGTTTTGAGATTGCAGGAAGTATCCCCTGCACAATATATTGCAATTAAAAGACAGTTAAGAAAACAAAAGACAGTTAACAAAGTAAAAGAAAGTACCTTTTGTCTATCACTTATGAAAGTAAAGTTTGAGTAAGTGCCTAAACCAAGATCATCACCTAAAATCTCTAAGAACCAAGTCCATGACTCTTTGTTTTCAGATTCCACTATTGCATAAGCAACAGGGTAAATCCCATTATTGCAGTCAACACCCACTGCACTTAACAATTGCCCTGGGAATGGTCCTTTCATGAATGCACCATCTAGACCTAAGAAATCCCTTCCAATTGCTTTGAACCCCTGCTTTAATGCAGCCAAACACACATATATCCTTCTAAATTGTCTGGTATTATTCCCTGGATCTGGATTAGCATCAACCTCAATCTTAACAGTTGTACCTGGATTTTGTTGGATGAGCTCATGAGCATAATCCCTCAAGAGTGCATACTGTTCAGCATAGTCTCATTCGACATGCTTCTTGGCTATGCACTTAGCCCTATACACCTTCATTCTTGAAACTCCAACTGAATACCTCCTTTGAAACTGTTCTTGTACAGCCTTAACTGGTATTTCTAGGTTCTCTTCAATTTGCTCTAGCATCTCTTGTGACAGGAACTTTGAAGTACATGCATAATGTTTCCTGGTTGTAATACATGTGTGGTCAGTAATTAGGGTTTTGACAACCCAGGTTTCAGCATTTTTTTCTTTTAAAATCAACAAGACCCAAGGACATTGATATTGATGGGGGTTTGTCCTATTCCCCCTACCACCCACATTTATTTCAACTTTTTTCTGATTGGTCCCTGTGTCTTTATTCTTTTCAACAGAAACCCCCTTCCCCTTTTTTTTCTTACCTTTTTTCCCCTTGTCTTCACTTTTATCCATCTCAACACTTTTTTCTTTACCTTTGGCTTGGCTGACATGCACCCCATTATCATCTACCTCAAAGTCAGGTTTTGAGCCTTGACATACTGCCCTAACCCTGCTGTGATCATCTTTGATAATCTTTATAACCCTTCTAGTTTCAACAGCATGTTTTTTATCAGCTTTTTAGCTTGTTGCTTGCTTAGCTTGTTGCTTGCTGGCAAACACCTGCCCATGGTAAAAGTTTACCATATTCTCATTTGATCTTCTTATTTGGTGCAGCAAATGTTTCCTGGTGCCTGTATGGTTATCATCAGATTCAGAACCACTATTAAACTTGTCATTATCTAATACATCTCCTTCCATGTCTTCATCAACATTCCTGTGTTCATTAATGTTGTCCTCAACTTCCATATCAACATTAGCCCTATAGTCACTCATGTCCACTTCATGATCACTCATAGTATTCTTTTCATCCATTATGTAATCACTATCATTATCACTCCTACCTTCACTACCATCCCTATCCTCACTACCATCCCTATCATCAGTAACATTCCTATCCTCACTAACATTCCTATCCTCACTAACATCCCTACCTTCAGTAACATCCCTATCCTCACTAACATCCCTACCCTCACTAACATCCCTATCCTCATTGACATTCACTTCAGTCTCAACAAATGCTGGACTAACTGCCACCTTACTACTGGATTCACCATAGTCAATATTATGTCCAGGTTTTACATTTCCACTCATAGGATTAGGAACTATGGCATATGGTCCAATTTCATCTATTTCTTCAATGGTGATGCTAGGTCTAGGAGGTTTACTAGGTGAGCTAAACAGTTCCTTCATGTTTTTCAAGCCATGAGTGTTATATACATGGATCATCTTGTGCATTTCAACATACCTAGACAAGTTGAGACAGTCTTGATCACTGGTTAGGTGTTCAAGACCATCATCTAGGGTCTTTTCAGGATTCAAAAACTGGTAATACATTGGGTTCAAGCTATTATACCCTAACTGATCAAGCATAAGATCGACTTCATGAATGGAAAACTTATCAATATCTATCAAGTCAACATAACTGATCTTGCCTCCTACATATGTGCGTCCAGGAGGTGATGTAAGCCTACCACCATGATGAATGCACATGCTAAAGAAATTGGGAAAACCATCTGCAAATTTTCAACATTTATGTTCATTAATCAACTGATCATCAACAAAAACCACAACATTATATCCCAAAATCGAACCTAGGGTTTGTAACTTACCATACATTTCAACGACACTTTCAGTGTCAAGATTATCCCTGACATACTAGCCTTCTTCAGTCTGCGACATCGGAATCTTGATCGTCTTTTTTTACAGTGTGCAAAACCCTAGAAATGAAAGATGAGGGATGATGAATGTGAAGCAGGTGAATGAATGAGGACAGATCTTGTTATAAATAAAGGGGAAAGACAAATGGCAGTTGAAATTACTTTTCTACCCTCATATGCCCTGCACATGCCTTCATTTAACCAAAAATTCTAACTGGGTTTGGCCTAAAGGACATAACGTGCAAGATTTGCAAACATTAAGGACAAAACTCATCAATTTTAAAGACAAAGGACAGCGCCTGCAATTTGGGACATACATAAAGGACAAAACTTGTAATTTACTCTTAAATTAATGAACATAAACGAACTTCCGGGCGAACAAGTTCATGAACTTTCGATTCATTTACCGGCCTACACCCAAAGTATATTTTTTTAAAGCTGCGACCTTTTGAACTGCTTTGTTATATAAATTAGCTTATTCTTGTGAATGGTAATAATATAGCTTTTCTAACCATATTTAACATGCTCATCACAAGAACCAGCATCATCCGCGATCCCACTTGAACCAGAAGAAAAGAAACCTGTGTGAAATTCGAGCACATCTTCTTAATATATTTGTATACGTTGGTATGTGTTTCTTTTCTCTCTCAACTTGCTTAATTTGTATCAACTGTCCAAACACATCTTCTTAATCTATTTGTATATTGTGATTGGTTGAGTTTTGTCGTTTCATGCACACCAACTGTTTGATGAAATGTCTCAATGAACAAAGTAGGTCTAATCATGCAAACCATGATGAGTTTTGGCTCAGAGGTGTTGGGATTAATAACTTATTTTGAGAACAACAATCAATGTGTCATTTATTGATATGGTGGCACGGTTGTTAGGTTTCTGGATCACCAACACATACACACATCTGCAGTTTACTTTTTTGTTCCTTAAATATAGATTCAGTATTGCGCAAGAATGATAGTTTATTAATAAATGGATCCTTTACAACATGATTGCTAGGTTGCAAGGTATGAGAAGAAGCTGAAATCACAGGCATGTCGGTTTTGATCGTCATTCACTTGAAGAAACATAACAAATTGAATGAGGTATCTTCTTCTAATCTTGACATGTTTGATGATTATTTTGTGCTAAATCATAAAATCATGCATGTCAATCAAACACTAAATTTAATCAGAAGAATGGTAAGCCCGAACTAGATGAATGATGTGCATGGTAATTATCTGATTAACAAACAACACCCAAAACTGTTTGTGCCTGTCCCCAACACCCCTTATACACGATATACACCCAAACACACCCTTATTTAAACCGGATATAAATACCTTGCTTCTCCCTTCCTTTCTCTCATTTTACCCAAACACAGACACATGTGTGTGTGCAGCACAGTGGCAGCAAGGGTTCCCCTTCTCGTGCTTGTTATGGGATTATGCACTTTCGTTTATTTCTTTTTTATCAACGGCTTTTAAAGATTTTGTGTCTAGCATCAACAAATATTATTCAATTTCAGTAATACGCCCCACGTTTATATGCTTTAATTTAATAGATTTTTAAGTTTGATTTTGCTTCTTTGACACTATAGATATCCTTCAATGTAGGCACAAAATAGGCTAATTGCTGGGGTAAGATCAAATAAAAAGTTTATTTTGCCTAAGAAGGATGAGAAGGAATCATAACCATTCATTTTTCAAATCAATGGTTAAGATGAAAGTGAAGAAGAAAGGATGAGTGTAAGGGTATATTGGGAAAATCCTATTTATGGAATTTCTCTCTCCACATGCAAGGCACATACATATTTCACCCCCATTTTTTAAACGTTCATAACTTTTTTATACGACATTATACTTTCATAAAAATTTCACCGTAAAATCGAGTGTCTTTTTATCTTTAATTTGAGTACCATATTACTATATAAAATATAAAGATTAAAAAAACCCACTAAAATGTGTTGTATTTATATGTTGTATAACATTTTTTGTGCTGGATTTTTGTATTATATTTTTATGCTAAATTTTTTGTGCTAAATTTTTTTGTCTTAAATTTTTTTTTCTCAAGTTTTTGTGCTAAAATTTTTTGTACTACATTTTTTTTGCTAAATTTTTTTGTGCTATATTATTTTGTAATAGATTTTTTGTGCTATATTTTTTTGTACTACGTTTTTTGTGCTACGTTTTTTGTACTACATTTATTGTGCTAGATTTTTTGTGCTAGATTTTTTTGCACTAGATTTTTTTTGTTGTATTTTTAAAAAACAAAAGGGGTGCTACATGTCATTTTCACTCCTATTTATAAGGATCAAAATGCCCTTCATTCCTACTTATTAGGAGTTCCACATGTCATCATCACAATCCTTCTTAGTCTACTCAGGCAAAATCCACTTTTTAGTGGATCCTTCCCCTAATTCCTGAATATGTCTACTAAGATTTGTGTCTTGTGAGTCCATTTTCATGCCTATTAATATGCTACAGATAACGATTTAAAGGTGGCAAGATGGACAATATACAGGTAACTGCTCAAAACAGGACATGATTGAAACTTTGAAATGTTTAATACAGGTCAAGACATGTTAACTTGCAAACAATTTTTTTTTTGTCCATTCCTTTATAATATTATAAACAGTAAAATCATTCATTTCTTGTTACGAAAACAGTTAATATATTAACAATCTGAACTATTTAGGATGTTGTATGCATTGGAAATAGCTTACTCATGTGTCCCTTTTGACCCGATTGAAATAAATTAAACACAACCCAGATCAACACATTTATTCGTAAATGGGTCGAAATTCCACCTAAACCCACACATCTTTTTTCTAATTTCATTTACAGCCATTTATTAGCTTAGTAGTTACACAATTTTCTCTTGATATTGTTGGTTAAGAAAATACAAATAGATAAAGGGATCCAATGTGAAATATTAAAATATTCTGTTGACCCACATATCTTTATGATAAAGTTGTGGGCTAAGAGCATTCACATCCATTCCACCAAATTGTGTGAGTGAAGCTTTTATAACATAAAATGTGGTTATGAGTGGAGGAGAGAAAATGTTATTGTTCATTTGTATTTTTAAGGGGACACTGTTCACCTCCTATAATTTTTTAATATATTTTGAAAGTGGTTGTGAGTGGAGGAGTGAGAAAACGTAATGATAAAGATATAAAAAATATTATTTAATTAAAAAGAAAAGAGAAAATGTAGTGTTTTTTAGTGTAATTTAGGGTGAAAATATGGTAGAGTGGATGTGAAAGCTCTAATATATTGATCAGCTATTTAAAACCACATATATCTTTATGATAAAGTAGTGGGCTAATATATTGACGAGAAAGAGTTATTCTTAGATATTGCATGTTACTTTAGGAGATCTCTGATAGATGAGTCAATGATGGTGCTTGATGCTTGCAGTTTTCACCCTCATATAGGGGTAGGGATGAGCTCGGATCGATCGGTACCGGAACCGAAAGTACCGGTACCAAAAATCCCCAAAAGCAGGTACCGGTATTTGAGGGTAAAAACCGGTATCGAACCTGTACCGTACCGGACCGGTACCGAAAATGTCAAAAGTTGGTACCGAAAATGTACCCGGTTCGGTAAATTCGGTACCGGTACCGGGTACCATTTGCTCATCACAGGTGTTGATACAAAAGTCTCTCATAAAAGTTTCAAATGGAATAGTTGATATGCATGACTTGATTGAAGAAATGGCCCACTACATTATAAGAGGGGCACACCCTAATAATCCAGAAAAACATAGTAGAATTTGGAAAACAAATGATATTGTAGAGTGTTGTGCTATGGAGGCTGGAACGTTAATGGTAAAAGCTAGCTTTGTTAAAATTATAATGGTCTTCCATGTCTTGAAAGATTGAATTTACAGGGTTGTGAAAAATTAGAAGAGATTCATCTGTCAGTTGGATATCATGAGAGGCTTGTTTTGGTGAATATGAAAGGATGTTTAAAACTTAAAAAGTTTCCACCTATCATACAGATGAAAAACTTGGAGACTCTTAAGCTCTCTTCATGATGTCAACTTCAAAAGTTTCCAGATATCCAATCGAACATGGATAGCTTGGTAAGCCTTCAGTTGGATCATACTGTCATTGTTGGAAAATTTTGTGCCAACCTTGTTTCTCTTGACTTACATTGGTGTCACATGCTAATTAAAAAGAATAGCTTGCAACTTCCATCTCTTAAAACGTTTGGAGGATATTAATTTTTTTTCTGTTGCAGTCAACTTTGTGACAACCCGCACGATCCGTTTTGTACTGATACTATTTATGTTGTAACCCCGTTAGTTAACAAGTGTTATCAATATAAAAAGGGTTCTATGATTCGAAGTTATATGTAGTGGTGTGTTATGCTTAATATTGTTAATTATATAGTTCTTGTTAATGTGAAAGCAAATATAAAAGAGTCATATGCTTGTTTCGCTCCTGATGATGTTTGTGAAAATGGGTTTTTTTTTTTTTTTTTATGAATGTACAACTACTGAAGCACCAGGTACAACCTGGTCTTGCACACGTATGATATTGATTAAGATAACATTATGAAAGAAATAGTGACTTAAGGATTCGGTTGAGAGGAAGATGATAATCATGATGATTAATATTTGTTAAAGAACCTGGTGTACAACCCTTCATGCGCAGGGTACAATTGTTTGCTGCATGCTTGAATATTTATTAGATATTGATGTGTCATGTGTTTGATTGAATATTGGAGAATAGGATGATGATAAATACCTCTTATTTAGCAGCTGTAGTAAATAAAGAACCTTACCTGGGTTTTCTTATTTAAAAGCTTTGTTATGTGCTTTAATGGTGTGTACAAGTATGTAAGCCCAAGGTACATGTTAGCAATGCAAGCCTAAATAATTGGAGAAGATGAAATGTCACGTGATGGGTTTAAATGGTTACATATGACTGGTCACACACTTATAGCTTGGTCCCACCACTTGTTTTGTAATTTTGAACATGAATAAACAAGGGCCCCAAAGTTGCACAAAATTGGTTTCTCATAAAACCCAGTCGCACAAACCTGGTTACCAATCGCACAATCAAATGAGCTGGCCCCCACCACTACAACTTGGTCGCACAACTGAAATTGGAGGAAAAGGTTACTAATAGATTTCCGTGATTGGGCTAGGGATGAGCATATGAATACCAATACCGATCCCATACCGATCCCGTACCGATCCCGTACCGATCGGTATCGGTATCCCGATCGGTATCCACATTTTGGCGATTTCGGTATCGGTACGGTACGGTATCAGTATTATACCGATACCGACCCTCAAAATACGGTATAATACCGATACCGTACCGTACCGATACCTAACCGACATGTTTCGGTATCGGTATCGGTACCTAGTTTGGGTGAAAATCGGTATCGGTATTAGTCGGTATCGGTATCGGTACGGGACGGAATACCGACATGCTCATCCCTAGATTGGGCCACATGAATCCATTTGGGCCATACACCTTAAGTGGGCTGATTGCAAGGGTAATCGCACAAGTTGAGAATCAGTCACACACTCACTTAGAGTTAGTGGTGCACAAAAAACCCGAACCCGGACCCGGAAAAAAAGCCTGGAATCGGGTATTATAAAAACCGGGTTTTCTATACCCGAACCCGACCCTACCCATAGGGTAGGGACCGGGTATGCATATTTGATCTAAAACCCGAACCCGGAACCGGGTTTTTTTATACCCGGTTTATACCCGAAACCCGGTTTTATACCCGAATTATGTATGCACTTTGATTATTAGGTTTCTAATGATATTTGCCACCGCTACTTAATTATTTAGTATATTTCATTACAAGTGGAAACAAATATGCCAATATATGTTGGCCCTTCTATTTTCTTTATTTGTTTAATATCATTATTAGTTTTTGTATTTAATAAATTGTGCCTCTGTTTATAAAGTTCAAGAATAACCACATGAAGAACTATAAATTGTGCCTCTGTTTATAAATAGTGCCTCTGTTTATCAATAGATTTGATGTCTATGTGTGAGAGTTATGTTTGATACATTTTATAAGCATAGTTCCGGTCGGGTTTTTTTAATACCCGGTGCGGGTTTTTTCCCAACCCGATGCATACCCGAACCCTACCCGATGAATACCCGAACCGGACCCGAACCCGGAAATAGGGTATTATAATACCCGGGTTTTATAAAACCCGACCCGAACCCGGGTATATAGGGTATACATTTTTGGTAGAAAACCCAGACCCGGACCCGACCCGGTTTTTTAAAAAAACCCGATTTTGTAAAACCCGATCCTACCCGAAACCCGGTTTTTAAAAAAACCCGATTTGTGCACCAGTACTTGGAGTCACATTCTTAATTTGTTCCAATCGCACACCTGGAAACATGAACCGTACACTTCTGATTTGGTCGCACAAAATGGTTTCAATCGCACACCTAAATTAAGTTGTATTAAGTGGTTATATATAAGAACCCATGTTCCTATAACTTATATTATTTGGAAATATGCCTTATGTGTAAACTACTCATCGTTTATACGCTACTGTGAAGTACGTGCTATACGTTATTACTTGATATTTGTGTACAATACGTGATTCATTTACAAACAGTCCTAACAATTGGTAACCATAATAGGACGTGGTTGACCAAGTTTAGGATAAACATACTAGCTACCGAGCAACCTAAGGTGAGTTCACACTACATCTAAAAGCATGCATTTCCCGGTGGGTTTGGGAACTTCATATATTTCCGTTGAGACTATAATTTTTTCCTTTTCTTTTGAGTATCTTTTGGCTGTCAACTCGAGCACATCTTCTTAATCTATTTGTATGTGTTTCTTTTCTTTCTCAACTTGCTTAATTTGTATCAACCGTCCAAACACATCTTCTTAATCTATTTGTATATTGTGATCAGTTAGAGTTTTGTAGTTTCATGCATAACAACTGTTTGATGAAATGTCTTAATGAACAAAGTAGGTCTAATCATGCAAACCATGATGAGTTTTTAATCAGAGGTGTTGGGATTAATAACTTATTTTGAGAACAACAATCAATGTGTCATATGTTGATATGGTGGCACGGTTGTTGAGGTTTCTGGATCACCAACACACACACACACATCTGCAGTTTACTCTTTTGTTCCTTAAATATAGATTCAGTATTGAGTAAGAACGATATTATATTAATAAATGGATCTTTTACATTTCATTTCATATGATTGTTAAATGTTATACCATTTACCTCTTTTATTCTTCTACAACATGATTGCTAGGTTGCAGGGTATGAGAAGAAGCTGATATCACAGGCTTCACAGTTTTGATCGTCATTCACTTGAAAAAACATAACAAATTGAATGAGGTATCTTCTTCTAATCTTGACATGTTTGATGATTATTTTGTGCTAAATCGTAAAATCATGCATGTCAATCAAACACTAAATTTAATCAAAAGAATGGTAAAAGCCCGAACTAGACGAATGCTGTGCATGGTAATTATGTGATTAACAAACAACACCCAAAACTGTTTGTGCCTGTCCCCAACACCCCTTATACGCGATATACACCCAAACACACCCTTATTTAAACCGGATATAAATACCTTGCTTGTCCCTTCCTTTCTCTCATTTTACCCAAACACAGACACATGTGTGTGTGCAGCACAGTGGCAGCAAGGGTTCCCCTTCTCGTGCTTGTTATGGGATTATGCACTTTCGTTTATTTCTTTTATCAACGGCTTTTAAAGATTTTGCTTCTAGCATCAACAAATATTATTCAATTTCAGTAATATGCCCCACGTTTATATGCTTTAATTTAATAGATTTTTAAGTTTGATTTTGCTTCTTTGACATAATAGGCTAATTGCTGAATAGGCTAATTGCTGAATATGTCTACTAAAATTTGTGTCTTGTGAATCCATTTTCATGCCTATTAATATGCTACAGATAACGAATTAGAGGTGGCAAGATGGACAATATATAGGTAACTGGTCAAAACAGGATATAATTGAAACTTTGAAATGTTTAATACAGGTCAAACTGTTTTTTTTTTTTTTTTGTCCATTCCTTTAGAATATTATAAACAGTAAAATCATTCATTTCTTGTTACGAAAACAGTTAATAATATATTAACAATTGGAAACAGTTGAACAGAACTATTTAGGATGTTGTATGCATTGGAAATGGCTTACTCATGTGTCCCTTTTGACCCGGTTGAAATATATTAAACACAACCCAGATCAGCACATTTATTCGTAAATGGGTCGAAATTCCACCTAAACCCACACATTTTTTTTCTAAGTTCATTTCCAGCCATTTATTAGCTTAGTAGTTACACAATTTTCTCTTGATATTGTCGGTTAAGAAAATGCAAATAGATAAAGGGATCCAATGTGAAATATTGAAATCTTCTGTTGACCCACATATCTTTATGATAAAGTAGTGGGCTAATACATTGATCAGCTATTTAAAACCACATATATCTTTGTGGATCTGATTTCCACTCATTTTTTTATACTAATCTCAAACAAATTCCACAGATCAATGGCGTCTTCGTTGTCCTCTTCTCACTTGATTCCCACATCGTGACTCGTTTGCAAGATTTGAAATCAAAGTTGGAAATTGGGCCTGGTGGTGTGCGCATGGTTGGAATATGGGGGGTTGGAGGTGGTGGTAAAACTACCCTCGCATCTGCTGCGTATACAGAAATCTCTCACCAATTTGAAGCTCACTGTCTTCTTGAGAAGATTCGTGATGAATCAAGCAAGCATGGCCTGAAAAAGCTGCAAGAACTTTTTTTATCAAGTGTTCTGAAAACTAATGTGGTGGTAGAGAGTGAGATAGAAGGAAGAAGCATGATAGAAAGAAGGTTATGTCGTAAAAGAGTTTTAGTTGTTCTTGATGATGTTGATGACCTTGAGCAACTAGAGGCGTTAGCCGGATCACATGATTGGTTTGGTGAGGGGAGTCGGATAATAATCACTACCAGGGATGAGCATTTGCTAACACGCAAGATAGATGCGATCTATGAAGTAAGTTTGTTATCACACGATGAGGCTATCAAGCTCTTTAGCAGACATGCATATAGGAAAGAAAAACCCGTAGAAGATTATGAGAAACTTTTACAAGATGTAGTTTCTTATGCTGGTGGACTCCCATTCACTACTAGAAAAATAGAACTTTTCAACGTGTTTTTCCGTCACAAAAACCTAATGTTGGAAAAAGCCTCGTGGAAAACTTTTTGCAACGCATTTACTACACGAAGTTCAACTCATTTGCAACCGAAATATTGTGTTGGAAATTTGTAACGCATTTCCTACGATTCTTTAATTACTCTTGTCTAAGATTTGTGACGTATTTGCAACGGAAATATGGTGTTGGAAATTTATTTGCAACGCAATTCCTACGCCATTTCTTAAAGAATTTGCAACGCATTTGTAACGAAATATAAAAAAAAAGAAAAAAAAAACTGGAATATTTAATTTTCTGTATAAAATTGTTTTTTTATGCTGAAAATTGCATGAAAAATCACCAAAAAATATATAGAAAAGATTAAGAAACCTGCTTAAATTCACTGAAATAATACATAACGCAAGTTCTAGTGTTTTTAAACAACAAAACTAACTTGCGTATATGTCTAAAAATACAAATGATAAATAATTGAAACTTGTGATTGCCAATGTCTCGTAAAGGTTACAGAGTGTTTCAAGCTTCCAGTCTTCTTTCTCCACATTCAAATAGAACTATTTGATACCTTCCAAAGTGAGTTCATCACGCTTCACAAGAATCCTAACCGGTTAGTTGCGGAGAACACGCCAACATGAACCATCGATGGCAACAACCGGAAGATATCATAGATCTGGAACAAGAACAGCCACTTGTTAGACGCTGATTACTCCTAGTAAAATTTAATTTGACCATATATACCTGACCCTTGAACCCCATTAAAAGCATTTTATCAGCCTCATCAAGTACAGCCTTATCGAGCTCGAGCCAAGTTTGAGCCTAAAACAAAGCTCGTTTATTTATCAAGACCGAGCTCGAGCTTGGCGTGCGTCCCAACTCTGCAGCAGGCACAGTTAAACCGGCTCCAACCAATCTTTGCACTTTCGCTAGACGGGCTGCAACCACAACACAAACAGACCACAGTCCATAACTTGATTCATTAATCAATAGCCCCCATATATTTTTTTTTTGTTTTTAAAAATAGTTTATACATACTTTATGAAAACAGGCTCGTATGCAGCGATGAGTAGATCTGTTCCAACTCCTTTGAGTGGCAAATTCGCCAAATATACCTGAATGGAAGCACACAAGTAGTTAGTTTTAACCAACACATATATTGAAAAATTGTAGTATTAACTTGTATAGTAATAATATGTTTTGGCAACATATATTTCAAGATTTATAAAAAAAAATAAAAAATAAATAATCTAACTGAGGATCAATAAATGTTAAGAGATACCTTAACAAGATTTTGTGCTTCTCTTCCCTGGCTTCCCTTGGATATAGCCTACGAGAAATGACAAAATAATAACAAAAATAAAATTTGATTTGATTTATTTCGGTTAACAAAATGTGTTTAGTTTGACTTCATTACTTGACAAATAGTAAAACATTTTACTGAAACTATATGCAAAGTTGAAGTTGGTATTTTGTTACCATTTGAGCAGTAGCAGTTGTTATGACAGAAGGTATGTTTCTGTATCCCAATCCTTGCGCCTCGAAAACTGCCGATTGTTCAGTCACCTGAATGAAACATATTAAACAGATTTTTTTTTACAAATCTTTGAAAAAATAGTAAAGTAGACGAAGAGAAGAAATAAATTCGAAAGAAGGCGAAAGAGAGGAAATTTACGATGTTGCCCTCAGCTGCTTGTTCTGTTGCAAGGTCTTGTAGAAACCAAGTGGCACTTGCATTGTCTGCTAAGTCATGCTTCATTTCTAAAAGCTCAATTATCAGGCTCTCATCGCGTGCAGGGTCCACAAACACCTCCTGAACACAAAATAAAAAAGAAAATCCAATAATGAAAAAGTAAAAGAGTTTGAAGCATAATTGAACCTAATGATGATGATGATGATGATCTTATTAAAGACAAATTGTTTCGTTTCGATTAGTGAGTAACTGAAGTTGGAGCATGGAAAATGAATACCGAATCCACGAAACAAACAAACCTGATGATTAGGAACTTCACAAATATTGCTCACATCCTGCAAGTGAAAAATTCAAACTTCCGCATCAAAAATCTTTAAATGAACAACTCACACACACTAAGGCCCAAAAGATAAATGGAAACAAACCTCAAACCTAAGTGGGAAAGTAGTGGAAATTGCTCTACCAAACATCTGTCTTTGTGGAAGCCTACACAATAGCATTTGCATGTCAGAAGCTAAAGCCCTGATTGGAATTCGCTGTAATGGGATTCCACCAGCATCACGCAACTGCATCGTGTTCCCAACATCATATGAGACAGACTCCATTGACACATCACCAATGTTGCACCCAGGTGGGTAACGATATAGCCTCTAATGCCTTTGCAACCGCTTTCACTTCTTTCTCAAGCAGAGAAAAGCACACATAATGTTCACTACTAGCCTGTAATAAGACTACACTTAGCTTAAGAAAGCAATTGTCCTTTCTCAATGTTAGTCAATATTAGATCCGAGATTTTAGGGATTTCATATTTATTGTAATTGATTTATGTTTCCTTTTATTATGTCTTGTATTGTCCTATATAAGGACCTCCTAATGTACTCAATAAGACAACACAATACAATACAAGTTTGATTTGGTATCAGAGCCAAATCAGCTCCTCCATAATTCACGGCTGCCAAACCTTCTACCCAGCCGGAAACCCTAACAGCAGCAGCGCTGCCTACTGCAGCCGCCACCACCTTTACCGAAAATAAACCCTCCGGCTCTCCTCCCTCTCTTCCAATCACTATGGCAGCCATTACAACCCTAACAAACCAGGAGAAAACTATTCACAACTCTCACAAATTCGCCTTTAACCTAAAACCTACCAACTATGGCCATTGGAGATCAATGATAGAACCTTTCTTGGTCTCTCACAACTTGTTCGGCTATGTGGATGGTACCATCCCATGCCCACAACAGCAGGTCACAACAGGAACTTCTACAACTGATAACCCAAGTTATCTCCCATGGGTCGCGAATGATGCCCATGTTCGGTTGCTGATTACATCAACCGTGTCTGAAGAATCTTTCCAGCATGTCCAAGGTAAAACATCTCGTGAGATTTGGCTTTCATTAGAACGTGCCTACGCACCAGTTACCTCTTCTCACGAGTTTACTCTAAAAAGTCAACTCCTTAGAATCACCATGAAAGGTGATGAGAAACCTGCTGAATACCTAAGCCGAGCCCAAGAATACGCTACAGCCCTAGCTAACATTGGCGAACCCATGAAAGATAAGGATATAGTCATGCTTACACTTTCACGACTCCGTGAAGAATACAATGGTCTTAAGGCAAACTTGCTGGCGCGGTCTCCTCCTGTTACCTTCAATGAACTTCATGGCCTCCTCAGTGATCATGACTACATGATTGCCAAAATCCATGGTGTGCCTTCTGCAGCCTCAAACCCGCAAGCTTTTCTGGCTACTGCTGCACCCACGGCAGCCCCACCATCCAACCTTAATACAGTCCAACAGCAACTCAGCAACCTCCAACTTATGGTTGCACAGTTTGGGTATCGACTGAATCCTATGGGAGCTTCCAACTCACAACCGCAAGCGTTTTTTGCACCCAGATCTGTCAATTCTAACCGAGGCAGCCGTGGCTCTCGGGGATCCTCACGAGGACAGCCGCGCAACAACTCCAACAATCATTCTCGTGACAACGATACAAGACAGTTTGCTTGGGCCTCCACTCAGAACATGGTTTATGGTCACTGCAATCGTTGTGGCATTGGCCACCTACCATCTCAGTGTCCAAACCAGTCCTATCAATCTCGTGTGACTCCACAGGCCAACTTTGCTGCTCACTCGGACGTTGCCTCCCAAGCTGGCTTTACTTGGGTGTCTGACACTGGAACAAATGATCATTCTTCTCCAGACTTATCTAGTCTCGACAACGCTAAGCCCTATTATGGTAATGACTCTCTCCTTGTTGGTAATGGTAATCCCCTACCTATTTTGCACATTGGCTCCACCAAACTTTACTCCCCTCATAAAACCTTTAACCTAAATAACATTCTTCATGTCCCTGCACTCAAAAAGAATTTATTATCTGTCCAAAAGTTTTGCCATGATAATGATGTCTTTTTTGAATTTCACTCTTCTTATTTTGTTGTGAAGGACGAGTCTACACGCACCACCCTCCTAACGGGTCCAAGTGAACAGGGCTTATACCACATCCGCCTTCCTCGTTTTCAGTCTCTTCCAAAAGTCGCTTTCACTGCTGTCAAGGCTTCCTCCACAACTTGGCATCAACGTCTTGGACATCCTCATGCTCAAGTTTTTCAGTCTATTGTTTCCCATTGTTCTTTACCTGTTTCAAATAAACTTTCAAATTCATTATGTACCTCTTGTCAGCAGGGCAAGTCTTCAAAACTCTCTTTAGCAAATTCAAATTTTCGTAGCACAAATGTCTTTGATTTGGTTTATTGTGACGTTTGGGGCCCTGCGCCCACTTTATCTATTGATGGTTGTCGATTCTTTCTCTTATGTGTTGATCATCACACTAGGTATATGTGGTTTTATCCATTGGTGCATAAATCTGATGTTTTTTCTGCCTTAACTAATTTCATAAAAATGTCAGAAAGACAATTTAATACTAAACTAAAAAGCATTCAATCTGACTGGGGTGGCGAGTTTCGAAATCTCACACATTTTTTTAATAATCTTGGAATCATCCACCGACGTTCGTGCCCTCACACTAGTGAACAAAATGGGACTGTCGAACGTCGCCACCGTCACGTTGTGGAAACTGGGCTTACCCTTTTAGCTCAATCTCATCTTCCTCAACGCTTCTGTCAATTTGCCTTCGAGACGGCTGTCTACTTAATTAATCGACTCCCTTCTCGTGTCTCGTCCAACAAGTCCCCTTTTGAACACATTTTTAAACGTAAACCTGATTACTCTTTTTTACGTGTCTTTGGGTGTCAATGTTTTCCTTATCTTCGTCCATATAATCGTCACAAGATGGAATTTCGGTCCACTCCGTGTGTCTTTCTTGGTTACAGCCCTGTTCACCATGGTTACCGGTGCTTTGACCCAACCTCAGAACGAATATATATTGTCCGCCACGTTCGCTTCAACGAACATATATTTCCTTTTCACAATCCGACACCCGTGCCACCTACCTTACCAACTGAACCTCCCTATATCTCCATCTTTCCTGACCTACCACCCGACCTCCCCGTTGAACCCCCTACGTCACCCACACCTTCTTCAACACCTCACGGCCCACCTATCCCAACCGAACCTACACCTCAAAACCCACCAGACCAAACCGACCCTTCACCCATTCCTACCAACTCGCCCGCTGCCACTCTACACCAAACACCCACACCTGTCTCAACCAATCCGCAAGCCAACCCACCTCCTCGACCTAGACCACCCAACCTACGATCCAATCCCAAACAAACCACTCCCTACAATCCTGCAGCTTACACTGCCACTACTTCCCGTCTTACCCACTGAACCCACCTCATTTACCATTGCCAACAAATCCTCGGAGTGGCATCATGCCATGGCTGAAGAGTTGGAGGCACTTTATAAGAATGGGACATGGTCACTTGTTCCACCCGTAAAAAATACTAACGTTGTTGATTGCAAGTGGGTTTACAGGTTGAAAACAGATCCAAATGGAAAGATTACCCGCTACAAAGCACGACTTGTTGCTAAAGGATTTCACCAACAACCAGGAGTTGACTATCATGAAACCTTCAGCCCGGTTGTTAAACCGGCAACTATTCGCACCATCTTATCACTCGCAGTTACACAAAAGTGGCCACTTCGACAACTAGATGTTCAGAACGCCTTCTTACATGGGGATCTTCAGGAAACGGTTTACATGAAACAACCTCCCGGGTTTGTTGATCCTACCAAACCGAATCATGTGTGCTTGTTGCACAAGTCTCTCTATGGGCTTAAACAAGCCCCCCCCCCCCCTGTGCATGGTTCACTAGGCTTTCTACTGCGTTGCAACAAATTGGTTTTTATGGATCCCGAACAGACCCCTCATTATTTATTCTAAATTCCAATGGTACTATTGTCTATGTTCTTGTTTACGTAGATGACATCATCATTACTGGAAATCATCCAGGGGCAGTCACTGATGTTATAACTCGTCTGAGCTCTCTTTTTGCAGTTAAGGATCTTGGTCGTCTACATTATTTCTTGGGTATCGAAGTGATTCATCATAATTCTGATCTAATTCTCTCCCAGCGTAAATACATTATGGACATTCTTCATCGAGCTGGACTGACAGACTGCAAGCCGGTCACATCTCCTATGAGTACTTCTCATGTGTTACTTCCAGATGACAGTCCGCTTCTTGATGACCCTTCTCGATACCGGCAAACGGTTGGTGCTCTTCAGTATGTCACGTTATCTCGTCCGGACATTGCTTTTGCTGTGAACAAGGTGTGTCAATTCATGCATGCCCCAACCGAAAACCATTGGGTTGCGGTGAAACGAATACTTCGTTATCTTAAAGGCACGGCTCATCTTGGCTTATTGTTTCGTCATGGTTCGGGGTCCCAACTCCAGGCTTTTTCTGACTCTCACTGGCACCGAGATGTTATTCAGGCTTACTCTGATTCTGACTGGGCTGGTTGTCCTGTCGACCGTCGATCCACGGGGGGGTATGCTATCTACTTGGGCTCAAATCTTATTTCGTGGGCTGCCCGAAAACAACGAACTGTCTCTCGGTCTTCAACAGAATCAGAATACAAGGCAATCGCTGACACTGTAGCAGAGCTTATTTGGTTAAGGTCTCTTCTTCGAGAACTTGGGTTGGTTAATCACTCACCGACACTTTGGTGTGATAATCTCGGAGCAACTTATCTCTCTGCAAATCCGGTCTTTCATGCACGCACAAAGCACGTCGAAGTTGATTATCACTTTGTTCGTGAACAGGTCACTAAAGGAAAGCTGAATGTCAAGTTTATCTCCACCGATGACCAAATTGTTGATGTATTTACAAAGCCCTTGTCTTCACAGAGATTTGAATTTCTACGGTCCAAGTTGCAAGTCGTTCCCCGCCCTCAACTTGCGGGGGAATGTTAGTCAATATTAGATCCGAGATTTTAGGGATTTCATATTTATTGTAATTGATTTATGTTTCCTTTTATTATGTCTTGTATTGTCCTATATAAGGACCTCCTAATGTACTCAATAAGACAACACAATACAATACAAGTTTGATTCTCAATAAGATCATACATCATATCTGTAACTTTCGACATTACAGAGACAACAACCATCTTTCTTTCAGAACTGTCATCCATGACAAAGTTAACAATACATTGGATTCTTTGAGAAGTTCTAACACATGTGCCACCAAATTGAACAACACACGGTAGCTCAAATTCATATTATACATTGCAATTCGATACAACAAACACGCCCTAATAAACCTAAATTGAACTCGTAAACAATTTCATTTAAACTTCTGAACAAAATATTAGTAAACTAGAACATGAATCGTCACTAACGTTCAACTAATCAATAATCTGAACAAAATCTCAACAAAAATAGAACACGAATCGTTAGTAACCGTCAGTAACCTGCAACTAATCAACAATTTAAACAAAATCTCAACAAAACTGAACACGAATGGTCAATAACCTGAACAAAATCTCCATAAAACAGGTTTGAACGTCTCAACAATGCGAAGAACAATAACAAACGAGAAAACGCACATACAACACATTTTCGGGCATTAAAATCGGATCACACAACATACTCGCACAAAGTAATTCAGATACGATTAAATAAAGCGAAAAGGAATATTTATATAACAAGTTATCGGAATCTACTGACCTGTAGAAACTGTTGTTCCTAATCACGGCGGTGATGTCGGTTATGAGTGTTATCCGGTGGAAGATTCCGGCGAAAAGCTACCGGAGTACGAACTGTAGCTCCGTTTAAGAAGAAAATGAAGGTGTGATTGTGTGGATGAGTTTCTCTCACATGAAAATATCTTCGGTGGATTTACACATATTGTGTGTGTGTGTGTGTTCTGATGGGACCAACAATAGAAGAAGAAGAAGAAGAAGATGCAGTTGAATTAGAATGGAGATTGATCATCATACTGGAATCAGGATGAACCCTAGAAATCACGACTGTTGAAAGAGCTTGAGAAACCCTAGAAATTTGTTAAAATGACGCCTTCTGATTTCTGATGGTGATAGTAGATTCGGGAATTAAAGAGGAAAACCATCTCATGTGCATCGCATGTGCTTCTCATGTGCATAGTTATCACATTGTTCTAACTAATGATGTCATAACTCATAACTAGGGCTGTAAACGAACCGAATGTTCAGCGAACCGTTCGGCGGAAAGCTCGTTTATGTTTGTTTGTTTAATAAACGAACGAACATGAACAAGAAATTTCGTTCGATTAGTTAAATGAACGAACATGAACAGAGGTCTCGTTCGTTCGATTGTGTTCGTGAACGTTCGGTAAGGTGTTCGTGAACATTCGTTGATTTGCATACGTTTATGTTCGTATGTTTGTGTTTTAATTGAAAATCTTTGTACTTTCTTATATTTTATTTGTACTTTTTATATTATTAAACTTTTAGTTATTTTATTTCCCTAACAATTATACTAGAAAACCCACTTTCACCTTGTTTATGCATCATTTCCCTTTCATTTCTCATTATTTACATCCATGAATACGATCGACCTCCGTTTCACAATAGGGGATTCAAGTTCGAGTACTATTCTCTGGGTCATCTATCTTTATCCTTCGTCGCGTTCGCCAACTTTATTTGTGTTCGTGAACCGTTCGCGAACACGCTCATTTCCTTAATGAACGGACACGAACATAAAATCTCGTTCGGTAAGTGTTCATGAACCGTTCGTGAACACATTGATTTCCTTAACAAACGAACATGAACAAGGCCTTGTTCGTGTTCGTTCGGTTCGTTTACAGCCCTACTCATAACCTTTTATAAAAAAATAGATTAATAGTTCTGTTACAAATGCGTAGCAAGTTCCTACACGTTTCCAACACAGCAGATAGAACTAGTAATTTTAATTATTTTGGTTAGAAATGTGTTGCAAAATAGTACAATTGTATTTAATAATAGTAATTAATTAAGTCAATAATAATAACAACAAAAAATTTCTATCACAAATTTTTTTTAAAAAGTTAGGGTTTTTTCTTTCGTCAAAAATAGGTTGCAAATGTGTCGGAATTTTCAACTCATTTTTTTGTGTTGGAAACTTGTATAGCAAAATACCATTTTTATAGTAGTGATTAGCACTTGAAGTTCTAGATTCTTTTCTATATGACAAAGATAAAGATGAGTGGTCGAGTGCTTTGACCAAGTTAAAATGCATTCCCGATATTAAGGTCGTGGAAAGACTCAAAATAAGTTATGATGGACTTATGCCTGACGAGAAAGAGTTATTCTTAGATATTGCATATTACTTTAGGAGATCTCTGATAGATGAGGCAATGATGGCAGGGGCGGATGTACTATATATTAAGGGGTGGCGTCCGCTACGGCTTGGCGTTCCGGCGGTAGTGTAAAATTAGTGTAAATTTTGGAAAAATTTGACGTTTTTTCGATTTCGTTACCGCTTATTTATAAAACGTTAACGCTTGGCGCGAATCCTAGATCCGCCACTGAATGATGGTGCTTGATGTTTGCAGTTTTCACCCTCGTATAGGGGTAAAGGTGTTGATACAAAAGTCTCTCATAAAAGTTTCAAATGGAATAGTTGATATGCATGACTTTATAGAAGAAATGGCCCACTACATTATAAGAGGTGCACACCCTAATCATCCAGAAAAACATAGTAGAATTTGGAAAAAAAAAATGTTATTGTAGAGTGTTGTGCTATGGAGGCCGGAACGTTAATGGTAACAGCTAGCTTTGTTAAAATTATATTATATGTTAATCTGATGACGTTTGGTTATGGATACTGACACAATTTGGTTCCCTTGATTAACTAACATAGGAAAATGAAGTATTAGTTTTGTCAAGTTATGTCGAACATCCACGTCTTCCTCATGTTGTTGCAAACATGAAGAAACTTCGGTGGATTTATTGGGATAGGTATCCAGCATCATCATTCCCATCAAATTTCTAGCCAACAAAGCTTGGTTGTCTAGTGTTGATAAGGGGCCAGCAAAAAGAACTCTGGAAAGGGTGTAAGGTAATCCTTGTTTTTCTACAAGCTTAATCAATTAATTATTAGGGTAACTCGGATAAGTAGACCCTAGACTAATGAAATTAGAATTGTGAAATGAATACTATACGTACAAGGTTTCCAAGCAAACACTATACATACACCGTATAAGATCAGATTGTCAAGATAAAATTGTTTACAACAAAATTTTTTGACTGGACCTTAAGACCAGATTCTCAAGCCATACAACAATTGATGATGCGGAATGCTTTTAATACCCAACCTGTGCAACCCTTTCAACCCGAACCGAACCCGACGCAACCCACCCGATCCGAACCCGACGAGGATGTCGAAGTTGTTCCTGAGACCCAACCGCAAAAAAGGCAAATGAAGAAAAGGCAAGCAAGTTGAGGGTGAGCAACTGTCCAAACCAAAGGCGAAACCGTGGACGCAACTTGAGGAAGAAGCCTTAGCGAAGGCTTACGTAGGCACGTCCACACACCCGATAAAAGGTTCATAAAAATAACTTTTTTTAAGTTTATATTTTTTTTAATTTAGTAGGATTTTTTAAGTTTATGTATTGTTTTTTAATATTAATGAAAATATTTTCTTAATTTTTGTTAAATGTTAAAAAAGTGGAAGATTTAAAAAAAAAAAGTGGTGGGTAGGATCATCCTCCCATTACCACTAAATTTGTGGGATGGACCATCCTCCCAAGGATGGTGATGTGGCGACGACGTGGCGGATCATCCTCCCTTGGAGGATCATCCCCATACCATGTAGTCTTACTTTACGGAGATAACTACTTGACTAGCCTCATTCACAACTCAACACAACCCAACCTTTAATATAAAACTAATTTCTCTCTCTTCCACCTACACAACCCAACCCAACCCAACCCAAGTTAATTTTTGTCACACATTCACAACCTAATCCAACCTAAGTTTTAATAAAATAAACATATATATGATTATATTATATTGTATTAAAAATAATAATATTAACAATATTTATTTATTTTTATTTCGAAAATTTAAAAGGTATTTATTTTAAGAATAAAAATAAAGTATATTTAAATCATTTATATTTATAAAGTGTATTTAAATCATATTTATATTAAATAAACATTTTTTAAACGAACTTTATTTTCAATAAAATTTATACCGACATGTTCACAAAAAAATTGAGAAATACAGTGCATTTATTTTTATTTTTAAGTTTAAATAAGACAGTTTATTTGAGTAATTTATTCATTAGGGGAAGAAGTAGTTTAGATGATAAATGAAAAAAAAAATAAAAATAATGGACCAACCAAAGTTGGACAAGTGGCAAAAGAATTTGAGCAAAATTTGGAAAAGTTGGGTCATGACCTAAGGCTATGGGGTATGGGGCTTGGGTTGGGGCGTGGGTTGGCTGAAAACGCCCAAGCCACCACCCCGGGGGCGTGGGTTGGGGCTTGGGTTGGGGCATGGCCCAAGAGGCGTGAGTTTGAAGCCGGGCGTAGTAAGGTGACATGGCGGGCTCTTAATGGCCAAACCAAACTAGCCAATCACATGCCCCCAACCCAAGCCCCACCATACCCCACGGGCGTGGGTTTGGGTTTGTTTTCCACGTGTCAACTCACGCCCCCAACCCAAGCCCCACCATACCCCATGGTCTAAGGTCGTTCACACGACCAGCTTGCAACTTTTATTTTCTTTTATTTATTTTAATGAAACCAATATTAACTTGACAAGTGGCAACCTAATTTATGGTGGGTCACCAATGGGAGTGGTCTTAGAGCATTCACATTTGATCCTCTATATTTACGTGAGTGGGTGTAAGTGGTTGTAAGAGGATGAGAAAGAAAATGTCAATAAATTCGAGAAAACACTGTTCATCATCTATAATTTTTTAATATTTTTAAAAGTGGTTGTGAGTAGAGAAGAAAGAAAAGGTAATGCTAAAAGTATAAAAAAATATTATTTAATTAAAAAGGAGAAAGAAAAAAATAGTAATCTTTAGTATAATTATAAAGAAAGAGATTGGAGGATTAATTATTAATGCTCTTAGTGTCACTACCCTAAATGACCATTAATATAAAAATATTTAATTAGGGGATTATAATATAAATTCTTTAAAGTTTTCTTAAAAAGGTTTACTAAAAATATGATTATAGCTAATAATGGATAAAATTACTATTCTATTTTTAAATATCTCAACCATGTATGTACTAGTCATTTCATCTATTAGTTTTGTAAATTAAGTTAAAAAAGTTATTAAACGCTCAAAAGCTACAACTTTCTAAGGTTATTTGCTATGAGTTGACGCTCTTTCACTTCACGTTACTACTATGTCATAAAGTAATTGTCACTTTATCGACACATCACAACCTCGTTCTCCTTCACTTTCTTCCACTGACATTTACTATCGTTTCACCCCTTTCACGCCCTATTAAAATGTTAAAAAGTAAAAAAAAAAAAAAAAAAAGACGAAAGAACTTTATTAGTTGTCAAGCATGGGACCCACCACCACAACCATCGTCCACGCATGACTCCACCCACACACGCCCCTTGCCACGCCTTGTCCGTGTAACACCCCAAAAATGGGTTTGGTAATTTAAACCCGGTTAATATAAATGAACGGGTAAAATACTGTTAGGGGATAAAAGTGAACCCGTGAATGAATGCTAACTAGGAATAATTAACCTAGTTGATTATTAATGTCGTTGGTATTAAACGAAGGGTTGTAGCCCTATTTAATTAAAACGAAACGTGAGGGACCAAAGTGGGACAACTTGAAAGATGTTTAATTAAAAGAAAACACACACACAAACACACACACGTGTGTGTGTTCTGGATCGATGTCCAGGAGAAAGAACCAAGGGTTCAAACCCTAGTTCTTGAAGAACCTTCAAATTGAAGGGTTAAATGAAGTCTAAATTCACAACCGAACGTGAATTAATGATCACCCAAGCAAGGGGATCATAAGGTATGTCTTAAAACTTAGATTTGATGATCTTGTATGAAGTGGGTTATGATCAATCCACGAATTTGTATGAAATTAAGCATGAATATGTGTTAACATCATCATAGGGAACATGTGTTATGCATAATTTTGACTAATTTGATGTTTAAGGATGTAAACCCACTAGTTGGGTGATTAAGATGACATGAGTGTTCAACATGTCCAATATTCATGAATTATGTTGTGTTAGGATGAACTCTTGTTAGATGAATTGAAAGAAATTTGGTGTTGATATCTTTGATGTTTATGTGTTAAATGATACTTGTTGATTAGTAAGAAGATTTGATGAAATATGAATGAACTTGGAAGATTATGCATAAATTAGTTGTACATGGTGCCTAGGAAGTAGTACGCACACCACGTGTTTGATGAAATGTCTAAATGACAATAATAGGTGAAGGTTATGTTATGATGATGTTGAGTATGCTATATGCTTGTTTGAATTGGCTAATGAAAGGCATATGTGGGATATGAACTTGATATGATCGTTCATATGTATAATCATGTATGCTAATAAGAATGTAAATGTAATGACATGAAAGTATAGGAGTCATGTCAAGATGGATGGGAGCGTGGAAGGCTAACGGGCCAAGAAGACTCAAGTAAGCGAATGTAAATACGGACGCGTAAGGTAAGTAAATCCCGGACTTACACTTTAGATGTAAAATATATTGTAGTATGATGATTATTGTTATACATGGGAGAAAGTATTAAACATTGGAAGTAAATAGGTAAGTTTATGGAAAAAGGAGTCGAAAGTGGATAAGAAAGTATGATGATGCTAATTGTTTTCTTTTAAGAATGAAATGGAAGTGCAGGTATTCTAATAATGGAGAATGAAGGTTAAGTATGGAAGTCAGACAAGAGTGTCCGAATGGATGGACGAATGGACTTATATGGACGAGAATAAGAGATGTTGATGTTTGATTATGCACGTTTTAAAGTATATATATTATGTCACTGGTTGCTAATGAAGTAATTGGTTATGGTGACTGCAGGTTGTACAGGTTTATGAATGCTTGCTCAAGCTGTGTACGTGGTTGAAGATCGAGTCAAGACATGGATTGTACGTGGGTGTGTATGTGGTCACTTAATTCAATATACGTATGTTAGTTTTTAATTAATTTATGAAAAGGGAGTAATGTATTTAAGTGAAAGAAAGAATAACTTATAAAGAAATTTTTAGTATGTGTTTTCCGCTGCGTTAAATTTGGTTAAAACGTGTTAGGGCGTTACAGTCCGACAGTGTACCCCTGCCATGTGGCAAGGGATGTCAACCAGTAGCTGACCGCCTACGAAACACATCCATCCATGTTTCAATCGTTTCGGTTCCTTGCACATAGAAAATTCACAGTTTAATTACAATAGACCTGATACAACACCAATCATAAGAAGATAATGTACAAAAAATAACGTAAATAACAAAGTTAAAAATTAAAAAAGGAAAGGTATAAATAGTAGAAAAGAAGAATAAACAAAGTTTAAGGAAAACTAGTAAAATTTCCCGCGCTTCGCGGCGGGAATTCAGTCAGGCTTGCTTTCTTCGTTACAATATCGACACTTGGTATAACAACTGACAGAGCAAATCCAGATTAGTTTCCGAATAGATATCGTAGATGAAAATTCTAAACGACTTTATATAAAACAACCTTGTGTACACCCTTGTTAAAACATTTATTTATATAAAGTACATATAAAAATTCAACTTTAAAGTAAACTCAATGTTAAATATGTTACAAATAAACCTAACCTTGTCTACACTTTGTTAAAACATTTATATATATATACAAATGATGAAGTTCTTAGGAACAGTAATGCATCACACCCGTTGACTTTCTGATCTACGGTATACATTACTCCTGGCTACAGTTTCAGTTTCTATGTTCTTCAGACCTACGACTGCCGGTCATTACCATCTTATACATCTCTGTTCTTAAGCTTATTTTGGAAGCTTTCCTTTTAGCTTTAGGCGATGTTGGCGGCGAATTGCTAGGGTTCCAAAGAAAACAGTGATGAGGAAACAGGCGACACAATTTTGGTGTCGACCACCATTCATGGCGTCGGCGATGGCGGATGTTGGCGGGCGAGGAACGACAGAAATGATCAGAGGCTGTGGTGGTTTTAAAAACCTTTCGCAGACCTCTGGAAAAAGAAGGAAAAAGAAACGGAGGGGGCGGATCGGAGAAATGGAGCTTTTCTGCTCAGTCGGTTTGTGATTGTCATTATAAACCCTATGAACAACTCTCGAGAAAGAAAGGAAGAAGAGATGGCAGAAATCGAGGTAAGCTTTTTCTTTTCACTTTGTTTATGAATTTCAGGAATAAATTGGAAGTTTTGCTTCATTCACTGATTGATTGATGATTTCTTATGAACAGAGGAATTTTTTTTATGAGCTTCATGTTCAGTTCTTGAGCTTTTTACAGTTCTGGATTTGAAATCGAAAGGAGAATCGAAGATATTAAAAGTTTAAAGGTTTGTGTTACAAGAATTTCACATTGTTTTCTCTAAACAATTCATTTTGCTCCACGAATCATTGGTGATTTTTTGTGAATTGACAGGTGGGTTAGAACGCCATTTGTGATAATCCGATTGACGGACAAAATCTGAAGATGGCATGTATACCCAGCATTGAGTGAGGTTCAACACGAGCCAGCAGGAAACCAGCTAGAAATCGCGCAAATGTAGCCGATGGAGTGCACTAAGGAAAAAGAGAAATGGGGGTCAACCATTTGCAGTTGCAGGTCATTTATATATACTCTAATTTTTAACATTGCTAAGCAATGTTGCTTGTAATATATGGAGTGATGTGTTTTTCAATGGTTTTGTGGGTTTCTTAGAGGGTTTTATGGAAAACTGTGGGCTGCGTTAAACGAGTCAATATCCAAGCGTCCTTTTTGGGTTTTTAATTCTCACCGACTGATTGTTATCTCTTCTCATATGTTTCATGACAACCATCTACTACACGGCGGAACAACTCTCTGTCCCCATCAACGCAATGGTTTTATAACAACGATCGGATAACCCACTGGTATACGTATAGTCACCGTCACCGGTGCCATATTTATTGCATCTCCACGTTGATTTCTTTTTCTTCTACTTCAAGTGGAAAATCCCTACAAGGTTATTGTTGACCTACACTTGCTTTTACATACTCTCAATACCATCCACTCTTGTACTCATATTATGCTGATGTTTTTGACAATTCTTGTGTGTTTTTCTATGACATGCCATTTGGGTTAGTTTCATTGAGTTCGTTGATTTTGAACTGGAAAAGAGTTTGGTTTTGAAGTGGAAAGAGTTTGATTTTGACTTGGGTGTAAGGTCTCGGTAGTCTAAAAACAAAGCAAGACATCATAGTGGCCTTTATAAGCTTTTATGCATATCGGGAACTGTTAAGTGATAAAGCAACAGATAGTGTTTTATGTCAGTAATATATATATATATTCATCCTTGAAAGATAAATAAGTCCTTGGTTATGCATAAGGAGATAAGGGAAGGGGGGGGGGGGGGGGGGGGGGGGGGTATGTCATTTATTAATTATTAATTTCTTTATAATTGCTTCCTTTGAACTTTATTATAGAACGACGTCGACGTAAAAAAGAATTAAATGAAAAGAAGATTGTTGATACCGATAACACAAAGAAGACGAAGGGCCAATCACTGTCGTTCTAAAACTCGACTTTCATTGCGCCAGATGTGCTAAAAAGGTAAAGAAATCCGTACAATTTATGGAAGGTAGCAAACATGGATAAAACTGATCTTTAGTTTGGTTATGTGTTGAACTTCCCTTTGTATACATGCATACCTGCTGCAACTAACATATCTATTTGTATGTATGTGGGTGTGGAAACTGTAAAAGCCGATTGTGTGAGCAACAAGCTAATGATAATGGGAGTCCCGCTCATATCAAGGAGCGAGTCGAGTTCAGGACCAAGAAAACCGTGGAAGTTATATCTCCTAAACCCAAAAAGGGTGAGGGAGATGTATAGAAAGACGATGAGAAGCCACCAGAGGGAAATTCTAACAACGAGAAACCCAAAGCGGTATTATACATCATTTGAGTAAATGACATGGACTTTTAGCTCACTATTTGTATATTTTTAATTAGTATGAATTTTAATTCTTTTAGTTTTTTTTATGGTGGTTATATAGGCTCAATCAACCACTGTGGTGTTGAAGATTCCATTACATTGTGATGGCCGCTTACAAAAATTAAACGTATCATCTCAAAGATCGATGGTGACTTAATTCCAAATTGTCATCAAATTATTAAATAATTGTTATTTTATATAGTTTTAATTCATTAGATGTTGGTAACTTTTTAGATTGAATGTGTTTATTGTATGTCTTCTTCCAGTCATAGTGAACTTAGGTGTTCTTTTTAAAGCCACATCCCTTTCGTACACACATGTTACTTTGTTTTTCCAATGCCCCTCTATGAAGGGGTGTCTTTGGATATTAGCTTAAA
Source organism: Helianthus tuberosus (assembly GCA_030545235.1). Classification (NCBI taxonomy): domain Eukaryota; kingdom Viridiplantae; phylum Streptophyta; class Magnoliopsida; order Asterales; family Asteraceae; genus Helianthus; species Helianthus tuberosus. Next base: position 8,033,780 of record CM060393.1, read on the forward strand.
TGTATAAGTTGCTTTTTTATTTTTGTTGGATCGAAATGTGTTTTGTAAATCTTAACAATTGGAGTGTCTTTGTGAGTCTGTAGCTGTGATCAAAGCGGGTAAACGCGGTCAACATAAGTCAACCAAGCAAGCCGATTTAGATTTGGTCATCAATGACAGATCCATCATTGGGGAGGTATAAACGATTAACCAATAGCTTACTTATGTAAATTATTTTTTGTTATTCATAGACAAATATTAAAGAACTAGCCATCTATTATAATGGCTACAGTTGTTCCAGATCTTGTACATGTTATTTCAATTATCATATGGGTTAAAACTATATGGCAAAAGAGGTTTTGTGCTACTTCAAATATTGCTGCTGTAGTGGTGTTCTAAGTTTTAAGGCCTAACAAATATAACTATGTTGTTAACATATAACTTTGCTTTTTTATTTTTTATAATCAACTGATACCTGCATATTATCCTTCAGATTCGCGCATTCAGACTTTTAGAAGTCTGGAAGATGCTTTCTTACAGGTTATTAGTAAAGCTGAACTTCCTATTATTCTACTTTTTAGCCAATTAATCTTCGATTCTTATTGGGGCCAAATTCTTGGTAAAAATAGATTTCTTGAACAAAGTTATGAATTCTCCAGGGATATAATGAAACAAAAGGTACAACCAATATTGCATAAGGATGGGTACTCGGTGGTTGAAAGTAGTGCTTAGTTCAAGGTGTGAACTATAATCTGGATGATTATGGCTGCAGTATCTGGTAAATGCGTCCTCAATTTTTGACATTCAAGAATTTGGGTAATCTTCTTATCTACAATTTTTAATTGTAGTAAAAAGTTTCATGTTCTTTCATTACATGCATCCTACTTGCCCTTTATATCGTGTTTTAGCTTATATATGAAGGTTTTATCCTACTTGCTCCACTTTATGTAATTAACTATATCGATGTGACTCAATGACAATTGGCTGAATATAAATATAAATATAAATCTAGCCCCCGTCGCATCGCGACGGGTTACATTTCTAGTTAATATATGATAAAAGAAGAGGTGAATGAACAGTAGATGGCATCTTGGTAATTTCCTATGCCTGGTGAACTTAAGAAGCCAACACTGGGAAAACGGCAGAAGTGCAGAACGACAGAACAGGTACAAAGAGAGAGAGGGAGCGCGGCATCGGAGAGAGAGAGAGCGCGGCGTCGGCGAGAGAGAGCGACCGGTACAGAGTAGAGGGCGACGAGGGATGTTAGCTCAGAGGCTGCCATGGCTCTGACTGTGACGACGGTTAAACGGATAGGGTTCCGATCAAGTTCCGGCTTCTTTCCGGTGACGACGGTTAAACGGCTAGGGTTCCGATCAAGTTCCGGCATCTTTCCGGTAAGCCCTTTTCTCTTGCATGTTCGCTATTTGGTTAGATCCGACGACTCATGTTGATCTGATGAGTAGGTAATCTCCGGTGAGGTTCCAGGGAACGAACTTGAAGATGCATGTTTCTTTTTCGAGTAGATCAACAAACCCCGAGGTTAGGTTCTGTGATTTAGCGTTACTCCGTTTTAGTTTCCATCATCTGATGATGGTTTTTTCGGTTCTGCAACTGGCTGTGATGATCTGATTTTATGGGCTCTTCAATTTTAGAGGAGACCGAAAATACAATATGTTGAAGAAACTTGCATGTTTCAATTTTAGGGAAACCCTTAAATTTGGCCGAGTAAGTTATCTACAACTACTATGTTTAGGATTTTAAGCGAATATGCATATTATAATGTAACTTAGATTCTTTGATTCAGTGTTTTAGAGAGCGCGCACACGAAGGTACAAGCCAGATGCTTTTGATGACGACGATAGTGGATCCAAGGTAACGGTGGAAGTATACAACTAAGACAAACCCACGAGAGGTATAAACACAGTTCTGGGAAGCCAAAAACGAGGGACATGACCGGCAGTCTAGAGTTTTGCTGTCGGTTGCCACATGTGAGATAGCCACGCAATTTCAGGTAAGTTTTTGGTTTTCTCCATTTTCGACCAAAATTTTGCAATCAAATAATAATAATTGATGTTCTTCGCAGGTTACCACAACCCAACATTTGCTACTTCAATCGCAGGCCTGATTAGGGCTCCAATCGAAGGTCGGCGTCTGATTTAGTGAATATGAACGACGCACGCGCCGGAATGTCACCTGAGACCGCTACATCAGGTCTACCAAATTTTTTTTTTACTAGGTGGTTTCAATATGATATTTTAAGTTCCGCATTTCCCTCTTTTAAATTAACTTCTTTGGGTGGTGAACTTGATGTTTGTTTAGAAATCTTCGTTGCTGTTGTGTTAATTAAGCATGTATTGTCTTCACTAAAAAATGAGTAGGCAATAAGAAAAGTGATGGGTTTTTTATGAGATTTTAATAAGTTCAGTAAAAGTAAATTAATTGAGTTTAGTTAAACTTTAGTTCGATATCATGTGAGGAGACTAAAACCATTATTTTACATAAAAGAGCACTTATATGCTTTTGAAAATTGGTACCTTTTTTGTTGACTTCTGAGTCATTTATTCACTGAATATGCTTTAATTTCCAGCTCAAACTTTGGACTTCTAAAATTGTTTGTGCCAGAAGGTGTAAAAGATCAAAAAATGAGGACTATTACCAGAAAACTTTAGGCCAAACAGTCGTTTGAGTCTTTCCACTTAGGCATAAGATCCTCTTTATTCAATCTCAGCTTCTGAGAGAAATCAACACAGGAGTCTTGCAAGCTAAAAGCGAGTAAGGTATGCTACTTAGAATATCATAGTAGTTATTCAATTTTCAGTATAATATTTTTCCTACAAATTCAAAGCGTCTTAGTCAATGACAATTAGATTGAATATGTTATAAAGATCTCAATTGTTTTGGAACATATTTTCCTACAAATTCAAAATTGTTATTTATGCATGATACGTCTTCCTCATCGTATTATCCTAACGGACCATAATTTTTTCCCAAGTTTCTTTTTAATCGACCCGTTTTGACCCGCTACCCGACCCAAACCACCCGTTTTGGCAGGTGTATTTACTAATTATGGAAAATGGAAAGCTTGAGCGGTTAGGCAACAACAGGTCAAGTTGAGCCATCGCTTTTCTGGTCTGCCTTTAAAAGAAGAAAGTTAATTACAATGTGTGTGAAAACAGAAAATGCACAAGGGGGAACTGTTATTAATGTGTATGTTGTAATCATACTGAAGAGTACCTGTTCACTATTTTTGCAGGAAGAGATGGAAGCCTCATATATTGTCAAATTTCAATAATCAAATTGCTGATTGTGTGTGTGTGTATGTGTAATAAATTGAAAAGAAAAAAAGGGAGAGGGTAGTTTAGAGTAGTGGTGCCACCAAAGAGGGTAGTTTAGAGTAGTGGATAGTTTAAGTGACATGTTACGATGGGATTGGTGGGACTTAGGGTATATGGGTTAAGTGCCCCCTCCCCCTAAAGTGTTGTTTAGATTACAAGTATTCACCTAAGCATTTTGGCTTTTAATGTTTTTATCGTAGGTGTTGTCTAATTCAAAATACAAGCTTTTATAGCTTTTCATTAACTCGGTGTTGATTTTGTGTCTCCTACTACTTGATGCTAAGGACACGTTACATCGAATACATGTCGTTTAAGGCCCAACACTATCATGGAAGGTTCACGTCTTTCCACCGCAACGCGCGGCTGGGTAAACACTAACGCCACTTTCTTAAACTCAGCGTCAAAGGTCTTTAACATGCCAAATATATGCAGGTTAGGTTTCTCAATTTTCATCCGTCTCCGCACTTCAGTTCAATCTTCTTACAATTTTGCTTTTGATCGTTGTTGCATAAATTTCTAACCTGAATTGATTGATACTTAGGGTATGTACAGAAGCCCCTTAGAAGCTAAGGCGAGGTCGTTGATGTTACCTTAATCTCACACAATCTGAACAGAGTTGGTATAAGGTATGATTTTCCAAGGCTCTTAATTTTATTTCCGTTGATGATCATAAAGTACAGCTTTTCTGATCATTTATGTTTATTTTCTAATTTTGAAAACAATTTGTTTTTTGTTGTTTTTGAATGAGTTAGTTGTAGTACTGGTGATGATTTCGTTAAAGATGTCTAAAATAGATTGATTTTGTTGAGTTTTAAGGATATTTTTTGAATGAATGATAATTGTTTGATAATCTTGAGTTGTAATCTGGTCATGTCTAGGGGCCTACTAGCATGGCCGGCCCTGAGGGTGGGCGGGGAGGACCACCAGCCAGGGCCTGATATTTCGAAGGGCACCGTATTCTAAAAAAATCCGATAAGGATATGTAAAAAAAACTAATAGGGTATACCATACAAACACCAATATAGGCCCACTTACAAAACTATTTTTATGGTTTATATTAGTTAGTGACCCATTGACATTAGAATTAGACCATTAGTGAGTCAAATACTCAATTTCGTTAAGGCCTAAGGGCACGTTTTTTGAGCTCGAACAGGGTACACGAATTCTCAGAACCGGCCCTGCTTACAAGAACAATTGGTATCTCATGGTTTCTTACAGTGGTGATCTTAATCGAATAAGAGTAGTGTGTTCGTTGTGGACTTACAATCTTGAATCTTAATCCGTTTAACTTTTGTTAGATTATTATTTTAACAAGTTATTAGGGTATGTAGATCTCTGTCATGCTAGATACTTAAATCTGAGATCATTTGTTCCAGAATTAGATTAAATTACCATTATGAGCATAAAACTACATTATCTAATTCAAGATTTTGAATTTATGATCTGCAGTTACCTTGAAGACGTCTTTGTTGCTTATCATTTTATCAGATCCTCGAGGAGCGAGGTTCAGATATTAGAACTTCCCACCTAGGCCTGAAAGACGTGTTTGGTAAATTTCGCTCTTTAGCACCGATTTACTGGTCTCATATTTCTTATTATCATAACCAAGTTTGTATCTTTGTTAATAAATCATGTTACATTATCTTTTTTTTGGTTCCTAGCCAACTCAACTTAGAAGCAGGTGTATGGATTTCACATTTGTTCAAATCTCAGCCTAAAAAAAATGAAAGCCTCTATTACAAATGTGTATGGATTTCACATATGTTCAAATCTCAGCCTACAAAAAAAAGTTGAAAGCCTCTATTACAAATGTGTGTACTTTTTCCTGTCTTTAAAAATCTTTATTTTACAATATTCATTTCCATTGATTTCCAATGCAGCTCTTCTCAATGGTATGAGGGAATCAGAGTTGCCACATGCATGTAACATTGTGGATAAAGGAACCTGGTATATATTCTATGTTCTTTATACTTCATTTGATAATACTTTATGGATTTCTAATTGTTTATAGAACATAGGAAGCTGCCTGGTGACATGTTTGAGGGGGCTTCATCTATATGATATTGCAGTCGTTCAATGACAAATCTAGATATGACGCGAGAATCTGCACTACTCTATCTTGATGTTTGATCGAGTGTTTTAATGACAAACCATTCAATATCTCAAATTACATACTACGTTCTCTGACGAACCATTGTGCACGTGTGTAATCGGGGCTATATTCAACAATATTTTTTTTGTCGTTTTGCTTTTTTCTATTTTTTTATCAGTTTTTCTCTACGCCTCGATGTAATTTTTTTTCTAGATCATGTTATGTTATCAAACTGAGAATGATTCCGTTTAGCGCTCCGCAACGCGAGCGGGGGTATAAAACTAGTTTTTCTATAAAAAATCAATTTTAAAATAAAAATCTTAATCTTAAACTTTGAAATTTTATATTAAATAAGTTACAAAGATCATTTAATGTTTTTTTACCATCAAATTACGGAAGTTTTTTATAGTCCATTCTCTACAAACACAATATGCTAATCACTTAAATTATTTCACAATGATTTCACATTATACATTAAGAATACTTATACTTAACTAACAGAATAAGTCATCAATTTTGAGTTGAAAAGAAATTTGTTCTCAAAAGTTGTTGAACAATCAAATAAACCCTTGGAAGCTAACATTAACTGGGTAATTTGTATACATCTAGGCATACTGTATGGTGTATAACTCTCTCTGAGCTTCACACACACACACCCACCATCCTCTCTGCCATTGCCAGCACAAGTGCACCACGTACTTGTATACTTTGTAGGACCATTCTTTTGCTAGAAAAAAAAGTTATAACAAAATTGTCGAAATCTATTAGGGGTAATCGATGGAAAACCAGTTTCTTCTCCTCAGTGTAGATCTACTATACCGTCGAACCTCGTAGCTGCCGCTCGGGTGTACAAACCACGCCTTCACGCTTGGGAACAAAACCGATACAGCCGCCTGAATGACGCCGACCTCTCCCTATTCACGCTCGTCTCTAACTCTTTGTCTCTCGGTCTCTGTTTTTCAAGTTTGTTAGAGGCCTTTTTTTTCAAATAATAAGGCAAGTGGCAGAACCGTAAATAACACTTTAATGTTGTCAAATGTGTATACTGTTCCTAAGGCCTTTCATGGTTTGTTATTATATAAATAAGTAAGATAAAGGTAAAAAAAAGTTTAAAAAAGGAAATAAGTAAAAAGCAAAAAAGCAAAAAAGATAGGCAAATACCTTTATTATTGGTTAAGTAAAAAAGAAAAGGTGAGGGAAGCTAGAAAAGTATTGGTTAAGTAAAATAAATTTTCTTAGCTCACTTGATTATATTGATATTTTAAAGCAAGAAGACCTGAGTTTGATTCTTAAAGGTACTCAATATTTTGTGATGATATTTTTTATTAACATGTATATTTGATGATATTATGTGAAAAAAAAAACATTTTGTTTTCCGTTTAACATCTAAAACCAAAAACCGAACAACCCAAACCCGAATAACCCATACTTGAACAACTCGAACTTTAAATGAGTCAGTTGTCGGTTCACTTTTTCCTAGCCAAAAACTCAAATAACCCGACCTGAAAAACCCAAAACTAAAAAAAAACCCGAAGAACACCTCTACACCCCAAACACAATTGAGCCCATTAGAACTAAAGAGGATGCATAAAAAGACGGTTGAAGTCGAGCCCATGGAAAAGAATATCATGCATTGGATTTCTTATAAGACTAAAGGGTATGGTTTGGCCCATCCCCACGGGGATGAGCCTCCACGTAGGCGCCACGTAGGCGGCTCGTGGGGGATGGGCCAAATTGATAATTGAAGGGGATGGAGGATGGGGCTACCCCACCTCATTATTTTATAATTTTCTAAGTTTTACTTTTATTAACTTAATAAAAACTTTATAAAAATTAACAAATACAACATAAAACAACATAAATAAATTCATTTCATAACATAAAAAAAATTACATTTCCTAAAAAAAAATATACATTTCCGAAAAATAAAAAAAAATTACATTTCCTAAAAAAAAATAAACTACTCGTCTTCGTCTTCGTCACCGTCCGCTACGTTAACGTTGTTCCAAATATGTTCTACCAAATCCTGTTGAAGGTTTATATGCGTGAAGTCGTTGGTTAGCGCGAACGAGTTTAAATCCTGTTGCGTCGGATCTACCGGGACAGTATTCCCGTAAGATGCATTCTCATCATACTCACAAATCGCCCGACCTTCGTCATCAATAATCATGTTATGGAGCAAAATGCAAGCGTACATAATCAGGCGCAACCGCTTCGGTGTGAACGCACGTGCCGGTTGTTCAAGGACGGCCCATTTTTTTTTAAAACACCAAAACAACGTTCGATGTCTTTTCTTGCACCTTCTTGACGCTTGGCGAATTTTTTCCTTTTTTCGTCTTCAGGATATGAAATAGTCTTGACAATTGTAGACCAAGACGGATATATTCCGTCAGCAAGATAATACCCGCGTCTATACTCAACCCCTGAAACTGTAAAACGGGTGTCCGGACCGATTCCATTAATGACATCGCTAAAGATCGTCGATTGGTACAGCACGTTGAGGTCGTTGAGTGAACCAGGGAGCCCAAAGAAAGAATGCCAGATCCACAAATCTTGTGACGCCACGGCCTCAAGTATTAAGGTTGGATAGCCGTGATCACCTCGCGTGTATTGGCCTCGCCACCCAGTCGGGCAGTTATGCCACGCCCAATGCATACAATCAATGCTACCAAGCATTCCCGGAAACCCGTGCCTTGCTTCATGAGCTTGGTACAACTGTTGAACATCATACGCGTTTGGTTTCCGCAAATATTTTTTGCTATACAGTTTCACCACATTATGGCAAAACCGATACAAACATTCCCGCGCGGTTCTTGCCGACATCTGTAAGTACTCGTCCAACGCGTCGGCCACTGTCCCGTACGCCAGTTGGCGAATGGCCGCAGTAAACTTTTGTAACGTGGTGAACCCTTCATAATTCCGAGCATCGGGTCGTTGAGTGAAAAACGGGTCTAGCCCCGCCAAATCATCAGCAATCCGTGTGAATAAACGGCGACTCATTCGGAACCTTCGTTTGAAAGTGTCGGCGTTGTAAAGGGGTGCTTCCGAAAAATAATCGTTAACCAATTTCTCGTGCGCTCCTTCGCGGTCTCTGTTAACCTGTATTCGTCTGGTAATAACGTTTTCAGACGAGTCCTCTTCCTCTTCCTCTTCCAAAAGAATCTGCGCCGCCTGTACCATAGCGCTTGCGAAAAACATCTCCTCTTCATCCGAAGAAGAGCCGGACCCCCAAGGATTAGATGCCATTGTGGATGAAGAGATATTTTTTTATAAAAGATTGGTATAAAAATGGGAGTGTTTTTTTATAAAAATGGATGGGAATGGGAGAAGAATGGGTGAAATATTGAAGAAATGGTATAAAGAATGGGTATATATTTAAATTGAAAAAGGTTTTTTTTTTTTTTTTTTTTTTTTTTTTTTTTTTTTTTTATAAAACTAGCCGTTATTAATGGCTATATGCTTCAAAGGTGGCCCGGCGAGCCCGGCTTGGGTTTGCTGGTGAGGACGGGTGGGATGGAGGGGGGCGGTGTGGGGGACCGGCGCCGGTCCTAGCCGGGCCTCAGCCGGCCCCCACTCCTTCTAGTCTAAGGAGCTGGCTTTGGCCTGTGCGTGGGTTGACAACTCAGTGGGCCCGGCTATGATTAGTTATTTATAATGTTTATTTATTTATTTTAGTTGTCTAACAATGTTTATTTATTTATTTTCGTTGCATAATAATATTTATTTATTTTTTAATAGGAAATCATCAAAAAGAAACCGACTTTTGGAAACGTGTCCTTGAAGTATTACACAATCTAATGGGACATGAACCATACCGGAATGCAGATTCCATCTCTGGTAAATGGAGAGAAATGTCGAAAAAATATACCGTGTTTATCACCATCTACAACGACCTCTCCAACAACAAATCTAGAGTTAATGGATCTAGTAATGTGGATTTGCTAATTGAGACGCACAAAATCTACAACACGAATATCAAAACGCTGATAACTCTTGAGGAACAAAAAACCGATGCGTTTGATCTTGCGATTCTTGGGTTTAGCTGATACCGTCAAACTTGTATGTTAAATTATATGTTTAAGGAAGTGATAGAAAATTTTATAGAATAGTGATTTTTTGTTAAAACACTATACACGGTTGTTATAAAAATACAAAATGACAATAAAAATAATAATTTAATCATGAAACCTATAAAACGCAACAATGACAAACTAGTTCTATACCCGTCCGGTGGACGGGTATATTAATGGTATAATGAAACGACAATAATAACATTTATAAAACTAAGAGAAAAGTGCCCGAATAGTCCCTGTGGTTTACACATTTTTCAACTTTAGTCCCTAACTTTCTAAAATTACAGCTATAGTCCCCAACTTTTGCAATTTCGTTCTCGGATAGTCCCTGGCTTAGATGAGGATTAATTTTCTCTGTTAAGTTAACGTGAAATGAAAAAAATACCCTCTTTATTAAAAATAAAAGTAAAAAACCAAAGAATATAGCTTAACTTAAATGGGCCCACCTAAATAATAAAACAAATTAGTTAAAAAAAACTTTTATGGGCTCCACCCCAACCTCACCTCTTCTTCATCCCATCACCACCTTTAACCACCATATCACCACCCATCTCCACCATAACCACCACCTGCAACTCCATTAAATTCAACCCCTCTTTAGATTTTAGACAATCCCTACAACCCTTCTACACACCATATGCCAATCGGCCAAATTGCACACACTAAAAGCTTCTAATATCCCCTATAAATAGAGTGTTGCTTTACCGTCCATTGCATCCCTCTCATCTTTTCATCTTCCTCACTCTACTGTCACGAAACGCAGCAACAAAACGTCACCACCGTTAGCATCTTCATTACCATCTTCATCACCAACACCACTGCCGCCGCTGGCATCCCGTTCTACTTCCTGCATAAACACCGTCGGCACCTGCAACAAAATCCTCACAAATTCTATATCTAACCCGTCGGCACCTGCAACAAAATCTCCACGTATCTTTCATTCAATCGATCTCACCTCCACATACACAAGATGAATCCCGAATAGTACGTTCATATTATCATATACTTGAATTGTCAACTCAATTTATCATCTTTAGTTTATAATTCATGTGATTTTACTAGATCTGTGCTTGTTTGATCGAAGAATTTACTCAATTTGTGTTTGCAATGTTGTTTGGGTTTAACTCATGATGATTCGGGGTTTTGTTGGTATTATAAAATTGGGGATTCTGTGTGTTCTGTTGATTGATCATTGAATTCATATTCTAAGGATATGATCTGTAAACATTGATTTGAATTTTGATTTGGATCTTTGAGTGGGGCCGTTGAATTAAGGGTTTTGAGTTTTGATTTGGATAAGTATAGAAGTGGGAGCTTGTTAATTACAGGTTAGATTTTGGTGCTGAAGTGGGGGTGAAGTAGTTGTGGCGGTGAAGTGGAGTAGGTAGATGGTGGTGGTGAAAGGTGGGTATTTAACAGTAAGTTATTTTGTTTTTTTAAGGATATTTTTGTCATTTCACACTTTATTTTTTTAGAACGGCTTGTTGGTGATGGCGGTGGAGCTTCGCTTACACCCCGGGCCAGCCTGTACTGATTAGCCGTCTACCCAGGATCGGGGTTCTCCCCCGGGTAGAACTCCCGCAAGTGGTAAATATGACTCCGACCGGAGTCGAACCCTCAACCTCCACTTGCACCTCCATGGAGTCCCCAGGCAATTGCCAGTTGAGCTACACTTCATTGGCATCATTTCACACTTTCTTAACTGAGAAAAATAACTAATGTTAGGGCTAGGGACTATCCGGGAATGAAATTGTAAAAGTTGACGACTATAGCTGTAATTTTAAAAAGTTAGGGACTAAAGGTGAAAAAAGGCAAACCACAGGGACTATCCGAGCATTTTTCTCTAAAACTAATGTAAAAAAAAATACATATTGCATAGCATGCACACACTACTCATGTACCACAATTAAGTGTTAGTGTTTCATTTTGGCCGTATTCATGCGAGATTTGTGCTTTAAAGATTTTAAAATAGTACTGAAAAAATATCACCTCATAAAAAAACAAATTTACATATAAGCATTATTAATAGCAATTTTCTTTTAAAAATAAAAGTATTTCCAATATTTACTTTTAAAATGTTTTATGTAGGGTAAAATATGAGTTAAGGTATTCAAAACCAAACTTTTGTATTTTACTCACAAATAATGTCTTTTAATAATTATCTACAACGTTTAGTTTCTGAAATAACATTACTTTCTATTGGGTGCAACTTTTTTAGTTAAAAGTAGTTATTTATATAGTATAAATTAGTGAAAATTCTATGCAATGAGAATTGTACAATGTGCTTCATTTGATTTTATCGAAGAGTTGATGTTTATATTGGCCAGCTTGGAAGGTGGTAAAACTTTTTGTGTTCTTTACGTGTGACATCACAGATGGTGATGTCACTGATGTGTTATTTAGTGGGTTTGCTTTGGTTTAAAGCTTATTTTCAACTCACAAATGCACAGATCTTCTCTCTCTCTCTGTTGAAATAATATTCTCATACACTTTTATTATACATCATTTTATTATATTTTACTGAATAATTGTTTTTGTTTGTTTTGGTTGAGGAATATAACTTGGGCTTAAATAAAGACTTGCTGTTGGGCTTAGCTGTTGGGAATAAAGGCTTTGCTGTTAGGCTTGAAGACTGTTGACTGTTTTTTAAAGGCTGTATATACAGCTCTTGAGACTAAAGGGTATGGGGAGGCTCATCCCCATGAGGATGGGCCGCCACGTAGGCGCCACATCACCAACTCATGGAGGATGGGCCTCTATGCATTTTGTGGGGGTGGAGGATGAGCCTACCCCACCTATTATTTTATAATTTTCTAAGTTTTTTTTAACTTAATAAAAACTTTAAAAACATTAAAAAATACAACATAAATAAATTCATTTCATAACATTAAAAAAAATTACATTTCCTAAAAATAAAAATTACTAATCCTAAAAACCAAAAACATAAAAAAACGAAAAAAAAATTACGATACGATTAAAAAACTAAACAACCTACGACGTCCATTTTTTCTTCACCTCTTCTTTCATCCTCCGATAAACCTCGCGTTCATCCTCCGGAACCGAGTCGAGATCCAACCTCATAATCCTAAAATCCTCCGCTCGAGCATAGTCGGCCGACACGGTTTTCTTGTGAGTGTATTTTTCGGCCGCGAACTCTTTGAACGAACGGAATTCGTTTATCAAGTCGTCCATTTTCGCCGATGCCTTCGAGCCGCCCCCTCCACCCGAGCCGCCCCCTCCACTCGAGCCGGCCCCTTTGCGCTTTCCGGCCGCCTCTTTTTTTTGCTTTGTCCCTCCCGGTGGGACGTTCCGACTCGTGAACGGGCAACACATCCTCGTCATCTTCCGGGTCGTCGTTTATGTCGATTTGACAACGAGCGGTGGAGCCTCCCGCACTATAACTTCTGGACTCGGAAGTTTTAGTCCGTTTGGCGGTTGCGACCTCATTTGGAACCGCCTTCCATTTTGGTTCTTTCCTTACAACGTTCCATGCTCGGAAGTGCTGGAAAGGAGTTGAATTTTGAGAGTCCCACTTAGCGATAGCAAGGTTAAGAATGTCCTCGTCGTTACTCCCGCTAGGAGGACACGTGTAAATTTGGTTATAAATCCCGTTAAAGTTATTAATGATCTTGCTCATTTCACGCCACTTGCCCGAGACGGATTCGACATCACGAGCCGGGCCATGCTCCATAATCGCTTTAAATCTAGCCGTTGTCGCCTTCCAAAAACTAGTACCCGTTTGGTTGTTTCCTAAATTTTAAAAAATAATGCATTAGTAAAAATAAAAAAAAATCTTTTAAAATTTAAATTAAAAATTTAAACTTTGGTTCATACCGACTATCGGGCAAGTAGAGGACTTAACAAAAGTCATTGCTAGCGCCTCCTCCTCTACTTTCGTCCAAGGTCTCTCCTTTGCTCTCGAACCGCTTTTTGGCGCGGTTTCGGGTACGTTTTCAACCTTCTTCCACTTCCCCTTGTTTTTTTTGCGCTTGAGCTCTTGCGGTGGCAATTCGGGGACGACTTCTTCATCATCATGATCGTCAAGTTGAACCGGGGGTTGCGGTTGGGAAGTTGGCAGTTGCGGTTGGAGTTGTTCAAACGAGTTGCGTTGCATGATTTGTTGGAGTGCTTGGTATTGTTGCATTTGTTGAACTTGAGATATTTGTGAGAAGGCGTTGGGTGTTTGTTGGAAACCCGAAAACGTAAATTGCGGAGCCCCCCACGAAGGATCCATAGTCGGAGTGTAAGCGGGACTCGAAAAAAAGTTAGGTTGGTTCGGGTTGTGATTATTCGGGTTGGGGTTGTTTGGGTTGAATGGATGCATGATTAGAGAAAATAGTATAAAAAATATGGAGTGTTTTTTATAAAAATGGAAGAGAATTGGAGAAGAATGGGAGTAGAATGGGAGAGAATTGTATAAAAATGGATAGATAGAGGGTATTTATTTGAATTAAAAAAGGAATTTTTTTTAATATAATAGAGCCGTTACAACGGCTATAACTTTCAAAATCAGGCCCGTCTCCTCCGGCTGTGGGGAGTCGACTCTGCCGAGCCGAGCCCAGGTGGGCGGTGTGGGGGACCGGCGCCGGTCCTAGCAGGGCCTCAGCCGGTCCCCATACCCTTTAGTCTGATAACAACTCTCGCACTCACTGTACGGTTAGACAACTTCAAAGTTTCCAAAAGGGTGTACCTATTGGCACACCCAAATGCATATGCACACCAAAAAATGTTTTTTTGTCCTATATGCACACCCTGCAGTGTCGAGCTGTGGCCAAAGCGCGGCGTTTTGGTCCGGTCAACCAGACAAAAGACTGACGGGTCTGTTGACCGGACCAAAACGCCGAGCTTTGGATGCGTTTTGGTCCTGTCAACCAGACAAAAGACTGACCGGGTGTCTGGTTGACAGGACCAAAACGCGGCCAAAGCTCGGCGTTTTGGTCCGGTCAACAGACCCGTCAGACACCTGTCAGTCTTTGTCTGGTTGACCGAATCAAAACCCCGCGCTTTGGTCACAGACACTGCAGGATGTGCATATAGGACAAAAAAGCCCTTTTTAGGCTGACTATCTACGTACTAAGTGTGCAAATAGTCTTCCCTTCTAGAATCATCTCTCTCTCCTCGTTTCTTTCCTTCTCTCTCTTAGGGTTTGTTAATCTTGCTGTTCTTGTGATCTTGTGTTAAGATCATTGTTCGTAATATAGATCAGAGAGTGCAGATCATCGTGTTGATGATCTGCGTGTGAGTTGAGAGGTCTCTTCAGTTTAGTTTCTTGTTCTTTGTATCAAAATTGTTATAGAGTGAAATATAAAGTTCTGGTTATGGATCCATGTTATTTTGACACTCTCTCTCTCTCTAACTTCATACCTACTTTCTCTCTCTGAATTATGAGATTAAACCATAGAAACACATGTGTGTGTGTTCAAATCGAGACTCTTAGAGAGAGATCTGAGTGTGACGAAAGGAATGGCATGGCACCTTAGGTGGCGTGGCCACGGTGGATTTGTCTGCCTTCGTCAACGTTGCCGCTTCTGAACTCGGTCGAGGGTGGTGGCAAGGTAAGTGTTCTACTATTCCATATGATAGGTTATTGATGTACAATTTGGTATGTTATGTTCATTTGCTGATTTAAGTCAGTCTAATTGTTTCGCATTTTTTAGGGTTTTCGTTAATCATTTTGGGAATGTCGCTAATTTGATAACAGCACAGGAATTCAAAGAAGTATTTCATCGCAGTTTGAAAAGGTAAGGGGTTTCAGAATGTTGAAGAAGGCAAAAAGCAAATTAGGTCAGTTCCCTTAATAATTATTCTTCCAAGTTTTTAGTTAATAATAATTGTTCATTTGTTGTTTCCCTTTGTTGTATTTTCAATTTCAATGAAGGTGTTAACATATCAATGGTTTTTGTAAGTATTCTAATAAGAGAGTTCAAAATGGCTATGATGGTTTACTAATCTATAATGAAGGTGTTAACATATGAGAGGTTTTTGTAAGAGAATTCAAAATAGTTATAATTGTGTTCTTTAAAGACGGTAACATATGAGAGGTTTTTGTAAACACTTTGCTCAGTTTTCAATACTTTAAAGAGATATATGAAGGTATACTAATAGGTATTTTGTCATAATAATCATATTAATAGTTACATTTTATACCTATGCAGTTAATCTCGGCGATATCTCGGTTATCGGCCCCTCACCAAAATATCGGTTTCCGATATCGGTCATATATCGGTCAACGATAATATCGGTGGTCAACGCCGAAATATCGCCGATATCTTGCAAAAACCGTATCGGTTGTATCGCCGATATATCTTTTTACAAAAAAAAAAAAAAAAAAAAAAACCTGCACTCCACAGCTATGAAGCACGGGGACGGCTATGAGCAAACCTGCAACTTCCGGTGGAGAGATTTATGGAGATATTTCAGGTGGCCGGAAGCAAACCTGCAACTTCCGGTGGAGAAGTAGGAAAGAAGAGAGAAGGATAAACTTCCGGTGGAGAAGTAGGAAAGAACCTTCCGGTGGAGATTTATGGACAAGTAGGAAAGAAGAGATTTATGGAGAAGGAGGAAAGAAGAGAGAAGGATAAACTTCCGGTGGAGATTTATGGAAAGAAGAGAGAAGGAGCAGGCTTTGGGTTGCGTATTGGGTTTTCTTATTTTAGTGTTAATAAATAAAAAACCTGATTACTTTATTTGTGATAAGACCATTGCCTGTACCTTGTCATTTAAATTTTAAAATGACCAATCCCTTTTTACTACCTCTTATATATATAAATATATATATATATATATTTATGCATGATATTAGACTTCTAGTATATATATAGCTCTAGATATGAATATAAATATAAATATAAATATAAATATATATATTTATGCATGATATTAGAAATTACCGATATCTCACCGATATCTCACCGCGATAAACGATATCTCATATATCGGTCCTTGACCGATAACCGATATTTTTCCGCATTAACTGCATAGTTTTATATATATACTTGTTTTATTTTTTTATTAACAAATATATAGGTATATGTTTTTGTAATAATAATAATAATACATTCATAATAATATTACATTTTAGTTTTAATAATAATAATTGTAGTAATAATAATAATAAAAATATTACATTTACTACATAAAAACGCTTTAGGATTATGATTTATATAATATAATAATTACTGAATCAAACATTGAGGTACTTTTTCTAATGTATTTTATAAGAATTATTTTATGTTTAGTTTTCTGGTGCATAAACTAAAGCTTTTAGTGGGCTAAACAGATGGAATTGCCCACTTGATAACAGAGTGGGCTAGTGGCCTTGATAATATGATGACTGTAGTTAGCCTTTGAGATTGAGCTAGTGCAAGTTCACGCCAAACATAATGATAACAGGGTCAGTTACCCGGTCTTAAATTTGTGCTATTTTACATTATTCTATTGGAATTATATCTTTTTCATTATCATTTGTATATTGATTAACAGTTAATAACAACCACTCCTTCGTGTACTAACCCACACCCCATGTTCAATTTAATAAAAATAGGTGCAACTATGTATATATATATATAGGGTAATGCTCTACAAGAAACCCCATTTTTTTAGAAAACTTAGCAAACTCTACTTGTGGCCTAGATTGCTCCACATCAACATATGATTTTAAAGCTTTGAAGGGTAGGATTGTCTTTTTACACTACCCAACTCAAAAAGATATCTTGACTTTTGTCACTATGATTTGACCACATTTATTTCTCATTTATCTTCCCAAACCTCTATCCTTCCTTAATCAGATTAGTTTCTCTCTCTCTCTCTTCATTAAATCTCTCTATCTTCCACCACACCACCATCATCACCACCGCACCACCATCTGTATTGTACCTCCGGCACCACCGTAAACACCTCCAACCCTGTTGCACAACCCCCACCACCGTTGCACCTTTACCACCGTCGGCCGACCCCCGCTGCACAACCCCCACCACTGCCACCACTGCCCCTCCACCACCGCCATCCCCCAACCCCAACCCATATATTCAGTTCCTATATTCAGATGTGGAACTGAATATATTCAACTCAAAATGGCACCAGATCTGAATGTTGCCATCATCAACTACTGCTCAAAGGTCACCGATGTCGACGAGCTCTTGAGATCCTATCAATCTGAACCCGAATGTTCTCCATCCAAAGATTATATTTGGGCGAATGATCTTCATCCGAATGTTGAACTCATATCAACTACAAAGGTTTAATTGTTTGTTTTTTGATTTAAAATTTGTTTGGATTAATTTTGGGGTTTTTTTTATGTGCGAGGGTAATATTGTTAGATGATTGACATTTTGAGCTTGGGGACTGTGTGGATGTTTTGAGTCATGGATAAATGCTTTTAGATGCGTTGGGAAAGTTTATTATGTTAAGATTATGATATGTAAATTGTAAATGGCTCGTTTCATATTACACGTTACATACTAAATTTCAAGTACATAAATGGCCGGTTTCATATTATACCTTACACGCTTGAATAGTTTGAATCGTTCAATAATCGACACATCTGTTTTTATTTTTAGACGTCTAATAATCGGCACATCTGGTTTTAGAAAAGATTTTTCTGGCTATGAATGTGTTAATATTTATGTCTGGTTAATGACTTAACGGTTATCTTATCTTTTTGTTATTAGGACGGTGATGGATTCAAGGGAAATAAGATCCAATTCTCGGGACCGTTGGTTTCGTCAAATGTGGATCAGATGCTCAAGGATCATGACCATGTTTATGTTACAGCACAACACAACTAACACGTGTTATATGTTGAACTTCTCGGACATGAACAAGAACCCGTTTTGCGTATCTTAATAACGCATTTTCTGTTGTAGGCGCCCGTATTTGTACCTCTACTTTACAGTTACTATTGAAGTTTTATGCATCCATTCTGGAAGTCTTAACACATGTTATAATAGATGCTTAACACACGTTATATCAGGTTTACTCTGTTGTTATTAAGTTACTATTGGAGTTTATTCATCCATTATGGAAGTCTTTACACACGTTATAATAAATGATTAACACCCGTTATACATTTCAGTCGCTTAACACATGTTACAGTATGTATATACACATCATGGTGTTTTGGAAACCAATAGCTTATACATGACACCATGTTAGGTTAAACCAAGATTATAACAGAGGCTTAACACATGTTATCCCAGGTATACGGTGTTACAATATTAACTTGTATGTTCCATATTAACTTGTACACGTGTTACGATCAGTATATGCACATCATGGTGTTTTGCAAACCACTTTCATATACATGAATACAAGTCGGGTTATAATGGATGCTTACATGTTAGGATTACAAAAAAGATTACAATATTAACTAATCTCACCATTAAACTCATCGCCCCCGTCAACTGTTTTCACCCTTGTCACATGTTAAGCAATTACATGTTTCGAACAGACAACTTGTAACACATGTTAGATCAGTATATACACATCATGGTGTTTTGTAAACCACTAGCTTATACATGAATACATGTCAGGTTACAAAAAGATTATAACAGAGGCTTAACACATGTTATACATTCCAGAATGTGCAAAACAAATGACCCGTTTCATATTATATTTTCCAAAATTACCGGTACATGTGTTACCGTAAATGGCTCATTTCATATTACACGTTACATACTAACTTGTACATTTATTACTTGTACAAGTTTTACGCTCAGTATCCACATTATCGGATATTTTAAACATCAACAAGATTATAATGGTGGAGGCGCCCGTATTTGTACCTCTACTGTTATAGTTACTATTGAAGTTTATGCATCCATTCTGGAAGTCTTAACACATGTTATAATAGAGGCTTAACACACGTTATATCAGGTTTTTACTCTGTTGTTATTAAGTTACTATTGGAGTTTATTCATCCATTATGGAAGTCTTAACACACGTTATACATTCCAGAATGTGCAAAACAAATGACCCGTTTCATATTATATTTTCCAAAATTACCGGTACATGTGTTACCATAAATGGCTTATTTCATATTACACGTTACATACTAACTTGTACATTTAATTAACAAAAGGTTAACACACGTTATATATTATTCTAACAGGGGCTTAACCCATGTTATACACGTGTTACGATCAGTATATGCACATCATAGTGTTTTGCAAACCACTTTCATACACATGAATACAAGTCGGGTTACAACAAGATTACAATGGTGGAGGCGCCCATATTTGTACCTCTACTGTTACAGTTTCTATTAAGTTACTCTGTTGTTATTAAGTTACTATTGGAGTTTATTAAGTTACTATTGGGTTTTTACTCTGTTGTTATTAAGTTACTATTGGAGTTTATTCATCCATTATGGAAGTCTTAACACACGTTATAATAGATGCTTAACACCCGTTATACATTTCAGTCGCTTAACACATGTTACAGTATGTATATACACATCATGGTGTTTTGGAAACCAATAGCTTATACATGACACCATGTTAGGTTAAACCAAGATTATAACAGAGGCTTAACACATGTTATCCCAGGTATACGGTGTTACAATATTAACTTGTCTGTTCCATATTAACTTGTACACGTGTTACGATCAGTATATGCACATCATGGTGTTTTGCAAACCATTTTCATATACATGAATACAAGTCGGGTTATAATGGATGCTTACATATTAGGGTTACAACAAGATTACAATATTAACTAAGCTCACCATTAAACTCATCGCCCCCGTCAACTGTTTTCACCCTTGTCACATGTTAAGCAATTACATGTTTCGAACAGACAAATTGTAACACATGTTAGATCAGTATATAAACATCATGGTGTTTTGTAAACCACTAGCATATACATGAATACATGTCAGGTTACAAAAAGATTATAACAGAGGCTTAACACATGTTATATATTCCAGAATGTGCAAAACAAATGACCCGTTTCATATTATATTTTCCAAAATTACCGGTACATGTGTTACCATAAATGGCTCATTTCATATTACACGTTACATACTAACTTGTACATTTATTACTTGTACAAGTTTTACGCTCAGTATCCACATTATCGGATATTTTAAACATCAACAAGATTATAATGGTGGAGGCGCCCGTATTTGTACCTCTACTGTTATAGTTACTATTGAAGTTTATGCATCCATTCTGGAAGTCTTAACACATGTTATAATAGAGGCTTAACACACGTTATATCAGGTTTTTACTCTGTTGTTATTAAGTTACTATTGGAGTTTATTCATCCATTATGGAAGTCTTAACACACGTTATATTAGATGCTTAACACACGTTATACATTTTCAGTCACTTAACACCTGTGTCAGTATGTATATACACATTTGTTATATTGCCTAAACATCCACAAATCTCAACAAAATAGGTTCATAACAAAAACAAATTAACGGAATCTTGAACAACTTCATCTTAATTAAAGAAACAAGAATCATAAGTGGGACACCTCATCCACCAAAGCCTAACACTCTCGATTCAGATTTAATTGGGGAAAAACATATGCTATAACTTAAGACCGATTTAATTGTGAAAAAACACCAAACCATGATTCAGTTGCAGAAGACGATGGCGGTTGTAGCAAGGGTTAGGTCAAAAGAAAATCATCACCACCGAACACCGCCCCATCAACCATCACTGCCCACTACTGCCCCTGCCACCATCCAACAGAACACACCAAATCAAACCACAACCCCACCTGCCACCATCCAACACACGAAAACCCCCTTCTCAATTTCGAACAATCTCGTCACCATCCAGCACCACCAACCACCCACCATCCACCACCTTCTACAACCACCCACTATCGCCGCTATCAACCACCAACACCCTAGAATGAACCAGTCACCACCTTCCACCAACCACCAGATCTGCAACCACCATCATGCCTCACTCATTCCCCTGCCCCAACCATAACGGTCAACAACACCACCGCCACAGCGCTGCTGTTGCCGTGGGTGGCTGGAAACCCACCAGTTTTCTCTCTCTCTTTCGATTTCTCTGGACCTCTCTTTCTCTTTCGATTTCTCTGGTACTCTCTCTCACGGCTCTCACTCTCTCTCTAGGCTTGCAGGTTGTAAGTGTTGTGTAGAGAGAAGGGAAAGTCATGGGGGCTAGGGTTTTGATTTGGGGAGGAGAAGATGAGATCTGTGATTTTAGAGAGAGGGATTGTGATTTTGAATTGGATATGAAGAGAGAGAAAGAGAGGTGTATTAAAGAGAGATGATAGGACTAGACAGTGGAGAGAGAAGTAATATACTACCCAAAATGCCCTTTTCAGTTGACTAATTGTACCAGCATGGAGTATTTTAATGTTTTAAATGCTAAAAGTTGTCTAAACAAATCATGACCCTTAATCTATTAAGATGAAACAAGATCAATGGACCACATAGAGTTTCCAAAGTTTTTTAAAAAAGATGGGGTTTCTTGTATAGCCAAGCCCTATATATATATATATATATAGGGTAAGGTTCATGCGAGAACCACCTTTATTGCGAGAACCGCGAGAACCAATGTGAACACAACCTAAAATAGCTAAAAAACCTAACCCCCACCTTTATTGCGAGAACCGCGAGAACCAATGTGAACACAACCTAAAATAGCTAAAATAGCACGTTTCGATATGTTTAGTCACAAAATTTAGAACGAAGAATAAGCGAAAAATTTGCGGAAAATGAAAATTATAAAGGACCAAAGTTAAAAGTAAAAAAAATTGTGAGAATATATTGCAAAAGATAAAAAGTTTTATGCTAAAAGTAAAAAACAAATAGTTTTGCGTTAAAGGTAATTTATGAAATACATTTGAGTGAAAAGTAAAAAAATCAATTTTTTTGAAAAACCCTCAAAGCCAAGGTTACAACAACCATATGCATAACCATTTTTTTTTTTGAAAAACTCTCAAAGCCAAGATTACAACACATAAGTAAAAAAATCAAAGTGGTTAAATCGCAAAAGATGGAAACTTTTGAATTAGAAGTGAAAAATCAAATTAATCAAAGGGGTTATAAGATGAACATTTTTTAATTAGAAGTGAAAAATCAAATTAATCAAAAGGGTTAAATTAACAAAGATTAAAACTATAAACTTAAATTGTCAAAGATTAAAACTTTAAGGTTAAAAATGAAACAAAGATTAAAACTTTAAACTTAAATTGTCAAAGATTAAAACTTTAGGGTTAAAAAGGAAAATTTCAATTTTTTTTTTGGAAAACTCCCGAAGCCAATTGTACAACTATCATATGCATAAATTAGTTGCTTTTTAATAAGGTTATAAGACCCCCCGTAGTGGGGCGTTTTTTTTTAAAAAAAATTCAAAAAAAACACCGGATAACGCCGAGATCCCCACTACATAGGGCGTTTCCGGGCGTTTTTTTTGAAAAAAATTGGGTTTGGCGTGATTTAAAAAACGCCGGAGCTTCATTTCTTTGTCCAATGATACCTTGCCATGTGTATATAATATTTGTGTGTGTGTATGATTAGTTTTTTTTTTTTTTTCTGAAAAACAAAAAAAGAGGAAGAAGAGAATGAAGTTGCAGGTGGGAGGTGGGGAAGAAGAAAGGAAGAAGAAGAAGGGAGTGGTGGGACCTTTGGTGGGGAAAAAAACAAAAAGTAATTTTTAACTTTATTTTTTTTTAGGTTTTTTAATTTTCTGTTTTTTATTATTTTTTTTCAAGTAGTGTAATTTTTATTTTAAATTAATGAAGTTTATTATGTTTTAAATTAAAAAAATAACTGTCAAATGATTGCATGGGCGTTATTGGAATAATGCCCCACTACACCACTTTTTGCTATAATGCCCCATGCTGACTGGGATGACACGTGTCGGATAATGCCCCATGGTGGGGGCATTATAAGTTGTTACCACTACGGGTGGTCTAATACGGTTTCAAAAGATGGAACGTGGGTTGTGTAGTTTTTTGGTAATTAATGTTTTTTGAATAGAGAGATCGTGGCCAATAGTCTTCCTAGAATGTTGGATGAGCAGGTCAACACACCTTAGGTAACTGCTCCTTCTAGAAGGTTTTGGGTATTTTAAATGGCCGAGATTTAATCTCAGCTTGATCGAAGGGCTCTAATTGCTTATTGTTCCCATTGATTTTAATGGGAACATAAGAATATATAATGAACTTGATGATACCATGTTTAATTTCCAAAGAAAGTCTTGCAATGAATAATAAGGAACAATGGATGAAGAAGAGGAAGTAAAGTGTAAGGTGGTGTTTGTTTTTTCCAAAAAGAGCTTCCTGGCCTCTTCTGTCTGCACCGTGCAGACGCGGGAAGAGGTTTAGCCTCATAAGAGTGTTTGTTTTTTTTTTTCGAGAAGTGCTTTTTACCTCTCCCCAACCTCTTCTTGGGGAAGTGATGAGAGGTAAGCTTCTCCAAGCAGAGGTTTACCTCTTCTTGGCACCACCTCCACCTCCACCCCTGCTCCGCCCCTGCTCCGCCACCACCACCACTGCTCCGCCGACACCATCATCATCACCACCACCACTGCTCCGCCACCACCACCACTGCCCCAAATCGACATCACCCAAAACCCCACCTCCGCCGACACCATCATCATCGATGGAAACAAACCCCACCTCCGCCGACACCTGCTCCGCCACCATCATCATCATCAAAACCCCCAAATCATCATCATCAAAACCCCCCAAATCGAACCCCAAATCGACCCCAAATCCCGAGCCAGACTTTACGATTCGAAAAGAAAAGAGGTGTAGACGGGTTATGGGTGCTTACCGGAGAAGCTAATCGACACCAAACCACCGCCGCCGCTCACGGTGGTGCGTCTCCTTCGCCTCCAGCTCTCTCCCCGCCTCTGATTTCATCTTTATGCCGCCAATACAGATCCGATTCGGATGTGGGTGTGGAGTTGTTTACCAGAAGAACGAGGGTGCGACGGGGGTCGGTCGGAGTTTCTCCGATCACCGGTGATGCAGGAGAGAAGACATAGGTGATAAAGGTTCAAGGGGAAGGGTGTATCGCCGGAAATCGGGACGCCGGAGAAGCTCAACGGCATGGTAGTAGTGGTGGCGGTGGTGATTATGGTGGTGGTTCAGATTTTAGAGAGAGAGTAGAGAGAGTTTTGTGTGTGTAGAAGAGGTTTTATATAAAAAAAAACAAACCCTCTTCTCCTTGCAGCTGCAGACATTTGGTCCACCTCTTCTCCTGCAGATGTCTGCAGATGTGGCCTGCAGCAGAAGATGTTTTCGTGCAGAAAAAACAAACAGCACCTAAATATCTCACAAATTTCCAAGCTTTGAAAGCACGTGGGTTATCAATTGCAGAGTGATTTTGGTGCTAGCAACCTTATCCTTTTGTGATCAAAATATAAATTATCTTCATCAAACAAATCAAATAATCTACTCCCTATTATTGGTTGACCATCATTCTGACTGCACTTCTTGACTTTTGGTGACAAATTCCTCCTTAAAAGGTTCCTATAGGTGTCTGCCACTTTCTTTTTCGTTAAAGATCTTGGACAAGATGAAGGTGCTGCAACTACTCTCTTTTTAATGGAGCCTTCTGGTTTAACGAAGAAGATTTACGAACACGAACATTGAATTGCTGCAGGAGGACCAAACTGTTGCTGTAGAAACCCTAGATCTATGAACACGAACATCGAATCGCTTCAATTTGAAGCAACAAATCAGACAACTTTGATGCTTGTGGGCGGTAGGCCGACGACGGTAACGGTGGCGGTGGTTTAGGAGGTGGCGGTGGAGTTGGTGGGTGGTAGTGATGGTGGTGGGGGTGAGATAAACAATAAAGATAAAAGACGTAAATGGTTTTTTAGATTATGGACCAAAATACCCTTCCTCCTTGTTTTTCTACCTTGCCACGTGTAAGGCTAAGATAGCTTCCTACCCTTTCTAGCAAGATCAAACTTCCTATTTGATCCTTAGGCCATCCGTAGTCATAAAGCCCCTTTGTGGGCGTTATGCGACACGTGTCGTGCCACGTCACACAGGAGCTTTATGGGGCGTTATATCACTAGAGTCCATAGTCATAAAGCCCTTACCCATCATTACCTAATATTAATTTTTAATTTTATTAATTAATTATAACAACCCTATGCTCTTTCTTGATTGGCCAAAGGTTGAAAACCAAACACATATAGCGCCGCTATATGCATGGCGTCACCAACCAAAAAAGCTCCCATAACGCCGCCCATCGTGATGTTCGGGGTGTTATGTGACGCTATGAGAGGAAAAAAAAACCATTTATCACGCCCACTATATAAGAGGTCTTACCCTTGAGATATAATAATAGTTGGTCAACAAAGGTGAAAGAAAGATAAAGTGATCCAAGAACCTTCGACACATATAGTAATATCATCCACATATATTGTGTAAAAGTACTTGATAGGGATAAGTTTGTACCTACCTAAACTCACATACACACACTAGTAGATGAACCTGAACCTGAACCTGAACCAGAACCAGAACCAGAAGACCATCACAATAATAATCGTGAAGAATGGCTGTTGAGTTTATGGAGAGTCTCAAAGAAAACACAAGCGCCAACACCGGGCTCTCTCCAAATACTTTATTTACTCTCTTCGCCACCGGTGTCACCGTCTACTACATGCTTTCCGTTTTCTTTAGAGGCTCCTCCGATCACCATCAACAACACAGCCCAACGTCTTCCGAAGAAGACAGGTGTTCTATCCTTGATTTAATATTACTTTAGTGCCTATCTATTTCCTTTTTGAAAAAATATAATATTCATGCTTCACTTTTTGGGAAAATGTTAAATTTCCTGTGAGATTATAATATTTCCTTCTGTAATTTATCAGCTGTGTTGATTTGGACACCAACTGCTAATCAAAATTCGGGGTTTAAACAATGATTTTGGGTATGTCTTATTTTGTTCTTAGATGCTGTGAATGCATATACGTTGACTTGGTAAAGTCAAAATTGATAACATATGTTAAGGTTTTCAGTTGATCTGTTGGTTATATCTTCTGTGATCAACGTTGTTGCATAACCGATCAATGATTTTTTTTTAGTATACACATGACGCATCTCAAATACTCAATACCACCTCTCTTTTTCTTTCACTAATTCCAAACAAATTCGATTTACAGATCAGCGGCATCTTCTTCGTCCGATTCTCACTCAGTTCCTGCCTCTATTTCTCAATCATGGAATCATGACGTATTTCTGAGCTTTCGGGGAGAAGACACCCGTAAGAGCTTTGTGGATCATCTCTATGCGGCTCTTGAACAACAAGGAATCCAAACATACAAGGATGATGAAATACTTCCTCGGGGTGAGCGAATTGGTCCAGCCCTCTTGAAAGCTATCCAAGAATCACACATCGCCGTTGTTGTATTCTCTCAAAACTATGCGGATTCATCTTGGTGCTTGGACGAGCTTGCACATATTATGGAGTGCATGGACACGAGAGGGCAAATCGTTGAGCCCATATTTTATTTTGTAGATCCATCGGATGTTAGAAAACAAAAGGGGAAATATGAAGAAGCATTTAGAAAACATAAGAGGGAAAATAAGCACAAAGTTGAATCATGGAGAAAAGCTCTGGAAAAGGCAGGCAACCTATCGGGATGGGTCATAAACAACATAGAAAACAGGTAATCTTCTCTCTTTTTTAAAACATTTTTATGCTTAATTCTATAACTAGTTGATATAAGTTGCCTTTATCGTTGACAAGTCAAATGGACAAAATTTGATAAATAACAATAAAAAGGGTCAAATAAGTTAGGTTTACCCAAAAAAAAATAGCTACCATGGTAATAAGTTAGTTTTTAACATTTTTAAGTAGATTTAAAGCGTTAAGTAGTTTATAAGACTCAAAAGGAAGTGTTTAATTAACTTGCATTTGATTGAGAGCTGTTTTATAAATATAAATATTGAAAGACTGAAGCTGGTAGTGGTTACTGGTACTTCCTGAATTAACGAGACCCTCACCTCATTAAGGGAGCGGGAGCGTGTTCTAAATTCTAATAATTTCTATTTATCCATCGCGCAGTCATGAAGCAAAATGCATAAAAGAAATTGTTGATGCAATTTCTAATAGGTTGCCTACACTAAGTAGAAACATCAATAAAAACCTCATTGGAATAGAGACACGCTTACAAGATCTGAAATCAAAGTTGAAAATCGAGTTAGGTGGTGTATGCATTATTGGAATATGGGGAGTTGGGGGTGGTGGTAAGACTACTCTCGCATCTGCTGCTTATGCGGAAATCTCTCACCGATTTGAAGCTCATTGCCTTCTTCAAAATATCCGTGAGGAGTCAAACAAGCATGGTTTGGAAAAGCTACAAGAAAAATTTCTCTCACTTGT
Source organism: Helianthus tuberosus (assembly GCA_030545235.1). NCBI lineage: Eukaryota > Viridiplantae > Streptophyta > Magnoliopsida > Asterales > Asteraceae > Helianthus > Helianthus tuberosus. Next base: position 8,061,599 of record CM060393.1, read on the forward strand.
TTTGAAAGCAGATGTGAAGGTAGGGAGTGAGATACAAGGAAGAAGCATCATAGAAAGAAGGTTACGTAATAAAAGCGTATTAGTTGTTCTTGACGATGTTGATGACCTTAAGCAACTAGAGGCTCTAGCCGGATCGCATGCTTGGTTTGGTAAAGGGAGCAGGATAATAATTACAACGAGGGATGAGCATTTGCTAACTCGCCATGCAGATGCGATATATGAAGTGAGTTTGTTATCACAAGACGAGGCTATGGAGCTCTTCAACAAACATGCATATCGGAAAGATAAACCTATAGAAGATTACGAGATTCTTTCAAAAGATGTAGTTTCTTATGCTAGTGGGCTCCCATTAGCACTTGAAATTCTAGGTTCTTTTCTATATGACAAAAACAAGAAAGATTGGGAGAGTGCATTGGCCAAGTTAAATTGCATCCCAGATGTTAAAGTCACCGAAAGTCTCAAAATAAGTTATGATGGACTTGAACTCGACCATCAAAAATTATTCTTAGATATCGCATGTTTTTTTAGGAGATGGACGATGGATGGGGCAATGATGGTGCTTGAAGCTTGTAATTTACACCCTCGTATAGGGGTGAAGGTGTTGGTTCAAAAGTCTCTCATAAAAGTTTCAGATGGAAGATTTGATATGCATGACTTGGTAGAAGAAATGGCTCACTACATTGTTAGAGGGGCACACCCTAATCATCCTGAAAAGCATAGCAGAATTTGGAAGAGGGAAGATCTTAAATACCTCTGTGATATGGGGGCAGATGCAGTGCCAATGGTTAAATTAACTTTGCAATAAAATATTTCATATATTTCTGCATCAAATGACACTTGTGTATAACGTTACTGACACAATTTGGTTACCTTGATTAATTAACACAGGAAACTGAAGTAGTAGCTTTCAGTGGTTCTTATCATGATCCGGGTCTATCTGATGCTGTAGGTCTTTCTGATGTTGTTGCAAACATGAAGAAACTTCGATGGATTAGTTTGACTTATTATCCGGCATCTTCATTCCCATCAAATTTTCATCCAACAGAGCTTGGTTGTCTAGAGTTGCTATTCAGCCGACAAAATGAACTGTGGCATGGGTATAAGGTAGATAAATATTGTTGTTTCACAAATCATTGCAATAAAACAGTGAAATGAATTATAAAATGAACATAGGTTTGACACATTTATAAGTATAGGTGTAATTAAATATTTCATTAAGAAAAATACACTTTCTCTGAGCGTAGATTTTTGGGCGAGGATGGAGGAGACTTTTAGACTATATGATGTTTTAAGCAATTGAAATATACTTTGCATTTTACAGAGCCAGAGGTTGTTATTATAAGATGTTATATCATATGCTAGTTTAAGTTTGTGTATAAATTAACAACTCCTTTCCTGCCTAATGATCCATAGGCAAGAAGTATGCCAATGTGAAAGGAAATTGTTGTATACTTAATTATTTATTTGACTTTTCCTACTTTTCTTGAAACAGAGTCTACCAAATTTAAAAATTCTTGATCTTCATGGCTCTCATAACCTAATCAAGACACCAGATTTTGAAGGCCTTCCATGTCTTGAAAGATTGATTTTATCAGGTTGTTGGAGTTTAGAAGAGATTCATCCATCAATTGGATATCACAAAAGGCTTGTTTTCATGAACATGAGATGGTGTTCAAGACTTGAAAGGTTTCCACCCATCATACAGATGGAAAAATTGGAGACTCTTATTCTCTATGAGTGTCGTGAACTTCAACAGTTTCCGGATATCCAGTCGAACATGGTTAGCTTGGTAACCCTTCATTTGCATTTAGTTAGTTAGTTGTTGTTTTGAGTTTGTTACACATCTACAAACAGAGGTGTCTCTGTAGATTAAAGACAAATTAGCTTAGTTTCAGTTTCCTGTATAGTCAACATTACACGAATGCCAAATGCTTTAAAGAAACTTTTGATGATATTGCGCAGAGGTAATAAATTTAATATTACAAGGAAATTCTAAGCGTAGATTTTTGTGCGAGGATCGAGGAGACTTTTAGACTATATGATGTTTTAAGCAATTGGAATATACTTTGCATGTTACAGAAGAACAGAGGTTGTTATTATAAGATGTTATATCATATGCTAGTTTAAGTTTATGTATAAATTAACAACTCATGTCCTGCCTAATGATCGATCAATGGTCCATGGGCAACAAGTATGCCAATGTCAAAGGAAATTGTTGTATACTTAATTATTTATTATTTGACTTTTCCTACTTTTCTTGAAACAGAGTCTTCTACCAAATTTAAAAACTCTTGATCTCTCTGGTTCAGTGAAGCTAGTCACAACTCCAAATTTTGAAGGCCTTCCATGTCTTGAAAGATTGATTTTACACAATTGTTATAGTTTAGAAGAGATTCATCCATCAATTGGATATCACAAAAGGCTTGTTTTCGTGGATATGAGCTCTTGTTGGAGACTTAAAAGGTTTCCACCCATCATACACATGAAAAATTTGGAGACTCTTAATCTCAGGGGTAGCAGACAACTACAACAGTTTCCGGATATCCAATCGAACATGGATAGCTTGGTAACCCTTGATTTGAGTGCTACTAGTATAGAAATAATCCCTCCGTCAGTTGGACGACTCCCAGGTCTCAAGTTTCTCAATCTGTCATTCTGCGAAAGCCTTGTAGAATTGCCAGACCTCCCATCAAGCATAGCTATTCTCAAAGTAGAAGGTTGTGACTCACTTGAAATTGTAAGAGATTTATCAGACTATAAATGGTTGTGGAAAGTCTCACTTCGGGGTTGCTATAAGTGGATTGGTGGTGAGAGGGTACTACATTCTATGCTTGAGGTATAACTTGTATCTTGTTTTTGAAGTTCAATCATTTTTTAATTTACAATATAATAATAGTGTTCATCATAATTGGAATGAAAACGTGACAGAGAAACGCAGCTGAAGATCGCTTTATGAATGTCTTACTTCCCGCGGTTGAACCATCGTCACGTATTTTTACGAGATTAGTTACATTACAACTTCCAAGCAACTGGTACAGTGACTTTAGTGGACTTTTATTATTCTTACGTGATGATCCTGATTCTGGAGATGGGTTGACTGATGGCATAGATATTATTATTAAGCAGGAGACGTCCACATATGACTCTGAAAGCGTGGGCACGGATTACTCTCATGAGTCGGATGAAGATTGGGAACAATGTAACTATGAAATGATGGGTTATGTACCCTTTAATTCATTGCGGCACATCCCATGGTTCAATTCTACATACACTAAAAATATTTCATTTCACACTACTTACTGTGATGGTCTTAATGTGGAACTTGTTCCTAGTAAAAATAAAATAGTTGATTTAAACGAAAACCCAATCGATTACTCAGAGTGTTGGGAGTGTTTGGATGAAGAATATGAAGATACAAAGACATTTGAGATCCTATATAATTCACAGTCCTCTGAAATTCAGATTGTATGGAAACATTAATAGTTGACCTGGGCATTAGTGTTGCTCGTATGTCTTCCTAGATTTTGTTTCAAGGGTCATCAACAACTATTAGTACATCTCAGTTTCAACATTATTGGGCCCACATTTTGTTACCATTTCCGGTTTGTGTTTGCTTTAGCAACATTATTGCAGTCTACCAAAAAAGTTGTAATAAATTTTTCTTTATTATCCCATAAAACTTCACATCCTATACTCCCAGGTTTCATATATCGTTTTTGTTAGTTGTTGCTCCCTTTTTGTGCTACTATCGTATGTGTAAGCAACAAAGGCATGCTATTTGTAGAGGAGGATACAAGAAGGGTCAAAATAAGTTAAGAGTTGGAACGACATTTTTATACGGGCCAAAATTGGGTTGGTTCTCCACAAACACTTTTTTTCTATTTTGATATATATTTTTTTCAAATTTTAGTATATTGACTATCATACAAAAACAGTATTGTTACAATAATATTGATAAAAGGGTTATTAGATTTTATCACACTCAACTATTGGCTATTGGCCGCTGCAACCCTCAAATATCACTTTGATGCACGTCACCCCAACTTAAAACTTAGTGTGTTCTGTCACCAAGTCGTTAACTAATCACTAACTTTTGATCCTGTTAGGGGCTGTTTGGCTAAGCTTTTCAAAACTACTTATTTGCTTATTTGCTTTCTGAAAAGCAAATAAGCAAATAAGTAGCTTTGAAAAGCTCCATTTTAAAGCTTTTCAAAACTACTTATTTGCTTATTTGCTTTTCAGCAAAAGCAAATAAGTAAATAAGTAGTTTTGAAAAGCTTAGCCAAACAAGCACTTACTATACTTTTGGGGGTGTCATAGAGATCTTAGGAATGTTTTGGTATGATGACTTGATGAGTGATGACTCATCCAATAAAGTCTATTATGGTGTTTGTTACGGTACTGATGTGTTTTACTTCAACCGAAAACATAAAACCGAATAATGAGAGAGGTACCAATGTTGGCATGTGTTTGGTTCGTGTTGATGTAGTAGCTTACAATACTAAAAAATGTTATATTTGAATACAACTCCAAACAGAATTTTTGTTTAAATGTTGATAAATAGTTTATTTAACATGTCGGCATATTCTGACTTTTTTTAAATGTAAGTTATTGAACGAAAATAAAACATAATGAAAAATAAATGTTAAAAACGTATATTTTTTATAATATAATAGGTGAAACTGAAATTTAAAAAAAACAAATAATATTTATTGAATAGTGCCCCACACACGCAGTGGCGAAGCTTGAGATTTCCGACCGAGGGGTCGAAAACATACACACCCAAAAATTTCTATAAAACGGGGGGTCGAAAACGTATATACCAAAAAATTTCTATACGAAAACTACATACTCTCCACTACTGAGCGAAAAGTTCGGGGTGTCAGCCGCCCCCTCCCGCCCCCACTATCCTACGCCCTTGCACACACGAACCGACATTGCGAATTAATATTAAGTAAATCAATGATAGATCGATCACTATATAATACAAGTGGGAAACTCGCGCGTTGCGGCGGAGTCAACACTTTGCAATAGAATTTATAAAAAGTTGTCGGTAGAAACCGCTAGATGCTTTCAAGTTTCAAATTATCATCGATTCAACACATACCGTAATAGCCAACACTCCTTTAACCAATTTTAAAGTACATAATGTTCGAACAAAGAACAGAAGCTATCAACGGTTGATTTCGTTACATAGGAGCAACTGTTTTTTTGAATAAAGGGATGATCCTGAAGACTCAACCGTCCCCCACTCTTTGCTACATAATATAAATTACAAAATTAGGTTAGTATAAAAGAACAAGAATATGTTTGATAGACCGGTTACCAAACATGATCGACAATTCCTAAACAAACAATTAATGACATTTTTCAGATTCTCTTACGGCTTAAGCTCGAGTTCGAACTTAAACTTAAACAAGCCAGCTCAACTCGGCTCGTTTATTTTTTCGAGCTAAAAAGTCGAGCTCGAGCTCGGCTCGTTTATTTTTTGAGTTGAAAAGTTGAGCTCAAGCTCGTCTCAGAAAAACTTCGAGCCTAATCAAGCCGGCTCGTCAACTTTTTCTTAATATTTTTAAAAGAGACAGATTAAAAAAAAACATTAACACATTTCTAAAGAATATAATAAATACACACACATGCATACAAGCCACTGAGTCGAGCCACGGAGCCGACCATGGAGTCGCGCCATTGAGCCGTTCAAAATAAAAACAACTCGAAGATTCCAAGCTTAAGGCCACGATGGCATAAAGAAATATCTTTTATTTACTTTCATTAATTTTTTAACAAAATTGTAGTTGAAAAATATACAATTGATTATACAAGTCTAAACCACCCTTTAAAATGACAGACAAAGAGGAACTTGTGAACCAAGATCAATGCAATATATAGGTTCAACGATGGCACCAAGATCAATGTAATATATAGGTTGCAACGATGGCAAGGGCTAATTTTGAAACAAGTTTTAAGATCACAAATGAAAAGATAAAAAAACTAAGTTATATTTGACTCGGCGCAGAAAATCAAAGGCTATAAAATGGCCAAGCAAATGGAGCAGATTGATTTTTTAGGCCTATGTATCCTTACTCTTTAATTAATAAAAGAAAAAAATTAACTGGGTGCTATCAAGTTATCAACAATTAAGATATCCAAAGTTTCACACAACTGAAAAATGGGCCTCAAAAGAGTTTCAACTAACCTTTGTCACTAAGATCGTATTAAGAATATAATTGCCTGCATCACATCAGCGGCCGAACGAATAGCATCTTAACTTTGAACATAAGGTAACAAAGGTTATCAATAAACTTTAGAAGCTTTTGAAACCGAAATATGTAACCTTGACTTGTTATTATAAATTCGTATATGTACAAAGTTCTCAAAGAAATGCAAGTTAAAAAAAGTCACTTTCAATCTACGTTGTTTAAAGCGCATGAGGTGCGCGCCTAGGCGCAGTAAGTAGGCTGCGACTGGGGAAGCGCACTTTTAGGCGCTGAGGCGCAATTTCCAGCCAAATTCAGGCTAAAAGTTGTCCAAAACGCCTAAAAGATCCTAAACGAACCATAAACAAGTCCTAAACAGCCCTAAAACATCCTAAAGTAGCCTTAAACAAGCCTAAAATATCTCTAAAACCCCTAAAAAGGTATTTTATATTATTCGCCTTATTTAAAAAAGCTCTCATTTTTTAAGTGCTTAGAGCCGTTCCAGGCTCGGCCTATGCGCCTTGAGTGTGCCTAGGCGCTTTTACAACATAGCTTTCAATGAATCAAGCGGATATACCCAGAGGGCACTGCCTACATTACTCTATAATAACTTCTTCCCCATTAACATTTTGCAGAAACAATGATTCAGTTAGCAAATAGTCGAATTCTGCGGGTATCAATGTAATAACAATCTATGTTAACAAATCTTGATTACAACTGCAGAATCTTTCAATATATAATAATTCATTTACATCTACACAATAATTTCTCTACATGCTATAACAAACTCATCAACTAACATGAATCAAATCAATAATAATCAAAACACTTACATCCAACTGATTCTGAAGAGATTTGGGCCGCTTCTTGGGCTTTCTGGGCAACCGCTGTTCTCCCATATCCTCAAAATCCTACTCCATCTCCCTCCGTGAAAGCGGAACCGAAAACTTTGCCCTAACCCTAACCCTAACCCCATCTCTCTCCTCAATTCCACCACTACTGCAGCCGCTACTATTGACCACATCAAACGCCAGCTTCAATTTCTCCTTCTCCTCCTCTGCAGCAAGCTCCTTTTTGAAATTGAGAATAATTTTCTCCTAATTGGCTTCTTTGTCGGTAGACCTGGCAAACGGGTCGGGCCGGGTCAGGTTGGGTCATGGGTCAAAACGGGTCAGTTATAAAAAGGGTTGTTTTGGTTCGGGTCGGAACGGGTTCGGGTCAGAACGGGTTTCGGGCCGGGTTGGGTCGGTTTGGTAAAAAAATGTTTTTTTTTTTTTTTTTGTAAAGAGAGATTGTACATCAAGGGGCAATATTGTGGGTTGAAACGGGTCCGGGTCGGTGGTATTTTCCAATTTTGAAATCACGGGAGTTAAGCCTGCTAAATTAAAGAGATGCAACGAAACAAAACGAAAACTGAAAAAAGCGACCAAAACGAAACAAAAAAACTGAAAAAATCAAACGAAGAAAGCAACCAAAACGAAACAAAAAACCCGTCTCGTGCTAAAATCCGTCCCGGCTCGAAACTCGTCCATTCGAAAACTCATGTCGGCCCGAAACCCGTGCCGACCCGAAATCCGATCAGAACCAACTACGTTCCGATCCAAAACCCGTCCCGGTCGCCCGAAACTCAATCCGAACCGAACCCGTTTCGATCCGAAACTTGTCCCATTTCTTTAAGACACCAACCCACATTGATCCATTTCTTTGAAGTTGTCGACCCGTTTTGACCCGAAAATATATGAGATGGAATTTTAATTGACCCATTGAGTGAAAATATCTTACCCAAACCAACCCATATAATTTAAAAAGCAACCCAAAGTGACCCACTTGGAAGGCTGTAGGTCAAGATTGCCCCCTCTACAAAACACAAAATACATTTGCTCCATAAACAAGTGGAACACGAAGAGAGCTGAACTTCAGAGACGCAATAGTACCAGACAAATTTATTACTTTATTACTTTTTTTATATAACAATTTGCAAGCTTGGAAAAGTGTCAAAAGTTTACCAAGCGCTCCAAAACCCCTACACTTTTAAAGTAACCTTAATTATGAGTAGATTGGGGAGGGGGGAGGGGGGTAAGTCTTACGTACGCATGACAAAGGGCTGAACCATTTCCTCCATTATATCCAATGCCAAATATGCCCTACTTATGTTAAAGAAGAAAAATACAATATTATCTACTTAAACAGTAAGTGAGAACTGGATTCAACATTTTTTTAAAGAGAGGCACATATACACCTGGCTAAAAGTCATTTTAGTTTAGACCATACGTCTTTGTCTTCAAAATTTAACTACAGTCATATAGGTAGAGATCATTATAATTTACTTAAAACAATAAGTAAACATGATTCACCATTTCATTAAAGAAAGCTAGATGAAGAATGAAATGGAAAAGGACAAGAAGGGGGAGCTGAAATTTACACAGGGAAACGCAAAATATAGCGCCACCAAAGGACTACAATTATGTTAGAGCAAGGAGGGTCACTTACCAGTCGATATTGATGCCACCACGGCAGTTGATGACAACACCACCGCTGCCAGCACTAACCAACATAAAACACCCTCTCTGAGCCAACCCGTTTTGACCCGAACCATTTGACATGATTTTTAAAGCTGCCCATTTTGACCAGTACATAATTTGACACAGGCTGCAAAAACACATATACCCACTTTAGATGTTGTCTTGTGAGAGCGAGAGTTAAGTAACAATAAGAACTGCCCAACACGGATGCCCCAGTGCAATTCAAGTACCAAAAAGTTCCGCTGCACTGATATCACCAAAATACTAAAAAATTAAGCGAAAAACGACAAATAACAGATATAGAAAGATGGTATCAGCAAAAAAAATCCAACAAAAATTCCCAAGAATGAACACTTTGATTTACATCCAATGACCCAACATAAAAAAACCAAATTAAATTGCAGTACATGAAAAACAAACACATACAGGCATGCCCGCACGCACGAGCTCATATAGATTTAATGTAAGGGAGAATCTGATGATGGGTTAAAGAGAGTAAACCTGGGCGAATCTGTAAAATGGATGCTTTCCAAATCGAGTCTAGATAGAAGAGCCAATACATCCATTTCTCTCTGTCACACAGAAAAAAGATTAAGGGAAAATACTGACACGAAAATACGACATGAAACTAACACGAAATTCACGGGTATTTGGTTTAGTCTAAACAGGTTTGGGTCACTAAAAGTCGAACCTATTAACATGTTTAGCTAACCGTGTCAGCTTCGGGTCGGCCAAATCACACTTAACTGGGGCTCCAAATAATTAAAAAAAAAATTGAACAAAAGCTTACATCAGATGCATTAATTCCCTCAAGTAAATGTCCTTGGTACTGTAATATTGTAAAGAGAGTTGACAAGGATGTCCATAAGCCAAGATATCTCAGCCTGGAACTCAAACTTCTTAGCATTGATGCGAAGATTTTTCACTAAACCATGAAAATGAAACCTCTTAAACTATTTAATAGCAAAACAATGCAATCTTTATATGAAATTAAAAAAAGGCGATGTTATATTCAAGAGTATCAACTCCTAGCCAAAAATTCTAGTTTGTTTGTTATTTTTAAAGTCAATAGTTAGGCAGCATGGTCAAAAACACAACATGAACAATGAATTAGTTCAGGTATATCTGAAATTATGCAAACAGGTAGTATAGCAAACCTCTTGGCAGCATAAGAATCAATGGATAAACCATGTAAAAGAGCACCAAGCTTCTCTTGAAACTTTGGTGGATCCACCCGTTCATCCTCATCGGACTTTGCGTTGGCATGCAACTTTCGACCTATAAATCATAACCAAAAAGATTATTACACTACATTCATAAGCTAAAGTAAAAATATACCAAAACAGGAACTTAACTCATCATCTTATTGTTCCCCTATCCTCAAATATGTTATAAATAAGAGCAAATCAATGACCTTTCTACCATTTTACCAGTTGTCCTTTAACTAAATTGTATTTTCTTCTATTGGAACGTTTTTCACTATATCAAAGTTGTACCTGTTTGCTTCATTTTCATCACCACATAACAAACACTAATAACGACAATAATCACAATCAACTCGAATATAATCAAACTTTATGTAACAAAATCAAATAGATTTCTAAGAGGGCACCTTGTCAAAATCCTAGAAGAAGCTTTTCCGGGCTCTTCAGTATTTTCAAGTGGGCAGCAATTACGCCATTAATTCAAACTAAAATTCAGCATGCAATTGAATGTTGTCCATCATAATCAACAAATCAAATGAGCCCTAATTCAGAACAATAAGAACCCAAAAATGTAAATGGATGAAGAAGTACAATAGTCACTTCATATAAGTTTGATTGAAGAGAGTCAGAAACCATTACCTATCCACGCTAATCGTATTTCAAAACCAAATCAGATTGAACATCTTCAATATCAAGAGTTGATTTCAATCATATTTATAACTGTTGCCACCGTTTCAATCATCAATCGGCGTCTTCAATGTACACTTTCATCAATTGGCATCTTCAATGTACACCGACTGTTGAATAGTTTGTTGTGTAAGAATCATGTAGGCTAAAGATATTGAATTGGGGGCAATTTTGGGAGATAAGGATGAAGAATCAGGGAAAAAGGTATGTCGATTGGGCTGCCGTTTTAAAATTAGGGGAGGAAATTACAATTTAGTCCTAAGGAAATGTATTAAGTGGCGGAGTTTGACCAAAAGTTTCGAGTGGGCGTAAAGTGATGAGACCCAAAAAAAAATTTCCTGTCGTTATGTTTTGGGTCGGGTCAGGTTGGCTATTCGATTCAAGTCGGGTCAAATAATAATAGTTCCAAATAAAACAAAGTGTATATTTACCAAACTACCCATCATTTATATACAAAGTTTATAAATATTTAGGATATACAATGTAGGAAAAATAATCGGGGGGTGATCCTATATAATTTTAATTTTTTCGACGAAAAATCGGAACTTATACACTTCTAACCGAAACATTGGGGTGGGCGGGTGCACTTACGGGCACCCACTATACTTCGCCAGTGAATTTATTATATAGTATTATAGATATAGATAGATAGAGAGAATTAATATTAAGTAAATCAATGATAGATCGATCACTATATAATGTAGAGAAATAGTTTATATTAACTAAGACAATGCATTAAGAATAGTGTCTAAATTATTCACAAAAGAGACCACATGCCAAGAGTCCAACAAACATTAAATATGGTCCAAAAGGTTTACTTATAGAGACCCCTTATTCAGCTTAAGCCATACAATCCCAAGACAATAATATGAGTTGTAAATTGAGTGACATGTTACATTGGTTGAGTTATATCCGTAAGAGCTTTTTTTTTAACAGCTATTGGTTGAGTTATATCCATAAGAACTTTTTTTTTAACAGCTAAATGTTACACTTCCCGGGTATTGAATCCATAACCTCTTCCTATTTAAACACCTAGATGGTTTTCCGTCTACCACTAGGCCAAAGCCTCAATGGCATATCATTTTCATAACTCGAATTTCTTGTGTTGGAACTTGGAACGATCAAGGCTAACCGCCTCGATTGTTAGAGAACTCAAAGACATTGGAGTTTAAACTAATATTGCAACATGCGACCTTGATTAGATCATGTTTCCTCATATTAAAAGCATAAAGCCTTAGTTATGTTTAATATCGAGGGCAATCCCGTATACTAAAGACGAAATATGAACGATCCTTAAATTCCTAACGAGTTTGTATGTCTTTTACTATTTTAGTCTACTTTTTTTTTAAATATTAATAGTGATAAAGTTATAATACGTAAGTTGTTGACTATTTCAAAACTCTTTCAAATCGATTATTTCGTATAATTGGAATTTGGATTGACTTGTTTGATCAAAGGGTGTCATAATATACATCAAATGAGTCAGGAGAGTGCTTATTGCACGCTTTGTTTGAGTTTATCATGATTGTAAGTATTCGGGAATCTCCCTGGCTCTTAGGGGCAAAACCCCTAAGTAATGAGGGTTCTAAGGGGGTAATGCCCCCCTTTTGTTGCAATTTGAAAATTAAATTGGATAACCATCATTGGGCGGTGAAAGACCCTCCAACCCTAAATTTGTATCCCTCTCTTTGGTCAAAAAAACCTAGTTCGGGAATTCATCACACGGACATACTTGTTCTTGTAGAATTGAAATTCTACGTTTTTCCAATTGAAATTTTAGAGTGAAGTTTCGAATTGTTTCAATTTGAAAATAATGTCACGACTATCATATTTCATATTCGTCCAAACAATTTATTCAAGGAAATCCCAACAAACAACCCTTTCAAACAATTTAAATAATTTAGCAGTTATCACTTAGGGGCTGTTTGGTAGCCTCTGAATGGTCATTAAGAGGCTACCTCTTAATGGAACCATTAAGAATTTTACCAATAAGAAGGTAGAAGAATGTGACATGTGATTCAGAGGTTACCTCTTAACCATTCAGACTTGAGGTTACCTCTTATTCATTCAGAGGTTTTAAACCATTAAGAGGTAGCATCTGAATGGTCATTAAGAGGCTCCAAACAGCCCCTTAGTTCCATTCATTCACAAGAGTTACTGTCTTATTGGTCACCAATAATTCTGATTAGAAAACAAACCCCTAACTTATAATAACATTGGTGAAAAAATAGAAAATTACATGTCATGAAACACATTTCTTAATAGGAAAATGGCACTCAATTAAGTTAAAGGTTTTCTTATTAGTTAACTTAATTCATTTAAAATAGGGTTAATGGATTTAAACACCCTCCAACTATTGTCATTTGGCCGATGGCACTCTCAACTTTCACTTTGGCTCAGACCACTCCCAACTTAATACATTGATTGTCATGGCACCCCCTCATTAAATATTTACTAACCAGGTTAGTAAAATGAGCCTATGTGGCAATTTTATCTGATGTGCCATTTCATACGTGTCAAACATGAGCTTATGTGGAACATCCCTGATTCGATAAAGTTTATAATCCCCAAAAATCATAACACTTCACTCAAACCATGTCACACCCCGATATTTCCACGTATTACCGGTGGGCCCGGTGGTGAGTATCGTGACGTAGTTGATACCATCATAGTCAAATAATCACAGTTCAATGCACAGCGGAAGTCTAAAGTAATAATAATACAAACCGATTCAAAAGTATAATAAAATATTGTAACACCCCAAAAAATATAAAACTCTATATTAGAATTATAAAGTATAAATAAACGAGAATTTACTAACTAGAAATTTTAACCTAGTTAGTTAATAGACTAGAAATAGCTTATGAAGGGGTTAAAGGCTACTAAACAATAAGTAGGACAAAGTTGAGGGGCCTAAGTTGACAAAATTGAAACTTAAATTGTTAAAACAAATTAAAATAAACCAAACACCCCCAAAAGAGGTGTTGGTCGATCAGGGGAAAGACCAGGTCGACACCCCCTTAGCTCCAAACCCTAAAATCACTAAAACTCTCAAATTGGAGGTGTGAATCTGGTCCAAAACGAAATCTGAGCCTAGAATCGTGATCCTCATCTCAAGAGGATTAAAAGGTATGTAAAATCTGATGAAAACTCTAAACTTGAAAATCTCATGATTTTGGAAAAATCTGAAGTTGGATGATGCATGTGTGTTATGTGGTTAGATTAGAATTGATAAGGTGTTTAGAAGTGAAAACTAGCCAACTACATGTGAAATCATGACCAAATTCAGGAAGTTCCATGAACACCTTGAAGGTGGGTTGTGGGTTTTACATGATGATGATGAACACTAGGAAGTAGATTGTTAATCTAGTGTAATTTGGCGAATTTGAAGTGATTTCAGAAATTAGAAGCTAACAATCATGTAAATTGGTTGATTAAAGTGAAATTAAATGTTAAATTGCAAGTCATGAACTTAGTAATGATTATAGAAAAATCTGACTCGTTAGGTGTTCGTTGAAATGCCTAAGTGAGGAATTAAATGTTAGAATAGGAGGAAAACGCAGATTTAGTCATGGCTCATAATGATGTGATTATGGTCATGAAAAGAGTTCTAAACAAGTTGTAAAACTGAATTTTCTAGGCAAGGAGTCCGGATCATCAAGCAGACAAGCCGGAGGGAATTCACGGGGGAAAGGCGTGCTTTAGAGGTACGAAATTATCGTTTCGTTATATTAAAAATTATTTGTTAGTTTTATGTTGTAGTTGTGAAAACATAGTAAACAAGATAGACCCATTCGTCACTGAAGTGACTTTGCGTCTTAAGCAAGTAAAACGGGTCAAAACAAGTGATAGAAATTGGATTTTGAAATATCTTGTTTGATGCCTAAATCTTGGCATCCAAACGGGTCGAACAATCAAGAAGGGCATGATTAATGCTCCGGAACATGATAGATTGATTGTTGATGTTGGTTATTATATATCATATTAGAAATATGAAGATTTAATAATTGGTGTGCTAGAAAAGCGAAATCCGAGATTTGGGTTTGAGAGTAGTAAACAAATTAAACAAAACATAATTTTCCAGGTACCACCGTAAGTTACGGTAGTACCGTAACTTACGGTAGAGATGGAAGATTTACGGTGCTTCTTTCCTGATTTACGGTGGACCAGGACCCAAAAGACATCACCGTAACTTACGGTAATATCGTAAGTTACGGTAGAGTCAGAAAAGTTTTGAATTTTTTTTTTATTTTTCAATTCATCGAATGTAGTTTCGGTTATGTAATATTTCTAAGAACTCCATTATTAATGTTTCGTGATAAACATTTCAGTTTTCAGGTATATCAAGTAGTAGGATGATGATCAAGCTATCAAGTCGAACCGAACACACAATTCAACGCTTCCGCACTTGATCTTTTGTTTTAAAACTATGTAAACAATTGTAGTTTCTGTCTTGAATATGGTTTCGTAGGATCAATATATGAATGTTGTGTCTAGATTAAATTTTCAAGTCTTGTAAGTCTTTGTAAACTCCAAATTTTGGCATGAAATGCAAGGTATTACGTTATTAAATCTAGTAGTATAAACTGGGTCTTACAAGTTGGTAATCAGAGCTCAAGGTTGTCAAGAAGTGTTCGGTTCAAGCTTGATCAAGCATCCGGTAAGAGTTAATCGTTTAAGTAGAAATTATAGAATATAGAAATAAATCATGAACAAATATGCATGAAAAGAGTGTGTAAGCTCACTCAAATACAAGAAATGCATGAAACAAGAATAACTAAATCAAGTTATGAACTTGATTGAATTGAAACAAGAATAATTAAATCAACTTATGAACTTGATTGAATTGAAACAAGAATAATTAAATCAAGTTATGAACTTGATTGAATTGAAACAAGAATAATTAAATCAAGTTATGAACTTGATTGAATTGAAACAAGAATGATTAAATCAAGTTATGAACTTGATTAAATCAAAACAAGTAAAGCATGTGTCATAAATGGAATGTTTAACAACCTATGTAAACATTTCAGAAATAGAGATGGCTGATGGAGGTAATGATAATGCGGTGCCAAGAGTCACCGAACAAATGAGGGAAGTGATTGCCGAAGAGGTTGGAAAGGCGATCGAAAACAGTTTGTCGGGCTTTATTGATAAAATTCAAAACACAGTTTTATCAATAGTAGAAGAGAGAATCAAGAAGTTGGAAGATGATTCAAATTCAGCAAAGGAAAAGCATGGTGGACGAAAGCCTTGTTCATACAAGGAATTCATGGCATGTAAACCACCAATATATAATGGGGAGGTTGATCCAATTGTGTGCCAACGATGGCTAAGTGATATTGAAGGAGTATTCGAGAGAACTCATTGTGATGAAAATGACTACGTAGCTTATGGTACGGGTCAATTAAGAGGTCAAGCGAAAGACTGGTGGGATAACAAAAAGAAGGAGATTGGAAGTGAAGCGGCTAAGGCCATGACATGGGAGGAGTTTAAGACGCCGTTTCTTAAACACCATAGTCCCAAAGCGGTCATAAATAGAATCAAGGAAGAGTTCATGCAACTCAGACACAAGGGTGAATCCATAGACAAGATCACGGGGATGTTTATGGACAAGATAAAGTTCTGTGATGATTTGGTGACAAATGAAGAACAAAAGTTCTATTACTACCATAACATGCTCAGTGCGGAGTATAGAGAGTTCATAACCCCTTCAAAATACGAGACCCTTACCGAGATTGTCAATGCTGCTCGGGAAAGGGAGATCGAACTGAAAAAGAGCATAGAATGGGGTGAACGAAGGGCACAAGATGTGAATCCAAGCCCTACTAAGAAGGCACGAACAAACGAAAGCGCAAAGAAATCTGATACGAAAGGCGGGTCGCCAAGTTGCAGAATCTGCGGGAAGGGTCATAAAGGGGAATGCCGTTACAAGGATAAGCCTTGTCCCATATGCAAGAAAACGGGACATATGGCTATATCATGCCCGGAGAAAGTGACGGTTTGTTACAATTGTTATCGAACGGGTCACAAGAAGTCGGAATGCCCGGAGCTGGTTGGAAAGAAGGATGGGCAGGAACCGAAAGGTGAAGCCCCGAAAGCAAAGGCAAGATCTTTTCAACTAACCGCCGCAGAAGCAAAGGTTGAACCTGACGTGGTCTCAGGTATATTTGCTGTAAATTCAATTCCTGCACACGTGTTATTTGATACGGGTGCGAATAAATCCTTTGTTTCATATGGATTTATTCGACATCCTTCGTTTGTTCTAACAAAATTACATGTGCCCTTAGAAGTAGAGATAGGTAATAACAAGAGCTTTATTGTTTGTGATGTATGTAAAAACTGTAAACTGAGCATTGACGACGAAGAATATTTGATAAACCTAATCCCGATGTCAATGGGAGAATTTCAAGTAGTCGTGGGGATGGATTGGCTATCTCAACACCATGCAAAGGTCGTGTGTTTTCGTAAGGAGATAAAACTAACATCTCCGAGTGGGAAACACGTTACCATTTATGGCGAAAAAGGAGGCAACCCTATAGTGTGCACAATGTTGAAAGCTCACAAGCTTATGAAGCGAGGATGCAAGGCATTCATGATATACGCTAATGAGCCCGAAAAAGAATCACGAAAGATTGAAGACGTACCGGTAGTACGAGATTATGAAGATGTGTTTCCGGAGGATTTACCGGGGATACCGCATGAACGGGAAGTAGAGTTCGGGATCGAATTGATTCCGGGCGCAAAACCCGTAGCAAAGGCCCCATACCGACTTGCACCGTCGGAATTACAAGAGCTGATGTCCCAAATTCAAGATCTGCTTGACAAGGGATTCATAAGGCCGAGTGTGTCTCCTTGGGGCGCACCAGTGTTGTTCGTGAGAAAGAAAGACGGGAGCATGCGCATGTGTATCGATTACAGGGAGTTAAACAAACTCACGGTAAAGAACCGATACCCGCTTCCGAGGATAGATGATTTATTCGACCAACTACAAGGTGCAAACTGGTTTTCAAAAATTGACCTTAGATCGGGGTACCACCAACTAAAGGTCAAAGAAGAAGATGTGCCGAAGACGGCTTTCCGCACGAGATACGGACATTACGAATTCCTCGTGATGTCATTTGGACTAACAAACGCGCCCGCGGCTTTCATGGACCTTATGAACCGGGTTTGCAAACCAATGTTGGATAAGTCGGTCATCGTGTTTATCGATGATATCTTGGTGTATTCGAAAAGTGAAGCTGAACACGCACACCACCTACAAGAAGTGTTAGAGACACTTAGACGAGAGAAGTTGTATGCAAAATTCTCTAAATGTGCCTTTTGGTTACGAGAGGTACAATTTCTTGGCCACATCATAAGTGCCGACGGAGTATTGGTGGATCCGTCAAAGATAGAGGTTGTGTCAAAATGGAATCTTCCGAAGAACCCTTCGGAAATTAGAAGCTTTTTGGGGCTTGCGGGATATTATAGGAGATTCATTCAAGATTTCTCCAAGATTGCGTCACCGCTAACAAAGCTAACACGGAAGAAAGAAAAGTTCATTTGGGGTGCTGATCAAGAGAAAGCGTTTCAAACGCTAAAAGAAAAGTTAACTCAAGCTCCGGTATTGACATTGCCGGACGGAGTCGAAGACATGGTGGTTTATTCGGATGCTTCATTATCGGGGCTCGGTTGCGTGTTGATACAACGGGGCAAGGTAATAGCCTATGCCTCGAGACAATTGAAGATACACGAGAAGAAATATCCCACGCACGATCTCGAGCTGGCAGCGGTAGTATTTGCGTTAAAAATATGGAGGCATTACTTGTATGGGGTAAAGTGCACCATATTCACCGACCACAAGAGCTTGAAATACTTCTTTAATCAGAAGGAGTTAAATATGCGACAAAGGCGATGGCTGGAAACGGTGAAAGACTACGATTGTGAGATACATTATCACCCCGGAAAGGAAAATGTGGTAGCGGACGCTCTAAGCAGAAAAGCGGACTATGTCCCAATACGAGTAAGGTCGATGCAACTCGTGGTGACCTCGGGTATACTTGAACGTATTCGAGAGGCGCAGTTAGAAGCAGTAAAAGAAGAAAATTGGAAGAAAGAAAGAATCATCGGTCAATTGAAAGATTTGTCGGATGGGAATCACGGATTGAAGACTCGATCCGGAAGGATATGGGTCCCACATACTTGTGGAGTAAAGGCGCTTCTACTTAATGAAGCTCATAAATCCCGTTATTCGATTCATCCGGGTGCGACCAAGATGTACAATGATTTGAAACAAAATTATTGGTGGCCCGGAATGAAGAGGGACGTGGCGAAGTATGTGGAAAAATGCTTGACATGTTTACAAGTCAAGGCGGAGCACCAGAAACCCTACGGCAAACTCCAACCGTTAGAAATTCCGGTTTGGAAATGGGAACATATTACAATGGTTCTGTTAACCAAGTTGCCAAAAACGAATCGTGGTTTTGATGCCATATGGGTAGCGGTGGATAGATTGACGAAAAGTGCTCATTTCATTCCGATTCGTGAGACTTATACGTCAGAAAAGATGTCAGAAGTTTATACCAATGAAATCATAGCACGTCATGGGGTGCCGGTGTCCATCGTGTCTGATAGGGATACCCGGTTTACTTCGAATTTCTGGCGAGACTTCCAAGAGCAAATGGGAACCAAATTGTTCATTAGCACTGCGTACCATCCTCAAACGGATGGACAGAGTGAAAGAACGATACAAACATTGGGGGATATGCTACGGGCGTGTATAATCGACTTTGGAGGAAGTTGGGATGTTCACCTACCGTTAGTTGAGTTCTCGTATAATAACAGCTACGAATCTAGTATTAAGATGGCACCATATGAAATGCTTTATGGTAGGAAGTATCGAACCCCGGTATGTTGGGGTGAAGTGGGTCCACGTGAACTCGCTCACCAAGATATAGTACGAGCCACGAATGAAAAGATCGATATAGTTCGAGCACACTTGAAAGCGGCTCAAGACAGGCAAAAGGCGTATGCTGATAAAAGGAATAGGCCAATCGAATTCCAGGTTGGTGACATGGTCATGCTAAAAGTTTCCCCATGGAAGGGCGTTATTAGATTCAGAAAAAGGGGTAAGCTAAGCCCGAGGTTTATTGGGCCATTTAGAATCATCGGGAGAGTTGGCAAGGTAGCTTACCGTCTTGAACTACCGGAAGAACTAAGTGGAATCCATGGTACGTTCCACGTGTCACAATTAAGAAAGTGCCTAGCAGACGAAACGACCTATATCCATTACGATGATATCGAAGTGGATAATAGTCTGAATTATGCGGTGAGACCGGTGGAGATTTTAGACCAAAAAGTCAAACATTTACGAAATAAACAAATTGACCAAGTCAAAGTCAAATGGGAGCATAGGAAAGGTTCGGACACCACGTGGGAGTCCGAAGAGGAGATGCGACGTCTTCACCTTACATTATTTGGTACGTACTTCGGTTTCGGGGACGAAACCCTTTTAAGGGGGGTGGACTTGTAACACCCCGAAAAATATAAAACTCTATATTAGAATTATAAAGTATAAATAAACGAGAATTTACTAACTAGAAATTTTAACCTAGTTAGTTAATAGACTAGAAATAGCTTATGAAGGGGTTAAAGGCTACTAAACAATAAGTAGGACAAAGTTGAGGGGCCTAAGTTGACAAAATTGAAACTTAAATTTTTAAAACAAATTAAAATAAACCAAACACCCCCAAAAGAGGTGTTGGTCGATCAGGGGAAAGACCAGGTCGACACCCCCTTAGCTCCAAACCCTAAAATCACTAAAACTCTCAAATTGGAGGTGTGAATCTGGTCCAAAACGAAATCTGAGCCTAGAATCGTGATCCTCATCTCAAGAGGATTAAAAGGTATGTAAAATCTGATGAAAACTCTAAACTTGAAAATCTCATGATTTTGGAAAAATCTGAAGTTGGATGATGCATGTGTGTTATGTGGTTAGATTAGAATTGATAAGGTGTTTAGAAGTGAAAACTAGCCAACTACATGTGAAATCATGACCAAATTCAGGAAGTTCCATGAACACCTTGAAGGTGGGTTGTGGGTTTTACATGATGATGATGAACACTAGGAAGTAGATTGTTAATCTAGTGTAATTTGGCGAATTTGAAGTGATTTCAGAAATTAGAAGCTAACAATCATGTAAATTGGTTGATTAAAGTGAAATTAAATGTTAAATTGCAAGTCATGAACCTAGTAATGATTGTAGAAAAATCTGACTCGTTAGGTGTTCGTTGAAATGCCTAAGTGAGGAATTAAATGTTAGAATAGGAGGAAAACGCAGATTTAGTCATGGCTCATAATGATGTGATTATGGTCATGAAAAGAGTTCTAAACAAGTTGTAAAACTGAATTTTCTAGGCAAGGAGTCCGGATCATCAAGCGGACAAGCCGGAGGGAATTCACGGGGGAAAGGCGTGCTCTAGAGGTACGAAATTATCGTTTCGTTATATTAAAAATTATTTGTTAGTTTTATGTTGTAGTTGTGAAAACATAGTAAACAAGATAGACCCATTCGTCACTGAAGTGACTTTGCGTCTTAAGCAAGTAAAACGGGTCAAAACAAGTGATAGAAATTGGATTTTGAAATATCTTGTTTGATGCCTAAATCTTGGCATCCAAACGGGTCGAACAATCAAGAAGGGCATGATTAATGCTCCGGAACATGATAGATTGATTGTTGATGTTGGTTATTATATATCATATAAGAAATATGAAGATTTAATAATTGGTGTGCTAGAAAAGCGAAATCCGAGATTTGGGTTTGAGAGTAGTAAACAAATTAAACAAAACAGAATTTTCCAGGTACCACCGTAAGTTACGGTAGTACCGTAACTTACGGTAGAGATGGAAGATTTACGGTGCTTCTTTCCTGATTTACGGTGGACCAGGACCCAAAAGACATCACCGTAACTTACGGTAATACCGTAAGTTACGGTAGAGTCAGAAAAGTTTTGAATTTTTTTTTTTATTTTTCAATTCATCGAATGTAGTTTCGGTTATGTAATATTTCTAAGAACTCCATTATTAATGTTTCGTGATAAACATTTCAGTTTTCAGGTATATCAAGTAGTAGGATGATGATCAAGCTATCAAGTCGAACCGAACACACAATTCAACGCTTCCGCACTTGATCTTTTGTTTTAAAACTATGTAAACAATTGTAGTTTCTGTCTTGAATATGGTTTCGTAGGATCAATATATGAATGTTGTGTCTAGATTAAATTTTCAAGTCTTGTAAGTCTTTGTAAACTCCAAATTTTGGCATGAAATGCAAGGTATTACGTTATTAAATCTAGTAGTATAAACTGGGTCTTACAAATATTACACAACGGTTGTATATGGATCCACAGGCGGATCTTAAAACAGAAATATAAACATTGTTCAACAGACTTTAGACGTTTAGAACTTGCAAGATTCCTTATTAACGCCCCGAGCTCCCAGCCAAATTTACGTACAATACATGTCACTTAAACTTTTTTGGAAAATACGTCAGTTTACACTGGTAAATATAATTAACTGACTCTTTTGAAAACATTTAAGAAAATTGATTTAAATGCACAAGGCACAAATATTCTTTTATAATTTGGGACAATTATTTTAATAACAATCTTGTATCAGATTTACATGTTTGTCCAACATTTAGGGCCGGTGTCAAATAAACCGAACAAGATTAATCGACACACCACAAATATAAACTCACAAGAAGTTTCCTCACGAGTGAGTATATCTTTTACATACGCAACAGACAGATGTATGCCTACACCCCGTGCTTAAGTTGTGGCCATTTACGCTTTTTAGTTGTGCCAAGGATATCCAGGACACGGTCATTAACCCCCAATGTTATTTGTTATCAAGCAATACTGATTAAAACAGAATTATGCAATTTAATCATCTCCGATTAAAAGGGTTCTTGTAACAACTCTCATCAAAAGTACTATTTAAAGTATTAATTAGTCAAAAAGGAAACCCTAATTGAGAGACCCAAGTGATTCTGAACAAACCCTGAAATTTTCATAATTTTCAGAATCAGGATTAGGACCCCTAAAACTCAAAGGGGGTAAACCCTAGTGGACGATTATCCACTTAATTTGTTGTCAAGTTATTGAATTTCGAAAATTTTAACTCAGCAAAGCTAGTTTCAGTCGTGGCTACCCTATAGCCTATTTTGATTCCATACGGACCGCAACACTCTCAACCTTACGGTCCGTATGATGCCTTACGGACCTCAACATTGTCAAGCTTACGGTCCGTAAGCTAGAAAAAATTTCACCTATAAATAGCAGACATTGGCACTCGATTTCTGATCATATTACGTCGAAATAATTCTCACAAATACACTGCTTACGTTCTGTTATTCCGAAATTATACCCCCGGGTATCGAAATTCTGCTACAAAACAGGGTATTAGCACAATCGCTGCTACGATTCATTTATCCGAAGATCAAGATATCCAATGCATGTTTAAATGCCGCCCACATTAGGGTTATACTTTATCGTTCGTCATTAATTTGACGGATTGTCGTTAATTCGATAGGTAAAGTATTATACTTTATCGTTCGTTGTTAATTCAACGGATCATCGTTAATTCGATGGGTAAAGTATTATACATTGTCATTCATTGTTAATTCAATGGATCATCGTTAATTCGATGGACAAAGTATTGCATTTTGACATTCATTGTGATAATTTGATTTCGTAAATTATCGTAATTGCTGGATTGATTACTAACCCAGTTTTGTGTGCATTGTATTTATATTAGGTTAACAAGGCTAAATCATAGATTAGACTCTGACCATATTAAATCAGCAATGTGAGTCATTCTCTCTTTTTATCAAATCTATTTACAAAAGTGTTTTATTCAAAGTTATAATTACGGGGATTAAGTCTTTGTAATCACCAAATTACAGCCGGTATGTGGGGTATTGTGCACAGTATTACAGTTTTATCACTTTAGGTGGGCGAACCTAAATTTAGTGATATTCGTCATTCATTGGGGCAGCCAATGGTGATATGACCACAGTCACCGTAAAGATTCGAGTGACAAATACTGTGGGTAATTGGCTTGATATCAGAAACATTGTAATCGCTCTTAATACTGTAAATTATAACAAATGTGTCATTTTAGTAAATAGAATGATTCACTCAGTATTTCCCGCTGACAAAACTTTTTTTCAAACATGTTTCAGGTAATCTGATGTAATTCAGGAAAAGTGCTGGGAAGCATTTCAAGCTGACAGATAGTGGCTCAATATAAAATAAATAAATACTTTTGTAATATCACGTTTTTATATTAAAAACATACTATTGTAAATTATCGGGGTTTTATCCCGAATTGTGAAATAAAATAATCGGGGAAAATTTTAGCTTTAAGCGATCCTGTTTCCGCTGTTAAACTCAATTAAATCAATACCGCAGTATTTCTGTCCCGCGGCTCCTGAAACGGGTCAAACCGGGTCGGGGGCCGTGACAGAAAAAGGTGGTATCAGAGCCACTGGGTTAAGCTGACTAAGTATTTAGAAATGCTCCATTTTTCCTAATTACAGCCACTGAGTTAAGCTGATTAAGTATTTAGAATACTTAAATTTTTTTTTTCCTGATTACTATTATGTGATTAATTGTATTATTAACTGATTATTTGATTATTTGTTAGTTACAGAATGGGTAAGAAAAAGCTGTCAAGCATTTATCTTAAATTAGAGAAAACATCTAATGAAAAAGGAAGATCATCCCGAACCAAATCCTCGAGTCAGTCGGAAATTCCTGAAGAAGGAATATTCGTGCGTAAGGCACAATACGAGGAATCACTTTCTCCTCAAAGGAGGGAAATGATTATTAAGAAAAGTAAAGAGAAAATCCGAGAAAAGAGGATTAAACGGGAAACTCAAGAATTAATTGATAAATCACCTTGGGAAGATAAACTAGATGAGAAATGGGCTAATTTATATATGCTAGCTACCGTAGCAGAAAATATAAATCTTTAAAGTTTAGCACCCTACTCTCATAAATCTAGAAACCTTGTGTGATAAATAAAACTTGAAACCTGAGTGTGTTTGTCAGTTATCTTTGTAAATCAACTAGTACACAGTATGAAATAAAATTACAAAAGTTTATTTGTAAATTTTAACTTAGTATTTTATGCATTTTGCATATATGCTACATCAGCATGAGTGAGATAACCGAAGATTTCCAGAATCTTAATCTTTATCCCGTAACTGTCGAAGCTTCCAAAGAATATATTAGCTACTATCCTGATGTTGAACAACCAGTAGAATTCAAGGTTCCACCCCTGAGCAAGCCAAAACAGAAGAAAAGAACTTATGTAGGATGGAGGAAAATCCGTAAGAAGAAGCCAGCTAAGAAACTGCCCAAAATAAATAATCCTTTAAAGGGAAAAGAAGTCATAACCGGAGAGAATTCCAAACCACAAGAAACGGAAACTGGAGATAAAAAGAAGGGTAAGGAGGTAGAAATACAATTGGAGGAAACTACTAAAGAAGTAATAATGGAAGTTGGGCAAGGGTCTATACCAGCTCAGAGAGAAATCGGGGAAGGTTCCAATCCAACCCAGGAAAGAACTTTTCAAGATGAGATAGATTTTCTGTTGGAAAACTGTGAGACAATTCAGCCTGTTCAGACAAATCTTTTTACCTACCCTATTGAAAACCAATTCCCTATGAATTGGGAACCAGCAGCAATTCCCGATCCAATAGTTCATTCCCAACCCATAGGAATGGACGAATGGTGGACGAACGATTGGCAATTTCAAAATATTGTCAATGATCCTTACACTTTTCTTCCATAATTCGATCCAGAACCATTACCTAATCCACCCATGAGCACAGAAAATATGGCCGAACTTCGCCACTTTGGCGAAGAGTTATATGATATGGGGAATAGAATGAGGGAGATAGGTGGACAGATTGCTTGGAAGTACGACGAGAGAGAAATGCGTTTTTAAAAACAGCAAGTAACGAGAGATGATAACAATGCTAAAATGGTAGTTGTAAAATAGTACTAATCAAGTTAGTCTGTAAATAGTCAATAAAACTTTGTATGATATCTGTGAGTAATGATGCATAATAGATATATAAATCGAAAGATCGATTATTTTGACTATATCTGTATTATACCATTTTCTGACTGTTTGTATATAATTATTATTTGTCAGTTACTAATAAAATTTATATATATACATTATCAGATGGCAAACAGTAATGATGAACCTATTAATGAAGTTAATCATTCTGAACAACATTCCAGAGATCAATATATGAATCGGCAAGATATCGAAAACATTGTGGCTCAAGGGATAGCCAATGCTATTCCAGCATTCGTCGCTGCTATCAAGAATCCACCCGAACCGCAACAAATTGTTCCGAGCAAACAGATTACTGAAGATAACTTCAGTAATAGTGTAAATGGAGGCAATAATCATGTTAATCAGAATAAGGAACCACATCAAGCTCCATTAACCAAGAAAATGAAAACTGCAACGCCTGGTTGCACTTTCAAAGAATTCATTGCTTGTAAACCCACTGAATTTGCAGGCAATGAAGGAGCAACTGCATCACTGCGTTGGTTAGAGAAAACCGAAGCAGTTATTGCAATAAGTAAATGTGGTAAAGATGATCAGGTCATGTATTCATCCAATCTGTTCAAAGAAGGAGCACTCGAGTGGTGGAATACTGTATTACAATCAAAAGGAAGAGCAATAGCTTATGCTATGACTTGGGAAGAATTTAAGGGTTTGGTAGAAAGAAAATTCTGTCCTGAGTATGAGAAAGAACAGATGGCGAATAAGTTTCTAAATCATCGGATGATGAGTGTGGATTGTCGCGGTTATACCTCGACATTCTTCGAATATGCAAGAGTAGTACCAACATTGGCTTCGCCAGAACCGGTACTTATTTCTCGCTATATTTGGGGACTAATTAGCGAAATCCGCAATATTGTTAAAGCTGCGAGACCTCGCACTATTGATGATGCGGTAGAATTAGCCAACACTCTGACCGATGAATTGGTACGCACAAGAGATGAAGATAGGAAGAAGGCACTAGCTCAGAAAATTACCCAAGGATTTCGTGTGTGTAATAATAACAGCTTCAAGAGAAAAGGGACAGGACAATCTTCAGGTCCGTCATTCTGCAGGAAATGTAAAACAAAGCATTTTGGAAGATGCAATATTACTTGCAATTTTTGCAAAGCTGTAGGACATCGTGAAGAAAACTGCAAAAAGAAAACAGTTATTTGTTTTAATTGTGGAGAAGCGGGGCATTATAAAACAGAATGTCCTAAATTGGTCAAACCAGTAGACAACAAACCAAAGACAACAGAAGGAACTACTAAAAAGAATGCTAGGGCATTTCAGCTGACCACCCAAGAAGCAGAACTCATTCCGGATGTGATAGCGGGTACGTTCCTAGTTCACAACGTCTATGCAAAAGTATTATTTGACTCTGGTGCAAACCAAAGTTTTATAAATACTTCATTCTGTCAAGCTCTTAGTTTACCTTTAACCAATACTAGGCAGATTTTTACCATTGAAACCGCAGACGGAAATTCAGTTAAAATAGACAAAGTGTTGCAAGAAGGAAACATAGAACTTTTAGGACATAAATTCTCTGCAAGACTATTGCCGATGAATTTAGCTGAATTTGATGTTGTATTAGGAATGGATTGGTTAGTAACCAACCATGCTAGAATCCTTTGTGATCAGAATTCCATAGAAATTCAAACACCTTCCGGAGAAGTGATTAGGATTACAGGAGATAAACCACGGAAACCCATGAAGTTCATATCAGTAATGAAAGTTGCTAATTATGAACGAAAACAAGGAATAGTGTATATGATTTCAGTAATCATTAGCACTAAGGGAAAAGATCTAAAGGAAATACCAGTAGTATCGGAATACTCTGATATATTTCCAGAAGATTTACCAGGGTTACCTCCAGATAGGGAAGTAGAATTTAGAATTCATTTAATTCCAGGAACTACACCGATAGCCAAATCACCTTATCGGTTAGCACCCACAGAAATGTTAGAATTGAAAAAGCAATTAGATGAATTACTAAGTAAAGGATTCATACAACCTAGCTCATCCCCTTGGGGAGCGCCAGTGTTGTTTGTAAAGAAAAAGGATGGTTCAATGAGAATGTGTATCGATTACAGGGAATTGAATAAAGTTACAATTAAGAATCGATATCCATTACCTAGGATTGATGATCTTTTTGATCAACTTCAGGGAGCTAGATATTTTTCTAAGATAGATTTACGCTCTGGATATCATCAATTGAAGGTACAAGAAGAAGACATACCTAAGACTGCTTTCAGAACTAGGTATGGTCATTACGAGTTTACCGTCATGCCATTCGGGTTAACGAATGCACCTGCAGCATTCATGGACATGATGAATAGAATCTGTAAACCGTATTTGGATAAATTTGTAATCGTTTTTATAGACGATATACTTATTTATTCCAAAAGTCAAACCGAGCATTGTGAACATCTTCATGCACTCTTAACTTTGTTAAGAAAAGAAAAGTTGTACGCCAAATTCTCGAAGTGCGAATTTTGGCTAAAGGAAGTGCAATTTTTAGGACACATGGTGAATCATGAAGGTATTCATGTAGATCCTGCTAAGATAGAGGCAATTACCAAATGGAAGGTTCCACAAACAGCAATGGAAATTAGAAGTTTTATAGGTTTAGCCGGGTACTATAGACGGTTTATTAAGGATTTTTCCAAAATAGCCGTACCATTAACTAAGTTAACCTGTAAATCCACTAAGTTTGAATGGGGACCTAAACAGGAAGAAGCCTTTAGGATTTTGAAACAGAAACTAACCCATGCACCAATCTTAGCTTTACCAGAAGGAACTGAAGATTTTGAAGTATATTGTGATGCTTCAAAATTAGGATATGGATGTGTGCTTATGCAACGCAAGAAGGTAATTGCGTATGCATCAAGGCAGTTGAAAAAGCACGAAGAGAATTATACGACTCATGATTTAGAATTAGGAGCCGTAATTTTTGCCCTTAAGATTTGGAGACATTATCTGTATGGAAGTAAGTTTACTATCTATACAGATCATAAGAGTTTAAAATACATATTTGGGCAAAAAGAGTTAAACATGAGGCAAAGAAGATGGATGGAAATTTTAAGTGATTACGACTGTGATATTCAGTATCACGAAGGAAAGGCAAATGTAGTTGCAGATGCCTTAAGTCGTAAGTATTATGAGAAACAACGAAGGGTTCGTGCTCTCAGATTAAATCTACAAATAGATTTAATGGAACAATTGAAGAATGTTCAAACAATAGCAATCAAGGATGATGCGGAAGGAATGAAAGGACGAATCAAGGAATTAGAACAAGGAGCAGATGGAATTTGGAGATTCCATAAAAGTAGAATTTGGGTACCTAAGCAGGGTGACTTAAGACCTAAGATTTTAGAAGAAGCTCATAAATCTAGGTACACTATGCATCCAGGAAACAATAAGATGTACCAAGATTTAAGGAAGAATTTCTGGTGGATAGGAATGAAAAGAGACATAGCCAGCTATGTTTCCAGATGTCTTACTTGTTCACAAGTTAAGGCAGAACATCAGAAACCTTCAGGATTACTACAACAGTTAGAGATGCCAGTGTGGAAATGGGAACTTATAACAATGGATTTTGTTACTAAGTTACCTAAAACCAGAAAAGGTAATGATGCGATTTGGGTAATTGTGGATCGATTAACCAAATCAGCTCACTTTCTACCTATGAAAGAAACCTTTAGTATGGAAAGACTGGCTAAATTGTATGTAGATGAAGTTGTATCCTTACATGGAGTTCCACTCTCCATTGTTTCGGATAGAGATAGTCGTTTTACTTCCCATTTCTGGAAAAGTTTCCAGCAAGCTATGGGAACTCGACTAAACCTGAGCACTGCATATCATCCACAAACAGACGGACAAAGTGAAAGGACGATCCAAACTCTAGAAGACATGCTCCGAGCATGTGTAATAGACTTTGGTGGAAGTTGGGATGATCACTTACCATTAATTGAATTCTCCTATAACAATAGTTATCATTCAAGCATTGAAACCGCTCCATTCGAGGCACTGTATGGAAGAAAGTGCAGAACCCCAGTTTGCTGGGCAGAAATAGGAGAAAGTCAGTTATCAGGACCTGAAATAGTGCAAGAAACAACTGATAAGATTACTCAAATCAAGGAAAGATTGAAGACGGCTCGAGATCGTCAGAAGAGTTATGCAGATAATAGAAGCAAACCGTTAGAATTCAAAGTTGGAGATAGAGTACTATTAAAAGTTTCTCCTTGGAAAGGAGTAGTCAGATTTGGAAAGAAAGGAAAGCTAAGTCCCAGGTACGTAGGACCATTCCTAGTGATCCAACGTATAGGACCAGTAGCTTATCGTTTACAATTACCAGAAGAATTATCTGGAGTACATAATGTATTTCATGTATCCAATCTCAAGAAATGCTTATCAGATGAATCTCTGGTAGTACCTCTTCGAGATATAGAGGTAAACGAAAAGTTAAAATTTGTTGAGAAACCTCTTCAAATTGAGGATCGAAAGATCAAGTTTCTCAAACACAAACGACTAGTTTTAGTCAAAGTCAAGTGGGATTCAAAGAGGGGAGCTGAATACACTTGGGAATTAGAGTCAGAAATGAAGAAAAAGTATCCACACTTGTTCCAGTAAATCTCGAGGACGAGATTTTTCTTAAGGTGGGTAGAATGTAACAACTCTCATCAAAAGTACTATTTAAAGTATTAATTAGTCAAAAAGGAAACCCTAATTGAGAGACCCAAGTGATTCTGAACAAACCCTGAAATTTTCATAATTTTCAGAATCAGGATTAGGACCCCTAAAACTCAAAGGGGGTAAACCCTAGTGGACGATTATCCACTTAATTTGTTGTCAAGTTATTGAATTTCGAAAATTTTAACTCAGCAAAGCTAGTTTCAGTCGTGGCTACCCTATAGCCTATTTTGATTCCATACGGACCGCAACACTCTCAACCTTACGGTCCGTATGATGCCTTACGGACCTCAACATTGTCAAGCTTACGGTCCGTAAGCTAGAAAAAATTTCACCTATAAATAGCAGACATTGGCACTCGATTTCTGATCATATTACGTCGAAATAATTCTCACAAATACACTGCTTACGTTCTGTTATTCCGAAATTATACCCCCGGGTATCGAAATTCTGCTACAAAACAGGGTATTAGCACAATCGCTGCTACGATTCATTTATCCGAAGATCAAGATATCCAATGCATGTTTAAATGCCGCCCACATTAGGGTTATACTTTATCGTTCGTCATTAATTTGACGGATTGTCGTTAATTCGATAGGTAAAGTATTATACTTTATCGTTCGTTGTTAATTCAACGGATCATCGTTAATTCGATGGGTAAAGTATTATACATTGTCATTCATTGTTAATTCAATGGATCATCGTTAATTCGATGGACAAAGTATTGCATTTTGACATTCATTGTGATAATTTGATTTCGTAAATTATCGTAATTGCTGGATTGATTACTAACCCAGTTTTGTGTGCATTGTATTTATATTAGGTTAACAAGGCTAAATCATAGATTAGACTCTGACCATATTAAATCAGCAATGTGAGTCATTCTCTCTTTTTATCAAATCTATTTACAAAAGTGTTTTATTCAAAGTTATAATTACGGGGATTAAGTCTTTGTAATCACCAAATTACAGCCGGTATGTGGGGTATTGTGCACAGTATTACAGTTTTATCACTTTAGGTGGGCGAACCTAAATTTAGTGATATTCGTCATTCATTGGGGCAGCCAATGGTGATATGACCACAGTCACCGTAAAGATTCGAGTGACAAATACTGTGGGTAATTGGCTTGATATCAGAAACATTGTAATCGCTCTTAATACTGTAAATTATAACAAATGTGTCATTTTAGTAAATAGAATGATTCACTCAGTATTTCCCGCTGACAAAACTTTTTTTCAAACATGTTTCAGGTAATCTGATGTAATTCAGGAAAAGTGCTGGGAAGCATTTCAAGCTGACAGATAGTGGCTCAATATAAAATAAATAAATACTTTTGTAATATCACGTTTTTATATTAAAAACATACTATTGTAAATTATCGGGGTTTTATCCCGAATTGTGAAATAAAATAATCGGGGAAAATTTTAGCTTTAAGCGATCCTGTTTCCGCTGTTAAACTCAATTAAATCAATACCGCAGTATTTCTGTCTCACGGCTCCTGAAACGGGTCAAACCGGGTCGGGGGCCGTGACAGTTCTACACCCGACCAAGCGGCAATAATTTACCGTATCTGAAGGGGCAAGGTCCCAGAATCCTCATGTTAAGCACCTGGGACCATACCACCACCTCACCTTTTAACCCTCTTTAGACCTTGCGCGGCCGCACACTGGTTCAAAGAGAACTTGGAAGAAAGACATCAGACAACACATGCGCGCCAAAAGGAAATTAATAAATCCTTGCGCTTGTCCCCACAACAAACAAGGGATAAAAATCCCAGCAAACACTCCCGCTTAAATAATATCCAGGCTTGGATATTATTTACTTCAATTGATACCACACGATAAGGAGTCACACTGGATTATGGCAATAATCTTCTAGAAGGCTCAATCGTGCACCACCAGGCGGTTATAACCATCTGACCACTTGTTATCATCCCAGGCTCTCTTGAAGTCATGGTGATGGCATGGAATTAAAGAGAAATCTCCACTTGCCCACTTTCCACGTGGCAATACCCCAGTCGTTGATCTAAATCGCAATACGTGTGCTCTCACGTCCGATTAAGAGGGTTAACAGAAAGGAAAATAACCGCTTACGGAGTTAGCATCTTCCGTCAACATTTCAATAACAGGTTTTCCCACCCAATCTCCCGGCTATAAATATAAGAGTAATTCATGTATAATCTCCAAGTCACATTCACTTCACTTATACTTCTTCTTCTACAAATACCGATACTTATTCTCACGCCGGAGGGTGGTCACGGACAGAACCCCCATTCTCCCCGTGACGAGGCTGGCGGTGTTTTGTTTTGCAGCTATCAAGAAGAAGAGAAGATCTGTCCCTTTGAATCGAACGAGAGAGAACCAACCCTTTTGATGCAGAACCTAACCCCATGGATTATTTGATTCCAGTCATTTATCCAGTGTTTCTTCATTGGCGCCCACCGATTTCTCTGTTTCATCCGTTTTTTCTCGTTTCGATTCATCCTTTCTTCACTCTCTGTTTCATATGGCAGAGAATTCACCATTTCACCCATCAAGTCCTCGATCTGAATTCAAGGGTTTTGCAACACAAGATGTCCAGATCGACGGAATCATGGGGAGTAAAGGAAACAACAACAGTCATTTGGAAGAAAATGACTCCATGATACAAAC
Organism: Helianthus tuberosus; assembly: GCA_030545235.1. NCBI lineage: Eukaryota > Viridiplantae > Streptophyta > Magnoliopsida > Asterales > Asteraceae > Helianthus > Helianthus tuberosus. The sequence goes on from CM060393.1 coordinate 8,094,667, forward strand.
AGGAGTTCATAACCGTTCAGATCCACTCCTAGAAAGAACTCCAGAATACTGGTTCAACAGATTCCAGATCGCTATGAACCAGATTTTCACACAAAACATCAGATATGAGTGGTCAATCGCCAGATCTGATACTTTGGCAGAAAGAGGAGATAAATTTGACATTGCAGTATTGGACCCACAGATACCTAGTCACTGGGAAATCCAATCTAGCAGTCATGCCAAGATGATTCAAAAATCAGAAGATACCAACCATCAAAAAGCCAAATCAAAGCAGATAAACTGTCACGCCCCGAAATTATCAGAGCTGGCGTGACTGGACTGGTATCTTCATTGCACAGCGGAAGCAAAAAGTTAAGTCTTTTAGAAATTTAACGCCCGCTAAGTTCTCGACTCCACATGGTTCTCCTATTCCAAACGTGCCTTAACTTTGAAATGCAACCTGAGAAAGAACATGCGAGAAAAATCAACAAAAAGTTGAGCGAGTTCATAGTTTGTTTGTAAAAGATTTGAAATAAATCTTTTGAATAACCGGTTTGCGAAGAAATTTTGAGAAAACGAATTTAGAAATCATTTTCTTGTCAAGTTATATGGAAACTTTGTATTTGTAATGTTCGTATAACCGTCAATGCCCACCCTGACTTTGACTCCATACCCGCATAATCCTATGCTCTGAATTTGTATAAATCAAGTATTTCTGTAAGTATGTATGTCCCTGGTATGTAGCAATAAGGAAAAAGAATTCACCAATGGGGTGCAAAGCCACTGGTATATGTGATAAGGTGAAGGAAAACTCAAACCTAGCAAATTTGTACCGGGCTTCCGGCTGGAAGACATAGTCACCTCTATGGGCCGCCCCGGCCTCATGGGTGTGGGCTTGCTACACCCAAATAGATCTATCACTCATGTCCCTTGGTCCTATGACGAGGATTAATGGCCTCAAGTGTTGTGCCCACCTTTCACAGTCTAGTAGTAAACCCTCCTTAAGCTAACCATACCATGTATAAAAATGTCTGTAAGTGTCTGTAATAATTGTAACATGTATTTTACCCCAGCCTCTAAGGCTGAACCTCCCCAGCCTCTAAGGCTGAACCTCTAGTATAATCCCTTTCGTAACATAATTTAGAAATATGAGTTTTCGTTCGTTTCAAAACTTTGTATGTTCTTGCAAAACGTGCATGTCTTTCCACCCCGAAAACATTAATAAAAATGTAAAACCGTACAAAGTGGGGTTATGAACTCACCTGATTTGCCTTGTGCAAAGCTAGCTAATTATGACTTCGTGATGTCGTTTCCAAGATGTGACTCGCTAGCGTGCATTCTACGATATTCCTAACACGGAATATCTTATAAGTTTCTAAATAAATGCGGTAATGAAACTGCGTGTCACCGAGCTCTACCGAATCGTTGACCGAACGATTGGACGGTAAGTTGTTAATTTAACGAAAATGACTAAGTTAAACTTTGTCCCCCGAGAAGTCGTTTGCGTGTATAGGAATATTCGGATAAAAGTAATATATGATAAACTTGTATTATATATATTGCGTCTTGTATATATTTGCCAAAACATATGTATATGCCTTTTAAGCCTATAAAATAAATATGGAAAGTTATGTTTATTTTATAAACGGATCGTCGAGTTGTTTGAAGTTTGAAATAATTAGATAAACTATATTTATTTTCATAAATCGAATTCGTGTCGTTGATATTCGAAATAACATATAAACTATATTTAAGTTTATAAAAGAATCGTCGTTTAGTTTGATATCCGAAATAAATATATAACACTATATTTATTTATAAAAGGATTCGTTTTGTTTACTATTGAAAATAAATATATAACTATATTTATTTTTATAAAACGAGTTCATCTTGGATATTTGAAATAAATATATAAACTATATTTATTTTTATAAAACGAATGCGTGTTATCGGCTTTTGAAACAATACAAGTAATTATATTGATTTTGTAAAAAGAATTGTCAAGTTTTCGAAGTTTAAAATAACTAGATTATTGTTGTAAACGATTCCAAAATCGTCGTTTTCGTAAGTTGTAAAGTGCCGTAGTAAAACAAATATTCATTTGTATTTGTGTCTATTAAGGTTTCTCGGATTCTACAGGTTTCGTCCTTTAATAAAAACGCGTTGTATATTACGGGTTTTCTCGAAAAACGGGTAGAGTTTCCTCTGTTTTTGGAATAACCCGACAATAAAAAGTTGTCGTATTTTATCAAACTCAACAATAATTCATTCAAACAATATATATAAAGTTTTATCAATACGACCAGAATAAAACGTAACTGAATTATAATGAATTGGTTCGAGCTCGTTCACGACATTAATAAAAATCTTAAAACTAGTGTAAATAATATTCGTTATAAATTTTTACCGAATCTTTCGCGTCGAGTCATCGGACAGTTTGACTGAGTTGACCGGCTGACTTTGACCGAATCAACTGAGTTGACTCGGGTTGACCGAGTTGACCCGGCTGTCCCGTTTGGCTGATTTGACCCGAACCGTCTGACGTGACCCGAACCGTCTGACCCGAAACCGAACCCGCTGACCAGTTGACTTTGTTGGCTGAATCAAACATAACCCGAATCTCGATCCCGAACCTGAACCGAAGCTCGAACCAAGCTTGACCCGAATCTGATGTGTATCCTCATCTTTATTAGTCTCAGCCATCATTCAACATCGTAAAGCTGTCTGGGAGAAACAAACCGCCGCCACCATCATCATCTTCTCCGGGGCTGAACATCGCCGGCGAGACACCACCGATCACCGTCGTTGCTTCCACGGCCGCCGCCGTGAGCCTCCGCCGCGCCACTGTAACAGTGGTGGCCGACCTTCCCCTTACTTCCCGATTTCTCTCTCTCACGTTCCAAGTTATAAGTTGGGAGGTCTAGTGTGTAGATGACTAAAGTTTTGCAGGGATCAACATTTGAAAGTAGGATGATGGTGATGGGGTTCGGTTATAAGGGGTAGAACTCAGGGGAGGATCATGGTTAGAAGGTGGTGTAAAATCTAGTGGAAGTTGGTGACCTCAATTTTTGCAAATGGAAATTTCAGAGATGTGAAGCCATATAGGAGAAGTTAAGGGTCCTTCATAGTATTTTATTTAATTCAAAAGCCCATGCCTTGTAAATCTCTATATACACAGAGCAAGTACACCCAACAACTTTGGCACAAAGGTATTTAAATTAGACTAAAAGGTATGGTTTGGCCCATCCCCACGGGGATGAGCCTCCACGTAGGCGTCACGTAGGCGGCTTGTGGGGGATGGGCCTCCTTCATAATTGAGGGGGATGGAGGATGGGGCTACCCCACCTCATTATTTTATAATTTTCTAAGTTTTACTTTATTAACTTAATAAAAACTTTATAAAAATTAACAAATACAACATAAATAAATTCATTTCATAACATAAAAAAAAAATTACATTTCCTAAAAAAAAAATACATTTTCGAAAAATAAAAAAAAAATATTACATTTCCTAAAAAAAAAACTAAACTACTCGTCTTCGTCTTCGTCTTCGGCACCGTCCGCTACGTTAACGTTGTTCCAAATATGTTCTACCAAATCCTGTTGAAGGTTTATATGCGTGAAGTCGTTGGTTAGCGCGAACGAGTTTAAATCCTGTTGCGTCGGATCTACCGGGACAGTATTCCCGTAAGATGCATTCTCATCATACTCACAAATCGCCCGACCTTCGTCTTCAATAATCATGTTATGGAGCAAAATGCAAGCGTACATAATCAGGCGCAACCGCTTCGGTGTGAACGCACGTGCCGGTTGTTCAAGGACGGCCCATTTTTTCTTAAAACACCAAAACAACGTTCGATGTCTTTTCTTGCACCTTCTTGACGCTTGGCGAATTTTTTCCTTTTTTCGTCCTCAGGATATGAAATAGTCTTGACAATTGTAAACCAAGACGGATATATTCCGTCAGCAAGATAATACCCGCGTCTATACTCAACCCCTGATACTGTAAAACGGGTGTCCGGTCCGATTCCATTAACGACATCACTAAAGATTGTCGATTGGTACAGCACGTTGAGGTCGTTGAGTGAACCAGGGAGCCCAAAGAAAGAATGCCAGATCCACAAATCTTGTGACGCCACGGCCTCAAGTATTAAGGTTGGATAGCCGTGATCACCTCGCGTGTATTGGCCTCGCCACCCAGTCGGGCAGTTATGCCACGCCCAATGCATACAATCAATGCTACCAAGCATTCCCGGAAACCCGTGCCTTGCTTCATGAGCTTGGTACAACTGTTGAACATCATACGCGTTTGGTTGCCGCAAATATTTTTTGCTATACAGTTTCACCACATTATGGCAAAACCGATACAAACATTCCCGCGCGGTTCTTGCCGACATCTGTAAGTACTCGTCCAACGCGTCGGCCACTGTCCCGTACGCCAGTTGGCGAATGGCCGCAGTAAACTTTTGTAACGTGGTGAACCCTTCATAATTACGAGCATCGGGTCGTTGAGTGAAAAACGGGTCTAGCCCCGCCAAATCATCAGCAATCCGTGTGAATAAACGGCGACTCATTCGGAACCTTCGTTTGAAAGTGCCGGCGTTGTAAAGGGGTGCATCCGAAAAATAATCGTTAACCAATTTCTCGTGCGCTCCTTTGCGGTCTCTGTTAACCTGTATTCGTCTGGTAATAACGTTTTCAGACGAGTCCTCTTCCTCTTCCTCTTCCAAAAGAATCTGCGCCGCCTTTACCACAACGTTTGCGAAAAACATCTCCTCTTCATCCGAAGAAGAGCCGGACCACCAAGGATTAGATGCCATTGTGGATGAAGAGATATTTTTTTATAAAAGATTGGTATAAAAATGGGAGTGTTTTTTTATAAAAATGGATGAGAATGAGAGAAGAATGGGTGAAATATTGAAGAAATGGTATAGAGAATGGGTATATATTTAAATTGAAAAAGGTTTTTTTTTTTTTTTTTTTTTTATTAAACTAGCCGTTATTAACGGCTATATGCTTCAAAGGTGGCACGTCGAGCCCGGCGAGCCCGGCTTGGGTTTGCTGGTGAGGACGGGTGGGATGGAGGGGGGCGGTGTGGGGGACCGGCGCCGGTCCTAGCCAGGCCTCAGCCGGCCCCCACTCCTTCTAGTCTTAGAAAGTTGAACAAGTAGGAATGGGTGTGGACCCATGCTTTCGGCACACTCACATGGTGTTTATGGGTTGTCAGACTAAGGGTATGGTGAGGCCCATCCCCCCACGAGGATGGGCCGCCACGTAGGCGCCACATCACCGGCTCGTGGGGGATAGACCTTCTACATATTTGAGGGGATGGAGGATGAGGCTACCCCACCTCATTATTTTATAATTTTCTAAGTTTTTATTTATTAACTTAAAAAAAACTTTATAAAAATTAAAAAATACAACATAAAACAACATAAATAAATTCATTTCATAACATAAAAAAAAATTACATTTCCTAAAAAAAAACATTTCCGAAAAATAAAAAAAAAATTACATTTCCTAAAAATAAAAAATTACACTACTCGTCTTCGTCTTCGTCACCGTCCCCGAAGTTTACGTTGTTCCATTGTAACACCCGACTCTTTTGTACTTTCCCTTTATAGAAAGTTTTGTTCGTATTTCTATTTTTGGAAACTTTGTATTCTTGTAATCGTTCTTTCCTTGTAAACCGTTGTAAAACCCGAGACTTGGATCATGAATGAAACTCGCATTTTGTTAATTACATGTTACACATACTTCATACATGCTCAAACATTCAATTTCGTGGAACAAATGATACTTATTCACAATTCTTGGAAACTATGTGCCAAAATTGTAAATACGTGAAACTTATGCAAGATACGTACTTTGAACATAAACGACACTTGATTATGATACTTTACACTTAATTATACTTGGTTTATACTTTTCGTGCTTGAACTTACCTTAAAATATGCTTATATGACAAGAATGGCCCTTGAAAGTTCTTAAATCATCAATTAAACAACTTCAGGGACTAAAATGTCATTTTTGAAAGTTCATATCTGATAAGCCAGCCCCCGGGCGGCCCGCTTTGACTTAAGGGATACCTAATGCGGGCCGCATTAGACCCCTGTTACGCGAAAACGTAATCTGCTTCAATCAGACGCGTTTTGGCACGAATCCCACACTCATTCTACTCCCCAATCACCTTCCTTCCACCTCTAAACACCTCCAATCACCACCAAACTTCACCATTATAAATACAACCCTCCTTCACACCATTTTACACTTTCACAACACTCAAAACTCTCCAAAATACTCTCTAGTTCTTGCAAGAATCTGCATTTTCGGGTAAACACATACCCTTGCACTAAAGTGAGCATATCTTGCTCATTTCTTAACCAAATCACTTGATTCTTCTTCCTACTTGTTTGGATAATCATAGGGTATGATTCCTTGACTTCTCCATGGAGAAATCAGACCCGGAAATCCCCTGAAATCATCCACAAACTTTCTGTTTTGGTTTATGTTCTTCAAAGTCTACTTAAACTCATACAACTTGTGTCAAACACATCTCATACCTATGTCCCAATGCTTACAACCTCTCCCATGGTTGGTTAGGCTTAAAAACAAGGTTGAGACACTATAAATCAGAGGTTAAAACCTCAAATAATTCTGTTTTGTTTAGGGTATTTAACCCACAAACCATGTTCAAGCTTGTGCTTTGATGTAGAGTGATTATGGAGCAACTTGGGTTGTTCCAACATAAAATCCTCACATGGTTTGATGATTTCTCTTAGAATAGCTTGATATATTATTGTACATACCTTAGTTCTTGACCCTCCTTGGTTGTTTTTACATCAAGTGTAGTGGTGAACATACAAGGGGTTCCTAAATGGAAGCTTGTCCTTCCTACCCCGTACATGACTTATATGATAAACTTGAGGTACCTAAATGGGGATTTAATCCTCTACCTCCTACTTGAATCATTGGACCTAATAATATACTTACCCTATATACGTATATACACTCATTCGAACCTTTAATGTTAAACTCGTGTTTATATGTTAAAGTAAGTAGAATATCATCTAAAGACCTAGAACACCAAGTATGATTCTAATGGGCGTACTACCCATGAAAAAATTTTAACCCTAGTGGTTACATAGTGTCATACAAGGGTTACTAAGTTAAAAAGATGATTATTTTCCGTAGCATACTTTATTTTACCTTGTGATATGTTAAAACTCCGAATCTTCCGTTAAACGCCAAACTCATACACTTTGTTCCTTTGTGTAGAAGGACAAGGTGCTCCAACTTAGCTAATCCAACCACCAACACACTCTCGGATTCTCAAGTTCAAGACTTGCAAAACCGTGAGTATACTCGTATTTTCCCCTTTTTACCTTTACCACTTTTGGGGTGTAACATGTTTATTTATCACAAACTTGCACATGAACATTTTGCTTAAACACATGAACATTTCTACTAATATGCTTGTATATGTGATTGCTTGATACATAAATTTGGGTGAGACTTATGTGTAGAACTTATCATTAACTTCGTACGAGCCAAACCTTGACATATGTAGCGCTATAGAATTAACGACCCGCCCGAAACTTGGGGTAATGTCACGAGCATATTGCGTTTTCTTGGTTTGATATGTTAGACACATGCCATATTTAGTGGATATCTTGGATCACATGCTTATTATGAGGAATTGTTCAAAACTTATCTTTTGCTATGTATGTACCAAACTTGTATACTCGCCATTGCTTTTGCATTGAATTGTATTTTTAAACATGTTACAGGTTGATGACGATGATATGAAAAGAAGTAGCGTGATGCCTAGATACACATTTAGACGTTAGGTTTAATATGCTGTATCAATTTTGATTATGTTGCTAGTATTTCTTTTGAACTTGTTGTTATTTGAGATTATGTAATGTTGAAAATTTGAAGTTATGGAATGAAATGGGAATTATTTAAATATTGTCACAAATAGCGTTATGATGTCTCTAGCAATCTTCACACTTCGTCTCATCCCGATGTTTCCGCCATTGGTTGGGGTGTGACAGATTGGTATCAGAGCCATAACTATAGGGAATTAGGAAAATTGCCATGCTTTTGCCCTAGTCTATAGTTTTAGGAACTTTGTCTCTTATTTGTTGTTTAAAACTTATGCATTCTACCTTTCATGCTTCCTAGCTACACTTCTTGTTGTTAAATTTACATGCCTTTCCTAAGGTTAACACAAACACACTTTTGATTATTTGTATACTCTTGTAACACAAGCGAGACGACTTTACCAAAATAGGCGTGAAACCCACAATTTGGTAAACAACTCTCATCCTACCTTGATCTATTTTTGCACGAAATTTCACCATTAAGCTAGGAGTGAAATCCACAACTTAATGGTAATTTCCTTTTCAACTCTAGTGGACCCTTGTCAAAGTGTCGAAATTTTATTTTGACCCGACAAGTACCAACCACATTTAGGGTACGAAATCTTCAAGTTAGGGGTGAAACCCGCACCTTGTCGATTAAGTCCCACTCCTCGATTTTCGATCTCGCCAAAGTCCCGATTGTTTGATCGATTAGAGACGTGTAGTAACTGGAAGGGTAAGATACCGTTAATCGCTTCTCGACGAGAGTATCTTACCTATAGGCCAAAGCACGCTTCTCTAATTCGAAAGGACCTTCGACCCACTTTGGAATAGTCGACGTTTCTCTACCCGAAACAATCCAATGTTTTATTGAGCCTCTCTTTTATGTATCTCAATTTATATGTGATTTTATACTTGAGCATTCTTCATTTCAAACTTTTTTTTTAACTCGTTTTGCACGTCATCGCAACCAAGAACAATAATAATCCTCGTGAACAAACTAAATTTACATCTTTTACGCAAATCATACGTGTTATGCTTGTTGAATACATGTTGGAAAACTTATGCTTTATGTGAACTTACATGATACATGAACAATTACATGCTTTTACATGCAAAAACCTTACTTTTAATTCATGATCGAAGTCTCATCCTTTCCTTCTCTTTCAATCTTCTAGATGTCGACTAGCGTTTCCAAGAAAAGCAAGTCAAAGAAGGGTTCGACCTCCAAAACCATGTCACAAAAGGATTGCATGAGATTCATGGCCAAACAATTTGCTAAGGTCCTACCCGATGTTGTTAGCAAGATTCAAACAAACACCGATTCACCACATGGTTCTGTCGACTCGAAGGCAGACAAACCCAAGTCAACCTTCCAGTTTAAGCAATTCATGGCTTGCAAACCCCTAGAGTTTACTGGCAAGAATGGCGCTACCGCCATGATGAACTGGTTCGATGCAATTGAGCTTACCTTCTTACAAAGTGGTTGCCCTGATGAGCTAAGAACCCTGAATGCAACCGGGGTGTTTCGCGAAAAGGCACTCGAGTGGTGGACGACTGAACGCAACAAGAGGGGAAACGAGGTTGCTCACGCTATGCCTTGGAATGATCTCAAACAACTCATGAAAGACCATTTCTGTCCTCCCCATGAACTCCAGAAATTGGAGAACGAATTTTGGATCCTTGCTCAGAAGGGGAGCGATATGGATGGCCTGATCACGCGCTTTAAGCAGCTTAGTGTCCTTTGTCCTGGACAAGTTGAGACCGTTCCCAAGTCCATAGCCAAATTCACCCGTTGCGTTGCACCTTCCATAACGAACCACCTTGCCTCTGCCAACCCCCAAACCCTTGAAGACGCCTTTCGTATAGCCACCGAACTTAACAACAACTGTGTTCTTCATGGAACCTTTGACAAGGTTTCAACGAAGAGTGCACGCCAAGCTACCATAGACACTACTACCGATGAACCAGTATCTTCCCAATCATTCAGGAGAAACCAAGGCAGGAAGCGGAAGGCTTCTAGCCAAAATTGTGCGGTTGTCACTCCGCCAAACCCACAACCCCTACAAACCGTACCCGCTAATGCCAACGGGGAAGCCCCACACAAGGGTTATGTTGGGACGCTACCTAAGTGTGGAAAATGCCAATATCATCACCTTCCAAACACTCAATGTCGAAAGTGCGACAAGTGTGGCCGAAATGGGCATACAGCGCCATACTGCCGCATGACATCAGATCAAGTCGCTCCTGTGCGAGCATGCTTCATTTGTGGCGATACCAAACATATGGCCAACGTCTGCCCTCAACGTTACCAATCGCAACAGCCTCGACAGCAACAACCGCAACAACAACCTCAACCACCACAACAGCAGCAACAACAAGCTTTGCCACCCGCTCGAGGTCGAGCTTTTCTTCTCACTACTGCTCAGGCTCAGAATGCAAACGACGTCATTACTGGTACGTTTCTTGTTAACCATGTTTATGCTTCATGCCTATTTGATACCGGTGCCGATAAAAGTTTTGTGTCGTTAGAATTCGAGTCTTTGCTCAAGTGTAAACGCTCTAAGTTACCACAATCTTTCGCCGTCGAAGTCGCTAATGGCAAAACCGTCGCTGTTGATTCCGTCCTCTCCAATTGTTCTTTGATCCTTAACGATCATACGTTTTCAATCGATCTCATACCTATGCAAATGGGTAGTTTCGACGTCATAGTAGGCATGGACTGGCTTAGGCGAGTTCGTGCTGAAGTTGTCTGTTCGGAGAAGTTCGTTCGCTTACCTCTTCCAAACGGTGACTCTCTACACGTCTATGGTGAAAAGCCTTCTCAAGGCCTTAAGCTTATGTCGTGTACCAAGGCAAACAAATGGTTACGCAAGGGTACCTTCGCCTTTCTCGCCCACATTGTGGAAAAGAGGGACAAAGGCCCAAGCATAAGCGACGTTCCCGTTGTACGTGACTTCCCCGATGTTTTTCCCGATGACCTTCCTGGTTCGCCTCCTGCTCGTCCTGTCGACTTTCGAATCGATTTGGTGCCTGGCGCAACGCCTGTCGCTAAATCTCCTTATCGTTTAGCACCCTCTGAGATGCAAGAGCTCTCAAGTCAACTTCAAGAGCTTCTTGATAAAGGCTTTATACGCCCTAGTACTTCTCCTTGGGGCGCTCCCGTTCTGTTCGTCAAAAAGAAAGATGGGTCATTCCGAATGTGCATTGACTATCGTGAGCTCAACAAGCTTACCATCAAAAACCGATACCCTCTTCCACGTATCGACGACCTCTTCGACCAGTTGCAAGGCGCAACCTGCTTTTCAAAAATCGATCTTCGTTCTGGGTATCACCAACTTCGAGTCCTCGAAGAAGATGTGCCTAAAACCGCCTTCCGTACCCGTTATGGTCACTACGAATTCGTGGTCATGCCCTTTGGTTTGACCAACGCGCCTGCGGTGTTCATGGACTTGATGAACCGCGTGTGCAAAGCGTATTTGGACCGTTTCGTGATCGTTTTCATTGACGATATTCTCATCTATTCCAAGACACAAGAAGAGCATAAACAACACTTGCGTCTTATTCTCGAACTTCTTCGTACTGAACGTCTGTACGCCAAATTCTCCAAATGCGAATTCTGGCTAAAAGAGGTTCAATTCCTTGGTCATACTGTCAACGAACTCGGTATACACGTCGACCCCGCTAAAATCGAAGCTGTGAAAAATTGGGTTACACCTACATCTCCATCTGAAATTCGTTCGTTTCTTGGTCTTGCTGGTTACTATCGTCGCTTCATCTCCAACTTTTCGAAAATCGCCGTTCCCTTGACCTCCTTGACTCAAAAAGGGGAACCTTTTGTTTGGGGTTCCAAACAAGAGGAGTCTTTTCAAACGCTCAAGGACATGCTTTGCAACGCTCCTATCCTCACACTTCCTGATGGGAACGACGACTTTGTCGTGTATTGCGATGCCTCCCGCCTCGGTCTAGGTTGTGTGCTTATGCAACGAGACAAAGTCATCGCTTACGCGTCAAGACAACACAAAATACATGAGAAGAACTACACTACTCACGACCTTGAACTTGGCGCAGTGGTCTTTGCGTTGAAGATTTGGCGACACTACCTTTATGGTACTAAGTGTGTGGTCTTCACCGACCATAGGAGCCTACAACACATCTTCGATCAAAAAGAACTGAACATGCGTCAACGCCGTTGGGTAGAATTGTTAAACGACTACGATTGTGAAATCAAATACCATCCAGGCAAGGCGAACGTAGTAGCCGACGCCCTTAGTCGTAAAACTCATGTAATGGGTATTCGCTGTCATCAAATGGTTAACGATCTTCAATGCCGCATACGTAAAGCTCAATATGCCTCCATTAACGAAGGAAACTTCGCGGCAGAGGTACATGGCGCTAAGGAACATGAACTCGTGTCTAAATCCGATGGTATCTTATACTATCTCAATCGTGTCTGGATCCCAAATCGCGACAACCTTCGAGACTTTCTCATGAATGAGGCACACAAAACAAGGTATTCTGTTCACCCTGGAGCCGACAAGATGTACCACGATATGCGTACATCATATTGGTGGCCTGGGATGAAGAGAGACATCGCCTCATACGTCGCAAAATGCCTCACGTGCTCAAGGGTAAAAGCTGAACATCAACGTCCCTCTGGCTTACTTGAACAGCCAATAATTCCTATGTGGAAGTGGGAAAACATTGCCATGGATTTTATCACCAAACTCCCCCGCACTTCTTCTGGTTACGATAGTATTTGGGTGATCATAGATCGATTGACCAAATCTGCCCACTTTCTTCCCATTCGTGAAGATTACAAGGTCGAGAAATTGGCCCGAATCTACACGGATGAAATCATTTGTCGTCACGGTACTCCCTTAGACATCATTTCCGACCGTGATGCTCGTTTTACGTCTCGTCTTTGGCAAACCTTTCAATCTGCTATGGGTACTGCTCTTAACCTTAGCACCGCTTTCCATCCTCAAACAGACGGTCAAACCGAGCGTACTATCCAAACCTTAGAGGATATGCTTCGTTCGTGCGTATTAGATTTTGGTGGTAACTGGGATAGACACTTGCCCTTGGTCGAATTCTCGTACAATAACAGTTATCACTCGTGTATTAAAATGGCACCTTTCGAAGCATTGTATGGTCGCAAGTGCCGTTCGCCTAGTGGTTGGCATGAGGTTGGTGACTCTCAACTCTCTGGTCCCGAGCTTATACAAGAAGCAACGGACAAGATTTTACAGGTTCGAGACAACTTACTAAAAGCCAGGGAACGACAAAAGGTTTACGCTGACAAAGATCGCAAACACATGGAATTCGAGGCAGGAGACTTAGTACTTCTCAAGGTATCCCCTTGGAGAGGCGTAGTTCGATTTGGTAGGAGGGGAAAGCTCGCACCACGCTATGTGGGACCTTTCAAGGTTCTTGAAAGGATTGGTACGGTTGCGTATAAACTGGATCTGCCTGAGGAGCTCAACAATGTACATCCTGTCTTCCATGTTTCCAATCTAAAGAAGTGTCACGCTGAGGAAAGACTTCAAGTTCCCCTCGAAGACCTCCAGATAAACGACACTTTGCATTTTGTGGAGAAACCCGTCGAAGTCGTGGATCAAAAGGTCAAGTTATTGAGGCGCAGCAAAATTCCTATCGTCAAGATTCGATGGGAAGGTAAACGTGGCGCCGAATACACTTGGGAACTCAAGAGTCACATGAAGGAAAAGTATCCACACCTGTTTCCTAAGTCTTCTTCAATTTCGGGACGAAATTCCCAAAAGGAGGGGAGACTGTAACACCCGACTCTTTTGTACTTTCCCTTTATAGAAAGTTTTGTTCGTATTTCTATTTTTGGAAACTTTGTATTCTTGTAATCGTTCTTTCCTTGTAAACCGTTGTAAAACCCGAGACTTGGATCATGAATGAAACTCGCATTTTGTTAATTACATGTTACACATACTTCATACATGCTCAAACATTCAATTTCGTGGAACAAATGATACTTATTCACAATTCTTGGAAACTATGTGCCAAAATTGTAAATACGTGAAACTTATGCAAGATACGTACTTTGAACATAAACGACACTTGATTATGATACTTTACACTTAATTATACTTGGTTTATACTTCTCGTTCTTGAACTTACCTTAAAATATGCTTATATGACAAGAATGGCCCTTGAAAGTTCTTAAATCATCAATTAAACAACTTCAGGGACTAAAATGTCATTTTTGAAAGTTCATATCTGATAAGCCAGCCCCCGGGCGGCCCGCTTTGACTTAAGGGATACCTAATGCGGGCCGCATTAGACCCCTGTTACGCGAAAACGTAATCTGCTTCAATCAGACGCGTTTTGGCACGAATCCCACACTCATTCTACTCCCCAATCACCTTCCTTCCACCTCTAAACACCTCCAATCACCACCAAACTTCACCATTATAAATACAACCCTCCTTCACACCATTTTACACTTTCACAACACTCAAAACTCTCCAAAATACTCTCTAGTTCTTGCAAGAATCTGCATTTTCGGGTAAACACATACCCTTGCACTAAAGTGAGCATATCTTGCTCATTTCTTAACCAAATCACTTGATTCTTCTTCCTACTTGTTTGGATAATCATAGGGTATGATTCCTTGACTTCTCCATGGAGAAATCAGACCCGGAAATCCCCTGAAATCATCCACAAACTTTCTGTTTTGGTTTATGTTCTTCAAAGTCTACTTAAACTCATACAACTTGTGTCAAACACATCTCATACCTATGTCCCAATGCTTACAACCTCTCCCATGGTTGGTTAGGCTTAAAAACAAGGTTGAGACACTATAAATCAGAGGTTAAAACCTCAAATAATTCTGTTTTGTTTAGGGTATTTAACCCACAAACCATGTTCAAGCTTGTGCTTTGATGTAGAGTGATTATGGAGCAACTTGGGTTGTTCCAACATAAAATCCTCACATGGTTTGATGATTTCTCTTAGAATAGCTTGATATATTATTGTACATACCTTAGTTCTTGACCCTCCTTGGTTGTTTTTACATCAAGTGTAGTGGTGAACATACAAGGGGTTCCTAAATGGAAGCTTGTCCTTCCTACCCCGTACATGACTTATATGATAAACTTGAGGTACCTAAATGGGGATTTAATCCTCTACCTCCTACTTGAATCATTGGACCTAATAATATACTTACCCTATATACGTATATACACTCATTCGAACCTTTAATGTTAAACTCGTGTTTATATGTTAAAGTAAGTAGAATATCATCTAAAGACCTAGAACACCAAGTATGATTCTAATGGGCGTACTACCCATGAAAACATTTTAACCCTAGTGGTTACATAGTGTCATACAAGGGTTACTAAGTTAAAAAGATGATTATTTTCCGTAGCATACTTTATTTTACCTTGTGATATGTTAAAACTCCGAATCTTCCGTTAAACGCCAAACTCATACACTTTGTTCCTTTGTGTAGAGGAAAAGGTGCTCCAACTTAGCTAATCCAACCACCAACACACTCTCGGATTCTCAAGTTCAAGACTTGCAAAACCGTGAGTATACTCGTATTTTCCCCTTTTTACCTTTACCACTTTTGGGGTGTAACATGTTTATTTATCACAAACTTGCACATGAACATTTTGCTTAAACACATGAACATTTCTACTAATATGCTTGTATATGTGATTGCTTGATACATAAATTTGGGTGAGACTTATGTGTAGAACTTATCATTAACTTCGTACGAGCCAAACCTTGACATATGTAGCGCTATAGGATTAACGACCCGCCCGAAACTTGGGGTAATGTCACGAGCATATTGCGTTTTCTTGGTTTGATATGTTAGACACATGCCATATTTAGTGGATATCTTGGATCACATGCTTATTATGAGGAATTGTTCAAAACTTATCTTTTGCTATGTATGTACCAAACTTGTATACTCGCCATTGCTTTTGCATTGAATTGTATTTTTAAACATGTTACAGGTTGATGACGATGATATGAAAAGAAGTAGCGTGATGCCTAGATACACATTTAGACGTTAGGTTTAATATGTTGTATCAATTTTGATTATGTTGCTAGTATTTCTTTTGAACTTGTTGTTATTTGAGATTATGTAATGTTGAAAATTTGAAGTTATGGAATGAAATGGGAATTATTTAAATATTGTCACAAATAGCGTTATGATGTCTCTAGCAATCTTCACACTTCGTCTCATCCCGATGTTTCCGCCATTGGTTGGGGTGTGACATCCATATATGTTCCACCAAATCCTGTTGAAGGTTTGCATGCGTGAAGTCGTTGGTTAGCGCGAAGGAGTTTAAATCCTGTTGCTTCGGATCTACCGGGACAGTATTCCCGTAAGATGCATTCTCGTCATACTCACAAATCGCCCGACCTTCGTCTTCAATAATCATGTTATGGAGCAAAATGCAAGCGTACATACAAAGGCGCAACCTCTTCGGTGTGAACGCACGTGCCGGTTGTTCAAGGACGGCCCATTTTTTTTTGTAAAACACCAAAACAACGTTCGATGTCTTTTCTTGCAGCTTCTTGACGCTTGGCGAATTTTTTTCTTTTTTCGTCCTCGGGAAATGAAATAGTCTTGACAATTGTAGACCAAGACGGATATATTCCGTCAGCAAGATAATACCCGCGTCTATACTCAACCCCTGAAACTGTAAAACGGGTGTCCGGACCGATTCCATTAACGACATCGCTAAAGATCGTCGATTGGTATAGCACGTTGAGGTCGTTGAGTGAACCAGGGAGCCCAAAGAAAGAATGCCAGATCCACAAATCTTGTGACGCCACGGCCTCAAGTATTAAGGTTGGATAGCCGTGATCACCTCGCGTGTATTGGCCTCGCCACGAAGTCAGGCAGTTATGCCACGCCCAATGCATACAATCAATGCTACCAAGCATTCCTGGAAACCCGTGCCATGCTTCATGAGCTTGGTACAACTGTTGAACATCATACGCGTTTGGTTTCCGCAAATATTTTTTGCTATACAGTTTCACCACATTATGGCAAAACCGATACAAACATTCCCGCGCAGTTCTTGCCGACATCTGTAAGTACTCGTCCAAAGCGTCGGCCATTGTCCCGTACGCCAGTTGGCGAATGGCCGCAGTACACTTTTGTAACGTGGTGAACCCTTCATAATTCCGAGCATCGGGTCGTTGAGTGAAAAACGGGTCTAGCCCCGCCAAATCATCAGCAATCCGTGTGAATAAACGGCGACTCATTCGGAACCTTCGTTTGAAAGTGTCGGCGTTTTAAAGGGGTGCATCCGAAAAATAATCGTTAACCAATTTCTCGTGCGCTCCTTCGCGGTCTCTATTAACCCGTATTCGTCTGGTAATAACGTTTTCAGACGAGTCATCTTCCTCTTCCAAAAGAATCTGCGCCGCCTGAACGACAGCGTTTGCGAAAAACATCTCCTCTTCGTCCGAAGAAGACGAGGACCACCAAGGATTAGATGTCATTGGTATAAAAAATGGGAGTGTTTTTTAAAAAAATGGATGAGAATGGGAGAAGAATGGGGAGAAATGGATGAGAATGGTATAAAAAATGGATGAATGTGGTATATATTTAAAGTGAAAAAGTAATTTTTTTTATTTAAAAAATAGCCGTTAAATAATGGCTAGAATTTGAAAAGGCCCGTCGAGTTCGAGCGTGGGTCGCCGGGTAGGACGGAAACGGACGAGGGGGGCGGTGTGGGGGACCGGCGCCGGGCCTCGTTGGGCCTAAGCCGGCCCCCATACCGCTTAGTCTCATAGCATCCCATACTTTTAAATTATTATGACATGGTGTTTATGGGCTGTCAACATAATTGAATGTCTAAAGTTCCAACTCCGTGCCCACTGAGAAAGGAGGAGAACTAGGGAATGATTTTGTTAATTGTTTTATTTTTATTTTTGTACTGCATGCTCTAGAAGATGAAAATCATAATAATTGTGTCTTGTGACCATTCTGGTTTATTTGTAAGGGAAAAAATCAAATAGGAAGTTTATTTTGGCTAGGAAGTCTAGGAAGCAATATGATTAGAACATGTGGCAACATTTAAAATAAAGAAAAGGGGTATTTTAGTCAATCCAACCCTTTTCTTCCTCCTTTTCAAAACCCAGTAACTTCAAAACCCACTATTTTCAAAACCCACCATCTTCAACCATTTCTTCACTTTCTATCTCAATAATCACTACATTATATTGCGATTTTCATCACCAATCAATGATTCAAACATCCGATCAACGTGTTCTTCAGCTTTTTTGAAGAAAACCCAGTTTAATTTCATACAAAATCTCGTTTTTTCCGGTGATTTTGAAGATAATCACTCGATCCGTTCGATTCGAGCGCTAATAAGTGTTTCAATCATTCAAAAATCGTCAATTGTTGAAGAAATCACTTCGATCCATGTAAGAAATTCTTTAATTTCATTTTTACGATATGGGTTTTTGATTTAGTCATTGCGTTTTACGATCTTGGAGGGGATCCGGGGGCAGCGCCCCTGGTAGCGGGGTCCAAGGGGCAGAGCCCCTGGCTGGGGTTGTTTTCTGATTAAATTGCTGTAATAAAAATGCATCAGAAAAATTAATTTTCTGTAAATTGCCTCTGGAAACTGCATTGGTCCGGACAGTTCACAGCACAGACAATTCACTTTCTTTGGTGTTTTCTGGCAATTGCTTTTTAGAAAAACACATTCTTGAAGTGTTTTTGGTGCATTGCGTTTTAGGTAAAACACTTTTTTGGTGCATTGCGTTTTAGGTAAAACACTTTCTTTTGTCTTTTAGGCAATTGCGTTTTAGAATGAGTCATTTTTAAGTGTTTTCTGGCCATTGCGTTTTACAAATAAGACATTTCTTTGTGTTTTTTGTGCATTGCGTTTTAGGTAAAACACTTTTTTATGTGTTTTCAGTCCATTGCGTTTTAGAAAACAGACATTTTAAGTGTTTTCTGGCCATTGCGTTTTACAAATAAGACATTTCTTTGTGTTTTCTGGCCATTGCGTTTTACAAATAAGTCATTTATTTGTGTTTTTGGTGCATTGCGTTTTAGAAAAATGTCATTTTTTAGGTTTTTTTTTCATTGCGTTTTACGTAACAGGGAGTTTTTCTATTGCGTTTTACGCAACTGGGTTTTAAATTTTTTTTTAAATATAGCAATAGTATACTCGTTTTAAAGATAAAAAACGCTCATTTTTTTGGTGCAATTTTTATAAAAAAATAATGTCGTATGAAAGAGTTATTAACATTTAAAAATTGGGGGGGAATTGGAGGAGAGAGAAACTATTGGCTTTGATTGACTAGAATGTCCCTAAACAAACTAACGCGCCTCTTTTTTTCTTTTCAATTTCCCTGATTTAATCTTAGACGTTGATTAACTAAATGAATGGTCAAGATCACTTCCTACCTTCCTAGCCAAATTAACTTCCTATTGTATCTCCACCCATATTTGTAAACATGTTGTTTAGCCTTTTATAACGAGATAATATGGGAACACGTATTAAATTATATACATACTTATATAAATCTGTTACACTACGTAGTCAAGTTATAATAAAACAATAAAAATCTAAACTAATATATATTGTAACTAGGTTAGAACCCCGTGTATTACACGGGTTTACTAAATATAATTTTATATACTAAATAATAAAAATAATATATCCTTAAAAAACTCGTGTATTGTATGGATTTAATAAATGTAATTTATATACCCAATAATAAAAAAAAGTTATATCTTTAAAAATCTTGTGTAATACATGGGTTAAATAAATGTAATTTTGTATAGTAAATAATAAAAAAAACGTTATTTTTTAAAATCCTATGTATTACACGGGTTGAATAAACCTAATTTTATGTACCAAATAAGAAAAAAAAAAGTTGTATCATAAAAAAAACTAATGATAACATATTAATACAAAGTTTGGTTTTCGTGATAATAAGAAAAAGTTATAGCATAAAAAAATAAACGATTTCGTTATAGGGAAGCATTCTGTAAATGACTAATGAAAAAAACTTAGTTATATGAAAAATATATCTATCTATAAAGACACCAAGTACCTATACTTAATATGTTTAAGTTTTTTAAAAGATATGGGAACTTATGAATGCACTATACGTATCTGTAAACACAAAAAGTAACATTCGCCATTGAAAAAATTAATAAAGAGAGTGAATCAACATAATAACATGGATAGATTAGGATCTATTTGGTGTAATTTAGAAGTAAAATTATTATAACATTCGCACTTTAGTAATTAATAAAGAGTAAGTAAATCAACATAATATACGGTAGAATAAATTAAACAAAAGGAAGGATATTAAAATTAGAAATAAAAAAAATTGAGAGTTGATTTTATTGACCACATTGACACAATTCATTTCAAATGAAGATTTCTTCAAATAAAGTGTCGATCCAATCGCTTCTCAGTTGAATCCTTTATCCTAATATTGAATAAATAGTTCAAAACCCAACACCAATGTTAGATAAAATTTGAATGGAAGATTTAAAAATTTTAATGGATTAAATTATCTTTAAATCATTATGCAACAAACAACCATGAATTATTCAAATATTGAACAAAAGATATTATCACAATTAAATAATATTTATAAAAAACTCAAATTTTGATATCCTCGTTGATTGACACGTGTCCTCAAAGAGGTTTCTTTTATTATATGTATAGATATAGGAATACACAACATAACTCTCATCGTTTACATATGTTCACAATTATATTATCATATAATTTTATTGAGGTTTATGATATCTTGAAAGGATTTTTCAAGATTTTATAGAGATCTTGTGTACCCATCTTTAGAAAAAAAAAAAATCCTTTATAGAGATTTTGTTTAGATTTGTAAGATTTTATAAGATCTTGTAAGATCTTGTACATATTTTGTAAGAAAAACCGCTAATATATTATGTGCAGGTTTGGGCTTGTGGGTTTTGGACTTGGGCTCAGGGACCACAAATCCATCTCATGTGTAAGTGGCCCGTAATTCCTACGAGACATGTTTTTTTTAAATCTGAAATCATCGTAGCTTATTAAAATAATATTTCAGAGTCAAAATCGTGTAAAAATAATGTCAGTATCCGTCGTAGTCGCGTTCGTGCGTTGATAACGGTAATAATCGCGAAAAATTACATCGTTGCCGTCTTTAATCCGTTTTTCGAGCCGGTTCCAACTACGGTTGCTAAAATTTAATTGCGAAGCTGTAAAAATTTAATATTTGTCGGCGTTGTCAGTATCTTGTACGGTATCAGTTCGTTGCCGTTTAACGTTTAACAGGTTTCTCCGTAAACCACCGTTCGCGCACTGTAAAGTCGGATAGACGTTCCTAGGCACTCCAAAGGCCTAATTAAGTTAATTTGCGTCGTAAACACTATTCATTATCACGTTAATCACCTGTTAATCACGTAATTAGGTGCCGTAAATCATCGGTTGTCACATAAACATGGTGCAAGGAGGTCCTTCACGAAGGCCTAATAAACGAAACCATAATCAACACTGGAGGGAGCAGCAAGTCGTGTTTCCTGTCGTCCCCTGAGGACCACAGGAAGAACGTCCAGTAATTATTACTGGCATCTTCGGTCACTACAGAACCGACTATGTGTTCATAGATCCAGGAAGCTCAATGGACATAATCTATGAACAATGTTTTAAACAACTCGATCCAGAAGATAAGGCACGACTAAAGCCAGTTGATTTTCCTCTCACTGGTTTCTGTAATGAAGCGGTTTTTCCATTAGGACAAATTGCTTTTCCCGTGACTCTCTCAGATAGTGAACATTCACGCACAGTCACGGTAAATTTCATACTCATGCTAGCAACGTCGCGTCACGATGTGCTGCTAGGAAGAAGATCACAAAGAGAGTTCAGCATGATTACTTCCATTCCACACGCTGCTTGCGGCTTTCCAACGGAAACCGGAGTAGCAATTCTATATTCTAGCAAGGAAGTCATGTACGTGGATGATGAACCACCAGCAAAGGTTTCTAAACCATCAACATCAAATGAACCAGAAAAGTGGGTTCTTAACAAAGAATATCCAGAGCAAACAATCTTATTAGGGCACGCTGTTTCACCAACAGTACGGATACAATTGAAAGAATTGCTTTCAAACAATAAAGACATATTCTCCTGGTGTCCAGCAGACATGACTGGAGTTCCACGGGATATAGTGCAACATTGTTTGAACATCCGGCCCTCAGCAGAGCTTGTCGCGCAAGGAAGACGCGGTCTTAGCGCAGAAAAGGCGGAAGCAATGAACGAGCAAGTAACAGAGTTACTCAACGCCGGGATCCTACGCGAAGTACAGTACCATACCTGGGTCGCTAACCCAGTAATGGTTCAAAAACACAATGGCGGGTGGCGAATGTGCATCGACTTCAAAGACCTAAATAAAGCTTGCCCGAAAGATTGCTATGCGCTTCCTGAAATAGACAAAAAAGTTGACTCTTTAGCATCTTTCTGCTGGAAGTGCTTTCTCGACTGTTACAAAGGCTACCATCAGGTGCAGATGAAAAAGGAAGACGAAGACAAAACGGATTTTCGTACGGACAAGGGCATTTTCTGCTATACAAAAATGCCTTTCGGTCTGCGCAATGCCGGAGCCACTTACCAGCGATTGATGGACACAGTTTTCGGGGAAGACATTGGAAAAACATTGGAGGTATACATGGATGACCTTGTCATCATGAGCCAAGAGGAGGAGACCATGCTTGCAAACATTCAGCGAACATTCGATTCTTTGCGCAGCGTCAACCTGAAACTTAACCCAACAAAGTGCTCATTTGGAATGGAAGAAGGAAAATTTTTGGGTTTTATAGTAACAAGAGACGGTTTTAAGGTTAATCCGAAAAAGGTGCAAGCCATCCAGATAATGTCATCACCGACAACAGTAAAGGAAATGCAAAGACTCGCGGGAAGATTAGCAGCCTTGAACAGATTCTTGGCAAATCACGCCGCAAAATCTTATCCGTTCATTAGTACACTGCGCAACTGCGCTAAGAAAACACATTTTCAGTGGACGCCAGAAGCGGAGAAAGCCTTCAAGCAAATAAAGGAGTGTTTAATCCAGCTACCAACATTAACAGCACCGTAAGAAAAAGAGCCGCTAATCTTATATCTGTTCGCAGCAGAGGTAGCGGTCGGTGCAGTGTTATTGGTAGAACGAGAAGGCGTTCAGACCCCAATCTATTACATTAGCAAGATGCTCACCGGCCCAGAAACGCGCTACTCGATGATAGAAAAACTGGTCCTCGCGTTAGTACATGCATCATGGCGACTCCGCCGATATTTCTCAAGTCATGTTATTACAGTTCTCACTAATTATCATCTAGGCCAAATCCTGTCCAAACCCGATGTTGCGGGAAGATTGGCTAAATGGGCAATCAAGCTGGGAGGATACAATATCCTATATACACCTCGGCCGGCAATCAAAGGGCAAGTTTTAGCAGACTGCATTACAGAAGTCCCTATAGACAAAGTGCAAGAATGTGAGGCGATCCAAAACCCTATCCCTGTCTTCGACTATAGAGTTTGGACATTACACACAGACGGGGCTTTGACGGGTGGTCCGTAGGACAACCCTTAAAAGGTCTAAATATATGCACATTCCATGTTTTATTCGGTTAATTGCTTGAATTTGGTAACCACTCTATGTTTGATGATGCAGGTGTTAAAGTACTTAAGATGAGGGATTTAGAAAGATTAGAAGGATGGCGGAAGTTGGCGAAATCGAGAAGTGAGGAAATGGCAAATTGATGAAGAAACAAGGAGAAGAAAGTCACTCAGCACCGTAACCTACGGCTCCCAGCCGTAGGTTACGGCTCCCATCAATTGACAAAAAGACCAGCCGTAAATCAGGAGCTCCTGGCCGTAAGACTCACTGCCAGCCGTAACCTACGGCAGGGAGCCGTAGGTTACGGCTCCTGTTGACTTGTTTGGCCATATTGACTGCCGTAACCTACGGCTGGGAGCCGTAGGTTACGCCTCCGACTGATCCAAAAATGTAACTCTCGCATTTAATTGTCATTTTGAGGGGATTTATGGAGTCTTTTCACTTGGAGTCGGTTACTAATCATTGGGACTCGAAATTGAAGTAATTTTTGGAGACTTTTTGGAGAAGAACACTTGTCTAATCACTAGTTTTATGTGTTTTGATCTTTATGAACGTTGAACTAATTGTGAAGATGATTGTCATGGCTATGTGTGGCTAAACTTTTGATGATTATCTTGGGTTGAAGGTTTGTGTAAGACTTTGTGTTTTGATTTTATATTTCTAGAATAATGAACTCTTCGTTATGATTTGTTTGTTATGGTGTGTGATTGCTTACTTGTAAATTGTTAATTAGTGTGCTAATCTTGTTCGAAACTATACGTTCTTGGTGCCGTTAGCAATCGAGATATCATAGGTAGAATTAGGATTGGGTATTGATTAATTGGTCATCGGGTAACAACCTCGCGTTCTAGGAATCCGAGTACTTAGTTCCCTTTTATCACAACAAGTAATCATACATGAATCATGTCTATGTGATTCTTTCTAGTTGAATGATAGCACAAATGTCGAAGCAAACCGGAAACTCAAGATAGTCATTTGTCTCTAAATTGTTTACAAACTCAATTCTCATTTTGCAAATTAATTAGTAATCTTAGTTTTACAAACCAATTCAATCAAACCAACTCTTGAAATTTACTTTTATTGCAATTAGTATAATTTAGTTCACTTAGATATACTTCTAAATAACACATATTCCACAAACTCCCTGTGTTCGATACCCACTTACCACTAGCTATCTAGTAGTATTTGGATTAAATTTGATTGTGACCACGACATCACGTCAAATTTTGGCGCCGTTGCCGGGGAGTAGTGCGCAACGTGTGTTATTTTATTTCTTTTTAAGTTTGTTATTTTTTCTGGTTTACGCTGGGTGTGTTAGTGTGCAGGTATTGACAGGTGCATGCGTACTAGGAGCTCTCACAAGCTATCACCTTTGGCATTTGATCCGGAAATTGAGCGAACGTTAAGAGGAAACAGAATTTTGTTAAGGGAAAACACAATTAGCGGTTCACCAACAACACCAACTACACCAATTACACCACTGAGATACATGGATCCACCACCACCACTACCCACTACGGGTGAACCTACTCCACCATTTATACCAACATCCACTCAACCTTCACCAAATACCACCATTCTACCAAATACTACCGAACCCACCATAATTCAAAATGTTACACCAACTAACACCACACAACCCATTACTACCCAAGAAGAACCAACCATCACCTTTAATCCTTCCACTACTATACCACCATTATCCCATTTCTTCCCGGGTGCAGGTCCATCATATTCAAGCCATACCATAGCACCAAACTCGACCATTGTTCATGCTACATCGTTTCGACCGTCAAACCGGTCGGGTTTCCAATACTCGACTCTTCCATTTGGGCAATCTTCGGGAATTCAAGGAGATGGGTATGATGAAGGATTTGAGGGTTTTGATGAAGACGGGTATGCTTATGGGGGTGATGGAGATCAAGGGGAATTTGGTTACATGCAAGGCCAAATGCAAGTAATGCCAAATGTTGGTGGGGTGCAACAACAACAACTTATACCACAACACATTCGGCAAAGGCCACAAGGGCCACAAATGCAACGTCCCATACCATTGCAACAAGTTCGTCCACCGAATGTTCAACAACAATTCCAAAGGCCAATTCAAAACCCACCCATGCCACAACAACAATATCAACAACCAAATGTACCACAAGGGCATATACCAAGACCAATGGGAGTTCGTCCAAGGGGTAGGTTTGGTGTACCAAGGAGGCATCTTAGAGAGCATGCGAGGGGTATTGAAGCGCATTTTAGGCCGGTGATTACTCACAATCCTTCACCGGTGGTTATTCCTCATAACAACCAAGGAAGAACCTTTGAAGTAAGGACTAATTCCCTACAAAGTTTGCCGAAATATAAGGGTCTAGCAACGGAGGAACCCTATTTCCATTTGGAGGCCTATGACTCAATTTGTAACACTCTTGGGAGTCAAGGTTTTTCGGCCGATGATGTGAAGTTGGTTTTGTTTCAATTCTCCTTGGAAGATAAGGCAAATAAGTGGTTCTACACTTTGCCTTCGGCATCTATTTACACTTGGGGGGGGAAATGCAACAAATTTTCCTAGACGAATTTTATACCGCCCAAAAGACCAATGATGCTAGGAAGGGGTTGAGGAGTTTCCAACAACAACAAGGCGAAATGTTCCATGAAGCCTTCGAGCGCTTTAATATGATGATCAAAAATTGTCCGCACCATGGAATTGAGCTTTGGGAATTGATCAATGCCTTTCATGAAGGGTTGTGTGCCGAAGATGCACGAGATTTGATGTCCATCACAAATGGGAATTTTGGCACCAATTATGAGAATGATGATTGGGAGTTCTTGGAACAAATGGCCATTACTTCAAAGAGAAAAGCCCAAGCATCAAGGAGAGCACGACCGGCCGTTACTCGAACACAAGTGCATGCAGCTGAGGATGGTAATGTACAAACTTCTAACCAAATTTATGATGTTTGTGCTATTTGTAATGAAATAGGTCATGCGGCCGAAAATTACCAAGGAATGTTGGATGGGCAATATGAAGAAGTTAATGCGGTACAAGGATAAGGAGGGGGTGGTAGAAACTATAATATGAATTCTAACACTTACCACCCCGGTTTGAGAAACCACCCAAACTTTCGGTATGGGAACCCTTCAAATCAAGCTAACCCGAATTTACAAGGAAACCAAGGATTTCAAAGGCAACATCAAACGGGTCAAAGCTCTTCGGGTGGAAACGAAGTAATGGAGATGTTGAAGGCGATGCAAGTTGAAATGCAACGAATGAATCAACGTGATGAGGTTCGGATGCAAAAGGACGAGGCCCGTGATAAAGCGATTCAAACTTTGACCACCCAAATGGGTCAACTTGCAAGTGAAGTGGCGATATTGAAGAAAACAAAAGGCCAGTTACCAAGTGACACGGTGATAAATCCCAAAAACATTAAAAGTGTTAATATCAATGTGGTAAGCACCGTTCCTAGTACTAAATTTAATGAAACATTGCTAACTTCTTCGTATCAAGCGAATGCAGGTTTGGAAAAAGATGCCGAAATCGAGAATGATAAAGAGTATGGAGCGCCAATCGTGCCTATCCGAGTGGGGAAACTAAAAATTCCTCATGCATTGTTGGATTATGGGGCGAGCATGAGTGTGTTACCGGGTGAGCTATATGACATGTATGATTTCGGTCCGCTTGAAGATGTAGACACCATGGTGAGCTTGGAGGATGAGAGTTGGAGGCGTCCACGTGGAATGGTTAAGAACGTTATGATGCGGTTGGGAGAATTTGAATACCCAGTGGATTTTCTGGTTTTAGATTATGCTACTACCACAATGGCGTCACAACAAAGGGTGATTTTGGGTCGACCGTTTCTCTATACGGCAAATGCTCAAATCGATTGTAGAGAAGGAATCATTACTATGATCGAAAAGAACCGTAAGTTGTTATTTGATGTTCATACTAAGATGATTAATTACGATTTTGTTGTAGCGAAGGATATCGGGTATAGTGAAAAGGTGTTTCAAAGAATGAGAAGAAATCACCCACCGGATCGTGAAGAAAGGCATATGGGTTCAAGCAAGAGCGTATTTGATTACCCACCGAGTCAAAACAAGATGGATGCATTTTGCTCAATTGCACGAGGAAGTGATGGAGATGGCAGGAACCGTTTCTTTGAGCCACCTTAAATAGGGGTGGCACGGTCTGGCTGAAGACCTGAAAACTTAGCGCTGCTCGGGAGGCAACCCGAGGTTCTTCACTGATCTTGTTATTTCTTTAGTTTTCTATGTTTCAGGGCTATGGCAACATTCTAGTGTGGGGAAGATGTGCGGATATTTGTGTGAAGGTGGTGATAGGAAGTCAGATTGTCTCCAACATCGGTTGTGTCAAACTTCGCCAGGTCAATGTACTATTTCCTTAGTCTTGTTATGTTCTTTAACTTTGAAATAATGGTAGTTAGTTTGTTTGCTGTTGTTAAAAAAAAAAGTTTGGTGTGTTAAGCGATCTTTCTCTCAAAACCATACATTGGGACAATGTATCCCAAGTGTGGGGATGAGGGAAAAATTTTGAGAATTTTTGAAAAAAATGTTAACCAAGCGAAAAAATTGTTGAAATTTGAACACTTGATATTGTTCCGCATGACATGCCGACACCCATTCCTAGTCTTTTCTTGGTGAGAATTTGAGCCACATATTATTGTTATTGATATTTCTTTGTTTGAGTGGCGGTGTGTGTCGTGTGTTAATAGAACTTGTGTGTGAATACTTGTTAAATCCTAGAGTTAGCATGCTTTTGGACATGATATGGGACTTTTAGGAAGCCTCGTCTAGATGTGTGAAGAGTGCGGGATTGGTGGGTTGGACCTCATACTTTACATATATGAGCATGGTATTGTGAGGGGTGGGGGTTTGGTCTTTAGATTGCCACGTTTGAGCCTTAAACCATTCGGTTGTGACCCAAGCCTACTTCCTATATAAATTTTACCAATTGAGATGACCCGGTTTAGGAATTTAGCATGTAGTGTTGATGTTCTTGTATATATTCTTGAAGTTTATTGTTGAAAAAAAAATATGAAAATATGATGAAAAAAAAAGAGAAAGAGAAAAATATGAAAAGAAAAAAAAAGTATTTAGTTGCAATAGTAGTTGAGAATGTTGAAGAAGTTGTGTATATATTTGATGGTTGCTTTGTTAGTGGTAGAAATAAAAACCGGGTCAAATCAATTAGCTCTCGCATATATATTCCACCATTTTCCTACCTTTGCACCTAGCCCCGTTACAACCCGTAAGTCCTTTTTGATTCATAAGCATGCTAGATATTTGTTAGGAGGAGACTTGATTCTTATACAAGCTTATTGTCGCGCACACACACACACGCACGCATTGAGTGGTTTAGCATTATGCTAATAATTCTTGTTACCGAGAGATTTCTGTGACGGGTGTGTCTTGTGGTACGATTGAAAGTTAGTAAAAGGACGACACATTTTAGCTTGGTTTGCATAATTGATCGCTATGGTTGTGAATAGTTTTGAATGGGTTGCTTGGGACAAGCAACGGGTAAGTGTGGGGATGTGACAGGTGGTCCGTAGGACAACCCTTAAAAGGTCTAAATATATGCACATTCCATGTTTTATTCGGTTAATTGCTTGAATTTGGTAACCACTCTATGTTTGATTATGCAGGTGTTAAAGTACTTAAGATGAGGGATTTAGAAAGATTAGAAGGATGGCGGAAGTTGGCGAAATCGAGAAGTGAGGAAATGGCAAATTGATGAAGAAACAAGGAGAAGAAAGTCACTCAGCACCGTAACCTACGGCTCCCAGCCGTAGGTTACGGCTCCCATCAATTGACAAAAAGACCAGCCGTAAATCAGGAGCTCTTGGCCGTAAGACTCACTGCCAGCCGTAACCTACGGCAGGGAGCCGTAGGTTACGGCTCCTGTTGACTTGTTTGGCCATATTGACTGCCGTAACCTACGGCTGGGAGCCGTAGGTTACGCCTCCGACTGATCCAAAAATGTAACTCTCGCATTTAATTGTCATTTTGAGGGGATTTATGGAGTCTTTTCACTTGGAGTCGGTTACTAATCATTGGGACTCGAAATTGAAGTAATTTTTGGAGAAGAACACTTGTCTAATCACTAGTTATATGTGTTTTGATCTTTATGAACATTGAACTAATTGTGAAGATGATTGTCATGGCTATGTGTGGCTAAACTTTTGATGATTATCTTGGGTTGAAGGTTTGTGTAAGACTTTGTGTTTTGATTTTATATTTCTAGAATAATGAACTCTTCTTTATGATTTGTTTGTTATGGTGTGTGATTGCTTACTTGTAAATTGTTAATTAGTGTGCTAATCTTGTTCGAAACTATACGTTCTTGGTGCCGTTGGCAATCGAGATATCATAGGTAGAATTAGGATTGGGTATTGATTAATTGGTCATCGGGTAACAACCTCGCGGTCTAGGAATCCGAGCACTTAGTTCCCTTTTATCACAACAAGTAATCATACATGAATCATGTCTATGTGATTCTTTCTAGTTGAATGATAGCACAAATGTCGAAGCAAACCGGAAACTCAAGATAGTCATTTGTCTCTAAATTGTTTACAAACTCAATTCTCATTTTGCAAATTAATTAGTAATCTTAGTTTTACAAACCAATTCAATCAAACCAACTCTTGAAGTTTACTTTTATTGCAATTAGTATAATTTAGTTCACTTAGATATACTTCTAAATAACACATATTCCACAAACTCTCGGTGTTCGATACCCACTTACCACTAGCTATCTAGTAGTATTTGGATTAAATTTGATTGTGACCACGACATCACGTCAGGCTTCTAATGATGATGGAGCAGGCGCAGGTCTTCGACTGGTTAGCCCAGACGATCACGAGCTTACATATGCAATACGTTTGGATTTCAAGAGCACAAACAACGAGGCAGAATATGAAGCGTTTCTGGCAGGCCTCCGTTTAGCGCTTAAAATGGGCGCAAAAAATCTCGAAGCTCACGTCGACTCGAAACTAGTAGCCAAGCAAGTTAATGGCCATTATGATGCAAAGGGAGAAGCTATGGCGTTATATCTAGAACAAGCGCGGATGCTTATCAGCTGATTCCAAACGTTCAAGATAATTTACATAAACAGAAGTGAAAATAAGCACGCGGACGCATTAAGCAAACTGGCCACCACCAGCTTCAAGCATCTAGCAAAGGAAGTGCGCATTGAGGTACTGTCTAATCCTTCCGTTCCTCTAAAACAAGTAAACATCGTTGAAGTCGGCAATCCATCCTGGATGTCCCAGATTATCATGTACTTACAACTTGGCAAACTACCAGAAGGGAAAGCAGAGGCAAGGAAGATTCAGAACAAAGCAATAAACTATGAAATGGCAGACGGTATCTTATACCGAAAGTCATTTATGGGTCCACTCCTACGCTGTGTCGACAAAACAGATGCGCAATACTTAGTCAGGGAAATCCATGAAGGATTGTGCGGGATACACGCAGGGCCGCGCATGGTGGTAGCAAAAATAATGAGCGCATGATATTATTGGCTAGGGATGCACGTCGATGCGGTAGAGTTGTTACGTAAATGCGCAGCTTGTCAGCACCATGCACCGAAGACCCTCCGCCCAAAAAAATCCGCTTGTACCAGTCACTTCCACCTAGCCCTTTCAACAGTGGGGTCTCGACCTTGTCGGTCCCTTTCCTGACGCGCCAGGCGCAGTCAATTTTATTATCGTGGCGGTCGATTATTTCACAAAGTTAGTCGAGGCCAAGGCACTAGCTTCAACTACAGCAATGGTAATCCGCAAATTTATATGGGAACATATTATTTGCAGATTCGGATTACCGTTACGCATCATTTTCGACAACGGCACTAACTTTGCCTCCGAAGACCTCCAAAAATGGTTCAAGGAAATGAAGATCGAACACAACTTTGCTTCCGTGACGCACCCACAAGCAAACGGCTAGGTCGAGAGCGTCAATAAACAAATAGTTGACGGCATCAAGGCAAACGGCGTGCAGAGGATGGGTCGATGAGCTTCCTAGCATCTTATGGGCTCATCGTACCATGCCAAAGACCAGCACGGGAGAGACACCATTTAGCCTTGTGTACGGGTCTGAAGCAGTTATCCCAGCCGAAATTGGCCTTCCATCACCGCGCATGCTCGTCATGGAAAATCAAAATAACGAAAAAGAACGAAGAATGGATCTAGACCTTCTCGAGGAGAGGCGCGAGAACGCCGCCATCGCAGAAGCAAGATATAAATCCAAACTTGAAAAGTACTACAACACACGCGTGCACGTCTGTACCTTCGTCCCAGGGGACTTCGTCTTACGTGACAACGAAGCTTCTAATGCGGAAAAACCAGGCAAGTTAGCGCCAAAATGGGAAGGACCGTACATTATAAATGAAGTCTTGGGCAAAGGGGCATACACCCTAAAAAGAATAGACGGAACAACTGTTCCTCGCACCTGGAACACCCAGCAGCTGCGCAGGTGTTACATATAATCAAGATGGCATTATACGCCCCAAAAGGTCCAACAAGAACAGGCAATGTATTTTTTCTATTCTACTTTGTATCCATCGGCCCCTGCGCCTTATTAATACAAAAATTACCTTTACACGTTTTCTTGTCTATTACAAATTGCATGTAATTTCTTTTGGTACGCGCGAAAACAACATGGTAAAAAATTGAAAACCTCATAAACGGTCTAAACGGGCGTAAACCCCGCTCAAAGCCCAGACCTACATGCGATCAATACCATTTTCATTCGCTTTACCTAAACAAAGCAATTATACACATGCAACATATTGTAATAACCAGTAACAAACACAAAAAGTATATGCAACACATTGCACCAAAAAATAGTTACTAGTGCAACCAAAGCACTTTAACAACCATTTACAAGGCACAACAGTGCATCAACAAAGTTACTAGTGCAAACAGAGCACTTTTACAAAAAACACAACAGTGTTCCTTCAAAAAAATAAAAATAAAAAAAAACCAGTCGCAAAATAAACATACCTACAACCTCAAAAGAGGTATATACCATTTCCCTAACCTAACCTAAGGACGAAGATCAGCAGCAAGCTCGTCATCAGCAGCAACCAGTACCTGATCAGAACGATGTCTGTTACGGCGACGGTTGTGACAACCGGTGATTTACGGTTCTTAATTACGTGATTAATAGGGGATTAAAGCGATAATAAATAGTGTTTACGATGCAAAATTAACTTAATTAGGCCTTTGGAGTGCCTAGGAATGTTTATCCGACCTTACAGTATGCGTATGAAGATTCGCGTGGAATCTGTGGAACATCAAACGACAACGAACTGATACCGTACAAAATACTGACAACACCGACAAGTATGAATGTTACACGAAAATTTTATGCTTATGAAATTAATTTTGTGAATTTATTGGGCTTCCATGCGACACAAATGCGAACGTGAACTAAAAACGCGATGGTAGGAAACGCATCGGCAACGAAACGGAAGCGACGGATACGCCTGTCACCTTCGAAACTTACATTTTACGCTATATTTAGCTCCGTAATAAAATTTTAGTAAATACAGTCGAAACCGTATCGAAAAACGGATTAAAAACGACAACGATATAATTTTTCGCGATTATTACCGTAATCGACAAACGAACACGTCACTCGACAAACGCCACTATTATACGCCTTTTACTTTTAAAATTGTATTCTTTCAACACTTATGGAGTTTGGGTTACGTTAACGGGTCTCGTAGGAATTACGGACCGCTTAAACACGGGGATTGAGCTTGTGGGCCTTGGGCCCAAGCCCAAAACCCACAAACTAAACCTACAACTAAATCTTACCAAAATCTATACAAATCTCTATCAAATCTTTACAAAAGATTGTTGTCTCAAAAGATAGAACACACAAGATCTACAAGATCTCTATCCTCCTTTAAAAATACATAACAAGACACACACACACAAATCCATCCCCTAAAAACCTCTTTTCTCTACATTTTCCAAACATACACCTTATCTCCTTCACTCCCTCTCCCTCTCGGTTATAATTTGCAAACACAGAGAACAACTTTTTCTCTTTCATTTCCTACTTCAAAACACAATCACAAACAACATCTGCACTCACCCTCTCGATCTACTATGCACGATGACCGGAGCCAAAACCGGCGTGGATGCCAATGGTTTTTCAGGCGAGGCACCCCCCCTCCGATAACACCAACACACCCATGAATACCCCCCTGCTGCATTTTGCTCCGACGAGATCGTCGAGGGAGCCGACGGTGGTCGGTAACCCTCCGGCGCCGTTTTTTTCTCCATCACACCCCCCCCACTTTTTGTTCGATCATTCAAAAAGGACCACCACCACCACCGTGCGGTGATGGTGAGCGACGACAGCGGAACAAGAAGAGAGAGAGAGAGAGAAGAGTCGAAGAGGAGAGAGAGAGAACCGGCGGTGGTGATGGTGAGCGGCGGTGGCGTCTCGGACCGGCGGTCCCTGTTTCGGACCGGTGGTCCTTGCCTTGGTCCGACGGGTTTCATCGGTGAAGTTCCTGTTCGATTCAGGTCAGAATGGTTTCGGCCCAGGTTATCTTTGAAAGATTCGGGTTTTTATTTTCGGTGCTCCGCTAGGTTATCGGTTCGGTTCATATGCCGTTCTGGTTCGGTTCAGTCATGGTATGGTTCAGATTCAAAGTTTTATTTGGGTTGTTTCAGGCTTCAGCCATGGTTCGGGTGATGACTCGGGCTAGATGGTAGTTATGGTTCGAATCGGGTTATGTTTTTTAGTAGTTTCGGGTTTGGTCAAACCCGGTCAAAAACGTGTCAAAGCTGGTCAACAGATAGGTTCAGGACAGATTCGACTCTGTCAAACAGAGTCAACTCGGTCAACCGAGTCAACTCAGCGAGGCAACTCAGCCGGTCAACTGACTCGGTCAACTCAGTCAACACGATTCAGCGTTTCGACACAGAGATTGGTAAAGAATTTAATGGCACAATTATTTTTGTCATTTTATAACTTTAAAATTTGATTACGTGAAAACGAGCTCGAATCGACATGATTATAGTTTACGTATTATGAAATAATTGGCGAATCTGATGTATTGTTGAATCTTGGTTGAATTTTGATAAAAATAACGACAACTTGTGTTGTCGGGGGCGTCAAAAAACAGGGGAAACTCTGCCCGTTTTTCGAGAAAACCTATAAAATAAAACGAGTCTTATTATGAAACGAAACTGTCAAATGAATACGTACACAAATGTGATTTTACTTTCGACGATACTTTATAGCGTATAAGAAACTACGATAACACAGATTATTTTTATAAAATAAATATAGATTCTATATTTATTTCGAATATACAACAATGCGAATTTTTCTTATAAAATAAATAAAATATATATGTATTTGTTTTAACATCAAATGACCCGACTTCGTTTCCTTGTGAAAATAGATAGTTTATATTTGTTTCGAACGACAACACCTTACGTCTTTCGAAAACAACGATTCAGAAACTATTCACACCAAATAAATATAATTATTATATTTATTCTAAATTCTGAAACCTCGACAATTCCTTTGTAAAAATAAATATAGTTTATATATTTATTTCGAATACCCAACAAGATGGCTTCGTTTCACAAAATAAATCTGGTTTATATATTTATTTCAAATATCAGAAATAACGAATTCTTTTATAAAAATAAACATAGTTTTATGTCTACTTCAAACATTAAGCGACTCGTATTCATTTATAAAAATAAATATCATTATATATTTATTTATAAACACAAACAACTCGACGATTCTTTTATAAAATAAATGTAACTCTTTATATTTATTTCAAACGCCTAAACGGCATATACGAATATTTTGACAAAGATCATACGAAACGCGATATATAATACGAGTTTGTTATATATTATTTTTGTGTATATATTCTTTTATACACGTACGACTTCTCGGGACGACAAGCGATCTTAACGATATATTTATATATTTTGGTATAAATATTTACTTATTTTTAAATATCTCGAGAATCAAGTCTTTTCAAGACTCATTAGTTATTATCGACGATAAACGATACTTATCAAATAAAAATGACCTAATTGTTTCCATTAACTTAACAACTTACCGTTGAATCG
The DNA here is from genome assembly GCA_030545235.1 of Helianthus tuberosus. NCBI lineage: Eukaryota > Viridiplantae > Streptophyta > Magnoliopsida > Asterales > Asteraceae > Helianthus > Helianthus tuberosus. The sequence continues at coordinate 8,130,290 of CM060393.1, forward strand.
TTCGGTTAACGATTCGTTAGAGCTCGGAGACACGTAGTTAGTTATCGCGTTTATTTAGAAACTTATAAGATATTCCGTGTTAGGAATATTGTAGAATGCACGCTAGCGAGTCTCGTCTTGGAAACGACAACACGAATTCATAATTAGCTAGCTTTGCACATGGAAAATTCAGGTGAGTTCATAACCCCACCTTCTTACGCTTTTACATTTTTATAAATGTTTTCGGGGTGGAAAGACATGCAAGTTTGCAAAAGTAAACAATTTCTCGATAAACGAAAACTCAGTTCTAAACCATGTTACGAATGGATTTCAAGGAACTCAAATGGTTTACGAACGATTTATACTGAATATACCGGTTTTACAAAACAAATACGTATTATCGAAATGTGAATGATTTTCATGATTAGGGATGGGATCGTCCTAGTTATAATAATGGGACTGGATTGGTTTGCGTTTGAAGAACGGGACACCCAGTGAGTTCATGTCCCCCTTTTCTTTAAACTGTTTTGTTTATTAACTTCGTGGGTGAAATACATGTTACAAAAGGGATTACATACGAATACTATTGGTACGATTAGCCTAGGAAAGAACCATATATCATGTGATAGGGTAGGCGGATACTTGGGACCATTAATCCTCGTATAAGGACCGAGGGGCATGAGTGATAGATCTATTTGGGTGTAGCGAGCCCACACCCATGAGGACCAGGGTGGCCCATAGGGTGACTATGTCTTCCAGCCGGAAGCCCGGTACAACTTTGCTAGGTTTGAGTCTTCCTACACCGTCACACATATCAGTGGCCTTGCAAACCATTGGTGATCTTTTCCTTGTTTGCTTTCATACCGGGATTTACGAACATACATACATACACTGTTTACAAAGGTTTTATACAAATTCAAAGCATAGGATTTATGCGGGCATGAAGTCAAAGTCAGGGTGGGCATTGACGGTTCTACAAACTTTACAAATACAAGAGTCTACAAATACATGGTTCTACGAACATAATGCGTTACAAATACAAAGTTTCCGTATAACTTGACAAGAAAATGATTTCTAAATTCGTTTTCTCAATAATATTTCATAAACCGGTTATCAAAAAGATTTGTTTTAAATCTTTTCCAAAGCAAACTATGAACTCGCTCAACTTTATGTTGATTTTTCGCATGTTTCTTTCTCAGGTTACTTCTTCAAACTATGGCGCGGTTGGAATAGGAGAATCATGTAGAGTCGAGTACTTAGCGGGCGTTCGATTTTCGAGAAGTCTTAGCTTATTTGTTTCCGTTGTGCAATGAAGATTCCAGTCCAGTCATGCCAGCTCTGATAATTTCGGGGTGTGACAACGGTACACTAGCAAGCATCCACCCTTCCGGATAGTCGGAAAACGTTCCGTCAGGGCATCAGCAGATAATGAAGCAATCCTTTCATCACCAGCATCTTTTGGCCGATGAGATTCATAACCAGAACCCCACAGCTGTGGGATAGATGGAACTAGAAGGCTCCTCGTTTCCGGTAACCACCAGCGGTGGCGAATTAGCAAGAAGAAGGAGACCTTCGGCGGCCTCATAGACTTTCAAGATCTCCAACAATCTTCGAGAACGAGAGGATTGCCTAGTCTTCATATTTCCAAATCAGGTAAAAAGTTCAAAACTCTCAAATGTATATATAATGGAAGTACCGGCATCGATAAAAGAGAAAGGTTATAATCATGATCAACTATCAAATCATCTCCCCTAAACGGCGCTACAAGAAAAAACGTCATGTCTCAATAAATAAAGTCTGACAGCGTCGACACATATACCAAAGCAAGAAGATGAAAAGGTACCGAGTATATTCATTTTTTACTTTACAAATGACGTAATAAACGTCAGATCATGATTAAGGGAGGTCAGCCAAAAGAGGAAAATTCACAAATTTCCTTTCTTAACACTTTTTAAACAAATGCCATAATGAGCGAGAAAATCTTCTTTCAGAAGATTCTCCATTTTCGCACCAAAAAACCCCTACAATAAAAAGCATCTCTCTCTCATAGTTCAGTGCTCCACTTATTTGCATAAGAGCACCACTAGACTGGAGGGACTTGAAGGGGTAAGGTCCCAGAAACCTCGTGTTAAGCACCTGGGACCATACCACCACCTCACCTTTTAACCCTCTTTAGACCTTGCGCGGCCGCGCACTGGTTCAAAGAGAACTTGGAAGAAAGACATCAGACAACACCTGCGCGCCAAAAGGAAATTAATAAATCCTTGCGCTTGTCCCCATAACAAACAAGGGATAAAAATCCCAGCAAACACTCCCGCTTAAATAATATCCAGGCTTGGATATTATTTACTTCAATTGATACCACACGATAAGGAGTCACACTGGATTATGGCAATAATCTTCTAGAAGGCTCTATCATGCACAACCAGGCGGTTATAACCATCTGACCACGTGTCATCATCCCAGGCTCTCTTGAAGTCATGGTGATGGCATGGAAATAAAGAGAAATCTCCACTTACCCACTTTCCACGTGGCAATACCCCAGCCGTTGATCTAAACCGTGAAGCGTTTGCTCTCACGTCTGATTAAGAGGGTTAACAGAAAGGAAAATAACCGCTTACGGAGTTAGCATCTTCCGTCAACATTTCAATAACAGGTTTTTCCGCCCAAACTCCCGGCTATAAATTTAGAAGAGAAATTCAGGTATAATCTCCAAGTCACATTCACTTCACTTATACTTCTTCTTCTTCTTCTTCAAATAACGATACTTATTCTCACGCCGGAGGGTGGTCACGGAGAGAACCCCCATTCTCCCAGTGACGAGGTTGACGGTGTTTTGTTTTGCATCTATCGAGAAGAAGAGAAGATCTGTCCCTTTGAATCGAACGAGAGAGAACCAACCCTTTCTATGCAGAACCTAACCCCCTGGATTATTTGATTCCGGTCATTTATCCAGTGTTTCTTCAGTATCCCAAGCCCGTATAAGGGAAAATAAGTTAAAAGTATTTACCTGAGCTAAAATGAAATTTTATTCTCAGCCGTATATTCAATCAGCAAGTACAAGTACTTCTACCAGGGCTCTCAATCTGGAATGAAGGTTTTATTAACCTATTAGATTCCTAACGGGTCTTATTTAAGTTATAACTTAGACCGGTTAGTTTTAAGGAAATATTTATGGTTTAAAACATAAGATTAAGCGAAGACCGGATTAGAATGTGATTTAGACCCGACAAGTATGAAGACTTGTATAATATGGGTAAACTAAACACATTCTGGATTTTGAAGTGAAAATGATAAGGTTTGACCCGTTTCGGTTAACTTATGCAAACTAGTTACACAAACCATACTGAACGCGAATATGCATAACGGGCAATCAAAAGAGTCATGTATAGGTTCCACAAGTTAATATGCTTAAAATATGTTATGATATCAGTAGGATATCTTCCATTATGCCCAAAACGAATTTAAAATCAATTTTTGCCCCGAAGGGGTATTTTGGTCATTTTAGAGTTTATAAAAGAGGTTAAATATTAATCTAAAGTTCCGGTCTAAAATAATCAGTAAAAATATTTAATTTAGTAAGTTACATTAGTAAGATATCATACATATGTGAATTTTATCATTTATGGCCAAACTATGCACCTTAGGGGCATTTTGATCATTTCACATATGTTTTAAGGGTCAAATTTGGAAATCTGAGTTCAAGACTTAAAATTACTGTTAAAGTATAAAAATTTATTCATAACATCAGTAGGTAACAAGTCTTAGGTGTCAAATATGGTTTTAAACCATACTATGCGCCTAAATCGTATAAAAGTCGGTATTTGACGATATTCGGGTTGATTAAGGAACTATGAGATTTTGATCAGCCTCTACTGTTTAAAATAACTTATTTAATGTATAAAATAAGTAGAAAAAGGTTTGATATGTAAAGAATGTGTAAAACTAATTTTATTAGCAAAAAGGGCATTATCGTCAATTACCGAGTCTATGTGAGAACCCTATGTTATGATCTGTTTAAAATTCAACAAAAATTTCCAAAAATCCCTAAATATTACATCTTAATAGTAGGTGGCAAGTTTGGTGTCAAAAGTTGGGTTTAAATATGATTTATGTCAAAAATGCCATTTAATTAATAAAAAGCTTTCATTTTACGATATCGCGCATAACTTCTATTTTAGACCACTAACTGATGTCAAATTTTTAGGACATGCATATAAATCAGTAATAAAGGTTTTTGTCATACACATTTTCAAAAATCTCGCTTTAATATCAAAAGGGCATAATGGTCAACTTTTAAGCATTTAACGGAAACATGCAATGAATTAGGATTTCTAAGGAACCATGTTGTATAACCTTAGAGGGTTATACTAACACATAATGTGGTTCTAAAGGAACCCTAAGGCATAACTAAACTAAGCTAAATCGGGTCAGAACTGAAAGTCAAAGCAAAAGTCAACTTTTACGACTTTCGGTTGCGAACCGAGCCTAAACTCAGAATTGTCGGGTTGAACATGCCTAGACATGTTCAATTAATATTGACCAAGTTATTAAAGTGACAAAACTGATTGTATTACCTTTACATCATTAGTTATGAATTTTATTTAAAAACCGACTCGTTTGACTTTTATTTTAATTACTTTGACCCGACAATTAACTAAGCAAACGTGGTAATTAGGAGGTGCCCTTTTGAGGGTTTAATACCTACCTAATTACGATCACGTAGCCATGTTCGTTGCGAACAATGGCTTGACCGTTTAAAAGTCAAAGCGTTTATCGCAAACTCTTGACTTTTCGGCTTTCTAAGCCAAATATAAATAACTAGCCATAAGAGGGCACTTACAAGGGGTCCAAGCAAGGAAGAATTTGATCTAGAATACTCAGGTATGAAGCATAAGGCTTCAACTTAGAGCAATTCAGATCAAGTGTGAGTTGCAAGAATGAAAGCTTGGGTATTTATAGAATTCCCACAATCGTTAGGATCGTTTCTCGCAAATCGTGCTTCGATCTTGGCCATACATGTGGGCACAAGGTTTTAAAATACAATGGGTACTCAAAACCAGCCCATAGCATCCAAAATCAAGGGTTAAAACCATTAAAACAGGCTCAAAGACCAGATTCAATGTTTCTGTGCTGAAGGTCTGACGCGGGCCGCGTAAGAATAGGCTTAGGCTTATGCCCCAGGTCTAGCAAGTTTCACAGATTTACAATTTTAGTCCTTGAATGCCCAAAACTAGGTTTTCGATGCATTTTTGACACGTTTAAGCCTCGTTAACCCCATTTCAAGGCTCTAAAATGAAGTTAAAATATAGGGAACTTAAAATATGCTCAAAAACATCTCGGATGTCGGTTCGTTTGGTCGTACGGTTGCGTTATTCGGTTAATTACGACGGAAGTCGTAACGGACGCAAAAACTATCCAAATTAAGCGACGAATGGAATTTTATCATGTCAATCACTAAAGTAAAATATTTTAATGATTAAATAAATTTTTGGATGTCCGGATATATTGAGAACGTAAGATATGAGCGAAAATGCAAACTTATGCACTTTCTGACGCTTTTAGTCCCTGTTTGACCAAAAAGTTTATTTTTGCACACCGAACCCTCAAAGCCTATTTCTAAGCTATGTAAAGGATATTTATGGTATGTTTAACTTATGGTCAAGTCCCGGAATGTTTGCTACCATTCGATTCGGTATACTTTTGCATTTTGATGCAAATAGTCTTTGCGATCGAATAAACTTGATTTCAACACACCAAACCCTCCAAAACTTATTCCTAGGTTATTTAAGGTATGTTAAGCTCATGTCATTGTTCCAGAGTGTTTGTCGCATGTATTATTAAACATCACGATGCTTCGGGTTTGTTAAAAGGTCACTCATAGGTAAGAATTAACATGTTGACGCTTTTAACCCTTCGTCGCGCAAACTTTCAAACTATTACGCAAACGGCTACTCTCGATCAACAAGTGGCTCATTTATGAATATGAATACCGTAAGAGGTTATTTAGAGACTTATTTTAAGCATGTTAACACTTCTAGTCCTTCCATAATCAAAGTTTATGATTTTTCGCAAAATTAGTCCTTCATAGTCAACGTTTGACTTTATTAGGGTTTTGTACACGTGTCAACACATCATTGGACGTGATTTTTACGAGGTGTTTCATCCTCACCCCCTTAAAATAAATCTCGACCTCGAGATTTGCTCAAAATATGGAAGTACTTTCTGTCTTATATTGGGCTTAATCTTCCACAGCATATCTGGGGCCTCTCCAGGCACCCAAGATGACCTTTATAATAGGTACATGTATCCTTTTGGAGCTTCTAATCTTGCCGATCCTCAATCGATGCTGATTTCACCACAAACTATAAGTTTTTATTAATCCGCACATCATTATGTGACAATGCTCTTGACCTATTGTCTAGCCATATCTTTAAATCACAAGTGTGGAACACATTGCGAGTTCCACCAAGATCCTTAAATAGGTTTTAGCTTATAAGCTACTGATCTTGACGTAGTTGATTTTCTCGAATGGTACTATTTATTCAGTGTTTAATTTGCCCGCTACATCAAAATGTAGTACACCTCTCTAGGGTGATACTTTCTGTTGAATGTTATCCCTTGTTAAGAACTTAAGAGGTTTGCGATTCTCATCAATCATTGATTTTTTTTGTCGATTATTGGCAACTTTCAGACGATTACGGATTTGTATGATCTTATTCGTTGTTTCCAAGGTAATTTCAGGTCATGCTAATTCGGACTTACCAAACTTCTGTCCAACAACAGATGTTTAACATCCCATCTATACAAGGTCTCCAAAGGAGCAGCCTTGATGCTTACATACTAACTATTAGTTATAGGAGAGCTTATTTAAGGTAGGATAGTCTTTCCAACTACTGCTTAAACCAATCTTAAAGATTTGCTAACCTCATGGTTAGTTGAACAAGTCGACGATCCTGGGTAGCTAATAGCGATTCTCAGTTAATACCTAAGTAGGGTTACGGTAATCAATGCATAAGCATAATGAACCGTCTTTCTTAATTAATAATATCGGAGCTCTCAGAATTAGGAATTAGGCTTTATGAATCTTTATCTTAAAACTCATTTAATTAGGGTTTCGATTCTTCCATAATTGGTGGTACTAATCGACACGGAGATTTCACAATACTGCAGCCCTAAGCGGGATGTTAATCTTAACTCTACTTGTCTTTGGAGGTAAACAGGGTACTTCTTTGGAGAAGATAGTCAAGACGCAAGGAGATTATAGAGATTTTCCAAATCTCAAGCCCCGGTTCTACTATCTTTGCCTGTGTCAGATAAATGACACATTTTCTTTACGAATCAGTGGATACCTTAATCAGTGACACTTACTTGGACATTTCTGTTCTGGATATCTTCTTTGAATACCTTTAGCTGACTTTAGTACAATATGACCATTGGGATATCTCAGTGGTCCCATGCATTACACCTCCATACTGATCAGGCATGGAAGCAATCTATGGAACATATTAAGATACACCAATCCTCATATGGCACTTTCATCATACAGTCTGGTATTTGCAGTTGATAGAAATCAATGAGATATTAAAATAAAATAACATATAATGACGTACTCCATCTGGAGAGAGGGTACTCAAGAATTTTATGAATGAAGATTTCTGACAGGGAAATGGTTCCTATGATTTTTGCCTGTAAGTTTTACCTTACACTTAATATCTGGGGTTCTTATGGGAAGATTTTAAAAATTTGCTATGCTTACAATTTATGAACGATTTATTGGTATCCGAATCAAAACAGAACTCTTAGCACTTATATTACTGATAAATGATAAGGAATGTACCTGATGTCATTATTGATATGAACTGCCTCAGGCATTCATCGGGAGAGTTTAAGAGCTTTCATTCTTAGGCTTTCTATCCTTAGTCGCACCTCCCTTGACAGATTTAGGGCACGTAGTCCTGACGTGGCCTTTCTCGTTACAGCCGAAGTAGACTACATCCTTTATGTCCTTACATTCATGGGTTTTATGACCAGTTCTTTTACAGATGCCACACGGTCTTGGCTTTCGATCCATTCGACACTGCCCCCAATGTCTTTTACAACAGGTCTTGCATACGGGTTTCTTATTGGACTTTTGTTGGTTCTTATTGAGCTCAAGCTTACCCATTTTCTTAGAAATCTGGGAGTTATCTTCCTCCCTTTTTCCTTTTTGGTTCATTCTTTGCATTCGAGGTATGAACAAGATCTTTCTCATGAGTAAAGAAGTGTGTTTTTAATTGGGATTTGGAGCAAGTAGCATTGGGCTCTTTGAACTTTTTCACTACCTTTCTCACAACCTTTCCAACAGCTGCGTCAATCATAGCTTGGAGAACATCTCTATTAATTTTGAGGTTCACAATTGTAGCATCATTAGCATGTGTCGCATCATCAATGACGCGATTGACGGTTGTCTTATCCGAGTTTGTCATACTCGAGACTTGGTCCCTAACACCAAATGAAACGATTACTTAGTTGCACTATAATAGCTATTCATCATCCTGATGACCTAACATAAACTAACTATGGTATCATTAAACCATACAGGCTAATATGGTATGAACATTCCCAATGAATGTTATTTAAATGTATATCAATTATATTTAGCCTAGGTCACAAAAGGACCATCAATGGCATTTAAGGCTTGGACCTAGTCCATTACCTTTTTGACAGGGGATCAAAATGTTACATCTGTCTTCATCATATTGATGATGGATAGATTGAAAGCTCGCCGCAAGGACATTGGTAAAGAGTGATTCCTAATGGATATAAAGCATCCATCTAAAATTGTTGAAGCAATCTCTAAGGTATCATCGGCCAATTCCTTCCTCATGTTTTATGTCTAGAGTTCTAACAGGCAAATTCAATAGTTTACAACATTTATTGTCCACAATAGACTTATCTTCGCCAGAATCAAACAAAATTCTTAGCATAAACCTTATTGATAAGAAAGGTACCTGCTATATCGTTATCATTCTGCACTATCTCCTGGGCGTTCATTTGGAAGACTCGCGCGTTTGTTTTCTTGGCCTCTTCAGGCTTCCTTGCAAGCTTTGGGCAGTTGGTTTTGATGTGCCCTTCCTCGTTACAGTTGTAACAAGTCGCGTTCTTCAACTCCTTGCATTCTAAAGTCTTGTGACCCTTGGTCTTGCAAATTCCACATAGTTTAGCACGTGGGACGATCGTACATTTTCCATAATGACGCTTTCTGCAGTTACGACATTTGGGTCTGTTATCAGACTGACTCGAGTTTTTCTTGAACTCGGAATATTTCCTGTGTTCAGAATTTCCCTTATTCTTCTTGTAATATCGATGAGAGCTTTCCTCTTCTCCTTTCCTTTTTCCCTCGCCAGAAGTCTTAACAGACTTATTCCTGATTGCATCTAAAGTGAGAGATAAGGATAAGTCCACCACGGACCTATATGTGGTAGGCCTAGATGCTTTAACATTTCCCTTAATTTCTGGTGCTAGGCCTCCAATAAAATACGCTATACGTTTTGGTTCAGGGGTGACTAAATAGGGAACCAGGCGGGACATGGTGTTGAAACTCGTCACGTATGCCTGACAATCTAAATTCTTCAGGACCAGAGTCAAGAAGTCTGTTTCGATCCTTTCTACCTCATGCTGAGGACATAAGTTTTCCTTGATTAATGCAACAAATTGATCCCAAGTGTCACGGCCCCCGACCCGGTTTGACCCGTTTCAGGAGCCGCGGGACAGAAATTCCCGTGGTATTTATTTAATTGAGTTTAACAGCGGAAGATTATCATCAGGATCTTTTTAAAACTGAATTATTTCCCGATTATTTTATTTCACAACTCGGGATAAAACCCGGTAATTTACAATCATTTGATTTCACGAAGAAATCTTTTATTTTACAAAACATGTTTCTTTATTTTATCCTGAGCCACTTTCTTAAGCTTGTAGTGCTTCACGGCACTTTTCCTGGATCATAACAGATCACCTGAAACATGTTTGAAAAAGGTTTTGTCAGCGGGAAATACTGAGTGAATCATTCATTTTGCATAATGATGCATAGTTATTAATTACAGCATAAGAGCGATTACAATGGCTTCTATCTTATTTATATCTGACGTCCTGTCACAATGGTGACATGTCACAATGGTGACGATGGTCATACCACTATTAGGTCAATGAACCTAAATAGTGATGATTATCCCTAGTAGGTCAATGAACCTAACTGGGAGAAAATTAGTAATGTGCACAATACCCCACTAGCCAGTGATTCAAGATATCCACGACTTAGTCCCTGTAATTATAACTTTTGAAAATAATTTAAGGTATTGTAAAATAGTTGATAAAAAGAGAATGACTCACATTGCAAATTTATACGAGCAGAGTTTAGCCTACTGATTAGCCTTTTTAACCTAAATTAAATAACAGGCCCACAATTAGGGGTTAGTAATCAATACAGCATTTACGATAACTCACGAGATCAACCCTCACAACGAATGACAAAGTGCTATGCTTAAACATCCATCGAATTAACGACTAACGACAAAGCATCACCCTAATATGGGCAGCACTTAAACATCCATTGAGTACATTGATCGATCGGACAATGAATCGTAATAGCGATCGAGTTAATACCCTGATTGCGGCGTCGATTAGTGATCCGTGTGTGTTAATTGTGGTAAACAGAACGTATTTCAGTGTGTATGGAGAATTTGTTCGTCGTTTCAGTGCCCCAATTCCAGTCCCAAAGTCTGCTATTTATACCCAAATTTTGACAACCCGTGCGCACCGTAACACTCTAAACCTTACGGTGCGTAAGGCAGTCTTGCGCACCGCAAGACTCCGACCCTTACGGTGCGCAAGGGACACGAAGTCACTATAGGTTAGCCACGTTTAGGACTAGCCTTGCTGAGTCGATAGTTTCTTAAAATTCGAAATTGACAGCATTTTATTTAGATAATCGTCACTAGGGTTTTACCCCCCCTGAGTTTTAGGGGTCCTGATCCTGATTCTGATGATTCTGAAAATTTTAGGGTTTGCGCAGAATAACTTGGGTGTCTCAATTATGGTTTCATATTGGTCAATTTAATTTAATAAATATGACTTTTGATGAGAGTTGTTACATTCTCCCCACCTTAATAAAATCTCGTCCTCGAGATTTACTGAAATAATTGAGGATACTTTCGCTTCTTTTCTGATTCCAGTTCCCAAGTGTATTAGGGTCCTATCTTTGAATCCCACTTTACTTGAACTAACACTAATCTTTTGTGTTTTGAGAAATTTTGATCTTTCTATCTTCTATCTGAAGAGGTTTCTCTACAAATTTTAAGTTTTTCGTTTACCTTTATATCTTAGAGAGATACTACCAAAGATTCGTTTTGATAGACAATTCTTGAGATTGGATACATGAAATACATCATGTACTCCAGCTAACTCTCCTGGTAGTTTGTAAACGATAAGCAACTGATCCTATACGTTGGATCACTGGAATTGGTCTTACGTACCTTGGACTTAGCTTTCCTTTCTTACCGAATCGAACAACTTCTTTCCAAGGAGAAACTTTCAGCAGTACTTTTTCTTCAACTTAGAATTCTAACGGCTTTCGTCTATTATCTGTAAAACTCTTATGGCGATCTCTAGCCGTCTTCAGACTTTCCTTCGTGATACTGAATATCACAGTTGTAGTCAATTAGGATTTTCATCCATCTCCTTTGCCTCATGTTTAATTCTTTTTGCCTAAATATATATCTTAAATTCTTATGATCCGTATAGACAGTAAACTTACTTTCATACAGATAATGTTTCCAAATCTTAAGGGCAAAAATTATGGCTCCTAATTCTAAGTCATGAGTGGTATAGTTTTCTTCGTGCTTTTTCAATTGCCTTGATGCATACGCAATTACCTTTTTGCGTTGCATTAACACATATCCAAATCCTAGCTTTGAAGCATTACCGTATACTTTAAAATCTTATGTTCCTTCTGGTAAGACTAGGATTAGAGCATTGGTAAATTTCTGTTTCAGGATTCTAAAGGCTTCTTCTTGTTTAGGTTCCTATTCAACCTTAACTGTTTTACAGATTGGCTTAGTTAATGGTATAACTATCTTGGAAAAATAAACCATCTATAGTATCCGGCTAAACCTACAAAATTCCTAATTTCCATTGCAGATTGTGGAAATTTGGTAATTGTTACTATCTTATCAGGATCTAAGTGAATACCTTCATGATTCACCATATAACCTAGAAATTGCACTTCTGGCAGCCAAAATTCACACTTCGAGAATTTGGCGTAAAGCTTCTCTTTTCTTAACAAAGTTAAGAGTGCATGCAAATGCTGACAATGTTCTTCCTGACTTTTGGAATAAATAAGTATATCGTCGATGAAGACAATTACAAATTTATCCAAATATGGTTTACAGTATCCTATTTATCATGTCCATGAATGTTGCAGGTGCATTCGTTAACCTGAAGGGCATGACTGTAAACCGTAATGACCATACCTAGTCCTGAAAGCAGTTTTAGGTATGTCTTCCTCTTGTACTTTCAATTGATGATATCCGGAACGTTAGTCAATCTTAGAAAAATATCTATCTCCCTGGAATTGATCGAATAGATCATCAATTCTAGGTAATGAGTATCGATTCTTAATTGTAACTTTATTAAATTATAATCAATACACATTCTCATCAAACCATCCTTTTTCTTAACAAATAACACTGTGTTAACCGATAAGGTGCCTTGGCTATCGGTATAGTTCCTGGAATTAGATGAATTCTAAATTCTACTTCCCTATCTGGTGGTAATCCTGGTAAATCTTCTGGGAATACAGCTGGGTATTCTGAATTTACAGAAATTTCCTTGAGTTCTTTATCTTTAGTATTAATGAATACTGAAATCATATATACTATTCCTTGCTTTCGTTCATAATTAGCAACTTTCATTACTGATATGAACTTTATGGGTTTACATGGCTTATCTCCTGTAATCGTTATTACTTCTCCAGTGGGTGCACAAATTTCTATGGAATTCTTATCATAGAAAATTCGAGCATGGTTGGCTATTAACCAATCTATTCCTAACACAACATCGAATTCAGCTAATTTCATAGGTAATAGGGTTGCAGAAAATTTATGACTTAAAAGTTCTATTTCTACGTTTTGCAGAACCTTATTTATTTTAACTAAATTTCCATCAGCCGTTTCGACTGTAAAAATCTGCCTAATGTTGATTAAGGGTATATTAAGGGCTTGGCAAAATGAAGTATTAATAAAACTTTGGTTTGCACCAGAGTCAAATAATACTTTTGTGTAAACGTTGTAAACTAAGAACGTACCGGCTAGCACATCTGGAATGAGCTCCGCTTCCTTAGCAGTCAGTTGGAAGGCTCTTACATTCATTTTTACTCCTTCTGCAGGTTTATCTTTATTGTCAGATAGTTTGTTCAATTTTGGACAATCTGGCCTAAGATGTCCAGCTTCTCCACAGTTGTAGCAGACTGCAAATTTCTTCCTCCTGCAGTCTTCTTCTTGATGCCCCGGAATTTTGCAAAAATTGCAATATCCTTTGCATCTTCCAAAATGCTTCCTTTTGCAAAAATTGCAAAATGGGCTAGTGGAATATTGCCCATTCCCTCTTCTCTTGAAATTGTTATGGTTACCCGGACGGAATTCTTGGGTAATATTTTGGGCTACTTCCTTCCTTCTATTTTCTTCTCTTGTCCGGACTAATTCGTCAGTCAGAGTATTGGCTAAATCTACCGCATCATCAATTGTGCGAGGTTTCGCAGCCTTGACGATATTACGGATTTCGGCAATCAATCCCCAAATATAACGAGAAATAAGTACCGGCTCTGGCGAAGCCAGGGTTGGTACCACTCGAGCATATTCGAAGAATGTCGAAGTATACCCTCGACAATCTACATCCACCATCCGGTGGGTTAAAAACTTATTTGTCATTTGTTCCTTTTCATACTCGGGACATAATTTTCTTTCTACAAAGCTCTTAAATTCTTCCCAGTTCATAGCATACGCCATCTTTCTTCCTTTTGCTTGTAACACCGTATTCCACCATTCTAGTGCTCCTTCTTTGAAAAGGTTTGACGCATACATGACCTGATCATCCTGAGCACATTTACTTATGGCAATTACTGCTTCGGTTTTTTCTAACCAACGCAGTGCCGCAGTCGCTCCTTCATTGCCTGCAAACTCAGTGGGTTTACAAGCAAGAAATTCTTTGTAAGTGCAACCAGGCGTTGCAGCTTTCATTTTCTTAGGGAGCGGAGCTTGCCGTGGTTCATTATCATGATTAACATGATTACCGCCTCCATTTATGCTATTACTGAAGTTATCTTCAGAAATGCGTTTGCTAGGAACAATTTGTTGCGGTTCGATTGGATTTTTAATAGCAGCAATGATTGATGGAATAGCGTTGGCTATTCCTTGAGTAACTATTGCTGGAATAGCGTTGCTATCCCTTGAGCAACGATATTTTCTATATCCTGCCTAGTCACATATTGATCCCCCGGTTGTTGCTCAGATTGATTAACCTCATTAACTGGTTCATTATTAGCGTTTTCCATCTGATAATTAATATATATATTTTATTAGTATCAAATGAATAACAATTATTTAAAACAATTATACAGAGTTCATAACACCAATATAACCAAAACTATCGATTTTTCGATTTCCATTTATATTTAATAGTATGCATTAATACACACCATTATCTTACAAAGTTTTATTTGTATTTACTGACTGATTTTACTATTACTTTTACTATTACACAACCATAGTTTCATAAAACCCATTATCCTTTATCAATAACGGCGTTCCCTCTCATCGTACTTCCAAGAGATCTGTTCTTCTACTTCCCTGATCCTATTTCCGGCATCCACTAGTTCTTCGCCAAAGTGTCGCAGTTCAGCTAGATTCTCATTGCTCATGGGTGGATTAGGTATTGGTTCAGGGTCGAATTGAGAAAAAAAACTTATAGGGATTGTTTTGGAGTTGTATTTCATTAGTCAACCATTCGTCTATTTGCGAGTGGATTGAAGGGTTTGGAATAGCTGGTTCTAAGTTTATTGGTAGTTGTGTTTCAAGAGAATAAATAAAATCATTTTCATTAACAGGCTTAATAGTATTATAGCTTGCCATTATAAAATCTAGCTCTTCCTGAGATGGTAACCCCTTAATTTGCCTAGAGCTTTCCCCAATTTCCATTTTCTTAGGCTTGGGTTTCTTGAAAGATAAAACGTTGAATTCTATAGGTTCTTCTATATCTGGTATATACCTATTGAAATCTCTGGAAACCTCTATTTTTACTGGATAGAGATTTAATTTCTGAAGGGCGTCAGACACGTCACTCATGCTGTTATGCAAAATACACACAATTACTAAGTAAAAAATCATAACAAAATTTTATAGAAAAACTTTTAAATATTATTTCATACTGGATAATTACCAAAATAACTGAAAATTAAATCACACTAAGTTTTATTTGTAAATTTATTTATTTACTGAATCAGGTTTCTGGTTTATATTTAATAAAGATGCTAACACTTGAATCAAAATATTTAAAGATTTGTATTTACTGCTACAGTGGTTAGCATATAAAGATCTGCCCATACTGTACACAATTAATCAGATAATAAAACACATAATCATAAAATAGCAATTAATAAAAATTAAGTATTTTCTAAATACTTAATTGGCTTAAATCAGTGGCTCGATCAGTGGCTCTGATACCACCTTATTTCTGTCACGGCCCCCGACCCGGTTTGACCCGTTTAAGGAGCCGCGGGACAGAAATTCCCGTGGTATTTATTTAATTGAGTTTAACAGCGGAAGATTATCATCAGGATCTTTTTAAAACTGAATTATTTCCCGATTATTTTATTTCACAACTCGGGATAAAACCCGGTAATTTACAATCATTTGATTTCACGAAGAAATCTTTTATTTTACAAAACATGTTTCTTTATTTTATCCTGAGCCACTTTCTTAAGCTTGTAGTGCTTCACGGCACTTTTCCTGGATCATAACAGATCACCTGAAACATGTTTGAAAAAGGTTTTGTCAGCGGGAAATACTGAGTGAATCATTCATTTTGCATAATGATGCATAGTTATTAATTACAGCATAAGAGCGATTACAATGGCTTCTATCTTATTTATATCTGACGTCCTGTCACAATGGTGACATGTCACAATGGTGACGATGGTCATACCACTATTAGGTCAATGAACCTAAATAGTGATGATTATCCCTAGTAGGTCAATGAACCTAACTGGGAGAAAATTAGTAATGTGCACAATACCCCACTAGCCAGTGATTCAAGATATCCACGACTTAGTCCCTGTAATTATAACTTTTGAAAATAATTTAAGGTATTGTAAAATAGTTGATAAAAAGAGAATGACTCACATTGCAAATTTATACGAGCAGAGTTTAGCCTACTGATTAGCCTTTTTAACCTAAATTAAATAACAGGCCCACAATTAGGGGTTAGTAATCAATACAACATTTACGATAACTCACGAGAAAGCATTTACGATCAACCCTCACAATGAATGACAAAGTGCTATGCTTAAACATCCATCGAATTAACGACTAACGAAAAAGCATCACCCTAATGTGGGCAGCACTTAAACATCCATTGAGTACATTGATCGATCGGACAATGAATCGTAATAGCGATCGAGTTAATACCCCGATTGCGGCGTCGATTAGTGATCCGTGTGTGTTAATTGTGGTAAACAGAACGTATTTCAGCGTGTATGGAGAATTTGTTCGTCGTTTCAGTGCCCCAATTCCAGTCCCAAAGTCTGATATTTATACCCAAATTTTGACAACCCTTGCGCACCGTAACACTCTAACCCTTACGGGTGCGTAAGGCAGTCTTGCGCACCGCAAGACTCCGACCCTTACGGTGCGCAAGGGACACGAAGTCACTATAGGTTAGCCACGTTTAGGACTAGCCTTGCTGAGTCGATAGTTTCTTAAAATTCGAAATCGACAGCATTTTATTTAGATAATCGTCACTAGGGTTTTACCCCCCCTGAGTTTTAGGGGTCCTGATCCTGATTCTGATGATTCTGAAAATTTTAGGGTTTGCGCAGAATCACTTGGGTGTCTCAATTATGGTTTCATATTGGTCAATTTAATTTAATAAATATGACTTTTGATGAGAGTTGTTACACCAAGATAAGTTATAAAGCGGGATCTTCCCCGTGGCTTGGATCAATGATCTCCACCATGACAACGCTTCTCCTTTGAATGATTGTGAAACAAATTTCACAATATCCTGCTCGGCACAACCACTGATGTCTACTACGGTATCCATCTCATCAAGCCATGTCATACAATCGATGGCTCCTTTTTCTCCTGTAAAGTCCCTTGGTTTGCAAGAGATAAAGTATTTATAAGAGTAGGTCTTAACACGTGGCTCCTGATTGAGCATAATTTGTTTGGATGGGACACTCCTCTGATTCGACGAATGATGAGAATCATCCTTATGAGATGTATGTGTCTTAGAAGGTGGCTCCGTATGAGGTACAGACTGAGTCCTGGTGCGAGCACCGCTTGATTCTTTAAATTGTCTGTCAAGGGCTCTAGTGACAACATTATCTATCATTGCTTGAAGATCTACACCCGATACATTCATTCTGGTGTTGTTATTCTTCGTAATGGAATGACTGTTAACCTCATCTGATTCAGGCATGCTGAAGCTTGTCTTCTATAAAACAATTGTCAATAATTATGTTTAGAAGTCTATTTTGGAATCATCATCTTCGATGATTCGTTAACCATGGTATAAATAGACCATATTTGGTTAATTTGATAATCAGGTTTATTTTAAACTTTTCATTATAATTATCCAGTTATAAACTATCAAGGATATTGAAATGGCACAAAAGGCCTTGTCACGAGGACAGTTTTGAATTTATAAGCCATGATCTTATAGGATCGAGACATTAAGGTTTGAACATAGTTCATTACCTTTCTTGACAGGGAGTCAAAGACTACTACTATCTTTTGGGACAATAGATATAGCCTGTAGGCACTTCATCACTAATGGATGTTTATGATATGATCATTTTATTTGATGATTTAAGCCATGATTTCTAAATCACTAGGCTAGATAAGAAATTGGAAGAATCCAATATAAGGATGACTATTGTGATTTTCTCGAACCACATTTGTCAAGAGTACTAACACGTTCTTAGGTGTTAACAAGGATCTATTATCTTAAAAAGGCTTTACCATTACAGCCATGTCTAATAATGACATATAGGCTAGGTTATACCTTTAAGATTTTCTTTGAGATATAATGGCAGAGCAATCATAAATTAAAATGACGTTCTGATTTAGGACATAATACATATGTATATGTTTAATACCAAAATAAATTTCAAAAAGGAAACTTTTCATAGAAAGTCCTAAAGAATCACAATAATTGCCCTAAACGGGTCTTACATAGAGAGATCGCCCACGCAGGGACTTAGAAGATATATATGTCCTTATAGGGACTACTATAGAAATGAAATATAACAAAAGAAGTTTCTTCTTCATTTTAATTCTGAAAGTTTTCTCATTGGTTCATTGAGTGCGATACGGATACTGAAGGTTTTTGTGGGTAGTCGAAATCTTCTATATTAGGAATCTTTACAAAAGTGGAATCCAAGGATCCTATGGTTAATGAATAATATGGATCACGAATAAGGTCAAGACAGGTATAATCCAAGTTTGGGATTCCAAGACTTGGAAGTAAGAAATGTGGGTCCTTTGGGTCCATATGTATTATCTCTGGAGTGGGAGTTTCAGGGACAGCTGGTATGGACTCCTCCGATGTTGGCTTCTCATTTGAAATTTCAAAAGTCTTAGGTACAGAATCTGAAATACGGTTAATGGTTTCATCTGGTTTGATTTTCGGGAATGGTATCAAAAAGGTCCTTTCACCATACTGATCGTATGCTTATTCGAGCTGTGATATGAAGCTTAACATTCTTAGACTTCGGGTTTGGGGAGCTTCCACCAATGGCAGCTTTGCTCGGCGATACGTTCCTGTAATCCACAAATATTAAAAACAATGTATACATATAACAGGGATGAGATCATTCCTAATTCATGTCTAGACTCGGAAGTCAATGAATGTGCTACTGTGTCATTGAGATTAAACACAAAAGGCTAGTGTTTAATTCACTCAATGTTGGCTCTGATACCAACCTGTCACACCCCGATATTTCCATGTATTACCGGTGGGGAGTATCGTGACGTAGTTGATATCATCATAGTCAAATAATCACAGTTCAATGCACAACGGAAGTCTAAAGTAATAATAATACAAACCGATTCGAAAGTATAATAAAATATTACACAACGGTTGTATATGGATCCACAGGCGGATCTTAAAATAGAAATATAAACATTGTTCAACAGACGTTAGATGTTTAGAACTTGCAAGATTCCTTATTAACGCCCCGAGCTCCCAGCCAATTTACGTACAGTACCTGTCACTTAATCTTTTTTGGAAAATACGTCAGTTTACACTGGTAAATACAATTAACTGACTCTTTTGAAAACATTTAAGAAAATTGATTTAAATGCATAAGGCACAAATATTCTTTTATAACTTGGGACAATTATTTTAATAACAATCTTGTATCAGATTTACATGTTTGTCCAACATTTAGGGCCGGTGTTAAATAAACCGAACAAGATTAATCGACACACCACAAATATAAACTCACAAGAAGTTTCCTCACGAGTGAGTATATCTTTTACATACGCAACAGACAGGTGTATGCCTACACCCCGTGCTTAAGTTGTGGCCATTTACGCTTTTTAAATGACCCAAGGATATCCAGTACACGGTCATTAACCCCCAATGTTATTTGTTATCAAGCAATACTGATTAAAACGGGATTATGCAATTTAATCATCTCTGATTAAAAGGGTTCTACACCCGACCAAGCGGTAATAATTTACAGTATCCCAAGCCCGTATAAGGTAAAATAAGTTAAAAGTATTTACCTGAGCTAAAATGAAATTTTATTCTCAGCCGTATATTCAATCAGCAAGTACAAGTACTTCTACCGGGGCTCTCAATCTGGAACGAAGGTTTTATTAACCTATTAGATTCCTAACGGGTCTTATTTAAGTTGTAACTTAGACCGGTTAGTTTTAAGGAAAGGTTTATGGTTCAAAACGCAAGATTAAGCGAAGACCGGATTAGAATGTGATTTAGACCCGACAAGTATGAAGACTTGTATAATATGGGTAAACTAAACACATTCTGGATTTTGAAGTGAAAATGATAAGGTTTGACCCGTTTCGGTTAACTTATGCAAACTAGTTACATAAACTGTACTGAACGCGAATATACATAACGGGCAATCAAAAGAGACATGTATAGGTTCCACAAGTTAATATTCTTAAAATATGTTATGATATCAGTAGGATATCTTCCATTATGCCCAAAACGAATTTAAAATCAATTTATGCCCCTAAGGGGTATTTTGGTCATTTTAGAGTTTATAAAAGAGGTTAAATAGTAATCTGAAGTTCTGGTCTAAAATAATCAGTAAAAATATTTAATTTAGCAAGTTACATCAGTAAGATATCATACATATGTGAATTTTATCATTTATGGCCAAACTATGCACCGTAGGGGCATTTTGGTCATTTCACATATGTTTTAAGGGTCAAATTTGGAAATCTGAGTTCAAGACTTAAACTTACTGTTAAAGTATAAAAATTTATTCATAACATATAAAAATTTATTCATAACATCAGTCGGTAACAAGTCTTAGGTGTCAAATATGGTTTTAAACCATACTATGCGCCTAAATCGCATAAAAGTCGGTATTTGACGATATTCGGGTTGATTAAGGAAATTTGAGATTTTGATCAGCCTCTACTGTTTAAAATAACTTATTTAATGTATAAAATCAGTAGAAAAAGGTTTGATATGTAAAGGACGTGTAAAACTCATTTTATTAGCAAAAAGGGCATTACCGTCAATTACCGAGTCTATGCAAGAACCCTATGTTATGATCTGTTTAAAATTCAAAACAAAAATTCCAAAAATCCCTAAATATTAAATCTTAATATTAGGTGGCAAGTTTGGTGTCAAAATTTGGGTTTGAATATGATTTATGCCAAAAATGTCATTTAATTAATAAAAAGCTTTCATTTTACGATATCGCGCATAACTTCTATTTTAGACCACGAACTGATGTTAAATTTTTAGGACATACTTATAAATCAGTAATAAAGGTTTTTGTCCTCTCATATTTTCAAAAATCTTGTTTTAATATCAAAAGGGCATAATGGTCAACTTTTAAGCATTTAACGGAAACATGCAATGAATTAGGATTTCTAAGGAACCATGTTGTATAACCTCAGAAGGTTATACTAACACATAATGTGGTTCTAAAGGAACCCTAAGGCATAATTAAACTAAGCTAAATTGGGTCAGAACTGAAAGTCAAAGCAAAAGTCAACTTTTGCGAGTTTCGGTTGCGAACCGATCCTAAACTCATAATTGTCTGGTTGAACATGCCTAGACATGTTCAATTAATATTTACCAAGTTATTAAAGTGAAAAAACTGATTTTATTTCCTTTACATCATTAGTTATGAACTTTATTTAAAAACAGACTTGTTTGACTTTTATTTTAATTACTTTGACCCGACAATTAACTAAGCAAACGTGGTAATTAGGATGTGCTCTTTTGAGGGTTTAATACCTACCTAATTACGATCACGTAGCCATGTTCGTTGTGAAAAATGGCTTGACCATTTAAAAGTCAAAGTGTTTATCGCAAACGCTTGACTTTTCAGCTTTCTAAGCCAAATAAAAATAACTAGCCATAAGAGGGCACTTACAAGGGGTCCAAGCAAGGAAGAATTTGATCTAGAATACTCAGGTATGAAGCATAAGGCTTCAACTTAGAGCAATTCAGATCAAGTGTGAGTTGCAAGAATGAAAGCTTGGGTATTTGTAGAATTCCAACAACCGTTAGGATCGTTTCTCGCAAATCGTACTTCAATCTTGGCGATACATGTGGGCACAAGGTTTTAAAATACAATGGGTACTCAAAACCAACCCATAGCATCCAAAATCAAGGGTTAAAAACCATCAAAACAGGCTCAAAGACCAGATTCAATGTTTCTATGCTGAAGGTCTGACGCGGGCCGTGTAAGAATAGGCTTAGGCTTACGCCCCAGGCCTAGCAAGTTTCACAGATCTACAATTTTAGTCCCTGAATGCCCAAAACTTGGTTTTCGATGCATTTTTGACACGTTTAAGCCCCGTTAACCCCATTTCAAGGCTCTAAGATATTGTTAAAATATAAGGAACTTAGAATATGCTCAAAAACATCTCGAATGTCGGTTCGTTTGTTCGTACGGTTGCGTTATTCAGTTAATTACGACGGAAGTCGTAACGGACGCAAAAACGATCCAAATTAAGCGACAAATGGAATTTTATCATGTCAATTACTAAAGTAAAATATTTTAATGATCACACAAATTTTTTGGATGTCCGAATATATTGAGAACGTAAGATATGCGTGAAAATGCAAACTTATGCACTTTTTGACGTTTTAGTCCCTGTTTGACCAAAAAGTTTATTTTTGCACACCGAACCCCTCAAAGCCTATTTCTAAGCTATGTAAAGGATATTTATGGTATGTTTAACTTATGGTAAAGTCCCGGAATGTTCGCTACCATTTGATTCGGTATACTTTTGCAGTTTGACGCAAATAGTCTTTGCGATCGAATAAACTTGATTTCAACACACCAAACCCTCCAAAACTTATTCCTAGGTTATGTAAAGGTTATTTAAGGTATGTTAAGCTCATGTCATTGTTCCGAAGTGTTTGTCGCATGTATTATTAAACATCACGATGCCTCGGGTTTGTTAAAAGGTCATTCAGAGGTAAGAATTAACATGTTGACGCTTTTAACCCTTCGTCGCGCAAACTTTGAAACTATTACGCAAACGGCTACTCTAGATCAACAAGTGTCTCATTTGTGAATATGAATACCGTAAGAGGTTATTCAGAGACTTATTTTAAGCATGTTAACACTTCCAGTCCTTCCATAATCAAAGTTTTTGATTTTTTCGCAAAATTAGTCCTTCATAGTCAACGTTTGACTTTATTAGGGTTTTGTACACGTGTCAACACATCATTGGAAGTGATTTTTACGAGGTGATACAAACCAAGATAATTACATATCAGAAGCTCTCAAGTTCATCAATGGCGATCAATGGCGATCAAACCCTAATCTGATCGAGGTACGTTTTCTCTCAAATATTTATGGTATTCTTCACTGATTGCACTGATGGAGGTTATCGATGTGATGCTATGGTATGGTGGAACATTGGATTTTAGTTTTGATCAACCTCAATATATTGGAGGTCAATCTAAGTTGATACGTATGGATGTTGATCACATTGCATACTTTGAGTTGTTAGAGTATGATATTGATACTGGGTGTTATGAAAGTAGGGATTTTTACATGTATGGATTAAATGCTGATTCTGGTGAATTCAAGCTTTTTGGGAATGATAATGATGTTATGGAGATTGCATTAAAGGCTCGAACATGGTCTGAACCATTCATGGAGGTATTTATTCAAGTCTGTCCAATTACCCATGAACATGAAGTCCAATTCATGTCCCAGCCCAGTAAACCCCAAGCCCAATCTTATTCACCACCCATTAAACCACAAGCCCAATCCTGTTCCCAACCCATTAAACGAAGAGGCCAGCCCAAAAAACTTGTAACCCAGTCCAAAAAGAAAGTAGTCCATGTCAGTAGAGTGAGTAGGGCATCTGAAAAAAGTGGTAACACTCCTGTACTTGAAGTCCCTAGATCTGGATCCACTCCCTCAGGAAAGGAGGTTGTTGCTGATAAACCAGTTGGTTTGAATAATCAACCTAGCGTACAAGAGGCTACATGGGAATTTGATTTGGATGAGGAGTCTATTGTTCAAGAGGGTGTATCAAAAGAAACAGATGGTTTGCAAAAGAAGCCTATTGGAGAAGAGGTTTTAGTGGAAGAAGGGAGTGGTTTTGATAAGGAGCATAGTGTACAAGAGTGTGCAGATGAAGATGACAGTGATGACAGTGACTATAAAGCTGACTTAGATGGGACAGAAGAGTCAAGTTCAGATGAAGATGACGGTTTTCTTGAGGAGGGTAATGAAGATGAGGTTCATGATGAAGTAGCTTTCTCAGATTCAGACAGAGAAGATGCTGAATGGAGACAGTCACAAGATGCCATTAAATGAGCTAATAAGGATGAACTTGAAGCTAAAAAGAAGTTAGTTGAACAGTGTACTAAACCTTATGAAAAAAAGGTAAGTTGAGTGAGTCTAATGATGCAGGGTGTGCACATGTAGAGGGATACAGTAGTTACGAGGAATCTGATGGTGATGTTGCTACTCCTGGTGAGAGTGAGGATGATGATATAAGAGTTAAGAAGTACAAAGAAACTGCTCCAAGTGTAAATGAACACACCAACCGGAAAAAGTTTACATGGAAAGTTGGAATACGGTTTGCATCAAGGGATCATTTTAAGGAAGCAGTGAGAAGATATGCTGTGACTAACGGCAGGAATCTGATCATTGCAAAGAGTGATAATAAGGAAGAAGGTCGTTTAGTTGTGAAGTGTGTACCAGGGTGTCCCTTCTATCTATATTGTTCACTAAACAAAGCCAAAGAGTGTTACATAATTAAAAGTGTGAAGAACAAACACAACTGCTAGAGAAACATGGTCAAGAATAGACAGCTAACTGCCAAGTTCTTAGGGGATGAGTTCCTTCCTTTGTTTAAGGCCAAGCCAAATTGGTCTGCTAAGGAGATTCAAGCAGCAGTTAAACAGTAGTTTAAGGTAATTATAACTAAGTGGTTAGCTTACAAGGCTAAATTAAGTGCATACAAGAAGCTTCATGGTTCAATGAAAGATCATTACAGTAAAATTGGTTCTTACCTGGAAGTTCTAAAGAAAGCAAATCCGTCATCAACCCTAATGCACCAGCAACGTTCATGGACCCCATGAATCGCGTTTGCAAACCCTACTTAGACAAGTTTGTCATTGTCTTCATTGATGACATTCTTATTTATTCAAAGAATCAGGCTGACCATGAGAAGCACCTTCGGTGTATTCTTAAACTTCTTCAGCAAGAGAAGCTTTATGCTAAGTTCTCTAAATGCGAGTTTTGGCTTCGTGAAGTCCAATTTCTTGGACACATGGTTAGTGAGCATGGAATCCAGGTAGATCCCGCTAATATTGAAGCCATCATAAATTGGCAAGAACCGAAGACGCCCACAGAGATTCGCAGTTTCTTGGGATTGGTAGGATATTATAGGCGTTTTATTGAAGACTTTTCAAGGATTGCTGCACCCTTAACTTGTTTAACTCGCAAGAATATTAAGTTTGATTGGGGTCCTAAGTAACAAGAATCCTTCGATATTCTTAAACAGAAGTTAAGCAATGCTCCTGTGTTAACATTGCCTAAAGGAATTGAAGAATTTGTGGTTTACTGCGACGCATCGCACACTGGCATGGGATGTGTGCTAATGCAGAAGGGTAAAGTTATTGCATATGCTTCCCAACAACTAAAAGTGCACGAAAAGAATTATACCACCCCACGACTTGGAGTTGGGTGCAGTTGTGTTTGCACTAAAACTTTGGAGGCATTATTTATATGGTACCAAGTGTGTGATCTATTCTGATCACAAGAGCCTTCAACATCTATTTAATCAGAGGATCTGAACATGAGGCAGCGACGATGGATGGAGACACTGAATGATTATGATTGTGAAATACGATACCATCCAGGCAAGGCGAATGTAGTCGCCGATGCTTTGAGCAGGAAGGAAAGAGTTAAGCCCATTAGAATCAATGCCAAGAGCATTGAATTAAAGAACAACTTAAATGAAAGACTGTTAGCTGCACAGAAGGAAACCGTATTAGAAGCTAACTATCCAAATGAAAAACTGGGAGTCACTGCAGAACCGTTATCATATGGCAAGGATGGAATCCTAAGATTGAATGAACGGATATAGGTTCCAATCTATGGAGGACTTCGGGATGTTATCCTTCAAGAAGCCCACAGTTCCAAGTATTCTGTTCATCCTGGAAGTGATAAGATGTACCAGGATTTAAAGGAAAATTATTGGTGGATAAGTTTGAAGAAGTCTATAGCCACCTATGTGGCCAAATGTCTGACATGTGCTCAGGTTAAGGCCGAACATCAGAAGCCGTCAGGTTTGCTGCAACAGCCTGAACTTCCCACCTGTATGTGTGAAATGGTAACTATGAATTTCATTACTAAGTTACCAAAGACAAAGCGAGGAAATGACACTATTTGGGTTATAGTGGATAGATTGACTAAGTCAGCCCACTTCTTACCTATTAAGGAAACACACAGCTCAGATAAGTTAGCTCAGCTGTACGTGGACGAGATTGTATCTCTACACGGGGTGCCAGTGTCTATCATATCTGATAGGGATACGAGGTATACATCGCATTTCTAGAAAAGCTTCCAGCAATCCCTAGGCACTCGATTAAATTTCAGCACTGCATATCATCCTCAGATGGATGGTCAAAGTGAACGTACTATACAAACACTCGAGGATATGCTAGGAGCTTGTGTTATTGACTTAGGAGGAAGTTGGGATGATCATCTTCCATTGATTGAATTCTCATACAACAATAGCTATCATTCCAGTATTCAAGCTGCACCTTTTGAAGCTCTGTATGGAAGAAAGTGCAGAACGCCCGTTTGTTGGGCAGAACTTGGAGATGTCCAACTAACAGGACCTGATATAGTCCTAGAGATGACAGATAAGATTGTATAGATACGAGATCGTCTCAAAGCCGCCAGGGATAGGCAGAAAAGCTACGCAGATAAAAGGCGTAAACCTCTAAAGTTTGAGGTTGGTGACAAAGTGTTACTGAAGGTATCACCCTGGAAAGGGGTAATGCGATTTGGTAAGAAAGGCAAATTAAGCCCAAGATACATAGGACCATTCGAGATCATCGAATGTGTCGAAACAGTGGCTTACAAGTTAAACTTGCCTGAAGAGCTCAGTGGTATTCATAATGTATTCCACATCTGCAATCTAAAGAAATGTCTAGCTGATGAGTCACTAGTCATGTCACATAAAGATGTGCATATTGATGAGAGCTTAAATTTTGTTGAGAAACCTTTGTCGATCGAGGATCGACAGGTTAAGAAGCTTCGAAGGAAGCAGGTACCGATTGTAAAGGTTAAATGGGACGCCCTTAGAGGTCCCGAGTACACGTGGGAGGTAGAGTCCACAATGAAAGAGAAGTACCCTCATTTATTTCAGTAAATCTCGTGGTCGAGATTTCTTTTAAGGGGGTGAGGATGTAACACCTCGAAAAAATCACGACCAATATAATAAAGACGCGTGTCATGAGCTCTAAACGTGTAATGGATTGAATACGAGGGACTAAAGTTGACAAACAAAGAAAGTATGTGTGTAAAAGGATTCAAAGTGTTAACATTGGATAACTATACCTTTCAACAACCCTACACGATGTTTATACCCTTAAACAAATGAATTATGAATCATATGAAGCCGTTTGTGGAAGAAAGTGAAAGTTTACAAACCGCAAGGGTTAAAAGTGTCAACATGTTTAATTTATACCTCTGAGTGACCTTTTAGCGAACCCGAAGCTTTGTAACGATTAATTATGCTCACTAGAATAAGTGATAAAAATTTCACAAGGTTTCGATATCGTATGAGAAAGATACGCTAACATTCGTAAGGGGTTAAAAGCGTCAATGTTGAAATTCAGGACTTTTCGGTGATCGTATAAACTAACCGGGGACTCAACAAAGTTTGTTTATGATTTGGAGTCCTTAAAAGTCAAGTTGGAGGGTTAAAAGTGCAATAAAACAAGTTAAAATAAAGATTTGAAGGACCAGGGACCAAATAGGCAAATCTGGGAAACTTGGTGACCGGATTTGGGAGCCATACCTGCCGCGTAAGACCTCCCAGGACTCTTACGCGGGCTGCCTGAAAACCACCAGCGTCCAAAAACATGGCAGTTGTCTGTTTTCAGCAGGTTAACCGACTTATGAGCATGGTATTCGAAATCCAGACGTTGAGTCAGTAGTTTTTCATGCATAGGGGCACTTGGAATTGATCTAAGATCAGTTATAGGCCTTGTTGTAATGATCTTGGGTGATTAAAGTCCCTATATAAGAACATTTTGTTGCAACATTGTTGCATGCACTTGGAAAATCATTCTAACTCAATTTCTGGAGTCTCCTGGAACTCAAGACCATTCCCTAAGGATCATTAGTCGTGCTAAGTACTTCAGTAAGCATCCTTAACCTCTCTAATTCATGTTTTATTAGTTTAATGGCCTAAAGTCAAAACCGTCGTAATTAAGGTTTGACTTAATGATTAATCACTAATGGTCCAGTCAATTCTCGAATTGAAAGTAGCTATGAGTTGGTAATTATGTGGGTAATAAACCCTTAAAAGGGCACCCTCTGATTCCCACTCTAACTAGGTCAATTGTCGGGTAAAACTTAATTATAAAAAGTCAACAGAAAGCTAATTTTCAAATAATCACATAATTAGCAATGTAGAAGCCATGAAACATGTTTCATCACTTGTAGAACTAGGTAATTAATATAAGAACATGTCTAAGCATGTTCAACCCGACAATTTTCAGTTTAGGCCCCGTTCGGGACCGAAAGTCGCAAAAGTAGACTTTTGCTTTGACTATCAGTTCTAACCCAATGTAGCATATTTTAGAAATGCCTTAGAGCTCTATTAGGACCAGGTTATAGGATAGTGTAACCCTCTGAGGTTATACAACTTGGTTCCTTAGTTATCCGATTCATGTGCATGTTTCCGTTATATGCCTAAATGTCGACCATTATGCCCTTTTGACCTTAAAATGATATTTTTGAAAATGTGAGAGGACAAAAACCTTTATTACTGATTTATAAACTTGTTCTAAAAATTTGACATCAGTTTGAGGTCTAGATTAAGAGTTATGCTCAATATCGTAATTAAGAAGCTTTTTATTAATTAAACGGCGTAATTAGCATAAAGCCCATCTAAACCCAAATTTTGACACCAAAATTTTTATCCACTGATGTAAAATAATATTTTGGGATTTTTGAAGATTTTTATGTATTTTTAAGCTGAGCATAACATAGAGTAATTGCTTCAATTCTATAATTGTCGGTTATACCCTTTTCTTGGATAAAATGAGTTTTACATAACATATTGATACCCAACTTTTTGCTACTAATTTTATATCATAAATAAAACATTTTGAACTTTATAAACTGATCAAAAACTCATATTTCCTATTTTAAATCGAAAATCGCTTAAAACCGACTTTTACGCGTTATAAGCGCATGGTATGGGTCAAAACTATTTTTAACATATAAAACTTAATACCTACTGATGTTTTAAGTAAATTTTTATAATTAAACAGTAAGCAAAAGTTTTGAACTCAGAATTCTAATTTTGACCTTTAAAGCTTACGTGAAATTACCAAAACGCCCCTACGGTGCATAGTTTGGTTATAAAAGATAAATTTCACATATATGCAATACCCTACTGCTATGACTTATAAAAATAAATATTTTTACTGATTATATCAGACCCGAAACTCAGATTAATATTTAAACTCTTTTATAAGCTTAAAATGACCAAAATACCCCTACGGGGCATAATTTGAGTTTAAAACCATTTTGGGCATAATGGAAGGTATCTTACTGATATCACAACATATTTAAGGCATATTAACTTAGGAAACCTGGTCATGACCCATTTAGTTACCGTTATGCATTTATCGC
Organism: Helianthus tuberosus; assembly: GCA_030545235.1. Classification (NCBI taxonomy): domain Eukaryota; kingdom Viridiplantae; phylum Streptophyta; class Magnoliopsida; order Asterales; family Asteraceae; genus Helianthus; species Helianthus tuberosus. The sequence goes on from CM060393.1 coordinate 8,160,153, forward strand.
GTTCGGTACGGTTTATGTAACTAGTTTGCATAAATTAACCGAAACGGGTCAAACCTTATCATTTTCACTTCAAAATCCAGAATGTGTTTAGTTTACCCATATTATACAAGTTTTCATACTTGTCGGGTCTAAACCACACTCTAATCTGGTCTTCGCTTAATCTTGCGTTTGTACCGTATACCTTTCTTTAAAACTAACAGGTCAAAAGTAAGACTGTTAGGAAATCTAATAGGTTAATTAAAACCTTCATTCCAGATTTAGGAGCCCAGTAAAAGATACTTGCACTTGCTGATTTGTACGGCTGAGATAAATTTATATAATTTGCTTAGGTAAATACTTTTAACTTATTTTCCCTTATACGGGCTTGGGGTACGGTATATAAAATACCGCTTGGTCGGGCATTGAATTGTTAATCATATGAAGGTTAATTTATCGAGATGACCCATTTAATCTGTTTTGTTTGCTTAAAGCCTTTGGGGGGTTAATGGCCATGTCCCGGATATCCTTGGCATCATTCATTGAAATGCCCACGACCTAAGCACGGGGTGTAGGCATACACCTGCCGGTGCGTATATAAAAAGATATAACCGCCTGTTCGGGAATAACTCGTCGCGGGATTATATTATGTGGTGTGTCATTTAATCTTTAACCCGGTATTCAGCCCGGGCTACTGAACGTATAACAAACATGTAATTCTTTTACAAGTTTACATTTAAATAATTATCCCAAGTTATAAAAGATATTTTGTGCCTTGTGCATTCAAACCAATTTTCTTAAACATTTTCAAAATGAGTCGGTTAATTGTATTTACCAGTGAAAACTGATGTATTTTCCAAAAAGGTTAAGTGTAGGTACTAATCGGAATAGGCTGGCTACTCCTAGCATCAATAAAGAGTCTTGCAAGCTTAGATGTTTATAAATCTGCTGAACAATGTTTCTTTTAACTTTGATCCGCCTGTGGATCCTTCACAACCATTTTCGTAATAAATGATATTACTTTCATTTGGTTTGTAATGATTTTATCTTTCGACTTCCGCTGTGTATATAAACTGTGATAAATTGTCTATGATGATATCAACTACGTCACGATACTCCCCACCGGGCCCACCGGTAATACGTGGAAATATCGGGGTGTGACATGCAAGGTTAAAACACATTATACACATGTTAGGGGACATAAGGATTCAGGTCATGAGTAGGCTGGTTACTAAAAGAACAGAAATGAGTGCCAGGGATGTTGTTATATGCCCTAAAATCCAAGAAAAGTTTGATTTTTCAAAACAGGCTGCATATAGATGTAAGGTGTATCCCTCATCATACCATGTGTTTCAAGTCAGGGATTTTGATGATGTTTCAGTTGATCTAGATAATAGAACATGCACATGTAGGAAATGGGATTTGAGGGGGTATCCATGTAAACATGTTTGTGCAGTAGCTGGGTTTTTGCATAAAAATGCAGAAGAGTATGTTGATGTGTGTTACCACAAAGACACATACATGAAGGCTTATGAATTCTCAATCCCTCAAATACCTAGTGAAAGGTATTGGCCCAAGATTCACCACCCTATGGATCCACCACCAATAAGATCTTAACCTGGGAGGCCTAAGAAGAATAGAAAGAGGGATCCTCATATGGATCCAAAGAGACCAGGGAAACTTACCAAGCATGGGGTGATAATGAATTGTGGTAATTGTGGGGCTAGAGGTCACAACAAGAGAAAATGTACTGAACAGGGAAATTAGCAATCTGCTGCATGTGAATGACTTGTTTTAGTGACAATTGTCTGTGTATATTGTAGGCTTTAACTACTTTTTTTTTATGTTGTAGGGTCTGCTAAAAAGAGACAAAAGGGAACCAAAAAGTCAAGCCAAAAGTCAACTCAGCAATCTGCTTCACAAGGAACAACTCAGCAATCTACTCTAGTAGCTTTATAAGGAACAACTCAGCAATCTACTCCAGTAGCTTCACAAGGAACAACTCAGCAATTTACCCAGGTGGGAAGCAAAATTTCAAGCCAGAAGTCAACTAAAAAGTCAACTGTCAAATGGAAAAGGAACATATAGGCAGCAGTTAAAAAGTCATAGTTTGACTTTTTTGTGATAACTGGACATGTTTGACTTTTTTGTGGTCTTTATGACCTTTTTGTGCTGTTGGGTATTTGGACAACTTTAAGTGATGTAATAACTCTCTAGGATAACTTGTGGTGATGTTATAACTCTTTAGGATAACTTTTGGTGATGTTATAACTGTTGGTTATGTAATGGTATCAGTCTTGGTTATGGTCTTTATGCATTAAACTGATTGGTCATTATACTATGCAGTTTTGGTCATTACATAGTGCAGATTTGGTCATTACAGTTTAGACAAATGGAGTTTTGACCATTGATTGGTCAAGATACACAGATTTGATCATTAGAGATTATATGTGTTTGGAGTTTGGACACTTGCAGTTTTGTGCACTACAGTTTGGATATATGGTCATTACACATTGAAGTTATTGTCAGTACTCATTGAAGTTATGGTCAATTGTGCACTACAGTTTGGACACTTACAGTTTTGACCATTGATTGGTCAAACTACAGGTTTTGGTAATTCAGGCCTGTATGTTCAGTTTTGGTCATAAGACATTCCACTTTTGGTCATTACTCATATGCAGTGATCATCATTACAGATGTGCAGCTATATGTGCAGACCTATTAGAGGTATGTTTCTTGTTATATCATGACTTTTGACATTTGTTGGTCAAAATACAGTTTGGAAATGTTGACTAATCTGGTAATATCAATACATGTGCAGATATATACAATCAAGGACTAGGATTTTGCATTAAATTTCATCAAAAGTGTACAATTACAACAAGAACACAGTTCATACTACCTAAACATATACAACACTATGCTAATGGCAATAAACAAGGTTAATACATATTGCTTGTTCCATTTCGACTCTGTTCCAGATATCTTTGCTTCCAACCACCTATTCTCTTCTGCTAAGAGCTTATTCTGTAAGACCATGTTTTCATATTTCAGGTCTTCAGAACTGAACCTACACTGGGATGCATGTTGGTTGAACATTTTGTCGACATCTTCTTTCCATAAGAAGAACTTGCAGTCTGATCTCTGCAAAAGCCAAAAACACTGCAGTTAATCAATCAATTCAATTCAAGCAAAATTGGAGTTATGGTGGAACATACCGGCCAATGAGAGCATCCATAAAATTGTTGACCTTGCCGCACACTTTTCCGTCCAACAACTAGAATAACTGCTACAACATCATGATGGCAGTACACATTACCCTCCAAATCAACCTTAAACAATTTAGGGTTTCTGAATAATGTGGATGAAGACGTAGAAGAGGAGCTCATTTTGATTCAAGATTAGGGCTTGTTCTTCACGGAAATCGGCCGGATCGTATGTTGATGATGAATTTGCTCCAAGGTGCGTCTGATTTTGTTATGATTTAGGATTAGGGTTTACAGAATGAGTTCTTGTTAGGGATTGGGGGTTTTAAAGAAGGTGAATGAGAATAATTGACACGTAGGACATGCCACATCAGATAAAATTGCCACATAGGCTCATTTTAATAACCTGGTTAGTGAATTTTAACGAGGGGTGCTATGACAATCAATGTGTTAAGTTGGGAGTGGTCTGAGCCAAAGTGAAAGTTGAGAGTGCCATCGGCCAAATGGCAATAGTTGGGGGTGTTTAGATCCATTAACCCTTTAAAATATGCTTTCACTGTTTAAAGTTAAAACCATTATGTTTTAATTTATTATATTCCACTAAATGGAATGACCTCAATAACATAGTTGTTACAAGTCCCCCTGTTTGTAGCATAGTGGTAAAAGGATTGGGTTTTCCAATAGCTACTCAAGTTCTATTCTCACTTATATCCAGGGACGCAGCTTCGTAGGGGCCGGGAAGGGTGCCCGACCTCTCGAACTTTTCGCTCAGTAGTGTCCGGTATGTTGTTTTTGTATAGAGTTTTTTGGGTATATACGTTTTCGACCCCCGGTTTTATATTTCTTTTTGGTATATACGTTTTCGACCCCCTAGTCGAAAATCTCAAGCTTCACCACTGCTTGTGTCATATAGGTGGATATAGGCAATGAATGATTTTAACTTGGCCTTGTGTGAGGTTGTCAGTTCGATTCCCGAGCCCAACCGGGTTTTCGTCCCACCATGTGTTACGCCAGAGAATTCTGCTCTTGTGGTGACACAACGACTGTCAAGTGACTGTCGGCGGTATGGTTTCCTGGGGCATGCCCAAAAAAGCCAAACTTTGAAGTCAGCGTGGGCCTGGTTAAGAAAACATAGACTAGCCAGAGTAGGGCAATACGTGACTCTTTGATATGAAAAGTGTGATAACTTTATAAATGAAGTTCACCGTTAAAAAAAATTGTTGTTACAATGTGGAAGCATTTTCCCACAACCTCGTTTAACACAACACGTGAAAAATGTTTCAGCCTTTAACAAATGGATCAAATAACTGTAAGGAAAGAGTTAAAACATGAAACTCAACTGTTGTCATTATTTTCATGTTCACATTTTTGTTTTTATGTGGATTTTTTTCAAACAAATTTGAATATGTAATGTATTTGAATGACAAAGCAATCATAAAGGAAATGGAATATACGGATGATGGTAACATGGTCTTTCCGGTATGCAAGTTGACTGTTAGTCTGATACCAAAAGTAGCTAGTTTCTTGTCGCTAGCATCAGTCGCTAAAGCGGTTCTTAAGAGTAAAATGCTAAAATGGTTCCTGAGTTTAGGCCACTTTTGTCACTTCACTCCAAAAATAAAACTTTTGTATCTGGGTCTCCGAGATTTCATTTTTGTTGCCATTTTCATCCAATTGGCAAATTGGGTTAGAATTTTCAAGTTAACTTATCCCCTGATTGTCGTTTTTCTCATTTAAATAAAGAGTATAATCGTTATTTTATGTCATATTATATTTCAATTAAAGAGTAAATTGCCATTTTAGTCCATGAGGTTTGGTCCAAATTGCCATTTTTGTCTAAATAGTTTTTTTTATCCTTTGGGTCCCTGACTTTTCCATTTTCTTGTCATTTTGATCACATTGACTAACTCAGTCTAAATTCTGGTTATAACCAGGGGTATTTTTGGCATATCTGTTGTGTAGTGATAACCAGGGGTAGTTTACAACATAATTTATAAACCTCATAATAATTTAATGTCAAAATACCCCTGATTATAACCTTGTTTTTATACTAAGTTAGGTAATGTGATCAAAATGGCAAGAAAAAGGAAAAGTTAGGGACCCAGAGGAGAAAAAAAAAACTATTTAGACTAAAATGACAATTTGGACAAAAACTCAGGGACTGAAATGGCAATTTACTCTTAATTAAATGAGGGAAACGAAAAAAATGGGAGAAGTTAACAAAAAATTCTAACCCAGTTTGCCAATTGGATAAAAATGGCAACAAAAATTAAACTTTAGGGACCCAGATACAATTTTTTTTTGACAGAAGTGACAAAAGTGTCCTAAACTCAAGGACCATTTTAGCATTTTAGTCCGGTCCTTAATTTTAAAATGAAAATTTCACTCATTAAATATGATTATGTAATATTTAAAACGCAACAAAAACTGTTCAAAAAATCATTTCTGATGGAGGTCTACGAAAGTAAGAAACCATGGAAACCAGTGTAAGTTTTGGGTTTTGGATTTCGTATTTCCTTTCCTGAATAACTTTCAAAATCATGTAATGAGTCCGCTTTCCGATTAAAGTATTTTGCATATCATGAAATCGATAATCGGATAAGTCAAAAAGTGATTATTCTAAAGAAAGAGAAGTTATTTTATTTGAAATTCGAATGATGAAATTTTCGATAACAAAATTAGAGTATATATGGGGTCAAACAATCGCAACATTTCACTTAGTGGTTATAACTGTTGGCGAGTAAGAAACTATTCAGAGAACACCCTTAGTAGCACCTCTATTGCTACCTCGCGACATTCAGAGAACACCCTTAGTAGCAACTCTATTGCTACCTCGCGACTGAAGTTCCAAATTGCTATTGAGGTTCAAGATGCTACCACACCTCAAAAGGTTCGATTCTTTACTACCGAAGTCATACCAATGTTGAACGAACGTGTAATCTATACCTCCCAACTCATATCAATAATAATTATAATTTCTTATGTAGTCTTCAAGTAAATCCAATTTCTCACAATAGTTTGACAACACTAAAATAACCGCAACCTGTCGCAAAACAAGCTCAATTGGGTATTTGCAACCATTTTAACTCCACAAAATGATTGTATGCAAATATGGTCATGGTGGATGCCCCATTTTGATACGGCAATCAATCATTTCTAGAAACAAATGTTGGTAACATACTTGGCTCAACCATAAATTATGACAACATTTACATCGATTAAGACAAACGCCCTCATCTAGCCTAGAAGGCCGCAAGTGAGTTTGGTTCACTACCTAGCCTCGCCTTAGATGTAGCTTATAGGGTTATAGATAATAAAATTTATTAACTTTTATGTTTTCTATTGTTTTCACATATTTAGAAACTTTTAGACCATGTGTAGTGGTACACATGAATAAAACCCCTACCTCTGGGCATTTTACGACACGTGTCATCCCAGTCAGCAAAGGGGCATTATGGGCGTTTTTACAAATGGGCGTAATGGGATAATGCCCAATAATGCCCCATCAATGATTACCTAATTAGTATTTTCTTGTTTTTTTTAATTTAAATATAAAGGTATTTGAGTTGGAAGCACATGATTGGCCGGTCAAACCCCCCTTCAGCGTTATTCAAAAAACGCCAAAAGCCAAAAAGCCGAAAAACACGCCCAATAACGCTTATGGGGGCGGAGGAGGGGCGTTTTTTGGCGTTATTTTGCAATTTTTTTTTAAAACACGTCCACTACGGGTGATCTTACATAATATATAGACATAAAGAGTAGGGCCAGAAAACAAATGTGGTAAAATTGATCAATTTATGTATATTTTATTTCTGACAAGTAATAAATATAAGTGAAGTAACAAATATAAAAATATGATAACGGGGCAAATTCATTCAAAGTATGTATATACTCCATCCAAAATCATAAATTATTGTATCTAAAATGATTAGATCATGGTTTAAGTATTTTTTTTGTATTTAATTCACTAATAGAAATATGCCTTTTACGAACAAAACTTTACTGACGGATTAATCTGTTATCTATAGGTGAATAATCGATCGGCGATCCATCATTAATATGGACCGTTAGTCAGTGAAATCTTTACCCACACCTGGTTTTTTTTGTGGACCTTCACCAACAGGATACGGATACTTCTGTCGTTGATCAAGAGGGCAGTACTATCTCAAATTTATTCAAATGAATTCTAGACTCAAATTTATTCAAATGATTTCTAGAAATTGTATTTATAACTTAGTACAGAAAGTACGATAACAAATCCGCGTTTATAAAAGTGTTGAATTTCTAGATGCTTTTACTCGGTCTAGCTAAAGTTCTAAACTAACACAATTTTGTATTTTAGTCATCTTTCTTGTCAATAAACACCATGTTTAATAAATAGGAATACATACGTACATGCATACAATACATATATCACTATTTTGAGTATAACACATAAAAGATAGAATTTGAATCATATTTCATGATGAATTGGGTTCGAATTAATTAAACTGATATATTTTAGTTATTAAATAAAGATATAATTAAGTTTAAGAAACTTAAACACAAAGGATTACAAGAAATAAAGGATTGTGAAATTGATCATCTAAATACCTAAGCTGTTCAGGCTTTATTTATTTTCCTAAGAGTAAACTGCCATTTTGGTACCTGAGGTTTGGACAGTTTTGCCACTTTAGTCAAAATCTCAAACCTTTTGCATCTAGGCCCCTGTGTGTCACACCCCAACCGATGGCGGAATCATCGGGGCGCGACACTGAGCGAAACAGATTGTCCATGAGTATCCATAACAACTATTAATTACCAGATATTTAAAACGTCATGTCCCATACCATAACATATCCAAATAAAACAATTATTACAAATAGTTGTCTCACAAACAAGTTCTGATCCGACAACTCAGATTTCAAAATAGACAATTTATTTATTTGTTTCTAGGACTCTTTCCTGGCCTCGATTTCATCACACAGCAAACAAGGCGTCCTAGCATCTTATGCACCTGCCACATACGTTAAAGTAAAAGTCAATACACATAGTGTAAGGGTGAGCATACAAGTTTGATAATTGCATATAGAGTTCGAAATCGATTACGCATAACCAGCACGTACAACGTGTGATGTGAAGCACGTTAGTTATCGACATGATCCTATCGATACCAATGACTGCGGGTTGACTGCCCAAGCCAGTTCGTAACACATATTCACCACTGTGAACCATGTGATTAGTTGTCCTTAACAACCCCTGAGTGATCGGATGGCCATTCGATTGGATTGTCACCTTGCTTGGTGAGGATGTGTTTGTGTATGATGGTTTAATTTTAGAAGTTTTTGTTGTAGCATAGAGAAGTATCTCTACCCTTCAGGTCGGTCGATCGAACGGTCGGTCGATCGAACGGTCAGTCGATCGAACGGTCGTTCGATCGGACGGCGATCAGATTGGCGAGGCTTCTTAGTGTGAGAACAAGTTCACAGCAGGACGATCACTCGTTCGGATAGTAATCCGATCGAGTGGCCATCTTGTGTATTGAACATGTTGAAAATTGTTTAAGTGTCAAAGTCCTAACGTCACGTGATCGGATGGTCACTCGATCGGATGGCAATCCGATCGGCGGTAATCCGTTCAACGTTCAGATCCTTGAATAGTTTGAATAAAAGTTTAAGTGTGGAACCAAAGTGCAACCCGATCGGATGGCCGGCCATTTGGATGGCAATCCGATCGGATCGATCGGACGGCAATCCGTCCCGATGTCCAGATCGTCTTGACACCTGATTCTATTTGAAGTTTTGTAATTTGAGCAAGACGTTATGATAGCTTGTTTAAACAATAGGAACCTCGTCTCGACCTAAGTGACCCGACTGAACAGGAATCACCCTAGTCCGACCAGTTCACGTTTCAAGACGGTTGTTCATGTTCAAACCCAAAATCAACTATCTCTCGGATGGAATTCAGATCTGGAACTGATACATCACTAAGAATGAGTAGAAGATCAGAACAAGGTCCGATTCCATCGGGTTTGAGTGCATTGAATGTAAAAGAGTTGAAAGAAAGTTAGAAAACCATCTTTCAATGCTTTTCACCATGACTCTGTTCAGATCTATGCAAGATCTTTGTTCATTCATGTGGAAATCATCCAGATCTTAGTTGTTCTTGGTGGAATGAGTCCAAAACATGAAGTTCATAAGAACACCATGATGACATCATCCAAGAACACCTCAATCCACTGATTTCACGGTTAAAAGTTGAGATTTGAAAGAGAGAATGATGAAGAAGTGTGTGTAGATCATAGAAGTACAAGATTTAGGTTGAAAACTTACAAGATTTGAGAGAAATCGAAAGAAATGAGCTTGAGTGTGGCTGAGTCGAGCAAGGGAGCTGTCACCATCAAAGGAGGTGATAAATGGGGGTATTTAAAGGGTTTCCCAAAATGGAAAGTGGGAAAGAGGCTTGTCGATCGGGTGGCAGCCCGATCGGGTGGCAACCCGATCGGGTGGCAGCCCGATCGGGTGGCAACCCGATCGGATGGCAATCTGGTCGGTTGGCCACTCGATCCTAGAGTTCGGCGCGATGGGTTTTGTCATTTCGATTCGCGTGTAATGCGTTGCGATTCGATTCAAGAGAGCGATGCTATAGGATTACACATTAATCCCAACTACTATATCTAACATACAATCATCCTAAGTAACTTGCGCTTAGAGTTTGCGATTGCGTTTCGATTGATTACCACAAACATAATATAATAAACATGCACAAGTAACACATAAATGGCACACACACGTAAAACAATATCCAAACACGTAATTCGAGTGCGATTGCGATTAAGTCGATTAACATGCGATAATTAGCGGTGAAACCTCGATTATTAACAAGTACCCCACATAATACAACTAATGCGATAAAATAATTAGATTAACTACAAGTCAAATAAGTCAAAACAGGAGTTAAGCAAGGAGTGACAGATCGCAATTAGCAATCTTTTATTCCTTTGACCTCAATCTTGACTTTGACTTTGACTTTCGAAACACGGGGTGTTACACTGTGGTTTCAGTTTTCTTGTCATTTTGGTCCAAAAGTGAAATCAGCTCAATTTCTTCAAATTAAATCATGATGTTTTGTCCTTTTCTTCAGGGGTAATTTGGTCATTTCTTTTTTTATTTTATTTATGCTTTTATTAATTGTAATGCAATAATCGTGGTAACCAGCTCTGCAAACACCAGAACAATTCACATAACCAACAACAACATCAATCCTTCAAAAACACAATCAAACCTCCCAGATCCACACAAACAAAACCAAAACCCTAAAAAAAATCACCAGATTCAATTCCAAAAACCATACCAAATAAATCACTCCCCAATCTGAGCAACTCCTTAGCAGATTCCAACGCCTCCATCAACGAAACAAGAGATCGGAACGATTCATCGGGAATAGCTTCAACCAACGGATTAAAAACGGCTTCAACCTTCTAGATAAATTAAAAAACGGCTTCCTTACCTTTAATAAGCCAGAGGTGGTGCGCCGGTAGAGGTTGTGCACTTGTGCTACGGTGATGGCTATGTGACGGTGGAGATGGTGTGACGATGGAGGTGCGACGGTGGAGGTGGAGGAACGATGATAGAGGTGCGATGATGTGTTGTGCAGGGGTTAGATTTAGGGCAAATTGGAGGCAAAGAGAAAGGAGGTAGAAGAAGTGAGGGTGTGGTGGTAACCAACTCTGCAACCCTGATCCGCAACCCATAACAGTCAAGAGGTAGAGAGAAGGGAGATGAGGGAACTAGGGTTTAGTTTTGGAGATGGTGGCTGCTTCAGTCGAGAGAAGGGAGATGACTGAATCAGTCAAGAGCTAGGGTCCCTGTATTTATTTTTAAAAATGAAATGACCATTTTGCCCCTGATTTCACTTTTGGACCAAAATGGCAATAAAACTGAAACCACAGGGACCCATATGTAAAAGGTTTGAGTTTTGGACTAAAATGGCAAAAGTGACCAAACCTTGGGGACCAAAATGACAGTTTACTCTTTTCCTAATTAAATAAAGATATAATTAAGTTTAGAGTTAATTACTGTTTTCGTCCCTGAGGTTTGTCAAAAATAACGGTTTCAGTCCATTAGTTTAAAAATTGCCATTTCAGTCCATTAGTTTCATTTTCGTGACTATTTCAATCCACTAACTTAACTCCATCAATTTATTTTGTTAACTTTGAGTTAACTAACTAATCCAGGGACGGTTTGCGTCAGTTTTAGAAACACAGGGACTTAAGTGTAAACTCTAAAACATTAAAACAAAAAAATAGTAAATTCCAAAAAATCAAAAAAATTCCAAAAAACCAAACAAATTCCAAAAAATTCTAAAAAATAATAAAAATTCAAAAAAATCATAAAAATTCTAAAAAATCCGTTTCGGAGCGAACTGTTTCGAACCCGAACCGTTTCGACCCGTACCGTTTCAACCCGAACCGTTTCGAGCTGAACCGTCCGTACCGTTTCGAGCTGAACCGTTTCGACGCGAACCGTTTCGACCCGTACCGTTTCGAGCCGAACCGTTTCGACCCGTACCGTTTCGAAGCCGAACCGTTTCGAGCCGAACCGTTTCGAACCGAACCGTTTCGAGCCGTACCGTTTCAAAGCCGAACCGTTTCAAGCCGTACCGTTTCGAACCGAACCGTGCCGTTTCGAACCGAACCCTTTCGAGCTGAACCGTTTCGAACCGAACCGTGCCGTTTCGAACCGAACCCTTTCGAGCCGAACCGTTTCGAACCGAACCGTGCCGTATCGAACCGTACCGGTTCGGCTTCGAAACGATTCGCGTCGAAACGGTTCGGGTCGAAACGGTTCGGGTCCAAAGGGTTCGGTTCGAAACGGTTCGCATCGAAACGGTACGGTTCGAAACGCTACAGCTCGAAACGGTTCGGTTCGAAACGGCACGGTTCGGTTCGAAAAGGTTCAGCTCGAAAGGGTTCGGTTCGAAACGGTACGGCTTGAAACGGTTCGGCTTCGAAACGGTATGGGTCGAAACGGTTCGGTTCGAAACGGTTCAGCTCGAAACGGTTCGGCTTCGAAACTGTCACAACCCCCGATCCCTGTTCCCCGGGAACGGGCGGACGTGAGCTCAGAGTTTGGTGGTATCAGTTTTAATTAGTCTCGCAGCGGAATTTACATCAGGACCGTAGTTAGGAAATGTTTATCAGAGTAAAACCACCTTCTTTTATATTAATAATAACATGAGCAAAACCCAAGTTTCTTTATTACAATACATTATAGGGATAAACCCTATTTTATTTAATTTAAAACATCGTGTATTAGGTAACTTTTATAGCCACATTTTTCCCAAGCCTTCAGTGCTCTCCAGCTGGCTTTTCACTAATTGGCTGTTCACATTGTGTTACCTGTAACGTGTTTTAAAAACATTTGTCAGTCGGAAATACTGGTGAGTGAATCCCAGTTTAATCAAGAAACATTTTATCAAATTAAAACAGTATTGAGAGCGATCACATTGTTTATTTCTACACAATTACTCATTCAGTATTTGCCACTCGACCGGATCTATGGCTATGGTCAAATTACCAATTGGCTAACTCGTCGTCCAATGGTAATGCACTGTCATTCAGACTTACTACTACTCGTAGTAAATTTTGTATACAAAACCCCATAATACCGGCAGTAATTGAAGAACTACAAAGACTCAATCACCGCTTAATTTCATAGTAAAACATTTAAGGTTTGGTAAAACATTACCAAAAACATTAACAAAAAGAGGATAAACTCACATTGCTGTCTTAGGCTTTTCGTAAGGGTTTCCTGGCTATAATCTATAATTTATACAAATGTACATTGATTAGTACCATAACCCTTTGAAATTATTAATAATACCCTCCCCGAGACGGCATTCCAACAACTACGTCGGGCAGAACCACGACAGTTGTTACGGAACCCTAAATCAATCGGGCAGCGTAACTATTATGAAACCGGGGTTATAATACTTACAATGGAGCAGAACCTCGCTAATTAGGGGTATAGTACCCAAAATATTACTACCAATATCAGAGATTTCGAGATTGAGAATGAAATGTGAGCGACGGAATTCGTAAACTGATGCTTGCTATTTATAGTTGTGAAATCTGATGCTCACGCGGCCCGCGTTCCATAACGCTAGACCTAAAGCGGGCCGCGTCAACATAAGTCAACGCGGTAGCTTAGCTGAGTCGTTTACTAGACTTGACACGATTACGACACGTGTCGACCTCTGGTGCATTCGCGTAACCAAGTCACTCGCGGCCCGCATTCACTTAACGTAAACCTAAAGCGGCCCGCTTTGACTAGAAAAGTCAGCGAACTCAACACCTGGTCCTAATACGGCCCGCGTTAGTTTGAGGTGAGGTCGTTCGCGGCCCGCCTCAGCTTATACTTTCAGAATTTTATTTATTTTATATAATTATAACATAACTAGGGCTCGGTTTTCACATACGGGATGTAATATAAGATATATAAGGGTATTTTAACATATAACAGGGTGTCGGAATAATTTATAAGGGTATTGGTTTTACCGAGAGTTGTTACATTCTCCCCACCTTGTTTAGAGCTCGTCCTCGAGATCTACTGGAATAAGTATGGATATTTTCTTTTCATTTCTGACTCGAGCTCCCAAGTGTATTCAGGTCCTCTTTTGGAATCCCACTTCACTTTGACTAGAACTAGTCTTTTGTGCTTGAGATTCTTGACTTTCCTATCTTCAATTTGTAGAGGTCTTTCTACAAACTTGAGTTGTTCATTTACCTCTATATCTTTGAGAGGCACTATCAGTGATTCATCAGCTAAACACTTTTTAAGATTAGATACATGAAACACATCATGTATTCCTGCCATTTCCTCTGGCAATTGTAGCTGATAGGCTACAGGTCCTATTCTTCTAATAATCTTAAAAGGTCCAACATACCTGGGACTTAACTTCCCTCGTTTGATGAATCTTACCACTCCTTTCCAAGGAGAGACTTTTAATAACACTTTATCTCCTACTTGAAATTCTAACGGCTTGCATCGGTTATCAGCATAACTCTTTTGTCGATCACGTGCAGCTTTCAGTCGTTCCTTGACTTGAATAATTTTGTCAGTTGTTTCTTGTACTATCTCAGGTCCAGATAATTGCTGTTCCCCTATTTCTGCCCAACAGACTGGGGTTCGACACTTTCTTCCATAAAGTGCTTCGAATGGTGCAGCGTTGATACTTGTGTGATAACTATTATTATAAGAAAATTCTATTAAAGGTAAGTGTTCATCCCAATTACCTCCAAAATCAATTACACAAGCTCTAAGCATATCTTCCATTGTCTGGATTGTTCTTTCACTTTGTCCATCTGTTTGTGGATGATAAGCTGTACTTAACTTTAACTTGGTTCCCATTGCCTTTTGGAAACTTGACCAAAAACGAGAGGTAAATCTACTATCTCTATCAGAAACAATTGATAAAGGAATGCCATGTAAAGAAACAATTTCATTTACATACAATCTAGCTAATTGTTCCATGCTAATTGTTTCCTTCATTGGTAGAAAATGAGCTGACTTAGTTAGTCTATCTACAATCACCCAGATTGTATTATTTCCTTTCCTAGTTTTGGGTAATTTAGTAACAAAATCCATTGTTATTAATTCCCATTTCCAAACTGGCATTTCTAATTGCTGTAACAAACCTGAGGGTTTTTGATGTTCAGCTTTAACTTGTGAACAAGTTAAACATTTAGAAACATAGGTTGCTATGTCCTTTTTCATTCCTATCCACCAGAAATTTTTCCTTAAATCCTGGTACATTTTATCACTTCCTGGATGCATTGTATACTTAGATTTATGGGCTTCTTCTAATATACAATTACGTAGATTCCCTAATTTAGGTATCCATATTCTCTTTTCATGGAATCTCCATATCCCATCTATTCCTTGTTTTAATTCTTTTAACATACCTTTTAATTTTTCAGAATCATCCTTGATTACTGATTCTTGTGCTTCTCTTATCTGATCATTTAAATCTACTTGCAGATTTAATTTAAGAGAACGTACCCTTTTTGGCTTTTCATGATACTTTCGGCTTAAAGCATCTGCCACTACATTTGCTTTTCCTTCATGATACTGGATATCACAATCATAGTCACTAAGAAATTCCATCCAACGTCTTTGTCTCATATTTAACTCTTTCTGTCTGAAAACATACCTTAAACTTTTATGATCAGTGAATATGGTAAACTTACTACCATAAAGGTAATGTCTCCAAATCTTAAGAGCAAAAATTATAGCTCCTAATTCTAAATCATGGGTTGAATAATTCTCTTCATGATTCTTAAGTTGTCTAGATGCATATGCTATAACCTTTTGGCGTTGCATCAATACACATCCATAACCTAATTTAGAAGCATCACAATAGACTACAAAGTCTTCAGTTCCTTCTGGTAATGCTAATATTGGTGTATGGGTTAATCTTTGCTTAAGAATTCTAAAGGCTTCTTCTTGTTTTATTCCCCATTCAAACTTAACAGATTTACAAGTTAACTTAGTTAAGGGAATGGCTATTCTAGAAAAATCTTTAATAAATCTTCTATAATAACCGGCCAATCCTAGGAAACTTCTAACCTCAGTTGGTGATTCAGGGGTTTTCCATTTGGTAATTGCCTCGATTTTGGTTGGGTCTACATGAATTCCGTCATGATTGACTAAGTGTCCAAGAAATTGTACTTGTTCTAACCAAAATTCACATTTTGAAAACTTAGCATAAAGCTTTTCTTTTCTTAACAAACATAAAAGTATGTGCAAATGTCTTGCATAATCTTCTTTATTCTTAGAATAAATTAGAATATCATCTATAAACACAATTATGAATTTATCCAAATATGGCTTACATATTCGGTTCATCATGTCCATAAATGCAGCTGGGGCATTGGTTAAACCAAATGGCATGACAGTAAATTCATAATGGCCATACCTCGTTCTAAAAGCGGTTTTAGGAATATCTTCTTCCTGTACCTTTAATTGATGATATCCTGACCTTAAATCGATCTTAGAGAAAAATCGAGCTCCTTGCAATTGATCAAACAAATCATCGATTCTCGGTAATGGGTACCGATTCTTAATCGTGACCTTGTTTAATTCACGGTAATCAATGCACATACGCATTGATCCGTCCTTCTTTTTGACAAACAATATCGGCGCTCCCCATGGCGATGAACTTGGCTGTATGAATCCTTTTTCTAATAATTCATCTAGTTGTTTCTTCAATTCTTGCATTTCTGCAGGTGCCAAACGGTAAGGTGTTTTGGCAATTGGTGATGTTCCTGGTAATAAGTGAATTCTGAATTCAACTTCTCTGTCTGGAGGTAGTCCTGGTAATTCTTCTGGAAAGACATCTGAAAACTGAGATACTACTGGAATATCTTTTAGTTCTTTCCCTTTAGTGTTAGTGATTATAGAAATCAAATACACTATAGAACCTTTTCTCATACAACTTGCAGTTTTCATTGCAGATATGAATTTTGTAGATCTAAAGGGCTTATCTCCTTTAATTGTGATCTTTTTACCTTTTGGTGATTTTACTTGGATTAACTTTTGATCACATAAAATACTAGCTTTATTGGCTATTAACCAATCCATTCCTAGAACAACATCAAATCCTACCAGATTCATGGGATAAAGATTTGCAATAAATTTCTGATTTAAAATTTCTATGCTTGCTCCCTGCAAGATTTCAGAAATTCTAATGGTTTCTCCATTAGCTGTCTCTACTACACATTCTTGTGGTAGTTTAGTTAATGACTGATTTAGAAATTTGCAAAACGATGTATTAATAAAACTTTGGTTTGCACCAGAGTCAAATAATACTTTAGCAAAAACATCATTAACTAAAAACGTACCAGCTATAACATCTGGAATCATTCTGGCTTCATCTGCAGTTAGAACAAATGCTCTAGCATTTTTGGTATTCTTGTTATCTGTAGCTGGAGCTAATTTTGGGCAGTTCAGTTTGATATGACCTTGTTCTCCGCAATTGTAACATACCCTGCTGTTAGCTTTCTTCCTGCAGTTTTCTTCCTTGTGTCCCGACATTTTGCAAAAGTTACAATATATAGAGCATCTTCCTGAATGCTTTCTTTTGCAATACTTACAATAGGGTGCAGAGGTAGATCCTACATTTCTCCCACGATTAGATTTTCCAGAACGAAATTCTTGAGTTAATTTCTGGGTTAGGTTCCTCTTTTGATCCTCTTCTCGGGTACGGACTAACTCATCAGTCAAGGTATTGGCTAATTCTACAGCTTCTTCTATGGTTTGTGGTCTAGCTGCCTTGACTACATGTCTTATCTCTCCAATTAATCCCCAAATATAACGGGAAATTAACACTGGTTCTGGTGAAGCAAGAGTTGGCACTATCCTAGCATATTCGAAAAATAGCTTTGTATACCCTTTGCTATCTACACCAGTCATCCTAAGGTTTAGGAATTTGTTTGCTATCTGTTCTTTCTCATTGGGTGGGCAGAATTTCCTTTCTACCTTGTTTTTAAATTCTTCCCATTCCATATTATAGGTTTGATCACTTCCTCTTGTCTGGAGGATAGTGTTCCACCATTCTAATGCTGCATTCTTAAACAGATTAGAAGCAAACAATATCTTATCTTCTTCAGCACACTTACTTATCCTTAAGACTGCCTCCGTCTTTTCTATCCAGCGTAAGGTTGCAATGGCCCCTTCGTTGCCCGAGAATTCTATTGGTTTACAAGACCAGAATTCTTTATAAGAACAACCGTTAGGCACGGTTCTTCTTCTTTTAGGAATAGGCATTTGAAGTACAGGTCCATTGTTCACGCTGTTTTCTGGTTCAAGTGGTCTCTTACTGCTATACCTACTTTTATTATCAGCATCCTTAACAGTTTGAAGAATAAATGGCATTGCATCTATTATTCCTTGTGCTACTATATGTTGGATAGCACTATTGTTCACTTGATTTCCATTGTTATTGTTGTTCAGGTTCCCATTATTCAGATTATCATCAACCACGTTAATGTTACTCTGGTTATCGTTATTCAGATTTTCTTGAATTCCTTCATCGGCCATCTGAATTTTAAACATTTATCCAATATTAATCTCACAAATAATATCTTAATATAATTAATCACATGACACGCAGTTTTGCCAAAAGCGTAGATCATTGCTACTTTACTCTTTTCATATACTTATGCGTCTAATACACACTAGTACAGAAATGAAATTACAATACCACCAGAAATAAAATAATAATATGCATCCGTACACACATATCTTATTTTATTTTATTATATTATTATTACTACTGCTTCCTCCATTCTAACATTCATGGATATGGATTTATCCAAAAATCCATATTGCGCTCATCGTATTTCCATACGAGACGCTCTCCCACCTGGCGCATCCTCTCACTACTTTCTAATATCTCCTCCCCGAAAGTCCTAAGTTCTTGCACGTTTTCTGCACTCATTGGGGGTGCAGGTTCTCGGACTGGGTTTGGAATCTGGGGTGCATTTTCCTGAAATTGGTAAGGATCCTCTAATATTTCCCTAATATAGTCATTTTGATAATAGAGATCTAAAGGGTCCATACCTGGGTAAGCTTCTATGTTCTGTATGGGTGGATAATCCTGGATAGGGTAACGTTGCACAAAATCTCTATTGTCGTCCCACCAGGGGTCATAATTCTGGTCTATGGGATTTGGTGCAGGCACTCTAGGGATTTCTTCTGGGTTAAAGTTGTACATCTCTTCTTGATTTTCCTGATTTTCTATTTCCATGGGTTGTTCTGGGTTTTGTGATTGTGGCGCTACTAATTGTTCCAGACCTGGGTCAGCAGCAGTCGTAGCTAAGATATGGAAATTAGCTAGGCTTCTATTAAGTATTTCTTGAGTTTGGGCATCTGTCTCTCTCTTAATAGCTGCTAAAGCCCTTTGCTGTTGCAATTTCCTCATTCTTTTCCTACGAGCAAAAGCATCTTTACTGTACCATCCTCGTTTCTTAGTAGGAAATGGTTCTTCAGATTGAGCTCTAAAAGCAAATATCCCGTCTTCCTGATCAGCAACATACCCCGAGAGGGCAGGCTGTGATGATGTACCTTCACTCCTAGGTGAATCAGCTAACTGACGATTCACGTCTGATGGCCCTTGATCACTCATACTGAAAACTAACAGATAGTCAAATAACACATAACACATAATTACAGTTATGCACATATTTCCTTATTTTATTTCCTAACATTAATTCAAAATTTAAGTGTCAGCAGAACACTTCTTTGGCTCAGACCAGTGGCTAGGCTCTGATACCACCTTCTGTCACAACCCCCGATCCCTGTTCCCCGGGAACGGGCGGACGTGAGCTCAGAGTTTGGTGGTATCAGTTTTAATTAGTCTCGCAGCGGAATTTACATCAGGACCGTAGTTAGGAAATGTTTATCAGAGTAAAACCACCTTCTTTTATATTAATAATAACATGAGCAAAACCCAAGTTTCTTTATTACAATACATTATAGGGATAAACCCTATTTTATTTAATTTAAAACATCGTGTATTAGGTAACTTTTATAGCCACATTTTTCCCAAGCCTTCAGTGCTCTCCAGCTGGCTTTTCACTAATTGGCTGTTCACATTGTGTTACCTGTAACGTGTTTTAAAAACATTTGTCAGTCGGAAATACTGGTGAGTGAATCCCAGTTTAATCAAGAAACATTTTATCAAATTAAAACAGTATTGAGAGCGATCACATTGTTTATTTCTACACAATTACTCATTCAGTATTTGCCACTCGACCGGATCTATGGCTATGGTCAAATTACCAATTGGCTAACTCGTCGTCCAATGGTAATGCACTGTCATTCAGACTTACTACTACTCGTAGTAAATTTTGTATACAAAACCCCATAATACCGGCAGTAATTGAAGAACTACAAAGACTCAATCACCGCTTAATTTCATAGTAAAACATTTAAGGTTTGGTAAAACATTACCAAAAACATTAACAAAAAGAGGATAAACTCACATTGCTGTCTTAGGCTTTTCGTAAGGGTTTCCTGGCTATAATCTATAATTTATACAAATGTACATTGATTAGTACCATAACCCTTTGAAATTATTAATAATACCCTCCCCGAGACGGCATTCCAACAACTACGTCGGGCAGAACCACGACAGTTGTTACGGAACCCTAAATCAATCGGGCAGCGTAACTATTATGAAACCGGGGTTATAATACTTACAATGGAGCAGAACCTCGCTAATTAGGGGTATAGTACCCAAAATATTACTACCAATATCAGAGATTTCGAGATTGAGAATGAAATGTGAGCGACGGAATTCGTAAACTGATGCTTGCTATTTATAGTTGTGAAATCTGATGCTCACGCGGCCCGCGTTCCATAACGCTAGACCTAAAGCGGGCCGCGTCAACATAAGTCAACGCGGTAGCTTAGCTGAGTCGTTTACTAGACTTGACACGATTACGACACGTGTCGACCTCTGGTGCATTCGCGTAACCAAGTCACTCGCGGCCCGCATTCACTTAACGTAAACCTAAAGCGGCCCGCTTTGACTAGAAAAGTCAGCGAACTCAACACCTGGTCCTAATACGGCCCGCGTTAGTTTGAGGTGAGGTCGTTCGCGGCCCGCCTCAGCTTATACTTTCAGAATTTTATTTATTTTATATAATTATAACATAACTAGGGCTCGGTTTTCACATACGGGATGTAATATAAGATATATAAGGGTATTTTAACATATAACAGGGTGTCGGAATAATTTATAAGGGTATTGGTTTTACCGAGAGTTGTTACAGAAACGGTACGGGTCGAAACGGTTCGGCTCGAAACGGTACGGGTCGAAACGGTTCGCGTCGAAACGGTTCAGCTCAAAACGGTACGGACGGTTCAGCTCGAAACGGTTCGGGTTCGAAACAGTTCGCGCCGAAACGGATTTTTTGGATTTTTTATAATTTTTATGATTTTTTTTGAATTTTTATTATTTTTTAGAATTTTTTGGAATTTGTTTGGTTTTTTGGAATTTTTTTGATTTTTTGGAATTTACTATTTTTTTTGTTTTAATGTTTTAGAGTTTACACTTAAGTCCCTGTGTTTCTAAAACTGACGCAAACGGTCCCTGAATTAGTTAGTTAACTCAAAGTTAACAAAATAAATGGATGGACTGAAATGGTTACGAAAATGAAACTAATGGACTGAAATGGCAATTTTTAAACTAATGGACTGAAACCGTTATTTTTGACAAACCTCAGGGACGAAAACAGTAATTAACTCTTAAGTTTAAGAAATAATTAATTACTGTTTTCGTCCCTGTGGTTTGTCAAAAATCACTATTTCAGTCCATTAGTTTAAAAATTGCGATTTCAGTCCTTGTGGTTTCCCTTTCGTAACCATTTCAGTTCCTGTGGTTTCACTTTCGTAACCATTTCAATCTATTATTCTGTTAAGTACAGGGACTGAAATGTTTACGAGGTGGACTGAAATGGTTACGAAAGTGAAACCACAAGGACTGAAATCGCAATTTTTAAACTAACGGACTAAAATAGTGATTTTTGACAAACAAAAGAACGAAAACAGTAATTAACTCTTTAAAAAACTAACAGCTTGAGTATGTTACAATCAAGTACTAGCCTATTAGCATCTTTGTTAAAAGCAAACCTAACTCAAAAACCTTCACCTAATTACATTATCTATAGCTCATTCACCACTAATGACTACAAAATATCTCAAACACTATTATTAGGTTCTACACCAATCACATGTATCCTATCATCTTCCAAAACAAAACACAACAAAACTTCTCACTAAATTAGTTATTTCAGCAGATCGCTAATCGCTTAATTCAACACATAACAATGACAAATTGACAGTCCAATACTTCAATTGCGTGTGTGATTAACAACGTGAAAGCAGTTAAAACATTGAATCTAATAACCTAAATCAAGTATACATACAAAATTTCCAGTAATTCAGCATACGAACGTAAACTAGTAATTTCATCTCATGACAATTTAATAGTTCAATTTCGTGTGATTAACAACGTGAGAGCAGTTGAAAGGTTGAACTAAAATAAGTAAATAACCTAAATCAAGTATACGTACAAAATTTGAAGCAATTCAGCATACGAACGTAAGCTCCAAATAGATACAGTTAATTAACTTATGGAAAACTAAAATTTGACCTGACGTCATCATCTGTATGGTGTATGAAGAACCAAAGAATCGTGTTTAGGCCGAAGCCTGTAAACGAGGGTTTGGATCTTGTGAGAGAACTTGGGGAACAGTCCTGCAAAACAGAAAACCGTTAGGCTCGCCGCAGAGATGGGAGGGCCCCTCTGCGACCACCCTCCGGCGTGAGGATAAGTATTGGTAGAGAGAGAAAATAGAGAGAGAAAGTAAGGACGAAGGTTCAGAAAATCGTACTTGGCTTTGTACTTGATGGGGTATTTATAGTAGTCAACTTAGATGACATCATCCGTCCAGACGCACTTGAATGGAGGTTCGTCTTCGGAGGTTCTTGATGTTGGACGGACATTATTCGGATGTACGTCCAGGTGGAGTCTTGTTCGTCCTGGGAATCATGTCCGGCTTCGGACATGTGTCTTCAAGTCCCCCAGTTTGGTAAGTCTTTTTATAAATACTTAGCAAACTATTATTTCAAGTTTTTTGTCCTATTCGGATGATGTGTCATTACGGGAGTGGTCTGAGTCGATGACATGGTGTGATTTGAATGGTGATGACGTGGCGTGGGTGACTTTCGTGATTTGACGGTCGGTCACCTACCTGTGACGGTAGCAATTCCTCGTGTTGGAATTCGTGGGAGGTGACGGTTGATGTGACTACCCCGCGACCGACTCAAACCCTTATAAAATCACTTTTTACCATTTCATTTTTACCCTTCTTCTCTCATCTTTTTCCTTCTCTGCTGTTACCCTCTTCTTCTTGAGTCTCTTCTTCTTCCTCAAGGTGCGTCCATTTCTTTTACTTAAACTTCTTATTTTATGAAATGGCTCCTGGTAAGGAAAATCTCGCGGAGAGTGTTAGTGTGCTTACCCAACGTCAGTTGGATAAGTTCATTAGGGATTATCGGATTCCTTTAGATCTTCACCCGATCCTTCCCTCCGAAAGGGAAGCAATATATCCGTTCCGTCAAGGGAAGTTTCCCTTTTATACTCGCGTCTGTAATTTCGCGAATTATAGGGTCCCTTTCTCTCGTTTCTTGATTAGGGTTTTGCAATATTTTAGGGTCCATATTTGTCAGGTTAACCCCTTCAGCCTTAGCCGCATTAACCATTTTGAAATTTCTTGCCGAGCCTTAGATCGGAAACCGGACCTGAACGTTTTTCGTTATTTTTACGAGTTTATAACGGCCGGAGATTGGTACACATTTGCACACCGAAAGAATGTCCCTTCCCCATCTTCTGGCGAGCGGTCTAGCCTGAAGAACTGGAAAGATAATTTTTTCTGGTTGGATGACCGCTGCCTACCGGAGGATATGAGGTGGCGATTCAAGGATCAGACGATGTCCTTTGATGAAGACTTTGTTTATGATGAAAATCTTGTCCGTGCCCTGATTGATCATAAATCTCTCATCCGTCCCCTTCCTGAGCATTTCCTTTGGTTAGGTCGCGTCAGTTTTTCCTGGGCCCAAGGGGATAATGATTGGCCGATTATTCGCCGAAAGAGTGATCGTAAGTTTCGGCCCTTTACGTCCCCTTCGGCGCCATTACTTTGTTTATTTTGCTGACTTTCTTTTGTTTTGGGAACGCAGGTGTCACGATGTCTCTTCTTGATGCTTTAAAGGTTCCAAGCATGGATGTTTTTTATTTCGATTTTGGGGATCAAGGCGAGGAGGAGGTTCCTTTTATGAAACAAGTAGCATCTTCAGCCCAACCAATCCGTCCGGAGGTGACTCAAAAAGTGACCGAGCCTTCTGTTGCAGAAGCAACCTCTTCTATTCCTCAGGACGTGCCTGAGCGAGTTGCTGCTGAGGCTACTTCTTCCCTTCCATTATCTTTAAAGGATGCTGAGGGTTCGTCCGGATCACGAACTGGTAAGAAGTCTTTACTTGACGATGTGGATAGTGATCCGGAGTTCCGTGACCTGGATGAGGCTTTACAATATCGACCTTCTTCAAAAGGTGTTATGTCGGGTGTGGATTTATCAGGTGTTGTTCTGAAGGCCAGCTCTCATAAGAAAAAAAAGGGATCGGTTCAAATTCGTGCTACCGACCCACTTCCATTGCCCAGGTCCAAGAAAGCAAAAAAGGATTCTCATTCCGAAGGTAACGTAATAGAAGAATTGGACGAACACATTACCGGAGGTAAGTTTTCTAGAGAAGAGGCTGCTTTGGCTCGTTCTAAACCAACTCCTGCGTATTCAGGTTTTGTTCCTGATAGTGAAGTGGAAAGCATGGAGGTTGAGAATCCGGTGGTTACGGATAAGGAAAAAGGTCATGAGCCAAAGGTGGTGACTTTTTCAGGTACGCATTTGGGCTCATCCTTGGGTCCGGACTGTTTTGCAGATGATGAGGAAGATCAAGTGTCTTCTCTTCCTTCATCTTGGTTCGGACCTGAGTTGATGTCCTTTTTTCGATATGCAGATTTGTTTTCGGATGACATGGATATCGACCCAGCAACTGCCGAAGAAAAGTTTGTTCCTGACTGGGATATCCGGAACAAAGATTCGGTGATGGATACTTTGGTTGCCAGAACCATGCTTTTCAATATCAACACTCCGATAGATCATGCAAGGAGTCGGAAGATGAAGAACCCAGATTTGGGGGCTGCGGTTTTGACCAATCAAGCTCAATCAAACATCTTTGTTACGGAGCTATACCGTCGGTGGGTGGAAGCGGAGTCGGTAAGGGAGAATTTGGAGAAGGAAGCTCGCTCTTTGAAACGTAAAGTTCAGAAGAGTCCGGAGGCGGCGAAGAAAATTGCTCAGTTAACCCAAGATCTTCAATCTCAGCAGGAGAAGGTTAACTTTTTGATTGCTCAGAATCAATCGTCCCAAGCAGCTGCTGCTGCTGCTGCGGAGGATAGAGATAAAATTTCTTCGGAGTTCACGGCTTTTTCTGAATCAATGAGACGGAAGGATGAAGAGCACAAGAGTGTTTTGGAGAAGATGGAGGATTCTCTTAATAAGGCTCGTCTTTCTTATGAGAGCATGTTGGCTGGTACGTCCTTTTCCTGATTTACTTGATTTTTGTTTCTCTTGTTTTTTCTAACACTTTTTCCAGAACGGGACGCTCTGAAATCAGGGGAGGCTGACTTAAAGGACCGGATTGCGGAACTTGAGGCGGAGAATGCTTCCTTGAAAGCTAAAGAAGAGGGTCTTCAGGAAACGAAGGTTTGGATGCTCTCGGAAGGGGCAAAGCTTCTGGCGAAGAATATTCACAAAGGGAAGGAGATGACTGCTGCTGTTGCTGCGGTTAACAATGCAATGAGTGCTGTAGGTATCAATTCTGGTTTGCACGCGGGTTATGTGCATGCTTTGCAGAAGAAAACCGCCTTCAAAGAGGTGCCATTGTTAAACCGTAATGCTTCGGAAGAATTAAAAACAGCAGTTGCTTGTTTTGATACTCTCACATTTCCTGTGATAGAAGATCTACCGAAGCTTGCCAACGCGCCTCTTTCTGAAATCAAGAAAGCCCTTCGTTTTGCAAGTGAATGATTGTTTGGAGAAGGTGGACATGCCCGGCTCTTTGGGGTATGCACCTTGGAGGTTAAAAATTGATTTAGTTATTTTGTAAGGTGGACATGTCCGGTAGCGTGGGACATGCACCTTGTTTCAGATGAATGTAATGATGTTTTTACTGATGTTTGAACAATTATCCTTCGTACAGTTTTTATAACTTCCGGCTTATATAAGTCCGGTTAGTTTTTGATGTAATAACAAGTTTATTCATGCGTCCATGTTTTGTTGTTTTACATTTCTTTTGCTTCCTGAACGTTCATTTTAAAGGCACGGATCCGATTTATTTTACTTAGGATAATTTTTAAGTGAAGGAAAGCACGAACAAGACCAGTTTGTCCTCACCTTTTAGGGTTAGCATCCCTAATTCGGCCGAATATCATACTTGTATTGCAATGTTTTAGGATAGAAAAATTTATTCTATTTTCTTACTCGGAGTTTATACTTCTCCGATTGACATGGTAAAAACATTTTATGAAACCCGTGGGTAAAACCCTCCACGGTTTTTTGGAATTTATCATTCATTCAGTGCGGGCATAACCATCCGCATTTACAGGAAAGTAGGAAAAACAACGGAAGCCGTAGCTTTCGTGTTACAATCTTATTTCAAAATAAGAAACTTTTTAAAGGAAACACTTCTTTAAATGAACTCCATTCCATGTGCGTGGTATGATGGTCCCGTCTACTTTTTTAAGTGTATATGCACCATCGCTTCCTGCGGTGTTAACCAGGTACGGACCTTCCCATTTTGGTGCCATTTTTCCGGTGCCTTCGACCAGACTCGCTTCATTACTCCGCATGACGTAATCACCAACTTTGAACCGGACCTCCTTCACTTTTGAGTTGTAATGTTTTTCCAACTCTTTTTTATATTTCGCCTCTCGGATCGCTGCGAGCTCTCTCCTCTCTTCGGCTAAATCCAGGTTCAGAAGGAGTTCCTGTTCGTTTTCTTCTTGACTCAGCTGCATGCGGGGAGTGGGAATCCCTACTTCCGCGGGGATAACAGCTTCGGTACCGTATGTCAGGCTGAAGGGAGTCTCCCTATTGCTCGTTTTTGGCATCGTTCGGTGGGCCCATAGGACATGTGGAAGTTCATCCGCCCATGAGATACCTTCCCTTCCCAAGCGTTTCTTAATGCCTTCCACGATGCTGCGGTTGGCTCTTTCTACTTGCCCGTTGGCTTGGGGATGGGAAACCGAAGCAAAACTTTGCTCAATACACATTCTTTCACACCATGCTTTGAATGGTTTTTCGGCGAACTGTTTTCCGTTATCACTGACTATGCACATCGGCATTCCGTATCTGCACACAATGTTTTCCCAGACAAATCTTAGCACTTGCTCCCCTGTGATGGTCCGGAGTGGTTTGGCCTCGACCCATTTTGTGAAATAATCGATGGCAACCAATAAGAACCTCACCCCTCCGGTGGAAACGGGGAAAGGACCCACAATATCGATCCCCCATTTCTGGAAGGGCCATGCTGATGTTACCGGAACGAGGTTATTCTTGGCTCGATGGCTAATGGGAGCGTGGCGTTGGCAGTCTTCACATGATTGTAGTTCGTTCACTGCACTCTGGTGCATACCCGGTCAAAAATATCCGGCATTCATTATCTTGGCGATAACCATCCTTGGTCCAGCATGAATGCCGCATATCCCCCAGTGGATTTCTCTTATGACGTAGCTGGCTTCTTCTGGCGTCAAGCATTTTAAGAGCGGACCTAAAAAGGTTTTTCTGTAAAGTTGGCCGTCATGGATCTGATATTGCAATGCTTTGACCTTTAACTTCCGAGCCTGAGCTTTGTCTTCCGGAAGCTTTCCTTCTTTCAAGTAATCCACAATCGGAGTCATCCAGGATTTTTCGTCAACAGAGACTGACATGATCGGCTCCATCTGTTGGATGGCCGGGGCTTGCAAGGTTTCTACTAAGACTTCTTTTGACAGATGACAAAATGCTACGGACGCAAGTTTACTCAAGGCATCGGCCTTTTTGTTTTTGCTCCGCGGTATATGCACTATCAAAGGAGGAAATCAAACTATTAACTTGCTGGAGGTACCGGATCATGTTATTCTCTCGGGCTTCGTACTCTCCACTGACTTGGTTTGCTACCAGCAATGAATCAACATGTGCTAACACGGAGGTTGCTCCGGCTTTGGCTGCGGTTTGGAGACCTGCAAGGAGAGCCTCGTATTCCGCTTCATTGTTTGAAGTTTTAAATTCGAATCGTAAGGCATAAGTGTACTCTATTCCTTCTGGATCTATAAGAATTAGCCCTGCCCCTGATCCTTCTTTACTGGAGGCTCCATCCGTATATAAGTTCCATACCCTTGGTAGGGCAGATTTTTCTTGGGTGCTTTCTCCGGTTGGAACCTCCGCAAGGAAATCTGCCACCGCCTGGCCTTTCACCGGTCCTCTGGTACGATAGGTGATGTCGAAAGCACTGAGTTCAATTGCCCATTTTGTGAGACGTCCAGAGACCTCTGGCTTTCTACGAATTTGTTGGATCTGGAGGTCAGTCTGTACCTCTATATTGAAAGCTTTGAAGTATCTTCGGAGGCGTCTAGAGGCGTGTACCAAAGCGAGTGCCAACTTTTCAATCATTGGGTACCGGGTTTCATAATCTTTCAGGATGCGACTTACGTAGTAAACCGGGATTTGCGCTTGATTCCGATGTACTACGAGCACTGCACTTATGGCGAAATGAGAAGCGGAGAGATATACCGTGACAGTTTCTCCGGTGATTGGAGCAGTTAAGGTGGGCAGGGATCCAAGACAAACTTTCAGCTCCTGAAATGCCGAATCGGCTTCCGGAGTCCATTCTATTTGGCCTTTTGTTGTTCGTTTTTTCAGCACATTCATGAAAGGAATAGAGCGATCAGCCGCTTTTGAAACAAAACGATGAAGAGCAACGAGCTTTCCGTTTAATGACTGAATTTCTTTGACAGTTCTGGGGGGTTGCATGGAGACTACTGCTTTGATTTTATCCGGATGTGCCTTGATTCCGGACTGGGTTATCCATACACCGAGAAACTTCCCTTCTTCTAAACCGAAGGAGCATTTTTTGGGATTAAGCTTAAGATTAACACTCCGAAGCCTGGTGAAGGTTTCGAGTATGTCGTCAATCATGTTGTCTTCGGCTTGACTTTTTATAACCAAGTCGTCCACGTAAATTTCTAAATTCCTTCCAATCTGGTCTTTGAATGCCTTGTCCATCAGCCTTTGATACGTGGCTCCGGCATTTTTCAATCCAAACGGCATTTTGGTATAACAAAAAAGCCCTTCATTGGTTACAAACGCGGTCTTATCCTCGTCCTCTACAGCCATCTGTATCTGATTATAGCCTTTGTATGCATCCAAGAAACATTTGAGGCGAAAGCTAGAAAGAGAGTCAATCTTGAGATCGATCTCCGGCAAGGGGTAACAATCCTTCGGACATGCGTTGTTTAAATCGGAGAAGTCTACACACATTCTCCAAGTTTTATCTTTCTTAGTGACCATTACTGGGTTGGAAACCCAGGTCTGGTAACGCACTTCCCGAATGATTCCGGCGTTCAATAACTTTCGTACGTCCTCGGATATTGCTCTGTTTCGAGCTGGAGCCATGTTTCTTTTTCTTTGAGCTACAGGTTTCGCAGAATGCGACACCTTCAGCTTATGTTCGGCCAAACATCGAGGAACTCCAACCATATCGGAAGTTTGCCAGGCAAACACATCGAGAGAATTAGATAAAAGCTTCCACAGCTTCTTTTTAGTGCTTTCTGGGAGTTGAGCGCCGACTTCAATTTTTTGCTCTGGGAAATGCGGATTAATAGCCCATTTTTCTGTGAGGAGGTTCGGAGGTTTGTCAGTACCCTTGCTTTGTCGTACTTCAGCTACGCAAATTGTGGATTCGGAGTGCAAAGTTGCCACCCCTGCCTCGGTGGGGAATTTTAACGATCCGTGAATGGTAGAGCTGATGATGCCGAAGGCGCACATGCCGGGCCTTCCTAATATGACATTATGCACGGACCTTGCTTCTACCACTAGATACGTCAGGTTTACGGTTCGGACGAAACTCCCTTCTCCCAGTGTTGTTGGTAAAGTGATTTGCCCCATAGGCTGTACCACTTCTCCGGAAAAACTTACCAACGACATTGATACTCGAATCAATTTTGCCTTGGTCTGTGGAGCTAGCTGTTGAAAACACTGCTTATACATGATCTCGGTGGCACTTCCGCTGTCAACATAAATCCTCCGGACCTTGTGACCTGCTATAATTGCAGACACGATGATTGGTCCGTCTTTGACTTCTTCAGGATTGATAGGGGGAAAAGCAATGGGTTGCTGCATCCAAGCAGCCATATGGTGGCTGGATCGCTTGATGCCTTGGCTACCTGCTTTTCTGATCATGCCTATTACTGGTTGGTTGTTCGGATTATCCACCGAATTACCCGAAGATTTTCCTTCCTTCACTTCTTTTACTAGATGCGACAGTTTTCCGGATCGTACTGCTTTTTCTATTTCTTGTTTCAGGGACCAGCAATCATCAGTGTTGTGACCTCGAGCATGATGATAGTCACAATATTTCTTGGAGTTCTTATCACCCGGGTTTCGGAGCTTCGGTGGAGCAGGGAAGTTTGACCCTTCCGCACTGAGAATTTCACTGGGAGTTTTGGAAAGGTCTGACAAGTTGTAAAATCTTGACCCGGAGCTTCTTCCACGTGGAGGTCTGTCATTCCTGTTGTATGGGTGTGGCCGTCCTCTATTACTGGACGGAGCTTTGTCGAATACGGACCCCCCGTTTTTCTTCCAGGAAGACATCTTGTGATCCGACTCCGGAGCTGGATTGCATGCGTTTTTGCCTCGAGCAAAGGCTCTGGCTCGCTCCATGAGTACCTCCATTGTCTTTGGGAGATTTTCATGTAGTTTTTCGACCAACTGATTGTTCCGGACTCCGTGACAGAATCCGGAGATTCTCAGCTGATCAACTACTCCACTGATCTGCATACTCTCCCGGTTAAACCGGTCAATGAAGCTATCCAAAGATTCTCCATCCCTTCTCCGAATGTTGTGAACTTCGGTGATTTCTTTGGAGTAGTGTCTTTGCTGGCTAAAATTTTGGAGAAATAACCTTCGGAACTCTTCAAAATCGTTGATCTCACCTTCATTCAGCGCATCGAACCACACTCGAGCAGCTCCAGTTAGTGTTTGTGCGAACATAAAACACCATGCTGGCATCGGCCACTGTTCAACTCGTGCGGCTCCGTCGAAATCGAACATATGATCATCTGGATCAGTTGTACCATCATACTTTTTTTACTGTAGTTGGCATTTTGAGCTTCGGAGGAAGCTTGGCATGTGTGATGCGGGCGCTGAATTTTGACTTTGCAGTCATGGAAACTGGGTGATACGGTTTGGTGAGTTCCGGATCATTAATTACATCCATCTGTGCTTCATTTCGTATGGCCATTGCTGGCGAAGGTCCGGACGAACCCTGGACATACCCAGTGTGAATTTCCGAAGTGACCACTGTGGAAAAAGTGGGAGGAGTAAACATTGTAGGACCCATGGTCCTTATCGGAGCTTCATCTTGAAACAACCTGGTTCGTAAACCGAGGATTTGTTCATCTCTAGCCTGTTGTGCTTTCAATCGTCGCAGAAGACTTGCATTTCTGGAAAGAAACTCCGCATAAAACTCAGATGTTTGCGAAGTAGGGATTAGTACGAAAGGCAAGGTTGTTCCCGGCCCTGAGCTTAAAGCATCTGAGGTTATGGAAACAGTACTTGCTGGTGCTATAGTTTGTGTGCTAACAGTTGTAGATCCCAGATTCACAGAACCTGAGGCCGCCATTTGTCAGTTCTGTGCTCAAGAAATTCACCTAAGTGAAGGACTAAGAGCTTTGAGATCGGATGGCGCCAATTGAAGAACCAAAGAATCGTGTTTAGGCCGAAGCCTGTAAACGAGGGTTTGGATCTTGTGAGAGAACTTGGGGAACAGTCCTGCAAAACAGAAAACCGTTAGGCTCGCCGCAGAGATGGGAGGGCCCCTCTGCGACCACCCTCCGGCGTGAGGATAAGTATTGGTAGAGAGAGAAAATAGAGAGAGAAAGTAAGGACGAAGGTTCAGAAAATCGTACTTGGCTTTGTACTTGATGGGGTATTTATAGTAGTCAACTTAGATGACATCATCCGTCCAGACGCACTTGAATGGAGGTTCGTCTTCGGAGGTTCTTGATGTTGGACGGACATTATTCGGATGTACGTCCAGGTGGAGTCTTGTTCGTCCTGGGAATCATGTCCGGCTTCCGACATGTGTCTTCAGTGTATACTCTGCACACGACTGAAAAGCAACAACGAGCAATAGATTGATTAGATTCTGATTCGTCACGTATTCTCGAAGCTTCGAGATTACTTCCGAAAGCTAACGTACGCCGTAATAAGATCTAACGTACCGTCGTACCGGAGGAACTGAAACCGGTGGTTTAACTAAAGTTATTGAGTGACAGTGTTCCGATAACGGAGACGACGGTGTAAAAACGCATGATTTTGTGTGGATGAGTAGTGGTGGTTTGCGGTGGTTGGAAGGAGTGAGAGAGAGAAACTCCGGCGAAGGGATGCCGGAAAGGTGGTACGGTTGCAGAAAATATCTTTTTTCTATTGAGAATTTGAAAGTAATTATTAATTTTTTTTAAATGGTTGTTATTATTACTCTTTATGGATTAGGATCAAATACAAAGGATTCTAATTGTAAGAAGTGTAAGAAGGATTTATAGAGTGACAAGTGTCCAATAACCTAAAAAACCCACTACACAAAAAAACCCACTAAAAAAAAAAAAAAACCTTAAACATCCACCACCACCAACCCCCCCCCCCCCCCCACCACCTCACCC
The DNA here is from genome assembly GCA_030545235.1 of Helianthus tuberosus. Lineage (NCBI taxonomy): Eukaryota > Viridiplantae > Streptophyta > Magnoliopsida > Asterales > Asteraceae > Helianthus > Helianthus tuberosus. The sequence goes on from CM060393.1 coordinate 8,192,918, forward strand.
ACCAAAAAAAAAAAAAAATTTTTTTTTTTTTTGCCGAGGGGGGTGGGGGTTTAGGTTTTTGGGTGGTGGTGGGGGTGGGGGTGGGTGTTTAGTTTTTTTTAGGTTTTTTGGGGGGTGGGGGGGGGGGGGGGTTAGGTTTTTTTTAGGTTTTTGGGGGGTGGAGGGGGGGGGGGGGGTTAGGTTTTTTGGGGGTTTTTTTGGTGAGGTATAGTTTTTTTTTTTTTTTTTTTGCGGGGGGGGGGGGGGGGGGTTTAGGTTTTTGGGTGGGCGGGGGGGGGGGGGGGGGGTTAGGTTTTTGGGTGGTGGTGGGGTGGGGGTGGGGTGTTTAGGTTTTTGGTGGTGACGTAGTGGGTTTAGTTTTAGGTTATTGGACACTTGTTACTCTATAAATCCTTCTACACTTCTTACAATTAGAAGTATTTGTAGAATAACTTGACCCTACTCTTTATAATTCAGGTACTTTTGTATTGGGATTTTTTTTTGTCGTTTGTTCTGGTTAAATTAATGTTTACAATTGACCTATAAAGTTAAGTTGAATACTACAGATTCCATCTACATGTCTTGGTTTTTTTTAAATTAAAAAATAAAAATTGGTTAACTCACACTATCACACACCATTTGAAGTCTAAATCTACATTAGGGTGAACGACGCGTTTGGCGGGGATGGTGTCGTGAAGAGTTATTGCACAGTAACACCACCGCCACGGGCGTCATCCCTACATCTGGTGTGGCAAACTCAAACGCCAAGCGAGGAGTCACCAGCAATGTTTTTAGACGCGGACCAGACCGGTCGGTCGGACTGGGAACTAGAGGTTGGGCCGGTCCGTATCAAGGTATTGGATCGGAATAACATTGAACCGGTGACCCGACGGTTAGACCGTGAAACTGGCCGGTTGAACCGGTTTTAAAGGGGTTGAACCGTTTTTTATATATTCTTCAGTTTAACCCTGTTAATTTTTATAATATATACGACACCTCCCGGTTCTTACGTCTGGTCTGACCGATTCGACCGGTCGGACTCGTGAGCCGGTAAGGAGACCGGTTCGATGTCCAGTCCGATTCTGAAAACATTGGTCACACGCGTAAGGGAAGATGAGGAGAGAGGATTAATAGTGGGCCTCACTCTCTTCCACCAATCACACTTTTATCTATATGTTTTTAATTTTTTTTAAAGAAAAAATTGTTTGGGTTGAGTGTTGCTAATGTTTGAGTGCAAAATAGGGAGTGAAGAGAGGAGTTTACATGGCAGAGTAGGATTGACTAAGGTGGAGAGGGGACTACTCCCCCTGGTGGAGCGCCCCTTACACCCTTATGAGACTAGGACTTTACCCTTATGAGACTAGGACTTTCATCTACCGATTGAAGAACACCGTTACTCAAGTCCATTCAGTTTAAACATATTTACTCAAGTTAATTCAGCTTAAATTGTTATTACTATGGTTCGAGCTCAACTCGTTAAATTGCACTGTTAACTAGTTTACGTGTAGATACCAAGACTAATTTGTATGAAGGGGTAATCAAGATCAAAGTTCTTATGGTATGGGTATGTAGGATAATGTCATAAATGAATTGGACAACCGCAAACTTAGTTTTGTTCATGTTAGTTAATTTAGCTTTAGTCGAATAGATAAACAGACATGAAAACTTAAATACATTTATCATGTTGATTTTTTGTTTATCAAGAAAATAACTTTATTGCGTCGGTTTGTGGTTAGGCCGAACCTAAAGTAAGGAACATTGATGTCACTTAGCACCAGTAAATTTTTGTGCTATATAATCTTACCTCAGATAGTCATTTTTTCATGTGTAATTTATGTATCTAGTGCTTGAGGGACATGTATCCGCCAAACAATTTTGGAGTGACACAAGTAATAAAAGATATTGGGTCTGATTCTTATTATCATTTAAGATAGATACACATAAATATGCCAATGAGATGGTGGGGGAGTGGTAAGGGAGAATCTTGGTGTTTTAAGGGACCCAACTTCGATTCCTGCCCTCCCCATTACTTTTTGCGGCACCTGGTGATGATGGGAGACTAGGCGAATATGTGGAGAAGATCGCGAGTTCGATCCTTGAACTGAGCGGGTTTTACCTCACCCCACTGTCGTGCATTCGGGCGAGTGTTCACTGGCTTCGGCCCTAGGTGAGGGTTTTCCCCAGTTCAGAGACGAGTGTATCCCGATGTGGTGAATTTCGCCAGTAGCCTATTTAAAGGATTCGTTGGCTATCATACACATAAATAAACTTACACAATTAAAAAATTAAAAGATATATTTGTTTGGATGAAACGTTACTAAAAAATTAATAATAATCAAAATATAAAAATTATTAATGCAAAACATACCTAATCCTGCAGATGGAAAATAAACAAAGAGAATAAAACACTATTCGCCAGATTGTGCTTTGATTCTACACCTACCAAACTTGACTTGAAATTGGATCATCCTAAAAATACACAGTGGGTTTGTCATGGATAAGATGGATTATTATTAAATTTTTATTAAGGATTTTTGAGTTTTAATAACAAGTTTAAAACCATATATTAAAGAAAATTTTATAACATAACTTTTAACTGATTTTAATTAGATGATAATCCCTAAACATAACTACAAAATGGTTGTATGATGCACATTTAATAAGAAATTACATTTTAAAAAGAGCATTATTATAACAATATGATAAAATCATACTTAATACTTGTTAGATATAACGAAAGTTAGAAAGAGAGTGAGCTAAGCGCTACATAGTCCACTTGCGTATCACATTTAAGGCATAATATACAAGTATTTACCGGATTATCACATTTTCTTTACTGAAAACAGATTCGACAATAACGTCACCTAATGTTTTAAGTAGATGAAAGTTATAGTAATTATTTTGCTTTTTAATAAAAAAAAGTAAAAAGATATAACAGATCTTCTTAAGAGGACTTATTAAACAAAGTTAAAGTAGAAGTGTTCCTATAATTAGTCGTTATCACTTTATAAAAGTAACACTTTGAAAAAGTCACTTTTATAAGATAAAATATTTTACTGTTCCTAGTCAATAGCACTTTTATAAGATAAAATGATGTTTTCTTTGTTAACCATAATTCTCTTTTCAAAATATAAAGAATATTAACACATGGGAAAAACTTATTTACACATGGTGTATACGGGCCGTATACTGTTATACGGTCCGTATACACCATGTGTAAATATTTTGCCTGGTCGTATACAATGTATACGAACGCGTATACGGCCCGTATTCTTCGAAAATTAGATTTTTCTTAAAGTATTTAAGGGATTTAAGGTGTCAATCATACGACATATTTTATAGTCGTGAGGTGCTCAAACCTTTCAAAAAGTAGAAAAAAATAAAACATTAACAAGTAACAAAGATTGAAGAACAAAAAAACGAGTCGTATGACTGTAATAAAACGGAAGCTATCAACGCGGGATTACGGGCATGGTGTTATTCTTTATTTAATATTTACAGAATAAAAAGAAGGGTGAGGCATTTGATGAGAGTTGTAAGGAGTCTGAGTCTTCGGTTTCATCAGCCTGTAACGAATAAACCAAATTCGCAACAATGAGTTTGAGTCCATTGTTGTTCGTGAATGTTTCGAATCATCATAGAAGATGTGTCGGGTTCTTCTGCTAGTGGTCGGGCTTCCAATGCTCACACAGGGTGATAAACAACGCTGATATGAACACAAACCAACTTCTTTATCTTGAGTCGTCGGGAAAACTTTTCCTCAGGGGAGGGTGAGTAGTATGAGTCTGAGTCCATTGTGGTTCGTGAATGTTTCGAATCATCATAGAAGACTATCGGGATTTTGTTTGTTTGTTTCCAGGTAGGGTTTAGAATGTTTGAAGTATTCTTGGTTCAATACCAACTCTTCTGAAAGACATGAATACAACGTTCATGTATCACAAGGAATGACCGATCTAAGGCAGAGAACCATATTTAGATACACAAGTTCATCACCGGTTTCTACAGCACAAGCACATACACAGTTAGGGTTTAGAATGTTTGAACTATTCGGATTTTGTTGGTTTGTCGGGTTCTATAACTACAATCCTTCTAACATTATTGAAAATTAACGTAAACAAATCTTTCAAGGTCTTAAGTGATGGATAATTGGTTAAAAGATGTAGAAGAGTTTGTGTAGAGATATTTACATAAATCAAGCATGGTTTCTCTACAAATGAAGTATTATCTGACAAAACTCAAAACAATTGTAATCTTCCCAGTAATCATCCATAACAAGGGTGAGCTCGTGTATTGGACCCTGGCGCAACAACAAAACTTGGTGTAAATCATTCATGTCCATGTTTTTCCTTGTACTAGCTACGTCAGATGTTAGCTCGGAAGTTCTATTACACAAAGTAAACCGAAGGCTTGGAATATTGGTCCACTTGTACCTCCATTCCCTAGAGAGAATACTTGTCCTTGCTACCTCTTCGGTTGGTAAAAGACATAGGATGGTTTCTAATACAGGCTCTTTTAGAGAAGCGTTGGGATTCAAGGGTTTATGAGTCAAAGTTAACATTCAGATTCAGATTCAGAAAGCAGATGATTTTGTAATTGGTTTATTCTCTTTAATCTACTAGAACGATCCTTGTTTTGTCACGTACATGCGTTTAATTCCCAACATCCTTGTTTTGTCACGTACATTTCGTAAGAAACTTTTCGTGCACTGAACCCTCAGTTGTGTACGCAAATTCACCATCGGTTTCTACAGCACAAGCACATACACTGGTTTCCAAGTAGGGTTTAGAATGTTTGAAGGAAATGTTGGTTCAATTTGTAGATCAACAAATGATTAGTTTAATACCAACTGCTCGAAATCCCTTTCGTTTTTTGGATCGTTCTAATAGATTAAAGAGAATAAACCATTATCACTTCCAGATTCACTAATTTCACTGTTGATCTATGGGTAAAAAATGATTGTATCAGACTCTCTCCCCCTCCTTTTCTCTCTCTGACAACCCTAGACCCAAACCACCGCAATCCACCACGTTCTGCGAAAAAAACATCATCTGTTCATCATTGTTCTTGAAGATGAAGATGAAGAAACAAGGGTTTATTCTCTTTAATCTATTAGAAGGATCCTTGTCTTGAGAACCTGATTCTGATTTAAACAATGCACGAAGATCCTTGCATTAGACACAATTTGAAGGAATTTGTGGATCAACAGAAATAACTGAAATAACTCGCCATTCTCTTGCACCTGTATACATTGATTGTGGATTTAACGTGCAAGAATTGGGTCCGTCGCATGATAGAAGATACATATCGTCCGTTCAAGTTGAGCTTACTGATGCAATTTGTTGGAATTTGTGGATTTCGGTTGGTTCAGATCTCGGAAGTACTGAACAACAGAAATAACAGCTTCGGTTTCATCAACCGGCTTTGAAAACCGGACGGAATCTACGAAGAAACTGTTGGAATTTGTGGATTTTGGTTGGTTCAGAACTTAACAAGAGAAGCAACTAAAAAAAATACAACTGATTACTCGGTCGAATAATGGCCAATAATACGTTCATTATATGTGGTTCCAATGTCCTACTACTACAATCCTTCCAACGCCTGATAGAAGATACATATCGTCCGTTCAAGTTGAGCAAGAATTGGGTCTGTCGCATGATAGAAGATACATATCGTCCGTTCAAGTTGAGCTTCCTGATACATATCGTCCGTTCATGTTGAGCTTCCTGATACATATCGTCCGTTCAAGTTGAGCTTCCTGATACATATCTTCTTGAGTATTTTTCTAACTTTATGCTTGCATCCACCACAGTGAATATTAACTTTGAGTGAAAGAGTCTGTTTAACTACAACACAATAATCGTCGACGTCGTTGCTGGGGTTTTTTCTCTTCTAGTTACCAGGCCTATCATCTCCGTCTACGTTTGGTTTCCTCAATGAAGAACCATCAGCCATTATCTGCCCTTTTTCCTTTGGTTTTCTGGTTGATTTTGAGAAAGAGAGAGAGAGAGAGACATGGGAGGGTGAGGGTTTTGAATTGATTCCTGCGCTCAACTTTCAAGTACTGCGCTCAAGTTTCAAGTACTGGAGTGAAAGATTTGTTGGAATTTGTGGATCAATAGAAATATCTGAATACAACCAGTCAAATCACACACTATATAAAGTGTAAACTTATCGTGTGTTGTAGTTTGGAAAGATGACCGAATAGAGATCTGAATCAAGATTTACGTCTGTAACACCTCGTAAAATCACGACCAATATTATAAAGACACGTGTCATGGAAGGTAAACGTGTTATAAATCCGGATCAAATTGAAAGATATCTGAAGGAATTAAAAATGTCAACATGTTAAAATTATTACCTCTGAGTGACCTTTTTATTAATTCCAAAACTTAATATGTTTTTATAAACATCTGATATAGATTCAAATCCGGTTAGCTAATGTGATAAACAATTCAAATTGCAAAGAGTGGAATCCTATGTGCATTTACGACAAAGCTTCATTTAAAAGCATTCTTCAAGTCCAAGAACATGTAAGTGCATGACATCACATGAAAGGGCACTCAAGGTCTGAATATATGGTCCACTCTACTGGAAAATGACATGAGATTCGAACTTATGAGATTGCATGGTCAAAATCTAAAAGTTCACAAAATTTTGTCTTCTGACCAAGTCTTACGGACCGCAAGGAGACCGCCTTACGGACCGTAAGGTGGCTGATCTGAGCGATAAAGATTAAAAAGCGGATACGGACCGCAAGGACCTTAGCTTACGGTCTGTAAGACCTGTAACTGGGCAGAAGCTTGGACAGATGCCTGTTTAGCCGGTTCCACCGCCTTAGAAGGCTGGTTTTCAAATTCAGGGGATGCACCAATAGGTTTTCATGCATAGGGGACACCTGTGATGATCAGGAATCACCTATAGACTTTGTTGGATTGATCTCATGCATTGTAATTTCCTATATAAGGAGCCTTGTTGCAACTTTGTTCTTGCACACTTGAAAAATTATTCACATCACTCTCTCTGGAGTTTTGCTGGAGCTCAGGCTAGTTCTCTTAAGTTCCAAATTCGTGTTAAGGACCATTGTAAGTGTTCTTAACCTCCTAATTTCTGTTTTAATTAGTTAATGACCAAAAGTCAAACTTATCGTAATTAAGGTTTGACTTAGTGATTAATCACTAATGGTCCAGTCATTAGCCAAATTAAAAGTAGCTATAAGTTGGTAATTATGTAGGTAATAAACCCCTAAGAGGACACCTACTGATTATCACCCTAACTTGGTCAAAAGTCGGGTCAAACCTAATATTAAAAAGTCAACAGAAAGCTATTTTGCAAATAAATTCATAATTAACAATGTAGAATCTATGGAACCTGTTTTAACATTAAAATAACTTGGTAATTAATGTAAGAACATGTTTAGACATGTTCAACCCGACAATTCTGAGTTTAGACTCGGTTCGCAACCGAAAGTCGCAAAAGTTGACTTTTGCGTTGACTTTCAGTTCTGACCCGAATTAGTTTAGTTTAGACATGCCTTAGAGTTCCATTAGGACCAAGTTATAGGTTAGTATAACTCTCTGAGGTTATACAACTTGGTTCCTTATTTATCCGATTCATTTGCATGTTTCCGTTATATGCCTAAATGTTAACCATTATGCCCTTTTGACCTTAAAACGAGATTTTTGAAAATGTGAGAGGCCAAAAACCTTTATTACTGATTTATAAACTTTTCCTAAAAATTTGACACCAGTTTGAGGTCTAGATTAGGAGTTATGCTTAATAGCGTAATTTGAAAGCTTTTTATTAATCAAACGACATTATTAGCATAAAGCCTATTTAAACCCAAATTTTGACACCAAACCTTTGACCCATTGATGTAATATAATATTTTGGGATTTTTGAAGATTTTTATTTATTTTTAAGATGAGCATAACATAGGGTTCTTGCTTTAATTCGGTAATTGTCGGTTATACCCTTTTCTCGAATAAAATAAGTTTTACATAACATATTGATACCAAATCTTTTGCTACTGATTTTATATGATAAATAAAATATTTTAAGCCTTCTGGAATGATAAAATTATAAGCTTTTCTTATATAACCCAAAAATCGCTTAAAAGCAACTTTTACGCGTTTTTAACGCATAGTATGAGTTAAAACTATTTTAAAGATATAAGACTTAATACCTACTGATGTTTTTAGTAAATTTTTATACTTTAACAGTAAGCAAAAGTTTTAAACTCAGATTTCCAAAATTGACCTTTAAAGCTTATGTGAAATTACCAAAATGCCCCTACGGTGCATAAATTGGTTATAAATGATAAATTTCACATATAGGCAATTCCTACTGATATAACTTATTAAATTAAATATTTTTACTGATCTTTTCAGACCTGAACCTCAGATTAATAATTAATCTCTTTTATAACCTTTAAAATGACCAAAATACCCCTACGGGGCTTAATTTGAGTTTAAATTTGTTTTGGGCATAATGGAAGGTATCTTACTGATATCACAACATATTTAAGGCATAATAACTTAGGAAACCTGTTCATGACTCATTTGTTTACCCGTTATGCATTTTTCGCGTTCGGTGCGGTTTATGTAACTAGTTTGCATAAATTAATCGAAACGGGTCAAACCTTATCATTTTCTCTTTATCATGCGATTTGAACCGTATTCCTTTCTTTAAAACTAACCGGTCTAAGTTTAAACTTAAGTAAGACCCGTTAGGAATCTAATAGGTTATTAAAACCTTCGTTCCAGATTTAGGAGCCCAGTAAAAGATAACTGCACTTGCTGTACGTCTGAGATAAATTTGTACAATTTGCTCAGGTAAATACTTTTAACTTATTTTGTCACACCCCGATTTCCACTTGTCACCGGTGGGCCCGGTGGGGGAGTATCGTGACGTGGTTGGCAACGTAATAGTCAAACAACACAATATAATAATGCACAGCGGAAGCAATTTAAAATAAGATACAACCGAATTTATTTATTGTAATCAAAGTCACAATATCCGGTGTTTATCCACAGAACGGATCGAAACAAAATAACATTTATGGTTCAACAGACTTCTGGCATCCTAAGCCTGCGAGACTTTTATTGATGCTTAGGAGACAATCCAGCCAAATTTCGTTTAGTACCTGCATTCAGTCTTTTTGGGAAAATACGTCAGTTTACACTGGTAAATACATTCAACTGACTCATTTTGGAAAATGATTGAAAATTGGTTTGGATGCACACGGCATAAACATTTTTATTTAACTTGGGAGAATTATTTAATATTATAATCTTGTGAACGAATTACATGTTACTTATGCGTTCAGTAGCCCGAATCAAATCCGGGTTAAAGATCAATAGACACACCACTTTAAGTGAGTTATACACGGGAGTACGCCTACACCCCGTGCTCAGGTCGTGGCCATCTCGTAAGATGATGCCAGGGATATCCGGGACATGGTCATTAACCCCCCAAAGGCTGTAAAGTAAACAAGACTGTTTAAACGAGCCGATCAAATTATTCAACTACCCACTAAGCGTGGAGATTTGATGCCCGATCAAGCGGTACGCTATGTACCGTAACCCAAGCCCGTATAGGGAAAATAAGTTAAAAGTATTTACCTGATGCAAAGTATAAATCACAATAAGCAAAATGCACGTAGCTTTTACTGTTTCTCCTAATCTGGAACGAAGGTTTAATATAACCTATTAGAATTCTAACGGGCCTTTTATTAAGCTTAAGCTTAGACCGGCTAGTTTCAAGATACGGTTCGTACGCACGATTAAGCGAAGACCGGATAGAATGTGATCCAGACCCGACAAGTTTGAAGACTTGTTTAATATGGGTTTATTATTCACATTCTGGATTTTGAGATAAAACCGTTAAGGTTTGACCCGTTTCGGCTAATTTATGTAAACTTGTTACATAAACCGAACCGTACGCGTAATAAGCGTGACGGGTAGTCATGAGAGCTATATACAGGTTTCCTAAGTTAATTATGTCTCAAATATGTTGTAACATCAGTAATGTGTCCTTCGTTATGCCCGAAATGTGTTTAAACACAAACTAGGCCCCGTAGGGGTAGTTTGGTCATTTAAAAGTTTATAAAAGGGTTTAAGTGACAACCTGAGTTACAGGTCTGATGTAATCAGCAAATATACTCAATTTGCTAAGTTACATCAGTAGGTTAAAGCATGTATGTGAAACTTATCATTTTTAACCAAACTAGGCCCCGTAGGGGTATTTTGGTAATTTCACATAAGCCGAAAAACTCAAAACTGAAGTCTGAGTTTATCAACCTTTGCTTACTATTAAAATATTATAATTTGCCTCTTATATCAGTAGGTATCAACCCGGGTATGTCCAATATGATTTTAAAACATACCATGCGCTAAAAATGCTAACTAAGGCGATTAAAGGCCATTACCGGGTTCGATACTTAAATCTGATATTTTTATATTTCCAGAAGGCTTAAAATAATTTATTTATCATAACTAATCAGTAGCAAAAGGTTTGGAGTCGTTTAGATATGTAAAACTCATTTTATGGCCCGTAAGGGCAAAACCGACAATTACCGAATTAAGCCTACGACTACGAGTTATGCTCAGCCTAAAATTAATTAAAAATCTTTAAAAATCCCAAAATAATATATTACATCAGTGGGTAAAAGATTTGATACCAAAAAGTATGTTTAACTAGGCTATACGCTAATTACGCCATTGTGTTAACATAAAGCATTAGTTTTGCGATAATGAGCATAACTCTTAATCTACAAGTCAAAATGATGTCAAACTTTGCATGCAAGTCTAAATATCAGTAGCAAAGGTTTCTACACTTTTACATTTTCATAAATCACGTTTTAAGGTAATAAGGGCATAACGGTCAACATATAAGCAATTAACGGAAACATGCATATTAATTGGATAACTAGTGAACCAAGGTGTATAATCACAGGGGGTTGTTCTAACATGTATCCTAGTCCAATTAAAGCTCTGAGGCATTTCTAAAATATGCCGAAACGGGTCAGAACTGAAAGTCAAATTGAAAGTCAAACTATGTGACTTTCGGTTCCGAACCGGGTCTAAACAGGAAATAGTCGGGTTGAACAGGTTTGGACATGTTATTACACTAATTACTAAGTTATAACAATGATCAAACAGGTTATATATGTTCTAGATAGCTAATTATGCATAATTGACATTTTAAGCATTATGTTGACTTTTTAAGTAAAGGTTTGGCCCGACATTAGACCTGGTTAGAGTGGTGATCAGGGGAAACCCTTTTGAGGTTTTATTACCCACTTAAATACCAACTCATAACTACTTTTAATTCGAGATATGACTGAGCCATTATTGACTAATCTCGAAGTCAAACCGTAATTACGACGGTTTGACTTTTAGCTCATTAACCTAGCTAAACTCAATTAGAGAAGAAGAAGAATACTTACTGAGGTCCTATGCACGAGATATGATCACTAGGAAGCAAGCTTGAGCTCCAGAATCATCCACAAATGCAGGAGAAGGTGTGAGGAAAAGTTGTGAACTTGGGGTGCCTTATATAGTGGTTTCACTCACCATAAGAGCTTGACAACTAAGTCTATGAGTGCCCACAAGTGATCAACAGGTGTCCTAGAGGCTTAGGGGATGTTTTAGGGGCCAGGAGAAGTGGAAAAACGGGTAAAGGTCGCGCATAATAGGCCATAGGAGACAGCAGCCATTTTTCACGGAACTGGGCACCCCTCGCGTGACGCGAGGGTCCCCTCGCGTGGCGCGAGCCACATGCAGATCAGCATTTGGATTTTGTTTGCGATTCAGTCCTTGGCTCTTCAAAACCCAAATAGGTACTGATTTCTTGCACTTTAAACCCCCACAATCGATCTACTAAGGCCTTAAAACATATCCCACTTTGCCAAGTCCCCGGGTAACTTTATTTTCACCCGAAAAGTCCTAACTTTCGACGTTTACGCTTTAACGCTTCGCACACGAATTTGATCATATCTTTCTCATACGTTAACGAAACTTTATGAAATTTTTATGGTGCATTCTCGTGAGCATAATTAATATTTACAAAGCTTCGGGTTTGTCAAAAGGTCACTCAGAGGTATAAATTAAACATGTTGACACAATTGGTCCCTGTAGTTTGAAATCACTCACTTTTAGCTTCATATGATCCATGATTTATTCGTTTGAAGGTATGAGCATCATTTAGGGTTAATGTACAATATATTTATTCACAGTTGACACTTAGAATACGTATATTTACATACTTTCCACGTTTGTCAACTTTAGTCCTTCCATAATATTCCTTTCACACATCTAAACTTTATGACACGTGTCAACCTATTATAGGACGTGAATTTCCGAGGTGTTACATCCTCACCCCCTTAAAATAAATCTCGACCCGAGATTTACTGAAATAAGTAAGGGTACTTTTCTTTCATCGTGGATTCAACCTCCCACGTGTATTCGGGACCTCTACGGGCATCCCATTTGACCTTTACAAAAGGTATATGCTTCCTTCGAAGTTTCCTTACCTGTCGATCTTCAATCGACAAAGGTTTTTCAACAAATTTTAAGCTTGCGTCTATATGCACATCTGTATGTGGCATGACATGTGATTCGTCAGCGGAACACTTCTTTAGATTGCAGATGTGGAACACATTGTGAATCCTACTTAGCTCTTCTGGTAAGTTCAACTTATAGGCAACTGACCCGACGCGTTCGATAACCTCGAAAGGTCCTATGTATCTCGGGCTTAGTTTGCCTTTCTTACCAAATCGCATCACTCCTTTCCAGGGTGACACTTTAAGTAAGACTTTGTCACCTACTTCGAAGTGAAAATCCTTACGACTTGGATCAGCGTAACTCTTCTGCCTATTCCGGGCAGCTTGGAGATTGTTACGGATTTGGACAATCTTGTCCGTCGTTTCGAACACGATCTCTGGTCCTGATAACTGGACTTCTCCAACTTCCGCCCAACAAACTGGCGATCTACACTTTCTACCGTATAATGCCTCAAAAGGCGCAGCCTTTATGCTGGTATGGTAGCTATTGTTGTAGGAGAATTCGATCAATGGTAGGTTCTTATCCCAACTACCTCCCAAATCGATCGCACATGCACGCAGCATGTCTTCCAACGTTTGAATAGTACGCTCACTCTGACCGTCAGTCTGAGGATGGTAAGCCGTACTGAAGTTCAAATGTGTGCCCAAAGATTGCTGGAAGCTCTTCCAAAAGTGTGACGTGTACCTAGTATCTCTATCGGAGATGATAGCTACAGGTATGCCATGTAAGGCTACAATCTTATCAACGTATAACTGGGCTAGCATATCGGAGCTATAAGTCTCCTTGATGGGTAAGAAATGAGCTGACTTAGTCAGTCGGTCAACTATAACCCATATCGTATCATTTCCTTTCCTCGTCTTGGGTAACTTGGTAATAAAATCCATAGTTACCATTTCCCACTTTCACGTAGGAAGTTCAGGCTGTTGTAGCAAACCTGACGGTTTCTGATGCTCGGCTTTGACTTGCGCACATGTCAAGCATTTTGCTACATGGGCGGCTACAGACTTTTTCAAGCCTATCCACCAATAATTTGCCTTTAGATCCTGGTACATCTTATCGGCTCCAGGATGAACGGAGTATTTGGAACTGTGGGCTTCTTGGAGGATTACATCACGAAGTCCTCCAAAAATTGGAACCCATATTCGTCCATTTAATCGCAGGATTCCGTCCTTGCTAAGAGTTAACTGCTCCTCAGTTACTCCTAACTTTTCATTAGGATAGTTAGCTTCCAACACAGCTTCCTTCTGTGCAGCTAACACCCATTCTATCAAACTGTTCTTTATTTCCATGCGTTTGGCATTGATTCGAATGGGTTTAACCCTTTCCTTTCTGCTCAAGGCGTCAGCGACTACATTCGCTTTGCCGGGATGGTATTTGATTTCACAATCATAATCATTTAAAGTTTCCATCCACCGGCGTTGCCTCATATTTAATTCTTTCTGATTAAACAGATGCTGGAGGCTCTTGTGATCAGAATAGATCACAAACCTGATTCCATAAAGATAATGCCTCCACAGTTTTAGTGCGAACACAACGGCACCCAATTCCAAGTCATGGGTGGTGTAATTCTTTTCGTGCACCTTTAACTGTCGTGATGCATAGGCAATCACCTTGCCTTTCTGCATAAGCACACACCCCATGCCAGTGTGTGATGCATCACAATAAACTACAAATTCTTCAGCGCCTTCAGGTAAGGTAAGTACAGGAGCGTTGCTCAACTTTTGTTTCAAAACATCGAAGGACTCTTGCTGCTTAGGGCCCCAAACGAACTTTACTTTCTTCTTGGTCAAGGAAGTTAGGGGTGCAGCAATCCTTTAAAAATTTTCAATGAAACGCCTGTAGTATCCTGCCAATCCCAGGAAGCTACGAATCTCCGTAGGCGTCTTTGGCTCTTGCCAATTCATAACAGCTTCAACTTTAGCGGGATCCACTTGGATACCACGCTCACTGACCACGTGTCCAAGAAATTGGACTTCTCGCAGCCAAAATTCACACTTAGAGAATTTGGCGTAGAGCTTCTCCTGACGTAGAAGTTTGAGAATACAACGAAGGTGTTTCTCGTGGTCAGCTTGATTCTTAGAATAAATAAGGATGTCATCGATGAAGACGATAACAAATTTATCTAAGTAAGGCTTGCAGACGCGATTCATGAGATCCATGAACGCGGCTGGTGCATTAGTGAGCCCAAAAGGCATCACTAGGAACTCGTAGTGACCGTAACGAGTCCTAAATGCAGTCTTGTGAACGTCTTCATCCTTAACCTTCAACTGATGGTAGCCTGACCTCAGATCAATCTTTGAGAAGTAACTTGCTCCTTGAAGCTGATCGAACAAATCGTCGATCCTGGGCAATGGATATCTATTCTTGATCGTGACTTTATTAAGCTCGCGATAGTCGATGCACAGACGCATCGACCCATCCTTCTTCTTGACAAACAGGATTGGCGCTCCCCAAGGAGATGAACTAGGTCTAATGAAACCCTTAGCCAGCAATTCATCTAGCTGCGTCCGCAACTCCTTCATTTCTGTGGGTGCCAATCTGTATGGTGCTCTAGCAACTGGTGCCGCTCCGGGGATGATATCGATCCTGAACTCGACTTGTCTATCTGGTGGTAACCCAGGTAGATCTTCAGGAAACACTTCTGGGTATTCAGAAATGACGGGGATGTCTTCTATCTTCGGTTTAGGTTCCTCCATAATCACTTGCGCCATGTAAATGACACATCCCTTCTTCAAACACTTGGAAGCCTTGAGCATAGACACCTGCTCAGGCAGCCCATACTGGGTATCTCCCCGAATGGTAAGTGATTCACCAGACGGAGTCTTTATTACCACATGTTTCTGGTTGAAGACGATTTGGGCCTGGTTATGAGATAACCAGTCCATAACCAGAACAATGTCAAAACCAGCCAATTTGAACGGAAGTAGAGATAGAGGAAAAGAATGGTTCTTAATGGATATAGCACATCCATCTAACACAGTAGAGACGGTTTCTATGGTACCATCTGCTAACTCTACCTCATAGTTTACGCTTAGGGTTTTTGCAGGTAAATTCAACAATTTACAAAACTTATGATCTACGAAAGACTTATCTGCGCCTGAATCAAAAAGTACTCTTGCAAAGACATCATTTACAAGGAATGTACCTGTTATGACATTATCGTCCTGCACAGCTTCCTTCGCGTCCATTCTGAAGACTCTTGCATTAGTCTTCTTAGCCTCCTCAGGCTTCTTGTTGTATTTTGGGCAGTTGGTCTTGATGTGCCCCTTTTCATTGCAACGGTAACACGTTGCGTCTTTCATCTTTTTGCAATCCAGGGTTTTATGATCCGTGGACTTGCAAATTCCACAAGCAAAGGATTTTGACTGAGTCTGAGAGCTCGACTCCAGTCTGCACTTTCCATAGTGCTGTTTCTTGCAAATTTTACACTTGGGCTTCTCATCAGACTTACGCCCATCCTTCCTCGACTCAGATCCCTTCTTGTTATCACCGTTCCCACGGTGTTTCTTATTCGACCTTCGCGAACCATCATCTTCACGCTTCCTCTTCTCGGCCTCCTTATTCCTCTGCGATCTCTGTCGGACCGCATCCAGAGTGAGGGATAAGGAAAGGTCAGTTACAGACCTGAAGGTAACTGGCCGAGAAGCTTTAACACTGGCCTTGATCTCGGGTTCTAAACCACCAATAAAGCGAGCGATTCTCTTTGGCTCCGGGGTTACCAGGTAGGGAACCAACCGGGACAGCGTATTGAAGCTTGTCAGGTAAGCTTGGCAGTCGAGGTTCTTCATCATCAACGATAGAAAGTCAGATTCTATCTTCTCCACCTCATGTTGAGGGCAGAAATTTTCCTTGATCAGGGCAATGAATTGATCCCACGTCATACTATACAACGGGATCTTTCCGGAGGCCTCCATCAGAGATCTCCACCATGCCAATGCTTCACCCTTGAAGGACTGTGACACAAACTTAACTATATCCCTTTCGGCGCACCCGCTGATATCCACCACCGTGTCCATCTCGTCGAGCCATGTCATACAATCGACGGCTCCTTTCTCCCCATTAAAATCCCGGGGCTTGCAAGATACAAAGTACTTGTAGGAGCAACCCTTGTCACGGGTTTCTTGATGCAGTACTATATGTTGAGATGGGTCACTTTGACGGTTGGTGGACTGACGGTCATCACCATCTTTCTTGGGTCCATTCTTTTTGGGAGGAGGCTTGTTATGAGCCTCAGAATGTGTCCTGGGCTTTGAATGTGATGCAGAGTGGGTCCTACTCCGAGTACCACTGTATTCCTCATACTGCCTATCCAAAGCCTGTGTAACAGCGCCGTCTATGATTGCTTTTAATTCGGCACCCGTTAACGTAATCTGGGCGTTCTCATTTGGCTCCACTGGATGGCTATTTACTTCATTTGATTCAGCCATTTGAATTGAACTGTTGCAGAAAACAAGGTCAATATTTTATTTGGGAGTTTATTATGGAATTACCCTTAGGGTAACTCGTTAACCATGGTAACAGAGACCACATGTGGTTAACTTATTAATCGTATTGATTTAGGATTTTAATTAAAATTTATCCTAAACATAAACAATAACAATATATATTAGCACATAAGGCTTGGTCACATGGACAATTTAAATTATAATCTATGATTTCAGAGAATCAAGACTTTTAAGGTTTGAACCTAGTTCATTACCCTTATCGGACAGGGAGTCATAGCTACCTCTGTCTTTTGGCTCATATAAAAGTGAGCGGGGCCCGTAGGCATCATATTACCAAGTATGGTAACATATGATCATCTTAATTGATGATCTAGACCCAGGATTTAGAGATCATTAAACTGGGTTTGGAATCTTCTAAAGAATCCTTATATATATAAAAATGATATGTGACTTTAACGAATCACTTCTGCCAGGAGTGTTAACATGTTTTAAGATGTTAACAGGGATTTGAATCTTTTAAACAGGTCTTACCATTTTGGCCCGGTCTTATATTTGACACGAGGCTAGGTTTCACACTTTAAGATCCTTAATTAAATAATTACATAAGCAGATTAATTTAAAAGGAATGCTTTTAATTTATTTATTCCATTTATAAGGTATATATGCACAAATGGAAATCATGAAATTGATAAAAACAAACAATCCATTTATTTATTCAAAGCATTACACACTTGCCCTAAACGGGTCTTTCAAATTACAAATTTACCCATGTAAGGGTTAAATAACACACATGCCCACGCAGGGGCCAAATATCACACATGTCCACGTAGGGACTACATAATATAATACACCCACATAGGGGTTCAAACAAATAAGCATGCCCACGCAAGGGCTCAAGCAACATACCCAATATACCCACGCAGGGGCTCAACAGTAAATACAGGAGAAAATAACTGTGGAAGGATTCAACGATCTTTCTTGTTCTTCCCCTTGATCAATCCTACTAATCCCTGGAAGAATGTTTGCCTCTCCCTGCGGTCCTCGTGAACTACCCGTTCAACTTGATTTATCCTTTGCAGGAGTTCTTCATGTTCGGGTGGTGAGAATCTAGGTGGCTGCGATTGAGTCCGGATAATGGGTCTAGGAGGTATCGCGTATCCCTGTGTCGGGTAACTTACCCCCCATGGATCCCCATAGGGTCCTTGGGTGTTGTAGTTCGCTGCTAACATGTACGGATCAGCCTCTGCGTACCCATAGTCGTGATGCGTTGGGGGTTCAAACGGGTTGTACCCCATGCCACTCGTATATGCCGAGATTGGGTTATCAAATCCCATCGGCGGTGGTTGTAGCACAGCAGGGTTGGAGGGTCCACCCATTTGTGGGTCCTCCTGGTATGGCGGGTAGTGACTAGCACTTGACTGACGTGGGGAGCTAATATGAAAGTCCCCTGGTCGCACCGACATGCGGGCACCGGTTCTCCTACGCCTTGGCGGTTGAGGAGGTGCTGGTTGAACTGGTGGCGGTGGAGGTGGTGGCGTAACTGCCACAAATCGGTGATCCTCGGATGAATCTTGATGATGCGGCTGTGGCTGTGGCTCCTACTGCTGCTGAGACTGCTGCTGCTGATGCTGCCCATGAGACGATGAGTGGTGTGACGGTGTATAATACCACTGGTGTTGATCGAACAGGGCTTGGAAACTGTCCGGACCACCATAGGGTGATCCATGAAAAAACGATCCGTCGGAGATTTCGATCGGATGGTTTGGAGTACCACTCGCTGGCATGACGGGGTCCATATCCTCGTCCATATCGTCTGCGTGATCTCCTGAAAAGTGGTCCTCCAGAGCCAGTGGGTTAAAACCCACTGGCTCTGGTATGAATCCTACCGGGTTAAACTGTCCCCGAAAGACAGGTGTAGGGTCTCCATATGAATGATGAGATAGGGATCTCTGAAGTGGTATATAGGACGGTTGAGGGTTATTAGGTTCATAAGGATTAAGAGCAGGAGGTGTTGAAGTATGCGAAACCGATCGTCTAGCCGGCTCGTACTGGTTTCTTCGGTTTTCCCGAGGGTCGTCACTCTCGGTGTTGGATGGAGCTCGCCGTTGCGAAGGTCCAGCTTCGTGGTCGTTGGGGGCTGTAACTGGCCCCTTTCCTCGTCCTCGTCCTCGTGTCCGGAAAAATCTTGGAGGCATTTTGATATTCCTGTTAATAAAGCATAAGATAACAATAACCAAATATAAAATTTAAAGGACAAAACAAAAACCGAATAAGGTGGAATTTGTCCTAGGTTATAAGTCTAGACTCGAAGGTTTAGATATGTGCAATTGTGTAACTGAGATTAAACACAAAAGGATAGTGTTTAATTCACTCAGTGTTGGCTCTGATACCAACCTGTCACACCCCGATTTCCACGTGTCACCGGTGGGCCCGGTGGGGGAGTATCGTGACGTGGTTGGCAACGTAATAGTCAAACAACACAATATAATAATGCACAGCGGAAGCAATTTAAAATAAGATACAACTGAATTTATTTATTGTAATCAAAGTCACAATATCCGGTGTTTATCCACAGAACGGATCGAAACAAAATAACATTTATGGTTCAACAGACTTCTGGCATCCTAAGCTTGCGAGACTTTTATTGATGCTTAGGAGACAATCCAGCCAAATTTCGTTTAGTACCTGCATTCAGTCTTTTTGGGAAAATACGTCAGTTTACACTGGTAAATACATTCAACTGACTCATTTTGGAAAATGATTGAAAATTGGTTTGGATGCACACGGCATAAACATTTTTATTTAACTTGGGAGAATTATTTAATATTATAATCTTGTGAACGAATTACATGTTACTTATGCGTTCAGTAGCCCGAATCAAATCCGGGTTAAAGATCAATAGACACACCACTTTAAGTGAGTTATACACGGGAGTACGCCTACACCCCGTGCTCAGGTCGTGGCCATCTCGTAAGATGATGCCAGGGATATCCGGGACATGGTCATTAACCCCCCAAAGGCTGTAAAGTAAACAAGACTGTTTAAACGAGCCGATCAAATTATTCAACTACCCACTAAGCGTGGAGATTTGATGCCCGATCAAGCGGTACGCTATGTACCGTAACCCAAGCCCGTATAGGGAAAATAAGTTAAAAGTATTTACCTGATGCAAAGTATAAATCACAATAAGCAAAATGCACGTAGCTTTTACTGTTTCTCCTAATCTGGAACGAAGGTTTAATATAACCTATTAGAATTCTAACGGGCCTTTTATTAAGCTTAAGCTTAGACCGGCTAGTTTCAAGATACGGTTCGTACGCACGATTAAGCGAAGACCGGATAGAATGTGATCCAGACCCGACAAGTTTGAAGACTTGTTTAATATGGGTTTATTATTCACATTCTGGATTTTGAGATAAAACCGTTAAGGTTTGACCCGTTTCGGCTAATTTATGTAAACTTGTTACATAAACCGAACCGTACGCGTAATAAGCGTGACGGGTAGTCATGAGAGCTATATACAGGTTTCCTAAGTTAATTATGTCTCAAATATGTTGTAACATCAGTAATGTGTCCTTCGTTATGCCCGAAATGTGTTTAAACACAAACTAGGCCCCGTAGGGGTAGTTTGGTCATTTAAAAGTTTATAAAAGGGTTTAAGTGACAACCTGAGTTACAGGTCTGATGTAATCAGCAAATATACTCAATTTGCTAAGTTACATCAGTAGGTTAAAGCATGTATGTGAAACTTATCATTTTTAACCAAACTAGGCCCCATAGGGGTATTTTGGTAATTTCACATAAGCCGAAAAACTCAAAACTGAAGTCTGAGTTTATCAACCTTTGCTTACTGTTAAAATATTATAATTCGCCTCTTATATCAGTAGGTATCAACCCGGGTATGTCCAATATGATTTTAAAACATACCATGCGCTAAAAATGCTAAATAAGGCGATTAAAGGCCATTACCGGGTTCGATACTTAAATCTGATATTTTTATATTTCCAGAAGGCTTAAAATAATTTATTTATCATAACTAATCAGTAGCAAAAGGTTTGGAGTCGTTTAGATATGTAAAACTCATTTTATGGCCCGTAAGGGCAAAACCGACAATTACCGAATTAAGCCTACGACTACGAGTTATGCTCAGCCTAAAATTAATTAAAAATCTTTAAAAATCCCAAAATAATATATTACATCAGTGGGTAAAAGATTTGATACCAAAAAGTATGTTTAACTAGGCTATACGCTAATTACGCCATTATGTTAACATAAAGCATTAGTTTTGCGATAATGAGCATAACTCTTAATCTACAAGTCAAACTGATGTCAAACTTTGCATGCAAGTCTATATATCAGTAGCAAAGGTTTCTACACTTTTACATTTTCATAAATCACGTTTTAAGGTAATAAGGGCATAACGGTCAACATATAAGCAATTAACGGAAACATGCATATTAATTGGATAACTAGTGAACCAAGGTGTATAATCACAGGGGGTTGTTCTAACATGTATCCTAGTCCAATTAAAGCTCTGAGGCATTTCTAAAATATGCCTAAACGGGTCAGAACTGAAAGTCAAATTGAAAGTCAAACTATGTGACTTTCGGTTCCGAACCGGGTCTAAACAGGAAATAGTCGGGTTGAACAGGTTTGGACATGTTATTACACTAATTACTAAGTTATAACAATGATCAAACAGGTTATATATGTTCTAGATAGCTAATTATGCATAATTGACATTTTAAGCATTATGTTGACTTTTTAAGTAAAGGTTTGGCCCGACATTAGACCTGGTTAGAGTGGTGATCAGGGGAAACCCTTTTGAGGTTTTATTACCCACTTAAATACCAACTCATAACTACTTTTAATTCGAGATATGACTGAGCCATTATTGACTAATCTCGAAGTCAAACCGTAATTACGACGGTTTGACTTTTAGCTCATTAACCTAGCTAAACTCAATTAGAGAAGAAGAAGAATACTTACTGAGGTCCTATGCACGAGATATGATCACTAGGAAGCAAGCTTGAGCTCCAGAATCATCCACAAATGCAGGAGAAGGTGTGAGGAAAAGTTGTGAACTTGGGGTGCCTTATATAGTGGTTTCACTCACCATAAGAGCTTGACAACTAAGTCTATGAGTGCCCACAAGTGATCAACAGGTGTCCTAGAGGCTTAGGGGATGTTTTAGGGGCCAGGAGAAGTGGAAAAACGGGTAAAGGTCGCGCATAATAGGCCATAGGAGACAGCAGCCATTTTTCACGGAACTGGGCACCCCTCGCGTGACGCGAGGGTCCCCTCGCGTGGCGCGAGCCACATGCAGATCAGCATTTGGATTTTGTTTGCGATTCAGTCCTTGGCTCTTCAAAACCCGAATAGGTACTGATTTCTTGCACTTTAAACCCCCACAATCGATCTACTAAGGCCTTAAAACATATACCCACTTTGCCAAGTCCCCGGGTAACTTTATTTTCACCCGAAAAGTCCTAACTTTCGACGTTTACGATTTAACGCTTCGCACACGAATTTGATCATATCTTTCTCATACGTTAACGAAACTTTATGAAATTTTTATGGTGCATTCTCGTGAGCATAATTAATATTTACAAAGCTTTGGGTTTGTCAAAAGGTCACTCAGAGGTATAAATTAAACATGTTGACACAATTGGTCCCTGTAGTTTGAAATCACTCACTTTTAGCTTCGTATGATCCATGATTTATTCGTTTGAAGGTATGAGCATCATGTAGGGTTAATGTACAATATATTTATTCACAGTTGGCACTTAGAATACGTATATTTACATACTTTCCACGTTTATCAACTTTAGTCCTTCCATAATATTCCTTTCACACGTCTAAACTTTATGACACGTGTCAACCTATTATAGGACGTGAATTTCCGTGGTGTTACATATTTTCCCTTATACGGGCTTGGGGTACGGTATATAAAATACCGCTTGGTCGGTATTGAATCTTTAATCGTATGAAGGTTAAATTATTGAGATAACCCGTTTAATCTGTTTTGTTTATTCTAAACCTTTGGGGTGTTAATGACCATGTCCTGGATATCCTCGGCTCATTCATTGAAATGGCCACGACTTAAGCATGGGGTGTAGGCATACACCTGCCGGTAGGGGTGTTCAAAACTGGATATCCGAAAATTCGGATATCCGAATTTTGGATATTTTAAAATTTTCGGATACCATATTTCACTATCCGAATCCGTATCCGAAATTTCGGATACGGATTCGGATAGTGAATCGGATATCCGAAAATCCAACTTTTTATTTAATTTTTATTTTTTTATTATTTTTTTCATATTCGGAAACGGATATTTTGGATAGTTTCGGAAATCCGAATATAAGTTTTCGGATATTTTTCGGATATTTTCGGATATTTTTCGGATATTTCGGATATTTTTCGGATACTTCGGATATTTTCGGATATCTGAAAAAAATGAAAATTAAATTTTCGGATATTTCGGATATCCGAAATATCCGAAAATTTTGAAAATCACTATCCGAATCCGAAAAATTCGGATATCCGATTTTTCAAATATTTCGGATTCGGATATCGGATATTTCGGATCGGATTTTCAGATACATATAGTTTTGAACACCCCTACCTGCCGGTGCGTATGTAAAATAATGTACCCACCTGTTCGAGAATAACTCGTCGTGGGATATATTATGTGGTGTGTCTATTAATCTTTAACCCGGTTTTCAGCTCGGGTTACTGAACGTATAATAAACATGTAATTCTTTAACAAGTTTATATTTTTAATAATTATCCCAAGTTATAAAAGATTATTTGTGCCTTGTGCATTCAAATCAATTTTTCTTAAACATTTTCAAAATGAGTCGGTTAATTGTATTTACCAGTGTAAACTGACGTATTTTCCAAAAAGGTTAAGTGCAGGTACTATGTGAACTAGGCTGGCTACTCCTAGCATCAATAAAGAGTCTTGCAAGCTTAGATGTTTAATAAATCTGCTGAACAATGTTCCTTTTAACTTTGATCCGCCTGTGGATCTCTTTACAACCGTTATTGTATTAAATGATATTACTTTCATTCGGTTTGTAATGATTTTATCTTTCGACTTCCGCTGTGTATTAAACTGTGATGAATTGTCTATGATGATATCAACTACGTCACGATACTCCCCACCGGGCCCAC
This sequence comes from Helianthus tuberosus, assembly GCA_030545235.1. Taxonomy (NCBI): domain Eukaryota; kingdom Viridiplantae; phylum Streptophyta; class Magnoliopsida; order Asterales; family Asteraceae; genus Helianthus; species Helianthus tuberosus. The sequence continues at coordinate 8,217,084 of CM060393.1, forward strand.
CGGTAATACGTGGAAATATCGGGGTGTGACAGGTTGGTATCAGAGCCAACATTGAGTGAATTAAACACTAGCCTTTTGTGTTTAATCTCAATGACACAGTTTGCACATTCCTCGACTTCCGAGTCTAGACGAAGAACTTAGGACTAATCCTAATTCATTTTATTTTGTCCTTTATTGTTTTCCTTTGTTGTTTCTTTTGTTTGTTTTGACAGGTTCAACAAGATGCCACCGAGGTTCCGAAGAGGAGGAAGAGGAAAGGGGCCACTCAATGCACCCAACGATCACGAGGCCGGACCTATCCACCTGCGAACCCCATCTGTTACCATGAGCACCAGTCCTCAAGAAGACTGGAGGACCTATTTGGAGCCCGCGAGGCGATCTGTCTCGCTAAGTTCATCACCCTCTTACCACCATTCCTTCGGGCCGCAATCGAAGAACGAGCCCGAAGATTCTCACCACTCCTTCTTACCGTTGAGGCGGTCGACCTCACACCGAGCCTTTCAGGACCCGACCCCGTTCTTTCAGAGCCGGTTTAATCCGGCCAACGTGAGCAAAGAACCAATGGGTCATAACCCATTGGGCCCTTAAGACCATTTCCCTGAAGCTCAGGGAATGGATATGGATGATGACCCAGATCCTGCCGAACCACCATCTGGGACACCTACTCACCCCATCGAGATTTCGGATGGGTCGTCTTTTCATGGATCACCTTTTCGTGGTCCAGACAGCTACGAGGCAAGGTTTGCCCAATACGACTGGGTGTTTACTCCCTCCTACAACCAGTCTCAGCAGCAGCAGGATTCCTCTGAGGATTCGCGTTTTGTGGCGGTCACGCCACCGCCACAACAACCGCCAGTGCAGCAACCGCCTCCGGAGCCACCGAGGCAAAGAAGATCAGGAGCACGAATGTCCGTGCGAGGAGGGGACTTCCATTTCAGCACCCATCAGCATTCAAGTGGCAGTCATTACCCGCCACTACATGAAGACCCACAGATGGGTGGGCCTTCAAACCCTGTTTCCGAGGTGGACTCTGCGCCAGTCGCACCACCACCAATGGGTTTTGACAACCCAATTCCTTCATACGCCGGTGCAGCGGCGTATAACCCTTTTGAGCAGCCGACCCATACTAACTACAACTACGACGAAGTTGACCCATACCTTGTAGTGGCAAACTATAATGCTCTTCATCCCGAGGGGCCCTATGGAGCCCCATATCAAACTGGGTACCCGCCCTATGGGTATCACTACCCACCGCCTCCTCAACCTCTACAGCAGCAGCCGCCACAGCCGCCACTGATTCAGCCCCAGCAACAACAGGAGATTCTACAAAGGTTGAGCCAGGTGGAACGGGAGGTTCGAGAGGAGCGTAGAAGCCACCGAGGATTTTTAAAGGTTTGGCGAGCTTAATCAAGGGAAAGAGCAAAAAGGATCATTGATATTCCTTGTTTGTTTGTTGTTTTTCTGTAATTTTCAATAAAGTCCCTGCGTGGACATCTATTTATGTATTCAGTCCCTGCGAGGACTTGTATTTCAGTTTAGCCCCTGCGTGGGCAAGTTATTTCTGTTTAAGTCCCGTTTAGGGCAATATGTACTCTTTTAAATTTTAGTGGCATGTTATAATTTAAATTTCATTTTGTCATTATATGCATAAATGTAATATATATGAAATAAATAAATCCAAAATATGTCATTCCTTTTGTAAGATCTGCTTTTAAATATTAAATAAGAATCTTAAAGGGTATAACCTAGCCTGCATGTCATTATAAGACCTGACCATGATGGTAAAACCTGTTTAAAAAGATTCAAATCCTTATTAACATCTGAAAACATGTTAACACTCCTGGCAGATATGATTCGTAAAATCATGTCATCCATATATTGGATTATTCCAATTCCTTCTTTATTATTTAAACATCCATTGGTGATGTAGTGCCTACGGGCCATACTCATTGTCATATAAGACAAAAGACAGATGTGGTCTACGACTCCCTGTCAATAAAAGGTAATGAACTACGTTCAAACCTTAATGCCTCGACTCTCTGAAATCCTGGCTTAAAATTGTCCTAGTGACTAGGCCTTATGTGCCATTAATAATACCCTTAATACTTTATAATTAGGATAAATTACAATGAAAATCCTAAATGAATATGTTTAATAAATTAACCAAATATGGTTTATATTTACCATGGTTAATGAATCATCAAAAAGGGATGATTCCATAAATAACCTCTGAATAAAATTTTGTCATTATTTTGTAGCAATCAAGCTACATGGCTGAATCAGAGGAAGTAAACAGTCACCCGAGAGAAAACCATGACACTTCCAGGATCAACATAACTGGGGAGGAACTTCGAGCATTGATTGATAATGATGTTGCTAAAGCAGTGGATAAGCAACTTAGGGAATCTAGTGGTACACATAGCAAAACCTTATCAGTACCCCGTTCCAAGTCACACCCTAAGGCCCACTCTGAGGCTCATAGTAAGCCACTCTCTAAACCTCATGAGTCAAAGAAGGATGATGCTCAACACTCCTCAAATCAGCATAGTGTTCCGTCGAAGAAGATTGTATTCGATCAAGAGCCACGTGTTAGGGGTTGTTCCTATAAGTATTTCGTCTCCTGTAAGCCCCGAGATTTCACAGGAGAGAAGGGAGCCATTGATTGCATGACGTGACTAGACGAGATGGATACCGTGGTTGATATCAGTGGTTGCGCTGATAAAGATATTGTGAAGTTTGTGTCTCATTTGTTTAAGGGGGAAGCCCTAGCTTGGTGGAGGTCTTTGATCCAAGCTACTGGAAAGATTCCGTTATACAATTTGACATGGGCTCAGTTTGTTGCTTTAATCAAGGATACTTTCTGTCCTCAACATGAAGTTGAGAAGATCGAGACTGACTTCCTGACATTAGTTATGAAAAATTTGGACTGTCAGGCATATCTTACGAGTTTTAATACCATGTCTCGATTGGTTCCTTACTTAGTGACGCCGGAACCAAAACGTATAGCCCGTTTCATTGGGGGTTTAGCCCCGGAGATCAAAGCTAGTGTGAAAGCGTCTCGACCGACTACCTTTAGGTCTGTAGCTGATTTGTTACTATCTCTTACCCTTGATGCGGTCAGGCAGAGATCGCTTAGAAACTCTGATGCAGGGAAGAGAAAACGTGAGGATGATAACTCACACCGTTCAGACAAGAAGCACAAAGGGAACTCTGACCACAAAAAGAGTTCAGGGTTCAAGAAAGATGACCAACAGTTGGGTGAAAAGCCCAAATGCAAGATCTGCAAGAAGCGCCATCTGGGAAAATGCAGGTATGAAACAAAGTCCCAGTCACAGCCAAGAGCTTGTGGGATTTGCAAGTCAAGTGAGAATAAGACATTAGACTGCAAGAAGATAAAGGATGCTACTTGCTACAATTGTAATGAGAAATGGCACATCAAGTCCAACTGCCCAAAATATGCCAAGAAACCTGAGGAAGGAAAGAAGACCAATGCTAGAGTCTTTCAAATGAATGCGCGGGAAGCAGTTCAGGATGACAACATGATAACAGGTACCTTCTTTATAAATGATGTTTATGCAAGGGTATTGTTTGATTCGGGTGCGGATAAGTCATTTGTGGATGATAAATTTTGTAAGTTATTAAATCTGCCTGTTAGAACCTTAAGCATAAAGTATGAAGTAGAATTGGCCGATGGTACCATAGAAACCGCTTCAACTGTGTTAGATGGATGTTTTATATCCATTAGGAACTACTCTTTTCCATTATCTTTGCTACCTTTGAAACTAGCTGGATTCGACATAGTAATAGGCATGGATTGGTTATCTCATACCCAAGCTCAGATCGTTTGTGATAAGAAGTAAGTGGTTATTAAAACACCGTATGGTGAGCCGTTGACAATTCAGGGAGACACTCAGTATGGGTTGCCTAAGCAAGTGTCTATACTTAAGGCATCAAGATGTATGAAGAAGGGTTGTATCATTTATATGGCTCAAGTGACTATTAATGAACCAAAGCCCAAGATCGAAGACATTCCTATCATTTCTAAATATCCAGATGTATTCCCTGAAGAATTTCCTGGTTTACCACCAGATAGACAAGTGGAGTTTAGAATTGACATTATACCTGGAGCAGCACCTGTCACAAGAGCACCTTACCGGTTGGCCCCAACCGAGATGAAAGAGTTGAGAACTCAGTTGGATTATTTGTTGGAAAAAGGATTTATTAGGCCTAGCTCATCTCCTTGGGGAGCACCAATTCTGTTTGTAAAGAAGAAGGATGGATCGATGCGTCTATGCATCGATTATCGAGAACTGAACAAGGTCACAATCAAGAATAGATATCCATTACCCAGGATCGACGATCTATTCGATCAATTGCAAGGGGCAAGTTACTTCTCCAAAATTGATTTAAGGTTAGCTTATCTCCAGCTGAAGGTTAGAGATGAAGATGTTCACAAGACTGCATTCAAAACTCGTTATGGTCACTACGAGTTCCTAGTGATGCCTTTTGGGCTCACTAATGCACAAGCAGCATTCATGGATCTCATGAATCGCGTTTGCAAACCCTACTTGGACAAGTTTGTCATTGTATTCATTGATGACATTCTTATTTATTCAAAGAATCAGGCTGACCATGAGAAGCACCTTCGATGTATTCTTAAACTTCTCCAGCATGAGAAGCTCTAAGCTAAATTCTCAAAGTGCGAGTTTTGGCTCCGTGAAGTTCAATTTCTTGGACACATGGTTAGTGAACATGGTATCCAGGTGGATCCCGCAAAGATTGAAGCTATCATGAATTGGCAAGAGCCGAAGATGCCCACAGAGATTCGTAGCTTCTTGGGTCTAGCAGGATACTACAGATGTTTTATCAAAAATTTCTCAAGGATTGCTGCACCCCTAACTTCCTTGACCCGTAAGAATATCAAGTTTGATTGGGGTCCTAAGCAACAAGAATCATTTGATATTCTTAAGCAGAAGCTAAGCAATACACATGTGTTGACATTGCCTGAAGGGATTGAAGAATTTGTGGTTTACTGTGACGCATCACACACTGGCATGGGATGTGTGCTAATGCAGAAAGGCAAGGTTATTGCCTATGCTTCTCGACAGTTAAAGGTGCACGAAAAGAATTACACCACCCACGATTTGGAATTGGGTGTCGTTGTGTTTGCACTAAAACTGTGGAGGCATTATTTATATGGTACCAAGTGTGTGATTTATTCTGATCACAAGAGCCTTTAACATATGTTTAATCAGAAGGACCTAAACATGAGACAATGTTGATGGATGGAAACGCTGAACGATTATGATTGTGAGATCCGATACCATCTAGGCAAGGCGAATGTAGTTGCTGATGCCTTGAGCAGGAAGGAAAGGGTTAAGCCCATTAGAATCAATGCCAAGAGCATTGAATTGAAGAACAGCTTGAATGAAAGATTGTTAGCCGCTCAGAAGGAAGCTGTGTTAGAAGCCAACTATCCGAATGAAAAGTTGGGAGTAACTGCTGATCAGTTATCTTATGGCAAGGATGGGATCCTAAGATTGAATGGACGAATATGGGTTCCAATCTATGGAGGACTTCGGGATGTTATCCTTCAAGAAGCCCACAGTTCCAAGTATTCTGTTCATCCTGGAAGTGATAAGATGTAGATAAGATGTACTAGGATTTGAAGGCAAATTATTGGTGGATAGGCTTGAAGAAGTCTATAGCCACTTATGTGGCCAAATGTCTGATATGTGCTCAAGTTAAAGCAGAACACCAGAAGCCGTCGGGTTTGCTGCAACAGCCTGAACTTCCCACCTGGAAGTGGGAAATGGTGACTATGGATTTAATCACCAAGTTACCAAAGACAAAGCGAGGAAATGATACTATTTGGGTTATAGTGGATAGACTGACCAAGTCAGCTCACTTCTTACCTATTAAGTGTAACAACCCGCACTTTCGTGCGTTGTTACTACTCGATATACTCGTTACGCCTAGCACCAGAGATTCGGATCATAATGCAACTATATCGCATACATCGCTATTCGAAGGATAAATCGCATATTTTCGCAATATATTATCACTACGTTACATCACGAACACTAACACTCACGATGGCACTGAGTGAGGACCTATTCTACCCTCCTCGGTGGCCGTGATGTGTCGAAACACAGACAATTAACGCTAACAAAGACTCCCGGGTGAGTGCTATAGCTCCAGTCGTCGTGACGATGATGACAATACGAGTAAGTGGTACCCTATCAGTCTTTGTGGCACAAAACACAATAACGTTCACGATGACATCAAGAAAGGACCAATACTACCCTCATTGATGGCCGTGAAACGTCTCTAATAATCGCATACTCGAAAGGAAAACCGGCAGTAATTATCGAAACTGTGGATTATGGATACGTAAATACGACCCCTAGTGATATCTATAGGTATATATAATAATAATATAAAAAGCACGCACTTTAAAGTCAATCGCAACGCTCAAAAACGGAGAAATCCATCGCGTCAGAGTGGCCATCCGGACGGATGGGCCATCCGGATGGATAGCCATCCGGACAGATGGGCCATCCGACCCGAAACCACTCCAGCCTCTCTGTTGCCTATAAATAGCCTGTCACACCACTGTTTAAGTGATGTGACAGCTCCCACTCGACCAGACACGCTTCAAGACCCTTTTCTCTCGATTCCTCGCGATTCCGGTAAGATTTCAACCTAGAAACTTGTACTTCTATGATCTACACTCCATTCTACATCATTCTATCTTTTAAAACTCAATTTCTAATCGTGAAATCTGCTGATTTGAGGCGTTTTGAGGTGATGTCACCAAGAGTTCTTATGAACTTCAAGTTGTGACCTCATCCCACCATAAACGACTCAGATCTGAGTGATTTCCACATGTTTTAATAACAAATCTCACCTAAATCTGTGTATCTAGCCAAGGAACTGTACGATTTCGAGTTAACCACGAGAAACCATCAAGAACGGCCAGTCCTGATGGAGCGGGGTGATTCCCGGCCATTAGAGCGGGTCAGAACTGATGGACTTTCAAGTGTTAGTACGAAATTACACTGTCCCTATTCCTTCCGATACACACTCAAAAACAATGTTCAGAATAGGAAACAGATGTGTCATCCGCATGGATCACATGTCATCCGGACGGATCACATGTCATCCGGACGGATCACATGTCATCCGGACGGATCACATGTCATCCGGACGGATAACTTGTCATCCGGACGGATAACATGTCATCCGGACGGATAACATGTCATCCGGACGGATAACATGTCATCCGGACGGATAACTTGTCATCCGGACGGATGAGCACCATCCGACCAAATAAATGACTTTTCAAGGCTATTCTCGCTTAACCGTACATCGTTTACTCTATTCTTCAACGATTAACCCAGACGTGCTCGCAACCGACCCAATCAAGTTGCATTCTCGCTAAATACGCACTGTGAGTATACTTGAACCCTTTTTAATCGTATTTTGGGTGTAACATACGTTTCTAGCAAATCAAACTTATCAAACGAATTATTCAATCAATAGAATTATCACTTGCGAATAACTGTTATGCATAGATATACGTGATGCTAGTTGCATATGTGCTAGGGCTTATACTCGCGACGTCCCACCATGATTAGTATAGTACTATTGCGCCCGACGGGGTCTAGTTTGCCATCGCATATTCGAGCATCGAGGACTTAGTTGGTAGTATCAGCTTTGTGAGTATATATGTCGTGTGTTACGTTCTTGCATATGGAAATTCGCTACACTTTTTATCTATTACGCTATACATATCAAACCTGTATACTCGCCAATACTTTTGTATTGACAAATATTTTTAACGTATATTGCAGGTTAGATCGCAGACTATATCAAATCAAGCTAGGAGGTCTAGAAACTCAACTAAAATCTAGGTTGTCGGATTTGTATTGTTCGAGAGGACAAGAAATCTGTGATAACTTATGTGATCGTATTATTTGTTAGTATGGGATAACGAATGTATTAAATATTATCGCAATATAGTTGTTATGGATTCTCTTGAGCAATTTGATTCGCCTAGTGCCGCGCCCCGATGATTCTGCCATCGGTTGGGGTGTGACAGATTGGTATCAGAGCCATAACTATAGGGAATTAGGCCAGACTCGACCTAGTCCGGGTCGACGTCTTAGAAATTGACCTAGTCTATAGTCTAAGTACCAACAGGCCGACTCGTACGAACCCAGTGGGGTTTGTATCGGTCCTACTTGATACTCTCGATCGAAGTCGCTAAAAGCTACAACTTTGTGTGAACACCGCGTACTACAACTTCACGCGAAGAAGCCTTTCCTAAGGCTGAAATACTACTTAGACTTTCCTAAGGCCGACACAATACACATGTTTTCGAAAATACTCGCATAACGAAATCGAGCGATCCAGTCGAGATCAGGCGTGAAAACCAAGAACTCTCGATAGGATTGCTCACTCAGCGCATTTTTCTAGCACAAGAACCTTTCATCGAGTTAGGAGTGACATCCGCACCTCGACGAAAGTCTCCATTTCGAAATCTAGTGGAGCTCGCGAATTTATTCACAGAGTATAACCACAATTAGGAGCGGAGCTGTTAAGTCAGGGGTGAAACCCGTACCTTAATAAGCCGTTCCATTCTCTAAATTGGTTTTCAAAAGCTCTTACCAAGGACTCGACTATCATGATAACTCGAGCCACGTGATGACTAGGAAGACGAATGCCATGAGCTGCATCCCAGTGGAAGCATGGAGTCTTCTAGGTCAACACGCGCGCACGAACTTGTTAAATATAGTTGGGTCACCTTGGGTAGTCGACGCCTAAACACCCAAGGCACTCTATCATACGACCCGCCAATCTTACAACTGGTTGGAAACTTATTTACGTTTTGAAACTTTACGCTTTATCGATTTCTCGATTTAACGATTTTCACTCCCTACTTTATAAACGCATAATTCACACAGCCATCGCAATCTAAAACGAAACCCGAATGTTCGCAACAAAACTAATGCATAATCTATCGCTTTCGCTATCGTTTTCTCACCTCAACGCGTCCTCGCATATTCTAAATCAACCTGTATGTGTATGATTACAAGTTACATCTATATATATATATATATATATATATATATATATACGTATAAACAAACAAGTCATTGCGTGAGAACTTAGGAATTTCGTGTTTCCTATGTGGCTCCTATGTGATTCACATACTAATATACTATCGCATCAAGTTTTGAACGCGCTCAATCGCATCGCAAAACTCAAAAATCATTATGATCGAATCTCATTCCAAGTCTCTTCCTGTCTAGATGCCTTCCAACAACTCTACCTCGAGACGATTAGCTAGGAGAAGAGCTAAACGAAGCGCCGATAAGAGGATTGCATCACTTGTGACTAAGGAAGTGGTTAAGCTTATTCCTCAAATTGCCGCTCGAGTGCGCTCTCTCAGCAACTCTCGAGCCTCGGGAGGCTCCAAGACGGAAGCGTTGCAATCTGCTTTTCTTTACAAACACTTCAAAGCCTGTGACCCGATGGAATTCACGAGCGAAGGAGGTGTGACTCAACTACTCCAGTGGTTCGATTCTATCGAAGTTACCCTTCGTCAAAGCGGTGTCCCGATAGTTTCCGTACTACTTGCGCTACCGGAGTATTTCAATCACGAGCACTCGACTGGTGGACCGCCGAACGTAACAAACGTGGGATCTCCGCAGCTTACGCTCTCTCTTGGGATGAGCTGAAAGAGCTCATGAAGAAAGAGTACTGTCCCCCTCACGAAATCCAGAAGCTAGAAAACGAATTTTGGGAAATCAAGCAAACCAAAGGTGACAATGCTGGCTACACCGCAAGGTTCAAACAACTTAGCATAATCTGCCCAGGTCAGGTCAACACTTCAGAAAAGGCCATTGCGAAGTACATTCGTGGCTTGCCTGAGTGTTTGGGTGATTTTGTCGAAGCTGCAAGGCCAGCTACCATCGAAGAAACCTACCGCTTAGCTGCAGAAATTAACAACAAACGACTCACGGAAGGTTTTTCTCCAAAAACCCTGTCAAGCAAGCTTATTGGGCAATCGACATTAATCCTTCAGAGGATCCTAACAACGAGTCTTTCGATGAATCTACTGACGATCCTTCAGACAGATCTGCTAACGATTCTTCTGACGGATCTACCGGCGATTCTTCTAATGACTCTGCCGACGATTCTTCCAACGACTCGGCCAAAGATTCTGCAAGTGAGTCCTTAGACGAATCCTCCAACGACGACACCTCTTCGCAAGACACTGACAAACCCAGCCGCAAGCGAAAGACTTCAAGCCCGAGATCATCAACAACCGAACTGCCGCAACCGAAACCTCTTCGAACAGTTCCGGTATTTCCAAAATGAGCTTACACTGGAGCTCATCCTCATTGTTACTCGTGTACCTATAATCACCCAGTTGGGGCTGACTGCCGCTATTGCAATAACTGCAATCGTTACGGTCACTCCACTCGCAACTGCCGCATCGAACCGTGAACTTGAGTACAACAACAGCAGCTCCAGCAAAAGTCTTCAGCATCAAACATTTAGCAAGCGTAGGATAAAGTTGTAATGAAATGATTTTCGACGTCGTTTCTAAGTTTTGAACCTGCTTTCTTACTCAATATTGCCACTGTGCGTAACACTAACTCTCACTTTCGAATTCTCCTTAACACTCTAGTCGTCACACCTAGACTAGATTCACGCACATACTATATACTATATCACGAAGTAATGTGTTTTACCCTCACTACACTCTTAGAACGAGGTACGATACACGTGCAAGGAATGACTAATCGCGGGTGCACACGGGATTATTTGGGTCAGTGCACGGAGATCGTAGTAAATTCTAAGGTGGCGTTACGACGAAGTATGACACCAATCCACGGGATCTAAGTAGTAGGGGTCAAGAAAGGTGTGCTTTATCATACTACCGAAGTTCCGTGAAGAAAGTGCCACGTGGAGTTGAACGTTATTAGACCTATTATACTATTGTGATTATTTTCAACACACTACACTCAATCGCAAGGCGTAACAACTGAATCGCATCATCGCAAGACTTGTCGTAAGTCTGCAAACGCAATGCAATCACCTCATCGATGGACTCTGGGGAGTCTACCTCGCAGGGCAATTGCATCGATGCAAGACTGGTCGTGAGTCTGTTGCAACAAATCTCATCAAGTACATAAACGCTCACGATATTGTTGAGTGAGGACCTATTCTACCCTCCTCGGTAATCATGATGCGTCGCAACGTAACGTTAAGCTTATTCGAAACCAAGCTCAGCCAATCGCTTATCATGTGTATCTCGCAACCTCTATCGCTTATCACGTGAACCTATATCGTTTACTGTGTCTCAATCTATCGCTATACCGTTATCTGTGATATCTGTGTTCAGTTAGCACGCATGACCTCGCTTCACGAGATGAAACTCATATGGCTAAAGCAAGGTGTTTTAGTCATATCAGCGGACTTTCGTGGAAAAAGGCCATGTGGGGCCCGATGTTAGTAAACCCTGTAGTGTTATTCAATCAAATCGAACCGCATACCTAGCATCGCTTGCAACGCAACAACTACCGATTTTCGTAATTCGTTTATCATCGCCATCATCACTGGTGTTGTATTATTCGCTTAATCCTCTAATCGTTTATCGCTTATCGTGTATAGTCTACCGCTTATTCGTGTATCGCGTACCGCTTGTTCGCTCGTTGGTGTTCGTTACAGTCTGTGTGGTGTTAGTACGCGTGACATCGCTTCACGAGGCAAAACTAACTTGGTTAAACGTGGTGTTTCACCATGTTAGCAAACTCTCGTGGAAACGTGCCGTGTGGTTTTAAAGTGGAATCTAATCGAAAACGCGCTATTCGCTTATCGCTTATCGCTCGACGCACGCTGTTGTCGCTACGTTCGCAATTCAACTCGCCGGATTAACCTATTCGATTCTATCCTATGCTCGGTCCGATTTTCTATCGATTGGGCCAAGTAAACACAATTCTACCCATGTCATAATCGGCGCACCTGACGCCGCCTCACGAAACGGAAGTAATATGGGCAAAACATGGTGGATACGCCGCTGGTACTTCCTATATATAAGTGTTTTAATCATATTAAAAAACTTCCATGGGAAGGTGCCAAGTGGGGCTTGATGCTAAATTATCCTTTTCAAACGGTTAAAACTGATTTTTATAAAACTTTTATTAAAACCATGGAACAAGTGAAATTCCTCACAATGTGGAGGTAACATCGAATCAGCTTAACTCCATGTTCAAGGGGAGCTTTCATGAGTCCAATTTTTCCTTAAAACCTTTTGCAATATCAAAAACAAGACTTTCTTGAGACGTTGGTTCAACATTGAGTTCAGCTTGAACCTATGCCATAGAAGAGTTTTCGTAGCCTCAGTTTTCATCTTGAACTCCTTAAAATGTTTAAAACTTAAACTTTCTTGTAACGTTGGTTAACGATCGACTCAGCTAACCCTACGTCATGAGAAACCTTGCAAGTACTTTAAAAATTTCAATCGCATCAAACTAACAAATCCCCGTGACACGAGGTAGTTTGGAACGCCAACTTGTGGAATATTACTTTTGCTTTTACGTCGCCTTCTCGCTATCGCAATCGATCTCTCTTATTCGAAACGCTCTCGTTTGTCAACTCTCGGTCAAATCACTCGCTATATCGCTACTCATACACGATCAACTCCCAAAGGTCTACCTAATGGATTAATTTCGGGACGAAATTTCCTAAAGTAAGGGAGACTGTAACAACCCGCACTTTCGTGCATTGTTACTACTCGATATACTCGTTACGCCTAGCACCAGAGATTCGGATCATAATGTAACTATATCGCATACATCGCTATTCGAAGGATAAATCGCATATTTTCGCAATATATTATCACTACGTTACATCACGAACACTAACACTCACGATGGCACTGAGTGAGGACCTATTCTACCCTCCTCGGTGGCCGTGATGTGTCGAAACGCAGACAATTAACGCTAACAAAGACTCCCGGGTGAGTGCTATAGCTCCAGTCGTCGTGACGATGATGACAATACGAGTAAGTGGTACCCTGTCAGTCTTTGTGGCACAAATAACAATAACGTTCACGATGACATCAAGAAAAGACCAATACTACCCTCCTTGATGGCCGTGAAACGTCGCTAATAATCACATACTCGAAAGGAAAACCGGCTGTAATTATCGAAACTGTGGATTATGGATACGTAAATACGACCCCTAGTGATATCTATAGGTATATATAATAATAATATAAAAAGCACGCACTTCAAAGTCGATCGCAACGCTCAAAAACGGAGAAATCCATCGCGTCGGAGTGGCCATCCGGACGGATGGGCCATCCGACCCGAAACCACTCAAACCTCTCTGTTGCCTATAAATAGCCTGTCACACCACTGTTTAAGTGATGTGACAGCTCCCACTCGACCAGACACGCTTCAAGACCCTTTTCTCTCGATTCCTCGCGATTCCGGTAAGATTTCAACCAAGAAACTTGTACTTCTATGATCTACACTCCATTCTACATCATTCTATCTTTTAAAACTCAATTTCTAACCGTGAAATCTGCTGATTTGAGGCGTTTTGAGGTGATGTCACCAAGAGTTCTTATGAACTTCAAGTTGTGACCTCATCCCACCATAAACGACTTAGATCTGAGGGATTTCCACATGTTTTGATAACAAATCTCACCTAAATCTGTGTATCTAGCCAAGGAACTGTGCGATTTCGAGTTAACCACGAGAAACCGTCAAGAACGGCCAATCCTGATGGAGCGGGGTGATTCCCGGCCGTTAGAGCGGGTCGGAACTGATGGAATTTCAAGTGTTAGTGCGAAATTACACTGTCCTGGTAACTCCGCACGTATTCCTTCCGATAAACACTCAAAAACAGTGTTCAGAATGCGAAACAGACGTGTCTTCCGCACGGATCACATGCCAACCGCATGGATCACATGCCATCCGCACGGATCACATGCCATCCGGACGGATCACATGTCACCCGGACGGATCACTTGTCATCCGGACGGATAACATGTCATCCGGACGGATGACTTGTCATCCGGACGGATGACATGTCATCCGGACGGATGACCACCATCCGACCAAATAAATGACTTTTCAAGGCTATTGTTGGATCTGAGTTTGGTTTTGATTGCATTTTTCGTTTGAAATTAAGATGGGAATGAAAGAGTTATGCAGCGGAATTAATATGAAAACAAACTTTGCATACAATCAAACGAGAGTATTGCTTTGATTAAGACATTTTCAACAAGGAACCGAATGATTGAATTTAATTTCAACAATGATTACAAGTAATGCTTGAATACAAACTCCCCCTCAGCCAGAGCTCAGTGTTTGTTCATGCAAAGAAGACGGTGTTGCGAAGAGCTAATAGAACAGTACAGAGCACTGTTCTATTTATAGGCACTAGCAAACCACTGAGCTTCTAATGCTGACGTCACCATGAAAGTGACATCTAACCTCCTAACAAACTCTAACCTCTGATCAATACAAACACTGCTATGCTAACTACTGCTATTACATTACATTATAAACAGACTATATAACAGCTGCTGCAACCTTCCACTGCTGTGATCCCAGCAGTACTTGTCCGGATCAGCAGTGCTTGAAACTCAAGGCAGTAGATTGAATTAGCAGAGCTTTAGTCTTTCATCAGGTCTTTACTTAAGCAGCAGTTTGACGATCAGTAGCTTGCTCGATCAGTAGATAGGAGGTTAGCAGATGTTGAAATCACTTTCAAGGGGAGAGACTTGTATGCAAACATCTGTAAACATCTGCTTATTCTGGATCCACTGCTCTGACCCAGTTTTGGCTTTAATTATCTGTTCCTCTGGTAGGGTTCAATCCCAACAATCTCCCCTGGAACAGATAATGCCAAAACTCTTCATTTTTGTGGAAAGTTTATTGCCTCATCAGCAGTTCCTTTATCTGACCTTTAAATTGTAGTTCAAAGTCTAGGGCATCTGTGTCTTCATCATCCCTACTAAGTGGAAGATCAAGGAGATCCTGCAAATCTTCAAGACTCAGGCCAAGAGCTTGTTCCCTTGATATTTTCTTCACTTCTCCACCAGACCTGAGCAAAGTCAATACGTAGGTCTGTTTATCAGTTTCCCACTTTTGTATTTTTGAGCCTGGTGGGTTTCTTGGGAGATGTTTATTTGCAGAGGTATTTGGTGAGGTTGGCCTATTCATGACTGGCTGAGCAGTACTTGCAGGTTGTTCCAATTCAAGATCTTCTTTGATCATTAATTTAATGCATCTTTTACTATAGCACTTCCAGCTTTTAGATCTTGAATTGATTCAGCACCTGACTGGTTTTTATTCCTTCTTTTGTAGATGGCAGCACCAGCTGGAGCAGTGGTTCTTTTGACTTGCAGCTTTGGTGGTCTTTTTGAGACCTCTGCTTTTGAGTAGTCAGGCTTTTGTGGAACTTTTGGATCTTTCTTTCTAAGTTCCTCTAAGCTTTTGTAGGTAGCCCTGACCCTATCTTCTCCCCACTTTGTCACTGAGTTCTTTGACCCATAATCAGCTGCTATCAGCTCCTCTTTCATTCTCCTCAACTCTAAGATCTTATCAGCTTCAATTTGTTTGAATTTTTCAGGAGGAGACTGCTTGACCTTATTCTTGATCATGTCTTGAATCCTGGCTACCTCTTTTTCAAGCTCAGGAATGGTCCAGTTTTTGTACATGTGTTTCTCCCCCTTGTATTTCTTATAGGTCATGATATTCTCAATGTAGTCATTTCTCAAGGACCCATCTGCCCTTTCTGAGATTTTTCGACATACATTTTTGGCAAATTGCTCCATTGCACTGACCTGTGTAAGCAGAAACTGATAGCTTTGCTGAAATTCTCTATCAGATTTCCCTTTTCTGTTTTTGATTGCGATATCCTCTGCTTGCTTGGCCTTGAGTTTCAAGTATTCTTCGATATTGTTAGGCCTGGGATATCCTGCAACTGATGGCAAACTCCTTTTGGCTGGGTCATCCTCATAATAAAACGATTTGATTTCTTCCCTGACTGCAATGAGTTCCAAAGGAAATGAGACACCAGCAGGAGGTAATGGCTTTAGAATTTGAGCTGAAGAGAGAGGTATGGGTTTTGGAATTGTGACGAGTGACAGAGATTTTGAAGATGTTGGTGATAGAGATGTGTCATCATCTTTTAAAATTAGCCTTCTCCTTTTTGGTTTAGGAGGGACTGATGATGTTTTAGGTGAAGCAGTGGTGGTAGATTGAGTGGCAGTGGATTGTGATTGACTAACAGCTGTTGAAACAGCTGGTGTTTCAACCACTGTTGTCATTACACCAGATGTTATAACATCTGTTGTCTTCTGCTGTTTGTCAGCAGGTGAATGTGGTGGTGGTAAAGTAGTGGTTGTGGTGTATGTTGAAGTGGTGTGTGTTGAAGTGAGAACAGATGTTGAAACCACTGAAGTACCAGCAGTAGTTGATACAACAGGAGTTACAACAGCTGTTTGGGTGGAGGTTTGATGCTGAAGGCTTTTGGATGGTGGTTTTGGAATATGCTTTGGAATTCTGGATGGGATGGACTTAGGTTTCCTTTTAGTCTTAGGATTTTTAGTATCCTTTGACCCAGAACAACCCTGCGCATACAGCTCCATGAAAGCTCTTTTCTCCTCATTCCACCTTGAAATATCCTTTGCCAATCTATCCCTCTTTACACTTGCTACTCCTTCATCAAGTGCTTCTTGAGTTGCATCAACCTTTTTACTACCATCCGGCACAGGAATTTTTCTGGTCATAGCATCCCTTTCAGGTTCAATGTAGAGACCATCATCTATTCCTTTCTTCTTCCACTCCTGAATTTTCTCCCCCTTTTTGGCATTATCTTCTAGGAGTTGATCAATGAAAAGGACTATTGGAGGAGCAGTGCCAGTGGTTTCCAATAAATGGGCCTTGATTGCCTTAATATCTGCTTGAGTGTTCTTGTACCTAGACTCCATAATGTTTCTCAGCTTTTGGACATGAAGGTCATGTTGCTGATCAGCCATTTCTTTTTGTTGTTGGAGAAAAGGTTGGAAAAGATTCCAGAGCTCATTTGTAGCAAAAGCTTGTGGTGGAGCAGGTGCTTGAGATGGAACAACAGTGGATTGCATCTTTTGTATTTTCAACACCTGCTGTAGCATGTTTTTAATATCTGCAACAGATGTATCCAATTTGTCAACTCGATCCGTCAAATCCTAATATTTTAAATCATCACCCAAGTTAATGGGATCATCTGATTTCCCACTAGCAGTGGTTTTATCAGTGGTTGAGGTAGGGAGTTTACTCCAAACATTAACCACTGATGCCCTTTTTTCTTGGTACTGGGGTCTTCTCCCTTCAACACTTGACAGTCTTTTGATGTTGCCAGAGGACAAGAAAAGTCCACTGGTAGATGTCAGAGGTGCTATAGAAGGAATTGCCTCCAAGGAAGTCTTATTGGTGTAACCACTGTCCAGCTGTAAATCAGTGGATTCAACAGTTGTAGTGGCTGCTTCACTTGGATTACCACCAAGAGTTACTTGTAACTCAAGGGGTGTAACCTCCTCAGGTCGTGTTGGTGGGTTAGCAAAGATTGATACATCAGACCCAGTCATTTGTTGAGGTATATTCTCATTGATAGGTGATTGAGAAGGACTGGTTAATGCCTAGTTCAAATCAATTACATCCAACAGCAGTTTAGTTGGTGAGGGAATTTTAGATGTGAGGTTTGGTGTAGAAACAGGATTTGCCCCGGGCATTGAGCTGTGGATGATGGAACCGAGTGATTCCAGAGCATCATGATGTGGTGGCCCTATGTGTACAACCTGTTCTTTTTGTGAAGAAGCAGGAGGAGTTTCGGTTATGGGTTGAGATATTTGTGCCAACTGCTGTGAGGAAGTAGCAGCAGTGGTTTCTAGTGACTTTTGTGTTGTCACAGGCATTTGCTCTAGTATCTCATCCTCCAGAGTTGCCTTTTTGTTTGGTTTGGGGGGTTTTGAATTTTTCTTTTTCTGTGGCTTTTTGGTGATTTTAGGTGTGGGTTTCAAAGCAGTTGTGCTGCCACTTTGATCACCTTGAGCAGTGGGCTCAGCAGTAGATTCCTGAGGAGCAGTTGTAACTGCTAAAATCTGCTCAGGCACCTCTGCTTGTGTTTTGCAAGGTGTTAACATTCTTGTAAGAGTTTCAGCAGTTAAGCTGTTCATTTCAAAATAATCACCTTGGTGTATTGCAGCAATATCATCCTTACTGAATTTCTTTTCAAAATAATAACTTAAAAACCTTGGAAACAGTAAGAATGATTTTGTTTCAACATTATTAACCAAATCATTAAAGATTTCCCGAGAATAATTAAAATTTTCTTCTTGAAGAATTGCGTATCCCAGATTTTGAATCTTTAATGGTATTTCATTAAAGGAAGTGGTTTTGTTTGAAACACACAAGAGGAGGGTATGGAATAAAAACCTCGTTGCAGAAGGAAAGAAACCCTTTTGTAAGGTAGCTTTCTTCATCATTGTGTCTGCATACCCTCTCTTAATGAAGTCAATTTTTAACTCGTTTTTAGGGAAAGAAGTTTTACCTTGCTGATCCTCGAGTTTAAAGACTTCTGATATGGATTGTGGCGTGATTTGAATAGATTTTCCCTTTAAAGTTGAGTTAATGGCTACCACATTTTCACCTTGTTTGTCAAGGATTGCGTTCTTCCAAAACTCTCGTTGGGTTGCTACGTAAATTGCTGCATCGGCTGTTAACAAAGTTTTGTACTTTGATTTGGCCATCTTGGCGATGATGGAATCGAAAGCATCTGTGGTGCTGGGTTTTGTGAGAAGACCCAGAAGATTGTGAGATGGTTTGTATGGAATTTCAGTGGGAATGACCTTTTGAGAGGCCGCTTTCGACGATGATTTGGAAGTGAATTTTGCAGATGGCTTCGATTTTGTCATTTTGGAGATGATTATCGAAGAAATTTGTGAAGGAATTTGAAGAGAAACTGTTTTGAGAAGAGAATTTTTAAGAATTCAATTCGACAGTAAAACCCTGTTTTTGTTTTGAAGTGGGGGTTTTATAGAGGAAAAAGTGAAGGTTGACGTGGCAGCGATTACAAAAGTACTGACCACTATGTACTGCCCACATGCCAAACTCTGAGGAAATGAAGGATAGTACTTTTATGAAAGTTACTGATGAAGGCAGTGGTTACAACGGTAAAATGGAAGTAGTGGATGATTTTTACTATCAGTGGATAGCATATCAGTGGATAAGACACTGCTTTTGAACAACAGAGTTTATCAAGGAAATGAGAGAACAGAGGATGACTTTTAGCAGTGGACAGACTTTGAAGTAGAACAGACTTTTGAACAAACCGTGGTATGGTAGACTTTTAAGGATTTAATGAAAATTTCATTTTTGGCTATTTATAAGGATGGCTTTTTGATTTTCTGAAAACATTTTGATGCTTTTAACCATAGAAAAACAAGATTTTGTTTGTTATTCCATGTTTAGCATCCCAATTCTAGAGACCAAGCTTTCAAAGGTGGCTGTATCAAGTGCTTTTGTGAGCACATCTGCCAGCTGGTCTTTAGTTGGGACATGATGCAGAGAAATCAAACCTTTTTCATAGCAATCCCTCACAAAGTGATGTCTGATGTCGATGTGTTTGGTGGTTGAATGGGAAACTGGATTTTTGATGATATTTTCTGCTGCCTGGCTATCCAACATGAGTGGTGTTTTCAAGGCAGTGATACCAAAATCCAGCAACTGATTTTGAAGCCACAGGAGTTGGGCTGTACAGCTTGCAGCAGCAATGTATTCAGCTTCAGCAGTGGATGTTGAAACAGCTGCTTGCTTTTTGCTTTGCCATGAAACTAAGCAATCACCTAGAAACTGGCACCCTCCTGATGTTGACTTCCTTGTAGTGTTACATCCAGCAAAGTCACTATCTGAAAAGCCTGAAAGCTTAATATTCCCATTAGCTGGATACCAGATACCAAGTGTGGGAGCACCTTTTATGTATCTGTAGATCCTTTTTACAGCAATGAGGTTTGATTTTCTGGGAGCTGATTGACTTCTTGCACAGACACATGTTGCAAACATGATGTCTGGTCTAGATGCAGTTAGGGACAATAAAGACCCAATCATGCTTCTATAAAGTGTTTGGTCAATCAGCTCATCCTTTTCTTCAGACATGACAAGCTTATTTGTTGCCATGGGTGTGCTGCATGGTTTACAATCATTCATATCAAATTTATTCAAAAGTTCTTTAGCATATTTGCTTTGATGAATGAAAGTTCCATTTTGCATTTGCTGAACTTGGAGACCAAGAAAGCATTGCAGCTCACCCATTGCACTCATTTCAAACTCAGCTGTCATGAGTTCTCTAA
Source organism: Helianthus tuberosus (assembly GCA_030545235.1). Classification (NCBI taxonomy): domain Eukaryota; kingdom Viridiplantae; phylum Streptophyta; class Magnoliopsida; order Asterales; family Asteraceae; genus Helianthus; species Helianthus tuberosus. The sequence goes on from CM060393.1 coordinate 8,237,506, forward strand.
ACTCTTCACACATTTTGTTACATGTGCTTCCAAAAATAATGTCATCCACATAAATTTGGACAATCATTAAATCCTTCCCTCTCCATTTTAGAAACAATGTTTTATCAATGGTACCTCTTTTGAAACCATTTGAGAGAAGAAAGTTGGAAAGAGTTTCATACCAGGCCCTTGGTGCTTGTTTCAGGCCATACAAGGATTTGTTTAGCCTGTAGACATGATCTGGATAAAATGGATCCTCAAAGCCTGGAGGTTGACAAACATATACCTCTTCTTGAATTGTGCCATAGAGGAAAGCACTTTTGATATCCATTTGAAATACCTTCATGTTGTGGTTGACAGCAAAGGCCAGGAACAGTCTAATGGCTTCCAATCTTGCAACAGGGGCGAATGTTTCATCATAATCAATCCCCTCTTCCTGTCTGTAACCTTGAACCACAAGCCTGGCTTTATTCTTGACAACAATACCCCTTTCATCAGTTTTGTTCTTGAAGACCCACTTTGTGCCAATGGGACTAACCTCTTCTGGCAGTGGTACAAGCTCCCATACTTGTTGTCTTTTAAACTGTTGGAGCTCCTCTTGCATGACTTCTACCCAGCTGTTGTCTTTCAGTGCCTCTTGGTACTTGACTGGCTGATGAAGTGATAGAAAACCAGCAAAAAGACAAATGTTTTGGGTTTGGCTTCTTGTGAGCACCCCTTCATTTATGTTGCCAATGATTTGATCAGGTGGATGAGATCTCAAGAAGATTAAATCTCCTTGGTATGGTATGATGGCATTTGTTGGTGAAGGCTGCAGATGTGTATCATCTGAGCTAACCACTGCTGGGGACTTTGATGATCCAGCAGTGGCTTCAAAAGGTGGTGGAATTGGAGGCAATGTAGTGGACACATGCTGACTTTTATCCACTGTTTGGGGACTTTTGTCAGCAGTGGTTGAAGATGTGGAAGCAGTGGTTGTTGGGCTACTTTGGTCAACAACTGTTGAGGTAGCAGTGGTTGAGCTTTGACAGCTGTTTTGAACATCTGATGCTCTTCCCATTTTGACAGACTTTTGAGGAATGATGATTTCATACCCATAGTCTGGTGTTGAATCCTCTGATGGACCTGCACTGTTAGTCTTGACAGCAGTATTTTCAAAAGTAAATTTTTCAAGATCAAACAGATCTGCAGGATTTGCTGGGATTTTCATTAATGAAAGTTCTTTGAATTTTACATTCAAAGTCTCCTCCACTGCCTTGGTCCGTGTATTAAACACTTTGTAGGCCTTGGCAGTGGTTGAGTATCCCAGATGATAACCACAATCAATTTTGGCTGCAAATTTTGAAATGGAATCTTTTAAGTTCAAAATAAAGCATGGGCAGCCAAACACCTTGAAGTATGAGATCAGTGGTTTGATTTTATACAGAATTTCATAAGCAGTCTTTTTGTGTCTGGGGTTTATTAAAACTCTGTTCTGGACATAGCAAGCAGTATTTACTGCCTCTGCCCAGAAAGTTAATGACAAACCTGAATCAGCAAGCATGGTTCTGGCAGCCTCAATCAAAGTTCTGTTCTTCCTTTCCACTACCCCATTCTGCTCTGGTGTTCTAAGGATGCTGTACTGCCTTACAATCCCTTTCTTCACACAGAAGGCATCCAACTCCTTATTTTTAAATTCTGTGCCATTGTCACTCCTGAAGCTTTTCACTAGAAGGTCAAATTGCTTTTCAACCTGTGTCACAAAGTCTTGCAAGATGCCTGCAGTCTCATCTTTTGAGTGTGAAAAGAAAGTCCATGTAAACCTAGAAAAGTCATCAACATTAACCAAACAATATTTTTTTCTTCTTGAGGCTCATGACTTGAACTGGGCCAAACAAATCCATGTGTAGCATTTGCAAACACTAGGTTGTTTTGGACTCTTCAATGGACTTATAGGAACTTTTATGCTGTTTTCCTTTTAAACAGGAAATGCAATGTTCAGGACATGAAAACAATTTTTGTGGTAGGCCTCTCACCAAACCATTTTTTGAAATTTCAGTGATTGTCTTAAGATTTGTGTGCCCCAGCCTTCTGTGCCAAAGTTCTGTCTCTTTGTTAGAGGCAGCTGAGAACAGACAGGCATCAACTCTGGGACACTCTTTTGACATATCAACAACATAAACATTGCCACTTCTTTGAGCAATAAGTTTTGTTTGACCAGTTTTGATTATTGCTTCAATCTTTTTGACCATTTCTGGTCCAACAATCCTACAACAATCTTTTGTGAAGAGTGACCCAAACCCTTTGTCACTCATTTGGGACACACTCAGAAGGTTGAATTTTAGATTGTCTATCAGATTGACGTTTTCAAATTTTACATTTCCAGACTGCACTGTACCTGACCCCAGAACTTTCCCTTTACTATTATTCCCAAAGGATATATCACCCCTTCCATGGATTTTAAAGTCTTTGAGGAGGGCTTTACATCCTGTCATATGCCTGGAGCCTCGACTATCTACATACCAAAGACTATCAAAGCATGCAGAAGCTCCCTGCACACGAAGTAAAAGGATTAGTTCATTAGGGTCTCCAAAGCCAACAGGGCTTTGGATAGGGTCTCAATAGTGTCTGGGATGGATGCAGAATGATGGACAGTGGTTAAGTCAGGGGTTTGGACAGTTTTAGTACTGTTTCTTGCTAACCACTGTTGGGGGTCTTTACCAATCACCTGATGGTAACCAAAAGGATGCTTGTTCACTTTAGGTTTAGAGGGCCTTTTGTAGGCCTCATAAACGTGTGGAATCCTTTGGTAAGATTGTTTTTCCTTGCCTTTTCTGAATTGATTGGCAGGGGGTGCATTAGTAACCTGAACATCCCTTTTGACAGATGTTTGGTTAAGCTGTTTTATGACAGCTGTTTGGACTGGCACAAACAGTGGTTGTTTCTTGGTGAATTTGACAGATGATGTTGATGGACTCAAGGATGTTTTAGCAATGTACTCATTCTTTTTCACATCAAAGTTTTTGAGATACACACATGCTTGAGTTTTGTGGTTTGTTTTTCCACAAACAATGCAGCTTTCAGCTGGAACAATGACACTTGTTCTGTTCAAATCATAAGCTTTTAAGTGGAAACAGTCTTTTGTTAGATGATTCCTTTTCTCACAGAATTCACAAAACAAGTTATCAATTTTTTCTTTCTTCTTTCTCTTTTCGGACTCCTTTGCAGCAGAGGTTTTAACCTCTGTTGGGATGTCCTTGAGAGGAATGACTTTAGATTTTGGAGCTTTAACACCATCAGTTGATGTAAAGTCCATTGGCTTGAAATTTTCAAGAATATCACACTCATCAGACCATTTTGGTTTAAACTGATAATCTTCAAGCTCCTCAAAAGTAGAGGATCCCATTGGTCTGTCAAGTGTGATTTTGTTACCAAGTTTGTCAGTGATTTTCACTTCTTGGCCATTCTTGTTTGTGGGTATAAACTCAGTGGTTACATCGGTGGTTTGAACAGATTTTCCAAAAGCAGTGTTTTCATCATCATGTTTTCTATAACCAACCCCAAATTTCACATTGCTTTTTATCTGCTTTTCAAGCATAACCTCATACCCTTTGCATGATTCCACCCATCTTTCACAGGTGATCTGGGTGGACTCCAACTCCTTTTTGCAAACTTGGTATTTTTCTACCATAGTTTGGAGTTGGGTTTTGGTTATACTCTGTTCTTCTTTCAGACTGCTGATCTCTTTTTCCTTTTCAGTCAATTTGTTTTTAAGTTCTTTTAAAGACCTTTCAAATTTGACTTCATCAGTTAAGATTTTATTCCGAAGGTTTTCATTTACCTCTTTGATGTTAGCAAAAGCAATAATGCAATTGTCAGAACACAGTTTTTCAAGAACTTGAGGTGATACCTTGGCAGCAGCCATCATTGCACAATCACATTGATGATTTTCTTCATCATCAGCTCTCTCTTCTTTCTCACCTGCTTTCTCATCTTTCTCTTCTTCTTTGTCCTCTTCGGACCATGGGTCTATCAGTGGTTCAATCAGGGCTTCTGAATTTTCTCCCAGCAGCAATTCACCAGCAACTGTTTTAACAACTGCTTCAGTCACCTCATCCACTGTTTCATCACTTAGCTGTTCACTTTCAATTTCAATCCCCTCTGGTATTGACTCTAATGCCATCAAACAAAATTCATCATTAGAAGTTTCAATAGAAGCATAGAGTGCAAAATTTTCATCACCAAGCTCATCAGGCATGCTGCTCCAGTCAACAAAGCCTTAAGTGAAGAAACTTTACTGATCTGGTTGTACCACTGCTGGAGCAGCTGGTTACACTTGTGCCTGAGGGACAGGGGTTTGAACATATTGAATCTGTGGAACAGTGGTTTGGACATAATGCACAGGCACAGGGGCAGCAGCATAATGAGCAGTGTTAACATGTGCTGCTGGGGTATATTGGGTATAATGCACCCTGCTTTGATTTTGAGGTCTAGTGTTTGAACTAGGATGAGTGATTATAGGACCAGTTGTTTGACTCCTGCATTCCCTAGCTAAATGACCTAGCCTATTGCACTTGTAACACTTGATTTTCGATTTATCCAACCAAACCCTTAGATTCCCATGTAAACCTGGGAATTTTCTCCCTGTTCTTTTGTAGAATTTGCTTGTTCTCACACTAAGCAAAGCCAACTGATGCAAGATGTCCATCTCCTCTAAGTCAGTGGGGTCAAAATGTTGCAAGTCATTAAGTTCAAAGCACAAATTATCTGACATCTGGTTTTCAGTGTTTGCAGTAAAAGCATAGTTTGCAGAGTGAGGATCAGGGTTGGTAAAGTTACCACCAGCTGTTATATCAATGAAATGATCATAACCCTGTTCCTTACTACTGCTACCAGATTCTTCCTGACCAAGAAGAGCTGTGCTACCGAATGAGTAATCATCAGTGGCTTTTCCAGATTCTTGCAACTTCTTTTTCTGGTTCAACTCCCTTTCATAAGTCAGGAGTCTACCATGAAGTTGGGTCAGGGTCAGATTTTTGAACTCAACAGAGTTTCTAGTCACAAATGCAATTGTGTCCCATTTATCAGGTAGTGATCTAAGAAACCTACTATTTTGGGTTGATTTTGGAAATTCAACCTTAACAAGTCTTAGCTCACTGATGAGACAACTGAACCGTTCAAATTGTTGGGTCAATGTTTCACCCTTAATGTGACAAAAGGTTTCATACTGCTGATTCAGAATTTCCCTATTATTTTCAATGACTTCTTCAGATTTTTGGCACTGTTACAATGTAACAGTCCAGCATAGATCTCATTTGGTAATGCAGATGCTATGATGCTAAATGCTTTGGCATCCAATTCGAACTTTTGAAAATCAGTTTCAGTATAGTTTTCATAAGGTTTTGGTACGTTCTTCTTTGGATCCTCAGCACTTGGCACCGTAGGAACATGGGGACCAAAAACAACAGACCTCCAACATCCAGTGTTCTGTTGAGCAAGGATGTGACCCATCCTTCGCTCCCCGATGTTGTATTCATTTCTTTTAAGCATGGGTGGTTTAAAAAGCGAGCATATGTTCTTATCATCTTGTGATTGTGACGTCATCTTGGTTTTTTTACAGACACTGATTAATCAACTTTAATGGTGATTAAACCTTGCTCTGTTTTTCAACACAAACGAACAAACTATCGATATCAACGATTTTGAGCTGAACTATTTATGTCAAAATGATTGTTAAATCAAATTTGACTGTCCAAGCTCTGATACCAATTGTTGGATCTGAGTTTGGTTTTGATTGTATTTTACGTTTGAAATTAAGATGGGAATGAAAGAGTTGTGCAGCGGAATTAATATGAAAACAAACTTTGCATACAATCAAACGAGAGTATTGCTTTGATCAAGACATTTTCAACAAGGAACCGAATGATTGAATTTAATTTCAACAACGATTACAAGTAATGCTTGAATACAAACTCCCCCTCAGCCAGAGCTCAGTGTTTGTTCGTGCAAAGAAGACGGTGTTGCGAAGAGCTAATAGAACAGTACAGAGCACTGTTCTATTTATAGGCACTAGCAAACCACTGAGCATCTAATGCTGACGTCACCACGAAAGTGACATCTAACCTCCTAACAAACCCTAACCTCTGATCAATACAAACACTGCTATGCTAACTACTGCTATTACATTACATTACATTACAAACAGACTATATAATAGCTGCTGCAACCTTCCACTGCTGTGATCCCAGCAGTACTTGTCCGGATCAGCAGTGCTTGAAACTCAAGGCAGTAGATTGAATCAGCGGAGCTTTAGTCTTTCATCAGGTCTTTACTTAAGCAGCAGTTTGACGATCAGTAGCTTGCTCGATCAGTAGATAGGAGGTTAGCAGATGTTGAAATCACTTTCAAGGGGAGAGACTTGTATGTAAACATCTGTAAACATCTGCTTATTCTGGATCCACTACTCTGACCCAGTTTTGGCTTTAATTATCTGTTCCTCTGGTAGGGTTCAATCCCAACAGCTATTCTCGCTTAACCGTACATCGTTTACTCTATTCTTCAACGATTAACGCAAACGTGCTCGCAACCGACCCAATCAAGTTGCATTCTCGCTAAATACGCACTGTGAGTATACTTGAACCCTTTTTAATCGTATTTTGGGTGTAACATACGTTTCTAGCAAATCGAACCTATCAAATGAATTATTCAATCAATCGAATTATCACTTGCGAATAACTGTTATGCATAGATATACGTGACGCTAGTTGCATATGTGCTCGGGCTTATACTCGCGACGTCCCACCATGACTAGTATAGTACAATTGCGCCCGACGGGGTCTAGTTTGCCATCGCATATTCGAGCATCGAGGACTTAGTTGGTAGTATCAGCTTTGTGAGTATATATGTCGTGTGTTACGTTCTTGCATATGTGTAACACCCGTTCGACTAAATCTAGGTTTAATGTATATTTTGCGAAAACAATCATGTAATTAATGATTACATATGGATCGGAAATACGGGTTTACTAAACTTTTTTTTTTTGGTTCCAAATTTAAGTGATACCACATAATGTGGTTTAATTCGCCGTTTTAAAATAACGACGAAACAACTTGCGGAAGCTCCATTTAACGTGTGTTCGGTTCTTGCTCGACGCTCGATCTTCATCCGGGAACACTTGGTATATTTTCCTGTGATCAAAACCAACCTAAAAGTTAGTTTTGATGCTTAAACAATAGGTTAAACAAGTTCTAAACAACAAACCATAAGATAAACGAAAATTTCCAGTTTTGTAGTCTGTCGCGGGCTGCGACAGACTTAATGACATCTTACGCGGGCCGCGACGTATCGTCGCGTGTCGCGACGTGTTTCAGGTCATCCGTCGCGTGTCGCGAGGGAATGCTATTTCCAGCAGGTCCAGTTTCTGGACCTGCATATCAGCCAGCTCCGAATTTTCTAAAAATTCAACTTTAAACTAGAATAACTTTTTACTCGGTTGTCCGTTTTACGCGATTCTTTTTCCTACGCGTCTGTAATTTAATTCTCCATCTAATGGAGTTAAAATCCAACGTCCGACATAATAAAATTTCAGACTTTTAATTCTTCGGCTTATTACCCTTTTTTTACCAACTTTTGACCCATTCGTGTATTTATCAAGCAAACATGTTGTTTGACTCTATTTTCTCATATATTCTAAAAAGTCATTGTTGTTTATCATAAGAGATTCAAAATATCGGGTTTACATACGTTCTTAAACCCGTTTTTACTTAACTACTTATTTTGACCCGTTAAGGGTATTTATGTCCTTTTAGGCATAAATCTCGCTCATTCAATTTTTAGCACCATATTTTCACATTAGTTCTCAAATGATCTTCCACCACAATTATATTTGTGGTGGATTTGATATAGTAAACCATTTATGTCACGTTTTACTCCTCGGTTTGTCATTTTACGAAAAAAGACCTATTTCTAGGCAATTGACCCACAAAGGTTTATGCCTATCACCTTGATGCCTATCTAAGGATTACGTGATTATAATACGTAATTCCCAAACCACCCATAAGGGCCATTTGCCTGATTTACCCATCAGGGCATATTTATCAACATTAGTCCCTCATTTACGACGAAGGACTTTCACTACAATTATGATCAAAATCGCACATTTAAAATATAATCTCATTGATGCGTACGTGGCTCGGGTTAACAATTAGACCCGATTTATACCTCGCTTTTATTATCACACATTCTATGGCGACACAATATTCCGAATCGCTAATCGCTCCTGTTAACACAAGGCTTGACAACCACATTAGTCACTATTGTCAAATGGCGTTATCACCACCATTCGACCCGTTTGGACTATATACCCAGCGTTATCTATTTAAATCAAAAACATCGTTTTTGATTTCCAATTCATACATCCATCCCATCCCGGATTTTATTATCATACCCCTTTTCTTTTAAACTCTTTTCTTACAACTTCAACCCATTTCGGCTTACGCCATGGGTATTCTTTTAACTTCAATTTACATTAGTCAACACTTGACAAATTTCCATTTTATCCTTTTTATCATTATTAGATTACACTACAAGGTAATCTTAACGGGAATTCATAATTTCTTAAATCATTACATGATTTATTTACCGTTTTGCCCTTTTTGCCATAGACCAAGGTTTTTATCATCTTTATGTGTTCCGACTCGTATCGATCACGTCGGAAATTCATATTTTCTATATTATCGTTATCGCATTTATATCATATAGAATAAACAAGTATTCTACATATTTGTGTAAGTTTCACTTACCTTGCATTCCGAATACGCTTTTCCTTTATGCTTGACTCGTTCGACCCGCTTCCTCCCCAAGCTTCACCTAGCTTGTTAAACGCCAACTATCATTCATCATTCACAAGGTTGTTAGATTAGTCATTCTAAATCATGACTTTCACACCTTATGAATCTTTGACTACTTTTCTTATTGAACTAAATCATAAATCATGAGTTTAATTCTTGTGTCAAGACCCACTTCAAATCAAGTATGAACTCTTAACAATTCCCCATTTTGTTCAAGTAGTTCATTCATACAAGTTAGTATGGTGTTTATAAACACCAATACCACATCAATTTCATTAAATCATCCAAAAACCCATTCTCAAGTCATGTATGATCAACACTCAAACTTGGAAATTGTTCAAGTATCTTGCATCAACTATCAACTATGATGATTTCTAGCATAAACGTATCATCATCTTCACTACACAATTAAAACCCACTTAGCACATAAGAGGGTAATTATCAAATTCCTAGTTTTAGTACTAATTCATCAAGTTTTCAACTAAGGTTTGTTTCTAAGCATGAATTTCATCCTAGTTTCACCCAAACATAAATCATTCAAGCTTGAATTTCGATTTTCACAAGTTCATCAAAAATCCCAACTTCATAAACATCAAAAATTTGACATACCTTACGATCCCCACGACTAGGTGATCGTTTCTATGTATTCATGCATCGATTTTGACCTTGAATCAGGCTTCAATTTGATGTTTTCTTGAGTTCTAGGGTTTGAGCTCTTGGGAGCACCCTCCTGGTCGAACTCCCCCCACACGCACACACACACCTTAGGTGTGTGTTATGTTATTTTTTTTTTGTTTATAAACCCTTTTTCTAGTTATCCAACTTCGGTCCCTCATGTTTTGGTTTGTTATTAAGTAGGCTACAACCCACTTATTTCTAGTAAAATTCCCTCTTATTAACTAGGTTAATTATCCCTAGTTAACTTAATGGGTTCGGGAAGTCATAACCCGTTTTACTTTAAGTCCCGTTAACTCGGGCTTCTTATAACTTTGTTTTCTCAAGCATTTATTAAATTTTATAACTAATATTAGGATTGTTTGTCTAAGTCCTAATATTCACCAGGCAAATTTTACCACTAACTCTATTTTACCCGTTCATTATTATTAACATGGTTTAATTACCAAACCCGTTTTCGGGGTGTTACAAGTCTACCCCCTAAAGAGGTTTCGTCCTCGAAACCTTTTCTTACATAATTCATTGAGTTTAAACTCAATGTATTTGAGCTGAGAAATCTTTTAAACATTACTTATACTTTTATCCATTTGTTAGTATTACCAGAAAAGTATGGTAACATCTTTTTGGTTGTTATTTGTCTACGTATCTCATACGACATAGTGCAACTCAGAATAACATAATCTCGTTATTTCCACTAGTTTAGTTACTTAGCGATATTCATCACTTTCATATACTATCGAATTCTTTATGGATCCGCTACTTTGACCCGTTTAAAAGGTCTTTAGTGAAATCTTTCACTTTTAGCAACAATTTCTTTTGTTTTCAAATTCATTTATTCGGTTCAGTTATACCGAATCCACCGCTTACAAGCAACCAACTTACTTAAATGACCTTAACCGGTTTCACTAACTAGACTTATTAGTCAAGTTTCTTTTTACCGCTCGTTTGGTGATAATGTGATTCCACTTCACATTGCATTGCATTTCTTGACCGTGATCGTGTCACGTCATGTTTAATTTATATTAACCTTTCATTTTCGAAAATACCACTTTTTCGAATATATCGTCTTGCACCTATCGATGTTAAGACCCATACTCTTTGATATTTGTTATTTCCAAATTCGTCTTATAGTATTCATATTTGTTAAAACGTTGTTTCTTACTAAAACTGAATTTTAGTTTAACGTTTTTCCTTTTAACTATGTCAATTACTCATATTAAGGAAATTGACAACCCATAATTTATTCTTTTCCGTTCTCATTTTACGCGGGGAATAATAACTCGTTCCCTTGCTTTACACTATTGACCCGTAGGTTCTTTCACTTAGCCTCATAGGCTATTTCTTTAAATTTTTCACCTTTTTAAGGTGAGACATTAACAACTCGTTTCCTTCTCTTTATGACCCGAGGGTGTTTTTGGTCCCGTAGACCTTAACACTGTGTTTAATCCCGTAGGTTATGATGATCTCGTAGATCATCTTTTATTCTTGTCTATATTCAAATGTATATATACATATATAGCTTCAAGGCATCTCTTATTATGTTTGGAATCGTTTATTTTCGCTCTTGAACCTCAATTGACCTTGACCGTAGTCTAAGGCTTCATTTGTTTACTTCCGGACTAATCCTCTGACTTTATGACTTCTGACGTTATTTACGCGTCAGTTTGTTCTACGCTTACCGTTTCCCGGTTCATACTTATACTTCTATACAACCCATTACCCGGGTTCTTTTATCTTAACGTTCTTAATGCCCATAACCCTTTACATAGGTTAGTTAACATCTCACACTTTTACTTATTCAGTCCGCGCCTACTTATATTAGTAAGCGTCATCATTTATTTAATTCGTTTGACTTGTTCATGTGAAATTTCATCACTGGTGAACGTCAAATTTCATTCTTTGTTCGACCCGTTCGACTTTTAACTAGTCGAACGTAATTTTTTATCAAAATTTATGTTTGCGAAAATTCTTGTCATCTTTTAGTCATGACTCATATTCCGAGTCTTTTGACTTTCTATTTCGTGTTCCTGTTTCTCAGTTTACGCATGCGTTTAAATCCTTACCCACCAACCGGGTGTTTTACTGAAGCTGCTATTATTGCAACCCTTACGGTATGCATTATGACTTCGTTTCGCTTTTATATTCCTACTTTGTTCTCAAATTTGGTGTTTTACAAAATCGGCCCGTTAAGAGTTATATTTGCATTCTCCGGGTTCGAGTGTAAGCACACCCCTCCCAATTGCATACCTTAATCCTTTTACATTAATCTTTGTCCCTTCACTCGGGCTCATCATTCTAATGTAATACGCTTCCGTCACCCGGCTGTGCGTTTACATTATTATCAAATATTTTGCTCATTTGATTCATTTGGGTACTTTTAAGTTAGTCCCATTCACCCCGCCCTTACTACATCGGATGTAAACGTGTCCGCCATAAGAAGTTCATGGTATCATATGCCACTACTTACTTGGCTAGGGTAAGCGATTAACACATGACACACATGACCTTTTTATAGTTTTCACATCACGCCCTATGTAAGTAACGCCTCTATTTGTTTCTCTTGGAAACCATATCCCGAATACATTTTCTATTCGGGTTTTTTCCAAGTTTTTAATCTACATATGCAACTTTCAATTTCTACTTATTTGTTGCATATTACTATTTGTGCGATTATTTAAAATGTGCACCTGGTAATGTTTGCCCCGACAGGCATTCCTTGCCATTAACCTTGTTCGCGGTGGTTACGCGATTTAGTCCTCGGTGAGCATGCTCCTCTTGTCATACTTCGGACCGTTCCTCTATCATATCCATAATTTGTTCAACCCTCGTCATCTTCAAATGCGAGTTTCCTCCAATTAAAACATTCATCAAGGTTAGTAATGTCAACTTTACTAAATGCCCGTATTATAATACAAGGCTTTTCTACTATGCGTGTTAACGCACGTAATTTTGTTAACTATATCCATTATTTAATTGAGGTATCGTATATTACACGATAACCCTATGTGTTGTTTACAACACTTTAACATGCTAAACCATTAGAATACACGTACTTACCGGATTTGCGATCAAGCCTCGAACCGAACACCAATCTTTGTTAAGAGCATAAGGTTTAAGTCCAAGCATAGTTTTCCCACCATACTTGAATCTCTTAAACCAAGGCTCTGATACCAACTTGTAACACCCGTTCGACTAAATCTAGGTTTAACGTATATTTTGCGAAAACAATCATGTAATTAATGATTACATATGGATCGGAAATACGGGTTTACTAAACTTTTTTTTTGGTTACAAATTTAAGTGATACCACATAATGTGGTTTAATTCGCCGTTTTAAAATAACGACGAAACAACTTGCGGAAGCTCCATTTAACGCATGTTCGGTTCTTGCTCGACGCTCGATCTTCATCCGGGAACACTTGGTATATTTTCCTGTGATCAAAACCAACCAAAAAGTTAGTTTTGATTCTTAAACAATAGGTTAAACAAGTTCTAAACAACAAACCATAAGATAAATGAAAATTTTCCAGTTTTGTAGTCTGTCGCGGGCCGCGACAGATTTAATGACATCTTACGCGGACCGTGACGTATCGTCGCGTGTCACGACGTGTTTCAGGTCATCCGTCGCGTGTCGCGAGGGAATGCTATTTCCAGCAGGTCCAGTTTCTGGACCTGCATATCAGCCAGCTCCGAATTTTCTAAAAATTCAACTTTAAACTAGCATAACTTTTTACTCGGTTGTCCGTTTTACGCGATTCTTTTTCCTACGCGTCTGTAATTTAATTCTCCATCTAATGGAGTTAAAATCCAACGTCTGACATAATAAAATTTCAGACTTTTAATTCTTCGGCTTATTACCCTTTTTTTACCAACTTTTGACCCATTCGTGTATTTATCAAGCAAACATGTTGTTTGACTCTATTTTCTCATATATTCTAAAAAGTCATTGTTGTTTATCATAAGAGATTCAAAATCTCGGGTTTACATACGTTCTTAAACCCGTTTTTACTTAACTACTTATTTTGACCCGTTAAGGGTATTTATGTCCTTTTAGGCATAAATCTCGCTCATTCAATTTTTAGCACCATATTTTCACATTAGTTCTCAAATGATCTTCCACCACAATTATATTTGTGGTGGATTTGATATAGTAAACCATTTATGTCGCGTTTTACTCCTCGGTTTGTCATTTTACGAAAAAGACCTATTTCTAGGCAATTGACCCACAAAGGTTTATGCCTATCACCTTGATGCCTATCTAAGGATTACGTGATTATAATACGTAATTCCCAAACCACCCATAAGGGCCGTTTGCCTGATTTACCCATCAGGGCATATGTATCAACATTAGTCCCTCATTTACGACGAAGGACTTTCACCACAATTATGATCAAAATCGCACATTTAAAATATAATCTCATTGATGCGTACCTGGCTCGGGTTAACAATTAGACCCGATTTATACCTCGCTTTTATTATCACACATTCTATGGCAACGCAATATTCCGAATCGCTAATCGCTCCTGTTAACACAAGGCTTGACAACCACATTAGTCACTATTGTCAAATGGCGTTATCACCACCATTCGACCCGTTTGGACTATATACCCAGCGTTATCTATTTAAATCAAAAACATCGTTTTTGATTTCCAATTCATACATCCATCCCATCCCGGATTTTATTATCATACCCCTTTTCTTTTAAACTCTTTTCTTACAACTTCAACCCATTTCGGCTTACGCCATGGGTATTCTTTTAACTTCAATTTACATTAGTCAACACTTGACAAATTTCCATTTTATCCTTTTTATCATTATTAGATTACACTACAAGGTAATCTTAACGGGAATTCATAATTTCTTAAATCATTACATGATTTATTTACCGTTTTGCCCTTTTTGCCATAAACCAAGGTTTTTATCATCTTTATGTGTTCCGACTCGTATCGATCACGTCGGAAATTCATATTTTCTATATTATCGTTATCGCATTTATATTGTATAGAATAAACAAGTATTCTACATATTTGTGTAAGTTTCACTTACCTTGCATTCCGAATACGCTTTTCCTTTATGCTTGACTCGTTCGACCCGCTTCCTCCCCAAGCTTCACCTAGCTTGTTAAACGCCAACTATCATTCATCATTCACAAGGTTGTTAGATTAGTCATTCTAAATCATGACTTTCACACCTTATGAATCTTTGACTACTTTTCTTATTGAACTAAATCATAAATCATGAGTTTAATTCTTGTGTCAAGACCCACTTCAAATCAAGTATGAACTCTTAACAATTCCCCATTTTGTTCAAGTAGTTCATTCATACAAGTTAGTATGGTGTTTATAAACACCAATACCACATCAATTTCATTAAATCATCCAAAAACCCATTTTCAAGTCATGTATGATCAACACTCAAACTTGGAAATTGTTCAAGTATCTTGCATCAACTATCAACTATCAACTATGATGATTTCTAGCATAAACGTATCATCATCTTCACTACACAATTAAAAGCCACTTAGCACATAAGAGGGTAATTATCAAATTCCTAGTTTTAGTACTAATTCATCAAGTTTTCAACTAGGGTTTGTTTCTAAGCATGAATTTCATCCTAGTTTCACCCAAACATAAATCATTCAAGCTTGAATTTCGATTTTCACAAGTTCATCAAAAATACCAACTTCATAAACATCAAAAATTTGACATACCTTACGATCCCCACGACTAGGTGATCGTTTCTATGTATTCATGCATCGATTTTGACCTTGAATCAGGCTTCAATTTGATGTTTTGTTGAGTTCTCGGGTTTGAGCTCTTGGGAGCACCCTCCTGGTCGAACTCCCCACACACACACACACACACCTTAGGTGTGTGTTATGTTATTTTTTTTTGTTTATAAAACCCTTTTTCAAGTTATCCAACTTCAGTCCCTCATGTTTTGGTTTGTTATTAAGTAGGCTACAACCCACTTATTTCTAGTAAAATTCCTTCTTATTAACTAGGTTAATTATCCCTAGTTAACTTAATGGGTTCGGGAAGTCATAACCCGTTTTACTTTAAGTCCTATTAACTCGGGCTTCTTATAACTTTGTTTTCTCAAGCATTTATTAAATTTTATAACTAATATTAGGATTGTTTGTCTAAGTCCTAATATTCACCGGGTAAATTTTACCACTAACTCTATTTTATCCGTTCATTATTATTAACGTGGTTTAATTACCAAACCCGTTTTCGGGGTGTTACAATATGGAAATTCGCTACACTTTTTATCTATTACGCTATACATATCAAACCTGTATACTCGCCAATACTTTTGTATTGACAAATATTTTTAACGTATATTGCAGGTTAGATCGCATACTATATCAAATCAAGCTAGGAGGTCTAGAAACTCAACTAAAATCTAGGTTGTCGGATTTGTATTGTTCGAGAGGACAAGAAATCTGTGATAACTTATGTGATCGTATTATTTGTTAGTATGGGATAATGAATGTATTAAATATTATCGTAATATAGTTGTTATGGATTCTCTTGAGCAATCTGATTCGCCTAGTGCCGCGCCCCGATGATTCCGCCATCGGTTGGGGTGTGACATTAAGGAAACACACAGCTCAGATAAGTTAGCTCAGCTATACGTGGACGAGATTGTATCTCTCCACGGAGTGCCAGTGTCTATCATCTTTGATAGGGATACGAGGTATACATCGCATTTCTGGAAAAGCTTCCAGCAATCCCTAGGCACTCGATTAAATTTCAGCACTGCGTATCATCCTCAAACGAATGGTCAAAGTGAATGCACTATTCAAACACTCGAGGATATGCTACGAGCTTGTGTTATTGATTTAGGAGGAAGTTGGGAAGATCATCTTCCATTGATCGAATTTTCATACAATAATAGTTATCATTCGAGTATTCAAGCTGCACCTTTTGAAGCTCTGTATGGAAGAAAGTGCAGAACGCCCATTTATTGGGCAGAAGTTAGAGATGTCCAACTAACAGGACCTGATATAGTCCTGGAAATGAAAGATAAGATTGTACAGATATGATATCGTCTCAAAGCTGCCAGAGACAGGCAGAAAAGCTACGCAGACAAAAGGCATAAACCTCTAAAATTCGAGGTAGGTGACAAAGTATTACTTAAGGTATCACCCTGGAAAGGGGTAATGCGATTTGGCAAGAAAGGCAAGTTAAGCCCAAGATACATAGGGCCATTCGAGATCATCGAGTGTGTCGGAACAGTTGCTTACAAGTTAAACCTGCCTAAAGAACTAAGTGGAATTCATAATGTGTTTCACATCTGCAATCTGAAGATATGTCTAGCTGATGAATCACTAGTCATGCCACATACGGATGTGCACATAGATGAGAGCCTAAAATTTGTTGAAAAACCTTTGTCGATCGAGGATCGACAGGTTAAGAAGCTTCGAAAGAAGCATGTACCGATTGTGAAGGTTAAATGGGATGCCCGTAGAGGTCCCGAGTATACGTGGGAAGTTGAGTCCACAATGAAACAAAAGTACCCTCGTTTATTTTAGTAAATATCGAGGTCGAGATTTCTTTTAAGGGGGTTACATCTGTAACACCTCGTAAAATCACGACCAATATTATAAAGACACGTTTCATGGAAGGTAAACGTGTTATAAATCCGGATCAAATTGAAAGATATCTGAAGGAATTAAAAATGTCAACATGTTAAAATTATTACCTCTGAGTGACCTTTTTATTAATTCCAAAACTTAATATGTTTTTATAAACATCTGATATAGATTCAAATGCGGTTAGCTAATGTGATAAACAATTCAAATTGCAAAGAGTGGAATCCTATGTGCATTTACGACAAAGCTGCATTTAAAAGCATTCTTCAAGTCCAAGAACATGTAAGTGCATGACATCACATGCAAGGGCACTCAAGGTCTGAATATATGGTCCACTCTACTGGAAAATGACATGAGATTCGAACTTATGAGATTGCATGGTCAAAATCTAAAAGTTCACAAAATTTTATCTTCTGACCAAGTCTTACGGACCGCAAGGAGACCGCCTTACGGACCGTAAGGTGGCTGATCTGAGCGATAAAGATTAAAAAGCGGATACGGACCGCAAGGACCTTAGCTTACGGTCCGTAAGACCTGTAACTGGGCAGAAGCTTGGACAGATGCCTGTTCAGCCGGTTCCACCGCCTTAGAAGGCTGGTTTTCAAATTCAGGGGCTGCACCAACAGGTTTTCATGCATAGGGGACACTTGTGATGATCAGGAATCACCTATAGACTTTGTTGGATTGATCTCATGCATTGTAATTTCCTATATAAGGAGCCTTGTTGCAACTTTGTTCTTGCACACTTGAAAAATTATTCACATCACTCTCTCTGGAGTTTCCTGGAGCTCAAGCTAGTTCTCTTAAGTTCCAAATTCGTGTTAAGGACCATTGTAAGTGTTCTTAACCTCCTAATTTCAGTTTTAATTAGTTCAATGACCAAAAGTCAAACTTATCGTAATTAAGGTTTGACATCGTGATTAATCACTAATGGTCCAGTCATTTGCCAAATTAAAAGTAGCTATAAGTTGGTAATTATGTAGGTAATAAACCCCTAAGAGGGCACCTACTGATTATCACCCTAACTTGGTCAAATGTCGGGTCAACCTAATATTAAAAAGTCAACAGAAAGCTATTTTGCAAATAAATTCATAATTAACAATGTAGAAGCTGTGGAACCTGTTTTAACATTAAAATAACTTGGTAATTAATGTAAGAACATGTTTAGACATGTTCAACCCGATAATTCTGAGTTTAGACTCGGTTCGCAACCGAAAGTCGCAAAAGTTGACTTTTGCTTTAACTTTCAGTTCTGACCCGAATTAGTTTAGTTTAGACATGCCTTAGAGTTCCATTAGGACCAGGTTATAGGTTAGTATAACTCTCTGAGGTTATACAACTTGGTTCCTTATTTATCCGATTCATTTCCATGATTTCCATTATATGCCTAAATGTTGACCATTATGCCCTTTTGACCTTAAAACGAGATTTTTGAAAATATGAGAGGACAAAAAACCTTTATTACTAATTTATAAACTTGTCCTAAAAATTTGACATCAGTTTGAGGTCTAGATTAGGAGTTATGCTCAATAGCGTAATTTGAAAGCTTTTTATTAATTAAACGACATTATTAGCATAAAGCCTATTTAAACCCAAATTTTGACACCAAAACTTTTACCCACTAATGTAATATAATATTTTGGGATTTTTGAAGATTTTTCTTTATTTTTAAGCTGAGCATAACATAGGGTTCTTGCTTTAATTCGGTAATTGTCGGTTATACCATTTTCTCGTATAAAATAAGTTTTACATAACATATTGATACCAAATATTTTGCTACTGATTTTATATGATAAATAAAATATTTTAAGCCTTCTGGAATGATAAAAATATCAGCTTTTCTTATATAACCCGAAAATCGCTTAAAAACGACTTTTACGCGTTTTTAACGCATAGTATGAGTTAAACCTATTTTAAAGATATAAGACTTAATACCTACTGATGTTTTTAGTAAATTTTTATACTTTAATAGTAAGAAAAAGTTTTAAACTCAGATTTCCAAAATTGACCTTTAAAGCTTATGTGAAATTACCAAAATGCCCCTACGGTGCATAAATTGGTTATAAATGATAAATTTCACATATAGGCAATACCCTACTGATATAACTTTTTAAATTAAATATTTTTACTGATCTTTTCAGACCTGAACCTCAGATTAATAATTAATCTCTTTTATAACCTTTAAAATGACCAAAATACCCCTACGGGGCTTAATTTGAGTTTAAATTTGTTTTGGGCATAAAGGAAGGTATCTTACTGATATCACAACATATTTAAGGCATAATAACTTAGGAAACCTATTCATGACTCATTGGTTTACCCGTTATGCATTTTTCGCGTTCGGTGCGGTTTATGTAACTAGTTTGCATAAATTAATCGAAACGGGTCAAACCTTATCATTTTCACTTCAAAATCCAGAATGCGTTTAGTTTACCCATATTATACAAGTCCTCATACTTGTAGGGTCTAAAACACATTCTAATCCGGTCTTCGCTTTATCATGCGATTTGAACCGTATTCCTTTCTTTAAAACTAACCGGTCTAAGTTTAAACTTAAGTAAGACCCGTTAGGAATCTAATAGGTTATTAAAACCTTCGTTCCAGATTTAGGAGCCTAGTAAAAGATAACTGCCCTTGCTGATTTGTACGTCTGAGATAAATTTGTACAATATGCTCAGGTAAATACTTTTAACTTATTTTCCCTTATACGGGCTTGGTGTACGGTATATAAAATACCGCTTGGTCGGTATTGAATCTTTAATCAGATGAAGGTTAAATTATTGAGATAAGCCGTTTAATCTGTTTTGTTTATTCTAAGCATTTGGGGGGTTAATGACCATGTCCTGGATATCCTCGGCTCATTCATTGAAATGGCCACGACTTAAGCACGGGGTGTAGGCATACACCTGCCGGTGCGTATGTAAAATAATGTACCCACCTGTTCGAGAATAACTTGCCGTGGGATATATTATGTGGTGTGTCTATTAATCTTTAACCCGGTTTTCAGCCCGGGCTACTGAACGTATAATAAACATGTAATTCTTTAACAAGTTTATATTTTTAATAATTATCCCAAGTTATAAAAGATTATTTGTGCCTTGTGCATTCAAATCAATTTTTCTTAAACATTTTCAAAATGAGTCGGTTAATTGTATTTACCGGTGTAAACTGACGTATTTTCCAAAAAGGTTAAGTGCATGTACTATGCGAACTAGGCTGGCTACTCCTAACATCAATAAAGAGTCTTGCAAGCTTAGATGTTTAATAAATCTGCTGAACAATGTTCCTTTTAACTTTGATCCGCCTGTGGATCTCTTTACAACCGTTATTGTATTAAATGATATTACTTTCATTCAGTTTGTAATGATTTTATCTTTCGACTTCCGCTCTGTATTAAACTGTGATGAATTGTCTATGATGATATCAACTACGTCACGATACTCCCTACCGGTAATACGTGGAAATATCGGGGTGTGACAACGTCTGATGTCCAAGTTTGATCACATTTTGACTGAAATAACTGAGAACCTGATCCTTGTTTTGCTTCAAGGATTTACGTCTGATGTCCAAGTTTGATCACATTTGAATTTGTTCTTCGTTTTTTGGATCGTTTTAATAGATTAAAGAGAATAAACCATTTTTTACCCTAAGAATACTGGCCGTATACTATTATACGGCCCGTATACACCATGTGAAAAAAATTTACCAGACCATTTTTTACCCTAAGAATACGGGCCGTATACTGTTTGTCGGGTTTCCAATGCTCACACAGGGTGATAAACAACGCTGATACGAACACATGTGTTTCGAAATAGGCTTTGTTCTTGGTTTAATGAAGTTACACGTAACATCTAGTTATATTCAGATTTAAACAATGCATGCCTCAATTGAGATAACGGACATCCATCAAGCTCAAAAAGAAAACTTGTGTTTCCCATAGTCACAAAAGATTGCGGTTTGTATTTCGCATAGCCACCGTTTTCGTAGTAAAAACGGTTGCGATTTGCACATTCAATCTTCAATACTTCATTAAAATACCACTAGTAGAAGAACCCGACACGTCTTCATGTTACGGAGAATGTTCTAGAAATTGAAGGAAAAGGAAAAGATTTGTTGAAATCGAATTTGACAACTATGACATCTTATTAAAAGTAGCAATCACCTCCAATCATTTCTTGGACAAATCACACAGTATAAAGTTTAAAGTTATCATGTGTTGTAGTTTGGAAAGATAACCGAATAGAGATTTGAATAACAAACTGTGGAGAACTTGTTTATGTCGGGTTCTTCTGCTAGTTATTCGGAATCGATAAATAACCGACACGAAGATCTTTGCGATCGCTAAGGTTTCCATCAACGGACTGATCGGTAACGTTACTCTACCTGTGCTCCGATTTAAGCGGCGTGTTCTGATCAACGTTTATCGACATTGTTAAAATTGATGAAGAGTTTAGAAACCCTAGAATGATTGTGTTTTTACCAGAAAAAAACGTGATACTTGAAAAAAACACCATTATATACGGCCCGTATACAGTTATACGGCCCGTATAAATGTGGTAACATCACAAACCTCCCAAAATAAATCAATTAAGCCGTATACGGTTTACAAATCGTATACCGATGTATACGGCTCGTATAACTATATACGGGCCGTATATAATAAATTCAAAAAAACATTCTCTGCACGTTTTCCTATTAAAAAACATTCTACACGGGCCGTATAAGTATATACGGCCGTATACACTAGGGGATGTGAAAATAAGATATAGGGGGTGTGGGAACAAGACACCCCAATATAAAACAACAGTGAAGTTAATAATTGCTATGTAAATAAAAATTCTATCACATCTTATTAAAGTTTAAAGATTACTAGTTTCGAGTCTTTTAGCTTTTAAAACTTCTATAATTATTTGCATAAACGCCCCGCTTGCGGTATGTTCATATAATGTATATATGTGTGGGCGCTCAAGGGCAAAAGTGAAAGTGCACTAATTTTAACGTTATTTTACTAGTTTCGTGAAAATAATGTTAAAAGAAGGGGATGGTTAATCATGCATCATGTGGTGACACTGATAACCGAAAGACAAAGGGATACATGCACTAATCGGCGTTTGTCTCAATTGTTGAGTGTTATGTGCCTTATGTCCAAGGCTTTATGCAAAACTACTATCGAGTCGGGGGTCTCATTGGAATAAGCCTCTCTATTCCTACGGGGTAGAGGTAAGATTGTCTACATCTCACACTACTCAAATCCTACCTTAGCTTTGATATTGGTGAGATATACTGAGTATGATGATGATGATAATTATTTGCATAGAAGAAAAATAGGTGAGAATCTTAAACATGTCACAAATTTGAAATCTAATATATCATTTACGAGCTAGTGTTTAGTCTAAGCAGTTCAAGTCTGTTTTAAGTTAATTTGACAGATTTACTGGTTGACCTGCTAACTTTTAATTTATTTTTAATGGTATTTTATGTTAAAGGTTAAATATAAAATCAAATATGTAGTTTAAGAGTAATTGTTTATAGGCATACAAGTTTATTTATGTGAAACAATATATTTGGAGTAGTAATATTTAATATATGATAAAAGAGAAATACATTAAACGAGTTGTGCCCGTATCAATATAGGAGTGTACAAGTCTTGTCTGGACAGTCTGGTTCCACATGTGAGACCTAATGTTCAGGTTTGTTCAACATGTTTGATCCACCAACCTATTAACAAGCTTCACTTAGCAACCATGTTCAATAACATATAAATTATAACTATATATTATAATTGAGATGCATAAAAGAAAAACATAAACTATTTAACCAATTATACTACATCTTAAAGCACACAATCGGTGCATATACTGAAATTACAATTTTGTCCTTCTGTCATAAATTACAGTTTTGTCCTATGTTTCAGTTTTATTTTCCTTTTACGTTTAGGGTGCAAGGAAGCAGCACATGGATGAGCCAACCTCGGTGGCACGATTAGGTTCCGTCGTGAGCCCTTACAGCAGCAACCGCAACGATTGTTCTACAAGCTTGAAGGGCGTTGGCGACCAGAGTATGAGTATCTATGACGGACAAACCCGAGTGCTGATCGGAGACAAACTGGTGACCGATGGAACTCAATTCCGTATTTTGTTGAATAAAACTGGTCCGATGAGAACTTTGGCAGCAATTAAAGCTGCATGAAACTCTTCCATTGGATTGTATTAACATTTAGATGTTTCCAACGACTTCTGAGAGTGCACATGTGGTCGTGGCCGAGAGATGGTCTTGGCCGGCTGCATATATAACTTATTTGAAAAGCAGGCGAGGAATGTTTACGGCTGTAGATGGTTGTGAAAAATGTAGATGAAGAGAATGAATCTGTGTTTTGGTTTGATTCTGGGTACAAAAAGTTGAGGAGGTTGTTACAATTTCTATAAATTGGAATTTAATCCGTTTTGAAGTCCACCTCCAAACATGAATGCATGTTGACCATATATTCTTTAAGGTTTTATTCAGTAAGAAATATAAAACATTGATTATTTTCAGAAATAAAATTAAGGTTATGATCACTACATATTTTGAAGATTCTTTGATGATTAATTAAAAATATTATTGATCATTTTCTTATTATATCAAGAGTTAAATTCAACCTATAGATGACGTTATAACCTTAATTTTGATTTAATATTAAATGCGTTAACAATAACATTAATAACCTAATACCGAAGAGGAATAGGCTCAATGGACCAGCATGCTGCAACAACTAAACAACGTTAAACTCAAACCTGGAGAGGATCGGTGGAAGTGGAAAACAGACGATAAAGGTGAGTCGGAACAGGGGAGCAAATGAAGCATTGGAACAAGTGGTTACCACCGAGAGTTAATTACTTTACGTGGAGAGCAACAATCGGAAGAATACCGGTCAAAGATGAATTAATTAGGAGAAGGATACCGGTTAACAGCCAACTATGTTCAAGATGCGAGATACAACATGAATCGGTAGACCACCTTATTTGCGGTTGCGCATCATTAAATGCAGTTTGGAAAAATATATTCGTCTGGTTGAAGCTACCAACGGCAACTGAATTCCTAGGCTGCAGAGAGGCTCTAGAATACGTCAATGGTTTAGCAGGATCGAACGAATGGAAGAAAATCATTAGCGTAGTGTTTCAGACGACTATGTGGAATATTTGGAAGGCTCAGAACGAAAAGGAGTTTGAAGGCAACTTACGAACCAGCAATGATATAGTAGAAACGATAATGGCGGACAGCTTCATTTGGCTAAAAAGTAGATCAAAATTCCAGGATATTGTATGGGAATGACGGGCGGATTTCAATATTCGAGATACAGTGAGATAGTGTAATAGCGGTGGGCGTTGTACGTTTTATTTTGCTTGTTTTTTCTGTTTTGTACTTTGGGTTTTTACAGCATATGCTGGCCATGTTCTATTAATCATAGAATCTTACCGTTCAAAAAAAAAAAAAAACTTGATACTTTCTTTTGTTTAAATTACTCGATTTTACACCGTAACGTGCGACAAATTATTATACTTTTTAATCTATGCCTAACCATGTTTTTGCGACTTTACACCGTAACATGCGACACATTATTATGCTTTTTTTATCACGCCTAACCACGTTAGTGTCTACATTAGTTTTACGACTTCACACCACTATCTAAATTACTTTTAGGACTTTAAACCACAATGTTCGAGACATACTTTTTTATCTATGTCTAACGATGTTAATGTCATGAACGTAACGTGTGTAACAAAGTAAAAACACGTTAACGTGCAGGCACCACACGTTAATGTCACCATCGTTACGCGTGTAATGATGTTCATAAACGCGACGTTACTACCGCAATGCGCGGCAGGACAAATTACTAGTTATATCTTGTTCATAAAGTATTTGAGTAAAACAAAAACAAAAGGGGTTGCGAGAATGATGGGTCCAAATGGGAGACGAATATTAAATGCTAATTTGATGTTTGTTAAGGAGTTCTTTTAGTTTATTTCATTTTTACGACTTTTGATTTTAAAGTTTGCCTGGATGAAGAATAAAACAAAAAACTTAAATAAAAAAGGTATTTGGTTCATTTTTCTATTTTTTTTAAATTACCTACATGTACATTTCCAAGTTAAAGGAATAGTGTCAGGCAGCTTGCCTGGCACTTCCCTGTTAGACCAACTCATTTTTAATTTAATTTTATTCCTAGTTTAAAATTACGGTTTTGTCCCCAGTTAAAAAATAAAATTATACTTTTGCCCCTAGCTAAAATTACGTTTTCGCCTCCAGCTCAAAATAAAATTATAATTTTGCCCTTAGCTCAAAATTACACTTTTGCCCTCGATTCAAAAACTCATTTTTAATTTTGTTCCCAATTTAAAATTACGGTTTCGCCATCCGTTTAAAATTACATTTTTGCCCCCAGTTCAAAATAAAATGTTGTTTTCCCCTCTAGCTCAAAATTACGATTCTGCCCTCAGCTCAAAATTAGGTTTTTGCCTCCACTTCAAAATAAAAGTATGTTTTCCCCCTAGCTAAAATTTATTAGATGCCTGTCACTTCCCTATTGGGCCAACTCATTTTTTATTTAATTTTATTCCCAGTTTAAAATTACGCTTTCGTCCTTCGTTTAAAATTACGTTTTTGCCCCCAGCTCAAAATAAAATTATAATTTTGCCCTAGCTCAAAATACGCTTTTGCCCTCGGTTCAAAAACTCTTTTTTAATTTTGTTCCCAGTTTAAAATTACGGTTTCGCCCTCCGTTTAAAATTATGTTTTTGCCCCCAGTTAAAAATAAAATGTTGTTTTTTCCTCTAGCTCAAAATTACGATTCTGCCCTCAGCTCAAAATTACGTTTTTCCCCACAGTTCAAAATAAAATTATGTTTTCCCCCCTAGCTCAAAATTATGATTTTGCTCTCAGTTTAAAATCATGATTTCGCCTCTTGTTCAAAATATAACTCCGATTTTGCCCTCTGTACAGACATACTTGTTATGAGAGAGAAATATTTGCCTTATTGCCCCGCAATGCGGGCTGGGCAAAAACTAGTTATATAATAATTCTATACTCATAAAAATTACTTTATTTTTCTGGATGGATCCTTTGTTTTTATATGGAGATATATAAAATAATATATGTTTTATATCAATATTTTTCCTTTAAAAAAATAAAATTATATAAATATTTTAACATGAAATAAAAACGTGTACGATAGGTGCATTAAAAACAACAAATTGATTGATTTAATAACTGGCCATGATAACTTCTATAAAGATTCCCACTATCAACCTGACTTCTTTTGTTGTTTTATGGTCAACCGGTTATTATGTTGACCGGTGGCAACCATCGCCGACGTGATTTACTATACATTGTCCTTATCTTAGGCTTGTGGGTATGGTGACGGAGATGAAGCCGGGGACGGGATGAAGACGGAGGGGGCGGCGTGGGAGGACGGGCGTCGCAGAGGGGGAGGCCACTTGTTTGCTCCGTCGCAAACGGCGAACAGAGGACGAAGAGGACGGGACGGAGGGGGGGCGGCGTGGAGGGACGGTGACACGGTGGCGGCGCCGGGTGGAGGACGGGACCATACCGTCCAACCTTATTGTATCATGCCGTATTTTGTCGGATGTTAGAAATAATATTTTTTTAACGACGACTTTCTTGTATTGTACTACCATACTTCCTGAATTGGAGAGCCCTGTTGCCCTACTTCAGACAGACTATGTTATCTTAACAGGACCTACGTTGGCTTCAGAGTTTGGCTTGTACGTTCCGTCAGGAAACCATACCACCGACTGCCACTTAACAGACGTTGTGCCACCACAAGAGCTAAACACTCTCTAACGTAACACACTGTGTGACGAAAACCCGGGTGGGCTCAGGATAGAACCTGACACTTCTGTAAGGAGGCTAGACTCTATCCATCATTGCCTAATCCACCAAAGTGACACAAGTGAGGATTGAACGTTGGTCTTTATTAGAGAACCCAAGCCTCCCTACCACTAAACTACAAATGGTGGATTGATGTTGAAAATAATTGCATATTATTTTTATTAAAGTTTTATGCTTTTGTAGGAGACAGTTTATACATAGTATATACCATATTGGGTTGTAGTATGACGACGAGGGTAGCCCAAGACTAAATATAAATGAATTAATTACGAAAATGCTCATAAGGCAAAATGGTTCAAAGGTTAAAAACCTGGGGAAATGGAACAAAGTAACACGGAACAGTAAGTAGTCATGTCTCTGGATTACTTCACCAACTCGCCAGCCGCAAAAGCAATGCAGGTCCGCAGAGCACACTCTATTATCCAGGGGTCAAAAGGCTTCAACCCCCGAAAGGGTAAGCCCTTCACTGCAAGCAAGGTCACTAGTCAAATGCATTCCTCTTTGGGAGGTGTCTTCTCCTATATATTTGACACTTCATTTACTGAGGAGAGGACATTCCTGGCCACCTGTGATTACTGAAATCTCTGGTCATTCATTCCGAGTACTTGCTTCATGCGAGTTACTCCCTTTCACATCCAACATACACATTATGTTTGCTCCTTCATCCGAATCTGAACACATTTCAGAGGAGGATCCTTAGCAAACAATAAAAATAAACTAGTGAACCTCCTTCCACGTCTTGCAAATGTGGGGGGACCCCACGACCTGCGTTAGGCTAGGTTGAACCCTTCAACCCTTTTGCCTAACCGGCCCAGCTACTGTCCTTGGTCTGTTATTTGTTGCATCAACAAGTTGGCGCCCACCGTGGGGCTACGCCGCTATTTCTCCTCAAAAAAGACCTAGTAGTGTAGCTCTTTTCTCTTGAAACTACCATGTCAGAGAGTGGATCCCCGGGAGAAGTAAATCAGGTCCCAAACGCCTCAACCCCGGGTACTAGCCAAGCTCATGTGGCTATACCAACTTCTTTCTCAACTCCGGGGAGCACTTCCGAGTTCCTCACCTTTAACACGCCAACTCCGTCCAGATCCGGAGTCCCTTCCCCCAATGTTGGTGTCTCGGACACCCCAGCACGTGTTGAACTTACCCCCGAGAGGGTTGCCAACAATTTTCTTGAGTTGAGGTCTCTCCTCAACCAATATGTAAATAAGGAAAGGGACAAGGGAGTGAGGATTCGTCTAGACTATGATGAGCCTGAACCGACGTTGTCTCCCGGACCTCCCATCCCACCTTTTACAACTAGGAATGAGGCTGGTCCCAGTAATCCTCCAAACCCTAATCCATATCTGTCTGCAATGGCAAATCCTACAACACGTCCTCTCTTTTCATCTCAACCAGCTACAAGTGGTGCTCCCCTGGGCCATGAGCTGACCCTAGATCAGCTCCTTCAATCCCCAGTGACAAGCCTTCCAGCTTCTGCAACAACTTCATGGGAGCAAGCTCTGTCCGTGCTCCCCTTGGCACGAAGTGCTGTTATGAGCACCCCCTTTGGAGTTAACTGCTCAGCTGCACCCGGAAGCCTTCAAGGCCTCAACCTCATGCCCTAGATGATGGCCCAGATGATGGCCAGCTTCCCGTGGCAACACTTTATTAATCAAGTACTGGCCACTCAGGGGAACAACAACAATGGCAATGACATAAGTGCAAGGGCTGAAGAAGATTTGGCCAAACCTTATAAGCCAAGTAACCTCTCATGCTTTTCACAGCAAATAGCCGATTATGATTTTCAAACAAAGATCAAGATACCGTCCCACATCAGAACATACGATGGGACTGAAGATCCTGAGGACCATCTTCAGATCTTCACCGGTGCAGCAAGGATTGAGAAGTGGTCAAATGCTGAATGTTGTCTAATGTTCATGCAAACTCTTGTCGGATCAGCCAGGATTTGGTTCAATGATTTACCTGCTCGAAGCATTCGAAGCTTCAATGACCTCAGCAAGGGTTTTCTGGCCAACTTCTCCCACCAAAGGCGATATGTCAAAGATGCAACTATTATCTTTCAGATAAAACGACACGACGATGAAAGTCTTCGGGAGTTTATTGAACGATACAAGAAGGAAGGTCTTACATATGTAGGGGCAGATGAGAAAATGAGGGTAGCCGGTTTCATGAATGCTATCACCTCAAAGTATCTCATAAGAGATTTCAACAAATCCCTGCCCAAGACCTTGGAAGAAGCTCTCGAAAGGGCAGAAGCCCATATCTGGGGGAGAGGAGGCAGTAGATATTAAAGAGCAAAGGAAAAGAGGGTCCAGTTGGCGAAGCAACAGCCCAACCAGAAAAAAGAGGGAACTTTAACTCCTATGACAGACGTCAGAAGGGTTCGGACCATCGAAGGCCTGAAAGTCGGAACCCTCCCACCAGGGAGAAAGGCATGAGTTTCACACCCCTCACAAAGACTCCTCAAGAAATCCTTGCAACGGAAGAAGTCAAGCAGAACTTTAGGCCTCCTAGACCTCTCCCCAAGAGCAGGAAGAATGAAAACTCCACACAATATTGTGAATTTCATGAAGAAAAGGGACACCATACCAATGATTGCTTCCAACTTAAAAAGAGAATTGAAGAAGCCGTCAAGTCCGGGGAACTTGCTCACTTGGTAAAGGGAGTAAGGGACAAAATGGCTGAAGGAAAAGGCAAGGAAGTCAATATGGTGGATTTTGATGGAACGGTTCCACACAAAAGACAGCGGTTGGAAGCTTGGGAGCTTCAGTGTGTTTGCTTCCCCCCAACGGAAAGAAACCCTCTTTCAAGCCCTCTTGTGGTTGAGGCTATTGTGGGAACGTTACAGACAAGTAAAGCTTACATAGACACTGGTGCTGCCACCGAAATCATGTTTGAGAAGTTCTTCAACCGTCTGAGCAATGAAGAGCGTTCAAGGCTTCAAACCTCCGGAACCTCAACAAAAGGTATCGCTGATATACCCCTCAAGCCTTTAGGGTAACTGACACTTGACGTTCGTTTCAGTGAAGGACAGAAGGAAAGAATCCAACCACTCACCTTTGTGGTTATCAATATTCCCTCAAATTATGACGTGATCATCAGGAGGCCAGGACAGTGTGCATTTTACATGGCTGTGTCTGTTGGCCATGGCACTGTCAAGTTTCCCACCGAGAGGGGAATAGCAACCCTTCAACCTTCCCAGGAAGCCTATATGGTTGAAGATGAGAGCTCTAAAAGTGAAGAAGACAGGCCAAGGCTTACTATAAATCCTAAGTACCCCGAGCAGAAGATAAGGGTCAATCCTAGCCTTTCACAAGAAACCCTGTCATACCTTAAGAAGCTGTTGAAGCATTACAGTGATGTCTTCGCTTGGTGCCCGGAAGACATGACAGGCATCCCTCGAAGCATTGCTGAGCACGAGTTGAAAATACCATCTCATGTCAAGCCCGTGGTCCAAAAGAAACGAAGTCTAGCACCCGAAAGAAGCTTCGCTGCATGCCAAGACGTTGAAAAGTTTGTGTCAGCCGGCATTCTCCGTGAAGTCAAATATCAATCTTGGGTTGCAAACCCGGTGATGGTCCGAAAGCCAGACAACTCGTGGAGAATGTGCATAGACTTCAAGGACCTTAACAAGGCTTATCCCAAAGACTGCTACCCGTTACCTGAAATTGATCTCAAGGTAGACTCCCTCACCGGCTACCCGTTTAAGTACTTTCTTGATGCATACAAAGGTTACCACCAAATCCTCATGAAGGAAGAAGATGAGGAAAAAACAGCCTTTCACACGGACAAAGGGATCTTTTGTTAACAAAAGATGCCTTTTGGCCTCAAAAATGCCGGAGCAACCTACCAACGACTCGTTGACAAGGCCTTTTCAAGTCAAATCGGCCGGAACATGGAGGCATATGTAGACGACTTGGTGATTAAAAGCAAGACAGAATATCAAATGCTCGATGACATCTAAGAAACCTTCAAGAACCTAAGGAATGTCAACATGAAGCTCAACCCCGAGAAGTGTTCCTTTGGGTTTGAGGAAGGCAAATTCCTTGGGCATATTGTGGGGAAACAAAGCATTAAAGCTAATCCGAGCCAGGTGAAAGCTGTCCTGGAAACCAAACTGCTAAAAAGCAAGAAAGAGGTTGAAAGCTTAAACGGGAAGCTTGCAGCCTTGAAGCGTTTTACCTCCAAGTTGGCTGAAAGGTCTTTACCCTTTTTCAAAATGCTCAAAGGCTGCTCTGATAAGAAGGACTTCAAATGGACCGAGGAGGCTGAAGAAGCCTTCAACCAGATGAAACAACATCTAGCTTCCTTACCAGACATCGCAGCTCCCGAAACGGGAGAGTTAATCTCAGTCTATCTTTTAGTTGCCGAAGAGGTCATAAGTGCAGTCCTCACCATCGAACCAGACAAAGCTTAGGTACCCGTTTATTTTTTCAGCAAAACCCTAAAATTGGCTGAAACCAAATATCCTTCCCTTGAAAAGCTTGCTCTAGCCCTAGTTCAAACAGCTAGAAGGCTTCGAAGGTATTTCCAAGCACACCCTATGCAAGTGGTCACCGACCAACCTATTAGGAGTGTGCTTGAAAAACCAGAAAACTTGGGACGATTAGCCAAATGGGCCATAGAACTAGGTGAGCATAACATCACCTATGTCCCAAGAAAAGCTATCAAGGCCCAAGTCTTGGCCGATTTCATTGTAGAAATTCCAAAGCAAACAGTCACTGAAGTGAACACTGCAACCACTGAACCCTCTGACCTTGAAGCCTGGAAGCTTTTCACCGACGGGGCTTAAAGCGTTGAAGGGTCAGGGGCTGGACTCATTTTGATCAACCCAGAAGGGTTGGAATTCACGTATGCTCTCTGTTTTGATTTTCAGACCACCAATAACAAGGCTGAATACGAGGCACTGATTGCCGGTTTAAGGCTGGCCAAAGAGATGAAGGTCCAAAAGCTTGAAGTGTTCACAGATTCATTACTGGTCTCAAGCCAAGTAAACGATGGCATCTCTCACTTTTGCCCACCTCACCAAGAAGGTGTTGGTAGAAGTGTTGAAGGCTCCATCGATTGATGAATTGGAAGTTCAAGACGTAGTCACCGAGGAAGATCCAAACTGGATGACTCCCATAAAAAGGTTCCTAAAAAATGATGAACTACCCAATGATCAAGTAGAAGCTGAAAGGGTTAAAATCAAGGCAAGGCAGTACGTACTACAAGGAGAACCCCCTTTACAAAAAGGGTCACCTTGCCCCCTTGCTAAGATGTGTTGGTCCTGAGCAAAGTCAGTATTTGATCAAAGAGATTCACGAAGGCATATGCGGAGCTCATTTTGGAGCTAGGTCGGTGGTTGCAAAACTCATGAACCTTGGGTATTTCTGGCCCTCAATGCATTGTGATACCGCTGAGCAATTAAGGAAATGTGATGCTTGCCAGATCCATGCACCGATCCCAAAAAGTCCCAAGCATGACCTTGTCCCAATAACCTCGGCATGGCCATTCCATAAATGGGGAATGGACATCGTTGGTCCATTTCCCCCAAGCAAAGGAGGAGTAAAATTCTTGCTGGTGGCAATAGATTATTTCACCAAGTGGCCCGAGGTTAAACCACTTGCAAAGATCACGGGCAAGCAGGTCATCGACTTTGTTTGGGAGAACATTATTTGCCGAACGGATTGCCGGGAGTACTTGTCACTGATAATGGGAAGCAATTTGCTGAGAAGCCTTTCAGGATTTGGTGTAAAGAGTACATGATCAATCAGGTCTTCAGCTCAGTGGCTTACCCGCAATCAAATGGTCAGGTTGAAAGGACAAATCGAAGCATAGTGGAAGGTATCAAAACAAGATTGGGAAGGTACGAAAGTAACTGGCTCGATGAATTACCTAGTGTTCTATGGGCCATAAGAACAACCGAAAAAACAAGCCATAAGAGAACACCCAATAGCTTGGTATTAGGATCCGAGGCTGTGATCCCAGCTGAGGTTGGAGTTGTAACACAACGAATTGTCAACATGGATCCCAAAACAAACCAAAAAGAGACCATGTTGAACTTACAACTCCTAGAAGAAGCAAGAGACCAAGCCGCAATTCAAGAAGCCAAGTGTCACACCCTGGCTTTGCGGAAGCATGGGTTTATTTTGGTGTGACTTCTTAATACCATAGCATAACCACAACAATGCTATATGAGTTAAAACACATGATGTTCATCCATTCAACAAGTTTTAAAAGTAAACACGACAACATTGTTCAAAAGTCGACACTTAAAACAGATTAGGATGAGACATAATTTTAAAATGTGTTCACAAGACACAACCAAAAGACATAAATAGAAACACAGTTTAAGACTTATAACCCGTCCAGGCAAAGGTCACATTTCCTAAACTCGGATGACATCATTATTCCTACGCAGCTTAACCTCGTTGCAAACTTGGCCAGATCCATTAGTTTCCTGAAATACATGTAATTTGAAAAATCAACAAAAAGTTGAGCGAGTTCATGTAAAAGTGAGTATGTATAAACCTTTGTAATATGTATGAAAATCCCTGGTATGTAGCAATTAAGGAAAAAGAGATCACCATTGGGTTGCAAAGCCAATGATATGTGTGAAGTGATGTAGGAAGACTCAAACCTAGCAGATTTTTGCGTCGGGCTCAAAGTCACCCCATGGTCCGTACAGTGGACTCGGGAGTTGGGCTCGCTACACCCAAATAGATCTACCGCTCATGACCCTCGGTCCTACAATGAGGATTAATGGCCCCAAGTAATACCTACCCACTCACATGATCTAAGTAGTAAACCCTCCTTAAGCTAACCATACCATGTATATAAAAGTCTGTAATAATTGTCGCATGTATTTCACCCCCGAAGTATAAAACTGAAAACAGTAAAGAGAAAAGGGGGACATGAACACACAGAAGTGCGTATCCCGAAACTTAAGTCTCCAACTCAATCTGCTGCGTGACGACCTACACGTACTAATACCTATTAGATGGATGGCCGTGCCTTGGCTTGGGTTTAACGTTTTTGGAGAAATAGTTAGGGAACTATTTCATATTCACACTTCTTCTTTATTTTATATTTCCTTCCCAAGGATGGGGGTTTTTAATACATGTATGTTTTATAATTCCGAAAATATATTTTAAGTCCCAATTAGAAAATATATTCTTTAATCACTTGTCTAAAATATTTTAATTCCAAATTATATATATTTTTCCCAAAAATATTATATTTTATCTCATACAATTTCCAAAATAATACTTATCAAAATATACATATGAGAGTATTTCCCGAAATATACATAAGTTACATTTTAAAGTTCGCGTTGTAACAACAATACCGGTGTAACTTAAATATTTATTTGTGATAGCGTTGGTATTAATTTGGAGACGTAATTTCACAGTATTTTCAAGTTATATTATTTTTACCCTAAAAATAATATATATCTAGTTCACAAATAATCAAATAATCACACTAACGTCTTATTATAAAATATATATTCTAAATATATATTTAACAAGTTTTATTTACGAAAATCCCCCTCCGATACTTGGTAATTTTTGAAATAAAAATCATGGCGATGTTTATTTTGAAAACCAAGTTAAAAATATATTTGTAACCATTTGTTATAAAAATATTTCTAAGTGTTATATTTTTAGAAAAATTTCGCCAGAGTTTCCTCTGTAAATGGAGGTGTCCATGCTTTTAGCATATCATTTTCTTTTGAAAAATCAATCAAACAATTTAACAATCAACAACATACAATATTTAATCACTAATCTTGACAAAATAAGCCTAAATCACAAACTCATGAACTTGAAAGTTTTGTAAAAATATGTAGTAAGTCACTAACACATTTAGTAGGTCTTGTTATCCTTAAAAAATAAGATTAGTTTCTTGAAAGCTTTATTTTTAAAGAAAATGAAGTTTCACAACTTCTAGTCAAGATTCACAAAAATATTTCTTTATGAAATTTCTTGTTACACAAGTGTTTATACACTTGTTTAGTTGCCAAATACAAGATCCGGGTTTTAACAAGACTAGTATTTTTCACTTGGTTCTTCCGGAAAACCACTTGTAGATCTTTTGATCTACAAGTTTGTAACCTTATTTTTCAAGAAAAATTATATTTATTCAAGTTCAAGGTTCATGCATGGATGGTTTCATCATCTTTCATATTTCTAGCATTTACATCTTACTAGTTCATGTTCTTGTACATGATCTAGCATGTCTAGATGATGATCCATCCTACTTTTACTAACAAACAACACCAAATAATCATAACTACACAAGATCAACATGATTTACCCATATAACTTCTCTTTATCCACCCTTTATCACTTTATGTTCAAGACATGTTCATGTTCTTTAGAGTTTCTTAACTTTTTTATCATTCTATCATCTATTAACCACTAAATACAAGAACAAGATGATGTTTTAGAACACTTACTACTAGCACAAGGCTAGGGGAGTGTCGCAACCCCCGATCCCTGATTCCCGGGAACGGGCGGACGCGATCTCAGAGTTTTGGTGGTATCAGTTATTTAATCTCGCAGCGGAATTTACATCAGGACCGTAGTTAGGAAATGTTTATCACAGTAAAACCACCATAATTGATATTAATAAATACATGGGCAAAACCCAAGTTTCTTGTTACAGTACATTTATAGGGACAAAACCCTATTTTATTGAATTTAAAACATCGTTTATTAGGTAACTTTTATAGCCACATTTTCCCAAGCCTTCAGTGCTCTCCAGCTGGCTTTTCACTAATTGGCTGTTCACATTGTGTTACCTGTAACGCGTTTTAAAAACATTTGTCAGTCGGAAATACTGGTGAGTGAATCCCAGTTTAATCAAGAAACATTTTATCAATTAAAACAGTATTGAGAGTGATCACATTGTTTATTTCTTCACAATTACTCGTTCAGTATTTGCCACTCGACCGGATCTATGGCTATGGTCAAATTACCCATTGGCTAACTCGTCGTCCAATGGTAATGCATTGTCATTCAGACTTACTACTACTCGTTGTAAATTTTGTATACAAAACCCCATAATACCGGCAGCAATTGAAGAACTACAAAGACTCAATCACCGCTTAATCACATTGTAAAATAATTAAGGTTTTGTAAAACATTCCAAAAAGATTAACAAAAAGAGGATAAACTCACATTGCTGTCTTAGGTTTTTCGTAAGGTTTTCCTGGGTATAATCTATAATTTATACAAACGTACATTGGTTAGTACCATAACCCTTTGAAAATATTAATGATACCCTTCCCGAGACGGCATTCCAACAACTACGTCGGGCAGAACCACGACAGTTGTTACGGAACCCTAAATCAATCGGGCAGCGTAACTATTATGAAACTGGGGTTATAATACTTACAATGGAGCAGAACCTCGCTAATTAGGGGTACAATACCCAAATATTATGCCTAATACTTCAGAATTCGAGATTGAGATAGAAATGTGAGCGACGGAAATTGTAATCTGATGCTATCTATTTATATGGTCTGATTCTAGTCCTGTCGCGGCCCGCGTGAAAGACAAGGGTCACTTACGCGGCCCGCGTCAACATTGGTCAACGCTGTAGCTTAGCTGGGTCAGCTACTAGACTCGCCACGATGTTGACACGTGTCAGCACCGGATGCTTCCGCGTTTCATGATCTGTCGCGGCCCGCGTCAACTACACATATACTCTTACGCGGCCCGCTTCAACTAAAGAAATTAGCGCAGTCAATACCAGCCTTGATACCGCCCGCGTAAGAGAATGGGGTGGGTCTACGCGGCCCGCCTCAACCCTATTTTTCTTATTTTTGATTTAATTTATATGTTATAATCTATTTAGGGCTCGGTTTTCACATACGGGGTGTAATATAAAACATATTGAGACATTTTATAATATATTAGAGGGTCGGAAATATTATGAGGGTGTTGGTTTTACCGAGGGTTGTTACAGGGAGAAACAAGGCGTAAAAGTGGTGGATAAAAGAAAACAAGAGTGGTCCTTGAGCTTCCGAGTGCACCAAGCTTAGTTGTTGGACTCCTTACACCTTTGTATGTATGTGGATGGCTTGAACAAGACTTGATGGTGGTGATGGTGGGTGTTGATGGGGTCGGCCGAACACAAGGGAAGAAGGGGAGGAAATAGTTGTTTGATGTTATGTTGTGAAGTGAGAGAATGGTGACCCTAAGTGCTTATTTATGATCCAATTTCATGTTTATCCAAGATGTAATGTGCTTCTTAGATATCCAACATCCACAAATAAAATAATGAAAGAATTGTGGGGTGTGTCCCCACTCCACAAACCGGTTCGAAGGGGACTTAGCTTTCCCCGTTTGATGAATCTTACCACTCCTTTCCAAGGAGAGACTTTTAACAATACTTTATCTCCTACTTGAAACTCCAATGGTTTTCGCCTGTTATTAGCATAACTTTTCTGTCTGTCACGTGCTGCTTTCAGTCGTTCCTTGACTTGAATAATTTTGTCGGTTGTTTCCTGCACTATTTCAGGTCCAGATAGTTGCTTTTCCCCAATTTCTGCCCAACAGACTGGGGTTCGACACTTTCGTCCATAAAGTGCTTCAAATGGTGCAGCATTGATACTTGTGTGATAGCTATTATTATAAGAAAATTCTATTAAAGGTAAGTGATCGTCCCAATTACCTCCAAAGTCAATTACACAAGCTCTAAGCATATCTTCCATTGTCTTAATTGTCCTTTCACTTTGTCCATCTGTTTGTGGATGATAAGTCGTACTTAATTTTAACTTAGTTCCCATTGCCTTTTGGAAACTTGACCAAAAATGAGATGTAAAGCGGCTATCCCTATCAGAAACAATTGATAAAGGAATACCATGTAAAGAAACAATTTCATTTACATACAAT
Source organism: Helianthus tuberosus (assembly GCA_030545235.1). Lineage (NCBI taxonomy): Eukaryota > Viridiplantae > Streptophyta > Magnoliopsida > Asterales > Asteraceae > Helianthus > Helianthus tuberosus. Next base: position 8,275,356 of record CM060393.1, read on the forward strand.
TTAGATAATTGTTCCATACTAATTGTTTCCTTCATTGGTAGAAAATGAGCTGACTTAGTTAGTCTATCTACAATCACCCAGATTGTATCATTTCCTTTTCTTGTTTTGGGTAATTTAGTAACAAAATCCATTGTTATCAATTCTCATTTCCAAACTGGCATTTCTAATTGCTGTAACAAACCCGAGGGTTTCTGATGTTCAGCTTTAACTTGTGAACAGGTCAAACATTTAGAAACATAGACTGCTATGTCCTTTTTCATTCCTATCCACCAGAAATTTTTCCTTAAATCCTGGTACATTTTATCACTTCCTGGATGCATCGTGTATTTAGACTTATGGGCTTCTTCTAATATACGATGACGTAAATTTCCTAATTTAGGTATCCACATTCTCTTTCCATGGAATCTCCATATTCCATCTGTTCCTTGTTTTAATTCTTTTAGCATACCTTTTAATTTTTCAGAATCATCCTTGATTACTGATTCTTGTGCTTCTCTTATCTGATCATTTAAATCTACTTGCAGATTTAATTTAGAGTAAATTACGTTTTTGGCCCCTGTGGTTATATCAGTTTTACTATATTGGCCCAAAATAAGATTTTTTAACAGTTTTGCCCCCATGGTCCCTATATCTAACCGTTTTGGCCCCTAAATCTAACCAACCCCTAACTCAGGTTACTTTATGGATCAAAATGACAAAAATACCCTTCTATTAAAAAAGCTATATATTTTATTATAAATAACAAACCCAGATCTTCACTCTTTCTCTCTCTCTTACATCTTCATCATCTTCTCTCTCTCAGATCTTCACCAAACCCAGAACTTCAACATCCAGAACTTCATCTTCATCTTCCCACCACCACAACCATCCACTGCCACCTCCCACCTTTTCTGGTAAGATGTATGAGTTCAACAACGAATCTTAGCATAACAGATCCATAAAGGTTTGACAAAATCAGAACACCCTCAACCCCCAAAACATAAATATCAAACGGTGGATATCTGATCAAATCCAGCTACCCTTTACCCTTGACCAATCTGATCAAATCCAGCTACCCTTTCACCATCCCCAAAATCTGCAACAAGATTCAGTCCAAACTTCAAACCTCAATAAACCCTAAATTAAATCAATACCCACCACCAAAATCCACAAAAGTCATCTAATTTCATAAACTAATAATAAACACAAACAAAATCTTCCATCAACAAAACCCTAATACTGATCAACACCGACCATTGAAATCCAGACAAAATTCAAGAAAATCCAGGCACGGTGACGTAAGCGGAACGCGCCCAATCGGAGAGGCTCGTACATCCATCACCGTCAAAACCGGAGCCGAAGCCATACTAACCTGACTTGTTGACCTGCACCAGCTGACTCGAACTATGATCAGAAACAAAACCGGTTCCTGAAATCACCACCGCCGCCATCGGATTCATGCCGGAAAACATCATCATCTTCAGCAACCAGACCGCCGGTTCTCTCTCTCCTCTCGATCCATCTCCGTCTCTTTCTTCTCGGCTCTCTCTCTCTCTCGCTGATACTCCGCAGCCGCCGCTCACCACCACCGTCGCCACACCACTGTCGGGTGCTGGTGTCTTTTTAAACGACGAAAAGGGGGGTTTTGTATCGGCGGTGCAGTGGAAGTGGGTGTGGCCGGTTATCTGCCGGCGCCGATGCACCGACTCCTCCGGTGATTGCCTGCCTTCATCGAGCAGGGAGAGGGAGGAGATGCTTGAGTGGGTGAGGTATATGTGAAGAAGAAAGGAGAGAGAATGCAGGGCAGACATGAAATATATAGCTTTTTTAATAGAAGGGTATTTTTGTCATTTTGATCCATAAAGTAACCTGAGTTAGGGGTTAGTTAGATTTAGGGGCCAAAACGGTTAGATATAGGGACCATGGGGGCAAAACTGTTAAAAAATCTTATTTTGGGCCAATATAGTAAAACTGATATAACCACAGGGGCCAAAAACGTAATTTACTCTTTAATTTAAGAGAACGTACCCTTTTTGTCTTTTCATGATATTTTCGGCTTAAAGCATCTGCTACTACTTTTGCTTTTCCTTCATGATACGGGATATCACAATCATAATCACTAAGAAATTCCATCCAGCGTCGTTGTCTCATATTCAACTCTTTCTGCCCGAAAACATACCTTAAACTCTTATGATTAGTAAATATGGTAAACTTACTACCATAAAGGTAATGTCTCCAAATCTTAAGAGCAAAAATTATAGCTCCTAATTCTAGATCATGGGTTGAATAATTCTCTTCATGATTCTTAAGTTGTCTAGATGCGTAAGCTATAACCTTTTGGCGTTGCATCAACACACATCCATAACCTAACTTAGAAGCATCACAATAGACTATGAAGTCTTCAGTTCCTTCTGGTAATGCTAGTATGGGTGTATGGGTTAATCTTTGCTTAAGGATTCTAAATGCTTCTTCTTGTTTTATTCCCCATTCAAACTTAACAGATTTACAAGTTAACTTAGTTAAGGGAATGGCTATTCTAGAAAAATCTTTAATAAATCTTCTGTAATAACCGGCTAATCCTAAGAAACTTCTAACCTCAGTTGGTGACTCAGGGGTTTTCCATTTAGTAATTGCCTCGATCTTTGTGGATCTACATGAATTCCTTTATGATTGACTAGATGTCCAAGGAATTGTACCTGTTCTAACCAAAATTCGCACTTTGAAAACTTAGCATAAAGCTTTTCCTTTCTTAACAAACTTAAAAGTGCGTGCAAATGCTTTGCATGATCCTCTTTACTCTTAGAGTAAATTAGAATATCATCTATGAAAACAATTATGAATTTATCCAAATATGGCTTACATATTCGGTTCATCATGTCCATAAATGCAGCTGGGGCATTGGTTAAACCAAATGGCATGACAGTAAATTTATAATGACCATACCTTGTTCTAAATGCAGTTTTAGGAATATCCTCTTCCTGTACCTTTAGTTGATGATATCCTGACCTTAAATCGATCTTAGAGAAAAATCGGGCTCCTTGCAGTTGATCAAACAGATCATCGATTCTCAGTAATGGGTACCGATTCTTAATTGTGACTTTGTTTAATTCACGATAGTCAATGCACATACGCATTGATCCGTCCTTCTTCTTAACAAATAATATCGGCGCTCCCCACGGCGACGAACTTGGTTGTATGAATCCTTTCTCTAATAATTCATCTAATTGTTTCTTCAATTCTTGCATTTCTGCAGGTGCCAAACGGTAAGGTGCTTTGGTAATCGGTGCTGTTCCTGGTATTAAATGGATTCTGAATTCAACTTCTCTATCTGGAGGTTGCCCTGGCAATTCTTCTGGAAATACGTCTGAAAACTGAGATACTACTGGAATATCTTTTAAATCATTTCCTTTAGTGTTAGTGATTATAGAAATCAAATACACTATAGAACCTTTTCTCATACAACTTGCAGTTTTCATCACAGAAATGAATTTAGTAGACCTAAAAGGTTTATCTCCTTTAATTGTGATCTTTTTACATTTTGGTGAATTTAGTTGAATTCACTTTTGATCACATAAAATATTGGCTTTATTGGCTATTAACCAATCCATTCCTAAAACAACATCAAATCCTACCAGATTCATGGGGTAAAGGTTTGCAATAAATTTCTGATTTAAAATTTCTATTCTTGCTCCCTGCAAGATTTCAGAAATCCTAATGGTTTCTCCATTAGCTGTCTCTACTAAGTATTCATGTGGTAGTTTAGTTAATGATTGATTTAGAAATTTGCAAAACGATGTATTAATAAAACTTTGGTTTGCACCAGAGTCAAATAATACTTTAGCAAAAACATCATTAACTAAAAACGTACCAGCTATGACATCTGGAATCATTTTGGCTTCTTCTGCAGTCAGAACAAATGCTCTAGCATTTTTAGTATTCTTGTTATCTGGAGCTGGAGCTAATTTTGGGCAATTCAGCTTGATATGACCTTGTTCTCCGCAATTGTAACGTACCCTGCTGTTAGCTTTCTTCCAACAGTTTTCTTCCTTGTGTCCCGACATTTTGCAAAAGTTACAGTATATAGAGCATCTTCCTGAATGCTTTCTTTTGCAATACCTACAGTAGGGCGCAGACGTAGAACCTATATTTTTCCCACGAGTAAAATTTCCAGAACGAAATTCTTGAGTGAGCTTCTGGGTTAGGTTTCTCTTTTGATCCTCTTCTCGGGTACGAACTAATTCATCTGTCAAGGTATTGGCTAGTTCTACAGCTTCTTCTATGGTTTGAGGTCTAGCTGCCTTGACTACATGTCTTATCTCTCCAATTAATCCCCAAATATAACGAGAAATTAATACTGGTTCTGGTGAAGCAAGAGTTGGTACTATTCTAGCATATTCAAAGAATAATTTAGTGTACCCCTTGCTATCCACACCAGTCATCCTAAGATTTAGGAATTTTTTTGCTATCTGTTCTTTTTCATTGGGTGGGCAGAATTTCCTTTCTACCTTGTCCTTAAACTCTTCCCATTCCATATTATAGGTTCTATCATTTCCTTTTGTTTGAAGGATAGTGTTCCACCATTCTAGTGCTGCATTCTTAAACAGATTAGAAGCAAACAGTATCTTATCTTCTTCAGCACACTTGCTTATCCTTAAGACTGCCTCAGTCTTTTCTATCCAGCGTAAGGTTGCAATGGCCCCTTCGTTGCCTGAGAATTCCATTGGTTTACAAGACCAGAATTCTTTATAAGAACAACCATAAGGCATGGTTCTTCTTCTTTTGGGAATAGGCATTTGAAGTAAAGGTCCATTGTTCATGCTGTGTTCCGGTTCAACGGGTCGCTTACTGCTATGTTTACTTTTATTATCAGCATCTTTAACAGTTTGAAGTATAAATGGCATCGCATCTATAATTCCCTGTGCTACTATGTGTTGGATAGCACTATTATCCACTTGGTTTCCATTGTTATTGATACTCGGATTATCATTAACCACGTTAATGTTACTCTGGTTATCGTTATTCAGATTCCCTTGATTTTCTTCGTCGGCCATCTGAATTTTAAACATTTATCCCATATTAATATCACAATTAATATTTTAATATAGTTAATCACATAACATACAATCTAGCCAAAAACGTAGATCATTGCTACTATACTCTTTTCACATACTTATGCGTCTATTACACACTAGTACAGAAATAAAGATTACAATACCAACAGAAATAAAATAGTAATATGCATCCGTACACACATATTTTATTTTATTTTTATTATATTATTATTACTGCTTCCTCCATTCTAACATTCACGGATATGGATTCATCCAAAAATCCATATTGCGCTCATCGTATTTCCATACGAGACGCTCTCCCACCTGACGCATCCTCTCACTGCTTTCTAAAATTTCCTCCCCAAAAGTCCTAAGTTCTTGGACGTTTTCTGCACTCATTGGGGGTGCAGGTTCTAGGACTAGGTTTGGAATCTGGGGTGCGGGTTCCTGATATGGAGGTAAAAGTGCCTGAAGTTGGTAAGGATCTTCCAAAATTCCCCTAATGTAGTTATCATGGTAATAGGGATCTAAAGGGTCCATACCTGAATAGGCTCCTGTAGGTGTGTCTTCAGGAATAGAGTAACGTTGCACATAGTCCCTATTCTCGTCCCACCATGGGTCGTAATTTGGGTTTAGGGGATTTGGTGCAGGTACCCTAGGAATTTCGTTAGGATTAAAATCATGCATCTCCACTTGGGTTTCCTGGTTTTCTATTTCCATGAGTTGTTCTGGGTTTTGTGGTTGTGGGGCTACTAGTTGTTCCAGACTTGGGTCAGCAGCAGTTGTAGCTAGGATATGGAAATTAGCAAGGCTTCTATTAAGCATATCTTGAGTATGAGCATCTGTCTCTCGCTTAATAGCTGCTAAGGCCCTTTGCTGTTGCAATTTTCGCATCCTCTTCCTACGAGCAAAAGCTTCTTTACTGAACCATCCTCATTTCTTAGTAGGAAATGGTTCCTCTGACTTAGCTCTAAAGGCAAATATCCCGTCTTCCTGATCAGCAGTATACCCAGAGAGGGCAGGCTGTGATGATGTACCTTTACTCCTAGGTGAATCAGATAACTGACGATTCATATCTGATGGTTCTTGATCACTCATACTGAAAACTAACAAATAGTCAAATAACACATAACAAATAAATACAGTTATGCACTTATTTATTTCCTAACACAAATTTCATAAATTTGAAGTTTCAGCAGAACACTTCTTTGGCTCAGACCAGTGGCTAGGCTCTAATACCACCTTCTGTCGCAACCCCTGATCCCTGATTCCCGGGAACGGGCGGACGCGATCTCAGAGTTTTGGTGGTTTCAGTTATTTAATCTCGCAGCGGAATTTACATCAGGACCGTAGTTAGGAAATGTTTATCAGAGTAAAACCACCATAATTGATATTAATAAATACATGGGCAAAACCCAAGTTTCTTGTTACAGTACATTTATAGGGACAAAACCCTATTTTATTGAATTTAAAACATCGTTTATTAGGTAACTTTTATAGCCACATTTTCCCAAGCCTTCAGTGCTCTCCAGCTGGCTTTTCACTAATTGGCTGTTCACATTGTGTTACCTGTAACGCTTTTTTAAAAACATTTGTCAGTCGGAAATACTGGTGAGTGAATCCCAGTTTAATCAAGAAACATTTTATCAATTAAAACAATATTTAGAGCGATCACATTGTTTATTTCTACACAATTACTCATTCAGTATTTGCCACTCGACCGGATCTATGGCTATGGTCAAATTACCCATTGGCTAACTCCTCGTCCAATGGTAATGCATTGTCATTCAGACTTACTACTACCCGTAGTAAATTTTGTATACAAAACCCCATAATACCGGCAGTAATTGAAGAACTACAAAGAATTAATCACCGCTTAATCACATTGTAAAATAATTAAGGTTTTGTAAAACATTCCAAAAAGATTAACAAAAAGAGGATAAACTCACATTGCTGTCTTAGGTTTTTCGTAAGGGTTTCCTGGGTATAATCTATAATTTATACAAACGTACATTGGTTAGTACCATAACCCTTTGAAAATATTAATGATACCCTTCCCGAGACGGCATTCCAAAAACTACGTCGGGCGTAACCACGACAGTTGTTACGGAACCCTAAATCAATCGGGCAGCGTAACTATTATGAAACTGGGGTTATAATACTTACAATGGAGCAGAACCTCGCTAATTAGGGGTACAATACCCAAATATTATGCCTAATACTTCAGAATTCAAGATTGAGATTGAAATGTGAGCGACGGAAATTGTAATCTGATGCTATCTATTTATATGGTCTGATTCTAGTCCTGTCGCGGCCCGCGTGAAAGACAAGGGTCACTTACGCGGCCCGCGTCAACATTGGTCAACGCTGTAGCTTAGCTGGGTCAGCTACTAGACTCGCCACGATGTTGACACGTGTCAGCACCGGATGCTTCCGCGTTTCATGATCTGTCGCGGCCCGCGTCAACTACACATATACTCTTACGCGGCCCGCTTCAACTAAAGAAATTAGCGCCGTCAATACCAGCCTTGATACCGCCCGCGTAAGAGAATGGGGTGGGTCTACGCGGCCCGCCTCAACCCTATTTTTCTTATTTTTGATTTATTTTATATGTTATAATCTATTTAGGGCTCGGTTTTCACATACGGGGTGTAATATAAAACATATTGAGACATTTTATAATATATTAGAGGGTCGGAAATATTATGAGGGTGTTGGTTTTACCGAGGGTTGTTACAGGGAGAAACAAGGCGTAAAAGTGGTGGATAAAAGAAAACAAGAGTGGTCCTTGAGCTTCCGAGTGCACCAAGCTTAGTTGTTGGACTCCTTACACCTTTGTATGTATGTGGATGGCTTGAACAAGACTTGATGGTGGTGATGGTGGGTGTTGATGGGGTCGGCCGAACACAAGGGAAGAAGGGGAGGAAATAGTTGTTTGATGTTATGTTGTGAAGTGAGAGAATGGTGACCCTAAGTGCTTATTTATGATCCAATTTCATGTTTATCCAACATGTAATGTGCTTCTTAGATATCCAACATCCACAAATAAAATAATGAAAGAATTGTGGGGTGTGTCCCCACTCCACAAACCGGTTCGAAGGGGGGGGGGGTATGGGGTTGGGATGTAATGTTATAGTTATAATCTAGTTAGATTATAAAGGTTAAGTTAGTGTATTAGTGTGTGTTATACAATATAAAGTGTGTTAGGGTGTTCGGGATCCCTAACTAGCTCAGACAGTAAAAACAAGGTGTTTGGCAATATTTTTATGTTCCGGGTAAAGTCCGGTTGTTCGGTTGGATTTTGATTCGTTAAAGTGCTAAATAAAGCTTTAAAGTGTCTTTTATATTGTTTTTAGTGACACAATAAATTCCCAACACTTTGGAAAGTATCTAGGACTATTTTACCAAGTTTTTGCACTTTACTAGCATTGTTAAATGCTGAATTTTGGTTAACTAGTGCAGAATTCTGCATTTGAAGTTTGTTTTAGGCACTTCCGGGCACTATAACTATCACCTAGTGACGCAGTTTTATGGTTCTCACCTCCCTACACTCTCTGCCAGTGTAGTACTTTATTCCCGGCTCATACTGGGCCTCAATATAGTGTCTGTCTAGGTGCTGGCATTGTCAGCATGTTTTTGGGTTATCCGTTCACTGTGCTAACTGTGCTTTGTGCATCAAGTTTGTCACTAATGTTTGTGTGTAATGAATGGAGTGACAGTAATAAAATGTGATGCATGAGTATGTATGTATCAGAAAACAGAAAGCAGTTTAATCACAATTTTAATCAAGCACAGTAGTTAAGCACTAATTAAATACTAATTTATTGTACGGATACCTGGATTTGTGAGGGTTGTCACATTCTCCCCCCGTTAGAGAAATTTCGTCCCGAAATTTTAGGCTCTGCTTCTAGTTGCAGGGGTCTTGGGAAATAAATGGGGGTATTTCTCTTTCATACGATCCTCACGTTCCCACGTGAATTCTGGCCCATGTCTTGCATTCCATCGAACTTTGACGAGCTTGACACTACTCCTGCGTGTTTTGTTAACTTTCCAATCCGTAACCTCAACGGGTTCTTCGGTAAAGTGGAGCGTGTCGTCGATATGAACTTCGTGAGCAGGAATGATCACTGTCTCTTGTGTTGGACTCTTTTTCAGATTAGATACGTGAAATGTATCGTGAACACCATTAAGTTCAGCAGGTAGGTCCAACTTGTAGGCTACAAGCCCAATCCTTTGCAGGATTCTGAAAGGGCCAATGTAACGCGGATTCAGCTTCCCACACTTTCCAAAGCGTGCCACACCCTTCCAGGGTGAAACCTTTAACAAAACCATATCCCCAACTTGAAACTCTAAAGGTTTCTTCCTTTGATTTGCATAGGCTTTCTGTCTGTCGCGAGCCGCCTCGATGCGCTTGCGGATCTGTGCAATCTTGTCTGTCGTCTCTTGGACTATTTCAGGACCAACAAGCTGTCTATCACCTGCATCAGCCCAGCATAAGGGTGATCGACATTTGTGTCCGTAGAGGGCTTCGAATGGCGCGGCTCCAATACTTGTGTGGTAGTTGTTGTTGTATGAAAACTCAACCAATGGTAAATGATTATCCCAGCTACCACCTAGGTCTATTACACATGCTCTCAGCATATCTTCCAAAGTCTGAATAGTTCATTCACTTTGGCCATCAGTTTGCGGGTGAAACGTTGTACTCAGATTTAACTGAGAACCAAATGCTTCTTGAAAGGATTGCCAAATCCTTGACACAAATCTCCCATCTCTGTCAGAGATAATGGAGAGAGGCACTCCATGACGTGCGACAATCTCCCTCATGTAGATTTCAGCAAGTTTACTAGTGTTGTTCTTCTCTTTGATTGGAAGGAAGTGCGCAGACTTCGTTAAACGGTCTACTATCACCCAAATCGTATCATGGCCTTTGGGCGTCTTTGGCAATTTCGTTATGAAATCCATTGAAATTTGTTCCCATTTCCATTTGGGTATTTCAGGTTGCAGCAGAAGACCTGAGGGCTTCTGGTACTTGGCCTTAACCTTGGCGCAAGTTAAACATTTACCAACGTATACTGCAACATCGCCTTTCATCCTAGGCCACCAGTAGAAATCCTTAAGATCTTGGTACATCTTATCCGCTCCTGGATGAATTGAGTACCGAGATTTGTGGGCTTCATCAAAAATAACCTTTCTCAACCCACCAAACAGAGGAACCCAAATTCGTTTCATGAAGCACAAAGTCCCTTCCACGTTTGGTACCAACTGCTTCTCCATCCCACGGAGATACTCATCCCCGATATTCCTTTCTTTCAAAGCTTCTCTCTGCGCGGCACGAATGCGTAGAGAGAGGTCTGTCTGGACGATCATCTCCAAAGCCCTAACCCTTATGGGCTTGATCCTTTCCTTTCGACTCAGGGCATCGACGAGCACATTTGCCTTCCCCGGATGATACTTGATTTCACAATCGTAGTTATTCAACAGTTCTACCCAGCGCCTTTGCCTCATGTTAAGCTCTTTTTGATTAAATATGTGCTGTAAGCTATTGTGATCAGTGAAAATTGTACATCTCGTACCATACAAATAATGTCGCCATATCTTCAATGCAAACACCACCGCGCCTAACTCCAAGTCATGCGTGGTATACTTTTTCTCGTGAACCTTCAACTGTCGTGACGCATATGCTATAACCTTCTGGCGCTGCATCAGCACGCAACCCAAACCTTGACGCGAGGCGTCACAATATACCACGAAGTCGTCCGTTCCTTCGGGTAGGGATAAGATCGGTGCGTCACAAAGTTTGTTTTTCAATAACTGAAACGCTTCTTCTTGCTTGTTACCCCAATCAAACTTCTTGTCTTTCTGTGTGAGCGCGGTCAGAGGTTGAGCGATTTTAGAAAAATTCTCAATGAATCTTCAATAATAACCAGCCAAACCTAAGAACTGCCGAATCTCGGTCGACGTCTTTGGAGTCTCCCAGTTCTTGATTGCCTCGTTCTTTGTTGGATCCACATGGATTCCATTTCCATTAACCACATGTCCAAGAAACTGGACTTCGCGTAGCCATAACTCACACTTCGAGAACTTAGCGTATAACTTCTCCTTTTTAAGCAGCTCTAGAATAGTTCTTAAGTGCTGTTCGTGTTCGTCCTTTGTCTTTGAATAGATCAGAATGTCATCAATAAACATGATCACAAATTTATCCAGGTACGGCTTGCAGACTCGGTTCATTAGATCCATGAAAACTGCCGGTGCGTTCGTCAACCCAAACGGCATAACCAGGAACTCGTAATGTCCATAACGAGTCCTAAAGGCCGTCTTCGGGATACTTTCCTCTTGTATCCTTAGTTGATGATATCCTGATCGAAGGTCGATCTTTGAATAAAAGCTTGAACCTTGCAGCTGATCAAACAGGTCATCAATCCTTGGCAAAGGATATCTGTTCTTGATAGTCAACTTATTAAGCTCACGGTAGTCTATACACATACGAAAACTACCATCCTTCTTCTTGACGAATAGAACTAGAGCTCCCCAAGGTGAGAAGCTTGGTCTGATGAATCCTTTGTCCAAGTTGTGTTGACAACTCCTGCATCTCTGAAGGTGCAAGTCTATAGGGTGCCTTGGCTACAGGCGCGGCGCCTGGAACCAAGTCAATGTGGAACTCGACTTGTCGCTGAGGCGGTAATCCTGGCAAGTCTTCCGGAAAGACTTCAGGATATTCTCTTACGACCGGAATGTATTCAATCTTTGGTTCAGCAGCTTCCTTATCCATGATGTGTGCCAAGTAGGCAACACATCCCTTCTGTAAACACTTTCTAGCCTTCAGACAGCTAATGATTCTCAGCGGCGTATCATGCTTCTCTCCGTGAACTACGATCGTCTCTTCATCCGTCATTGGGATGCGGATGGTCTTCTCGTGACAAACGATCTCGGCTTTGCTGCTCGACAACCAATCCATTCCTACTACCACGTCGAAGCTTCCCAACTCAACTGGTAGTAGATCTAGCGTAAACTCATGACCTCCTAGTTCAATCACGCATCCTCGGACAACTTCACTGGTTTCAACTATTTTCCCATTCGCCAATTCAATCGAGTACGGAACATCTAACTTACTAGCAGTCAACCCAAGTATATTCTTAAATTCTAACGATACGAAACTATAATCGGCACCAGTATAAAAAAGAACAGATGCAAAACTTTGGTTTACAGGGAGCGTACCAGTGACAACGTTGGGATCCTGGCGCGCTTCCCTTGCGCCAATGTTAAAGACTCTTCCACGGGCTTGGTTCAGCTTTGGGCATTCCCTCTTAAAGTGCCCAACATCTCCACAATTGAAGCATCCTGGCCCTCGACCATTCCTATTTCCAGCTTGGGTGTTGTTTTGGTTGCGATTTCCATTCCCAGCTTGATTCACAACATTCCCACGGTTTCCATTTCCTCCATTATTCCCTTGCGGGCGGTTCCCATTACCACCACGGTTGTTGTTATTGAAACCCCTTTGGCCACCCTGGCCTAAACCAACCCAGCATGTATACTTTGTGTGGCCGTTCTTCCCACACGATTCGCATTTCCTCAATCCGCACGTGCCAGAATGATGGCGCTGGCATGTATCACACTTGGGCAGAGTGCCCATATAACCCTTCCCTTTGTTCTCAACACCGGTTGCCGCTCTAGCCGGTGTGCTTGACTCGCCCTTCTTGATCACATTACTTGTACCTTGCTTGAAGTTTGAAAACTTTCGCTTGTTTCCCCAGACGACTCCACGTGAGTTTCTTTCTTCTTTGGTTCAACATTTGAAAACTTGTTCAGCCGAATAGCCTCCTCAGTAAGCGCCACACTAAGATCGATGGCTTCCGTGATCGTTGCAGGCTTGGACGTGGTAACCATACTCATTATTTGGGGAGCCAATCCCCAGATGAATCTCTCAACACGTTTAAACTCGGGTGTGACCATGTACGGCACTACGTGAGATAAATCATGAAATCTTTGAACATACTCCGCAATCTTGGGACCATCCATCCTTAAGTGCCAGAATTCAGTTTCTAGCCTTTGTATATCCGCACGCAAGCAATACTTCTTCCTCATTAACTCTTTTAACTCGGCCCATGTTAACGCATAAGCAGCAGCTTCTCCTAAATTTTGCACTTGTAGATTCCACCACGATAGGGCTCCATCCAGAAACAGCCCTGAGATGTAGGTCACTTGTTGCTCGGGAGCGCATTTGCTCATTCTTAGGACAAAGTCTGTCTTTTCAGCCCACCTAACAAACGCAACGGCACCTCCTGTGCTGTCGAAATTCACGGGCTTGCAGTCGAGAAACTGCTTGTAGGTGCACCCAAGGGGTGGATTGTTATTGCCGTTGTTGTTCAAAATACTCCCGCTGGTTCCTCCTTGGGAGGCTGCATATTGTGCTATAGCTGCGGCAATGATCCCTTGGAGCTCTGCCTCGGTAGTAGGCATGCGTACATGGCGTCTTGGAGGCATCTTCTAAAAGAAAATCATATCGATCAGGTCATAATAAGTATAGTACGTGAGTAATACGTGTATTTAATAACATTCATCAACACAATAACACATAACATCCCATGTCATAATAACAATAAATCAACTATGCATGTAATGAGAATACTGCGATTGAGCTTTTATATAACCAAGACCACCATACAATGTTTACAAGTTTTCCAAATGTATCGTACATCCCAAAAGAGACTAAGGGTCACAATGCCCTCGTCTGAATCGTCTAAACATATACAACAACCAAACATCAAACATCAAAAGTCATCATGTCAAAATGCGGTCTCCAAAATACTGTGTAGTCGGCCAAATCGCTGTTTTCTCACCAAAAGTAACATCACCTGCAACAAACCAAAAATATCCTCATGCTGATGGCGGAGGAGGAGGTGGAGGAGGAAAGAAAAGTAAGCGGCGCAACTGCACCATGTCCTCCTCAAGAGCATAGGCAAAACGCAACAGGTAAGCAACCTGCTGGTCAAGAGGAAGGAAACGAATATCTGAATCAGTGAATGATGTAAAAGGAGCGTGTGGTGCTGCAAACAGGGTCTGACAATGAAAAGATGGACGTGGAGCTCTCTCCAAGTCTCGAATACGACGCGTCAATGTATCCTGCTGTATCATCAAAGAAGTGAGGATGTCCTCCGTAGAGTATCCAACATGGTACGGGTGGTACGGATCAGACAGTGGCATGATAGGGGACGTAGTCCATAAAAATGGCTCGCTAGACGGTATGAAAGATGGTGCAGTGGGTGGTGCAACAGAAAGAAACTGTGACATGACCGGATCAGACGTCGATACAGGTGGAACAAAAGTAGGATGAGGAATCTGAGGTATAAACTGGCCGCCTCCTGACATGAAAGGTACATGACCAAAAGGCTGTCGCGATGAACGCTCCCCAGGACGTGGTGGAGGGATGTCCTGGAGAAAGGTAATCGGAAGATTGGTACGATAGGCATCGGTCGTGCGTGGTGAGATAGTGGAACATCAGCTGGTGCAGAAACCGGTGTGACGGGTACCACGTATGGTGGATAGTCGTCATCGTCGATCCACCCGTTACGGGTGTCGGCGTAACGTGGGTCTATATGAGTAGCAAAAGGTGCACGGTCAAACAGTACCGGCACGGGGTCGAGAAATGGTGCATCAACAACAGGATCATCTATCAAGGGTGGAGCAACAGCGGGATAATCGGCAACGGGTACATCATCGGCAAGAGGTGCAATAGCTGGTGCATCATCATGGACAGGGTCATGCTCTAATGCAGGGTCAGGAGCAACTACAGGCTCTGGGGCCACAGCAGGCTCCGGGTCAACAAGATCCACATCAAGATCAGCAGGGATGTCAAGCAAAGGATCAATAGGATCTACGGGTGCCTCCAGGGGCTGATCCATGTGAATAAACTCAATATCGTGGTCAGCGTCGAAATCAGGGGGAAAGACCGGCTCAAAAGCGTCCTCGACCTCGTGGTGGAACTCGAACTCGTGCGATGGACCGGGTGCAGCTGACATCGCCATGCCAGGGTCTGAAAAGTGAGGCTGCACACCATGGTGGTGCGAAGATGCAGATGCCACAGACTCCAATGAGTCCGGGATAGGTGAACCAACAGGAAGCTCCTCTATAGGGGCCTCAGCAATGGGAAGTATAATGTCAGCGTCAATAGGGGCCCCGTCCTCATAGTCAGCCTCAGGCGGATCCTCCTCAAACAGATCGATGTCGTCATCAGAAGCGACATCGAGTGGCATATCTATCACTGGAAAAGCAGCAAGCGGTATAGGAGCAGGGATCACCGCAAGTGGTAAATCCCCGGCAGGAAGGCCATCAGCAGGCTCAACTCCGACGTCAGGCAGCGCGAATGGCTGGAAATCATCGTCGTCAGTGCTGGTGGTGTCTGATGTGTAGACCTCTCGCTCTGAGGGAATCTCGTCATCTGATATGATCGCCATGGGGTCTAGTGTGTCCGATACTCCTGTGTCTGACGATGAAGCCATGACGTCTGTAACACAATCACATATATGCACATATATCAATCATAAAGTCAAATAAACACGTTAGCCACAATAAAGCAATCAAGTAATCCTCCTAGTCTCCTAGACTACCCTCCCAGCCTCTCAGACTGAACCTCCTAGCCTCTCAGACTAACTCCCTGGTCCCTAAGACCAACCTCCCAGTCTCTAAGACTAAATCCCTGGTCTCTAAGACCAATCCTCCCAGTCTCTAAGACTAATTATCCCCAGCCTCTAAGGCTGATCCTCCCTCAGTCTCTAAGACTGATCCTCCCTCAGTCTCTAAGACTGAAATATAAATTTTGAAAAAATGTATTTGTGCCTTTTATTTGTAAAAATGTTTTGTATCCTGGATCTGGACGTTTTAGTGTATGCAATGTAAAAATGTTTTCGTGAGAGCCCTAGTGATCATAGTCTAGACTCGAGAAAGAATCCTAGTTCGCTATGATCGATGCTCTGATATCAAGCTGTCACACCCTGGCTTTGCGGAAGCGTGGGTTTATTTTGGTGTGACTTCTTAATACCATAGCATAACCACAACAATGCTATATGAGTTAAAACACATGATGTTCATCCATTCAACAAGTTTTAAAAGTAAACACGACAACATTGTTCAAAAGTCGACACTTAAAACAGATTAGGATAAGTGATCGATGTCGTAAGGTCGGTCAAAAAATATAATTAAAGTGTCCTATTCACCTTTTACTAGTAAAGGGCAAGTAGGGTGTCGAATCCACGGGGAATCAGTGGAAAGTATGAAAGCTCGTTGTTTTTAATGATTATCTAATTCTAAACTAATTGCTTTTTGCAGTTTTGTGAGAGTAATTATGAAAACGAATATGAAATTGTGTTTGTGAACAATAATGAGAAAAGAGACCAATCCCCGGGTTTTCAGGTTATGTATAAAATCAGGTTACTTAGTTACGATCATTTGGAAATCACATAGACATGATTTGAAAACTTGTTTAGATAAATAATTAACGAATAATATATTTGATTGCAATGATCCACAATCGAAACCGAAGGATTGATGCAAATGAATAGTAATCCGGTTAATTACCAATCTTAGATTTCATAAACATTACAGATTCAATGATTAAAGGTTTAAGACAATGACATCCTAGAATTTAATCCCGGTTGTTGATGAACAAACCTAATAATTGATGAACACGAATGAATACGATAATCAAATATTGTTTAATCAAAACAAAAACAATAGGAACGACTAACCGAAAGTTTAATCGAATCCTAATCCAAAAATCGTAACAATAAACAACCCAATGTTTAAACACAAACCCTATTCCCGGAGACAGTCACGGGAGAACTAGCCGCTCATGACGTTCGAACAATCCGCAATAGCTTGATACGAAGTTGAAGACATGATTCGGCGTTGTGCGGAAGATGTGTGACGATCGATGATGTTGGATGATTTTTTAGAGCTCCCAAAATGGTGTAATACGGCTGCCCCCCTACTCGATGATAGATGATGATATGTGCTGCCAATCTTTTGTCGCATAAAGCCCATGACGTAAAGAGAGCCCAATAATCCCTTATGTTTGCTGCTCATAATTCCATAAACCACATGCGCATATAGCTGCCACCGTATGCATATGTATATTTGATGCTTATTATATTTAGAGATGATGTAACAAAAACAATTCACTTCCAAAGTCACGTGAAAGAATCTGACACAAACCATGATGATGTTTGATAACTTAACATTCTTTATTTCCTTGCATGTGCCATCCAAAAGGAAGTCAAATCCCTAATGATAATGTTATTATGATAAATATTTGTAATGCCTCCACTCCAAAGTCTCATGATGTTCTCAGATACTAGATGTCGGCTCCCATAAAAAAAATGTGAAAGGTTTATTTGTTGCTCCTTTGAACCGTAAGTGACGGCATGCAACAGTAAGCCATAAGTCAAACTTGCTGTTGATTTTTGTGAACATCACATGCAATCCGTAAGCCACATGTATAAAACCGTAAGCCGCAAGTGAGAGTTACTGTTTGATTATGTGTAGCCTGATCGAAACCGTAAATAATGGTTGGACAACCGTAAGTCCCAGCTAAATTCATGTAGCTCCCCGTATTCATTCTTTATTAACTTTCAAACAATGATGATTCAACCCCTCCATTTTAACATCTCATAATTATAGCTTGAAACCCAACTATAACTCACAACCAACCAAGCCATATTTAACTTTCCAATGACGACCGGGAGGCCCCTTAACTTCCATTCCTCGTATTTCTTGCATATCGGAGCTATTGTTCGATCCGAAACATTCCTGATTGCTTCCGTTGGCTGCCTTTATTAATATCACGTGTCTCGCTTCATCATTAAACTCCGTAACTTCACTGAATTCACTTGTTTTGCCTGCAAACATACAAACACTCGTAATAAAACAATTCCAAACATATAACCATATTAAACCACACAAAACATGTAAGATACGCACTTAAACACTCATGTTTCACACTCTCCATCAATAAGACATAATTTAAAATGTGTTCACAAGACACAACCAAAAGACATAAATAGAAACACAGTTTAAGACTTGTAACCCGTCCAAGCAAAGGTCACGTTTCCTAAACTCGGATGACATCATTATTGTCACGGCCCCCGACCCGGTTTGACCCGTTTCAGGAGCCGCGGGACAGAAATCCCGTGGTATTTATTTAACAGCGGAAGTTTTCATGAGGATCTTTTTAAAGCTGAAATATTTCCTGATTATTTTATTTCACAACTCGGGATAAAACCGGGTAATTTACAATCATAAGATTTCACTTAGAAATCTTTTATTTTACAAAACATGTTTCTTTATTTTATACTGAGCCACTTCCTTAAGCTTTTAGTGCTTCTCGGCACTTTTCCTGGATCACAACAGATCACCTGAAACATGTTTGAAAAAGGTTTTGTCAGCGGTAAATACTGAGTGAAATAATTCATTTTACTAAAACGACCTGTTTGTTATAATTTACAGTATTAAGAGCGATTACAATGTCTCTATCTTTTGAATTAACTGACTCAGTTGTCACTTGACCGGACTTGTGACTGTGGACATATCACTTACTGGGTCCTTTCACCCACAAGTGATAAATAATTAGTAGCTATGTGCACATCCCCCCACATACTGGCAGTAATTTCAGATAACAAGACTTAATCCCTGTAATTATAACTTTGAAATAAATAGGGTTTTGTAGAGTAATTTGATAAAAAGAGAATGACTCACATTGCAGGTTTAATTGAGCAGAGCCTAGCCTACTGATTAGCCTTTTAACCTAAATTTAATAACAGGCACACAATTTGGTTAGTAACTTAATACAGCATTTACGATAACTCACGAGATTAAAACCTTCACAACGAATGACAAAGTGCGATACTTAAACATCCATCAAATTAACGACGAATGACAAAGCATAAACCCTAATGTGGGCAGCACTTAAACATCCATTGGATAGTTTAATCGATCGGACATTGAATCGTATCAGCGATCGAGTTATTACCCTGATTGCGGCAGCACTTCGTGATTCGTGTGTGTGTTTTGATAGTAATTCTACTATAACTCAGCGTATATTTTGAGTTTTAACGTCGTTTCAGTGCCCAAAATCAAGTCCCAGACACCCCTATTTATACATGCAATTTCACCCAGTCGCGTAGCGCGACTGGTCACCCCTATAGTCGTCGCGCTACGCGACGGCTTACCTATTTTCATAGGGTAGCCCCGTGTGTGAGTAGGCTTGCTGAGTTGACGGTTTCGTGAGAAATTCGTTTTTGACAGCAAGTTATTCAGATAATCGTAACTAGGGTTTTACCCCCCCCCCCTGAGTTTTAGGGGCCCTGATCCTAATTCTGAAAATTTTAGGGTTTATACAGAATCACTTGGGTGTCTCAATTAGGGTTTCCTTTTGGACAATTAAAATAATAATTAGGACTTTCTAATACGAGTTGTTACATTCTCCCTACCTTAATAAAAATCTCGTCCTCGAGATTTACTGGAATAAGTAGGGATATTTTTTCTTCATCTCAGATTCTAGCTCCCCAGTGTATTCAGCTCCTCTCTTTGAATCCCACTTGACTTTGACCAATACTAATCGTTTGTGCTTGAGGAACTTCACTTTTCTGTCTTCTATCTGAAGAGGTTTTTCTACAAATTTTAACTTTTCGTTTACCTCTATTTCTTGGAGAGGTATTACCAAAGATTCGTCTGATAGACATTTCTTGAGGTTGGATACATGAAATACATCATGTACTCCAGCTAATTCCTCTGGTAGTTGTAAACGATAAGCAACTGGTCCTATACGTTGGATCACTAGAAATGGTCCTACGTATCTTGGACTTAGCTTTCCTTTCTTACCGAATCGAACAATTCCTTTCCAAGGAGAAACTTTCAATAGTACTTTGTCTCCAACTTGAAACTCCAACGGCTTTCGTCTATTATCTGCATAACTCTTGTGGCGATCTCTAGCCGTCTTTAGTCTTTCCTTGATTTGTGTAATCTTGTCGGTCGTCTCTTGCACTATTTCAGGACCTGACAATTGACTTTCTCCTATTTCTGCCCAACAAACTGGGGTTCTGCACTTTCTTCCATATAATGCTTCAAATGGGGCAGTTTCAATACTTGAATGATAACTATTGTTATAGGAGAATTCAATTAAAGGTAAATGATCATCCCAGTTTCCACCAAAATCTATTACACATGCTCGGAGCATGTCTTCTAGAGTTTGGATTGTCCTTTCACTTTGTCCGTCCGTTTGTGGATGATATGCAGTACTCAGATTTAGTCGAGTTCCCATTGCTTCTTGGAAACTTGTCCAAAAATGAGAAGTGAAACGACTATCTCTATCTGATACAATGGAGAGTGGAACTCCATGTAGAGATACGACTTCATCTACATATAACTTTGCCAGTCTTTCCATGCTAAAGGTTTCTTTCATAGGTAGAAAATGAGCAGATTTGGTTAATCGGTCCACAATTACCCAAATCGCATCATTATCTTTTCTGGTTTTGGGTAACTTAGTAACAAAATCCATTGTTATGAGTTCCCATTTCCATACAGGCATTTCTAGTTGTTGTAGTAGACCTGAAGGTTTCTGGTGTTCTGCCTTAACTTGTGAACAAGTAAGACACTTAGAAACATATCTAGCTATATCCTTTTTCATGCCTATCCACCAGAAATTGTTTCTTAAATCTTGGTACATCTTATTGTTTCTTGGATGCATGGTATACCTAGATTTATGAGCTTCCTCTAAGATCTTATTTCTTAATTCTCCCTGCTTAGGTACCCAGATTCTGTTTTTGTGAAATCTCCAAATTCCATCAGCTCCATGTTCTAATTCTTTTATTCGTCCCTTCATTCCTTCAGCATCATCCTTGATTGCTGTAGCTTGAACATTTTTCGATTGTTCCATTAAATCTAATTGTAGATTTAACCTAAGAGCACGAACTCGTCGTTGATTTTCATGATACTTACGACTTAAGGCATCTGCAACTACATTTGCCTTTCCTTCGTGATACTGAATATCACAGTCGTAATCACTTAGGATTTCCATCCACCTTCTTTGTCTCATGTTTAATTCTTTTTGCCCAAAAATATATTTTAAACTTTTGTGGTCTGTATAGACAATAAATTTACTTCCGTAAAGATAATGTCTCCAAATCTTAAGGGCAAAAATTACAGTTCCTAATTCTAAATCATGAGTTGTATAATTTTCCTCGTGCTTTTTCAACTGTCTTGAGGAATACGCAATTACCTTCTTGCGTTGCATTAGCACACATCCAAATCCTAGTTTTGAAGCATCACAATATACTTCAAAATCTTCAGTTCCTTCTGGTAAGGCTAAGATTGGAGCATTGGTTAACTTCTGTTTTAAGATTCTAAAGGCTTCTTCTTGTTTAGGTCCCCATTCAAACTTAACTGTTTTACAGGTTAGCTTAGTTAATGGTACAGCTATTTTGGTAAAATCCTTAATAAACCGTCTATAGTACCCAGCCAAACCTATAAAACTTCTAATTTCCATTGCGGTTTGCGGACCCTTCCAATTGGTAATTGCCTCTATCTTAGCAGGATCTACATGAATACCTGCATGATTCACCATGTGTCCTAAAAATTGCACTTCCTTTAGCCAAAATTCACACTTCGAGAATTTGGCATAAAGCTTTTCTTTTCTTAACAAAGTTAAGAGTGTATGTAAGTGCTCACAATGTTCATCCTGACTTTTTGAATAAATAAGTATATCGTCTATGAAGACAATTACAAATTTATCCAAATACGGTTTACATATTCTATTCATCATGTCCATGAATGCGGCAGGTGCATTCGTTAATCCAAAGGGCATGACTGTAAACTCGTAATGACCATACCTAGTTCTGAAAGCAGTTTTAGGTATGTCTTCTTCTTGTACCTTCAATTGATGATATCCGGAGCGTAAATCTATCTTAGAAAAATATCTAGCTCCTTGAAGTTGATCAAAAAGATCATCAATTCTAGGTAATGGGTATCGATTCTTAATTGTGACCTTATTCAGTTCTCTATAATCAATACACATTCTCATCGAACCATCCTTCTTCTTTACAAACAACACTGGCACTCCCCAAGGGGATGAGCTAGGTTGTATGAATCCTTTACTTAGTAATTCATCTAATTGCTTTTTCAGTTCTAATATTTATGTGGGTGCTAACCGATAAGGTGCCTTGGCTATCGGTATAGTTCCGGGAATTAGATGAATCCTAAATTCTACCTCCCTATCTGGAGGTAATCCTGGTAACTCTTTTGGGAATACATCTGGGTATTCTGAGACTACAGGAATTTCCTTAAGTTCTTTGCCCTTAGTACTAATGATTACTGAAATCATATATACTATTCCTTGCTTTCGTTCATAACTAGCAACTTTCATTACTGATATGAACTTCATGGGTTTACGTGGCTTATCTCCTGTAATCATGGTTATTTCTCCAGTAGGTGCCTGAATTTCTACAGAATTTTTATCACAAAGGATTCGAGCATGGTTGGCTATTAACCAATCCATTCCTAACACAACATCGAATTCAGCTAATTTCATAGGTAACAGATTTGCAGAAAATTTATGACCTGAAAGTTCTATTTCTACTTTTTGCAAAACCTGATCTATTTTAACGGAATTCCCATCTGCGGTTTTGACTGTAAAAATCTGCCTAATGTTGGTTAAAGGTAACTTAAGAGCTTGACAGAATAAAGTATTTATAAAACTTTGGTTTGCACCAGAGTCAAATAATACTTTTGCATATACGTTGTGAACTAGGAACGTACCAGCTATCACATCTGGAATAAGTTCTGCTTCTTGAGTGGTCAGCTGGAATGCTCTGACATTCTTTTTAGTGGCTCCGTCGACTGTCTTGGCTTTGTTGTCTGCTGGTTTGACCACTTTAGGACATTCTGTTTTGAAATGTCCTGCTTCTCCACAATTGTAACAAATTATGGATTTCTTCCTGCAATTTTCTTCACGATGTCCTACAGTTTTGCAAAAATTGCAATATACCTTGCATCTTCCAAAATGTTTCTTTTTGCAATTTTGACAGAACGGCAAAGTTGAAGATTGCCCTGTTCCTCTTCTCTTGAAGCTATTATTATTACCCGTACGAAATCCTTGGGTAATTTTCTGAGCCAGTTCCTTTTTCTTATTATCATCTCTTGTGCGTCCCAGTTCATCAGTTAGGGTGTTGGCTAATTCCACTGCATCGTCATTAGTGCGAGGTCTCGCAGCTTTAACGATATTGCGGATTTCACCAATCAATCCCCAAATATAGCAAGAAATGAGTACCGATTCTGGCGAAGCCAGTGTTGGTACCACTCTAGCATATTCGAAGAATGTCGAAGTATAACCGCAACAATCTACACCCATCATTTTATGGTTTAAGAACTTATTTGCCATTTGATCTTTTTCATACTCAGGACAGAATTTTCTTTCTATAAGATTCTTAAATTCTTCCCAATTTATGGCATAAGCTATCATTCTTCCTTTTGCTTGTAACACCGTGTTCCACCATTCTAGCGCCCCTTCTTTAAAAAGATTTGACGCGTACATGACCTGATCATCCTAAGCACATTTACTTATGGTAATCACTGCCTCGGTTTTCTCTAACCAACGCAGTGCCGCAGTCGCTCCTTCATTGCCTGCAAATTCAGTGGGTTTGCAAGCAAGAAATTCTTTGTAAGTGCAACCAGGTGTTGCAGCTTTCATTTTCTTAGGGAGCGGAGCTTGCAGTAGTTCATTATTATGATTAGTATGACTACCGCCTCCGTTTATGCTATTACTGAAGTTATCTTCAGAAATACGTTTTCTTGGAACGATTTGTTGTGGCTCGATTGGATTTCTAACAGCAGCAACTATTGCTGGAATAGCATTAGCTATTCCTTGAGCAACAATATTTTCTATATCCTGTCTAGTCATATATTGATCCCCCGGGTGTTGCTCAGATTGATTAACCTCATTAACTGGTTCGTTATTAGCGTTTTCCATCTGATAATTAATTTATAGATAAATAATTAGTATAAAATAAATAATCCAATGTCACAATTAATTGCACATAATCACGTAAACGAATATACAAATTTGTAAATTTTCTAAAATTTCATTTGTTTTATAGATTATATCATGCTTCTATATACAACCGTTTTATTATTTATTTTACACATACTGATTTTATTATTACTATTACACAACAACAGTTTTATAAACCTACTATCTTTCGTCATTTGTTTTCCTAAAAACGAAGCTCCCTTTCATCATACTTCCATGCAATTTGTCCCCTATCTCCCGGATTCTATTTCCCGCATCCATTAACTCTTCGCCAAAATGGCGAAGTTCTGCTAAATTTTCGTTACTCATGGGTGGATTTGGTAATGGTTCTGGGTCGAACTGAGGAAGAAAGGAATTAGGACTGTTGAGCAGGTTTTGGAATTGCCAGTCATTCGTCCACCATTCGTCTATTCCTAAAGGTTGGGTATGGACTATAGGTTCTGGGATTGCTGGTTCTAAGTTTATTGGTAATTGAGATTCAAGAGGCTGAGTAAAAACATTTCTATTGACAGGCTGAATAGTATCACAGCTTGCCAATATAAAATCCAGCTCTTCTTGCAATGTCATTTCCTGATTTTGCTTAGAGCTTTCTCCCATTTCTATCTGGGTTTGATTAAATCCTCATCCAGTCTCTATTTTATTTGCTTTGAATATTCGTCAAACTGTATTTCCATTTGCCTAGACTCTTCCCCGGCTTCAATTTTCTTCCCTTTATTTAAAGGATTTTCAATTTTGGGAATCTTTCTAGGGACGGGTTTCCTCCTACGCACACGTCTCCATCCTACAAATCTCCTCCTTTTCTTGGGCTTGGGTTTTTCTGGAGGTGGTGAAGCATTAAATTCAATAGGTTCTTCTATGTCTGGTATATACCTATTGAAATCTTTAGAAACCTCTATTTTTACCGGATAGAGATTTAAGTTCTGAAGGGCGTCAGACAAGTCACTCATGCTGTTTAACAAAATACACATAATTAAAAATTATAACAAAATTTTATAGAAAAACTTTTTAAATATTATTTCATACTGGGTACTACAAAATAGCTGAAAATTAAAACACACTTGGTTTTATTGTAAATTTATTTATTTACTGAATAAGGCTTCTGAACTGTAGTTTGATAAAGGTGCTAAAACTTGGGTAAAATTATTTAAAGATTTGCATTAACTGCTACAGTAGCTAGCATATAAAGATCTGCCCATTTCTCATCTAACTTGTCCTCCCAAGGTGATTTACTGGTTAATTCCTGGGTTTCCTGTTTAATCTTCTTTTCTTGAAATTTCTTTATTTTCTCTTTACTTTTCCTAATAACCAGACTTCTTTTACTAGGAGAAAGTGGTTCCTCATATTGTGCCTTTCGCACAAATATTCCTTCTTTAGGAATTACAGACTGATTTGAGGATGAACTTCCCTTCTCGTTTGAAGACCTATCTAATTTAAGATAGATGTTTGACAGCTTTTGTTTACCCATACTGTACACAAATATTCAAATAAGAAATTACATAATCACAAAATGACAAGTAGAAAAATTAAGTATTTTCTAAATACTTAATAGGCTTAATTCAGGGGCTCTGATACCACCTTTTTCTGTCACGGCCACCGACCCGGTTTGACCCGTTTCAGGAGCCGCGGGACAGAAATCCCATGGTATTTATTTAACAGCGGAAGTTTTCATCAGGATCTTTTTAAAGCTGAAATATTTCCCGATTATTTTATTTCACAACTCGGGATAAAACCCGGTAATTTACAATCATAAGATTTCATGTAGAAATCTTTTATTTTACAAAACATGTTTCTTTATTTTATATTGAGCCACTTCCTTAAGCTTTTAGTGCTTCTCGGCACTTTTCCAGGATCACAACAGATCACCTGAAACATGTTTGAAAAAGGTTTTGTCAGCGGGAAATACCGAGTGAAATCATTCATTTTACTAAAACGACCTGTTTGTTATAATTTACAGTATTAAGAGCGATTACAATGTCTCTATCTTTTGAATTAACTGACTCAGTTGTCACTTGACCGGACTTGTGACTGTGGACATATCACTTGCTGGGTCCTTTCACCCACAAGTGATAAATAATTAGTAGCTATGTGCACATCCCCCCACATACTGGCAGTAATTTCAGATAACAAGACTTAATCCCTGTAATTATAACTATGAAATAAATAGGGTTTTGTAAAGTAATTTGATAAAAAGAGAATGACTCACATTACAGGTTTAATTGAGCAGAGCCTAGCCTACTGATTAGCCTTTTAACCTAAATTTAATAACAGGCATACAATTTGGTTAGTAACTTAATACAGCATTTACGATAACTCACGAGATTAAAACCTTCACAACGAATGACAAAGTGCGATACTTAAACATCCATCGAATTAACGACGAATGACAAAGCATAAACCCTAATGTGGGCAGCACTTAAACATCCATTGGATAGTTTAATCGATCGGACATTGAATCGTATCAGCGATCGAGTTATTACCCTGATTGCGGCAGCATTTCGTGATTCGTGTGTGTGTTTTGATAGTAATTCTACTATAACTCAGCGTATATTTTGAGTTTTAACGTCGTTTCAGTGCCCAAAATCAAGTCCCAGACACCCCTATTTATACATGCAATTTGACCCAGTCGCGTAGCGCGACTGGTCACCCCTATAGTCGTCGCGCTACGCGACGGCTTACCTATTTTCATAGGGTAGCCCCGTGTGTGAGTAGGCTTGCTGAGTTGACGGTTTCGTGAAATTCGTTTTTGACAGCAAGTTATTCAGATAATCGTAACTAGGGTTTTACCCCCCCCCCCCCCCTGAGTTTTAGGGGCCCTGATCCTGATTCTGAAAATTCTGAAAATTTTAGGGTTTATACAGAATCACTTGGGTGTCTCAATTAGGGTTTCCTTTTGGACAATTAAAATAATAATTAGGACTTTCTAATACGAGTTGTTACAAATATTCCTACGCAGCTTAACCTCATTGCAAACTTGGCCAGATCCATTAGTTTCCTGAAATACATGTAATTTGAAAAATCAACAAAAAGTTGAGCGAGTTCATGTAAAATTGAGTATGTATAAACCTTTGTAATATGTATGAAAATCCCTGGTATGTAGCAATTAAGGAAAAAGAGATCACCATTGGGTTGCAAAGCCAATGATATGTGTGAAGTGATGTAGGAAGACTCAAACCTAGCATATTTTTTCGTCGGGCTCAAAGTCACCCCATGGTCCGTACTGTGGACTCAGAAGTTGGGCTCGCTACACTCAAATAGATCTACCGCTCATGACCCTCGGTCCTACAATGAGGATTAATGGCCCCAAGTAATACCTACCCACTCACATGATCTAAGTAGTAAACCCTCCTTAAGCTAACCATACCATGTATATAAAAGTCTGTAATAATTGTCGCATGTATTTCACCCCCGAAGTATAAAACTGAAAACAGTAAACAGAAAAGGGGGACATGAACTCACAGAAGTGCGTATCCCGAAACGTAAGTCTCCAACTCAATCTGCAGCATGACGACCTACACGTACTAATACATATTAGACGGATGGCCGTGCCTTGGCTTAGGGTTTAACGTTTTTGGAGTTTGTATTCACACTTCTTCTTTATTTTATATTTCCTTCCCAAGGATGGGGGTTTTTAATACATGTATGTTTTATAATTCTGAAAATATATTTTTAGTCCCAATTAGAAAATATATTCTTTAATCACTTGTCTAAAATATTTTAATTCCAAATTATATATATTTTTCCCAAAAATATTATATTTTATCTCATACAATTTCCAAAATAATACTTATCAAAATATACATATGAGAGTATTTCCCGAAATATACATAAGTTACATTTTAAAGTTCGCGTTGTAACAACAATACCGGTGTAACTTAAATATTTATTTGTGATAGCGTTGGTATTAATTTGGAGTCGTAATTTCACAGTATTTTCAAGTTATATTATTTTTACCCTAAAAATAATATATATCTAGTTCACAAATAATCAAATAATCACACTAACGTCTTATTATAAAATATATATTCTAAATATATAGTTAACAAGTTTTATTTACGAAAATCCACCTCCGATACTTGGTAATTTTTGAAATAAAAATCATGGCGAGGTTTATTTTGAAAACCAAGTTAAAAATATATTTGTAACCATTTGTTATAAAAATATTTCTAAGTGTTATATTTCTAGAAAAATTTCGCCAGAGTTTCCTCTGTAAATGGAGGTGTCCATGCTTTTAGCATATCATTTTCTTTTGAAAAATCAATCAAACAATTTAACAATCAACAACATACAATATTTAATCACTAATCTTGACAAAATAAGCCTAAATCACAAACTCATGAACTTGAAAGTTTTGTAAAAATATGTAGTAAGTCACTAACACATTTAGTAGGTCTTGTTATCCTTAAAAAATAAGATTAGTTTCTTGAAAGCTTTATTTTTAAAGAAAATGAAGTTTCACAACTTCTAGTCAAGATTCACAAAAATATTTCTTTATGAAATTTCCTTGTTACACAAGTTTTTATACACTTGTTTAGTTGCCAAAAATGCTTTTAGTTCATACAAGATCCGGGTTTTAACAAGACTAGTATTTTTCACTTGGTTCTTCCAGAAAACCACTTGTAGATCTTTAGATCTACAAGTTTGTAACCTTATTTTTCAAGAAAAATTATATTTATTCAAGTTCAAGGTTCTTGCATGGATGGTTTCATCATCTTTCATATTTCTAGCATTTACATCTTACTAGTTCATGTTCTTGTACATGATCTAGCATGTCTAGATGATGATCCATCCTACTCTTACTAACAAACAACACCAAATAATCATAACTACACAAGATCAACATGATTTACCCATATAACTTCTCTTTATCCACCCTTTATCACTTTATGTTCAAGACATGTTCATGTTCTTTAGAGTTTCTTAACTTTTTATCATTCTATCATCTATTAACCACTAAATACAAGAACAAGATGATGTTTTAGAACACTTACTACTAGCACAAGGCTAGGGCAAAAATAAGGCGTAAAAGTGGTGGATAAAAGAAAACAAGAGTGGTCCTTGAGCTTCCGAGTGCACCAAGCTTAGTTGTTGGACTCCTTACACCTTTGTATGTATGTGGATGGCTTGAACAAGACTTGATGGTGGTGATGGTGGGTGTTGATGGGGCCGGTTGAACACAAGGGAAGAAGGAGAGGAAAGAGTTGTTTGATGTTATGTTGTGAAGTGAGAGAATGGTGATCCTAAGTGCTTATTTATGATCCAATTTCATGTTTATCCAACATGTAATGTGCTTCTTAGATATCCAACATCCACAAATAAAATAATGAAAGAATTGTGGGGTGTGTCCCCACTCCACAAACCGGTTCGAGGGGGGGGGGGGGTATGGGGTTGGGATGTAATGTTATAGTTATAATCTAGTTAGATTATAAAGGTTAAGTTAGTGTATTTGTGTGTGTTATACAATATAAGGTGTGTTAGGGTGTTCGGGATCCCTAACTAGCTCAGAAAAGTAAAAACAAGGTGTTTGGCAATATTTTTATGTTCCGGGTAAAGTCCGGTTGTTCGGTTGGATGTTGATCCCTTAAAGTGCTAAATAAAGCTTTAAAGTGTCTTTTATATTGTTTTTAGTGACACAATAAATTCCCAACACTTTGGAAAGTATCTTGGACTATTTTACCAAGTTTTTGCACTTTACTAGCATTGTTAAATGCTGAATTTTGGTTAACTAGTGCAGAATTCTGCATTTGAAGTATGTTTTAGGCACTTCCGGGCACTATAACTATCACCTAGTGACGCAGTTTTATGGTTCTCACCTCCCTACACTCCCTACCAGTGTAGTACTTTATTCCCGGCTCATACTGGGCCTCAATATAGTGTCTGTCTAGGTGCTGGCATTGTCAGCATGTTTCTGGGTTATCCGTTCACTGTGCTAACTGTGATTTGTGCATCAAGTTTGTCACTAATGTTTGTGTGTAATGAATGGAGTGACAGTAATAAAATGTGATGCATGAGTATGTATGTATCAGAAAACAGAAAGCAGTTTAATCACAATTGTAATCAAGCACAGTAGTTAAGCACTAATTAAATACTAATTTATTGTACGGATACCTGGATTTGTGAGGGTTGTCACACCAAGTACAAGCAACGAATGGAAGCCTACAACAACAAGAAAATGAAGAACGAACGTTTCAAGCCAGAAGACCTGGTCCTAAGAAACAATAAAGCTAGCAAAAAGGAAAATCAAGGAAAGCTTGGCCCAAAATGGGAAGGCCCATACACCATCCTTGAAGCACATAAGGGTGGATCTTACAAGCTAGCAGACTCAGAAGGTAAAAGGCTTCCAAGGCATTGGAATGGAAAGACCTTGAAAAGGTTCCATGTCTAAACAGGAAAAATTGGTTTATATTTCACAAGTTGTACTTCGAGAATGACACTACGAAAACCTTTTGTAAGAACAAGTATCTGTTGAATGAATGAAGTAGTTTTATCAAACTTGTCTTTCTATCCTAAGATCAGGTTGATGACCTAGCAAAAAACTCCATGGCAGGGGCCATGTAAGGGGATGAGCTCCCAGGCCACATCGCTCAATAGGTTCAAGGGTTGAATGAACCTATATAAGGGGTGAGTTCCTAAATCAATACAACTCCATGAGACTTATTAATTAAAAATAAAATTATCTCATAGACGGGTTTGAACAGCCTACACCAAATGTTCCTTAAGCCTTAGAAAAGTAATCAACAAACGGGCTTACGAAATCAAACAAAAATAAGAAAACAAATAGGATAGGTGCTGTGCCTTCTTGTTAAAAATACCAAGGCTAAGTGACTGCAGCACTGAACCCTTTAGGGTATAAAAACATAAAGGCAACACAAACTCGACAAAGACAAAGTTACGAGAAGACAAAAATGATGCAACATTATAAAGAAACAAACCAAGTCAAGCCAAAATACTAAGAATGTGACAACCCTAACTCTCAAGGTCAGTATCTCTTCGTCACGCGATCTTGTCTCTCGTTAATTTTCTTTCGTATCTTCCCTGCAGCAATATATTGATAAACGCTTGTAATAGTAACATAACAACTAAACGTATTATGTGTTTGAGTATATGTGTAGTCTGGGCCTGACTCACGTGTTGTGCATACCATTGGGCTACATATTGACATATCGGAATCACTTAATGTAAGCTAATGCTTCTTGAAGCCAGCTGATTCGTCCCAAAGAAACTCTTGTGATCGGCCCATTGGTTTCAATTAGATTGGTTTCAGTGTGATCGGCCCAAGTATAAGTTGATTTGGATTAACAACCTCAAATCGTGAAGCATAGCCCAAATCCAAGTAAATGAAAATCTTGTAACTTTAGGATACCATTATAACCGGCCCACTAAGCCCTTTGTGGCATTAGAATAATTCACGTAACTATAAATCCTATATGCATATTAACCCTAATAAAACCTGCCATTCCCTTGATACGTTCGGCCAGAGAGACCCCCCACTGTTCGAAACAATACTTGGAACAATCTAGTTCTGGTTAGTAATCTCATTTAATTGATTATCATATTCTTTTATTGTGTGAAGTTTCTATGAGTATTCATTGATAAGTATGTTACTCATAAAAGAATCGACCGATATATATGTTGTGTGATAACTGTTAGTTTGATTTGAAATTGCCATGTTGTTCGGATATATATGTGACCATCATACTGTGATTATATATGTATATATATGCTTCCTTGATGGATCAAAACATGGTGGAACAATGAATTAAAATCGATGAATAAGTTAGTATCTTGACTTTACGGTGAACAATACATAGCATGCAAACTTTCGTATATATATATATATATATAATTGTATGTGGTAATGATTATGATATGTGCTGTACCTATATAATTTCCATTGTGATAAATACCCTACAACATTACATGTGAAGCATCTTGATAGTGCAACCAATTTAGATAAGGATCCTTGAATCATGTTGTCAGCCATGCTATGCATAGTTGCATGTGAATTGTCAGAAACCTAGGTTATATATATTTGTTAATTGGTGGGTCCCTTAGTCATGTGTTTTAATGGATATCTTATATTATTATGCATGTTATGTCATAATAAACTACATGATCGATCAGTAAGTGGAATATGAATATTGTTATGATATGGTTTAGAGATTAAGTGCTACATGAGTTATTTGATAAATGAAATAATAGGTTGAGTATTATATCTAGTTAATCGGATATCTAGTAACCGGATGTAATCTTAAGATTGTAATCGGTGGTATGTTATGTGATTATAGGGTTGTCCGATTTGTGTGAAGTGTCGGGTAACGATAACCGGTTAGGGTGTCCGGCTAGGGTAACTCTCGGGTGAATTTCCAATCGGAAAAGTGTAAACGTGTTAGTACGATAACGGTGGAATGTCGATAATGAAATATAGGTTAATGTTGTGGGGATTGGTCCGGTTGGGAGTATCACTATCCGAACATATCTGATCCGAATAATGTTTTGGTAGCCGGATGAAGGGTATATCCGGATGGGGAACATATCTTAACCGGATGGACTTGGGCCATCCGGATCGGTTCAAATAATTAAATGATCAATCCGGTTAGGGTTTAAGTAACCGGGTTGGGACTTGTAACTTGATTTGGGCTGCTAGATACTATGTACTATTGGATCAACTATTTGAACAATCATCATTCTTTGCTTGAACTGTTGCTTAACTGTTATACGTGCCCTATGTGATAACAACTGATGTGAACGATATGTAAACAAACCGCAAAACTGATTATTACCAAACACTCTTCTAGGTTGTGAGTATCGAACTTATTTAACGAGTAACTTGTCTAACCGAGCAAACCTAAGGTGAGTTCACTGCACTTTTCTAAGCATGCGTCCCGGTGGTTTGGGACATCTGGTAAACGTTTCTAAAGGGAATACTGGGTAAACTGTTTATTTGGGATGTTGGTTATTAAACACAGTATAAATCATGTAAGACCCCATACATCTACCGTGTTGCTGAAGAAGCAACGAGGTATTTAGTTGATAGCGCTATTAGGTTTGGCACCCTCACACCGGGCCGAAAGGACGGGCGTGAACTAATTACCTGGACTTCATGACCAATGCCTAGTTAGAGGCATTGGGGTTGGGCATTCACATCGTGTACATATAAGACCCCTTACATCTATTCAAGGTTGTTTGATACCTTGACATCATGACCAATGCCTAAATGGAGGCATTGGGGTTGGGCATTCACATCTAGTCGCCACATACGGTAATCGAGTAATAACAACATCGAAACATCAAACATCATAACAACAAACAACATATCGTCTTGTAAACTGTTTTACTCACATGATTAGTAACACAACTTGGTAACAAATACAAACCTTGAACTCACCAGCGTAGTCTGACACACTTGTTTACATGCTTGTAGGTAATCATTGAAGGGATTTGGGAACTTGCCGTCTGATGCTGCTGGAGTGGTTGTGGTCATGATAAACAATTACATTGACTTGGTTTTGATACATTTATACACTTATACATTTATGCTTCCGCTCAATACTTTGGTTTGGTTTAATTTACAAACAATGCATTTCTTTCAATTGAGTATTCCAGTACTTTATTACTTGTGTTTGATATGATTGGTGGCTCTTTGTTGAATCGTTGCACCTCCATTAGGGACATGCCCTAGGTGGTAATTTGGGGGTGTGACAGTTTGGTATCAGAGCCACTGGTTATAGAGAACTTGGTTTGAAAAACGTTTTTATAAAACCAGACTATAACCGAATAGTTTTGACAACAAAGAATACGACCATGACACTCAGCTCCAGACTGCAAGGTTCGTCTCTCGCATACTCATTGTACTGGGTAACTAGTGAACACTTACTTATGATATTGCATGTGATTACACGTTTAACACAACAGTATGAACTTACGTATTACTTGCACGTGTTATGTGACTGATAGGGTGGTATTTCCCTAAACCTTCGTGACTCACGTTTTGTGATGCTTTTTGGTTGCTACTCGAGTTTGAGGAACCATTTGACATGAGTTAGGAGGAGCTGAGATGAGCATGCAAATCACAATATTATTGTGGGTGCACACATAATAATAATGCGAGGTGCATGCGAGTCCCAGTGAGGCTTAACGAATGTGAGAGGGGTTCCGCTCTGTTATTTGATCAGTGTGAAACGTAACAAATTTATAGGAATCATAACAGTGATTGTCACCTACCCGAATGTGAGCTTTTCACCTCTTTCTGAATCCTTTCGAATCTCGATGCTATCAGGTATTACCTGAACACCTATCTGAACGCCTAGCGAATTGTGTAGAATGTTAGATGCTTGTACGAACATCCCTGAGTTGGATGTCGCAGCGTTGAATGTTTGGTCAATACCCTTCTCACTTCTCTTTGTTGGTTGGAACTCAACGTATTGACGCCTTTCTGAAGTGCGATCGCTTCTGCAACACTTCCACAACATACTGTGTATTACTCAAACAACTTGCAGCGACTCAAGGGAGTCCACTCCTACGGAATAATCGGGACATAAACGATGACAACTGACCATGGTGTGGAATGTGTAACTGCCAACACAAGGAGTAGCGCCTTAGGACGTGGCACGGACATGTGACAAGATGGACCCTTTCTCCGTTTCAAGCAACGGCATGAGAGGCAACAGTCACGACGACATCAACGTACTCATAATCGTAGCCTACAGTAGGGAAAACAGGGGTGACCTCGACAAGGATCGACTGTCGTTAAGTCAGAATGTCAACAACCAAGGGAATAATAACAGTATTGGGAAATCCACGTGATCGTAACAGCTTGTGGAATGGCATTCAGGATTGGCGTGGGCGACGCCAGGATTGCAATAACATGGTGGCATACCCGTTCTTGGTAACGAATCACTTCGTCTCTGTTCTCTTTAACCCTGATGCTTCTTGAAACCCAACCTGTTGTGGAATCGGCTGATGGCAAGACAATGGAAACCCTATATGATAGTTGGGATGCAAACTCGACCTTGTGGGACCAGTGTTCGACATCGACCTTTCTTCTGTTGATCTTGATAGATGTACCCTGAGAAGAGACGATTCTACGTATCCCTCTTCTCCGTGTAGGATTGTTATCTGTTATAATGCGTCAGAGTGGCGCAACGGTTAGCGTTATTTCAACCATGAAAACCAGGAGTGTTTACGGAGGGATTACCCCGCTATGTTGGCAACTGTTATAGACGCAAGGTTAGGATGAAGAGGATCGAGGATCCGCCAGCTGTTCATGTTTAACCTCCATGTGCTACCCGAGGAACTTCCAAGATCATTTCTACAACTGTTAAGTAAGAACTCAGTTTGACCGCGCGCCAGAGGCAGTTCTAACTACTTGTACTCTTTACCGTCTTGCACTAGGAAGATTGCAGGAGCTGTTTAATCAACTAACAGGAAGGGTCGGACAGGAATTCTCGCTTTAAGGAGCCCTTGCTATACCCATGACGAGAAGCCTTTTTCGTATGTGTGCTGATTATCGAGAACACAACAAGGTGACAGTCAAGAACCGTTCGCTAGTGAACGAACTATCATCAGATGGAACTCCAAGAGGAGAATGCTCTTAGTACAGCATGTCGAACGCAATGTCACCATTTCAACTTTGTACACCATGATCATTGAGTTGATCAACACACCATCAGCTTTAGGGATCACATGAATTGACCGTATTTGCTGACGACGTTCTGAATCATGACCAGGAGAAAGGAACACCATGGACAACATCTGTATCATATTTAGAACTCCAGATGGAGGAGCCACTCCGCTCAAAGTCTTGTTAAATGTAATTTCTGGGTTCGAGATGTACCTTTTGGATATATAACCAGCAAAGTGGGAATGCACGTGGATCTCGCTGAGATCCGTCCTGGTTGGAAACTGATCAACACCAACGAGTCCTTCGTGGATACAGCAATTTCTTGGTCTCACTTAATGCTATCACCAACAAATCGCAGGATTTCCGAAGGTCGCGCAACTTAAATCTCTCCAGCACAACTGGGTGCTGTGTTCGTGAAAGACATAACAGGAGGACGTCCTTTCAGCTTTTGAATCCCGACTCTGCATTGCTCTGAGCATCGTTTTACCCGGGGATGCGGGTGATTCAGTGTTTTTATCCTTATGGTCCGAATCAGAGTCCCAGATACACATCGACGCAACACAAGAGAGTGATGACATACGTGACGGAGTTACAAAGAGGAACTGCGCGACACACACGACTGGCAGTGAAGACCGTGGTTATGGGATTTTGGATGGAGGCATCACTTGGACGGTACCAGATGCGTTATTTAGACCGATCACAAGGGCCTCCCATGTATCGTTGTTCGAAAGAGCTAAAGCATACAATGACATCGTTGGATGGAACTCCTGGATGAATACGATTGCGAAACCTGAACGTACACGAGCTCTGCAGCTCGCTATCGACTCTAACTTACCGTACCAGACTCGCTCTGTTCAAACTGGATAACTAAAGGAAGAGGAATCTTCAAGTTGAACCCATGCGGGGCATGGAGAAGCAACCTTTGACCCGTCGGACGATACTCGTTACTTCATGAAACAAATGCGGGTCTCATTACACGGCCACTGTAGGGAACTCGCGTTGAGCAAGCACACCAGTTTTGACATTCTAGCCGTCGGGGTTTTGATGAAAGGCATTAGGATTTATAAACCTTGTACTAGTAATCGGACATGAAGGCTCATCTAGTTAAGTATATGAATGATGGATCGACTTGTGGAAAGTCAAGGTGTAGCGTCAGCAACCAGCAACACCCACATGGAAATGGAAACAACATCACTTAGATGCTCATTGATTGTCTTGCGCAACCAGCACACTCTCCAGCCATCAAAGATACGGATAAGTTTCTACACTTGCAGTCATCTATCTAAAGGAAGCGGTTGCTAGGCACGGGGCGCCAACCTTCATTACCTCTAATTGCAACCCATGATTTGCATCAGATTTGTGGCAAGCGGTGCACAAATCCTTTGTCTCACGCCTCGATATGAGCACGGCTTATCATCCACAGATAGATGGTCAGAGTGAGCGCACTATTCAGACACTAGAAGACATGCTGCGAGCATGTGTTATTGATTTTGGGAAAGGATGGGAGAAGCATTTGCCGTTGGTAGAGTTTTCCTACAATAACAGTTACCACACCAGTATCAAAGCGGCACCATTTGAGGCACTGTACGGGAGAAAGTGTCGTTCACCTCTCTGCTGGGCTGAGGTGGGTGATAGTCAGATCACAGGTCCTGAGATGGTACTCGAAACTTCAGATATGATTGTGAAAATTAGGGAACGTATGGCAGCTGCTCGTGATCGCCAGAAAGCCTATGCTGACGAGCGTGCCAAAGAAGTAGTGTTTGAAGTGAATGACCGCGTCATGCTGAAAGTCTCACCGTGGAAAGGGGTTGTACGCTTCGGGAAGCGTGGCAAGCTGAATCCACGTTATGTTGGGCCGTTTAAAGTCCTTGAGCGTATCGGTAAAGTGGCTTATAGGTTGGAGTTACCTACTGAGCTGGGTAATGTTCACGACGTATTTCATGTATCACAGTTAAAGAAGTGTTATGCTGACGATCCATTAGCGGTACCTTTTCAAGAGTTAAAAATCGACGACAAGTTACAGTTTGTAGAAGAACCCATCGAGATCATGGACCGTGAGGTCAAGGTGCGTAAACACAGTCGCATTCCAATCGTTAGAGTCCGTTGGAACTCAAGACGCGGACCGGAGTTTACATGGGAACGCGAGGATCAGATGAAGCTTAAGTATCCTCACCTTTTCCCTAAAGACAAACCAGAATCTTGCAAAGCTGGTGAATCTCGGGACGAGATTCCTTTTCAAGTTGGGGATGATGTCACACTTGAGCAAAATCTGCAACAATCTTGACTTCTCACTTCATTTCCTCTGTATTTATTTGTCAAATTTCGGGACGAAATTTCATTCAAGTTGGGGATGATGTGACAACCCTAACTCTCAAGGTCAGTATCTCTTCGTCACGCGATCTTGTCTCTCGTTAATTTTCTTTCGTATCTTCCCTGCAGCAATATATTGATAAACGCTTGTAATAGTAACATAACAACTAAACGTATTATGTGTTTGAGTATATGTGTAGTCTGGGCCTGACTCACGTGTTGTGCATACCATTGGGCTACATATTGACATATCGGAATCACTTAATGTAAGCTAATGCTTCTTGAAGCCAGCTGATTCGTCCCAAAGAAACTCTTGTGATCGGCCCATTGGTTTCAATTAGATTGGTTTCAGT
The DNA here is from genome assembly GCA_030545235.1 of Helianthus tuberosus. Lineage (NCBI taxonomy): Eukaryota > Viridiplantae > Streptophyta > Magnoliopsida > Asterales > Asteraceae > Helianthus > Helianthus tuberosus. The sequence continues at coordinate 8,313,741 of CM060393.1, forward strand.
GTGATCGGCCCAAGTATAAGTTGATTTGGATTAACAACCTCAAATCGTGAAGCATAGCCCAAATCCAAGTAAATGAAAATCTTGTAACTTTAGGATACCATTATAACCGGCCCACTAAGCCCTTTGTGGCATTAGAATAATTCACGTAACTATAAATCCTATATGCATATTAACCCTAATAAAACCTGCCATTCCCTTGATACGTTCGGCCAGAGAGACCCCCCACTGTTCGAAACAATACTTGGAACAATCTAGTTCTGGTTAGTAATCTCATTTAATTGATTATCATATTCTTTTATTGTGTGAAGTTTCTATGAGTATTCATTGATAAGTATGTTACTCATAAAAGAATCGACCGATATATATGTTGTGTGATAACTGTTAGTTTGATTTGAAATTGCCATGTTGTTCGGATATATATGTGACCATCATACTGTGATTATATATGTATATATATGCTTCCTTGATGGATCAAAACATGGTGGAACAATGAATTAAAATCGATGAATAAGTTAGTATCTTGACTTTACGGTGAACAATACATAGCATGCAAACTTTCGTATATATATATATATATATAATTGTATGTGGTAATGATTATGATATGTGCTGTACCTATATAATTTCCATTGTGATAAATACCCTACAACATTACATGTGAAGCATCTTGATAGTGCAACCAATTTAGATAAGGATCCTTGAATCATGTTGTCAGCCATGCTATGCATAGTTGCATGTGAATTGTCAGAAACCTAGGTTATATATATTTGTTAATTGGTGGGTCCCTTAGTCATGTGTTTTAATGGATATCTTATATTATTATGCATGTTATGTCATAATAAACTACATGATCGATCAGTAAGTGGAATATGAATATTGTTATGATATGGTTTAGAGATTAAGTGCTACATGAGTTATTTGATAAATGAAATAATAGGTTGAGTATTATATCTAGTTAATCGGATATCTAGTAACCGGATGTAATCTTAAGATTGTAATCGGTGGTATGTTATGTGATTATAGGGTTGTCCGATTTGTGTGAAGTGTCGGGTAACGATAACCGGTTAGGGTGTCCGGCTAGGGTAACTCTCGGGTGAATTTCCAATCGGAAAAGTGTAAACGTGTTAGTACGATAACGGTGGAATGTCGATAATGAAATATAGGTTAATGTTGTGGGGATTGGTCCGGTTGGGAGTATCACTATCCGAACATATCTGATCCGAATAATGTTTTGGTAGCCGGATGAAGGGTATATCCGGATGGGGAACATATCTTAACCGGATGGACTTGGGCCATCCGGATCGGTTCAAATAATTAAATGATCAATCCGGTTAGGGTTTAAGTAACCGGGTTGGGACTTGTAACTTGATTTGGGCTGCTAGATACTATGTACTATTGGATCAACTATTTGAACAATCATCATTCTTTGCTTGAACTGTTGCTTAACTGTTATACGTGCCCTATGTGATAACAACTGATGTGAACGATATGTAAACAAACCGCAAAACTGATTATTACCAAACACTCTTCTAGGTTGTGAGTATCGAACTTATTTAACGAGTAACTTGTCTAACCGAGCAAACCTAAGGTGAGTTCACTGTACTTTTCTAAGCATGCGTCCCGGTGGTTTGGGACATCTGGTAAACGTTTCTAAAGGGAATACTGGGTAAACTGTTTATTTGGGATGTTGGTTATTAAACACAGTATAAATCATGTAAGACCCCATACATCTACCGTGTTGCTGAAGAAGCAACGAGGTATTTAGTTGATAGCGCTATTAGGTTTGGCACCCTCACACCGGGCCGAAAGGACGGGCGTGAACTAATTACCTGGACTTCATGACCAATGCCTAGTTAGAGGCATTGGGGTTGGGCATTCACATCGTGTACATATAAGACCCCTTACATCTATTCAAGGTTGTTTGATACCTTGACATCATGACCAATGCCTAAATGGAGGCATTGGGGTTGGGCATTCACATCTAGTCGCCACATACGGTAATCGAGTAATAACAACATCGAAACATCAAACATCATAACAACAAACAACATATCGTCTTGTAAACTATTTTACTCACATGATTGGTAACACAACTTGGTAACAAATACAAACCTTGAACTCACCAGCGTAGTCTGACACACTTGTTTACATGCTTGTAGGTAATCATTGAAGGGATTTGGGAACTTGCCGTCTGATGCTGCTGGAGTGGTTGTGGTCATGATAAACAATTACATTGACTTGGTTTTGATACATTTATACACTTATACATTTATGCTTCCGCTCAATACTTTGGTTTGGTTTAATTTACAAACAATGCATTTCTTTCAATTGAGTATTCCAGTACTTTATTACTTGTGTTTGATATGATTGGTGGCTCTTTGTTGAATCGTTGCACCTCCATTAGGGACATGCCCTAGGTGGTAATTTGGGGGTGTGACAAAGAAGCCTTCAAGGCTTCAAGCCTTCGAAGTAACAACTTGAAACCTCAATGGCTTCAACATACCTACTATGGCCAAAAAGCTTAAGGGGTTGAAGCCAACCAAGTTGCCCTAACGAAATAGACATAAGTATAAAAACACAACACAAAGAGAATAGTTAGACATAATATCATATCAAAGAAAGCCCTGAAAGACTTTCAAGCACAAGTCAAAACAAGTCCTAGTGACTTGCAAGTTAAGATATTGTTCAAACGACCACGCAGGCCTAAAACACAACCAACAGGAACCTTAAGGGTTCCTGGAAACCTAACATTGTTCAAAGTTAACATTACAAACCACAAATTGTTTTAAAAGTGCTAAGAAAGCTACGAATTTCATGCATCAGTAGAAGGCTTAGAGGCCCCAGAGTTGTTACCTTTGGCCTTCTTAGTCTTCTTAACCTTCTTAGCCTTTGGTCCCTGATCATCAACAGCTGAACCCTCCAAGCTGGCATCCTTAGGAGCATCAGGTTCTCCAGGAAAGGTATCTTCACTGTCTCCCGAGTAGGAATGTTTCCTTGAAAGGGAACTCAGTATTTCAACACATACCTTTTCATTCAAACCATCCGGCTTCAGTTCCTGCAAGACGGAGAGAGGCTTACCATAACAAAAAGCAACCTGACTCACATACGGGTACGATAACCTCTCCATTTGCTCAACAGAACTCTTGAAGATATCGGAAGCCTTGGGACGGTACAAGGGAGATTTTTCCAAAGGATGGCCAGACTTGTGAAGCTTATAACCCACAATAAGACCTTGATGTTTTCCCAGATTGAGCAGTTTTGTGTAAACCTTGCCAAGAGCGGAGTTAAACTCTTTAGAATGCAGAAGATAGGTAACAACCTGATGAAAACCCTGCTCAATGAGCCATTGGTTATCCCCAGTGGCCTGGGCAACCAAAGTCTTCAAACTATCTTTCTCCTCATCAAAAGCCTTTTGTTGAACAGCCAAGGCCTCCCTATCAGATTTCAGCTTCAATCGGTCAGCTTCAAAACTCTTTTTGAGATCACCCATCTCAATCTCGTGCCTCTTTGTTAACTCGCCCACCTTCTTGGCCCAAGCCAACTCTTTCTCGGAAAAGCTATCAATCTCCTTCTTCATTGCAGCAATTGAAGCTTTCATTTTTTCCTTCTTCTTGGAAGCTTCCTCATATTCCTGCATCCCTTTAGCAAAACGAGTGACACCTTTAGGCAAAAAGGCAGAAAGGTTGCAGGAACTAAGCATCATCCTAGAAATAAGATGATCAGCCTCCATCTCAGATATGGCGCTTCGAACACCGGGAGGAGCAAAATGAGCTAAGGCCTCAGCACAAACATCCGGGTCCTTAAAATTATCACCAACCTTAACCCCCCAGTTAGGCACATAAACATCCTGACCCTCTGAACCTTCGAAGCTCTCAACGCTTTTGACTGACGAACCTTGAATAACAAGGGTGGAACCCTTCTTAACCAATTTCTTCTTCTTGCTTGAAACAATTAACTCCTTCTCCTTACCCTTGCCAGCATCCATAGCTTGATCCGCTGATACTTCAATATCATCACTAACATCGTTAGGCTCCGAACCAAAAGGCTGATCAACACCTTTCAGATGGCGTTGAGAACGACGAGTGGAACCCTTGGAAGCAGTAGCCTTGGTAAAGCCTTTAACATTCGGAACATTCACGTACCTAGAACCCTCAAACCTATAATCAGAACCCTTAACAACCGCATTCTCGCCAGGAGTAGCAGCAACATCATCAAACGCAACGTCAGAGGTATCATCGCTTTTGATAAAATCAAGAGCAGACATAACTGCAACACAAATATAAAAGCACATAAGCAAACAAAGAAAAAGGAACAAAAGAGCAAGAAAAGAATAAATGCATACCCTTCCCATCTCTAATAAGCACCGGATCCCGGTTGGCCTTTTCCCACACTTTACTTATACCCAACAACACCAACAAATGCTCAGGGAAGGGACGAAGCCTCGAAGGGCACTCCCTGAGAGTTTCTAAAAAACGAGTGTTTATTTCAGAACCAGAAGGCTCCGGTTCATTCAGAACGGCATCCGGGTGTCTCCAAACAAGTTTGAAAGGAACAATCTCCTCCGACACCCAGAAAAACCGGTCCTTCCAGACCCCAAGTGTAGAAACCATGGACGAAATTAAACAAGTATCAACTTGAGTGGTCTCAAAGGTGAACCAGTCACCATTCTTAGCAAGCCGGAAGAAGCGACGGAAGGACAACAGAGATGGGTCATACCCGGAGGCCCGACACAAAATTTCAAAATGTAAAACCCTAGCCATGCCAAGGGGGTGAATCTGACCAAAAGACACTAGGTAATATTCCAAAATATTCAAAACAAAGTTTGAAAACGGGTAACGAAGATTGGAGAACTCAAAATGACGGCAATATAAGGCAATCATACCAGAAGGACATTCATTGATAGATTTATCACAAGCCGGTGCAACCGGTTTATACTTCGTCCCTATACCCCATTCCATACAAAACAAATCGACTTCCTCTTGATTCAGTCGAGAAAATGACTTTGCCATATCCTTACGAGCACCCATGATATGAACAATTAAAAAGAAAATAAGCAAAGTGAAACTGACCTGATTTGAAAAAGGGGGAAACTTGAGAGAAAAAAGGAAGCAAGTAATGTTCTTCTAATAAAATATGAGTAAATAAATGAGGTAACGGATAATTATTAAGGGGCAGAATTAAAATCCGCCGCCTGACAAACTGCCACAAGTCTTGTCAACCGTCTTGTCAAAATCCGAAATTCAAAAATCCCAACCGTTTCCAACCTTCAAACCCTTGAACCTTTGAAGCCTTTGGGCAGTAAAACACTCGTGTAAAAGTCAGAAGTCTTTGAGCTCACTTCCCAAAAACCTCTGACTTGGGGGGCTGACAACGGGGGTAGCCCAAGACTAAATATAAATGACTTAATTACGAAAATGCTCATAAGGCAAAATGGCTCAAAGGTTAAAAACCTGGGGAAATGGAACAAAGTAACACGAAACAGTAAGTAGTCATGTCTCTGGATTACTTCACCAACTCGCCAGCCGCAAAAGCAATGCAGGTCCGCAGAGCACACTCTATTATCCAGGGGTCAAAAGGCTTCAAGTCTTCAACCCCCGAAAGGGTAAGCCCCTCACTGCAAGCAAGGTCACTAATCAAATGCATTCCTCTTTGGGAGGTGTCTTCTCCTATATATTTGACACTTCATTTACTGAGGAGAGGACATTCCTGGCCACCTGTGATTACCGAAATCTCTGGTCATTCATTCCGAGTACTTGCTCATGCGAGTTACTCCCTTTCACATCCAACACACACATTCTGTTTGCTCCTTCATCCGAATCTGAACACATTTCAGAGGAGGATCCTTAGCAAACAATAAAAATAAACTAGTGAACCTCCTTCCACGTCTTGCAAACGTGGGGGGACCCCATGACCTGCGTTAGGCTAGGTTGAACCCTTCAACCCTTTTACCTAACCGGCCCAGCTACTGTCCTTGGTCTGTTATTTGTTGCATCAACATAGTAGATTAGTAGTTCAAAGATAGGAAGCTCTTGTATTTAAATGCATATAATGAAAGGTTGTTGATGTTACATAAAAGTTTAAAGTAGAAGACAAAAGAAAGGCCATGAAATTGATACACTTCTTACTTTATACACTTGTAGAATTATCTTGCGGGTTATCCCTCAGGTACCCCTTGTGGGTAATTGGGTATCTCAGATACTACGGTGACACAACCGCTACCCACAGGTGGCGGAACTAGTGTCTTAGGAGCCGTAACACGGGCTATGGCTCAACCCAGTATTCGTAGTGATTTTTTTTCCCAGTTATATACAAAGAATACCTCTAAAAAAATATGAGTCCCTAACCAAAAAATCGGATACTAGATATTACTAAAATCCTAATTTTTTATAAGCCCAAACATTTTACAACCCAAAACTTGTAAAAAATTAAGCCCGAATGATTAGATAAGCCCAAATTAATAATAATAGAATTTAAAGGAGGCCCAACTGGTAAATGGCAAATATTTCCGTAACCAAAAGAACAAAATACACCTTTTGATTATCGACAGCAATTTGGAAACCAAATGTCAAACAAAAGAAAAACTTCTGAAATCGATATCGTCCCTGTTGCTTGAACTCTGAAGTGCTTCTTGTTGTTTGCTGAGTGCTAAAAGCCTGAAATCGTCCTTGCTGGCCAGATGATCGTTGGAATCGTTTCTGTTGTTCGCTGATTCAGAATTCACGTCCCTTTTGATCGCTGGAATCGTCCTTGCGCCGCCTGAAGTCGTCCTTACTGATCGTTAACCGGAGTTGACATTTGATTTGTGAGTTTTCTGGTCCTTTGATTGCACTGTAATTTTTTTTGGGATACCCTTAAATTAATGGGCTAGCTCCGCCACTGACGACCCACTCGGGTAAGTTTGGCGGGTTGTGCCGTCGGGTACTAATCACCGAAGAAAGCAGTTGCCATGTTGACCATTCACAGCGTTATAGCCGTTGGAAATAAAAAAAGTTTACTTAAATTTTAACCATTTATATATACCATACTCTTTACCATTTCACTTCACCAAAATTTAAACATTTCTACAAAAATTCTACATACACACAAACAATATTGCTTCATGGAATCCAAAAGATCAAAGGTTGGTGCAAGCAAGAAAAGCTCTAAGTTGCAACAAAGACTCTACATTGCCGAATTGAAAGGGAAGGAGACAAGCCAAGTCGTCAAGTAAAGGTAGTTAAGTTGATGATGGCGCAACATACACAACAAAGAATGAAGATTTTGTAAATGAGACGGTGCAAATGTAAAGGAAACAAGGAGAAGAAGCTATACGATTGTTAGCGAAGCAACGAGAGGCTATCAAGGAAAACCGTTATGAGCGGGACTTGAAGATGTTTACGGATTTGCACAAACATGTGACCGATCCAATGTTAAAAGTAATTCTAGATCGAAAACTTACAACAGAAAAAAAATACAATTGGACTCGTGATGTTTATATTTGTTATTTTTTATTTAAGTTTTGGTACATGTTTTGTTTATTTATCTTTTTCATATTTTAATGTTTTCCTTAGTTTGAATTATGTGATCTTTTTAAATAGTTAAAACTAGTATTTAGCCCCACCGCGTTGCGGTGGGGGTGTAAAACTTTTTCAAATAATACCAATGTCACACCATCACCAACAACCAACACGTATTAATGTTAAGAAATTAGATCGTAACGTAAAACACAGAAAATAATAACTAAGTTGACTTAGTACCCCGCTCGTTGCGACCAACTTGTTATGTTAAACGGGAAAAAACAACGTAAAAACGTTGAACCATACACATAAGTTGCGTCGTATTAACTCGCAAATGAGAACGAAGTGTTAAATGAAACATAATAGCATTGAACCGCACACGCAGGTTGCATCGTGTTAACTAGCAAAATTTAGAAAGAAACGTTAAACAAAAAAAATTACGAAATACGATAAGTATAGGGACCAAAGTTGAAAGCAAAAAAATGTGAGATTAAATTGAAAAAGTTGAAAACTTTTAGGTTAAAAATGAAAAATCAAATAAGTTTTGGACTAAAAGTTGAATATTAACTTTTTTTTTTTGAAAATACCCCTAAGCCTCATGTACAACACCCCAATACATATACATGTTAGAAATTTATAGTATGTAAATATCGTATATGATGTAGATAGTGATGCGAATAGATTACCCTATAATTAGAGGTGCACCAACCGGGTTTTTTAAATATCCGGGTTCGGGTATATACCCAGGTACGGATATGATCGGGTTTTGACTTTTCGGGTATTGACTATATCCAGGTCGGGTTCGTTCGGGTCCGGGTATTGGTCAGAAAATCTATACCCTGTGTACCAGGGTTCGGGTTTTCAATACCCGGGTATTAGAATACCCTATTTCCGGGTCCGGACAGGGTTCGGGTATTAATCTAGTAGGTTCGGGTATGGTTCGGGAATTGGTCGGGTATGGTTTGGGATCGGGTATAGATCGGGTTTTTCGATTCATTTTGTTTTGCATAAAAATAAAAATATAATGGAAACCTTTATTTAGACATATTGTATGCCTTGAAATCAACCCAAAAAGCCTCACACAAGCTCTAAACATTCAAAAAAGTTGTTGTACACAAACGGTCCGGGTATTACGAAAACCCGGATACGGGTACATTGAAAACCCGGGTAAAAACCGGGTATGAAAAACCCGAGTTCGGGTATTAAACATAATATGCATACTCGGTCCCTACCCTACAGGTAGGTTCAGGTTTAAAAAACCTAGTTTTTCTAATACCCGGGTTCAAGTTTTTTTTTTTTTTTTTTTTTTCGGGATTCGAGTCCAAGTTTGAGTTTTTTGTGCACCTTTACCTACAATTACACAAAGAGACTGATACAATTACACATGGTCCACAATTGTTTGATCCAACGCCAAGCATAATCATAGGACATGCGGGCCAACCTTATCCGGCCCATCAAACTATTAAAGTATCAATGACCATAAGTGGATAATGATTGAACCATACTTGTAATAACATTACATTACGGCAAACTTTCATAAACAACTGTTTATCCACATCCTACATTTGCATTTTTTTTGAAGGAGAGAAAACCAAGGAAACATTTACGGTTGAAACTATACCAATCATCCTATTTTAGGAGAGAGATTTTAGAACGATTTTTAAGCTATAAAAAACCCGAACGCCTTTCATGTCTTGTATCATGATTATAGGCAAGGGTGTAGCTTATAAGGGGCTTGGGGGTGCCCTGGCCCACCGTTGTTTCCGGTAGTACTGTTGATTTTTTTATTTTTCTTCTGAAATTTTATAAGTATAGCACCAATTATTTTGCCTAAAAATTCCCAGAACCTACCAATTTTCTTGTAAAAAAATTACATACATAATGTCGTATTGAAGTTATAAAAAAACATGAAGAACAAGGCTATTGTATTCATATTCCTTATTTAAATAGAATAACTACTTAGAATAATGAAACAAATTATATTTGTCGAGAAGTGCAAAATCGTATGAAGACGACGCTCGTTGTGTATCTTGATTAATTAGATTGTTTCTTTGTGAATTCCTATATGAAGGTTTTGTAGATGTGTCTCCGAGTATTCCTTGATCATTTCCTCTAAGAAGAGGAGTTCCTCTAATTCTATGAATTTTTCTAGAATACTCTTTTCTTCGATATCATTCAAAAAAAAGTTTCGGATTGCCTATTATTCCACCAATTACTAACCCACAATTCCAGACTTTTTAAAATAAGAGAGATATCTACCAGGGCAAAAATACAATAGATACAAGATATAAAAAAGGAGTGAATGTTTTCTTTTTTGCCATTTTTTCATCTGGGAAATGTTAATGAACCCATCTCATTCCTCAACTCTATGTAATCTAATATTTCTTATTTCTCTCACGCGTCAATTCTATTACAAGTTATCGAACCTATGAATCTATTCACTATTTTTTATTTGTGATTTCGTGGTTAGGCCTTGAATTAGGTCTTGAATCTAGAGAAAAAAAATACAAAAATAGACGAAAAAATCGAATGAATAAATAATCAAAAAATATTGTTTCCCTATAGTCGAATTTGAAGCACATATCTCCTTTCGATGAATGCCCCGAAAACCACTTTAAATAAAAATTTTTATACTTGTACGTTTTTAAACTCGAAGTGGACTTTTAATAACGTTTGACACCAGTTTTTATACAAATGAAACTTGAGGGTTGTTTGACCCGACCCAAACTGAATCACCAATCCGAACATATAACCCACTGATTATAGGGTCAACCTTCCCACTTGAGAAAACCACCATGCTCTCATACTTCTATATTTGCAATAACTTAAATTAATACTAATATCTAACTACAGGAAAATCCAAATAAGACTGGACTAGACCAGAAGAATCTATGTTAGGTTTGGTTCTCATCGTTTTGGGTCATTCTAGTTCCTTTCAGATGATAGCGGAACCAAGGGAGGGTCAAAAGGGTTCCGAGACCCTCTCTACATAAAAAAAAATGTCAAAATTCGCTATGTAAACAAGTTGGGTTTTAAGAAAAGAAAAAACGGACCCTCTAATAACTAAAAATTATCATTGTTTGGATGAAACGTGAATTTTAATATATACTAGAGGTCAAAATATCAATTTGGAACACTACTAGGAGGAAAACACAATATCCTTTTTAGGGAAACATGAGTTTTTCTTACAATGTAAATAGAATGCATATGCCATCAAGAGATTAATTTCAATCTTTCATCACTGGTTTTAGAGTAAAATGTCAAAAGGGTCCCTGAGTTTAGGTTATTTTTGTCACTTCAGTCTAAAAATAAAACTGTTTGTATCTGGGTCTCTGAGGTTTCATTTTTGTTGTCATGTTCGTCCAATTGGCAAACTGGGTTAGAATTTTCGGTTAACGTCTCCCTTTTTTATCGTTTTCCTCATTTAATTAAAATACATTATGCCATAAAATGACGATTATACCCTTCATTTAAACAAACAAGGAAAACGACAGAAAATGATTAGTTAACAGAAAGTTCTAAACCAGTATACCAATTGGATGAAAATGACCAAAAAAAAAAATGTAACCTCAAGGACCCAAATACAAAAGTTTTCATTTTTAGACTAAAGTGGCTTAAACTTAGGGGACATTTTAGCATTTTACTCTTGGTTTTAAAACCAGACTGATTAAAAACAATAGTAGATGTGGGAATTTTAGGATAATATTTTGGATATCAAAACAAACAAATTATACATGTGATATCATACTTCTGATTTTTGACTCGTCTACTTTCGAATAATACAACAATATATCCACGTATACATGTTAAGTTTGTGTATAGCTTTTGGTAATAAAATTGTGAAAGCAAGATCTTATCACATGCATGAAATCTCAAGTGACTTGGTTCACTAGGTTCCCTCCCACACACCCTCAATCCTCTTTGCTTCTCACCAAAGTTTATGCCCCTCTTTATCTCGTTTATATATAACATCAATTCAAACCACTCAAAAAACACATACAAACAAAACTAATATAGTGTTTTTGCTTTATAATATAAAATGTTGGATTGGGGCCCGGTTTTTGTTTCAGTGGTACTCTTCGTGTTGTTCACACCAGGATTACTGTTTCAGCTCTCAGGACAAAGGCGTTGTGTTGAGTTTGGCAACTTTCAGACGAGTGGAGCAGCCGTCTTGATACATGCATTGCTTTTCTTTGGCTTCATATGTCTCTTCATGTTTGCTGTTAAGATTCATCTCTACGTTAGCTAATTAAAACCGAAAAGATCACAATTATGTCTGATTTTTACGTTTTCAAATTGTTTGTTGAATTTCTAATGTTTTGGCACTTGCTTTTGTTTTGATGAAAATTATAAGAAAATATCAAGTTGTTAGCTTGGATGTCACTTAAAAAACTTTTGTGTTGGGACATATTTGATATGTGTCCACTTACCATGAATGCATAATGATTTGATGGGTTATATTTATTTGACAAAATACTTTAAATGATATTTAGGAATTAATGTTTGTTATCTCGCTTTTTATGTCCCAAATTATACGACATAATACTGCAAATGATATTTGAGGATCATAATAATTTTAATATGGTTGTTTGTGGGAAAGTTATTATTTAATTAAAGAATATATATGGGGAATCATATATGAGGATTTTTTTAAGTGAACAAATTTTATGGATAAATGTGTATTTTGGTTAAATTATACAGATGAAGAAAAAGGTTCAATTGTGAATGCTCTTACAAACACACCCTCACTGCTTTGACCCATTTCACCATGATCACCCGCTCCTTTTTCTGACAACCCCCAAAATTGGTCCTCATTCCCACCGGTGACGATCACCTAATAGGACCCTAAAGGTCCAGTACACGCTGACTTTTGACATGTCCGTCACTCTGCCACAATCTTAACTTCTCAATCACCGCAACATCCACCACCGACGATTTGGAGACCTATGAATTCCTATTCTGATCCCGTCCGTCTTGGAAATTATTATCAAATCCTTTGTTCATACTCGATATCGAGTCCCAATTGAATATATCAAATAAACATAAAATTATGGCTAACTCCTATAATACTATCAGATCAAGAAAACTACTTAAAAACTTGATTCTTACAAATCCCTACCCAATAAGCGGTATATTTATACAATAACTAGGATTGTCCACACAATTATCCTAAAGACATCCAAACCTAACTCGTTTAGGATGCTAGATAATTATCTAATCAATTAACTAGGACATCATAATTACAATTAATTATTAAATCACAAACACATTTAATAATCTACATTTGTCTACATCTTGAAACCCTCCTTGAGCCTTGCACGCCAAATCGGTTTCATTGTTCGGATTCCCAACACGATACATATTGAGATTTTATGTGCCTTTAGTCAGAATCGAAATCAGGTCTCATGTATTTTAATTACATTGATTCTAACATCTGGTTTCCTATAGATATGATTTTATTGATTCTAACAACTGGTTTCATACTATTAAACTAACTATTATATTTCATCATATTTTTTTTACCGGCCGGCAATCATAACTTTAGGTTGATTACCAGGCACTCAGAAATTTAAAAAATTCTTATTTTAAACATTGTGGGTTGGTGACAATATAGCGGGTAGGAAATTAGTGCAATGTGGACTCCACTAAGTGATACTTTAATTCTTAGGGTGAGCGGGGCACCAGCGGTGACCCCATGCGGTGACCCAAGTCCCCGCTAGAGAACACCGCCGCCATCCCTGCGGTGAGGCAAATCGGGGACCAAGCTCGGTGTATGTTCACCGCATGAAGAAGGAGAGAGATGGTGGGGCCACCCTAATTTTCAACCAATCAATTGTTTTTCTTTCTTTTTTTTTTTTTTTGAATAAAAAAACAAGGGGAGTTAAGAGGGGAGTGGCGCCATCAAATTGAGGGTGTTAGGGGAGTTTAAGAGGGGAGTTGACGTGGCATAACCTGATTGACCGTGCGTAAGAGAGGGGACTCCCCTCTTAGGGGAGTGCCCCGAGTACCCTTACAACTTTGATTAACATTATTAAGAATTTCAAAGAAAGATGAAGGAATCCAATGTGAAAATTTCATGAAATTTCCTTTCTATGACTTTTCCTGGAGTGTGAAATTTCTCAGATATATATATATCATATGTATAATGTTATTGAAAGTAGACATTGTGTGGCTACTGTACCAAACGTAAAACTGAACGAACAACATCGATATTTGGTACCGGTATTTATATTTTTGCTTTTAGTTTCAACAAACTGATAGTATCACTATTAATTGTATTGTACCATATTGAGTCGGACCCAATAACATCGGTATTGGCACCGTGTTCGTTTTATGGTTTTCGGTCGATGTAGAGCAGATGTTGATTGCTATACCGAATGCATGTATTGTGTCAGTATGAAATAAACCGAATCGATACCGATTGAGATTCAGCCGCGAAGCGCGGGGGAAATCAACTAGTTATACATATGAATAGAAACTTAAGATGATAGTAAAATATTAATATTTTTATTAATAATAAGCATCAATATTCAATATATATTATTTTTTATTAATTATTAATTATTAGTAATAAGATTTACATCGAATATATATATCAATATTAATATGATTTTTTAATTCTCTAATTATATTTGGTAATAATATTTCTAACTAACTTCGCAATATTATTGTTTTTTTTACTTTTGATAAACTGACTCGGTATCGCTATCATACCGTACCATACCCGAACAACATGGATACTGTACCTTTATTCATTTTAATAATGTCCGGTTTTGATAATTATTCATTCATACAAGTTTGTCTGCGACAATAAATGAATATCGGTACCAGTTTCGTGACGATCTGAACCAATTGATATCCTTCGAACAACATCAGAGCCGGTACCTGTGACGGTGTTCATTTTTATCGGTTCCGGCCGATGTAAAACACGTGTTGATTTCTTATAAAGAATGCATGTATCATACTGGTACTACAACAAATCAAATCAATACCCATCGAATGCCCGCGATAACGTAGTGCCGCAACGCGCAGGCAAATAGCCTAGTTTAGTATAAAAGTTATATTTTTGTAAATATATGTACTCACACATTTAGTATTAAGTAAAAGTGAAATAAATAATAGGCTCATTTAGGCTCATGAGACGGTTCGAGCTCCATAAGTGAAGCTCGTGTTCGTGCTCATATACTAAACAACCTTATTTTTAGATGATATTGAGTAGCTCGTGGGTCTACGACTTTGTTTTAATCATGTGATAAAGCTTTTTGTGATAAAGTTGGTCAACAAAGTTGAAAGAAAAATAAAGGGGGTCCACTAATTTCATCCGCGTGATGTGTAAAAGACACAGAAGTTGATAGCTAGGACAACTTTTGTACCTACCTAAACAATAATAATGTCTATATGTATTTAGACACATACACACTAGGAGACTCCGAACCAGAGAAACAAGACCATTAAAACACTCATCATCAACAATGGCTGCTGAACTTATGGAGACTCTCAAAGAAGCCATCACCGGACTCTCTCCCACTACTTTCTTCACTGTTCTCGCCGCCGGTGTCACCGTCTACTACATCGTTTCCGTTTTATTCAGAAGATCCTCCCATCGCCATCAACAACACAGCCCAATGTCTTCCGAACAAGAAGACGTGCAAAGCAGGTGCAGTATCATCAGTTTTTTAAGTGTTTGATTTACTATTACTCTTATGCTTTTTTGGAAAAAAAAAGTAAAGTTTTAATGGCAGACTCATACTCTTGCTTTTATTATACTGATCTACAGATCAATGGCATCTTCATCCTCCTCCTCTTCTCACTCATTGAAACATGAGGTCTTTCTAAGTTTTAGAGGAGAAGACACCCGCAGGAACTTTGTGGATCATCTCTACATGGCTCTTGTACAACAAGGAATCCAAACATACAAGGATGATCAAACACTTCCTCGGGGTGAGCGAATCGGTCCAGCCCTCTTGAAAGCTATCGAAGAATCACGCATCGCCGTTGTTGTATTCTCTAAAGACTATGCAAATTCATCTTGGTGCTTGGACGAGCTTGAACATATTATGGAGTGCGTGGACAAGAGAGGGCAGATCGTGATACCCATATTTTATTTTGTGGATCCATCGGATGTTAGAAAACAAAAGGGGAAATATGGAAAAGCATTTACAAAACATAAGAGGGAAAATAAGCAAAACGTTGAATCATGGAGAAAAGCTCTGGAAAAGGCAGGTAATTTTCTCTCTTTTTTTATTTAAAACATTTTTATGCTTAAGATATTTGCATTCTATAACGAGTAGATTTAATGAACTAATTACCCTTACACTTAACTGCAAAAAGTAACAAGGTTAGTGTTAGGGGTCAAAACCGTTATAAAATGCAACCTCGGGGTCTGATATGTTAAAAGATTCTTTTTTGGTCTAAAATGGTTAAACTAACTAAACCACAAAGGCCAAAACAGTAATTTACTCTATTTGATAAATGACAATGAGTTGATTTAAGTTTTGTTTTCACCGTTGATAAGTCAAATGGGCAAAATTTGATAACAACAATAAAACAGGTCAAATAAGTTGGGAGTAGCCAGATTTACCAAAAAATAGTTAATTTGATAACAACAATAAAACAGGTCAAATAAGTTGGGAGTAGCCAGATTTACCAAAAAATAGTTACTATCATAATAAGTTAGATTTTAACATTTGTAAGTAGATTTAACGCGTTAATAGTTTATATGACTCAAAGGGAAGTGTTAAAAAGTGTTTAATTTACAGAGCCAAGTTTTTTAAAATGTAAAAAAATGCATATGATTGGGAGCTGTTTTTTTATAAATATAAATATTGAAAGACTAAAGCAAAGCTGGTAGTGGTTATCAGTACTTTCTGAATTAACGAGACCCTCACCTCATTAAGGGAGTGGGAGCATGTTCTAAATTAGGGATGAGCAAATCGTACCGGGAACCGGTACCATTATCGAAGTTACCGAACCGCGTACATTTTTGGTACCGATTCGGTACCGACTTTTGACATTTTCGGTATCGGTATTTACCGGTTCGGTACTGAACATGTACCATGCTTGTCCCTATTCTAAATTCTAATTATTTGTATTTACCCATCGCGCAGTCATGAAGCAAAATGTATCAAAGAAATTGTTGGTACAATTTCTAGTAGCCTGCCTACACTAAGTACAAACGTCAATAAAGACCTCATTGGAATAGAGATCCGCTTACAAGATCTTATATCAAAGTTGGAAATTGGGTCGGGTGGTGTGCGCATGGTTGGAATATGGGGAGTTGGGGGTGGTGGTAAGACTACTCTCGCATCTGCTGCTTATGCGGAAATCTCTCACCAATTTGAAGCTCACTGCCTTCTTGAAAATATTCGTGAAGAATCAAGCAAGCATGGTTTGACAAAGTTGCAAGAAAAATTTCTCTCACTTGTTTTGAAAACAAAAGACGCTGTGGTAGGGAGTGAGATAGAAGGAAGAAGCATGATAGAAAGAGGGTTACGTAATAAAAGTGTTTTAGTTGTTCTTGACGATGTTGATGACCTCAAGCAACTAGAGGCTCTAGCCGGATCACATGCTTGGTTTGGTAAGGGGAGCAGGATAATAATTACAACGAGGGATGAGCATTTGCTAACTCGCCATGTAGACACGATATACGAAGTGAGTTTGTTATCACATGACGAGGCTATGGAGCTCTTCAACAAACATGCATATCGGAAAGATAAACCTATAGAAGATTACGAGATGCTTTCGAAAGATGTAGTTTCTTATGCTAGTGGGCTCCCATTAGCACTTGAAATTCTAGGTTCTTTTCTATATGATAAAAACAAGGATGAGTGGAAGAGTGCATTGGCCAAGTTAAAATGCATCCCAAATGTTAAAGTCACCGAAAGACTCAAAATAAGTTATGATGGACTTGAACCCGACCATCAAAAAATATTCTTAGATATTGCTTGTTTTTGGAGGGGAGAGGAGATGGATGAGGCAATGATGGTGCTTGATGCTTGTAATTTACACCCTCGTATAGGGGTGAAGGTGTTGATTCAAAAGTCTCTCATAAAAGTTTCAGATGGACGATTTTCTAAACAAAAAGTATTTGATATGCATGACTTGGTAGAAGAAATGGCTCACTACATTGTTAGAGGGGCACACCCTAATCATCCTGAAAAGCATAGCAGGATTTGGAAGGAGGAAGATATTGAATACCTCTGTGATATGGGGGCAGATGCAGTGCCAATGGTTAAATTAACTTTGCAATTAAATATTTCATATATATCTGCATCAAATGACACTTGTGTAAAACGTTACTGACACAATTTGGTTACCTTTATTAATTAACACAGGAAACTGAAGCATTAACTTTCCGTTGTTATTATGAAGATCCGAATCTATCTAATGCTGTAGGTGTATCTGATGTTGTTGCAAACATGAAGAAACTTCGGTGGATTCGTTTTGAATTTTATCCGGCATCTTCATTCCCATCAAATTTTCAGCCAAGAGAGCTTGGTTATCTAGAGTTGGAACGGAGCCAACAAAAAGAACTCTGGCATGGGTATAAGGTAGATAAATATTGTTGTTTCACAAATGGTTGCAATAAAACTGTGAAATGAAATATAAAATGAACATACGTATTTGACACATTTATAAGTATAGGTGTAGTTAAATATTTCATTAAGAAAAATACATATCATACTTTCTGTATAAATTAGAGGTCAATTAGCTTACTTTAGATTGAATGCTTTAAAGAAACTTTTGATGATATTGCAAGAAATAAATAAATTAACAAAGTGTCTGAAATGTAATATTCTGAAGGTAGATTTTTGGGCAAAGATTGATGAAAATTATCAACAATATGATATAAAAATGATATGATGTTTTAAGCAGTTGGAATTTACTATGCATGTTAAAGAGGCTGTTATTATAAGATATTAAGATGGTAAAATTTGGGTATACATCAAGAGCACCTGCCCAATGATCAATGGGCAAGAAGTATGCCCAATGTGAAAGGAAATTGTTGTATACTTGCCGATTTATTTGACTTTTGCTACTTGTCTTGAAACAGAGTCTACCAAATTTGAAAGTTCTTGATCTCCGTGAATCAAAGAACCTAATCACGACACCAGATTTTGAAGGCCTTCCATGTCTTGAAAGATTGATTTTAAAGGGTTGTCGGAGGTTAGAAGAGCAGTGGCGGACCCAGAAAAAATTTTCATGGGGTGCGGATAAGGGGTTTAACCAAATTTTCAAGGGTTCAAGGGGTGCGAATAAGGGGTTTAACAAAATTTTCAAGGGGTGCGGGGAGAATTTTACCTTATAAAATACACTAAATTTTTTTTTCAGGGGGTGCGCCCGCCCACCCTGGCCTCTTACTAGGTCCGCCCCTGTAGAAGAGATTCATCCATCAATTGGATATCACAAAAGGCTTGTTTTCGTGGATATGAGCGAATGTGTAGGACTTAAAAGCTTTCCACCCATCATACAGATGCAAATGTTGGAGACTCTTAATCTCAGTTGGTGCATGGAACTTCAACAGTTTCTGTATATCCAGTCGAACATGGTTAGCTTGGTAACCCTTCATTTGCATTTAGTTAGTTAGTTGTTGTTTTGAGTTTGTTACACATCTACAAACAGAGGTGTCTCTGTAGATTAAAGACAAATTAGCTTAGTTTCAGTTTCCTGTATAGTCAACATTACACGAATGCCAAATGCTTTAAAGAAACTTTTGATGATATTGCGCAGAGGTAATAAATTTAATATTACAAGGAAATTCTAAGCGTAGATTTTTGTGCGAGGATCGAGGAGACTTTTAGAGTATATGATGTTTTAAGCAATTGGAATATACTTTGCATGTTACAGAAGAACAGAGGTTGTTATTATAAGATGTTATATCATATGCTAGTTTAAGTTTATGTATAAATTAACAACTCATGTCCTGCCTAATGATCGATCAATGGTCCATAGGCAACAAGTATGCCAATTGCTTTAAGGAAATTGTTGTATATTTAATTATTTATTTGACTTTTCCTACTTTTCTTGAAACAGAGTCTACCAAATTTGAAAATTCTTGATCTTTGTTATTCAGAGAACCTAATCACGACACCAGATTTTGATGGCCTTCCATGTCTTGAAAGACTGATTTTAAAGTATTGTGAGAGTTTAGAAGAGATTCATCCATCAATTGGATATCTCAAAAGGCTTGTTTTCGTGGATATGAGCTACTGTTCAGGACTTAAAAGCTTTCCACCCATCATACAGATGCAAATGTTGGAGACTCTTGATCTCTCTTATTGCAGTAAACTTCAACAGTTTCTGGATATCCAGTCAGTTGGACGACTCCCAGGTCTCAAGTTTCTCAATCTGACAAATTGCTGGAACCTTGTAGAATTGCCAGACCTTCCATCAAGCATAGCTATTCTCAAAGCAAATGGTTGTCTCTCACTTGAAATTGTAAGAGATTTATCAGACTATAAATGGTTGTGGAAAGTCTCACTTCTGGATTGCGATAATTTGATTGGTGGTGAGAGGGTACTACATTCTATGCTTGAGGTATAACTTTTATCTTGTTTTTGAAGTTCAATCATTTTTTAATTTACAATATAATAATAGTGTTCATCATAATTGGAATGAAAACGTGGCAGGGAAATTCAGCTAAAGATCGCTTTATGAGTGTCTTACTTCCCGCGGTTGAACCATCGTCACGTATTTTTACGAGATTAGTAACATTGCAACTTCCAAGCAACTGGTACAGTGACTTTAGTGGACTTTTATTATTCTTACGTGGTGAATTTTATAGTGGGTTGAGTCATGACATAGATATTAAGCAGGAGACGTCCGCATATGATTACTCTAAAGAGTCGGATGAAGATCGGGAACTATGGAACTATGAAATGGTGGGTTATGTACCCTTTAATTCATTGCGGCACATCCCATGGTTGAATCCTACATACACTAAAAATATTTCATTTCAGACTAATTACGGTGGTCTTAATGTGGAACTTGTTCGTAGTAAAAATAAAATAGTTGATTTAAACGAAAACTCAATCGATTACTCAGAGTGTTGGGATGAAGAATATGAAGATAGAAAGACATTTAAGATCATGTATGATTCACAGTCCTCTAATATTCGGATTGCATGGAAACATTAATAGTTGACCTGGGCATTAGTGTTGCTGGTATATCTTCCTAGATTTTGTTTCAAGGGTCATCAACAACTATTAGTAGATCTCAGTTTCAACATTATTGGGCTCACATTTTGTTACCATTTCCAGTTTGGGTTTGCTTTAGCAACATTATTGCAATCTACCAAAAAAGTTGTAATATTTTTTTTTTATTATTCCATAAAACTTCACATCCTATACTACCAGGTTTCATATATCGTTTTTGTTAGTTGTTGCTCCCCTTTTGTGCTGCTATCGTATGTGTAAGCAACAAATGTATGTTATTTGTAGAGGAGGATAAAAGACGGGTCAAAATAAGTTAAGAGTTGGAACGACATTTTTATACGGGCCAAAATTGGGTTGGTTCTCCACAAACACTTTTTTTCTATTTTGATATATATTTTTTTCAATTTTAGTATATTGACTATCATACAAAAACAGTATTGTTACAATAATATTGATAAAAAGGGTTATTAGATTTTATCACACTCAACTATTGGCTATTGGCCGCTGCCACCCTCAAATATCACTTTGACGCACGTCACCCCAACTTAACACTTAGTGTGTTCTGTCACCAAGTCGTTAACTAATCACTAACTTTTGATCCTGTTACTATACTTTTGGGGGTGTCATATAGATCTTATGAATGTTTTGGTATGATGAATTGATGAGTGATGACTCGTCCAATAGAGTCCGTTATGGTGTTTGTTACGGTACGGATGTGTTTTACTTCAACCAAAAACATAAAAACCGAATAATGAGAGAGGTACCAATGTTGGCATGTGTTTGGTTCGTGTTGATGTAGTAGCTTACAATACTAAAAAATGTTATATTTGAATACAACTCCAAACAGAATTTTTGTTTAAATGTTGATAAATAGTTTATTTAACATGTCGGCATATTCCTACTTTTTTTTAAACGTAAGTTATTGAACGAAAATAAAACTTAATGAAAAATAAATGTTAAAAACGTATATTTTTTATAATATAATAGGTGAAACTGAAATTAAAAAAAAAACAAATAATATTTATTGAATAGTGCCCCGCACACGCAGTGGCGAAGCTTGAGATTTCCGACCGGGGGGTCGAAAACGTACACACCCAATAATTTCTATAAAACGGGGGTCGAAAACGTATATACCCAAAAATTTCTATACGAAAACTACATACTCTCCACTACTGAGCGAAAAGTTCGGGGTCGGCCGCCCCCTCCCGCCCCCACTATCCTACGCCCTTGCACACACGAACCGACATTGCGAATTAATATTAAGTAAATCAATGATAGATCGATCACTATATAATACTAGTGGGAAACTCGCGCGTTGCGGCGGAGTCAACACTTTGCAATAGAATTTATAAAAAGTTGTCGGTAGAAACCGCTAGATGCTTTCAAGTTTCAAATTATCATCGATTCAACACATACCGTAATAGCCAACACTCCTTTAACCAATTTTAAAGTACATAATGTTCGAACAAAGAACAGAAGCTATCAACGATTGATTTCGTTACATAGGAGCAACTGTTTTTTTGAATAAAGGGATGATCCTGAAGACTCAACCGTCCCCCACTCTTTGCTACATAATATAAAATACAAAATTAGGTTAGTATAAAAGAACAGGAATATGTTTGATAGACCGGTTACCAAACATGATCGACAATTCCTAAACAAACAATTAATGACATGTTTCAGATTCTCTTACGGTTACGGCTTAAGCTCGAGTTCGAACTTAAACTCAAACAAGCCAGCTCAACTCGGCTCGTTTATTTTTTTCGAGCTAAAAAGTCGAGCTCGAGCTCGGCTCGTTTATTTTTTGAGTTGAAAAGTTGAGCTCAAGCTCGGCTCATAAAAACTTCAAGCCTAATCAAGCCGGCTCGTCAACTTTTTCTTAAATTTTTTTTAATATTGATAAAAGAGACAGATTAAAAAAAATATGAACACATTTCTAAAGAATATAATAAATACACACATACATACAAGCCACTGAGTCGAGCCACGGAGCCGACCATGGAGTCGCGCCATCGAGCCGTTCAAAATAAAACAACTCGAAGATTCCAAGCTTAAGGCCACGATGGCATGAAGAAATATCTTTTATTTACTTTCATTAATTTTTTAACAAAATTGTAGTTGAAAAATATACAATTGATTATACAAGTCTAAACCACCCTTTAAAATGACAGACAAAGAGGAACTTGTGAACCAAGATCAATGTAATATATAGGTTCAACGATGGCACCAAGATCAATGTAATATATAGGTTGCAACGATGGCAAGGGCTAATTTTAAACAAGTTTTAAGATCACAAATGAAAAGATAAAAAAACTAAGTTATATTTGACTCGGCGCAGAAAATCAAAGGCTATAAAATGGCCAAGCAAATGGAGCAGATTGATTTTTTAGGCCTATGTATCCTTACTCTTTAATTAATAAAAGAAAAAAAAAATTAACTGGGTGCTATCAAGTTATCAACAATTAAGATATCCAAAGTTTCACACAACTGAAAAATGGGCCTCAAAAGAGTTTCAACTAACCTTTGTCACTAAGATCGTATTAAGAATATAATTGCCTGCATCACATCAGCGGCCGAACGAATAGCATCTTTTGAACTTTGAACATAAGGTAACAAAGGTTATCAATAAACTTTAGAAGCTTTTGAAACCGAAATATGTAACCTTGACTTGTTATTATAAATTCGTATATGTACAAAGTTCTCAAAAAAATGCAAGTTAAAAAAAGTCACTTTGAATCTACGTTGTTTAAAGTGCATGAGGTGCGCGCCTAGGCGCAGTAAGTGGGCTGCGACTGGAGAAGCACACTTTTAGGCGCTGAGGCGCAATTTCCAGCCAAATTCAGGCTAAAAGTTGTCTGAAACGCCTAAAAGATCCTAAAGGAACCATAAACAAGTCCTAAACAGCCCTAAAATATCCTAAAGTAGCCTTAAACAAGCCTAAAATATCTCTAAAACCCCTAAAAAGGTAATTTATATTATTCGCCTTATTTAAAAAAGCTCTCATTTTTAAGTGCTTAGAGTCGTTCCAGGCTCGGCCTATGCGCCTTGAGTGTGCCTAGGCGCTTTGACAACATAGCTTTCAATGAATCAAGCGGATATACCCAGAGGGCACTGCCTACATAACTCTATAATAACTTCTTCCCCATTAACATTTTGCAGAAACAATGATTCAGTTACCAAATAGCCAATACATATTGTTAATTTAGTCGAATTCTGCGGGTATCAATGTAATAACAATCTATGTTAACAAATCTTGATTACAACTGCAGAATCTTTCAATATATAATACTTCATTTACATCTAGACAATAATTTCTCTACATGCTATAACAAACTCATCAACTAACATGAATCAAATCAATAATAATCAAAACACTTACATCCAACTGATTCTGAAGAGATTTGGGCCGCTTCTTGGGCTTTCTGGGCAACCGCCGTTCTCCCATATCCTCAAAATCCTACTCCATCTCCCTCCGTGAAAGCGGAACCGAAAACTTTGCCCTAACCCTAACCCTCTCCTCAATTCCACCACTACCGCAGCCGCTACTATTGACCACATCAAACGCCAGCTTCAATTTCTCCTTCTCCTCCTCTGCAGCAAGCTGCTTTTTGAAATTGAGAATAATTTTCTCCGAATTGGCTTCTGTGTCGGTAGACCTGGCAAACGGGTCGGGCCGGGTCAGGTTGGGTCATGGGTCAAAACGGGTCAGTTATAAAAAGGGTTGTTTTGGTTCGGGTCGGAACGGGTTCGGTTCAGAACGAGTTCGGGTTGAAACGGTTCCGGGTCAGAACGGGTTTCGGGCCGGGTTGGGTCGGTTTGGTAAAAAAATGTTTTTTTTTAAAGAGAGATTGTACATCAAGGGGCAATTTTGTCGGGTTGAAACGGGTCCGGGTCGGTGGTATTTTCCGATTTTGAAATCACGGGAGTTAGACCTGATAAATTAAAGAGATGCAACCAAACAAAACGAAAACTGAAAAAAAAAAAAAAACTGAAAAAATCGTATGAAAAAAGCGACCAAAACGAAACAAAAAACCCGAAACTGAACCGAAACGAAACAAAAAAACTGAAAAAATCAAACGAAGAAAGCAACCAAAATGAAACAAAAAACCCGTATGTGCTAAAATCCGTCCCGGCTCGAAACTCGTCCGTTCGAAAACTCATGTCGGCCTGAAACCCGTCCCGTGCGGAAATCCGTTCCGACCCGAAATCCGATCAGAACCAACTACGTTCCGATCCAAAACCCGTCACGGCCGCCCGAAACTCGATCCGAACCGAACCCGTTTCGATCCGAAACTTGTCCCATTTCTTTAAGACACCAACCCACATTGATCCATTTCTTTGAAGTTGTCGACCTGTTTTGATCCGAAAAGATATGAGATGGTATTTTAATTGACCCATTGAGTGAAAATATCTTACCCAAACCAACCCATATAATCTAAAAAGCAACCCAAAGTGACCCACTTGGAAGGCTTTAGGTCAAGATTGCCCCCTCTACAAAACACAAAATACACTTGCTCCATAAACAAGTGGAACACGAAGAGAGCTGAACTTCAGAGACGCAATAGTACCAGACAAATTTATACTTTATTACTTTTTTGATATAACAATTTGCAAGCTTGGAAAAGCGTCAAAAGTTTACCAAGCGCTCCAAAACCCCTACACTTTTAAAGTAACCTTAATTATGAGTAGATTGGGGAGGGGGGGTAAGTCTTACGTAGGCATGACAAAGGGCTGAACCATTTCCTCCATTATATCCAATGCCAAATATGCCCTACTTATGTTAAAGAAAAAAAAATACAATATTATCTACTTAAACAGTAAGTGAGAACTGGATTCAACATTTTTTTAAAGAGAGGCACATATACACCTGGCTAAAAGTCATTTTAGTTTAGACCATACGTCTTTGTCTTCAAAATTTAACTACAGTCATATAGTTAGAGATCATTCTAATTTACTTAAAACAATAAGTAAACATGATTCACCATTTCATTAAAGAAAGCTAGATGAAGAATGAAATGGAAAAGGACAAGAAGGGGGAGCTGAAATTTACACAGGGAAACGCAAAATATAGCGCCACCAAAGGACTACAATTATGTTAGAGCAAGGAGGGTCACTTACCAGTCGATGTTGATGCCACCACGGCAGTTGACATGATGACACAACCGCTGCCAGCACTAACCAACATAAAAAACCCTCTCTGAGCCAACCCGTTTTGACGCGAACCATTTGACATGATTTTTAAAGCTGCCCATTTTGACCCGTACATAATTTGACACAGGCTGCAAAAACACATATACCCACTTTAGATGTTGTGTCTTGTGAGAGCGAGAGTTAAGTAACAATAAGAACTGCCCAACACGGATGCACCAGTGCAATTCAAGTACCAAAAAGTTCTGCTGCACTGATAGCACCAAAATACTAAAAAATCAAGCGAAAAACGACAAATAACAGATATAGAAAGATGGTATCAGCAAAAAAAAAATCCAACAAAAATTCCCAAGAATGAACACTTTGATTTGCATCCAATGACCCAACATAAAAAAAAACAAATTAAATTGCATAACACTGTACATGAAAAACAAACACATACAGGCATGCCCGCACGCACGAGCTCATATAGATTTAATGTAAGGGAGAATCTGATGATGGGTTAAAGAGAGTAAACCTGGGCGAATCTGTAAAATGGATGCTTTGCAAATCGAGTCTAGATAGAAGAGACAATACATCCATTTCTCTCTGTCACACCGAAAAAAGATTAAGGGAAAATATTGACACAAAAATACGACATGAAACTAACACGAAATTCACGGGTATTTGGTTTAGTCTAAACAGGTTTGGGTCACTAAGAGGTCGAACCTATTAACATGTTTAGCTAACCGTGTCAGCTTCGGGTGGCCAAATCACACTTAACTGGGGCTCCAAATAATAAAAAAAAAAAATTTGAACGAAAGCTTACATCAGATGCATTAATTCCCTCAAGTAAATGTCCTTGGTACTGTAATATTGTAAAGAGAGTTGACAAGGATGTCCATAAGCCAAAATACCTCAGCCTATGTCCATAAGCCAAGATATCTCAGCCTGGAACTCAAACTTCTTAGCACTGATGCGAAGATTTTTTCACTGAACCATGAAAATCAAATAGATTTCTAAGAAGAAGCTTTTCCGGGCTCTTCGATCAGTATTTTCAAGTGGGCAGCAAATACGCCATTAATTCAAGCTAAAATTCAGCATGCAATTGAATGTTGTCCATCATAATCAACAAATCAAATGAGCCCTAATTCAGAAAAATAAGAACCCAAAAGTGTAAATGGATGAAGAAGTACAATAGTCACTTCATATAAGTTTGATTGAAGAGAGTCAGAAACCATTACCTATCCACGCTAATCGTATTTCAAAACCAAATCAGATTGAACATCTTCAATATCAAGAGTTGATTTCAATCATCAAACCTAATTGATCATTGATCATATTTATAACTGTTGCCACCGTTTCAATCATCAATAGGCGTCTTCAATGTACACAGACTGTTGAATAGTTCGTTGTGTAAGAATCAGGGAAAAAGTATGTCGATTGGGCTGCCGTTTTAAAATTAGGGGAGGAAATTACAATTTAGTCCTAAGGAAATGTATCAAGTGTCAGACCAAAAGTTAAGTTTTGAGGGGGCGTAAAGTTATGAGACCCAAAAAAAAATTTCTTATCGTTATGTTTCGGGTCGGATCAGGTTGGCTATTCGATTCAAGTCGGGTCAAATAATAATAGTTTCAAATTAAACAAAGTGTATATTTACCAAACTACCCATCATTTATATACAAAGTTTATAAATATTTAGGATATACAATGTAGGAAAAATAATCGGGGGGTGATCCTATATAATTTTAATTTTTTTGGACGAAAAATCGGAACTTATACACTTCTAACCAAAACATTGGGGTGGGCGGGTGCACCCTCGGGCACCCACTATACTTCGCCAGTGAATGTATTATGTAGTATTATAGATATAGATAGAGAGAATTAATATTAAGTAAATCAATGATAGATCGATCACTATATAATATAGAGAAATAGTTTATATTAACTAAGACAATGCATTAAGAATAGTGTCTAAATTATTCACAAAAGAGACCACACGCCAAGAGTCCAACAAACATTAAATATGGTCCAAAAGGTTTACTTATACCCTTATAGAGACCCTTTATTAAGCTTAAGCCATACATTCCCAAGGCAATAATATGAGTTGTAAATTGAGTGACATGTTACATTGGTTGAGTTATATCCGTAAGAGCTTTTTTTTAACAGCTAAATGTTACATTTCCCGGGTATTGAATCCATAACCTCTTCCTATTTAAACACCTAGAAGGTTTTCCCTCTGCCATTAGGCCAAAGCCTCAATGGCATATCATTTTCATGACTCGAATTTCTTGTGTTGGAACTTGGAACGAAAAAGGCTAACCGCCTCGATTGTTAGAGAACTCAAAGACATTGGAGTTTAAACTAATATTACAACATGCGACCTCGATTAGATCATGTTTCCTCAGACTAAAAGCATAAAACCTTAGTTATGTTTAATATCGAGGGCAATCCCGTATACTAAAGACGAAATATGAACGATCCTTAAATTCCAAACTAGTTTGTATGTCTTTTACTATTTTAGTCTACTTTTTTTTAAATATTACTAGTGATATTTCCACGCGCTTCGCGGCGGAAATTCGATCGGTATATATCTGTTCGGTTCGTTACGCTATCGGCACTCGCTATAGTAATCGAAAGGAAAAAACCTTATACAATCGAAAACAATAAAAACGAATATCGGTACGGATGTTTTTCAGTTGATATCGGTTTAGTTGGCTTACTTCTATACTTATTTTTTTAACATTGCTATATAAACTTTATTGAAAACGGTTATCGTGACACTCTCTTACCAAGTCAAATCAACAAAGACTGAGTTGTTCGGTACCGTTATTTATTTTTATTTTACTAACTTTTCTGATAAACTGACACTGCATCGCTTGCATACCGTACCAAACAACATTTGTACCGATACGCAGGGGCGCAGGATAAGTGGGGCGGGGAGGGGCGCCCCCCCCCCCCCCTCCCCCCGAATTTTTCGCTCAGTAGTGTTATATATGTAGTTTTCGTATAGAAATTTTTGGGTATATACGTTTTTGCCCCCCCTGTTTTCGAGGGCAAGCTTCGCCACTGCCGATACGTGTATTCATTTTATGGTTTCGGTTTCAATTTTTTCATTTATACAACTCTGCCTTTGACGATAAATAAATATCGGTACCAGTACCGTGACAATTTGAACTGATCGATACCGTTCGAACAACATCAGTGTCAATACCGGTGTTTGTTTTTATCGTTTCGGTCGATGTAAAACATGTGTTGACTTCTATACCGAGTGCATGAATCGTCCCGATACTGTAATGAACCAAACCGATACCGAATTGATTGCTAAATAAAATACTATTAATAAACAATAAAAAATAAAAATAAATACCTAAAAGTTATTAGTTTATTATTTATTACTAAAAATCCAAACAATAATAAATAAAATATTACAAAAAAAGCAAATACCTTTAAATATACAATTACTATAATTCACAACTATATATTCATATGTATATAGTGGATTTCCCCGGGCTTCGCGGAGGGTTAATTTTTGGTGGATATCGGTTCGGTTCATTATAAAACTGGTACGATACATGCACTCGATATCACAATCGAAAGAAACAAAAACGAACGTATGGGTGAATACAACTCCGTTTTCGACTAAACTTATACCGGTATGAGTATTAGCAACCGTCGACGATTTTACCGGAACCGATGTTATTCGGTTGGAATCGAACCGGTTCATCACCAAACCGGTAGGAACATCGAAAAAGCATAAAAATGAATACCGATACATATAACTTATTTATAATTGACCAAAAATATATAACTTGATTATATTTAAATTTAAGTAATGGTAAAAATAATTGGTTTAATATATATCCAATATTGAACACTCATTTGAAAATTAAAAAAATAAGAAACCACTACTTATTATTGAATGGTATTATTCATGAGGGATGAGTTAGTATTCATATAAAAAAACATAGGTAGCAGTACCGGTATTCATTTTTATGGTTTTCGGTTTCGAAGTTTTTTCATGTATACAAGTCTGCTAAGTGAATGTATCGTACCGGTAGTGTAACAAATCGAACCGATACCGGTCCAGTGCTTGCGGTAACATACTGTCGAATGTTAAAAAATTAAACATTTTTAAGTAAGAATCAAAGAATTAGAAAACTATTAAAATAAAGTACTTTAAAAATTAGAGTTATTTTAAGTTCAAATAAAATTATATAATAATTAAAATATTATTAAAATTTAAAAAAATACTTAAAAAATTATAGTTACTATTTATCATCACTTTGGTTTAATATGTATAATAATAAAAATGAGAGTTATTTTAAGTTCAAATAAAATTATATAATAATTAAAATATTATTAAAATTTAAAAAACAAATACTTAAAAAATTATAGTTACTATTCATCATCACTTTAGTTTAATATATATAACTAGTGATAAAGTAATAATACGTAAGTTGTTGACTATTTCAAAACTCTTTCAAATCGATTATTCCGTATTATTGGAATTTGGATTGACTTGATTGATCAAAGTGTGTCATAATATACCTCAAATGAGTCAGGAGAGTGCTTATTGCACGCTTTGTTTGAGTTTATCATGATTGTAAGTATTCGGGAATCTCCCTGGCTCTTAGGGGCAAAACCCCTAAGTAATGAGGGTTCTAAGGGGGCAATGCCCCCCTTTTGTTGCAATTTGAAAATTAAATTGGATAACCATCATTGGGCGGTGAAAGACCCTCCAACCCTAAATTTGTATCCCTCTCTTTGGTCAAAAAAAAAACCTAGTACGGGAATTCATCACACGGACATACTTGTTCTTGTAGAATTGAAATTTTAGAGTGAAGTTTCGAATTGTTTCAATTTGAAAATAATGTCACGACTCTCATATTTCATATTCGTCCAAACAATTTATTCAAGGAAATCCCAACAAACAACCCTTTCAAACAGTTTAAATAATTTAGCAGTTATCACTTAGTTCCATTCATTCACAAGAGTTACTGTCTTATTGGTCACCAATAATTCTGATTAGAAAACAAACCCCTAACTTATAATAACATTGGTGAAAAAATAGAAAATTACATGTCATGAAACACGTTTCTTAATAGGAAAATGGCATTATAGCCTAGTGGTATCTTGGGGGTGGGATAAGGCTTATGACCATTAGGTCATGAGTTCGATTCCCACAAGTGGGGTTTTTCCCAGATTTATTGGGTTTCATCCTGAATTGGTGTATAGGCATTATTGCCTAGTGGAGATGGATATGATCGGGTGGTTCCGCTGGTGGCACGATGATACTCCAGGGGTCCGTCAGTGATCCAAATTTGCCGTTTAAAAAAAAATAGGAAAATGGCACTCAATTAAGTTAAAGGTTTTCTTATTAATTAACTTAATTCATTTAAAATATGCTTTCACTCTTTAAAGTTAAAACCATTATGTTTTAATTTATTGTATTCCACTAAATGGAATGACCTCAATAACATAGTTGTTACAAGTCCCCCTGTTTGTAGCATAGTGGTAAAAGGCTTGGGTTTTCCAATAGCTACTCAATTTCTATTCTCACTTGTGTCCAGGGACGCAGCTTCGTAGGGGCCGGGAAGGGCGCCCGACCTCTCGAACTTTTGGCTCAGTAGTGTCCGGTATGTTGTTTTTGTATAGAGTTTTTTATGTATATACGTTTTCGACCCCCGGTTTTATATTCTTTTAGGTATATACGTTTTCGACCCCCTAGTCGAAAATCTCAAGCTTCACCACTGCTTGTGTCAGTTCGATTCTCGAGCCCAACCGGGTTTTCGTTCCACCGTGTGTTACGCCAGAGAATTCTGCTCTTGTGGTGACACAACGACTGTCAAGTGACTGTCGGCGGTATGGTTTCCTGGGGCATGCCCAAAAAAAACCAAACTTTGAAGTCAGTGTGGGTCTGGTTAAGACAACATAGACTAGCCAGAGTAGGGCACTACGTGACTCTTTGATCTGAAAAGTGTGATAACCTTATAAATGAAGTTCACCATTAAAAAAACATAGTTGTTACAATGTGGAAGCATTTTCCCACAACCTCGTTTAACACACGTGAAAAATGTTTCAGCGTTTAACAAATGGATCAAATAACGGCAAGGAAAGAGTTAAAACATGAAACTCAACTCTTGTCATTATTTTCATGTTCACATTTTTGTTTTTTATGTGGATTTTTTTCAAATAAATTTGAATATGTAATGTATTTGAATGACAAAGCAATCATAAAGGAAATGGAATATACGGATGATGGTCACATGGTCTTTCCGGTATGCAAGTTGCCTGTTAGTCTGATACCAAAAGTAGCTAGTTTCTTGTCGCTAGCATCAGTCGCTAAAGCGGTTCTTAAGAGTAAAATGCCAAAATGGTCCCTGAGTTTAGGCCACTTTTACCACTTCAGTTCAAAAATGAAACTTTTTTGTACCTGAGTCCTCAAGGTTTCATTTTTGTTGCCATTAGAGTATGATTACTGTATAAATGGGGTAAAACCATCACAACATTTCACTTAGTGGTTATAACTGTTGGTGGTTACATCAGTAAGAAACTCTTCAGATAACACCCTTAGTAGCAACTCTATTGCTACGTCGCGACTGAAGTTCCAAATTGCTATCGAGGTTCAAGATGCTACCACACCTCAAAAGGTTCGATTCTTTACTATCGAAGTCATACCAATGTTGAACGAACGTGTAATCTACACCTCCCAACTCATATCGATAATAACTATAATTTCTTATGTGGTCTTCAAGTAAATCCAATTCCTCAAACTAGTTTGACAACACTAAAATCACTGCAACCTGTCGCAAAACAAACTCAATTGGGTATTTGCAACCAATTTACAACCGTTTTAACTCCCCAAAATGATTGTATGCAAGTATGGTCATGGTGGATGCCCCATTTTGATACGACAATCAATCATTTCTAGAAACAAATGTTGGTAACATACTTGGCTCAACCATAAATTATGGCAACATTTACATCAATTAAGACAAACGCCCTCATCTAGCCTAGAAGGCCGCAAGTGAGTTTGGTTCACTAGCACTACTAGAAAAGTGGGTATTTTCAACACACTTTTCCGTCACAAATGCGTAACAAATTCAGTTTTGCTACGGATTTGTGACAAAACATTGATGTTCGAAAAAGCATGGTTGCAAATTATTTCCTACGCGTTTGCAACACAATTTGCAACGTAATTCCAACGAAAACATGGTGTCGGAAAGTTGTGACGAATTTCCTACGGTTTCCCTAATTATAATTAGTAGAGTGTTGTGACGCATTTGCAACTGAATTTAAAAAATATTACAACGCATTTGTAACGGAGTATTAAAAAAATTTGCAACGCATTTGTAACGAAATATATAAAAATATAAAAAAAAACTGGAAAATTCATTTTTTTTTTTTGCTAAAAAATTGCAGGAAAATCAACAAAAACTTACCTTCAAACATTCTAACCTAAACCCTTCCAACAAATAATAAATTAAAAGGCTTCAATACAATTAAAACTTCATTCTACAAGTTCCTATTGCAAACTCTAACATAGCAAATAATACCGTCATTGCGGTGCTTGTAAATGTAACATCCCATCTGGAAATCACAGTTCCTGGTGCCAAGATGAACTTCAATAGACAACATCATCTGTATATCGGCCTCTTTCGTCGACAAAACTTTGGTCGGCGCCATTAACTGCTTTCACCATCCGCGAGATCAGAACGAGTGTTTATTCTTCTGTAATCATCAGGGGAGTTTATGTAAGTGAAAGGGGACCTAGATATAAAATTTAATAAAATATGAGAAATAAATTTAAAATAAAAATGCAAGTATAGATAGCTAGAATCATCTTAGTATAAACAAAAAGTACATACTGGTGCGTCTTCCTCCATTTTGTAGGATAATGGATCAATTCGAGTATTATTTTGTTCTAGTAAGGAATTTCAACAACAATTACCATAAAAATGGTGGGTCAGCCCAGCCTGTCAAGACCTGTGGACCTGAACCCAATTTGACCGTCATACAACCCGCCTGACCCGCCCACGTGTACGCCACGTCATCGGTTATAATCATCACTTAAAAAATATTATGTGTACCATGATAGCATACACGGTCATTTTGATCCAATTTTCAACCTCTAGCACCATCATATAAAACATAAAAGAACTGCACAGCATAAGATGCATAAAAGAACACCATTTTCCAAATTACTTGATACTAGATCAAAAAGGTGAACGTAAATTACATTTTAGTGTAATTACTAACAAGCCCAAGAAATTGGATAAAAAAATAAGGTCAGTGAACATATGGACTAAAAAACTATTTCAAACCTTGACGTGATGGCTGCCTGGCTTATATCTGTTCCATCATGTATTCTATTATATTAAAGGATCAATCTCAGATTATATCTAAAACGCATTTCGATGGTTTAATGGATCAATCTCAGACTAACTATACCTTCATTGATGATCTTTTAGACTGGTTATCTCTATTATATTTCAGTTGATAATAGTCAAGCCAATTCTGCTTTGTTTTCCTCTCATTTACCAAATTGGATAGAAAATTTGCAGTCATAAGCAACCTGCAATGAAGATTTATCGATAAGATATGGATAAGAATATAACACATATAACCACATATTATATGTAATGTTTTGAAAATCAAACCGGACTAACGACCATTTAGTTGAGAACCACTAAAATATCATCAATATAGTTAATAGCTAACAAATCATCCAACTAATAACACATGAAAACAATTCAAGAAGAGAAAAATATAGAGCGCTCTCTCTCTCTCTCTCTTATTCGACTCGTTAAGTGAACCAGTCAAAATCTTTTTCAAAACTGTTTTTTGACCGGGCCGCCCCATTACCCGTATACCTATTTTACGCATTTTACTCAACAAAACTAGGTACACTGCAAAATTTCATTTGGAAGCAAAGCATAATTAGTTCAATGGTCTGAAACCAGTAGACAATGTCCATTTCATCTCATAACCGTGGTTTTGCTTGATCCAACGGCAAACTCTGCAAAACATTATATATCATATTTCATATTTCCTAAACTCTGCAAAATGTACCTTCCTAGCACTACCCCGGGCAAAGAAGTCATCAACCAAGCTCTTTCAAGTATCTGACTTTATTAGAATTTGGAATTCTTCACGTTCCTGCAAATTATATAAACAAAATTACATTATAACTGTCAAGTAATGCAACTAAAATTAGGGAATTTAGTTATGACAAGTACAAACCTTTGATAATCCAGCATCCGGGCCTGAGACAATGTCTTCTTCAACAACATCAATGCAAACTTGTGGATGTTGTAAATTGGGTGCTTGTGTGCGGGTTTGAACTCTAGCAAATTCCAATATTTCATGGGCCTTGTCAAGTGGCTCGATTTTATCTGTTTTGAAAAGACTTGAAACCAGTGGCTTTCTACAGACCCATATATCTAAAGCCATTTTGTGAGCATTTTCTAGGAGCTCATCTTCTGACACAATGGCATCCACGAGCCCAAACTTATGAGCTTCCTCTCCATTGACCGGCTTTGACGTCTAGAATGTGTGATAGAGAAAGATAGAGAGGTCAATCAGTTAACAAGAAAATAGTATTATACTATTATGCGTTGTACTCTGCTTCAAGAAAATTGCAATGTTTGCCAAATCGATGTTTTGGTGTTAAAAAATGTGGACTGGTAATGGGTCAAAATGGGCTAATTTGAGATGGTGGTCTGGTCAAACTGACAGAACACTTTTTGTCCAATTTTTTTCATCTTATAGAATATTGAAGTGTCAATTGTGATACAAGAAACACAAGTTCAATGTTATGAAGAACGATTTAGGAGACTTTATAATCCGAATCGATCAATAACTAAATGGGCTGAAATTGTAACCTCTACTTTCAGAATAAGTAAATGGGTCAGATACTGAAATTCCCTTGAGATAGAATAATTGAAACTTGAATTTTATTGACTCAAGTCAATATCAACTTCTTATGGCGATTGAACCTATCAAAAATATTTTTGAAAGAGGCACGTAAATAGCCTACCAACAACATTTCAAGGGCCTTTGGTAGACCAACAAGTCGTGGAAGCCGTTGAGTTCCTGAAATGATGCAAAATCATAAGTTACACTATGATTTTTTTTCAGTAACTTTATAAAGATTGTAATATGCATGATAAATCATTTTTATTGTTTATTTCAGAAGAATGATATACCTCCACCTCCAGGAATAATACCAAACTGCAGTTCAGGCAAGCTTAACTGAGCCGTATAAGTAGCTATTCTTGCATTGCAAGCCTATTGGGTGAGCCCTAAACAATAGAATCATAATCAGCTTACCCTAAGACCAGACTGAAAAACACATCCAAACACCCCTTAAAGTCTAGTGAATCTAAAATTTCATTGGTAAAATTGTTAAATATAACAAACAACATAAGAAAAAACAGGAGGAATATGAGGATTAGTACGAACCCTGTTAAATAAATTTTCAAGTAAACAACAGAGTCCAGTCCTGCATGATCGATAAGCTCAGGGTCCGGCATGTGTAGTGCGGCAGGCATCCAATTCAGAAACCTTAAGTACGACCTAAAATCCAAGTTTACAAATTTTGCACAAATGCACCTGATTGAAGTGGATCATTCCTTAACCCCTTTAAATACCATTTTGGAAAATAAACCCTATCATTTAGAGGCTGAATCCGAAGAATAGTAAATGCTACCAAAAATGCAAATGCGATAAGGATATTTATCCCTGCAGCAAGCCCTATTTCGGAACTTGAAGCCATAGATTTGCTTCGATAAAACTGTTTACTCCTGTAGAATGTTATTTTCATTAGAACATATTACACCAAAATCTGAACTAACCCTAGCACATGCATCAATTCACTAATTTAAGCCAAATAAACTCAAACCTGAATTAAGCTTTTACCTTGCTTGTAGGATAAACACCATCAGATTAAACATTAGATACAAGTATCTCACCATGTCAATTTGCAAAACCTGAAATATCTAGCACAAACACGATCAAATTACACATTTTACACTAAATTACAATGAGAAGAAAAAATTGAAATAAATGAGATTAAAATACCACAGAGGCATGAGAACATTAAAAACTCACCGTAAAACCATGGCGGATCTCGTGGTTACGGTCACCAGAGCTGACGGAATTCTGAACATCACGCAACGCATCGACGCGATCGAACGGTTAGGAGACATGAAGGTGATAGGTGAAAAAATAAATGGACGAAGATGACATGACGTAACCGTTACGTGTGACGGCGATTCTTGCCGGAGAAAGAAAGCATAGGACGATGATGATGAGATAGTGAAGGAACAGAGCTTACGGCGAAATTAATTGTTAAAAGCTGCTCCGGGTGAGTGACGATTCACTGAATTTGTGTTTTTCCAGGCGAATTGGTTGACAAATTTATGGATTTTTAGAATAGAAGTGGTGAAATTTGGGGATTTAGGGTTTTGAATTTCAATTTGGGGATGCAGGTGGTTTTGTAAGTGGCGCGTGGTTGTTAGGTTGGAAGAGGTGTGAGAGGGAGAATTTGGAGTTAACTTACTATGCTGTTTACAAGGGTAAGACCATGTGTAGTTGTAAATTGTTATAATGTCCCCATCATGGGGCATTATTCGATACATGTCATCTCAGTTAGAATGGGCATTATAGTATAAAGTGGTGTAGTGGGGCATTATTCCAATAACGCCCATGCAATCATTTCTCAATTATTTTTTTTAAATTAATTCATTAAATTAAAAAAATACAATACTTGAAATAAAAAAAAAAACCGAAAATAAAAGAAAATAAAAAAACCGAAAAAAAAACTTAGAATAATTCATTAAATTAAAAAAAATACAATACTAAAAAATTACTTTGGGACCTAATGTGTCAAAACAGAAAATAATAAAGTTTAAAACTATAGGGGCCTAAGGGGCTGTTTGGCTAAGCTTATTTTGGGCTACTTATAACTTATTTGCTTATTTAAAAAGCAAATAAGTCATAATTGAATGACTTATTTACTTATTTCTCTCACATAATAAGCTAACCCAAACACCTTTTAACTTTTCAAAAAGTCAATAAGTAAATAAGTCACTGTAATAAGCTTAGCCAAACAGCCCCTAAGTGTCAATATCAAAGTTTTAAAACAAAGTCCTTCTTCGTGCATATGACCTGCAAACCCATTTGAAATTCCGGCCAAAAATCGGCCAAATCAAACCCCACATTCCATCTCTCTCTCTAAACCCACATGTCCTAATTTGATTGGCCATTCAAACACCCTTGAAGGGTTTTAAATAAAACGCCAGATCCATTTTTTTTTGAAAAAAACGCCCCAAAACGCCTAGCGTAGTGGGGGGCCGGGCGTTTTCCGGCGTTTTCGGGCGGTATCAGGGGGGAACACGCCCTAGTACGCTTGGTCTAAAACCAAGGTTTTTTTTTCCTACTTATTTAATTGTGTATGATAACTATCTTAGGTGTGAACACTTGGATGCAGCACACTTTACATATTTATTTTGATATTTAATATGTTTGTCACAAATACGTTACAAATTGTGACGGAATATTGAAGTTTTAAAATTGAGACTAGTTAATCTATTTTCGTTGGAAATGTGTTGAAAAGTAGTCAAAATTTGTAACGTATTTTTTCCGTCGGAAAATCCCATAGCAAACTGCCACTTTTCTAGTAGTGTAGCTAGCCTCGCCTTAGATGTAGCTTATAGGGTTGTAGATAATAAAACGTATTAACTTTTATATTTTCTATTGTTTTCACATATTTAGAAACTATCACATAACACATAGACATAAAGAGTAGGGCTAGAAAACAAATGTGGTAAAATTGATCAATTTATGTATATTTTATTTCTAACAAGTAATATACATAAGTGAAGTAACAAATATAAAAATATGATAACGGGGCAAATTTATTCAAAGTTTATATACTGCATCCAAAATCATAAATTATTGTATCTTAAATTATTAGATCTGTTGTGAATGATAATCAAAGAAGATCAAAAGAACTGAATTTCATTGATTAATTTCTTACATTCAAAACCTAGAAACAAGCCTTTATTTATAGGCATTACAAGAATGAATAAAAAGAAAATATTTAAATATAGAGATGATGTTGGGGATCCATTATTTTTCTAAATTATTTTTTTCTTTTTCTAACACTCCCCCTCAAGTTGAATTATGGGATTTCCAAAATTCAACTTGGCCATTTGGGTTTTGGCATTGGTTTTGATTTGGGTTTTTTTGGGTTTCTGGTTTTTGGGTTTTTGGTTTTTGGGTTTTTGGTTTTGGGTTTTGGTTTTGGGTTTTGAGTTTTTTGGGTTTTGGTTTTGGGTTTTTGGTTTTGAGTTTTTGAGTTTTTGGTTTTGGGTTTTGTTTTTGTTTTGTTTTGTTTTTTTTTTTTTTTTTGGGGGGGGGGGGGGTTTGGTTTTGATTTTTTTTTAGCGGAAACGTAATATTTTGACAGGAGCACTTCGCATTTTTTCAGTGCCACGTCCATCCACCCTGATCTTCAGCCTCAGATGTGCCTTCACTTTGAATACTAATTATTTCTTTAGAAGCATTACTGCCGCCATCCTTCTCATCGTTGTTGTTACCTATGGCAATGACAACCTTCCCCTCTTGATTCGGGTTCTTAGTTTTGTGGTTCTCACTCCACCAGTCAGGGAAACCCACGATTTTAAAGCACTGCTCTTTGGTGTGTCCCCTCATATCACAATGACTACATTTCAGTTTGGATTTGTCGATTCGGGATGATGATTTTCCAGTGAAGTCTGACCGCTGTTGCCCCTTCGTGATTAACCCCAGTCCATCGGTTTCAGTGGTTCCGTCGGCGACAAGCCCCGCCGCCACGCCGGGCTGTGAAGTTTCAAAGATGGTACCAAGGATTCCTTGATGTGCCATCTCCTTCCTTACAGCCGCGTAGGCTTGCTCAGCCGATGGAAGAGGACCCCACCGAAGGATTTCTCTTTTGACTGGGCCAAACTTCCTGTCAAGAGCATTCAGAAATTGAAATAGTTTTTGTTTAGACCTGATATTGTTATATGTTGCTATGTCAGCAGAGCAGGTAATTGGATTCGGATCCCTTCGATCTATTTCTTCCCAAATGCCTTGTAACTTGATCCAGAAATATTCTAGGGCCGAGCCGTTTTGCTTGAGTTCGTTTGCTTTGACGTGTAAATCGAAGGTTTGTAGTTTATCTTTCCCACTACTATATGTAACCACCAATGCATCCCACAACACCTTCACAGTGGGAAACTCGGTGAGGTTACCGGCTAACCCTGGTTCAATGTTTTGTATGAGCCATGAGAACACGACTAGATCGTCTGGTTCAATATTGTCCTGGACGAGATGGACACGGTGGTAGATATCAGCGGGTGCGCTGAAAGGGATATAGTCAAGTTTGTGTCACAGTCCTTCAAGGGTGAAGCGTTGGCATGGTGGAGATCTCTGATGGAGGCCTCCGGAAAAATCCCGCTGTATAGTATGTCGTGGGATCAATTCATTGCCCTGATCAAGGATAATTTCTGCCCTCAACATGAGGTGGAGAAGATAGAATCTGACTTTCTATCGTTGGTGATGAAGAACCTCGACTGTCAAGCTTACCTGACAAGCTTCAATACGCTGTCCCGGTTGGTTCCCTACCTGGTAACCCCGGAGCCAAAAAGAATCGCTCGCTTTATTGGTGGTTTAGAACCCGAGATCAAGGCCAGTGTAAAAGCTTCTCGGTCGGTTACCTTCAGGTCTGTAACTGACCTTTCCTTATCCCTCACTCTGGATGCGGTCCGACAGAGATCGCAGAGGAATAAGGAGACCGAGAAGAGGAAGCGTGAAGATGATGGTTCGCGAAGGTCGAACAAGAAACACCGTGGGAACGGTGATAACAAGAAGGGATCTGAATCGAGGAAGGATGGGCATAAGTCTGATGAGAAGCCCAGGTGTAAAGTTTGCAAGAAGCAGCACTATGGAAAGTGCAGACTGGAGTCGAGCTCTCAGACTCAGTCAAAATCCTTTGCTTGTGGAATTTGCAAGTCCACGGACCATAAAACCCTGGAGTGCAAAAAGATGAAAGACGCAACGTGTTATCGTTGCAATGAGAAGGGGCACATCAAGACCAACTGCCCGAAATACAACAAGAAGCCTGAGGAGGCTAAGAAGACTAATGCCAGAGTCTTCAGAATGGACGCGAAAGAAACTGTGCAGGACGATAATGTCATAACAGGTACATTCCTTGTAAATGATGTCTTTGCAAGAGTACTTTTTGATTCAGGCGCAGATAAGTCTTTCGTAGATCATAAGTTTTGTAAATTGTTGAATTTACCTGTCAAAACCCTAAGCGTAAACTATGAGGTAGAGTTAGCAGATGGTACCATAGAAACTGTCTCTACTGTGTTAGATGGATGTGCTATATCCATTAAGAACCATTCTTTTCCTCTGTCTCTACTTCCGTTTAAATTGGCTGGTTTTGACATAGTTCTGGGTATGGACTGGTTATCTCATAACCAGGCCCAAATTGTCTGTAACATGAAACAAGTAGTGATAAAGACTCCGTCTGGTGAATCACTTACCATTCGGGGAGATACCCAGTATGGGCTGCCTGAGCAGTTGACTATGCTCAAGGCTTCCAAGTGTTTGAAGAAGGGATGTGTCATTTACATGGCGCAAGTGATTATGGAGGAACCTAAACCAAAGTTAGAAGACATCCCTGTCATTTCTGAATACCCAGAAGTGTTTCCGGAAGATCTACCTGGCCTACCACCAGATAGACAAGTCGAGTTCAGGATCGATATCATCCCCGGAGCGGCACCAGTTGCTAGAGCACCATACAGATTGGCACCCATGGAAATGAAGGAGTTGCGGACGCAGCTAGATGAATTGCTGGCTAAAGGTTTCATTAGACCTAGTTCATCCCCTTGGGGAGCGCCAATCTTGTTTGTCAAGAAGAAGGATGGGTCGATGCGTCTGTGCATCGACTATCGCGAGCTTAATAAAGTCACGATCAAGAATAGATATCCATTGCCCAGGATCGACGATTTGTTCGATCAGCTTCAAGGGGCAAGTTACTTCTCGAAGATTGATTTGAGGTCAGGCTACCACCAGTTGAAGGTAAAAGATGAAGACGTTCACAAGACTGCATTTAGGACTCGTTATGGACACTACGAGTTCCTAGTGATGCCTTTTGGGCTCACCAATGCACCAGCCGCGTTTATGGATCTCATGAACCGCGTCTGCAAGCCTTACTTAGATAAATTTGTTATCGTCTTCATCGATGACATCCTTATTTATGCTAAGAATCAAGCTGACCATGAGAAACACCTTCGCTGTATTCTCAAACTTCTACATCAGGAGAAGCTCTATGCCAAATTCTCTAAGTGTGAATTTTGGCTGCGAGAAGTCCAATTTCTTGGACACGTGGTCAGTGAGCGTGGTATCCAAGTGGATCCCGCTAAAGTTGAAGCTGTTATGAATTGGCAAGAACCAAAGACGCCTACGGAGATTCGTAGCTTCCTGGGATTGGCAGGATATTACAGGCGTTTCATTGAAAAATTTTCAAGGATTGCTGCACCCCTAACTTCCTTGACCAAGAAGAAAGTAAAGTTCGTTTGGGGCCCTAAGCAGCAAGAGTCCTTCGATGTTTTGAAACAAAAGTTGAGCAA
The DNA here is from genome assembly GCA_030545235.1 of Helianthus tuberosus. Taxonomy (NCBI): domain Eukaryota; kingdom Viridiplantae; phylum Streptophyta; class Magnoliopsida; order Asterales; family Asteraceae; genus Helianthus; species Helianthus tuberosus. Next base: position 8,356,185 of record CM060393.1, read on the forward strand.
CGCTCCTGTGCTTACCTTACCTGAAGGCGCTGAAGAATTTGTAGTTTATTGTGATGCATCACACACTGGCATGGGGTGTGTGCTTATGCAGAAAGGCAAGGTTATTGCCTATGCATCACGACAGTTAAAGGTGCACGAAAAGAATTACACCACCCATGACTTGGAATTGGGTGCCGTTGTGTTCGCACTAAAACTGTGGAGGCATTATCTTTATGGAATCAAGTTTGTGATCTATTCTGATCACAAGAGCCTCCAGCATCTGTTTAATCAGAAAGAATTAAACATGAGGCAACGCCGTTGGATGGAGACCTTGAATGACTATGATTGTGAAATCAAGTACCATCCCGGCAAGGCGAATGTAGTCGCCGATGCCTTGAGTCGGAAGGAAAGGGTTAAGCCCATCCGAATTAACGCCAAGCGTATGGAGATAAAGAACAGTTTGATAGAAAGGGTGTTAGCTGCACAGAAAGAAGCTGTGTTGGAAGCTAACTATCCTAATGAAAAGTTAGGAGTAACTGAGGAGCAATTAACTCTTAGCAAGGACGGAATTTTACGGTTAAACGGACGAATATGGGTTCCAATTTATGGAGGACTACGAGATGTCATCCTCCAGGAAGCCCATAGTTCCAAATACTCCGTTCATCCTGGAGCTGATAAGATGTACCAGGATTTGAAGGCAAATTATTGGTGGATAGGCTTGAAAAAGTCTGTAGCCGCCCACATAGCAAAATGCTTGACATGTGCGCAAGTCAAAGCCGAGCATCAGAAACCGTCAGGTTTGCTACAACAGCCTGAACTTCCTACGTGGAAGTGGGAAATGGTAACTATGGATTTTATTACCAAGTTACCCAAGACGAGGAAAGGAAATGATACGATATGGGTTATAGTCGACCGACTGACTAAGTCAGCTCATTTCTTACCCATCAAGGAGACTTATAGCTCCGATATGTTAGCCCAGTTATACGTTGATAAGATTGTAGCCTTACATGGCATACCTGTAGCTATTATCTCTGATAGAGATACTAGGTACACGTCACATTTTTGGAAGAGCTTCCAGCAATCTTTGGGCACACGTTTGAACTTTAGTACGGCTTACCATCGTCAGACTGACGGTCAGAGTGAGCGTACTATTCAAACGTTGGAAGACATGCTACGCGCATGTGCGATCGATTTGGGAGGTAGCTGGGATAAGAACCTACCATTGATCGAATTCTCCTACAACAATAGCTACCATACCAGCATAAAGGCTGCGCCTTTTGAGGCATTATACGGTAGAAAGTGTAGATCGCCTGTTTGTTGGGCGGAAGTTGGAGAAGTCCAGCTATCAGGACCAGAGATCGTGTTCGAAACGACGGACAAGATTGTCCAGATTCGTAACAATCTCCAAGCTGCCCGGGATAGGCAGAAGAGTTACGCTGATCCAAGTCGTAAGGATTTTCACTTCGAAGTAGGTGACAAAGTCCTACTTAAAGTATCACCCTGGAAAGGAGTGATGCGATTTGGTAAGAAAGGCAAACTAAGCCCGAGATACACAGGACCTTTCGAGGTTATCGAACGTGTCGGGTCAGTTGCCTATAAGTTGAACTTACCAGAAGAGCTCAGTGGAATTCACAATGTGTTCCACATCTGCAATCTAAAGAAGTGTTCCGCTGACGAATCACATGTCATGCCACATACAGATGTGCATATAGACGCGAGCTTAAAATTTGTTGAAAAACCTTTGTCGATCGAAGATCGACAGGTAAGGAAGCTTCGAAGGAAACATATACCTTTTGTAAAGGTCAAATGGGATGCTCGTAGAGGTCCCGAATATACGTGGGAGTTAGAATCCACCATGAAGGAAAAATACCCTTATTTATTTCAGTAAATCTCGGGCCGAGATTTATTTTAAGGGGGTGAGGATGTAACACCTCGAAAATTCGTGTTAAATAAAATAACGACACGTGTCAATAAAGACAAAACGCGTTATAAACCCGGATTTAATAAAGACGTTTTGGCAGGATTTAAAGTGGCGTCATGTTAAATTTTTACCTCTGAACAACCTCGTTACAAATCCCAAGACCCAAAATTTTATTAAAAACATCTCGTGTATGATCAAGTTCTGGGAATTATTGCATTGAATGAATTACAATTGAAGTGGTGGACTCCTACGAAGAAATTCCTACGGTAATCCTAAATTTTCGGTACTTTTATAAAGCATCCAAGCAAACAACTTCAATTGGTAGGGTTTGTAACTGTACAAGACCATTTTGGGAGGTCCCTAAATGACAAATTGAGGTTCACAATTCGTGATAGTGGGCTGCCCTTTCAAAACACCAAAGATCAGGAAGTTTTGGGTCTGATAACAAGCATACGTACCGCAACACTGGTAAGCTTACGGTCCGTAAGCTAACTACCAGCGACCAGAAACAGGCTGTTGCATGTTATGCGCAAATCTGACCCTTTAAGCCGGTTTTTATCACATGTGATCGACCCCTAAAGTACTCTAGGGCACTAGGGGCATGTGTATATCAGTTGTGGAGTGTTGTAGACTTTGTTGTCATCAATTCATGGTGCCTTGAACACTATATAAACCTCATAAGTTGCAACTCTTTGATCATTCCATTCTCAATCCAAGTCTGATCAATTGAGGAGCTTTCAAGCTGATTACAAGGCCTCTCTAATCATCATTAAACACTTGGTAAGTTGACTAACCTTTCTAAATTAATTATAGCTTAGTATTTTAGCTAAAAGTCAAACCGACGTAACTACGGTTTGACTTCGTGATTAATTAATGATAGCTCAGTCGTATGTCGAATTAAAAGTACCGTTAAGTAGGTAATTATATGGGTATTAAACCCTTATAAGGGCACGTACTGATTCCAGACCTAACTAGGTCGTTTGTCGGGTCAAACGTTGACCGAAAAAGTCAACAGAAATATAAAATATGATTTAATGCATGATTAGCAATACATGATGCGTGTAACCTGTTTTAAACTTAATATAACTTGGTAATAGGTATACGGACATGTCTAAACTGGTCAGACTCGACAACTCTCAGTTTTAAACCGGTTCGGAACCGAAAGTCACGAAACTATGACTTTTACGTTGACTTCAGTTCTGGCCCGAGTTAGATGGAATTAGAAATGCCTTAATGCTTCATTAGGGTTGGGTTACATGATAGTATAAGCCTCCGTACTTGTTTCGTTGATTACCCAATTAATATGCATGTTTCCGTTAACCGCTCATATGTTGACCGTTATGCCCTTATTACCTTAAAACGTGAATTATGAAAATGTAAAAGTGTAGGAACCTTAAATATTGATATATAAACTTGTATGCAAAATTTGACATCAGTTTGACTTGTAGATTAAGAGTTATGCTCATTAGCGTAATTACGGTGCTTTATGTTTATAAAATGGCGTAATTAGCGTATGGCCTAGTTAAACATACTTTTTGGTATCAAATCTTTTACCCACAGATGTAATATATTATTTTTGGATTTTTAAAGATTTTTAATTAATTTTAGGCTGAGCATAACTCGTAGTCGTAGGCTTAATCCGGTAATTGTCGGTTTTGCCCTTACGGGCCATAAAATGAGTTTTACATATTTAAACGACCCCAAACCTTTTGCCACTGATTAGTTATGATAAATAAATTATTTTAAGCCTTCTGGAAGTATAAAAATATCAGATTTAAGTATCAAACCCGGTAATGGCCTTTAATCGCCTAAATTAGCGTTTTTAACGCATAGTATGTTTTAAAATCATATTGGACATACCCGGGTTGATACATACTGATATAAGAGGCAAATTATCATATTTCAACAGTAAGCAAAGGTTGATAAACTCAGACTTCAGTTTTGAGCTTTTCGGCTTATGTGAAATTACCAAAATACCCCTACGAGGCCTAGTTTGGTTATAAATGATAAGTTTCACGTACATGCTTTAACCTACTGATGTAAATTAGCAAATTGAGTATATTTTCTGATTACATCAGACCAGTAACTCAGGTTGTCACTTAAACTCTTTTATAAACTTTTAAATGACCAAAATACCCCTACGGGGCCTAGTTTGTGTCTAACCACGTTTCGGGCATAACGAAAGACACCTTACTGATGTCACAACATATTTGAGACATAATTAACTTAGGAAACCTGTATATAGCTTCCATGACTACCCGTCACGCTTATTACGCGTACGGTTCGGTTTATGTAACAAGTTTACATAAATTAGCCGAAACGGGTCAAACCTTAACGGTTTTATCTCAAAATCCAGAATGTGAATAATAAACCCATATTAAACAAGTCTCCAAACTTGTCGGGTCTGAATCACATTCTATCCGGTCTTCGCTTAATCGTGCGTACGAACCGTATCTTGAAACTAGCCGGTCTAAGCTTAAGCTTAATAAAAAGACCCGTTAGAATTCTAATAGGTTATATTAAACCTTCGTTCCAGATTAGGAGAAACAGTAAAAGCTACGTGCATTCTGCTTGTTGTGATTTATACTTGCATCAGGTAAATACTTTTAACTTATTTTCCCTATACGGGCTTGGGTTACGGTACATAGCGTACCGCTTGATCGGGCATCAAATCTCCACGCTTAGTGGGTAGTTGAATAATTTGATCGGCTCGTTTTAAACAGTCTTGTTTACTTTACAGCCTTTGGGGGGGTTAATGACCATGTCCCGGATATCCCTGGCATCATCTTACGAGATGGCCACGACCTGAGCACGGGGTGTAGGCGTACTCCCGTGTATAACTCACTTAAAGTGGTGTGTCTATTTATCTTTAACCCGGATTTGATTCGGGCTACTGAACGCTTAAGTAACATGTAATCCGTTCACAAGATTATAATATTAAATAATTCTCCCAAGTTAAATAAAAATGTTTATGCCATGTGCATCCAAACCAATTTTCAATCATTTTTCCAAAATGAGTCAGTTGAATGTATTTACCAGTGTAAACTGACGTATTTTCCCAAAAAGACTGAATGCAGGTACTAAACGAAATTTGGCTGGATTGTCTCCTAAGCATCAATAAAAGCCTCGCAAGCTTAGGATGCCAGAAGTCTGTTGAACCATAAATGTTATTTTGTTTCGATCCGTTCTGTGGATAAACACCGGATATTGTGACTTTGATTACAATAAATAAATTCGGTTGTATCTTATTTCAAATTGCTTCCGTTGTGCATTATTATATTGTGTTGTTTGACTATTACGTTGCCAACCACGTCACGATACTCCCCCACCGGGCCCACCGGTGACACGTGGAAATCGGGGTGTGACACAAAACAAGGTTTTCTAATATCAATCAACGAAGTTGTACAAGTTATTTCAACACACAAACGAGCCATGAATCTAATACTCACACAAAAACCTATGAATTCACTCAACCGTTTGTTGACCCAAATGTTTTCCCTAACATATGTTTCAGGTGACAATGTTTGATGATATGATTTGCAAGAATATATACATAGGATTGATCAAGACTTTTGCCTTAGATTAAATCCGAACTTATCACTTGTGAAACAATTTATGTTGTATTTGTCTATGTACTCTTATATTTTTCAGATGTGAATGCAATCTATTGAACTAAACTTAAATTATATTTCAACTTAACATAATCTCCATGTGCTCAAATGCATTCTATCAAGTTTCGTGACACCTTTGGCTTTTCCGCCTCCGGTCGGGGTGTTACAGGTTGGTATCAGAGCCATGGTTATAGGGATTTAGGTTATTAGAAATTACTTTTGACCTAGACTATAACTTACCTAGGACACTTTCCATTAGTAACTCTTCCGTTATCTTTGCCTTGTCTTCATCTCTATTCTTATCTTTTGTACCCAATGCCTCGTCACCACAGATCTTATCTTTAGATTTTACAAATGCTCATCACCTATCCTTAGGTGATTATTTTCAAAACCTCTTCTGATTTTTAAATTTCTCATCAAAGTCTTGGGCTCTAATAACGAACTCATGCAATCTGGAAGAGTGGATGCCTGTATTCTGAGTTTTCTGTCTAGGCAAGCACTTCGTATAAATCTCATCAGACGCGAGACCAGTTGTGCTTACCTGGGAATTCTTGGGATGAGTATCCACTTATAGGCTAAAGCATGACTTCACCAAGTTATAAGAACCCAACTACTTTGACTTGTCATTGATGTCATTTATTCGTGGAATAAATGATATCCATCTTGTTACGTGTCTTCTTTGATCCTCATTGATTTTATGAAACTACATTACCCCATTATGAAATCACTATAATCTTTCTTCCAGAAAATGCATTCATGACGAGACACACGTTTGCCTACCTGGGAACTACCGATGAGAGTACAGTACGCCTATCGGCTCAAGGCATGTTACCCTAATTCAAAAGGATTTTTTTTTTCTTCTCTCCGTTTCAGAACAATCCATGTGCTAATCAACCTATGTTGTACTATTATCAATTTATTACGATACGATTCCCTCCTTTTCAAAGTTTCAAAATTTTCTCGAGACCATACCTGTCAGATTCAAATTTTCAAACTAGCTGCAGAACGTAGCATGGAAGCACTAACCGATCACATGGTGTAATCCGGAATCTCCTTATCTATATAAGAAACTCACTGCACGAGTTAATCTACACAAGAACTACAAACTTCTGATATAACTCAACACATACCCAAACCTTTCTTAGTTCAAAAAAACCCCATATCCAAATGGCAAATCTCCCAACAGCATATGTTGAATATTCAAATGCAGCAAAAATTCATCCATTCCTTCAGTTTACTACTTTACACTATCAAGAGAGGTATCAAAAACTCAAGCATAAAGAAGTTCTTACTATTAGCAGTATTGATTGGCCACGAATAGGAATGTTTGATTTCAGTGGTTTGCTGGCAAGATCACTACAACCTAATACACCCTGGCGCCGTTTCTTCGACATCCTAGAACCATCATATGATGAACTAGTGTATGAGTTCTTGTCCACTTTCTATTACAAATCTAATGAAAATCTTGCCAATGAATCCATTTATTTTCAACTTTGTGGACAATTTCATACTATGTCATTAACAGAATTCGCAGTTCATCTGGGCATATATACAGATGAAGAAGTCAAACAACCCATTTTTACGGAGGCATCAACATCTGGTTCCTCCGCGAATATGGTAAATTATTGGCAATACCATTCATTAAAAGAATGGTGTATCAACAATAATTCTACAAGCTTCATAAACCCTTGTTATCAATATATGCACCGTGTTTTAGCCCACACTATCACGGGGCGCAAACATAATATACACAGGGTTAAAACAATTGAACTTTTCTATTTGTATAGTATTTTTGAGCAAGTTCCCTGTAATATTGCCCACGAGCTTGCTGAATATTTTTCTAGTCAACACTCAAATCCTCTGAGAAGTCTCATGGGAGGGTCTTACATTACAAAAATAGCACAATCATTAGGTGTCTTAAGTGATCAGATTATCCAGGGATTATCTCCACCGAAGGCACCTGGGATTGTAAATCCTTACACCATGAGGCTAACCCCTGTTCATATTGGTACACTAACACAATCATCACAGTTGGGGGGAGCTCCAGTTATCTTAGAGAATACCTTCCCACAAAATTTACAACAATCATTTTTGCAGTTTCCTCAACCGTCTTTTTATCAGTTTAATATACAACCACTGCTGCCATACATACAAGAACCTATTACAACTAACTTACCCTAACCTTTATTACCGAACGTCTTACCAAGCTTCCCACCGTTACCTTTCGAGGAAAATTCAATGATACAAGGAACTTGGTTTGATGAAAACATGGTGACTCAAGAGCAGTTAGAATAGAAGAGCAGTTAGAATCAGAACCCTTTTTGCAAGCACCATTAATGCCACATTCTTTCCAATCACTGTTGAACGAAGTAGAACAACTGCCACCAACTGATATGGCAGGCTCAAGTACGATGCCTCAAATGAATCTACCTCCAGATTCATTGGGAGACGAAGTGACTAGGTTAAACAATCAAGTTTAAAATTTGTCTCAACAAATAAGATGGTTGACAGAAAGAAATCAATGGTTGGAAAGCATGCTGATACAAATAACTGATCATATGCAACTGCCTCTACCACTTCCACCACCTTATAATCCTGAATTTGATCCATTACATAATTTATTTCAAATGTAAATTTGTTCAATAGATTGTCAAACAAACAATGCTATCATTGCTAATGTGAAACAATGTTTTGATGTAATTAATGTTGTGCTATATTGATGCTTATTTGATTTAAACAATGCTTCAACTTTATTTGTTTTCCTCGCTTAACTAGAAGTGCTATGTGGACCATGCAACGAAACGCGTAATTTTGGGTGCACACTTAATTACGGGGTTCGATGCATGAGAATCATAGTAAGCCTTGTTAAGTAAGGTGGCATATAAAAACATTATGTGGTTATGTGATTATCCATTATTTGCTCATTTGTACACACGATTGTTTGCATAATATCTACATTACAAATCCAGCATGACATAGTGCCATGCAACACAATTTCTATACAATGATCCTCGTAAATTCCTCAAAATTTACAGTATCAAACAATGATTTGATTATTTTTCGAATCATTACAATTACATTCTACGGTCTCTTTCGAATAAATTTCGGGACGAAATTTTCTAAAGTAGGGGAGACTGTAACCACCCTGGTTTTCACACTCGCATTTATTCCGACTTGCATGGTAACAAATACCGTATTTGGAATGAAACTTATTTGAACATACTTGCTTTGTGCTTATACATGCTTATACAAACACAAACACATGAAACAATTGCAAATTTGTTGAGTTTTATGCTATTAAACAAGACTACATAAACTATAAGGATCTATTTGACAATCTTTGAAACTTGCTTGAAATTATCACATTTTAATTTCGAGGACTAAAAACGTCATTATTTGAAAGTACAAAGTTTAGGGACTAAAGTGTCATTTTTGAAACTATATAAGTACAAGGGTTAAAAGTGCAATGAGTTCAAACTACAAGTTTAGGGTCCTTTTGGTCATTTTTGAAACCTATTTATAAAAGAAATAAATATAATTTATTTTAATTATAAAAATCTAAGGTTCATTTGGTCATTTCCTCAAACTTAAACTCTAGGGACTAAAATTGATTTTCTTAAACTCATTTTAACTAAACATCCTAACCTGGTTAACTTATAAATAAGGATTCCTTCTTTAAAGCTTAACTCAGTTAACTCATTTAACTGAAATATGTTAACTGAGTTAGTCCCTATATAATAAATTCTTCTTTAAAACTTAACTCAGTTAGTTTAACTAACTGACTATTATAGGGACCATTTATGACATTTCCCAAAACTTCAGGGACCAATTATGTACTTTTGATGAAAGTTGAGGGACTGTTATTGTATTTTTTCGAAAGTTTAGGGACCAATTTTGTAAAAAAATGAACTTGAGGGGGCAAAGTGTAAAATCTCAAAAATCGGATTAAAAGGGGGTCTCCTATGTTGAGAACCGGCCCTAGTGTGGATCGAACTCGCGACCTATACGTTATAACCGAAGTGTCTTAGCCAGTTTTTCCTCCAGGCAGGAGCTGTTAGATACAATTTAGAATTATAAAAGTTAATTAATTAAATTCAGAATTAAAAAGGGGTTTAATTCCTCAAAACCGGTTGTGACCGGATTCGAACCCGCGTACACAGAAACAAAACACGCGGACCATAACAGCTGGACTACCGGCTTCGATGTGATGGAAATTGGTTTGTATTGTATATATACAAACATTAAAACCGAACTGAATTTTAAATTCAGCAACAGCAGGTTACGGGACTTCGAACAAACCCACCAAAAATCGATATGTTCCACTTGTTTACATGATTAACTTATCCGAAATCAACCCCCACATGTTCCCAACATTATTGCCAATCCATTTACCCACTAGTTCGACACAATTATGTGCCAACCGATTCATAATTGAATTTTTTTTTTTAATTTTAAAACCAATCGATTCCACTACGTTATGTCGGATTTGGGAACGAATTAATGGGTTATATAAACTCCCTGGACCTTCACGAACCTCTCACACCTTTCAAATTACACTAATACATCGGAAATACTCGTCTGACCGGTTCTGCAAGTCTCGCCGGAAACCAGTCGCCGGAGATCATTCGATACACACATCCGAACGATACCGGATCAGTTTTTCTTGTTCAATCGGTATGTTCACCCTTATATTATGTTCCTGTAAACTTAATTTCATTATAATCCAGTATTGATATAGTAATCGGGCTGTTTGACTTACGTTGACCACGCATTTGGGGAAGATGATGAACAGTACTGTTCATCATCTAATTATTATAAATTTAGGCTTTTATTTTTAATTCGTAATAAATCAGTTATAATTAGTTAAAATCCGAAAATTTTAACATATTTACTTTAAATACTGATGCACTTGTTAAAAATATAAAATTAGCCAAAATGTTTATAAAACAAATTTTTACGAATTAAAACAATTTTAAACATTAAAAATTCATAACAAATTCGATTTTCCGAAATAATTACTGAAATTTTTAGGTTAATTATTTTAAGGAATAATCTTTACAAAAATAATACTGTTGCTCACATTTTATATAAATTTGATATTTATATAAATAAATCAGTATTTATACTTATAAATATAGTTTAATTTAATGTAATTAAATTATATAACTATATAAATTTTATCCAAGACTATTTTTATGACAAAATATGCATTATTCTGAGTTTATATAAATTAAGAATCTGAATTTTTATTATATTTAATTATTTAGATAATTAAACTTATATAAACTTATTTATTGTTATTTTAACCATTTTAATTCATTTTAGTTGTTTAAAATGATTCCAAGGCTATAATAATTATTTTAAATCAGAAATACCAAGGTTCAATAATTAAAAATGTTATTTTTAATTATTCAGATTTAATATAATTATTTTGATAATTAATCATATAATTATCATATGTATTCTTTTAAACAAAATATTTATTATTTATCAATTAGTAAATATTTCAACCATATAAATTAATTTATAATTTTTATAAATTAATTATATCACTTGTACAATATTTTACCTATAATCATTATATTTAATTATGTTATTTAATTATACTAGTTAAATATATTTGACTTATTACAAATGTTTATATTAAATCATATGTACAATTTGTGTAATTTTATTATTTATGATAAATAAATATTTTTCATAAATAATTCCGTTACCTCATATTCATTTTCCGAGTTCTCTATTAGGTTATCCAAACCTTATAGTCACCATTTAAACACAACACTACCGAATCCTATAGATTAGGATTTCCAATTATCCAATTAAACATTATTGTTGATACATATTCCATATTGTTGCATGTTTAATCAATTAGAGTGACGTGGAATCTTATTTCCAAGAACTCTCACATTTGCATACTCGTTAGGACTTACTCGTAATCAAGGTGAGTTCATAGTCCCTTTTTACATTATTTTTGGGATGAAACATATGATTTATATGCAACAAAACGATTTCGATATTCTAACAATGGTTTCAACACGATTGCAATGGTTTATACTAAACGAATAACGATTTCAATAATGTGAACGAACTTGTTTGGTGGTATTTACATAACGAACGACATTCATTAATTTCGGCCAAACCGACCAGTATTAGGTTATGGTACCATAGGATCCGACAAATCCCGTTATCAGACCAAACCCATGGTTATGTGTGGGTTAGGTGGTAGCGACTGAATCTGATGAACTGTTAACTTACCCTTTGAAGGTTTGTTAATACTATTTTTTTTGAACGATTGGGAACGATGAACGAGTCACAAAGGTTTGAATGTTGTTAACAAGTCAACCAAAAAGTAGTGTTCACAATTAAAACAAGAACGATTGTACGAGTAAACGAATTGAACGATTTGGAACGATTTGAATGAGTTAAACGAATGAATAATGTGCTATAATGAGAACGAGTTAAACAATGTTACACAACGATGCTTACGAAACTATATAAATCATACGAGTTTTATTATGAGAACGATTTATGGTTTGGTTTACATAAACAAATGTTTTGGGTTAAGATTCATGGCAATGGTTATAAATTATGGCCAATCCATTTTGATTTGGTTATTCTTTTATAATACAAATGGTTTACAAAATGTAACACCTCGAAAATTCGTGTTAAATAAAATAACGACACGTGTCAATAAAGACAAAACGCGTTATAAACCCGGATTTAATAAAGACGTTTTGGCAGGATTTAAAGTGGCGTCATGTTAAATTTTTACCTCTGAACAACCTCGTTACAAATCCCAAGACCCAAAATTTTATTAAAAACATCTCGTGTATGATCAAGTTCTGGGAATTAGTGCATTGAATGAATTACAATTGAAGTGGTGGACTCCTACGAAGAAATTCCTACGGTAATCCTAAATTTTCGGTACTTTTATAAAGCATCCAAGCAAACAACTTCAATTGGTAGGGTTTGTAACTGTACAAGACCATTTTGGGAGGTCCCTAAATGACAAATTGAGGTTCACAATTCGTGCAAGTGGGCTGCCCTTTCAAAACACCAAAGATCAGGAAGTTTTAGGTCTGATAACAAGCATACGGACCGCAACACTGGTAAGCTTACGGTCCGTAAGCTAACTACCAGCGACCAGAAATAGGCTGTTGCATGTTATGCGCAAATCTGACCCTTTAAGCCGGTTTTTCTCACATGTGATCGACCCCTAAACTACTCTAGGGCACTAGGGGCATGTGTATATCAGTTGTGGAGTGTTGTAGACTTTGTTGTCATCAATTCATGGTGCCTTGAACACTATATAAACCTCATAAGTTGCAACTCTTTGATCATTCCATTCTCAATCCAAGTCTGATCAATTGAGGAGCTTTCAAGCTGATTACAAGGCCTCTCTAATCATCATTAAACACTTGGTAAGTTGACTAACCTTTCTAAATTAATTATAGCTTAGTATTTTAGCTAAAAGTCAAACCGACGTAACTACGGTTTGACTTCGTGATTAATTAATGATAGCTCAGTCGTATGTCGAATTAAAAGTACCGTTAAGTAGGTAATTATATGGGTATTAAACCCTTATAAGGGCACGTACTGATTCCAGACCTAACTAGGTCGTTTGTCGGGTCAAACGTTGACCGAAAAAGTCAACAGAAATATAAAATATGATTTAATGCATGATTAGCAATACATGATGCGTGTAACCTGTTTTAAACTTAATATAACTTGGTAATAGGTATACGGACATGTCTAAACTGGTCAGACTCGACAACTCTCAGTTTTAAACCGGTTCGGAACCGAAAGTCACGAAACTATGACTTTTACGTTGACTTCAGTTCTGGCCCGAGTTAGATGGAATTAGAAATGCCTTAATACTTCATTAGGGTTGGGTTACATGATAGTATAAGCCTCCGTACTTGTTTCGTTGATTACCCAATTAATATGCATGTTTCCGTTAACCGCTCATATGTTGACCGTTATGCCCTTATTACCTTAAAACGTGAATTATGAAAATGTAAAAGTGTAGGAACCTTAAATATTGATATATAAACTTGTATGCAAAATTTGACATCAGTTTGACTTGTAGATTAAGAGTTATGCTCATTAGCGTAATTACGGTGCTTTATGTTAATAAAATGTCGTAATTAGCGTATGGCCTAGTTAAACATACTTTTTGGTATCAAATCTTTTACCCACTGATGTAATATATTATTTTGGGATTTTTAAAGATTTTTAATTAATTTTAGGCTGAGCATAACTCGTAGTCGTAGGCTTAATCCGGTAATTGTCGGTTTTGCCCTTACGGGCCATAAAATGAGTTTTACATATTTAAACGACCCCAAACCTTTTTCCACTGATTAGTTATGATAAATAAATTATTTTAAGCCTTCTGGAAGTATAAAAATATCAGATTTAAGTATCAAACCCGGTAATGGCCTTTAATCGCCTAAATTAGCGTTTTTAACGCATAGTATGTTTTAAAATCATATTGGACATACCCGGGTTGATACCTACTGATATAAGAGGCAAATTATCATATTTCAACAGTAAGCAAAGGTTGATAAACTCAGACTTCAGTTTTGAGCTTTTCGGCTTATGTGAAATTACCAAAATACCCCTACGGGGCCTAGTTTGGTTATAAATGATAAGTTTCACGTACATGCTTTAACCTACTGATGTAAATTAGCAAATTGAGTATATTTGCTGATTACATCAGACCAGTAACTCAGGTTGTCACTTAAACTCTTTTATAAACTTTTAAATGACCAAAATACCCCTACGGGGCCTAGTTTGTGTCTAACCACGTTTCGGGCATAACGAAAGACACCTTACTGATGTCACAACATATTTGAGACATAATTAACTTAGGAAACCTGTATATAGCTTCCATGACTACCCGTCACGCTTATTACGCGTACGGTTCGGTTTTTGTAACAAGTTTACATAAATTAGCCGAAACGGATCAAACCTTAACGGTTTTATCTCAAAATCCAGAATGTGAATAATAAACCCATATTAAACAAGTCTCCAAACTTGTCGGGTCTGAATCACATTCTATCCGGTCTTCGCTTAATCGTGCGTACGAACCGTATCTTGAAACTAGCCGGTCTAAGCTTAAGCTTAATAAAAAGGCCCGTTAGAATTCTAATAGGTTATATTAAACCTTCGTTCCAGATTAGGAGAAACAGTAAAAGCTACGTGCATTCTGCTTGTTGTGATTTATACTTGCATCAGGTAAATACTTTTAACTTATTTTCCCTATACGGGCTTGGGTTACGGTACATAGCGTACCGCTTGATCGGGCATCAAATCTCCATGCTTAGTGGGTAGTTGAATAATTTGATCGGCTCGTTTTAAACAGTCTTGTTTACTTTACAGCCTTTGGGGGGTTAATGACCATGTCCCGGATATCCCTGACATCATCTTACGAGATGGCCACGACCTGAGCACGGGGTGTAGGCGTACTCCCGTGTATAACTCACTTAAAGTGGTGTGTCTATTGATCTTTAACCCGGATTTGATTCGGGCTACTGAACGCTTAAGTAACATGTAATCCGTTCACAAGATTATAATATTAAATAATTCTCCCAAGTTAAATAAAAATGTTTATGCCATGTGCATCCAAACCAATTTTCAATCATTTTTCCAAAATGAGTCAGTTGAATGTATTTACCAGTGTAAACTGACGTATTTTCCCAAAAAGACTGAATGCAGGTACTAAACGAAATTTGGCTGGATTGTCTCCTAAGCATCAATAAAAGCCTCGCAAGCTTAGGATGCCAGAAGTCTGTTGAACCATAAATGTTATTTTGTTTCGATCCGTTCTGTGGATAAACACCGGATATTGTGACTTTGATTACAATAAATAAATTCGGTTGTATCTTATTTCAAATTGCTTCCGCTGTGCATTATTATATTGTGTTGTTTGACTATTACGTTGCCAACCACGTCACGATACTCCCCCACCGGGCCCACCGGTGACACGTGGAAATCGGGGTGTGACAGGTTGGTATCAGAGCCAACACTGAGCGAATTAAACACTAGCCTTTTGTGTTTAATCTCAGTTACACAATTTGCACATATCTAAACCTTCGAGTCTAGACTTATAACTTAGGACAAATTCCACCTTTTCGGTTTTTGCGTTGTCCTTTAAATTTTATATTTTTGTTATTGTTATCTCATGCTTTATTGACAGGAATAACAAAGATGCCTCCGAGATTCTTGCGTACGCGAGGACGCGGAAAGAGGCCGGTAGCCGCCCCCAACGACCATGAAGCAGGACCGTCTAATACACGAGCTCCAGCTGCGACGGAAAGCGAGGATCCCCGCCGAAACAGGCGCAACCAGTTCGAACCAGCAAGGCGATCCGTTTCGCACAGCTCAACACCGCCAGTACAAAACGCATACGGACCGTACTCAGGAGACGAGCCTAACAACCCTCTGCCCTCATACATACCACTGCAGAGGTCTTTGTCCCATCATTCCTATGGGGACCCCACACCCATCTTTAGAGGCCAGTTTAATCCGGCCGATTACCTGTAAGAACCCGTGGGTTTCAACCCACTAGGGCCAGACGATCACTTCTCCGGTGATCAAGCTGACGACATGGACGAGGATATGGACCCCGTCGTGCCTGCAAGCGGCACTCCGAACCACCGGAACGAGATCTCCGACGGGTCATCTTTTCACGGATCACCCTATGGTGGTCCAGACAGTTTCCAAGCCCTGTTCGATCAACACCAGTGGTATTATACTCCATCACACCACTCGTCGTCTCATGGGCAGCATCAGCAGCAGCAGTCTCAGCAGCAGCAGGAGACACAGCCACAACCGCATCATCAAGATTCATCCGAGGATCACCGGTTTGTGGCAGTTACGCCACCACCTCCACCGCCACCAGTTCAACCGGCACCTCCTCAACCGCCAAGGCGTAGGAGAACCGGTGCACGCATGTCGGTACGACCGGGGGGCTTCAATTTCAGTTCCCCACAACAGTCAAGTAGGCATCAACCCAGGTATGTCCATTATGATTCTAAGACATACTATGCGTTAAAAACGCTAATTATGGCGATTAAAGGTCATTTCCGGGTTCTATACTTAAATCTGATATTTTTATATTTCCAGAAGGCTTAAAATAATTTATTTAACATGTGTGATCAGTAGAAAAAGGTTTGGAATCGTTTAGATAAGTAAAACTCATTTTATGGCCCGTAAGGGCAAAACCGACAATTACCGGATTAAGCCTACGACTACTAGTTATGCTCGGCCTAAAATTAATTAAAAATCTTTAAAAATCCCAAAATAATATATAACATCAGTGGGTAAAAGATTTGATATCAAAAAGTTTGTTTAACTAGGCTATACGCTAATTACGCCATTTTGTTCATATAAAGCTTTAATTTAGCGACTATGAGCATAACTCTTAATCTACAAGTCAAACTGATGTCAAACTTTGCATACAAGTTTATATATCAGTAACTAAGGTTTCTACACTTTTACATTTTCATAAATCATGATTTAAGGTAATAAGGGCATAACGGTCAACGTATGAGCATTTAACGGAAATACGCATATTAATTGGATAACTAGTGAACCAAGGTGTACGATCACAGAGGGTTGCTCTAACATGTATCTTAATCCAATTAAAGCTCTGAGGCATTTCTAAAATATGCCCAAACGGGTCAGAACTGAAAGTCAACGGGAAAGTCAAACTATGTGACTTTCGGTTCCGAACCGGGTTTAAACAGGAAATAGTCGGGTTGAACATGTTGGGACATGTTCTTACACTTATTTCTAAGTTATAAAAATGTTCAAACAGGTTATATATGTTCTAGATAGCTAATTATGCATAAATGACATTTTAAGCATTATGTTGACTTTTTACTTAAAGGTTTGACCCGACATTTGACCTGTTTAGGATGGTGATCAGGGGAAACCCTTTTGGGGTTTTATTACCCACATAAATACCATTCTAAAACTACTTTTAATTCGAGATAAGACTGAGTCATTAGTGACTAATCTCGAAGTCAAACCGTTATTACGACGGTTTGACTTTTAGCTAATTAACTAAGCTAAACACAACTAAACAAGAACTAGTAGACTTACAAGAGTCCAATGCACGAATTATGATCAGATGGGAGAGTTCCTTAGCTCCAGAAATGCTCTAATGATCAGTTGCAAGTGTGGGAATGAATGTTGCAACATGTTGTGCTTTATATAGTGAAGAACTCACCATGATTGGTTGACAACTAACTCTAGGACCAACCACAACCATCCAACACTTGTCCCTAATGTTCTAGCACAGTTAGGGGTCTTTAAATAATGATAAAAACCGGTATAGTGGGTTAAAATCGCGAAAGACAGGCAACAGCCCGTTTTTCTGCAACTGGGCATCCCCTGCGCATCGTAGGGGCATATGTGCTACGATGCGCAGGCCTTCAACAGGGGCTGTTTTGCTTGTTCTTTCATTATCTCGAAAGGCCAACCTTTTTGCACGATTTTGGAGCATTATTTTGACAGCATGGGGCTCTGTTATGGGTCTTATACATTGACATACCCTACCATTTGCATTTGCCTCACTTGAGTCCAAGAACAAGACCCGAAAACATCGGTTTACCGTTCAATTTCTTTGTAAGATCATAACATGCTTTTGCAAGTCCATTATTGGCAATAATTTCTTGTATTGGGGTATAATAGATGTGTAAAATATTAAATCGGGTCTTGGGATTTATAATTGAGGTGTTCAGAGGTAAAATTCAACATGACGCCACTTTAAATCCTGCCGAAACATCTTTATTAAATCCGGGCTTTCAACGCGTTTTGTCTAACATGACACGTGTCGTTTTATTATTAAACCCGAAATTTTCGAGGTGTTACATCCTCACCCCCTTAAAATAAATCTCGACCCGAGATTTACTGAAACAAGTAAGGGTACTTTTCTTTCATCATGGATTCAACCTCCCACGTGAAATCGGGACCTCTACGGGCATCCCATTTGACCTTAACAAAAGGTATATGCTTTCTCCGAAGCTTCCTTACCTGTCGATCCTCAATCGACACTGGTTTTTCCACAAAATTTAGGCTCTCATCTATGTGCACATCTGTATATGGTATAACCAGTGATTCGTCAGCGAAACACTTCTTCAGATTGCAGATGTGGAACACATTGTGAATTCCACTGAGCTCTTTTGGTAAGTTTAACTTATAAGCAACTGTCCCGACACGTTCGATAACCTCGAAAGGTCCTATGTATCTCGGGCTTAGTTTGCCTTTCTTACCAAACCGCATCACCCCCTTCCAGGGCGATACTTTAAGTAGGACTTTGTCACCTACTTCAAAGTGAAAATCTTTACGCTTAGGGTCAGCGTAACTCTTCTGCCTATCCCGGGCAACTTTTAGACGGTCTCGTATCTGGACAATCTTGTCCGTTGTTTCGAACACGATTTCTGGTCCTGACAACTGGACATCTCCCACTTCCGCCCAACAAACTGGCGATCTACACTTCCTACCATATAATGCCTCGAAAGGCGCAGCCTTGATGCTGGTGTGGTAGCTATTGTTGTAGGAGAATTCGATCAACGGTAAGTTCTTATCCCAACTTCCACCTAAATCGATTGCACATGCACGTAGCATGTCTTCTAATGTTTGAATAGTACGCTCGCTCTGACCGTCTGTCTGAGGATGGTAAGCCGTACTAAAATTCAAACGCGTGCCCAAGGATTGTTGGAAACTTTTCCAAAAGTGTGACGTGTACCTTGTATCTCTATCAAAGATAATAGCTACAGGTATGCCATGCAGGGCGACAATCCTATCAACGTATAGCTGGGCTAACATATCGGAGCTATAAGTCTCCTTATGGGTAAGAAATGAGCTGACTTAGTCAGTCTGTCAACTATAACCCATATTGTATCATTTCCTTTCCTTGTCTTGGGTAACTTGGTGATAAAATCCATAGTTACCATTTCCCACTTCCATGTAGGAAGTTCAGGCTGTTGTAGCAAACCTGACGGTTTCTGATGCTCGGCTTTGACTTGTGCACATGTCAAGCATTTTGCTACATGGGCGGCTACAGACTTCTTCAAGCCTATCCACCAATAATTTGCCTTTAAATCCTGATACATCTTATCAGCTCCAGGATGAACGGAGTATTTGGAACTTTGGGCTTCCTGGAGGATGACATCACGAAGTCCTCCAAAGATAGGAACCCATATTCGTCCGTTCAATCGTAAAATCCCGTCCTTGCTAAGAGTTAACTGCTCCTCAGTTACTCCTAGCTTTTCATTGGGGTAGTTAGCTTCCAATATTGCTTCCTTTTGTGCAGCTAACACCCTTTCCATAAGATTATTCTTTATCTCCATGCGCTTGGCATTGATTCGAATGGGCTTAACCCTTTCCTTCCGACTCAAGGCATCAGCAACTACATTTGCCTTGCCTGGATGGTATCGGATTTCACAATCATAATCATTCAATGTCTCCATCCAACGTCGTTGCCTCATGTTCAATTCCTTCTGGTTGAAGAGGTGCTGGAGGCTCTTGTGATCAGAATAGATCACAAACTTGATCCCATATAGATAATGCCTCCACAGCTTTAGTGCGAATACAACGGCACCCAACTCCAAGTCGTGGGTGGTGTAATTCTTTTCATGCACCTTTAACTGCCTTGAAGCATAGGCAATAACCTTGCCTTTCTGCATAAGCACACACCCCATGCCAGTGTGCGATGCATCGCAGTAAATCACAAACTCTTCTATTCCTTCTGGCAATGTCAGAACTGGGGCGTTGCTCAACTTTTGCTTCAGAATATCAAAGGACTCTTGCTGCTTAGGGCCCCAAATGAACTTTACTTTCTTCTTAGTCAAGGAAGTCAAGGGCGCAGCAATCCTTGAAAAATTTTCAATAAATCGCCTATAGTATCCTGCCAATCCCAGGAAGCTACGAATCTCCGTAGGCGTCTTCGGCTCTTGCCAGTTCATTACGGCTTCAACCTTAGCGGGATCCACCTGGATACCACGCTTGCTAACCACATGTCCAAGGAATTGGACTTCTCGAAGCCAGAATTCACATTTCGAGAACTTGGCATATAGTTTCTCCTGATGCAGAAGTTTGAGAATACAGCGAAGATGCTTCTCATGGTCAGCTTGATTCTTCGAATAGATAAGAATGTCGTCGATGAAAACGATGACGAATTTATCTAGATAAGGCTTGCAGACGCGGTTCATGAGATCCATGAACGCGGCTGGTGCATTGGTGAGCCCAAAAGGCATCACTAGGAACTCGTAGTGACCGTAACGAGTCCTAAATGCAGTCTTGTGAACATCTTCATCTTTGACCTTCAACTGATGGTAGCCTGACCTCAAATCAATCTTCGAGAAGTAACTTGCCCCTTGAAGTTGATCGAACAGATCGTCGATTCTGGGCAGAGGATACCTATTCTTGATCGTGACTTTATTCAGCTCACGATAGTCGATGCACAGACGCATCGATCCATCCTTCTTCTTGACAAATAGGACTGGCGCTCCCCATGGAGACGAACTAGGTTTAATGAAACCCTTGGCTAACAATTCGTCTAGCTGTGTTCTCAACTCTTTCATTTCCGTGGGTGCCAACCTATAGGGTGCTCTTGCAACTGGTGCTGCTCCAGGGATGATATCAATCCTGAATTCAACTTGTCTATCCGGTGGCAAACCAGGTAGATCTTCAGGAAACACTTCTGGGTAATCAGAAATAACAGGGATGTCTTTTATCTTCGGTTTAGGCTCATCAATAATCACTTGCGCCATGTAGATGACACACCCTTTCTTCAAACACTTCGAGGCCTTGAGCATAGTCACCTGCTCAGGCAGTCCGTACTGGGTATCTCCCCGAATGGTAAGTGGTTCACCAGACGGAGTCTTTATCACCACTTGCTTCACGTTACAAACAATTTGGGCCTGGTTAAGAGATAACCAGTCCATACCCAGAACTATGTCAAAACCAGCTAACTTAAAGGGAAGTAGAGATAGAGGAAAAGAATGGTTCTTAATGGATATAACACATCCATCTAACACAGTTGAGACGGTTTCTATGGTACCATCTGCTAACTCTACTTCATAGTTTACGCTTAAGGTTTTGACAGGTAAGTTCAATAATTTACAAAACTTATGATCAACGAAAGATTTATCTGCGCCTGAATCAAAAAGTACTCTTGCAAAGACATCATTTACAAGGAAAGTACCTGTTATGACGTTATCATCCTGCACAGCCTCCTTTGCATCCATCCTGAAGACTCTGGCATTAGTCTTCTTAGCCTCCTCAGGCTTCTTGTTGTACTTAGGGCAGTTAGTCTTTATGTGGCCCTTTTCATTGCAACGATAGCACGTTGCATCCTTTATCTTCCTGCAATCCACGGTTTTGTGGTCCGTGGACTTGCATAACCCACAAGCATAGGTTTTTGACTGAGTCCTTGAGCTCGACTCGAGTCTGCACTTTCCAAAGTGCTGCTTCTTGCAAGTTTTACACGCGGGCTTCTCATCAGAACGATGCCCATCTTTCCTCGACTCCGACCCTTTCTTGTTATCACCGTTCCCACGGTGTTTCTTGTTCAACCTACGCGAACCATCATCTTCTCGCTTCCTCTTCTCAGCATCCTTGTTCCTCAGCGATCTCTGCCTGACCGCATCAAGTGTGAGGGATAAGGAAAGGTCAGTTACAGACCTGAAGGTAACTGGCCGAGAAGCTTTTACACTGGCCTTGATCTCGGGTTCTAAACCACCAATAAAACGTGCGATCCTTTTAGGCTCCGGGGTTACCAGATAAGGTACCAACCGGGATAGTGTATTGAAGCTTGTCAGATAAGCTTGACAGTCGAGGTTCTTCATCACCAGCGATAGAAAGTCTGATTCTATCCTTTCCACCTCATGTTGAGGGCAAAAATTTTCTTTGATTAGGGCGATGAATTGATCCCACGACATACCATACAATGGGATCTTTCCGGAGGCCTCCATCAGAGATCTCCACCAAGCTAACGCCTCACCTTTGAAGGACTGTGAGACATACTTAACCACATCACTTTCAGCGTATCCGCTGATGTCCACGACCGTGTCCATCTCATCAAGCCACGTCATACAGTCGACGGCTCCTTTTACCCCATAAAAATCCCGGGGCTTGCAAGACACAAAGTACTTGTAAGAGCAGCCCTTGTTACGGGGTTCCTGATGTAGCACCAAATGCTGAGATGGATTACGTTGGTGGTTGGTGGACTGGCGATCATCGTCGTTTTTCTTTGGTCCATCCTTCTTGGGAGGTGGCTTGTTATGGGCCTCAGCATGAGTCTTGGGCTTTGATTGTGACGCAGAGTGGGTCCTACTTCGAGTACCACTGTATTCCTCATACTGCATATCCAAAGCCTGTGTGACAGCACCGTCTATAATTGCTTTTAATTCTGCGCCCGTTAACGTAATCTGGGCGTTCTCATTTGGCTCCACTGGATGGCTATTTACTTCAGTTGATTCAGCCATTTGAATTGAACTGTTGCAGAAAACAAGGACAATATCTTACTTGGGAGTTTATTATGGAATTACCCCTTAGGGTAACTCGTTAACCATGGTAAACAGAGACCATATATAGTTAACTTAATGATTGTATTAAATTAGGATTTCGATCATAACTTACCCTAATTATAATTAATAACAATATATATATATTAGCACATAAGGCTTAGTCACTTGGACAATTTAAATTATAAGCTATGATTTCAGAGAATCAAGGCTTTTAAGGTTTGAACCTAGTTCATTTCCTTTACTAGACAGGGAGTCATAGCTACCACTGTCTGTTGGCTCATATAGAAATGAGCAGGGCCCGTAGGCATATTTTACCACGTATGGTAAAAATATGATCATCTTAATTGATGATGTAAACCCAGGATGTAGAGATCATTAGACTGAGTTAGGAATCTTTTAAAGAATCCTTTAATAATAACGCATGTGATTTCAAACGAACCACATCTGCCAGGAGTGTTAACATGTTTTAAGATGTTAACAGGGAATTGAATCTTTTAAATAGGTCCTACCATATTGGCCCGGTCTTATATTTGACACGTGGCTAGGTTTCACACTTTAAGATCCTTAATTAATGCTTTGAATCTTTTTAACAGGTCTTACCATATTGGCCCGGTCTTATATTTGGCACGTGGCTAGGTTTCACACTTAAAGATTCTTAATAAAAAATTTTCATAGGTAGTTTTTTTTTTAAAAAGGAAATGATTTTAATTTATTTATTTCATTTATAATTTGTATATGCACATAAAGGCAAACATGAAATTTATAAATAACCATTCCATTAATTTATTTAGAATATTACACACTTGCCCTAAACGGGTCTTTCAAATAACAACTTACCCACGCAGGGGTTTAAACAATACTTACCCTCGCAGGGGCTTAATAACACACATGCCCACGCAGGGGCTAAATAACATAATAGTCCACGCAGGGACTAGGTACAAGGAAGAATGTCCACGCAGGGACTTTATTTTAAAGTAAACATACAGATAAAGGATTTACTGATCCTTCTTACTTTTTCCCTTGATCATGTTTGTCAAGGTCTTGAACATTCCTTGGTTACGCCTTCGGTCTTCCCGTGCCTCATGTCGCACTTCTCTTATGCTTTGTAGGATCTCCTGCTGCAGTGGAGGCGACATTTGTAGAGGTGGCGGGGGTTGTTGGTAATAAGAGGGTTGTAAAGGCATCTGGTACCCCTGGGTTGGGTACCCTACTCCCCAAGGACCTCCATACGGTCCCTCAGGGTTGTTGACGTTGTAATTGAACGCTACCGCGTATGGGTCAGCCCCAGCGTAACCAGGGTTAGGGTGAGTCGGTGGTTCAAACGGGTTGTACATCGCGGGACCCGTGTATGCTGGTATTGGGTTGTCAAAACCCATAGGCGGTGGCTGTGGTACAGCTGGTTGAGAAGGTCCACCCATTTGTGGGTCCTCCTGATGTGGCTGATAATTTCTACCACTCGATTGTAGAGGAGAGCCGAAATGAAACTCTTCTCTTCGTGTGGTTATCCGGGCTCCGGTTCTCCTATGTCTTTGCGGTTGCGGAGCCGGCGGCTGAACTGGTGGCGGTGGAGGCGGTGGCGTCACTGCCACAAAACGGTGATCCTCGGAGGAATCTTGATGATGCGGCTGTTGCTGCTCATGGGGCGATGAATGGTGAGAAGGAGTGTAATACCATTCGTGCCTAGTGAATATCGCCTGGAAACTGTCTGGACCATCGTAGGGTGGTCCGTGATAAATTGAGTTGTCCGAAACCTCGATGGGATGGTTGGGGGTTCCGGTTGCTGGTTCGACGGGATCGTCGTCTTCGTCGTCGTTATTGTTGCCCCCCGAGAAATGGTCCTCCGGTCCCAATGGGTTGAAACCCACTGGTTCTTGAATGTAATTCGTCGAATTAAACTGGCCTTGAAAGTACGGAGTGGGGTCATTAAAGAAACGTTGCGACATAGATCGCTGTACCGGTTCGTTCTCGGATTGTGGCCCAAAAGAGTCCTGGGCGGGAGTTGTAGAGCTGTTTGAAACCGAGTGTCTGGCCGGTTGAAAGAGACCCCTCTGGCTCCTCCGAGTACCATCACTTTCTTCGGGAGTAGGAGCTCGTGTATTGGACGGCCCAGCTTCATGGTCGTTGTTGGCGACGGTGGTCGGTCCTCTTCCTCCTCGTCCTCGTCCTCGCATACGTAAAAATCTTGGAGGCATTTTTGTTATACCTGTCAACATATCATGAGATAACAATAACAATATAATTGCAAAATAAAGGACAACACATAAAAATGGAATTTGTCCTATGTTATATGTCTAGACTCGAAGGTTTAGAAATGTGCAATTGTGTAACTGAGATTAAACACAAAAGGCTAGTGTTTAATTCACTCAGTTGTTGGCTCTGATACCAACCTGTCACACCCCGATCTCCACGTGTCACCGGTGGGCCCGGTGGGGAGTATCGTGACGTCATGGTTGGCAACGTAATAGTCAAACAACACAATATAATAATGCACAGCGGAAGCAAATTTAAAATAAGATACAACCGAATTTATTTATTGTAAACAAAGTCACAATTATCCGGTGTTTATCCACAGTAGGATCGAATTAAAAACATTGTTTATGGTTCAACAGACTTCGGCATCTTAAGCTTGCGAGACTTCTAATGATGCTTAGGAGAATTCCAGCCTATTTCGCCTAGTACCTGCATTTAATCTTTTTGGGAAAATACGTCAGTTTACACTGGTAAATACATTCAACTGACTCATTTTATAAATGATTGAAAATTGGTTTGGATGCACATGGCATAAACATTTTTATTAACTTGGGAGAATTATTTAATATTATAATCATGTGAACGAATTACATGTTACTTATGCGTTCAGTAGCCCGGAACGTATCCGGGTTAAAGATCAATAGACACACCACAATTTTAGAGTTATACACCGACAGGTGTACGCCTACACCCCGTGCTCAAGTCGTGGCCAATCTCGTAAGATGATGCCAAGGATATCCGGGACATGGTCATTAACCCCCCAAAGGCTGTAAAGTAATCAAGACTGTTTAAACGAGTCGATCAAATTATTCAATACCCACTAAGCGTGGAGATTTGATGCTCGATCAAGCGGTATGCTATATACCGTAACCCAAGCCCGTATAGGGAAAATAAGTTAAAAGTATTTACCTTGATGCAAAGTATAGTCACAATAAGCAAATAGCAAGTAGCTTTTACTGTTTCTCCTAATCTGGAACAAAGGTTAAATATAACCTATTAGAATCCTAGCGGGTCTTTAATTATGCTAAAGCTTAGACCGGCTAGTTTCGAAGATACGGTTCGTACGCACGACTAAGCGGAGACCGGATAGAATGTGATTCAGACCCGAAAAGTTTGAAGACTTGTTTAATATGGGTTTATTATTCACATTCTGGATTTTGAGATAAAACCGATAAGGTTTGACCCGTTTCGGCTAATTTATGTAAACTTGTTACATAAACCGAGCCGAACGCGTAACATGCGTAACGGGTATCCGTAAGAGCCATATACAGGTTTCCTAAGTTAATATGCTTCAAATATGTTGTAACATCAGTAGGATGTCTTTCGTTATGCCCCGAACTAATTTAAACACAAACTATGCCCCGTAGGGGTAGTTTGGTCATTTTTAAGTTTGTAAAAGCGTTTATATGTTCAACTGAGTTACAGGTCTGATGTAAACAGCAAACATACTCATTTTGATGGGTTATAACAGTAGGCTAAGGCATATATGTGAAATTTATCCTATTTAACCAAACTATGCCCCGTAGGGGTATTTTGGTAATTTCACATAAGCCGGAAAGCTCAAAAAACGAAGTCTGAGTTTATCACCCTTTGCTTACTGTTAAAATATCATAATTTGCCTCATATATCAGTAGGCATCAACCCAGGTATGTCCATTATGATTCTAAGACATACTATGTGTTAAAAACGCTAATTATGGCGATTAAAGGCCATTTCCGGGTTCTATACTTAAATCTGATATTTTTATATTTCCAGAAGGCTTAAAATAATTTATTTAACATATGTGATCAGTAGAAAAAGGTTTGGAATCGTTTAGATAAGTAAAACTCATTTTATGGCCCGTAAGGGCAAAACCGACAATTACCGGATTAAGCCTACGACTACTAGTTATGCTCGGCCTAAAATTAATTAAAAATCTTTAAAAATCCCAAAATAATATATAACATCAGTGGGTAAAAGATTTGATATCAAAAAGTTTGTTTAACTAGGCTATACGCTAATTACGCCATTTTGTTCATATAAAGCTTTAATTTAGCGACTATGAGCATAACTCTTAATCTACAAGTCAAACTGATGTCAAACTTTGCATACAAGTTTATATATCAGTAACTAAGGTTTCTACACTTTTACATTTTCATAAATCATGATTTAAGGTAATAAGGGCATAACGGTCAACGTATGAGCATTTAACGGAAATACGCATATTAATTGGATAACTAGTGAACCAAGGTGTACGATCACAGAGGGTTGCTCTAACATGTATCTTAATCCAATTAAAGCTCTGAGGCATTTCTAAAATATGCCCAAACGGGTCAGAACTGAAAGTCAACGGGAAAGTCAAACTATGTGACTTTCGGTTCCGAACCGGGTTTAAACAGGAAATAGTCGGGTTGAACATGTTGGGACATGTTCTTACACTTATTTCTAAGTTATAAAAATGTTCAAACAGGTTATATATGTTCTAGATAGCTAATTATGCATAAATGACATTTTAAGCATTATGTTGACTTTTTACTTAAAGGTTTGACCCGACATTTGACCTGTTTAGGATGGTGATCAGGGGAAACCCTTTTGGGGTTTTATTACCCACATAAATACCATTCTAAAACTACTTTTAATTCGAGATAAGACTGAGTCATTAGTGACTAATCTCGAAGTCAAACCGTTATTACGACGGTTTGACTTTTAGCTAATTAACTAAGCTAAACACAACTAAACAAGAACTAGTAGACTTACAAGAGTCCAATGCACGAATTATGATCAGATGGGAGAGTTCCTTAGCTCCAGAAATGCTCTAATGATCAGTTGCAAGTGTGGGAATGAATGTTGCAACATGTTGTGCTTTATATAGTGAAGAACTCACCATGATTGGTTGACAACTAACTCTAGGACCAACCACAACCATCCAACACTTGTCCCTAATGTTCTAGCACAGTTAGGGGTCTTTAAATAATGATAAAAACCGGTATAGTGGGTTAAAATCGCGAAAGACAGGCAACAGCCCGTTTTTCTGCAACTGGGCATCCCCTGCGCATCGTAGGGGCATATGTGCTACGATGCGCAGGCCTTCAACAGGGGCTGTTTTGCTTGTTCTTTCATTATCTTGAAAGGCCAACCTTTTTGCACGATTTTGGAGCATTATTTTGACAGCATGGGGCTCTATTATGGGTCTTATACATTGACATACCCTACCATTTGCATTTGCCTCACTTGAGTCCAAGAACAAGACCCGAAAACATCGGTTTACCGTTCAATTTCTTTGTAAGATCATAACATGCTTTTGCAAGTCCATTATTGGCAATAATTTCTTGTATTGGGGTATAATAGATGTGTAAAATATTAAATCGGGTCTTGGGATTTATAATTGAGGTGTTCAGAGGTAAAATTCAACATGACGCCACTTTAAATCCTGCCGAAACATCTTTATTAAATCCGGGCTTTCAACGCATTTTGTCTAACATGACACGTGTCGTTTTATTATTAAACCCGAAATTTTTGAGGTGTTACAATATAGTACTGCACCAAGAACCCAGTAACAAGGGATGCTCCTATAAGTACTTCGTGTGTTGTAAGCCCAGGGATTTTACTGGGGAAAAAGGAGCCGTCGATTGTATGACGTGGCTGGACGAGATGGACACGGTGGTAGATATCAGCGGGTGCGCTGAAAGGGATATAGTCAAGTTTGTGTCACAGTCCTTCAAGGGTGAAGCGTTGGCATGGTGGAGATCTCTGATGGAGGCCTCCGGAAAAATCCCGCTGTATAGTATGTCGTGGGATCAATTCATTGCCCTGATCAAGGATAATTTCTGCCCTCAACATGAGGTGGAGAAGATAGAATCTGACTTTCTATCGTTGGTGATGAAGAACCTCGACTGTCAAGCTTACCTAACAAGCTTCAATACGCTGTCCCGGTTGGTTCCCTACCTGGTAACCCCGGAGCCAAAAAGAATCACTCGCTTTATTGGTGGTTTAGAACCCGAGATCAAGGCCAGTGTAAAAGCTTCTCGGCCAGTTACCTTCAGGTCTGTAACTGACCTTTCCTTATCCCTCACTCTGGATGCGGTCCGACAGAGATCGCAGAGGAATAAGGAGACCGAGAAGAGGAAGCGTGAAGATGATGGTTCGCGAAGGTCGAACAAGAAACACCGTGGGAACGGTGATAACAAGAAGGGATCTGAATCGAGGAAGGATGGGCATAAGTCTGATGAGAAGCCCAGGTGTAAAGTTTGCAAGAAGCAGCACTATGGAAAGTGCAGACTGGAGTCGAGCTCTCAGACTCAGTCAAAATCCTTTGCTTGTGGAATTTGCAAGTCCACGGACCATAAAACCCTGGAGTGCAAAAAGATGAAAGACGCAACGTGTTATCGTTGCAATGAGAAGGGGCACATCAAGACCAACTGCCCGAAATACAACAAGAAGCCTGAGGAGGCTAAGAAGACTAATGCCAGAGTCTTCAGAATGGACGCGAAAGAAGCTGTGCAGGACGATAATGTCATAACAGGTACATTCCTTGTAAATGATGTCTTTGCAAGAGTACTTTTTGATTCAGGCGCAGATAAGTCTTTCGTAGATCATAAGTTTTGTAAATTGTTGAATTTACCTGTCAAAACCCTAAGCGTAAACTATGAGGTAGAGTTAGCAGATGGTACCATAGAAACCGTCTCTACTGTGTTAGATGGATGTGCTATATCCATTAAGAACCATTCTTTTCCTCTGTCTCTACTTCCGTTTAAATTGGCTGGTTTTGACATAGTTCTGGGTATGGACTGGTTACCTCATA
This sequence comes from Helianthus tuberosus, assembly GCA_030545235.1. Classification (NCBI taxonomy): domain Eukaryota; kingdom Viridiplantae; phylum Streptophyta; class Magnoliopsida; order Asterales; family Asteraceae; genus Helianthus; species Helianthus tuberosus. The sequence continues at coordinate 8,386,269 of CM060393.1, forward strand.
ACCAGGCCCAAATTGTCTGTAACATGAAACAAGTAGTGATAAAGACTCCGTCTGGTGAATCACTTACCATTCGGGGAGATACCCAGTATGGGCTGCCTGAGCAGTTGACTATGCTCAAGGCTTCCAAGTGTTTGAAGAAGGGATGTGTCATTTACATGGCGCAAGTGATTATGGAGGAACCTAAACCAAAGTTAGAAGACATCCCTGTCATTTCTAAATACCCAGAAGTGTTTCCGGAAGATCTACCTGGCCTACCACCAGATAGACAAGTCGAGTTCAGGATCGATATCATCCCCGGAGCGGCACCAGTTGCCAGAGCACCATACAGATTGGCACCCATGGAAATGAAGGAGTTGCGGACGCAGCTAGATGAATTGCTGGCTAAAGGTTTCATTAGACCTAGTTCATCCCCTTGGGGAGCGCCAATCTTGTTTGTCAAGAAGAAAGATGGGTCGATGCGTCTGTGCATCGACTATCGCGAGCTTAATAAAGTCACGATCAAGAATAGATATCCATTGCCCAGGATCGACGATTTGTTCGATCAGCTTCAAGGGGCAAGTTACTTCTCGAAGATTGATTTGAGGTCAGGCTACCACCAGTTGAAGGTAAAAGATGAAGACGTTCACAAGACTGCATTTAGAACTCGTTATGGACACTACGAGTTCCTAGTGATGCCTTTTGGGCTCACCAATGCACCAGTCGCGTTTATGGATCTCATGAACCGCGTCTGCAAGCCTTACTTAGATAAATTTGTTATCGTCTTCATCGATGACATCCTTATTTATTCTAAGAATCAAGCTGACCATGAGAAACACCTTCGCTATATTCTCAAACTTCTACATCAGGAGAAGCTCTATGCCAAATTCTCTAAGTGTGAATTTTGGCTGCGAGAAGTCCAATTTCTTGGACACGTGGTCAGTGAGCGTGGTATCCAAGTGGATCCCGCTAAAGTTGAAGCTGTTATGAATTGGCAAGAACCAAAGACGCCTACGGAGATTCGTAGCTTCCTGGGATTGTGATGTGCGATAAAGTGTCGTATATTTTAGGTGTATATTTTAAGCCCTTTTTAACACTTATTTTAGCCAAGTTTTAAATTTATAAAACACGATATTTCACTAACACTAAACACACATATGGGCAAGTGCACCCATCGTTGAGTGTAGTATAGCGTTGGTAAGATACCGAGGTCGTCCAAGGACACAAGAGCTTTTAGTACCGGTTTATCCTCAACGTCTAACCAAAATAAAAGTTTGGAAAAATGTTTTAAACTAAGAAAAATAAAAACTAACTAAAATGCTGAAAATAAAAATAAAATAAAAACAGATAGACAAGATGAATCACTTGGTTCCGACTCGTATCTAGTATAACCTTTGATTATTTCCGCACTTTTGCACATAATTAAGAGATTATCTTAGTTATTGTAGTAGGCCCCTCTTTTGAAGGTGACGTTACCCTCACCCCAGTAGTTTGAGTCAGCAGGGATACAATCCTAAAGGGGTGGATTATTGGAAGATAATGAATTAAGTTATTAATGCAGTATTGTGGTAGGCCCCGCTTTTGGCGGTGACGTTACCCTCGACTAAGTAGTCTGAGTCAGCAGGGATACAGTCCTAAATAGCCGGGTTATAGTATTAATAGTAGTTAACTTATGAGGGGATCAAAGAGTTTGGACCCCCGCCATCCAATACCGTGAAGTATTGAAGGAGGTCCTACTAAATTTGACCCAGGTCCATTGCAGGACCTCTAAACGCTGAACAATGGCAAGACCTTTACCAAACCGTTCCCTTAACCCCCTACCAGGTAGCCAACATACCTCCATATAGACCGTGGAGATATGAATGGTGAAAATCCTTTATTTTATATAGACAGTAAAATAATGCCAAGACACCACGGACAAACGATAAGGAAAGATCACCTTCAACATAAGTAACTAGTTATTAAAGTCATTAATACAAAACCAAATAAAAAGTGCAGAAGATTAGAAATAAAAAGTATTATACTAGACACTTTGTCTTCACCAAGTGATGTAAGAGACTTAGGCAAACATGGCCTTGATTGTCAAGAACTCTTACGATCAATCTTGGATCCCGAGACGACTCACACACTCTATGATGGACAATGGATGATGGTGGTGGATGATGGTGTTGTGATGGTGGTGGGTGGTGGATGAAGTGTGAGAGAGGTGGTGTGCCAAGGGATGAGTTGCAATGAAACCAAGCACTCCTATTTATAGGCTGAACAGAGGCCTGGGCACGGCCCCGTGTCCGCTGGGCACGGCCCCGTGCCTGTCTGACACTCTCTCTCTTCATTAATTGTAATTCGCAATTACAATTAATGCGCCTGCAGTACTTTCGGCACGCCCCCCGTGTCCGCTGAGCACGGCCCGTGGTGGGCAATAGAAGCTTCTATAGGTTTGTCTTTTCTGCTGCTTCTTGGGCACGACCCCGTGCTGGCTGAGCACGGGGCGTGTTCAGCCTTCTGTTTTCTCTATTTTGCTTTGGAAGGTGTCGTTGAGGGTTCGGGCAATCCACTAATGTTCCTTTTCTTGTATTTATGTTGGATTTAGCTGTCTTTTTGCTTCTATTGCGTTTTTGAGCTCATTTAATCCTGAAAATACAAAAGGAAGACAAAAACACTCTTTTTCCAATATTAGTACTAAAAAAGGGTTAGTTTTATGCCTCATTTGATGTAATTTATATGTTGCATTTTACACACATCAAATACCCCCACACTTGAACTTTTGCTTGTCCTCAAGCAAAACTCTTTAATATTTGGCTTACACTCCCAAATGGAATAGGTAGAAGAGAAGGTTTTGGGCTTGTCATAGAGTGTCGGGATTTCCAAGATCTTTTTAGGGTTTTATTTTTATTTATTTACACTCCTATTCGTAATGATTTATTTAGAACTGTTCATAAAAGAAATTACTTATTTGGGCATAACATGCCTTTTTTAAAATTCTATTTATATACAAGTTCACATACCTCGCGGGGAAATCACTCACACTCGGCCGAAGGTGTGTTTTTAGTGAATCACTCGAGAGCGGCATGGAACTTATTCCTACCATAGGCTTGCCAAGAAATCAATCCTCCTCCTTTTTAACTTTTATACCTTTGTAGATATCAAGAGGACTTTGTGGGTTAAGGGTTGGCTAGGGTTAAAGGTAGGTGGTTGGGTTAGTGGTTAGTAGAAAAAGGGCTAAAAAAAGCGTAACAAGTGTCGGTTTTCGTATTTTTGCAACCTTTTATTTTTGATGAAGCTTTTATTCAAACAAAGTTATTTTTGATTACTTTGTTTGTTTATTTTCTTTTTGCTTCATATAAATTTTTTTTTTTTTTTTTTTCGAAGAACCGAACTTGTTGCTAAAATAAAGGGTAAAAATGAAAAAGGTTTTGGTGGGTGAAATGGTTTTTGTTTTGGGTGATGAAACGAAAAGGTTTAGGCTCAAAGGGGCTAACTAGGGGGATTTTTGGGTAGGTGGTAAAAGAAAAAGAAAAATAATGGTGTGGAAATGAAAAAGGTTAGTCCTAATGCCTCTATCATTTACTTACTCGGGTTTAAGTTGATAAGGACCGGGAATGTATTGTCATGGCAAGTTCTAGAGTCGTAAGAACCAAGCGGCTATTCACACAAGAAACGAAAAATGAGCATTTAGTCAAATGGTATGAAATTGAGTGCTCAATAAAGGCTCAAAACTCACTTTTGTGGGAATGGGTTTTTTTTTTTTTTTTTTTTTTTTTTTTTTTTTTTTTTTTTTATGTGATCAAGTATATATAATCAAATTTTAAATAAGTTTGTCATGCCTTTTCATAATTTTCTTATGTTGGTTCTTTTTATCACTACGCTATCGGTTGTAAATTTGTAAAAATATAACCTTTTTGAGAGCTTGAATTTCCCGAGTTAAACCTAGACAAGTAAAAAAAAAATGAAATTTTTGAAAAAATTTGGGGTGATTAGCGGTTCCAATAGAGTTTTGTGTAAGGCTTGTATTTAGGACTTGCAAAATTCAAGGTTTTAGCATCCCCCCACACTTAAATTACACATTGTCCTCAATGTGTCCCAAAAATAAATTTTTAGGTTGATTAGATGTGTAAAATAGTGTTTAAAAAGCAAAAATTTGTGTTACTGGGCACTGAGCACGGCCCCGTGTTATCCGGGCACGGCCCCGTGTTCAGGTGCCAGTAACAAAATTGAAATAAGAGAAACAGAAGTCTGGACACGGGGGCGTGTTGGGTGAACACGGCCCGTGTCCAGTTACCTGTACTGGGCGTTTTCTGCAGGTGGTTCAACACGGGGCCGTGTTGGTTGGGCACGGCCCGTGTTGAACCTTCTGAAAGGGAGAAAATTGTCGGGTTGCCTTGTTCTTGTGCATGGGATCATTTTTCTCGTTCCCCTTTTCATCCTTTACCACCATGAGTGTGTTTTATTCATTACAAACCATCCAAACATTAAAACCATCATTTCATTTCATCATAGAGAGAACTTACATAATCCTAAATTAAAACTTAACTAGATAGGTCAGCAAGTACACGAGGTTATCATTAGGAGTTCTACTAATTTTAGGAAAATTTCGAGAATGATTTCCCGATAGAGTAGGACTTTTAGCCGAACGAGTTCCTTCCTAAACTTTGTTTAAAGCCATTCTTCGATCTCTCTAGGGAGGAAGAATGCGGCTTCGTTTTCTTCTGCTGTTGGTGGTTGAGGGGGAACATTCACCGGGACTCCTTGCACCACTCTTCGAGGAAGTTCTTGGTGCATGGCGTACCATTCAGCTGGAATGACAACTTCGGGTACCACGTTCCACGCCCTTTGGGTTATTATGGGTACCAAAGGCGGGGAGGCGAGAAGATTCAACCTCTGGTGCAAGAGGTTTACTTCATGGAGACAGCCCTCCAGCCCCACAGAAAGATGGTTGATACGGTCGATCAATGCTTCTTCCACTCCCGTCATTTCATCAATAGCCTCCCTTAGAGCGTAAACATAGTTTACAAGAGAGTCTTCTGCTGTTGAAGATCTCCTCCCTTGTCGGTTATTCCTTGAAGACGATCCGCTTGTTCTGCTTGCCATTTTCTGTGAAGAAAACCGAGGAAGACTAAATTTTTACAAAACAGAGCCCCTGGACACGTCCCCGTGCTCGTTGAGCACGGCCCCGTGTCCATTTGTCTGCAGGATTTTTGGCTAAAGATTCTTGGAGTTTTAAATTATTTTTATGATTGTTATCTGGGTTTTAAGCTTGGATAATTTAAAGTAAAGTTATTCAACTAACTTTAGCCCAGAATCTTTAGCAAATAATCTTACAAACTTCACATAGAGGATTGGAATCAAAGGATTTCCAAGCTTCCATGGAGGAACTTTTGAAAAATTTTGAAAGAGGAGGAAATGAATAAAAGTGGAAAGGACAAGAGGGTCCCTTGGAACCTTCTTTTGACACTTACCTAGGATGGTATGAGTGAAAATTCCAGAGATCTCTGTCAATTGAAGTGGTCAAAATGAGCAGGAATCAGGCTGCATTTAAAGAAAACGACAGCGCCCTGGGCACGGCCCCGTGTTGACTGGACACGGCCCCGTGTTCAGAGAAAATCCTGACACATTTTGTCCGTATTCTGACCAAATCAGCAGAGAATCTTTTTAGTGAGCACGGGGGCGTGTTGACTTGGACACGGTCCCGTGTCTGGAGGCTGCTTTATGGAGTTTTGCTAATTCAAGGATCTCCCCGATATCGGGTGGTTCCTTACTGGTTGGAACAACCCCAAAGTGCCTAATATACCTTAATTGTCCTAGACTAAGGCAAGAACGCAAGAGGTTGTCGGTGAGGGTAATTGTAGGTCCCCTATTCGTATGGATCTTTCACAGAATTGTCTTTCCAATCAAGAGTGCGGAATCCTCTTGATCAGATTTATTACAGAAACAAGTAGAAACAGAATTTCACAATCAAACGGGTCCTCTATTGATTATCCAAACTACACGTTTTACAATCAACTCAAGACCCTCACAACCTCACAGCCACTATCTGTGATCTTGACTACAACCCTAATTTCGAATTCTCTCTCTCTCTCTACTTTCTCTCTCTAAAATTCTCTAACCTCTAAGTTGCTAACCCAAACCCTAAACACAAAACATGTTTATATACCACATGTCTGTGAACTGGGCTTCCTACATGGACTAGGCCATTTTCCAAGCCCATTACAATAATAAACTCACTAACCAATAAGCTAAGCCCAATACAAAATATCCAAAGACTAAATAATCAAACTATTAAGCTGTTGTCACCGAATATGCACCAACAGACTCCCCCTTGACAATAGCTTCATAGTGTAACTTTGTCTTCAAACATCTTGTGTTCTTTTGGTCTTTGGATAGCGTCAGCTACACAGCTTCTGACATCAACAGACTCCCCCTTAGCTGATGCTTCCAATCTCCAAAACTTTCATTCATTGTAGATCAGTTAGCTAGCAATCCTTGGTTAAGCAAGTAAGCTCCAACTCTTCCATATCTCTCTTTCTCTTTCTGCAATGTAGTAGAAGGATCCTACCATGCATCTTCACACATTCTTTACTCTAAATATGCACTTTACTTGTATGCTGCACTTCATTTTGATAACTGCATCAATCTGTTTAGCAACACAAGCAAATATCTCGAAAAACTATTAGTCTTTTTCACATTTAAAGATAAACCAATATTTTATCTTATCATGCAAAAACAACAACCTGTCAATTTAAAATGGAAGTCTTTTTGAAAAGAAATCTTTTTGGTATTTTTGATATTTTAAGAAAAGCAGTAAACTATTTACAAAACGCAATAAACACTCTATTTTTGTGAGAATCACCGGTAAGAAGATCATATCAGCACAATCAAACTGTTTCACACTATTAGATAATTCTTTATTTAATTTTTCGTGAAAATCAGTCTAAGACGATTACCAGTATGTTTGTCCACTTAAACAAAATGCATGAACATTTCAAGTACCATTACCGTATGATACGTTAAGGTAATTTTAATTCTGATATACTAGTGTGTCCCACTTCAGGATATACCCCCACGATCAAGGTATGCACAAAGATTCATCGTAGTAGGTGAGTATACTGAAGTCATCCTTTAAGATATCCTGAATCAAATCCTGGAAATATAAACAACACACTCTATCATGCAAGTATCTTCCCTACCACATATTTCACAAGTCCAATCCAGATTTCTGAAATCTTAACTGGGAATAGGTTGAGAAGAGAACAGAATAGATCTTTAGGAGAGATGGTATAATATACAGATCAAATGAGTTTTTAGTCAGTTTGATATAGGTTTATTGGGTTTCATTTGGGCACTAGAGGGCCTCTTTCGGGTGTATTAGATCTATAGCGCGACAACGTACAGCTAGGTCAGCATGTATCTGGATGCAGCAGAAGCTGTCGTTGCCTAGCACCTCCAGGTCAGCATATATCTGGATGCAGCAGAGGAGGTACATGACTTTTTTCAGAGAAGATTTCAGAATCAGATCAAAATTGTGTGTATCGGGACACATACAGACATTCAAATAGAAATGTGCTAATTCCAAGTGACTTTCTTTCCTGAGGTCATGTACAATTTTAGTTCTGTACAGAAGGACAGTCAAGATATCCCCAGATGAAATAACAGTATAAAGACCCAAAACTTCAGATTTTGGCAATCTATCAACGCAAGATTTAAGGTCATTAAACCATACACCACTGATGTGTTCCCCACTCATACACAGTTCATTTAAGTTTATATCGCATTGGTAAGTTGATTATTTCATGCTTTTTGCCTACTGGTACATCATATGATGAAGCTGCTATCACACATAAGCAATTTAATTTCAGTTTCAGTGTGACAGTCTACCTTGCTGATGTACTATCATTTCTTCTTTTTCACACAGTGATAACTCATTTTTGTTTTTCTATTTTTTTTATTTTCAAATTTTTTTTATTTTTTGATTTTTAATTATTTTTAAAATTCTATAACTTACTCCCCCTAAACACACGCACTAACTAAACTCTTTTTGGCTTAGGGAAATTTCTCCCCCTAAATTTTTGTTTTTATGGAGCAAGTTTCAAAAACAGAAATTTAAACACAAACAGACTCCCACTTCAATCTGACAATAAGTTTTTCACTTTTGAAGTTTAGAAAAATCATAACCATCACTAAAGTAAATAGTTCGTTACCCATGTTAACCTACTATTCACCTCAGAAACTTTACAGGAATAACCACTGTCGAACACTTCAACAGTCCTTCTTGGTCATCCTGCACACACTCAACAACTCAGTTAGTCTTGAGAACCCAAGCCCTGATAGTCTTGGGTTTTCCAAATTCATCCATTACAGGTACATCCATCCAATATCCATCACACTTCAGTGGATTATCTGGATACCTGCTTCTCCCATTATTATACCATGAATTTTGAAAAAATTTTGGATGTTGTTGAACATTTGAGTTATTAAAACCCCTATATTCATTTCTTCTTTGAAAATTTCGATTTACAGATGTCTGGTATCGATTTTGATATCCAAAATTTCTATGTTGACTTTGAAACTGACTTGATTTACCATTATAATGACTAAATTGTGGAGAAATACTTCTTGGTCTATCAAATCTTTTCGAAGTTGAGGGTTTTGGTTGAGATTCAGGTTTCTTTGTCTGACAACTTGTTTTTACACTATTGCTTGACCCAACCTGATTCTCATCCTTAACCTCATCAACCTTTTGTTTACCTTTCTTCAAAGGACAACAACTTGCCACATGCCCTATGTTGTGACATCTAAAACAAGATCTTTTCTTAGAAGTTTTCTTTTTGTTTGATCCCTTTTTAAATGTGTTGGCCTTTTTGTCTTCAGTATCCTCATCCACTTTATGAGGTGTACTGTTTGACCCAACAGATTCTTTCAAAGAAACTGGACTATTTGGCAAGTCCACAGCTATCGGATCCACTACCTCTTGTGTAGTGGTTACAAAATCAATTAGCTCTTCTTCTTTTGGTAGAAAAGAGTAGTCTTGATTTTCAGAAGATGAAGCTTTAGTAAACCCCACCCCTGTTTTATCATTACTCCTTTTTAAACCTTTTTGAATTTGAGTCCTGACTAACGAAGAATTCCCAAAATTATCTAACTTCCCTTGAAGTTCAACATTTTTGGCTTGTGCATCAGCCAATTCTGTGCACTTTTCTAAAAGCTCATTAGTCTTTTCTTTCAGAGTTTCACGAGCCAAATCAATGATCTGTAATTGTTCATTGACTTTGCTTGTTAAACTACTGATTTCTTGTTCATTTGATTTGAGTTTTTCTAAACAATCTGACTCTCGTTTAATCAAAAGAACATTTGACTCTTTTAACTTTTCTAATTCAGCTGACTGAATTTTGTTTTGCTCCGATAGTCTGTCAACTTTAACCTGTAGTTCAGTGCAATTTAGACATGTATGACTTACAGATTCTGATGATACCTTTACCTCTGCTGTAAGTCCGTTCACATCCTTCAAGCCCTTTGAAACTTCTGCACCCTTCTTTTCAGCAGTTTCCTCATCTGCTTCCTCTTCAATCTTCACAGCTGCTAGCTCAGCTACCAATTCACCATCACAAGTAGTTACTTTTGAAGGAATCTGATAACGTTTTTCTAAAGCTTCCCACAGCTCTCTAGAAGTCCCATACGTCTTGAAAGTATGTTTAACACCCTCAGGCAAGGACATCTTTATTGCTGCGAAAGCTTTCTTCTCAGCATCAACCAACTGTTTCTCAGATTCATCCATCTTCTCATAAGAAATTACTTTCACTCTACCCTCAACACGACGTGTGGGAGTAAAGTATCCATCTATCATACAACTCCACATTCTCGCATCCTTACTTTCAACATATGCCTCAACCTTCTTTTTCCATTCAGCATATTCATTGACATTTATAAGCTTTGGCAAGTTCTTAACAACCTCACTTCCATTATCCATCTTAGCCATCACGCAGCGTAAAAGTTCAAATGAATTTTGTAACCTGTGTCAAAATCCAATTCTAACTTCTCTACTGGTCCTTGTTGAGCTTTTACCGTAAGCGAACTGATCAAACCGTACAAATATTATCCGAAAAACTGTGTTTATCAAATTATACCGTTAGATTCGTCTCGAGATTACGATTCCAATGATATAAAGTGTCAAAAACCTATTTCCGGATTTTCCAGAGTTTTTTATTTTTTATTTTTTTTTTTTACCCTAAAAATCCAAGGAATTTAATGGTTCAAACGGTTCTGTCAAACGAGCTACGGATCACTTTCTATTTGCAAAACAGTCAAATTTTCTCGACGCTTGCCAACGAAAATTCCACCACTTAATTCCTCTCTTAAATTCGCTGATTCTGAGTTAATTTCGCTGGTCAGCAGCTAAATTCGCTGGTCAGTTATTTGTTCAAATTCGCTGGTCAACGTTCGCTGGTCAACTTCGCGATTACGACGACCTGTAAAATCGCTGAAAACCGTAATATTTTCGCTGTGGAAAATTTCACGGTTACCAAAGTCGCCTTTGGATTTACTTCGCCAATACGTATGCTGGTACAGTTAATTTCGCACAGTCCAGACAAAATCGCTGGTCACAGATGTATCAGGTCACAAATTCGCTGATCAGTAAACTTGGAAACTTAATCTTTTCGAAAATTTGCTGATTTTCTGGATTCTTCTAACAACTTTCTGCAGAATCGAAACAGCAAATCAGCAACTTCTCCACCAAAATTCGATGAACTCGATGAAGACACCAACAACAATCTTCGAATTTCAGCCAAATTCCTCCAAAAACAACCAATCAGAACTATCTCTAAAACCTGTAAATCAGCAAAAACTTTCCAGAAATCCTGGAAAACACCAAACAAAAGATCAAAACTGCCAAAATTTTCGAAAATTAATATCAAACCAGCCAAGAAATTCGAAACCCTAATTTTTCAATTTAAAACAATTTCTTCCTGTTTCTGCAGATCACAATCCTGAACCGAGCCTCCAAGAGCCTAATGCTCTGATACCAATTGTAGGTCCCCTATTCGTATGGATCTTTCACAGAATTGTCTTTCCAATCAAGAGTGTGGAATCCTCTTGATCAGATTTATTACAGAAACAAGTAGAAACAGAATTTCACAATCAAACGGGTCCTCTATTGATTATCCAAACTACACGTTTTACAATCAACTCAAGACCCTCACAACCTCACAGCCACTATCTGTGATCTTGACTACAACCCTAATTTCGAATTCTCTCTCTCTCTACTTTCTCTCTCTAAAATTCTCTAACCTCTAAGTTGCTAACCCAAACCCTAAACACAAAACATGTTTATATACCACATGTCTGTGAACTGGGCTTCCTACATGGACTAGGCCATTTTCCAAGCCCATTACAATAATAAACTCACTAACCAATAAGCTAAGCCCAATACAAAATATCCAAAGACTAAATAATCAAACTATTAAGCTGTTGTCACCGAATATGCACCAACAGTAATTCCTATTTTCATTCTAGGTGGACAAGTCCAACCCTTTTCCGGGCTCTTGTTAAAGAAGGTATATGCCGAATCGCTCAGGTCTATGTATGCACCGAACGAAGTCGATGGAGAGTCCTTCACGGCACAATCGACACAGGGACGACTATCGTCCAAGTCTTTGCTAGGTATGAAGGTATTTTCGGGAGCAACGAGGTTGTCGGAATGCGGTTCCAACATTTCTTCATGGGTATCGTCTTGGGGCGGATTAATAAAATCCTTCCTAAGCTCTTCTATCCATTTCAGAATTAGCTCTTCTAGTTGAAATAATTCGCTAAGGAACATTTCCCCTAGAATATCTGGCTGGGCGCATTCGAGGGAGAAATAGTGCTTATTTTTACTTTCGCCCCTCTTAAGGTTGTGAAAAGATCGTGGGTCCATGTAGTGTGGCATATAATTTAGGAAGTAGCATTTCACTTCTTCATGTTCGCCTCCACATAATTGACACCACGTACCATAAGAGTGCCGAAAGTAAAAATAATTACTATCACTCATGTTTATGTCAGAAATTACCAACCGTCGGGACCTAACGGTTCTGTTTTCAGTAACTGAAACTTGGGCACGGGGGCGTGTTGAGTGGACACGGCCCCGTGTTCAGCTTACTGTCTGATGTAAAACAGGATTGCCAGTTCCAATGATTGAGCACGTGGGCGTGTTCAGCGGGCACGGCCCGTGCTGAGATCTGCAGAAGCTGAAAAACTAAGAAAAATCCTAAAAAAATAAAAAGAAAAATAGAAGATGATTAGGCCGTTGATTCCTAACTTTCTTAAAATCCTTGTGTCCCCGGCAACGGCGCCAAAAACTTGATGTGCGATAAAGTGTCGTATATTTTAGGTGTATATTTTAAGCCCTTTTTAACACTTATTTTAGCCAAGTTTTAAATTTATAAAACACGATATTTCACTAACACTAAACACACATATGGGCAAGTGCACCCATCGTTGAGTGTAGTATAGCGTTGGTAAGATACCGAGGTCGTCCAAGGACACAAGAGCTTTTAGTACCGGTTTATCCTCAACGTCTAACCAAAATAAAAGTTTGGAAAAATGTTTTAAACTAAGAAAAATAAAAACTAACTAAAATGCTGAAAATAAAAATAAAATAAAAACAGATAGACAAGATGAATCACTTGGTTCCGACTCGTATCTAGTATAACCTTTGATTATTTCCGCACTTTTGCACATAATTAAGAGATTATCTTAGTTATTGTAGTAGGCCCCTCTTTTGAAGGTGACGTTACCCTCACCCCAGTAGTTTGAGTCAGCAGGGATACAATCCTAAAGGGGTGGATTATTGGAAGATAATGAATTAAGTTATTAATGCAGTATTGTGGTAGGCCCCGCTTTTGGCGGTGACGTTACCCTCGACTAAGTAGTCTGAGTCAGCAGGGATACAGTCCTAAATAGCCGGGTTATAGTATTAATAGTAGTTAACTTATGAGGGGATCAAAGAGTTTGGACCCCCGCCATCCAATACCGTGAAGTATTGAAGGAGGTCCTACTAAATTTGACCCAGGTCCATTGCAAGACCTCTAAACGCTGAACAATGGCAAGACCTTTACCAAACCGTTCCCTTAACCCCCTACCAGGTAGCCAACATACCTCCATATAGACCGTGGAGATATGAATGGTGAAAATCCTTTATTTTATATAGACAGTAAAATAATGCCAAGACACCACGGACAAACGATAAGGAAAGATCACCTTCAACATAAGTAACTAGTTATTAAAGTCATTAATACAAAACCAAATAAAAAGTGCAGAAGATTAGAAATAAAAAGTATTATACTAGACACTTTGTCTTCACCAAGTGATGTAAGAGACTTAGGCAAACATGGCCTTGATTGTCAAGAACTCTTACGATCAATCTTGGATCCCGAGACGACTCACACACTCTATGATGGACAATGGATGATGGTGGTGGATGATGGTGTTGTGATGGTGGTGGGTGGTGGATGAAGTGTGAGAGAGGTGGTGTGCCAAGGGATGAGTTGCAATGAAACCAAGCACTCCTATTTATAGGCTGAACAGAGGCCTGGGCACGGCCCCGTGTCTGCTGGGCACGGCCCCGTGCCTGTCTGACACTCTCTCTCTTCATTAATTGTAATTCGCAATTACAATTAATGCGCCTGCAGTACTTTCGGCACGCCCCCCGTGTCCGCTGAGCACGGCCCGTGGTGGGCAATAGAAGCTTCTATAGGTTTGTCTTTTCTGCTGCTTCTTGGGCACGACCCCGTGCTGGCTGAGCACGGGGCGTGTTCAGCCTTCTGTTTTCTCTATTTTGCTTTGGAAGGTGCCGTTGAGGGTTCGGGCAATCCACTAATGTTCCTTTTCTTGTATTTATGTTGGATTTAGCTGTCTTTTTGCTTCTTTTGCGTTTTTGAGCTCATTTAATCCTGAAAATACAAAAGGAAGACAAAAACACTCTTTTTCCAATATTAGTACTAAAAAAGGGTTAGTTTTATGCCTCATTTGATGTAATTTATATGTTGCATTTTACACACATCAGATTGGCAGGATATTACAGGCGTTTCATTGAAAATTTTTCAAGGATTGCTGCACCCCTAACTTCCTTGACCAAGAAGAAAGTAAAGTTCGTTTGGGGCCCTAAGCAGCAAGAGTCCTTCGATGTTTTGAAACAAAAGTTGAGCAACGCTCCTGTGCTTACCTTACCTGAAGGCGCTGAAGAATTTGTAGTTTATTGTGATGCATCACACACTGGCATGGGGTGTGTGCTTATGCAGAAAGGCAAGGTTATTGCCTATGCATCACGACAGTTAAAGGTGCACGAAAAGAATTACACCACCCATGACTTGGAATTGGGTGCCGTTGTGTTCGCACTAAAACTGTGGAGGCATTATCTTTACGGAATCAAGTTTGTGATCTATTCTGATCACAAGAGCCTCCAGCATCTGTTTAATCAGAAAGAATTAAACATGAGGCAACGCCGTTGGATGGAGAGCTTGAATGACTATGATTGTGAAATCAAGTACCATCCCGGCAAGGCGAATGTAGTCGCCGATGCCTTGAGTCGGAAGGAAAGGGTTAAGCCCATCCGAATTAACACCAAGCGTATGGAGATAAAGAACAGTTTGATAGAAAGGGTGTTAGCTGCACAGAAAGAAGCTGTGTTGGAAGCTAACTATCCTAATGAAAAGTTAGGAGTAACTGAGGAGCAATTAACTCTTAGCAAGGACGGAATTCTACGGTTAAACGGACGAATATGGGTTCCAATTTATGGAGGACTACGAGATGTCATCCTCCAGGAAGCCCATAGTTCCAAATACTCCGTTCATCCTGGAGCTGATAAGATGTACCAGGATTTGAAGGCAAATTATTGGTGGATAGGCTTGAAAAAGTCTGTAGCCGCCCACATAGCAAAATGCTTGACATGTGCGCAAGTCAAAGCCGAGCATCAGAAACCGTCAGGTTTGCTACAACAGCCTGAACTTCCTACGTGGAAGTGGGAAATGGTAACTATGGATTTTATTACCAAGTTACCCAAGACGAGGAAAGGAAATGATACGATATGGGTTATAGTCGACCGACTGACTAAGTCAGCTCATTTCTTACCCATCAAGGAGACTTATAGCTCCGATATGTTAGCCCAGTTATACGTTGATAAGATTGTAGCCTTACATGGCATACCTGTAGCTATTATCTCTGATAGAGATACTAGGTACACGTCACATTTTTGGAAGAGCTTCCAGCAATCTTTGGGCACACGTTTGAACTTTAGTACGGCTTACCATCCTCAGACTGACGGTCAGAGTGAGCGTACTATTCAAACGTTGGAAGACATGCTACGCGCATGTGCGATCGATTTGGGAGGTAGCTGGGATAAGAACCTACAATTGATCGAATTCTCCTACAACAATAGCTACCATACCAGCATAAAGGCTGCGCCTTTTGAGGCATTATACGGTAGAAAGTGTAGATCGCCTGTTTGTTGGGCGGAAGTTGGAGAAGTCCAGCTATCAGGACCAGAGATCGTGTTCGAAACGACGGACAAGATTGTCCAGATTCGTAACAATCTCCAAGCTGCCCGGGATAGGCAGAAGAGTTACGCTGATCCAAGTCGTAAGGATTTTCACTTCGAAGTAGGTGACAAAGTCCTACTTAAAGTATCACCCTGGAAAGGAGTGATGCGATTTGGTAAGAAAGGCAAACTAAGCCCGAGATACATAGGACCTTTCGAGGTTATCGAACGTGTCGGGTCAGTTGCCTATAAGTTGAACTTACCAGAAGAGCTCAGTGGAATTCACAATGTGTTCCACATCTGCAATCTAAAGAAGTGTTCCGCTGACGAATCACATGTCATGCCACATACAGATGTGCATATAGACGCGAGCTTAAAATTTGTTGAAAAACCTTTGTCGATCGAAGATCGACAGGTAAGGAAGCTTCGAAGGAAACATATACCTTTTGTAAAGGTCAAATGGGATGCTCGTAGAGGTCCCGAATATACGTGGGAGTTAGAATCCACCATGAAGGAAAAATACCCTTATTTATTTCAGTAAATCTCGGGCCGAGATTTATTTTAAGGGGGTGAGGATGTAACACCTCGAAAATTCGTGTTAAATAAAATAACGACACGTGTCAATAAAGACAAAACGCGTTATAAACCCGGATTTAATAAAGACGTTTTGGCAGGATTTAAAGTGGCGTCATGTTAAATTTTTACCTCTGAACAACCTCGTTACAAATCCCAAGACCCAAAATTTTATTAAAAACATCTCGTGTATGATCAAGTTCTGGGAATTATTGCATTGAATGAATTACAATTGAAGTGGTGGACTCCTACGAAGAAATTCCTACGGTAATCCTAAATTTTCGGTACTTTTATAAAGCATCCAAGCAAACAACTTCAATTGGTAGGGTTTGTAACTGTACAAGACCATTTTGGGAGGTCCCTAAATGACAAATTGAGGTTCACAATTCGTGATAGTTGGCTGCCCTTTCAAAACACCAAAGATCAGGAAGTTTTGGGTCTGATAACAAGCATACGTACCGCAACACTGGTAAGCTTACGGTCCGTAAGCTAACTACCAGCGACCAGAAACAGGCTGTTGCATGTTATGCGCAAATCTGACCCTTTAAGCCGGTTTTTCTCACATGTGATCGACCCCTAAACTACTCTAGGGCACTAGGGGCATGTGTATATCAGTTGTGGAGTGTTGTAGACTTTGTTGTCATCAATTCATGGTGCCTTGAACACTATATAAACCTCATAAGTTGCAACTCTTTGATCATTCCATTCTCAATCCAAGTCTGATCAATTGAGGAGCTTTCAAGCTGATTACAAGGCCTCTCTAATCATCATTAAACACTTGGTAAGTTGACTAACCTTTCTAAATTAATTATAGCTTAGTATTTTAGCTAAAAGTCAAACCGACGTAACTACGGTTTGACTTCGTGATTAATTAATGATAGCTCAGTTGTATGTCGAATTAAAAGTACCATTAAGTAGGTAATTATATGGGTATTAAACCCTTATAAGGGCACGTACTGATTCCAGACCTAACTAGGTCGTTTGTCGGGTCAAACGTTGACCGAAAAAGTCAACAGAAATATAAAATATGAATTAATGCATGATTAGCAATACATGATGCGTGTAACCTGTTTTAAACTTAATATAACTTGGTAATAGGTATACGGACATGTCTAAACTGGTCAGACTCGACAACTCTCAGTTTTAAACCGGTTCGGAACCGAAAGTCACGAAACTATGACTTTTACGTTGACTTCAGTTCTGGCCCGAGTTAGATGGAATTAGAAATGCCTTAATGCTTCATTAGGGTTGGGTTACATGATAGTATAAGCCTCCGTACTTGTTTCGTTGATTACCCAATTAATATGCATGTTTCCGTTAACCGCTCATATGTTGACCGTTATGCCCTTATTACCTTAAAACGTGAATTATGAAAATGTAAAAGTGTAGGAACCTTAAATATTGATATATAAACTTGTATGCAAAATTTGACATCAGTTTGACTTGTAGATTAAGAGTTATGCTCATTAGCGTAATTACGGTGCTTTATGTTTATAAAATGGCGTAATTAGCGTATGGCCTAGTTAAACATACTTTTTGGTATCAAATCTTTTACCCACAGATGTAATATATTATTTTGGGATTTTTAAAGATTTTTAATTAATTTTAGGCTGAGCATAACTCGTAGTCGTAGGCTTAATCCGGTAATTGTCGGTTTTGCCCTTACGGGCCATAAAATGAGTTTTACATATTTAAACGACCCCAAACCTTTTGCCACTGATTAGTTATGATAAATAAATTATTTTAAGCCTTCTGGAAGTATAAAAATATCAGATTTATTTATCAAACCCGGTAATGGCCTTTAATCGCCTAAATTAGCGTTTTTAACGCATAGTATGTTTTAAAATCATATTGGACATACCCGGGTTGATACCTAATGATATAAGAGGAAAATTATCATATTTCAACAGTAAGCAAAGGTTGATAAACTCAGACTTCAGTTTTGAGCTTTTCGGCTTATGTGAAATTACCAAAATACCCCTACGAGGCCTAGTTTGGTTATAAATGATAAGTTTCACGTACATGCTTTAACCTACTGATGTAAATTAGCAAATTGAGTATATTTTCTGATTACATCAGACCAGTAACTCAGGTTGTCACTTAAACTCTTTTATAAACTTTTAAATGACCAAAATACCCCTACGGGGCCTAGTTTGTGTCTAACCACGTTTCGGGCATAACGAAAGACACCTTACTGATGTCACAACATATTTGAGACATAATTAACTTAGGAAACCTGTATATAGCTTCCATGACTACCCGTCACGCTTATTACGCGTACGGTTCGGTTTATGTAACAAGTTTACATAAATTAGCCGAAACGGGTCAAACCTTAACGGTTTTATCTCAAAATCCAGAATGTGAATAATAAACCCATATTAAACAAGTCTCCAAACTTGTCGGGTCTGAATCACATTCTATCCGGTCTTCGCTTAATCGTGCGTACGAACCGTATCTTGAAACTAGCCGGTCTAAGCTTAAGCTTAATAAAAAGACCCGTTAGAATTCTAATAGGTTATATTAAACCTTCGTTCCAGATTAGGAGAAACAGTAAAAGCTACGTGCATTCTGCTTGTTGTGATTTATACTTGCATCAGGTAAATACTTTTAACTTATTTTCCCTATACGGGCTTGGGTTACGGTACATAGCGTACCGCTTGATCGGGCATCAAATCTCCACGCTTAGTGGGTAGTTGAATAATTTGATCGGCTCGTTTTAAACAGTCTTGTTTACTTTACAGCCTTTGGGGGGGTTAATGACCATGTCCCGGATATCCCTGGCATCATCTTACGAGATGGCCACGACCTGAGCACGGGGTGTAGGCGTACTCCCGTGTATAACTCACTTAAAGTGGTGTGTCTATTTATCTTTAACCCGGATTTGATTCGGGCTACTGAACGCTTAAGTAACATGTAATCCGTTCACAAGATTATAATATTAAATAATTCTCCCAAGTTAAATAAAAATGTTTATGCCATGTGCATCCAAACCAATTTTCAATCATTTTTCCAAAATGAGTCAGTTGAATGTATTTACCAGTGTAAACTGACGTATTTTCCCAAAAAGACTGAATGCAGGTACTAAACGAAATTTGGCTGGATTGTCTCCTAAGCATCAATAAAAGCCTCGCAAGCTTAGGATGCCAGAAGTCTGTTGAACCATAAATGTTATTTTGTTTCGATCCGTTCTGTGGATAAACACCGGATATTGTGACTTTGATTACAATAAATAAATTCGGTTGTATCTTATTTCAAATTGCTTCCGTTGTGCATTATTATATTGTGTTGTTTGACTATTACGTTGCCAACCACGTCACGATACTCCCCCACCGGGCCCACCGGTGACACGTGGAAATCGGGGTGTGACACAAAACAAGGTTTTCTAATATCAATCAACGAAGTTGTACAAGTTATTTCAACACACAAACGAGCCATGAATCTAATACTCACACAAAAACCTATGAATTCACTCAACCGTTTGTTGACCCAAATGTTTTCCCTAACATATGTTTCAGGTGACAATGTTTGATGATATGATTTGCAAGAATATATACATAGGATTGATCAAGACTTTTGCCTTAGATTAAATCCGAACTTATCACTTGTGAAACAATTTATGTTGTATTTGTCTATGTACTCTTATATTTTTCAGATGTGAATGCAATCTATTGAACTAAACTTAAATTATATTTCAACTTAACATAATCTCCATGTGCTCAAATGCATTCTATCAAGTTTCGTGACACCTTTGGCTTTTCCGCCTCCGGTCGGGGTGTTACAGGTTGGTATCAGAGCCATGGTTATAGGGATTTAGGTTATTAGAAATTACTTTTGACCTAGACTATAACTTACCTAGGACACTTTCCATTAGTAACTCCTCCGTTATCTTTGCCTTGTCTTCATCTTTATTCTTATCTTTTGTACCCAATGCCTCGTCACCACAGATCTTATCTTTAGATTTTACAAATGCTCATCACCTATCCTTAGGTGATTATTTTCAAAACCTCTTCTGCTTTTTAAATTTCTCATCAAAGTCTTGGGCTCTAATAACGAACTCATGCAATCTGGAAGAGTGGATGCCTGTATTCTGAGTTTTCTGTCTAGGCAAGCACTTCGTATAAATCTCATCAGACGCGAGACCAGTTGTGCTTACCTGGGAATTCTTGGGATGAGTATCCACTTATAGGCTAAAGCATGACTTCACCAAGTTATAAGAACCCAACTACTTTGACTTGTCATTGATGTCATTTATTCGTGGAATAAATGATATCCATCTTGTTACGTGTCTTCTTTGATCCTCATTGATTTTATGAAACTACATTACCCCATTATGAAATCACTATAATCTTTCTTCCAGAAAATGCATTCATGACGAGACACACGTTTGCCTACCTGGGAACTACCGATGAGAGTACAGTACGCCTATCGGCTCAAGGCATGTTACCCTAATTCAAAAGGATTTTTTTTTTCTTCTCTTCGTTTCAGAACAATCCATGTGCTAATCAACCTATGTTGTACTATTATCAATTTATTACGATACGATTCCCTCCTTTTCAAAGTTTCAGAATTTTCTCGAGACCATACCTGTCAGATTCAAATTTTCAAACTAGCTGCAGAACGTAGCATGGAAGCACTAACCGATCACATGGTGTAATCCGGAATCTCCTTATCTATATAAGAAACTCACTGCACGAGTTAATCTACACAAGAACTACAAACTTCTGATATAACTCAACACATACCCAAACCTTTCTTAGTTCAACAAAACCCCATATCCAAATGGCAAATCTCCCAACAGCATATGTTGAATCTTCAAATGCAGCAAAAATTCATCCATTCCTTCAGTTTACTACTTTACACTATCAAGAGAGGTATCAAAAACTCAAGCATAAAGAAGTTCTTACTATTAGCAGTATTGATTGGCAACGAATAGGAATGTTTGATTTCAGTGGTTTGCTGGCAAGATCACTACAACCTAATACACCCTGGCGCCGTTTCTTCGACATCCTAGAACCATCATATGATGAACTAGTGTATGAGTTCTTGTCCACTTTCTATTACAAATCTAATGAAAATCTTGCCAATGAATCCATTTATTTTCAACTTTGTGGACAATTTCATACTATGTCATTAACAGAATTCGCAGTTCATCTGGGCATATATACAGATGAAGAAGTCAAACAACCCATTTTTACGGAGGCATCAACATCTGGTTCCTCCGCGAATATGGTAAATTATTGGCAATACCATTCATTAAAAGAATGGTGTATCAACAATAATTCTACAAGCTTCATAAACCCTTGTTATCAATATATGCACCGTGTTTTAGCCCACACTATCACGGGGCGCAAACATAATATACACAGGGTTAAAACAATTGAACTTTTCTATTTGTATAGTATTTTTGAGCAAGTTCCCTGTAATATTGCCCACGAGCTTGCTGAATATTTTTCTAGTCAACACTCAAATCCTCTGAGAAGTCTCATGGGAGGGTCTTACATTACAAAAATAGCACAATCATTAGGTGTCTTAAGTGATCAGATTATCCAGGGATTATCTCCACCGAAGGCACCTGGGATTGTAAATCCTTACACCATGAGGCTAACCCCTGTTCATATTGGTACACTAACACAATCATCACAGTTGGGGGGAGCTCCAGTTATCTTAGAGAATACCTTCCCACAAAATTTACAACAATCATCTTTGCAGTTTCCTCAACCGTCTTTTTATCAGTTTAATATACAACCACTACTGCCATACATACAAGAACCTATTACAACTAACTTACCCTAACCTTTATTACCGAACGTCTTACCAAGCTTCCCACCGTTACCTTTCGAGGAAAATTCAATGATACAAGGAACTTGGTTTGATGAAAACATGGTGACTCAAGAGCAGTTAGAATAGAAGAGCAGTTAGAATCAGAACCCTTTTTGCAAGCACCATTAATGCCACATTCTTTCCAATCACTGTTGAACGAAGTAGAACAACTGCCACCAACTGATATGGCAGGCTCAAGTACGATGCCTCAAATGAATCTACCTCCAGATTCATTGGGAGACGAAGTGACTAGGTTAAACAATCAAGTTCAAAATTTGTCTCAACAAATAAGATGGTTGACAGAAAGAAATCAATGGTTGGAAAGCATGCTGATACAAATAACTGATCATATGCAACTGCCTCTACCACTTCCACCACCTTATAATCCTGAATTTGATCCATTACATAATTTATTTCAAATGTAAATTTGTTCAATAGATTGTCAAACAAACAATGCTATCATTGCTAATGTGAAACAATGTTTTGATGTAATTAATGTTGTGCTATATTGATGCTTATTTGATTTAAACAATGCTTCAACTTTATTTGTTTTCCTCGCTTAACTAGAAGTGCTATGTGGACCATGCAACGAAACGCGTAATTTTGGGTGCACACTTAATTACGGGGTTCGATGCATGAGAATCATAGTAAGCCTTGTTAAGTAAGGTGGCATATAAAAACATTATGTGGTTATGTGATTATCCATTATTTGCTCATTTGTACACACGATTGTTTGCATAATATCTACATTACAAATCCAGCATGACATAGTGCCATGCAACACAATTTCTATACAATGATCCTCGTAAATTCCTCAAAATTTACAGTATCAAACAATGATTTGATTATTTTTCGAATCATTACAATTACATTCTACAGTCTCTTTCGAATAAATTTCGGGACGAAATTTTCTAAAGTAGGGGAGACTGTAACCACCCTGGTTTTCACACTCGCATTTATTCCGACTTGCATGGTAACAAATACCGTATTTGGAATGAAACTTATTTGAACATACTTGCTTTGTGCTTATACATGCTTATACAAACACAAACACATGAAACAATTGCAAATTTGTTGAGTTTTATGCTATTAAACAAGACTACATAAACTATAAGGATCTATTTGACAATCTTTGAAACTTGCTTGAAATTATCACATTTTAATTTCGAGGACTAAAAACGTCATTATTTGAAAGTACAAAGTTTAGGGACTAAAGTGTCATTTTTGAAACTATATAAGTACAAGGGTTAAAAGTGCAATGAGTTCAAACTACAAGTTTAGGGTCCTTTTGGTCATTTTTGAAACCTATTTATAAAAGAAATAAATATAATTTATTTTAATTATAAAAATCTAAGGTTCATTTGGTCATTTCCTCAAACTTAAACTCTAGGGACTAAAATTGATTTTCTTAAACTCATTTTAACTAAACATCCTAACCTGGTTAACTTATAAATAAGGATTCCTTCTTTAAAGCTTAACTCAGTTAACTCATTTAACTGAAATATGTTAACTGAGTTAGTCCCTATATAATAAATTCTTCTTTAAAACTTAACTCAGTTAGTTTAACTAACTGACTATTATAGGGACCATTTATGATATTTCCCAAAACTTCAGGGACCAATTATGTACTTTTGATGAAAGTTGAGGGACTGTTATTGTATTTTTTCGAAAGTTTAGGGACCAATTTTGTAAAAAAATGAAACTTGAGGGGGGCAAAGTGTAAAATCTCAAAAATCGGATTAAAAGGGGGTCTCCTATGTTGAGAACCGGCCCTAGTGTGGATCGAACTCGCGACCTATACGTTATAACCGAAGTGTCTTAGCCAGTTTTTCCTCCAGGCAGGAGCTGTTAGATACAATTTAGAATTATAAAAGTTAATTAATTAAATTCAGAATTAAAAAGGGGTTTAATTCCTCAAAACCGGTTGTGACCGGATTCGAACCCGCGTACACAGAAACAAAACACGCGGACCAAAACAGCTGGACTACCAGCTTCGATGTGATGGAAATTGGTTTGTATTGTATATATACAAACATTAAAACCGAACTGAATTTTAAATTCAGCAACAGCAGGTTACGGGACTTCGAACAAACCCACCAAAAATCGATCTGTTCCACTTGTTTACATGATTAACTTATCCGAAATCAACCCCCACATGTTCCCAACATTATTGCCAATCCATTTACCCACTAGTTCGA
The DNA here is from genome assembly GCA_030545235.1 of Helianthus tuberosus. Taxonomy (NCBI): domain Eukaryota; kingdom Viridiplantae; phylum Streptophyta; class Magnoliopsida; order Asterales; family Asteraceae; genus Helianthus; species Helianthus tuberosus. Next base: position 8,410,338 of record CM060393.1, read on the forward strand.
CACAATTATGTGCCAACCGATTCATAATTGATTTTTTTTTTTTAATTTTAAAACCAATCGATTCCACTACGTTATGTCGGATTTGGGAACGAATTAATGGGTTATATAAACTCCCTGGACCTTCACGAACCTCTCACACCTTTCAAATTACACTAATACATCGGAAATACTCGTCTGACCGGTTCTGCAAGTCTCGCCGGAAACCAGTCGCCGGAGATCATTCGATACACACATCCGAACGATACCGGATCAGTTTTTCTTGTTCAATCGGTATGTTCACCCTTATATTATGTTCCTGTAAACTTAATTTCATTATAATCCAGTATTGATATAGTAATCGGGCTGTTTGACTTACGTTGACCACGCATTTGGGGAAGATGATGAACAGTACTGTTCATCATCTAATTATTATAAATTTAGGCTTTTATTTTTAATTCGTAATAAATCAGTTATAATTAGTTAAAATCCGAAAATTTTAACATATTTACTTTAAATACTGATGCACTTGTTAAAAATATAAAATTAGCCAAAATGTTTATAAAACAAATTTTTACGAATTAAAACAATTTTAAATATTAAAAATTCATAACAAATTCGATTTTCCGAAATAATTACTGAAATTTTTAGGTTAATTATTTTAAGGAATAATCTTTACAAAAATAATACTGTTGCTCACATTTTATATAAATTTGATATTTATATAAATAAATCAATATTTATACTTATAAATATAGTTTAATTTAATGTAATTAAATTATATAACTATATAAATTTTATCCAAGACTATTTTTATGACAAAATATGCATTATTCTGAGTTTATATAAATTAAGAATCTGAATTTTTATTATATTTAATTATTTAGATAATTTAATTTACTCATAAAAGGCAAATTACAAATCATGGGTTGGTAGACGGGCAACAAGCTGCGCCGCCACCCCCTTTTGAATTGCAAATCCTACTCGGCTAAACACATAACTATGGCCTACAGACACTGTCGCATGCGCAAGTGCTGCCTTTTGAACCCGCTTCAAGAAACCGGACGCCACAGGGGCCAGACAACCAAAGGTATCGAACGCGAAAGGAAGGAAGGCATGTTGATTATCTATGCAGGCCTGCTCGTGCTTGGATATTTTCCCCGCCTCAGCCTTCCGCGTCGCTTGCCCTGAAACAAAACCACTGCCCCTGAAACCGGCAAGAGGCGACACCCCCGTAAGATCAATGCAAGCATGCTTACCCCTGGACCATCCAAAAACCAGCACATCGGCTGGTCGAAGGGAAGACCTCCCCTCCTTCGGGTCCGTTAGGAAATTAACCGGAGCCTCTTTTTTAGCAGCGATACCAGCTCGCTTGAGAACGTCAAACAACACATCTCTAACCAGATCGTGTCTGTACTTGAAGCCAGGAAGCTCTTTGCAGTGAAGGGCATGTTCCCCGAAGCTATCAAGACACACCTTCCGACAAACAGGGCACGGTTCATCCTCAGGGTACAACGGTATCATCAAACGATATTTGAGGACAGACCGATATTCTACTGCCGACATACATTGCCCCAAGCCCTCGATCGGGATAACAGTAAGGAAATCTTGAGCGTGGGGGGCTCGTAAACAATCAAAAACAGCTTTTTGCCGAGGGGATAACCCGAAAACACCATTGATTTCCTTCACGGTTTTACCATAAAAAGCACTCGCCAAAATAGTTTGAGGTTCATGGGGGGCGGTGTCTTTATTAGCAAAACCGCCAAGGTCAACATCAGGAAGAACGGCTTGTAAACCATCCAACGCAGCCCTAAATTCCGAATCCAAATCACCCATACAACAAGCTCGCAGAATATGATCTTGAAGTTCCAAAGATTGCACTCTGGAGGCCACGAAGGCAAAAGACGAGACATCCCCCGCCGATAGTAATCCAAGCCCACCCTCCTTGATTGGCAAGGAAGCCAATCGCCATTGCAAATCCCCAAAGAACGGCCCCCCGCCAACCACAATATCATCAATGGCTTGCCGAAGTCCTTCATCAAACAAAGTAACAGCCGCTCCAACATAAAATGGTTGGCATGTGCGGAGACCAAAGATAAGCTTGGCAACTCCCATGCACGAACGCAGTAAAAGGAGTTCACATTGTGGATTCTTAAGTTGTGGGAGTACCCTCATGAGATCGACAGCCCGGGAGGCCCTTTTAACAGCCAGGTCACTGATGAAGTCCCGATCACGGCTGACGGCACCCCCCAATAACTTGACTCCCAGCTTAGGCCTCCCAATATCCTTTGGGAACAACCCCGCAGCAAACTTCTCCCCATTGCATGATGGCCAGAACAATTCAGTCTTCCGAACATTTAGTTGGAGCCCCAAAGAAGGGCCTTCCCTTGAGATAACTTCTAAAGCCTTAGCCACTTCACGAACAGGACCAATAATCGTACCATCATCAAGGTACCAAGCATGAAAAAGTAGGTGACACTGCTCTTGGACCCGGGTAATGAGGGGGTGTAAAGCCAGAGCAAACAGTAAAGGTCCTAGCGGATCCCCCTGCTGAACCCCGGTGGTAGACCAAATGCAGTTATCCCCTACGTAAAGCCTAGCAGGTTGACCATACAAAAAATTCACCCATGGGGATAGGGACGGACAAACTCGATGCACCTCCTTTAACATTGCCGACCTATCCACCAGGTTAAACGCATTAGAAAAGTCAATGGTCAGCATGACCAACGATCCATCTGCATGATAGCAATCAAGAAACCTATTTGCACTATGGAGAACCGCTTCTGCCCCATTGGGGATTCCAACCCCAAATTGGAAGTCCCTCAAGTAGATAACCATATCTTCCCTAAGACGTCGCATTGCCACCTTAGAGACAAGCCGTCTCCAAATAGCCCCAACTGCGATCGGCCGTACCCCATTGTCTGGCTTAAGAAGAGGGGTTAGAGGGGCCGAGGCAACAAATTCTACCCCGTTTAGATAATTAAACTTATATAAACTTATTTATTGTTATTTTAACCATTTTAATTCATTTTAGTTGTTTAAAATGATTCCAAGGCTATAATAATTATTTTAAATCAGAAATACCAAGGTTCAATAATTAAAAATGTTATTTTTAATTATTCAGATTTAATATAATTATTTTGATAATTAATCATATAATTATCATATGTATTCTTTTAAACAAAATATTTATTATTTATCAATTAGTAAATATTTCAACCATATAAATTAATTTATAATTTTTATAAATTAATTAAATCACTTGTACAATATTTTACCTATAATCATTATATTTAATTATGTTATTTAATTATACTAGTTAAATATATTTGACTTATTACAAATGTTTATATTAAATCATTTGTACAATTTGTGTAATTTTATTATTTATGATAAATAAATATTTTTCATAAATAATTCCGTTACCTCATATTCATTTTCCGAGTTCTCTATTAGGTTATCCAAACCTTATAGTCACCATTTAAACACAACACTACCGAATCCTATAGATTAGGATTTCCAATTATCCAATTAAACATTATTGTTGATACATATTCCATATTGTTGCATGTTTAATCAATTAGAGTGACGTGGAATATTATTTCCAAGAACTCTCACATTTGCATACTCGTTAGGACTTACTCGTAATCAAGGTGAGTTCATAGTCCCTTTTTACATTATTTTTGGGATGAAACATATGATTTATATGCAACAAAACGATTTCGATATTCTAACAATGGTTTCAACACGATTGCAATGGTTTATACTAAACGAATAACGATTTCAATAATGTGAACGAACTTGTTTGGTGGTATTTACATAACGAACGACATTCATTAATTTCGGCCAAACCGACCAGTATTAGGTTATGGTACCATAGGATCCGACAAATCCCGTTATCAGACCAAACCCATGGTTATGTGTGGGTTAGGTGGTAGCGACTGAATCTGATGAACTGTTAACTTACCCTTTGGAGGTTTGTTAATACTATTTTTTTTGAACGATTGGGAACGATGAACGAGTCACAAAGGTTTGAATGTTGTTAACAAGTCAACCAAAAAGTAGTGTTCACAATTAAAACAAGAACGATTGTACAAGTAAACGAATTGAACGATTTGGAACGATTTGAATGAGTTAAACGAATGAATAATGTGCTATAATGAGAACGAGTTAAACAATGTTACACAACGATGCTTACGAAACTATATAAATCATACGAGTTTTATTATGAGAACGATTTATGGTTTGGTTTACATAAACAAATGTTTTGGGTTAAGATTCATGGCAATGGTTATAAATTATGGCCAATCCATTTTGATTTGGTTATTCTTTTATAATACAAATGGTTTACAAAACAAGGTTTTCTAATATCAATCAACGAAGTTGTACAAGTTATTTCAACACACAAATGAGCCATGAATCTAATACTCACACAAAAACCTATGAATTCACTCAACCGTTTGTTGACCCAAATGTTTTCCCTAACATATGTTTCAGGTGACAATGTTTGATGATATGATTTGCAAGAATATATACATAGGATTGATCAAGACTTTTGCCTTAGATTAAATCCGAACTTATCACTTGTGAAACAATTTATGTTGTATTTGTCTATGTACTCTTATATTTTTCAGATGTAAATGCAATCTATTGAACTAAACTTAAATTATATTTCAACTTAACATAATCTCCATGTGCTCAAATGCATTCTATCAAGTTTCGTGACACCTTTGGCTTTTCCGCCTCCGGCCGGGGTGTTACAATATAAACCTAAATCGACTGAAGACTGTGTGGGAACCACTCATTGGCATATGGTCTTGGTACTGAAATTTCGTTTGATAGATTGCCGAGGTTCTGAGATACGTGGTCTTTATGCTGTATATCATCTGGGTATCATGGTTGTTTCTTTTACCGGAAAACAACATGATACCATACATACGTGTACATATCATACAAACATGTATATAATACATGATGCATTCGACCTCAATAAGTGATAAACAATCACATGTCCCAATCAATAAGTGATAAAATATCACAGTTTATCCGGGAGTCAAGTTCGTCTCTTTGTCGGTACGATGATACTAACCTATTCACGGACTTGCTCTTGTGCCCTGCATGCATTGAATATCAAGTTCCTCATCAATAAGTGATTTAATCACATAGGGCTTGTATTCATCCAAAATAAGTGAGTATCTCACATCATATACGTTGAAAACAGATGATAAATGGTATACTCACCAGTAAGATGAACTCTCGTGCATACCTTGATACAAGAATATGTCGTGTGTGGATGAACACTGGTCGGTATGTATAAATCATACCTTAACGTATCCCCTAACCACGAGTACATCTGATAAGTTGAGCTTAAATGGACAACAATACCGATAATCGTTATAGGATGCTTATCTAAATATTAACTAATTAAACAATACGAGCGTTTTGGCGTGACCGTACACTGATATGATTCTCTTACCCTCGAAACTCGCAAAAAGAATGTCTGTAAATATTTATTTACTGCTTTTCAGTCTCTGCATCTCTGTATATATTTATTTACTGCTTTCTGTCTTTACATGTCAAATATTCAAAAATACCAAAAACATTTTAGGTGTGTTTTAATATAAACTTTATAAAAGCCAAAAAGATTTTATTTCTGTTTAATTTTCGATTGCCCGATGTTGGATCTCGAGTCTTTACCACCTGAAATCTGATTGAAACCAAAACAACTGTATCTTCATAAACGGTCAAAGTTAACAAGTTTTGAAAGTTTAAATCTAAAAATTGTTCAAATTTTACAACTTTCAAAGTGTTGTCGGTCGGTGATTGATTGAGAGTTGGTCATATGTGTGTCGTTTGTTGTTTGACTATATTCCAAGCGGCTGTTCTCATTATGCGTTTAGCTCTGTTGTATGTGCAGATGTGGCATTTGAACCAGCTAAAGGCGAAGAGAACGTGTTAAACGACGAGCTTTGGAATGAAGACACACATGGATGCAATCAAAGGATCAAGATGATCGAGTTGCTGCTGATCACTTCTCAACACCGCAAGGAACTGAAATATTGAAGATCAAAATATTCACGAGCATCATTCAAGGGGGAGTTTGTTGATACACTCCCAGTTTATGACAAGTGAAGACATCAGAAGATCCGACAACATTTGAAGATCGAACCATCGTGAGAAGCATCCAAGGGGGAGTTTGTTGATGCACTTTGTGGATGCAGCTCAGTTCGGTTCGACTCAGTTCAGTTCGACTCGGCTAGGTTCGGTTCAAGACGAACGTCACGACATTCCTCCGTCGTGCGCCCCAGAGATCGACACACGAAGCACGAAGAGCCGCGAACCATCATCGGCCGCCACATCACCATGACATTACCATGATGATGTGATGATGATGTCATGTGATAACATATCTATGCATGGATTCATGTAGTCCAGAGCCGACCCCAAAGGCTTATGACTCTAGGCAAAGTCCTAGGGCCTCCAAAATCAAGGGCCTCGGAATTTATATTTTGTTTCATATACTATATTAGTTTTGGCCTACATAAACAAAAGGTAAGGCCCAAATATTAACAGCTCTATTTGTAAAAAAGGAAAACCTTTCTTGCGGCCTCCAACTCTCAACGCGCGCACGTGTATCCCAAAATTGGGATCGGATGATTACCCTGATATATATTGCGGCGTTTGTTGAGTTATAGATGTGAAATATGATTGCCCTCAACACGTATTTAATGTTTGCAAATGTAGGGTGAGTTTGTATGGCTTGTTTCTATTTTTGTTGGGTGAATTTGGCTGTTCTAGTGCCTCACTAGAGACATCGATGTTTACAGATGGTTGTTAGAAATGAATAAAAAGTCTTTTGTTGTTAAAAAAAAACTAATCATTGCTTCGATGTCTCAACTAATGATCTCAATTACAGATTTGCAAGTCTTAAAACAGTAACGACTATTATGTTGCAACATCTACTAATCTTGTGTTGTGTATATATATTATTTTGTGTTGTGTATATACATTTGGATTAGCTATTAAAATTAAAACTATTATTTTGCAACATCTACTAATTTTGATTTTCATTTGAAACTTCTTAGTTTATAATTTTTCGGGTCTCAAATTGTTTGCATACCTTTTTAAAAAAAAATATACAAATTTAAAGGGCCCCCACTTTGTGTTTCGTTTAGGGTCTCAAAAAACGTTGGAACGGCTCTGATGTAGTCAACGTGATTTTGGTTCAAACAATTAATTGTTTACTGTAAGGCCTCCTAATCCAAGATCTCACTCAGCTAAAGCCACCAACAGGTGTGCGGAATCCACCTGATGATCAACCACTGTAGATGAAACACTAGAATGCAAGATTTGTGAGAGAAATCAAGAATACACTGAGTATTCTTGATGAAGAAGATGAATGACGTCACACACACAGTAGCCGCCAGACAAACACACACAATGATTAGGGTTAGGTGCACAGAATTTCACACAGAATCGCTACCTTGTCTATTCCACATAAAGGTATATATACAAGGTAAACCCGGACTTTCAAGACAAACTAGAAAGCCCGGACAAAACAAACAACACAAAACTCTGACCTTTTGCCCTATACAAAACTCAGACAAAAGACCTAGCCTTAAACCCCTGACCTTTGTCCTTAACATAAACCTCAGACAAAATACTATCCTAAAACTTGGACAAAGTGTCCCTAGGATAAAGTTGGGACTAACTTTCAACAATGTACAATAAAGACCCTAATAAATGGGAGACATGCACTTATCACCTAAAGTGCATTAACAAACTCCCCCTTGATCAGTGCATGGTCTTCATTGGACTTGAGATCTTCATCCTTTCTTCGAGAAGCTGCTTCCTGCCCAGACCTTGTTCTTCTCACAGAACTGAACCACTTTGATGAACTGGTCCGCTAGAACACGATCTTCTTCATTGTATTTTAGAGGCAGGCGTCGAAGCTTCTTCAATACTTCCATCTTGAGATGAACGATCCAGACGCACACAGATTCTGTAAATCTTCCATCCTGTGATGAACGATCCAGATGCACACAGCTTCTTCAAATCTTCCATCTTGAGATGAATGATCCAGATGCACACAGCTTCTTCAAATCTTCCATCTTGAGATGAATGATCCAGATGCACACAGCTTCCTCAAATCTTCCATCTTGAGATGAATGATCCAGACCTGAAACACTTAACCCCGGATTAAGAAATTTGACCCCGGAGACATCGGCCCAAACCTGGATCCCAAAAATAATTCCAATACCCCAGAATCAACAATTGAAATATTAAACAACCAATATTTAATAATCTGTATTTCAAAACACAATCATTCAGAACAACTTACTTCAAAACTTATACTTTTGGAAAAATATCACAACTTGGAAGCAGATTTACCGAAACACCTTAAAATGACGTGATTACCCACACACTTAGATGGATCTTGCACGGCCGATTTTTATACAAAAAGACTTATTTTAAGATTACCTAACTTGATGTTTAACACCTTATTAAAGAATGTTCACAACCCTTATAGAATTTTCAAAATGATAACTCGCACATAGAAACAAGAAAGCAAAATCTTTTTGATGTTTTTGAATTTTTGACTGAATAAAGAAATTAAACCTACGAACGTATTTACACTAATTATCTTTTTGTGAAATCGGAGCAAAGGGATCATATCGGTTTTTCTGTCAATATCCAACACAAGAACATAGTTTATCAGTTTAAGCTCTTAGAATGATATTAACAGTTCAAGACGTTCAACGGTATTGTGGTCCACTTAAGCTTTAGCACGCTTTCGAACACTGTTTTCGAGATATGCGATTAAGTGTTTTAATAGCTGACTGTAACTATGTTTACCCACCTCAGAATATACTCCCGTATCAAGGTATGTGCGAGAGATCATCTTACTGGTGAGTATACCATTTATCATCTGTTTTTGACGTATAAGCTAATGTGAGATACTCACTTATTTGGGATTGAAAACAAGTCCTTTGTGATATAGAATCACTTATTGAGGAGGAACTTGAATTTCAGATGCAAAGGGCACAGGAGCAAGTCCGTGAACAGGTTAGTACCATCGTACAGACAAAGAGACGAACTTGACTCCCGCATAATTTTGTGGGACATGTGATTGTTTATCACTTATTTGGGTCGAATGCATCATGAATTAAGGATATTTACACGTATGTATGGTATCATGGAGGATCTAGACTTGCGTCCCCGTTATTTTCGGTAAAAGAAACAACCATGATACCCAGATGATAAACAGCATAAAGACCACGTATCTCAGAACCTCGGCAATCTATCAAACGAAATTACAGTACCAAGACCATATATCCGAGAGATGTACCACACAAGTTACGCAGTTCATTATGTTTATATACCAAAAACAGGTTCTTATTGACGCGTAAAACCTACCGAAGCAACGTATAATGAAGCTGTTACAGTTAACGGTTAATTTTATATATTACTATAATCCTGCACCAGATACGACTAACCGATGTACTATCATTTCCCTTATATCTCAACACGACTTCATTTTATATTTTTCAAATGTTTTTGTATTTTTTCTTAAAATTTATCCTATAACTAAGTAAAATATTTTTGGAGTTTTTCAATTTTTCGAAAGCGGAAAGAACTGTACAGTAAACATAAAATAAAGTTTCTATGCGAGTTTTGAAAAGCATTTTACTCGGGGTTGATCATGCCAATCATTCGGACCAGATTTTCAAATCTAGCCCGATCGAATGTCTTAGTAAACAGGTCGGCAAGATTATCCAAGGTGTCTACCCTAACCACTTCTATTAAACCCTTCTCAGCACAGTCGCGAATGAAATGATGCCTAACATCAATGTGCTTAGTGCGTGAGTGATTAACTGGATTGTTTGTTATGGAAATGGCAGAGTTGTTATCGACAAGAATAGGAGTTCGAGTAAAATTCAAACCGTAGTCCCTCATCTGCTGCTGAATCCACAAGACCAGAGCACAACAGCTTGATGCAGCAATGTACTCGGCCTCGCACGTGGATAGAGAAACTGCAACTTGCTTTTTGCATTGCCAAGAGACAAGACGGTTCCCAAGAAGTTGTGCGCCGCCAGAGGTTGACTTTCTGTTCATCCGGCACCCTCCGAAATCTGCGTCAGCATACGCCATCAAATCCAGACCACCTTCAGCTGGATACCACAATCCAAGCTTAGGCGTCCCTTTCAGATATCTGAAAATACGCTTGACTGCTTTCAAGTGAGACTCCTTCGGAGTTGATTGGTACCTAGCACACAAACAAACAGAGAACATAATATCTGGTCGTGAAGCAGTAAGATACATCAATGAACCTATCATTGCTCGATATAGAGTCGGATCCACTTCAGGATCTTTCACATCATCGGATGAAAGCTTGAGATTTGTCGGTAGAGGCGTGTCATAGGGTAAGCTATCTTCCAATCCAAATCTTTTGAGAATCTCGTGGACATACTTTGTCTGATGCACGTACGTCCCGGTTTTTTCTTGACTCACTTGAAGACCTAAAAAGAAGGATAACTCGCCCATCGCGCTCATTTCAAATTTTGACTTCATCACCGCTTCGAACTCACGACACAATTCTTCATTTGAAGAACCAAAAATTATGTCATCAACGTAAATTTGCACGATCAGAAAATCTCCCCCTTTCTTCAAAATGAACAGTGTGGAGTCAATTGCACCACGCGAGAACCCATGCTCCAATAGATGCTTTGACAACGTCTCGTACCATGCTCGAGGGGCCTGATGGAGACCATAAAGAGCCTTGTCCAACAGATAGACCTTGTTGTCTAACCCTGGAGCTTCGAAACCCGGTGGTTGGGATACATACACAGTTTCATGCAATTTCCCGTAAAGGAACGCGCTTTTCACATCCAACTGATAGACTTTGATACGCATGTGTGCAGCAAAGGCTAGAAACAAACGAATAGCTTCCAGTCTTGCCACCGGAGCATAAACTTCGGTATAATCAATCCCTTCCTCTTGATTGAAGCCTTGAACAACCAACCGTGCTTTGTTTCTGACAACGACACCCTTATCGTCTTTCTTGCACTTGAAAACCCATTTCGTGTTGATTGCATGCTGGCCCTTTGGAAGATCGACCAAATTCCACACCTTTAACTTGTCGAACTGAGCTAACTCTTCTTGCATCGCCTCACACCAAGAGTTATCCTTCAGAGCCATTTGATAGTTCTTCGGCTCTATTTGAGAGATAAAACATTCATGTAGGCTAAGATTGTAGATTTCTTCGTTCTTGATAGCAGAGAACAGACATTGCATCTCTGAAATACTCCTTCGCGTTTGCACTCCCGCATTTGGATTCCCAATAATATTATCAACAGGATGATGAATATTTGTTCTTGGAACTGGGATTGCCGGAGCTTGAAGATTGTTTCTTAAATTCGATTGAATCTCCCCCTCAACATTTGCATTACTACTAGAAGCTTGATCATTTCCAGAAGACACATTAACATTTGGATATGCTGAAAAATCAACGTAAAGATCACCACTTGTAGTTTGAGCAGCTGCATTGGGGATCTGCTCAGCAACAACATCATTTACGGTCGAAGAATCAGCGACTGGAACATTCGAAGACACATTAGTAGGAATACTTGCTCTCCAGCTCGCATCCACTTCATCTTTGTTCACAAGATGTGTGTATACAACCTCCGAATCTTCTTCTGAAACATCAGGAAGATCAAATGAATCAAATAATTTATCATAATCATAACCGCTTTTGGGACCGAATTCGGGCGGTGGAGGATCAAAACTCAAAGGAGTTATATCAAACACGATCTCCACTGTACGCTTCTTAACGTTATAAACGCGTTTGTTTGGAGTTCCATTGGCATAACCCAAAAAGAACCCAACTTCACCAACTTCCCCCATTTTAGGAGTATCTTTGGTGCGTTTGATAACACATTTGATCCCAAAAGGTTGAAAACCAGATAAGTTCGGTTTCCTGTTTTTAAGCAATTCATAACATGTTTTATCTTCTCTTTTGACAGTAAGCACATGATTTAACACATAACATGCAGTGTTTACCGCCTCGGCCCAGAAGAAAATTGGCAATTTTGATTCAGAAAGCATAGTTCGGGCCGCCTCAATTAGGGTACGATTCTTCCGTTCTGCAACTCCGTTCTGTTGAGGAACATATGGAGCGCTGAACTGATGAACTATTCCCATTTCCCGACATAACTCATCCATATAATGATTTTTAAACTCAGAGCCGTTGTCACTTCGGATTTTCTTAATAGGAAGTGAATAATTTTTCTCAAGTTGTTTGAATAAGTCTCTTAAAATACAAGCAGTTTGATCCTTTGTTTTTAAGAAAAATACCCATGAGTAACGTGAGAAATCGTCAGTGACAACTAAGCAATAAGACATCCCACCAATGCTAGCAACATGGATCGGGCCGAAAAGATCCATGTGAAGCAATTCAAGTGGCTTTTGGATTGAGTTAACCGTTTTTGGTTTATGAGGCTTTCGTTTGATTTTTCCTTTTTCACAAGATTCACATTTGTTGTGCATATTGAAACTACGTAAAGGAACCCCCAACACTAAGTTGTTCTTCACTAAGTGGTTCATTTTTCGCAGATGCACGTGGCCCATTCTCCTATGCCAGAGATACGATTGATCTTCAGTCGCCTTTGAGAGTAGACAAGTCGCTGGAGCAGATGAGTTAACCAGCGGGCGCATGTCCATGACATATGTGTTATTCACCCTTGGAGACCTCATAACAATCCAATCTTCAGGAACAACAAATCCCGGTCGCAACACGAAGCAAGCTTTATCAGTGAACAACATTGTGTATTTGTTATCACAGATTTGAGAAACCGACATCAAGTTATGCTTCAGTTCTTCAACGTAGTTCACTTTATGCAGCGTAATTTTTCCATTTGACACAGAACCTTCACCGGTGATGTATCCACCCTTCTCACCGGCAAAGTTAACATAACCACCACGGATTTGTTTAAAATTGTTCAATAACTCTTTATTTCCTGTCATGTGTCTGGAACAGCCACTATCGATATACCAAATATAGATAGCTCTTTTCAGCTGCTCCTACACTCCCCAACAAGAAAATTTAGTTAGAATGTGGGACCCAAGCCATGATGGTCTTGGGTCGTCCCGATTCATCAACATAAGAAAACTCTTTGAAATAACCATCATTGCCATTGTGTCCTCCATTTCCATTTCGGAAATTGTTGGAATGACTCCCCACAAATCGTGGATTATACGGAGTTGACGATCTGTTGGTATAACTAGAGTTTCCATAATCTCGGTTTCCATAGTTTTGGTATCCGTAATTTTGATTCCTGGGTGGCTCAAAATTCCTACCAAATCTAGGAACATCATCGTGTCTTGAGAATGATCGTGGATGATTATCCGAATGCTGTCTTTGATTTGGAAATCGGGGGGGGGGGGTGACGCATTTCGGTCATTCACGAATCTGTTCTGTGCATAAGGTCTAACATTGTTGTTGCTCGAACCTCCAGAACGTTGGTCATTCTCATGTGTTTGGAAAGTAACATGATTTTGTCGTCTGTGAGGGGTTTTCTCACGAGTATCATGTCTTTGAGATGAACTTTCCGATCCTTCACCACGATTAATAACAACTGGTTTCTTCCCGTGATCCTGATTTTGTTGTGATTTAACATTTGTTTTGACAACCGGTTTTACTTCTTGTTTAATCACTTTGTTTATCTCAACCTTATGATTTTTACTGTTTTTCTTTTCAACATTATCTGTTTCATTTTGCGGTTCTTCAACAAAAGGTTTCCTTTGATCAGGATCAACATGGGATTTACCCTTGTCATTTGGACAATCTGCTGCTAAGTGTCCTTTCCCACGACACTTATAACATTTGCGAAATTTCGCAGCATTCTTTGGACGCTCCTCATGACTGGTCGAAGATGATGAGTCGTTGGTGGAATTTTTCAAAATTTGGTTCACAAACTGAGAGTTGGAACCAGTTTCGATCTTTACTTCTTCTTTGACAAAATCCTCCCCTTTAACAAACTCAGTTTTAGGGATATTTTTCAAAGACCTTTTAGATTTCCCACGTGACTTTGGTTTTGACTTCACATTTTGAACTTGATTAAACATTTCCAAAATCTTATTGTTTATCAAATTTTCAATGTTTTCAAAATTTACTTCATTTTTCTTTGAAACTCCACTCATCTTCGACTGATCTGAGTCGGTAACTTCATCTGGCTCAGATTCTGACTCACTTTGCGGTTCAACTGTCAGAGGGGTCTTTGGCACAAAATTTGCCAATTCAGGGTCAATGCTTGGCATCGATGTATAATTATGGTTCACCGGTGGAGGTACTTTCTTATAACCGATGCCGAACATTTCTTCCTCAGATTCTTTGAGACGTTGGCTGTTAATACAGAAATTCATCACTTCAGATGAATCCCTGAACTTCTCAATTTTTCGTTGCAAGTCTAAAATCAGATTATCTTTTTCCAAAATGATTTTGTTCTTTTCCAAAACACAATTTTGGTTCATTTCAAGTTCAGATTTTAATTCCTGATTTTTAACAGTTCCCTGAGCCACAAGTCTCTCAAATTCAGAGATATCATTTTTCAGTGCTTTTATCTTAATTCGGTGTTCTTTATCCGAATTAGACAAAACAGCAATGAGTTCTCTGGATTTTTCTAAATCTGCAATTAAGTTTGTGTTATGAAGTGCATATCTATCGATCTTGGTGACAAACTCAACACATCTAGCACATCGCTTATCTACAGAAGATGATTTTACCTCAATGCCAGCCATGAATGCACATGCTTTGTTTTCTCCGGATTTTTCTTCCAACCGTTTAGCTTCTGCATCCGCAAATTGCTGCATTTCAGCTGTGGAGATGTTGAACTCAAAGCATTCTCCTTTTTCTCCATCTTCTGTTTTGTTAGCCTTTTCAACAGACTCTTCATTCGGGTAATCTTCATTCTCAGAAACATTTCCCGAATCCAACTCTTCCCCAAGAACCTCAGCTACAACTGCAAGTTCCTCAATGCTAGTCTCTTCGACAATCTCTTCACATACTTCTTCAGCTACAACCGCAAATTCCTCAATGCTAGTTTCTTCAACAATCTCTTCACACACTTCTTCGTTGACAATTTCAGCTATAAAGGCTTGTGACACAATAGCTCCTGAAATGTCTTCCAATGCACAACCCCAGTCGTAAGGCTCAGTCACCTTTTGTAAAGATTGAGCCACCATAGCATTGTTTGTTGAAGGTATAAGATTTTCAGAACCACTTGGACGAGCACTTGAGTTGGAGGTAGTTGCTGAATTGTTGTGAGGTCTTGAGTTGTTTCCTTGAGAGTAGTTTTCTCTGTTCGATCTTTCCATCTTCGGCTTCCGACAATCACGTGCGAAATGCCCGTAGATGCCGCAGTTGTGACATTTCACCTTTGACATGTCGACTCCCATTCGAGTCTTTGTCTGACCTCCTATGAACTTCCTACCCGTTCTCAACAGAAATTTCTTCGCTCTACAGACTAAGAGTGCCATATTGAGTTGTAGATCAAGTTCTTCCATTTCGTCTTGATCTATCTGATCAAAGTCCTCATCGAGACTTGACGGTTCAACGAGCTTTCCAAGACAGAAGTTCTCGTAGGCAGTCATGAAGGACGCCAAAAGGCTCATGTTTTCTTCAATCAACTTTAAACAACTTGCATCTACCTTTGGAATGTTCAAGCTTGTCGCTTGAGATTTCTGAGCTCCAACAGAAGAGTACATTCCTTGATTGGAATTTGTTGTTCCACCTGAACTGACATTGTTGCTTATAAAGGCGTGTTCACTTGCGGGAACTTCATTCTCTGAATATAGGGTAACACCGGCTCCTCCATTACTACCCTTATCCGTCGGTTTTGAAGCTTTATATAACTGAGGATCTTGGATCTTCTCGAAATCGGATGCTTGATCTTCCATATTCCAAGCATAACCCTTCAGTTTTTGTATAACTTCTTCCAATGAGAGCTCCTCGTAGAGAACACCTTCTCTAACCAAAGCGGTGTACATATTCCAATCTCTGGAGAGGCAATTCAGAAACTTCTCAACCTTCTCAAATTCAGTGTAGATACCCTCTTGACTCCTTTCAAGTTCGCTCAACAAATGATAAAACCGGTTCACTGTATCATCAAATGATTCATTTCTCAAGGCTTTAAACACAACGAATTGAGTCTTCAAACGTTCGAGTCGTCGTTTCTTGTATATTGCATTTCCTTCATAGCGCTCGATCATGCTATCCCACAACTCCTTCGAGGTATTTCTCTTACGGAAAGTATGAAGTATCGATTGTGTCATAGCCATCGTAATCATTGACATAGCTTTCTCTTCACAATCAAAAAATTTCTTTTGGTCGTCAGTGAGAGCCAAGTACGTATCAATCGTCAACGTACGTACTGGAGTAGCTCTACATCCTTTAACAATACACAACCAAATCTTGATGTCTTTTGCTCTTACATACCTCTCAAACCGATCCTTCCATTCTGGGAAATCCAATTCATTAATCAACAGAGGAGGTTTGTCGTTACTCCCTACCTCAGCATTGTGCTTGAGGTTTTGCACCATTGTAGTCAGATTGTTGTTTGCCATTTCAGAAAACAACAGTAGGTTACCAAGCAAGAACTGTGTCACTGGAAGGATTTTCTAAGTCCAAACTCGGAGAGAAAACACGGAGTGAAGTGTCTGAGGCTTTAATCAGAATGCAACACCCCGGATCAGAACCTGAAAGAAATCCCAAACCTCGGACACACACTTAGAGTTTTTAAAATTCGGACAAGCACACTAAGGAAAGGAAAACAATAAGCTCGGAGATAGTGACAAAATTCGGACAAGCACCTAATTAAAAGTCGGACACTACTAACAATAATAAAAAGTCGGACACTACTAACAATAATATAACACAAAGCTCTATTAGAGTTAAAAGTCGGACTATAACAATAATAAAAAGTCGGACACTACTAACAATAATATAACACAAAGCTTTATTAGAGTTAAAAGTCGGACTATAAAACTCAAAGAAACTCGGACCTTTTAATAAAGACAAAATAAAAGAAATAAAGTTGGACTTCTAAAACTTTTAACTAAGAAAGTCGGACTCTAAGAAACTAATAAACTCAACTTAGAAACATATAAAGGTCGGACTCCTAAGATATAAAACACAAAATACAAAACTCGGACAAGGTAAAGGTTTCTAGACACAAATTCGGACTAGGGATCTTAGACTTAAAATTCGGACAGAATAAAAACTCAGACTCTAATAATCAGCTTAAAAGTTCGGACTAAGGAATTTAGAGAATTCAAACCTAAACAGCTAAATAAAAGAGTTAGTTAAAAATCAGACACAAGTAAAAGTCAGACTATTATAAACTTCGGACTGAACCTAATATATTAAACAAGAGATCGGACAACCTAAATAAATAACTAAATAACTATCCTAAATAACTAAACAAGAGGAACTTTGTGAAAACTCTGACTAGGTAAAAACTCTGACCTAAAGACTAGATAAAAACTTGGACCTAAAAACTCTGATAAAGGAGATCTAAAATTCGGACCTAAAGACTAAACTAAAATACGGACCAACTAAAAGGAAACAAGTAAAGATCGGACTAGACAAAATTCGGACTACTAACCTAAGACATAAAATTCGGACAAGAGTTTCTCAAAACTCAGAAGAGCCAATCTCCGGACTATCTCCCCAATGTGACTTCACATTGGTTCAACAATACCCCGGAGACACAAACACAGAATTTTAAACTACGGACAAACTTTCCAAAGATCAAACTCAGGAATCTTTTTCTCCTTCAAACTCTGTATAAAAAAGAACCAAAACCCCTGTAAAAAAACCCAGATGAAGATTGACACTAAAAATCACCAAACTACTCAAAATCCATCACCAAATCACTAGAAATGAATGAAGAATCATGAATAAAACACAAAAACTCACTAACCACTCACTAATCCCTATCAAAGATGAACTTTTCTCACAAAAACCTTCAAACTAAGAAACACCTACAGTAGTATGAGCACACTGCTCTGATACCACTTGTAAGGCCTCCTAATCCAAGATCTCACTCAGCTAAAGCCACCAACAGGTGTGAGGAATCCACCTGATGATCAACCACTGTAGATGAAACACTAGAATGCAAGATTTGTGAGAGAAATCAAGAATACACTGAGTATTCTTGATGAAGAAGATGAATGACGTCACACACACAGTAGCCGCCAGACAAACACACACAATGATTAGGGTTAGGTGCACAAAATTTCACACAGAATCGCTACCTTGTCTATTCCACATAAAGGTATATATACAAGGTAAACCCGGACTTTCAAGACAAACTAGAAAGCCCGGACAAAACAAACAACACAAAACTCTGACCTTTTGCCCTATACAAAACTCAGACAAAAGACCTAGCCTTAAACCCCTGACCTTTGTCCTTAACATAAACCTCAGACAAAATACTATCCTAAAACTTGGACAAAGTGTCCCTAGGATAAAGTTGGGACTAACTTTCAACAATGTACAATAAAGACCCTAATAAATGGGAGACATGCACTTATCACCTAAAGTGCATTAACATTTACTTTTAATATTACTAAAAGAAATCCATATGAACCTCAAAGATTAAAGTGGACAAAGGATTGCATGTGACGAAGACTCCTCCCTACGAAGACTACACTCCATGCCATGGACGAACACTTGTGACACAATTTGTGGACGAAGGCTCAATGCTCTCCTACGAAGAGTACATATCCACGAAGGATTCTTTCTTAATGGGCCTGATTATGTTTCACGGCCCAACATGTTTCTTAGGGTTTACTGGCTGTTGACTATATAAACAGAACATGTATAACACAGTAAGGAGTGAGCTTGGATAAGCTAGAGGGAGAGTGTAGAGAGAGAAAGTTCCGGTGAGCTTTTTATTTGTCGAATCTTGTACCGAAACTTTGTCGAAATCAATACACGTAACCGTTAATCGTTGATATCCTTGCGTATTGTTCATTCTCTCGCTCGGTTTGTGTCGCAATGAGGATTCCGCACTCGTTACGGCACCCGAAATAAGAAATCATCTAAGTCCGACGATCCGTATCGGGACCTACATGTGTCATAGTTATTAAGCAGGAGATGTCAATGGATCCCCAAACTGATCATCACTATGACGAGTTTGATATGAATCTAGATTCTTATGAATATGCACAAATAGGTTATGTACCCTTTGGTTCATTGAGGCACACCCCATGGTTGAATTCTACACACACAAATATTTCATTTGAGATACAAGGCAAGGGTAATTGTAAAGTTGAACTTGTTCCTAGGAGAAGTAATTCAGGTGATTCAAGGGAAAGAGCAAATGATACACTAGATTGCTCGGAGTGTTTGGAAGAAGAATATGAATATAGAAATACGTTTAAGATAATAAATGACCCAACATACTCTCATATTCAGATACGATGGCGTCTTTAATATGATGACTAATTTCTATATGGAAACAACATCAATCAATAAATCATACCCAGTAAAATCCCACAAATAGCAAAGCTATTGGTAGGGTCTGGGGAGGGTGGGATGTAGGCACACCTTACCTATACCCCTAGGGATAGAGAGGCTGCTTCCAGTGAGACCCTCGGCTCCAAAACACCCAGGAAAGAAATAAATAGAACATGAGGTGTATGTGTGTGTGTATGAAGCTACCAATAACATGAGTGGTGAAAGATTGCATGGTAAACAAGACAAATATAACACAAACAGCCTAAACAAATAGGTACATATCTACGACCATACATATATGGAAACAACAGTAGAGTACAAATTGTTGTGTTATGTAAAAAAACCTCCTTGAATGTAAATATTGCAGGACCATGGTGCAATCAATCCAAAATATTGTTCACTTCACAAAATTCACACAACTAGTCTCCTATTATGCGACTTTGTGATAGATGACTCAGAGCTTGAAAATCAATTGTCCAGACCCTCACCTGGAATCTTATGAATAAAGACATGTGGGTTATGCCCCTTTGGTTCATTGAGGCATACCTTATGGTGGAATCCAACATAAACAAAGATTTCATCTGTGATTAAAGATTGATACATGTACATGAGTATATATATTACACTCTAAACCCTCTAATATAATATAATATTAAACTATGTCTAATAAGGCCGGGGACCAGTAGCGTCTCTAAGAATTCACGTACCCTGTTCGAGCTCGAAAAAATGTGCTCATATGCTTTAAGAATAAACAAAATAATTACGAAAATGACAAAAATTGTAGTATTTAATAAACAATGCAATTATGATATGACAAAATCATGGTATTCTAATGAGTTAGATACCGTAATAGCTAATAAGTTAATAGATAACCATATTAGTATTGGGCCAATAAACATAACTTGTAGTGGCCTAAATTATAAACTATTAAAAAGTATTTGATAATGGGTCTATATTGAAATTGATATGTGTTTACAATTTAAAAAAAAACACACACACACACACACATATATATATATAGGATAAGGATCATTACAGAACATTAATTATTGCGAGAACAAAAAGAACAACTCTAAATCACTAAATTTTGGGATTTAAGGTTCATATTTCTTAAATTTTATGTTTCTTACATTCATATGTGTATTATATATACATAAAAAAATCATATATTTCCCCCCACACATAGTCTACATACATGTAGGTAATTTAGCCTACACTTAACCTACATGTGTGTAGGTTATTTAAAAACCGAAGATTTTTCGTATTTTGTTTTAAATTCTAATGTGAGAAACAGTAAATCTTACATTTATAACATTTTCATTTACTTTTTAGGTTTTAGGATTGAAAAAAAATGAGTGATTAATTTTGTTCTGCGTGTTCTCGCAATATTTAGTGTTATAAATATATATATAGTATGGAGTTCATTGGAGAACACTAAAAAAGTGGGGAACTGGGGAACACCCTTAATAACCCTTAGATTAAATTAATTCACGGCTGAGATCTAATTTATTAGAAACAGGCTTGTTTACGCGGGAGGGGTAGAATTGGTATTTTCTAGAAACAACAAAAAAGAATTGGGGAACTTCTAATCGTCTCCCACCATCACCGCCGGTGGTGCCCTAGCGGAAGTCTGCCGCATATCTAGTCGCCGGAGACCACTGCCATCATTGAAGCCTTAGCGGCAGTCAGCGACAGATCTGGTCGGCGTTCAAGATATGGATCCGGTAGATTCTGATTGCGTTGTGTTCTTGAATCGTCTTGCCGTCGACGAACACGTGTGCAAGCTGCCGTTCACCGTTGGTCTGTAAACAACGAAGATGAAGAGCCTGAACTTAAAGGAAAGGTCTGTATATCTCAACTGCATTTGTAATTTCTAAAATTCAATGGTTCATATGCATGTATTTGTTTTGGATTTGTTAATTTTTGTGAATGTTAAAGATGACTTCGACGGTATGGTACTTCAATTTATGTTTTGAGCTTTTATCAGTAGACTGTATTGTTTTTACATGTTAAAGTAGCTTTTACATGTTAAACAAATCATTTTTACATAATTCTTTGTGTTGGTGGTGGTTCCTTCATTGATTTTTTTCTAACAGCCAGTCTATGCAGATGGGAGCATATTGTCACGGGCCAAATGTTTGAAGATCGCGATGCTATGGGCTGTGCTTGAACGCTTGGGTTACTGGCTAGTCCTAGACTTTATCAGGGGACAGAGTCAGTGTCAATGAAGAGGTGTACGTGCCTAGTCGTGTAAACGACGAACGCACCACTGGTCGAGAGCTGGCGCCGCTCTCCTGATGAGTCCAAGGCAGGACGAAACCAGTGACCCACACAAAGAAGCGGGATGGATTGGCTTGTCCCCGGGGACTTGGGGACGCCACACGGGGGTCGAAAAGTAACCCCGTGACAATATGCTTGGATAATGGATATTTTCCAAAATCAACGGAGTCCAGTTTATGATGTTGCTGCTGTTGTTCTCACTTCAATTCAGGTGAGCTAGCTTTAATGATTCATGACATGATTGGTATAAAAGTTGGTTTGTAGACATTAATTGGAAATTGATATAAAAGTTGTTTGGAATTTTAAATTTAGGATATGAATACTTTTATAACTACTTTCAATTTTCATATTTCACTTTAATTTCTCTTAAAAACTAAATTAGATAAGCATTTAAAAAAACATCTACACATGGCCGCATTTTAAAAAAATAAACAAGAAAGTTTCAACTTCATGAATTTATTTACATTCTATCTTCTCTACACACTACCAGGTCACTCACTGATAGAAACGATTTGTTGTTTAGGGATAGAGTAGAAAGGAATAACAGAGGTTGGATAGAAAGATCGATTTGTTGATGGGATAAATGGGGAAGAAGCTTGTCTGTTGACTGTTATTGTGGTAGTAGGTAAAGCCATACTTGTTAATGGCGAACAACGAATAACGAGAAATAGCAATATACTAGAAATTGTTTTTTTAAATTTTATATGTATATTATATCAAAATACCCTAGTATATATATGCTATTTTACATGTATATTTAACAAAAACCTAAAATTCAACTATTTTATAGCTATATTTAATTGCCTTTTATATTTAAAAAGATTAAAAATAAAATAATTTGTCGCTATTATCGCTATCTGTTGCTACAACCCTAATAGCGAGCCTAGACCTATACGCTACGTAGCGCGCTATAGCGATCGCTACGCTCGCTATTGACAACTGTGGATAAAGCATAATCGTAAGAAGCTTAGATGTGGCACAACCAGCAGATAAAACATAATTGTAAATAATTATTGACGTCTCATGTGTGCATCATCTGTTGCATGTGTTGTTAGCCTTGACAAATTCTACGAGGTATGACTTAGTAGTGTTTGTTCAGTATGACAATGAAGAGGTCATATAGGCCTTTAGGGGAACCACTCGAAATTTGAGAAGGAATAAAGAATCAATTTCAGTTGATGAGCGGCAGTTACTTGTTTCTATTGATCAGTTTTTAATAATATAAATATTCACTTTTTCCACTAAGGCCACTCATATATCAAAAAAACTCTATATGACACTCAAGTATGTATTTGTTTTCGTTTAAATCAAATCTAGGACTATTGTATAATTGGAAAATTGCAAATTATGGCCAGAATATGTATAAATGTCACCGGATATTGTAGGTGGTCACAGGGCCGGCTTAAAATTTTCTAAATATTTCTAGGCCCAAAGAGGATAGCAAAATTGGGGCCCTTTTTGTAAACGAAAAAAAATGCTATGGATCCTATCATTCATATATCATCTTTGTATACACATAATTATAGATTACAAACCTCAATGTTAACAGTCTCAAAGCCAAAATTACCAACATATAATATATTTTCTTAGAATTTGAGACCCTAGGAAAATGGAGGCCTAAAGCTTTTGCTTTATTTCACTCCCTCTTAAGCCGGCCCTGGGTGGTCAGAAAAGTAGTTTTGGTATATGGGCAACCTTAATGAATAAAGTTGAATAGCGGGTGGCCTCTGCATATAGTATTGTTTTTGCAACCAAAAAACTATAGCATTTAATATCTATCATGTATTCTTTCCATTGTAAAACCAGTTACAAATCGAACCGGATTATTAGTTTAAACATGGTTTCTTATTCGAATTGATTTGGTCGATTTGATTTTATCATATTGAAAGTTAATTCGTACAATGTCACGGTCAAAGAATTATTCAAATACTCAGTTGGGATTGGACGTCAAGATATCTAATTATGAAACTAAGATGGGATGATTTTAATGCTCACGTGAATAGAAATTTCTTTAAGTTTTTATGTATATTATTTGGTGTTTTTTTTTTTTTTTTTTTTTTTTTTTTGCAGATTCAACCACATTGTTAAATGATGTACTAGAGTGATATGGCCAAAGGAAGTTGAGCAACTTAACCCTTCCAAAGTAAGAGTGCAGTTATGTTATTTCTTTAGTTATTTTTCTTTTTGAATAAAATGAATAAGAGACAACCCAACCAACTCATTCATAAGTAATTATTTTAAAGCTGTCACTCTTGTTCTTTTTATTTTAATCTGGTTTATGTTGCACTATTATCTTTTTTATAGCACAATGATGGACACCTGACTGAAAAGTTTGCCATATGAAACTTACTATATTTTCTCTAATGTCTGTAGATACCATCACTTTGACTTCTATAAGATTTGCAGCATTCTCATTTCTCAAGTGTTTACGGGTATTTTTCTATATAAATCTTTAGTGTTCCACCTATTACATGACCACAATAGTAATCTTCTTCATCTTTAATCCTATTAGTTTTTCATCATAAATAACATCAACAACTAAAAGTTCCACTACAAAGGATTAGTGTGTAGTGTGGTGGTGGCTATTCTTGTTTGCGAAGATTCTGCCTGCTATGCCTATGGATGTTTTTTTTTCATAATTGGTTTTTAATAATCTCAAGAGTAAAGGTGGGATTATTATGTACCATGAGTAAAGGTGGGATTATTGTGTACAAGATTCTAAACGTGGGATTATTAAAAACCAATTTTCCTTAGTTTTTCTATAAAAATGTTAGCATGCTAGTGTAAAACTTTATTAATTTTTTTGTAAAATGATTTTTTCACTATTATAACTAGAGTTTAATAAATATTTGTTGAAAACTAAAATCTAGGTCGGAGATGAAGTTTTCCTCAAAAGCATTCTAAACTCTATCGAGACTGTAGCAAGAGGAAGGGTCCAGAGCTTGGACCCAAATGATCTAGCTGGTGGTACAGAGATTGGACCAGAATGGTGTGAGGTAAACGTTCAAGTGCCAATAAAAAAGATGAAAACTTGGTAAGACCATATGGTTTATTTTCTACAATTCAAGATTGTATTGGTGCATCCATCGCATGGCCCTATCATCTCGGTATGTATTTGTTAAACTTGTGATACAAATAATTTTAATATCATGGAACTTAATGCTTATCATGGATGGTTTATTTGTAGGTAGTCCATGAGGATTGAGCACACATGATGACTCAAGATTTTATACTTCTTATTTTTTTTAATTGCTTTTAATTTCTTTGTTAAATGTTAAGACTTTATATTAGATAATGTTATAACTTATTTATGGTTAGTGTTTTTGTTATGAACATGTTTATTTGAAATATAATGAAGTTTTATTTCTTTCATTAGTTGATGTTATACAATAACTATTAGGATGTTATATATTGATGGCCTGTTTATAAAACTGGTTTTATAATCTTATTTGGGATATTAGGACCATTTTCTTTATATTAAAGTAGCTATAACGTTACATCATAAGGGTCCTATAAATTAATTTTTAAGGACGCTTGTATGTGTATCAAAAGATTAAAAGTAGGTAATCACATATTAGAACATTGTAAAAGTGTCTTAATATGTTCTTTTTAGGACGCTATTTAAGTTGTCTATAGACATATTTTGCGACCATAAAATTGGTTTCATAATCTTATTTAGTATATTAGGACCCTTTTCTTGGTACTAAATTAGTTATAATGTTACATCATAAGGGCCCTATCAATTAATTTCTAAGGACGATTGTAAGTGTATCAAAAGATAAAAGTATGTAAGCACATGTTAGAACATCGTAAAAGTGTCCTAATATGTTTTTATTAGGACACGATTTTGGTTGTTCAAAGACATATTGCGCGACCATAAAATTGGTTTGATAATCTTATTTGAGATGTTAGGACGCTTTTTTAGTTATGGGACTTATTACTTATTACGACCCCTTTACATGAAACGTTTTTACCGTTGGTCCTATTAAATGAAAGGTCCTATAAGATAGCATTTTAGAACGCTTTTGCGCGTACTGAAAACCCAGTTTTCTTGTAGTGAGTTTAACAATGATTTTATTTTTCTGGAGATATACAAGTTTCTTCATTCTTTTTCCGCATACACTCATCCATATACGAATCAGTTATTCAAGTTATTAGTCCCACTCCAAAGTCCATATGGTACCACACAATGACCTGATAATATAGGGCTATGTATATTAGAAATGGATTCTTGATAATCAATTACTCTATTTTAATAGCAAATACATGTATCTCTTGTCTATAAAGTGTGCCAGGTGCATAAGCCGGTTAAGATGAGGCTTGAAATCTATAAAAGTGCATTGGTTCGTCAGAATTCAATTGAATTGAATGAAATTGGAATCTAAATTCCAATCTGTATGTGTTTGGTTGATAAAGAAATTGGAATTGGTCATGAATTCCTTCAAATTTCTTTAACTAAAGGAATTCAAGATAAATTAATTGGAATATTCGACCGGTTGACGTTGTCGCATCCGCCACCCCGTCACCATCCATCATGACCGACCTGCCCCGTTCCAACCCGCACTGTTTCAACCCGAACCGTTTCGACCCGCCATTTCGACGCGCACCGTTAAGACCCGTACAGTTTCGACACGAACCGTTTCGACCCCCACCGTTTTGTCACAAACGATTCCGATGCGTTCTGTTTTGACACACATCGTTTCAACCTCAACCGTTTCGACCAACACGTCTGTTTCGATTCCACACCGGTTTGACCCACACCGTTACGACTCGAACCGGGGGTGGTGGCGGCCGTGGTGATAGCCTCCAATTGCAACAATTTCAAATTCCTATTGGAATGTTTAAATTCTAAATTGGATTACTTCTAAATCCAATTCCTATACAAATTTCAATTCGAAAACATTCCGCGAACTAAACGCACCCTAAAATGTGTCAATTATTACATCGATACAGTAGTTAACTAGATATGGAGGATTACATTGATGTAGTAGATACGAAGTAAACTTAAACTTGGTGCTCAACTAACACCCACCACTGAAGCAAACATATGTGTAATATAATACTATATAAGCCACGTCATCTTCAAAGATTCATTTGATTTGAGAAAAAAAAAACATTTTTAAATTAAAAGTGCAAAAAATGCATTTAATTTAGAAGTTTCAAGATATACACCACTACTCGCTCCAACAAAATACTAGTGCTTAAACTCATTTACATGTGCACAATTTACCGGAACTGATCAACACAGTGCGATCCCGATGACCACCTGAAAATTGTAAAGAAACTAAAATTAATCAAAAGACATTTTAACATCACCTAGAGGTAGAGATGCACACGAAACCCGGTTCCGGACCCAACCCAAAATACCTGACCCGGAACCAGTTCATACCCTACCTGACCAGCAGGTACATACCAGTTCCAGACCCGGGTGTAACAAAAGAAACCGAACCGGACCCAACCCAAAACCACCGGACCCAGTTCCGGCCAAAACCCAAAAAAACGGCCAAACCGGTCAAAAACCCGAACGTACTCGGAACGGGTTCCTACGCTACCGAGTTCTTGACTTTGTTGACCAAACCCAGACCTGGTTCCTACCCGGTTTTAGGTTCTACAAAAAAAACATGATTTGTGCATCTCTACCTAGAGGTGGTAAGTGGTAAGATGGTTTGATTAGGTAACGGGTCAAAACAAGTCACTTAAATACAAAACGATTTAGGTGATTTTTCTATTATTATAATATGTTAAGTTAATTATAATTAAAAAATAATAGTGAAATTGATATACAAGGTTGTGTGCTTTACGAATAAACTTCTTTAGGTGATTTTCAACTTGTTTAATTCCTTTTCCAATTAATGTCAGATAAAACACAACCCGAATCAGCCCATTAGTAAACGGTTTGAAACCGTCTCCCTTATTAAGTTTTGTTAAGAGCTTAGTATACTAGTTTATGCAAACACGAATGTAATATGTAGTAGAAAGATTGATAGGTACTTACACTGATGTTGTACTTGTACAACATAACACTGGTACAAATTAATAATATAATGCATCAAGCCGTTGACATATTCTGCAACAACAAAAAAACAAGCAGTATATGCTCATATTCAACTTTAATGAACAAAGTCTATGCAAATCAGATGTTTGATGAAATGTCTCAATGAACAATCTCACTTATATGCTCATATTCAACTTTAATTTGTTTTCAACTTTATTTTAATAGGTGGTATATGCAGCTGTTGTGATTATTCTTTCGTGTTTTATTATGTCTAATCCTTTCATATTGAACTTCATTTCTATGTTAGTCTTATATGCTTAGTGAATTAACAACTAAAAAGGTTGATGACATTGAAGCATCATTCCACACAATTGGTACAATGACTTCAGTGGATTTTTATTATATGCTGATTGTTGTCGGATTTGGGAGTGTAGCATAGTTATTATGAAGGATACGTCTATGGATTCCCAAGGTGATCATGATCACAGGGAGGAGTTTGATAAAAATCCGGAGTTTTATGAATCCGAACAGGTGGGTTATGTACCCTTTGGTTCATTGAGGCACATCCCATGGTGGAATTCTACATGCTCTAATATCACATTTCGGATTCATGCCAAGGGTAGAACTTGTTCCTAAGAAAAGTATATTAGGTGGTTCAAGGGATAAGGCAAAAGCTACAATAGATTGCTCAGAGTTTTGGGAAGAGGATCAAAAGACAATTGAGATCATGTATGATAGGCATAAATCCGAATCACCTTTTTTACCAACAATTTAGCCCACTTACGATAAATATATCAAAGGCACACTTGATGTCCAAAGGTTCCAATTCGTGTGAGAAAGGCGTTTTGCATTTTAGTCCAAACTGGCAGACACCAGATCAGGCCCAATTACAGCCACTAGCCCACTACCGACACTGAAGTTTTAGCAAAACTAGCTATTAGATCCGCGCGCGTTGCGGCGCGGGTGTAACAACTCTCATCAAAAGTACTATTTAATGTATTAATTAGTCTAAAAAGGAAACCCTAATTAAGAGACCCAAGTGATTCTGAACAAACCCTAAAATTTTCATAATTTTCAGAATCAGGATTAGGGCCCCTAAAACTCAAGGGGGGATAAACCCTAGTGGACGATTATCCACTTAATTCGTTGTCAAGTTACTGAATTTCGAGTATGTCAACTCAGCTAAGCTAGTATCAGTCGTGGCTACCCTATAGCCTATTTTGATTCCATACGGACCGCAACAGTCTCAACCTTACGGTCCGTAAGCAGTCATACGGACCGCAACATTGACAAGCTTACGGTCCGTAAGCTAGCAAAATTTTACCTATAAATAGCAGGCAGTGGCACTTGAATTCTGAACATTTTACGTCGACCGAATTCTCACAAATACACTGCTTTACGTTCTGTTATTCCAAAATTCAACCCCCGGGTATAGAAATTCTGCTACAAAACAGGGTATTAGCACAATCGCTGCTACGATTCAATTATCCGAAGATCAAGATATTCAATGCATGTTTAAATGCCGCCCACATTAGGGTTATACTTTATCGTTCGTCATTAATTTGACGGATTGTCGTTAATTCGATAGGTAAAGTATTATACTTTATCGTTCGTTGTTAATTCAACGGATCATCGTTAATTCGATGGGTAAAGTATTATACATTGTCATTCATTGTTAATTCAATGGATCATCGTTAATTCGATGGACAAAGTATTGCATTTTGACATTCATTGTGATAATTTGATCTCGTAAATTATCGTAATTGCTGGATTGATTACTAACCCAGTTTTGTGTGCATTGTATTTATATTAGGTTAACAAGGCTAAACTATAGATTAGACTCTGACCATATTAAATCAGCAATGTGAGTCATTCTCTCTTTTTATCAAATCTATTTAAAAAATCATGTTTTATTTCTAAGTTATAATTACGGGGATTAAGTCTTTGTAATCACCAAATTACAGCCGGTATGTGGGGTATTGTGCACAGTATTACAGTTTTATCACTTTAGGTGGGCGAACCTAAATTTAGTGATATTCGTCATTCATTGGGGCAGCCAATGGTGATATGACCACAGTCACCGTAAAGATTCGAGTGACAAATACTGTGGGTAGTTGGATTGATATCAGAAACATTGTAATCGCTCTTAATACTGTAAATTATAACAAATGTGTCATTTTAGTAAATAGAATGATTCACTCAGTATTTCCCGCTGACAAAACCTTTTTCAAACATGTTTCAGGTGATCTGTTGTAATTCAGGAAAAGTGCTGGGAAGCATTTCAAGCTTACTGATAGTGGCTCAATATAAAATAAATAAATACTTTTGTAATATCACGCTTTATAGTAAAAACATACTATTGTAAATTATCGGGGTTTTATCCCGAATTGTGAAATAAAATAATCGGGGAAAAATTTTAGCTTTAAGCGATCCTGTTTCCGCTGTTAAACTCAATTAAATCAATACCGCAGTATTTCTGTCCCGCGGCTCTTGAAACGGGTCAAACCGGGTCAAGGGTCGTGACAGAAAAAAGGTGGTATCAGAGCCACTGGGTTAAGCTGATTATGTATTCAGAAATGCTCAATTTTTCCTGATTACAGCCACTGGGTTAAGTTAATTAAGTATTTAGAAATACTTAATTTTTCCTGATTATTATTATGTGATTATTTGTATTATTAACTGACTATTTGATTATTTGTTAGTTACAGTATGGGTAAGAAAAAGCTGTCAAGCATTTATCTTAAATTAGAGAAATCATCTAATGAAAAAGGAAGTTCATCCCGAACCAAATCCTCAAGTCAGTCTGAAATTCCTGAAGAAGGAATATTCGTGCGAAAGGCACAATACGAGGAATCACTTTCTCCTCAAAAGAGGGAAATGATTATTAAGAAAAGTAAAGAGAAAATCCGAGAAAAGAGGATTAAACGGGAAACTCAGGAATTAATTGATAAATCACCTTGGGAAGATAAACTAGATGAGAAATGGGCTAATTTATATATGCTAGCCACCGTAGCAGAAAATATAAATCTTTAAAGTTTAGCACCCTACTCTCATAATCTAGAAACCCTTGTGTGATAAATAAAATTTGAAACCTGAGTATGTTTATTAGTTATCTTTGTAAACAACTAGTACATTGTGTGAAATAAATTACAAAGTTATTTGTAAATTTTAACTTAGTATTTTATGCATTTTGCATATATGCTACATCAGCATGAGTGAGATAACCGAAGATTTCCAGAATCTTAATCTGTATCCCGTAACTGTCGAAGCTTCCAAAGAATATATTAGCTACTATCCTGATGTTGAACAACCAGTAGAATTCAAGGTTCCACCCCTGAGCAAGCCAAAACAGAAGAAAAGAACTTATGTAGGATGGAGGAAAATCCGTAAGAAGAAGCCAGCTAAGAAACTGCCCAAAATAAATAATCCTTTGAAAAAGGTAAAAGAAATTATCACCGGAGAGAGTTCTAAACCACAAGAAATGGAAACTGGAGACAAAAAGAAGGATAAGGAGATAGAAATACAAATGGAGGAAATTACTAAAGAAGTAATAATGGAAGTTGGGCAAGGGTCTATACCAGCTCAGAGAGAAATCGGGGAGAGTTCCAATCCAACCCAGGAAAGAACTTTTCAGGAGGAGATAGATTTTCTGTTGGAAAACTGTGAGACAATTCAACCTGTCCAGACAAATCTTTTTACCTATCCTATTGAAAACCAATTCCCTATGAATTGGGAACCAGCAGCAATTCCAGATCCAATAGTCCACTCCCAACCCATAGGAATGGACGAATGGTGGACAAACGATTGGCAATTTCAAAATATTGTCAATGATCCTTACACTTTTCTTCCACAATTCGATCCAGAACCATTACCTAATCCACCCATGAGTACTGAAAACATGGCCGAGCTTCGCCACTTTGGCGAAGAGTTGTTTGATATGGAAAATAGAATGAGGGAGATAGGTGGACAGATTGCTTGGAAGTACGACGAGAGGGAAATGCGTTTTTAACAGCTAATAACGAGAGTTAGAATGATGATAAAATGGTAGTTGTATAATAGTACTAATAAAGTTTGTCTGTAAATACCCAATAAAACTCTATATGATATCTGTGAGTTATGATGCATAATAGATATATATAAATGAAATCGAAAGATCGATTATTTTGACTATATCTGTATTATACAATTTTTTTGATTGTTTGTATATAATTATTATTTGTCAGTTACTAATAAAATTTATATATATATACATTATCAGATGGCAAACAGTAATGATGAACCTATTAATGAAGTTAATCATTCTGAACAACATTCAAGAGATCAATATATGACTCGGCAAGATATCGAAAACATTGTTGCTCAAGGGATAGCCAATGCTATTCCAGCATTCGTCGCTGCTATAAAGAAACCACCCGAACCACAACAAATTGTTCCGAGCAAACAGATTACTGAAGATAACTTCAGTAATAGTGTAAATGGAGGCAATAATCATGTTAACCAGAATAAGGAACCACATCAAGCTCCATTACCCAAGAAAATGAAAACTGCAACGCCTGGTTGCACTTTCAAAGAATTCATTGCTTGTAAACCCACTGAATTTGCAGGCAATGAAGGAGCAACTGCATCACTGCGTTGGTTAGAGAAAACCGAAGCAGTTATTGCAATAAGTAAATGTGATAAAGATGACCAGGTTATGTATTCATCCAATCTGTTCAAAGAAGGAGCACTCGAGTGGTGGAATACTGTGTTACAATCAAAAGGAAGAGCAATAGCTTATGCTATGACTTGGGAAGAATTTAAAGGTTTGGTAGAAAGAAAATTCTGTCCTGAGTATGAGAAAGAACAGATGGCGAATAAATTTTTAAATCATCGAATGATGAATGTAGATTGTCGTGGTTATACCTCGACATTCTTCGAATATGCTAGAGTGGTACCAACATTGGCTTCGCCAGAACCGGTACTTATTTCTCGCTATATTTGGGGGCTAATTAGCGAAATCCGCAATATTGTTAAAGCTGCGAGACCTCGCACTATTGATGATGCGGTAGAATTAGCCAACACTCTGACCGATGAATTGGTACGTACAAGAGACGAGGATAGGAAGAAAGCAATAGCTCAGAAAATTACCCAAGGATTTCGTGTGGGTAATAATAACAGCTTCAAGAGAAAAGGAACAGGGCAATCTTCAGGTCCGTCATTCTGCAGGAAATGCAAAAAGAAGCATTTTGGAAGATGCGATATTACTTGCAATTTTTGCAAAGCTGTAGGACATCGTGAAGAGAACTGCAAAAAGAAAATAGTAATCTGTTTTAATTGTGGAGAAGCGGGGCATTATAAAACAGAATGTCCTAAATTGGTCAAACCAGTAGATAACAAACCTAAGGCGACCGAAGGAACTACTAAAAAGAATGCCAGGGCATTTCAGCTGACCACGCAAGAAGCAGAACTTATTCCGGATGTGATAGCGGGTACGTTCCTAGTTCACAACGTGTATGCAAAAGTATTATTTGACTCTGGTGCAAACCAAAGTTTTATAAATACTTCATTCTGTCAAGCTCTTAGTTTACCTTTAACCAATATTAGGCAGATTTTTACTGTTGAAACAGCAGACGGAAATTCAGTTAAAATAGATAAAGTGTTGCAAGAAGGAAACATAGAACTTTTAGGACATAAATTCTCTGCAAGACTATTGCCGATGAATTTAGCTGAATTTGATGTTGTATTAGGAATGGATTGGTTAGTAGCCAACCATGCTAGAATCCTTTGTGATCAGAATTCCATAGAAATTCAATCACCTACCGGAGAAGTGATTAGGATTACAGGAGATAAACCACGTAAGTCCATGAAGTTCATATCAGTAATGAAAGTTGCTAATTATGAACGAAAACAAGGAATAGTGTATATGATTTCAGTAATCATTAGCACTAAAGGAAAAGATCTTAAGGAAATACCAGTAGTATCAGAATATTCTGATATATTTCCAGAAGATTTACCAGGGTTACCTCCAGATAGGGAAGTAGAATTTAGAATTCATTTAATTCCAGGAACTACACCGATAGCCAAGGCACCTTATCGGTTAGCACCCACAGAAATGTTAGAATTGAAAAAACAATTAGATGAATTACTAAGTAAAGGATTCATACAACCTAGCTCATCCCCTTGGGGAGCGCCAGTGTTGTTTGTGAAGAAAAAGGATGGTTCAATGAGAATGTGTATCGATTATAGGGAATTGAATAAGGTTACAATTAAGAATCGATATCCATTACCTAGGATTGATGATCTTTTTGATCAACTTCAAGAGGCTAGATATTTTTCTAAGATAGATTTACGCTCTGGATATCATCAATTGAAAGTACAAGAAGAAGACATACCTAAAACTGCTTTCAGGACTAGGTATGGTCATTACGAGTTTACAGTCATGCCCTTCGGGTTAACGAATGCACCTGCAGCATTCATGGACATGATGAATAGGATCTGTAAACCGTATTTGGATAAATTTGTAATTGTTTTCATAGACGATATACTTATTTATTCCAAAAGTCAGACAGAGCATTGTGAACATCTTCATGTACTCTTAACTTTGTTAAGAAAAGAAAAGTTGTACGCCAAATTCTCGAAATGCGACTTTTGGCTAAAGGAAGTACAATTTTTAGGACACATGGTGAATCATGAAGGTATTCATGTAGATCCTGCTAAGATAGAGGCAATTACCAAGTGGAAGATTCCACAAACAGCAATGGAAATAAGAAGTTTTATAGGTTTAGCTGGGTACTATAGACGGTTTATTAAGGATTTTTCCAAGATAGCCGTATCATTAACTAAGTTAACCTGTAAAGCCACTAAGTTTGAATGGGGACCTAAACAGGAAGAAGCCTTTAGGATTTTGAAACATAAACTAACCAATGCACCAATCTTAGCCTTACCAGAAGGAACTGAAGATTTTGAAGTATATTGTGATGCTTCAAAATTAGGATATGGGTGTGTGCTTATGCAACGCAAGAAGGTAATTGCGTATGCATCAAGGCAATTGAAAAAGCACGAAGAGAATTATACAACTCATGATTTAGAATTAGGAGCCGTAATTTTTGCCCTTAAGATTTGGAGACATTATCTTTACGGAAGTAAATTTACTGTCTACACTGACCACAAAAGTTTAAAATATATATTTGGGCAAAAAGAGTTAAACATGAGGCAAAGGAGATGGATGGAAATCTTAAGTGATTACGACTGTGATATTCAGTATCACGAAGGAAAGGCGAATGTAGTTGCAGATGCCTTAAGTCGTAAGTATTATGAGAAACAAAGAAGGGTTCGTGCTCTCAGATTAAATCTACAAATAGATTTAATGGAACAATTGAAGAATGTTCAAACTACAGCAATCAAGGATGATACTGAAGGGATGAAAGGACGAATCAAAGAATTAGAACAAGGAGCAGATGGAATTTGGAGATTCCATAAAAGTAGAATCTGGGTACCTAAGTATGGAGACTTAAGACCTAAGATTTTAGAAGAAGCTCATAAATCTAGGTACACTATGCACCCAGGAAACAATAAGATGTACCAAGATTTAAGGAAGAATTTCTGGTGGATAGGAATGAAAAGAGACATAGCCAGTTATGTTTCTAAATGTCTTACTTGTTCACAAGTTAAAGCAGAACATCAGAAACCTTCGGGATTACTACAACAGTTAGAGATGCCAGTATGGAAATGGGAACTTATAACAATGGATTTTGTTACTAAGTTACCTAAAACCAGAAAAGGTAATGATGCGATTTGGGTAATTGTGGATCGATTAACCAAATCAGCTCACTTTCTACCTATGAAAGAAACCTTTAGCATGGAAAGACTGGCTAAATTGTACGTAGATGAAGTTGTATCCTTACATGGAGTTCCACTCTCCATTGTTTCGGATAGAGATAGTCGTTTTACTTCCCATTTCTGGAAAAGTTTCCAGCAAGCTATGGGAACTCGACTAAACCTAAGCACTGCATATCATCCACAAACAGATGGACAAAGTGAAAGAACAATCCAAACTCTAGAAGACATGCTCCGAGCATGTGTAATAGACTTTGGTGGAAGTTGGGATGATCATTTACCATTAATTGAATTCTCCTATAACAATAGTTATCACTCCAGCATTGAAACCGCTCCATTCGAGGCACTGTATGGAAGAAAGTGCAGAACTCCCGTTTGTTGGGCAGAAATAGGAGAAAGTCAGTTATCAGGACCTGAAATAGTGCAAGAAACAACTGATAAGATTACTCAAATCAAGGAAAGATTGAAGACGGCTCGAGATCGTCAGAAAAGTTATGCAGACAATAGATGTAAGCCACTTGAATTCCAAGTTGGAGACAGAGTACTATTGAAAGTTTCTCCTTGGAAAGGAGTAGTCAGATTTGGAAAGAAAGGAAAGCTAAGTCCAAGGTACGTAGGACCATTTTCAGTGATCCAACGTATAGGACCAGTAGCTTATCGTTTACAATTACCAGAAGAATTATCTGGAGTACATAATGTATTTCATGTATCCAATCTCAAGAAATGCTTATCAGATGAATCTCTGGTAATACCTCTTCAAGATATAGAGGTAAACGAAAAGTTGAAATTTGTGGAGAAACCTCTTCAAATTGAGGATCGAAAGATCAAGTTTCTCAAACACAAACGACTAGTTTTAGTCAAAGTCAAGTGGGATTCAAAGAGGGGAGCTGAATACACTTGGGAACTAGAATCAGAAATAAAGAAAAAGTATCCATACTTATTCCAGTAAATCTCGAGGACGAGATTTTTCTTAAGGTGGGTAGAATGTAACAACTCTCATCAAAAGTACTATTTAATGTATTAATTAGTCTAAAAAGGAAACCCTAATTAAGAGACCCAAGTGATTCTGAACAAACCCTAAAATTTTCATAATTTTCAGAATCAGGATTAGGGCCCCTAAAACTCAAGGGGGGATAAACCCTAGTGGACGATTATCCACTTAATTCGTTGTCAAGTTACTGAATTTCGAGTATGTCAACTCAGCTAAGCTAGTATCAGTCGTGGCTACCCTATAGCCTATTTTGATTCCATACGGACCGCAACAGTCTCAACCTTACGGTCCGTAAGCAGTCATACGGACCGCAACATTGACAAGCTTACGGTCCGTAAGCTAGCAAAATTTTACCTATAAATAGCAGGCAGTGGCACTTGAATTCTGAACATTTTACGTCGACCGAATTCTCACAAATACACTGCTTTACGTTCTGTTATTCCAAAATTCAACCCCCGGGTATAGAAATTCTGCTACAAAACAGGGTATTAGCACAATCGCTGCTACGATTCAATTATCCGAAGATCAAGATATTCAATGCATGTTTAAATGCCGCCCACATTAGGGTTATACTTTATCGTTCGTCATTAATTTGACGGATTGTCGTTAATTCGATAGGTAAAGTATTATACTTTATCGTTCGTTGTTAATTCAACGGATCATCGTTAATTCGATGGGTAAAGTATTATACATTGTCATTCATTGTTAATTCAATGGATCATCGTTAATTCGATGGACAAAGTATTGCATTTTGACATTCATTGTGATAATTTGATCTCGTAAATTATCGTAATTGCTGGATTGATTACTAACCCAGTTTTGTGTGCATTGTATTTATATTAGGTTAACAAGGCTAAACTATAGATTAGACTCTGACCATATTAAATCAGCAATGTGAGTCATTCTCTCTTTTTATCAAATCTATTTACAAAATCATGTTTTATTTCTAAGTTATAATTACGGGGATTAAGTCTTTGTAATCACCAAATTACAGCCGGTATGTGGGGTATTGTGCAAAGTATTACAGTTTTATCACTTTAGGTGGGCGAACCTAAATTTAGTGATATTCGTCATTCATTGGGGCAGCCAATGGTGATATGACCACAGTCACCGTAAAGATTCGAGTGACAAATACTGTGGGTAGTTGGATTGATATCAGAAACATTGTAATCGCTCTTAATACTGTAAATTATAACAAATGTGTCATTTTAGTAAATAGAATGATTCACTCAGTATTTCCCGCTGACAAAACCTTTTTCAAACATGTTTCAGGTGATCTGTTGTAATTCAGGAAAAGTGCTGGGAAGCATTTCAAGCTTACTGATAGTGGCTCAATATAAAATAAATAAATACTTTTGTAATATCACGCTTTATAGTAAAAACATACTATTGTAAATTATCGGGGTTTTATCCCGAATTGTGAAATAAAATAATCGGGGAAAAATTTTAGCTTTAAGCGATCCTGTTTCCGCTGTTAAACTCAATTAAATCAATACCGCAGTATTTCTGTCCCGCGGCTCTTGAAACGGGTCAAACCGGGTCAAGGGTCGTGACAGAAAAAAGGTGGTATCAGAGCCACTGGGTTAAGCTGATTATGTATTCAGAAATGCTCAATTTTTCCTGATTACAGCCACTGGGTTAAGTTAATTAAGTATTTAGAAATACTTAATTTTTCCTGATTATTATTATGTGATTATTTGTATTATTAACTGACTATTTGATTATTTGTTAGTTACAGTATGGGTAAGAAAAAGCTGTCAAGCATTTATCTTAAATTAGAGAAATCATCTAATGAAAAAGGAAGTTCATCCCGAACCAAATCCTCAAGTCAGTCTGAAATTCCTGAAGAAGGAATATTCGTGCGAAAGGCACAATACGAGGAATCACTTTCTC
This sequence comes from Helianthus tuberosus, assembly GCA_030545235.1. Classification (NCBI taxonomy): domain Eukaryota; kingdom Viridiplantae; phylum Streptophyta; class Magnoliopsida; order Asterales; family Asteraceae; genus Helianthus; species Helianthus tuberosus. The sequence continues at coordinate 8,448,807 of CM060393.1, forward strand.
CTCAAAAGAGGGAAATGATTATTAAGAAAAGTAAAGAGAAAATCCGAGAAAAGAGGATTAAACGGGAAACTCAGGAATTAATTGATAAATCACCTTGGGAAGATAAACTAGATGAGAAATGGGCTAATTTATATATGCTAGCCACCGTAGCAGAAAATATAAATCTTTAAAGTTTAGCACCCTACTCTCATAATCTAGAAACCCTTGTGTGATAAATAAAATTTGAAACCTGAGTATGTTTATTAGTTATCTTTGTAAACAACTAGTACATTGTGTGAAATAAATTACAAAGTTATTTGTAAATTTTAACTTAGTATTTTATGCATTTTGCATATATGCTACATCAGCATGAGTGAGATAACCGAAGATTTCCAGAATCTTAATCTGTATCCCGTAACTGTCGAAGCTTCCAAAGAATATATTAGCTACTATCCTGATGTTGAACAACCAGTAGAATTCAAGGTTCCACCCCTGAGCAAGCCAAAACAGAAGAAAAGAACTTATGTAGGATGGAGGAAAATCCGTAAGAAGAAGCCAGCTAAGAAACTGCCCAAAATAAATAATCCTTTGAAAAAGGTAAAAGAAATTATCACCGGAGAGAGTTCTAAACCACAAGAAATGGAAACTGGAGACAAAAAGAAGGATAAGGAGATAGAAATACAAATGGAGGAAATTACTAAAGAAGTAATAATGGAAGTTGGGCAAGGGTCTATACCAGCTCAGAGAGAAATCGGGGAGAGTTCCAATCCAACCCAGGAAAGAACTTTTCAGGAGGAGATAGATTTTCTGTTGGAAAACTGTGAGACAATTCAACCTGTCCAGACAAATCTTTTTACCTATCCTATTGAAAACCAATTCCCTATGAATTGGGAACCAGCAGCAATTCCAGATCCAATAGTCCACTCCCAACCCATAGGAATGGACGAATGGTGGACAAACGATTGGCAATTTCAAAATATTGTCAATGATCCTTACACTTTTCTTCCACAATTCGATCCAGAACCATTACCTAATCCACCCATGAGTACTAAAAACATGGCCGAGCTTCGCCACTTTGGCGAAGAGTTGTTTGATATGGAAAATAGAATGAGGGAGATAGGTGGACAGATTGCTTGGAAGTACGACGAGAGGGAAATGCGTTTTTAACAGCTAATAACGAGAGTTAGAATGATGATAAAATGGTAGTTGTATAATAGTACTAATAAAGTTTGTCTGTAAATACCCAATAAAACTCTATATGATATCTGTGAGTTATGATGCATAATAGATATATATAAATGAAATCGAAAGATCGATTATTTTGACTATATCTGTATTATACAATTTTTTTGATTGTTTGTATATAATTATTATTTGTCAGTTACTAATAAAATTTATATATATATACATTATCAGATGGCAAACAGTAATGATGAACCTATTAATGAAGTTAATCATTCTGAACAACATTCAAGAGATCAATATATGACTCGGCAAGATATCGAAAACATTGTTGCTCAAGGGATAGCCAATGCTATTCCAGCATTCGTCGCTGCTATAAAGAAACCACCCGAACCACAACAAATTGTTCCGAGCAAACAGATTACTGAAGATAACTTCAGTAATAGTGTAAATGGAGGCAATAATCATGTTAACCAGAATAAGGAACCACATCAAGCTCCATTACCCAAGAAAATGAAAACTGCAACGCCTGGTTGCACTTTCAAAGAATTCATTGCTTGTAAACCCACTGAATTTGCAGGCAATGAAGGAGCAACTGCATCACTGCGTTGGTTAGAGAAAACCGAAGCAGTTATTGCAATAAGTAAATGTGATAAAGATGACCAGGTTATGTATTCATCCAATCTGTTCAAAGAAGGAGCACTCGAGTGGTGGAATACTGTGTTACAATCAAAAGGAAGAGCAATAGCTTATGCTATGACTTGGGAAGAATTTAAAGGTTTGGTAGAAAGAAAATTCTGTCCTGAGTATGAGAAAGAACAGATGGCGAATAAATTTTTAAATCATCGAATGATGAATGTAGATTGTCGTGGTTATACCTCGACATTCTTCGAATATGCTAGAGTGGTACCAACATTGGCTTCGCCAGAACCGGTACTTATTTCTCGCTATATTTGGGGGCTAATTAGCGAAATCCGCAATATTGTTAAAGCTGCGAGACCTCGCACTATTGATGATGCGGTAGAATTAGCCAACACTCTGACCGATGAATTGGTACGTACAAGAGACGAGGATAGGAAGAAAGCAATAGCTCAGAAAATTACCCAAGGATTTCGTGTGGGTAATAATAACAGCTTCAAGAGAAAAGGAACAGGGCAATCTTCAGGTCCGTCATTCTGCAGGAAATGCAAAAAGAAGCATTTTGGAAGATGCGATATTACTTGCAATTTTTGCAAAGCTGTAGGACATCGTGAAGAGAACTGCAAAAAGAAAATAGTAATCTGTTTTAATTGTGGAGAAGCGGGGCATTATAAAACAGAATGTCCTAAATTGGTCAAACCAGTAGATAACAAACCTAAGGCGACCGAAGGAACTACTAAAAAGAATGCCAGGGCATTTCAGCTGACCACGCAAGAAGCAGAACTTATTCCGGATGTGATAGCGGGTACGTTCCTAGTTCACAACGTGTATGCAAAAGTATTATTTGACTCTGGTGCAAACCAAAGTTTTATAAATACTTCATTCTGTCAAGCTCTTAGTTTACCTTTAACCAATATTAGGCAGATTTTTACTGTTGAAACAGCAGACGGAAATTCAGTTAAAATAGATAAAGTGTTGCAAGAAGGAAACATAGAACTTTTAGGACATAAATTCTCTGCAAGACTATTGCCGATGAATTTAGCTGAATTTGATGTTGTATTAGGAATGGATTGGTTAGTAGCCAACCATGCTAGAATCCTTTGTGATCAGAATTCCATAGAAATTCAATCACCTACCGGAGAAGTGATTAGGATTACAGGAGATAAACCACGTAAGTCCATGAAGTTCATATCAGTAATGAAAGTTGCTAATTATGAACGAAAACAAGGAATAGTGTATATGATTTCAGTAATCATTAGCACTAAAGGAAAAGATCTTAAGGAAATACCAGTAGTATCAGAATATTCTGATATATTTCCAGAAGATTTACCAGGGTTACCTCCAGATAGGGAAGTAGAATTTAGAATTCATTTAATTCCAGGAACTACACCGATAGCCAAGGCACCTTATCGGTTAGCACCCACAGAAATGTTAGAATTGAAAAAACAATTAGATGAATTACTAAGTAAAGGATTCATACAACCTAGCTCATCCCCTTGGGGAGCGCCAGTGTTGTTTGTGAAGAAAAAGGATGGTTCAATGAGAATGTGTATCGATTATAGGGAATTGAATAAGGTTACAATTAAGAATCGATATCCATTACCTAGGATTGATGATCTTTTTGATCAACTTCAAGAGGCTAGATATTTTTCTAAGATAGATTTACGCTCTGGATATCATCAATTGAAAGTACAAGAAGAAGACATACCTAAAACTGCTTTCAGGACTAGGTATGGTCATTACGAGTTTACAGTCATGCCCTTCGGGTTAACGAATGCACCTGCAGCATTCATGGACATGATGAATAGGATCTGTAAACCGTATTTGGATAAATTTGTAATTGTTTTCATAGACGATATACTTATTTATTCCAAAAGTCAGACAGAGCATTGTGAACATCTTCATGTACTCTTAACTTTGTTAAGAAAAGAAAAGTTGTACGCCAAATTCTCGAAATGCGACTTTTGGCTAAAGGAAGTACAATTTTTAGGACACATGGTGAATCATGAAGGTATTCATGTAGATCCTGCTAAGATAGAGGCAATTACCAAGTGGAAGATTCCACAAACAGCAATGGAAATAAGAAGTTTTATAGGTTTAGCTGGGTACTATAGACGGTTTATTAAGGATTTTTCCAAGATAGCCGTATCATTAACTAAGTTAACCTGTAAAGCCACTAAGTTTGAATGGGGACCTAAACAGGAAGAAGCCTTTAGGATTTTGAAACATAAACTAACCAATGCACCAATCTTAGCCTTACCAGAAGGAACTGAAGATTTTGAAGTATATTGTGATGCTTCAAAATTAGGATATGGGTGTGTGCTTATGCAACGCAAGAAGGTAATTGCGTATGCATCAAGGCAATTGAAAAAGCACGAAGAGAATTATACAACTCATGATTTAGAATTAGGAGCCGTAATTTTTGCCCTTAAGATTTGGAGACATTATCTTTACGGAAGTAAATTTACTGTCTACACTGACCACAAAAGTTTAAAATATATATTTGGGCAAAAAGAGTTAAACATGAGGCAAAGGAGATGGATGGAAATCTTAAGTGATTACGACTGTGATATTCAGTATCACGAAGGAAAGGCGAATGTAGTTGCAGATGCCTTAAGTCGTAAGTATTATGAGAAACAAAGAAGGGTTCGTGCTCTCAGATTAAATCTACAAATAGATTTAATGGAACAATTGAAGAATGTTCAAACTACAGCAATCAAGGATGATACTGAAGGGATGAAAGGACGAATCAAAGAATTAGAACAAGGAGCAGATGGAATTTGGAGATTCCATAAAAGTAGAATCTGGGTACCTAAGTATGGAGACTTAAGACCTAAGATTTTAGAAGAAGCTCATAAATCTAGGTACACTATGCACCCAGGAAACAATAAGATGTACCAAGATTTAAGGAAGAATTTCTGGTGGATAGGAATGAAAAGAGACATAGCCAGTTATGTTTCTAAATGTCTTACTTGTTCACAAGTTAAAGCAGAACATCAGAAACCTTCGGGATTACTACAACAGTTAGAGATGCCAGTATGGAAATGGGAACTTATAACAATGGATTTTGTTACTAAGTTACCTAAAACCAGAAAAGGTAATGATGCGATTTGGGTAATTGTGGATCGATTAACCAAATCAGCTCACTTTCTACCTATGAAAGAAACCTTTAGCATGGAAAGACTGGCTAAATTGTACGTAGATGAAGTTGTATCCTTACATGGAGTTCCACTCTCCATTGTTTCGGATAGAGATAGTCGTTTTACTTCCCATTTCTGGAAAAGTTTCCAGCAAGCTATGGGAACTCGACTAAACCTAAGCACTGCATATCATCCACAAACAGATGGACAAAGTGAAAGAACAATCCAAACTCTAGAAGACATGCTCCGAGCATGTGTAATAGACTTTGGTGGAAGTTGGGATGATCATTTACCATTAATTGAATTCTCCTATAACAATAGTTATCACTCCAGCATTGAAACCGCTCCATTCGAGGCACTGTATGGAAGAAAGTGCAGAACTCCCGTTTGTTGGGCAGAAATAGGAGAAAGTCAGTTATCAGGACCTGAAATAGTGCAAGAAACAACTGATAAGATTACTCAAATCAAGGAAAGATTGAAGACGGCTCGAGATCGTCAGAAAAGTTATGCAGACAATAGATGTAAGCCACTTGAATTCCAAGTTGGAGACAGAGTACTATTGAAAGTTTCTCCTTGGAAAGGAGTAGTCAGATTTGGAAAGAAAGGAAAGCTAAGTCCAAGGTACGTAGGACCATTTTCAGTGATCCAACGTATAGGACCAGTAGCTTATCGTTTACAATTACCAGAAGAATTATCTGGAGTACATAATGTATTTCATGTATCCAATCTCAAGAAATGCTTATCAGATGAATCTCTGGTAATACCTCTTCAAGATATAGAGGTAAACGAAAAGTTGAAATTTGTGGAGAAACCTCTTCAAATTGAGGATCGAAAGATCAAGTTTCTCAAACACAAACGACTAGTTTTAGTCAAAGTCAAGTGGGATTCAAAGAGGGGAGCTGAATACACTTGGGAACTAGAATCAGAAATAAAGAAAAAGTATCCATACTTATTCCAGTAAATCTCGAGGACGAGATTTTTCTTAAGGTGGGTAGAATGTAACAACTCTCATCAAAAGTACTATTTAATGTATTAATTAGTCTAAAAAGGAAACCCTAATTAAGAGACCCAAGTGATTCTGAACAAACCCTAAAATTTTCATAATTTTCAGAATCAGGATTAGGGCCCCTAAAACTCAAGGGGGGATAAACCCTAGTGGACGATTATCCACTTAATTCGTTGTCAAGTTACTGAATTTCGAGTATGTCAACTCAGCTAAGCTAGTATCAGTCGTGGCTACCCTATAGCCTATTTTGATTCCATACGGACCGCAACAGTCTCAACCTTACGGTCCGTAAGCAGTCATACGGACCGCAACATTGACAAGCTTACGGTCCGTAAGCTAGCAAAATTTTACCTATAAATAGCAGGCAGTGGCACTTGAATTCTGAACATTTTACGTCGACCGAATTCTCACAAATACACTGCTTTACGTTCTGTTATTCCAAAATTCAACCCCCGGGTATAGAAATTCTGCTACAAAACAGGGTATTAGCACAATCGCTGCTACGATTCAATTATCCGAAGATCAAGATATTCAATGCATGTTTAAATGCCGCCCACATTAGGGTTATACTTTATCGTTCGTCATTAATTTGACGGATTGTCGTTAATTCGATAGGTAAAGTATTATACTTTATCGTTCGTTGTTAATTCAACGGATCATCGTTAATTCGATGGGTAAAGTATTATACATTGTCATTCATTGTTAATTCAATGGATCATCGTTAATTCGATGGACAAAGTATTGCATTTTGACATTCATTGTGATAATTTGATCTCGTAAATTATCGTAATTGCTGGATTGATTACTAACCCAGTTTTGTGTGCATTGTATTTATATTAGGTTAACAAGGCTAAACTATAGATTAGACTCTGACCATATTAAATCAGCAATGTGAGTCATTCTCTCTTTTTATCAAATCTATTTACAAAATCATGTTTTATTTCTAAGTTATAATTACGGGGATTAAGTCTTTGTAATCACCAAATTACAGCCGGTATGTGGGGTATTGTGCAAAGTATTACAGTTTTATCACTTTAGGTGGGCGAACCTAAATTTAGTGATATTCGTCATTCATTGGGGCAGCCAATGGTGATATGACCACAGTCACCGTAAAGATTCGAGTGACAAATACTGTGGGTAGTTGGATTGATATCAGAAACATTGTAATCGCTCTTAATACTGTAAATTATAACAAATGTGTCATTTTAGTAAATAGAATGATTCACTCAGTATTTCCCGCTGACAAAACCTTTTTCAAACATGTTTCAGGTGATCTGTTGTAATTCAGGAAAAGTGCTGGGAAGCATTTCAAGCTTACTGATAGTGGCTCAATATAAAATAAATAAATACTTTTGTAATATCACGCTTTATAGTAAAAACATACTATTGTAAATTATCGGGGTTTTATCCCGAATTGTGAAATAAAATAATCGGGGAAAAATTTTAGCTTTAAGCGATCCTGTTTCCGCTGTTAAACTCAATTAAATCAATACCGCAGTATTTCTGTCCCGCGGCTCTTGAAACGGGTCAAACCGGGTCAAGGGTCGTGACAGCGGGTATAATGGAAACATCAAATGGATTCAAAGTTAAGGAGGTATAAAAGTAGAGTAATAATACGACTAAAAACGTAAAGTTTAAAACTTGACGGGGTGGTGTTGGTAAAAATTTGGAGTAATAGTGCAAGGAGTAAAAATGGAAAGTTGAAAACTTGAGGGGGGGGGGGGGGGTAATAGTGCAAAGAGTGAAATCACTGTTTAAAATTGAGGGGGTGGTAGCGTTAAAAATAGAGTAACAGTGCAAAAGGTAAAAACACAAAGTTTAAAAGTTAAGAGGGTGGTGTCGTAATTCAAACTTGAGGGTTAAAATGACAAAATTCAAAGGTTGAGGGGTTGTAAAATGAAGTAATAGTGCACGGGTTAAAATGCAAATTTTAAAAGTCGTAAAATAAAGCAATGGTTTAGGGTTTAAAATTGTGGTTTTAAAACTTGAAGGGAGTAAATATAAAGTAATATTACAAGGGTGAATATTAAATGTTTTTAAAATGGATGGGCTTAGGTGGTAAGTGTACCACCGACTTTTTGTTTTAAGAGGTATAAGAATTATACCCCCATAATTTAACCCTGGATAAGTTGAAGATCGCTTTATGAGTGTCGACACTCCGGGCGATAGGTCGTTAAGATTTTATAATACAAGGACACTGCAACTTCCACACATGAACTTTAATTATATAAAACTTTAGAGTAAACTGCCATTTTGGTCCCTGTGGTTTGGCCAGTTTTGCCACTTTAGTCCAAATCTCAAACTTATTACATCCAGGGCCCTGTGGTTTGCATTTTGTTGCCATTTTGGTCCAAAAGTGAAATTTGACTAGAATTCCCAATTTCAACCCCCCTGTTTTGTCCTTATCTCCAGGGGTATTTTTGTCATTTTGGTTTTATTGTAAATGATTATTAATCCAAACACCCCCTAAACTGATTATAAATCCCAAACACCCCCTAAACTCTGATTATAAATCCCAAACACCACCTCTTTATCTTCAAACCCAGATTATAAATCCCAAACACTGTTAATCGACTTCATCATCAAGAACATCATCTTCAAAACACAGACAACAACAAATCAAAGTTCATCATCAAGAACATCATCTTCAACAACAAATCAAGAACATCATCTTCAACAACAAATCAAGAACATCATCTTCAAAATACAGACAACAACCATCAAACTTCATCATCAAGAACATCATCTTCAAGAAAAGGCATCTCCTTCCCCAAATTCACCACCGCCACAAGCACCACCGACCACCGCTGCTACTACCCAACCTCAACCACCACCACTGGTTGGTATGGAATGCCCCAACCCATCTAAACCGCGACTGACCGTGGCCCGTAACCTGACCCGAGACCGAACCGGGTTGAATCGAAGCCGTCTGTAACTGACCCAGGCCCCTAACGTGGGTCGAACCAGTCTTGAACCCGTACCCGTCGCCTGTCGGACCACCATCACCGCCGCCGTAGCGGCGGCGCCGCCACCTAACTCCGCTGCTTTCTCTCATCTCTCTCCGTCTCGTCTCTCTCTCTCTTGTCTCTGTCTTCGTCGTCGCACCACCACTGGACCGTGGTGGTGGTCGGCCGTTAATCAGCAAGAAACAGGGGTGTTTGGCTGTGAATGTCGTCGGCTGGAGCTCAGCCGGAGCCCCTTTGTGCTTGCCGGATATTAACAAGGGGGGGTGTACGTCCGGTAAAACAGAAGAGAAAGGGGGGTGTGGTTCACCGGAGAAGAAAGGGGACGTCGGAGCACCGCCATACCCGGCTCCGGTCATCTTGACCAGTGGATCGAGAGGGAGAGGGAGAGGGAGTGTTTGATTAGGTAAAGTTATGTGTGATGTTGTATTGATTTGAATTGTAAGTGTGTATCTGTATAAGAGATCGAGAGAGGTAGAGGGTACAGACTCAAAGTCTGTGTTTATTTTGTGGAATGAGAAGACTGATGATAATGCTGAAGATGATAAATTTAAAATCCCCAAAATGCCCCTGAGGGTAAAGACAAAATAGCAGGGTTATTAGTGGGGAATCTGGCCAAATTTGGATTTTGGACCAAAATGCAAACCACAGGGCCCTGGATGTAATAAGTTTGAGATTTGGACTAAAGTGGCAAAACTGGCCAAACCACAGGGACCAAAATGGCAGTTTACTCAAAACTTTAATTTAACAAGGTTACATGTTATTAGGAAGGGTATACATTCCTAAAACCCAGTAATGGATATTCCTAAAACCTGGGTACGGGTATTTTTAAAACCCGGGTATAAATCGGGTACGGAAAAACCCGGGTTCGGGTAGTGATGAGGTTATGCATACGCGGACCATACCCTACTCGGGTTCGGGTTTAAAAAACCTGTTTTTTTAATACCCGGGTCCGAGTTTTTTTTGGGGTCTGGGTTCGGGTTTTTTTACACCTCTAGCACTAAACCACTAACGGAGGAGTGGTTATTCGATTCAAAAATCAAAAGGAATTAATTAGAGCAATAATAATAGTAACCATTGTACCCCTCGACCATCGTTTCTTAGTTTTAAATCGTTTCTTGGCTATTGGGTTTTGCTCCGGCGAGTATTTAAAAGGGGTTCGAACGGTTTTGTTTTTACGGGTTTGAAATCTTTGGTACAAGGGGAGAAGACAGTGATTCGAGATTTGTCTCTGGTTAGGTTTGGGTTGGGTGGGGTCAAGATCAAAGGGAGTGGAGGGTACAGGACCCGGTAGGGAGTTTGGGTGTAAACATCTTTTTTTAAGTAAATGTTTATTTTAGCAAAATTACAAATTTACATGTAAAACGGGGGTTATATCCTTTAAGTTAACACGGGATAGTAAATGGTGTTAGATAACTATACTGAAATGCCAAAAATTTATAGCATAGAAATGTGTTTTTTCCTCATAATTAGAGTTATGTTGAGAATTGTAAGAATCATATAAATCGTATAAACAGTAAAACCATAATATTTTCTAGTAAAAATAGAATAAAAGTGAATGGTCTGTTAATGTATTAGTCATTTTATGATGTGAGAATGAAACCAATAAAAAAGTTATTTCTCAACTCTTGGGGGGGGGGGGGGGGGTTGTGATAAGCCCTCCACCACGCGTGGAAGACAATTTCACACCGCCGCCATCCCTTTTTATTACTCGTCAATTTTAAAACGCGTGAAAAATTTAACGCATGATGATGATGAAGAATGTGTGATGATGAACACTGTTGTGATGAGTGATGATGAAGATTAGTTAATTTTGAGCTAGTGATGACCATTTCCCCTAAAATCCATCACTAGTGATGGAATAAAGCTCGATGACGTGGCATAAATTGATTGGATGTTGTCAGTGAGTGATGAGTGAGTGGTGAGTGATGGGCGCACCTACCCCCTTAAGCATGTGGTAACCTTTATTTGAACTATTTAAATTACCATCAATCCGTCTTCGGGGAGGCTCGATCCCTTGATCTCAAAGGGAACAACACCTTAACTCCAATGACTTTGTCAGTTAAACTCAACTCCTCACCGATGTGGTAACCTTTCTATGTATCCGTTAAAATATACCAAAAATATATTCACAAAATTAGAAAGATAAAATAAAGGAGTAAACTGCCATTTTGGTCCATGAGGTTTGGTCACTTTTGTCACTTTAATCCAAATTTGAAACCTTTTGCATCTGGGTCCCTGTGGCTTCATTTTTTTTTTGCCATTTTGGTCCAAAAGTGAAATCAGGTCATATTTGTCATATAAAATTCAACTATTTTGTCCTTTTCCTCAGGGGCAAAATGATCATTTCTTTTTTATTTTATTTAAAGTTTTTATTAAAGGGCCTTTGTTGACTTTTGACTTAAAGCATAATTATCATCTTCAACAACAAAAACACTAACCCTTTCCCATCTGCACACACATAAAACCCATGAGCTTTGGATCAAACATCAGCACCATGGCTCCACCACCACCAAACGCCGCCATCACCACATTTTGTCACCACCCTCCACCAACCCACCACAGCTCTCTCTCTCTTTCTCTTTCAAGAACGCCACACCAACCCGCCGGCATCCTCCTCTCTCTCCTGAACAACACCACCAAGAGCCACCACAATCGGAAGGCTTCCACCTATCCAAAACAGCTTAATCAGGTCATAAAATTGTCCATCAATATCAACACAAACCTTCACCGAACGTTTCACCAGCTGCACATTCCATTCCTCCATCCCCATCAGACGTTTCACCAGCTGCACATTCCATTCCTCCATCCCTATCAGACGTTTCACCAGCTTAATCAGGGTTTCCACCTATCCAAAACCGTCACAGACTCACAGTCACCGGACGTTTCACCGCAAAGCTTCACCGAAGGGTTTTCCGATTTCGTTTTCTTCTCAAATGTTACCAAATCTGTGAAAATCGATGGTAAAATTTGAGACCTATGAAAATCGATGATGAATTTGTGAATCGGATGTTGAATGTGTGACCGCAAGCTGCTCTATCTTAGTCTGTGGTGTTTGTGGTGGAAGGGGTGGTGGTGGTGAAATTTGCAGAGATTGATGGGGGGTTTGTGGTTGACTGAAGAATTGGGTTGAATTGTAGATTTGGGTGTGGTTTGGTTTTATTAGTTTTTAATTAATTAACATATGTTTTTAATAAAAATGACCATTTTGCCCCTGAGTAAAAAGATAAAGTGTGAATTGCAAGGATTGTCCTTTATCTTTATACCCATTTGCAGGCGCTGTCCTTTATGTTTAAAATTGACGAGTTTTGTACTTTATGTTTTCAAATTATACACATTTTGTCCTTTAGCCCTAGCCCAGTTAGATTTTTCTATCAAATCTGGTCATGTGGAATGCACATAAGGGTAAAATTGTCTTTTCACCCTATTCTTTAAAAATACATAAAAAAGAAAAAAATATTATATATCATAACAAAACCCTCTTCTTCCCCAAATCAATCACATTTCAAAACCCTAATTTCTGCATCTTTATGGATCTGCTTCAGTTTAGACAAAACATAAACTACATCTTTCTATTACCACAAATCATGATTTCCTTATCTTTTTTTAATTCAAGATTACAAGAAGAACAATGAATGTACTAGTCTTTATCTGTTACCCTTTTCACACCTGTAGATTTGTTAATTGTTTTAGGGTTTTCACAACAACATTTTATTTCAAAGATAAATGGAATCTGGGCTTCTGTGCATCTTTTTAGGGCTACAAAAATTAGACACCCATGCTTGATTTACCCTTCGGAAATACACACGAAATGGGAGATTCAAACTAAGGTTCTTGATTTACCCAACCAACCAGCTCCACCACTATCACCAAACCTGACCACCACCACTGCTGTAACCACCACCACTGCGGCTAAATCGAATACCGTCACAGTGGTGGTGTCCGAAATCGTTGGCGTGCGTACCACCCTAAAAACCCTAAAATATCTTTTTGCTCGCACATACAAGATCTGGAGCAGATCTACCATTGCGGCTAGATCTGGAGCACATACCAGATCTGGAGGAGACGAAAATGAAAATGATGGTTCTTGAACAAGGGTAGATGGTGGTGCGGTGGATGGAGAATGGTGGAGTGAGGTGGGTGATGGCCAACGGTTCTCAAAAAGGGGTGGATGGTGGATTGTGGTGGGTAGGGCTGTAAACGAACCGAACGAACACGAACGAGGCCTTGTTCGTGTTCGTTCGTTAAGGAAATAAATGTGTTCACGAACAGTTCATGAACACTTACCGAACGAGATTTTATGTTCGTGTTCGTTCATTAAGGAAATGAGCGTGTTCACGAACACAAATAAATTTGGCGAACGTGATGAAGGATAAATGTGGATGGCCCAGAGAGTAGCACTAGAACTTGAATCCCTTATTGTGTAACGGAGGTAGATCATATTCCTCGATGTAAATAATGAGGAAAAAAGGGAAATGGTGCATAAACAAGTGAAAGAGGGTTTCTTAGTTTAATTGTTAGGGTAATGATATAAATAAAAGTTTAATAGTATAAAAGGTATAGATAAAATATATGAAAGTATAAAAATATTTAATTAAAACACTTACATACGAACATAAACGAACGAAAATGAACGAATGTTCACGAACACCTTACCGAACGTTCACGAACACAATTGAACGAACGAGACCTTTGTTCATGTTCGTTCATTTAACTAATCGAACGGAATTTCTTGTTCATGTTCGTTCGTTTATTAAACGAACGAACATAAACGAACTTCCCGCCGAACGGTTCACGAACTGTTCGTTGAACGTTTGGTTCGTTTACAGCCCTAGTGGTGGGTGAGTGAGAGGTGAAAATGTATAAACTAGTTTTTTTTACTGTAATACCTATATATACACATTAGTTTTCAAGTTTTTAATTACTTTTTACTTAGAGTAAATTATGTTTTTGGCCCCTGTGGTTATATCACTTTTACTATATTAGCCCAAAATAAGAATTTTTAACATATCTGCCCCCATAGTCTCTATAACTAACCATTTTGGCCCCTAAGTCTAGAGATCATGGGGGCCAAAATGATTAGTTATAGAGACCATAGGGGCCAAAATGGTTAGTTATAGAGAGCATGAAGGCAGATATGTTTAAAATTCTTATTTTTGGCTAATATAGTAAAAGTGATATAACCATAGGGGCCAAAAACGTAATTTACTCTTTTACTTATTTATTAAAATATTTTAAAATAAATAGCTATAATGACTAAACTACCCTTGTGTAATTTGATTTAACATAACATTTTAACTGGGTTAGTGTCAAAGGACGTACCACGCAAGATTTTGAAACAATAAATACAAAACTTGTCAGTTTTAAAGATAAAGGACATAGAGTGAAATTTGGTATATATATAAAGGACAAAACTTGCAATTCACTCAAAGATAAAATAGTAGGATTTTATAAGACAAATATAACCTAATTTCACTTTTGGACCAAAATGGTAATAAAAGTGAAAACGCAGGGATCCATATATAAAATATTTGAGTTTTGAACTAAAGTTAAAAAAGTGACCAAACCTCATAGACTAAAATGACAGTCTACTCTAAAATAAAGTCTACAAAAGGTTGTCAGCAACATTCAAAGAAAGATAAACGGATCCATTGACGCTAAAAAAGATTAAGAAAATAAAGGGATCCAATGACCACATATTAATTTCATCCACATGTATTGTGATAAAGTACTTGATAGGCAATAAGTGTGATGGGGACCCAACTCTCTTCATCCTTTCATTTTTTTTTTCAATCAAACTTAAGACCGTGGGGTATGGTGGAGCGGGGGCTTGGGGCATGGGTTGACACGTGGAGTTCGAGCCCCTCCGCTGGTGAGTGACGTGTCCTTGGAGTATGGCGGGGCGTGGCTAACCCGGCGTGGCTTGGCCATGTGTATTAAAATAAAAATAAAAATAAATTAAAATTAAAAAATACACACAACATTTTAAAAAAAAGCCTAAAATTTTATTAAAATTTCCTAAATATTACAAAAGTCTACAAAAAAAGGATTACAAAAAAAAAAAAAAAAAAAAAAACCTAAAGCGTTAGGTAGATTTCGAAAAGGGCGAGCTTGTCAAACGGCTTCCGCTCCTTGCCCCGGATCAAGTGATTGTTTGTGGGTAGCGGTTCGGGTAGGTGACTTGGGTTGGGGTAGCGATGGAGACAGCTGGTGTGGTTGGGGGTTATATAGCGATGTGGACAATTGGGGAACGGTTATATTTTAAAATTTAAATGGCCCGCTATGCCCTAGCTAACAAGCCAATAATAGCCGGCCACATAGGATCGCTAGCATGCCCCACGCCCGGCCTTAAACTCCCGCCCAAGGGGCCAAGCCAAAACCCAAGCCCACCCGGGGTGGTGACTTGGGCGTTTAAGGCAACCCACGCGCCCCAACTCCCGCCCCATACCCCATAGTCTAAAACTATTCAAAAAGAATTTTTATTTTATTTTGTTTAGTTTATATAATTATCTACTATTTTCTTTAATAGCAGCTATTTCTGATACCATATTACACCAATATTCTAAATTATAATATTTAACTTTCTTTTTTTAGTTTTGTGTTTCAGCCTTCGAATTTTATCATAGTTTTACATTATGCTTTTACTCTTGTAGCGTTTCAAAACGAACTTAATAATGAACACCTCTACGATCAAGACTACTACCGCTACCTTTACCTTCTCCTATCGCTACCATCAAACCCTCTCAACACGAATGCCCAATATTGCCCATGGCTTTATAGCCTAGTGGCATCTTGGTGGTGGGATAAGGCTTTGGGACCAATAGGTCCTGGGTTCAATTCCCACAAGGGGGGTTTTCTCATATTTATTGGGTTTCCTCCTGAATTGGTGTGGCATTATGCCTAAGGGAGATGGATATGATCGGGTGGTTCCTCTGGTGGCACGATAATACTCCAGTGGTCCGTCAGTGATCCAAATTTGCCGTTAAAAAAACAAAAAAAAACGAATGCCCAATATTAAGTGGTGTAAATTGTAATTTATTGGTTGATTTAAAAGTTAACTGTTGGAGTAGATTTTTAATTCCACACGTCTGTGACACTAATATATGTAATTCCCCAAAATAATTATAAGAAAAATGTTAGTTTTGTATATATTGACCACAATAAGACCATGTGTAGTGGTAAATCAAAATAATGCCCCCACCATGGGGTATTATTCGACACGTGTCATCCCAGTCAGCATGGGGCATTATAGCATAAAGTGGTGTAGTGGGGCATTATTCCAATAACGCCCATACAATCATTTCCCAATTATTAATTTTTTAATTTAAAACATAAAAAACTTCATTAATTTAAAATAAAAATTACACTACTTGAAATAAAAAAAAACCGAAAAAAAATAGAAAATAAAAAAACAGAAAATAAAAAAACCGAAATGAAATAAAGTTAAAAAAAAGAAGATGATTTAGAGTCCATATTTTTCTCGATTTTTTTGGCGACGCATTTGCGCAAGGATCAATGCATCGCCTTGGAGGTGTTCGATAGGTTTGGACAAAAACTCAATGTCATTTTCCATTTGCCTCGCCTCTTGCATCTCGTTAAACTTTTTGGTTTCGGCCACTCGTTCTTTCATAATCTCATAACGTTGGTGGCCGAGGTCGCGAATGTCTTGGAGACGACGGTTCATCTCCTCGAAATCTTCCTTTAACTCGAGATCGGAAGACGACTCGACCGTTTTTTTCCCGGTTCGCTTATCATTTCTTCTACCGGGCGGTCGGGTCAACTCTTCTTGAAGTTCCTCGTCAACGTCCACCACCTCATTTAAATCGACATTACGGGCATCCGATGTCGGAGTTGAAGGGTCAACGGAGGATGATGTTTTTGACCTTTTAGCTCGACGTCTACTACTAGACGTCATTGGATTAACTAGCGCCCACTTTGGACTTTTTCGTAGTAGATCCCAACACTTATAGTACGGGAAAGGGCATTTCGTCCTCTCGAACTCCTCCAAAGTCCTCGTTAAAACCCCGACGTCACTTTCACCGCTCGGGCGAGTATCGTAGTTACGTTGGTAAACTTCTTGGAACGCGTGAGACTTGTTGTTGATGTCGGTCCATTTGCTAGAAATGGAATCTTTGTCCCGATGTTCGCCTTGACGTGCTAAAAAAGAGTGCACGAACCCTATCCCAAAAAACGGGGCTCGTTTGAAAGTTTGCTACAAATTAAAAAAAAAAAGTAAAAATATAAGTTGTATGTTAAAAATAAAAGTAAAAAATAAGTAAAAAAAATATAAGAGTTACCGGTTTCTTCGTCCTCCGAAATGTCGAGCCACGCCCGAGTCAACGTGAATTCCTCGTCCTTCGTCCATTTAATGGTAGTTTTTGTACGTCGAGGTTCGTCCTTTTCCTTCTTATGCGACCTTCTGCCACGTTTCTATTTCTCTTGCACCGGTTCGGGTTGCGTCTCCGGCACGACATCGACATCGGGTTCGGATTCGGCTTGTTGTTGTGACGGTTGCGACCCGCCGGCTTGACCATAGCCGAAGGTGGGAGGCATAAACGGAGTGGCGCCACTCAAGTAAGTCGCGTACGTTAAAAAGCTCGGGTCCATGTCTTGAAGGTTATACGGGTGTTGCGGTTGGGTTGTGTTCGGGTTCGTGGGTCTTGCGGGGACACCAAAAGGGGGTCATTTTAAAAAAAAAATAGGAGAAAGTGAGTTGATATATATATAGTGGGTAAATTTTTGAATTAAAAAAAAAAAATAAACACATTTGACCGTTGTCAACGGTCTTCTCTTGGCCCAACGTCCATTTTCAGCGTTTTAATTAAACGCCAACGTCATTTTTTCGAAAATAACGCCGGAAAACGCCGAGTGTAGTGGGGGGACGGCGTTTTGGGGCGGTTTTTTGGAATTTTTTTTAAAAACCACGCCCCACTACGGGTGGTGTAAATATATTTTAAGTTACTCTTGCACATTTTATCGCAAGGTTACATGCAGCACACGTCACTTTAATAAATAAGTTAAAAAAGTGTATGGAGAAAAACACTTATAACTTTAGCATTATTAGACCATGCGTAATGGGGCGTTTTTTGTAAAAATTTTTGCCCGAAAACGCCCTATAACGCCCACCCCCATTACAGGGGGCGTTATGGGGCGTTATTTTCGAAAAAAAATCGTCCTGGCGTTTTAAAAATAACGCTTAAATTGACATGGGGCCCACTATTTTCGACCGTTTTCAAACGGTAACTTTCTTTATTTTTTTTAATTTAATAAATTACCACACTATATATATCAACCCATTATTTTAAAAAAAACCCACTTTATCTCCTACTCTCTCCCACTTTTCTTCTAATTTTTATAAAAAAAACACCCACTTTCTTCTAATTTTTATACAATCATGCATCCATACCGCCCTCCTTTTGGTGTCCCCGCTAGACCCGCAAACCCGAACACAACCCAACCGCAAACCCCGTACAACTACCAAGACATGGACCCGAGCTTTTTAACTTACGCGGCTTACTTGAGTGGCGCCCCTCCGTTTGTTCCTCCCACTTTCGGCTATGGTCAAGCCGGCGGGTCTCAACCGTTACAACCCGAAGCCGAACCCGATGTGGATGTCGTACCAGAGACGCAACCCGAACCGGTGCAAGAAACATCGAAACGCGGCAGAAGGTCGCATAAGAAGAAGGATAAGGACGCACCGCGGCGTACAAAAAATATCATCAAATGGACGAAGGAAGAGGAATACACGTTGACTCGGGCGTTTGTCGACATTTCGGAGGACGAAGAGACCGGTAACTATTTTATATAAATATTATTTTACTTATTTTGTTACTTTATTTTTTAACAAACAACTTATTTTTTTTTTGTAGCAAACTTTCAAACGGGCCCGGTTTTTTGGGATAGGGTTCGTGCACTCTTCTTTAGCACGTGGGGTCAAGGCGAACATCGGGACAAAGACTCCATTTCTAGCAAATGGTCCGACATCAACAACAAGTGTCATTCGTTCCAAGAAGTCTTCCAACGTAACTACGATAATCGCCCGAGCGGTGAAGGTGACGTTTGGGTTTTAACGAAGACTTTGGAGGAGTTCGAGAGGACAAAATGCCCTTTCACGTACTATAAGTGTTGGGAGGTACTACGAAAAAGTCCAAAGTGGGCGGTAGTTAATCCAATGACGTCTAGTAGTAGACGTCGGGCTAAAAGGTCAAAAACATCATCCTCCGTTGACCCGTCAACTCCGACATCGGATGCCCGCAATGTTGATTTAAATGAGGCGGTGGACGTTGACGAGGGAATTCAAGAAGAGTTGGGTCGACCCCCCGGTAGAAGAAAGGGAACCGGGAAAAAAACGGTCGAGTCGTCTTCCGATCTCGAGTTAAAGGATGATTTCGAGGAGATGAACCGTCGTCTCCAAGACATTCGCGACCTCGGCTACAAACGTTGGGAGATTATGCAAAAACGAGTGGCCGAAACCAAAAAGTTTAACGAGATGCAAGAGGCGAGGCAAATGGAAAAGGACATTGAGTTTTTGTCCAAATCGATCGACCACCTCCAAGGCGACGCGTTGATCCTTGCGCAAATGCGTCAACAAAAAATTCGACAAAAATATGGACTCTAGATCATGTTATTTTTTTTTAACTTTATTTTTTCTGTTTTTTTTTTATTTTCTGTTTTTTTATTTTTCTGTTTTTCTGTTTTTTTTTATTTTCTGTTTTTTTTTCCAGTTTTTTTTTTTTATTTTTATTTCAAGTAATGTAATTTTATTTTTAAATTAATGAAGTTTTTTTATGTTTTAAATTAAAAAAAATAATTGTGAAATGATTGAATGGGGCATTATACCACTACACCACTTTTGCTATAATGCCCCCTTGCTGACTAGGACGCCACGTGTCGTATAATGCCCCATGGTGGGGGCTTTATAACCTTCTACCACTACACATGGTCTTATTATTTGAAAGTACCATGAAATTTACTCTGCACGCTGAGAAAGTGAATAGAGAATTAGCTTTCTTTGAAAGGACCAAGAAATTTACTCTACATGCTGAGAAATTTCTCAACTAGCATATGTGTGTATATATATATATATATATATATATATATATATATATATATATATATATATATATATATATATATATATATATATATATATATATATATGTATGTATGATGCATCCCAACAACTCAAAACTACATCTCTCTTTCTTTGACCTAAGTTCCAGTGCATACTAATTTCAAACAAATTCCATCCACATACCAATGGCATCTTCATCCTCCTCTTCTCAGTCGATTCCGGCATGGAGTTACGATGTATTTCTGAGTTTTAGAGGCAAAGACACTCGCAACGGCTTTGTGGGTCATCTTTATGCGGCTCTTAACGATAAAGGAATATACACGTACAAGGATGACGAAACACTTGATCGGGGTGAGCAAATCGGTCCAGCACTCTTGGAGGCTATCCAAGAGTCACGGATCGCTGTTGTCGTATTCTCTGAAAACTATGCGGACTCATCTTGGTGTTTGGCTGAGCTTGCACATATTATAGAGTGCGTGGACACAAGAGGGAAGATCTTGGTGCCCATATTTTATTACGTAGAACCCTCGGATGTGAGAAAACTTAAGAGGAAATATGGAGAAGCATTTGAAAAACATGAGAGAGAAAAGAAGGAAAAAGTTGAATCATGGAGACAAGCTTTGGAAAAGGCAGGCAGCATTGCTGGATGGACCATCAATGACACTATAAATTGGTAATTAATTTTCTCTCTTTTTCTAAACATTTTTCTCTCATTTTTTAAACTTTTTTATGCTTAAGATATGTGCATTTTATAACTATCTTGGGAATTATCGCACCACCGGCTTATCTAACCGTCATATCCACACAAACACCTCGTTTACAAAAATCAACTCAACCATCCACCGCAGATCAACATTCTTAGACCATGCGTAGTGGGGCGTTATTTAAAAAAAAATTGAAAAAAAACGCCCCAAAACGCCCCCTCCCCCACTACACTAGGCGTTTTGGGGCGTTACTTTTGGAAAAAAATGTTTTTGGCGTTATGTTTAAAACGCCGAATTGGGTGAATTGTTTCTGACACTTGTGCAGTTGGAAGCTTGGACCACAAGACCCACCAATCACCACTTGGACCACTCTCTGACACACCCACATGTTTTTTTTTTTTTTTTTTTTCATTAAAAATAATATGTCAAATGGGGCATTATACCCACTACACCACTTTTGCTATAATGCCCCCTTGCTGACTAGGACGCCACGTGTCGTATAATGCCCCATGATGGGGGCATTATAACCTTCTACCACTACACATGGTCTTACCGTTCAACCAACTCAACTCCGTGAATTAAAACACCTCGTTTTACAAAACCATTTTGGATTTTGAAAAAAAAAATTAAAACTACATTTTATAAATTTTAACAAGTGATAAATGAATGAGATTAATAAATTTTAACGGTTAAACCACATTTCTCAAGATGCTTTTTATTTTATTTTAACAGGTGATGTATTTATTTTCTAATCTATACATAAAAAATTATAGTGGTGGCAAAGTTGCTTTTTATCGCTTAAAGAGTTGGAATTTCAACTTTATACATTATTTTTTTTATGTCATGTCAAATTAATGCATATAAGAAGTTATAGAACAATGATGGTATGTGATAATTTATATTTACTATTTTTCTAAGTAAATTGTTATGAAAATAAAATCTCCTGTAATAAAGAACACTTATATTAACTAGAAAAAATATTAATATAAAAGAAAATAAATAAAAGTGTATTTCTAGAAAAAAATGGTTTGTAATATATTCAAACCGGTTAATGATGGAATGGGATACATATCCTTGTTTATAAGTGGGTTTGAATTCTGTTTGTAAAACAGATTAATATAAATATTATATGTAGTAATGTAGAAAGTAAATTAAAATTAGACGCAAGTTAAACACATGTGTCAAAAAAGTTCTCATTATATGTCTCTCAAATTTTTTATCAAACAAATATTGAAATACTCGTCACAAAATATATATAGATATTTTTTCTTTAACTACAAAAAATATATCATTTTGTTAAATAATGGACGTTAATTTTTGAAAATACTGCTTTCTTAAATAGTTTTTTGAATAAAATAATATATTTTAAGAAACGTGTATGCATAAGGGTATCCGGGGCACTCCCCTAAGAGGGGAGTCCCCTCTCTTATGCACACCCAATCAGGTTATGCCACGTCAACTCCCCTCTTAAACTCCCCTCGCACCCCAATTTGATGGCGGCACTCCCCTATTAGGTGACTTGTTTTTTTATTCAAAAAAAAAAAAAGTAAAAGTTTTGATTGGTTGAAATTGCGGATGGCCCCACCATCTCATCTCTCCCTCTTCGGTGACTTCACCCCGACCCACCTCCCCGATTTGGGTCACCGCAGGGATGGCGGCGGTGTTCCCGCGGGGGGAATTGGGTCACCGCGGCCACTCCCCGCTGGTGCCCCGGATACCCTAAGCTACAATGTTTAGGAGATGTTCTGCATTGTTAGTTTAATTTTATAACTGTATTTGAATTTTGGTAATAAGATTGATATTTCATAAAAAAATTGTACAACTTAATTTTAACTAAATTTTTTTAGTAGCTTTTGAAATATAGCTTTTAAAATGTTTTTTTATCAAACCGAACAGACGTCATAGTTTCACTACTAGAAAACTGTTATTATTCCTACCAAAATTTCCTACGAATTTCCTGCGAAATTCCGACGTATTAGAAAGGGTCTTAGTTTTGTGACAAAAAAAGCGACAAAAAAAGCGACAAAAAAACGACAAATTGGTTAAGCAAAACGCTTAACAAAAAATGGATTTTTGTGTTAGTTTAATTAAGAAGGGTTTAATTTGGTTTGCTTTGAAAAAGTGACATCATAGTTTTGGTTAGGCAAAACACTTTGTTAAAAAAATGCTTTAGTGTGATATTGTATGTCGGATGTTAGTCAAAACGAAAAGAATGTTTTATAAAAGCTTAAGATTCTCACATTTCATATACTTATAAAAGAGTCATTCATAATCAACAACCCGCCACAGCGCGCTGGTTACATCAACTCGTTAATTACAATTAAAAACATATTTGAAAATACATATTTATTTGTATATTTAAAACATTTTTCGTTAAATAATAATTATGAAAATAACGAAATAATAAAAAAACTTGAGTAATTGAATTAATAGCCTCTTAAATATTAAAAGAACTTTGTAATTATCAAAAACAACCTCTAAGGTATATAATGATCTAATTACCCTTACACTTAACTGCAAAAAAGTAACAAAGTTAGTGTCAGGGGCCAAAACCGTTATAAAATGTAACATCGGGGTCTGATATGTTAAAATATTTTTTTGGTCTAAAATGGTTAAACTGGCTAAACCACAGGGGCCAAAACAGTAATTTACTCTATTTAATAAATAACAATGATTTGATTTAAGTTTTGTTTTCACCATTGACAAGTCAAATGGGCAAAATTTGATAAATAACAATAAAACGGGTCAAATAAATTGAGAGTGGCCAGATTTACCCAAAAATAGTTACTATCGTAATAAGTTAGTTTTTAACATTTGTAAGCAGATTTAACGCGTTAATAGTTTATAAGACTCAAAAGGAAGTGTTAAAAAGTGTTTAATTTACAGAGCCAAGTTTTTAAAAATATAAAAATTGCATATGATTGGGAGCTGTTTTTTATAAATATAAATATTGAAAGACTAACGAGAGTACGAGACCCTCACCTCATGAAGCAAAATGTATAAAAGAAATTCTAATTATTTGTATTTATCCATCGCACAGTGATGAAGCAAAATGCATCAAAGAAATTGTTAGTACAATTTCTAGTAGGCTGCCTACACTAAGTACAAACGTCAATAAAGACCTCATTGGAATAGAGAAACGCTTACAGGATCTGAAATCAAAGTTGAAAATGGAGTCAGGTGGTGTACGAATTATTGGAATATGGGGAGTTGGGGGTGGTGGTAAGACTACTCTTGCATCTGCTGCTTATGCGGAAATCTCTCACCGATTTGAAGCTCACTGCCTTCTTGAAAATATTCGTGAAAAATCAAGTAAGAAAGGTTTGGCAAAGTTGCAAAAAAATTTTCTCAAACGTGTTTTGAAAACAAAAGTTAAGGTAGGGAGTGAGATAGAAGGAAGAAGCATGATAAAAACACGGTTACATAATAAAAGTGTTTTAGTTGTTCTTGACGATGTTGATGACCTCAAGCAACTAAAGGCTCTAGCCGGATCGCATGCTTGGTTTGGTAAGGGGAGCAGGATAATAATTACAACGAGGGATGAGCATTTGCTAACCCGCCAAGCAGACGAAGTATATGAAGTGAGTTTGTTATCAGATGACGAGGCGATGGAGCTCTTCAACAAACATGCATATCGGGAAGATGAACCTATAGAAGATTACGAGATGCTTTCAAAAGATGTAGTTTCTTATGCTAGTGGGCTCCCATTAGCACTTGAAATTCTAGGTTCTTTTCTATATGACAAAAACAAGGATGAGTGGAAGAGTGCATTGGCCAAGTTAAAATGCATCCCAAATGTTAAAGTCACCGAAAGACTCAAAATAAGTTATGATGGACTTGAACCCGACCATCAAAAATTATTCTTAGATATTGCTTGTTTTTGGAGGGGAGAGGAGATGGATGAGGCAATGATGGTGCTTGATGCTTGTAATTTACACCCTCGTATAGGGGTGAAGGTGTTGGTTCAAAAGTCTCTCATAAAAGTTTCAAATAATCGATTTGGTAATAAAATATTGGATATGCATGACTTGGTAGAAGAAATGGCTCACTACATTGTTAGAGGGGCACACCCTAATAATCCTGAAAAGCATAGCAGAATTTGGAAGAAGAAAGATATAGCATACCTCTGTGATATGGGGGCAGATGCAGTGCCAATGGTTAAATTAACTTTGCAATAAAATATTTCATATATATCTGCATCAAATGACACTTGTGTATAACGTTACTGACACAATTTGGTTCCCTTGTTTAATTAACACAGGAAACTGAAGTAGTAGCTTTCAGTGGTTCTTATCATGATCCGGGTCTATCTGATGTTGTTGCAAACATGAAGAAACTTCGGTGGATTTATATTGATAAGTATCCGGCATCTTCATTCCCATCAAATTTTCAGCCAAGAGAGCTTGGTTGTCTAGAGTTGACATGGAACCAACAAATAGAACTCTGGCATGGGTATAAGGTAGATAAATGTTGTTGTTTCACAAATCATTGCAATAAAACTGTGAAATGAATTATAAAATGAACATAGGTATTTGACACATTTATAAGTATAGGTGTAATTAAATATTTCATTAAGAAAAATACATATCATACTTTCTCTATAAATTAGAGGTCGATTAGCTTAATTTAGATTGAATGCTTTAAATAAACTTTTGATGATATTGCCAGAAATAAATAAATTAACAAAGTGTCTGAAATGTAATATTCTGAAGGTAGATTTTTGGGCAAAGATGGATGAAAATTATCGACAATATGATGTAAAAATGATATGATGTTTTAAGCAATTGGAATTTACGATGCATGTTAAAGAGGCTGTTATTATAAGATATTAAGATGGTAAAATTTGGGTATAAATCAAGAGCTCCTGCCTAATGCTTCATGGGCAAGAAGTATGCCAATGTGAAAGGAAATTGTTGTATACTTAATTATTTATTTGACTTTTGCTACTTGTCTTGAAACAGAGTCTACCAAATTTGAAAATTCTTAATCTCCAATATTCAAAGAACATAATCAGGACACCAGATTTTGACGGCCTTCCATGTCTTGAAAGATTGATTTTAGAGTGGTGCGAGAGTTTAGAAGAGATTCATCCATCAATTGGATATCACAAAAGGCTTGTTTTCATGGATATGAGATGCTGTAAGAGACTTAAAAGGTTTCCACCCATCATACACATGAAAAAATTGGAGACTCTTGATCTCTCTAATTGCTATGAACTTCAACAGTTTCCGGATATCCAGTCAAACATGGACAGCTTGGTAAACCTTGTTTCCTTAGATTTAAGTTATTGTCACAAACTGGATCTCAGTGGTTGTTATTTGGGGTTACAATCTTTTCATCAAGACGGGCCTGTGAGCCTGAACCTACCCCTGTTTCCACGTTCATTAAGGAAATTAAATCTTAGCGATTGCAAATTGGGAGATGGAGACATCCCATCTGATATATTTTGTGAGTTATTAAACCTACAAGTTCTAAACCTAAGTGGAAACAACTTTTCAAGATTACCTTCCGGCCTCTCTCAAATCCCGTGTCTCAAGCTCCTCGATCTGTCATTCTGCAAAAGCCTTGTAGAATTGCCAGACCTCCCATCAAGCATAGCTATTCTCAAAGCAGATGGTTGTCGCTCACTTGAAATTGTAAGAGATTTATCATACTATAAATGGTTGTGGAAAGTCTCACTTTGGGGGATAGTGAAACTGAATAACAGGGTACAACTTTCTATGCTTGAGGTATAAATCTTATCTTGTTTTTAAATTTCATTTTTTTAACTTACAATATAATAATAGTATTCATCATAACTGGAATGTAAACTGTGGCAGGGAAATGCAGCTGAAGATCGCTTTATGAGTGTCGTAAGTCCCGTTGTTGAACCATCGTCACGTATTTTTACGAGATTAGTTACATTGCAACTTCCAAGCAACTGGTACAGTGACTTTAGTGGACTTTTATTATTCTTACGTGGTGAATTTTATAGTGGGTCGAGTCATGACATAGATATTAAG
This sequence comes from Helianthus tuberosus, assembly GCA_030545235.1. Lineage (NCBI taxonomy): Eukaryota > Viridiplantae > Streptophyta > Magnoliopsida > Asterales > Asteraceae > Helianthus > Helianthus tuberosus. The sequence goes on from CM060393.1 coordinate 8,475,496, forward strand.
CAGCAGACGTCCACATATGATTACTCTGAAGAGTCGGATGAAGATCGGGAACAATGGAACTATGAAATGGTGGGTTATGTACCCTTTAATTCATTGCGGCACATCCCATGGTTAAATCCTACATACACTAAAAATATTTCATTTCAGACTAAAAATATTTCATTTCAGACTAATAAGGGTGGTCTTAATGTGGAACTTGTTCCTAGTAAAAATAAAATAGTTGATTTAAATGAAAACCCAATCGATTACTCAGATTGTTGGGATGAAGAATATGAAGATACAAAGACATTTGAGATCATGTATGATTCACAGTCCTCTAATATTCGGATTGTATGGCGTCGTCATTAATAGTTGACCTGGGCATTAGTGTTGCCGGTATATCTTCCTAGATTTTGTTTCAAGGGTCATCAACAACTGTTAGTAGATCTCAGTTTCAACATTATTGGGCCCACATTTTGTTACCATTTCCAGTTTGCTTTAGCAACATTATTGTAGTCTACCAAAAAAGTTGTAATAAATTTTTCTTTATTATCCCATAAAACTTCACATCCTATACTACCAGGTTTCATATATAGTTTTTGTTAGTTGTTGCTCCTCTTTTGTGCTACTATCGTATGTGTAAGAAACAAAGTTATGTTATTTGTAGAGGAGGATACAAGACGGGTCAAAATAAGATAAGAGTTGGAACGGCAATTTATCCGGGCCAAAATTGAGTTGGTTCTTGACAAACACTTTTTTTTTCTATTTTGATATATTTTGTTTTTCAATTTTAGTGTATTGATTATCATACAAAAACAGTATTGTTACAATAATATTGATAAAAAAAACACAAATGAAATCGACTAGTCAGTGATAAAAGGGGCTCGTGATACCGAACAAACATCCGACACCTACCAGCCATCCGTAATTTCTTTAAGCTTAATTGTTTCTTGGACAAGTCAATTCCCAAATGTTGATTTTTTTTATTTAATGAAAACCCAATATTCTTCAAATTAAGTATATACTTGGGTGAGGCTGATGTTACAACTGAGTTATATACGACCGAATTTAAGCGGTCAAACCGGTAGTTTAAGAAACGAAAATATACAACCGAGTTTGAACTTTACACATTTCTAAAGAAAACTTGGTTAAACTTATAAAGTTAACCGTTTTTGGCTAGTTACATACCATCCAACATTTACAAAAGATATAGAACATATGTCTTTGGTTAATGTTTAACGACTACACTTTAATTCACATAACAACAAAAGTTTGACCCGTTTGCTACATTTAGATTGGAAGCGTGTCGAGGGCGAGAAGTGCTAGTGTGTTCATTCCAATCGTCGCGATACACCTAAAGTTGAGCTTTACCTAAAACATAACAACAAGATTTAAAATCAATTACATGTAATTATATTATGCTAACTTTCAACAAACATGATAAACAATCTTTTATCTTATTCGCATACTATACTCTTTCAACATTCTTCCTTAGTTTGATTACAACTTTCACTTATTTGACCCGTTCGCAACGGGTCAAATACATAATCATTTCCACACCTAAAATACTAGTCAATTTGACCCGTTCATAACGGTTCTCTTACATAACCGTCCTTAACCATATCCTTCTAATTCGTTCGAGTTCATAACTGTTCAATTATACGACCATTCTTAAACAATACATTCTTATTTTGTATGACCCGTTCGTAATGGTTCAATTACATAACCATTCTTAAACAATACATTCTTATTTTGTATGAGCCGTTCATAACGAGTCAATTACATGACCATTTTTAAACAATACATTCTTATTTTGTATGACCCGTTCGTAACGAGTCAATTACATGACCATTTTTAAACAATACATTCTTATTTTGTATGACCCGTTCGTAACGAGTCAATAGCATGTCCATCCTTAAACAATCCATTCTTGTTTTATATGACCCGTTCATAATGGGTCAATAGCATGACCATTCTTAAACATAACATCCTTGTTTGTTTGACCCGTCCGTAACGTGTCAATAGCATGACCAATACTACAACTATAAAACAAGCATTACTACTAATAAATTCGAATTGTACAAGTAATGTACCTAGATCTTGAACACCTTGTGCCTTCTTGTTACTCGAGCCTTCTTCTTTGACACCTACACAACGCTTTCATTCTTAGTTCTCATGAATTCCCTTTTTATTATAACTGTAATATAATTTCTTGCGTTCTTAGCATACCAATTGCTAACAATTATCAAAATTTCACAAAATTTACATCTAATGCATTTTGTCAAACACTTGGTGTGCATCATAATTTGACACTTAGTGCTATTATCATGTACACCATTTTTCACATTCATGGATTTCCTAATTACATCAATATCATAATAGACTTAAACACAAATCATAATTTCCATTTTCATGTCCATTAACTAACATCACAATCATAGCCCAAACCCCCATTTTGTATGATCATATCACAAAACCCACTTCATCTTACATGACAATTTCCACATATCATCAATACAAACACAAATTAAACATCAATTATCATTCTCATGATGATTTTAATCAAAATTTCTATCTTAATCATGTCCTATCTTTAACCCCATACTAGAATTTGACACATTCATGTTCATCATTTTACAACTTCACCAAATGAGAAATTGTGACTTACCTTATGATTGTAAAGTTAAGATGATTATAATTTAGAGTTCATGCATGGAATTTGTTATCATTTGCCTCTTCAATTTAGCTGAATTTGGGCTTGTGTTCTTGGAGATGTCCATCTCCCTTTCTCTCTCTCTCTAAATCACGCGCGCACACACATACATCTGCACATTTTTTTTGTTTTAATTACTTTCTCAATTCTCACATTTAGCCCCCCTTACGTTTAGTTGTAGATTAGTTTGGCCCCTTAAGTACTCACCCAAATGACTACTAACATTCTAACATGAATAAGTTAATTGTTACTACTTTTAGCTCTCATACTAGAAACTTATGAAAATAGACATAAATATTGAAAGACGAGTTTTTTGGGGTGTTACAGCTGGGATGAAGATGGATATAGGAAAAAATTTGATATCGTATATGATTCAAAGTCCTCTGAAATTCAGTTTTCATGGCGTAATTAATCGTTGACCCCGATATTAATGTTGAAGGTAAACTCCAAGATTTTGTTTCTAGTATCGTCAAAAACTATTACTCGGTCTCAGTTTCAACATTATTAGGCCAACATTTTGTTACCATTTCTAGTTTGTTGTTGCTTCTCCAACATTAATTTAATCTAAAAATAAGTTGTAATATTTTTTTCTTTATTATTTCTTAAGACTTCACATTCTATATACTTTAATCATTACTAGGTTTCGTATCGTTTTTGTTGGTTGTTGCTCCCCTTTATGCATACCACCGTAAGTGTAACTAACAAAGGTATGTTATTAATAGAGGAGGATATAAGACGGGTCAAAATGAGTTAGATTTGAAGCGACAATTTTCTAGTTATAAAACATAACCTATAACCATCAAATACAAAATAATTCACAAAACTAGCTCCTAAAACGATATAACCTACATATCATTAACTGTAGCAATAACAATCAACGAAGTACGAACGTAATCTACAAATCAACTTCCATAGGGTTGAAACGCCGTTAGATGACGTCAGTGCTGACGAAACTTTCTTCTCTGATATAACAACTTCCATTGTGATTGGCGATTGGTTAGTGTGAATATTGTGAAGATGGATAAATGGCAGGAAAATGGTTCACGGTTCCCACCAAAACTATTCGACTCGGAGAAATTGGGCTCAACATTATGAATCATTGAAGCCCAATATAGAATCATTGAAGCCCAATGTAAATATTGTCAGTTTAATACTTTAATATGAACTCACGTTGGCCCATGACATATAATGACATGAATATGATGACTTGATGAGTGATGACTCGTCCAATAGAGTCTGTTATGGTGTTTGCTACGGTATTGATGTGTTTTACTTCAACCGAAAACATAAAACCGAATAATGAGAGAGGTACCAATGTTGGCATGTGTTTGGTTCGTGTTGATGTAGTAGCTTACGATACTAAAAAAAATGTTATATTTGAATACAACTCCGAACAAAATTTTTGTTTAAATGTTGACAATTAATTTATTCAACATGTCGGCATATTCTGACTTTTTTAAACGTAAGTTATTAAACCAAAATAAAACTTGAGTAAAATGCACGGATAGTCCCTGTGGTTTAGTAAAATTTCACCTTTAGTCCCCACATTTTCAAAATTACATGTATGCTCCCTGTGGTTTGCTCAATTGTTACTCGGATAGTCCCTGAAGGGGATGAACGTTAGTTTTCTCAGTTAAGTGATTGTGAAATGACAAAACTACCCTTATAATTAAAAAAATATATTAAACAACAAAAACCTCACACAAACTCACCAACCTCTCCCTCTTCTCCACAGTCCACCCCACTAGCACAAGTGCACCACCACCACTTCTGCTCACCTCCCATCCACGCCACAATTTCCACATGTCTGATTCGTAACTAATTCACAAACTTTGTTCACATCTTCCTAAAAGAGACCCTAATTTGTCCTTGTTTACCATCCATCATCAAATATAAATTTTACTTTATAAGATTAACACAAAAAACGTTGGAAAAGAAAACTCCAGATTCGGTGATGAAGATTTTGAAGCATTGACCAAACAGAATCATCCGCAATAAAAGTATAAAACAGAATAATACAATTACGATCCAAAAACTTAATAAACATCAAAAGTAAACAATCAATTAACACGATACAACTGATAACCTTTCAAGTGGAGCAACCGGATCTTCTTCCGGTTCCGTGATATTCCACTGGCAGCCCGTACTCGCCGGAAAAACATAAAGACGACTGACTAAATCGCCGTACTGGAGGCCGTTTTGAAGCACCCACACTATGGCGTTTCGTGTGACCTCAATGTCTTCTACAACTACTACTAGGTTTCAGGTTTTCTGATGGTTCCATTTACGTTGGGGAATTAGTTGCAGAAATGGTGGTTCTCTGATCCGTGGAGTGGAAGAGACGGAGAGGGTGGGAGGTGGGCAGAAGTGGCGATGGTGCTTGGGGGAGGAGAACAGGGAGAGGGTGGGGGTTAGGTCTTTTATTGTTTTTTATAATGGTAAGGGTAATTTTGTCATTTCACATCCATTTAACTGAGAAAACTAACGTCCATTGACTTCAGGGACTATCCGAGTAACAATTGAGCAAACCACAGGGAGTATACATGTAATTTTGAAAATGTGGGGACTAAAGATGAAATTTTACCAAACCACAGAGACTATCCGTGCATTTTACTCATAAAACTTAATGAAAAATAAATGTTAAAAACATATATTTTTTATAATATAATGGGTGAAACTGAAGCTTAAAAAAAACAAATAATATTTATTTAATAGTGCCACACATGAACCGAAATTGCGAATTAATATTAAGTAAATCAATGATAGATTAAATATGGTCCAAAAAGGTTTATTTACAGAGACCCTTTATTCAGCTTAAGCCATACAATCCCAAGGCAATAACATGAGTTGTAAGTTGACATGTTACGTTGGTTGAGTTATATCCGCAAGAGCTTTTTTTTAACACCTAAATGTTACACTCTTTGGGTATTGAATCCATAATCTCCTCCTATTTAAACACCTAATGGGTTTTCCCTCTACCACTAGGCCAAAGCCTCAATGGCATATCATTTTCATGACTCGAATTTCTTGTGTTGGAACTTGGAACCATCAAGGCTAACCGCCTCGATTGTTAGGGAACTTAAAGACATTGGAGTTTAAACTAACATTACAACATGCGACCTCGATTAGATCATGTTTCCTCAGACAAAAAACATAAAACCTTAGTTATGTTTAATTACTCGAGGGCAATCCCGTATACTAAAGACGAAATATGAGCGATCTTTAAATTCCTAATGAGTTTGTATGTCTTTTACTATTTTAGTCTACTTTTTTTTAATATTATTAGTGATAAAGTTATAATACGTAAGTTGTTGACTATTTCAAAACTCTTTCAAATCGATTATTCCGTATTATTGAAATTTGGATTGACTTGTTTGATCAAAGTGTGTCATAATATACCTCAAATGAGTCAGGAGAGTGCTTATTGCACGCTTTGTTTGAGTTTATCATGATTGTAAGTATTCGGGAATCTCCCTGACTCTTAGGGGCAAAACCCCTAAGTAATGAGGGTTCTAAGGGGGCAATGCCCCCCTTTTGTTGCAATTTGAAAATTAAATTGGATAATCATCATTGTGCGGTGAAAGACCCTCCAACCCTAAATTTGTATCCCTCTCTTTGGTCAAAAAAAAAAAAACTAGTTCGGGAATTCATCACACTGACATACTTGTTCTTGTAGAATTGAAATTCTACGTTTTTCCAATTGAAATTTTAGAGTGAAGTTTCGAATTGTTTCAATTTGAAAATAATGTCACGACTCTCATATTTCATATTCGTCCAAATAATTTATTCAAGGAAATCCCAACAAACAACCCTTTCAAACAATTTAAATAATTTAGCAGTTATCACTTAGTTCCATTCATTCACAAGAGTTACCGTCTTATTGGTCACAAATAATTCTGATTAGAAAACAAACCCCTAACTTATAATAACATTGGTGAAAAAATAGAAAATTACATGTCATGAAACACGTTTCTTAATAGGAAAATGGCACTCAATTAGGTTAAAGGTTTTCTTATTAATTAACTTAATTCATTTAAAATATGCTTTCACTGTTTAAAGTTAAAACCATTATGTTTTAATTTATTACTAGTGGGAAAGCCCGCGCGTTGCAGCGGGTGTCTCGACTTATATCATATTCATTTATGATATGTATTATAAATGTTGGCCTTTAAGCATGATGTTTTGACCTCCGGTAATTACCAAATGTAAGCAATGAAATAAAAGGTTAAAAAATATGGTAGAAAACGCAAAGAAAGATGTTAGTATACTTGTGGCTATAAGCTGCATTTTCAAATCTGAAGGTTGGAAAAACATCAGTTACTACCGGATGTAGTGAATTGCAACTTGCAAGTGTGAGAAAATTGGTTGGATTTGAAGTAAACAAACAGTGTTAACTGTTAAGGGTTGCTTATCTATATCCAATGAAATTTTTTAAACATTGTACTCAAAAGGCCAAAGGAAAAACTATGAAAGGAAGATTAGGAGTGCACATATACCATATTCTACACTTGTTTTTCTTTAAAATTTAGAGTTAACTGCCATTTTCGTCCCTGTGGTTTGGTCACTTTGGTCATTTCAGTCCATTTTTCAAAAATGCGCCATTTTCGTCCCCCACGTTCTGGAAAGGTGCCATTTCAGTCCAAAAATCATAACCCAGTTAAGTCAGTTTGTAAATAAGGACTGATTGTGTAAATTTGTAACATAAAGGACTGATTGTGTAAATTTGAAAAATGGACTGAAATGGCAGTTAACACCACCACCACTAGCCCTGCCACCACCACCACTCCGCTGCCACCACCACCACCACCACCACCGCCACCACAGCCCTGCCACCACCACCACTCCGCTGCCACCGCCACCACTGAAATGGACTTGAACTCGATACCGAAACGGAGGTGATGAACGTGACCGGAGACTGATGACCGCTTTGCTTGCTGATGGTGTTGGAGAGGCTGCTCAGATTTACTGTGAACTGGTTCGTCTTGGTGCCAATATGAAGGTCATTGATATTGGTGGTGGTCTTGGGATTGATTATGATGGATCGAAATCCGCAAACTCGGATGTGTCTGTTGCTTATGGGTTAGAAGAGTATGCAATGGCGGTTGTTCAGGCGGTTAAGTTTGTTTGCGACCGCAACTCTGTGAAGCATCCTGTGGTTTGCAGCGAGAGTGGGCGTGCGCTCGTGTCACATCATTCGGTGCTTATATTCGAGGCAGTTTCTTCGAGCAAGTACACGGTTCCACCTATGTCCTCTTTTGATATCCAGCATTTCATCGAGCAGCTCCCGGAGGACGCGCATTCGGATTACAATAACCTGTCTGAGTCTGCCATTCGAGGCGATTACGAAGCGTGTTTGGTTTATGCTGATCAGCTGAAACAGAGGTGTGTGGAGAAGTTTAAAGACGGGTCGTTGGATATCGAACAATTGGCTGCTACTGATGGGCTGTGTGATTTGGTTGCTAAGGAAATTGGTGTGTCGAATCCCGTAAGCACTTACCATGTTAATCTGTCAGTTTTCACATCGATTCCGGATTTCTGGGGGATAGAACAGGTGTTCCCTATACTTCCAATCCATTGTATACTTCCCTATACAATTTGGTGGCAGGGAACACCACCACCATTTGGTTAAACTGTTTAACCAAGAAAAAAGGGGGGTGTCGGGTGGTTGTTCGTCGGAGAAGGCCAAATGATGATGAAGGTCGATGATGATCGATGATGATGACGATGATGACGTTGATGGTGGTGGTTCCGTTCGTCATCGTATCAGCAACATCGCTCCTTCAAATAACCATCATCATCACACCTTCAGCCATCTTCACTGTTCCGTTCGTCATCAGTCTCCGGTCACGTTCATCACCTCCGTTTCGGTATCGAGTTCAAGTCCATTTTTCAGTCCATTTCAGTGGTGGCGGTGGCAGCGGAGTGGTGGTGGTGGCAGGGCTGTGGTGGCGGTGGTGGCGGTGGTGGCGGTGGTGGTGGTGGTGGCAGCGGAGTGGTGGTGGTGGCAGGGCTAGTGGTGGTGGTGTTAACTGCCATTTCAGTCCATTTTTCAAATTTACACAATCAGTCCTTTATGTTACAAATTTACACAATCAGTCCTTATTTACAAACTGACTTAACTGGGTTATGATTTTTGGACTGAAATGGCACCTTTCCAGAACGTGGGGGACGAAAATGGCGCATTTTTTAAAAATGGACTGAAATGGCCAAAGTGACCAAACCACAGGGACGAAAATGGCAGTTAACTCTAAAATTTAGTTTATGAATAATATTAACAGGTAGGATCTTATTTAAGTATTAAACTAAGGCCTGGGTAAGCTATGTATTGCACCAAAAAAAGTTACTATTTTTTTTTTTTTTGAACTGCTCTAATTGGCTCTCCTCATAATAATATTTCACCATAAAATTCAACAATGAAGTTACATAAGGATAGCAGGTAGACGGTTTACTATTTTACTATATATTTTAATATACACATAAAAATCATAGGTCGGTTTCTACAACAATGATATCTCCCCCGGGCTCATTTCCCAAATGTTAGGCGTCTTTCGTGTGCGAATAATCCACATAATAGCAATCATGCTTTGTCGTCGGAGACGCGTCTGCTCATCATACTCAAACTCCACATGCGGGCCTGTAAAAGAGGAGATAGGGGTGTAACCGGACATATCGTACATAGCCTTAGGCAGGGGGTCATAGCTTTCAACTTCTTTGCTGGCTCTGTCCTGTTTGCTGCAAAAGGAAAGAAAATGTGCATAAAATTTTTAAAATGACAAAAGGAAGATTTTTTAGAAAAAAGAAAAAGGCATACTGTTAGCCAGCCAACTGGCTGTTACAGAGCCGAGCCTGTTAAAACAAACGCTTCTAGGCGTAATAAAGAGAACAGAACCACATAGACCCAAAATATACTTTAAAAGAGGAACATATTCATAAAATTAAAGCGCAATGGCGGCTATAGTAGTTGCCAAAAACATGTAGTAGACATGGGAAGGAAACGACGTCGTATAGATGGTGACACAACGGTCTCAAGGAACACTGCGCCTACATGATTGCGAAACCAAGTGACGCTGTGGAAACATTCAAGGCGCTCCATAGGTGTACTGATTTCATAAAGCTTTCCTAAGTTAGTCATCACAAACCAGTTTCCGATGGTCATGTAATGCGTAATGCGGCACCATAAAGAGAGCGGTGTAGGAAGACGCGAGAATACATTGATCCAGTTTTTTCCTCTCAGAAGCCACAAATTGAGTGTCATATCGTGCAAGCCTGTTGTAACAAACATGTAAAGCGCGTCTTGAACAGCCACAGCAAATCTATTTTATCGTGCAAGCGTGTTGTAACAAACATGTAAAGCGCGTCTCGAACAGCCACAGCAAATCTATTTTCCATATTTCAAGCAAAAAGTTCCTTGGGCAGTATTTACCCTCTCAATTTCCAAAAACACTATTTTTAATAGGTTATTTTTTTAAATAGGTAATTTTTTCATTTAGAAACTTCAAACGTCATTTTTTTTTTAACGGCAAATACCCGGTCACCTGGGTTCACCATTCAAACGGATCACCCTTCCGCCCGAATAACAAAGCGTGGTGACCTGGCCCCACCCCTGTGAGGAAACCCACAACTGAAAAACCTCCTGGCTCAACCTAGAACAATTTGTCTCAAGTGAGACTCTAACCCAAGACCACCCATTTGGAAGGTCAAGGGCTACCACTCAACCATAAGGTAAGGTATGGTGATATTTCAAATAAAGAAACTAACCTGCAAAGCATGTATGTCATATATGACCAAGTTTGTGGGACCACCCCTTGTGATTGGAAATTTAGAATATTTGACAATATTCTTGCCATGGTGAAAGCAGTAGCTACATCTCCTTCTTGTTCCATTCTTTCAAAGGATCCAGTTGAAAAGAAAGGTAATGCCAAAGTGAATGAAGCAACAAAGAGCCTTGTAAGTGCAAATATAACAGAGAGCTGCTGAAAAATGACAGCCGGCGAGCCGAAAGACACAAGAAAAGAAACATGCTGGCTTCTGATATCTTGTGCACTGTTAATGAATAGGTTAGGAAATCCATCATCAAAACTCCTGAAACATAATATAGCATGTCAACATGTATTGTTAGTTGTGTAGGTAAAATAAATATGTTATTCAGATAATGTGTATAAGACAATGACACAAGTATATGTAGTCAGAGAACCAAGAAACCTAGCTGCAGGCTGAACTTTGGGCCTAACTATTATATATTCTAACATTAATGATATAAATACATCCGTCACATCAATGAAACAAGACCTGGAAATAAGAATTAGGGTGTTGATAAACAGTTAAAACTTAAAACTAATTAAATTGCCTAAATCAAGTAATGTTGGCCAGTTAGGCTGATTTGGCTATTTAACTGTTCGGTGTGTGGTTTAAATATATCTTGTGCCCAAGTACATAACAACCCATCCAAGTGTGAAAGAATGGAGATGTATGTAATATCATCGTGGAATGGGCATGTAATGTGTGTCTCTGGGCCATATTCACCGGTCTGAAAGTTGATTGTATGAACACCACAAGTGAGGTTGCGAATCATGAGCGTTTTCTGGTTAGCCGCTACCAATGATTGAGAGGAGTGTACCCTTTCAAAGTATTGTGTGGACAGCAAAGCACACCATTCCTTGCATACAGTCTTAGATCGGCCCACGTCCTTTGCCGGGACCATTGTTAGTATCCGAAAGACGATTACTTCAGCACTTAGGTCGGGCATGGAGGGGGTGGCTGCGCAGTGCTGTGGCGTCACACCTAACAAGAAAAATAAAAGAATTACGTATTAAGTTTAAGTGGGAAAGGGGTATTTTAAAAAAAAGCGTAAACGAAAAGATGGAATTTTGACAAGGATATGGTGTATTTACAACAAATATACAGATGTGATGATGATGAATTTGTACATAGAATTTTTGTGAAAGAATATGAAGAGATTAAAAACATAGTAAAGCAATAAAAGCATCAGATTGCTTAGCTATTTCTGCTTTCCTCTGGTGTATATTAGCCACTGCTTTCACTTCTCCTACTGTTTCACCAGTTAACTGCAAAGAAAACGTTAAAAAGAAATAAAAATCTAATTTTGCAGAAATGGTGGACTTTCAGTAAACTTTTGCAGACTACACATTTTTTTTCCAACCCATTTCGAATTAACAAAAGGCCGCATGAAAAAACTTTCTGTCATTGTATTTTTCTACTCAAATTCTTTGTATTGTTGTTCTTATTTGCATATAAGATAAAAACATTTGGTTGATCTAAACTTAGTAAGTATTTTAGTGCCAACACAAAATGAGTTATCTTTATGGCTCATGGGTGGGGTTAAGAAACAAAATCTTGAAGTGGTCAATGTGTTGGTCGGAACTCGGAAGTTTGTTGTTATTACTGTTTCAAGTAAAGGCAAGTGATAGTCATTAGTGAAGGAAATATTGGCTATTGAAAGTATATCAAATGGTAGGTTAAGAAACAAATTCTTAAAAGTTGACCTCTTATTGCTCTAGGGGATTCAATCTTCATCAGGTGGTTCATAAACATACACAAACCTACACTTATATATGGACCCAGGCACGTAAAAAACACACAAATCCATAAGGTAGAGGTTTTTTTCTTTTGCAATATAACCATCCAATACATTGGTATTTCCACAATATTATCATCTCACAGTTTGAGATTTCAAGTGAAAACAATTAAGATCCCATACAAACCATGAATATATTAACAAGTTCTAGAACAATATACGAACAAGAACAAGAACTGAAACAAGATCGGGAAGAAGAACTGCAATAGGAACAAACCTGCAAATCGGTTTGGGTTTCTCCAAAATCGGTGTTCACCTTCGATTTGTTCTTCATCTCCGGTCCGATTGGAGAGCTATGGAGGAAGCGAGGGTTCCAGATGGAGAGAGAAAAGTGATAGGGTTCCAAGTTGTTATGGTCTGGAGGGGCGAGGGGAAGGGAATGAAAGGGTGGGCTGGGGAAAGATGAAGCGTTCGATTTTGGGAAAAGTGATAGGGTTCCAATTCATAATTGATGATGGTAGTTACTGAGAGAGAGAGAAGAAGGGGCCAAAGGGAAAAAATGTAAAAAGACATAAAAACAATTTTGATTGAATTTTGTTTGCATTGTAAACTGTAAAGGCCCAATATTTTTTATTGAAAGTCCACACTAAGTTAAGTTGCCCTTTTTAGCCAACTAAACTAAATTATATGGTTACTTTTAAGGTTGACAATGACTTGATGTTTGAAGTTCCTCTTACTAATTGAAAAAAAAACATGATCTTAACTCTTAAATCTTAATAAATTTAATTATCAATAAACTTAGACTCTTCATATGTCATTTTAATATTATCTTAATATTATAGGTTACACATGTACCAAAATCTCTAAAATGGCCCTAAAGTGTCTTAAATTTTTAAAGAATGGGCAAGTTTGCCCCCTCAAAAATAGCTTGGTTCACTTGTACATGTTGCTTGAAGATGTATACACAATGGAAAATTACCAAAAGGATAGAAATCCTAGTTCTCTTAATAAGGTGGTATAGATATTCCACTAAATGGAATGACCTCAATAACATAGTTGTTACAAGTCCCCCTGTTTGTAGCATAGTGGTAAAAGGCTTGGGTTTTCCAATAGCTACTCAAGTTCTATTCTCACTTGTGTCCAGGGGCGCAACTTCGTAGGGGCCGGGAAGGGCGCCCGACCTCTCGAACTTTTCGCTCAGTAGTGTCCGGTATGTTGTTTTTGTATAGAGTTTTTTTAGGTATATACGTTTTCGACCCCCGGTTTTATATTTCTTTTAGGTATATACGTTTTCGACCCCCTAGTCGAAAATCTCAAGCTTCACCACTGCTTGTGTCATATAGGTGGATATAGGCAATGAATGATTTGAACTAGGCCTTGTGTGAGGTTGTCAGTTCGATTCCCGAGCCCAACCGGGTTTTCGTCCCACCATGTGTTACGCCAGAGAATTCTGCTCTTGTGGTGACACAACGACTGTCAAGTGACTGTCGGCGGTATGGTTTCCTGGGGCATGCCCAAAAAACCAAACTTTGAAGTCAGTGTAGGTCTGGTTAAGACAACATAGACTAGCCAGAGTAGGGCAATACGTGACTCTTTCATCTGAAAAGTGTGATAACCTTATAAATGAAGTTCACCGTTAAAAAAACTTAGTTGTTACAATGTGGAAGCATTTTCCCACAACCTCGTTTAACAACACGTGAAAAATGTTTCAGCGTTTAACAAATGGATCAAATAACGGCAAGGAAAGAGTTAAAACATGAAACTCAACTGTTGTCATTATTTTCATGTTCACATTTTTGTTTTTATGTGGATTTTTTTCAAATAAATTTGAATATGTAATGTATTTGAATGACAAAGCAATCATAAAGGAAATGGAATATACGGATGATGGTCACATGGTCTTTCCGGTATGCAAGTTGCCTGTTAGTCTGAATGTCTGATACCAAAAGTAGCTAGTTTCTTGTCGCTAGCATCAGTCGCTAAAGCGGTTCTTAAGAGTAAAATGCCAAAATGGTCCCTGAGTTTAGGCCACTTTTACCACTTCAGTTCAAAAATGAAACTTTTTGTACCTGAGTCCTCAAGGTTTCATTTTTGTTGCCATTAGAGTATGATTACTGTATATATGGGGTCAAACGACTATCCGGACACATACTTCGTGAAATGGTTCATGCATGTTTGTTGCCAGGGGCGACAAGATCGAGTTGGTAAGGATTAAAATATCACAACATTTCACTTAGTGGTTATAACTGTTGGTGGTTACATCAGTAAGAAACTCTTCAGATAACACCCTTAGTAGCAACTCTATTGCTACGTCGCGACTGAAGTTCCAAATTGCTATCGAGGTTCAAGATGCTACCACACCTCAAAAGGTTCGATTCTTTACTATCGAAGTCATACCAATGTTGAACGAACCTGTAATCTACACCTCCCAACTCATATCGATAATAACTATAATTTCTTATGTGGTCTTCAAGTAAATCCAATTCCTCAAACTAGTTTGACAACACTAAAATCACCACAACTTGTCGCAAAACAAGCTCAATTGGGTATTTGCAACCAATTTACAACCGTTTTAACTCCCCAAAATGATTGTATGCAAGTATGGTCATGGTGGATGCCCCATTTTGATACGGCAATCAATCATTTCTAGAAACAAATGTTGGTAACATACTTGGCTCAACCATAAATTATGGCAACATTTACATCAATTAAGACAAACGCCCTCATCTAGCCTAGAAGGCCGCAAGTGAGTTTGGTTCACTAGCACTACTAGAAAAGTGGGTATTTTCAACACACTTTTCCGTCACAAATGCGTAACAAATTCAGTTTTGCTACGGATTTGTGACAAAACATTGATGTTCGAAAAAGCATGGTTGCAAATTATTTCCTACGGGTTTGCAACACAATTTGCAACGTATTTCCAACGAAAACATGGTGTCGGAAAGTTGTGACGAATTTCCTACGGTTTCCCTAATTATAATTAGTAGAGTGTTGTGACGCATTTGCAACTGAATTTAAAAAATATTGCAACGCATTTGTAACGGAGTATTAAAAAAATTTGCAACGCAATTGTAACGAAATATATAAAAATACAAAAAAAAAACTGGAAAATTCATTTTTTTTGCTATAAAATTGCAGGAAAATCAACAAAAACTTACCTTCAAACATTCTAACCTAAACCCTTCCAACAAATAATAAATTAAAAGGCTTCAATACAATTAAAACTTCATTCAACAAGTTCCTATTGCAAACTCTAACATAGCAAATAATACCGTCATTGCGGTGCTTGTAAATGTAACATCCCATCTGGAAATCACAGTTCTTGGTGCCAAGATGAACTTCAATAGACAACATCATCTGTATATCGGCCTCTTTTGTCAACAAAACTTTGGTCGGCGCCATTAACTGCTTTCACCATCCGCGAGATCAGAACGAGTGTTTATTCTTCTGTAATCATCAGGGGAGTTTATGTAAGTGAAAGGGGACCTAGATATAAAATTTAATAAAATATGAGAAATAAATTTAAAATAAAAATGCAAGTATAGATAGCTAGAATCATCTTAGTATAAACAAAAAGTACATACTGGTGCGTCTTCCTCCATTTTGTAGGATAATGGATCAATTCGAGTATTATTTTGTTCTAGTAAGGAATTTCAACAATAATTACCATAAAAAATGGTGGGTCAGCCCAGCCTGTCAAGACCTGTGGACCTGAACCCAATTTGACCGCATACAACCCGCCTGACCCGCCCACGTGTACGCCACGTCATCGGTTATAATCATCACTTAAAAAATATTATGTGTACCATAAAAGAACTGCATAGCATAAAATGCATAAAAGAACACCATTTTCCAAATTACTTGATACTAGATCAAAAAGGTGAACGTAAATTACATTTTAGTGTAATTACTAACCAGCCCAAGAAATTGGATAAAAAAATAAGGTCAGTGAACATATGGACTAAAAAACTATTTCAAACCTTGACGTGATGGCTGCCTGGCTTATATCTGTTCCATCATGTATTCTATTATATTTAAGGATCAATCTCAGATTATATCTAAAACACATTTCGATGGTTTAATGGATCAATCTCAGACTAACAATACCTTCATTGATGGTCTTTTAGACTGGTTATCTCTATTATATTTCAGTTGATAATAGTCAAGCCAATTCTGCTTTGTTTTCCTCTCATTTACCAAATTGGATAGAAAATTTGCAGTCATAAGCAACCTGCAATGAAGATTTATCGATAAGATATGGATAAGAATATAACACATATAACCACATATTATATGTAATGTTTTGAAAATCAAACCGGACTAATGACCATTTAGTTGAGAACCACTAAAGTATCATCGATATAGTTAATAGCTAACAAATCATCCAACTAATAACACATGCAAACAATTCAAGAAGAGAAAAATATAGAGCTCTCTCTCTCTCTCTCTTATTCGACTCGTTAAGTGAACCAGTCAAAATCTTTTTCAAAACTGTTTTTTGACCGGGCCGCCCCATTACCCGTATACCTATTTTACGCATTTTACTCAACAAAACTAAGTACAATGCAAAATTTCATTTGGAAGCAAAGCATAATTAGTTCAATGGTCTGAAACCAGTAGACGATGTCCATTTCATCTCATAACCGTGGTTTTGCTTGATCCAATGGCAAACTCTGCAAAACATTATATATCATATTTCATATTTCCTAAACTCTGCAAAATGTACCTTCCTAGCACTACCCCGGGCAAAGAAGTCATCAACCAAGCTCTTTCAAGTATCTGACTTTATTAGAATTTGGAATTCTTCACGTTCCTGCAAATTATATAAACAAAATTACATTATAACTGTCAAGTAATGCAAGTAAAATTAGGGAATTTAGTTATGACAAGTACAAACCTTTGATAATCCAGCATCCGGGCCTGAGACAATGCCTTCTTCAACAACATCAATGCAAACTTGTGGATGTTGTAAATTGGGTGCTTGTGTGCGGGTTTGAACTCTAGCAAATTCCAATATTTCATGGGCCTTGTCAAGTGGCTCGATTTTATCTGTTTTGAAAAGACTTGAAACCAGTGGCTTTCTACAGACCCATATATCTAAAGCCATTTTGTGAGCATTTTCTAGTAGCTCATCTTCTGACACAATGGCATCCACGAGCCCAAACTTATGAGCTTCCTCTCCATTGACCGGCTTTGATGTCTAGAATGTGTGATAGAGAAAGATAGAGAGGTCAATCAGTTAACAAGAAAATAGTATTATACTATTATGTGTTGTACTCTGCTTCAAGAAAATTGCAATGTTTGCCAAATCGATGTTTTTGGTGTTGAAAAATGTGGACTGGTAATGGGTCAAAATGGGCTAATTTGAGATGGTGGTCTGGTCAAACTGACAGAACACTTTTTGTCCAATTTTTTTCATCTTATAGAATATTGAAGTGTCAATTGTGATACAAGAAACACAAGTTCAATGTTATGAAGAACGATTTAGGAGACTTTATAATCCGAATCGATCAATAACTAAATGGGCTGAAATTGTAACCTCTACTTTCAGAATAAGTAAATGGGTCAGATACTGAAATTCCCTTGAGATAGAATAATTGAAACTTGAATTTTATTGACTCAAGTCAATATCAACTTCTTATGGCGATTGAACCTATCAAAAATATTTTTGAAAGAGGCACGTAAATAGCCTACCAACAACATTTCAAGGGCCTTTGGTAGACCAACAAGTCGTGGAAGCCGTTGAGTTCCTGAAATGATGCAAAATCATAAGTTACACTATGATTTTTTTTCAGTAACTTTATAAAGATTGTAATATGCATGATAAATCATTTTTATTGTTTATTTCAGAAGAATGATATACCTCCACCTCCAGGAATAATACCAAACTGCAGTTCAGGCAAGCTTAACTGAGCCGTATAAGTAGCTATTCTTGCATTGCAAGCCTATTGGGTGAGCCCTAAACAACAGAATCATAATCAGCTTACCCTAAGACCAGACTGAAAAACACATCCAAACACCCCTTAAAGTCTAGTGAATCTAAAATTTCATTGGTAAAATTGTTAAATATAACAAACAACATAAGAAAAAACAGGAGGAATATGAGGATTAGTACGAACCCTGTTAAATAAATTTTCAAGTGAACAACAGAGTCCAATCCTGCATGATCGATAAGCTCAGGCTCCGGCATGTGTAGTGCGGCAGGCATCCAATTCAGAAACCTTAAGTACGACCTAAAATCCAAGTTTACAAATTTTGCACAAATGCACCTGATTGAAGTGGATCATTCCTTAACCCCTTTAAATACCATTTTGGAAAATAAACCCTATCATTTAGAGGAGGCTGAATCCGAAGAATAGTAAATGCTACCAAAAATGCAAATGCGGTAAGGATATTTATCCCTGCAGCAAGCCCTATTTCGGAACTTGAAGCCATAGATTTGCTTCGATAAAACTGTTTACTCCTGTAGAATGTTATTTTCATTAGAACATATTACACCAAAATCTGAACTAACCCTAGCACATGCATCAATTCACTAATTTAAGCCAAATAAACTCAAACCTTAATGGACGAAGATGACATGACGTAACCGTTACGTGTGACGGCGATTCTCGCCGGAGAAAGAAAGCATAGGACGATGATGATGAGATAGTGAAGGAACAGAGCTTACGGCGAAATTAATTGTTAAAAGCTGCTCCGGGTGAGTGACGATTCACTGAATTTGTGTTTTTCCAGGCGAATTGGGTGACAAATTTATGGATTTTTAGAATAGAAGTGGTGAAATTTGGGGATTTAGGGTTTTGAATTTCAATTTGGGGATGCAAGGTGGTTTTGTAAGTGGCGCGTGGTTGTTAGGTTGGAAGAGGTGTGAGAGGGAGAATTTGGAGTTAACTTACTACGCTGTTTACAAGGGGTAAAACCAAGGGTTTTTTTTTTATATTTAATTGTGTATGATAACGGTCTTAGGTGTGAACACTTGGATGCAGCACACTTTACATATTTATTTTGATATTTAATATGTTTGTCACAAATGCGTTACAAATTGTGACGGAATATTGAAGTTTTAAAATTGAGACTAGTTAATCTATTTTCGTTGGAAATGTGTTGAAAAGTAGTCAAAATTTGTAACGTATTTTTTTCCGTCGGAAAATCCCGTAGCAAACTGCCACTTTTCTAGTAGTGTAGCTAGCCTCGCCTTAGATGTAGCTTATAGGGTTATAGATAATAAAATGTATTAACTTTTATATTTTCTATTGTTTTCACATATTTAGAAACTATCACATAACACATAGACATAAAAGAGTAGGGCTAGAAAACAAATGTGGTAAAATTGATCAATTTATGTATATTTTATTTCTAACAAGTAATATACATAAGTGAAGTAACAAATATAAAAATATGATAACGGGGCAAATTTATTCAAAGTTTATATACTGCATCCAAAATCATAAATTATTGTATCTTAAATTATTAGATCTGTTGTGAATGATAATCAAAGAAGATCAAAAGAACTTAATTTCATTAATTAATTTCTTACATTCAAAACCTAGAAACAAGCCTTTATTTATAGGCATTACAAGAATGAATAAAAAGGAAATATTTAAATATAGAGATGATGTTGAGGATCCATTATTTTTCTAAATTATTTTTTTTCTTTTTCTAACACTCCCCCTCAAGTTGAGTTATGGGATTTCCAAAATTCAACTTGGCCATTTGGGTTTTGGCATTGGTTTTGATTTGGGTTTTTTTGGGTTTCTGGTTTTTGGTTTTGGGTTTTGAGCTTTTGGGTTTTGGTTTTGGTTTTGGGTTTTGAGTTTTTTGGGTTTTGGTTTTGGTTTTGGTTTTGGGTTTTGAGTTTTTGGTTTTGGTTTTGGTTTTTTTTTTTGGGGGGGGGGGGTTGGTTTTGATTTTTTTTAGCGGAAACGTAATATTTTGACAGGAGTACTACGCATTTTTTCAGTGCCACGTCCATCCACCCTGATCTTCAGCCTCAGATGTGCCTTCACTTTGAACACTAATTATTTCTTTAGAAGCATTACTGCCGCCATCCTTCTCATCGTTGTTGTTACCTATGGCAATGACAACCTTCCCCTCTTGATTCGGGTTCTTAGTTTTGTGGTTCTCACTCCACCAGTCAGGGAAACCCACGATTTTAAAGCACTGCTCTTTGGTGTGTCCCCTCATATCACAGTGACTACATTTCAGTTTGGATTTGTCGATTCGGGATGATGATTTTCCAGTAAAGTCTGACCGTCGTTGGCCCTTCGTGATTAACCCCTGTCCATCGGTTTCAGTGGTTCCGTCGGCGACAAGCCCGGCCGCCACGCCGGACTATGAAGTTTCAGAGATGGTACCAAGGGTTCCTTGATGTGCCATCTCCTTCCTTACAACCGCGTAGGCTTGCTCAGCCGAGGGAAGAGGATCCCACCGAAGGATTTCTCTTTTGACTGGGTCAAACTTCCTGTCAAGAGCATTCAGAAATTGAAATAATTTTTGTTCAGACCTGATATTGTTATATGTTGCTATGTCAGCAGAGCAGGTCATTGGATTCGAATCCCTTCGATCTATTTCTTCCCAAATGCCTTGTAACTTGATCTAGAAATCTTCCAGGGCCCAGCCATTTTGCTTGAGTTCGTTTGCTTTGACGTGTAAATCGAAGGTTTGTAGTTTATCTTTCCCACTGCTATATGTAACCACCAATGCATCCCACAACACCTTCACAGTAGGAAACTCGGTGAGGTTACCGGCTAACCCTGGTTCAATGTTTTGTATGAGCCATGAGAACACGACTAGATCGTCCTGTTCCCACTGCTCGTATTGTTCATCTGACGGGTTTGGTGGGGCAGGTTTTCCTGTAATATGGCTCAACAGGTGCTTAGATTTCCCCCTATAGCAACTCGAATCATTCGAGCCCATAGAGCGTAATTTTGACTATTCAGCATGATACTGATCTTCAGACTATCGGATAAGGTTTGTTTTGGTGTTTGAGATTGGGTATTAAGGTTGGTTCGAAGAAGATTCGCAAGTTGAATTGCGAGATCGTCATTGTTGGCACGGTTGTTTGGGCTATCGTCTTCGGACATGGAAGCTGTGTAAACGCTGGACACTTGAACTGAATATTTTTTTCTTTCTTTTTGCGCCAACAAACAACTTCCTCTTCCTTCTGCCTTCTATCGAAAATAAATAGAACTAGATAGCCCCCTTCTGTCGTCTTGTTGCTTTTCGAAATTTTTGCAGAAGTAAGTGTCTTGAGCAAGAAAAGAGTGCCATTAGGTGGTCAAACTTTTTGTTTTCAGATTTAGGTAAGTTGCTGTTTCATACAGCGACCTTGTAACACCTTTTCTGCAAAAACTGCAAAGTTCTGCAAAAGCTGCAGAAGCTAATAAAGGTCGCTGAATGAATAAACAACCTCCTGAAAGTCGCTGAATGATAATACAATCTCGTTTAAATTCGCTGTTTGGTACTGCTTTTTGCTGAAAGTCGCTGTTTGGTCATGCTTTCTTGCTGAAAGTCGGTGTATGATGAAACAAGCTTGTTTAAAGTCGTTGTTTTATCCAGCTTTCTTGCAGAAAGTCGCTGAATGATATTGTTTTCTTATAAAAGGTCGTTGTATGATGAAACAAGCTTGTTTAAAGTCGCCATTTCATAGAGCTTTCTTGCAGAAAGTCGCTGAATGATATAGTTTTCTTATGAAAGGTCATTGTTTGATATTGCAGAAAGTCGCTGAATGTGTAACACCCTTAATATTGGACGAAATTTAATTAATAATTATATTAACTTCATACTAATCAGAGTTTACAAAAACTTTTCTTGTTTAAAGACCATACATATTTGCAATAGTATCCAAAACAAACCCAAGATAATACATAACAAGTTTGAAGTTAACCCTTGCTAGTCAACTAACAACTAGTTTAAAGGATTCAAAACACGTTTATCAAACCATTTACAACATGATTAAAGTCTAGACAAAGTTAAGTTTGTGCGGAAGCTTCAAAATGCGTGTTCGGTTCTTGACAATGTACTTGATCACCATCCGGAAGGACCTCATCCATACCTAGGGTCAAACACTAAAAACATTAGTTTTGACATTAATACAATACATATAAACGAATTCCGACATCGAAAATTGTTGGATAAAATACAATTTATCTGGGCTCCACCGTAACTTACGGTGTCTACCGTAAGTTACGGTAGACCCTGAAAGATTCTGGTCTGCCGTAACACAGGAATAACCCACCGTAACGTTTTTGATTTCCACCGTAAATTACGGTGGAGACCGTAATTTACGGTGGACTCTGGGATTTTGCCATTTGACTATTTTGTGAATTTTGCTCTAAACCGTATACCATTTTAGGCTATTTCCTTCCTGTATTTCTGTAAATTCATTACGGACATGTTCGTTTTGTTATCATACCAATATTTGTCTTGCCGGTCATACGGCTAAAAGTTACTATACTTGCAATTATTCGACCCATTCTAACTATAAGTGTATATTTCAAATTTCTTATTCTCAAGCCTTTTAGATGCCATTACCCAAGTTCCCGGGCTTGTACATCTTGGTGTGTTTACGTTATTCGTGGCTTCATGTTTCCTTGGAACTAAAAGCTCGTTTTCTCGGAATTCAACATTCCGTTTCAAACGACACATTTTATTGACCTCTAGTGTTTGTCCCGATATCACGGGTTCGTAGACTTAAATTAACATAACCAATTTATAGGTGTGGTACAATCCATCACCTAGCGAGATATGAAACTTTCAAGTCTCTACTCACGTGATTCCTTCACAAGCATCATTCCAACCCGTTTGGCTATCTAGTGAAGACCATCACTTTGTTGACAAGCCAAACCCAATTCCAAATCTATATTTTGACCCGTTTGATGGTCTAGTGAACTTCACCACTTTAACGACACATCAAACGCATCCATTACACTACGACATCATTTATACACTAAAATAAAACATTTTTATATAATGTAACGAGACTAAAGTCACGCACCTTTAAAGCACACCTTTTCCGCGTGTATCTCCTCCGGCGTGTCCACTTGACATTCCAGAATCCTTGCCTAAAGAGTTCAATTCATAACAAGTTTAGAACTCTTTCATAAGCTTTAACGCATTATTTCTTAATATATTCAAATATGCGTTTTACCCAACATTTAACATTTTAACCCTCATTTAGGCGTTTTATCAAACACCTAGCGGGTCAGATTTCTACATGATCTAAACCAAGTTCATGACTTGAGTTTATCACCCTAATTAACTTCAATTAGACTATATACACATATTTTAACATCAACAATTTAGAGATTTCCTCATAATTTTCAGTTTACACTAGAACAAGAGTTTTAATCCTAGTGTTTATCAAGTTCTACTAACATACTAATCACCCACTATGGTGATTTTGATCTATACAATTATCATGCAAGAATTTGACAAGAAATCATCTAGGGTTTGTCCCTAAACCTTATATCACTTCCAATTTCATGTTTACAACACATAATTAAGCTCTACACTCGATTTCAATCACATGCATGAACTTTGAATCGAATGAAAATGACCTAATTCGACATACCTTATGATCCCTTTATCGAGGTGATCACGATTCTATTTTCAGATTTCGATTTCAACTTGATTTTGGCCTTCAATTTGATAGTTTAGTAGAAGTTAGGGTTTTGGGAGTGAGGGTGTCGCCCCCTCCTGTTCTTGATCGACCAGGGACCTCATTTGAGGTGTTTGGTTTTGTTTTTTATTAAAACTAATAATAGTAGTTTCAAGTTTGACAACGTTGGCCCCTCTACTTTTGTTTAACATTTAGTTTTGGCTATTCTAACCTTATTTCAAGTTATTTCTAGACTTATAGTTAACTAGGTTATGATTTCCTAGTTAAATAAATTCTTGTTTATTTATACTTTATAACTCTGATATAAAGTTTTATATTTTCGGGATGTTACAAGTCCACCCCCCTTAAAAGGGTTTCGTCCCCGAAACCGAATTTACGTACCAAATAGTATGGGGTAGAGCCGTTGCATCTCTTCTTCGGATTCCCATGTGGTATCCGCACCCTTCCTGTGTTCCCATTTAACCTTTACTTGGTTAATTACCTTGTTCCTCAAACTCTTCTCTTTACGATCTAAAATCGTAATTGGTTTTACTGCATAGTTGAGGCTGTTATCCACATCGATATCATCGTAGTGGATACGAGCAGTTTCGTCTGCTAAACATTTTCGGAGATGTGACACGTGGAATGTGCTATGAATCCCACTCAACTCCTCGGGTAGTTCGAGACGATATGCCACTTTACCAACCCGTTCGGTGATTCTAAATGGCCCAATAAATCTTGGGCTCAACTTCCCTCTTTTTCTGAACTGTATTATTCCTTTCCACGGCGATACTTTCAGCATTACCTTATCGCCCACTTGAAACTCAATCGCCCTCTTTCGTTTGTCCGCGTACGACTTTTGTCGATCCTGAGCCGCTTTTAGGTGAGTTCGGACCATGTCGATCTTCTCGTTCGTAGTTCGAATTATATCAGTAGGTGCTAGTCCTCGTGGACCCACTTCTCCCCAACATACCGGGGTTCGACACTTTCTACCATATAACATCTCATACGGGGCCATTTTAATGCTCGAGTGATAGCTATTGTTATATGAAAATTCGACTAAGGGTAGATAGACATCCCAACTACCCCCGAAGTCAATAATGCAAGCCCGCAGCATATCCTCCAACGTTTGTATTGTTCTTT
Organism: Helianthus tuberosus; assembly: GCA_030545235.1. Taxonomy (NCBI): domain Eukaryota; kingdom Viridiplantae; phylum Streptophyta; class Magnoliopsida; order Asterales; family Asteraceae; genus Helianthus; species Helianthus tuberosus. The sequence goes on from CM060393.1 coordinate 8,500,465, forward strand.
CACTTTGCCCATCCGTTTGTGGATGGTAAGCGGTGCTAATGAACAGTTTAGTCCCCATTTGTTCTTGGAAGTCACGCCAAAAATTCGAAGTGAACCGAGTATCTCTGTCTGACACAATGGATATCGGTACCCCATGACGTGCTATGATTTCATTGGTGTACACCTCCGACATCTTCTGGGATGTATAAGTCTCACGAATCGGAATGAAGTGAGCACTTTTCGTCAATCTATCCACGACTACCCATATAGTATCAAACCCGCGGTTGGTTTTGGGTAATTTGGTCAACAAATCCATGGTGATTTATTCCCATTTCCAAATTGGGATGTCCAATGGTTGCAACTTACCATATGGCTTTTGGTGTTCCGCTTTGACTTGCAAGCATGTCAAACACTTCTCCACATATTTCACGATGTCTCTTTTCATTCCGGGCCACCAATAATTTTGTTTTAAATCGTTATACATCTTGGTCGCCCCCGGATGTATCGAATAACGAGATTTATGGGCCTCGTCAAGTAGAAGTTCCTTGACCCCACATGAGTTTGGAACCCAGATTCTCCCAAATCAAGTTTTCAATCCTTGGTTATTATCCGCCAGGTCTTTTAACTGCCCAACTATTCTTTCCCTTTTTACATTTTCTTCCTTTACTGCTTCAATTTGAGATTTCCGGATTTGCTCAAGCAAACCCGATGTCACAATTAGTTGCATCGATCGTACTCGAATAGGCGTATAATCTGTCTTTCGGCTCAACGCGTCTGCCACTACATTAGCCTTCCCGGGGTGGTAATGTATTTCACAATCAAAGTCTTTGACGGTTTCTAACCATCACCTCTGCCTCATATTTAATTCCTTCTGATCGAAGAAATACTTCAAGCTTTTATGATCGGTAAAGATAGTGCATTTCACCCCATACAAATAATGCCTCCATATTTTCAAGGCGAACACCACCGCCACCAACTCGAGGTCATGGGTAGGATATCTCTTCTCATGAGTCTTTAGCTGCCTCGAGGCATAGGCTATAACCTTGCCTCGTTGCATCAAAACGCAACCAAGCCCCGAATGTGATGCATCTGAGTAAACTACCATGTCGTCTGTTCCATCCGGTAATGACAATACCGGTGCATGGGTCAGTTTTTCCTTAAGCGTTTGGAACGCCCTTTCTTGATCTTCACCCCAAATAAACTTTTCGTCCTTACGGGTTAATTTGGTTAATGGCATAGCAATTTTGGAGAAATCCTGTATGAATCTTCGATAATAACCCGCAAGCCCCAAAAAGCTTCTGATCTCTGAAGGATTCTTCGGTGGATCCCATCTCGCCACGGCTTCTATCTTTGACGGGTCTACTAACACCCCGTTTGCACTAATGATGTGCCCGAGGAATTGTACTTCTCGTAACCAGAAAGCACATTTCGAGAACTTTGCATACAATTTCTCTTTCCTGAGCGTCTCTAATACTTCCCGCAAATGATTTGTGTGTTCTGCTTCATTCTTCGAATATATCAAGATGTCATCAATGAACACTATTACCGACTTATCTAGCATAGGCTTACAGACCCGATTCATGAGGTCCATGAAAGCCGTGGGTGCATTAGTTAACCCAAAGGACATCACAAGGAACTCGTAATGTCCATACCGTGTACGGAAAGCCGTCTTCGGTATATCTTCCTCCTTGACTTTCAACTGATGGTATCCCGACCTAAGGTCGACCTTGGAGAACCACCTTGCGCCTTGCAATTGATCAAATAAATCGTCGATTCTTGGGAGTGGGTATCGATTCTTCACCGTGAGTTTATTTAACTCTCTGTAATCAATGCACATACGCATGCTCTCGTCCTTCTTTTTCACAAATAGCACCGGTGCGCCCCACGGAGACACACTAGGCCGGATAAACCCTTTGTCTAACAGATCTTGAATTTGCGACATCAATTCTTGTAATTTTGATGGCGCGAGTCGATACGGCGCCTTGGCCACAGGTTTCGCGCCCGGAACCAATTCGATCCCTAACTCTACCTCCCGTTCTGGCGGTATTCCTGGTAGGTCCTCCGGAAATACATCGGCATAATCGCGTACCACCGGTACATCTTCAATCTCTAGTGATTTCTTGTCTGGTTCGTTCGCGTATATCATGAATGCCCTACAACCGTGCCTCATGAGCTTGCGAGCTTTTAGCATTGAACACATAATGGGATTACCCCTCTTTTCGCCGTATATGGTAACAGATTTTCCACTTGGAGATGTTAATTTTATCTCCTTACGGAAACATACGACTCTCGCATGGTATCGGGATAGCCAATCCATTTCGACTACTACTTGGAATTCCCCCATCGACATAGGAATCAAGTCTATTGAATATTCTTCATCGTCAATGTTTATCTTACAATCTCGACAAACATCACACACAAGGAAACTTTTGTTATCACCTATTTCTATTTCTAATGGCATAGGAAATTTTGTTAGTACAAAAGAAGGATGTCGAATAAATCCATGTGAAACAAAGGATTTATTCGCACCGGTATCAAATAACACATGTGCAGGAATTGAATTTATGGCAAATATACCTGAGACCACATCGGGCTCTGTTTTTGCCTCCACTGCTGTTAACTGGAAAGATCTTGCCTTTGCTCTTGGTGTCTCAGTGTGTGTATTCTTGTCATCTTTCTTTCTGATCAACTCTGGGCACTCAGATTTCTTGTGACCTGGTTGGTAGCATTTATAACACACTGAAACCTTTCCCGGGCATAATGCAGCCGTGTGCCCCGTTTTCCCACATATAGGACACGATTTGTCCTTGAACCGGCACTCACCCTTGTGCCCCTTCCCGCATATCTTGCAGTTTGATGACCCGCTTTTCCATTCTTGTTTCTTTGAGGATTCAGTTGTGTGCGCCTTTTTCGTTGGGCTTGGATTGACTATCTGCACCCTTCTTTCACCTCTTTCAATCTGTTTCTTCAATTCTATCTCACGTTCCCGAGCAACGTTTATAATCTCGGTGAGAGTTTCATACTTTGAAGGAGTCATAAACTCCCTATACTCGGCGCTCAACATATTATAATAATAATATATTTTCTGCTCCTCATTCATTATCAATTCATCACAAAACTTCATCTTATCCATGAACATTCCCGTGATTTTATCAATTGATTCACCCTTGTGTCGAAGCTGCATGAATTTTTCCTTGATCTTGTTAATGACTGCCTTGGGACTGTGATGTTTAAAAAACGGCATCTTAAACTCATCCCATTTCATAGCTTTAGCCGCTTCGCTCCCAATTTCTTTCTTCTTGTTATCCCACCAGTCTTTTGCTTGACCCCTTAACTGACCCGTGCCATAGGCTACGTAGTCTCCTGGATCACAATGAGTCCTTTCGAATACTCCATCCATATCGCTTAGCCACCGCTGGCATATTATCGGGTCAACCTCTCCATTGTAAATTGGCGGTTTGCGCGCCATGAACTCTTTATATGAACAAGACTTTCGTCCTCCCAACTTTTCCTTTGCTAAATTGGTATTATCTTCCAATTTCTTGATTCTTTCTTCCACCACTGATAATACCGTGTTTTGGATTTTATCAATAAAACCCGACAAACAGTTTTCGATTGCCTTCCCTACCTCTTCAGCAATCACTTCTCTCGTTTGCTCGGTGACTCTTGGCACCACATTATCATTACCTTTATCCGTCATCTTTAACTGAAATGTTTACATCAAGCGTTAAACATTTCATCCATAGCATATGGTTTATTTACTTCGGTTTATTCAAGTTCATAACTTGCTTTTACCGCTCTTATTTAATGCACTTTCCGGGTTTGAGTGTATTAACACGCTCTTCCCATGCATATCTATTAATCATTCCCCTCTTTATACTTAGTAACTGTACTTAGAACAATTAATTCTTACCGGATGCTTGATCACGCTTGAACCGAACACTTTGTTGACAACCTTAAGCTCTGATTACCAACTTGTAACACCCTTAATATTGGACGGAATTTAATTAATAATTATATTAACTTCATACTAATCAGAGTTTACAAAAACTTTTCGTGTTTAAAGACCATACATATTTGCAATAGTATCCAAAACAAACCCAAGATAATACATAACAAGTTTGAAGTTAACCCTTGCTAGTCAACTAACAACTAGTTTAAAGGATTCAAAACACGTTTAACAAACCATTTACAACATGATTAAAGTCTAGACAAGGTTAAGTTTGTGCGGAAGCTTCAAAATGCGTGTTCGGTTCTTGACAATGTACATGATCACCATCCGAAAGGACCTCATCCATACCTAGGGTCAAACACTAAAAACATTAGTTTTGACATTAATACAATACATATAAACGAATTCCGACATCGAAAATTGTTGGATAAAATACAATTTTTCTGGGCTCCACCGTAACTTACGGTGTCTACCGTAAGTTACGGTAAACCCTGAAAGATTCTGGTCTGCCGTAACACAGGAATAACCCACCGTAACATTTTTTATTTCCACCGTAAATTACGGTGGAGACCGTAATTTACGGTGGACTCTGGGATTTTGCCATTTGACTATTTTGTGAATTTCGCTCTAAACCGTATACCATTTTCGGCTATTTCCTTCCTGTATGTCTGTAAATTCATTACGGACATGTTCGTTTTGTTATCATACCAATATTTGTCTTGCCGGTCATACGGCTAAAAGTTACTATACTTGCAATTATTCGACCCATTCTAACTACAAGTGTATATTTCAAATTTCTTATTCTCAAGCCTTTTAGATGCCATTACCCAAGTTCCCGGGCTTGTACATCTTGGTGTGTTTACGTTATTCGTGGCTTCATGTTTCCTTGGAACTAAAAGCTCGTTTTCTCGGAATTCAACATTCCGTTTCAAACGACACATTTTATTGACCTCTAGTGTTTGTCCCGATATCACGGGTTCGTAGACTTAAATTAACATAACCAATTTATAGGTGTGGTACAATCCATCACCTAGCGAGATATGAAACTTTCAAGTCTCTACTCACGTGATTCCTTCACAAGCATCATTCCAACCCGTTTGGCTATCTAGTGAAGACCATCACTTTGTTGACAAGCCAAACCCAATTCCAAATCTTTATTTTGACCCGTTTGATGGTCTAGTGAACTTCACCACTTTAACGACACATCAAACGCATCCATTACACTACGACATCATTTATACACTAAAATCAAACATTTTTACATAATGTAACGAGACTAAAGTCACGCACCTTTAAAGCACACCTTTTCCGCGTGTATCTCCTCCGGCGTGTCCATTTGACGTTCCGGAATCCTTGCCTAAAGAGTTCAATTCATAACAAGTTTAGAACTCTTTCATAAGCTTTAACGCATTATTTCTTAATATATTCAAATCTGCGTTTTACCCAACATTTAACATTTTAACCCTCATTTAGGCGTTTTATCAAACACCTAGCGGGTCAGATTTCTACATGATCTAAACCAAGTTCATGACTTGAGTTTATCACCCTAATTAACTTCAATTAGACTATATACACATATTTTAACATCAACAATTTAGAGATTTCCTCATAATTTTCAGTTTACACTAGAACAAGAGTTTTAATCCTAGTGTTTATCAAGTTCTACTAACATACTAATCACCCACTATGGTGATTTTGATCTATACAATTATCATGCAAGAATTTGACAAGAAATCATCTAGGGTTTGTCCCTAAACCTTATATCACTTCCAATTTCATGTTTACAACACATAATTAAGCTCTACACTCGATTTCAATCACATGCATGAACTTTGAATCGAATGAAAATGACCTAATTCGACATACCTTATGATCCCTTTGTCGAGGTGATCACGATTCTATGTTCAGATTTCGATTTCAACTTGATTTTGGCCTTCAATTTGATAGTTTAGTAGAAGTTAGGGTTTTGGGAGTGAGGGTGTCGCCCCCTCCTGTTCTTGATCGACCAGGGACCTCATTTGAGGTGTTTGGTTTTGTTTTTTTATTAAAACTAATAATAGTAGTTTCAAGTTTGACAACATTGGCCCCTCTACTTTTGTTTAACATTTAGTTTTGGCTATTCTAACCTTATTTCAAGTTATTTCTAGACTTATAGTTAACTAGGTTATGATTTCCTAGTTAAATAAATTCTTGTTTATTTATACTTTATAACTCTAATATAAAGTTTTATATTTCTGGGATGTTACCGAATGTATCGGTAGGCTCACAATCATTTTAAAGTGTGCAGGGTGATATAAACCTAAATCGACTGAAGACTGTGTGGGAACCACTCATTGGCATATGGTCTTGGTACCGAAATTTCGTTTGATAGATTGCCGAGGTTCTGAGATACGTGGTCTTTATGCTGTATATGTAACACCCTGAAAACGGGTTTGGTAATCAAACTTCGTTAATACTAAAAAACGGGTAAAGTACCGTTAGCAGTAAAAATAACCCGGTAAATATTTGGATTTAAATAAGAAATCCTAATAAGTAAATACAAGCGAATCAAAGAATTAAGGAATTGAGTTTATAGGAGCCCGAGTCAACGGGACTTAAAATAAAACGGGTTTTAACTCTCGGAACCCACTAAGTTAACTAGGCAAAATTTAACCTAGTTGGTAATGGGTAATTAAATAATAAACTATGAGTTATAGTTTCATTTATGAATCTCTAAACTTGAGGGACTAAACATGGGCAACTAGAAAAGTGTTTTATTAAAACACTTATATAAAAAAAAAACTCAAACACTCACATTTGTGAGTGTCTGAATTCGACAGAAGCCAGGGGCGACCAAGGCAAAAACCACAACCCTAGTTCTTGATTAAATCCACAAATTGAAGGTCGATTCTACCCCCAAATCGATGCATGAACATGAATTAATGATCACCCAACCTAGGGGATCATAAGGTATGTAAAATTTTGATGATTTGTGAAGTTGCAAAATTTGAGTTAGCATCATAATTCGCGAATTATGTAATGATTAGAGGAGCTATGGCTAAGTTAGTGATGTACACATGCTTAGGAACTAAACCCTAAGTGAAAATCATGCATATGATGCTATGACTTGAATGATTTGGTGATTACCTATATGTGTGTTAAATGGGTTTATTGACAATATGATGAACACTCGGATTAGGGTGTTAAATTGATGAATATTGGTTGTTATGATATAAGTTCTTGATGTAGTTCATGAACACTAGACATAGAGGTTTGATTTTTATGTAAATCTTGGTGAAAATAACTAGTTATGAACTAGTTAGTAAATATGTAAAATTATGCACGTTAGGTGTTTGTTAAAATGCCTAAATGAGAACTAAAGTGTTGAAATTTAGAGTGAAAACGCGCATTTGAATGATATGGCAATTACGTGTGATGTGAAGTGATAAGGGTTCTAAATACTATGTCGATTTAGACTAAATGTTGTAAACCATGTGATTTAAAGTAGTTAACTTTGAATAAATTAAGTTGACTAAGCATGAAGTCTAACAGTAGGTTCGACATAGAAAATAAGTGAGGTGAAATAGTCGTGATTGTTAATGACTAATTTAACCGCCTTGTAAATGATTGACAATAGTTTGGCGCGTAACAAGCTAGGTGAAAGCTTGGAGGAGGGAGCGGGTCAAACGGAGCAAGTACGGAAAGAAAAGCGTGGCGTGGATGCGAGGTAAGTGTAACTTACACACTTATGTAGAATACCCGTTTATTCGATACGTTGTAAACGTGATAATGATAATATTGGAAATATGGAAATTTGTCAAGTGTCGACTAATGTAAATCAAGGTTAAAAGGATACCCATGGCGTAAGCCGAAATGGGTTGAATTTGTAAGAAAATAGTGTAAAAGAAAATGGGTATGGTTATAAAATCCGGGATGGGATGGATGTATGAATTGGAAATCAAAAACGATGTTTTTGATTAAATAGATAATGTTGGGCATATAGTCCAAACGGGTCGAATGGTGGTGATAACACCATTTGACAATATCGACTAATGTGGTTGTCAAGTCTTATGTTAACATGACCGGTTAGCAAATCGGATAATTGCGTCACCATTGATGGTGTGATAATGAAAACGAGGTATAAATCGGGTCTACTTGTTGATCCGGGCCAGGTACGCATAATTATATTGTAGTTAAAAGTACTATTTTGGTCGAATAATTTGAGAGAGAGTCCTTCGTCATAAAAGGACTAAAATCGACCAAAACGCCCTTGTAGGCTAAATGGAACAAACGACCCTTAAAGGTTGTTTGGAAATGAGTTTTATTACTAGGTAAATACTTAGAATAAGTATAGCAGCTAAAAGAGGTATTATATTAGCCAAATGACACTATTTGAGTTTTTGCAGAAAAATAATGATTCGAGAGGTAAAATTTGGTTTATATTGATCACCACATTAAACCTACCTTAAATACAGTTGAGGTGGGAGATTATAGGATAAGAAATGTGGTAATGGAATGCTAGAAGCAATCGAAAGCTATTTTAGGCTCGAAAGTGCTTAAATACCTTTAACGGGTCAAAATAAGCATACGAGCGTAAACGGGTTTAAATTGTGTAATAAACCTGTAATTAGAGCCTAAAATGGTAGATAACATTAATTTGAAGAAGTGTAAGTGATATAAGGATCAAACAAATACGTTTGTTTGATAAAATGCATAAACGGGTTAAAATTCGGTAAAAAGGTAACGAGTCGAAGGCTTAGAAGTCTCAAAATTTATTATGTTGGATGTTGGATTTTAACTCCATATGATGGAGAATTAAATTACGGACGTGTAGGAAAAAGAATCGGGTAAAACGGACCAATAACGAAGAAGTTATGCCCGTTTCCGTGAAATCAGGTCATGCTGAGTATGTACAGCAACTGATTAAGCATCAGTCTGTGAAAACAGGGGCTTGGCGTCACGTGAAGCCCCCTTATTCCGGAAAAACCTTATTTTTTTGTTGTTTGACCCATATAACTTGCTTAAACTTGTTATTTAACTATCAAAACTAACTTTTAAGTTGGTTTTGATCATAGGTGATTGCAAAGAGTGTCCGGATGAAGATCAAGCGACGAGCAAGAACCGAACACGATCACGAAATAAGCTTCTGCACTATGTATCGTTGTTATGTTAAACGACGAACGTACACATGATATGTTGTATACTTTTAAATTGTAAAAAGGTTTTAATAAACCCGTAATTCCAATGCATATGTAATCTTAATTACATGATTGTTCTTCGTAAATGATACGTTAAACCTTAATTTATAAGAACGGGTGTTACAGTATATCATCTGGGTATCATGGTTGTTTCTTTTACCAGAAAACAACATGATACCATACATACGTGTACATATCATACAAACATGTATATAATACATGATGCATTCGACCTCAATAAGTGATAAACAATCACATGTCCCAATCAATAAGTGATAAAATATCACAGTTTATCCGGGAGTCAAGTTCGTCTCTTTGTCGGTACGATGGTACTAACCTGTTCACGGACTTGCTCTTGTACCCTGCATGCATTGAATATCAAGTTCCTCATCAATAAGTGATTTAATCACATAGGGCTTGTATTCATCCAAAATAAGTGAGTATCTCACATCATATACGTTGAAAACAGATGATAAATGGTATACTCACTAGTAAGATGAACTCTCGTGCATACCTTGATACAGGAATGTGTCGTGTGTGGATGAACACTGGTCGGTATGTATAAATCATACCTTAACGTATCCCCTAACCACGAGTACATCTGATAAGTTGTGCTTAAGTGGACAACAATACCGATAATCGTTATAGGATGCTTATCTAAATATTAACTAATTAAACAATACGAGCGTTTTGGCGTGACCGTACACTAATATGATTCTCTTATCCTCGAAACTCGTAAAAAGAATGTCTGTAAATATTTATTTACTGCTTTCAGTCTCTGCATCTCTGTATATATTTATTTACTGCTTTCTGTCTTTACATGTCAAATATTCAAAAATACCAAAAACATTTTAGGTGTGTTTTAATATAAACTTTATAAAAGCCAAAAAGATTTTATTTCTGTTTAATTTTCGATTGCCCGATGTTGGATCTCGAGTCTTTACCACCTGAAACCTGATTGAAACCAAAACAACTGTATCTTCATAAACGGTCAAAGTTAACAAGTTTTGAAAGTTTAAATTTAAAAATTGTTCAAATTTTACAACTTTCAAACTGTTGTCGGTCGGTGGTTGATTGAGAGTTGGTCATATGTGTGTCGTTTGTTGTTTGACTATATTCCAAGCGGTTGTTCTCATTATGCGTTTAGCGCTGTTGTATGTGCAGATGTGGCATTTGAACCAGCTAAAGGCGAAGAGAACGTGTTAAACGACGAGCTTTGGAATGAAGACACACATGGATGCAATCAAAGGATCAAGATGATCGAGTTGCTACTGATCACTTCTCAACACCGCAAGGAACTGAAATATTGAAGATCAAAATATTCACGAGCATCATTCAAGGGGGAGTTTGTTGATACACTCCCAGTTTGTGACAAGTGAAGACATCAGAAGATCCGACAACATATGAAGATCGAACCATCGCGAGAAGCATCCAAGGGGGAGTTTGTTGATGCACTTTGTGGATGCAGCTCAGTTCGGTTCGACTCGACTAGGTTCGGCTCAAGACGAACGTCACGACATTCCTCCGTCGTGCGCCCCAGAGATCGACACACGAAGCACGAAGAGCCGCGAACCATCATCGGCCGCCACATCACCATGACATTACCATGATGATGTGATGATGATGTCATGTGATAACATATCTATGCATGGATTCATGTAGTCCAGAGCCGACCCCAAAGGCTTATGACTCTAGGCAAAGGCCTGGGGCCTCAAAAATCAAGGGCCTCAGAATTTATATTTTGTTTCATATACTATATTAGTTTTGGCCTACATAAACAAAAGGTAAGGCCCAAATATTAAAAGCTCTATTTGTAAAAAAGGAAAACCTTTCTTGCGGCCTCCAACCCTCAACGCGCGCACGTGTATCCCAAAATTGGGATCGGATGATTACCCTGATATATATTGCGGCGTTTGTTGAGTTATAGATGTGAAATATGATTGCCCTCAACACGTATTTAATGTTTGCAAATGTAGGGTGAGTTTGTATGGCTTGTTTCTATTTTTTGTTGGGTGAATTTGGCTCTTCTAGTGCCTCACTAGAGACATCGATGTTTACAGATGGTTGTTAGAAATGAATAAAAAGTCTTTTGTTGTTAAAAAAAACTAATCATTGCTTCGATGTCTCAACTATCTATCTCAATTACAGATTTGCAAGTCTTAAAACAGTAATGACTATTATGTTGCAACATCTACTAATCTTGTGTTGTGTATATATATTATTTTGTGTTGTGTATATACATTTGGATTAGCTATTAAAATTAAAACTATTATTTTGCAACATCTACTAATTTTGATTTTCATTTGAAACTTCTTAGTTTATAATTTTTTGGGTCTCAAATTGTTTGCATACCTTTTTTTAAAAAAATATATACAAATTTAAAGGGCCCCCACTTTGTGTTTCGTTTAGGGTCTCCAAAAACGTTGGAATGGCTCTGATGTAGTCAACGTGATTTTGGTTCAAACAATTAATTGTTTACTTTTAATATTACTAAAAGAAATCCATATGAACCTCAAAGATTAAATTGGACAAAGGATTGCATGTGACGAAGACTCCTCACTACGAAGACTACACTCCATGCCATGGACGAACACTTGTGACACAATATGTGGACGAAGGCTCAATACTCTCCTACGAAGAGTACATATCCACGAAGGATTCTTTCTTAATGGGCCTGATTATGTTTCACGGCCCAACATGTTTCTTAGGGTTTACTGGCTGTTGACTATATAAACAGAACATGTATAACACAGTAAGGAGTGAGCTTGGATAAGCTAGAGGGAGAGTGTAGAGAGAGAAAGTTCCGGTGAGCTTTGTATTTGTCGAATCTTGTACCGAAACTTTGTCGAAATCAATACACGTAACCGTTAATCGTTGATATCCTTGCGTATTGTTCATTCTCTCGCTCGGTTTGTGTCGCAACGAGGATTCCGCACTCGTTACGGCACCCGAAACAAGAAATCATCTAAGTCTGACGATCCGTATCGGGACCTACATGTGTCATAGTTATTAAGCAGGAGATGTCAATGGATCCCCAAACTGATCATCACCATGACGAGTTTGATATGAATCTAGATTCTTATGAATATGCACAAATAGGTTATGTGCCCTTTGGTTCATTAAGGCACACCCCATGGTTGAATTCTGCACACACAAATATTTCATTTGAGATACAAGGCAAGGGTAATTGTAAAGATTGATACATGTACATGGGTATATATATTCCACTCTAAACCCTCTAATATAATATTAAACTATGTCTAATAAGGCCGGGGACTAATGGCGTCTCTAAGAATTCACGTACCCTGTTCGAGCTCGAAAAAATGTGCTCATATGCTTTAACAATAAACAAAATAATTACGAAAATGACAAAAATTGTAGTATTTGATAAACAATGCAATTATGATATGACAAAATCATAGTATTCTAATGAGTTAGATACCGTAATAGCTAATAAGTTAATAGCTAACCATATTAGTATTGGGCCAATAAACATAACGTGTAGTGGCCTAAATTATAAACTATTAAAAAGTATTTGATAATGGGTCTATATTGAAATTGATATGTGTTTACAATTTAAAAAAAAAAAACACACACACATATATATATATAGGGTAAGGTTCATGCGAGAACCACCTTTATTGCGAGAACCAATGTGAACACAACCTAAAATAACTAAAAAAACCTAACCCCCAAGCTAAAATGCTAAAAACTAAACCCCCAAAAAACCTAAAAAAATCTAAAAAAATATAAAAAAAAATCTAATTTTTTAAAAAAAAATTTTTTTTGCTACTAAAAGTAGCGATTTTAACATAAAAAATATTAAAAAAAAATTGTGTGTTTTTTAGCTATTTTAGGCATTTTTTGTTGTGTTCACATTGGTTCTCGCGGTTCTCGCAATAAAGGGTGGTTCCTAACGGATCTTTGTCTTATATATATAGTGTGGAGTTTATTGGGGAACACTAAAAAAGTAAGGAACTGGGAAACGCCCTTAATAACCCTTAGATTAAATTAATTCACGGCAACAGGCTTGTTTACACGGGAGGGGTAGAATTGGTATTTTCTAGAAACAACAAAAAAGAATTGGGGAACTTCTAATCGTCTCCCACCATCACCGCCGGTGGTGCCCTAGCGGAAGTCTGCCGCATATCTAGTCGCCGGAGACCACTGCCATCATTGAAGCCTTAGCGGCAGTCTGCGACAGATCTGGTCGGCGTTCAAGATATGGATCCGGTAGATTCTGATTGCGTTGTGTTCTTGAATCGTCTTGCCATCGACGAACACGTGTGCAAGCTGCCGTTCACCGTTGGTCTGTAAACAACGAAGATGAAGAGCCTGAACTTAAAGGAAAGGTCTGTATATCTTAACTGCATTTGTAATTTCTAAAATTCAATGGTTCATATGCATGTATTTGTTTTGGATTTGTTAATTTTTGTGAATATTAAAGATGACTTCGACGGTATGGTACTTGAATTTATGTTTTGAGCTTTTATCAGTAGACTGTATCATGATGATTCAATTTCATGTGTAAAAACCTAAAGGTTATTTGAACTATTATTGAATGAAAAATTGAACTGGAGATCGATTAGATATATGGTTTAGTAAAAGGTTTCTATTGAATTTATGATAATTTTGTTGATTTGTTAGAAAAAATCCAAAAAATTCTAAAAAATTAAAAAAATAATAAAAAATCCAATAAATAAAAAAATTCAAAAAAATCCAAAAAATTCTAAAAAATTAAAAAAATAATAAAAAATCCAATAAATAAAAAAATTCTAAAAAATCAAAAAAATTCTTAAAAAATCCAAAAAATTCTAAAAATATATTTTTTAGAATATTTTATGATTTTTTAGATTTTTTACAATTTTTTGGATTTTTTATTATTTTTTAGATTTTTTAGATTTTTAATATTTTTTTGTTATTTTTTAGAATTTTTTTGATTTTTTAGAATTTTTTATTATTTTTTTGATTTTTTAGAATTTTTTTGATTTTTTAATTTTTTTATATTTTTATATTTTTGAATTTTTGGATTTTTTTTATTTTTTATATTTTTTTTTAGTTTTTAGAATTTTTTATCATGCCCAAATACATTTTAATAAAAAAAAAAACCCATTTCTTACTAAACCCATTCTAACCCATTTCTTACTAAACCCATTCTAACCCATGTCCATCTTAACCCATTACCCAAACCTACCCAACCCATCCATTTTGCCACTCCTAGAAACAACAGTAGAGTACAAATTGTTGTGTTATGTAAAAAAACCTCCTTGAATGTAAATATTGCAGGACCATGGTGCAATCAATCCAAAATATTGTTCACTTCACAAAATTCACACAACTAGTCTCCTATTATGTGACTTTGTGATAGATGACTCAGAGCTTGAAAATCAATTGTCAAGACCCTCACCTGGAATCTTATGAATACAGACATGTGGGTTATGCCCCTTTGGTTCATTGAGGCATACCTTATGGTGGAATCCTACATAAACAAAGATTTCATATGTGATTAAAGATTGATACATGTACATGAGTATATATATATTACACTCTAAACCCTCTAATATAATATAATATTAAACTATGTCTAATAAGGCCAGGGACTAGTGGCGTCTCTAAGAATTCACGTACTCTGTTCAAGCTCGAAAAAATGTGCTCATATGCTTTAACAATAAACAAAATAATTACGAAAATGACAAAAAATGTAGTATTTAATAAACAATACAATTATGTTATGACAAAATCATAGTATTCTAATGAGTTAGATACCGTAATAGCTAATAAGTTAATAGCTAACCATATTAGTATTGGGCCAATAAACATAACGTGTAGTGGCCTAAATTATAAACTATTAAAAAGTATTTGATAATGGGTCTATATTGAAATTGATATGTGTTTACAATTTAAAACACACACACACACAAATATATATATATATATATATATATATAGAGAGAGAGAGGTAAAGGTTCCTGTAAAAAAGACCAAAAGTGTGAGAAGGATAAGAAAGAATCTACACCATTAGATCTTTGATCTAATGGTAATGGTTTAGATTAATAGGGACCAAATTGTAAAATTTGTTTTATTTTTTTGGACTGAATTGAAAATTATAGGGGTAATAAAGTCTTTATATCCATTCAAAATAGGTAACTGTAATCAAAATCCCTACAATTTCGATCTCTCTCTCCAATCGCACGACCAGAGCTCTCTCTCTCTCTTCAAATTCGATCTATCTCTCTACATTGCAGTGGTGCCGGATCGACAGTGGTGGTGCGACGCTGGTGGTGCGGCGGTGGTGGGTGCCGGATCGGCAGTGGTGGTGCGACGCTGGTGGTGCGACGCTGGTGGGTACCGGGTCGACAGTGGTGGTGAGACGCTTGTTGACATTTAAACAGACTGATCTCGCCGGTTAGTCGCCGGAGACAGTGACGGAAATCTCTTTGCCGGAAGTGGAGAAGATGATACAGAGGTGTTATATTTTCTTTACTGAATGGTCTTATATCTTGTACTGAATGGTGTTATTTTGTGTACTGAATGGTGTTATTTTTATTTTCTGAATGGTGTTATTTTTCTTTTCTTAATGGTGTTTTTTTCTTTTCTGAATGGTGTTATTTTTCTTTTCTTAATGATGTTTTTTTCTTTTCTGAATGGTGTTATTTTCTTTTTCTGAATGGTGTTATATTTCTTTACTGAATGGTGTTATATTCTTGTACTGAATGGTGTTATATTATTTACTGCTGAATGGTGTTTTTTTGTGCTGAATGGTGTTATATTTGTGCTGAATGATGTTATTTTTGTGTGAATGGTGTTTTTTTTGTGCTGAATGGTGTTATATTTTGTGCTGAATGGTGTTATTTTTGTGTGAATGGTGTTTTTTTTTTTTTGTGCTGAATGGTGTTATATTTTGTTTACTGAATGGTGTTATATTATTTTTGTAAAAACACCATGAATTGAACTATGAATTTATTTAAAACACCATGTCATGAACATGCTCTGATTATGGACGGTTACAAGTCCTTAAATCAAGGATTTTCTCTCTCCAAATATTTAAATCAAGGATATTACCATATTTGAATTTGTAAATGCATTTACAATTATACCCTTTTTCAATTAATTTAGATCTAATGGCTGAGATTCTTTCTTACCTTTCTCACACTTTTGGTCTTTATATATATATATATATATATATATATATATATATATATATATATATATATATATATATATATAGTGGAGGGTTCAAATGAGAAAAAAAAATTTGTAAAAAGAAAAAAGAAGAAGTTTCAACCAATAAGAATGTTTCATTTCAATTCATTTAATATTTGCATTTAATTTTAATATAAGGGTATATTGGTAAACTTACATAAATCATTAATTTGTATTTTTCACCTTTAATAACTAACTAAACTAAATTTGTAACTCTTTTTCAAAATATATACTTTTTTCAAATTAAAAAAAAACAACTTAATCTAAAGTGTAGAATAAATTACTATTTGTGTAGGATAAATTACGAGTTGTGTAGGATATATTTCGAGGTGTGTAGGATAAATTTTGGCTGTGTAGGATAAAATTCTATAATGTGTAGGGTATATGTAGAAAAATTTTGATATGTGTAGGTTTTGTAGATTGTATGTAGAATAATTAATGATTAGTTGACTAATTTATTAAAGAGATAAAAATTAATGATATGAGTTATAAATGAAATAGTATTTTACTAATATGCCCTTTCTTCTTTTTCTTCTCATATTAAATTTCTTCTCAAATGAACCTTCCCCTATATATATATAGGGGGTAAGATCAAATAAAAAGTTTATTTTGCCTAAGTAGGATGAGAACGAATTTTAACCATTCATTTTTCTAATCAATGGTTAAGATGAAAATGTAGGAAAAATGAGGAGTGCAAGGGTATCTTAGGAAAATCCTACTTATGGACTTTCTCTCTCCACATGCAAGGCACATGCATATTCCACCCCCGTTTTTAAACGCTCATAACTTTTTTATACGACATTATTTTTTCATAAAAATTTCACCGTAAAATCGAGCGTCTTTTTATCTTTAATTTGAGTACCATATTGCTATATAAAATATGAACACTAAAAAACCCAATAAAATGTGTTATATTTCTATGTTGTATAACATTTTTTTGTGTTAGATTTTTGTACTATATTTTTGTGCTAAATTTTTTGTGCTGAATTTTTTTGGCTTAAATTTTTTTTCCTCAATTTTTTGTGCTGGATTTTTTTGTACTACATTTTTTTTGCTGAATTTTTTCGTGCTATATTTTTTTGTACTAGATTTTTTTGTGCTATATTTTTTTGTACTACAATTTTTGTGCTAGATTTTTTTGTATTAGATTTTTTTTTGTTGTATTTCTAAAAAACAAAATGGGTGCCACATGTCATTTTCACTCATATTTATAAGGACCAAAATGCCCTTCATTCCTACTTATTAGGAGTGCCACATATCATCATCACAATCCTTTTTAGGCTACTTAGGCAAAATCCACTTTTTAGTGGATCATTCCCCATATATATAGTGTGGAGTTCATTGACGAACACTAAAAAAGTGGGGAACTGGGGAACACCCTTAATAACCCTTAGATTAAATTGAGGCCCAAACTATCTACACACTTGGTGTGTAGATAGTCACCCCAAAAATGTGTTTTTTGTCTTTATGTGCACACCCTGTAGTGTCGAACTGTGGCCAAAACGCGGCGTTTTGGTCCGGTTAACCAGACAAAGACTGACGGGTCTGTTGACCGGACCAAAACGCCGAGCTTTGGCCGCGTTTTGATCCTGTCAACCAGACCGGGTGTAATTTCTAAAATTCAATGGTTCATATGCATGTATTTGTTTTGGATTTGTTAATTTTTGTGAATATTAAAGATGACTTCGACGGTATGGTACTTCAATTTATGTTTTGAGCTTTTATCAGTAGACTGTATCATGATGATTCAATTTCATGTGTAAAAACCTAAAGGTTATTTGAACTATTATTGAATGAAAAATTGAACTGGAGATCGATTAGATATATGGTTTAGTAAAAGGTTTCTATTGAATTTATGATAATTTTGTTGATTTGTTAGATTATATTTCTGATAACTATAAATACCTTTTGTAGTTGATGAACTTTATGTTTACAATTTTGTTGATTTGTTGGATTATACTCCTCGTTTTTTACATGTTAAAACTCGTTTTTAATAAGTTTTACATGTTAAACAAATCATTTTTACATAATTCTTTGTGTTGGTGGTGGTTCCTTCATTGTTTTTTTTTTTCTAACAGCCAGTCTATGCAGATGGGAGCATATGCTTGGATAATGGATATTTTTCAAAATCAACGGAGTCCAGTTTATGATGTTGCTGTTGTTCTCACTTCAATTCAGGTGAGCTAGCTTTAATGATTCATGACATGATTGATATAAAAGTTGGTTTGTAGACATTAATTGGAAATTGATATAAAAGTTGTTTGGAATATTGGTAAAGGATCAAATAAAAATAAAATTAACGTACGAAACGTACGAATTGGGGGAAAAAGCAAAAAGTGGCGGTGACAATCTGGTAATTATCAGCAACTTCAAAAAAGCAAAAAGTGGCGGGGGCGATCTAGTAATTATCAGCAACTTCAAAATTACTCTAATCTGTAGAGTAATTTTGGGAAATGTAGAGTAATTATCAAATTACTCTAGTAGAGTAATTTTGACTTCTGTAGACTAATTTTGGAAAATGTCTTGTAGAGTAATTTTGTTAGCATTTAGTTATGGGGTTTAACTTTATGGTTTAGTTTTTAGCTTTTAGTTGGGGGGGGGGGGGGGGGGGTAGTGTAATTTTGATAATTACCCTACACGACCAAAATTACTCTACATGAACATTTACAAAATTACTCTACAGAAGCTCAAAATTACTCTAGAGTAATTTTGAAGTTGCTGATAATTACCAAAATGCCACCGCCACTTTTTTGACTTTTCTTTCAATACGTCGTTTCGTACGTTTATTTTATTTTTACGGGAACTTAACCCTTGGAATATTAAATTTAGGATATGAATACTTTTATAAGTACTTTCAATTTTCATATTTCACTTTAATTTCTCTTAAAAACTAAATTAGATAAGCATTTAAAAAAACATCTACACATGGCCGCATTTTAAAAAAAATAAACAAGAAAGTTTCAACTTCATGAATTTATTTACATTCTATCTTCTCTACACACTACCAGGTCACTCACTGATAGAAACGATTTGTTGTTTAGGGATAGAGTAGAAAGGAATAACAGAGGTTGGATAGAAAGATCGATTTGTTGATGGGATAAATGGGGAAGAAGCTTGTCTGTTGACTGTTATTGTGGTAGTAGGTAAAGCCATACTTGTTAATGGCGAACAACGAATAATGAGAAATAGCAATATAGTAGAAATTGTTTTTTTAAATTTTTATGTATATTATATCAAAATACCCCTAGTATATATATGCTATTTTACATGTATATTTAACAAAAACCTAAAATCCAACTATTTTATAGCTATATTTAATTGCCTTTTATATTTAAAAGATTAAAAATAAAATAATCTGTCGCTATTAGCGCTATCTATTGCTACAACCCTAATAGCGAGCCTAGACCTATACGCTACGTAGCGCGCTATAGCGATCGCTACGCTCGCTATTGACAACTATGGATAAAGCATAATCGTAAGAAGCTTAGATGTGGCATAACCAGCAGATAAAACATAATTGTAAATAATTATTAACGTCTCATGTGTGCATCATGTGTTGCATGTGTTGTTAGCCTTGACAAATTCTACGAGGTATGACTTAGTAGTGTTTGTTCAGTATGACAATGAAGAGGTCATATAGGCCTTTAGGGGAACCACTCGAAATTTGAGAAGGAATAAAGAATCAATTTCAGTTGAT
The DNA here is from genome assembly GCA_030545235.1 of Helianthus tuberosus. NCBI lineage: Eukaryota > Viridiplantae > Streptophyta > Magnoliopsida > Asterales > Asteraceae > Helianthus > Helianthus tuberosus. The sequence continues at coordinate 8,520,473 of CM060393.1, forward strand.
GAGCGGCAGTTACTTGTTTCTATTGATCAGTTTTTAATAATATAAACTAGTGATATTCCCCCGCGCTTCGCGGCGGGGATTAAGTCGGTATCAATTTGATTCGTTACATTACCTGCACTCGATATAGTAATTGAAAGAGAAAGCATTACATCGACCGAAAAAATAACACATATTGATATGGTACCTATATATGTTGTTCAGTTGATATCGGTTCAGTTCGCTTGCATTTTATGTTTATTTTATATCAACATTACGAATTTTTTTTTGATAATGGATATTCTGCCGCTATCGTACCAAGCCCAATCGAAACCAATTGAACAACATTTGTATCGGTACCAATATTGTTTTTTAGTTTTTTTGCTTTCAATAAAATAAATTGATACTGTATCGCTACCATATTGTACCGAACATCATCGGTACTGGTATACATTCCGTTTTATTGTTTCCTATTTGATAACGGGTACTATGAACTTATCTTAAAAGTTATATGAGAGAACAAAATATACTTAAATTAATTAAAGTAATAAACCAATAAAATAATAAAACCTTAGAAAAAACAATATTGAAAAAACTCAAAAACAATTGTTCCCCACTTTTTATTTCAACATTACGATATATATTTTTTAAACGGATATTGTGTCGCTATCGTACCAAATTCAATAAAAACCGATTGAATAACATATGTATCCGTATTTATTTTTAGTGTTTTTGCTTTCGATGAATTAATATCGTATCGCTACCATACCGTACTGAACAACATCGGTACCAGTATATATTCATTTTTGTGATTTCTTGTTTGATAACTGGTACTTTGATCGTATCTTAAAAGTATATAAAAATATATGTTTAAATCAATTAAACGAATAAAATAATATAATACTAATAAAAACCTAAAAAAATCAATATTAATAAAAAATCAAATTATTCACTTTTTCCACTAAGGCCACTCATATATCAAAAAAACTCTATATGACACTCAAGTATGTATTTGTTTTCGTTTAAATCAAATCTAGGACTATTGTATAATTGGAAAATTGCAAATTATGGCCAGAATATATGTATAAATGTCACCGGATATTGTAGGTGGTCAGAAAAGTAGTTTTGGTATATGGGCAACCTTAATAAATAAAGTTGAATAGTGGGTGGCCTCTGCATATAGTATTGTTTTTGCAACCAAAAAACTATAGCATTTAATACAATGTTTTAAAAACCGGTAAATACCGGCCGGTTATACCGGTATTACCGTTTCCAGATGTAAATCCGGTACGAAACACCCCGGTAAATAAGTGAAACGGCATAAGGTTTGTACCGGCGATAAAATCCGGTATACCGGTTTGAAATGTAATACCGGTACCGGCCTAAGGTAATTTTAATTTCGGTTGTTACTTATTTTTATTATATATGTTACTTTTCTTACGTAATTTTTATATATTATGATTATTCATAACTAAAAGTTCTTATTTAATATTGTATAAAATGAAAATAGTTATCCTCTAGTTGATGAGGATGGCGGTAATACTGAATTTCATCTTTTATGCGATCATGAACTTGATGTATTCAACACTCAAATGGCTTAAACATATCGTACACTTTCATTTAAAAGAGCTTGTTGGAAAATTGAATGATTTTCGATTATCTTTTGGTTTATTTTTTATTATGAATTTACTTTTTGATCATCTTTTAATACGTAATCATGTATTTTTGGATAAACTTTTGAGTTTATGTTGTAATTTATGACATTATAGAGTTAGCTAGTCAACCCGGTTGAACCGCTCGGTACAACCTGGTTCAACCGGTTGAACCATTTTTTAGCTTACTCCGGTTTGATTTAAAAACCGGTTTTTAAAACATTGATTTAATATCTATCATGTATTCTTTCCATTGTAAAACCAGTTACAAATCGAACCGGATTATTAGTTTAAACATGGTTTCTTATTGGAATTGATTTGATCGATTTGATTTTATCATATTGAAAGTTAATTCGTACAATGTCACGGTCAAAGAATTATTCAATTACTCAGTTGGGATTGGACGTCAAGATATCTAATTATGAAACTAAGATGGGATGATTTTAATGCTCACGTGAATAGAAATTTCTTTAAGTTTTTATGTATATTATTTGGTGTTTTTTTTTTTTTTTTTTTTTTGCAGATTCAACCACATTGTTAAATGCTGTACTAGAGTGATATGGCCAAAGGAAGTTGAGCAACTTGCAAGGCAGTTGCTTTCTAACCCTTCCAAAGTAAGAGTGCAGTTATGTTATTTCTTTAGTTATTTTTCTTTTTGAATAAAATGAATAAGAGACAACCCAACCAACTCATTCATAAGTAATTATTTTAAAGCTGTCACTCTTGTTCTTTTTATTTTAATCTGGTTTATGTTGCACTATTATCTTTTTTATAGCATAATGATGGACACTTGACTGAAAAGTTTGCCATATGAAACTTACTATATTTTCTCTAATGTCTGTAGATACTATCACTTTGACTTCTATAAGATTTGCCAGCATTCTCATTTCTCAAGTGTTTACGGGTATTTTTCTATATAAATCTTTAGTGTTCCACCAATTACTTTAATCCTATTAGTTTTTCATCATAAATAACATTAACAACTAAAAGTTCCACTACAAAGGATTAGTGTGTAGTGTGGTGGTGGCTATTCTTGTTTGCGAAGATTCTGCCTGCTATGCCTATGGATGTTTTTTTTTTCATAATTGGTTTTTAATAATCTCAAGAGTAAAGGTGGGATTATTGTGTACAAAACGTGGGATTATTAAAAACCAATTTTCCTTAGTTTTTCTATAAAAATGTTAGCATGCTAGTGTAAAACTTTATTAATTTTTTGTAAAATGATTTTTTTCACTATTATGACTAGAGTTTAATAAATATTTGTTGAAAACTAAAATCTAGGTCGGAGATGAAGTTTTCCTCAAAAGCATTCTAAACTCTATCGAGACTGTAGCAAGAGGAAGGGTCCAGAGCTTGGACCCAAATGATCTAGTTGGTGGTACAGAGATTGGACCAGAATGGTGTGAGGTAAACGTTCAAGTACCAATAAAAAAGATGAAAACTTGGTAAGACCATATGGTTTTTTTTCTACAATTCAAGATTGTATTGGTGCATCCATCGCATGGCCCTATCATCTCGGTATGTATTTGTTAAACTTGTGATACAAATAATTTTAATATCATGGAACTTAATGCTTATACATGGATGGTTTATTTGTAGGTAGTCCATGAGGATTGAGGACGCATGATGACTCAAGATTTTATACTTCTTATTTTTTTTAATTGCTTTTAATTTCTTTGTTAAATGTTAAGACTTTATGTTAGATAATGTTATAACTTATTTATGGTTAGTGTTTTTGTTATGAACATGATTATTTGAAATATAATGAAGTTTTATTTCTTTCATTAGTTGATGTTATACAATAACTATTTGGATGTTATATGTTGATGGTCTGTTTATAAAACTGGTTTTATAATTTTATTTGGGATATTAGGACCATTTTTTGATATTAAAGTAGCTATAACATTACATCATAAGGGTCCTATAAATTAATTTTTAAGGATGCTTGTATGTGTATCAAAAGATTAAAAGTAGGTAATCACATATTAGAACATTGTAAAAGTGTCGTAATATGTTCTTTTTAGGACGCTATTTAAGTTGTCTATAGACATATTATGCGACCATAAAATTGGTTTCATAATCTTATTTAGTATATTAGGACCCTTTTCTTGGTACTAAATTAGTTATAATGTTACATCATAAGGGTTCTATCAATTAATTTCTAAGGACGATTGTAAGTGTATCAAAAGATAAAAGTATGTAAGCACATGTTAGAACATCGTAAAAGTGTCCTAATATGTTTTTATTAGGACACTATTTTGGTTGTTCAAAGACATATTGCGCGACTATAAAATTGGTTTCATAATCTTATTTGAGATGTTAGGACGCTTTTTTAGTTCCGGGACTTATTACGACCCCTTTACATGAAACACTTTTACCGTTGGTCCTATTAAATGAAAGGTCCTATAAGATAGCATTTTAGAACGCTTTTGCGCGTACTGAAAACCCAGTTTTTTTGTAGTGAGTTTAACAATGATTTTATTTTTCTGGAGATATACAAGTTTCTTCATTCTTTTTCCGCATACACTCATCCATATACGAATCAGTTATTCAAGTTATTAGTCCCACTCCAAAGTCCATATGGTACCACACAATGACCTGATATGGCCACAGGGGGCCGTGCGTTATATCATCACGGAAACCATTTTCAACGCGTGATAGGATGTTTTTTTTCCACCCCCACAACAAAGTTCCACGCGTTATATTTTCCAAGAAATCAATTTTCGTTATTTTCTTCACGCGTTATTGTTTTGTTTTGTGAGTGTAATTGTTGGTTGGGGTGAAATTGTTGGGTGTGGTGGTGAGTGATGACCACCCCCACTAAAAAAGGTTATGAGTGATGGAAAAATTGTTGCTGACATGACGGAACATGATTGGATATTGTGAGTGATGAAAAAATGGTCACTAGTGACCACCCCCCTCCCCTATTATAGGCCTATGTATATTAGAAATGGATTCTTGATAATCAATTACTCTATTTTAATAGCAAACTAGATTGTAGCCCCCGGCCGCGCGTTGCGGCGGCGTTAACCACTACTCCACCCTTACCTTTGCATCAAGACTTAGCAATGTCAATACGCACAGTAACTCGAATTTGTAGCGTCGAATGAAAATGTATTATATTTGACCCGACTCGTTTGCGAACACAGTTGACGTCAAAACTTAAACCAACGGAAAACGTATGGAAAAAAAAAACTATGTTGAAACATGAGTTTTGTATCATTTACGTAGAAACGTGAATTTATACCGACACATATATTAAAAAGTCAAAGTGTAGACCAATCGAAGACGTACATAATAATAAGCATGAAAACGAATTATATATAACACGACTCGTTTCCGAAAAATAACATCAAAACGTGAATTTATGCCGACACGTACATAAAAATAACCACGTGAGAAAATTGTTTTTTTAGTTTTAAGAATGAAAATATGGGGGTAAATTTGAAAAGTTAAAACCCAATAGTGTGAAAATGACAATTTATAAAGTTTATAGAAAGTTTTCTAAAGTCTAGGGGTTGTTTTTGTCAATTTAGAAATATTAGGGTGTTTTTTTGCCTTTTACTAAGTCGATATTGGTTTGGTTTATTACAAGATTGGTAAGGTACCGATATGGTACGATGTCGCCAATCGCTATAGCAACCTAACAAAAAACCTACAAAATAAACTGTAATATTCGAAAAGTTATCGACACGTGTTCGACCCGTTGTTTTTTCTATTATTATTTAGCTAAACGAATTAAATGACTTTTCTCATTAAGAACATTATATTCAACATTTACAAAGTATTTAGTTAAATAATAATATAAAAAACACTTATGATCTAGTGGTATGGTGTTTGGTTTACGATAACAATGGTGTGAGTTCAAAGCTAAGTGAAATTTTGGTGTAAAAAATTGTTTTAACAAAACATTAGTTATCAAGTTGAACAATAATTAAATTAGTGAATGGAATAATGATTTAATTATATATAATTGAAATGTGTAAACAATTAATTTCATTAAGTAGAAAAAGATGGAAATTTAAAGAATGCAAGGGTTACTTCTTTTGTCATTGAAAATTACAGAATATTTACACAAAAAGAGAGAAAAACACGCTTCGAAACTGTGACTTACTGTTAAAGAGCACATGTAATTAACCACCTAACCAGATTGACGTTTCATTTGTTATTCGCCAAACAGTTGATTATATAGAAAGAAGGCGATGGTGAGAGCCAATTAATATAGATATAGATAAATATAAACATAACTGAAGAAAAATTATGTTTATTAAAAAATTAAAGGGGCTTAAAATATAGAGTATATGGGTATAAAATATATAGTTATTAATTATTGTGATATACTAATAAATGTAAAATCCAATTAATATAGATATAGATAAATATAAACATAACTGAAGAAAAATTATATTATTAAAAAATTAAAGGGGCTTAAAATATAGAGTATAAGGGTATAAAATATATAGTTATTAATTATTGTGATATACTAATAAATGTAAAATCCAATTAATATAGATATAGATAAATATAAACATAACTGAAGAAAAATTATATTATTAAAAAATTAAAGGGGCTTAAAATATAGAGTATAAGGGTATAAAATATATAGTTATTAATTATTGTGATATACTAATAAATGTAAAAGTAATAAATAAATAAAATATGTTACTGTTCATGACCACTTTCAGTTAATATAGATAACTAGTGATGTTATCCCGCGCTTCGCGGCGGGGATTAAGTTGGTATCAATTTGGTTCGTTACAGTACCTGCACTCGATATAGTAATTGAAAGAGAAAGCACTACATCGATCGAAAACAAAAAAAACACATATTGATATGGTACCTATATATGTTGTTCAGTTGATATCGGTTCGGTTCGCTTGCATTTTATGTTTATTTTATTTCTACATTACGATATTTTTTTGAAAACGGATATTCTGTCACTATCGTACCAAGCCCAATCGAAACCAATTGAAAACATTTGTATCGGTACCAACATTTTTTTAGTTTTTTTTTGTTTTCAATAAACTGATACTGTATCGCTACCATATTGTACCGAACATCATCGGTACTGGTATATATTACGTTTTATTATTTTCTGTTTGATAACGGGTACTTTGATCGTATCTTAAAAGTTATATGAGATAACAAAATATATTTAAATCAATTAAAATAATAAACTAATAAAATAATAAACTAATAAAATAATAAAACCTTAGAAAAAATAATATTAAAAAAATCAAAAACAATTGTTCCCCTCTTTTTATTTCAACATTACGATATATATTTTTTAAACGGATATTGTGTCGCTATCGTACCAAATTCAGTTAAAACTGATTGAATAACATTATCCGTATCCATATTTATTTTTAGTGGTTTTGCTTTCGATGAATTAATATCGTATCGCTACCATACCGTACTGAACAACATCGGTACCAGTATAAATTCATTTTTATGATTTCTTGTTTGATAACGGGTACTTTGATCGTATCTTAAAAGTTATATAAAAATATATATTTAAATCAATTAAACAAATAAATCAATATAATAATAAAAACCTAGAAAAAAAACAATATTAAAAAAAATAAAAAACACTATTCATGGACTCTTTGTTTTAATATGTATAAATACATGTATCTCTTGTCTATAAAGTGTGCCAGGTGCATAAGCCGGTTAAGATGAGGCTTGAAATCTATAAAAGTGCATTGGTTCGTTGGAATTCAATTGAATTGAATGAAATTGGAATCTAAATTCCAATTCTTAAGATGTTTGATTCACAAAATTTGTTGGAATTGAAATCTCAGTTCCAATCTGTATGTGTTTGGTTGATAAAGAAATTGGAATTGGTCATGAATTCCTTCAAATTTCTTTAACTAAAAGAATTCAAGATAAATTAATTGGAATATTCGACCGGTTGACGTTGTCGCATCCGCCACCCCGTCACCATCCATCATGCCCGACCTGCCCCGTTCCAACCCGAACCGTTTCGACCCGCCATTTCGACGCGCACCGTTAAGACCCGTACAGTTTCGACACGAACCGTTTCGACCCCCACCGTTTTGTCACAAACCATTCCGATGCGTTCTGTTTTGACACACATCGTTTCAACCTCAACCGTTTCGACCAACACGTCCGTTTCGATTCCACACCGGTTTGACCCACACCGCTACTACTCGAACCGGGGGCGGTGGTGGCCGTGGTGATAGCCTCCAATTGCAACAATTTCCAATTCCTATTGGAATGTTTAAATTCTAAATTGGATTACTTCTAAATCCAATTCCTATACAAATTTTGTAACGACTCTCATCAAAAGTCATAATTATTAAATTAATTTGACTAATAGGAAACCCTAATTAAGACACCCAAGTGATTTTACGCAAACCCTGAAATTTTCATAATTTTCAGAATCAGGATTAGGGCCCCTAAAACTCAGGGGGGTAAACCCTAGTTGAGAATTATCTATATTTGCGTGGAGAAGAAGCTGAATTTTTAAATATCGTCGATTCATCTGAGCTAGTCCCACACGTGGCAACAAAATAAGCAAGAAGTCTACCTTACGGACCGTAAGGTCATTAAGCTTACGGTCCGTAAGCTAGAGAAATTTGGTGTATAAATTCAGAACGTTGGCACTTGATTTCTGGATAGCAAACGTCGAAAGAATTCTCAATTCTACATCGAGTTTTCTTCTGTATACTCAAATTAAACACCCAGATCCCTAAATTGAAGCTGCAATCAGGGTATTAGCACAATCGCTACTACGATTCATTGCCCGATTGATTCAAATATCCAATGAATGTTTAAGTGCCGCCCACATTAGGGTTATACTTTATCGTTCGTCATTAATTTGACGGATTGTCGTTAATTCGATAGGTAAAGTATTATACTTTATCGTTCGTTGTTAATTCAACGGATCATCGTTAATTCGATGGGTAAAGTATTATACCTTGTCGTTCGTTGTTAATTCAACGGATCATCGTTAATTCGATGGACAAAGTATTGCATTTGTCATTCGTTGTGAGAATTTGATCTCGTGAGTTATCGTAAATGCCGGATTGATTACTAATTCCAAATTGTGTGCTTGTTATTGAAATTAGGATAAAAGGCTAATCAATAGGCTAGGCTCTGCCCGTATAAATCTGCAAAGTGAGTCATTCTCCTTTTCTCACAGTTTGTGAGTTATTCTCTCTTTTTATCAAATTGCTTTATACAACTATTCTCACCGTTTGTGAGTTATTTTTTTATTAAATATTTTACAATACTCCAAATTATTTCAAGATTATAATTACAGGGACTAAGTCGTGGATATCTTGAATTACTGGTTAGTGGGGTATTGTGCACATTACTAATTCTCACACAGTTAGGTTCATTGACCTACTCGGGATACTCACTGTTGGGTTCATTGACCTACATGGATAATCGTCACTATTTAGGTTCATTGATCTAAATAGTGGTATGACCATCGTCACCATTGTGACTTGTCACCATTGTGACAGAATGCCAGATAAAAATAAGATAGAAGCCATTGTAATCGCTCTTATGCTGTAATTGATAACTATGCATCATTATGCAAAATAGAATGATTCACTCAGTATTTCCCGCTGACAAAACCTTTTTCAAACATGTTTCAGGTGATCTGTTGTAAATCAGGAAAAGTGCTGTGGAGCATTTCAAGCTTAAGATAGTGGCTCAGTATAAAATAAAGAAATAAATTTTGTAATATCACGCTTTTATAGTAAAAACATACTATTGTAAATTATCGGGGTTTTATCCCGAATTGTGAAATAAATAATCGGGGAAATTTTTTTTTTGCTTTAAGCGATCCTGTTTCCGCTGTAATACTCAATTAAATAAATACCGCAGTATTTTCTGCCGCGGCTCCTGAAACGGGTCAAACCGGGTCGTGGGCCGTGACAAATTTCAATTCGAAAACATTCCGCGAACTAAACGCACCCTAAAATGTGTCAATTATTACATCGATACAGTAGATAACTAGATATGGAGGATTACATTGATGTAGTAGATACGAAGTAAACTTAAACTTGGTGTGGCTCAACTAACACCCACCACTGAAGCAAACATATGTGTAAAATAATACTATGTAAGCCACATCATCTTCAAAGATTCATTTGATTTGCAAAAAAAAAAAAAAAAAAAAAAAAAACATTTTTAAATTAAAAGTGCAAAAAATGCATTTAATTTAGAAGTTTCAAGATATACACCACTACTCGCTCCAACAAAATACTAGTGCTTAAACTCATTTACATGTGCACAGTTTACCGGAACTGATCAACACAATGTGATCCCGATGACCACCTGAACATTGTAAAGAAACTAAAATTAATCAAAAGACATTTTAACATCACCTAGAGTTATAGATGCACACGAAACCCGGTTCCAGACCCAACCCGAAATACCCGACCTGGAACCAGTTCATACCCTACCCGACCAGCAGGTACATACCAGTTCCAGACCCGGGTGTAACAAAAGAAACCGAACCGGACCCAACCCGGAACCACCGGACCCGGTTCCGGCCAAAACCCAAAAAACCAGCCAAACCGGTCAAAAACCCGAACGTACCCGGAACGGGCTCCTACGCTACCGAGTTCTTGACTTTGTTGACCAAACCCAGACCCAGTTCCTACCCGGTTTTAGGTTCTACAAAAAAAACATGATTTGTGCATCTCTACCTAGAGGTGGTAAGTGGTAAGATGGTTTGATTAGGTAACGGGTCAAAACAAGTCACTTAAATACAAAACGATTTAGGTGATTTTTCTATTATTATAATATATTAAGTTAATTATAATTAAAAAAATAATAGTGAAATTGATATACAAGGTTGTGTGCTTTACGAATAAACTTCTTTAGGTGATTTTCAACTTGTTTAATTCCTTTTCCAATTAATGTCAGATAAAACACAACCCGAATCAGCCCATTAGTAAACGGTTTGAAACCGCGACCCTTATTAAGTTTTGTTAAGAGCTTAGTATACTAGTTTATGCAAACATGAATGTAATAGGTAGTAGAAAGATTGATAGGTACTTACACTGATGTTGTACGTGTACAACATAAAGCATCAAGCCGTTGACATATTCTGCAACAACAAAAAACCAAGCAGTATTTTCAACAATTGAGCAAACTTATACATGCACAAAATTTGTAAATTTTATAATTTGTGCAACTTAGAAAAGACTGATAGCTTCAATTTGGCCCTTGGAAAAAAAAAACAATCACAATTTGAACAATCTCACTTATATGCTCATATTCAACTTTAATTTGTCTTCAACTTTATTTTAATAGGTGGTATATGCAGCTGTTGTGATTATTCTTTCGTGTTCTATTATGTCTAATCCTTTCATATTGAACTTCATTTCTATGTTAGTCTTATATGCTTAGTGAATTAACAACTAAAAAGATTGATGACATTGCAGCATCATTCCACACAATTGGTACAACGACTTCAGTGGACTTTTATTATATGTTGATTGTTGTCGGATTTGGGAGTGTAGCATAGTTATTATGAAGGATACGTCTATGGATTCCCAAGGTGATCATGATCACAGGGAGGAGTTTGATAAAAATCCGGAGTTTTATGAATCCGAACAGGTGGGTTATGTACCCTATGGCTCATTGAGGCACATCCCATGGTGGAATTCTACATGCACTAATATCACATTTCGGAATCATGCCAAGGGTAATAATAATAAGGTAGAACTTGTTCCTAAGAAAAGTATATTAGGTGGCTCAAGGGATAAGGCAAAAGCTACAATAGATTGCTCAGAGGTTTGGGAAGAGGATCAAAAGACAATTGAGATCATGTATGATAGGCATAAATCCGAATCACCTTTTTTACTAACAAATTTAGCCCACTTACGATAAATATATCAAAGGCCCACTTGATGTCCAAAGGTTCCAATTCGTGTGAGAAAAGCGTTTTGCATTTTAGTCCAAACTGGCAGACACCAGATCAGGCCCAATTACAGCCACTAGCCCACTAGCGACACTGAAGTCTATACCCCCATAATTTAACCCCGGATAAGTTGAAGATCGCTTTATGAGTGTCGACACTCCGGGCGATAGGTCGTTAAGACCAAAAGGTATGGGCTTTGTCACTGGCCCGTCCCCCTCATCGTGGGTCGTCCCACACCGCCCCCTGGGGCCCGTCGCGGCGCCATCGTCCTCTCCGAGACGTTGGAGACGGAGGCACGGAGCGAATTGTTTGAAAAGGTGGGGCCCCCTAACGGTAAGGACACTGCAACTTCCACACATGAACTTTAATTATATAAAACTTTAATTCAACAAGATTACATGTTATTAGGAACTAGAATAATTAAAGTGCATACATTCCTAAAACCCAGTAATGGGTATTCCTAAAACCCGGGTACGGGTATTTTTAAAACCCGGGTATAAATCGGGTACGGAAAAACCCGGGTTCGGGTAGTGATGAGAATATGCATACCCGGACCCTAACCTACTCGGGTTCAGGTTTATAAAACCCGTTTTTTAATTAGAGCAATAATAATAGTAACCATTGTACCCCTCGACCATCGTTTCTTAGTTTTAAATCGTTTCTTGGCTATTGGGTTTTGCTCCAGCGAGTATTTAAAAGGGGTTCGAACGGTTTTGTTCTTACGGGTTTGAAATCTTTGGTTCGGGGGAGAAGAGAGTGGTTCGAGATTTATCTCTGGGTAGGTTTGGGTTGGGTTGGGTCAAGATCAAAGGGAGTGGAGGGAACAGGACCCGGTAGGGAGTTTGGGTGTAAACTTCTTTTTTTAAGCAAATGTTTATTTTAGCAAAATTACAAGACTAGCTATTTACATGTAAAACGGGGGTTATACCCTTTAAGTTAACACCGGATAGCAAATAGTGTTAGATAACTATACTGAAAAGCCAAAAATTTGTAGCATAGAAATGTGTTTTTTCCTAGAGTTATGTTGAGAATTGTAAGAATCGTATAAACCGCTTGTACATAACTTTCCTTAATGACTTAACGAGGAAGAAAAATGTTAGTAGGGTGGTTGGTTATCTAATCTCCTTAAGTTTTACACTTAAAGCTATATGTACAAGTGCTTGATCGATGTCGTAAGGTCGGTCAAAAATAAAGTAATAGTGTCCTATTCACCTTTTACTAGTAAAGGGCAAGTAGGGTGTCGAATCCACGAGGAATCAGTGGGAAGTATGAAAGCTAGTTGTTTTCATTATCATCTATGTCTAAACTAATTGCTTTTTGCAGTTTGAGAATAATTATGAAAACGAATGTAAATTAAAGTTGTGAACAATTATGAGAAAAGGACCAATCTCCGGGTTTCAGGTTATGCAGAAAATTGGGTTACTTAGTTATGACAAGTTAGAAATCACATAGACATGATTTGAAAACTTGTTTTAATAAATAATTAATGGATAATATATTTGATTGCAATGATCCACGATCGAAACCGAAAGATTGATGCAAATGAATAGTAACCCAATTAATTACCAATTTTAGATTTTATAAACATTAACCGGTTCAATGATTAAAGGTTTAAAACAATGACATCCTAGAATTTAATCCCGGTTGTTGATGAACAAACCAAATAATTGGTGAACGAGAATAACTACGATAATAAAAAATTGTTTAATCAAAACAAGAACAATAGGAACGACTAACCGAAAGTTTAATCGAATCCTAATCCAAACAGTCGTAACAATAAACAACCCAATGTTTCAACACAAACCCTATTCCCGGAGACGGTCACGGGACGACTAGCCGCTCATGACGTTCATGCGATCCTCAAAAGCTTGGTTGAATGTTGAAGACGTGATCGTGATCTGTGTGCGGATAATGAATGATGATTGATGATAAGTGATGATTAGAGCCGAAAGTTGTGTCTTGCTTTTTCTTTTCTTCCTCTGATGATGTCTCCCCTTTTTTTTCTTTTATTCGAAACACCAAAAGCCTTGTTTCTCCTTGTCTTCTTGTGTACGTGAATGTGAATGCTATTTGCATTTAGTATGTTCACTCACATGTGCCTTGTTTCTCATTGTTTTCTATTAAATGCCATCCACGTCCCTTTTCACATTATAAAGATGCCATCCCCCTTGTCTCCACTCAGCCACCAAATAATACCACAAAGTTTGCATTCATGTGTAGTAATGATGATGCTTTCCTCAAAATTGATTTTTTTATTATTAAAATAATAACCCCACAACACATGGCTGCTGCCTTTCAAATAAAATCCTACATGTGGATGCTTTTATATTTTTAGTATGGCGGCTCCCTTCAACACTTAATGGTGTGATTAATATTATGTGATGATGGAGGTCTGATCCGAATGGCAGCTTCTCAGTTAGACAAGTGAGGTTGGACTTAGAGGCGGTCAGTTCAGGTGGTGTCTCTAGTATTCCGGCGTTCCGCTGGAATAGTTGGGCCACTCCGAAGGCGAATATTCTGTTATGGAGGGCGTTGTTAGGCAGGATCGCTTCGAAGACAGGTCTGATTCGAAGGGGAGTTCCTCTCGGAGACAGCTTATGTTCTCGATGCGGTTTATCGGACGAAGACCCGGACCACATCTTTGTTAAATGTTTGTGGACAAAGTGTATCTGGTGGAATATCCTGGCGTGGGTACGAATCTCCTTTCCTTCCGAGTTAACCAATCTTGGCGATCTAATCTCCTTAATCAAAAACAGTCCGGGTTGTGCGAAGTGGAAAAGGATTGTGTATACCATTGCCGCAGCGACCGTGTGGCACATTTGGAGAGCGAGAAACTCGAAAATCTTCGAAGATTGTTTTATTCCTATCTCGAAGTTGGTGGAGCAGATTAAAGAAGAGGCGTTCCGTTGGATATGTAACAGGTCGAAGCTCAAAACTCCTCAGTGGGCTAAGTGGAAAGTTTTTGATTTACTAGATATGCTGTAATCGTCTTTCTTTTGCCGTGTTTTGTATTCAGCTTCTTGCTGGCTCTTTATATTCATATATAAAGTGTGTTTGCCGTTCAAAAAAAAATATTATGTGATGATGATATATGACTTTCTTTGTGTGTTCCCAAGATCCACGTATTGATGATGATGTGATGATTTTATTGAAGGCTCCAAAGTAGGTGTTAGGGTGAGGGGAGCACTCCCCTAAGAGGGGAGTTTCCTCTCTTACGCACACCCAATCAGGTTATGTCACGTCAACTCCCCTCTTAAACTCCCCTCGCACCCCAATTTGATGGCGGCACTCCCCTCTTAGGGGAATTGTTTTTTTATTCAAAAAAAAAAAAAAAAAAAAAAAATCAATGATTGGTTGAAATTGCGGCTGGCCCCACCATATCATCTCCCCTTCTTCGGTGAACTCCCCCCGACCACCCTCCCCGAATTGGGTCACCGCAGGGATGGCGGCGGTGTTCCCGATCGGGGAAAGTGGTCACCGCGGCCACTCCCCGAGTACGCCCCGGACACCCTTATACGGCTGCCCCCAAAAGTCGAGCTTTTATATCTCTTCCACATTAAAGATGGTTTATGATCCGAAACACATCCTGAACGTCATCGTTTGCTGCATTCACCAACATCGAACATTCCACTTCAACTCTAAACATGTTAACTTCCTTGATTTAAGCAATTAACCTGCACAAACCACAATTTCTCGTAGTTATCTCATTCGACGCATATAATCACTTAAAACCGAACAAGACACACAACATACACTTTAAAAGTTGGATTTCACCCTCTCCATCAGTGCTTAGTGTATGTTTTTTTAAAATAAATAACTCACACACCTCTATACCTATTTTTAAATCTACACGAATGTGTACAATGAAGTATGACATTCAACCACTTAGGGTGAGAGGGGCACTCCCCTAAGAGGGGAGTCCCCTCTCTTACACACCACCAATCCTCGTGTGCCACGTCAACTCCCCTCTTAAACTCCCCTAACACCCCATTTTGATGGCGGCACTCCCCTCTTAGTTTTTATTTAAAAAAAAAATCAATGATTGGTTGACATTAAGGTTGGCCCCACCACATCTCTCCTCCTTCAATCGGTGACTTCCCCCCTATTCCCCTCCCCGCACCAACGGCGGCGGTGTTCCCGCTAGGTGACTTGGGTCACCGAAAGGGGTCACCGCTTGTCACGGCCCCCGACCCGGTTTGACCCGTTTCAGAAGCCGCAGGACAGAAATACTGCGGTATTTAATTGATTAAGTTTAACAGCGGAAGTTTATTTAACAGGATCTTTTAAAGCTAAAATTTTTCCCGATTATTTTATTTCACAATTCGGGATAAAACCCCGATAATTTACAAAAGTATGATTTTATAAAATCTTTACTTTACAAACTTATTTCCTTATTTTTATAATGAGCCACTATTTTAAGCTTGAAATGCTCCCCAACACTTTTTCCTGAATTACAGCAGATCACCTGAAACATGTTTGAAAAAGGTTTTGTCAGCGGGAAATACTGAGTGAATCATTCTATTTACTAAAATGACACATTTGTTATAATTTACAGTATTAAGGAAGATTACAATGTTTCTGATATCAAACCAATTACCCACAGTACTTTGTCACTCGACCCATTGGCCCATTCGTCCAATGGTGTCTGTGACTATGGTCATATCACCCCTTGGCTGCCCCAATGGTGAAGATTATCAAGTAATGTATACAAAACCCCACATACCGGCTGTAATATGGTGATTACATAAACTTAATCCCTGTAATTATAACTTTGAAATAAATAGGGTTTTGTAAAGAAATTTGATAAAAAGAGAATGACTCACATTGTTGATTTAATACAGACAGAGTCTAGTCTATGATTTAGCCTTGTTAACCTAATTTACATAACAATGCACACAAAACTGGGTTAGTAATCAATCCAGCAATTACGATAACTCACGAGATCAAATTCTCACAACGAATGTAAAAGTGCAATACTTCATCCATCGAATTAACGATGATCCGTCAAATTAATGACGAACGACAAAGTATAATACTTTATCCATCGAATTAACGATGATCCGTCAAATTAATGACGAACGATAAAGTATAACCCTAATGTGGGCGGCACTTAAACATTCATTGGATATATTGATTGTCGGAAATGAATCGTAGCAGCGATTGTGCTAATACCCTGTTTTGCGGCGTCGATTTGTGAACTGTGATAGTAAATTGAACGTAACTCAGTGAATACTTCGAAATTTTACGTCGTTTTTGTGCCCAGATTCCAGTCCCAAACCCCACTATTTATAGGTGAAATTTTACCCTCAGGCGGCCCGCGTGAGAATAAGCTTAACCTGAGGCGGGCCGCGTGAGACCTATTTTTAGCTATAGGGTTGCCACGTTTGGCACTAGCTTGGCTGAGTTGACAGTTTTCGATAATTCCTTGTTGCCAACGTTTAAAATGGATAATCGTCCATAGGGTTTAACCCCCCCTGAGTTTTAGGGGCCCTAATCCTGATTCTGAAAATTATGAAAATTTTAGGGTTTGTTCAGAATCACTTGGGTGTCTCAATTAGGGTTTCCTTTTGGACTAATTAATTTAATAATTATGACTTTTGATTAGAGTTGTTACATTCTCCCCACCTTAATAAAATCTCGTCCTCGAGATTTACTGGAATAATTGAGGATACTTTCTCTTCATTTCGGATTCCAGTTCCCAAGTGTACTCAGCTCCTCTCTTTGAATCCCATCTGACTTTGACTAGAACTAGCCGTTTGTGCTTGAGAAACTTTACTTTTCTGTCTTCTATCTGAATAGGTTTCTCCACAAATTTTAACTTTTCGTTTACCTTTATGTCTCGAAGAGGTACTACCAGAGATTCATCTGCTAAACATTTCTTGAGATTAGATACATGAAATACATCATGTACTCCAGATAATTCTTCTGGTAATTGTAAACGATAAGCTACTGGTCCTATACGTTGGATCACTGGAAATGGTCCTACGTATCTTGGACTTAGCTTTCCTTTCTTACCAAATCTAACAACTCCTTTCCAAGGAGAAACTTTCAACAATACTCTGTCTCCAACTTGAAATTCTAAAGGCTTGCATCTATTATCAGCATAGCTCTTCTGGCGATCTCTAGCCGTCTTCAGCCTTTCTTTGATTTGAGTAATCTTATCAGTTGTTTCTTGCACTATTTCAGGACCTGATAATTGACTTTCTCCTATTTCTGCCCAACAAACTGGAGTTCTGCACTTTCTTCCATATAATGCTTCAAATGGAGCAGTATCAATGCTTGAGTGATAACTATTGTTATAGGAGAATTCAATTAATGGTAAGTGATCATCCCAACTTCCACCAAAGTCTATCACACATGCTCGGAGCATATCTTCTAGAGTTTGGATCGTTCTTTCACTTTGCCCATCTGTTTGGGGATGATATGCAGTGCTCAAATTTAATCGAGTTCCCATAGCTTGCTGGAAACTTTTCCAGAAATGGGAAGTAAAACGACTATCCCTATCCGAAACAATGGAGAGTGGAACTCCATGTAAGGATACAACTTCATCTACATACAATTTAGCCAGTCTTTCCATGCTAAAAGTTTCTTTCATTGGTAAAAAGTGAGCTGATTTGGTTAATCGATCCACAATTACCCAAATCGCATCATTACCTTTTCTGGTTTTGGGTAACTTAGTAACAAAATCCATTGTTATAAGTTCCCATTTCCATACTGGCATCTCTAACTGTTGTAGTAATCCTGAAGGTTTCTGATGTTCTGCCTTAACTTGTGAACAAGTAAGACATTTAGAAACATAGCTGGCTATGTCCTTTTTCATTCCTATCCACCAAAAGTTCTTTCTTAAATCTTGATACATTTTGTTGTTTCCTGGATGCATAGTGTACCTAGATTTATGAGCTTCTTCTAAAATCTTAGGTCTTAAGTCTCCTTGCTTAGGTACCCAAATTCTACTTTTGTGGAATCTCCAAATTCCATCTGCTCCTTGTTCTAATTCCTTGATTCTTCCTTTCATTCCTTCAGCATCATCCTTGATTGCTATAGTTTGAACATTCTTCAATTGTTCCATTAAATCTATTTGTAGATTTAATCTGAGAGCACGAACCCGTCGTTGTTTCTCATAATACTTACGACTTAAGGCATCTGCAACTACATTCGCCTTTCCTTCGTGATACTGAATATCACAGTCGTAGTCACTTAGGATTTCCATCCATCTCCTTTGCCTCATGTTTAACTCTTTTTGCCCAAAGATATATTTTAAACTTTTGTGGTCTGTGTAGACAGTAAATTTACTTCCGTAAAGATAATGTCTCCAAATCTTAAGGGCAAAAATTACGGCTCCTAATTCTAAATCATGAGTCGTATAGTTTTCTTCGTGCTTTTTCAATTGCCTTGATGCGTACGCAATTACCTTCTTGCGTTGCATAAGCACACATCCAAATCCTAATTTTGAAGCATCACAATATACTTCAAAATCTTCAGTTCCTTCTGGTAAGGCTAAGATTGGTGCATGGGTTAATTTCTGTTTCAAAATTCTAAAGGCTTCTTCTTGTTTGGGTCCCCATTCAAACTTAGTAGCTTTACAGGTTAGCTTAGTTAATGGTACAGCTATCTTGGAAAAATCCTTAATAAACCGTCTATAATACCCAGCTAATCCTATAAAACTTCTTATTTCCATTGCTGTTTGTGGAACCTTCCATTTGGTAATTGCCTCTATCTTAGCAGGATCTACATGAATACCTTCATGATTTACCATGTGTCCTAAAAATTGTACTTCCTTTAGCCAAAATTCGCATTTCGAGAATTTGGCGTACAACTTTTCTTTTCTTAACAAAGTTAAGAGTGCATGAAGATGTTCACAATGCTCTGTCTGACTTTTGGAATAAATAAGTATATCGTCTATAAAGACAATTACAAATTTATCCAAGTACGGTTTACAGATCCTATTCATCATGTCCATAAATGCTGCAGGCGCATTTGTTAATCCGAAGGGCATGACTGTAAACTCGTAATGACCATACCTAGTTCTGAAAGCAGTCTTAGGTATGTCTTCTTCTTGTACCTTCAATTGATGGTATCCGGAGCGTAAATCTATCTTAGAAAAATATCTAGCCCCCTGAAGTTGATCAAAAAGATCATCAATCCTAGGTAATGGATATCGATTCTTAATTGTAACCTTATTCAATTCTCTATAATCGATACACATTCTCATTGAACCATCCTTTTTCTTCACAAACAACACTGGCGCTCCCCACGGGGACGAGCTAGGTTGTATGAATCCTTTACTTAGTAATTCATCTAATTGCTGTTTTAGTTCTAACATTTCTGTGGGTGCTAACCGATAAGGTGCCTTGGCTATCGGTGTAGTTCCTGGAATTAGATGAATCCTAAATTCTACTTCCCTATCTGAAGGTAATCCCGGTAAATCTTCTGGAAATACATCAGGATATTCTGAGACTACTGGTATCTCCTTAAGATCTTTTCCCTTAGTGCTAATGATTATTGAAATCATATACACTATTCCTTGTTTTCGTTCATAATTAGCAATTTTCATTACTGATATGAACTTCATGGGCTTACGTGGTTTATCTCCTATAATCCTAATCACTTCTCCGGTAGGTGATTGAATTTCTATGGAATTCTGATCACAAAGGATTCTAGCATGGTTGGCGATTAACCAATCCATTCCTAATACCACATCAAATTCAGCTAATTTCATTGGCAATAGTTTTGCAGAGAATTTATGTCCTAAAAGTTCTATGTTTCCTTCCTACAAAACTTTATCTATTTTAACTGAATTTCCGTCTGCTGTTTCAACTGTAAAAATCTGCCTAATATTGGTTAAAGGTAAACTAAGAGCTTGGCAGAATGAAGTATTTATAAAACTTTGGTTTGCACCAGAGTCAAATAATACTTTTGCATACACATTGTGGACTAAGAACGTACCCGCTATCACATCCGGAATGAGTTCTGCTTCTTGAGTGGTCAGCTGAAATGCCCTGGCATTCTTCTTAGTAGTTCCTTCCGTCGCCTTAGGTTTGTTATCTACTGGTTTGACCAATTTAGGACATTCTGTTTTATAATGTCCCGCTTCTCCACAGTTAAAACAGATTATGGTTTTCTTTCTGCAGTTTTCTTCACGGTGTCCTATACCCTTGCAAAGGTTGCAGGTTAAATTACATTTTCCGTAATGCTTCCTTTTGCAATTTCTACAGAAAGGTGGATTTGAATATTGCCCTGTTCCTCTTTTCTTGAAATTATTATTATTACCCGCCCGAAATCCTTGGGTAATCTTCTGAGCTAGTTCCTTTTTCCTATCTTCATCTCTTGTGCGCACCAGTTCATCGGTTAGAGTATTGGCTAATTCTACCGCATCATCAATAGTGCGAGGTCTCGCAGCTTTAACAATATTGCGGATTTCGCTAATTAGCCCCCAAATATAGCGAGAAATGAGTACAGGTTCTGGCGAAGCCAGTGTTGGTACTACTCTTGCATATTCAAAGAATGTCGAGGTATACCCACGACAATCCACACCCATCATCCGATGATTTAGAAACTTATTTGCCATCTGTTCTTTTTCATACTCAGGACAGAATTTTCTTTCCACCAAACCCTTAAATTCTTCCCAAGTCATAGCATAAGCTATTACTCTTCCTTTTGATTGTAACACAGTGTTCCACCATTCGAGTGCTCCTTCTTTGAACAAATTGGATGCATACATGACCTGATCATCTTTACCACATTTACTTATTGCAATAACTGCTTCGGTTTTCTCTAACCAACGCAGTGATGCAGTTGCTCCTTCATTGCCTGCAAATTCAGTGGGTTTACAAGCAAGGAATTCTTTGAAAGTGCAACCAGGCGTTGCAGTTTTCATTTTCTTGGGTAATGGAGCTTGATGTGGTTCCTTATTATGATTAACATGATTATTGCCTCCATTTACACTATTACTGAAGTTATCTTCAGTAATCTGTTTACTAGGGACAATTTGTTGTGGTTCGGGTGGATTCTTGATAGCAGCAACGAATGCTGGAATAGCATTAGCTATCCCTTGAGCAACAATGTTTTCGATATCTTGCCGAGTCATATATTGATCTCCTGGATGTTGCTCAGACTGATTAACTTCATTTATAGGTTCATTACCACTGTTTGCCATCTGATAATATATATATATAAATTTTATTAGTATTTGCTAAATAACAATTAAACAATCAGAAAATTTTATAATACAGGTATAGTCAAAACAATCGATTTCTCGATTTCATTTTATATCTATTATAGTATGCATTATTACTCACAAATATCATACAGAGTTTTATTTGTTATTTACAGACTAACTTTATTATTACTATTATACAAACATCGTTTTACCATCCTACTATCTCTCGTCACTTGTTGTTCTAAAAACGTAGTTCCCTTTCATCGTACTTCCAGGCAATCTGTCCCCCTATTTCCCTGATTCTAGTTCCAGCATCAAACAACTCTTCACCAAAGTGGCGAAGTTCAGCCATGTTTTCATTACTCATGGGTGGATTAGGTAGGGGTTCTGGATCAAATTGTGGAAGAAAAGAGTAAGGATCGTTGACAATATTTTGGAATTGCCAATCGTTTGTCCACCATTCGTCCATTCCTATGGTTTGGGAATGAACTATTGGGTCTGGAATTGCTGGTTCCCAATTCATAGGGAGTTGGTTTTCAAGAGAATAAGTAAAAATATTATTATTATTATTATTATTATTATTATTATTATTATTATTATTATTATTATTATTGACAGGCTGAATTGTTTCACAGCTTGCCAATAGGAAATCTATCTCATCTTGAAAAGTCCTTCCCTGGTTTTGATTGGAGCTTTCTCCGATTTCTCTCTGGGTTGGTCTAGAGCCTTGCCCAACTTCCATTTCTATGTCCTTAGAGTATTCCTCAAACTGCCTCTCCATTTGCCTAGAAACTTCTTTAGCTTCAATCTCCATCTCTTGGAGTCTAGAACTTTTCCTGGTTACAATTTCTTTTGTACCTTCCTCCATCTGAATTCCTATCTCCTTAACCTCCTCCTTGTCTTCAATTTCCATTTCCGGTTGTTTAGAACTTTCTCCGGTTATAATTCATTTTCCCTTTTTCAAAGGATTGTTTATTTTGGGAAGTTTTGGAGCTGGCTTTTTCTTACGTATTTTCCTCCATCCCACATAACTTCTTTTCTTGGGTTTTGGCTTTTTCAAGGGTGGAGCCTTGAATTCTACTGGTTGTTCTATATCGGGAAAGTAGCTAGTATATTCTTTGGAAGCTTCGATATTTACTGGGTAAAGATTAAGGTTCTGAAAAGCTTCAGATATCCCACTCATGCTGATGTAGCATATATGCAAAATGCATAAAATACTAAGTTAAAATTTATAAATAACCGTGTAATTTATTACAAAGATAACTGGAAAACATACTTAGGTTTTGAAATTTTATTTATCACACAGGGTTTCTAGATTGTGAGGGTAGGGTGCTAAACTTTTAAAATATCTAAAGATTTATATTTTCTGCTACTGTGGCTAGCATATATAAATTTGTCCATTTCTCATCTAGTTTATCTTCCCAAGGTGATTTATCAATTAATTCCTGGGTTTCCCGTTTTAATCTTCTTTTGTCGAATTTGCTCTTTACTTTTCTTAATAATCATCTCCCTCCTTTTAGGAGAAAGTGATTCCTCGTATTGTGCCTTCCGCACAAATATTCCTTCTTCAGGAATTTCAGCCTGATTCGAGGATTTGGTTCGGGATGAACTTCCCTTCTCATTGGATGATCTGTCTAATTTAAGATAGATACTTGCTAGCTTTTTCTTACCCATACTGTAATTAACAAATAATCAGTTAATAACACAAATAATCACATAATAGTAATCAGGAAAAATTAAGTATTTCTAAATACTTAATTAGCTTAACTCAGTGGCTCTGATACCACCTTTTTATGTCACGGCCCCCGACCCGGTTTGACCCGTTTCAGAAGCCGCGGGACAGAAATACTGCGGTATTTAATTGATTAAGTTTAACAGCGTAAGTTTATTTAACAGGATCGTTTAAAGCTAAAATTTTTCCCGATTATTTTATTTCACAATTCGGGATAAAACCCCGATAATTTACAAAAGTATGATTTTATAAAATCTTTATTTTACAAACTTATTTCCTTATTTTTATAATGAGCCACTATTTTAAGCTTGAAATGCTCCCCAACACTTTTTCCTGAATTACAGCAGATCACCTGAAACATGTTTGAAAAAGGTTTTGTCAGCGGGAAATACTGAGTGAATCATTCTATTTACTAAAATGACACATTTGTTATAATTTACAGTATTAAGGAAGATTACAATGTTTTTGATATCAAACCAATTACCCACAGTACTTTGTCACTCGACCCATTGGCCCATTCGTCCAATGGTGTCTGTGACTATGGTCATATCACCCCTTGGCTGCCCCAATGGTGAAGATTATCAAGTAATGTATACAAAACCCCACATACCGGCTGTAATATGGTGATTACATAAACTTAATCCCTGTAATTATAACTTTGAAATAAATAGGGTTTTGTAAAGAAATTTGATAAAAAGAGAATGACTCACATTGTTGATTTAATACGGACAGAGTCTAGTCTATGATTTAGCCTTGTTAACCTAATTTACATAACAATGCACACAAAACTGGGTTAGTAATCAATCCAGCAATTACGATAACTCACGAGATCAAATTCTCACAATGAATGTAAAAGTGCAATACTTCATCCATCGAATTAACGATGATCCGTCAAATTAATGACGAACGACAAAGTATAATACTTTATCCATCGAATTAATGATGATCCGTCAAATTAATGACGAACGATAAAGTATAACCCTAATGTGGGCGGCACTTAAACATTCATTGGATATATTGATTGTCGGAAAATGAATCGTAGCAGCGATTGTGCTAATACCCTGTTTTGCGGCGTCGATTTGTGAACTGTGATAGTAAATTGAACGTAACTCAGTGAATATTTCGAAATTTTACGTCGTTTTTGTGCCCAGATTCCAGTCCCAAACCCCACTATTTATAGGTGAAATTTTACCCTCATGCGGCCCGCGTGAGAATAAGCTTAACCTGAGGCGGGCCGCGTGAGACCTATTTTTAGCTATAGGGTTGCCACGTTTGGCACTAGCTTGGCTGAGTTGACAGTTTTCGATAATTCCTTGTTGCCAACGTTTAAAATGGATAATCGTCCATAGGGTTTAACCCCCCCTGAGTTTTAGGGGCCCTAATCCTGATTCTGAAAATTATGAAAATTTTAGGGTTTGTTCAGAATCACTTGGGTGTCTCAATTAGGGTTTCCTTTTGGACTAATTAATTTAATAATTATGACTTTTGATTAGAGTTGTTACACCGCTGGTGCCCCGGACACCCTTACGGAGAAAAACCTTTACTACATACATTATTACAGCCAGGCTACAAGTCGTTTAGTAAAATTTCACTGAATATAATCATATCTTGGTGTGTGAAGGTTGATACTTGTGTATATCACTAACATGAGATAAATTGTAAGTTACGTTTGCGTAGCTCATCCCAAAATTTAGCTAGGAGTAAATTACAACTTTTATCCTTAAACTATATATATCAACTTACTGGTTATATTCTCTGTCTTTAATAATTCTCCTATATATTAATAGAAGAAACAAATGAACAGTAAATTGAATTGTAATATAATAAAATATTAAATACAGTTTTTTTTGGTTTTATTATTTTCACATTATAATAATTGTTATCTTCTTTACTTTTTAAGTTTGGTAATCTTTTAGTTCGATAAATTTGGTACTACTACCCAGTACCATTTACTCATCCCAGATCACGGGTACCGTACGAACAACAACGGTATCCTATAACTTTTTTTTAGTTTCAGGGGTAGGGATGAGCTCGGTACCAACCGATACCGAATCGGTATTGGTACCGAAAATACCGGTTACGCTATCGGTATATGAAGGTAAAAACCGGGAGCGAACCGGTACTAGGAACGCCAAACGTCAGTACCGAACTAGTACTTAGGATCTTTCGGTTCAGGAAATTCGGTACCGGTACCCATTACTATTTGGTCATCTCTGACTACGGGTTTCTACCGAACAACATCATTCCCATACAACTTTTTAGTTGATTTTCTTTCGGTTATTTTTTAGTGTTTTTTACTACATTTTCTTTTTATTTTTCTCCGCGATTCCGTGTGCAACGCGCTCATAGTGATTTCAAACATATATAAACACAGACTAAATAACAAAACAAGCTCGCCGCAACATGGCGACGGTTTTTATAACTAGTTATACTAAAGATCCTTTAATTGGGATTTTGCATGTTTGGTGTCATTTTCACTTGGTCTTGTTAGTTTTTTTAATAAAATGACTAAACTACCTTTGATAATAACTGGAAAAAACTAGCAACTTCGGCAACATTTGAAAGTTTTCGAAAATTTCTCTTAGGCTATCTCCTATCATTTCACGCTATTTTACTTCAAATCACTGTCACATCATAAAGTAAGTGTCACCTCACTGTCACTACCCTACTTTCCTTCACTTGGTTTCATTAACACCTACTGTTGTTTCACTCATTTTCCAGGGGCAGACCTACCTTGATGGGTGGGTGGGCGGGCGCACCCCTTGAAAAAAGAAATATAGTGTACTTTTTAGGCGAAAAACTTGAACGCACCCTTTAAAAATATGGTTAAACCCTTCATCTGCACCACAGAAAAAAAAATTTGAGTCCGCCACTGTCCTTTTCACTACCCACTACTCTATAAAATAATACTATTTTCAAATTACTTTAAAAAATTGATTGGTTGAGAATAGCATGGCCCCACACCTGTGTTGCCTACCCTACCTCCCCTTCACACGCCAACCCCCCTCCTTCTCTGGTGTTCCTCATCCTCTCATGACGCCCCTATTGAGACATGGCGGGGGCGTGAGATGGTAGTAGATGCCCTTGCTCGAAGGGGAACTTTCTAGGAAATTTAATATGCATGTGATCTATAATCACTCAATGAGTCAATGGAGTTAATGACATGTTTATTGAGTTTAATTTTTTTTAATGGCATAATTAACATGGATCACGCTAGTAAGCTACTAGTGAAAGGACACCATTAATTTATATCTAGAATTACACCATTTATACCACTTCAAGTCATACAAATTACACTCTAAATTATAAAATTTTACTCTGTTTGAGTTATTCAAAAGCACATATATCTTTTTCGGTTTATCTTTTATACTAATTTCTCAATATAATATATCAAAAAGTAATTAATGAAATAACATCCTGGAAAACGGGTCGTCGAAAAACCGTGTTTGTTCAAAAAAAAGGTTTCTAAAGGTCCGATCTAAGGTTACGAAGAGGTTTTAGACAAAAATGTTGAGTTTTCCGGCCAAAAAGTTGAATTTTCCGGCGAAAAAGAAGTTTTCCGGCGGAAAAGGAGTTTTCCGGTGACTTTAATAATTAGGGTTTTCACTATAAAAAGGTTCCCAAAGGTCCATAATAAGGTTACAAAGAGGTTCATGACAAAAATGTTGAGTTTTCCGGCCAAAAATGAGTTTCCGGCGACCTGAGACTAACGGCGTTAGGGTTCTGTTAGTCAGGGTCCATTGGAGGCCAATATGTTGAAAGTTAGGACTGCCAGTGGTTCTTTTTAAAGTTGGGACTATTGATGTCCAACGGCCTATAGTTAGGATTATTAAAATCCAATATTCCTAATTTTTTTTAATGGCATAATAATTTTATTAAAACATGGATCACACTAGCAAGCTACTAGTAAAGGACACCAGTAATTTATATCTAGAATTACACCATTTATACCTCTCGTCATACAAATTATACTCTAAATTATAAAATTTTACTCTATTTGAGGTATTCAAAACCACATATTTCTTTTTCGGTTTATCTTTTATACTAATTTCTCACTATAATATATCAAAAAGTAATTAATGAAAGAGTAAATTACAAGTTTTGTCCTTTTTGTTTGTATTAAATTGTAGGCGGTGTCCTTTACTGTTAAAATTGACGAGTTTTGTCCTTAACGTTTCAAAATCATTCACGTTATGTCCTTTAGCCCTAACTCAGTCAGATTTTTTTGTTAAATATGGTCATGTGCTTTGCACATGTGGGTATTCTTGTCATTTTACCTCTCAAAGGACTATTGAGTAAATAACTTATATCAAGGGACTAAATATGTAAAACACAAAAAGAATAAGATTTTAATTAAAAAACCTACACTCTCTCTACTCTCTCTCTTCTTCATCCCTGTTACAGCAAAAACAGAATTACAGCAGCTCTGTTACATCAAAACGCAGCCGACTCTTCCATTTTGGGGATGTGTGGTTGTCAATTGTAATTTTAACTGAGAATTGTTACTCATTGTCATCGATCCACCTCCACTTATCGAGTGGTCTGTTGAAACAAACGATGCATCTGTTGATTGTCTCCCCATTTCGTTACCGTTACCGTTGCCTGCTTGTTTGTTCGTTATTATTTTTAATATTTAATGTTATTGTTATTGATAATGTTAAATGAGGCGAGATTGGAGCTACACCTTTCATCCAAATGTCCATCTTCCAACACAAACCACTTCTGCCGCCTTTTACAACCCAATTAACTTTCTTCGTGTCTAAAGAAAAAAGAAAACATTAATTTTGCAAATATTCGTTGAATCACTGGTTAATAAATAAACCGGTGTCTTTTGAAAATGTTGGATGGTTTTAGGTTAAAAACATGAGAAAATAAACAGTGAACATGGTTACTTCCTATTGTCGGCCAGCCAGTTTTTGACACCACACCAGTAGGCGGTTCCAGCCAGTCAGTGAATTCGACCCAGTCAGTGGATTCGAATAGACAAGTTCAAGTAATTTTGAAGATCGAAGAACAGGAATAGAACCAGTCAGTGAATTCGAACCAACGTCACCCACCATCCACACCCGTGCAACCACCACTCTCTACCACCGCCATAGACCACCTATTCAACCACCCACCCGTTCAGATCCACAACCGTCGGCGTTCACGACAATTCACCACATGTTTGATGTTGCAGATGTCGCCGGATAACGAAGCAGATGAAGAGGATATGGCCAGCCATTCTTGTTGATGTTGCAGAAGAAGGGGAGAGAATTTGGTGGAACGATGAAGTAGATGGGGGAGGAAATAATATTTTTTTTAAGATGTTTTGTTTTATTTTTTTAAATAAATATTAAAAAGACTAAAATACCCCTGAGTGACCTGAATTAACCAAAAAAATTAACTGAGTTAGGGCCAAAGGACATAACGTGCAAGATTTTGAAACATTAAGTACATAACTCGTCAAATTTTGCGCCAAATGACACCGCCTAATATGACATATAGATAAAAGACAAAACTTGTAATTTACTCTTAATGAAATAACAATATAAAACGTTGTCCAACTATCAATGTAAGTTAAACAATACGTTGTGGTTTTGATTGAAATTACATTTTACTTGGTGAGTAAAAATTTGGGTTATTGGATTTTAATAATGAGTTAATTACTGTTTTCGTCCCTCAGGTTTGTAAAAAATAACGGTTTCAGTCCATTAGTTTAAAAATTGCGATTTCAGTCCATTAGTTTCATTTTCGTAACCATTTCAGTCCACCAACTTAACTCCCATCCATTTATTCTGTTAACTTTGGGTGAAATTACAAAATTGCCCCTATGGTTTAATTAAAAAAAAAACTGTTCACAAGTTTCGAACCTGTGACCTTTGCTTAGAAATGCGATTGTTAAACCAATAGGCCATGTATCAAGATTGTGAATGAATTCAAATTGTTTACCTTATAACATTGCATATTCATCATCATCTTCCCCAAACCTTTCATCTTTATCAATGGAGGAGCCACCATTAACCCTAAACCACTTCTGCCACACCACAACTACCTCCGCCACACCACAACCACCTCCGCCACACACAGCCACCACACCACAACCACCTCCACCACAACCACCTCCACCACACCACAAGCAGATCCGATCGGATTTGTATAATTTGCAGTTTTCTCGTCTGATCTCGTTGAATTTACGTCTATTTACGATCCAGTCGTTGAAAATCCGTTAGATGTTAACGGAGATATTGAATTTTTGTATAATTTAGGTCAATTGTGGACTTTATTGCCGTAGATTATTTGTGGACAAGCTCTTGTTGTTCAGATATTAAATGTCTGGTTCATAAATGGCAATTATGTGATTCATCTGGTCCTTAGAATATGTCTATTCAAGTCATGAAAAATAATAAGAATAATATTAAGTGTTTTAATTCTTTGATTTAATTACAAATTTACAAGCAGTGCTGATCGGTGGTGTGGTGGAGGTGGTTGTGGTGTGGTGGCCGTGTGTGGCGGAGGTGGTTGTGGTGTGGCGGAGGTAGTTGTGGTGTGGCAGAAGTGGTTTAGGGTTAATGGTGGCTCCTCCATTGATAAAGATGAAAGGTTTGGGGAAGATGATGATGAATATGCAATGTTATAAGGTAAACAATTGAATTCATTCACAATCTTGATACATGGCCTATTGGTTTAACAATCGCATTTCAAAGCAAAGGTCGCAGGTTCGAAACCTGTGACCAGCGTTTTTTTTAATTAAACCATAGGGGCAATTTTGTAATTTCACCCAAAGTTAACAGAATAAATGGATGGGAGTTAAGTTGGTGGACTGAAATGGTTACGAAAATGAAACTAATGGACTGAAATCGCAATTTTTAAACTAATGGACTGAAACCGTTATTTTTGACAAACCTCAGGGACGAAAACAGTAATTAACTCTTTAATAATCCTAAGTTTCACCTGTTGGCCGATAATAATCCCAACTTTAAAATTTCCCTCCAATAATCCCAACTTGTAAAAGTTTGGCCACCATTGATCCTTTTCAAACATATAAGAATTTGCCTCCAATAATCCCAACTTGTAAAAGTTTGGCCACCATTGATCCTTTTCAAACATATAAGAATTTGGTATCCCCAATAGATTCAATTACACCTGGAGACTCCTTAATTGATTTAAGTGCACCTATGTTAGAAAAGGATCAATGGAAGCCAAACTTTTACAAGTTGGGATTATTGGAGGGAAATTTTAAAGTTGGGATTATTATCGGCCAACAGATGAAACTTAGGATTATTAAAATCCAATAACCCTAAAAATTTCAGTCATCCATTTAAAAATGAAACTATAAAAGTTATGAATATTTTCTGCTATGAATTACAGGATTGTAAAAATTAACAAAGTTAAGATAATGTGTAACAACCCTCGATAAAACCAACACCCTCATAATATTCTGACACTCTAGTATATTATAGAATGTCTCAATATGTCTTATATTACACCCCGTATGTGAAAACCGAGCCCGAATTATGTTATATTATTTAAATAAAATATAAAAGCTTAAATTTAGGGCTGAGGCGGGCCGCGTGAACCCACCCCAAACCCTTACGCGGGCGGTATGAAGGCTAGAATCAGAAATCGTTGATTTCTTTAGTTCAAACGGGCCGCGTAAGTGTTCTTGTTTAGTTAACGCGTGCCGCGAGAGACCTACAATGCGGAGACATCCTGAGCTGACACGTGTCGACATCGTGGCGAACCTACACATTGAATCAGCTAAGCTATAGAGTTGACCAGTGTTGACGCGGGCCGCGTAAGGCTTTGCCTTACCTTACGCGGGCCGCCTGGAAGTCGAATATCAGCACTATATAAAGGAGGCCTCGGGTTTCAATTCAGGTCGTTCATTTCTCAAATCTCAAATCACAATTTCTGTAGTAGGCATATTATACTCGGGTATTATACCCCTAATTAGCGAGGTTCTGCTCCGTTGTAAGTATTATAACCCCGGTTTCATAAGTAGATACGCTGCCCGATTGATTTAGGGTTCCGTAACAACTGTCGTGGTTCTGCCCGACGTAGTTGTTGGAATGCCGTCTCGGGGAGGGTATCATTAATATTTAAAAAGGTTTATGATACTAACCAATGTACATTTGTATAAATTATAGAGTATATCCAGGAAACCCTTACGCGAAGTCTAAGATAGCAATGTGAGTTTATCCTCTTTTTGTTAACCTTTTTGGTAATGTTTTACCAAACCTTAAATATTTTACTATGAAATTTAGCAGTGATTGAGTCTTTGTAGTTCTTCAATTACTGCCGGTATGTTGGGGTTTTGTATACAAAATGTACTACACTGTGAGTAGTAAGTCGAGGATGACAATACGTTACCATTGGACAATGAGTTAGCCAATGGGTAATATGACCCACAAGTCAGGGTTGACAGTACTAATGGAGTAATTGTGTAGAAATAAACAATGTGATCGCTCTCAATACTGTTCACTGTGACTTTTTATTTAAACTTGATTAAACTGGGATTCACTCACCAGTATTTCCGACTGACAAATGTTTTTAAAACACGTTTCAGGTAACCCAATGTGATAGCCAATTAGTAAAAAGCCAGCTGGAGAGCACTGAAGGCTTGGGAAAATGTGGCTATAAAAGTTACCAAATAAACGATGTTTTAAAATTCAATAAAATAGGGTTTATCCCTATAAATGTATTGTACTAAGAAACTTGGGTTTTACCCATGTGATTATTAATATTAAACGAGGTGGTTTTACTCTGATAAACATTTCCTAACTACGGTCCTGATGTAAATTTCGCTGCAAGATTAAATAACTGATACCACCAAAACTCTGAGATCGCGTCTGCCCGTTCCCGAGAATCAGGGATCGGGGGTTGCGACAGAAGGTGGTATCAGAGCCTAGCCACTGGTCTGAGCCAAAGAAGTGTTCTGTTGACACTTAAAATTCTAAAATTTGTGTTAGGAAATAAATTATGGAAATACGTGCATAACTGTAATTATTTGTTATGTGTTATTTGACTATTTGTTAGTTTACAGTATGAGTGATCAAGGACCCTCAGACATGAATCGTCAGTTGTCTGAATCACCTAGGAGTGAAGGTACTTCTTCACAGCCTGCCCTTTCTGGGTATACTGCTGATCAGGAAGAAGGAATGTTTGCTTTTAAAGCTCAATCGGAAGAGCCATTCCCTCACAAAAGGAGAGGATGGTTCAGTAAGGAAGCTTTTGCTCGTAGGAAGAGAATGCGAAAGTTGCAACAGCAAAGAGTTCTAGCGGCTGCTAAGAGAAACACAGATGCTCATACACATGATATGCTTAATAGAAGCCTAGCTAATTTCCATATCCTAGCCACAACTGCTGCTGACCCAAGTCTGGAACAATTAGTAGCCCCACAACCACAAAACCCAGAACAACCCATGGAGATAGAAAACCCGGAAAACCAAGTGGAGATGCATGACTTTAACCCCGAAGAATTTCCTAGGATACCTGCACCAAACCCCCTAGACCCAAATTACGACCCCTGGTGGGATGACAATAGGGACTTTGTGCAACGTTACCCTATCCAGGAATATCCACCCATACAGAACATAGAAGCCTATCCAGGTATGGACCCTTTAGATTCGTATTACCCAGATGATTATATTAGGGAGATCTTAGAGGATCCTTACCGATTTCAGGCACTGTCACCCCCATATCAGGAACCCGCACCCCAGATTCCAAACCCAGTCCGAGAACCTGCACCCCCAGTGAGTGCAGAAAACGTCCAAGAACTTAGGGCTTTCGGGGAGGAAATTTTAGAGAGCAGTGAGAGAATGCGTCAGGTGGGAGAGCGTCTCGTATGGAAATACGATGAGCGCAATATGGATTTTTGGATAAATCCATATCCGTGAATGTGAGAATGGAGGAAACGGTAGTAGTAACAATAATAAAATATAATATAATAAAAATAAAATAAAATATGTGTGTACGGATGCATATTACTATTAGTGTGATTCTATTTCTGTTGGTATTGTAATTTTTATTTCAGTACTAGTGTGTAATAGATGCATAATAGTATATGAATAGAGTAAAAGTAGCTATGATCTATGTTTTTGGCTAGATTGAGTGTCATGAGATTAACTATATTAAGATATTATTTGTGATATTAATATGGGATAAATGTTTAAAATTCAGATGGCCGATGACGGAAATCAAGGAAATCTGAATAACGATAACCAGAGTAACATTAACGTGGTCAATGAGAATCCGAGCATCAATAACAATGGAAATCAAGTGGATAATAGTGCTATCCAACACATAGTGGCACAAGGAATTATAGATGCAATGCCATTTATTATTCAAAATATTCAAGAAGCGAATAATAAAAGTAAACATAGTAGTAAGCGACCAATCGAACCCAAAAACAGCGTGAACAATGGACCTGTACTTCAAATGCCTATTCCCAAAAGAAGAAGAACCATGCCTTATGGTTGTTCTTATAAAGAATTCTGGTCTTGTAAACCAATGGAATTCTCGGGCAACGAATGAGCCATTGCAACCTTACGCTGGATAGAGAAGACTTAGGAAGTCTTAAGGATAAGCAAGTGTGCTGAAGAAGATAAAATATTGTTTGCCTCTAATCTGTTTAAGAATGCAGCACTAGAATGGTGGAACACTATCCTTCAATCAAGAGGAAGTGATAGAACCTACAATATGGAATGGGAAGAATTTAAAAACAAGGTAGAAAGAAAATTCTGCCCACCCAATGAGAAGGAACAGATAGCAAACAAATTCCTAAACCTTAGGATGACTGGTGTGGATAGTAAGGGATACACTAAGTTATTCTTCGAATATGCTAGAATAGTGCCAACTCTTGCTTCACCAGAACCAGTGTTAATCTCCCGTTATATTTAGGGATTAATTGGGGAGATTAGACATGTAGTCAAGGCAGCTAGACCTCAAACTATAGAAGAAACTGTAGAACTAGCCAATACCTTGACAGATGAGTTAGTCCGTACCCGAGAAGAAGATCAAAGAAGGAACCTAACCCAAAAGCTCACACAAGAATTTCGTTCTAGAAATTTTAATCGTGGGAAAAATATAGGTTCTACCTTTGCACCATACTGCAAGGTCTGCAAGAAAAAAGCATTCGGGAAAATGCTCCATTCTCTGTAATTATTGCAAGATGCCAGGACACAAGGAAGAAAATTGCAGGAAGAAATCCAGCAATGGATTATGCTACAACTGCGGAGAACAAGGCTACATCAAGCTTAATTGTCCAAAATTGGCTCCAGCTCCAGACAACAAGAATACTAAAAATGCTAGAGCATTTGTTTTGACTGCAGAAGAAGCCAAGATGATCCCAGACGTTATAGCTGGTACGTTTTTAGTTAATGATATATTTGCTAAAGTATTATTTGACTCTGGTCCAAACCAAAGTTTTATCAATACTTCGTTTTGCAAAATTCTAAATCAGTCATTAACTAAACTACCACAAGAATGTCTAGTAGAAACAACTAATGGAGAAACCGTTAGGATTTCTGAAATCTTGCAGGGAGCAAGAATAGAAATTTTAAATCAGAAATTTATAGCAAACCTATATCCCATGAATCTGGCAGGATTTGATGTTGTTTTAGGAATGGATTAGTTAATAGCCAATAAAGCCAGTATTTTATGTGATCAAAAGTCAATCCAAGTAAATTCACCAAAAGGTAAAACAATCACGATTAAAGGAGATAAGCGCTCTAGGTCCACTAAGTTCATCTCTGTGATGAAAACTACAAGTTATATAAGAAAATGTTCTATAGTGTATTTGATTTCTATAATCACTAACAGTAAAGGAAAAGAACTAAAGGACATTCCATTAGTGTCTCAGTTTTCAGACGTCTTTCCAGAAGAATTGCCAGGACTACCTCCAGACAGAGAAGTTGAATTCAGAATTCACCTGCTACCAGGAACATCACCGATTGCCAAAGCACCTTATCGTTTGGCACCCGCCGAAATGCAGGAATTGAAGAAACAATTATTTGAATTGTTAGAAAAAGGATTTATACAGCCAAGTTCGTCGCCATGGGGAGCGCCGATACTGTTTGTTAAAAAGAAGGACGGATCAATGCGTATGTGTATTGATTACCGTGAATTGAACAAAGTCACGATTAAGAATCGGTACCCATTACCGAGAATCGATGATCTGTTTGATCAACTGCAAGGAGCTCGATTTTTCTCAAAAATCGATTTAAGGTCAGGATATCATCAGTTAAAGGTACAGGAAGAGGACATTCCTAAAACCGCTTTCAGAACGAGGTATGGTCATTATGAATTTACTGTCATGCCATTTGGTTTAACCAATGCCCCAGCTGCATTTATGGACATGATGAACCGAATATGTAAGCCATATTTGGATAAATTCATAATTGTATTTATAGATGATATTCTAATTTACTCTAAGAGTAAAGAAGATCATGCAAAGCATTTGCACGCGCTTTTAAGTCTATTAAGAAAGGAAAAGTTTTATGCTAAATTTTCTAAGTGCGAATTCTGGTTAGAACAGGTACAATTCCTTGGACACCTAGTCAATCATGAAGGAATTCATGTAGATCCAACAAAGATTAAGGCAATTACTAAATGGAAAACCCCTGAGTCACCAACCGAGGTTAGAAGTTTCTTAGGATTGGCCGGTTATTATAGAAGATTTATTCAAGATTTTTCTAGAATAGCCATTCCCTTAACTAAGCTAACCTGAAATCTGTTAAGTTTGAATGGGGATTTCAACAAGAAGAAGCTTTTAGAATTCTTAAGCAAAGATTAACCCATACACCCATATTAGCGTTACCAGAAGGAACTGAAGACTTTGTAGTCTATTGTGACGCTTCTAAATTAGGTTATGGATGTGTATTGATGCAAC
Organism: Helianthus tuberosus; assembly: GCA_030545235.1. NCBI lineage: Eukaryota > Viridiplantae > Streptophyta > Magnoliopsida > Asterales > Asteraceae > Helianthus > Helianthus tuberosus. The sequence continues at coordinate 8,556,767 of CM060393.1, forward strand.
GACAAAAGGTTATAGCTTACGCATCTAGACAACTTAAGAATCATGAAGAGAATTATTCAACCCATGATTTAGAATTAGGAGCTATAATTTTTGCTCTTAAGATTTGGAGACATTACCTTTATGGTAGTAAGTTTACCATATTTACTGATCACAAAAGTTTAAGGTATGTTTTCGGGCAGAAAGAGTTGAATATGAGACAAAGACGTTGGATGGAATTTCTTAGTGATTATGATTGTGATATCCAGTATCATGAAGGAAAAGCAAATGTAGTAGCAGATGCTTTAAGTCGAAAGTATCATGAAAAGTCAAGAAGGGTACGTTCTCTTAAATTAAATCTGCAAGTAGACTTAAATGATCAAATAAGAGAAGCACAAGAATCAGTAATCAAGGAAGATACTGAAAAGCTAAAAGGTATGCTAAAAGAATTAAAACAAGGAACAGATGGAATTTGAAGATTCCATGAAAAGAGAATGTGGATACCTAAATTAGGAAACCTACGTCATCGTATCCTAGAAGAAGCCCATAAGTCTAAGTATACGATGCATCCAGGGAGTGATAAAATGTACCAGGATTTAAGAAAAAATTTATGGTGGATAGGAATGAAAAAGGACATAGCAGCCTACGTTTCTAAATGTTTAACTTGTTCACAAGTTAAAGCTGAACACCAGAAACCCTCAGGTTTGTTACAGCAGTTAGAAATGCCGGTGTGGAAATGAGAATTGATAACAATGGATTTTGTTACTAAATTACCCAAAACCAAGAAAGGAAATGATACAATCTGGGTGATTGTAGATAGGCTAACCAAGTCAGCTCATTTCCTACCAATAAAGGAAACAATTAGTATGGAACAATTAGCTAAATTATATATAAATGAAATTGTTTCTTTACACGGTATTCTTTTATCAATTATTTCTGATAGAGATAGTCGATTTACATCTCATTTTTGGTCAAGTTTCCAAAAGGCAATGGGAACTAAGTTAAAATTGAGCACAACTTATCATCCTCAAACGGACGGACAAAGCAAAAGGACAATTCAGACAATGGAAGACATGCTTAGAGCTTGTGTAATTGATTTTGGAGGTAATTGGGACGATCACTTACCTTTAATAGAATTTTCTTATAATAATAGTTATCACACAAGTATAAATGCTGCACCATTCGAAGCACTTTATGGACGTAAGTGCCGAACCCCAGTCTGTTGGGCAGAAATTGGGGAAAAGCAACTATCTGGACCTGAGATAGTACAAGAAACAACCGACAAGATTATTGAAGTCAAGGAACGACTGAAAGCAGTACGTGATCGACAAAAGAGTTATGCTGATAACCGACGCAAGCCGTTGGAATTTCAAGTAGGAGATAAAGTTTTATTGAAAGTCTCTCATTGGAAAGGAGTAGTAAGATTCATCAAACGAGGAAAGCTAAGTCCCAGATATATTGGACCTTTTGAGATTATTAGAAGAATAGGACATGTACCCTATCAGCTACAACTGCCAGAGGAAATGGCAGGAATACATGATGTGTTTCATGTATCTAATCTCAAAAAGTGTTTAGTTGATGAATCACTGAAAGTACCTCTTAAGGATGTAGAGGTAAATGAACAACTCAAGTTTGTAGAAAGGCCTCTACAGATTGAAGACAGGAAAGTCAAAAATCTCAAACACAAGAGACTAGTTCTAGTCAAAGTAAAGTGGGACTCCAAAAGAGGACCAGAGTACACATGGGAGCTTGAATCAGAAATGCAAAAGAAATATCCGCATTTGTTTCAATAGATCTCGAGGACGAGCTCTAAAATAAGGTGGGGAGAATGTAACAACCCTCGGTAAAACCAACACCCTCATAATATTCTGACACTCTAGTATATTATAGAATGTCTTAATATGTCTTATATTACACCCCGTATGTGAAAACCGAGCCCAAATTATGTTATATTATTTAAATAAAATATAAAAGCTTAAATTTAGGGCTGAGGCGGGCCGCGTGAACCCACCCCAAACCCTTACGCGGGCGGTATGAAGGCTAGAATCAGAAATCGTTGATTTCTTTAGTTCAAACGGGTCGCGTAAGTGTTCCTGTTTAGTTAACGCGGGCCGCGAGAGACCTACAACGCGGAGACATCCTGAGCTGACACGTGTCGACATCGTGGCGGACCTACACATCGAATCAACTAAGCTATAGAGTTGACCAGTGTTGACGCGGGCCGTGTAAGGCTTTGCCTTACCTTACGCGGGCCGCCTGGAAGTCGAATATCAGCACTATATAAAGGAGGCCTCGGGTTTCAATTCTGTTCGTTCATTTCTCAAATCTCAAATCACAATTTCTGTAGTAGGCATATTATACTCGGGTATTATACCCCTAATTAGCGAGGTTCTACTCCGTTGTAAGTATTATAACCCGGTTTCATAAGTAGATACGCTGCCCGATTGATTTAGGGTTCCGTAACAACTGTCGTGGTTCTGCCCGACGTAGTTGTTGGAATGCCGTCTCGGGGAGGGTATCATTAATATTTAAAAAGGGTTATGATACTAACTGATGTGCGGTAAGTGTCGTATATATTAGGTGTATATTTTAAGCCCTTTTTAACACTTATTTTAGCCAGGTTTTAAATTTATAAAACACGATACTTCACTAACACTAAACACACATATGGGCAAGTGCACCCATCGTTGAGTGTAGTATAGCGTTGGTAAGATACCGAGGTCGTCCAAGGACACAAGAGCTTTTAGTACCGGTTTATCCTCAACGTCTAACCAAAATAAAAGTTTAGAAAAATGTTTTAAACTAAGAAAATTAAAAACTAACTAAAATGCTGAAAAATAAAAATAAAATAAAAACAGATAGACAAGATGAATCACTTGGTTCCGACTCGTATCTAGTATAACCTTTGATTATTTCCGCACTTTTGCACATAATTAAGAGATTATCTTAGTTATTGTAGTAGGCCCCTCTTTTGAAGGTGACGTTACCCTCACCCCAGTAGTTTGAGTCAGCAGGGATACAATCCTAAAGGGGTGGATTATTGGAAGATAATGAATTAAGTTATTAATGCAGTATTGTGGTAGGCCCCGCTTTTGGTGGTGACGTTACCCTCGGCTAAGTAGTCTGAGTCAGCAGGGATACAGTCCTAAATAGCCGGGTTATAGTATTAATAGTAGTTAACTTATGAGGGGATCAAAGAGTTTGGACCCCTGCCATCCAATACCGTGAAGTATTGAAGGAGGTCCTACTAAATTTGACCCAGGTCCATTGCAAGACCTCTAAACGCTGAACAATGGCAAGACCTTTACCAAACCGTTCCCTTAACCCCCTACCAGGTAGCCAACATGTCTCCATATAGACCGTGGAGACATGAATGGTGAAAATCCTTTATTTTATATAGACAGTAAAATAATGCCAAGACACCACGGACAAACGATAAGGAAAGATCACCTTCAACATAAGTAACTAGTTATTAAAGTCATTAATACAAAACCAAATAAAAAGTGCAAAAGATTAGAAATAAAAAGTATTATACTAGACACTTGGTCTTCACCAAGTGATGTAAGAGACTTAGGCAAACATGGCCTTGATTGTCAAGAACTCTTACGATCAATCTTGGATCCCGAGACGACTCACACACTCTACGATGGACAATGGATGATGGTGGTGGATGATGGTGTTGTGATGGTGGTGGGTGGTGGATGAAGTGTGAGAGAGGTGGTGTGCCAAGGGATGAGATGAAATGAATCCAAGCACTCCTATTTATAGGCTGAACAGAGTGCTGGACACGGCCCCGTGTCCGCTGGACACGGCCCCGTGTCTGTCTGACAATCTCTCTCCTCATTAATTGTAATTCGCAATTACAATAAATGCGCCTGCTGTACTTTCGACACGCCCCCGTGTCCGCTGAGCATGGCCCCGTGATGGGCAATAGAAGCTTCTATGGATTTGTCTTTTCTGCTGCTTCTTGGGCACGGCCCCGTGCTGGCTGAGCACGGGGCGTGTTCAGCCTTCTGTCTTCTCCTTTTTGCTTTGGAAGGTGCCGTTGAGGGGTCGGGCAGTCCACTAATGTTCCTTTCCTTGTATTTATGTTGGATTTAGCTGTCTTTTTGCTTCTTTTGCGTTTTTGAGCTCATTTAATCCTGAAAATACAAAAGGAAGACAAAAACACTCTTTTTCCAATATTAGTACTTAAAAAGGGTTAGTTTTATGCCTTATTTGATGTAATTTATATGTTGCATTTTACACACATCAAATACCCCCACACTTGAACTTTTGCTTGTCCTCAAGCAAAACTCTTTAATATGTGGCTTACACTCCCAAATGGAATAGGTAGAAGAGAAGGTTTTGGGCTTGTCGTAGAGTGTCGGGATTTCCAAGATCTTTTTGGGTTTTATTTTTATTTATTTACACTCCTATTCGTAATGATTTATTTAGAACTTTTCATAAAAGAAATTACTTATTTGGGCATAACATGCCTTTTTAAAATTCTATTTATATACAAGTTCACATTCCTCAAGGGGAAATCACTCACACTCGGCCGAAGGTGTATTTTTAGTGAATCACTCGAGAGCGGCATGGAACTTATTCCTACCATAGGCTTGCCAAGAAATCAATCCTCCTCCTTTTTAACTTTTATACCTTTGTAGATATCAAGAGGACTTTGTGGGTTAAGGGTTAGGCTAGGGTTAAAGGTAGGTGGTTGGGTTAGTGGTTAGTAGAAAAAGGGCTAAAAGCGTAACAAGTGTCGGTTTTCGTATTTTTTGCAAATTTTTATTTTTTTATTTTTTTATTTTGATGAAGCTTTTATTCAAACTAAGTTATTTTTTATTAACTTGTTTGTTTATTTTCTTTTTGCTTCATCATTTTTTTTTTTGCGAAGAACCGAACTTGTTACTAAAATAAAGGGTTAAAAATGAAAAAGGTTTTGGTGGGTAAAAGGGTTTTTGTTTGGGTGATGAAACGAAAAGGTTTAGGCTCAAAGGGGCTAACTAGGGGGATTTTTGGGTAGGTGGTAAAAGAAAAAGAAAAATAATGGTGTAGAAATAAAAAGGGTTAGTCCTAATGCCTCCATCATTTACTTACTCGAGTTTAAGTTGATAAGGACCGGGAATGTATTGTCATGGCAAGTTCTAGAGTCGTAAGAACCAAGCGGCTATTCACACAAGAAACGAAAAATGAGCATTTAGTCAAAAGATATGTAATTGTGTGCTCAATAAAGGCTCAAAACTCACTTTTGTGGGAATGGGTTTTTATGTGATCAAGTATATATAATCAAATTTTAAATAAGTTTGTCATGCCTTTTCATAATTATCTTATGTTGGTTCTTTTTATCACTACGCTATCGGTTGTAAATTTGTAAAAATATAACCTTTTTTGAGAACTTGAATTTCCCGAGTTAAACCTAGACAAGTAAAAAAAAAATGAAATTTTTGAAAAAATTTGGGGTGATTAGCGGTTCCAATAGAGTTTTGTGTAAGGCTTGTATTTAGGACTTGCAAAATTCAAGGTTTTAGCATCCCCCCCACACTTAAATTACACATTGTCCTCAATGTGTCCCAAAAATAAATTTTTAGGTTGATTAGATGTGTAAAATAATGTTTAAAAAGCAAAAATTTGTGTTACTGGGCACTGAACACGGCCCCATGTTGAGTGGGCACGACCCCGTGTTCAGGTGCCAGTAACAAGAACTTACAGAAGGTGGACACGGCCCCGTGTCCACTGGACACGGCCACGTGCCGGACAAAATTCTGCAGAACAGAAGCCAAACAGCAGGTCTGGGAGGTGAGCACGGGGGCGTGTTGGCTGGACACGTCCCCGTGTGGACAGTCTGAAAGCCTGAAAAACAGGTTTCTTCCTCCGGTTTTTCCATCCTGGCCCTATAAGTGCTGAGGCTTAGCATCCTAAGCCTTGGTTTGTACCTGTTTCATCACTTAATACCACACCAAGCAACACAAACATCCTACATTACCACAGTTAATTGTTCCAAGCATAAATAAAAGAAAAAAAATAAAACGGAAAATAAAAGTGTTTAAGGGAAAGTAAATTGTTCAACTTCTGGCACGCAGGCCACCAATCGTTCGATAGATAAAGGGACTTAAACCTGTGGGCTCGCCATCAACCCGCTCCTGCTCCTCCAAACCCTCTACTCCATATCTTCATCGCTATCATCACCTCCATCCCCATGCCCCGCCATGTACTCCCGGATGCTGCTGATATCGTCTTGTATATCGTTGATGTTGCGTTCAATAGCTCCGACCCGGTGGTATGTGTTGTTGGCGAGGTTGTAGGCGTTCCTGGTACACATGAGGTTTTCCTGCATAAGATCATGTAAGCTTTGAAAATTAGGAAAACCGCCTCCTTGTGAGGAGGATTGACCCGGATCACCATGGGGTGGATACTGGTGGTGGGGAGGTGGTGCGTGAAGAACTAGGGCCTCCTGTGGGTTCCATGCATAGCCTTGCGTTCTTTGGAAACTCACTGTTCCGTCTTCCGCCTCATAGAGTAAGTTCATGGCTCGGCAAATGTGGTAGTCAACTCGTCCCGACCATGGGCTTCTTTCAAAGGCTCTTGGAATTCGCGTGTAATGCTTAAAAAGACGGTACACCCATCCTCCGAAGAAGATAGGTGTTGGAGCTCGAGCAAGGCGGTTGAGATGCATGTTTCTTAACAGGAGATACGGAACATCAAGAGGCTTTTGGTTGTGGATACAGTGGAGGACAACCAAATCTTTCAACCCTACAACACCACTACTGTCGTGACGTTGGTTTAGAGAGTAGGTGAGGATCCTGTGAATGTAGCGATAGAGTGGATCCCTCAGCTTCGTACTCTTGGTGCTACGAGGGTCGTAGATTCCTTCACCGATTTGAGCCCATGCGGCTTGTCTTTCATTTCCCTCCAAGTCTCGTAATCCTCCGGTATTTTCTTCGTTTCCCGATTCCTCCTCTTGGTATAGTCCTATCACGGCTCCAAACTGTGCCATGGAGATCGAGTACATTGTCCCTCCACACCGAAATTCAACCCCTTCATTGTCGAATGGGTCACACCTTGAATTGAAGTTGAAGGTACTGTAGAACTGCATGGTGCATTGATGCACCGACCGAAGCCTAGTGTTTAATGCAACAGCTAGTGGTCCCGTAACGATGTTGTTGAATCGGTTCAGCTGGTTTACCAAGGTTAACAGATCCGTGCAAGCTCTCCTGGGGTACTCTTCGGGTCTTGTTTGAAGAACCTCATACCTTGCCCTTGCATCAAGTTCACTTGCATTGAACCTTGTGAATTTTGCCATCTGAAAGAATACACCAAAAATTAGCACGAAACAGAAATGTTTTCGGACGAAACTGCAAACAGCGGGCTGGACACGGGACACGGCCCCGTGTCCAGACGTCTGTTACTCAAAAACTTCAATTTTCGACCCGGTTTCGAAAACTTGAAAATTTTTGGTCCAATAGGTGCGGTTTCCCCCGAAAATGAAACCCTAAACACCGTTTTTCCCAAAATATCCCGTTTACCTTATCAATTTTATCTTTTTCGGCTCAAGAACAAGGGTTTGGGGTTTTTGTAAGAAATTGGGTGAATCTATGAACAATCTAAGTGTATTTACTTCCCTTAACACTATCCTAACTAAATGCAAACAGATTCAGGAAAAAATTTTAGGTTCGATCCGGATGAACATCAAGAACCCTAGATTTTTCCCCAAATTTGTGGTGTTTTAACTACATGCAAGTAACTAATCTAACTACTAAGAGTGATAGAATCATACCTTGACGTTGTTAGATCGGTGAGAGACGTCGAAATTTCGCGAAAACTCGCCTGGAACCAGAGCGTTTGTGGGGAAACGGGGCGTGTGGAATGAAGAAACTGTTTTGAAAAAGGGGTTTTATCCCGTCTGCAGCGCGAACACGGCCCCGTGTCCACTGGACACGGCCTCGTGCCGAGCATTTTTTTTTTGTGCGCGTGTGAGTGCCCCTTTTTCCCATAAGCTATGGTTTAGAAAACTTACCGCTTTATTTTGTCGTCTCAATCGTTCGTAACTTACCAGGCATGATGTTTTTATTCTTCCACGGTTTGAAGCGAGATCTCTTCTTCCTCATCCTCAATAAATCCTTGATAGAGTTTCAGCCGTTGGCCATTGACTTTAAATGGTGGCCCATTTCGAGGTTTAATTTCTACTGCACCGTGTGGAAAAATGTGGGTGACGGAAAAAGGTCCTGGCCACCTAGACTTTAATTTACCAGGAAACAATCGAAGTCGTGAATTAAACAAAAGAACTAAATCTCCTACCCGAAATTCATTAGGTTTAATATGTTTGTCATGCCAATTTTTCATTCTTTCCTTATAAATCTCGGAGTTTGAGTATGCATAATTCCTAAGCTCGTCTAATTCATTTATTTGACAAAATCGATTTTTACCAGCAAATTCTAGATCTAAGTTTACATTTTTGATTGCCCAGTAGGCTTTGTGTGCAATTTCTACTGGCAAATGACAACTTTTTCCATAGACTAGCTTATAGGGGGTTGTACCTATTGTTGTTTTATAAGCAGTTCGAAAAGCCCATAAAGCATCATCTAATTTATCAGCCCATTCCTTTTTATTTAACCCTACGGTTTTTTCGAGTATTCGTTTTAACCCTCTATTAGTCACTTCGGCTTGTCCGTTTGTTTGAGGGTGATATGCTGTCGAAACCCGGTGATAGACCCCATATCTTGTTAAAAATTTTTCAAGTTGATGGTTGCAAAAATGGGTACCCCTATCACTTATTAAAGCTTTAGGTGTGCCAAAACGAGAGAATAATTTTTTCAGAAATCTTACCACTACTCTTCCATCATTTGTTGGAAGTGCCTCGGCCTCGGCCCATTTAGACAAGTAATCTACTGCCACAAGTATGTATTTGTTTCCTTTTGATGGTGGAAAAGGTCCCATAAAGTCGAGTCCCCATACATCAAAAATTTCACAAACAAGAATGCCATTTTGTGGCATTTCGTTTTTGGAAGAAATATTACCTTTCGTGCGGTACTGGCAGCACCATGATGTCCTCCGTATGGACCTTCATGACAATGGCGGAGAATTCTTCGTGCTTCACTACCATGTACGCATCGTCTGACGAGTTGGTCGGCACACATTTTGAAAAGATATGGATCTTCCCAAAAGTAGTGTTTCACATTGGCAAAGAATTTTTTTCTTTGATGATGTGGCCATCCTTTTGCGACTACACTGCTAGCTAGGTAGTTAGCAAAGTCGGCGTACCATGGTTCTTCCTTATATTCCACCATTTCCAGGGACTCAGTTGGAAATTTTTTGTTGATTTGCTCGTCCCTGGTTGCCTCCAAAGCTGGGTCTTCTAAGCGTGAAAGATGATCTGCTGCGGTATTTTCTGCTCCTCTTTTGTCCTTGATTTCAATGTCAAATTATTGGAGGAATAGAATCCACCTAATCAAACGTGGTTTTGCGTCTTGCTTCTTAAAGAGATATCTAATGGCTGCATGGTCTGTATAGACTATAGTTTTAGAAAGAACAAGATAAGAACGAAATTTATCAAAAGCAAATACCACAGCTAGTAACTCTTTTTCAGTTGTTGTGTAATTTTCTTGTGCATTGTTAAGTGTTTTACTAGCATAATATATTGGGTGGAAATGCTTTTCTTTTCTCTGTCCCAGGACAGCTCCAACTGCAAAGTCACTAGCATCACACATGATTTCGAAAGGAAATTTCCAATCAGGTGCTATCATGATAGGTGCATTGACTAGCATTTCCTTTAGGGTTAGAAATGCTTGATTGCAATCCTTGTCAAAGATGAAAGGAGCATCTTTTTCAAGTAATTTCGTTAGAGGCCTTGAGATCTTTGAAAAGTCTTTGATAAACCGCCTATAAAATCCGGCATGCCCTAGGAAACTTCTAATAGCTCTTACGGAGGATGGAGGAGGTAATCTAGAAATGGTATCTATTTTGGCTCGATCCACCTCCATTCCTTCGCTTGAGATTTTGTGACCGAGTACTATTCCCTCCGTTACCATGAAATGGCATTTTTCCCAATTAAGGGCGAGGTTAGTTTCCTCACATCGGGATAGCATTCGTTCAAGGTTATCGAGGCATTGGTCGTATGAATCCCCAAAGATAGAAAAGTCGTCCATGAAGACTTCCATTGTCTTTTCTATCATGTCATGGAAAATGGCTACCATGCAACGTTGGAATGTTGCGGGGGCATTACATAGACCGAACGGCATGCGTCGATAAGCAAAAGTTCCATAGGGACATGTGAAAGTTGTCTTTTCTTGGTCCTCGGGTGCTATCGGGATTTGAAAGTAACCTGAAAAACCATCCAAGAAACAGTAAAATTTATGACCGGATAATCTTTCTAACATTTGATCAATGAAGGGTAAAGGAAAATGATCCTTTCTTGTTGCTTCATTTAATCGTCTATAATCTATACATACTCTCCATCCTGTGACGGTTCTTGTTGGTATTAATTCATTCTTTTCGTTAGTAATTACCGTCATACCTCCTTTCTTTGGAACTACTTGGACGGGACTTACCCAAGGACTATCGGAAATAGGATAGATAAGTCCGGCGTCAAGTAATTTGATGACTTCGTTTTTAACCACTTCTTGAACATTTGGATTTACTCGACGTTGTGGTTGTATGACCGATTTGTAGTCATCATTCATCAAAATTTTGTGTGTGCACATAGAAGGACTAATTCCTTTTATGTCAACAAGTTTCCAAGCTATTGCATTTTTGTGTTTTTTCAAAAGATTAATTAGTTTTTCTTTTTCTAAGTTATCTAATTTAGACGAAATAATTACAGGTAACTTACCATCTTTGTCTAGAAAAGCATATTCCAAACCTTTTGGAAGTTCTTTGAGCTCAAGTGGTGGGTCTTTAGGAGACTCCTTATTTGGTTGCTCGTTTCGATCAAGAACTTTAAAAGTTTGTTCTATGGCGACCTCTTCTTCAACAAAGTGGTCAATCTCTTCACTTGTATCGGGTGGTTCATCTTCATCTTCGATTAGGGGGTCATTATTGCCGAATGGATATTTCATTGATCGTTCGAGATCGACACTTCTTTTAAATGCCCCTAATTGAAGAGGTAAATTGTTGAACTTCCGGTTTTTCAAAGCTTCGTGAGTTTTTACAAATGGTCGTCCCAACACTAGAGGAGCGTCATCGAGGATGACAAAGTCGGTTGGGATTACCATTTGATTTGTTTGAACCAAGACATCTTCAACTATACCGATTGATTTTATTACTTTCCGATTGGATAGAAAAATGGGTATTTGAAGTGGAGAAAAATCACTAATACTTAATTTTTCGAAAATGTAGTTAGGCATTATGTTAACACAACGATCTTTATCGATTGTGACATTACTAATAAACGAATTTTGAAAGAAACATGGAACCGGTGTGATTTTAATTTCAAATGGGTCTTCTTTTATTAGCGAAGTTTGATCATTAGTTAACTTAACACTTACTGTTTCGTCAATTTTAGTGTTAGTGTTTAACTCTTTTAAAAACTTAGCATGAGTGGGTACTAAACAATGATTTTCGAAAGAAGGTGTCAAGAGATTAATTTTTTCAAAATTAGACTCTTCTTGGATTTTAACGTTATCGGACTCACCTTTTTCGTTGTTTAACTCATGTGTCGGTTTTTCACGTATTTGTTCTTCCATTTTTACATTTTCAGTTATCTCTTCTTTTTTTAATTCATCTCTTGCGCGGGATTCCTCTTCCCTTGCGCGAGCTTCTTTTATACATCGATCGATAACTCTAATGTGTTCTAATATCCTATCGGTCACTTCGGTAATAGAAAAAGAATCATTATTTTCTAAGCTTGAATCCGGTTGTTCGACCCTTTGTTCCTCATAATACCCATATGAAGTTGATGGTTCACACCATTGTTCTTCATTGTAAGCATATGATGGATAAGGTTCGTAATTTTGTTCTTCATAATACTCATATGAGGTGGGTTGTTCACGCCAAGGTTCCTCATAATAAGCATATGAAGGTGGTGGCTCATACCTTGGTTCCTCAAAGTATGAGTAAGAGGGCTCATACCTTGGTTCATCAAAATATGAGTATGAGGGAGGAGGTTCATACCTTTGGTCTTCATAGGATGTGTATGAAGTTGATGGCTCGTACCTGGGCTCCTCATAGTAAGCGTATGAATTGGATGGTTGATAAGAGTGATTATTTTGAATCGAACGTGTATTACGACAATTAGTGCAATAATTACCCCCATAATCATCCTCATCATAGGTGTAGTTGTAACCTCCTGAGTATTGATCCATAAGAATCACTCAGCAGACCACAACTGAGTCTCGGGACCAGAAAACGAAAACAAAGACTGAAACAGAAGGCTGGACACGGCCCCGTGTCTGGTGAACACGGCCCCGTGTACAGGATCTGTATCTGGGCGTTTTAATTAAAGTTACTGGTCACGTTGAGCACGGGGGCGTGTTCAGTGAGCACGGCCCCGTGTTCAAACTCTGTATCTGGGTATCTAACTACAAATATGCAGCACGGGGGCGTGTTCAATGAGCACGGCCCCGTGTTCAGGCTACTGTAAATGCAAACTAAACTACAATGCAGAAAAATGTGCGCGCGTTTTAAAAAGGTTTTGAAAAAAACTGATTAAGCCGTCGATTTTAAACTTTCTCAAAATCCTTGTGTCCCCGGCAACGGCGCCAAAAACTTGATGTGCGGTAAGTGTCGTATATATTAGGTGTATATTTTAAGCCCTTTTTAACACTTATTTTAGCCAAGTTTTAAATTTATAAAACACGATACTTCACTAACACTAAACACACATATGGGCAAGTGCACCCATCGTTGAGTGTAGTATAGCGTTGGTAAGATATTGAGGTCGTCCAAGGACACAAGAGCTTTTAGTACCGGTTTATCCTCAACGTCTAACCAAAATAAAAGTTTAGAAAAATGTTTTAAACTAAGAAAATTAAAAACTAACTAAAATGCTGAAAAATAAAAATAAAATAAAAACAGATAGACAAGATGAATCACTTGGTTCCGACTCGTATCTAGTATAACCTTTGATTATTTCCGCACTTTTGCACATAATTAAGAGATTATCTTAGTTATTGTAGTAGGCCCCTCTTTTGAAGGTGACGTTACCCTCACCCCAGTAGTTTGAGTCAGCAGGGATACAATCCTAAAGGGGTGGATTATTGGAAGATAATGAATTAAGTTATTAATGCAGTATTGTGGTAGGCCCCGCTTTTGGCGGTGACGTTACCCTCGGCTAAGTAGTCTGAGTCAGCAGGGATACAGTCCTAAATAGCCGGGTTATAGTATTAATAGTAGTTAACTTATGAGGGGATCAAAGAGTTTGGACCCCCGCCATCCAATACCGTGAAGTATTGAAGGAGGTCCTACTAAATTTGACCCAGGTCCATTGCAGGACCTCTAAACGCTGAACAATGGCAAGACCTTTACCAAACCGTTCCCTTAACCCCCTACCAGGTAGCCAACATGTCTCCATATAGACCGTGGAGACATGAATGGTGAAAATCCTTTATTTTATATAGACAGTAAAATAATGCCAAGACACCACGGACAAACGATAAGGAAAGATCACCTTCAACATAAGTAACTAGTTATTAAAGTCATTAATACAAAACCAAATAAAAAGTGCAAAAGATTAGAAATAAAAAGTGTTATACTAGACACTTTGTCTTCACCAAGTGCTGTAAGAGACTTAGGCAAACATGGCCTTGATTGTCAAGAACTCTTACGATCAATCTTGGATCCCGAGATGACTCACACACTCTACGATGGACAATGGATGATGGTGGTGGATGATGGTGTTGTGATGGTGGTGGGTGGTGGATGAAGTGTGAGAGAGGTGGTGTGCCAAGGGATGAGATGAAATGAATCCAAGCACTCTTATTTATAGGCTGAACAGAGTGCTGGACACGGCCCCGTGTCCGCTGGACACGGCCCCGTGTCTGTCTGACAATCTCTCTCCTCATTAATTGTAATTCGCAATTACAATAAATGCGCCTGCTGTACTTTCGACACGCCCCCGTGTCCGCTGAGCACGGCCCCGTGATGGGCAATAGAAGCTTCTATGGATTTGTCTTTTCTGCTGCTTCTTGGGCACGGCCCCGTGCTGGCTGAGCACGGGGTGTGTTCAGCCTTCTGTCTTCTCCTTTTTGCTTTGGAAGGTGCCGTTGAGGGGTCGGGCAGTCCACTAATGTTCCTTTCCTTGTATTTATGTTGGATTTAGCTGTCTTTTTGCTTCTTTTGCGTTTTTGAGCTCATTTAATCCTGAAAATACAAAAGGAAGACAAAAACACTCTTTTTCCAATATTAGTACTTAAAAAGGGTTAGTTTTATGCCTTATTTGATGTAATTTATATGTTGCATTTTACACACATCACTAACCAGTGTACATTTGTATAAATTATAGATTATATCCAGGAAACCCTTACGCGAAGTCTAAGATAGCAATGTGAGTTTATCCTCTTTTTGTTAACCTTTTTGGTAATGTTTTACCAAACCTTAAATGTTTTACTATGAGATTTAGCAGTGATTGAGTCTTTGTAGTTCTTCAATTACTGCCGGTATGTTGGGGTTTTGTATACAAAATGTACTACACTATGAGTAGTAAGTCGAGGATGACAATACGTTACCATTAGACAATGAGTTAGCCATGGGTAATATGACCCACAAGTCAGGGTTGACAGTACTAATGGAGTAATTGTGTAGAAATAAACAATGTGATCGCTCTCAATACTGTTCACTGTGACTTTTTATTTAAACTTGATTAAACTGGGATTCACTCACCAGTATTTCCGACTGACAAATGTTTTTAAAACACGTTTCAGGTAACCCAATGTGACAGCCAATTAGTAAAAAGCCAGCTGGAGAGCACTGAAGGCTTGGGAAAATGTGGCTATAAAAGTTACCAAATAAACGATGTTTTAAAATTCAATAAAATAGGGTTTATCCCTATAAATGTATTGTACTAAGAAACTTGGGTTTTACCCATGTGATTATTAATATTAAACGAGGTGGTTTTACTCTGATAAACATTTCCTAACTACGGTCCTGATGTAAATTCCGCTGCAAGATTAAATAACTGATACCACCAAAACTCTGAGATCGCGTCCGCCCGTTCCCGGGAATCAGGGATCGGGGGTTGCGACATAATGAATCTTACTTTCTATATTTATTTTCATTTTATTGATTGTTAAAGCTCGTATCACAAATTTTTATCCGTTTTCTATCCCTAAATACCATCTAATCTTCCACTTAAACATATTTGAATTTACATCACTTTTTGAGCAACATACCACCAAGAAATACTTAGTTATTACCTGCTACTTTTAAAGTTATTACCTGCTATTATGTTCAAGTTACTTTGAAGGTGATCATTATTTGATACTTGGAATATATAATTTAAAATTGAGCTTCACGAAAATACAAAGAACAATGGATGAAACGAGTGTGAAATGTTGAAACATTCCCTTGCCGGTACACATTACCTTCACATTTACTTTTACAAGAAAATTTTAGGTGGGTGTATGGGTGATAAGATAGTTATCGGCAAATAATAAGTGTGATGGGACAACACTTGTTACGTATGTATATTAAATTTCTTTTTTTTTTTCTAAACAGTGAACACACCAAGTTTATGACATTTATCTCTAAAACCCACAAAATATCTAGTTTGTGTGTCTTTAACTCACGTTACTTTACGGAGATAACTACTTAAAGCATTCACATTTGATCCTCTGTATAGAGTGGTTGTAAGAGGAGAAGAAAGAAAATGTCAGTAAATTTGAGAAAACACTGTTCATCATTTATAATTTTTTAATATTTTAAAAGTGATTGTAAATAGAGAAGAAAGAAAAGATAATGATAAAAATATAAATAATATTATTTAATTAAAAAGGAGAAAGAAAAAAAATAGTAATCTTTAGTATAATTATAAAAAAAAAAGATTGAAGGATTAATTGTGAATGCTCTTAGTGTCACTACTCTAAATGACCATTAATATAAAAATATTTAACTAGGGGATTATACTATAAATTCTTTAATGTTTTCTTAAATAGGTTTACTAAAAATATGATTATAGCTAATAATGGATAAAATTACTATTCTATTTTTAAATATCTCAACCATGAATGTACTAGTCATTTCATCTATTAGTTTTGTAAATTAAGTTAAAAGAGTTATTAAAAGCTCAAAAGCTACACCTTTATAAGGCTATTTCTTGTGGGTTGACGCTCTTTCACTTCACGTTACTACCACGTCATAAAGTAATTGTCACTTTGTCGACACATCAAAACCTCGTTCTCTTTCACTTTCTTCCACTGACATTTACTATGGCTTCACCCTTTTCACGCCCTATTAAAATGTTAAAAAGTAAAAAAAAGGCGAAGGAGCTTTATTAGTTGCCAAGCATGGGACCCACCACCACAACCATCGTCCACGCCGTGACTCCACCCACACCGCCCCTTGCCACGCCTTGTCCGACAGTGTAACCCTGCCATGTGGCAAGGGACGTCAATCAGTAGCTGACCGCCTAAGAAACACATTCATCCATGTTCCAAATGTTTTAGTTCCTTGCACATAGATAATTCATAGTTTAATTACAATAGACCTCGTACAATACCAACCATAAGAAGATAATGTAAAAAAATAACGTAAATAACAAAGTTAAAAATAAAAAATTAAAAAAAGGAAAGGTATAAATAGTAGAAAAGAAGAGCAAACAAAGTTTAAGAAAAATAAGTAAGATAAAGGTAAAAAAAGTTTAAAAAGGAAATAAGTAAAAAAGAAGAAGCAAAAAAGATAGGCAAATATATGTATTATTGGTTAAGTAAAAAAGAAAAGGTGAGGAAAGCTAGAAAAGTATGGGTTGAGAAATAATTTTTCTTAGCTCAGTTGATTACATTGATATTTTAAAGCAAGAAAACCTGAGTTTGATTCTTAAAGGTACCCAATATATTGTGATGATATTTTTTAACATGTATATTTGATGATATTATGTGAAAAAAAAAACATTTTGTTTTCCATTTTAATTCTAAACCCGAAAACCAAACAACTCGAACCCGAATAACCCATACTTGAACAACTCGAACTTTAAATGGGTCAGTTGTCGGGTCACTTTTTTTTAGCTAAAAACTCAAATAATCCGACCTGAAAAACCGGAAACTTGAAAAAAACCCGAAGAACACCTCTACACCCGAACACAATCGAGCCCATTAGAACTAAAGAGGATGCATAAAAAGAGGGTTGAAGTCGAGTCCATGGAAAAGAATATCATGCATTGGATTTCTCATAACGAGCTGGCTTAGGCCTGTGCGTGGGTTGACAACTCGGTGGGCCCGGCTATGATTAGTTATTTATAATGTTTATTTATTTATTTATTTTAGTTGTCTAACAATGTTTATTTATTTATTTTCGTTGCATAATAATATTTATTTATTTTTTAATAGGAAATCATCAAAAAGAAACCGACTTTTGGAAACGTGTTCTTGAAGTATTACACGATCTAATGGGACAGGAACCATACCGGAATGCAGATTCCATCTCTGGTAAATGAAGAGAAATGTCGAAAAAATACACCGTGTTTATCACCATCTTGCGATTCTTGGGTTTAGCACTGAAGGTGTGTCTGATACCATCAAACTTGTATGTTAAATTATATGTAAGGAAGTGATAGAAAATTTTATAGAATAGTGATTTTTTGTTAAAACATTATACACGGTTGGTATAAAAATACAAAATGACAATAAAGATAATAATTTAATTATGAAACTTATAAAACGTAACAATGACAAATGAGCTTGATGGTATTTCCAAAGAAAGTCTTACAATGAATAATAAGGAACAATGGATGAAGAAGAGGAAGTAAAGTGTAAATATCTCACAAATTTCCAAGCTTTGAAAGCAAGTGGGTTAACAATTCCAGAGTGATTTCGGTGCTAGCAACCTTATCCTTTTGTGATCAACTAGTGTTATGCTGGTCCGCGTTGTGGGGCGGTAAATCGAATATTTCTTAGTTTAATAACATGTACGTCTTTATTTCGGTCAGTTATACATGCTACTTATAACATGATCTAAAAAAAAGATACATTGAGTGAACTAATTAAACCAAAACACTACTATAGTTTTGCCAAAAAAATAACTAAAACGATGGCAAGCATGTAATTTAGAGCTGAGGGCAAAACAATAATTTGTTAGGACCAATTAGCGAGTGCTAGGCAGCTGTTTGGCACGAATAAAAACTACACTGAGTCAACCAAGTAAAATAAAACACTACCATAGTTTTGTAAAAAAAAAAACCATGGCAAGATTGCAATTTTGAACTGTGGTAAAACCGTAATTTTGAAATGGAGGCAAAATAATATTTTGAACTCAGGGCAAGAAAATAATTTTATTTTGAACTGAGGTCAAAATCATAATTTTTAACTGAGGGCAAAATCGTAATTTTAAGCTGCAGGCAAAAACAAAATTTTATTTTGAACTGGGGCGAAATCGTAATTTTAAACTTGGGATAAAATCGTAATTTGGCAGGACCATAGCTGGGGCAAAACCATAATTTTATTTTAAACTGGAGGCAAAATCGTAATTTTTAACTGAGGGCAAAATCGTAATTTTAATCTGGGGGCAAAACAAAAATTAATTTTAAACTGGGTAAAATAATTTTAACTATTATACGCTAACTTGAAATAAAAAAATAAAAAAAAAACACTTGTATTGGTTGCCGCCACTTTTGGCAAATGAAATACCAGAACTATTCCCCTCATGGTGAATGTATATGTTGGATAATGGATAATGGATAATGGATAATATAAATTATTTTCATCAAACAAATCAAATAATCTACTCCCTATTATTGGTTGACCATCATTCTGACTGCACTTCTTGACTTTTGGTGACAAATTCCTCCTTAAAAGGTTCCTAGAGGTGTCTGCCACTTTCTTTTTCTTTAAAGATCCTGGACAAGATGAAGGTGCTGCAACTACTATCTTTTTAATGGAGCCTTCTGGTTTAACGAAGAAGATTTACGAGCACGAACATTGAATTGCTGCAGGAGGACCAAACGGTTGCTGCAGAAACCCTAGATCTATGAACATGAACATCGAATCGCTTCAATTTGAAGCAACAAATCAGACAACTTTGATGCTTATGGGTGGTAGGCAGACGACGGTAACGGTGGCGGTGGTTTAGGAGGTGGCGGTGGAGTTGGTGGGCTGTGGTGATGGTGGTGGGGGTGAGATAAACAATAAAGATAAAAGACGTACGTGGTTTTTTAGATTTGAAACTAATTTATGATGGACCAAAATACCCTTTCTCGTTTTTCTACCTTGTCACGTGTAAGACTAAGATAGCTTCCTACCCTTCCTAGAAAGATCAAACTTCCTATTTGATCATTAGGCAATTCGTAGGCATAAAGCCCCTTTGTGGGCGTTATGCGACACGTGTCGTGCCACGTCACACAGGGGCTTTATGAGGCGTTGTATCACTAGAGCCCGTAGTCATAAAGCCCCTACCCATCATTACCTAATATTAATTTTCAATTTTATTAATTAATTATATAAAAACCCTATGCTCTTTCTTGATTGGCCAAAAGTTAAAAACCAAACAGATATATCGCCACTATATGCATGGCGCCATCCAAAAAAAACCCATAACATCGCTTGTCATAGTGTTCGAGGGGCTATGGAGAAAAAAAATCATTTATCCCGCCCCACTACATGAGGTCTTACCCTTCAGATATAATAATAGTTAGTCAATAAAGGTCAAAGAAAGATAAAGGCTTCCAAGAACCTTCGACTAATATCATCCACATGTATTGTGTAAAAGACGCAAGTACTTGATAGGATAGGGATAAGGTTTGTACCTACCTAAACTCACATACACACACACTAGTAGATGAACCAGAACCAGAAGACCATCACAATAATCGTGAACAATGGCTGTTGAGTTTATGGAGAGTCTCAAAGAAAACACAAGCGCCAACACCGGACTCTCTCCAAATACTTTATTTACTCTCTTCGCCACCGGTGTCACAGTCTACTACATCGTTTCCGTTTTCTTTAGAGGCTCCTCCGATCACCATCAACAACACACCCCAACGTCTTCCGAAGAAGACAGGTGTTCTATCCTTGATTTAATATTACTTTAGTGCCTATCTATTTCCTTTTTGAAAAAATATAATAATATTCATGCTTCACTTTTGGGGAAAATGTTAAATTTCCTGTGAGATTATAATATTTCCTTCTGTAATTTATCAGCTGTGTTGATTTGGACACCAAAATTAAGGTTTTAAACATGATGTTGGGTATGTCTTATTTTGTTCTTAGACTCTGTGAATGCATATACGTTGACTTGGTAAAGTCAAAAATGATAACATATGTTAAGGTTTTCAGTTGATCTGTTGGTTTTATCTTCTGTGATCAATGTTGTTGCATAACCGATCAATGATTTTTTTTAATATACACATGACGCATCTCAAATACTCAATACCACATCTCATTTTCTTTCACTAATTCCAAACAAATTCGATTTACAGATCCGCGGCATCTTCTTCGTCCGCTTCTCACTCAGTTCCTGCCTCTATTTCTCAATCATGGAATTATGACGTATTTTTGAGCTTTCGGGGAGACGACACCCGTAAGAGCTTTGTGGATCATCTCTACATGGATCTTGTACAACAAGGAATCCAAACATACAAGGATGATGAAACACTTCCTCGGGGTGAGCGAATCGGTCCAGCCCTCTTGAAAGCTATCCAAGAATCACGCATCGCCGTTATTGTATTCTCGGAAAACTATGCGGACTCATCTTGGTGCTTGGAAGAGCTTGCACATATTATGGAGTGCGTGGACACCAGAGGGCAGATCGTGATTCCTATATTTTATTTTGTGGATCCATCGGATGTTAGAAAACAAAAGGGGAAATATGGAAAAGCATTTAGAAAACATAAGAGGGAAGATAAGCACAAAGTTGAATCATGGAGAAAAGCTCTGGAAAAGGCAGGCAATCTTTCTGGATGGGTCATCGATGAAAACAGGTAATGTTCTCTTTTTTTTTTGGTCTAAAATGGTTAAACTGACTAAACCACAGAGGCCAAAAGAGTAATTTACTCGATTTGATAAATAACAATGAGTTGATTTAAGTTTTGTTTTCACCATTGACAAGTCAAATGGGCAAAATTTGATAAATAACAATAAAACGGGTCAAATAAGTTGGGAGTAGCCAGATTTACCAAAAAAATAGTTACTATCGTAATAAGTTAGTTTTTAACATTTGTAAGTAGATTTAACGCGTTAATAGTTTATAAGACTCAAAAGGAAGTGTTAAAAAGTGTTTAATTTACAGAGCCAAGTTTTTAAAAATATAAAAAATTGCATATGATTGGGAGCTGTTTTTTTATAAATATAAATATTGAAAGACTAAAGCTGGTAGTGGTTACCAGTACTTTCTGAATTAACGAGACCCTCACCTCATTAAGGGAGTCGGAGCATGTTCTAAATTCTAATTATTTCTATTTATCCATCGCGCAGTCATGAAGCAAAATGTATCAAAGAAATTGTTGGTACAATTTCTAGTAGGCTGCCTACACTAACTACAAACGTCAATAAAGACCTCATTGGAATAGAGATACGCTTACAAGATCTGAAATCAAAGTTGAAAATGGAGTCAGGTGGTGTACGCATTATTGGAATATGGGGAGTTGGGGGTGGTGGTAAGACTACTCTCGCATCTGCTGCTTATGCGGAAATCTCTCACCGATTTGAAGCTCATTGCCTTCTTCAAAATATCCGTGAGGAGACAAACAAGCATGGTTTGGAAAAGCTACAAGAAAAATTTCTCTCACTTATTTTGAAAGCAGATGTGAAGGTAGGGAGTGAGATAGAAGGAAGAAGCATGATAGAAAGAAGGTTACGTAATAAAAGCGTATTAGTTGTTCTTGACGATGTTGATGACGTTAAGCAACTAGAGGCTCTAGCCGGATCGCATGCTTGGTTTGGTAAGGGGAGCAGGATAATAATTACAACGAGGGATGAGCATTTGCTAAGTACCCGCTATGCAGATGAAGTATATGAAGTGAGTTTGTTATCACAAGACGAGGCTATGGAGCTCTTCAACAAACATGCATATCGGAAAGATAATCCTATAGAAGATTACGAGATGCTTTCAAAAGATGTAGTTTCTTATGCTAGTGGGCTCCCATTAGCACTTGAAATTCTAGGTTCTTTTCTATATGACAAAAACAAGGATGAGTGGAAGAGTGCATTGGCCAAGTTAAAATGCATCCCAAATGTTGAAGTCACCGAAAGACTCAAAATAAGTTATGATGGACTTGAACCCAACCATCAAAAAATATTCTTAGATATTGCTTGTTTTTGGAGAAGACGAAAGATGGATGAGGCAATGAAGGTGCTTGATGCTTGTAATTTACACCCTCGTATAGGGGTGAAGGTGTTGATTCAAAAGTCTCTCATAAAAGTTTCAAATGGAGAATTTGGTGATATAGTTGATATGCATGACTTGGTAGAAGAAATGGCTTACTACATTGTTAGAGGGGCACACCCTAATCATCCTGAAAAGCATAGCAGAATTTGGAATATGGAAGATATTGCATACCTCTGTGATGTGGGGGCAGATGCATCGCCATTGGTTAAATTAACTTTGCAATAAAATATTTCATATATTTCTGCATCAAATGACACTTGTGTATAACGTTACTGACACAATTTGGTTACCTTGATTAATTAACACAGGAAACTGAAGTACTAGCTTTCCATTATTTTTATGAAGATCTGGATCTATCTGATGCTGTAGGTCTATCTGATGTGGTTTCAAACATGAAGAAACTTCGGTGGATTCGTTTTCATATGTATCCGTCGTCTTCATTCCCATCAAATTTTCAGCCAACAGGGCTTGGTTGTCTAGAGTTGCCATGGAGCCAACAAAAAGAACTGTGGCATGGGTATAAGGTAGATAAATATTGTTGTTTCACAAATCATTGCAATAAAACTGTGAAATGAATTATAAAATGAACATAGGTATTTGACACATTTATAAGTATAGGTGTAATTACATATTTCATTAAGAAAAATACATATCATACTTTTTCTGTAAATTAGAGGTTGATTAGCTTAATTTAGATTGAATGCTTTAAAGAAACTTTTGATGACATTGCCAGAAATAAATAAATTAACAAAGTGTCTGAAATGTAATATTCTGAAGGTAGATTTTTGGGCAAAGATTGATGAAAGTTATCGACGATATGATGTAAAAATGATATGATGTTTTAAGCAATTGGAATTTACTATGCATGTTAAAGAGGCTGTTATTATGAGATATTAAGATGGTAAAGTTTGGGTATAAATTCAGAGCTCCTGCCTAATGATCCATGGGCAAGAAGTATGCCAATGTGAAAGGAAATTGTTGTATACTTAATTATTTATTTGACTTTTCCTACTTTTCTTGAAACAGAGTCTACCAAATTTGAAAATTCTTTATCTTCAAAGCTCTTGTAACCTAATCACGACACCAAATTTTGATGGCCTTCCATGTCTTGAAAGATTGAATTTAACGGATTGTTGGAGTTTAGAAGAGGTTCATCCATCAATTGGATATCACAAAAGGCTTGTTTGCGTGGACATGAGTGGCTGTACAGCACTTAAAAGGTTTCCACCCATCATACACATGAAAAAATTGGAGACTCTTAATCTCTTGGGTTGCAAACAACTACAACAGTTTCCGGATATCCAGTCAAACATGGATAGCTTGGTAACCCTTGATTTGTGTTCGACTGGTATTAAAATAATCCCACCCTCAGTTGCACAATTTTGTACCAACCTTGTTTCCCTAGATTTAAGTGGCTGTTGTGAACTGGATCTCAGTGGTTGTTATTTGGGGTTACAATCTTTTCATCAAGACGGGCCTGTGAGCCTGAAGCTACCTCAGTTTCCACGTTTTTTAAGGTAGCTGCATCTTAGCAATTGCATTTTGGGAGATGGAGCATCTAATATATTTTGTGAGTTATTAAACCTACAGGTACTAGACCTAAGTGGTAATAAGTTTTCAAGATTACCTTTCGGCCTCTCTCAAATCCCATGTCTCAAGCTCCTCAATTTGTCAGACTGCTGGAAACTTGTAGAATTGCCAGACCTCCCATCAAGCATAGCTATTCTCTATGCAAGAGGTTGTGACTCACTTGAAATTGTTAGAGATTTATCATACTATAAATGGTTGTGGAAAGTCTCACTTTGGGGGGGAGTGAAACTGAATAACAGGGTACTACTTTCTATGCTTGAGGTATAAATCTTATCTTGTTTTTAAATTTCAATCCTTTTAACTTACAATATAATAATAGAGTTCATCATAACTGGAATGTAAACTGTGGCAGGGAAATGCAGCTGAAGATCGCTTTATGAGTGTCTTCCTTCCCGCAGTTGAACCATCGTCACGTATTTTTATGAAATTAGTTACATTGCAACTTCCAAGCAACTGGTACAGTGACTTTAGTGGACTTTTATTATTCTTACGTGATAATGATTATGGTGAGTTCAGCTATGATATAGATATTAAGCAGGAGACGTCCACATGTGATTACTCTGAAGAGTCGGATGAAGATCGGGAACAATGGAACTATGAAATGGTGGGTTATGTACCCTTTAATTCATTGCGGCACATCCCATGGTTAAATCTTACATACACTAAAAATATTTCATTTCAGACTAATAAGGGTGGTCTTAATGTGGAACTTGTTCCTAGTAAAAATAAAATAGTTGATTTAAACGAAAACCCAATCGATTACTCGGAGTGTTGGGATGAAGAATATGAAGATACAAAGACATTTGAGATCATGTATGATTCACAGTCCTCTAATATTCGGATTGTATGGCGTCATTTATAGTTGACCTGGGCATTAGTGTTGCTGGTATATCTTCCTAGATTTTATTTCAAGGGTCATCAACAACTGTTAGTAGAGCTCAGTTTCAACATTATTGGGCCCACATTTTGTTACCATTTCCAGTTTGCTTTAGCAACATTATTGCAGTCTACCAACAAAGTTGTAATAAATTTTTATTTATTATCCCATAAAACTTCACATCCTATACTACCAGGTTTCATATATAGTTTTTGTTAGTTGTTGCTCCTGTTTTGTGCTACTATCGTATGTGTAAGAAACAAAGTTATGTTATTTGTAGAGGAGGATACAAGACGGGTCAAAATAAGATAAGAGTTGGAACGACAATTTATCCGGGCCAAAATTGGGTTGGTTCTTGACAAACACTTTTTTTTCTATTTTGAAATATTTTGTTTTTCAATTTTAGTGTATTGATTATCATACAAAAAACAGTATGGTTACAATAATATTGATAATTGATAAAAAACACAAATGAAATCGACTAGTCGGTGATAAAAGGGGTTCGTGACACCGAACAAACATCTGACACCTACCAGCCATCCATAATTTCTTTAAGCTTAATTGTTTCTTGGACGAGTCAATTCCCAAATGTTGATTTTTTTTATTTAGTGAAAACCCAATATTCTTAAAATTAAGTATATACTTGTGTGACAACCCTCACTAAACCAGGTATCCGTACGACTTAATTAATAATTAATTACTGCTTAATTACTGTGCTTACTTGAACTTGTGGATAAACTGCTACTTGAATACTGATACATGTACTTACTTGCATCATACTTTACTTGCTGTCACTCCATGTTTTGCTTACAGCACCTTTGTGACAACCTTGATGCACCAAAAGCACAGTAGCACAATGAACGGATAACCTATTAAACGTGCTGTCATAACTAGCACCAGGCAGGTACTGCCTCTAAGGCCTGTAAGAGCCTGAGATAGTTTGCTACACTAGTGGTGAGTGTAGGGATATAAGGGTTGTAGAACTGCGTCACTAGGAATAAGTTACAGTGACCGGATGTGCCTAAAACGTACTCTAGGTACAAAAATTCAGCACTTTAAATAATAATTCAGCATCTAGCTAACTAATAAAGTGCCAAAACATGATAAAAATATTACTAGACACTTTCCAAAGTGTCAGGAATAAGTTGTGTCACTAAAAGTAATAATAACGACACTTTAAAGCTTTGTTAAGCACTTTAACGGATCACCATCCAACCGAACAACCGGACTTTACCCGGAACATAAAAATATTGCCAACAACATTGTTTATCTTTTTCTGAGCCAGTTAGGGTCCCTGAATACCCTAACACCCGCTAACGCATAACGCATCAGTAACCGGGTTAATCCCTAAACTAACTTAACTTAACCTAACTAATACCTAATGTTTAGTTGGAAATGAACTAGATTACCCCCCCCCCCCCCCCAACCAAACCGTCCCCAAGGGGACACCTCATGTCCTATTTTGATTAAACTAATCTCTTATGTCTAATATCTAAGAGACACATAATCCATTGGACCATAATCCTAAACTTTGCCTATAAGATCACCACTAAACCCCTCATTCTTTCACTTAACATTTCACCAACACAAAACTCTCCCTCTCCTCTCTAATAGCTCACGGCCGAACACCCCTATATCATCCATCCATTTTTCGATTTTGTTCAAGCTATTCCAAGCTCATACAAGTGTTAAGGATCTCACATAAGGAAGCTTGGTGCATTCGGAACGCGAAGGACCTCACCCTATTGCTTTTATCCACGCATTCTTCGACTTGTTTCTTCCCTAGCCTCGAGCTAGTAGTAAGTTGCTTTAAACACACTCTCGATCTATTTTAAAGTGGTTAAAAAGAACTTTGTCGGTTAAAATCTATGAAGATACAAGATGATATGGTAAAAGTCTACTAAAATGATGAATATGATGGTTAAAAGCTAAGTTGTTGTGTAAATCTTGTAAGATTTGTGTTGTGTAATTATTTGGGCCCGATCTATGTTGTGGTAGCTCGGATCATCGTCTAACCCGGATTGGTCATGATCATGGATCATGACATAGAGTTTGTTTAAGTGTACAAAGGGTTAAATGATGAAACTCTACCACACACTAAACATGAACTTGTGTAAAATCGACTTTACTTACGAAATAGTGTTTAAAACTAGTAGATCTACGGATCTACAAGCGGTATTTTCAAGGGACCAAGTGTCAAAAGAAATCATACTTTCTAAAACCGGATCTTTCACGAACGAGGATGATTTTTGTAAACACACAAGTGTGTAAACACTTGTGTAACACTAAGTTTCGACAAAGAACTAGTTTTGTCAAATTTTACAAGAAGTTGTAAAGATGGAATTTCTTTAAAAGCGAGGCTTTTACGAAACCGGATGGAATTATATAAAGATACACTAAAAGTAAGGAGCTTTACTACATATTTTTGGAAAAACTACAAGTTCATGTAATTCTTGCGATTTACATATATATTGACTAGTTTGATGCTTTGAACATTGTTTTGATTGAATAAGAAAATTTTGGTTTGATTTGTAAAAGAAAATGATACGCTTGAAAGCGTGGCCACCTCCAGTTACAGAGGAAACTCTGGCGAAATTTTTCCAAAAAAAAACCTAACACTTAGAAATATTTTCACTACAAGTGTTAGAAATACATTTTTAACGTGTTTTCGAATTATAGATTTCGCCATGACTTTATTACAAGATTTCTAATTATCGGAGGTGGGATTTTCACAAAATAAAAACTTGCTAAAATATATATTTAGTATATATTTAGTAACAACACTTGTGAATTTTTATGATTATTTTGTGAAATATACGAATATTATTTTTAGGGTAAAAATAATATTACCGAATGATAACCATTCCAAAAATAATACAAACGCCTTCATAATTAGTTACAACGGTATAATTATTACCACCCGATCTTTAAAACGTAACTTACGCATTTTAAGAAAATATTTATGAGCGCGTATTTTTGTCAAAGTATTATTTTGGGAAGAATATTTATATTTTGAAGTAAGGAATAAAATATATTAAGTGAGACTTAATAATGTATTTCAAATTTTACAAACACGCATGTATTAAATCCCCCATCCTTGGGAAGGAAAATAATTACCAAGTATTTACAAAATGTAAACACGAAATAGTTGTCTAACTATTTCCCAAAAACTTAAACCTTAAGCTAAGGCACGGCCGTCCGTCTAATAGACTTAGTACGTGTAGGTCGTCGCACAGCTGCTTGATCAGGAGATATACTTGGTAGAGACGCACCACTGTGAGTTCATGTCCCCCTTTTCTCTTAACTGTTTTCAGTTTTCTAAACTGCGGGGGTGAAATACATGTTACTATGATTACGAATAATTCTTACATGGTATGGTTAGCGTAAGGAGGGTTATTATTCAGATCATGTGAGTGGGTAGGCAGAAACTTGAGGCCATTAATCCTCAGGGTAGGACCGAGGGGCAGGAGCGGTAGATCTATCTGGGTGTAGCGAGCCCAACCCCAGGCCCAAACAGAACGGACCTCGGGGTGACTTTGTACCCAACGCATAAATCTGCTAGGTTTGAGTCTTCCTACTTGCACTTCACACATATCAATGGCCTTGCAAACCATTGGTGATCTCTTTTTCCTTATTTGCTACATACCAGGATTTTTATACATACAAAGGTTTATTTACTCACTTACACATGAACTCGCTCAACATTATTGTTGATTTTTCAACTTACATGTATTTCAGGGAATTAAAGATCTGGCGCGGTATGTTGTGTCTTCCCGCTGCATATGGGTTCCGAGGTCATCCCGGTTTAGGAAATGTGACTTTTTCCTGGACGAGTCACAAATCTTAAACTGCGTTTTATTCATGTTGATGTTTATGTTTTTCAAAACAATGTTTTATGTTATGGTGTTGTAGTCCCTAAGACAGTGTTATGTTACTTCGGTTTTAAAACTTAAATCTATGGATGATCTTGCATGGTTTTATTATCATATAGCTTTGTTATGATTAAGCTATGGCATTAAGAAGTCACACCAAATTAACCACGCTTCCACAAAGCCAGGGTGTGACAGCTTGGTATCAGAGCTCTGATCATAGCGAACTAGGATTCCTTCTCGAGTCTAGACTATGATCACTAGGGCTCTTACGAAAACATTTTTACACTGCATACCACTCAAGTCCAGATCCAAAACTTTTTACAAACAAATGTTAAGCACATTTATTTATTATTTATAGGCTCAGTCTGAGAGGCTGGGAGAATAGGCTAGTGGGACTAGGAAGAGCAGTCTGAGAGGCTGGGAGAATTTGGCTAGTGGGACTAGGAAGAGCAGTCTGAGAGGCTGGGAGAATTTGGCTAGTGGGACTAGGAAGAGCAGTCTGAGAGGCTGGGATAATTTGGACTAGGAAGAGCAGTCTGAGAGGCTGGGAGGCTAGTGGGACTAGGAGAATTATTTGATTGCTTACTTGGTGACTAATGTGCTTATCTGATCGTATGATTGATTATTTGTACATATTTGTCTTTGTGTTACAGACACCATGGACTCGCCCGGCACAGGTGATTCGGACACCACAGGCCCTAGACCCATAGTATCAGACGACTTAGAGCCTTCAGAGCACGAGGTCCACACATCAGATGTTACCAACACAGACGAGGACGACTTTCAGCCCTTTGCGCTGCCCGACGCTGTCGATGAGCCCGCTGATGGTCCTTTTGCTGGGTACCTACCACTCGTAGAGGTCCCTGCTCCCATACCTTTGGCCGTTTATCCTGCTTACGATATGCTCCTCGACGCCGACGTTGACGACGACGTCGATCTGTTTGATGATGAGCCCTTGGAGGACGATGTTGAGGGCGAGGCCCTTCTAGCTGATGGTGGTCTTTTGTTACTCGCAGACGCTCCAGCTAAGGAGTCACCTGCACACTCACCCGCTCCAGACTCCTTCGAGTCTGTGGCCTCCGCACCGTCACACACTCGGAGCGCACAACACTATTCACACGGTTCAGATCCTGACAGGGCATCATCTGCTGCCTCTGCTCCTAGATTTGCTTTCGATTACGACCTCGATGAGGATTCAGACCCTGTTTTTCCCCCTGGATTTGACCCGGACCGGGAGATAGAGTTCATCCACTTGGATCAGCCTATGGTTGACCCAGTAGACCCAGTTGACCCTGCATTCGCTGATCATGCAGATTTTGATATGGAGTTCGTTGATCCCGAGCCTGCCATGGCCCTTGAGCCAGTAGCTGCTCCTGACCCAGTGCTTGAGCATGACCCTGCTCATGCTGGCATACCTATTGATCCTGTGATTGCTGACCCACCCATTGATGATCACCCTGCTGATGCACCACTACTGGAGGGTGACCATGTTATTGCTGCTGATCATGTTGATCCCCCACTTATCGCTGATGTACCTGCTGACCCTCTTGTTGCACCCCACCTTGACCCTATGCCTGTACAGTTTGATAGAGCACTTTTTGAGGCACAGATTGACCCACGAGATGAGCACGCCCAGCATGGGTGGATTCCTGCGGATGATGAGCTTCCACCTATTCCTCCTCATATCACCGATGCACGCCACGTCGACTTCTCTTTTTCATTTGCACAGTACACACCTCCAGCTCGACCTGGAGAGGGTTCCTCGGCTCGTCCCTTTGGACATGTGCCGACATATATTCCAGTTATGCCACAGTCTTCATTTGCTATTCCCCCTGTACCACCATTCTTTGTGCCACCTTTTGATCCAGCCAGCGAGCCGTTTCTCTGGACGTCACCTTCTGTTATGCCATCGACCGACCCCTACCATCATTTCCATATGGGGTATTCTATTGAGGACGTTCTGATGTCGTTTGTTGTCCAGCAGGAGGCACTCACACGGCGTATTCAGGAGCTTGAGAGAGCTCAGCCACCGCCGTGCCAGTGTCAGGGTCAGACCCACCCTGCTTCTTTGCAGTACCCTCGACCATTGTTACCTGACTATGCTGCACGCCTTTTGGCACTTGAGCAGCAGGTTGCTTCTTGGTTGCGTACCCAGAGAGCCATGGAGGAGGACTGGCTCCATTTGCGACGTTTGTTCTACACCCATTTTCCCCCTCCTCCACCACCATCAGTTTAGGGCATCTTTAGTACAGCATGGGTAGACGTTGGTGAGAAGACGGCGATTGCTCTGACCACACAACATTTTTTTGGAGACTGCATTCTGATTTTGACTTTTGTTGATCATGTATATGGGATGTATTGACACTGATTTGATATTCTTTTGGACTGGGGTGTTGTAGCCCTTAGTCGATGATGATGTATGACACTATTATGTACTTGTACACTCTACCATGTGGTCTCGAGTTTGGCAATACAATCGCAGTATTCTCATCATATGTGATGTTTTGATTGATTATTTATGTTTTATAACATGGGATGTTGTGTGATTGATATGATTATAACATGAGATGTTATGTACTATTACTATCATTATATACGTACGCCTTATTGTGGCCTGACCGACGTGAACCCATCTTTTAGAAGATGCCGCCGAGACGTCAAACACCGATGCCTACCAATGAGGCAGAACTCCAACAAGTCATCGCTGTTTGACGTGAACCCATCTTTTAGAAGATGCCTACCAAGGAGGACCCAGCGGAAGCAGCTCAAACAACAATGGAAACAACAATCCACCTCATGGTAATACTAAGTCATTAAGACATACCATGATCTAATTGGATATCTCTAGCAAGGATGCTAATGCCATTCATATGTTGTAACATATGTGCAGGGTGCACCTACAAGCAGTTTCTAGACAAGCCCAAAACCTTCTCTTCTACCTATTCCATTTGGGAGTGTAAGCCACATATTAAAGAGTTTTGCTTGAGGACAAGCAAAAGTTCAAGTGTGGGGGTATTTGATGTGTGTAAAATGCAACATATAAATTACATCAAATAAGGCATAAAACTAACCCTTTTTAAGTACTAATATTGGAAAAAGAGTGTTTTTGTCTTCCTTTTGTATTTTCAGGATTAAATGAGCTCAAAAACGCAAAAGAAGCAAAAAGACAGCTAAATCCAACATAAATACAAGAAAAGAAATATTAGTGGACTGCCCGACCCCTCAACGGCACCTTCCAAAGCAAAGTAGAGAAATCAGAAGACTGAACACGCCCCGTGCTCAGCCAGCACGGGGCCGTGCCCAAGAAGCAGCAGAAAAGACAAACCTATAGAAGCTTCTATTGCCCACCACGGGCCGTGCTCAGCGGACACGGGGCGTGTCGAAAGTACAGCAGGCGCATTTATTGTAATTGGGAATTACAATTAATGAGGAGAGAGATTGTCAGACGGACACGGGGCCGTGCCCAGCGGACACGGGGCCGTGCCTAGCTCTCTGTTCAGCCTATAAATAGGAGTGCTTGGATTCATTTCATCTCATCCCTTGGCACACCACCTCTCTCACACTTCATCCACCACCCACCACCATCACAACACCATCATCCACCACCATCATCCATTGTCCATCGTAGAGTGTGTGAGTCGTCTCGGGATCCAAGATTGATCGTAAGAGTTCTTGACAATCAAGGCCATGTTTGCCTAAGTCTCTTACATCACTTGGTGAAGACAAAGTGTCTAGTATAATACTTTTTATTTCTAATCTTTTGCACTTTTTATTTGGTTTTGTATTAATGACTTTAATAACTAGTTACTTATGTTGAAGGTGATCTTTCCTTATCGTTGTCCGTGGTGTCTTGGCATTATTTTACTGTCTATATAAAATAAAGGATTTTCACCATTCATATCTCCACGGTCTATATGGAGATATGTTGGCTACCTGGTCGGGGGTTAAGGGAACGGTTTGGTAAAGGTCTTGCCATTGTTCAGCGTTTAGAGGTCCTGCAATGGACTTGGGTCAAATTTAGTAGGACCTCCTTCAATACTTCACGGTATTGGATGGCGGGGGTCCAAACTCTTTGATCCCCTCATAAGTTAACTACTATTAATACTATAACCCGGCTATTTAGGACTGTATCCCTGCTGACTCAGACTACTTAGCCGAGGGTAACGTCACCGCCAAAAGCGGGGCCTACCACAATACTGCATTAATAACTTAATTCATTATCTTCCAATAATCCACCCTTTTAGGATTGTATCCCTGCTGACTCAAACTACTGGGGTGAGGGTAACGTCACCTTCAAAAGAGGGGCCTACTACAATAACTAAGATAATCTCTTAATTATGTGCAAAAGTGCGGAAATAATCAAAGGTTATACTAGATACGAGTCGGAACCAAGTGATTCATCTTGTCTATCTGTTTTTCTTTTATTTTTATTTTCAGCATTTTAGTTAGTTTTTAATTTTCCTAGTTTAAAACATTTTTCTAAACTTTTATTTTGGTTAGACGTTGAGGATAAACCGGTACTAAAAGCTCTTGTGTCCTTGGACGACCTCGGTATCTTACCAACGCTATACTACACTCAACGATGGGTGCACTTGCCCATATGTGTGTTTAGTGTTAGTGAAATATCGTGTTTTATAAATTTAAAACTTGGCTAAAATAAGTGTTAAAAAGGGCTTAAAATATACACCTAAAATAAGTAACACTTCGCACGCATCAACTAACATGGACCGAACTGAAGGAACTAATGCGCAAAAAGTATTGTTCTCGCGCAGAAATCCAAAGACTGGAAACTGAGTTCTGGCATTTGAAGATGGAAGGTCCGAAGATCGCGGAATATGTTCAGAGGTTTCACGACCTATCGCATGTGGTACCCTATATGGTCACTCCAGAATTCAAGCGGATTGAACGCTTCATTTGGGGATTAGCTCCTCAAATCATAAGCATGGTGACCTCCTCCAAGCCTGCAACAATTACTGAGGCAATCGATTTGAGCGTAGCTCTCACTGAGGAGGCTATCCGCCTGAACAAGTTTGGTGAGATCGAGACAAAGAAGAAAGAGACTCACGTCGAGTCATCCGGAGGTAACAAACGAAAGTTCTCGAACTTCAAACAAGGCACTAGTGGTGTTGTTAAGAAAGGAAAGCCAAACGCGCCAGCTCAGGTTACAGCTGGTGGTGGAAAGAAAGGAAAGGGATATATGGGCACCCAGCCCAAGTGCAACACCTGCCAGCGTCACCATTCTGGCTGATGTGGTTTGAAGGTATGTGAAGCGTGTGGGAAACCTGGCCACTTGAAGGATTCTTTTTGGGCCACTGTTGGTCAGGGAGGCCAAGGAGGATTTGGAAACAGAAACAATAACCGGGGTGGAATTGGAAATCGCCCACAAGGAAACAATGGAGGTAGTGGGAATCGAGGCAATTTGCAAAAACTTATTATCTACAAATGATTTATCTGCGCCTGAATCAAAAAGTACTCTTGCATAGATATCATTTATGAGAAAGGTACCTGTGATCACGTTATCGTCTTGCACAGCCTCCTTCGCATCCATCCTAAAGACCCTAGCATTGGTCTTTTTGGCCTCTTCAGGCTTCTTGGCGTATTTAGGGTAGTTGGTTTTAATATGCCCTTTCTCATTGTAACTATAACAAGTTGCATCCTTCAGCTTTTTGCAATCCAAGGTTTTGTGCTCCTTGGACTTGCATATCCCGCAAGCAAAAGTTCTTGACTGAGTCTGCGAGTTCGAGTCAAGTCTGCACTTTCCAAAGTGCTGTCTCTCGCATATCTTGCACTTGGGCTTCTCACCAGACTGATGCCCATCTTTCCTTGACTCAGACCCCTTCTTGTTGTCACCGTTTCCGCGTTGCTTCTTGTTAGACCTCGGTGAATTATCATCTTCACGTTTTCTCTTCTCAGCATCTTTGTTCCTCAGCGATCTTTGTCTGACCGCATCCAGAGTGAGGGACAAGGATATGTCAGCTACTGATCTGAAAGTAGCTAGCCGAGAGGCCTTCACGCTTGCCTTTATCTCGGGGGCTAAACCACCGATAAAACGAGCTATTCTTTTTGGTTCCGGGGTCACCAGATACGGAACCAACCGTGACATTGTGTTGAAGCTCGTGAGGTAAGTTTGACAGTCAAGGTTTGTCATTACCAACGATAGAAAATCAGACTCTATCTTCTCCACCTCATGCTGAGGGCAGTAATTTTCCTTGATGAGGGCAACAAATTGTTCCCATGACATGTTGTACAATGGGATTTTCCCAGTGGCTTGGATCAGTGATCTCCACCAGGCTAAAGCCTCGTCTTTAAAAGATTGCGACACAAACTTGACTATATCCCTCTCAGCGCACCCGCTGATATCCACTACCGTGTCCATCTCGTCTAACCACGTCATGCAGTCAATGGCTCCTTTTTCCCCAGTAAAATCCCTGGGTTTGCATGAAACAAAGTATTTATAGGAGCAACCCTTATCACGGGGTTCTTTATTTAGTACAACCTATTGAGATGGAGTACTGTGGTGGTTTGAGGAGAGTCGATCATCATCTTTCTTGGGAGGTGGCTTCGAATGTGGTGTAGATAGGGTCCTACTTCGAGTCCCACTATACTCTTCGTACTGCCGCTCTAAGGCCTTTGTAACTGCGTCGTCTACCAACGCTTTCAATTCAGCACCCGTTAGATTAATTCGGGCGTTATCATTATTCTCCACTAGGTGACTATTTATTTCATTCGAGTCAGCTATTTTAATTGAATTGTTATAGAAAACAAGGACAATAGTTTACTTGGGAGTTTATTATGGAATTGCCCCTTAGGGTAATTCATTAACCATGGTAAACAGAGACCATATTTGGTTAATTTATTAATCACATTTATTTAGGATTTCCATTATAATTTATCCTAATTATAAATCAAATAACAGTTTTATTTGTAGCTCAAAAGGCCTAGTCACAAGGACATTTTTAAATTATAAGCTATGATTTCAGAGAATCAAGGCTTTTAAAGTTTGAACCTAGTTCATTACCTTTTTCGGACAGGGAGTCATTGCTACCACTGTCTTTTGGCTCATATAGAAATGAGCAAGGCCCGTAGGCACTATATTACCAATGTATGGTCAAAATATGATCATCTTAATTGATGATTTTACCCATGATTCAGAGATCATTAAGTTGGGTTAGGAATCTTTTGAAGAATCCTATTAAATGACGTGTGTGATTTTAACGAATCACATCTGCCAGGAGTGTTAACATGTTTACAGATGTTAACAGGGGTTTGAATCTTTTAAACAGGTCTTACCATTTTGGCCAGGTCTTTACAATGACACTCAGGCTAG
Source organism: Helianthus tuberosus (assembly GCA_030545235.1). Lineage (NCBI taxonomy): Eukaryota > Viridiplantae > Streptophyta > Magnoliopsida > Asterales > Asteraceae > Helianthus > Helianthus tuberosus. Next base: position 8,592,858 of record CM060393.1, read on the forward strand.
GTTTCACTCTTAAGATTCTTATTCAATATTTAAATAGGCAGATATATTTTAAAAAGGAATTTGATTTATTTATTTATTTCATATATAATTTATTTATGCACATAATGGCAAACATGAAATTTATAAATTAAACATTCCATTAATTATTAATAGGTTACACGCCGCCCTAAACGGGACTTTTTTTTAACAAAACATCATACCCACGCAGGGGTCAAATAACATACTAGTCCACGCAGGGACTTAAACAAACATCATACCCTCGTAGGGGTTAACAGAAAGATAGACCCACGCAGGGGTCGGACAACAAACAAACATACATACCCACACAGGGGCTAATACAGCAAGACAGGCCCTCGCAGGGGCTCAAATAATACAAGGAAAATTACAACAACAGTGGAAGGATTCAATGGTCCTTCTTGCTCTTCCCTTTTATTAGGCTTGTCAAACCTTGGAAGAAACTTTGTCGCTCCCTGCGGTCTCGGTGAAAGTCTCGCTCAACTTGGTCCAACCTCTGCAGAATTTCTTCACGCTCTGGTGGGGAGAACCTTGGCGGCTGCGATTGCGTCCGAATTATAGGTCTGGCAGGTATCTGGTACCCATGAGTTGGGTAACTTACTCCCCAAGGAGCTCCATACTGTCCTTCAGGATGAAGGGCGTTATAATTTGCCGCTACCATGTATGGGTCGGCTTCAGCGTAACCGTAGTTGGTGTGAGCCGGTTGCTCAAACGGGTTGTACGCCATAGAACCCGTGTATGCTGGGATCGGGTTATCAAAACCCATCGGTGGTGGTTGCTGTGCAACTGGGTTCGAAGGTCCACCCATTTGCGGATCTTCTGGAAGTGGCGGATAATGACTGCCACTTGATTGTCGAGGAGAGCTAAAATGAAAATCTCCTCCTCGCGCGGACATCCGCGCTCCGGTTCTCCTAGGCCTCGGCGGTTGTGGAGGTGCCGGCTGAACTGGTGGCGGTGGAGGCGGTGGCGTAACCGCCACAAACCGTGAATCCTCAGAGGGATCCTGCTGATGCTTCTGCTGGTGAGGCGACGAATGATGCGAGGGTGTAAAATACCACTCGTGCTGGTTAAATCGCGCCTGGTAACTGTCCGGACCATGGTAGGGTGATCCGTGAAAAGATGAACCATCTGAGACCTCAATCGGATGGTACGGAGTTCCGGTTGCGGGCTCGACTGGATCGGTGTCCTCGTCCATATCTTCCGCATGTTCGCCAGAGAAATGATCCTCTGGCCCCAATGGGTTAAAACCAACTGGTTCTGGTATGTAATTTGCCGGGTTAAACCGGCCCCTAAAAACAGGTGTAGGGTCACCAAAAGAATGGTGCGATAGAGATCGCTGTAGAGGTATGTAGGAAGGTTGTGGGTTACTGGGCTCATTCTTCGAATGTGGCCCATAAGAGTTATGAACGGGAGGTGTCGAACTGTGCGAAACCGACCGTCTAGCCGGCTCGAAAAGGTTCCTCCGGTTCTGTCGAGGATCGTCACTCTCGGTGGTAGAAGGAGCTCGCAAGTGCGAAGGCCCGGCTTCATTATCATTGGGGGCGGTGATTGGCCCCTTGCCTCGTCCTCTTCGTCGAAAGAATCTTGGCGGCATTTTTAATCCTGTCAATACAACATAAGATAACGACAAGAATATATAAAATAAAGGACAAAACAAAAACAAAACAAAGTAGAATTCGTCCTATGTTATTTGTCTAGACTCGAAAGTTTTGGAATGTGCAATTGTGTAACTGAGACTAAACACAAAAGGCTAGTGTTTAATTCACTCAGTGTTGGCTCTGATACCAACCTGTCACACCCCGATTTCCACGTGTCACCGGTGGGCCCGGTGGGGAGTATCGTGACGTGGTTGGCAACATAATAGTCAAACAACACAACATTTAAATGCACAGCGGAAGCAAATGAAAAGATATATTTCAACCGAATAAAATATTGTAATATCGTGTATCACAACAGTTGAAAGTTTGTCCACAGAAGGATAAAAAATAAATAGTAGTTCAACAGACTTTAGGCATCTTAAGCTTGCGAGACTTCTATTGATGCTAAGGAGAAATCCCAGCCTATTACGCTTAGTACCTGCATTTAATCTTTTTGGGAAAATACGTCAGTTTACACTGGTAAATATAATCAACTGACTCATTTTAAAAATGATTAAAAATTGATTTGGATGCACATGGCATAAACATTTTATAACTTGGGATAATCATTTAAATATATAATCTTGTAAAAGAATTACATGTTCCTTATGCGTTCAGTAGCCCGGAGCGTGCCGGGTTAAAGATCAATAGACACACCACATCAACTATTTATGCACTGACGAGTGTACGCCTACACTCCGCGCTTAGGTCATGGCCATTTCGTAAAATGATGCCAAGGATATCCGGGACATGGTCATTAACCCCCCAAAGGCTTTAAATAAACAAAACAATTTAAACGGGCCGATCAAATTATTCAATTAACCACCAAACGATGGAAGATTTGATGCCCGACCAAGCGGTATTTTATATACCGTAACCCAAGCCCGTATAGGGAAAATAAGTTAAAAGTATTTACCTGAGCAAAGTAATAATCACAATAAGCAAATTGCAAGTAGCTTTTACTGGTCCTAATCTGGAACGAAGGTTTATAATAACCTATTAGAATCCTAACGGGTCTTTAATTAAGCTTAAGCTTAGACCGGTTAGTTTCAAAGATACGGTTCGTACGCACGATTAAGCGAAGACCGGATAGAATGTGATTTAGACCCGACAAGTTTGAAGACTTGCTTAATATGGGTATTTCATACACATTCTGGATTTTGAGATAAAACCGATAAGGTTTGACCCGTTTCGGCTAATTTAAGTAAACTAGTTACATAAACTGAACCGAACGCGTAATAAGCGTAACGGGTATCCGTAAGAGCCATATACAGGTTTCCTACGTTAATATGCTTCAAATATGTTGTGACATCAGTAAGATGTCTTTTATTATGCCAGAAACGAATTTAAACACAAACTATGCCCCGTAGGGGTAGTTTGGTCATTTAAAAGATTATAAAAGAGTTTAAGTATTTACCTGAGTTACAGGTCTGATATAATCAGCAAAAATACTTATTTTACTAAGTTATAACAGTAGGGTAAAGTATATATGTGAAATTTATCAATTATAACCAAACTATGCACCGTAGGGGCATTTTGGTAATTTCACATAAGCCGAAAAGCTCAAAACTGAAGTCTGAGTTAAACAACTTTTGCTTACTGTTAAAATATTATAAATTACCTAAAATATCAGTAGGTATCAACCCTTGTATGTTTAATATAGTTATAGTACATACTATGCGTTAAAAACGCTTAAAAGGCGATTAGAAGCCGTTTCCGGGTTCAATACATAAAGCTGATATTTTTATTATTCCAGAAGGCTTAAAATAATTTATTTATCATATCTAATCAGTAGAAAAAGGTTTGGAGCCAATTAGATATGTAAAACTCATTTTATAGCCCGTAAGGGCAAAACCGACAATTACCGGATTAAGCCTATGACTATAAGTTATGCTCAGCTTAAAATTAATTAAAACTCTTAAAAAATCCCAAAATAATATATTACATCAGTGGGTAATAAGTTTGATATCAAAAAGTAGGCTTAGATAGGCTATACGCTAATTACGCCGTTTAATTAACATAAAGCTTTCAATTTACGCTAATGAGCATAACTCTCATTCTACACCTCAAACTGAAGTCAAATTTTGGGTGCAAGTTTAAATATCAGTAACTAAGGGTTCTACTCTTTTACATTTTCAAAAATCACATTTTAAGGTGAAAAGGGCATAATGGTCAACATATGAGCAATTAACGGAATCATGCATATTAATTGGATAACTAATGAACCAAGGTGTATAATCCCAGAGGGTTATACTAGCATGTAACCTAGTCCAATTAAAGCTCTAAGGTATTTCTAAAACATACCATAACGGGTCAGAACTGAAGTCAAAGCAAAAGTCAAAGCTTTGCGACTTTCGGTTCCGAACCGGGTCTAAACATAAAATTGTCGGGTTGAACATGTTTAGACATGTTCTTACACTAATTACCAAGTTATATTAATGATCAAACAGGTTGTATATGTTCTATATTGCTAATTATGAGAAAATAAGCATTCTGTTGACTTTTTAATAACAAGTTTGACCCGACATTTGACCTAGTTAGAGTGGAAATCAGGGGGAACCCTTTTAAGGGTTTATTACCCACATAATTACCAACTTATAACTACTTTCAATTCGAATAATCACTGAACCATCAATGATTAATCGCTAAGTCAACCGTTAATTACGATGGTTTGACTTTTAAGCTAAAACTAAGCAAAAACTTAACTAAGAAAGGTTAAGCAAACTTACAAGAGTCCTATGCACGATTTGTGAAGCTTAGAGAGAAGTCTTTAGCTCCAGAAATGCTCCAAAGTGCAGATGGAAGGTGTGAAGAACTTGTTGCAACATCATGGCCTTTTATAGTGCTTTAATCACCATGGATTGTTGACACACAACACTACCAATGGTTCCTGATCAATAACACATGTCCCTAAGGGTCTAGGAGTCACTTAGGGGTCGCCCATGTATGAAAATATCTGATTAAAGTCAGTTTATTCGCGAATACAGGCTGCTGTCTAGTTTTTCTGCATCTGGGCGACTGACGCGGCCCACGTAAGACCTCTTAACATCTTACGCGGCCCGCCTGAGCCTCGTATTCAGATTTAAACAGTTTCAAGTTTTTGCATATTGTCCCTTGGCCTTTCGAAGGGTCAACCAACTTATATTTTGCACTTTGAGCCCTCCATATTTACCTACAAGGGCTTCAAGACTTATACCCATTTTATTTAGTCCTTGATCACCTTGTTATTACCCGAAAAGTCATAACTTTCAACGTTGACGCTTTAACCCCTTGTATACGAATTTGATCATAACTTTCTCACACGATAACGAAACTTTATGAAATTTTTATCGTGCAATCTAGTGAGCATGATTAACCGTTACAAAGCTTCGGGTTTGTCAAAAGGTCACTCAGAGGTATAACTTAAACATGTTGACACATTTAACCCCTGTAGTTTGTAATCTCTCACTTTTAGCTTCGTATGATCCATGATTTATTCGTTTGAAGGAATGAGCATCATGTAGGGTTAATGTACAATATATTTATTCACTGTTGACATTTAGAACTCGTATATTAACATACTTTTCATGATTGTCAACTTTAATCCTTTCATAACATTCTTTCACAGGTTCAAACATATGACACGTGTCAACACATTATAGGACGTGAATTTTCGAGGTGTTACACATTCCTTCCGCATGAATATCATGAAGAATAACTTGAAGTTCTTGAACTTGGCTAATGACAGTGTTATTGTCTATCATTTTGAAGTCCAAGAACTTAGCCACCACGAATTTCTTAGTGCCCGCATCTTCTGTTTTATATTTGCGGTCCAGAGACTCCCACAACTCTTTGGCAGTCTTGGCTTTACAATACGCATTGTAAAGCGTATCAACCATACCATTCAAGATATAGTTGCGGCACAAGAAATCCGAATGATTCCAAGCATGAACCGCGCTCACTGATTGAGCATTCATATCCCCTTCATCCACATGGGGAACGGTTTCAGTCAAGAACCGTGCTAGGTTCAGAGTGGTCAGATAAAAGAACATCTTTTGCTGCCACTGTTTGAAATTTAGACCGTTGAATTTCTCAGGTTTCTCAGCATGTGAGACTGCGTTGGGCAGTGGTGCAACCAGACCGGTTGTGACAGCAACATCAGAAGTCATCACAGCAGTCTCGACTGTAGAAACAGAGGTGTACATGGGCTGGGATGTCATTCTGAAAGGAAACCAATGCAGAAACAATTAGTAAAACGGATCTGTTTAAGTTTGTTAGAAACCTGTTATGCACTTGTTAAATATACAAGAAAATGAATGAGTTAAATCAGTTTTGGCCAGAAATTAAACATTCACGTTTGTAAGGCATAATTAACATAGATTTTGTAAAACTTGAACAATAAATAGATAGACATGCTTTGGCCTAATAGGTATCAGTACTCTCATTGATAGTCCCCAGGTAGGCAACGGGTCCTTTAATTGGATTTGTACGAATGCCAACCTAGACAGGAGTTCTCAACTACCAGTACGTAACCCTTCCAGTTACTACATGTCTACCTGGCACTAAAAGAACTGCAAAATAATTAGAGACAGAAAAGAAACAGTTAACGAGTGAACCGGGCTTGTGTTTGACACAATTCCCTTAAACAGATTCGTCGTCTGTTCCCAGGGTACGCCGGTTCGAAGCAGCACCGCGCACTGCCGGACTTGACACTTGCCTGAAAGGAAACCGGAATGTTGCAGAGACTGAGAGAGAAGAAAGGAGAAGTTGGTTTTTGGTATGTTTTTGGTGTCTCTCAACTGATCAACCTAGCCTTCATTTTATAGTGCTAGAAATCCTTTGTTCCCACTCCAAGGAGTTTCATACACCCAATTGAGACTTCATTCACACACCCAATTTCCAACAGTTGATGCCCCATAATGTGGATGATTTTTATAGTTTTTAAGTTAGACTTGGCTTTCCAACATTTTGCATCCATCTTCGTTTGTTGTTTTGAAAATAATATAAACACCTTGGTACCATCCTAAACAGAAAATGACATTTATTGATTTTTTTTTTTTTTTTTTTTTTTTTTTGTATTTTGGTAGCCTTAGTTGAAGATAATATGAAATTGCCATTATGAACTTTCTTGAAGGAACCAATGTTGAAGGTAGTAAGAAATTTCCTTTTCTAGATAAGAAAATGTGAATAGACTTAGAAAATAGGAAGTAATGTGAAACGTTGAATTTTTATGTTGACCTACCTACCTACCTCCATCCATATATTTCTTTTAATGTTAAACTAGTGGGAAGTAGGTAATAAACATGATGGAGATGTCAAGTTGACCTACCTACCTCCATCCATATATTTATATAATTTATATAATATATAAATTTGTAACATTTCTAGGCATATAGTTAGCTTAGTTGGTGTCTCATGCTTTAGTTAGTTGTACCCTTAGTTTAGAAGGTTGTAATTTTTGGTTTATTATTATATAATAAGAATTGATGTATTACCACTTTGGTTTTTTATGGTTTTTATATTGTAGTAATTTTTTTTTCTTTTATTGTTTTTTATTTAAAATGGTTTATATGGTCTTAAAGTTTTGTGTTTTTTTTCGTTATGTTAAAGCTTTTTCTGTATAATTCGAGTTTATATATATTTTATGCCAACTCGCAATATAACTTTGTATTTATATTTGTCTACGTTTTACGTCACATGACGGTATAAATTCATATTTTTGTTTTACAATTTATACCCTACGTTTTACGTCACGTGTCAGTATAGATTAGTGTTTTTGTTTTACACTTTTTTGACGTCGTTTGCTTACTACTTAGCACAATTTTACGACTTACGTGCCCGCAACACGGGTGTTAAACACTAGTTTCTTTTAATGTTAAACTAGTGGGAAGTAGGCAATAAATATGATGGGGATGTCAAGTTGACCTACCTACCTCCATCCATATATTTCTTAATGTTAAACCATAGTTATCAAATGCGCTAGGCGCACTTAAGGCGTATAGGCCTCGCATGGGGCCTAGGCGCAAGGCGCAAAATAAAAACGATGGCCCGAGAAAAAAAAAAGCTCACATAAATGAAAAAAAAATAATAAAATGTATTATGTGTTGAAAAAGATATAAATATATCTTATAGGTGTATAAAATTAATATTACTCTCTAAATATATCTATACAACAAATATAATTAGACTTTAAAATCCTCCAACTAGTTTCAAAAAAAATAAAAAATAAAACCTTTTAAGATAATTTGAATACTTGCTATAATAACTTAAAATATTTGGAAAGAAATATGAATTTTGGTAACTGTTGACACAGTCTCCTTTCTGCACAGTACCTAGCTTTTTTTCTGCAAAACACTGTTAAAGTAAGTTTTTAAGCAAAAATTCTGCTCTCCTTTTCAAAAATCAAAACATAGTCTCCTTTCTTGCAAGTCATGCTGTATCTCATTCTTTGATCTTTTTCTTCCTCTCCTCTTCAAATTTTTGTCTCCGATGATCCATCCAAAACCACAAATCTGTCCATAAGGAAAGTGACACTAATTTGTAGAAGTTCGCCGGTATCTGGGCATGAATCTGGCCGGAATAGTCGCCAGAAAGTCGATTTTTGGCCGGAAGCTTACCTAGAAGAGCGCCTTTAACGGCACAAGGCGGTATGGTTGCACCTCGGCTGAAAATTGCGCCTAGACGCACCAGGTGAGCGCTTTTGATAACTATGTGTTAAACTAGTGGGAAGTAGGCAATAAATATCAGGGGGATGTCAATAACAACAATGTGATTGGGACAATGGAGGACAATAAGGTTTTTATTCTCATCCCTTACATCGAGAAAATCACCAAAATAGACCAACCATTCAACCAAAATAAAAATTGACTCTAAGATGAGATATTGATACGTGAATAAAATTTACTATTCGTCAGAAAAAGGGTGGCATTTTAGTGAAAATTTAAGGGTACGAGGAAAAACTTAGCCTCAAATAGTGACATGCGACTATTAAAACTTTATATTTTAAAAAAAAAAAGTTTACCATAAGTGGGGTCGCCATGTTAACTAGGGATGGGTCGAGTATCCATCTCTAGTTAACATGTCTACCTTACTAACCAAAATACATCAGTACCAATACTCAAGTTTAGGGGCTTTTGTTATTCGGTAATAACGGGTACCGAGGTTAATTTAGGTATTCTCGCTTGGAGTACCAAATTTTGTATACTAGAGTTAGATTTTACTACGTATGTTGGTATATAAAACACACCAAAACTTTCCTTTTATAAAAAAATTGTGATAATTTTATAAAGAGTTTAAACTTTATTATTCCTTGCAAACAATGATATCAAAGTGAAAACCGTTAATACCGTTAATGAAATTTGCGCTCAAACTGATGTTTAAAATTTAGCAATACAGCAGTTTCCTCATGAGTAGGTTTTCATTTCGAATTATCAATAATTCAAGTTGTGTAAATGGTAAATCTTAACTTATGTATTTATTGGTAATTAGAAATAATTATCTGTGTTTTAAATTGTGTAAATTTATAAATTATTATGTTTTCTTTTAAATATCAAACAAAGAAGTGAAGAACTTGACATTTTCCTTATTGTGGATGGTTTTAAGCATTTTATGTCATATTTTCCATTTTTTACTTTACATGAGAAATTTCCTTTATTCAACTCTTGTAATATGCGGGTCTATAACTCTAGTATAGTATAGATATATGTGTGTTTGTTAATTAGAATTGTTGGAGACTCTCAAAGAAACCATAACCGCCTTCACCGGCTCTCTCCCACTACTTTTGTAACACCTGTGTCACTTCAACCGTCAAACAAATACCGAACCAATGAAATATTATATTTCATACTTGGGATTTGTAAAAATATGTGTATCATTTGCACATATCAATTCTTGTTCAATTTCAAACTCTAAATCGCTTTCTGGAAGGTTATACGCGCACCGATGCGTAAATATAACCAGTTTAATCCAACGAACACTCCGGAATAGTGAAATAGGTTTAACATACCTTAAATAACCTTTACATAACTTAGATATAAGTTTTGGAAGGTTTGGTGTGGTGAAATCAAAGTTAAATCGCTTACAGGGACTAAAGTTGACAAACTGCGAAAGTATGCCAATTTGAACTGTAACAGACATTCCGGAACATGACCATAAGTTAAACATACCATAAATATCCTTTACATAGCTTAGAAATAGGCTCTGAGGTGTTCGGTATGCTAAAATAAACTTTTGTGTCATTCAGGGACTAAAAGTGTCAAAAAGTGCACAAGTTTGCATTTTCGCGCATAACTTACGTTCTGAATACATCCGGACATTCAAAAATTTATGTAAGCACTAAAATATTTTATTTTAGTGTTTGGCATAAGAAAAATCCATTCGTCGCGTCATTTGGATCGTTTTTCGCGCTTGTGCGCATTCCGTCGTAATTAAGCGAACATCGCGTTCGTACGACCAAACGAACCATCATCCGGCATATTTTTGAACACATTTTAAGTTCCCTATACTTTAACTTCATTTTAGAGCTTTGAAATGGGGTTAACGGGCCTTAAACGTGTCGAAAATGGGCTGAACGCAGGACAGGGACCAAAAGTGTAAATCTGCCAAACTAAGGCCTAGCGCACCGCTAGGCTTTTAATGTAACGGTGCGCTAGCCTGTCTGCAGACCAGATTCAATGTTTTTCACAGCAGGTTGCAGCTTTTTGATCCTCACCCACACATTCTAAATTGCTTAGTCAGATGATAAGGACCATTTTTAGGCACCACAACTTGCCAACACTTGTACGGTTACGATTAAGGCACGTTTTCCATGAAACGATCTTAACGGTGGACCGAATACTATAAATACCCCATCACCCCCATTGCTAAATTTACAAGAACTTTGATTTGAGAAACTCTAAGTTGAAACTATTGTTTCATACCTGAGATTTTTGAATCGAGGTTAGCATTCGGGGACCCTTCGTAAGTATTCTTTCGTTCTTTTCCTTATTTTATTGCTTTTCAAGTCCGAAAGTCAAACTTTGTTTGACTTTCAGCGTTGGCCAGTAATGGTCAATGCGAAGTTCTTTTGAACTTCGCAACGTGATTGTAATCACGTTGGTCATAGTCCCTTGGGACTATGCCCACTGATTACCACGTTGTCTAGGGTCGTAGGGTAGGCGATCTAATAAATCGCCTATACCCTCGAACCCGACCCAGTTTGGTCGATCATTAGGATCCGACCAAATACATTAGGTGACCATAGTAGGTAGGGAATAACCTTCCGAGGTTATACCCTATGGTCACATCGTTTAAATAGTTGTATGATAGGTAGTTTATATGCCTTAGGTAAATTACCAGAATACCCTTTTCATGTATAATTGGTAATTAAGCATATGTAACCTAAACTTTTGTCACATAACTGATTATGTAACATGTTTAGGCATATAACACTTGTCATAGGACTAGTTAGACGGTCCAAACGCGTTTCACGCGCACGACGCGTTAAAGTAGCATAAGTTACCTTAATGGGTCGCGATGGGTCGAAAGTACTTAGGTTTGGTTTCATTGTAGTATGTAGGCCTTGTTAAACCATATCATATGAGTTCCAACACTCATTTGGTTTACCAAGCCTCATCCTATCCGATCTCCCGATTTAAGTCCGGTTTATTTATATAGTTTTAGATTGCCGACTGATTCCGTGCTCTCTCTAGCTTTGTTTGGTTGTTGTTCAAGACCTCCAAGCATTCTCAGGCGAGTACATTATTCCCCTCTTTTACTGTTTTCTAAACTGTTTTGGGGTGAAGCATGTGTACCTATCTGTTATTTTCATGATTCCAAAAGTATAATTGATTATACATGTTATTACTTATCATTTGACAAACTGAATGATTAATTATAGTTTAAACATTGATTTCTCAAAGAACATAAAATAAATTGTTGAATTGTACTTCTTTTATGTTCACCAGACCGATTGTTAGTATGATATAGCGCTATAGGATTTGACACCCCATTCCTGTTGTCATGGAATGTCTGAAACCAATTTGTTGCTCCATCCAAATAGGGATTTCCTTTGTGGTATTCCTATAGTCTCAAAGGTGTATTTTGATGCACTAGGTCTGAATGAATTCTTAAATCACACTATTAAAGTATAGTTGAATATACTCTCATGTGTGGTATTGTACAAAACCAACATACATATATTTATCACATCTAAAGCATATTTTGACATGTTATTTATGAAACCAAAATATAGTTTAAATATGTTATTTATCACATCTAAAGCATATTTTGATATGTTATATATGAAACCAAAACATAGTTTAATATGTTACTTACAAATCCAAAGTATACTTTTAATATGCTACTATAAGGTTATTTGTTTAATCTTACATTTATTTATACAAATCACATTGAATACATATTACATGATTTACATTAGACATGAACATTTTACATCTTGATGGTGTGGTTTGAATAAGTGATTAAGTAACGATGCGTGTGTAATATGATACAAGCATGGTGGATACGCCGCTGGTACTTCCTATATATAAGTGTTTGTATGGTATTACATATATCGCAGCGTTATTTGAATCATTTTAGTTTGATACATATAAACATTTTATACAAATAACATACTTTTCACAAGACATTGTTTTACAAACAACATATCTTATACAAACTCATTTTTACATGGTTATTCATTTAATCATGCATTATTCTCTTATTTATACATATCATCTGAACTTATCATTGTTTTTCAAATAATTTACTAAAACAAATGTTTTTGGGTTAAGAGTCATGGCTACGAGGTTTTATAAATTATAACCCGCTTGATTTGAGTTGGTTAATTAAAGTTGCAATATTATACTCTTTTCAAAACAAGGTTTTTAAATAAAGTATTGCAACGTCTAAACTAGCCATGATTTCGACACTCCTATAAAAACCAATGTATTCGCCATCATTTCTTTGCTGACCTCGTTTTTACACATGTTTCAGGTACTGCTTTGCAATGATTTGTTGATACATGCTACATTTAGGATGGACTCGTGCCTTAGCGACTTAAAACGAGACAATAACTAATTAACTTATGTTATGTACCCTTTGTTTCTTGTTTAAACAATGTAAACTCTCATAATTGATTTATAAAACGAAACTTTAATTGCCATGGATTTGAAACGATTAATTCTGTTACAACACTCTCCGATATTTCCGCCACGTTTTGTATGTTCTACGTGGTCGGGGTGTGACAACTTTCTTCACTGTACTTACTGTCGGTGTCACCATCTACTACATCGTCTCCGTTTTGTTCAGTGGATCCTCCATCACTACTTTTAAAATTATTTTTATGGTTTTCAGTGGAGGTAAAACATGTGTAGATATTCTTTTGAATATATTTTTTTGTTGCTATACTGAACCAAAATAGATATCGATTGAAACCTCGCAGCGTAGCGTGGATAATCTTGCTAGTTTAGTATATTAAGTAAAAGTGAAATAAATAATAGGCTCATCTAAACTTGCAAGACGGCTGGAGCTCGCTCCATATGTGAAATCAGGTTTGTGCTCGTATACTAAACAACCTTACTTTTTAGGTGATCTTGAATAGCTCACGAGTAGTCTAGGTTGTCTACAACTCTAGTTTTAAACAAGTGATAAGCTTTTTTGTGATAAAAGTTAAACAAGGAGCATTTTGAGATAAGGTTGAGTTATAATACAAAGTATTTAAAAATAAGAAATGTAAGAAGCCACCAGAGAATGACAAGTGTCATAGGAGGAATTAAATGGAAAGAGTAATTTTGTCTACAAGAGGAAAGAGAATATGCACATGCAAGTCACATGTTATTTCCCCCCCCCCCCCCCCCCAATTTTTAAATGTTCATAACTTTTTTATACATCATTTAAAAAAAAATTATACCATAAAATCGAGCGTTTTTTATCTTTAATATGAATACCATATTGTTATATTTTTCAAAAAAAAAAAATTCAAAAACCCAGTTGCATATTACACAATGGATATGATGTAAAACACAATGTAAAATAGATCAAAAACACAATCAATGACAACAAATAAAGACACAATAGACAACATACTAAAACACAATGACCATAACGTATAACACAATGGCGATAACATATAACACAATAAGTATCAGACTAAATAAAAACACAATTGATGACAACAGATAAAAGACACAATTAATGACAACAGATAAAAGACACAATGGAGAGCAGATGAAGACACAATGAAAAACAAAAAAAAAAACCATAATACACAACAAACTAAAACACAATGAACAAATATAATAAAAAAATTGATCAAATTATTAAAACACAATAAATAACATATTAAACACAATGACCTGAACTAATAACACAATTTATAGAAAACCCGGATATAACACCATCTTCATTGTGTCATATATTGTGTTATAGGTTCTTATAAAAACACAATGTATAGAACCCAAATTAACATTGTGTTATAGGTTTTGATAATAACACAATGTATAGAAACTCTACTGACCAAAACCCAGTTAAAAGATACAATGACCTGAAAACTTTAACACAATGCAAAAAAAACCCAGTAAAAATGAAAATTTTTATTTTATTTTTATATGATAATATGGTACTCATATTAAAGATAAAAACGCTCGTTATTATGGTAAATTTTAAAAAAAAAATGTCGTATGAAAAAGTTATGGACGTTTTAAATCGATGGGGGAATTGACATGTGCCTTACATGTGGAGAGAGAAAATCCATAAATATAGGATTCCCTTTATGCCCTTCTATTATGTTCTTTTCCCTACAACTAATCTCAATCATCCAAATCTAAGATCAATGGACTAGAATCCTTCTTACACTTCTTATTTATTTTATCATTTGTATTTGATTCTAACCATTTTGAGATATAATAATAGTTGGTCAAAAAAGTTGAAATTTGATTCTAACCCTTTTGAGATATAATAATAGTTGGTCAAAAAAGTTGAAAGAAAAATTAAAGGGATCCAAGGACCTTCCGACTAATTTCATCTGCATGATGCGTAAAAGACACAAAGTAGTTGATAGGGATAACTTTTGTACCTACCTAAACAATAATGTCTATATGTATTTACACACATACACAAACAAGACCAACAAAACACTCATCATCAACAATGGCTTCTGAACTTATGGAGACTCTGAAAGAAGCCATCACCGGACTCTCTCCCACTACTTTCTTCACTGTTCTCGCCGCCGGTGTCACCGTCTACTACATCGTTTCCGTTTTCTTCATGAGAGGCTCCTCCGATCACCGTCAACAACACAGCCCAATGTCTTCCGAAGAAGATGTGCAGAGCAGGTGTTGTATCATCGATTTTTTAAGTGTTTGATTTAGTATTACTCTTATGCCTTTTTGAAAAAAAAAATAGTATTCTGCTTCACTTTTGAGAAAGAAAAAAAAAAGTAAAGTTTTAATGGTAGATTCATATGAATTTTTTTTAGAAGTGGTGTATTTTAAAAAGATTTTTAGGATAATGGGGAAGTCAAACAAAAAAAAGGTTTTTGGTGTATCCGCCTGTTGCTAATAGCGGATTAGGAAGGGAAGTAAATTGTGTTGCAACCTTCAGGTAGGTGTTAGATGTTTTTCTAATCCTCTATTGAGAATAGAGGATTAGGAGGAAACACTTAACCATGGTTCCAGCCTCACCCGAGACCAAACATAACCCACTTAAAAACCTAAACCCAGTTACAAAACTTAACCTAGTTAAGTTTTTAAGTTATACTTCTAGATAACAACCTTGGATTCCTCCTCTATTATTAAAGAGATTCTGGCACAAACATAACCAAGGTTGTTAGGTAGAAGTATAACTTTGGTTTGAAAAAAGTTAACTGGGTTAAGTTTTGTAACTGGGTTTAGGTTTTTAACCGGGTTATGTTTGGTCTCGGGTGAGTTTGGAACCATGGTTAAGGGTTTCCTCTTAATCCTCTATTGAGAATAGAGGATTAGTAAAAACCTCCTGAGCATGGCTGTAACGGGCTACTTTTCCTTCCTAATCCACTATTAGCAACAGCGGATACACCAAAAACCTTTCTTTTTGTTTGACTTCCCCATTATCCTAAAAATCTATTCAAAATACACCATTTCTAAAAAAAAATTCAGATTCATATTCTTGCTTTTATACTAATTCCAAACAAATTCTGATCTACAGATCAATGGCATCTTCATCCTCCTCCTCTTCTCACTCATTGAAACATGAAGTATTTCTGAGTTTTAGAGGAGAAGACACTCGCAAGGGCTTTGTGGGTCATCTCTACACAGCTCTTGCACAACCAGGAATCCAGACGTACAAGGATGATGAAACACTTCCTCGGGGTGAGTCAATCCGCCCAGCCCTCTTGAAGGCGATCCAGGAATCACGGATAGCCGTTATTATATTCTCGGAAAACGATGCGGACTCATCTTGGTGCTTGGACGAGCTTCAACATATTATGGAGTGCATGGATACGAGAGGGCAAATCGTTGAGCCCATATTTTATTTTGTAGATCCGTCGGATGTTAGAAAACAAAAGGGGAAATATGAAGAAGCATTTAGAAAACATAAGAGGGAAAATAAGCACAAAGTTGAATCATGGAGAAAAGCTCTGGAAAAGGCAGGCAATCTTTCTGGATGGGTCATCGATGAAAACAGGTAATTTTCTCTCTTTTTTATGCTTAAGATATTTTGCATTCTATAAAAGGAGTCTATGTAAGTTTTGCTTTTATTGTTTGACAAGTCAAATGAGCAAATTTGATAGATAACAATAAAACTGGTCAAATAAGTTAGTAGGCGGGTTTAATTAAAATACAGTTACTATTGTTATAGTTTAATTTTTAACATTTGTAATTAGATTTAACTCATTAATAATTTGTATTATTTATAAGAAAGTGTTCAATTCATGGTGCCAAGTGGTTACTAGCTAGTACATTCTAAATTAGCCACGAGACCCTGACCTCCTTAAGTGAGTGGGTGTTCTAATTATCCTTATTTATGCATTGTGCAGTTATGAAGCAAAATGCATCAAAGAAATTGTTGATACAATTTCTAATCGGTTGCCTACACTAACTACAAACTTCAATAAAAACCTCATTGGAATAGAGAATCGCTTGCAAGATCTGAAATCAAAGTTGAGAATTGGGTCAGATGGTGTACGCATCGTTGGAATATGGGGGGTTGGAGGTGGCGGTAAGACTACTCTCGCATCTGCTGTTTATGCCGAACTCTCTCACCTATTTGAAGCTCACTGCCTTCTTCAAAATATCCGTGAGGAATCAAGCAAGCATGGTTTGAAAAAGTTGCAAAAAAAATTTCTCAAGCTTGTTTTGAAAACAAAAGACATTGAGGTGGGGGGTGAGTTAGAAGGAAGAAGCATCATAGAAAGAAAGCTACGTAGTAAAAGGGTTTTAGTTGTTCTTGATGATGTTGATGATGTTAAGCAACTAGAGGAGTTAGCTGGAGCACATGATTGGTTTGGTGAAGGGAGCAGGATAATAATTACAACCAGGGATGAGCATTTGCTAAGTAGCCGCTATGCAGATGAAGTATATGAAGTGAGTTTGTTATCACCTTACGAGGCTATTGAGCTCTTTAGTAGACATGCTTTTCAAAAAGATAAACCTATAGAAGATTACGAGATGCTTTCAGAAGAGGTAGTTTCTTATGCTGGTGGGCTCCCTTTGGCACTTGAAGTTCTTGGTTCTTTTCTATATGATAAAAACAAGGATGAGTGGAAGTGTGCCTTGGCCAGGTTAAAAGATATCCCAGATGTCGAGGTCACAAAGAGACTCAAAATAAGTTATGATGGACTTACAGCTGATGAGAAAGTGTTATTCTTAGATATTGCATGTTTCTTTAGGGGAGAGTATAAAGATAGGGCAATGAAGGTGCTTGATGCTTGTGATTTACACCCTGGTATAGGGATAAAGGTGTTGGTACAAAAGTCTCTCATAAAAGTTTCAGATGGAAGATTCGGAAGATTTGAGATGCATGACTTGATAGAAGAAATGGCCCACAACATTGTTAGAGGGGAACACCCTAAAAATCCAGAAAAGCATAGCAGGATTTGGAAGGAGGAAGATATAGCATACCTTTGTGATATGGGGGCAGATGCACCGCCAATGGTTAGATTAACTTTTCAATAAAATATTTCATATACATCCACATCTAATGAGCCTTGTGTATAACGTTACTGACAAAATTTGGTTCCCTTGAATAATTAACACAGGAAACTGAAGTGTTACTTTACAACCATCTAGGTCTATCTCAGGTGGTTGCAAACATGAAGAAACTTCGGTGGATTCGTTTGTATGACTATCCAGCATCTTCATTCCCATCAAATTTTCAGCCAAAAGAGCTTGGTTATCTAAAGTTGAAATGGAGCAAACAAAAAGAACTCTGGCATGGGTATAAGGTAGATGAGCATTGTTGTTTCACAAATCATTGCAATAAAACTGTGAAATGAATCACAAAATGAACATATCATACTTTCTCTATAGATTAGGGACAAATTAACTTAGTTTCGATTTCCTTTATAGTCGACATTATACGCATGCCAAATGCTTTAAAGAAACTTTTGATGATAAGTAAATGAATTTAATATAACCAATTGTCTATAATATACTATTCTGACCCCTAGATTTTTGGGCCAAGATCGATGAGAGTTTTAGACGATATGATGTAAAAATGATATAATGTTTTAAGCAATTTGAATTGACTATGCATGTTATAGAGGTTGTTATTATAAGATATAAAGATGTTATATCATATGCTAGTTTAAATTTGTGTATAAATTAAGAGGTCCTGCCTCATGATCCATGGGCAAGAAGTATGCCAATGTGAAAGGAAATTGTTGTATACTTGCCGATTTATTTGACTTTTGCTACTTGTCTTGAAACAGTGTCTACCAAATTTAAAAATTCTTAGTCTTCGGGGCTCTGGAAACCTAATCACGACACCAGATTTTGATGGCCTTCCATGTCTTGAGAGATTGATTTTATCACACTGTAAGAGTTTAGAAGAGATTCATCCATCAATTGGATATCACAAAAGGCTTGTTTTCGTGAACCTGACCTGCTGTTCAAGCCTTAAAAGGTTTCCACCCATCATACACATGAAAAAATTGGAGACTCTTTATCTCTCGGGTTGCCAGGAACTTCAACAGTTTCCAGATATCCAGTCGAACATGGATAGCTTGGTAACCCTTGATTTGAGTGGTACTGGTATAGAAATAATCCCACCGTCAGTTGGACGATTTTGTACCAACCTTGTTTCCTTAGATTTAAGTGATTGTCGCAGACTGAAAATGATAGTGGGAAACTTTCATCTCGTAAGAAGTTTGAAATACCTTAATCTCAGTTATTGTGAGGAGTTACAATCTTTTCATCAAGACCGGTTGGCGAGCCTGGACCTACCCCAGTTTTCACGTTCATTAAGGGAGTTGGATCTTAGCGATTGCAATTTGGGAGATGGAGACATCCCATCTGATATTTGTGAGTTATTAAACCTACAACTACTATACGCTCTGGAAAAGGCAGCTGGCAACCTCTCTGGATGGGTCATCAATGACACTGAAAACAGGTAATTTTCTCTCTTTTTTATGCTTAAGATATTTTGCATTCTGTAACGAGTATATGTAAGTTTTGCTTTTATTGTTTGACTAGTCAAATGAGCAAATTTGATAGATAACAATAAAACTGGTCAAATAAGTTAGTAGGCGGGTTTAATTAAAATATAGTTACTATTGTTATAGTTTAGGTTTTAGCATTTGTAATTAGATTTAACTCATTAATAATTTGTATTATTTATAAGAAAGTGTTTAATTCATGGTGCCAAGTGGTGACTAGCTAGTACATTCTAAATTAGCGACGAGACCATCACCTCATTTAGTGAGTGGAAGCGTGTTCTAAATTCTAATTATCCTTATTTACTCATTGTGCAGCTACGAAACCAAATGCATCAAAGAAATTGTTGATACAATTTCTAATAGGCTGCATACACTAACTACAAACGCCAATAAAAACCTCATTGGAATAAAGGCTCGCTTGCGAGATCTGAAATCAAAGTTGAAAATTGGGTCAGATGGTGTGCGCATTGTCGGGATATGGGGGGTTGGAGGTGGCGGTAAGACTACTCTTGCATCTGCTGCTTATGCTGAACTCTCTCACCATTTTGAAGCTCACTGCCTTCTTCAAAATATCCGAGAGGAGTCAAACAAGCATGGTTTGGAAAAGTTGCAAGAAAAATTTCTCTCGCTTGTTTTGAAAACAAAAGATGTTGTGGTAGGGAGTGAGATAGAAGGAAGAAGCATGATAGAAAGACGGTTATGTCGTAAATGTATTTTACTTGTTCTTGATGATGTTGATGATGTTAAGCAACTAGAGGCTCTAGCCGGATCACATGCTTGGTTTGGTGAGGGGAGCAGGATAATAATTACAACGAGGGATGAGCATTTGCTAATCCGCCATGCAGACACGATATATGAAGTGAGCTTGTTATCAGATGACGAGGCGATGGAGCTCTTCAACAAACATGCATATCGGGAAGATGAACCTATAGAAGATTACGAGATGCTTTCAAAAGATGTAGTTTCTTATGCAAGTGGGCTCCCATTAGCACTTGAAATTCTAGGTTCTTTTCTATATGACAAAAACAAGGATCAGTGGAAGAGTGCGTTGGCCAAGTTAAAAGACATACCAGATGATAAGGTCACAAGGAGACTCAAAATAAGTTATGATGGACTTGAACCCGACCATCAAAAATTATTCTTAGATATTGCTTGTTTTTGGAGGAGACGAGAGCTGGATGAGGCAATGATGGTGCTTGATGCTTGTAATTTACACCCTCATATAGGGGTGAAGGTGTTGGTTCAAAAGTCTCTCATAAAAGTTTCAAATGGAGAATTTGGTGATAAAATAGTTGATATGCATGACTTGGTAGAAGAAATGGCTCACTACATTGTTAGATGGGCACACCCTAATCATCCTGAAAAGCATAGCAGAATTTGGGAGATGGAAGATCTTGAATACCTCTGTGATATGGGGGCAGATGCAGTGCCAATGGTTAAATTAACTTTGCAATAAAATATTTCATATATATCATCTGCATCAAATGACACTTGTGTATAACGTTACTGACACAATTTGGTTACCTTGTTTAATTAACACAGGAAACTGAAGTATTAGCTTTGGGTTATGATGTTCTGCATCTATCTGATGATGTAGGTCTATCTGATGTTGTTGCAAACATGAAGAAACTTCGATGGATTAGTTTGAATAATTATCCGGCATCTTCATTCCCATCAAATTTTCAGCCAACAGGGCTTGGTTGTCTAGAGTTGCCATGGAGCCAACAAAAAGAACTGTGGCATGGGTATAAGGTAGATAAATATTGTTGTTTCACAAATCATTGCAATAAAACTGTGAAATGAAATTATAAAATGAACACAGCTGGTATTTGATACATTTATAAGTATAGGTGTAACTAAATATTTCATTAAGAAAAATACATATCACACATTCTATATAAAATTAGAGAAACTTTTGATGATATTGCCAGAAATAAATAAGTTAACAAAGTGTCTGAAATGTAATATTCTGAAGGTAGAATTTTGGGCAAAGATGGATGAAAATTATCGACGATATGATGTAAAAATGATATGATGTTTTAAGCAATTGGAATTTACGATGCATGTTAAAGAGGCTGTTGTTATAAGATATTAAGATGGTAAAATTTGGGTATAAATCAAGAGCTCCTGTCTAATGATCAATGATCCATGGGCAACAAGTATGCCAATGTGAAAGGAAATTGCTGTATACTTGCCGATTTATTTGACTTTTGCTACTTGTCTTGAAACAGAGTCTACCAAATTTGAAAATTCTTGATCTCAAATTTTCAAAGAACCTAATCACGACACCAGATTTTGACGGTCTTCCATGTCTTGAAAGATTGATTTTAAAAGATTGTGAGAGTTTAAAAGAGATTCATCCATCAATTGGATATCACAAAAGGCTTGTTTTCGTGGATATGAGCTGGTGTACAGCACTTAAAAGCTTTCCACCCATCATACAGATGGAAAAATTGGAGACTCTTGATCTCAGTTGGTGCAAGGAACTTCAACAGTTTCCGGATATCCAGTCGAACATGGTTAGCTTGGTAACCCTTCATTTGCATTTAGTTAGTTAGTTAGTTGTTGTTTTGAGTTTGTTACTGATGTAGCGCGTGATACGAAAACGAAGATCAAACACGTTGATTCTAAGAATACCCGTGTGTTCTTCCCCAACCCCCAAATTGCAACCCAAAGGCCACGGAATTTGAAGTGAAAATTCAGTTTTCTCAAAATTCAATTCTAAACTTCTCATTAGCTTTAGCAACATATAAATAGAGACGGAAATTCGAAACGGGCCTAAAAAAGATAACGGGCCAAACACACGGCCTAAAACAAAAAGCCCAAAATAGTTCAAAAAACATAAAAATGCAAATAAGTAATAGAAATAAGCGTTTTTTTGGCCCGGACGATAACCCAAACCGCCAAAGGCCGTTTGCAGCAAGATGGAGCTTTTTCTCACGTTCGTTTCGCCTGGTCGCACGCCCAAAACGGACCTCCGTAGCCCAAGTTAGAGCCATTTTAGTGAAGCCCCTTTTGTTACGCGGTCTTGGGCCTCCAAATACAAAATAGCCTGTTCCTCCACACTTGGGCCCGCATCAGTTACACATCTACAAACAGAGGTGTCTCTGTAGATTAAAGACAAATTAGCTTAGTTTCAGTTAGTTTCCTGTATAGTCAACATTACACGAATGCCAAATGCTTTAAAGAAACTTTTGATGATATTGCCAGAGGTAATAATAAATTTAATATTACAAGTTGTATATAATATAACAAATATTCTGAGCGTAGATTTTTTGGGCGAGGATCGAGGAGACTTTTAGACTATATGATGTTTTAAGCAATTGGAATACACTTTGCATGTTACAGAAGAACAGAGGTTGTTATTATAAGATGTTATATCATATAATATAACAACTAGGTTCGTTGATCAATGGTCCGGCAAGAAGTATGCCAATGTGAAAGGAAATTGTTGTATACTTAATTATTTATTTGACTTTTCCTACTTTTCTTGAAACAGAGTCTACCAAATTTAAAATTTCTTGATCTTGGGCACTGTGGAAACCTAATCAAGACACCAGATTTTGAAGGCCTTCCATGTCTTGAAAGATTGATTTTAAGGAGTTGTGAGAGTTTAGAAGAGATTCATCCATCAATTGGATATCACAAAAGGCTTGTTTTTGTGGACATGACCAAGTGTACAGCACTTAAAAGGTTTCCACCCATCATACACATGAAAAAATTGGAGACTCTTATTCTCTGTTATTGTCGTGAACTTCAACAGTTTCCGGATATCCAGTCAAACATGGATAGCTTGGTAACCCTTGATTTGAGTGATACTGGTATAGAAATAATCCCTCCGTCAGTTGGACGACTCCCAGGTCTCAAGTTTCTCGATCTGTCAAACTGCTGGTACCTTGTAGAATTGCCAGACCTCCCATCAAGCATAGCTATTCTCAAAGCAGATGGTTGTCGCTCACTTGAAATTGTAAGAGATTTATCAGACTATAAACGGTTGTGGAAAGTCTCATTTTGGGGTTGCTATAAGTCGATTGGTGGTGAGAGGGTACTACATTCTATGCTTGAGGTATAACTTTTATCTTGTTTTTGAAGTTCAATCATTTTTTAATTTACAATATAATATTAGTGTTCATCATAATTGGAATGAAAACGTGGCAGGGAAATGCAGCTAAAGATCGCTTTATGAGTGTCTTACTTCCCGCGGTTGAACCATCGTCACGTATTTTTACGAGATTAGTTACATTGCAACTTCCAAGCAACTGGTACAGTGACTTTAGTGGACTTTTATTATTCTTACGTGGTGGAACTAAAGATCGCATAGATATTATTATTAAGCAGGAGACGTCCACATTTGAAAGCGTGGGCACGGATTACTCTCATGAGTCGGATGAAGATTGGGAACAATGTAAGTATGAAAGGGTGGGTTATGTACCCTTTAATTCATTGCGGCACATCCCATGGTTGAATCCTACATACACTAAAAATATTTCATTTCAAACTGATGACGGTGGTCTTAATGTGGAACTTGTTCGTAGTAAAAGTAAAATAGTTGATTTAAACGAAAACCCAATCGATTACTCAGAATGTTGGGATGACGAAGATGAAGATAGAAAGACATTTGAGATCATGTATGATTCACAGTCCTCTAATATTCAGATTGTATGGGATCATTAATAGTTGAACAGGGCACTAATGTTGCTGGTATATCTTCCTAGATTTTGTTTCAAGGGTCATCAACAACTATTAGTACGTAGATCTCAGTTTCAACATTATTGGGCAAACATTTTGTTACCATTTCCAGTTTGCGTTTGCTTTAGTAGCATTATTGCAGTCTACCAAAACAGTTGTAATAATTTTTTCTTTATTATCCCATAAAACTTCACATCCTATACTACCAGGTTTCATATATGGTTTTTGTTAGTTGTTGCTCCCCTTTTGTGCTACTCTCGTATGTGTAAGCAACAAAGGTATGTTATTTGTAGAGGAGGATATATGACGGGTCAAAATAAGATAAGAGTTGGAACGACAATTTATACTGGCCAAAATTGGGTCGGTTCTCCACAAACAATTTTTTTTCTATTCTGATATATATATATTTGTTTCAATTTTAGTGTATTGACTATCATTCAAAAACAATATTGTTACAATAATATTGATAAAAAAACACAAATGAAATCGACTAGTCGGTGATAAAAGGGGCTCGTGATACCAAACAAACATCTGGCACCTACCAGCCATCCATATTTTCTTTAAGCTTAATTGTTTCTTGGACAAGTCAATTACCAAATGTTGATTTTTTTTTATTTAATGAAAACCCAATATTCTTAAAATTAAGTATATACTTGGGTGAGGCTGATGTTACAACTGAGTTATATATAGCATTTAAGGTGGCTGGTTTTGAAATTAGTCACTTATATGATTACCAAACCTATTTTTAGCATTTAAGGTGGTTGGCTTTGACTTCGAAATCACTTATCGCCCCGGTCATCACAACGCTGCAGCTGATGCCTTATCTCGCATGTCTCATGCAGCCTTCTTTGCTCACTCTTGTGTTGAACCGTCCTTAATTGCTACACTCCGGGTGGCTAATTCTAATGATCTGTATCTCAAGTCCATGCAAATGAAGTGCACCTCTGCACCACAGTCGGTACCCGGCTTCCTTCTGTTTTAAAGATGGACTTTTGTTTTTCAAAGATAGGCTGGTCCTTCCAGCAGGTTCGCCCCTATGCACTAAGCTACCAGAGGAATTTCATAATTCTGTGATTGGCAGTCACTCCGGGGTCACACGTACCTTCCATCGCCTTTCATCCAATTTCTTTTGGCCCAAAATGCGATCAAATGTTAAACGTTTTTGTTACCACTTGTCAAGTTTGCCAGCAAATGAAATCTTCACTTTTACCTCCTGCTAATCTTTTACAACCATTACCCTTACCACAACAGGTTTTTGAAGGTATCTCCATGGATTTCATCACAAGGCTGGCCTTATCAAATGGTAAATCTGTCATTATGGTCGCCGTGGACCGGTTATCAAAATACGGGCACTTCATTGGGTTACCTCCATCTTTCCCTTGCTGGAACGAGACACCGTGCTCCAACTTCTTAAGACCAACCTCTTGAAAGCTCAAAACACTATGAAGTCTCAGGCCGATAAACATCGTCGAGATGTACTTTCAACCAGGGGATTGGGTATATATTAAATTACAACCATATCGACAAGGCTCCATCTGCTTGCAGCGCCATCATAAACTCAGCCGTCGATATTTCGGTCCCTATCAAGTTGGTATCCAAGGTGGGCTCTGTCGCTTATAAACTGAATTTACCGGAGAGCGCCAAAATCCACCCTGTGTTCCACGTCTCCCTCCTTCGAAAATGTATTGGCGGTCCCGCATCACAGGTCACTCCACTCCGTTTGGTTGACTCAACCGCCACCATGATACTTCACCCGTTCAAGATATTTGGATACTCGTGTTCTCTGCAAAGCGGGTCATTCTATTCTCCAATATTTGGTTCAGTGGGATGGCCTTCCACCTGATGCGTCCAAGTGGGAAGATTCCACTAGCCTGTGTAAACAATTTCCTGATGCAGGTACATACGAGTTCCAGACCCGGACCCAGTTGTAACAAAAGAAACCGAACCAGACCCGGTTCCACCTCTACTCGGTCAAAACCTGGGCCGGAACCGGCCAAAACCCAAACGTACCCGGAACGGGCTCCTACCCTACCCGGTTCTTGACTTTGTTGACGAAACCTGGACCCGGTTCCTACCCGGTTTTAGGTTCTACAAAAAAATCGAGTTGTGCATCTCTACCTAGAGGTGGTAACAGGTAACATGGTTTGATTAGGTAACGGGTTAAAACAAGTCACTTTAATACAAAACGATTTAGTTGATTTTCAATTAATATGTTAATTATAATTTAAAAAAACAATAGTAAAATTGATATACAAGGTTGTGTGCTTTAAGAATAAATTTCTTTAGGTGATTTTCAACTCGTTTGATTCCTTTTTCATCTAAATTCATTTATTTGGCCCGTTTGAGAGATAAAACACAACCCGAATCAGCCCACTAGTAAATGGTTTGAAACTACCACCCTTAATAAGTTTTGTTAAGAGCATAGTAAACTACTTTATGCAAACAAGAATGCAATATGTAGATCTAGGTACTTACACTGCCATTCTACAACATAACACCGGTACAAAATTATAATATGAATGCATCAAGCCGTTGATGTATTCTGTAACAAAAAAAAAAAAAAAAAACCAGCAGTATTTTCAACAATTGAGCAAATTATACATGCACACTCCCATGAAGTTATAAATATACATGCACACTCCCATGAAGTTATAAAAGTTGCTAGCAAGCCACAGATTGAATTAAAATATTACTTCAATTTAGCAAGTGATTTAGAAAGGTGGTAATTTTGGCCCGTTTGCTTACAGAGTTACAGATGGACCCGTTTGGGTTTATACTACATCTCCAATGAGTTATTAACAGGCCAAGTGAGTCGAAATCACCCAAATAGGCCTATAAATGAACTGTTCATTTAACCGGACATGAACACGAACACCAACATAAACGAACGAAATAAATAAATATAAATAAACGAACATAAATAAATTAACAAAATGTGTGTCCATGTTCGTCCGTTTATTAAATAACTAACATAAACGAACAAACATAAACAAATTTAAATAAAGGAACCTAAATGAATGACAAAATGTGCTCATGTTTCTTCGTTTATTAAATTAATGAACATAAACGAACTTCCGGCCGAACAAGTTCATGAACGTTCGATTCATTTACCGGCCTACAACCAAAGTTCATGTTTGTTCGTTTCTCAACATGGTCATCACAAGAACCAGCATCATCCGTGATCCCACTTGAACCAGAAGAAACCTGTGTGAAATTCGAGCGCATCTTCTTAATCTATTTGTATACATTGGTATGTGTTTCTTTTCTCCCTCAACTTGCTTAATTTGTATCAACTGTCCAAACACATCTTCTTAATCTATTTGTATATAGTGACTAGTTAGAGTTTTATAGTTTCATGCATACCAACTGTTTGATGAAATGTCTCAATGAACAAAGTAGGTCTAATCATGCAAACCATGATGAGTTTTTACTCAGAGGTGTTGGGATTAATAACTTATTTTGAGAACAACAATCAATGTGTCATTTGTTGATATGGTGGCAGGGTTGTTGAGATTTCTGGATCACCAACACACACACACACATCTGCAGTTTACTTTTTTGTTCCTTAAATATAGATTCAGTATTGCACAAGAATGATATTTTATTAATAAATGAATCCTTTATATTTCATTTCATATGAATGTTAAATGTTATACCATTTACCTCTTTTATTCTTCTACAACATGATTGCTAGGTTGTAGGGTATGAGAAGAAGCTGAAATCACAGGCTTCACAGTTTTGATCGTCATTCACTTGAAAAAACATAACAAATTGAATGAGGTATCTTTTCTTCTAATCTTGACATGTTTGATGATTATTTTGTGCTAAATCGTAAAATCATGCATGTCAATCAAACACTAAATTTAATCAGAAGAACGGTAAGCCCGAACTAGATGAATGCTGTGCATGGTTATTATCTGATTAACAAACAACACCCAAAACTGTTTGTGCCTGTCCCCAACACCCCTTATACGCGATATACACCCAAACACACCCTTATTTAAACCGGATATAAATACCTTGCTTGTCCTTCCTTTCTCTCATTTTACCCAAACACAGACACATGTGTGTGTGCAGCACAGTGGCAGCCAGGGTTCCCCTTCTCGTGCTTGTTATGGGATTATGCACTTTCGTTTATTTCTTTTATCAACGGCTTTTAGATTTTGTTTCTAGCATCAACAAATATTATTCAATTTCAGTAATATGCCCCACGTTTATATGCTTTAGTTTAATAGATTTTTAAGTTTGATTTTATTTCTTTGACATTATAGATATCGTTCAATGTAGGCACAAAATAGGCTAATTGCTGAATATGTCTACTAAAATTTGTGTCTTGTGAGTCCATTTTCATGCCTATTAATATGCTACAGATAACGAATTAGAGGTGGCAAGATGGACAATAAATATATAGGTAACTGGTCAAAACAGGATATGATTGAAACTTTGAAATGTTTAATACAGGTCAAGACGGGTTAACTTGCAAACAGTTTTTTTTTGTCCATTCCTTTAGAATATTATAAACAGTAAAATCATTCATTTCTCGTTACGAAAACAGTTAATAATATATTAACAATGTGAAACAGTTGAACAAAACTATTTAGGATGTTGTATGCATTGGAAATGGCTTACTCATGTGTCCCTTTTGACCCGGTTGAAATAAATTAAACACAACCCAGATCAGCACATTTATTCGTAAATGGGTCGAAATTCCACCTAAACCCACACATTTTTTTTCTAAGTTCATTTCCAGCCATTTATTAGCTTAGTAGTTACACAATTTTCTCTTGATATTGTTGGTTAAGAAAATACAAATAGATAAAGGGATCCAATGTGAAATATTAAAATATTCTGTTGACCCACATATCTTTATGATAAAGTAGTGGGCTAAGAGCATTCACATCCATTCTACCAAATTGTGTGAGTGGAGCTTTTATAACATAAAAAATATAAAAAGTGGTTGTGAGTAGAGGAGAGAGAAAATGTTATTGTTCATATGTATTTTTAAGGGGACACTGCTCACCTCCTATAATTTTTTAATATATTTTGAAAGTGGTTGTGAGTGGAGGAGAGAGAAAAGGTAATGATAAAGATATAAAAAATATTATTTAATTGAAAAGAATAGAGAAAATGTAGTGTTTTTTAGTGTAATTTAGGATGAAAATATGGTGGAATAGATGTGAAAGCTCTAATATATTGATCAGCTATTTAAAACCACATATATCTTTATGATAAAGTAGTGGGCTAATATATTGACGAGAAAGAGTTATTCTTAGATATTGCATGTTACTTTAGGAGATCTCATAGATGAGTCAATGATGGTGCTTGATGCTTGCAGTTTTCACCCTCATATAGGGGTAGGGATGAGCTCGGTATCGATCGGTACCGGAACCGAAAGTACCGGTACCAAAAATCCCCAAAAGCAGGTACCGGTACCGAATATACCCGTTACGGTATGGTTCGGTACCGGTATTTGAGGGTAAAAACCGGTAAATACCGGACCGGTACCGAAAATGTACCCGGTTCGGTAAATTCGATACCGGTACCGGTTCGGTAAATTCGGTACCGGTACCGGGTACCATTTTCTCATCCCAGGTGTTGATACAAAAGTCTCTCATAAAAGTTTCAAATGGAATAGTTGATATGCATGACTTGATAGAAGAAATGGACCACTACATTAAGAGGGGCACACCCTAATCATCCAGAAAAACATAGTAGAATTTGGACAAAAAAATGATATTGTAGAGTGTTGTGCTATCGAGGTTGGAACGTTAATGGTAAAAGCTAGCTTTGATAAAATTATATTATATGTTAATCTGATGACGTTTGGTTATGGATACTGACACAATTTGGTGTGACAACCAGAGTTTTCAAGGTCTCTACGCGACTTAATACTTGTTCTCAAGTGTTGTTTATATATATATATATATATATATATATATATATATATATGGTGTGCATTATGTGTATGTTGATATATGTACTGTATTATTAATATATGTTTTGTGTAATTAATAAAATGGAACCATTGTCAAACACCCGAAATACCCCCCACCCGAAAACACCCCTCCCCACGAAAACACCCCCCTCACGAAAACACCTTAGTGTTTTTGTCACCCACTCCTTGGCGAAAACCCTTAGTGTTTTCGTCAACTAACTGGCCGGCAAAATCTAGTAGGCCTTAGGCCCAGTATCGATCAGTTTTAATATTTTGTTCACAGCCTTTACGCGAAAGTTAATCGGCGAACCCTAATCACCCCTCCCTCTCCCTTTCGCTTTTCTTTGAACCCGACGGCTGCCCTCCTCTCATTCGAAGTCAGATCCCCCTGGTTTGATCATTCTTTGTTCGGTTAGTGTTTTCCACAGTAATTTAACTTTAGTTTTAAATGGATGTTTATGATGTTCTGATTTCGATATGCATGACATGATCAGTTATGTTATTGTATGCGAAACCTGATGTTGATCTAGGGTTCTAGGGTTGATATGACTGAATGATTAATCTTGAATGATATGAATGTGATCAGGATCTGAAAGCATGTTAACTTGCTAATGGTGTTTGATTAGGTGATATGTTAATCGATTTGATGAATGCATAAACAAGGGTTCCTGATAAATGTTAAGTACTGTGATACTGTTGTTATGATGACTGGTAGTATTAACGAGTGTATGAATTGTCATGTTCGGTCTGGCTGAATGATTGTATGATGAAGTCGATGTAACTGCTAGATGATCATCAGGATTTCTGTGTGATTCGTAACTGTTCATGATGAAAACCCTACTTCACGAAATCACCAACCAGACGAAAACCCTTGTCCAACAAAATCAAGGACCAAACGAAAACACAGGACCAGACGAAAACACTAGTGTTTTTGTCACACCTTAAGCTCGACGAAAACCCTTGGGATTTCGTCGCCTAGGGGTTTTCGTCCATAGTGATTTCGTCCCAGGTGTTTTCGCCATAGGTGATTTCGCCGTATGTGATTTCGTTGAGTGTTCTGGACATTAACTCTGTTAGTTTATTAACCCTGTTAGTTTATTAACTCTGTTAGCTTATTAACTTTGCTAGTTTATTAATTCTATTAAGTATGTTAATTCTGTTAAGCCTGTTAACTCTGTTAAGTATGTTAATGG
This sequence comes from Helianthus tuberosus, assembly GCA_030545235.1. Lineage (NCBI taxonomy): Eukaryota > Viridiplantae > Streptophyta > Magnoliopsida > Asterales > Asteraceae > Helianthus > Helianthus tuberosus. Next base: position 8,623,920 of record CM060393.1, read on the forward strand.
ATAACCATATTAGAATAAACTGAGAAAGACATTGATGTGAAGCATGAATTGTATGAATTTGATTAATTGCGTACGTGATACATGATGTTAACTGTTAAGCACACTATGTGACACTAGATTTGCATGCGAGTCATTACGAACGTAAACTGATTGTGTATACGTGCATACTATAGGCCTTGACTGATTATTTGTGAGCACGTAATTTAGCATACCGAGCAAAACAAGGTGAGTTCACACTCTTTCTAAGGCATGGGATTCCCAAGGGTTGGGAATGGGTTAAAGAACTAAAACGGAAACTACATATTCTCCTTGGGTAGGATATGTACGGCCATCCTCCATGGGTAGGATGCCAAGATTAAACCTCGCGTATTCTCCTTGGGTAGGATACGTACGTTCGTCCTCCTTGGGTAGGACAACAAGATTAAACATACTGGACCAAAACTCTATCATAAGTCCCTCATTTTATATCGACTTAATCGCCGAGGCCGATGGCGAGCGGGTCATTAGTTAATAGCGCTATTAGGTTTAACAAACCTCACATCGTGCCGGTAGGACGGGCGTGTACTAATGGACTAAGGCAAAGGGTCAATTATGATAGACATTGACTTAGGGCACAACTTATTTTCGTTAGTAGTCGATATGGCACGGTCTAGTAATTCACATGGGAAGCCCCCACTAATTATTGAAATGGTTTAGGAAACAAGGATACTGATTAATACGTGGTTTATGAAACAAACTTACGATTATTGAAACGAACTCAATAACTAAACAACCAACTGTGAACTCGCTCAACTTTGTTGTTGACTCGTTGTTACATGCCTTGCAGGTCGTTAGGTATTCATGGAGCTTGCACATGTCACACCCCGGTTTCCACGTGTCACCGGTGGGCCCGGTGGGGGAGTATCGTGACGTCATGGTTGGCAACGTAATAGTCAAACAACACAATATCAATATGCACAGCGGAAGCAATTTAAATTATGATACAACCGAATTTATTTATTGTAATCAAAGTCACAATATCCGGATGTTTATCCACAGTACGGATCGAAATAAAAATATGAAACAATAGTTCAACAGACTTCAGGCATCCTAAGCTTGCGAGATTTTTTTATTGATGCTAAGGAGACAAATCCAGCCAATTTCGTTTAGTACCTGCATTCAGTCTTTTTGGGAAAATACGTCAGTTTACACTGGTAAATACATTCAACTGACTCATTTTGTAAAATGATTGAAAATTGGTTTGGATGCACATGGCATAAGCATTTTTATAACTTGGGAGAATTATTTAATATTATAATCTTGTGAACGAATTACATATTACTTGTGCGTTCAGTAGCCCGGATCTTGTCCGGGTTAAAGATCAATAGACACACCACAATAATGAGTTATACACTGACAGGTGTACGCCTACACCGCGTGCTCAGGTCGTGGCCATCTCGTAAGATGATGCCGAGGATATCCGGGACATGGTCATTAACCCCCCAAAGGCTTTAAGTAACAAGACTGTTTAAACGAGCCGATCAAATTATTCAACTACCCACTAAATTGTGGAGATTTGATGCCCGATCAAGCGGTATGCTATATACCGTAACCCAAGCCCGTATAGGGAAAATAAGTTAAAAGTATTTACCTAAGAAATGTATAAATCACAATAAGCAAAATGCACGTAGCTTTTACTGGTCCTCCTAATCTGGAACGAAGGTTTATAATAACCTATTAGAATTCTAACGGGCCTTTTATTAAGCTTAAGCTTAGACCGGCTAGTTTCAAGATACGGTTCGTACGCACGATTAAGCGAAGACCGGATAGAATGTGATTTAGACCCGACAAGTTCAGAGACTTGTTTAATATGGGTCCTTCATGCACATTCTGGATTTTGAGATTAAACCGATAAGGTTTGACCCGTTTCGGCTAATTTATGTAAACTTGTTACATAAACCGAACCGAACGCGAAATAAGCGTAACGGTTATCCGTAAGAGCCATATACAGGTTTCCTAAGTTAATATGCTTCAAATATGTTGTGACATCAGTAGGATGTCTTTCATTATGCCCGAAACGTGTTTAAACACAAACTAGGCCCCGTAGGGGTAGTTTGGTCATTTTAAAGGTTGTAAAAGAGTTTAGATGTTTAACTGAGTTACAGGTCTGATGTAAACAGCAAACATACTCAATTTTCTAAGTTATATCAGTAAGTTAAAGCATATATGTGAAACTTATCATTTTTAACCAAACTATGCCCCGTAGGGGTATTTTGGTAAATTCACATAAGCCGAAAAGCTCAAAACCGGAGTCTGAGTTAATCAACCTTTGCTTACTATTAAAATATGCTAATTTGCCTAAAATATCAGTAGGTATCAACCCGGGTATGTTCAATATGATTCTAAAACATACTATGCGTTAAAAACGCTAAATAAGGCGATTAAAGGCCATTTCCGGGTTCGATACTTAAATCTGATATTTTTATATTTCCAGAAGGCTTAAAATAATTTATTTGTCATATGTGATCAGTAGCAAAAGGTTTGGAGTCGTTTAGATATGGAAAACTCATTTTATGGCCCGTAAGGGCAAAACCGACAATTACCGGATTAAGCCTACGACTACTAGTTATGCTCAGCCTAAAATTAATTAAAAATTTTTAAAAATCCCAAAATAATATATTACATCAGTGGGTATTAAGTTTGATATCAAAAAGTAGGCTTAACTAGGCTATACGCTAATTACGCCATTTTATTAACATAAAGCTTTAAATTTGCGATAATGAGCATAACTCCTAATCTACAAGTCAAACTGATGTCAAACTTTGCATACAAGTTTATATATCAGTAATCAAGGTTTCTACACTTTTACATTTTCATAAATCACGTTTTAAGGTAATAAGGGCATAACGGTCAACATGTGAGCAATTAACGGAAACATGCATATTAATTGGATAACTAATGAACCAAGGTGTATAATCACAGAGGGTTGTTCTAACATGTAACCTAATCCAATTAAAGCTCTGAGGCATTTCTAAAACATGCCTTAACGGGTCAGAACTGAAAGTCAAAGTGAAAGTCAAACTATGCGACTTTCGGTTCCGAATCGGGTCTAAACAGGAAATTGTCGGGTTGAACATGTTTAGACATGTTCTTACACTTATTACTAAGTTATAAAAATGATCAAACAGGTTGTATATGGTCTATAATGTTAATTATGCATAAATGACATTTTAAGCTTCCTGTTGACTTTTTCTAAACTAGTTTGACCCGACTTTTGACCTGGTTAGAGTGGTGATCAGGGGAAACCCTTTTGAAGTTTTATTACCCACATAAATACCAACATATAACTACTTTTAATTCGAGATATTACTGAGCCATTATTGACTAATCTCTAAGTCAAACCGTAATTACGACGGTTTGACTTTTAGCTAATTAAACAAGCTAAACTCAATTAAAGAAGGACTAGAAGACTTACAAGGGTCCTATGCACGACTTATGATCAGTTGGACCTGCTTGAGAGCTCCAGAATTGATCAGATTGCAAGAAGGAAGTGTGTAGAATGTTTGTGACTTGAAGGTCCTTTTATAGTGGTTTCAATCACCACAAAACAATGACAAACAAGTCTACCAGGTAACCACAACCTTCCAACATGTGTTCCTAGTGTCTTGGACTGTTTAGGGGTCGCCCACATTGCATTAATGTCGAAAAAGGGTCGGTTCTCCGCGTTTACAGGCTGCTGTGCCCGTTTTCTGCTTCTGGGCTCCTGATGCGGCCCGCCTCCCATTTCTTCATTGTCCATGCGGGCCGCATGGACCTTCTGATCTGCCAAAAACGTTTTCTTGATGTTGCATCTCACCCTTTGGCCCTTCCGAAAGGTCAATTGAGCTAGAAACTTGCAATTTGACCCCTTATAATATACCCACAAGGGCCTTAGGACTTATACCCACTTTGCCAAGTCCCTGGACACTTCCGGTTAACCCGAAAAGTCTTAACTTTCAACGTTAGCACTTTAACCCCTCGCACACGAATTTGATCATAACTTTCTCATACGATAACGAAACTTTATGAAATTTATATCATGCATTCTAGTGAGCATATTTAACATTTACAAAGCTTCGGGTTTGTCAAAAGGTCACTCAGAGGTATATCTTTAAACATGTTGACACATTTAACCGCTGTTGTTTGTAATCTCTCACTTTTTGCTTCGTATGATCCATGATTTATTCGTTGGATGTTATAAACATCATGTAGGGTTATTATGAAGTATATTTATTCACTGTTGACATTCAGAACCCGTAAAATCACATACTTTCCATGTTTGTCAACTTTAGTCCTTTTATAACATTCTTTCACACGTTCAAACTTTATGATACGTGTCAACACATTATAGGACGTGAATTTTCGAGGTGTTACATCCTCACCCCCTTAAAATAAATCTCGACCCGAGATTTACTGAAATAAATAAGGGTACTTTTCTTTCATCGTGGATTCAACCTCCCACGTGAATTCGGGACCTCTTCGGGCATCCCATTTGACCTTTACATTAGGTACATGCTTCCTCCGAAGCTTCTTTACTTGTCGATCTTCAATCGACAAAGGTTTTTCCACAAACTTCAAGCTCTCGTCTATATGCACATCTGTGTGTGGTATAACCAGTGATTTGTCAGCGAAACACTTTTTCAGATTGCAGATGTGGAACACATTATGAATTCCACTGAGCTCTTCTGGTAAGTTCAACTTATAGGCAACTGACCCGACACGTTCGATAACCTCGAAAGGTCCTATGTATCTCGGGCTTAGCTTGCCTTTCTTACCAAACCGCATCACTCCCTTCCAGGGTGACACTTTAAGTAGGACTTTGTCACCTACTTCGAAATGAAAATCTTTACGCTTAGGATCAGCGTAACTCTTCTGCCTATCCCGGGCAGCTTTGAGTCGGTCACGAATTTGGACAATCTTGTCCGTCGTTTCGAACACGATCTCTGGTCCTGATAACTGGACATCTCCAACTTCCGCCCAACAGACGGGCGATCTACACTTTCTACCGTATAATGCCTCAAAAGGCACAGCCTTGATGCTGGTGTGGTAGCTATTGTTGTAGGAGAATTCGATTAACGGTAGGTTCTTATCCCAACTACCACCCAAATCGATCGCACATGCACGCAGCATGTCTTCCAACGTTTGAATAGTACGCTCACTCTGACCGTCTGTCAGAGGATGGTAAGCCGTACTAAAGTTCAAACGTGTGCCCAAAGATTGCTGGAAACTCTTCCAAAAGTATACCTAGTGTCTCTATCAGAGATAATAGCCACAGGTATGCCGTGCAAGGCTACAATCTTATCAACGTATAACTGGGCTAACATATCGGAGCTATAAGTCTCCTTGATGGGTAAGAAATGAGTTGACTTAGTCAGTCGGTCAACTATAACCCATATCGTATCATTTCCTTTCCTGGTCTTAGGTAACTTGGTAATAAAATCCATAGTTACCATTTCCCACTTCCACGTAGGAAGTTCAGGCTGTTGTAGCAAACCTGACGGCTTTTGATGCTCGGCTTTGACTTGCGCACATGTCAAGCATTTAGCTACATGGGTGGCTACAGACTTCTTCAAGCCTATCCACCAATAATTTGCCTTTAGATCCTGGTACATCTTATCAGCTCCAGGATGAACGGAGTATTTGGAACTATGGGCTTCTTGGAGGATGACATCACGAAGTCCTCCATAAATTGGAACCCATATTCGTCCATTTAATCTCAGAAGTCCGTCCTTGCTTAGAGATAACTGCTCCTCCGTTATTCCTAACTTTTCATTAGGATAGTTAGCTTCCAACACAGCTTCTTTCTGTGCAGCTAATAACCTTTCCATCAGACTGTTCTTTATCTCCATACGCTTGGCGTTAATCCGGATGGGTTTAACTCTTTCCTTCCGACTCAAGGCATCGGCGACTACATTCGCCTTGCCGGGATGGTATTTGATTTCACAATCATAATCATTTAAAGTCTCCATCCATCGGCGTTGCCTCATGTTTAGTTCCTTCTGATTAAACAGATGTTGGAGACTTTTGTGATCAGAATAGATCACACATTTGACACCATAAAGATAGTGCCTCCAAAGCTTCAGTGCGAATACAACGACACCCAGCTCCAAGTCATGGGTGGTGTAGTTCTTTTCATGCACTTTCAATTGTCTTGAAGCGTAGGCAATTACCTTGCCTTTCTGCATAAGCACACACCCCATGCCAGTGTGCGAAGCATCACAATAAACCACAAATTCTTCTATTCCATCTGGCAATGTCAGTACTGGGGCGTTGCTCAACTTTTGCTTCAGAATATCAAAGGATTCTTGCTGCTTAGTGCCCCAAACAAACTTAACCTTCTTCTTAGTTAAGGAGGTTAGGGGTACAGCAATCCTTGAAAATTTTTCAATGAAACGCTTGTAATATCCTGCCAATCCCAGGAAGCTACGAATTTCTGTAGGCGTCTTTGGCTCTTGCCAGTTCATTACGGCTTCAACCTTAGCGGGATCCACCTGGATACCACGCTCACTAACCACGTGTCCAAGGAATTGGACTTCTCGAAGCCAAAATTCACACTTGGAGAACTTGGCATAGAGTTTCTCCTGATGCATGAGCTTGAGAATACAACGAAGGTGTTTCTCATGGTCAGCCTTATTCTTCGAATAGATAAGAATGTCGTCGATGAAAACGATGACGAATTTATCCAAGTAAGGTTTGCAAGCGCGATTCATGAGATCCATGAACGCGGCTGGTGCATTAGTGAGCCCAAAAGGCATCACTAGGAACTCGTAGTGACCGTAACGAGTCCTAAATGGAGTCTTGTGAATGTCTTCATCTTTAACCTTCAACTGATGGTAGCCTGATCTTAAATCAATCTTCAAGAAGTAGCTTGCCCCTTGAAGCTGATCGAACAAATCGTCGATCCTGGGCAAAGGATACCTATTCTTGATCGTGACTTTATTAAGCTCGCGATAGTCGATGCACAGACGCATCGACCCATCCTTCTTCTTGACGAACAGGATTGGCGCTCCCCAAGGAGACGAGCTAGGTCTAATGAAACCTTTAGCCAGCAATTCATCTAGTTGCGTCCTCAACTCCTTCATTTCTGTGGGTGCCAATCTGTATGGTGCTCTAGCAACTGGTGCTGCTCCGGGGATGATATCAATCCTGAATTCAACTTGTCTATCTGGTGGTAAACCAGGTAGATCTTCAGGAAACACTTCTGGGTATTCTGAGATGACAGGGATGTCTTCTATCTTCGGTTTAGGCTCATCAATAATCACTTGCGCCATGTAGATGACACACCCCTTCTTCAAACACTTGGAAGCCTTGAGCATGGTCACCTGCTCAGGCAGCCCGTACTGGGTATCTCCCCGAAGGGTAAGTGATTCACCAGACGGAGTCTTTATTACCACTTGTTTCTTGTTACAGACAATTTGGGCCTGGTTATGAGATAACCAGTCCATTCCCAGAACTATGTCAAAACCGTCCAATTTAAAGGGAAGTAGAGACAGAGGAAAAGAATGGTTCTTAATGGATATAACACATCCATCTAACACAGTTGAGACGGTTTCTATGGTACCATCTGCTAACTCTACTTCATAGTTTACGCTTAGGGTTTTGACAGGTAAATATAACCAATTTACAAAACTTATGATCTACGAAAGACTTATCTGCGCCTGAGTCAAAAAGTACTCTTGCAAAGACATCATTTACAAGGAAAGTACCTGTTATGACATTATCGTCTTGCACAGCCTCTTTCGCGTCCATTCTGAAGACTCTGACATTAGTCTTCTTAGCCTCCTCAGGCTTCTTGTTGTATTTTGGGCAGTTAGTCTTAATGTGCCCCTTTTCATTGCAACGGTAGCACGTTGCGTCTTTTATCTTCTTGCAATCCAGGGTTTTTTGATCCGTGGATTTGCAAATACCACAAGCAAATGGTTTTGACTGAGTCTGAGAGTTCGACTCGAGTCTGCACTTTCCATAGTGCTGCTTCTTGCAAATTTTGCATTTGGGCTTCTCACCAGAGTGATGCCCTTCTTTCCTCGACTCTGATCCTTTCTTGTTATCACCGTTCCCATGGTGTTTCTTGTTCGATCGTCGTGAACCATCATCTTCACGCTTCCTCTTCTCAGCCTCCTTATTCCTCAGCGATCTCTGCCTGACCGCATCCAGAGTGAGGGATAAGGAAATGTCAGCTACAGACCTGAAGGTAGCTGGCCGAGAAGCTTTTACGCTTGCCTTGATTTCCGGGGCTAAACCACCGATAAAACGAGCGATTCTTTTTGGCTCCGGGGTTACCAGATACGGAACCAACCGGGACATCGTATTAAAGCTCGTCAGGTAAGCTTGACAGTCAAGGTTCGTCATCACCAACGATAGAAAGTCAGATTCTATCTTCTCCACCTCATGCTGAGGGCAGTAATTTTCCCTGATAAGGGCAACAAATTGATCCCACAACATATCATACAATGGGATTTTTCCGGTGGCCTCAATCAGAGATCTCCACCATGCTAACGCTTCACCCTTAAAAGACTGCGACACATACTTGACCACGTCTCTCTCAGCACATCCGCTGATGTCTACAACCGTATCCAGCTCATCCAGCCATGTCATACAGTCAATGGCTCCTTTCTCCCCAGTGAAATCCCGGGGCTTGCACGAAACAAAATATTTATACGTGCAACCCTTGTCACGGGGCCCTTGATTACGTATAACCTGCTGAGATGGAGCACTGTGGATCGAGGAGCGTCGATCATTATCGTTCTTCGAGTCGTCCTTCTTGGGCGGTGGCTTTGAAGGCTGTGTAGATTGGGTCCTACTTCGAGTCCCACTGTACTCTTCATATTGCCTTTCCAAAGCCTGTGTAACAACGCCGTCTATGATCGCTTTTAATTCAGCACCCGTTAACGTAATCTGGGCGTTCTCATTTTGCTCCACTGGATGGCTATTTATTTCATTTGAGTCAGCCATTTGAATTGAACTGTTGCAGAAAACAAGGACAATATTTTATTTGGGAGTTTATTATGGAATTACCCCTTAGGGTAATTCGTTAACCATGGTAAACAGAGACCATATTTGGTTAACTTATTAATCGTATTAATTTAGGATTTCAATTAAAATTTATCCTAATTATAAACAATAACAATATATATATTAGCACATAAGGCTTAGTCACATGGACAATTTTAAATTATAAGCTATGATTTCAGAGAATCAAGACTTTTAAGGTTTGAACCTAGTTCATTACCCTTATCAGACAGGGAGTCATAGCTACCACTGTCTTTTGGCTCATATGGAAGTGAGCTAGGCATCATATTACCACGTATGGTAAAATATGATCATCTTATTTGATGATTTAACCCATGATTCAGAGATCATTAATTTGGGTTTGGAATCTTTAGAAAGATCCTTACATAATAATAATGCGTGTGATTTTAAATGCATCATATCTGCCGGGAGCGTTAACATGTTTTCAGATGTTAACAGGGATTTGAATTTTTTAAACAGGTCTTACCATCATGGTCAGGTCTTTATAAGGACACTCAGACTAGGTTTCACACTGTAAGATTCTTATTTTAAAAATTTACATAGGCAGATTATTTTCAAAAGGAATGATTTTGATTTATTTATTTCATATATAAATTATTTATGCACATAAGGCAAACATGAAATTTATAAAACCAACATTCCATTAATTATACATAATATTACACGCTGCCCTAAACGGGTCTTTTCAAATAACAACCTTACCCACGCAGGGGTTAAACAAGTACTTACCCACGCAGGGGTTTAACCACACACATGCCCACGCAGGGGCTTAATAACATAATTTTCCACGCAGGGACTTATACAAATAACACACCCACGCAGAGGTTTACAGAAAGATAGACCCACGCAGGGGTCAATACAAACAATCATACCCACGCAGGGGCTAATACAGCAATTACAAGGAAAACAATCAGTGGAAGGATTCAATGATCCTTCTTACTCTTCCCTTTGATCAAACTTGCTAATCCTTGGAAGAAAGTCTGCCTCTCCCTACGGTCCCTGTGCACTTCCCGTTCAACCTGATCCAGCCTCTGAAGGAGTTCTTCATGCTCAGGTGGGGAGAACCTAGGTGGCTGCGATTGAGTCCGTATGATAGGCCTAGGTGGTATCTGGTACCCTTGTGTTGGGTACCCAACTCCCCATGGAGCTCCGTATGGTCCTTCTGGGTGCAGGGCATTGTAGTTGGCTGCCACCATGTAAGGGTCGGCCTCTGCATACCCATAGTTGTTGTGGACTGGTGGTTCGAACGGGTTGTATGCCATGGAACCCGTATAAGCTGGGATTGGGTTGTCAAAACCCATTGGCGGTGGCTGCGGCATCGCTGGTTGTGAGGGTCCACCCATTTGTGGGTCCTCCTGATGTGGCGGGTAGTGGCTGGCACTTGACTGACGGGGAGAGCTGAAATGAAAGTCTCCTGCACGTGATGACATACGTGCACCTGACCTTCTACGCCTCGGTGGTGGCGAAGGCACCTGATTAACTGGTGGTGGTGGAGGCGGTGGCATAACTGCCACAAACCGGTGATCCTCAGAGGAATCTTGATGATGCTGCTGCTCATGAGGCGACGAGTGGTGAGAAGGTGTATAGTACCACTCGTGCTGAGTGAACAAGGCTTGGAAGCTATCCGGACCAACATAGGGTGATCCATGGAATGAAGATCCATCAGAGATCTCGATTGGGTGGTTCGGAGTACCACTGGCAGGTTCAACGGGGTCCGTATCCTCGTCCATGTCATCTGCGTTATCTCCCGAGAAATGGTCATCTGGACCCAGTGGGTTAAAACCCACGGGTTCTGGTAAGTAGTTGGCCGGGTTAAACCGGCCCCTGAACACTGGTGTAGGGTCTCCATAGAAATGATGGGACAAAGACCTCTGCAACGGTATGAAGGAAGGCAGAGGGTAGTTGGGTTCGTCTTCCGAATGCGGTCCGTATGAATTTTGGACCGGAGGTGTAGAGCTGTGCGAAATGGATCGCCTCGCCGGCTCGAACAGGTTCCTCCTGTTCTGACGTGGATCGTCGCTCTCCGTAGTAGATGGAGCTCGTACATTGGACGGTCCCGCTTCATTGTCGTTGGGGGCGGTGATCGGCCCCTTTCCTCGTCCTCGTCTACGGAAAAATCTTGGAGGCATTTTGATATTCCTATCAACAAAGCATAAGATAACAATAACAAAATATAAAATTTAAAGGACAAAACAAAACCGAATAAGGTGGAATTTGTCCTATGTTATAAGTCTAGACTCGAAGGTTTAGATATGTGCAATTGTGTAACTGAGATTAAACACAAAAGGCTAGTGTTTAATTCACTCAGAGTTGGCTCTGATACCAACCTGTCACACCCCGGTTTCCACGTGTCACCGGTGGGCCCGGTGGGGGAGTATCGTGACGTCATGGTTGGCAACGTAATAGTCAAACAACACAATATCAATATGCACAGCGGAAGCAATTTAAATTATGATACAACCGAATTTATTTATTATAATCAAAGTCACAATATCCGGATGTTTATCCACAGTACGGATCGAAATAAAAATATGAAACAATAGTTCAACAGACTTCAGGCATCCTAAGCTTGCGAGATTTTTTTATTGATGCTAAGGAGACAAATCCAACCAATTTCGTTTAGTACCTGCATTTAGTCTTTTTGGGAAAATATGTCAGTTTACACTGGTAAATACATTCAACTGACTCATTTTGTAAAATGATTGAAAATTGGTTTGGATGCACATGGCATAAGCATTTTTATAACTTGGGAGAATTATTTAATATTATAATCTTGTGAACGAATTACATATTACTTGTGCGTTCAGTAGCCCGGATCTTGTCCGGGTTAAAGATCAATAGACACAGCACAATAATGAGTTATACACTGACAGGTGTACGCCTACACCCCGTGCTCAGGTCGTGGCCATCTCGTAAGATGATGCCGAGGATATCCGGGACATGGTCATTAACCCCCAAAGGCTTTAAGTAACAAGACTGTTTAAACGAGCCGATCAAATTATTCAACTACCCACTAAATTGTGGAGATTTGATGCCCGATCAAGCGGTATGCTATATACCGTAACCCAAGCCCGTATAGGGAAAATAAGTTAAAAGTATTTACCTGAGAAATGTATAAATCACAATAAGCAAAATGCACGTAGCTTTTACTGGTCCTCCTAATCTGGAACGAAGGTTTATAATAACCTATTAGAATTCTAACGGGCCTTTTATTAAGCTTAAGCTTAGACCGGCTAGTTTCAAGATACGGTTCGTACGCACGATTAAGCGAAGACCGGATAGAATGTGATTTAGACCCAACAAGTTCAGAGACTTGTTTAATATGGGTCCTTCATGCACATTCTGGATTTTGAGATTAAACCGATAAGGTTTGACCCGTTTCGGCTAATTTATGTAAACTTGTTACATAAACCGAACCGAACGCGAAATAAGCGTAACGGTTATCCGTAAGAGCCATATACAGGTTTCCTAAGTTAATATGCTTCAAATATTTTGTGACATCAGTAGGATGTCTTTCATTATGCCCGAAACGTGTTTAAACACAAACTAGGCCCCGTAGGGGTAGTTTGGTCATTTTAAAGGTTGTAAAAGAGTTTAGATGTTTAACCGAGTTACAGGTCTGATGTAAACAGCAAACATACTCAATTTGCTAAGTTATATCAGTAAGTTAAAGCATATATGTGAAACTTATCATTTTTAACCAAACTATGCCCCATAGGGGTATTTTGGTAAATTCACATAAGCCGAAAAGCTCAAAACCGGAGTCTGAGTTAATCAACCTTTGCTTACTATTAAAATATGCTAATTTGCCTAAAATATCAGTAGGTATCAACCCAGGTATGTTCAATATGATTCTAAAACATACTATGCGTTAAAAACGCTAAATAAGGCGATTAAAGGCCATTTCCGGGTTCGATACTTAAATCTGATATTTTTATATTTCCAGAAGGCTTAAAATAATTTATTTGTCATATGTGATCAGTAGCAAAAGGTTTGGAGTCGTTTAGATATGTAAAACTCATTTTATGGCCCGTAAGGGCAAAACCGACAATTACCGGATTAAGCCTACGACTACTAGTTATGCTCAGCCTAAAATTAATTAAAAATCTTTAAAAATCCCAAAATAATATATTACATCAGTGGGTATTAAGTTTGATATCAAAAAGTAGGCTTAACTAGGCTATACGCTAATTACGCCATTTTATTAACATAAAGCTTTAAATTTGCGATAATGAGCATAACTCCTAATCTACAAGTCAAACTGATGTCAAACTTTGCATACAAGTTTATATATCAGTAATCAAGGTTTCTACACTTTTACATTTTCATAAATCACGTTTTAAGGTAATAAGGGCATAACGGTCAACATGTGAGCAATTAACGGAAACATGCATATTAATTGGATAACTAATGAACCAAGGTGTATAATCACAGAGGGTTGTTCTAACATGTAACCTAATCCAATTAAAGCTCTGAGGCATTTCTAAAACATGCCTTAACGGGTCAGAACTGAAAGTCAAAGTGAAAGTCAAACTATGCGACTTTCGGTTCCGAACCGGGTCTAAACAGGAAATTGTCGGGTTGAACATGTTTAGACATGTTCTTACACTTATTACTAAGTTATAACAATGATCAAACAGGTTGTATATGGTCTATAATGTTAATTATGCATAAATGACATTTTAAGCTTCCTGTTGACTTTTTCTAAACTAGTTTGACCCGACTTTTGACCTGGTTAGAGTGGTGATCAGGGGAAACCCTTTTGAAGTTTTATTACCCACATAAATACCAACATATAACTACTTTTAATTCGAGATATTACTGAGCCATTATTGACTAATCTCTAAGTCAAACCGTAATTACGACGGTTTGACTTTTAGCTAATTAAACAAGCTAAACTCAATTAAAGAAGGACTAGAAGACTTACAAGGGTCCTATGCACGACTTATGATCAGTTGGACCTGCTTGAGAGCTCCAGAATTGATCAGATTGCAAGAAGGAAGTGTGTAGAATGTTTGTGACTTGAAGGTCCTTTTATAGTGGTTTCAATCACCACAAAACAATGACAAACAAGTCTACCAGGTAACCACAACCTTCCAACATGTGTTCCTAGTGTCTTGGACTGTTTAGGGGTCGCCCACATTGCATTAATGTCGAAAAAGGGTCGGTTCTCCGCGTTTACAGGCTGCTGTGCCCGTTTTCTGCTTCTGGGCTCCTGATGCGGCCCGCCTCCCATTTCTTCATTGTCCATGCGGGCCGCATGGACCTTCTGATCTGCCAAAAACGTTTTCTTGATGTTGCATCTCACCCTTTGGCCCTTCCGAAAGGTCAATTGAGCTAGAAACTTGCAATTTGACCCCTTATAATATACCCACAAGGGCCTTAGGACTTATACCCACTTTGCCAAGTCCCTGGACACTTCCGGTTAACCCGAAAAGTCTTAACTTTCAACGTTAGCACTTTAACCCCTCGCACACGAATTTGATCATAACTTTCTCATACGATAACGAAACTTTATGAAATTTATATCGTGCATTCTAGTGAGCATATTTAACATTTACAAAGCTTCAGGTTTGTCAAAAGGTCACTCAGAGGTATATCTTTAAACATGTTGACACATTTAACCGCTGTAGTTTGTAATCTCTCACTTTTTGCTTCGTATGATCCATGATTTATTCGTTGGATGTTATAAACATCATGTAGGGTTATTATGAAGTACATTTATTCACTGTTGACATTCAGAACCCGTAAAATCACATACTTTCCATGTTTGTAAACTTTAGTCCTTTTATAACATTCTTTCACACGTTCAAACTTTATGATACGTGTCAACACATTATAGGACGTGAATTTTCGAGGTGTTACAGCACAGGGAGACGCGATCGTTGTGGGACTTGGATAGTGTGTACCATGTTAAAACATTTACATTATTTCGAACTTAATACTTATGTTTGGGTTTTACGTTTATTCTTCCGCTGAACACTTTAACTATGCTTTTGATTTGAACACCTTTCATATTGTCTGGTTGAACTTTATTTATTACTTACAATGTTCAATATGATTGATGGCTTGATCCTGGTCAGTCACGCCTTCAAGCGGTGATACTCCGCATGTGGATTTTGGGGGTGTGACATTTGGTTCCCTTGATTAACTAACACAGGAAAATGAAGTATTAGTTTTGTCAAGTTATGTCGAACATCCACGTCTTCGGTGGATTTATTGGGATAGGTATCCAGCATCATCATTCCCATCAAATTTCCAGCCAACAAAGCTTGGTTGTCTAGTGTTGATAAGGGGCCAGCAAAAAGAACTCTGGAAAGGGTGTAAGGTAATCCTTGTTTTTCCACAAGCTTAATCAATTAATTGTTTTGAGCTTAATTAACATCTCTTTCCTCGTGACAAAGGGGATTTTGTCTTTAACCGATATAAACACCATTCAATTTACCATTTATATTACATAAATTTTTATATAACTAGTACAAATTTGTGTATAATTTAAACTAAACGGCGTAAAGCTCCGGCCTAATTGATCCATGAGCAAAAACATACGCGAACGACAATGTTTATAATTATACCTACTTATTTGCCTTTTGTGTACATGTCTATTAACAGCATTTACCAAGCATTTACCAAATCTGAAGATTCTTGATCTTCGTCATTCAAGGTACCTAATGAAGACACCGGATTTTAATGGTCTTCCATGTCTTGAAAGATTGAATTTACAGGGTTGTGAAAAATTAGAAGAGATTCATCCGTCAGTTGGATATCATGAGAGGCTTGTTTTTGTGAATATGAAAGGATGTTTAAAACTTAAAAAGTTTCCACCTATCATACACATGAAAAACTTAGAGACTCTTAAGCTCTCTTCATGCTGTCAACTTCAGAAGTTTCCAGATATCCAATCGAACATGGATAGCTTGGTAAGCCTTCAGTTGGATCATACTGTCATTGTTGGAAAATTTTGTGCCAACCTTGTTTCTCTTGTCTTACATTGGTGTCACATGCTAATTAAAAAGAATAGCTTGCAACTTCCATCTCTTAAAACGTTTGGAAGATATTAATTTTTTTTTCTGTTGCAGTCAACTTTGTGACAACTAGCACGATCCGTTTTGTACCGATACTATTTATGTTGTAACCCCGTTAGTTAACAAGTGTTATCAATATAAAAAGGGTTCTATTATTCGAAGTTATATGTAGTGGTGTGTTATGCTTAATATTGTTAATTATATAGTTATTGAATATGGGGGAGGTTCATTTGAGAAGAATCTTCTTAAAAGAAGAAAAAATGAATTAATCTAGACCATATATTTTTTTGATCAATGGTTGTGAATCAAGATATCATTTTGGTCAACTTTTAATTAATGTTTTAATTACTAAGGGTAGTATAGACAATTTGATGTAGAATATTAATAAATATTTTAAAGAGTTACTCAATTCTTATTAATGCAACCATAAATTTCTCCTTCACCATCATTAATGTATTAGCTCCTACACAAATTTTATTAGAAGTGACAAAATTATTTAAAAATTTTGTGTCCTACACATATTTTTTATGAGTCGCAAAATTATTTAAAAGTGTTTGAGTCCCACACATTCTGTATCCTACACTATAATATTGTTTTAATGGTGTAGGAAACGTTGAAAATGTAAGATCATGTGCAGGATTGTTTTTATTGTGTAAGGTGCGCAACTATTTTATAAGATAGGCTCATTAAATGATTAGAGTTCATTAATTTGAATAACAAAAATAAATAATAGACTCATTAAATGATTTGTTCAAATTACCTTTGTATCCTTTATTCTTTTTATTCTTAATTTTTAATTCTTCTCATTTGAACTCTCCACTATTGAATATTGCATATCACCAATGACTCGCACACTGACCGTTTAGTTGCACACCTTCATAAACTCGTACACTCACCGTCCTGTGGGCCAGTACACTCTCTTAGAATTCAGGCCCAATACAAGCCCATTCCCTCCTACTTTACCCTAATTCAGTCGCACACTTGTGTGTGCTTAAGGTGGGTAGAATTCAGGCCCAATACACAACTATCCGAAAGTAAAATTGTTGAATGTTGTTGAAAGCTTGAAACCATGCTCTCATGGGGTGTACAACCCTTCATGCGCAGGGTACAATTGTTTGCTGCATGCTTGAATATTTATTAGATATTGATGTGTCATGTGTTTGATTGAATATTGGAGAATAGGATGATGATAAATACCTCTTATTTAGCAGCTGTAGTAAATAAAGAACCTTACCTGGGTTTTCTTATTTAAAAGCTTTGTTATGTGCTTTAATGGTGTGTACAAGTATGTAAGCCCCAAGGTACATGTTAGCAATGCAAACCTAAATAATTAGAGAAGATGAAATGTCACGTGATGGGTTTAAATGGTTACATATGACTGGTCACACACTTATAGCTTGGTCCCACCACTTGTTTTGTACGTAATTTTGAACATGAATCGCACAAGGGAACAAGGGCCCCACAGTTGCACAAAATTGGTTTCTCATAAAACCCAGTCGCACAAACCTGGTTACCAATCGTACAATCAAATGAGCTGGCCCCCACCACTACAACTTGGTCGCACAACACTGCCTCAATCGCACAACTGAAATTGGAGGAAAAGGTTACTAATGGATTTCCCTGATTGGGCCACATGAATCCATTTGGGCCATTCACCTTAAGTGGGCCGATTGCAAGGGTAATCGCACAAGTTGAGAATCAGTCACACACTCACTTGGAGTCACATTCTTAATTTGTTCCAATCGCACACCTGGAAACATGAACCGTACACTTCTGATTTGGTCGAACAAAATGGTTTCAATCGCGCACCTAAATTAAGTTGTATTAAGTGGTTATATATAAGAACCCATGTTCCTATAACTTATATTATTTGGAAATATGTCTTATGTGTAAACTACTCATCGTTTATACGCTACTGTGAAGTACGTGCTATACGTTATTACTTCATATATGTGTACAATACGTGATTCATTTACAAACAGTCCTAATAATTGGTAACCATAATAGGACGTGGTTGACCAAGTTTAGGATAAACATACTAGCTACCGAGCAACCTAAGGTGAGTTCACACTACATCTAAAATCATGCATTTCCCGGTGGGTTTGGGAACTTCATATATTTCCGTTGGGACTATAATTTTTTCCTTTTCTTTTGAGTATCTTTTGGCTGTCAATTTGAGCACATCTTCTTAATATATTTGTATACATTGGTATGTGTTTCTTTTCTCTCTCAACTTGCTTAAGTTGTGTCAACTGTCCAAACACATCTTCTTAATCTATTTGTATATAGTGATCAGTTAGAGTTTTGTAGTTTCATGCATACCAACTGTTTGATGAAATGCCTCAATGAACAAAGTAGGTCTAATCATGCAAACCATGATGAGTTTTTAATCAGAGGTGTTGGGATTAATAACTTATTTTGAGAACAACAATCAATGTGTCATAGGTTGATATGGTGGCACGGTTGTTGAGGTTTCTAGATCACCAACACACACACACACACACACACACATCTGCAGTTTACTCTTTTGTTCCTTAAATATAGATTCAGTATTGAGTAAGAACGATATTATATTAATAAATGAATCTTTTACATTTCATTTCATATGATTGTTAAATGTTATACCATTTACCTCTTTTATTCTTCTACAACATGATTGCTAGGTTGCAGGGTATGAGAAGAAGCTGATATCACACGCTTCACAGTTTTGATCGTCATTCACTTGAAAAAAACATAACAAATTGAATGAGGTATCTTCTTCTAATCTTGACATGTTTGAGATTATTTTGTGCTAAATCGTAAAATCATGCATGTCAATCAAACAACTTCCAAAACTGTTTGTGCACTAAGCTACCGGAGGAATTTCATCATTCTGTAATTGGCGGTCACTCCGGGGTCACACGTACCTTCCATCGCCTTTCATCCAATTTCTTTTGGCCCAAAATGCGATCAGATGTTAAACGTTTTTGTGCCCACTTGTCAAGTTTTCCAGCAAGTGAAGTCTTCACTTTTACCTCCTGCTAATCTTTTACAACCATTACCCTTACCACAACAGGTTTTTGAAGGTATCTCCATGGATTTCATCACAGGGCTCCCCTTATCAAATGGTAAATCTGTCATTATGGTCGCCGTGGACCGGTTATCAAAATACAGGCACTTCATTGGGTTACCTCCATCTTTCTCTAGCTCCACAGTTGCCAGCGTGTTTATTAATGAAATTGTGTACCTCCATGGCATTCCAGTCGACATCGTGATGGACCGTGATCCCCGTTTTATGACGGATTTCTGGAAAGAGTTACACCGCTTACAAGGAACGACCTTATCCTTTAGCACGGCGTACCATCCACAGTCGGATGGTCAAACCGAAGCACTTAACAAATGTCTTGAGTTGTACCTCCGATGTTATGCCGCTGACCATCCTCGAGACTGGTTCAAATTTCTTCCATGGGCTGAATTTTGGTATAACACTTCCTTTCAATCCTCCGCTCGGATGACCCCCTTCGAAGCCCTCTATGGTCGGACCCCTCCTATCATTAGCCGATACCTAAAAGACTCCACTGGAAATCCACTTTTAGAAGCCCCCTTGCTGGAACGAGACACCGTGCTCCAACTTCTTAAGACCAGCCTCTTCAAAGCGGGTCATTCTGTTCCCCAACATTTGGTTCAGTGGGATGGCCTTCCACCTGATGCGTCCACGTGGGCAGATTCCACTAGCCTGTGTAAACAATTTCCTGATGCAGGTACATACCAGTTCTAGACCCGGGACCCAGTTGTAACACAAGGAACCGAACCAGACCCGGTTCCACCTCTACTCGGTCAAAACCCGGACCGGAACCGGCCAAAACCCGAACGTACCCGGAACAGGTTCCTACCCTACCCTGTTCTTGACTTTGTTGACGAAACCCGGACTCGGTTCCTACCCGGTTTTAGGTTCTACAAAAAACCGAGTTGTGCATCTCTGCCTAGAGGTGGTAACTTGTATTAAATATTACTTCAATTTAGCAAGTGATTTAGAAAGTTGGTAATTTTGGCCAGTTTGCTTACAGAGATACAGATGGACCCGTTTGGGTTTATATTACATATCCAATGAGTTGTTAACAGGTCAAGTGAGTCGAAATCACCCAAATAGGCCTATAAATGAACTGTTCATTTAACTTTAACCGAACATGAACACGAACACAAACACAAACGAACGAAATAAATAAATATAAATAAACGAACATAAATGAATTAACAAAATGTATGTCCATGTTCGTCCGTTTATTAAATAACAAACATAAACCAACGAACATAAACAAATTTAAATAAAGGAACCTAAATGAACTTCCGACCGAACAAGTTTATGAACGTTCCATTCATTTACCGGCCTACACCCAAAGTATATTTTTAAAGCTGCGACCTTTTGAACTGCTACTGCGCACTATTTGTAACCAGCATCATCCGTGATCCCACCAGAACCAGAAGAAACCTGTGTGAAATTCGAGCACATCTTCTTAATCTATTTGTATACGTTGGTATGTGTTTCTTTCCTCTCTCAACTTGCTTAATTTGTATCAACTGTCCAAACACATCTTAATCTATTTGTATACTGTGATTAGTTAGAGTTTTGTAGTTTCATGCATACCAACTGTTTGATGAAATGCCTCAATGAACAAAGTAGGTCTAATCATGCAAACCATGATGAGCTTTTAGTCAGAGGTGTCGGGATTAATAACTTATTTTGATAACAACAATCAATGTGTCATTTGTTGATATGGTGGCACGGTTGTTGAGGTTTCTGGATCACCAACACACACACATGATCTGCAGTTTACTTTTTTGTTCCTTAAATATAGATTCAGTATTGCGCAAGAATGATATTTTTATTAATAAATGGATCCTTTACATTTCATTTCATATGATTGTTAAATGTTATACCATTTACCTCTTTTATTCTTCTACAACATGATTGCTAGGTTGCAGGGTATGAGAAGAAGCTGAAATCACAGGCTTCACAGTTTTGATCGTCATTTACTTGAAAAAACATAACAAATGGAATGAGGTATCTTCTTCTAATCTTGACATGTTTGATGATTATTTTGTGTTAAATCATAAAATCATGCATCTCAACCAAACAACTTACAAAACTGTTTGTGCCTGTCCCCAACACCCCTTATACGCGATATACACACAAACACACCCTTATTTAAACCGTATATAAATACCTTGCTTCTCTCATTTTACCCAAACACAGACACATGTGTGTGTGCAGCACAGTGGCAGCAAGGGTTCCCCTTCTCGTGCTTGTTATGGGATTATGCACTTTCGTTTATTTCTTTTACCAACGGCTTTTAAAGATTTTGTTTCTAGCATCAACAAATATTATTCAATTTCAGTAATATGCCCCACGTTTATATGCTTCAATTTAACAGATTTTTAAGTTTGATTTTGCTTCTTTGACATTATAGATATCCTTCAATGTAGGCACAACATTAAAGGTATCCTTCAATGTAGGCACAAAATAGGCTAATTGCTGAATATGTCTACTAAAATTTGTGTTTTGTGAGTCCTTTTTCATGCCTATTAATATGCTACAGATAACGAATTAGAGGTGGCAAGATGGACAATATATAGGTAACTGGTCAAAACAGGATATGATTGAAACTTTGAAATGTTTAATGCAGGTGAAGACGGGTTAACTTGCAAACAGTTTTTTTTTTTTTTTTGTCCATTCCTTTAGAATATTATAAACAGTAAAATCATTCATTTCTTGTTACAAAAACAGTTAATAATATATTAACAATCTGAAACAGTTGAACAAAACTCTTTAGGATGTTGTATGCATTGGAAATGGCTTACTCATGTGTCCCTTTTGACCCGGTTGAAATAAATTAAAAACAACCCAGATCAGCACATTTATTCGTAAATGGGTCGAAATTCCTCCTAAAACCACGCATTTTTATTCTAAGTTCATTTCCAGCCATTTATTAGCTTAGTAGTTACCCAATTTTCTCTTGATATTGCTGGTTAAGAAAATACAAATAGATAAAGGGATCCAATGTGAAATATTAAAATATTCTGTTGACCCACATATCTTTATGATAAAGTAGTGGGCTAATATATTGATCAGCTATTTAAAACCACATATATCTTTATGATAAAGTAGTGGGCTAATATATTGACGAGAAAGAGTTATTCTTAGATATTGCTGTTGGATTTATATGTACGGGTTCGATAAGTCAACGCTATTAACCGAGCTATGGCCCGTGAGAGTTACACCTTGGGCAATGAACACGAAATCCACTTAACTCGATTAACTGGTAATCACGAACAATTAACGAAATAAACGGACTAATTATTTATACTAATTATAAATAATATGTATAACGTTTATTCTGTTATTCTCGGGCTTTATCGCGTTTTGAACCTGTACTACATATGTGTGAATATATTTAATACATATGTGTGTGAATATATTCAATGCATATGTGTGAATATATTCAATTCATACTAGTAGAGTTAATAAAAAGGGGAGAGTTCACGGGCATCCGTTCAGACCATTCCAAGAAAAGTAGTCTTTGACAAAAAGACTAGAATAAATATTCTTCAATGGCCAATCATAGTGAGAGAAGTTGAGATCCAAAAGTTGGGTATATCAGAAAGTGCTTCTTGAACCAGGATGTCTTGTTCCACTTGATGTAGGCTTAGCTACACAGTGGTGCCAACACCCGTGATTCTGCATTCTCTAATCCCATTCACTCAGTGCCGCCACCATCCTTATTTCGGTGACGCCACGAGACGCCTCGCTTTTGTTCGTGTTCGTGTCTAGCACTCGTTCATTGTACCTCGGTGTCTCAACCGGTTAGTCTTTAACCGCAAAGGTATATTTAATCTCATCAGTAGATTAACAACATTAATTATTTTATATACCGTATTTGCATGTCTGTAACCATGATCCTGTTCGGTTCACTTTTTGGTGTTGATTATTTATATTTATTCCGCTGCGTATTTATTTATTATATATTTTAGTTAATAAAATATGTCAAACCTGTTTTTGATAAAAGTAAAATTGACACCACTGAATCACAACAGTGGTATCAGAGTCACGCTTACAACATGCAAATTGGTACCGGTCTTTTAACCGGAATTAGGACACAAACTTTAATTTTTTTTAAAGTTTCTGATCTAAATAATTTTAAGGGCAACTTTAATTTTGGTCAATATTTTATTTGTTTTGCTTGACCAAAAGATTGCCCGGTATATTTTGTGATTGTTGTGGAATATGTAAATCTGGCCCGACCTTATTCTTATGGTTGTATATTTTTTTCGGTTTTGTAATTATTATTTTTGCCACTGAGATGGTTCAAAGTTGTAATAATTAGTTTATTAATTTGGCCCGTCGTGTGGTTCAAAGTTGTAATAGATAGTCTTTTTTCTTTTTGTCTTTGTTATATTTACTTGTTAAATATTGTTGATACGAAGACCCGAAGAAAACCGAATGCCAAGAGGAGTCTTGGAGTTAGTGGGAGTTGCTCAAGACAACAAGATGCACTCAAGTCCATCCTTGTGGTTGTTTGTGTGTTGTGACCCCGTGACCCGTTTGATCTTGCTATAAGGCTCTAGCAAGATCGAACAATTTTTGGCCATATAAGATTTACATATTTATTTTGCTATTGTGGTTGCTTTTTATCTTATAATTTGTTATAACATAACCAACCTAAATACCAACATGATTTTAAAAGAAGTTTTAAAATATTGAAACAATCACATTAAAACAAGTTCTAAATTGTTTTACCACTTGTTAAAATTTTTTGTTATAAAACAAAGTTTGTTTTTAAAACGAATATTAACCAATTAAGTTTTTGCAAATTAAACTAGACTTAATTTTCCAAAAAACTATTAACTTAATAGAATTCTATTAACTTAAAATTGGTTAAATAAGTCGCGACAAACTTAGTTTTAATAGGTTATTTAAAAACTAAGTGTCCTGAGAGATGAAAGGGTTCATCAAGATGTCACGACTAAAATATATACTAAAATTGGCTCTCTCGACCCTATTTGGTAAATATTAAAATTAACCCATAATTAAAATCAATAGTCTATGCCATCCTATCACAAGCTACACTTGGAACATAATGCAAACCATCAGTGTTTGGAGCCACAACACCGCACTTGATGTCTAGCTTATCCTTCCAAGGTGCAAGGGTTTCGTTGACACATCCGGCCCTTCCACAAGTACCTTCTTTTAGGACGACTATTACTTTTTCTTTTCTCATCACATGCTCCAGCTGTCTCGAAAGTAAAAAGTCGGCATAGATGAGGCTAAACGTATCAATGCATAGACAAGAGTTGTCTTAGCGGCCTCATATCCGAGAGTTGTGCAATTCTCACAATTGACACTTGTTATCAGTCTGCCTAGTCACTTATTAAAGTGTATGCCACAGCTGCCTTTAATACTGACTTAGCCAGATTCTCATTCCTTGTTTTAATTACTGTAATGTGTCATTAATTAAATAAGGAAATATACATCTAAAATACTAATTAATATCACCTTGCTTATATATAACAGATGTCTAATAAAAACAACTCCTTCATTTTCAAGTCTATACTTGAAAAGAAATAAAATTTTGAATAACACCAACCTTCTCGAATGGCACCGCAATCTGAGAATAGTTCTCAAGATGGAGGAAAAGCTGTATATCTTAGATGGCCCAGTCCCTACCGAGCATGAAAGTAATTCTATTACTACTCGCAAAGCACTGGAGAAACATAACGAGGATGCCGTTGAGGTAGCCTGCCTTATGAAAGCCACCATGTCTCTTGAACTTCAGAAGAACATGGAAGATAAGGATGCTTATGACATGATCCAAGCAACTGAAAGGCGTGTTCCAGAAACAAGCCCGACATGAGTGATATGACACCATGAAACAGCTCATAAGCTGTAAAATGCTGGAAGGATTATGTATCAGTACTTATGTGCTAAAGATGAAAGGATACATTGACGAAATGAACAAACTTTGTTATTCCATAAAACCAACCAAGTTCTAATGGTCAAGTCTGGTGGTGTTAAGAAGCCCAATAACAAGAAAAGGAAACATAAGAGCAAAGGCAAGAGAAAAGTTGTTGTTGCTGCCAGAAATGCCACTAACAACAAGCATGTTTCAAAACCACACCCTCCTAGGAGCGGCAGTGCTTTGAATGCAACCAAATGGGCACTAGAAGGGAAACTGCCCACAAAATCTAAGCCAAGCTGAATATGAACAAGGCCAACAACATTGGCACTTCTTCCGATATTCTTATTTATGTTATCAAACTTTTCACTGTTTCTAGCAACACATGGGTATTTGATACCGGATGTGGTTACCACATCGTTAATGTCTTACAAGAACCTGAAAAGTGGAAGAAACTGAAACAAGACTACCTGGAACTCATATTTGGTAATGGAAAGAGGGTTCCAGTTCTTGCAAGTTCTTGCAAGTTCTTGCAACTGGAACATTTTGTTTTTCATGTTCCCCTGGCCTTGTAATTACTTTAAATAACTGTTTATATGCATCTGGTTTGACCAGAAACATTATTTCAGTCTCTTCACTGTTTGAACAAGGATTCAATTCAAGTACGTTTTAAATGGTTCTTCTGTTATAGCCTACTTGAATGATGTCTTTTATTTTGAGGCTAAACCTCGAAATGGTATTTATGAGATTGATGTTCAAACAAGTAGTAATATATATCATCTTTCTAAGCGTAACAAAGCTGGCATAAATGAAATATATTTATGGCATTGCAGACTTGGCCACATAAGTAAGGCACGCATAAAATGGCTCCAGTCCAAGGGGATTCTTGAATCCACTAGACAGGACTCCTTTGATGATTGCGAATCTTGCTTAGCTAGCAAACTCACAAAGCACCCCTTCACTGAAGTTAGTGAACGGATCAGTGGTTTTCTAGAACTCATTCACATGATGTATATGGCCCTTTCAGAACCATGTCTAGAAACCATGACTAAGACCAGCTTGATAGAAAGATAAAAGTACTTCGATCAGATCGATGTGGTGAATATCTCAGCTTTGAATTCCTCAATCATCTCAAAGAGTGTGGAATAATTTCAGAACCCACTCCACCTGGCACACCCCAACTAAATGGCGTGAGCGAAAGGAGAAATCCAACCCTACTTAATATGGTTCGATCGATGATGTGTAGAACTAACTTGCCTCACTCCTTTTGGGGTTATGCTCTTATAACTGCCGCCCGCATTGTCAATCTGGCTCCGACTAAAAAGGTATACAAAACCCCATATGAGATATGGCATGGGCGTAAACCCGATTTGGAATACCTAAAACAAAAAGCCCAAAATAGTTCAAAAAACATAAAAATGCAAATAAGTAATAGAAATAAGCGTTTTTTTGGCCCGGACGATAACCCAAACCGCCAAAGGCCGTTTGCAGCAAGATGGAGCTTTTTCTCACGTTCGTTTCGCCTGGTCGCACGCCCAAAACGGACCTCCGTAGCCCAAGTTAGAGCCATTTTAGTGAAGCCCCTTTTGTTACGCGGTCTTGGGCCTCCAAATACAAAATAGCCTGTTCCTCCACACTTGGGCCCGCATCAGTTACACATCTACAAACAGAGGTGTCTCTGTAGATTAAAGACAAATTAGCTTAGTTTCAGTTAGTTTCCTGTATAGTCAACATTACACGAATGCCAAATGCTTTAAAGAAACTTTTGATGATATTGCCAGAGGTAATAATAAATTTAATATTACAAGTTGTATATAATATAACAAATATTCTGAGCGTAGATTTTTTGGGCGAGGATCGAGGAGACTTTTAGACTATATGATGTTTTAAGCAATTGGAATACACTTTGCATGTTACAGAAGAACAGAGGTTGTTATTATAAGATGTTATATCATATAATATAACAACTAGGTTCGTTGATCAATGGTCCGGCAAGAAGTATGCCAATGTGAAAGGAAATTGTTGTATACTTAATTATTTATTTGACTTTTCCTACTTTTCTTGAAACAGAGTCTACCAAATTTAAAATTTCTTGATCTTGGGCACTGTGGAAACCTAATCAAGACACCAGATTTTGAAGGCCTTCCATGTCTTGAAAGATTGATTTTAAGGAGTTGTGAGAGTTTAGAAGAGATTCATCCATCAATTGGATATCACAAAAGGCTTGTTTTTGTGGACATGACCAAGTGTACAGCACTTAAAAGGTTTCCACCCATCATACACATGAAAAAATTGGAGACTCTTATTCTCTGTTATTGTCGTGAACTTCAACAGTTTCCGGATATCCAGTCAAACATGGATAGCTTGGTAACCCTTGATTTGAGTGATACTGGTATAGAAATAATCCCTCCGTCAGTTGGACGACTCCCAGGTCTCAAGTTTCTCGATCTGTCAAACTGCTGGTACCTTGTAGAATTGCCAGACCTCCCATCAAGCATAGCTATTCTCAAAGCAGATGGTTGTCGCTCACTTGAAATTGTAAGAGATTTATCAGACTATAAACGGTTGTGGAAAGTCTCATTTTGGGGTTGCTATAAGTCGATTGGTGGTGAGAGGGTACTACATTCTATGCTTGAGGTATAACTTTTATCTTGTTTTTGAAGTTCAATCATTTTTTAATTTACAATATAATATTAGTGTTCATCATAATTGGAATGAAAACGTGGCAGGGAAATGCAGCTAAAGATCGCTTTATGAGTGTCTTACTTCCCGCGGTTGAACCATCGTCACGTATTTTTACGAGATTAGTTACATTGCAACTTCCAAGCAACTGGTACAGTGACTTTAGTGGACTTTTATTATTCTTACGTGGTGGAACTAAAGATCGCATAGATATTATTATTAAGCAGGAGACGTCCACATTTGAAAGCGTGGGCACGGATTACTCTCATGAGTCGGATGAAGATTGGGAACAATGTAAGTATGAAAGGGTGGGTTATGTACCCTTTAATTCATTGCGGCACATCCCATGGTTGAATCCTACATACACTAAAAATATTTCATTTCAAACTGATGACGGTGGTCTTAATGTGGAACTTGTTCGTAGTAAAAGTAAAATAGTTGATTTAAACGAAAACCCAATCGATTACTCAGAATGTTGGGATGACGAAGATGAAGATAGAAAGACATTTGAGATCATGTATGATTCACAGTCCTCTAATATTCAGATTGTATGGGATCATTAATAGTTGAACAGGGCACTAATGTTGCTGGTATATCTTCCTAGATTTTGTTTCAAGGGTCATCAACAACTATTAGTACGTAGATCTCAGTTTCAACATTATTGGGCAAACATTTTGTTACCATTTCCAGTTTGCGTTTGCTTTAGTAGCATTATTGCAGTCTACCAAAACAGTTGTAATAATTTTTTCTTTATTATCCCATAAAACTTCACATCCTATACTACCAGGTTTCATATATGGTTTTTGTTAGTTGTTGCTCCCCTTTTGTGCTACTCTCGTATGTGTAAGCAACAAAGGTATGTTATTTGTAGAGGAGGATATATGACGGGTCAAAATAAGATAAGAGTTGGAACGACAATTTATACTGGCCAAAATTGGGTCGGTTCTCCACAAACAATTTTTTTTCTATTCTGATATATATATATTTGTTTCAATTTTAGTGTATTGACTATCATTCAAAAACAATATTGTTACAATAATATTGATAAAAAAACACAAATGAAATCGACTAGTCGGTGATAAAAGGGGCTCGTGATACCAAACAAACATCTGGCACCTACCAGCCATCCATATTTTCTTTAAGCTTAATTGTTTCTTGGACAAGTCAATTACCAAATGTTGATTTTTTTTTATTTAATGAAAACCCAATATTCTTAAAATTAAGTATATACTTGGGTGAGGCTGATGTTACAACTGAGTTATATATAGCATTTAAGGTGGCTGGTTTTGAAATTAGTCACTTATATGATTACCAAACCTATTTTTAGCATTTAAGGTGGTTGGCTTTGACTTCGAAATCACTTATCGCCCCGGTCATCACAACGCTGCAGCTGATGCCTTATCTCGCATGTCTCATGCAGCCTTCTTTGCTCACTCTTGTGTTGAACCGTCCTTAATTGCTACACTCCGGGTGGCTAATTCTAATGATCTGTATCTCAAGTCCATGCAAATGAAGTGCACCTCTGCACCACAGTCGGTACCCGGCTTCCTTCTGTTTTAAAGATGGACTTTTGTTTTTCAAAGATAGGCTGGTCCTTCCAGCAGGTTCGCCCCTATGCACTAAGCTACCAGAGGAATTTCATAATTCTGTGATTGGCAGTCACTCCGGGGTCACACGTACCTTCCATCGCCTTTCATCCAATTTCTTTTGGCCCAAAATGCGATCAAATGTTAAACGTTTTTGTTACCACTTGTCAAGTTTGCCAGCAAATGAAATCTTCACTTTTACCTCCTGCTAATCTTTTACAACCATTACCCTTACCACAACAGGTTTTTGAAGGTATCTCCATGGATTTCATCACAAGGCTGGCCTTATCAAATGGTAAATCTGTCATTATGGTCGCCGTGGACCGGTTATCAAAATACGGGCACTTCATTGGGTTACCTCCATCTTTCCCTTGCTGGAACGAGACACCGTGCTCCAACTTCTTAAGACCAACCTCTTGAAAGCTCAAAACACTATGAAGTCTCAGGCCGATAAACATCGTCGAGATGTACTTTCAACCAGGGGATTGGGTATATATTAAATTACAACCATATCGACAAGGCTCCATCTGCTTGCAGCGCCATCATAAACTCAGCCGTCGATATTTCGGTCCCTATCAAGTTGGTATCCAAGGTGGGCTCTGTCGCTTATAAACTGAATTTACCGGAGAGCGCCAAAATCCACCCTGTGTTCCACGTCTCCCTCCTTCGAAAATGTATTGGCGGTCCCGCATCACAGGTCACTCCACTCCGTTTGGTTGACTCAACCGCCACCATGATACTTCACCCGTTCAAGATATTTGGATACTCGTGTTCTCTGCAAAGCGGGTCATTCTATTCTCCAATATTTGGTTCAGTGGGATGGCCTTCCACCTGATGCGTCCAAGTGGGAAGATTCCACTAGCCTGTGTAAACAATTTCCTGATGCAGGTACATACGAGTTCCAGACCCGGACCCAGTTGTAACAAAAGAAACCGAACCAGACCCGGTTCCACCTCTACTCGGTCAAAACCTGGGCCGGAACCGGCCAAAACCCAAACGTACCCGGAACGGGCTCCTACCCTACCCGGTTCTTGACTTTGTTGACGAAACCTGGACCCGGTTCCTACCCGGTTTTAGGTTCTACAAAAAAATCGAGTTGTGCATCTCTACCTAGAGGTGGTAACAGGTAACATGGTTTGATTAGGTAACGGGTTAAAACAAGTCACTTTAATACAAAACGATTTAGTTGATTTTCAATTAATATGTTAATTATAATTTAAAAAAACAATAGTAAAATTGATATACAAGGTTGTGTGCTTTAAGAATAAATTTCTTTAGGTGATTTTCAACTCGTTTGATTCCTTTTTCATCTAAATTCATTTATTTGGCCCGTTTGAGAGATAAAACACAACCCGAATCAGCCCACTAGTAAATGGTTTGAAACTACCACCCTTAATAAGTTTTGTTAAGAGCATAGTAAACTACTTTATGCAAACAAGAATGCAATATGTAGATCTAGGTACTTACACTGCCATTCTACAACATAACACCGGTACAAAATTATAATATGAATGCATCAAGCCGTTGATGTATTCTGTAACAAAAAAAAAAAAAAAAAACCAGCAGTATTTTCAACAATTGAGCAAATTATACATGCACACTCCCATGAAGTTATAAATATACATGCACACTCCCATGAAGTTATAAAAGTTGCTAGCAAGCCACAGATTGAATTAAAATATTACTTCAATTTAGCAAGTGATTTAGAAAGGTGGTAATTTTGGCCCGTTTGCTTACAGAGTTACAGATGGACCCGTTTGG
This sequence comes from Helianthus tuberosus, assembly GCA_030545235.1. Taxonomy (NCBI): domain Eukaryota; kingdom Viridiplantae; phylum Streptophyta; class Magnoliopsida; order Asterales; family Asteraceae; genus Helianthus; species Helianthus tuberosus. The sequence continues at coordinate 8,654,952 of CM060393.1, forward strand.
GTTTATACTACATCTCCAATGAGTTATTAACAGGCCAAGTGAGTCGAAATCACCCAAATAGGCCTATAAATGAACTGTTCATTTAACCGGACATGAACACGAACACCAACATAAACGAACGAAATAAATAAATATAAATAAACGAACATAAATAAATTAACAAAATGTGTGTCCATGTTCGTCCGTTTATTAAATAACTAACATAAACGAACAAACATAAACAAATTTAAATAAAGGAACCTAAATGAATGACAAAATGTGCTCATGTTTCTTCGTTTATTAAATTAATGAACATAAACGAACTTCCGGCCGAACAAGTTCATGAACGTTCGATTCATTTACCGGCCTACAACCAAAGTTCATGTTTGTTCGTTTCTCAACATGGTCATCACAAGAACCAGCATCATCCGTGATCCCACTTGAACCAGAAGAAACCTGTGTGAAATTCGAGCGCATCTTCTTAATCTATTTGTATACATTGGTATGTGTTTCTTTTCTCCCTCAACTTGCTTAATTTGTATCAACTGTCCAAACACATCTTCTTAATCTATTTGTATATAGTGACTAGTTAGAGTTTTATAGTTTCATGCATACCAACTGTTTGATGAAATGTCTCAATGAACAAAGTAGGTCTAATCATGCAAACCATGATGAGTTTTTACTCAGAGGTGTTGGGATTAATAACTTATTTTGAGAACAACAATCAATGTGTCATTTGTTGATATGGTGGCAGGGTTGTTGAGATTTCTGGATCACCAACACACACACACACATCTGCAGTTTACTTTTTTGTTCCTTAAATATAGATTCAGTATTGCACAAGAATGATATTTTATTAATAAATGAATCCTTTATATTTCATTTCATATGAATGTTAAATGTTATACCATTTACCTCTTTTATTCTTCTACAACATGATTGCTAGGTTGTAGGGTATGAGAAGAAGCTGAAATCACAGGCTTCACAGTTTTGATCGTCATTCACTTGAAAAAACATAACAAATTGAATGAGGTATCTTTTCTTCTAATCTTGACATGTTTGATGATTATTTTGTGCTAAATCGTAAAATCATGCATGTCAATCAAACACTAAATTTAATCAGAAGAACGGTAAGCCCGAACTAGATGAATGCTGTGCATGGTTATTATCTGATTAACAAACAACACCCAAAACTGTTTGTGCCTGTCCCCAACACCCCTTATACGCGATATACACCCAAACACACCCTTATTTAAACCGGATATAAATACCTTGCTTGTCCTTCCTTTCTCTCATTTTACCCAAACACAGACACATGTGTGTGTGCAGCACAGTGGCAGCCAGGGTTCCCCTTCTCGTGCTTGTTATGGGATTATGCACTTTCGTTTATTTCTTTTATCAACGGCTTTTAGATTTTGTTTCTAGCATCAACAAATATTATTCAATTTCAGTAATATGCCCCACGTTTATATGCTTTAGTTTAATAGATTTTTAAGTTTGATTTTATTTCTTTGACATTATAGATATCGTTCAATGTAGGCACAAAATAGGCTAATTGCTGAATATGTCTACTAAAATTTGTGTCTTGTGAGTCCATTTTCATGCCTATTAATATGCTACAGATAACGAATTAGAGGTGGCAAGATGGACAATAAATATATAGGTAACTGGTCAAAACAGGATATGATTGAAACTTTGAAATGTTTAATACAGGTCAAGACGGGTTAACTTGCAAACAGTTTTTTTTTGTCCATTCCTTTAGAATATTATAAACAGTAAAATCATTCATTTCTCGTTACGAAAACAGTTAATAATATATTAACAATGTGAAACAGTTGAACAAAACTATTTAGGATGTTGTATGCATTGGAAATGGCTTACTCATGTGTCCCTTTTGACCCGGTTGAAATAAATTAAACACAACCCAGATCAGCACATTTATTCGTAAATGGGTCGAAATTCCACCTAAACCCACACATTTTTTTTCTAAGTTCATTTCCAGCCATTTATTAGCTTAGTAGTTACACAATTTTCTCTTGATATTGTTGGTTAAGAAAATACAAATAGATAAAGGGATCCAATGTGAAATATTAAAATATTCTGTTGACCCACATATCTTTATGATAAAGTAGTGGGCTAAGAGCATTCACATCCATTCTACCAAATTGTGTGAGTGGAGCTTTTATAACATAAAAAATATAAAAAGTGGTTGTGAGTAGAGGAGAGAGAAAATGTTATTGTTCATATGTATTTTTAAGGGGACACTGCTCACCTCCTATAATTTTTTAATATATTTTGAAAGTGGTTGTGAGTGGAGGAGAGAGAAAAGGTAATGATAAAGATATAAAAAATATTATTTAATTGAAAAGAATAGAGAAAATGTAGTGTTTTTTAGTGTAATTTAGGATGAAAATATGGTGGAATAGATGTGAAAGCTCTAATATATTGATCAGCTATTTAAAACCACATATATCTTTATGATAAAGTAGTGGGCTAATATATTGACGAGAAAGAGTTATTCTTAGATATTGCATGTTACTTTAGGAGATCTCATAGATGAGTCAATGATGGTGCTTGATGCTTGCAGTTTTCACCCTCATATAGGGGTAGGGATGAGCTCGGTATCGATCGGTACCGGAACCGAAAGTACCGGTACCAAAAATCCCCAAAAGCAGGTACCGGTACCGAATATACCCGTTACGGTATGGTTCGGTACCGGTATTTGAGGGTAAAAACCGGTAAATACCGGACCGGTACCGAAAATGTACCCGGTTCGGTAAATTCGATACCGGTACCGGTTCGGTAAATTCGGTACCGGTACCGGGTACCATTTTCTCATCCCAGGTGTTGATACAAAAGTCTCTCATAAAAGTTTCAAATGGAATAGTTGATATGCATGACTTGATAGAAGAAATGGACCACTACATTAAGAGGGGCACACCCTAATCATCCAGAAAAACATAGTAGAATTTGGACAAAAAAATGATATTGTAGAGTGTTGTGCTATCGAGGTTGGAACGTTAATGGTAAAAGCTAGCTTTGATAAAATTATATTATATGTTAATCTGATGACGTTTGGTTATGGATACTGACACAATTTGGTGTGACAACCAGAGTTTTCAAGGTCTCTACGCGACTTAATACTTGTTCTCAAGTGTTGTTTATATATATATATATATATATATATATATATATATATATGGTGTGCATTATGTGTATGTTGATATATGTACTGTATTATTAATATATGTTTTGTGTAATTAATAAAATGGAACCATTGTCAAACACCCGAAATACCCCCCACCCGAAAACACCCCTCCCCACGAAAACACCCCCCTCACGAAAACACCTTAGTGTTTTTGTCACCCACTCCTTGGCGAAAACCCTTAGTGTTTTCGTCAACTAACTGGCCGGCAAAATCTAGTAGGCCTTAGGCCCAGTATCGATCAGTTTTAATATTTTGTTCACAGCCTTTACGCGAAAGTTAATCGGCGAACCCTAATCACCCCTCCCTCTCCCTTTCGCTTTTCTTTGAACCCGACGGCTGCCCTCCTCTCATTCGAAGTCAGATCCCCCTGGTTTGATCATTCTTTGTTCGGTTAGTGTTTTCCACAGTAATTTAACTTTAGTTTTAAATGGATGTTTATGATGTTCTGATTTCGATATGCATGACATGATCAGTTATGTTATTGTATGCGAAACCTGATGTTGATCTAGGGTTCTAGGGTTGATATGACTGAATGATTAATCTTGAATGATATGAATGTGATCAGGATCTGAAAGCATGTTAACTTGCTAATGGTGTTTGATTAGGTGATATGTTAATCGATTTGATGAATGCATAAACAAGGGTTCCTGATAAATGTTAAGTACTGTGATACTGTTGTTATGATGACTGGTAGTATTAACGAGTGTATGAATTGTCATGTTCGGTCTGGCTGAATGATTGTATGATGAAGTCGATGTAACTGCTAGATGATCATCAGGATTTCTGTGTGATTCGTAACTGTTCATGATGAAAACCCTACTTCACGAAATCACCAACCAGACGAAAACCCTTGTCCAACAAAATCAAGGACCAAACGAAAACACAGGACCAGACGAAAACACTAGTGTTTTTGTCACACCTTAAGCTCGACGAAAACCCTTGGGATTTCGTCGCCTAGGGGTTTTCGTCCATAGTGATTTCGTCCCAGGTGTTTTCGCCATAGGTGATTTCGCCGTATGTGATTTCGTTGAGTGTTCTGGACATTAACTCTGTTAGTTTATTAACCCTGTTAGTTTATTAACTCTGTTAGCTTATTAACTTTGCTAGTTTATTAATTCTATTAAGTATGTTAATTCTGTTAAGCCTGTTAACTCTGTTAAGTATGTTAATGGATAACCATATTAGAATAAACTGAGAAAGACATTGATGTGAAGCATGAATTGTATGAATTTGATTAATTGCGTACGTGATACATGATGTTAACTGTTAAGCACACTATGTGACACTAGATTTGCATGCGAGTCATTACGAACGTAAACTGATTGTGTATACGTGCATACTATAGGCCTTGACTGATTATTTGTGAGCACGTAATTTAGCATACCGAGCAAAACAAGGTGAGTTCACACTCTTTCTAAGGCATGGGATTCCCAAGGGTTGGGAATGGGTTAAAGAACTAAAACGGAAACTACATATTCTCCTTGGGTAGGATATGTACGGCCATCCTCCATGGGTAGGATGCCAAGATTAAACCTCGCGTATTCTCCTTGGGTAGGATACGTACGTTCGTCCTCCTTGGGTAGGACAACAAGATTAAACATACTGGACCAAAACTCTATCATAAGTCCCTCATTTTATATCGACTTAATCGCCGAGGCCGATGGCGAGCGGGTCATTAGTTAATAGCGCTATTAGGTTTAACAAACCTCACATCGTGCCGGTAGGACGGGCGTGTACTAATGGACTAAGGCAAAGGGTCAATTATGATAGACATTGACTTAGGGCACAACTTATTTTCGTTAGTAGTCGATATGGCACGGTCTAGTAATTCACATGGGAAGCCCCCACTAATTATTGAAATGGTTTAGGAAACAAGGATACTGATTAATACGTGGTTTATGAAACAAACTTACGATTATTGAAACGAACTCAATAACTAAACAACCAACTGTGAACTCGCTCAACTTTGTTGTTGACTCGTTGTTACATGCCTTGCAGGTCGTTAGGTATTCATGGAGCTTGCACATGTCACACCCCGGTTTCCACGTGTCACCGGTGGGCCCGGTGGGGGAGTATCGTGACGTCATGGTTGGCAACGTAATAGTCAAACAACACAATATCAATATGCACAGCGGAAGCAATTTAAATTATGATACAACCGAATTTATTTATTGTAATCAAAGTCACAATATCCGGATGTTTATCCACAGTACGGATCGAAATAAAAATATGAAACAATAGTTCAACAGACTTCAGGCATCCTAAGCTTGCGAGATTTTTTTATTGATGCTAAGGAGACAAATCCAGCCAATTTCGTTTAGTACCTGCATTCAGTCTTTTTGGGAAAATACGTCAGTTTACACTGGTAAATACATTCAACTGACTCATTTTGTAAAATGATTGAAAATTGGTTTGGATGCACATGGCATAAGCATTTTTATAACTTGGGAGAATTATTTAATATTATAATCTTGTGAACGAATTACATATTACTTGTGCGTTCAGTAGCCCGGATCTTGTCCGGGTTAAAGATCAATAGACACACCACAATAATGAGTTATACACTGACAGGTGTACGCCTACACCGCGTGCTCAGGTCGTGGCCATCTCGTAAGATGATGCCGAGGATATCCGGGACATGGTCATTAACCCCCCAAAGGCTTTAAGTAACAAGACTGTTTAAACGAGCCGATCAAATTATTCAACTACCCACTAAATTGTGGAGATTTGATGCCCGATCAAGCGGTATGCTATATACCGTAACCCAAGCCCGTATAGGGAAAATAAGTTAAAAGTATTTACCTAAGAAATGTATAAATCACAATAAGCAAAATGCACGTAGCTTTTACTGGTCCTCCTAATCTGGAACGAAGGTTTATAATAACCTATTAGAATTCTAACGGGCCTTTTATTAAGCTTAAGCTTAGACCGGCTAGTTTCAAGATACGGTTCGTACGCACGATTAAGCGAAGACCGGATAGAATGTGATTTAGACCCGACAAGTTCAGAGACTTGTTTAATATGGGTCCTTCATGCACATTCTGGATTTTGAGATTAAACCGATAAGGTTTGACCCGTTTCGGCTAATTTATGTAAACTTGTTACATAAACCGAACCGAACGCGAAATAAGCGTAACGGTTATCCGTAAGAGCCATATACAGGTTTCCTAAGTTAATATGCTTCAAATATGTTGTGACATCAGTAGGATGTCTTTCATTATGCCCGAAACGTGTTTAAACACAAACTAGGCCCCGTAGGGGTAGTTTGGTCATTTTAAAGGTTGTAAAAGAGTTTAGATGTTTAACTGAGTTACAGGTCTGATGTAAACAGCAAACATACTCAATTTTCTAAGTTATATCAGTAAGTTAAAGCATATATGTGAAACTTATCATTTTTAACCAAACTATGCCCCGTAGGGGTATTTTGGTAAATTCACATAAGCCGAAAAGCTCAAAACCGGAGTCTGAGTTAATCAACCTTTGCTTACTATTAAAATATGCTAATTTGCCTAAAATATCAGTAGGTATCAACCCGGGTATGTTCAATATGATTCTAAAACATACTATGCGTTAAAAACGCTAAATAAGGCGATTAAAGGCCATTTCCGGGTTCGATACTTAAATCTGATATTTTTATATTTCCAGAAGGCTTAAAATAATTTATTTGTCATATGTGATCAGTAGCAAAAGGTTTGGAGTCGTTTAGATATGGAAAACTCATTTTATGGCCCGTAAGGGCAAAACCGACAATTACCGGATTAAGCCTACGACTACTAGTTATGCTCAGCCTAAAATTAATTAAAAATTTTTAAAAATCCCAAAATAATATATTACATCAGTGGGTATTAAGTTTGATATCAAAAAGTAGGCTTAACTAGGCTATACGCTAATTACGCCATTTTATTAACATAAAGCTTTAAATTTGCGATAATGAGCATAACTCCTAATCTACAAGTCAAACTGATGTCAAACTTTGCATACAAGTTTATATATCAGTAATCAAGGTTTCTACACTTTTACATTTTCATAAATCACGTTTTAAGGTAATAAGGGCATAACGGTCAACATGTGAGCAATTAACGGAAACATGCATATTAATTGGATAACTAATGAACCAAGGTGTATAATCACAGAGGGTTGTTCTAACATGTAACCTAATCCAATTAAAGCTCTGAGGCATTTCTAAAACATGCCTTAACGGGTCAGAACTGAAAGTCAAAGTGAAAGTCAAACTATGCGACTTTCGGTTCCGAATCGGGTCTAAACAGGAAATTGTCGGGTTGAACATGTTTAGACATGTTCTTACACTTATTACTAAGTTATAAAAATGATCAAACAGGTTGTATATGGTCTATAATGTTAATTATGCATAAATGACATTTTAAGCTTCCTGTTGACTTTTTCTAAACTAGTTTGACCCGACTTTTGACCTGGTTAGAGTGGTGATCAGGGGAAACCCTTTTGAAGTTTTATTACCCACATAAATACCAACATATAACTACTTTTAATTCGAGATATTACTGAGCCATTATTGACTAATCTCTAAGTCAAACCGTAATTACGACGGTTTGACTTTTAGCTAATTAAACAAGCTAAACTCAATTAAAGAAGGACTAGAAGACTTACAAGGGTCCTATGCACGACTTATGATCAGTTGGACCTGCTTGAGAGCTCCAGAATTGATCAGATTGCAAGAAGGAAGTGTGTAGAATGTTTGTGACTTGAAGGTCCTTTTATAGTGGTTTCAATCACCACAAAACAATGACAAACAAGTCTACCAGGTAACCACAACCTTCCAACATGTGTTCCTAGTGTCTTGGACTGTTTAGGGGTCGCCCACATTGCATTAATGTCGAAAAAGGGTCGGTTCTCCGCGTTTACAGGCTGCTGTGCCCGTTTTCTGCTTCTGGGCTCCTGATGCGGCCCGCCTCCCATTTCTTCATTGTCCATGCGGGCCGCATGGACCTTCTGATCTGCCAAAAACGTTTTCTTGATGTTGCATCTCACCCTTTGGCCCTTCCGAAAGGTCAATTGAGCTAGAAACTTGCAATTTGACCCCTTATAATATACCCACAAGGGCCTTAGGACTTATACCCACTTTGCCAAGTCCCTGGACACTTCCGGTTAACCCGAAAAGTCTTAACTTTCAACGTTAGCACTTTAACCCCTCGCACACGAATTTGATCATAACTTTCTCATACGATAACGAAACTTTATGAAATTTATATCATGCATTCTAGTGAGCATATTTAACATTTACAAAGCTTCGGGTTTGTCAAAAGGTCACTCAGAGGTATATCTTTAAACATGTTGACACATTTAACCGCTGTTGTTTGTAATCTCTCACTTTTTGCTTCGTATGATCCATGATTTATTCGTTGGATGTTATAAACATCATGTAGGGTTATTATGAAGTATATTTATTCACTGTTGACATTCAGAACCCGTAAAATCACATACTTTCCATGTTTGTCAACTTTAGTCCTTTTATAACATTCTTTCACACGTTCAAACTTTATGATACGTGTCAACACATTATAGGACGTGAATTTTCGAGGTGTTACATCCTCACCCCCTTAAAATAAATCTCGACCCGAGATTTACTGAAATAAATAAGGGTACTTTTCTTTCATCGTGGATTCAACCTCCCACGTGAATTCGGGACCTCTTCGGGCATCCCATTTGACCTTTACATTAGGTACATGCTTCCTCCGAAGCTTCTTTACTTGTCGATCTTCAATCGACAAAGGTTTTTCCACAAACTTCAAGCTCTCGTCTATATGCACATCTGTGTGTGGTATAACCAGTGATTTGTCAGCGAAACACTTTTTCAGATTGCAGATGTGGAACACATTATGAATTCCACTGAGCTCTTCTGGTAAGTTCAACTTATAGGCAACTGACCCGACACGTTCGATAACCTCGAAAGGTCCTATGTATCTCGGGCTTAGCTTGCCTTTCTTACCAAACCGCATCACTCCCTTCCAGGGTGACACTTTAAGTAGGACTTTGTCACCTACTTCGAAATGAAAATCTTTACGCTTAGGATCAGCGTAACTCTTCTGCCTATCCCGGGCAGCTTTGAGTCGGTCACGAATTTGGACAATCTTGTCCGTCGTTTCGAACACGATCTCTGGTCCTGATAACTGGACATCTCCAACTTCCGCCCAACAGACGGGCGATCTACACTTTCTACCGTATAATGCCTCAAAAGGCACAGCCTTGATGCTGGTGTGGTAGCTATTGTTGTAGGAGAATTCGATTAACGGTAGGTTCTTATCCCAACTACCACCCAAATCGATCGCACATGCACGCAGCATGTCTTCCAACGTTTGAATAGTACGCTCACTCTGACCGTCTGTCAGAGGATGGTAAGCCGTACTAAAGTTCAAACGTGTGCCCAAAGATTGCTGGAAACTCTTCCAAAAGTATACCTAGTGTCTCTATCAGAGATAATAGCCACAGGTATGCCGTGCAAGGCTACAATCTTATCAACGTATAACTGGGCTAACATATCGGAGCTATAAGTCTCCTTGATGGGTAAGAAATGAGTTGACTTAGTCAGTCGGTCAACTATAACCCATATCGTATCATTTCCTTTCCTGGTCTTAGGTAACTTGGTAATAAAATCCATAGTTACCATTTCCCACTTCCACGTAGGAAGTTCAGGCTGTTGTAGCAAACCTGACGGCTTTTGATGCTCGGCTTTGACTTGCGCACATGTCAAGCATTTAGCTACATGGGTGGCTACAGACTTCTTCAAGCCTATCCACCAATAATTTGCCTTTAGATCCTGGTACATCTTATCAGCTCCAGGATGAACGGAGTATTTGGAACTATGGGCTTCTTGGAGGATGACATCACGAAGTCCTCCATAAATTGGAACCCATATTCGTCCATTTAATCTCAGAAGTCCGTCCTTGCTTAGAGATAACTGCTCCTCCGTTATTCCTAACTTTTCATTAGGATAGTTAGCTTCCAACACAGCTTCTTTCTGTGCAGCTAATAACCTTTCCATCAGACTGTTCTTTATCTCCATACGCTTGGCGTTAATCCGGATGGGTTTAACTCTTTCCTTCCGACTCAAGGCATCGGCGACTACATTCGCCTTGCCGGGATGGTATTTGATTTCACAATCATAATCATTTAAAGTCTCCATCCATCGGCGTTGCCTCATGTTTAGTTCCTTCTGATTAAACAGATGTTGGAGACTTTTGTGATCAGAATAGATCACACATTTGACACCATAAAGATAGTGCCTCCAAAGCTTCAGTGCGAATACAACGACACCCAGCTCCAAGTCATGGGTGGTGTAGTTCTTTTCATGCACTTTCAATTGTCTTGAAGCGTAGGCAATTACCTTGCCTTTCTGCATAAGCACACACCCCATGCCAGTGTGCGAAGCATCACAATAAACCACAAATTCTTCTATTCCATCTGGCAATGTCAGTACTGGGGCGTTGCTCAACTTTTGCTTCAGAATATCAAAGGATTCTTGCTGCTTAGTGCCCCAAACAAACTTAACCTTCTTCTTAGTTAAGGAGGTTAGGGGTACAGCAATCCTTGAAAATTTTTCAATGAAACGCTTGTAATATCCTGCCAATCCCAGGAAGCTACGAATTTCTGTAGGCGTCTTTGGCTCTTGCCAGTTCATTACGGCTTCAACCTTAGCGGGATCCACCTGGATACCACGCTCACTAACCACGTGTCCAAGGAATTGGACTTCTCGAAGCCAAAATTCACACTTGGAGAACTTGGCATAGAGTTTCTCCTGATGCATGAGCTTGAGAATACAACGAAGGTGTTTCTCATGGTCAGCCTTATTCTTCGAATAGATAAGAATGTCGTCGATGAAAACGATGACGAATTTATCCAAGTAAGGTTTGCAAGCGCGATTCATGAGATCCATGAACGCGGCTGGTGCATTAGTGAGCCCAAAAGGCATCACTAGGAACTCGTAGTGACCGTAACGAGTCCTAAATGGAGTCTTGTGAATGTCTTCATCTTTAACCTTCAACTGATGGTAGCCTGATCTTAAATCAATCTTCAAGAAGTAGCTTGCCCCTTGAAGCTGATCGAACAAATCGTCGATCCTGGGCAAAGGATACCTATTCTTGATCGTGACTTTATTAAGCTCGCGATAGTCGATGCACAGACGCATCGACCCATCCTTCTTCTTGACGAACAGGATTGGCGCTCCCCAAGGAGACGAGCTAGGTCTAATGAAACCTTTAGCCAGCAATTCATCTAGTTGCGTCCTCAACTCCTTCATTTCTGTGGGTGCCAATCTGTATGGTGCTCTAGCAACTGGTGCTGCTCCGGGGATGATATCAATCCTGAATTCAACTTGTCTATCTGGTGGTAAACCAGGTAGATCTTCAGGAAACACTTCTGGGTATTCTGAGATGACAGGGATGTCTTCTATCTTCGGTTTAGGCTCATCAATAATCACTTGCGCCATGTAGATGACACACCCCTTCTTCAAACACTTGGAAGCCTTGAGCATGGTCACCTGCTCAGGCAGCCCGTACTGGGTATCTCCCCGAAGGGTAAGTGATTCACCAGACGGAGTCTTTATTACCACTTGTTTCTTGTTACAGACAATTTGGGCCTGGTTATGAGATAACCAGTCCATTCCCAGAACTATGTCAAAACCGTCCAATTTAAAGGGAAGTAGAGACAGAGGAAAAGAATGGTTCTTAATGGATATAACACATCCATCTAACACAGTTGAGACGGTTTCTATGGTACCATCTGCTAACTCTACTTCATAGTTTACGCTTAGGGTTTTGACAGGTAAATATAACCAATTTACAAAACTTATGATCTACGAAAGACTTATCTGCGCCTGAGTCAAAAAGTACTCTTGCAAAGACATCATTTACAAGGAAAGTACCTGTTATGACATTATCGTCTTGCACAGCCTCTTTCGCGTCCATTCTGAAGACTCTGACATTAGTCTTCTTAGCCTCCTCAGGCTTCTTGTTGTATTTTGGGCAGTTAGTCTTAATGTGCCCCTTTTCATTGCAACGGTAGCACGTTGCGTCTTTTATCTTCTTGCAATCCAGGGTTTTTTGATCCGTGGATTTGCAAATACCACAAGCAAATGGTTTTGACTGAGTCTGAGAGTTCGACTCGAGTCTGCACTTTCCATAGTGCTGCTTCTTGCAAATTTTGCATTTGGGCTTCTCACCAGAGTGATGCCCTTCTTTCCTCGACTCTGATCCTTTCTTGTTATCACCGTTCCCATGGTGTTTCTTGTTCGATCGTCGTGAACCATCATCTTCACGCTTCCTCTTCTCAGCCTCCTTATTCCTCAGCGATCTCTGCCTGACCGCATCCAGAGTGAGGGATAAGGAAATGTCAGCTACAGACCTGAAGGTAGCTGGCCGAGAAGCTTTTACGCTTGCCTTGATTTCCGGGGCTAAACCACCGATAAAACGAGCGATTCTTTTTGGCTCCGGGGTTACCAGATACGGAACCAACCGGGACATCGTATTAAAGCTCGTCAGGTAAGCTTGACAGTCAAGGTTCGTCATCACCAACGATAGAAAGTCAGATTCTATCTTCTCCACCTCATGCTGAGGGCAGTAATTTTCCCTGATAAGGGCAACAAATTGATCCCACAACATATCATACAATGGGATTTTTCCGGTGGCCTCAATCAGAGATCTCCACCATGCTAACGCTTCACCCTTAAAAGACTGCGACACATACTTGACCACGTCTCTCTCAGCACATCCGCTGATGTCTACAACCGTATCCAGCTCATCCAGCCATGTCATACAGTCAATGGCTCCTTTCTCCCCAGTGAAATCCCGGGGCTTGCACGAAACAAAATATTTATACGTGCAACCCTTGTCACGGGGCCCTTGATTACGTATAACCTGCTGAGATGGAGCACTGTGGATCGAGGAGCGTCGATCATTATCGTTCTTCGAGTCGTCCTTCTTGGGCGGTGGCTTTGAAGGCTGTGTAGATTGGGTCCTACTTCGAGTCCCACTGTACTCTTCATATTGCCTTTCCAAAGCCTGTGTAACAACGCCGTCTATGATCGCTTTTAATTCAGCACCCGTTAACGTAATCTGGGCGTTCTCATTTTGCTCCACTGGATGGCTATTTATTTCATTTGAGTCAGCCATTTGAATTGAACTGTTGCAGAAAACAAGGACAATATTTTATTTGGGAGTTTATTATGGAATTACCCCTTAGGGTAATTCGTTAACCATGGTAAACAGAGACCATATTTGGTTAACTTATTAATCGTATTAATTTAGGATTTCAATTAAAATTTATCCTAATTATAAACAATAACAATATATATATTAGCACATAAGGCTTAGTCACATGGACAATTTTAAATTATAAGCTATGATTTCAGAGAATCAAGACTTTTAAGGTTTGAACCTAGTTCATTACCCTTATCAGACAGGGAGTCATAGCTACCACTGTCTTTTGGCTCATATGGAAGTGAGCTAGGCATCATATTACCACGTATGGTAAAATATGATCATCTTATTTGATGATTTAACCCATGATTCAGAGATCATTAATTTGGGTTTGGAATCTTTAGAAAGATCCTTACATAATAATAATGCGTGTGATTTTAAATGCATCATATCTGCCGGGAGCGTTAACATGTTTTCAGATGTTAACAGGGATTTGAATTTTTTAAACAGGTCTTACCATCATGGTCAGGTCTTTATAAGGACACTCAGACTAGGTTTCACACTGTAAGATTCTTATTTTAAAAATTTACATAGGCAGATTATTTTCAAAAGGAATGATTTTGATTTATTTATTTCATATATAAATTATTTATGCACATAAGGCAAACATGAAATTTATAAAACCAACATTCCATTAATTATACATAATATTACACGCTGCCCTAAACGGGTCTTTTCAAATAACAACCTTACCCACGCAGGGGTTAAACAAGTACTTACCCACGCAGGGGTTTAACCACACACATGCCCACGCAGGGGCTTAATAACATAATTTTCCACGCAGGGACTTATACAAATAACACACCCACGCAGAGGTTTACAGAAAGATAGACCCACGCAGGGGTCAATACAAACAATCATACCCACGCAGGGGCTAATACAGCAATTACAAGGAAAACAATCAGTGGAAGGATTCAATGATCCTTCTTACTCTTCCCTTTGATCAAACTTGCTAATCCTTGGAAGAAAGTCTGCCTCTCCCTACGGTCCCTGTGCACTTCCCGTTCAACCTGATCCAGCCTCTGAAGGAGTTCTTCATGCTCAGGTGGGGAGAACCTAGGTGGCTGCGATTGAGTCCGTATGATAGGCCTAGGTGGTATCTGGTACCCTTGTGTTGGGTACCCAACTCCCCATGGAGCTCCGTATGGTCCTTCTGGGTGCAGGGCATTGTAGTTGGCTGCCACCATGTAAGGGTCGGCCTCTGCATACCCATAGTTGTTGTGGACTGGTGGTTCGAACGGGTTGTATGCCATGGAACCCGTATAAGCTGGGATTGGGTTGTCAAAACCCATTGGCGGTGGCTGCGGCATCGCTGGTTGTGAGGGTCCACCCATTTGTGGGTCCTCCTGATGTGGCGGGTAGTGGCTGGCACTTGACTGACGGGGAGAGCTGAAATGAAAGTCTCCTGCACGTGATGACATACGTGCACCTGACCTTCTACGCCTCGGTGGTGGCGAAGGCACCTGATTAACTGGTGGTGGTGGAGGCGGTGGCATAACTGCCACAAACCGGTGATCCTCAGAGGAATCTTGATGATGCTGCTGCTCATGAGGCGACGAGTGGTGAGAAGGTGTATAGTACCACTCGTGCTGAGTGAACAAGGCTTGGAAGCTATCCGGACCAACATAGGGTGATCCATGGAATGAAGATCCATCAGAGATCTCGATTGGGTGGTTCGGAGTACCACTGGCAGGTTCAACGGGGTCCGTATCCTCGTCCATGTCATCTGCGTTATCTCCCGAGAAATGGTCATCTGGACCCAGTGGGTTAAAACCCACGGGTTCTGGTAAGTAGTTGGCCGGGTTAAACCGGCCCCTGAACACTGGTGTAGGGTCTCCATAGAAATGATGGGACAAAGACCTCTGCAACGGTATGAAGGAAGGCAGAGGGTAGTTGGGTTCGTCTTCCGAATGCGGTCCGTATGAATTTTGGACCGGAGGTGTAGAGCTGTGCGAAATGGATCGCCTCGCCGGCTCGAACAGGTTCCTCCTGTTCTGACGTGGATCGTCGCTCTCCGTAGTAGATGGAGCTCGTACATTGGACGGTCCCGCTTCATTGTCGTTGGGGGCGGTGATCGGCCCCTTTCCTCGTCCTCGTCTACGGAAAAATCTTGGAGGCATTTTGATATTCCTATCAACAAAGCATAAGATAACAATAACAAAATATAAAATTTAAAGGACAAAACAAAACCGAATAAGGTGGAATTTGTCCTATGTTATAAGTCTAGACTCGAAGGTTTAGATATGTGCAATTGTGTAACTGAGATTAAACACAAAAGGCTAGTGTTTAATTCACTCAGAGTTGGCTCTGATACCAACCTGTCACACCCCGGTTTCCACGTGTCACCGGTGGGCCCGGTGGGGGAGTATCGTGACGTCATGGTTGGCAACGTAATAGTCAAACAACACAATATCAATATGCACAGCGGAAGCAATTTAAATTATGATACAACCGAATTTATTTATTATAATCAAAGTCACAATATCCGGATGTTTATCCACAGTACGGATCGAAATAAAAATATGAAACAATAGTTCAACAGACTTCAGGCATCCTAAGCTTGCGAGATTTTTTTATTGATGCTAAGGAGACAAATCCAACCAATTTCGTTTAGTACCTGCATTTAGTCTTTTTGGGAAAATATGTCAGTTTACACTGGTAAATACATTCAACTGACTCATTTTGTAAAATGATTGAAAATTGGTTTGGATGCACATGGCATAAGCATTTTTATAACTTGGGAGAATTATTTAATATTATAATCTTGTGAACGAATTACATATTACTTGTGCGTTCAGTAGCCCGGATCTTGTCCGGGTTAAAGATCAATAGACACAGCACAATAATGAGTTATACACTGACAGGTGTACGCCTACACCCCGTGCTCAGGTCGTGGCCATCTCGTAAGATGATGCCGAGGATATCCGGGACATGGTCATTAACCCCCAAAGGCTTTAAGTAACAAGACTGTTTAAACGAGCCGATCAAATTATTCAACTACCCACTAAATTGTGGAGATTTGATGCCCGATCAAGCGGTATGCTATATACCGTAACCCAAGCCCGTATAGGGAAAATAAGTTAAAAGTATTTACCTGAGAAATGTATAAATCACAATAAGCAAAATGCACGTAGCTTTTACTGGTCCTCCTAATCTGGAACGAAGGTTTATAATAACCTATTAGAATTCTAACGGGCCTTTTATTAAGCTTAAGCTTAGACCGGCTAGTTTCAAGATACGGTTCGTACGCACGATTAAGCGAAGACCGGATAGAATGTGATTTAGACCCAACAAGTTCAGAGACTTGTTTAATATGGGTCCTTCATGCACATTCTGGATTTTGAGATTAAACCGATAAGGTTTGACCCGTTTCGGCTAATTTATGTAAACTTGTTACATAAACCGAACCGAACGCGAAATAAGCGTAACGGTTATCCGTAAGAGCCATATACAGGTTTCCTAAGTTAATATGCTTCAAATATTTTGTGACATCAGTAGGATGTCTTTCATTATGCCCGAAACGTGTTTAAACACAAACTAGGCCCCGTAGGGGTAGTTTGGTCATTTTAAAGGTTGTAAAAGAGTTTAGATGTTTAACCGAGTTACAGGTCTGATGTAAACAGCAAACATACTCAATTTGCTAAGTTATATCAGTAAGTTAAAGCATATATGTGAAACTTATCATTTTTAACCAAACTATGCCCCATAGGGGTATTTTGGTAAATTCACATAAGCCGAAAAGCTCAAAACCGGAGTCTGAGTTAATCAACCTTTGCTTACTATTAAAATATGCTAATTTGCCTAAAATATCAGTAGGTATCAACCCAGGTATGTTCAATATGATTCTAAAACATACTATGCGTTAAAAACGCTAAATAAGGCGATTAAAGGCCATTTCCGGGTTCGATACTTAAATCTGATATTTTTATATTTCCAGAAGGCTTAAAATAATTTATTTGTCATATGTGATCAGTAGCAAAAGGTTTGGAGTCGTTTAGATATGTAAAACTCATTTTATGGCCCGTAAGGGCAAAACCGACAATTACCGGATTAAGCCTACGACTACTAGTTATGCTCAGCCTAAAATTAATTAAAAATCTTTAAAAATCCCAAAATAATATATTACATCAGTGGGTATTAAGTTTGATATCAAAAAGTAGGCTTAACTAGGCTATACGCTAATTACGCCATTTTATTAACATAAAGCTTTAAATTTGCGATAATGAGCATAACTCCTAATCTACAAGTCAAACTGATGTCAAACTTTGCATACAAGTTTATATATCAGTAATCAAGGTTTCTACACTTTTACATTTTCATAAATCACGTTTTAAGGTAATAAGGGCATAACGGTCAACATGTGAGCAATTAACGGAAACATGCATATTAATTGGATAACTAATGAACCAAGGTGTATAATCACAGAGGGTTGTTCTAACATGTAACCTAATCCAATTAAAGCTCTGAGGCATTTCTAAAACATGCCTTAACGGGTCAGAACTGAAAGTCAAAGTGAAAGTCAAACTATGCGACTTTCGGTTCCGAACCGGGTCTAAACAGGAAATTGTCGGGTTGAACATGTTTAGACATGTTCTTACACTTATTACTAAGTTATAACAATGATCAAACAGGTTGTATATGGTCTATAATGTTAATTATGCATAAATGACATTTTAAGCTTCCTGTTGACTTTTTCTAAACTAGTTTGACCCGACTTTTGACCTGGTTAGAGTGGTGATCAGGGGAAACCCTTTTGAAGTTTTATTACCCACATAAATACCAACATATAACTACTTTTAATTCGAGATATTACTGAGCCATTATTGACTAATCTCTAAGTCAAACCGTAATTACGACGGTTTGACTTTTAGCTAATTAAACAAGCTAAACTCAATTAAAGAAGGACTAGAAGACTTACAAGGGTCCTATGCACGACTTATGATCAGTTGGACCTGCTTGAGAGCTCCAGAATTGATCAGATTGCAAGAAGGAAGTGTGTAGAATGTTTGTGACTTGAAGGTCCTTTTATAGTGGTTTCAATCACCACAAAACAATGACAAACAAGTCTACCAGGTAACCACAACCTTCCAACATGTGTTCCTAGTGTCTTGGACTGTTTAGGGGTCGCCCACATTGCATTAATGTCGAAAAAGGGTCGGTTCTCCGCGTTTACAGGCTGCTGTGCCCGTTTTCTGCTTCTGGGCTCCTGATGCGGCCCGCCTCCCATTTCTTCATTGTCCATGCGGGCCGCATGGACCTTCTGATCTGCCAAAAACGTTTTCTTGATGTTGCATCTCACCCTTTGGCCCTTCCGAAAGGTCAATTGAGCTAGAAACTTGCAATTTGACCCCTTATAATATACCCACAAGGGCCTTAGGACTTATACCCACTTTGCCAAGTCCCTGGACACTTCCGGTTAACCCGAAAAGTCTTAACTTTCAACGTTAGCACTTTAACCCCTCGCACACGAATTTGATCATAACTTTCTCATACGATAACGAAACTTTATGAAATTTATATCGTGCATTCTAGTGAGCATATTTAACATTTACAAAGCTTCAGGTTTGTCAAAAGGTCACTCAGAGGTATATCTTTAAACATGTTGACACATTTAACCGCTGTAGTTTGTAATCTCTCACTTTTTGCTTCGTATGATCCATGATTTATTCGTTGGATGTTATAAACATCATGTAGGGTTATTATGAAGTACATTTATTCACTGTTGACATTCAGAACCCGTAAAATCACATACTTTCCATGTTTGTAAACTTTAGTCCTTTTATAACATTCTTTCACACGTTCAAACTTTATGATACGTGTCAACACATTATAGGACGTGAATTTTCGAGGTGTTACAGCACAGGGAGACGCGATCGTTGTGGGACTTGGATAGTGTGTACCATGTTAAAACATTTACATTATTTCGAACTTAATACTTATGTTTGGGTTTTACGTTTATTCTTCCGCTGAACACTTTAACTATGCTTTTGATTTGAACACCTTTCATATTGTCTGGTTGAACTTTATTTATTACTTACAATGTTCAATATGATTGATGGCTTGATCCTGGTCAGTCACGCCTTCAAGCGGTGATACTCCGCATGTGGATTTTGGGGGTGTGACATTTGGTTCCCTTGATTAACTAACACAGGAAAATGAAGTATTAGTTTTGTCAAGTTATGTCGAACATCCACGTCTTCGGTGGATTTATTGGGATAGGTATCCAGCATCATCATTCCCATCAAATTTCCAGCCAACAAAGCTTGGTTGTCTAGTGTTGATAAGGGGCCAGCAAAAAGAACTCTGGAAAGGGTGTAAGGTAATCCTTGTTTTTCCACAAGCTTAATCAATTAATTGTTTTGAGCTTAATTAACATCTCTTTCCTCGTGACAAAGGGGATTTTGTCTTTAACCGATATAAACACCATTCAATTTACCATTTATATTACATAAATTTTTATATAACTAGTACAAATTTGTGTATAATTTAAACTAAACGGCGTAAAGCTCCGGCCTAATTGATCCATGAGCAAAAACATACGCGAACGACAATGTTTATAATTATACCTACTTATTTGCCTTTTGTGTACATGTCTATTAACAGCATTTACCAAGCATTTACCAAATCTGAAGATTCTTGATCTTCGTCATTCAAGGTACCTAATGAAGACACCGGATTTTAATGGTCTTCCATGTCTTGAAAGATTGAATTTACAGGGTTGTGAAAAATTAGAAGAGATTCATCCGTCAGTTGGATATCATGAGAGGCTTGTTTTTGTGAATATGAAAGGATGTTTAAAACTTAAAAAGTTTCCACCTATCATACACATGAAAAACTTAGAGACTCTTAAGCTCTCTTCATGCTGTCAACTTCAGAAGTTTCCAGATATCCAATCGAACATGGATAGCTTGGTAAGCCTTCAGTTGGATCATACTGTCATTGTTGGAAAATTTTGTGCCAACCTTGTTTCTCTTGTCTTACATTGGTGTCACATGCTAATTAAAAAGAATAGCTTGCAACTTCCATCTCTTAAAACGTTTGGAAGATATTAATTTTTTTTTCTGTTGCAGTCAACTTTGTGACAACTAGCACGATCCGTTTTGTACCGATACTATTTATGTTGTAACCCCGTTAGTTAACAAGTGTTATCAATATAAAAAGGGTTCTATTATTCGAAGTTATATGTAGTGGTGTGTTATGCTTAATATTGTTAATTATATAGTTATTGAATATGGGGGAGGTTCATTTGAGAAGAATCTTCTTAAAAGAAGAAAAAATGAATTAATCTAGACCATATATTTTTTTGATCAATGGTTGTGAATCAAGATATCATTTTGGTCAACTTTTAATTAATGTTTTAATTACTAAGGGTAGTATAGACAATTTGATGTAGAATATTAATAAATATTTTAAAGAGTTACTCAATTCTTATTAATGCAACCATAAATTTCTCCTTCACCATCATTAATGTATTAGCTCCTACACAAATTTTATTAGAAGTGACAAAATTATTTAAAAATTTTGTGTCCTACACATATTTTTTATGAGTCGCAAAATTATTTAAAAGTGTTTGAGTCCCACACATTCTGTATCCTACACTATAATATTGTTTTAATGGTGTAGGAAACGTTGAAAATGTAAGATCATGTGCAGGATTGTTTTTATTGTGTAAGGTGCGCAACTATTTTATAAGATAGGCTCATTAAATGATTAGAGTTCATTAATTTGAATAACAAAAATAAATAATAGACTCATTAAATGATTTGTTCAAATTACCTTTGTATCCTTTATTCTTTTTATTCTTAATTTTTAATTCTTCTCATTTGAACTCTCCACTATTGAATATTGCATATCACCAATGACTCGCACACTGACCGTTTAGTTGCACACCTTCATAAACTCGTACACTCACCGTCCTGTGGGCCAGTACACTCTCTTAGAATTCAGGCCCAATACAAGCCCATTCCCTCCTACTTTACCCTAATTCAGTCGCACACTTGTGTGTGCTTAAGGTGGGTAGAATTCAGGCCCAATACACAACTATCCGAAAGTAAAATTGTTGAATGTTGTTGAAAGCTTGAAACCATGCTCTCATGGGGTGTACAACCCTTCATGCGCAGGGTACAATTGTTTGCTGCATGCTTGAATATTTATTAGATATTGATGTGTCATGTGTTTGATTGAATATTGGAGAATAGGATGATGATAAATACCTCTTATTTAGCAGCTGTAGTAAATAAAGAACCTTACCTGGGTTTTCTTATTTAAAAGCTTTGTTATGTGCTTTAATGGTGTGTACAAGTATGTAAGCCCCAAGGTACATGTTAGCAATGCAAACCTAAATAATTAGAGAAGATGAAATGTCACGTGATGGGTTTAAATGGTTACATATGACTGGTCACACACTTATAGCTTGGTCCCACCACTTGTTTTGTACGTAATTTTGAACATGAATCGCACAAGGGAACAAGGGCCCCACAGTTGCACAAAATTGGTTTCTCATAAAACCCAGTCGCACAAACCTGGTTACCAATCGTACAATCAAATGAGCTGGCCCCCACCACTACAACTTGGTCGCACAACACTGCCTCAATCGCACAACTGAAATTGGAGGAAAAGGTTACTAATGGATTTCCCTGATTGGGCCACATGAATCCATTTGGGCCATTCACCTTAAGTGGGCCGATTGCAAGGGTAATCGCACAAGTTGAGAATCAGTCACACACTCACTTGGAGTCACATTCTTAATTTGTTCCAATCGCACACCTGGAAACATGAACCGTACACTTCTGATTTGGTCGAACAAAATGGTTTCAATCGCGCACCTAAATTAAGTTGTATTAAGTGGTTATATATAAGAACCCATGTTCCTATAACTTATATTATTTGGAAATATGTCTTATGTGTAAACTACTCATCGTTTATACGCTACTGTGAAGTACGTGCTATACGTTATTACTTCATATATGTGTACAATACGTGATTCATTTACAAACAGTCCTAATAATTGGTAACCATAATAGGACGTGGTTGACCAAGTTTAGGATAAACATACTAGCTACCGAGCAACCTAAGGTGAGTTCACACTACATCTAAAATCATGCATTTCCCGGTGGGTTTGGGAACTTCATATATTTCCGTTGGGACTATAATTTTTTCCTTTTCTTTTGAGTATCTTTTGGCTGTCAATTTGAGCACATCTTCTTAATATATTTGTATACATTGGTATGTGTTTCTTTTCTCTCTCAACTTGCTTAAGTTGTGTCAACTGTCCAAACACATCTTCTTAATCTATTTGTATATAGTGATCAGTTAGAGTTTTGTAGTTTCATGCATACCAACTGTTTGATGAAATGCCTCAATGAACAAAGTAGGTCTAATCATGCAAACCATGATGAGTTTTTAATCAGAGGTGTTGGGATTAATAACTTATTTTGAGAACAACAATCAATGTGTCATAGGTTGATATGGTGGCACGGTTGTTGAGGTTTCTAGATCACCAACACACACACACACACACACACACATCTGCAGTTTACTCTTTTGTTCCTTAAATATAGATTCAGTATTGAGTAAGAACGATATTATATTAATAAATGAATCTTTTACATTTCATTTCATATGATTGTTAAATGTTATACCATTTACCTCTTTTATTCTTCTACAACATGATTGCTAGGTTGCAGGGTATGAGAAGAAGCTGATATCACACGCTTCACAGTTTTGATCGTCATTCACTTGAAAAAAACATAACAAATTGAATGAGGTATCTTCTTCTAATCTTGACATGTTTGAGATTATTTTGTGCTAAATCGTAAAATCATGCATGTCAATCAAACAACTTCCAAAACTGTTTGTGCACTAAGCTACCGGAGGAATTTCATCATTCTGTAATTGGCGGTCACTCCGGGGTCACACGTACCTTCCATCGCCTTTCATCCAATTTCTTTTGGCCCAAAATGCGATCAGATGTTAAACGTTTTTGTGCCCACTTGTCAAGTTTTCCAGCAAGTGAAGTCTTCACTTTTACCTCCTGCTAATCTTTTACAACCATTACCCTTACCACAACAGGTTTTTGAAGGTATCTCCATGGATTTCATCACAGGGCTCCCCTTATCAAATGGTAAATCTGTCATTATGGTCGCCGTGGACCGGTTATCAAAATACAGGCACTTCATTGGGTTACCTCCATCTTTCTCTAGCTCCACAGTTGCCAGCGTGTTTATTAATGAAATTGTGTACCTCCATGGCATTCCAGTCGACATCGTGATGGACCGTGATCCCCGTTTTATGACGGATTTCTGGAAAGAGTTACACCGCTTACAAGGAACGACCTTATCCTTTAGCACGGCGTACCATCCACAGTCGGATGGTCAAACCGAAGCACTTAACAAATGTCTTGAGTTGTACCTCCGATGTTATGCCGCTGACCATCCTCGAGACTGGTTCAAATTTCTTCCATGGGCTGAATTTTGGTATAACACTTCCTTTCAATCCTCCGCTCGGATGACCCCCTTCGAAGCCCTCTATGGTCGGACCCCTCCTATCATTAGCCGATACCTAAAAGACTCCACTGGAAATCCACTTTTAGAAGCCCCCTTGCTGGAACGAGACACCGTGCTCCAACTTCTTAAGACCAGCCTCTTCAAAGCGGGTCATTCTGTTCCCCAACATTTGGTTCAGTGGGATGGCCTTCCACCTGATGCGTCCACGTGGGCAGATTCCACTAGCCTGTGTAAACAATTTCCTGATGCAGGTACATACCAGTTCTAGACCCGGGACCCAGTTGTAACACAAGGAACCGAACCAGACCCGGTTCCACCTCTACTCGGTCAAAACCCGGACCGGAACCGGCCAAAACCCGAACGTACCCGGAACAGGTTCCTACCCTACCCTGTTCTTGACTTTGTTGACGAAACCCGGACTCGGTTCCTACCCGGTTTTAGGTTCTACAAAAAACCGAGTTGTGCATCTCTGCCTAGAGGTGGTAACTTGTATTAAATATTACTTCAATTTAGCAAGTGATTTAGAAAGTTGGTAATTTTGGCCAGTTTGCTTACAGAGATACAGATGGACCCGTTTGGGTTTATATTACATATCCAATGAGTTGTTAACAGGTCAAGTGAGTCGAAATCACCCAAATAGGCCTATAAATGAACTGTTCATTTAACTTTAACCGAACATGAACACGAACACAAACACAAACGAACGAAATAAATAAATATAAATAAACGAACATAAATGAATTAACAAAATGTATGTCCATGTTCGTCCGTTTATTAAATAACAAACATAAACCAACGAACATAAACAAATTTAAATAAAGGAACCTAAATGAACTTCCGACCGAACAAGTTTATGAACGTTCCATTCATTTACCGGCCTACACCCAAAGTATATTTTTAAAGCTGCGACCTTTTGAACTGCTACTGCGCACTATTTGTAACCAGCATCATCCGTGATCCCACCAGAACCAGAAGAAACCTGTGTGAAATTCGAGCACATCTTCTTAATCTATTTGTATACGTTGGTATGTGTTTCTTTCCTCTCTCAACTTGCTTAATTTGTATCAACTGTCCAAACACATCTTAATCTATTTGTATACTGTGATTAGT
The DNA here is from genome assembly GCA_030545235.1 of Helianthus tuberosus. Lineage (NCBI taxonomy): Eukaryota > Viridiplantae > Streptophyta > Magnoliopsida > Asterales > Asteraceae > Helianthus > Helianthus tuberosus. Next base: position 8,679,983 of record CM060393.1, read on the forward strand.
TAGAGTTTTGTAGTTTCATGCATACCAACTGTTTGATGAAATGCCTCAATGAACAAAGTAGGTCTAATCATGCAAACCATGATGAGCTTTTAGTCAGAGGTGTCGGGATTAATAACTTATTTTGATAACAACAATCAATGTGTCATTTGTTGATATGGTGGCACGGTTGTTGAGGTTTCTGGATCACCAACACACACACATGATCTGCAGTTTACTTTTTTGTTCCTTAAATATAGATTCAGTATTGCGCAAGAATGATATTTTTATTAATAAATGGATCCTTTACATTTCATTTCATATGATTGTTAAATGTTATACCATTTACCTCTTTTATTCTTCTACAACATGATTGCTAGGTTGCAGGGTATGAGAAGAAGCTGAAATCACAGGCTTCACAGTTTTGATCGTCATTTACTTGAAAAAACATAACAAATGGAATGAGGTATCTTCTTCTAATCTTGACATGTTTGATGATTATTTTGTGTTAAATCATAAAATCATGCATCTCAACCAAACAACTTACAAAACTGTTTGTGCCTGTCCCCAACACCCCTTATACGCGATATACACACAAACACACCCTTATTTAAACCGTATATAAATACCTTGCTTCTCTCATTTTACCCAAACACAGACACATGTGTGTGTGCAGCACAGTGGCAGCAAGGGTTCCCCTTCTCGTGCTTGTTATGGGATTATGCACTTTCGTTTATTTCTTTTACCAACGGCTTTTAAAGATTTTGTTTCTAGCATCAACAAATATTATTCAATTTCAGTAATATGCCCCACGTTTATATGCTTCAATTTAACAGATTTTTAAGTTTGATTTTGCTTCTTTGACATTATAGATATCCTTCAATGTAGGCACAACATTAAAGGTATCCTTCAATGTAGGCACAAAATAGGCTAATTGCTGAATATGTCTACTAAAATTTGTGTTTTGTGAGTCCTTTTTCATGCCTATTAATATGCTACAGATAACGAATTAGAGGTGGCAAGATGGACAATATATAGGTAACTGGTCAAAACAGGATATGATTGAAACTTTGAAATGTTTAATGCAGGTGAAGACGGGTTAACTTGCAAACAGTTTTTTTTTTTTTTTTGTCCATTCCTTTAGAATATTATAAACAGTAAAATCATTCATTTCTTGTTACAAAAACAGTTAATAATATATTAACAATCTGAAACAGTTGAACAAAACTCTTTAGGATGTTGTATGCATTGGAAATGGCTTACTCATGTGTCCCTTTTGACCCGGTTGAAATAAATTAAAAACAACCCAGATCAGCACATTTATTCGTAAATGGGTCGAAATTCCTCCTAAAACCACGCATTTTTATTCTAAGTTCATTTCCAGCCATTTATTAGCTTAGTAGTTACCCAATTTTCTCTTGATATTGCTGGTTAAGAAAATACAAATAGATAAAGGGATCCAATGTGAAATATTAAAATATTCTGTTGACCCACATATCTTTATGATAAAGTAGTGGGCTAATATATTGATCAGCTATTTAAAACCACATATATCTTTATGATAAAGTAGTGGGCTAATATATTGACGAGAAAGAGTTATTCTTAGATATTGCTGTTGGATTTATATGTACGGGTTCGATAAGTCAACGCTATTAACCGAGCTATGGCCCGTGAGAGTTACACCTTGGGCAATGAACACGAAATCCACTTAACTCGATTAACTGGTAATCACGAACAATTAACGAAATAAACGGACTAATTATTTATACTAATTATAAATAATATGTATAACGTTTATTCTGTTATTCTCGGGCTTTATCGCGTTTTGAACCTGTACTACATATGTGTGAATATATTTAATACATATGTGTGTGAATATATTCAATGCATATGTGTGAATATATTCAATTCATACTAGTAGAGTTAATAAAAAGGGGAGAGTTCACGGGCATCCGTTCAGACCATTCCAAGAAAAGTAGTCTTTGACAAAAAGACTAGAATAAATATTCTTCAATGGCCAATCATAGTGAGAGAAGTTGAGATCCAAAAGTTGGGTATATCAGAAAGTGCTTCTTGAACCAGGATGTCTTGTTCCACTTGATGTAGGCTTAGCTACACAGTGGTGCCAACACCCGTGATTCTGCATTCTCTAATCCCATTCACTCAGTGCCGCCACCATCCTTATTTCGGTGACGCCACGAGACGCCTCGCTTTTGTTCGTGTTCGTGTCTAGCACTCGTTCATTGTACCTCGGTGTCTCAACCGGTTAGTCTTTAACCGCAAAGGTATATTTAATCTCATCAGTAGATTAACAACATTAATTATTTTATATACCGTATTTGCATGTCTGTAACCATGATCCTGTTCGGTTCACTTTTTGGTGTTGATTATTTATATTTATTCCGCTGCGTATTTATTTATTATATATTTTAGTTAATAAAATATGTCAAACCTGTTTTTGATAAAAGTAAAATTGACACCACTGAATCACAACAGTGGTATCAGAGTCACGCTTACAACATGCAAATTGGTACCGGTCTTTTAACCGGAATTAGGACACAAACTTTAATTTTTTTTAAAGTTTCTGATCTAAATAATTTTAAGGGCAACTTTAATTTTGGTCAATATTTTATTTGTTTTGCTTGACCAAAAGATTGCCCGGTATATTTTGTGATTGTTGTGGAATATGTAAATCTGGCCCGACCTTATTCTTATGGTTGTATATTTTTTTCGGTTTTGTAATTATTATTTTTGCCACTGAGATGGTTCAAAGTTGTAATAATTAGTTTATTAATTTGGCCCGTCGTGTGGTTCAAAGTTGTAATAGATAGTCTTTTTTCTTTTTGTCTTTGTTATATTTACTTGTTAAATATTGTTGATACGAAGACCCGAAGAAAACCGAATGCCAAGAGGAGTCTTGGAGTTAGTGGGAGTTGCTCAAGACAACAAGATGCACTCAAGTCCATCCTTGTGGTTGTTTGTGTGTTGTGACCCCGTGACCCGTTTGATCTTGCTATAAGGCTCTAGCAAGATCGAACAATTTTTGGCCATATAAGATTTACATATTTATTTTGCTATTGTGGTTGCTTTTTATCTTATAATTTGTTATAACATAACCAACCTAAATACCAACATGATTTTAAAAGAAGTTTTAAAATATTGAAACAATCACATTAAAACAAGTTCTAAATTGTTTTACCACTTGTTAAAATTTTTTGTTATAAAACAAAGTTTGTTTTTAAAACGAATATTAACCAATTAAGTTTTTGCAAATTAAACTAGACTTAATTTTCCAAAAAACTATTAACTTAATAGAATTCTATTAACTTAAAATTGGTTAAATAAGTCGCGACAAACTTAGTTTTAATAGGTTATTTAAAAACTAAGTGTCCTGAGAGATGAAAGGGTTCATCAAGATGTCACGACTAAAATATATACTAAAATTGGCTCTCTCGACCCTATTTGGTAAATATTAAAATTAACCCATAATTAAAATCAATAGTCTATGCCATCCTATCACAAGCTACACTTGGAACATAATGCAAACCATCAGTGTTTGGAGCCACAACACCGCACTTGATGTCTAGCTTATCCTTCCAAGGTGCAAGGGTTTCGTTGACACATCCGGCCCTTCCACAAGTACCTTCTTTTAGGACGACTATTACTTTTTCTTTTCTCATCACATGCTCCAGCTGTCTCGAAAGTAAAAAGTCGGCATAGATGAGGCTAAACGTATCAATGCATAGACAAGAGTTGTCTTAGCGGCCTCATATCCGAGAGTTGTGCAATTCTCACAATTGACACTTGTTATCAGTCTGCCTAGTCACTTATTAAAGTGTATGCCACAGCTGCCTTTAATACTGACTTAGCCAGATTCTCATTCCTTGTTTTAATTACTGTAATGTGTCATTAATTAAATAAGGAAATATACATCTAAAATACTAATTAATATCACCTTGCTTATATATAACAGATGTCTAATAAAAACAACTCCTTCATTTTCAAGTCTATACTTGAAAAGAAATAAAATTTTGAATAACACCAACCTTCTCGAATGGCACCGCAATCTGAGAATAGTTCTCAAGATGGAGGAAAAGCTGTATATCTTAGATGGCCCAGTCCCTACCGAGCATGAAAGTAATTCTATTACTACTCGCAAAGCACTGGAGAAACATAACGAGGATGCCGTTGAGGTAGCCTGCCTTATGAAAGCCACCATGTCTCTTGAACTTCAGAAGAACATGGAAGATAAGGATGCTTATGACATGATCCAAGCAACTGAAAGGCGTGTTCCAGAAACAAGCCCGACATGAGTGATATGACACCATGAAACAGCTCATAAGCTGTAAAATGCTGGAAGGATTATGTATCAGTACTTATGTGCTAAAGATGAAAGGATACATTGACGAAATGAACAAACTTTGTTATTCCATAAAACCAACCAAGTTCTAATGGTCAAGTCTGGTGGTGTTAAGAAGCCCAATAACAAGAAAAGGAAACATAAGAGCAAAGGCAAGAGAAAAGTTGTTGTTGCTGCCAGAAATGCCACTAACAACAAGCATGTTTCAAAACCACACCCTCCTAGGAGCGGCAGTGCTTTGAATGCAACCAAATGGGCACTAGAAGGGAAACTGCCCACAAAATCTAAGCCAAGCTGAATATGAACAAGGCCAACAACATTGGCACTTCTTCCGATATTCTTATTTATGTTATCAAACTTTTCACTGTTTCTAGCAACACATGGGTATTTGATACCGGATGTGGTTACCACATCGTTAATGTCTTACAAGAACCTGAAAAGTGGAAGAAACTGAAACAAGACTACCTGGAACTCATATTTGGTAATGGAAAGAGGGTTCCAGTTCTTGCAAGTTCTTGCAAGTTCTTGCAACTGGAACATTTTGTTTTTCATGTTCCCCTGGCCTTGTAATTACTTTAAATAACTGTTTATATGCATCTGGTTTGACCAGAAACATTATTTCAGTCTCTTCACTGTTTGAACAAGGATTCAATTCAAGTACGTTTTAAATGGTTCTTCTGTTATAGCCTACTTGAATGATGTCTTTTATTTTGAGGCTAAACCTCGAAATGGTATTTATGAGATTGATGTTCAAACAAGTAGTAATATATATCATCTTTCTAAGCGTAACAAAGCTGGCATAAATGAAATATATTTATGGCATTGCAGACTTGGCCACATAAGTAAGGCACGCATAAAATGGCTCCAGTCCAAGGGGATTCTTGAATCCACTAGACAGGACTCCTTTGATGATTGCGAATCTTGCTTAGCTAGCAAACTCACAAAGCACCCCTTCACTGAAGTTAGTGAACGGATCAGTGGTTTTCTAGAACTCATTCACATGATGTATATGGCCCTTTCAGAACCATGTCTAGAAACCATGACTAAGACCAGCTTGATAGAAAGATAAAAGTACTTCGATCAGATCGATGTGGTGAATATCTCAGCTTTGAATTCCTCAATCATCTCAAAGAGTGTGGAATAATTTCAGAACCCACTCCACCTGGCACACCCCAACTAAATGGCGTGAGCGAAAGGAGAAATCCAACCCTACTTAATATGGTTCGATCGATGATGTGTAGAACTAACTTGCCTCACTCCTTTTGGGGTTATGCTCTTATAACTGCCGCCCGCATTGTCAATCTGGCTCCGACTAAAAAGGTATACAAAACCCCATATGAGATATGGCATGGGCGTAAACCCGATTTGGAATACCTAAAACAAAAAGCCCAAAATAGTTCAAAAAACATAAAAATGCAAATAAGTAATAGAAATAAGCGTTTTTTTGGCCCGGACGATAACCCAAACCGCCAAAGGCCGTTTGCAGCAAGATGGAGCTTTTTCTCACGTTCGTTTCGCCTGGTCGCACGCCCAAAACGGACCTCCGTAGCCCAAGTTAGAGCCATTTTAGTGAAGCCCCTTTTGTTACGCGGTCTTGGGCCTCCAAATACAAAATAGCCTGTTCCTCCACACTTGGGCCCGCATCAGTTACACATCTACAAACAGAGGTGTCTCTGTAGATTAAAGACAAATTAGCTTAGTTTCAGTTAGTTTCCTGTATAGTCAACATTACACGAATGCCAAATGCTTTAAAGAAACTTTTGATGATATTGCCAGAGGTAATAATAAATTTAATATTACAAGTTGTATATAATATAACAAATATTCTGAGCGTAGATTTTTTGGGCGAGGATCGAGGAGACTTTTAGACTATATGATGTTTTAAGCAATTGGAATACACTTTGCATGTTACAGAAGAACAGAGGTTGTTATTATAAGATGTTATATCATATAATATAACAACTAGGTTCGTTGATCAATGGTCCGGCAAGAAGTATGCCAATGTGAAAGGAAATTGTTGTATACTTAATTATTTATTTGACTTTTCCTACTTTTCTTGAAACAGAGTCTACCAAATTTAAAATTTCTTGATCTTGGGCACTGTGGAAACCTAATCAAGACACCAGATTTTGAAGGCCTTCCATGTCTTGAAAGATTGATTTTAAGGAGTTGTGAGAGTTTAGAAGAGATTCATCCATCAATTGGATATCACAAAAGGCTTGTTTTTGTGGACATGACCAAGTGTACAGCACTTAAAAGGTTTCCACCCATCATACACATGAAAAAATTGGAGACTCTTATTCTCTGTTATTGTCGTGAACTTCAACAGTTTCCGGATATCCAGTCAAACATGGATAGCTTGGTAACCCTTGATTTGAGTGATACTGGTATAGAAATAATCCCTCCGTCAGTTGGACGACTCCCAGGTCTCAAGTTTCTCGATCTGTCAAACTGCTGGTACCTTGTAGAATTGCCAGACCTCCCATCAAGCATAGCTATTCTCAAAGCAGATGGTTGTCGCTCACTTGAAATTGTAAGAGATTTATCAGACTATAAACGGTTGTGGAAAGTCTCATTTTGGGGTTGCTATAAGTCGATTGGTGGTGAGAGGGTACTACATTCTATGCTTGAGGTATAACTTTTATCTTGTTTTTGAAGTTCAATCATTTTTTAATTTACAATATAATATTAGTGTTCATCATAATTGGAATGAAAACGTGGCAGGGAAATGCAGCTAAAGATCGCTTTATGAGTGTCTTACTTCCCGCGGTTGAACCATCGTCACGTATTTTTACGAGATTAGTTACATTGCAACTTCCAAGCAACTGGTACAGTGACTTTAGTGGACTTTTATTATTCTTACGTGGTGGAACTAAAGATCGCATAGATATTATTATTAAGCAGGAGACGTCCACATTTGAAAGCGTGGGCACGGATTACTCTCATGAGTCGGATGAAGATTGGGAACAATGTAAGTATGAAAGGGTGGGTTATGTACCCTTTAATTCATTGCGGCACATCCCATGGTTGAATCCTACATACACTAAAAATATTTCATTTCAAACTGATGACGGTGGTCTTAATGTGGAACTTGTTCGTAGTAAAAGTAAAATAGTTGATTTAAACGAAAACCCAATCGATTACTCAGAATGTTGGGATGACGAAGATGAAGATAGAAAGACATTTGAGATCATGTATGATTCACAGTCCTCTAATATTCAGATTGTATGGGATCATTAATAGTTGAACAGGGCACTAATGTTGCTGGTATATCTTCCTAGATTTTGTTTCAAGGGTCATCAACAACTATTAGTACGTAGATCTCAGTTTCAACATTATTGGGCAAACATTTTGTTACCATTTCCAGTTTGCGTTTGCTTTAGTAGCATTATTGCAGTCTACCAAAACAGTTGTAATAATTTTTTCTTTATTATCCCATAAAACTTCACATCCTATACTACCAGGTTTCATATATGGTTTTTGTTAGTTGTTGCTCCCCTTTTGTGCTACTCTCGTATGTGTAAGCAACAAAGGTATGTTATTTGTAGAGGAGGATATATGACGGGTCAAAATAAGATAAGAGTTGGAACGACAATTTATACTGGCCAAAATTGGGTCGGTTCTCCACAAACAATTTTTTTTCTATTCTGATATATATATATTTGTTTCAATTTTAGTGTATTGACTATCATTCAAAAACAATATTGTTACAATAATATTGATAAAAAAACACAAATGAAATCGACTAGTCGGTGATAAAAGGGGCTCGTGATACCAAACAAACATCTGGCACCTACCAGCCATCCATATTTTCTTTAAGCTTAATTGTTTCTTGGACAAGTCAATTACCAAATGTTGATTTTTTTTTATTTAATGAAAACCCAATATTCTTAAAATTAAGTATATACTTGGGTGAGGCTGATGTTACAACTGAGTTATATATAGCATTTAAGGTGGCTGGTTTTGAAATTAGTCACTTATATGATTACCAAACCTATTTTTAGCATTTAAGGTGGTTGGCTTTGACTTCGAAATCACTTATCGCCCCGGTCATCACAACGCTGCAGCTGATGCCTTATCTCGCATGTCTCATGCAGCCTTCTTTGCTCACTCTTGTGTTGAACCGTCCTTAATTGCTACACTCCGGGTGGCTAATTCTAATGATCTGTATCTCAAGTCCATGCAAATGAAGTGCACCTCTGCACCACAGTCGGTACCCGGCTTCCTTCTGTTTTAAAGATGGACTTTTGTTTTTCAAAGATAGGCTGGTCCTTCCAGCAGGTTCGCCCCTATGCACTAAGCTACCAGAGGAATTTCATAATTCTGTGATTGGCAGTCACTCCGGGGTCACACGTACCTTCCATCGCCTTTCATCCAATTTCTTTTGGCCCAAAATGCGATCAAATGTTAAACGTTTTTGTTACCACTTGTCAAGTTTGCCAGCAAATGAAATCTTCACTTTTACCTCCTGCTAATCTTTTACAACCATTACCCTTACCACAACAGGTTTTTGAAGGTATCTCCATGGATTTCATCACAAGGCTGGCCTTATCAAATGGTAAATCTGTCATTATGGTCGCCGTGGACCGGTTATCAAAATACGGGCACTTCATTGGGTTACCTCCATCTTTCCCTTGCTGGAACGAGACACCGTGCTCCAACTTCTTAAGACCAACCTCTTGAAAGCTCAAAACACTATGAAGTCTCAGGCCGATAAACATCGTCGAGATGTACTTTCAACCAGGGGATTGGGTATATATTAAATTACAACCATATCGACAAGGCTCCATCTGCTTGCAGCGCCATCATAAACTCAGCCGTCGATATTTCGGTCCCTATCAAGTTGGTATCCAAGGTGGGCTCTGTCGCTTATAAACTGAATTTACCGGAGAGCGCCAAAATCCACCCTGTGTTCCACGTCTCCCTCCTTCGAAAATGTATTGGCGGTCCCGCATCACAGGTCACTCCACTCCGTTTGGTTGACTCAACCGCCACCATGATACTTCACCCGTTCAAGATATTTGGATACTCGTGTTCTCTGCAAAGCGGGTCATTCTATTCTCCAATATTTGGTTCAGTGGGATGGCCTTCCACCTGATGCGTCCAAGTGGGAAGATTCCACTAGCCTGTGTAAACAATTTCCTGATGCAGGTACATACGAGTTCCAGACCCGGACCCAGTTGTAACAAAAGAAACCGAACCAGACCCGGTTCCACCTCTACTCGGTCAAAACCTGGGCCGGAACCGGCCAAAACCCAAACGTACCCGGAACGGGCTCCTACCCTACCCGGTTCTTGACTTTGTTGACGAAACCTGGACCCGGTTCCTACCCGGTTTTAGGTTCTACAAAAAAATCGAGTTGTGCATCTCTACCTAGAGGTGGTAACAGGTAACATGGTTTGATTAGGTAACGGGTTAAAACAAGTCACTTTAATACAAAACGATTTAGTTGATTTTCAATTAATATGTTAATTATAATTTAAAAAAACAATAGTAAAATTGATATACAAGGTTGTGTGCTTTAAGAATAAATTTCTTTAGGTGATTTTCAACTCGTTTGATTCCTTTTTCATCTAAATTCATTTATTTGGCCCGTTTGAGAGATAAAACACAACCCGAATCAGCCCACTAGTAAATGGTTTGAAACTACCACCCTTAATAAGTTTTGTTAAGAGCATAGTAAACTACTTTATGCAAACAAGAATGCAATATGTAGATCTAGGTACTTACACTGCCATTCTACAACATAACACCGGTACAAAATTATAATATGAATGCATCAAGCCGTTGATGTATTCTGTAACAAAAAAAAAAAAAAAAACCAGCAGTATTTTCAACAATTGAGCAAATTATACATGCACACTCCCATGAAGTTATAAATATACATGCACACTCCCATGAAGTTATAAAAGTTGCTAGCAAGCCACAGATTGAATTAAAATATTACTTCAATTTAGCAAGTGATTTAGAAAGGTGGTAATTTTGGCCCGTTTGCTTACAGAGTTACAGATGGACCCGTTTGGGTTTATACTACATCTCCAATGAGTTATTAACAGGCCAAGTGAGTCGAAATCACCCAAATAGGCCTATAAATGAACTGTTCATTTAACCGGACATGAACACGAACACCAACATAAACGAACGAAATAAATAAATATAAATAAACGAACATAAATAAATTAACAAAATGTGTGTCCATGTTCGTCCGTTTATTAAATAACTAACATAAACGAACAAACATAAACAAATTTAAATAAAGGAACCTAAATGAATGACAAAATGTGCTCATGTTTCTTCGTTTATTAAATTAATGAACATAAACGAACTTCCGGCCGAACAAGTTCATGAACGTTCGATTCATTTACCGGCCTACAACCAAAGTTCATGTTTGTTCGTTTCTCAACATGGTCATCACAAGAACCAGCATCATCCGTGATCCCACTTGAACCAGAAGAAACCTGTGTGAAATTCGAGCGCATCTTCTTAATCTATTTGTATACATTGGTATGTGTTTCTTTTCTCCCTCAACTTGCTTAATTTGTATCAACTGTCCAAACACATCTTCTTAATCTATTTGTATATAGTGACTAGTTAGAGTTTTATAGTTTCATGCATACCAACTGTTTGATGAAATGTCTCAATGAACAAAGTAGGTCTAATCATGCAAACCATGATGAGTTTTTACTCAGAGGTGTTGGGATTAATAACTTATTTTGAGAACAACAATCAATGTGTCATTTGTTGATATGGTGGCAGGGTTGTTGAGATTTCTGGATCACCAACACACACACACACATCTGCAGTTTACTTTTTTGTTCCTTAAATATAGATTCAGTATTGCACAAGAATGATATTTTATTAATAAATGAATCCTTTATATTTCATTTCATATGAATGTTAAATGTTATACCATTTACCTCTTTTATTCTTCTACAACATGATTGCTAGGTTGTAGGGTATGAGAAGAAGCTGAAATCACAGGCTTCACAGTTTTGATCGTCATTCACTTGAAAAAACATAACAAATTGAATGAGGTATCTTTTCTTCTAATCTTGACATGTTTGATGATTATTTTGTGCTAAATCGTAAAATCATGCATGTCAATCAAACACTAAATTTAATCAGAAGAACGGTAAGCCCGAACTAGATGAATGCTGTGCATGGTTATTATCTGATTAACAAACAACACCCAAAACTGTTTGTGCCTGTCCCCAACACCCCTTATACGCGATATACACCCAAACACACCCTTATTTAAACCGGATATAAATACCTTGCTTGTCCTTCCTTTCTCTCATTTTACCCAAACACAGACACATGTGTGTGTGCAGCACAGTGGCAGCCAGGGTTCCCCTTCTCGTGCTTGTTATGGGATTATGCACTTTCGTTTATTTCTTTTATCAACGGCTTTTAGATTTTGTTTCTAGCATCAACAAATATTATTCAATTTCAGTAATATGCCCCACGTTTATATGCTTTAGTTTAATAGATTTTTAAGTTTGATTTTATTTCTTTGACATTATAGATATCGTTCAATGTAGGCACAAAATAGGCTAATTGCTGAATATGTCTACTAAAATTTGTGTCTTGTGAGTCCATTTTCATGCCTATTAATATGCTACAGATAACGAATTAGAGGTGGCAAGATGGACAATAAATATATAGGTAACTGGTCAAAACAGGATATGATTGAAACTTTGAAGTGTTTAATACAGGTCAAGACGGGTTAACTTGCAAACAGTTTTTTTTTTGTCCATTCCTTTAGAATATTATAAACAGTAAAATCATTCATTTCTCGTTACGAAAACAGTTAATAATATATTAACAATGTGAAACAGTTGAACAAAACTATTTAGGATGTTGTATGCATTGGAAATGGCTTACTCATGTGTCCCTTTTGACCCGGTTGAAATAAATTAAACACAACCCAGATCAGCACATTTATTCGTAAATGGGTCGAAATTCCACCTAAACCCACACATTTTTTTTCTAAGTTCATTTCCAGCCATTTATTAGCTTAGTAGTTACACAATTTTCTCTTGATATTGTTGGTTAAGAAAATACAAATAGATAAAGGGATCCAATGTGAAATATTAAAATATTCTGTTGACCCACATATCTTTATGATAAAGTAGTGGGCTAAGAGCATTCACATCCATTCTACCAAATTGTGTGAGTGGAGCTTTTATAACATAAAAAATATAAAAAGTGGTTGTGAGTAGAGGAGAGAGAAAATGTTATTGTTCATATGTATTTTTAAGGGGACACTGCTCACCTCCTATAATTTTTTAATATATTTTGAAAGTGGTTGTGAGTGGAGGAGAGAGAAAAGGTAATGATAAAGATATAAAAAATATTATTTAATTGAAAAGAATAGAGAAAATGTAGTGTTTTTTAGTGTAATTTAGGATGAAAATATGGTGGAATAGATGTGAAAGCTCTAATATATTGATCAGCTATTTAAAACCACATATATCTTTATGATAAAGTAGTGGGCTAATATATTGACGAGAAAGAGTTATTCTTAGATATTGCATGTTACTTTAGGAGATCTCATAGATGAGTCAATGATGGTGCTTGATGCTTGCAGTTTTCACCCTCATATAGGGGTAGGGGTTTTCGTCCATAGTGATTTCGTCCCAGGTGTTTTCGCCATAGGTGATTTCGCCGTATGTGATTTCGTTGAGTGTTCTGGACATTAACTCTGTTAGTTTATTAACCCTGTTAGTTTATTAACTCTGTTAGCTTATTAACTTTGCTAGTTTATTAATTCTATTAAGTATGTTAATTCTGTTAAGCCTGTTAACTCTGTTAAGTATGTTAATGGATAACCATATTAGAATAAACTGAGAAAGACATTGATGTGAAGCATGAATTGTATGAATTTGATTAATTGCGTACGTGATACATGATGTTAACTGTTAAGCACACTATGTGACACTAGATTTGCATGCGAGTCATTACGAACGTAAACTGATTGTGTATACGTGCATACTATAGGCCTTGACTGATTATTTGTGAGCACGTAATTTAGCATACCGAGCAAAACAAGGTGAGTTCACACTCTTTCTAAGGCATGGGATTCCCAAGGGTTGGGAATGGGTTAAAGAACTAAAACGGAAACTACATATTCTCCTTGGGTAGGATATGTACGGCCATCCTCCATGGGTAGGATGCCAAGATTAAACCTCGCGTATTCTCCTTGGGTAGGATACGTACGTTCGTCCTCCTTGGGTAGGACAACAAGATTAAACATACTGGACCAAAACTCTATCATAAGTCCCTCATTTTATATCGACTTAATCGCCGAGGCCGATGGCGAGCGGGTCATTAGTTAATAGCGCTATTAGGTTTAACAAACCTCACATCGTGCCGGTAGGACGGGCGTGTACTAATGGACTAAGGCAAAGGGTCAATTATGATAGACATTGACTTAGGGCACAACTTATTTTCGTTAGTAGTCGATATGGCACGGTCTAGTAATTCACATGGGAAGCCCCCACTAATTATTGAAATGGTTTAGGAAACAAGGATACTGATTAATACGTGGTTTATGAAACAAACTTACGATTATTGAAACGAACTCAATAACTAAACAACCAACTGTGAACTCGCTCAACTTTGTTGTTGACTCGTTGTTACATGCCTTGCAGGTCGTTAGGTATTCATGGAGCTTGCACATGTCACACCCCGGTTTCCACGTGTCACCGGTGGGCCCGGTGGGGGAGTATCGTGACGTCATGGTTGGCAACGTAATAGTCAAACAACACAATATCAATATGCACAGCGGAAGCAATTTAAATTATGATACAACCGAATTTATTTATTGTAATCAAAGTCACAATATCCGGATGTTTATCCACAGTACGGATCGAAATAAAAATATGAAACAATAGTTCAACAGACTTCAGGCATCCTAAGCTTGCGAGATTTTTTTATTGATGCTAAGGAGACAAATCCAGCCAATTTCGTTTAGTACCTGCATTCAGTCTTTTTGGGAAAATACGTCAGTTTACACTGGTAAATACATTCAACTGACTCATTTTGTAAAATGATTGAAAATTGGTTTGGATGCACATGGCATAAGCATTTTTATAACTTGGGAGAATTATTTAATATTATAATCTTGTGAACGAATTACATATTACTTGTGCGTTCAGTAGCCCGGATCTTGTCCGGGTTAAAGATCAATAGACACACCACAATAATGAGTTATACACTGACAGGTGTACGCCTACACCGCGTGCTCAGGTCGTGGCCATCTCGTAAGATGATGCCGAGGATATCCGGGACATGGTCATTAACCCCCCAAAGGCTTTAAGTAACAAGACTGTTTAAACGAGCCGATCAAATTATTCAACTACCCACTAAATTGTGGAGATTTGATGCCCGATCAAGCGGTATGCTATATACCGTAACCCAAGCCCGTATAGGGAAAATAAGTTAAAAGTATTTACCTGAGAAATGTATAAATCACAATAAGCAAAATGCACGTAGCTTTTACTGGTCCTCCTAATCTGGAACGAAGGTTTATAATAACCTATTAGAATTCTAACGGGCCTTTTATTAAGCTTAAGCTTAGACCGGCTAGTTTCAAGATACGGTTCGTACGCACGATTAAGCGAAGACCGGATAGAATGTGATTTAGACCCGACAAGTTCAGAGACTTGTTTAATATGGGTCCTTCATGCACATTCTGGATTTTGAGATTAAACCGATAAGGTTTGACCCGTTTCGGCTAATTTATGTAAACTTGTTACATAAACCGAACCGAACGCGAAATAAGCGTAACGGTTATCCGTAAGAGCCATATACAGGTTTCCTAAGTTAATATGCTTCAAATATGTTGTGACATCAGTAGGATGTCTTTCATTATGCCCGAAACGTGTTTAAACACAAACTAGGCCCCGTAGGGGTAGTTTGGTCATTTTAAAGGTTGTAAAAGAGTTTAGATGTTTAACTGAGTTACAGGTCTGATGTAAACAGCAAACATACTCAATTTTCTAAGTTATATCAGTAAGTTAAAGCATATATGTGAAACTTATCATTTTTAACCAAACTATGCCCCGTAGGGGTATTTTGGTAAATTCACATAAGCCGAAAAGCTCAAAACCGGAGTCTGAGTTAATCAACCTTTGCTTACTATTAAAATATGCTAATTTGCCTAAAATATCAGTAGGTATCAACCCGGGTATGTTCAATATGATTCTAAAACATACTATGCGTTAAAAACGCTAAATAAGGCGATTAAAGGCCATTTCCGGGTTCGATACTTAAATCTGATATTTTTATATTTCCAGAAGGCTTAAAATAATTTATTTGTCATATGTGATCAGTAGCAAAAGGTTTGGAGTCGTTTAGATATGGAAAACTCATTTTATTGCCCGTAAGGGCAAAACCGACAATTACCGGATTAAGCCTACGACTACTAGTTATGCTCAGCCTAAAATTAATTAAAAATCTTTAAAAATCCCAAAATAATATATTACATCAGTGGGTATTAAGTTTGATATCAAAAAGTAGGCTTAACTAGGCTATACGCTAATTACGCCATTTTATTAACATAAAGCTTTAAATTTGCGATAATGAGCATAACTCCTAATCTACAAGTCAAACTGATGTCAAACTTTGCATACAAGTTTATATATCAGTAATCAAGGTTTCTACACTTTTACATTTTCATAAATCATGTTTTAAGGTAATAAGGGCATAACGGTCAACATGTGAGCAATTAACGGAAACATGCATATTAATTGGATAACTAATGAACCAAGGTGTATAATCACAGAGGGTTGTTCTAACATGTAACCTAATCCAATTAAAGCTCTGAGGCATTTCTAAAACATGCCTTAACGGGTCAGAACTGAAAGTCAAAGTGAAAGTCAAACTATGCGACTTTCGGTTCCGAACCGGGTCTAAACAGGAAATTGTCGGGTTGAACATGTTTAGACATGTTCTTACACTTATTACTAAGTTATAAAAATGATCAAACAGGTTGTATATGGTCTATAATGTTAATTATGCATAAATGACATTTTAAGCTTCCTGTTGACTTTTTCTAAACTAGTTTGACCCGACTTTTGACCTGGTTAGAGTGGTGATCAGGGGAAACCCTTTTGAAGTTTTATTACCCACATAAATACCAACATATAACTACTTTTAATTCGAGATATTACTGAGCCATTATTGACTAATCTCTAAGTCAAACCGTAATTACGACGGTTTGACTTTTAGCTAATTAAACAAGCTAAACTCAATTAAAGAAGGACTAGAAGACTTACAAGGGTCCTATGCACGACTTATGATCAGTTGGACCTGCTTGAGAGCTCCAGAATTGATCAGATTGCAAGAAGGAAGTGTGTAGAATGTTTGTGACTTGAAGGTCCTTTTATAGTGGTTTCAATCACCACAAAACAATGACAAACAAGTCTACCAGGTAACCACAACCTTCCAACATGTGTTCCTAGTGTCTTGGACTGTTTAGGGGTCGCCCACATTGCATTAATGTCGAAAAAGGGTCGGTTCTCCGCGTTTACAGGCTGCTGTGCCCGTTTTCTGCTTCTGGGCTCCTGATGCGGCCCGCCTCCCATTTCTTCATTGTCCATGCGGGCCGCATGGACCTTCTGATCTGCCAAAAACGTTTTCTTGATGTTGCATCTCACCCTTTGGCCCTTCCGAAAGGTCAATTGAGCTAGAAACTTGCAATTTGACCCCTTATAATATACCCACAAGGGCCTTAGGACTTATACCCACTTTGCCAAGTCCCTGGACACTTCCGGTTAACCCGAAAAGTCTTAACTTTCAACGTTAGCACTTTAACCCCTCGCACACGAATTTGATCATAACTTTCTCATACGATAACGAAACTTTATGAAATTTATATCATGCATTCTAGTGAGCATATTTAACATTTACAAAGCTTCGGGTTTGTCAAAAGGTCACTCAGAGGTATATCTTTAAACATGTTGACACATTTAACCGCTGTTGTTTGTAATCTCTCACTTTTTGCTTCGTATGATCCATGATTTATTCGTTGGATGTTATAAACATCATGTAGGGTTATTATGAAGTATATTTATTCACTGTTGACATTCAGAACCCGTAAAATCACATACTTTCCATGTTTGTCAACTTTAGTCCTTTTATAACATTCTTTCACACGTTCAAACTTTATGATACGTGTCAACACATTATAGGACGTGAATTTTCGAGGTGTTACATCCTCACCCCCTTAAAATAAATCTCGACCCGAGATTTACTGAAATAAATAAGGGTACTTTTCTTTCATCGTGGATTCAACCTCCCACGTGAATTCGGGACCTCTTCGGGCATCCCATTTGACCTTTACATTAGGTACATGCTTCCTCCGAAGCTTCTTTACTTGTCGATCTTCAATCGACAAAGGTTTTTCCACAAACTTCAAGCTCTCGTCTATATGCACATCTGTGTGTGGTATAACCAGTGATTTGTCAGCGAAACACTTTTTCAGATTGCAGATGTGGAACACATTATGAATTCCACTGAGCTCTTCTGGTAAGTTCAACTTATAGGCAACTGACCCGACACGTTCGATAACCTCGAAAGGTCCTATGTATCTCGGGCTTAGCTTGCCTTTCTTACCAAACCGCATCACTCCCTTCCAGGGTGACACTTTAAGTAGGACTTTGTCACCTACTTCGAAATGAAAATCTTTACGCTTAGGATCAGCGTAACTCTTCTGCCTATCCCGGGCAGCTTTGAGTCGGTCACGAATTTGGACAATCTTGTCCGTCGTTTCGAACACGATCTCTGGTCCTGATAACTGGACATCTCCAACTTCCGCCCAACAGACGGGCGATCTACACTTTCTACCGTATAATGCCTCAAAAGGCACAGCCTTGATGCTGGTGCGGTAGCTATTGTTGTAGGAGAATTCGATTAACGGTAGGTTCTTATCCCAACTACCACCCAAATCGATCGCACATGCACGCAGCATGTCTTCCAACGTTTGAATAGTACGCTCACTCTGACCGTCTGTCAGAGGATGGTAAGCCGTACTAAAGTTCAAACGTGTGCCCAAAGATTGCTGGAAACTCTTCCAAAAATGTGACGTATACCTAGTGTCTCTATCAGAGATAATAGCCACAGGTATGCCGTGCAAGGCTACAATCTTATCAACGTATAACTGGGCTAACATATCGGAGCTATAAGTCTCCTTGATGGGTAAGAAATGAGTTGACTTAGTCAGTCGGTCAACTATAACCCATATCGTATCATTTCCTTTCCTGGTCTTAGGTAACTTGGTAATAAAATCCATAGTTACCATTTCCCACTTCCACGTAGGAAGTTCAGGCTGTTGTAGCAAACCTGACGGCTTTTGATGCTCGGCTTTGACTTGCGCACATGTCAAGCATTTAGCTACATGGGTGGCTACAGACTTCTTCAAGCCTATCCACCAATAATTTGCCTTTAGATCCTGGTACATCTTATCAGCTCCAGGATGAACGGAGTATTTGGAACTATGGGCTTCTTGGAGGATGACATCACGAAGTCCTCCATAAATTGGAACCCATATTCGTCCATTTAATCTCAGAAGTCCGTCCTTGCTTAGAGATAACTGCTCCTCCGTTATTCCTAACTTTTCATTAGGATAGTTAGCTTCCAACACAGCTTCTTTCTGTGCAGCTAATAACCTTTCCATCAGACTGTTCTTTATCTCCATACGCTTGGCGTTAATCCGGATGGGTTTAACTCTTTCCTTCCGACTCAAGGCATCGGCGACTACATTCGCCTTGCCGGGATGGTATTTGATTTCACAATCATAATCATTTAAAGTCTCCATCCATCGGCGTTGCCTCATGTTTAGTTCCTTCTGATTAAACAGATGTTGGAGACTTTTGTGATCAGAATAGATCACACATTTGACACCATAAAGATAGTGCCTCCAAAGCTTCAGTGCGAATACAACGACACCCAGCTCCAAGTCATGGGTGGTGTAGTTCTTTTCATGCACTTTCAATTGTCTTGAAGCGTAGGCAATTACCTTGCCTTTCTGCATAAGCACACACCCCATGCCAGTGTGCGAAGCATCACAATAAACCACAAATTCTTCTATTCCATCTGGCAATGTCAGTACTGGGGCGTTGCTCAACTTTTGCTTCAGAATATCAAAGGATTCTTGCTGCTTAGTGCCCCAAACAAACTTAACCTTCTTCTTAGTTAAGGAGGTTAGGGGTGCAGCAATCCTTGAAAATTTTTCAATGAAACGCTTGTAATATCCTGCCAATCCCAGGAAGCTACGAATTTCTGTAGGCGTCTTTGGCTCTTGCCAGTTCATTACGGCTTCAACCTTAGCGGGATCCACCTGGATACCACGCTCACTAACCACGTGTCCAAGGAATTGGACTTCTCGAAGCCAAAATTCACACTTGGAGAACTTGGCATAGAGTTTCTCCTGATGCATGAGCTTGAGAATACAACGAAGGTGTTTCTCATGGTCAGCCTTATTCTTCGAATAGATAAGAATGTCGTCGATGAAAACGATGACGAATTTATCCAAGTAAGGTTTGCAAGCGCGATTCATGAGATCCATGAACGCGGCTGGTGCATTAGTGAGCCCAAAAGGCATCACTAGGAACTCGTAGTGACCGTAACGAGTCCTAAATGGAGTCTTGTGAATGTCTTCATCTTTAACCTTCAACTGATGGTAGCCTGATCTTAAATCAATCTTCAAGAAGTAGCTTGCCCCTTGAAGCTGATCGAACAAATCGTCGATCCTGGGCAAAGGATACCTATTCTTGATCGTGACTTTATTAAGCTCGCGATAGTCGATGCACAGACGCATCGACCCATCCTTCTTCTTGACGAACAGGATTGGCGCTCCCCAAGGAGACGAGCTAGGTCTAATGAAACCTTTAGCCAGCAATTCATCTAGTTGCGTCCTCAACTCCTTCATTTCTGTGGGTGCCAATCTGTATGGTGCTCTAGCAACTGGTGCTGCTCCGGGGATGATATCAATCCTGAATTCAACTTGTCTATCTGGTGGTAAACCAGGTAGATCTTCAGGAAACACTTCTGGGTATTCTGAGATGACAGGGATGTCTTCTATCTTCGGTTTAGGCTCATCAATAATCACTTGCGCCATGTAGATGACACACCCCTTCTTCAAACACTTGGAAGCCTTGAGCATGGTCACCTGCTCAGGCAGCCCGTACTGGGTATCTCCCCGAAGGGTAAGTGATTCACCAGACGGAGTCTTTATTACCACTTGTTTCTTGTTACAGACAATTTGGGCCTGGTTATGAGATAACCAGTCCATTCCCAGAACTATGTCAAAACCGGCCAATTTAAAGGGAAGTAGAGACAGAGGAAAAGAATGGTTCTTAATGGATATAACACATCCATCTAACACAGTTGAGACGGTTTCTATGGTACCATCTGCTAACTCTACTTCATAGTTTACGCTTAGGGTTTTGACAGGTAAATATAACCAATTTACAAAACTTATGATCTACGAAAGACTTATCTGCGCCTGAGTCAAAAAGTACTCTTGCAAAGACATCATTTACAAGGAAAGTACCTGTTATGACATTATCGTCTTGCACAGCCTCTTTCGCGTCCATTCTGAAGACTCTGACATTAGTCTTCTTAGCCTCCTCAGGCTTCTTGTTGTATTTTGGGCAGTTAGTCTTAATGTGCCCCTTTTCATTGCAACGGTAGCACGTTGCGTCTTTTATCTTCTTGCAATCCAGGGTTTTTTGATCCGTGGATTTGCAAATACCACAAGCAAATGGTTTTGACTGAGTCTGAGAGTTCGACTCGAGTCTGCACTTTCCATAGTGCTGCTTCTTGCAAATTTTGCATTTGGGCTTCTCACCAGAGTGATGCCCTTCTTTCCTCGACTCTGATCCTTTCTTGTTATCACCGTTCCCATGGTGTTTCTTGTTCGATCGTCGTGAACCATCATCTTCACGCTTCCTCTTCTCAGCCTCCTTATTCCTCAGCGATCTCTGCCTGACCGCATCCAGAGTGAGGGATAAGGAAATGTCAGCTACAGACCTGAAGGTAGATGGCCGAGAAGCTTTTACGCTTGCCTTGATTTCCGGGGCTAAACCACCGATAAAACGAGCGATTCTTTTTGGCTCCGGGGTTACCAGATACGGAACCAACCGGGACATCGTATTAAAGCTCGTCAGGTAAGCTTGACAGTCAAGGTTCGTCATCACCAACGATAGAAAGTCAGATTCTATCTTCTCCACCTCATGCTGAGGGCAGTAATTTTCCCTGATAAGGGCAACAAATTGATCCCACGACATATCATACAATGGGATTTTTCCGGTGGCCTCAATCAGAGATCTCCACCATGCTAACGCTTCACCCTTAAAAGACTGCGACACATACTTGACCACGTCTCTCTCAGCACATCCGCTGATGTCTACAACCGTATCCATCTCATCCAGCCATGTCATACAGTCAATGGCTCCTTTCTCCCCAGTGAAATCCCGGGGCTTGCACGAAACAAAATATTTATACGTGCAACCCTTGTCACGGGGCCCTTGATTACGTATAACCTGCTGAGATGGAGCACTGTGGATCGAGGAGCGTCGATCATTATCGTTCTTCGGGTCGTCCTTCTTGGGCGGTGGCTTTGAAGGCTGTGTAGATTGGGTCCTACTTCGAGTCCCACTGTACTCTTCATATTGCCTTTCCAAAGCATGTGTAACAACGCCGTCTATGATCGCTTTTAATTCAGCACCCGTTAACGTAATCTGGGCGTTCTCATTTTGCTCCACTGGATGGCTATTTATTTCATTTGAGTCAGCCATTTGAATTGAACTGTTGCAGAAAACAAGGACAATATTTTATTTGGGAGTTTATTATGGAATTACCCCTTAGGGTAATTCGTTAACCATGGTAAACAGAGACCATATTTGGTTAACTTATTAATCGTATTAATTTAGGATTTCAATTAAAATTTATCCTAATTATAAACAATAACAATATATATATTAGCACATAAGGCTTAGTCACATGGACAATTTTAAATTATAAGCTATGATTTCAGAGAATCAAGACTTTTAAGGTTTGAACCTAGTTCATTACCCTTATCAGACAGGGAGTCATAGCTACCACTGTCTTTTGGCTCATATGGAAGTGAGCTAGGCATCATATTACCACGTATGGTAAAATATGATCATCTTATTTGATGATTTAACCCATGATTCAGAGATCATTAATTTGGGTTTGGAATCTTTAGAAAGATCCTTACATAATAATAATGCGTGTGATTTTAAATGCATCATATCTGCCGGGAGCGTTAACATGTTTTCAGATGTTAACAGGGATTTGAATTTTTTAAACAGGTCTTACCATCATGGTCAGGTCTTTATAAGGACACTCAGACTAGGTTTCACACTGTAAGATTCTTATTTTAAAAATTTACATAGGCATATTATTTTCAAAAGGAATGATTTTGATTTATTTATTTC
Organism: Helianthus tuberosus; assembly: GCA_030545235.1. Lineage (NCBI taxonomy): Eukaryota > Viridiplantae > Streptophyta > Magnoliopsida > Asterales > Asteraceae > Helianthus > Helianthus tuberosus. The sequence goes on from CM060393.1 coordinate 8,702,786, forward strand.
ATATATAAATTATTTATGCACATAAGGCAAACATGAAATTTATAAAACCAACATTCCATTAATTATACATAATATTACACGCTGCCCTAAACGGGTCTTTTCAAATAACAACCTTACCCACGCAGGGGTTAAACAAGTACTTACCCACGCAGGGGTTTAACCACACACATGCCCACGCAGGGGCTTAATAACATAATTGTCCACGCAGGGACTTATACAAATAACACACCCACGCAGAGGTTTACAGAAAGATAGACCCACGCAGGGGTCAATACAAACAATCATACCCACGCAGGGGCTAATACAGCAATTACAAGGAAAACAATCAGTGGAAGGATTCAATGATCCTTCTTACTCTTCCCTTTGATCAAACTTGCTAATCCTTGGAAGAAAGTCTGCCTCTCCCTACGGTCCCTGTGCACTTCCCGTTCAACCTGATCCAGCCTCTGAAGGAGTTCTTCATGCTCAGGTGGGGAGAACCTAGGTGGCTGCGATTGAGTCCGTATGATAGGCCTAGGTGGTATCTGGTACCCTTGTGTTGGGTACCCAACTCCCCATGGAGCTCCGTATGGTCCTTCTGGGTGCAGGGCATTGTAGTTGGCTGCCACCATGTAAGGGTCGGCCTCTGCATACCCATAGTTGTTGTGGACTGGTGGTTCGAACGGGTTGTATGCCATGGAACCCGTATAAGCTGGGATTGGGTTGTCAAAACCCATTGGCGGTGGCTGCGGCATCGCTGGTTGTGAGGGTCCACCCATTTGTGGGTCCTCCTGATGTGGCGGGTAGTGGCTGGCACTTGACTGACGGGGAGAGCTGAAATGAAAGTCTCCTGCACGTGATGACATACGTGCACCTGACCTTCTACGCCTCGGTGGTGGCGAAGGCACCTGATTAACTGGTGGTGGTGGAGGCGGTGGCATAACTGCCACAAACCGGTGATCCTCAGAGGAATCTTGATGATGCTGCTGCTCATGAGGCGACGAGTGGTGAGAAGGTGTATAGTACCACTCGTGCTGAGTGAACAAGGCTTGGAAGCTATCCGGACCAACATAGGGTGATCCATGGAATGAAGATCCATCAGAGATCTCGATTGGGTGGTTCGGAGTACCACTGGCAGGTTCAACGGGGTCCGTATCCTCGTCCATGTCATCTGCGTTATCTCCCGAGAAATGGTCATCTGGACCCAGTGGGTTAAAACCCACGGGTTCTGGTAAGTAGTTGGCCGGGTTAAACCGGCCCCTGAACACTGGTGTGGGGTCTCCATAGAAATGATGGGACAAAGACCTCTGCAACGGTATGAAGGAAGGCAGAGGGTAGTTGGGTTCGTCTTCCGAATGCGGTCCATATGAATTTTGGACCGGAGGTGTAGAGCTGTGCGAAATGGATCGCCTCGCCGACTCGAACAGGTTCCTCCTGTTCTGACGTGGATCGTCGCTCTCCGTAGTAGATGGAGCTCGTACATTGGACGGTCCCGCTTCATTGTCGTTGGGGGCGGTGATCGGCCCCTTTCCTCGTCCTCGTCTACGGAAAAATCTTGGAGGCATTTTGATATTCCTGTCAACAAAGCATAAGATAACAATAACAAAATATAAAATTTAAAGGACAAAACAAAACCGAATAAGGTGGAATTTGTCCTATGTTATAAGTCTAGACTCGAAGGTTTAGATATGTGCAATTGTGTAACTGAGATTAAACACAAAAGGCTAGTGTTTAATTCACTCAGAGTTGGCTCTGATACCAACCTGTCACACCCCGGTTTCCACGTGTCACCGGTGGGCCCGGTGGGGGAGTATCGTGACGTCATGGTTGGCAACGTAATAGTCAAACAACACAATATCAATATGCACAGCGGAAGCAATTTAAATTATGATACAACCGAATTTATTTATTATAATCAAAGTCACAATATCCGGATGTTTATCCACAGTACGGATCGAAATAAAAATATGAAACAATAGTTCAACAGACTTCAGGCATCCTAAGCTTGCGAGATTTTTTTATTGATGCTAAGGAGACAAATCCAACCAATTTCGTTTAGTACCTGCATTTAGTCTTTTTGGGAAAATATGTCAGTTTACACTGGTAAATACATTCAACTGACTCATTTTGTAAAATGATTGAAAATTGGTTTGGATGCACATGGCATAAGCATTTTTATAACTTGGGAGAATTATTTAATATTATAATCTTGTGAACGAATTACATATTACTTGTGCGTTCAGTAGCCCGGATCTTGTCCGGGTTAAAGATCAATAGACACAGCACAATAATGAGTTATACACTGACAGGTGTACGCCTACACCCCGTGCTCAGGTCGTGGCCATCTCGTAAGATGATGCCGAGGATATCCGGGACATGGTCATTAACCCCCAAAGGCTTTAAGTAACAAGACTGTTTAAACGAGCCGATCAAATTATTCAACTACCCACTAAATTGTGGAGATTTGATGCCCGATCAAGCGGTATGCTATATACCGTAACCCAAGCCCGTATAGGGAAAATAAGTTAAAAGTATTTACCTGAGAAATGTATAAATCACAATAAGCAAAATGCACGTAGCTTTTACTGGTCCTCCTAATCTGGAACGAAGGTTTATAATAACCTATTAGAATTCTAACGGGCCTTTTATTAAGCTTAAGCTTAGACCGGCTAGTTTCAAGATACGGTTCGTACGCACGATTAAGCGAAGACCGGATAGAATGTGATTTAGACCCAACAAGTTCAGAGACTTGTTTAATATGGGTCCTTCATGCACATTCTGGATTTTGAGATTAAACCGATAAGGTTTGACCCGTTTCGGCTAATTTATGTAAACTTGTTACATAAACCGAACCGAACGCGAAATAAGCGTAACGGTTATCCGTAAGAGCCATATACAGGTTTCCTAAGTTAATATGCTTCAAATATTTTGTGACATCAGTAGGATGTCTTTCATTATGCCCGAAACGTATTTAAACACAAACTAGGCCCCGTAGGGGTAGTTTGGTCATTTTAAAGGTTGTAAAAGAGTTTAGATGTTTAACCGAGTTACAGGTCTGATGTAAACAGCAAACATACTCAATTTGCTAAGTTATATCAGTAAGTTAAAGCATATATGTGAAACTTATCATTTTTAACCAAACTATGCCCCGTAGGGGTATTTTGGTAAATTCACATAAGCCGAAAAGCTCAAAACCGGAGTCTGAGTTAATCAACCTTTGCTTACTATTAAAATATGCTAATTTGCCTAAAATATCAGTAGGTATCAACCCAGGTATGTTCAATATGATTCTAAAACATACTATGCGTTAAAAACGCTAAATAAGGCGATTAAAGGCCATTTCCGGGTTCGATACTTAAATCTGATATTTTTATATTTCCAGAAGGCTTAAAATAATTTATTTGTCATATGTGATCAGTAGCAAAAGGTTTGGAGTCGTTTAGATATGTAAAACTCATTTTATGGCCCGTAAGGGCAAAACCGACAATTACCGGATTAAGCCTACGACTACTAGTTATGCTCAGCCTAAAATTAATTAAAAATCTTTAAAAATCCCAAAATAATATATTACATCAGTGGGTATTAAGTTTGATATCAAAAAGTAGGCTTAACTAGGCTATACGCTAATTACGCCATTTTATTAACATAAAGCTTTAAATTTGCGATAATGAGCATAACTCCTAATCTACAAGTCAAACTGATGTCAAACTTTGCATACAAGTTTATATATCAGTAATCAAGGTTTCTACACTTTTACATTTTCATAAATCACGTTTTAAGGTAATAAGGGCATAACGGTCAACATGTGAGCAATTAACGGAAACATGCATATTAATTGGATAACTAATGAACCAAGGTGTATAATCACAGAGGGTTGTTCTAACATGTAACCTAATCCAATTAAAGCTCTGAGGCATTTCTAAAACATGCCTTAACGGGTCAGAACTGAAAGTCAAAGTGAAAGTCAAACTATGCGACTTTCGGTTCCGAACCGGGTCTAAACAGGAAATTGTCGGGTTGAACATGTTTAGACATGTTCTTACACTTATTACTAAGTTATAACAATGATCAAACAGGTTGTATATGGTCTATAATGTTAATTATGCATAAATGACATTTTAAGCTTCCTGTTGACTTTTTCTAAACTAGTTTGACCCGACTTTTGACCTGGTTAGAGTGGTGATCAGGGGAAACCCTTTTGAAGTTTTATTACCCACATAAATACCAACATATAACTACTTTTAATTCGAGATATTACTGAGCCATTATTGACTAATCTCTAAGTCAAACCGTAATTACGACGGTTTGACTTTTAGCTAATTAAACAAGCTAAACTCAATTAAAGAAGGACTAGAAGACTTACAAGGGTCCTATGCACGACTTATGATCAGTTGGACCTGCTTGAGAGCTCCAGAATTGATCAGATTGCAAGAAGGAAGTGTGTAGAATGTTTGTGACTTGAAGGTCCTTTTATAGTGGTTTCAATCACCACAAAACAATGACAAACAAGTCTACCAGGTAACCACAACCTTCCAACATGTGTTCCTAGTGTCTTGGACTGTTTAGGGGTCGCCCACATTGCATTAATGTCGAAAAAGGGTCGGTTCTCCGCGTTTACAGGCTGCTGTGCCCGTTTTCTGCTTCTGGGCTCCTGATGCGGCCCGCCTCCCATTTCTTCATTGTCCATGCGGGCCGCATGGACCTTCTGATCTGCCAAAAACGTTTTCTTGATGTTGCATCTCACCCTTTGGCCCTTCCGAAAGGTCAATTGAGCTAGAAACTTGCAATTTGACCCCTTATAATATACCCACAAGGGCCTTAGGACTTATACCCACTTTGCCAAGTCCCTGGACACTTCCGGTTAACCCGAAAAGTCTTAACTTTCAACGTTAGCACTTTAACCCCTCGCACACGAATTTGATCATAACTTTCTCATACGATAACGAAACTTTATGAAATTTATATCGTGCATTCTAGTGAGCATATTTAACATTTACAAAGCTTCAGGTTTGTCAAAAGGTCACTCAGAGGTATATCTTTAAACATGTTGACACATTTAACCGCTGTAGTTTGTAATCTCTCACTTTTTGCTTCGTATGATCCATGATTTATTCGTTGGATGTTATAAACATCATGTAGGGTTATTATGAAGTACATTTATTCACTGTTGACATTCAGAACCCGTAAAATCACATACTTTCCATGTTTGTCAACTTTAGTCCTTTTATAACATTCTTTCACACGTTCAAACTTTGTGATACGTGTCAACACATTATAGGACGTGAATTTTCGAGGTGTTACAGCACAGGGAGACGCGATCGTTGTGGGACTTGGATAGTGTGTACCATGTTAAAACATTTACATTATTTCGAACTTAATACTTATGTTTGGGTTTTACGTTTATGCTTCCGCTGAACACTTTAACTATGCTTTTGATTTGAACACCTTTCATATTGTCTGGTTGAACTTTATTTATTACTTACAATGTTCAATATGATTGATGGCTTGATCCTGGTCAGTCACGCCTTCAAGCGGTGATACTCCGCATGTGGATTTTGGGGGTGTGACATTTGGTTCCCTTGATTAACTAACACAGGAAAATGAAGTATTAGTTTTGTCAAGTTATGTCGAACATCCACGTCTTCGGTGGATTTATTGGGATAGGTATCCAGCATCATCATTCCCATCAAATTTCCAGCCAACAAAGCTTGGTTGTCTAGTGTTGATAAGGGGCCAGCAAAAAGAACTCTGGAAAGGGTGTAAGGTAATCCTTGTTTTTCCACAAGCTTAATCAATTAATTGTTTTGAGCTTAATTAACATCTCTTTCCTCGTGACAAAGGGGATTTTGTCTTTAACCGATATAAACACCATTCAATTTACCATTTATATTACATAAATTTTTATATAACTAGTACAAATTTGTGTATAATTTAAACTAAACGGCGTAAAGCTCCGGCCTAATTGATCCATGAGCAAAAACATACGCGAACGACAATGTTTATAATTATACCTACTTATTTGCCTTTTGTGTACATGTCTATTAACAGCATTTACCAAGCATTTACCAAATCTGAAGATTCTTGATCTTCGTCATTCAAGGTACCTAATGAAGACACCGGATTTTAATGGTCTTCCATGTCTTGAAAGATTGAATTTACAGGGTTGTGAAAAATTAGAAGAGATTCATCCGTCAGTTGGATATCATGAGAGGCTTGTTTTTGTGAATATGAAAGGATGTTTAAAACTTAAAAAGTTTCCACCTATCATACACATGAAAAACTTAGAGACTCTTAAGCTCTCTTCATGCTGTCAACTTCAGAAGTTTCCAGATATCCAATCGAACATGGATAGCTTGGTAAGCCTTCAGTTGGATCATACTGTCATTGTTGGAAAATTTTGTGCCAACCTTGTTTCTCTTGTCTTACATTGGTGTCACATGCTAATTAAAAAGAATAGCTTGCAACTTCCATCTCTTAAAACGTTTGGAAGATATTAATTTGTTTTTCTGTTGCAGTCAACTTTGTGACAACTAGCACGATCCGTTTTGTACCGATACTATTTATGTTGTAACCCCGTTAGTTAACAAGTGTTATCAATATAAAAAGGGTTCTATTATTCGAAGTTATATGTAGTGGTGTGTTATGCTTAATATTGTTAATTATATAGTTATTGAATATGGGGGAGGTTCATTTGAGAAGAATCTTCTTAAAAGAAGAAAAAATGAATTAATCTAGACCATATATTTTTTTGATCAATGGTTGTGAATCAAGATATCATTTTGGTCAACTTTTAATTAATGTTTTAATTACTAAGGGTAGTATAGACAATTTGATGTAGAATATTAATAAATATTTTAAAGAGTTACTCAATTCTTATTAATGCAACCATAAATTTCACCTTCACCATCATTAATGTATTAGCTCCTACACAAATTTTATTAGAAGTGACAAAATTATTTAAAAATTTTGTGTCCTACACATATTTTTTATGAGTCGCAAAATTATTTAAAAGTGTTTGAGTCCCACACATTCTGTATCCTACACTATAATATTGTTTTAATGGTGTAGGAAACGTTGAAAATGTAAGATCATGTGCAGGATTGTTTTTATTGTGTAAGGTGCGCAACTATTTTATAAGATAGGCTCATTAAATGATTAGAGTTCATTAATTTGAATAACAAAAATAAATAATAGACTCATTAAATGATTTGTTCAAATTACCTTTGTATCCTTTATTCTTTTTATTCTTAATTTTTAATTCTTCTCGTTTGAACTCTCCACTATTGAATATTGCATATCACCAATGACTCGCACACTGACCGTTTAATTGCACACCTTCATAAACTCGTACACTCACCGTCCTGTGGGCCAGTACACTCTCTTAGAATTCAGGCCCAATACAAGCCCATTCCCTCCTACTTTACCCTAATTCAGTCGCACACTTGTGTGTGCTTAAGGTGGGTAGAATTCAGGCCCAATACACAACTATCCGAAAGTAAAATTGTTGAATGTTGTTGAAAGCTTGAAACCATGCTCTCATGGGGTGTACAACCCTTCATGCGCAGGGTACAATTGTTTGCTGCATGCTTGAATATTTATTAGATATTGATGTGTCATGTGTTTGATTGAATATTGGAGAATAGGATGATGATAAATACCTCTTATTTAGCAGCTGTAGTAAATAAAGAACCTTACCTGGGTTTTCTTATTTAAAAGCTTTGTTATGTGCTTTAATGGTGTGTACAAGTATGTAAGCCCCAAGGTACATGTTAGCAATGCAAACCTAAATAATTGGAGAAGATGAAATGTCACGTGATGGGTTTAAATGGTTACATATGACTGGTCACACACTTATAGCTTGGTCCCACCACTTGTTTTGTACGTAATTTTGAACATGAATCGCACAAGGGAACAAGGGCCCCACAGTTGCACAAAATTGGTTTCTCATAAAACCCAGTCGCACAAACCTGGTTACCAATCGCACAATCAAATGAGCTGGCCCCCACCACTACAACTTGGTCGCACAACACTGCCTCAATCGCACAACTGAAATTGGAGGAAAAGGTTACTAATGGATTTCCCTGATTGGGCCACATGAATCCATTTGGGCCATTCACCTTAAGTGGGCCGATTGCAAGGGTAATCGCACAAGTTGAGAATCAGTCACACACTCACTTGGAGTCACATTCTTAATTTGTTCCAATCGCACACCTGGAAACATGAACCGTACACTTCTGATTTGGTCGAACAAATTGGTTTCAATCGCGCACCTAAATTAAGTTGTATTAAGTGGTTATATATAAGAACCCATGTTCCTATAACTTATATTATTTGGAAATATGTCTTATGTGTAAACTACTCATCGTTTATATGCTACTGTGAAGTACGTGCTATACGTTATTACTTCATATATGTGTACAATACGTGATTCATTTACAAACAGTCCTAACAATTGGTAACCATAATAGGACGTGGTTGACCAAGTTTAGGATAAACATACTAGCTACCGAGCAACCTAAGGTGAGTTCACACTACATCTAAAATCATGCATTTCCCGGTGGGTTTGGGAACTTCATATATTTCCGTTGGGACTATAATTTTTTCCTTTTCTTTTGAGTATCTTTTGGCTGTCAATTTGAGCACATCTTCTTAATATATTTGTATACATTGGTATGTGTTTCTTTTCTCTCTCAACTTGCTTAATTTGTATCAACTGTCCAAACACATCTTCTTAATCTATTTGTATATAGTGATCAGTTAGAGTTTTGTAGTTTCATGCATACCAACTGTTTGATGAAATGCCTCAATGAACAAAGTAGGTCTAATCATGCAAACCATGATGAGTTTTTAATCAGAGGTGTTGGGATTAATAACTTATTTTGAGAACAACAATCAATGTGTCATAGGTTGATATGGTGGCACGGTTGTTGAGGTTTCTAGATCACCAACACACACACACACACACACACATCTGCAGTTTACTCTTTTGTTCCTTAAATATAGATTCAGTATTGAGTAAGAACGATATTATATTAATAAATGAATCTTTTACATTTCATTTCATATGATTGTTAAATGTTATACCATTTACCTCTTTTATTCTTCTACAACATGATTGCTAGGTTGCAGGGTATGAGAAGAAGCTGATATCACACGCTTCACAGTTTTGATCGTCATTCACTTGAAAAAAACATAACAAATTGAATGAGGTATCTTCTTCTAATCTTGACATGTTTGAGATTATTTTGTGCTAAATCGTAAAATCATGCATGTCAATCAAACAACTTCCAAAACTGTTTGTGCACTAAGCTACCGGAGGAATTTCATCATTCTGTAATTGGCGGTCACTCCGGGGTCACACGTACCTTCCATCGCCTTTCATCCAATTTCTTTTGGCCCAAAATGCGATCAGATGTTAAACGTTTTTGTGCCCACTTGTCAAGTTTTCCAGCAAGTGAAGTCTTCACTTTTACCTCCTGCTAATCTTTTACAACCATTACCCTTACCACAACAGGTTTTTGAAGGTATCTCCATGGATTTCATCACAGGGCTCCCCTTATCAAATGGTAAATCTGTCATTATGGTCGCCGTGGACCGGTTATCAAAATACAGGCATTTCATTGGGTTACCTCCATCTTTCTCTAGCTCCACAGTTGCCAGCGTGTTTATTAATGAAATTGTGTACCTCCATGGCATTCCAGTCGACATCGTGATGGACCGTGATCCCCGTTTTATGACGGATTTCTGGAAAGAGTTACACCGCTTACAAGGAACGACCTTATCCTTTAGCACGGCGTACCATCCACAGTCGGATGGTCAAACCGAAGCACTTAACAAATGTCTTGAGTTGTACCTCCGATGTTATGCCGCTGACCATCCTCGAGACTGGTTCAAATTTCTTCCATGGGCTGAATTTTGGTATAACACTTCCTTTCAATCCTCCGCTCGGATGACCCCCTTCGAAGCCCTCTATGGTCGGACCCCTCCTATCATTAGCCGATACCTAAAAGACTCCACTGGAAATCCACTTTTAGAAGCCCCCTTGCTGGAACGAGACACCGTGCTCCAACTTCTTAAGACCAGCCTCTTCAAAGCGGGTCATTCTGTTCCCCAACATTTGGTTCAGTGGGATGGCCTTCCACCTGATGCGTCCACGTGGGCAGATTCCACTAGCCTGTGTAAACAATTTCCTGATGCAGGTACATACCAGTTCTAGACCCGGGACCCAGTTGTAACACAAGGAACCGAACCAGACCCGGTTCCACCTCTACTCGGTCAAAACCCGGACCGGAACCGGCCAAAACCCGAACGTACCCGGAACAGGTTCCTACCCTACCCTGTTCTTGACTTTGTTGACGAAACCCGGACTCGGTTCCTACCCGGTTTTAGGTTCTACAAAAAACCGAGTTGTGCATCTCTGCCTAGAGGTGGTAACTTGTATTAAATATTACTTCAATTTAGCAAGTGATTTAGAAAGTTGGTAATTTTGGCCAGTTTGCTTACAGAGATACAGATGGACCCGTTTGGGTTTATATTACATATCCAATGAGTTGTTAACAGGTCAAGTGAGTCGAAATCACCCAAATAGGCCTATAAATGAACTGTTCATTTAACTTTAACCGAACATGAACACGAACACAAACACAAACGAACGAAATAAATAAATATAAATAAACGAACATAAATGAATTAACAAAATGTATGTCCATGTTCGTCCGTTTATTAAATAACAAACATAAACCAACGAACATCAACAAATTTAAATAAAGGAACCTAAATGAACTTCCGACCGAACAAGTTTATGAACGTTCCATTCATTTACCGGCCTACACCCAAAGTATATTTTTAAAGCTGCGACCTTTTGAACTGCTACTGCGCACTATTTGTAACCAGCATCATCCGTGATCCCACCTGAACCAGAAGAAACCTGTGTGAAATTCGAGCACATCTTCTTAATCTATTTGTATACGTTGGTATGTGTTTCTTTCCTCTCTCAACTTGCTTAATTTGTATCAACTGTCCAAACACATCTTAATCTATTTGTATACTGTGATTAGTTAGAGTTTTGTAGTTTCATGCATACCAACTGTTTGATGAAATGCCTCAATGAACAAAGTAGGTCTAATCATGCAAACCATGATGAGCTTTTAGTCAGAGGTGTCGGGATTAATAACTTATTTTGATAACAACAATCAATGTGTCATTTGTTGATATGGTGGCACGGTTGTTGAGGTTTCTGGATCACCAACACACACACATGATCTGCAGTTTACTTTTTTGTTCCTTAAATATAGATTCAGTATTGCGCAAGAATGATATTTTTATTAATAAATGGATCCTTTACATTTCATTTCATATGATTGTTAAATGTTATACCATTTACCTCTTTTATTCTTCTACAACATGATTGCTAGGTTGCAGGGTATGAGAAGAAGCTGAAATCACAGGCTTCACAGTTTTGATCGTCATTTACTTGAAAAAACATAACAAATGGAATGAGGTATCTTCTTCTAATCTTGACATGTTTGATGATTATTTTGTGTTAAATCATAAAATCATGCATCTCAACCAAACAACTTACAAAACTGTTTGTGCCTGTCCCCAACACCCCTTATACGCGATATACACACAAACACACCCTTATTTAAACCGTATATAAATACCTTGCTTCTCTCATTTTACCCAAACACAGACACATGTGTGTGTGCAGCACAGTGGCAGCAAGGGTTCCCCTTCTCGTGCTTGTTATGGGATTATGCACTTTCGTTTATTTCTTTTACCAACGGCTTTTAAAGATTTTGTTTCTAGCATCAACAAATATTATTCAATTTCAGTAATATGCCCCACGTTTATATGCTTCAATTTAACAGATTTTTAAGTTTGATTTTGCTTCTTTGACATTATAGATATCCTTCAATGTAGGCACAACATTAAAGGTATCCTTCAATGTAGGCACAAAATAGGCTAATTGCTGAATATGTCTACTAAAATTTGTGTTTTGTGAGTCCTTTTTCATGCCTATTAATATGCTACAGATAACGAATTAGAGGTGGCAAGATGGACAATATATAGGTAACTGGTCAAAACAGGATATGATTGAAACTTTGAAATGTTTAATGCAGGTGAAGACGGGTTAACTTGCAAACAGTTTTTTTTTTTTTTTTTTTGTCCATTCCTTTAGAATATTATAAACAGTAAAATCATTCATTTCTTGTTACAAAAACAGTTAATAATATATTAACAATCTGAAACAGTTGAACAAAACTCTTTAGGATGTTGTATGCATTGGAAATGGCTTACTCATGTGTCCCTTTTGACCCGGTTGAAATAAATTAAAAACAACCCAGATCAGCACATTTATTCGTAAATGGGTCGAAATTCCTCCTAAAACCACGCATTTTTATTCTAAGTTCATTTCCAGCCATTTATTAGCTTAGTAGTTACCCAATTTTCTCTTGATATTGCTGGTTAAGAAAATACAAATAGATAAAGGGATCCAATGTGAAATATTAAAATATTCTGTTGACCCACATATCTTTATGATAAAGTAGTGGGCTAATATATTGATCAGCTATTTAAAACCACATATATCTTTATGATAAAGTAGTGGGCTAATATATTGACGAGAAAGAGTTATTCTTAGATATTGCTGTTGGATTTATATGTACGGGTTCGATAAGTCAACGCTATTAACCGAGCTATGGCCCGTGAGAGTTACACCTTGGGCAATGAACACGAAATCCACTTAACTCGATTAACTGGTAATCACGAACAATTAACGAAATAAACGGACTAATTATTTATACTAATTATAAATAATATGTATAACGTTTATTCTGTTATTCTCGGGCTTTATCGCGTTTTGAACCTGTACTACATATGTGTGAATATATTTAATACATATGTGTGTGAATATATTCAATGCATATGTGTGAATATATTCAATTCATACTAGTAGAGTTAATAAAAAGGGGAGAGTTCACGGGCATCCGTTCAGACCATTCCAAGAAAAGTAGTCTTTGACAAAAAGACTAGAATAAATATTCTTCAATGGCCAATCATAGTGAGAGAAGTTGAGATCCAAAAGTTGGGTATATCAGAAAGTGCTTCTTGAACCAGGATGTCTTGTTCCACTTGATGTAGGCTTAGCTACACAGTGGTGCCAACACCCGTGATTCTGCATTCTCTAATCCCATTCACTCAGTGCCGCCACCATCCTTATTTCGGTGACGCCACGAGACGCCTCGCTTTTGTTCGTGTTCGTGTCTAGCACTCGTTCATTGTACCTCGGTGTCTCAACCGGTTAGTCTTTAACCGCAAAGGTATATTTAATCTCATCAGTAGATTAACAACATTAATTATTTTATATACCGTATTTGCATGTCTGTAACCATGATCCTGTTCGGTTCACTTTTTGGTGTTGATTATTTATATTTATTCCGCTGCGTATTTATTTATTATATATTTTAGTTAATAAAATATGTCAAACCTGTTTTTGATAAAAGTAAAATTGACACCACTGAATCACAACAGTGGTATCAGAGTCACGCTTACAACATGCAAATTGGTACCGGTCTTTTAACCGGAATTAGGACACAAACTTTAATTTTTTTTAAAGTTTCTGATCTAAATAATTTTAAGGGCAACTTTAATTTTGGTCAATATTTTATTTGTTTTGCTTGACCAAAAGATTGCCCGGTATATTTTGTGATTGTTGTGGAATATGTAAATCTGGCCCGACCTTATTCTTATGGTTGTATATTTTTTTCGGTTTTGTAATTATTATTTTTGCCACTGAGATGGTTCAAAGTTGTAATAATTAGTTTATTAATTTGGCCCGTCGTGTGGTTCAAAGTTGTAATAGATAGTCTTTTTTCTTTTTGTCTTTGTTATATTTACTTGTTAAATATTGTTGATACGAAGACCCGAAGAAAACCGAATGCCAAGAGGAGTCTTGGAGTTAGTGGGAGTTGCTCAAGACAACAAGATGCACTCAAGTCCATCCTTGTGGTTGTTTGTGTGTTGTGACCCCGTGACCCGTTTGATCTTGCTATAAGGCTCTAGCAAGATCGAACAATTTTTGGCCATATAAGATTTACATATTTATTTTGCTATTGTGGTTGCTTTTTATCTTATAATTTGTTATAACATAACCAACCTAAATACCAACATGATTTTAAAAGAAGTTTTAAAATATTGAAACAATCACATTAAAACAAGTTCTAAATTGTTTTACAACTTGTTAAAATTTTTTGTTATAAAACAAAGTTTGTTTTTAAAACGAATATTAACCAATTAAGTTTTTGCAAATTAAACTAGACTTAATTTTCCAAAAAACTATTAACTTAATAGAATTCTATTAACTTAAAATTGGTTAAATAAGTCGCGACAAACTTAGTTTTAATAGGTTATTTAAAAACTAAGTGTCCTGAGAGATGAAAGGGTTCATCAAGATGTCACGACTAAAATATATACTAAAATTGGCTCTCTCGACCCTATTTGGTAAATATTAAAATTAACCCATAATTAAAATCAATAGTCTATGCCATCCTATCACAAGCTACACTTGGAACATAATGCAAACCATCAGTGTTTGGAGCCACAACACCGCACTTGATGTCTAGCTTATCCTTCCAAGGTGCAAGGGTTTCGTTGACACATCCGGCCCTTCCACAAGTACCTTCTTTTAGGACGACTATTACTTTTTCTTTTCTCATCACATGCTCCAGCTGTCTCGAAAGTAAAAAGTCGGCATAGATGAGGCTAAACGTATCAATGCATAGACAAGGCGGCCTCATATCCGAGAGTTGTGCAATTCTCACAATTGACACTTGTTGTCAGTCTGCCTAGTCACTTATTAAAGTGTATGCCACAGCTGCCTTTAATACTGACTTAGCCAGATTCTCATTCCTTGTTTTAATTACTGTAATGTGTCATTAATTAAATAAGGAAATATACATCTAAAATACTAATTAATATCACCTTGCTTATATATAACAGATGTCTAATAAAAACAACTCCTTCATTTTCAAGTCTATACTTGAAAAGAAATAAAATTTTGAATAACACCAACCTTCTCGAATGGCACCGCAATCTGAGAATAGTTCTCAAGATGGAGGAAAAGCTGTATATCTTAGATGGCCCAGTCCCTACCGAGCATGAAAGTAATTCTATTACTACTCGCAAAGCACTGGAGAAACATAACGAGGATGCCGTTGAGGTAGCCTGCCTTATGAAAGCCACCATGTCTCTTGAACTTCAGAAGAACATGGAAGATAAGGATGCTTATGACATGATCCAAGCAACTGAAAGGCGTGTTCCAGAAACAAGCCCGACATGAGTGATATGACACCATGAAACAGCTCATAAGCTGTAAAATGCTAGAAGGATTATGTATCAGTACTTATGTGCTAAAGATGAAAGGATACATTGACGAAATGAACAAACTTTGTTATTCCATAAAACCAACCAAGTTCTAATGGTCAAGTCTGGTGGTGTTAAGAAGCCCAATAACAAGAAAAGGAAACATAAGAGCAAAGGCAAGAGAAAAGTTGTTGTTGCTGCCAGAAATGCCACTAACAACAAGCATGTTTCAAAACCACACCCTCCTAGGAGCGGCAGTGCTTTGAATGCAACCAAATGGGCACTAGAAGGGAAACTGCCCACAGAATCTAAGCCAAGCTGAATATGAACAAGGCCAACAACATTGGCACTTCTTCCGATATTCTTATTTATGTTATCAAACTTTTCACTGTTTCTAGCAACACATGGGTATTTGATACTGGATGTGGTTACCACATCGTTAATGTCTTACAAGAACCTGAAAAGTGGAAGAAACTGAAACAAGACTACCTGGAACTCATATTTGGTAATGGAAAGAGGGTTCCAGTTCTTGCAAGTTCTTGCAACTGGAACATTTTGTTTTTCATGTTCCCCTGGCCTTGTAATTACTTTAAATAACTGTTTATATGCATCTGGTTTGACCAGAAACATTATTTCAGTCTCTTCACTGTTTGAACAAGGATTCAATTCAAGTACGTTTTAAATGGTTCTTCTGTTATAGCCTACTTGAATGATGTCTTTTATTTTGAGGCTAAACCTCGAAATGGTATTTATGAGATTGATGTTCAAACAAGTAGTAATATATATCATCTTTCTAAGCGTAACAAAGCTGGCATAAATGAAATATATTTATGGCATTGCAGACTTGGCCACATAAGTAAGGCACGCATAAAATGGCTCCAGTCCAAGGGGATTCTTGAATCCACTAGACAGGACTCCTTTGATGATTGCGAATCTTGCTTAGCTAGCAAACTCACAAAGCACCCCTTCACTGAAGTTAGTGAACGGATCAGTGGTTTTCTAGAACTCATTCACATGATGTATATGGCCCTTTCAGAACCATGTCTAGAAACCATGACTAAGACCAGCTTGATAGAAAGATAAAAGTACTTCGATCAGATCGATGTGGTGAATATCTCAGCTTTGAATTCCTCAATCATCTCAAAGAGTGTGGAATAATTTCAGAACCCACTCCACCTGGCACACCCCAACTAAATGGCGTGAGCGAAAGGAGAAATCCAACCCTACTTAATATGGTTCGATCGATGATGTGTAGAACTAACTTGCCTCACTCCTTTTGGGGTTATGCTCTTATAACTGCCGCCCGCATTGTCAATCTGGCTCCGACTAAAAAGGTATACAAAACCCCATATGAGATATGGCATGGGCGTAAACCCGATTTGGAATACCTAAAAGTATGGGGATGTGATGCATACATCACCAGTGATGCTGATGATAAGCTCGATCCTCGAGGCGAAAAGGTTGTTTTCGTCGGATACTATAAAAGAAGCGGATATTATTTCTACCATCCTGATGCAAATGTTATTTCCATCAAAAGGAATGGGCACTTTCTCGAGGAAGAACTTCTTAATTGAGGAACTGGAAATAATGTGGTTGATCTTGAAGAAATTCAAGAACCAACAACAACCGCTGATGAAGTCGGAACGTCTGAACAACAAGAAATCGTTGCTGATGAATCAGACATGAACACAGGCGTTCGCAGAAGTAGCAGGACTCGTAAAGAACCTAACAGATACCTTTGGCATCTCGAAGGTGCTCAAGTCTTGGTAGTAGATGAGTCTAATGACGAACCTACTAACTACAAATCTGCTATCTCAAATCCTGAATCTGTGAAATGGCTGGAAGCCATGAACGCTGAGATGCAATCTATGCGTGATAATCAAGTCTGGGACTTGGTTGAGCTACCCCCCGAATCTCGGGCAATAGGGAGCAAATGGATTTTCAAAAGAAAAACCGATATGCATAGAAATGTACACACCTTTAAAGCACGGCTAGTTGCGAAGGGTTTCACTCAAACTCAGGGTATTGACTATGATGAAACTTTCTCGCCCGTTGCTATGATCAAATCAATCAGGATATTGCTTGCCATAATTGCGTACTGTGATTACAAAATATGGAAAATAGATGTCAAAACCTCCCTTCTTAATAGACATCTCTCTGAAGATGTCTATATGGTTCAGCCTGAAGGTTTTGTCGATCCTAAATATCCAAGTAGGGTGTGTAAGCTGAATAAGTCCATTTATGGACTCAAACAGGCATCTCGTAGCTGGAATCTTCGTTTTGACCAGAAGATCAAAGAGTTTGGTTTTGTCAAGAATGAAGATGAGCCTTGTGTTTACAGAAAGGCTAGTGGGAGCACCATATCATTCCTCATCCTGTATGTGGATGATATACTAATCATTGGAAATAACATCCCTATGCTTAATGAAGTTAAACACTATTTGGGATCTTGCTTCGCAATGAAAGATCTTGGAGAAGCAGCTTATATTCTGGGAATCAAGATCTACAGAGATAGATCTAAGCGGCTTCTAGGGCTAAGTCAAAGTACATACATAGACAAAATGATGACACGCTTTAAGATGGAAAACTCCAAGAAAGGAGGTGTTCCTATGACTAAAGGGACTGTGTTGGACAAATCGCAATCTCCTTCAACGGACATTGAAGTTAAGCAAATGGAAGTAGTTCCGTATGCTTCAACGATTGGTTCAATCATGTATGCTATGTACTAGACTTAACGTCTCGTATGCTTTAAGCATGACCAGTCGTTTTCAGCACAATCCTGGCATTGCCCATTAGACTGCAGTAAAGAACATTCTGATGTACTTAAGAAGAACCAAAGATATGTTCTTGGTGTTTGGAGGAGTGGAAGAGAAGCTCACTGTAAGGTGTTACACTGATGCTGGCTTCCAAAGTGATCGAGATGATTCTCGCTCACAATTAGGATTCGTATTCACTCTCAATGGAGGAGCTGTCTATTGGAAAAGCTCCAAACAGAGTATAGTGGTGGATTCAGCCACCGAATCCGAATGTATAGTTGCATCAGATGCTGCGGGAGAATCTGCTTGGATGAAGTAGTTCATCAGCGACCTCGATGTGGTTTCAAGAATTCATAAACCAATCTAGGTGTTCTGTGATAACACAGGAACCATTGCTCAAACCAAGGAGCCTAGATCACAGGGTTAAGCACATTCTAAGAAAGTTCCACTACATACGGGAAATTATGGAACGTGGAGACATCGTAATAAGCAAAGTAGACACAGATCAAAACCTAGCAGACCCGTTCACTAAGCCCATGACTCAGGACAAGCATAATCAGCACATGGATGCTATCGGGCTTAGATTAGCTAGCAGTATGTTTTGATTTAGTATTTGGATGTACGAACATTCAAACAGTTGTACCTTTTAAATTCACCTTTGATTTACTGGTTAAACGCAAAGTTTGAATCTTACAACTGTGTTCGATTTTAATACGTTTAATCCATGAATCTTGTATTCTAAATTATCCGTAGTCGGTCAGACTCGTGGGAACGACTCTGAATTAAGACTATTCTGACTTTGGACTCATAGAGTTGACTTCCAAACTCACAGACCTCATTATGAATGACGTTGGATGTAACTCGCATCAAATTATCTTCATGGATCTTAGTCATAAGATGATTTGATATTGGTATACTCATTTAGTATCCTTTGACCTGAGATACATATTAGAACTTCCATTTACCAAGGATTATTCTTTGATTACTGTCAACCGCTGTCGCGTAACTGCCAGTCATAAAGGTTTTAATTGGGAATAGTTCTGAAGTTCAGTGGGAGTTGTATGTAGTCGATAAGGGATTCTGTACTCTTACATGATATGTAACAGTTAGACATTGTGGCGCCCTCGTTGATTCAAACTGGTGAAGTGTAAGGCCTTACCCAAACTTACTGTGTGTTTGTTCGGACCACTTTGACTCTTGATTGAGAACA
This sequence comes from Helianthus tuberosus, assembly GCA_030545235.1. NCBI lineage: Eukaryota > Viridiplantae > Streptophyta > Magnoliopsida > Asterales > Asteraceae > Helianthus > Helianthus tuberosus. Next base: position 8,722,094 of record CM060393.1, read on the forward strand.
ATAATAATTGAACACCATATGAGAATGAACTTAATCCATGTCTCATTGATTCAATTTATGTCTTTTACAGAAAGGATGAATGACAACAATTACCATAAGTCTATTTTCTTGCATTAGTAAGTTGTTACTAATAGCAAGATGTTTTGGTTAATGACTTTAAAGTGTCATACCTTGTTGGGGGCAGCCATGTGCAGCTAGAGCACCGCTGACTGACTGCGTTGAGGATTTTATCGAATGCCGTCCAAGTGGGAGATTGTTGGATTTATATGTACGGGTTCGATAAGTCAACGCTACGAACCGAGCTATGGCCCGTGAGAGTTACACCTTGGGCAATGAATATGAAATCCACTTAACTCGATTAACTGGTAATCACGAACAATTAACGAAATAAACGGACATATTATTTATACTAATTATAAATAATATGTATAACGTTTATTCTGTTATTCTCGGGCTTTATCGCGTCTTGAACCTGTACTACATATGTGTGAATATATTTAATACATATGTGTGAATATATTTAATACATATGTGTGTGAATATATTCAATCCATATGTGTGAATATATTTAATAAAAAGGGGAGAGTTCACGGGCATCTGTTCAGACCATTCCAAGAAAAGTAGTCTTTGACAAAAAGACTAGAATAAATATTCTTCAATGGCCAATAATAGTGAGAGAAGTTGAGATCCAAAAGTTGGGTATATCAGAAAGTGTTTCTTGAACCAGGATGTCTTGTTCCACTTGATGTAGGCTTAGCTACACAGTGGTGCCAACACCCGTGATTCTGCATTCTCTAATCCCATTCACTCAGTGCCGCCACCATCCTTATTTCGGTGCCGCCACGAGACGCCTCGCTTTTGTTGGTGTTCGTGTCTAGCACTGGTTCATTGTACCTCGGTGTCTCAACCGGTTAGTCTTTAACCGCAAAGGTATATTTAATCTCATTAGTAGATTAACAACATTAATTATTTTATATACCGTATTTGCATGTCTGTAACCATGATCCTGTTCGGTTCACTTTTTGGTGTTGATTATTTATATTTATTCCGCTGCGTATTTATTAATTATATATTTTAGTTAATAAAATATGTCAAACCTGTTTTTGATAAAAGTAAAATTGACACTACTGAATCCCAACAGTGGTATCAGAGCCACACTTACAACATAAGGCTACTCAGTATGGGGGTCGTCCCCATACCGTCCTGGTCCGGCGACGCCAGGAACACCGTGCCGCCCCCCCCCCCCCCCACGTCCCGTCCTCCTCGTCCGCTTCTCGCCGTTTGCGACGATCCAAAAAGGTGGGGCCCTAACCAAAAAGTTACCGTTGAAAAAAATAATAATAATAATTTTCCATTTTAAACAACAAACAAACGGTCATAATTATAAAAAATATATATTTCCATTCCATTTTCACTTTCATTCACAACTTTAACCCCAAAATTTCATCTCTCTCTCACATAATTTTTATAAATCTTCTTCCACTTTTATAAACCTTATACTCTATCATGGATCCCTTCAACAACCCGAGCGACCCGAACAACCCGAACAATCCGTATAACCCGACGACTCCCATCAACCCGACCCAACCTAATGTTTTCTCGGTTCCGGGATATTATCCGACGCTAGAACCGAACCAATTCTCGCAATATTCATCAAATACGTTTGCATCATTCCAACACTCGCCAAACCAATTCGCTCAATTCTCTCAAAATCAAGCCCTTCAACAAATGATGATGCGTGGTGCTTATAATTTCCCACCGAACCCGACACCACCCGTTCAACCCCAACCGATCCCGACGCAACCCTTTCAACAATCCGAACCCGACGACGATGTGGAGGTTGTTCCCGAAACCCAACCGCCTAAAGGAAAAGGAAAACGAAACAAAGGCAAGAAAGTGGTGGGTGATCAACCGTCCAAACCAAAGGGGACTAAGTGGACGCCAATCGAAGAAGAAGCCTTAGCCAAGGCTTACATTGGCACGTCTGACCACCCGACAAAAGGTTCGTATTTTTTTTAAGTTTAATTTGTTTTTTTGTTTTTTATTTTCTTAACAGTTGGTTTTTTTAATTGTTTTAAAGTTTGTTTTTAAGGTTTATTATTTTGTTAACAGGTTCTATTTTTTTAAAGGTTATTTATTATTTTGTTAACACTTTATATATTTTGTTTGTTTTTTATAGGTAATAACCAAACGGGTGATGGGTTTTGGGCCAAGGTTTTGGCGAAGTTTCTCGACCTTATGGGCCAAGGCGCGTATCGAGATGTCGATTCGGTCTCATCAAAGTGGCGGAAAATGAACGCGCTCATCAATAGGTTTTGCGAGGAATATAATAAATTATATACAAGTGACCGTCGTAGCGGCATGAGCGACGACGATGTGTTCCGAATGGCGTTGGACAAGTATAAGTCGAACAATGGTAATACCAACTTTACTCACGTTCGCGCGTGGATGGTTGTAAAAGACGAACCAAAATGGGCGCCGATTCCCAACGAGGTGGCGATGGCGAAACGCCAAAAAACATCGGAAACGGGTAGTTTTAGCGCCGGTGGATCGGACGCGAGGTGTAACTTAAACTTAAATGATGACTCCGACTTTGACGAAGAGGAGTACGCCGTACATGAACCGGAGCGTCCACCGGGCTGAGACAAATCAAAGAAGGAGCGGACCAAGGGGAAAGAAAAGGAAAAGGTGGACCCGAACATGGTTGAGTTTATGGAACACTTAAAAATGTACAACGACGTCTCGGCCCAAAAGACGAAGGCGAAGGAGCGGGCCGTCGAAGAAAAAAGTCGTGTAGCGGAAGAAAAGTTACACGAGAAGGTGCGGTTGTCGAATGAGAAAATCCGAATTTCCGATGAAAAAATTCGGCTCAAGGAATGGGAAATAATGACGATGAATGTCGAGGACGAACCCGAGCCCAAACGTTCGATGTTGAAAAAACTACAACACGACATCATGAAAAAACATCAAATTATTTAACTCTATGTTTTTTTTTTATTAAGTCTTTGGTTTTTTTTATTAAGTGTATGTTTTTTTTTTAAGTTTATGTTTTTTTTATGCTTATGTAATGTGGTTTTAATATTAATGAAAATATTTTGTTAGTATATTTGTTAAATGTTAAAAAAAATTTGAAGATTAAAAAAAATAAAAAAAACATAAAAGTGGTGGAGGACTATGACTAGGATCATCTTACCATGCCCTCTAGTTTTGGAGGATGGACCATCCTTGGGAGGAATATGACGTGGTGCCTACGTGGCGGATCATCCTAGAAGGATGGTCCATCACCATACCGAGTAGTCTAAGGAACCTTTGGCTGCCATAACTTTCAGCACAAGATCCCAAAACATTCTCTTTTATCCCTTCTCTCCCTCTCTCCTCCCATTTTAGCAAAATTCCTATTTTGGGAACCATCTTCTTCTCCCTTGAAAAGTCTACAAGAACCAGCAGGAGTTTTTCGGCTATAGATCCTCACCTTTCTTGAAGAAAGCTTCCATTTTCCTTACACACATTCCAGGTTAGAAATCACCATCTTTTAGTGCGATAATGAATGTTCAAATACACAACTATCCGAAAGTAAAATTGTTGAAAGCTTGAAACCATGCTCTCATGGGGTGTACAACCCTTCATGCGCAGGGTACAATTGTTTGTTGCATGCTTGAATATTTATTAGATATTGATGTGTCATGTGTTTGATTGAATATTGGAGAATAGGATGATGATAAATACCTCTTATTTAGCAGCTGTAGTAAATAAAGAACCTTACCTGGGTTTCCTTATTTAAAAGCTTTGTTATGTGCTTTAATGGGGTGTACAAGTATGTAAGTCCAAGGTACATGTTAGCAATTCAAGCCTAAATAATTGGAGAAGATGAAATGTCACGTGATGGGTTTAAATGGTTACATATGACTGGTCACACACTTATAGCTTGGTCCCACCACTTGTTTTGTAATTTTGAACATGAATCGCACAAGGGAACAAGGGGCCCACAGTTGCACAAAATTGGTTTCTCATAAAACCCAGTCACACAAACCTGGTTACCAATCGCACAATCAAATGAGCTGGCCCCCACCACTACAACTTGGTCACACAACTCTACCTCAATCGCACAACCAACTGAAATTGGAGGAAAAGGTTACTAATGGATTTCCCTGATTGGGCCATATGAATCCATTTGGGCCATACACCTTAAGTGGGCCGATTGCAAGGGTAATCGCACAAGTTGAGAATCAGTCACACACTCACTAGGAGTCACATTCTTAATTTGTTCCAATCGCACACCTGGAAACATGAACCGTACACTTCTGATTTGGTCGCACAAAATGGTTTCAATCGCGCACCTAAATTAAGTTGTATTAAGTGGTTATATACAAGAACCCATGTTCCTATAGCTTATATTATTTGGAAATATGTGTTATGTGTAAACTACTCATCGTTTATACGCTACTGTGAAGTACGTGATATACGTGATTACTTGATATATGCGTATAATACGTGATTCATTTACAAACAGTCCTAACAATTGGTAACCATAATAGGACGTGGTTGACCAAGTTTAGGATAAACATACTAGCTACCGAGCAACCTAAGGTGAGTTCACACTACATCTAAAAGCATGCATTTCCCGGTGGGTTTGGGAACTTCATATATTTCCGTTGGGACTATAATTTTTTACCTTTTCTTTTGAGTATCTTTTGGTGAATATGAAAGGATGTTTAAAACTTAAAAAGTTTCCACCTATCATACAGATGAAAAACTTGGAGACTCTTAAGCTCTCTTCATGCTGTCAACTTCAAAAGTTTCCAGATATCCAATCGAACATGGATAGCTTGGTAAGCCTTCAGTTGGATCATACTGTCATTGAAGTAATCCCAACATCAGTTGGAAAATTTTGTACCAACCTTGTTTCTCTTGACTTACATCTGTGTCACAAACTAAAAAGAATAGCTTGCAACTTCCATCTCTTAGAATGTTTGGAAGATATAAATTTTTTCTATTGCAGTCAACTTCAAAGTCAAGATCCACCATCCTTTAAAAATGTCATGAATCGCTTAAGGTTACAATCTTTTCAGCAAGACAGCTCGGTGAGCCTGAAGTTTGCTCAATTTCCATGTTTTTTAAGAAAGTTGAATCTTAGTTTCTGCAAAACCATCTAGTATTTGTGAGTTAGTAAACCTACAAGTACTGGACCTACGTGGAAACCATTTTTCACGATTACATTCTAGCCTCTCCCAAATCCTCAATCTCCAGGTCCTCAATTTGTCATGCTGCGAAAGCCTTGTAGAATTGTCGGATCTTCCATCAAGCATAAATTACCTAGACATGAGAGGGTACTACATTCCATGCTTCAGGTTTAACTCTATTGTTCTTCGTTTTCAATCTTATATGGATTAAAAATTATTATGGTAATAATAATTCAAATGAACTGTTGCAGGGAAATGCAGTTGAAGATCGCTTTATGAGTGTCACACTTCCGGGTAGACAGCCTGACATGTTCTGTAATACAACAACATTCATCACAACAGTAGATTACAAAATGTTGACTAATTTCTATTATGTGATTGTGATAGATGACTCAGAGTACAAAATGTTGTGTTATGATGGCATCTTTGATATGATGACATATACAAAACTAAAACTCCAAAAGAATAAGGGGCTGTTTGGTAGCCTTTTAATGACCATTCAGATGCTACCTCTTAATGGTTTAAAACCTCTGAATGAATGATGTGGAAAAAGTAGTTCAACTAAATAAACTAAAATTACCCTAAATTAAGACTCAAGTAATAAAAATCTAGACTCTCTAACCTGACTAAACTACTCACTGGCAAGTGAACCGGTCGACTCTAGCACAGAAAAGTAAGTCCGGATGTCGAACCCACAAGGACTCTAATTAATTACGTTAACGACTCTATTTAGACTTGACACTGACACGACTTAATAATTATTGTGTTTTAAGGGGGGGGGGGGTTTACTAAAATCCTAAAATTGCAATAAAAATGAAATTAAGCTAAGACACAAACGAAGACTAAGGTTTGATTCAGACGAGATTAACGACTACCTAGACTCGAATCCAGTTTAACTAGCAATGGACTTCTAACGGTATTATTGTTGTATGGAGCCGGGATCGTAAAATACTAAACCTTAAGGTATTTCAATGCTAAGACTTCCCGACCCTTCTCAGGAAGAAACCTAGGAAACCCTACAAGGCTGTTATGAACACCGACTGTTAGATTTCCTCTCAGTCCTCTAACGACTCTAAAAGTGCCCTAATACGACTATCTACCTCTCAGCGCGATAATCTAAGGCAATTCTAGGTTCTAACTTGGTTTACTAGACACAAATGCAATTAGGGAACTAAAACTGACTTCTCTCAAAATCTATCTTAGCTATATATTGCACTGAGACCTAATAACTAACTCAAGCCTCTCAGCGACAAGTTAAGCAGAATACTTAATTCTAATTGTATTTTAATTACTGTTTCTAGGGCTATTGGCCAATTTACCCAACGATCACCCGAACCCGTAAGGATGCAAATAATCAACACAAATTTATTATGTGAAAGACATTCACCAAAATCTATGTGAAACAGTAAACAATCAACAACCAAAAGTAAATACGCACACGCACCAAATCAGAAATTCTAGAACACTTTACTTTCAGAAATCAATCCATAAACAAACAATAAAAACCGTTAAAAGATCCAAACTTTATCAAACTATCATCTTGTCTAGGTAGTATCTAAGGTTTAGCCAAGAAACATGTTGTCTAAAACAAATAAATCAAGTTCAACACAAGAATTCATTGGAACAAGTAGTGAAACACGAAAATTAAAGAGAAACCGAGAGATAAAACCCGAACAATCTTCACTTCCACGCTCCAAGCTTCAACCAAAAGAAACATGATTCCCGCAAGCTAAAACACTTAGAAAACCTTGAAAATCTGCTCCAAAAGTCGCCTTAGGGTTCTTGGTTCGTAAGTTAGGGTTTTTCCAAGTTTAAGATGATTATATATCTCTTTTTTCTAACAAACCCTTTTAATTTTCGCATACAAGCTTCTGGCTGGGCGCCACCCACTGAAGGACTGGGTGGTGGGGTGCCACCTTGTTTTTCAGCTCATGTATTACCTTCAGACTCTCACCGGGTGCCACAGACTTGCTTAGTAGGTGATGGGGTGCCAGAACGTGATTTTTCAGCTTTTTAACTCTATTTAAACTCTTCGACCTTTCCAACATGCTCCAAGACTTGACACTTCAAAATTTTTGCTCGTTTCACTCCGTTTCCCACATATGTAAGCATCAAGACCTGCAAAACACAATTTGATTAATAGTATGCATATTCTAACGAAAACGAAACTATAAATAACAATAAAATATACAAACTATACACGATATAAGATGTATTTTGCAATACATCAAATATCCCCACACTTGCTCTTTTTTCGTCCTCGAAAAAGAATTGTGCAACGGAATCAGAGACAAATAATCACTCGGGTCGAAAATTATTTTTGTCTTATTAAAACCAAGGCTTACGTTAGCCGCGATTGCAAATATACTTGTCCCTTTAAACCCGAATCCAATCCTAAGCCCTTATCATGTGAATTTAATTTAAGTGCGGTCAATCCACCTAGGGTCTCACACTAGAATCTACGGTCCACCTACTCCCACCTCAAGCTTATAGGACCAAAGGAACGATCACTGGACCAATTCCTAACCGTCTTATATCAAAACCAAGAGAGTTTACAATCAATTTTTTTCTTTTTCATTTTTTTTTTCCTTTTTCTATTTTTTTTCTTTGCTTTTTTTTTCTCTCGTGAGTCTAGACGATGCTTTCCCTAACCAAGAGGTATTCCGGCTGTAGAGTCGCTATCCCCAACCACAGATTACTTAGGTTTCGGTACTTTTAATCGGCAATTCGATTTCACACATCCCAGAGGCATTCCGGCTGTAGAGTCGCTATCCCCAACTCGGATTACATAGACCTGTGTTACTTTCATTTAGTTTCTAGCTCACTTTTTATTCTATTTTTTTTTCGCATGATCACAAACTCAAACGGTTTTAACTCATAACGGTGCCCCTTATACTATTATTGGCAGTTTTAATTTCCCATATCTCCCAGGCGAGAACCCACTAGCAGACCGACAATTAAGGTATATTAGATCAAAGGGACTTAAAACCAAACCCGGGTCTATCCACATATCCCAAACTAGACGCAAGCTCGATTTATTATAATCTCATATTATTATTATTCGAACCCAAGCAAAAATTCACCTTTTCTATCATTTTCCGTTTTAATTTATGCAAACTTCTCATATCGAAAGACATTTTTCTAATTTTTTCAATTTTTTTGGATTTTCAAATTTTTTAATTTTTTTGTATTTTTCAATATAAGACTCGATTATTTACATGTATCCCATCCCCACACTTGAAGATTGCATTGTCCCTAATGCAAGAATGGAAATACGACACAAAACTACCTAAAAATAGAAACTGCAAACGAAATAAATAAAAATAAATACAACAACAACAAAAAGGGAAACGACTTAGCTGATTAATAACAATGCGTATGCTCCAAATCTCTCGTCCCATCCTGCTCGATCGTATAGCATTTCGGTCGCGATCGGCTTTGACTCTGACACGGGTACGCTTGATAGATGCCTTATATTCGAACAGCAGCTCCAAACTCACCCGAATGGAGATTGCGTACGGGTGGTACATATTCAAACCTGCATAACCAAAAACAAGCACAAACCAAAGCAATACCGACTCTAAAAAAAAACTCAAGAACCACTAATTTAGACTCATGGTACACTACCCCCCATCGGCAGTTTTAATCGTCCCAATTAAGAGCCAAAGTGTCGATTACTCAACAAACAAAGCATAAGCGTGGAAGCAACGGAAACGGTGCACGTTTTTTATTATGGCTTTATGTCAAAATAGCGCGAACCGTATCCCCACACTTATTTTTAACAACGCCCAAAACTCGTTTTCGCCATATTCCATTTCAACCAATCAATTCGCCAAAAATTTATTAGCCGTTCAAAACCTCCCCCCCTATTTTTAGCATAATCCCATTCTTTCGCCTCTCAAACCAAATCAAAATAATCACACCAATCAAACCAACCCGAGCCCGTCCGCACCCTTTCAAGTATTTAAAACTGATTTGCACCTATAAGGAACTCGGACTCTTTGACTAACTTACTTTAAAGCTACTAGAAACAAATTCTGCACAACCTAATAGACTCAATACAAACCGGACACGACTCAACGGACTGAAAACATGAGACTGACTTGACACATAGCTAAACTAAACCAAACACCAACATATTAGACACTGACCTAACTGGACTCGACAAGCGACTCTAAACAGACTCGGACTCTTTGACTAAGACCCACTGACTCGATACATAGACCTAATGACTTAACTAAATCGACCCAACTCCGACTCGACACAACTAGACATCACGAAACAGTTAATCGACTTCACCATGACTCGAACACATCACTCACAAGCACACGACTCACTGACTACTGACTCACCGACCCAACGCAGACTCGACAGACGCTCATATAACCTAAACTAAACAAACATTGTAGGAGAACATACCTGAGATTTGAAGAGAAATAAGAGGAATAGAGAATTTTTCGGTTGAACCTTTAAGCCCCAAAGTGGTGTAACAGGTGGGAGTTATCGATCAGTGGAGTAGGTGTAGAGGGAGAAGTTCAGGTTAGGTGATGTTTGTCGGCTGTGAGTGGGTAAGTGGTTTACGGTGGAATGGGGATGGTGGCTTACCGGCGGTTAGGGAGGGGGTCGGTGATTGTAGGGAAGTGAGTAATAGGGTATGAGGTGCGATGGGGAAAGGGTAGGTCTGAGAGGAGTTTACGGTGGAGATGGGGAGTAGTGGTTGAGGGTATTAGGTGAGGAAGAAGGGGTCGATGATGAAGGGTGGTGGGTGTAAGTGTATCGGCAGTAGAGAGGAGAAGAAGGGTTAGGGGAATTGAAATTGTTGGGTTTGAATTAATTAAAGCTGCAGATGTATCCTCTGGCGGCCCGCTAGAGAGTGACGAGGTGGGTGGCGGCCCGCCACCGAGTGAAAGATTTCCGATAAAAAATAACATACGTGCTGGCGGCCCGTGACTAAATGGTGAGGTAGGTGGCGGCCGCCACCACGTTGCAAGTTTCCGAAAATTTTTGATTTTTTTTTTTCATCAAAAATCAAACTAAAATTTTTTTCTAAGTAGGAAACTTACTTGGGTACTCAAATTCCACTCAATTTCCTTCAAATCTTCGGTGATGATTCCTGCAAAGTGACTCAAGACACAAACTAGGACCCGAAAAACTAACAAAAACGACTGTTAGCTACCGAAAATTACGAAGATACAAACGGTACAAACTCTACAAATGAGTAACAACTTCTCACATACTTATGGGGGATCATAGAGATGCAGCTCACCTCCAAACACAGACTCACGGGTTGTAGCACCATTATACTTATTGCCCGATTCACCCCAAACACCCTTATCTCTCTCATAACTTCTCAACTCCTCATCTGGCGGTTTGAATCTAGTCTCATCATATCGAAATCTCTCCCCAAACTGAGCTTTGCTTAGTATTACTAGCTTAAATTCTAAACGCACCATTCTCGCTTCTAATTCCTCTACTCTCCTATCAGGTGGGTCCCCACACTTAAGTCCTATTACTTTTTCTAGACTCGGACCACTCACCACCTTCTCCTCATCTCTCTCATCCTTCTCACAATCCACTACTAACGATATCGCCTCCACTTTATCACTTGACCCTCTCGAATTCATAACCTTAAAAACTACCGATTCCTCGCCCGCTCTAAGTGTGATGGTGCCTAAAAATACATCTATGAGAGCTTTAGCGGTGTTCAAGAACGGGCGTCCTAAAATTAACGGTATGTTTTCATCGGCTTCCATATCAAGAACAACAAAGTCTACGGGAAAGACGAATTTATCCACTTTGACTAGAAGGTTTTTGATTATGCCACGTGGGTACTTTACGGATCTATCGGCTAGAGACAACGACATGCGTGTAGGGGACAACTCTCCTAGACCTAACCTCTCATACAGGGAATATGGCATTAGGTTTATACTTGCTCCTAAATCGGCTAGGGCCCTACACTCGGTATCACTCCCAAACAAGCACGGGATGGTAAAAAGGCCCGGATCCGTCAATTTTTCCGGGACCTTGTTCAACACTACGGCGGAACACCCTCCACTAAGGGGGATGTTAGAAACCTCTCCTAACCTATCCTTACGTTTTAGAAGGTCCTTTAAAAATTTTGCATATTTCGGCATTGATTGAAGGGCTTCTATGAAAGGGAGGTTGATTCTAAGTTGTTTAAAAATCTCTAAAAATTTCCCATACTCTTTGGAATATGTTTGGTTTTTAAGACGGGAAGGAAATGGAGCATGGGAAATATCAACATTAGGTGATGGAACAACTTGAATGGGCTTTTTTCCTACGCTTTTCTCAATTGAAGGCCCCCCGGTGTGTGCGGTACTTGCTGGGCTTAACCTAGGTTGCACTTTACCGGGCGCCCCCATTTCAATCTCCTCATCTACGGGGTCCTCATCTTCTACCTCGACACACTCAGGTCTCACTACCTCTCCTAAGGTTCTACCACTACGGGTCGAAATTGCCTTCACAGAGCCAGATGGGTTGGGCTTTGTGTTGCCCGAAAATTGACCGGGAGATAAAACCCGAACAATCTTCACTTCCACGCTCCAAGCATCAACCGAATGATTCCCGCAAGCTAAAACACTTAGAAAACCTTGAAAATCTGCTCCAAAAGTCGCCTTAGGGTTCTTGGTTCGTAAGTTAGGGTTTTTCCAAGTTTAAGATGATTATATATCTCTTTTTTCTAACAAACCCTTTTAATTTTCGCATACAAGCTTCTGGCTGGGCGCCACCCACTGAAGGACTGGGTGGTGGGGTGCCACCTTGTTTTTCAGCTCATGTATTACCTTCAGACTCTCACCGGGTGCCACAGACTTGCTTAGTAGGTGATGGGGTGCCAGAACGTGATTTTTCAGCTTTTTAACTCTATTTAAACTCTTCGACCTTTCCAACATGCTCCAAGACTTGACACTTCAATATTTTTGCTCGTTTCACTCCGTTTCCCGCATATGTAAGCATCAAGACCTGCAAAACACAATTTGATTAATAGCATGCATATTCTAACGAAAACGAAACTATAAATAACGATAAAATATACAAACTATACACGATATAAGATGTATTTTGCAATACATCAATGAATAAGAGGTAACCTTGAATGGTTAAGAGGTAACCTCTGAATGGTAAATCATCACATGTCACATTCTTCTACCTTCTCATTGGTAAAATTCTTAATGGTTCCATTAAGCGGTAGCCTCTTAATGACCATTCAGAGGCTACCAAACAACCCCTAACTTAAAAATGAAAAAGGTAATATTCACCTAACACATGCACTAACCATGTGATTAACTTTTCTTTAAAGGATACGAGTTAAAACTTTAAAATTTACTTAAATCAAATATAAAAGTGAGTGTGTCTTGTAATATTAAACTTGAGAGAATTATTATTATTAATAATACCTAATAGAGCGCCCCTACCCTTAGAAAAGATTACAACAATCAACCCAAAAGTTACAATACATAATTGCTAAGAAAAGCATAATAGCATAAAGTACAAGATGTTAATGCCTATGATACCGTACAAACTTAATAGCATATGGTACAAGCATTAATGCTTATAATTGTTTTAAATTGTCTATAAGTATTAATATTAATATTAGTATTAATATTATTATATATATCAAATACTAACACCCTTTTGCGCCAGTGTATTATTGTTTTTTTCAAGTTTAGCCACAACAATTTAGAAAGTTGTTAATTGTGCGCCAGTTTATTAGCGTATCATCCCCTTCTTCTTGATTTCTTTTTGCTTTAGCAAACAGCATCCATCCTTCTTTGCTGTCATATGATTCTCAGTTCTATGCTTTTCTTCTTTGGTTTTTCTTTGCTTTTGCATCAATGATTCTCATCAGTAGGTTTTATTGCAGGTTGTCTATTCGGTGTGGTTAATTTGAAAGCCTGATTTGGGCTTTTGAGGTTCGTTTATTTCTTCTTGATGTTTGTTTTTGTTGAAGGGTTGTATCGATGTTTCATCCCATTTAAGAAAAACAATACAGAGACCGAGAGACAGTCAGGCGAAAGAAAGGGATAAGGAGACGACAAAGAAGAAGATTAGGTGATGCTTTTTGTTTAGTTTGTTGAAGGTAATCAGGAAATCCTTGTATGATTGCTACAGTACCCTTGATTAATTTAAAAATAATAAAGAAAAACATATTCGCCGTTCAATTCCCCCACCCCAAATCGGCGATCCTTGAATCGTTGCCCACCAATCTCCGCCGCCGATCCCCTTCAATCGCCGCTGCCAGTCAGTCTATCCACCGATCTGATTACCGGAACCTGCTGACTGATATTCAATTATCCACTCAATAGGTGCGTCAATGTTTTCATCATAAACAATTTTTCTATCTCCTTGCTGTTTGTATAGATGGGGAAAATTGTTTATGTTTTCTAGGGTTTTCTGACGATGGAACTGAGTAAAACTGAAATCAATTTTAGGCGATTGCTAGCAGCCGCTCCTCAACATCATCAATCCAAACTTATTCATGTACACACTGCCAATTCATTCTTGATTTTCATGTATCATTTCTTGCATATAACTTTATGCTCCATTTTTTGCTTCAATAGTTATTTTTGTCATAGTTATTAAAGGCGCGAGGCGCACTCACTTTGGGTGATTTGTTGGGCCCGGGGCCTTATTTGCGCCTAGGCGCTTTAGTAACTATGATTTTTGTAAATCTATTGTCAATCAGTTTAATTTACTGTGTACATTCTTTATTAGTTTGAGTATGCTTATAAAGTGCTAATTTTGCAGTATGTTAGCACTCTAAGGCTATAGGGTGTGGTCATGACCCTCATGATCATTATGACCCTCCATATCAGCGCCATGTCACCTACTTCTAATCCATCATCCAAAACCACTACCCTAAGGGTGTGGTTATGACACATACCACTATTATCTTACTTTAATTTATTTTTGTGAAAAGGAAAGAAAATATTAAATATGGAAAGTAGGCTCATGGTTTCCATGGTTTAATCCATGGGAATCATGGTGGATGAGACAAGGGGGTGGTGTAACAATCCATTAATGGGCCTACGTGGCGATTAATGACCCAACCATGCCCCTCACACCCTATAGCCTAAGAGAGCTGTTGGAGCAACTCGCTGCAGAGAGAACACCGGAAGGATTACCGAGGTCTGATTCTTTCTCCATCTATAGGGATTGTGTATGTGCCTATACTGCTTTACTGCCAATCATAGTTGTCTCTAGTGGTCGCTATAGCGAATAGCGTAGCGTATAGGTCGAAAGTCGCTACAGGGTATGTAGCCATAAATAGTGGGATTTCAGTTTTTTCTTTTAATATAAATAGCAATCAAATATACCTATAAAATAGCTGGATTTTTTGTTTTTGTTAAATATACATGTAAAATAGCGTATATACCAGGGTATTTTGATATAATATACATATAATTCTTTTTTCTTGTGTATCACTATTTATAAAATAGGGCCCGCTATTTATCGCTATCCCCTTATCGCTATTTGTTGCTATTCGCCATTAACAACTATGCTGCTAATTGGCCTTCAATCTCAATAAAGCTTTAGATTTCTTAAGTTTCCTTTCGGTTATTGTAGAATTTCAAAAGCTACATTGAGTGATTATTCTGAGAAAATTGAAGCAATTGCTGCCAACTTGGCTTCTTCAGAAGTGAGTATATTTCTATCTTCTTCAATTAAATGTACCATCGGTTTTTTGGTAGTGTTAGACAGGGTTAGTCGTTCATGTAAATGTATCATCAAGTTTTGAAGTTCAACCTATTATTGGCTTAATGTGATATTTTCTTATGTTTGGTCATGTAATCCATTCCATAAGTAAATTATCTTTATTAACTATTTATTATTTATTTATATTTTGTTTTTGTCGTACTTTGTTTGTATCCAGACTTCATATATCATCTAATTAGATAGGTTGCGTAACGCTAGGAAAAACTACCAAACTTCCGCCGCGTAGCGGCGGGTGAACACCTAGTTAATATTAATTTACAAAAGTCGGTGGAAGAGTAAAATATCAATGTATTGGAGATTGTTACAACTCTTTCTCAACCTTTACACATTTGGTCGCTTAGACTAAAGGGTATGGGGCCGGCTAGGACCGGCGCCGGTCCCCCACACCGCCCCCCTTAGGGTCGGCTCGGCCCAAACGGCTCCCCACAGCCGAATGAGACGAAGCACCTTTCACAATTTTCAAAAAACTACCGTTGATCAACGGCTAATTTAAAAAAAAAAAATTCCATTTTTCTTTAAAAACTCACTTATTTTCTCCATTTTTCCCCACTTTCAACCCAAAACCCTCTCATTTTTATACCATTTTCTCTCCACTTTTATAAAAAAAAATTACCTTTTCATCCACAATGCCATCTAATTCTTGGTGGTCCTCGTCTTCGGATGAGCAAGAGGAGATGTTTTTCGCAAACGCTGTGTTACGGGCGGCGGAGATTCTTATCGAGGAGGAAGAGGAAGACGAAGAGGAAGAAGTCTCGTCTGAAAGCGTTATTACCAGGCGGATACGGGTTAACAGAGACCGCCAAAGTTTATCATTAATAAATTTTATTATCCTTATTTCCTCGTATTTATATATTTTTTACGACAGGAGCGCACGAGAAATTGGTGAACGATTATTTTTCGGATGCACCCCTTTACAATGCCGAGATATTCAGACGCAGATTCCGAATGAGTCGTCGGTTATTCACACGGATTGCTGATGATTTGGCGGGGCTAGACCCGTTTTTCACGCAACGACCCGATGCTCGAAATTATGAAGGGTTCACCACGTTACAAAAGTGTACTGCGGCCATTTGCCAACTGCCGTACGGGACAGTGGCCGACGCTTTGGACGAATACTTACAAATGTCGGCAAGAACTACGCGGGAATGTTTGTATCGGTTTTGCCGTAATGTGGTGAAACTGTATAGCAAAAAATATTTGCGTAAACCAAACGTGTATGATGTTCAGCAGTTGTACCAAGCTCATGAAGCACGGCACGGGTTTCCGGGAATGCTCGGTAGTATTGATTGTATGCATTGGGCGTGGCATAGATGCCCGACTGCGTGGCGCGGCCAATATACTCGCGGTGATCACGGCTATCCAACCGTGATACTTGAAGCCGTGGCATCATAAGATTTGTGGATCTGGCATTCTTTCTTTGGTCTCCCTGGTTCACTCAACGACCTCAATGTGTTATACCAATCGGCGATCTTTACCGATGTCGTTAATGGAACCGGTCCGGACACCCGTTTTACAGTTTCTGGGGTTGAGTATAGACGTGGGTATTATCTTGCTGACGGGATATATCCGTCTTGGTCTACAATTGTGAAGACTATTCCACATCCCGATGACGAAAAAAGAAAAAAATTTGCCAAGCGTCAAGAAGCTGCAAGAAAAGACATCAAACGTGCTTTTGGTGTCTTACGAAAAAAACGGGCCATCCTTGAACAACCGGCACGTGCGTTCACACCGAAGAGGTTGCGCCTTTGTATGTACGCTTGCATTTTGCTCCATAACATGATTATTGAAGACGAAGGTCGGGCAATTTGTGAGTATGATGAGAATGCATCTATCGGGAATACTGTCCCGGTAGATCCGCCACAACAGGATTTAAACTCGTTCTCGCTAACCAACGACTTCACGCATGCAAACCTTCAACAGGATTTGGTAGAACATATTTGGAACAACTTTAACGTAGCGGACGGTGACGAGGACGAAGACGAAGACGAGTAGTGAAATGGACGTCGTAGGTTTTTTTTTTTTTTTTAGGAAATGTAATATTTTTTTCGGTAATGTTTTTTTTTTTATTATTTTTAGGAAATGTAATTTTTTTTATGTTATGAAGTGACTTTATTTTTGTTGTTTTATGTTGTATTTTTTAACTTTTATAAATTTTTTATCAAGTTAATAAATTAAAAGTTAGACAATTAATAAAATAATGAGGTGGGGTAGCCTCATCCTCCATCCCCCTCAAATATGAAGGAGGCCCATCCCACACGAGCCGGTGACGTGGCGCTGACGTGGCGGCTCATCCCCTCCAAGCCAATCCTCTCCATACCCTTTAGTCTTAACGAATTTTAAAGTTAGCTTTTAAACACATTTCCATTTACTGGCTTTTTGGCTTCATTTGTAACTTGTAAGCATTTAGACCGTGGGGTATGGTGGGGCTTGGGTTGGGGCTTGGGTTGGGCATTTGGTGACACGTGTAAAGGGAGCCAGCCCACTGCCAGGTTACGTGGCCGCGGGGTATGGCGGGGCGTGGGTTGGGCTTGGGTTGGGTGCACCGCGTGGCATAAATGTTAAAAAAAAAACAAAAAAATTATAAAAAATCACACAACATTTATAAAAAAACCTACAACTTCATTAAAATTTTAAAAATTACATAATCCTAAAAATTACATAACTGTTGGGTTCGTGGGATGGGGGGGACCAGCGGGGTAGCGGGTTCAAGACAGTGGGTGTATTGGGTGGGGTTTTGGTTCGTGGGATGGGGGACCGGTGGGTTGGGGTTCCAATATATAGGACTTTGGGGACCCGGGTGGCGGTTATAGAAGATGGGGGGATGGGGGGACCAGTTTGAATTTCAAAATTTTAAACACCCGCCTGCCCACGTGGCGGGTGACCCAATGAGAACATGCCAGCTCGCTTCGCCATACCGCCCCACGCCCGGCTTGAAAGCCAAGCCCCAAGGGGCCACGCCCAAACCCAAGCCCACCCGGGGTGGTCACTTGGGCGTTTTACCCCAACCCACGCCCAAACCCCCGCCCCATACCCCACGGCCTTAAAGAGGGAAGGGGAGACATTGGAGAACAGATAAAGGAAGGCGACAGGCACTAAGGCAGAGTATGAGATGATGTTCTTTCTCACTCTCCGGCGAATCACTGCTACAGCGGTGGTGAATGGTCGATCCAAGGTATGACTTCAGTACCATCCTTCCGTCTTTGACCTTCGTCGCTAGAAACCTAACTAGCCGGGACCCCTCTTTTCCGGTGGTGTAAACGCCACCTAAAACGTCTGTCACTATACCCTCTGTATCCTAGCCAGCCGTACGCGATTGTGTCCAGCGGCGGTGCCGCCGCTCACCAACAACCGATTCCGTTCAAAACCCCAACCAATATTATCCTCATGCGCTGTGATTTACGGAAAGATGAAGATGAAGACGATGGAGGTTTTGTGGTGGTGTTTTGTGATTGTAGTTTTTTGTGGTTATGGTGTTTTGTAGTGGTGGCATTAGGTAATGTGTAGTGGGGCTCCATGTGGCGCCCTTTTTCTCTCATAACGCCCCATAACGCCCTGAACACCGCGACGGGCGGCGTTATGGGGTTTTTTTTGGTGGGTGATGTGGGGTAAAATACACATATTTGTCCCGTGTAAAGTGTATAATTTATGTGTACTTTTTATTTGTTTTTATTTAGTTTAGTGTTATATTACATTATTTTGTGTTTTGGCTAGGTCCTGGTGCAAATGGAGCAAAAACGAGTAATATGAGAATAACCAGCCAGTTGAACAGAGTAGGATGCCAGTGACCGAATAAAAATTGCCGCTATTTTCCGTGATGGGGGCGAACCCACTTATCTCTATATTATAAAATTGGAATGTGCTGCTGATATATTATATTTGAAAGAAAGTGGGCTGCCATGGCTAGGATTTACGTGAAGCATGATTATTGGGCCATTTAACATATATGTTATGTGATGTTGAAAAAAATAGAAGAATTCTAATATATATCTAATCGATATATACAAGCAGCCAAAAATACAACATACACATCAAACAGAGAGGCGGCAAAGATTGATTTATTATTCACGAATATATTAATTTGAAGGAATCATAAATATACATATGCATAATATTCTTGTGAAGGAAAAGGCTCCCATATATTGAATGTAGTGGGCCGTTTGGAATTGAAAGGAGGCCAAGCCCACTTTAGGGGATTTATTAAATCACGACATATATTTTGAAAAGGAAGTTGGTGGGGAGCGGCACAACATCAGACGCAAATCAGACGGAGGAGACGAATTAGTTACGAATTAGAGAAGCTTTGGAGCATTCAGAGAGCAGTTTTTGCAAGCAATCGGAGATCCTGAAGGCTAGGAATCATCGGTACGAGTAGAGAGTGAAGAATCGAAGATCAATCGGGTTTTCCAATCCCTTGTTTGTCGATTATTTGTTTGATACTTGTTATGATGATTTCTTTATTCAATTACTTTGCGTTGTTTTCACAGTTTAAGATGCTTGGCTAAACTTTTTATAACTACCTAGACGAGATGAATGTTTGATTAAAGTTTGGATTTTTAATGGTTTTTATTGTTTGTGTATGGATTGATTTCCGAAAGTAAAGTGTTTTAGGATTTCTGATTTGGTGTATATGCATGCTTGACGATTGTTTTACTACTGTTTATTGCTTCGCTTGAATCTTGGTGACGGTCTTTATCACGGAATAGAATCAGGTTAGGGTTTTAGGTTTTGGTGAGTGTCTATATCACATAATGAACCTTTGATCCTTTAGGGTGAAAATCATGTAAGTAACCTTAGAAGTAACATTCGGTAGTTTAATAAAATCAAGTGTTCTGCTTAACTTGTCGCTGAGAGGCTCGAGTTAGTTATTAGGTCGTAGTGCAATATATATCTAAGATAGGTTTTGAGAGAAGTCGATCTTATTTCCCTAATTGCATTTGTGTCTAGTAAACCAAGTTAGAACCTAGAATTGCCTTAGATTATCGCGCTGAGAGGTAGATAGTCGTATTAGGGCACTTTTAGAATCGTTAGAGGACTGAGAGGAAGTCTAACAGTCGGTAATCACAACAGCCTTGTAGGGTTTCCTAGGTTTCTTCCTGAGAAGGGTCGGGAAGTCTTAGCATTGAAATACCTTAAGGTTTAGTATCTTACGATCCCGGCTCCATACAACTTTAATACCATTAGAAATCCATTCCCATTCAAACTGGATTCGAGTCTAGGTAGTCGTTAATCTCATCTGAATACAAACCCCAGTTTTCGTTCGTGTCTTAGTCTTAATTTAGTTAATTATTTAGTTAATATAGATTTCCTTAGTTTTCAGTAACCCCCCCCCCCCCCAAAACAATCAAACAAGTTTAAGTCGCGTCAGTCATTGTCTATTAGAGTCTAGTTTACGTAATACATAGAGTCTTTGGGTTCGATACTCGGACTTGCTAGGTTATACTACATTGATCGGTACACTTGCCGGTTGTGTGGTTTAGGTTTAGAGAGTCTTAGTTCTAAATTTAAAGCTTGCGTGTCTAGTTTAGAGAGTCTAATTTAGTTGATATTTTATAGTTCGTTTTGCACACATCAAGTTTTTGGCGCCGTTGCCGGGGACTCTTGGCAATTGCGTTTATTAGCTTTGATAGACCTAATTGATATATACGTGCTACGTGTTTTCTTTGTTTTGTTGAGTCTTTGTCTTCTCTTGTGTCTCGGTAACTAGTGTTTGCTTTTCTTGTGTTCAGGTTTTTGCTAGTGGTGGATGCCACATCTGCGCTCGCACGGACCACCACCACCAGTCAAGCAGTCATCATCTCAGGTTACTTCTACATCTTCATCTCGTTTCCCCGAGTTCGATTTCACCCCACCACCCACACCACCACCTTCGCCTAACCATTCACCTAAGGATTCACCACCCGGTAGCCCTACTTCTAGTACCTCTAGTAATCTAGAAAACTTAGGACCAATGGCAAATCCTAGGCAAACAGTCCATCAGCAGGCCACTCAGAATTTCACCGGCCTAGCTTCACCCATTACCGTCCCACCCATAGTTAATGAAAATTCATGGCAGATCCCATCTTATGCCATGCAGGCCATCACCAATAGTATCCAATTCCATGGCCGAGACGATGAGGACGCCCCGGCCCACATTAATCGTTTCTCTAGGATGTTAGCTACTTTTAGCCTTAGCGGTGCACCCAACGATGCTACATACCTACAGCTTTTCCCATTTTCCTTAGCCGGCCGTGCGGCTACTTGGTTGGACTCACAACCAACCGGTACTTTTACCACTTGGGCGGGACTTCGTCAAGCCTTTCTGAATAAGTATTTCCCGCCCGCTAAAGCTTCACGGCTTAGAGACGAGATTCATTCCTTCCGCATGGGGCCCGACGAGCCTTACTACCTTGCTTGGGAAAGGTTCCAAACCCTTTGTGCTCGTTGCTCCCAACATGGTCTTTCTGATTGGGCTTTATGTGAGAAATTTTATAACGGTCTTACCCAAGAGACTCGTGATAGGTTTGATACAAATGCAGGGGGGCATATGATGGGTATACTTACAGTTCCTGAGTGTCTAGAGCGTTTTGAGGCATTTGCTCAGTCTCAATCCCAATCAAGATCCGATCAGAGGTATCAAAGTGGTAATTCTAATACCACTACTAGTGCACCCGCCCATGGGGTGAACCATGTCACTATGGACCCTAGTTTGGCCTCTGTTTTGGAAAATATGGATAGGCAACTTAAGGAGATTAGAGCTAAGATTGATAAGTGTGAGTTGTGTCGAGGTGGTCATGACACGAGTGCGTGCCCTTTACTAGTTGGTGAGGAGAAGTGTGATTACTTAGGAGGAGGGTTCGGTAGAGGTCAACCTAGCAGTTTCGGAGGTAATAATAATAACTTTGGTTCGGGTTGGCGTTCTAATAATAATTTTAATAATAATAGCAATTTCCGCTCAAGTGGACCTCCTAGTTTGCAAATAGCTCAAAATCCAAATAGGGGTCTAGGTTCACTTTTTAATGGAAGTTCGAATGGGCAGGTTAAGGATGGAGGGTCGAGTAGTCAAGGTCAAATAGGTCAAAGTTCAAGTTTCGATGTAGGGGGTAGCATGGAAAGAATGGAGGCTATGATGAGCCAGCTAGTTGCTAGGGATCAAAGCACCCAAAAGAAACTTAGTGAACATGATCTCATGCTTAGGAATCAACAAGCTGCGGTCCAGGACCTTTCTAGGGTTGTAGGTGATATTGCTAAGAAGTTAGAGGAGAGATTACCCGGTAAATTTGCGGGTAACACCCAACAAAACCCTAATGCCCAAGTAAATGCCATTACTACTCGTAGTGGTAAGACCGTAGGAGACCCGAGAGTTGTAGAGGAAAGAGAGGTTGATGAGGATGGTGATGTGATAGATGAAGTGATAGAGATGGAGGTTCCCGGCAAAGTGCAAAAGTGGCTAAGCCCAGCAAGTACCGCACAGTCCGGTGAGTCTCAGGGTGAGAAGAGAGTTGAGAAAGAGCCCGTAGTTGTTAAGCCTTCACCTTATGTAAACCATGCGTATGCTCCGTTTCCTTCACGTCTTAAGAATCAAAAATATTCAAAGGAATACGGGCAGTTCTTAGATATCTTCAAGCAGTTGAAGATTAATCTTCCGTTTATAGAGGCACTCCAGTCCATGCCTAAGTATGCAAAATTCTTGAAGGACCTTCTTAGGAATAAGGAGAAATTAGGTGAGTTGTCGAACGTTCCATTGCATGGAGGGTGTTCGGCCATTGTCTCAAATAAGCTTCCTGAAAAGCTTACCGATCCGGGTATTTTCACTATTCCGTGTCTATTCGGTAGTAATACCAACACTCGAGCGTTAGCCGACTTAGGAGCTAGTATCAATTTGATGCCCTTTTCTCTTTATGAGAAGCTAGACCTAGGAGAGCTTGCACCTACCCGAATGACACTATCTTTAGCCGATCGGTCTGTTAAGTACCCTAGGGGTATAGTTGAGAATTTGTTAGTTAAAGTAGACAAGTTTGTTTTTCCGGTAGACTTTGTCATACTCGACATGGAAGCCGACGAGAAGGTACCGTTAATTCTAGGACGCCCGTTTTTAAACACCGCAAAAGCTCTCATAGATGTCTTCTTAGGCACCATTACACTTAGAGCGGGTGAGGAATCGGTAGTTTTTAAGGTTACGAATTCGAAAGGGCCTAGTGATGTAAAATATGAGGTATCGTTAGTGGGGGAGTGTGAGAAGGACGTGAGAGATGAGAAGAAGGTGATGAGTGATCCGGGTTTAGAGAAGATGATAGAAATCAAGTGTGGGGATCCACCGGATAGAAAGTTAGAAGAATTAGAGGAGAGAGTGGTATGTTTAGAATCTAAGATAGAGACACTGAGCAAAGCTCAGTGTGGGGATAGAGCTCGATTTGGAGAATTTAGATTCAAAACGCTAGATGAGGAGTTGAGAGATTGTGAGAGAGATAAGAGTGCTTGGGGTGATTTGGGCAATATTAGGTATACTGGTGCTGCGGCCCGTGAGTTTGTTTTTGGAGGTGAGTTGCGCTTCCATGATCCTCCATAAGTATGTGAATAGTTGTGTCTAATTTGTAGAGTTTGTATTTTTGAGTCTTTTATTTTGTACCATGAGTATAAAGTAGTACTTGTTGCGTCTTTATGTTTTTAGAGTCGGTATTGCTTTGGGTTTTGTTTTGCTGTGATTGTGCAGGTTCGGATTGTACCACCCGTACCCAATTGCCATTCGGGTGAGTTTGGAGCTGCCATATTGATAAACCCAAGCAGGCTAGGTAACGATCGCGAATGAAATGCTATACGATCGTTCGTTGGATTCAAGACACGTACGGCTGGCACTGACTTTTGTCCTAACCAGCTAAGTCTTTTCCAACTCTCTCTGTATTTTATTTCTTTCGTTTTTATTTTTTTTTATTTTTTTTTAGGTAGTTGTTGAGTCGTATTTTCGTTCTTGCATTAGGGACAATGCAATCTCTAAGTGTGGGGATGTGATACTTGTAAATATTTGAGTCATAAAAAAAAAATAAAAAAAAAATTAGAAAATTTTGAAAAAAAAATCCAAAAAAATTGAAAAATCAGAAAATGTCTTTCGATTTAAGAAGTTTGCAATTAAAACGGAAAATGATAGAAAAGGTGAATTGTTGCTTGGGTTAAATAATAATAATATGAGATTATAATAAATCGAGCTTGCATCTAGTTTGGGATATGTGGATAGGCCCGGGTTTGGTTTTAAGTCCCTTTGATCTAATATACCTTAATTGTCGGTCTGCCAGTGGGTTTTCGCCTAGGAGATATGGGAAATTAAAACTGCCGATAATAGTATAAGGGGCACCGTTATAAGTTAAAACTGTTAGAGTTTGTGATCATGCGAAAAAAAAATAGAATAAAAGTGAGCTAGAAACTAAATGAAAGTAACACAGGCCTACGTATTCCGAGTTGGGGATAGCGACTCTACAGCCGGTTTGCCTCTGGGATGTGTGAAATCGATTTGCCGAATAAAAGTACCGAGACCTATGTAATCTGTGATTGGGGATAGCGACTCTACAGTCGGAATACCGCTGGGTTAAGGGAAAGCATCGTCTAGTTTCACGAATTCGAAAAAAAAAAAGAGAAAAAAAGCAAGAAAAAGAAAAAAAATGGAAAAGAAAAAAAAATTGATTGTTTACTCTCTTGGTTTTGATATAAAACGGTTAGGAATTGGTCCAGTGATCGTTCTTTTAGTCCTATAAGCTTGAGGTGGGAGTAGATGGACCGTAGATTATAGTGTGAGACCCTAGGTGGATTGACCGCACTTAAATTAAATTCACATGATAAGGGCTTAGGATTAGATTCGGGTTTAAGAGGATCAGTATATTCGCAATCGCAGCTAACGCAAGCCTTGGTTTTAATAAGATATAAATAATTTTTGATCCAAGTAATGATTTGTCTCTGATTCCGTTGCATAATTCTTTTTCGGGGACGAAAAAAGGTTAAGTGTGGGGATATTTGATGTGGGGTAAAATACACATATTTGTCCCGTGTAAAGTGTATAATTTATGTGTACTTTTTATTTGTTTTTATTTAGTTTAGTGTTATATTACATTATTTTGTGTTTTGGCTAGGTCCTGGTGCAAATGGAGCAAAAACGAGTAATATGAGAATAACCAGCCAGTTGAACAGAGTAGGATGCCAGTGACCGAATAAAAATTGCCGCTATTTTCCGTGATGGGGGCGAACCCACTTATCTCTATATTATAAAATTGGAATGTGCTGCTGATATATTATATTTGAAAGAAAGTGGGCTGCCATGGCTAGGATTTACGTGAAGCATGATTATTGGGCCATTTAACATATATGTTATGTGATGTTGAAAAAAATAGAAGAATTCTAATATATATCTAATCGATATATACAAGCAGCCAAAAATACAACATACACATCAAACAGAGAGGCGGCAAAGATTGATTTATTATTCACGAATATATTAATTTGAAGGAATCATAAATATACATATGCATAATATTCTTGTGAAGGAAAAGGCTCCCATATATTGAATGTAGTGGGCCGTTTGGAATTGAAAGGAGGCCAAGCCCACTTTAGGGGATTTATTAAATCACGACATATATTTTGAAAAGGAAGTTGGTGGGGAGCGGCACAACATCAGACGCAAATCAGACGGAGGAGACGAATTAGTTACGAATTAGAGAAGCTTTGGAGCATTCAGAGAGCAGTTTTTGCAAGCAATCGGAGATCCTGAAGGCTAGGAATCATCGGTACGAGTAGAGAGTGAAGAATCGAAGATCAATCGGGTTTTCCAATCCCTTGTTTGTCGATTATTTGTTTGATACTTGTTATGATGATTTCTTTATTCAATTACTTTGCGTTGTTTTCACAGTTTAAGATGCTTGGCTAAACTTTTTATAACTACCTAGACGAGATGAATGTTTGATTAAAGTTTGGATTTTTAATGGTTTTTATTGTTTGTGTATGGATTGATTTCCGAAAGTAAAGTGTTTTAGGATTTCTGATTTGGTGTATATGCATGCTTGACGATTGTTTTACTACTGTTTATTGCTTCGCTTGAATCTTGGTGACGGTCTTTATCACGGAATAGAATCAGGTTAGGGTTTTAGGTTTTGGTGAGTGTCTATATCACATAATGAACCTTTGATCCTTTAGGGTGAAAATCATGTAAGTAACCTTAGAAGTAACATTCGGTAGTTTAATAAAATCAAGTGTTCTGCTTAACTTGTCGCTGAGAGGCTTGAGTTAGTTATTAGGTCGTAGTGCAATATATATCTAAGATAGGTTTTGAGAGAAGTCGATCTTATTTCCCTAATTGCATTTGTGTCTAGTAAACCAAGTTAGAACCTAGAATTGCCTTAGATTATCGCGCTGAGAGGTAGATAGTCGTATTAGGGCACTTTTAGAATCGTTAGAGGACTGAGAGGAAGTCTAACAGTCGGTAATCACAACAGCCTTGTAGGGTTTCCTAGGTTTCTTCCTGAGAAGGGTCGGGAAGTCTTAGCATTGAAATACCTTAAGGTTTAGTATCTTACGATCCCGGCTCCATACAACTTTAATACCATTAGAAATTCATTCCCATTCAAACTGGATTCGAGTCTAGGTAGTCGTTAATCTCATCTGAATACAAACCCCAGTTTTCGTTCGTGTCTTAGTCTTAATTTAGTTAATTATTTAGTTAATATAGATTTCCTTAGTTTTCAGTAACCCCCCCCCCCCCCCCAAAACAATCAAACAAGTTTAAGTCGCGTCAGTCATTGTCTATTAGAGTCTAGTTTACGTAATACATAGAGTCTTTGGGTTCGATACTCGGACTTGCTAGGTTATACTACATTGATCGGTACACTTGCCGGTTGTGTGGTTTAGGTTTAGAGAGTCTTAGTTCTAAATTTAAAGCTTGCGTGTCTAGTTTAGAGAGTCTAATTTAGTTGATATTTTATAGTTCGTTTTGCACACATCAGTGGGCGGCGCGATACATATCGCGGCGTTATTTTTGTTTGGTTACTTCATTTGGCCAATCAAAAAATAGAATAGAGTTTTTATAATTAATAATAAAATTGAAAACTAATAATTAGGTAATGATGGGTAGGGGCTTTATGACTACGGGCTTAAATGCATAACGCCCCATAACGCTCACACGCACACGTGGCACGACACGTGTCGCATAACGCCCACACAGGGGCTTTATGACTACGGATGGACTTATTGATGGCGGTTGTAGACACTAGAGAGACTTAGTAGAATAGAGAGAACCCTGGGTTTGCATTAATGCCCATAGGTTTTCTTTGAAGAACACAAAAGATGGCACATGACATGTTGTATTTACAAAACTTGAACTTTTAATGACTTTAAAATTGAAGCAGCTACTTCAACTATTAATTATAACATAACTATTCTAAGTAGGTTCAAATGAAAAGGTTAAACACCGGATAAGAAAATATGACTAAACACATTGATGTGGCCTTTGCTAAATAACAAGTTATCTAATAGTAATATAAAAAGGTTGGTAATAAACAAATTAACAACATACTAATAAAAAAAGGTTGGTAATAAACAAATTAGCAACGGCATAATAGGCTAACAAAATGGTCATGTTGTATTATATATTTTCATTTACTCAACTTTTGAGAAAAAATGTTAGATGAATTAATAGCATGTTGACGAAAACTATGATATTAACAAATAACTTAAATTTTTTAACAATACATCTATATAAATTCTATTATGAAGTTCGAAAAATAATAATTTAATACCAACGTGACTTAATTGTTCAGTAAAGTTCATAATATTATGTTTTATAAAATTTTGTCTTTAACGTATTTATCTTTATCAGCGTCGTGATGGAGCCTACCGCCACAACACGCAATCATTAGCACTAAAAGTTTGCTAAAATTTGTACCTAAATTGAAAAGGTTAGATATGATTAATTGTAGCTCACTTGGTAGATGCTCTTGCCTCTTAGTGGGAGGTCTTGGGTTCAATCCCAAGCAAGGTGTAGTTCAGAATTTGGTGTAATTTAGAAGATGTAAGATTTGCCATAAAAAAAAAGATATGATTAATTTATTTATGATGACAACTTTATTTTTTGGGATTTGTATTTCGATTGCTATAACGAGTGAGTGTTAGTATTAGAACGATATCGTAATTAACCGAATCGCTACTGATTGAACTTCTGCCGCAACGCAGCGAGAGAATCCACTAGTTAATAATAGTATATAAATTTTGTATTAAAAAAATACCAAGTAGATAGATGGACATTGTTGTTGAATGGGACCCCTCGTATATATTTTAGACACCAGTAGATGAACCAACCAGAATAACAAGACCATCACAACACTCCTCCCTCAACAAAGGCCGTTGAATTTATGGAGACTCTGAAAGAAGCCATCACCAGACTCTCTCCCGCTACTTTCTTCACTGTATTCGCCACCGGTGTCACCGTCTACTACCTCGTTTCCGTTTTCTTCAGAAGATCCTCCGATCACCATCAACAACACAGCCCAACGTCTTCCGAACAAGACAGGTGTTCTATCCTCGAATTTTTAGTGTTTGATTTAGTATTACTTTAGTTCGTTTTTAGTCCTTTTTGAAAAAATATAGCATCTTTGGGGAAAACTTAAAATTGTGAATTATAATATTTCCTTCTTTAATTTATCTGCTGTGTTGATTTGGATACCAACTGGTAATCAAAATTAGGGTTTTAAACATGATTTTGGGTATGTCTTATTTTGTTCTTATTATACATTGTGAATGCATATACGTTGACTAGGTAACGTCAAAATTAAAAGATGCACCACCACGCAATCTATCTGTAATCAATGAATGATATTTTTTATACCACATTTCTCTTTCTTTGACTAATTCCAGACAAATTCGATCTACAGATCAACAGACATCTTCACCGTCCTCTCCTCACTCAATTACCGCCTCTCTTTCTCAATCATGGAATCACGATGTATTTCTGAGCTTTCGGGGAGAAGACACTCGCAACAACTTTGTGGATCATCTCTATGCTGCTCTTATACAACAAGGAATCCAGACGTACAAGGATGACGAAACACTTGCTCGAGGTGAGGAAATCGGTCCAGCCCTCTTGAAGGCGATCCCGGAATCACGGATAGCTGTTATTGTATTCTCGGAAAACTATGCGGACTCATCTTGGTGCTTGGATGAGCTTGCACATATTATGGAGTGCATCGACACGAGAGGGCAAATCGTTGAGCCCATATTTTATCACGTTGATCCATCGGATGTTAGAAAGCAAAAGGGGAAATATGAAGAAGCAATTGCAAAACATAAGAGGCAAAATAAGCAAAAAGTTGAATCATGGCGAAAAGCTCTAGAAAAGGCGTCATCAATGACATTGAAAACAGGTGATGTTACAACTGAGTTATATATAGCATTTAAGGTGGCTTGTTTTGAAATTAGTCACTTATATGATTACCAAACCTATTTTTAGCATTTAAGGTGGCTGGCTTTGACTTTGAAATCACTAATCGCCCCGGTCATCATAACGCTGCAGCTGATGCCTTATCTCGCATGTCTCATGCAGCCTTCTTTGCTCACTCTCGTGTTGAACCGTCCTTAATTGCTACACTCCGGGTGGCTATTTCTGATGATCTGTATCTCAAGTCCATGCAAATGAAGTGCACCTCTGCACCACAGTCGGTACCCCGGCTTCCTTCTGTTTTAAAGATGGACTTTTGTTTTTCAAAGATAGGCTGGTCATTCCAGCAGGTTCGCCCCTGTGCACTAAGCTACCGGAGGAATTTCATCATTCTGTAATTGGCGGTCACTCCGGGGTCACACGTACCTTCCATCGCCTTTCATCCAATTTCTTTTGGCCCAAAATGCGATCAGATGTTAAACGTTTTTGTGCCCACTTGTCAAGTTTTCCAGCAAGTGAAGTCTTCACTTTTACCTCCTGCTAATCTTTTACAACCATTACCCTTACCACAACAGGTTTTTGAAGGTATCTCCATGGATTTCATCACAGGGCTCCCCTTATCAAATGGTAAATCTGTCATTATGGTCGCCGTGGACCGGTTATCAAAATACAGGCACTTCATTGGGTTACCTCCATCTTTCTTTAGCTCCACAGTTGCCAGCGTGTTTATTAATGAAATTGTGTACCTCCACGGCATTCCAGTCGACATCGTGACGGACCGTGATCCCCGTTTTATGACGGATTTCTGGAAAGAGTTACACCGCTTACAAGGAACGACCTTATCCTTTAGCACGGCGTACCATCCACAGTCGGATGGTTAAACCGAAGCACTTAACAAATGTCTTGAGTTGTACCTCCGATGTTATACCGCTGACCATCCTCGAGACAGGTTCAAATTTCTTCCCTGGGCCGAATTTTGGTATAACACTTCCTTTCAATCCTCCGCTCGGATGACCCCCTTCGAAGCCCTCTATAGCCGGACCCCTCCTATCATTAGCCGATACCTAAAAGACTCCACTGGAAATCCACTTTTAGAAGCCCCCTTGCTGGAACGAGACACCGTGCTCCAACTTCTTAAGACCAACCTCTTCAAAGCGGGTCATTCTGTTCCCCAATATTTGGTTCAGTGGGATGGCCTTCCACCTGATGCGTCCACGTGGGCAGATTCCACTAGCCTATGTAAACAATTTCCTGATGCAGGTACATACCAGTTCTAGACCCGGGACCCAGTTGTAACAAAAGGAACCGAACCAGACCCGGTTCCACCTCTACTCGGTCAAAACCCGGACCGGAACCGGCCAAAACCCGAACGTACCCGGAACAGGTTCCTACCCTACCCTGTTCTTGACTTTGTTGACGAAACCCGGACCCGGTTCCTACCCGGTTTTAGGTTCTACAAAAAACCGAGTTGTGCATCTCTGCCTAGAGGTGGTAACTTGTATTAAATATTATTTCAATTTAGCAAGTGATTTAGAAAGTTGGTAATTTTGGCCCGTTTGCTTACAGAGATACAGATGGACCCGTTTGGGTTTATATTACATATCCAATGAGTTGTTAACAGGTCAAGTGAGTCGAAATCACCCAAATAGGCCTATAAATGAACTGTTCATTTAACTTTAACCGAACATGAACACAAACACAAACGAACGAAATAAATAAATATAAATAAACGAACATAAATGAATTAACAAAATGTGTGTCCATGTTCGTCCGTTTATTAAATAACAAACATAAACCAATGAACATAAACAAATTTAAATAAAGGAACCTAAATGAACTTCCGGCCGAACAAGTTTATGAACGTTCCATTCATTTACCGGCCTACACCCAAAGTATATTTTTAAAGTTGCGACCTTTTGAACTGCTATTGCGCACTATTTGTAACCAGCATCATCCGTGATCCCACCTGAACCAGAAGAAACCTGTGTGAAATTCGAGCACATCTTCTTAATCTATTTGTATACGTTGGTATGTTTTTCTTTCCTCTCTCAACTTTCTTAATTTGTATCAACTGTCCAAACACATCTTCTTAATCTATTCGTATACTGTGATTAGTTAGAGTTTTGTAGTTTCATGCATACCAACTGTTTGATGAAATGCCTCAATGAACAAAGTAGGTCTAATCATGCAAACCATGATGAACTTTTAGTCAGAGGTGTTGGGATTAATAACTTATTTTGAGAACAACAATCAATGTGTCATTTGTTGATACGGTGGCACGGTTGTTGAGGTTTCTGGATCACCAACACACACACACACATCTGCAGTTTACTTTTTTGTTCCTTAAATATAGATTCAGTATTGTGCAAGAATGATATTTTATTAATAAATGGATCCTTTACATTTCATATCATATGATTGTTAAGTGTTATACCATTTACCTCTTTTATTCTTCTACAACATGATTGCTAGGTTGCAGGGTATGAGAAGAAGCTGAAATCACAGGCTTCACAGTTTTGATCGTCATTCACTTGAAGAAACATAACAAATTGAATGAGGTGTCTTCTTCTAATCTTGACATGTTTGATGATTATTTTGTGCTAAATCGTAAAATCATGCATGTCATTCAAACACTAAATTTAATCAGAAGAATGGTAAACCCGAACTAGATGAATGCTTCTGTGCATGGTAATTATCTGATTAACAAACAATACCCAAAACTGTTTGTGCCTGTCCCCAACACCCCTTATACGCGATATACACCCAAACACACCCTTATTTAAACCGGATATAAATACCTTGCTTGTCCCATCCTTTCTCTCATTTTACCCAAACACAGACACATGTGTGTGTGCAGCACAGTGGCAGCAATGGTTCCCCTTCTCGTGCTTGTTATGGGATTATGCACTTTCGTTTATTTCTTTTATCAACGGCTTTTAAAGATTTTGTTGCTTGCATCAACAAATATTATTCAATTTCAGTAATACGCCCCACGTTTATATGCTCTAGTTTAATAGATTTTTCAGTTTGATTTTGCTTCTTTGACATAATAGATATCCTTCAATGTAGGCACAAAATAGGCTAATTGCTGAATATGTCTACTAAAATTTGTGTCTTGTGAGTCCATTTTCATGCCTATTAATATGCTACAGATAACAAATTAGAGGTGGCAAGATGGACAATATATAGGTAACGGGTCAAAACAGGATATGATTGAAACTTTGAAATGTTTAATACAGGTCAAACTGTTTTTTTTTTGTCCATTCCTTTAGAATATTATAAACAGTAAAATCATTCATTTCTTGTTACGAAAACAGTTAATAATATATTAACAATCTGAAACAGTTGAACAGAACTATTTAGGATGTTGTATGCATTGGAAATGGCTTACTCATGTGTCCCTTTTGACCCGGTTGAAATAAATTAAACACAACCCAGATCAGCACATTTATTCGTAAATGGGTCGAAATTCCACCTAAACCCACACATTTTTTTTTCTTAGTTCATTTCCAGCCATTTATTAGCTTAGCAGTTACACAATTTTCTCTTGATATTGTCGGTTAAGAAAATACAAATAGAAAAAGGGATCCAATGTGAGATATTGAAATCTTCTGTTGACCCACATATATTTATGATAAAGTAGTGGGCTAATATATTGATCAGCTATTTAAAACCACATATATCTTGGTGGATCTGATTTCCACTCCTTTTTTTATACGAATCTCAAACAAATTCCATAGATCAATGGCGTCTTCGTCGTCCTCTTCTCACTTTGATTCCCACATCGTGACTCGTTTGCAAGATTTGAAATCAAAGTTGGAAATTGGGTCTGGTGGTGTACGCATGGTTGGAATATGGGGGGTTGGAGGTGGTGGTAAAACTACCCTCGCATCTGCTGCGTATACAGAAATCTCTCACCAATTTGAAGCTCACTGTCTTCTTGAGAAGATTCGTGATAAATCAAGCAAGCATGGCCTGAAAAGGCTGCAAGAACTTTTTTTTATCAAGTGTTCTGAAAACTAATGTGGTGGTAGAGAGTGAGATAGAAGGAAGAAGCATGATAGAAAGAAGGTTATGTCGTAAAAGAGTTTTAGTTGTTCTTGATGATGTTGATGACCTTGAGCAACTAGAGGCGTTAGCCGGATCACATGATTGGTTTGGTGAGGGGAGTCGGATAATAATCACTACCAGGGATGAGCATTTGCTAACACGCAAGATAGATGCGATCTATGAAGTAAGTTTGTTATCACACGATGAGGCTATCAAGCTCTTTAGCAGACATGCATATAGGAAAGAAAAACCCGTAGAAGATTATGAGAAACTTTCACAAGATGTAGTTTCTTATGCTGGTGGACTCCCATTCACTACTAGAAAAATAGAACTTTTCAACGTGTTTTTCCGTTACAAAAACCTAATGTTGGAAAAAGCCTCGTGGAAAACTTTTTGCAACGCATTTACTACACAAAGTTCAACTCATTTGCAACCGAAATATTGTGTTGGAAATTTGTAACGCATTTCCTACGATTCTTTAATTACTCTTGTCTAAGATTTGTGACGTATTTGCAACGGAAATATGGTGTTGGAAATTTATTTGCAACGCAATTCCTACGCCATTTCTTAAAGAATTTGTAACGAAATATAAAAAAAAGAAAAAAAACTGGAATATTTAATTTTCTGTATAAAATTGTTTTTGGAAAATTGGTATTTAATAAACCAACCTTTAACCAGTTGGTAAATAAAAATCCAACCTACATAATTGGTATATAATAATCCTACCTATTAACATGTTGGTACTCAATGAACTTCCGTTAATTTTTTTTAACTGAAGTTAGTTTTTAAGTTTTATTTATTACACAAACAGTCCCTGTAGTTGTAATTTACTAGTTTTAACTATTTTATAAACCTCAAATCGAGGAAAAGGAGGATTTTCGAATGTTTTTTTTGTTTCATAAAATAGTTAAAACTAGTAAATTACAACTACAGGGACTGTTTGTGTAGTAAATAAAACTTAAAAACTAACTTCAGTTAAAAAAATTAACTGAAGTTCATTAAGTACCAACATGTTGATAGGTAGGATTATTATATACCAATTCTGTAGGTTGGATTATTATTTACCAACTGGTTAAAGGTTTGTTTATTAAATACCAATTTTCCATTGTTTTTTTATGCTGAAAATTGCATGAAAAATCACCAAAAAATATATAGAAAAGATTAAGAAACCTGCTTAAATTCACTGAAATAACGCAAGTTCTAGTGTTTTTAAACAACAAAACTAACTTGCGTATATGTCTAAAAATACAAATGATAAATAATTGGAACTTGTGATTGCCAACGTCTCGTAAAGGTTACAGAGTGTTTCAAGCTTCCAGTCTTCTTTCTCCACATTCAAATAGAACTATTTGATACCTTCCAAAGTGAGTTCATCACGCTTCACAAGAATCCTAACCGGTTAGTTGCGGAGAACACGCCAACATGAACCATTGATGGCAACAACCGGAAGATATCATAGATCTGGAACAAGAACAGCCACTTGTTAGACGCTGATTACTCCTAGTAAAATTTAATTTGACCATATATACCTGACCCTTGAACCCCATTAAAAGCATTTTATCAGCCTCATCAAGTACAGCCTTATCGAGCTCGAGCCAAGTTTGAGCCTAAAACAAAGCTCGTTTATTTATCAAGACCGAGCTCAAGCTTGGCGTGCGTCCCAACTCTGCAGCAGGCACAGTTAAACCGGCTCCAACCAATCTTTGCACTTTCGCTAGACGGGCTGCAACCACAACACAAACAGACCACAGTCCATACCTTGATTCATTAATCAATAGCCCCCAAATATTTTTTTTTGTTTTTAAAAATAGTTTATACATACTTTATGAAAACAGGCTCGTATGCAGTGATGAGTACATCTGTTCCAACTCCTTTGAGTTGCAAATTCGCCAAATATACCTGAATGGAAGCACACAAGTAGTTAGCTTTAACCAACACATATATTGAAAAATTGTATGCACCAAAACATGGTAGTATTAACTTGTAGAGTAATAATATGTTTTGGCAATATATATTTCAAGATTTATTAAAAAAAAAATCTAACTGAGGATCAATAAATGTTAAGAGATACCTTAACAAGATTTTGTGCTTCTCTTCCCTGGCGTCCCTTGGATATAGCCTACGAGAAATGACAAAATAATAACAAAAATAAAATTTGATTTGATTTATTTCGGTTAACAAAATGTGTTTAGTTTGACTTCATTACTTGACAAATAGTAAAACATTTTACTGAAACTATATGCAAAGTTGAAGTTGGTATTTTGTTACCATTTGAGCAGTAGCAGTTGTTATGACAGAAGGTATGTTTCTGTATCCCAATCCTTGCGCCTCGAAAACTGCCGATTGTTCAGTCACCTGAATGAAACATATTAAACAGATTTATTTTTTACAAATCTTTGAAAAAAAAGTAAAGTAGACGAAGAGAAGAAATAAATTCGAAAGAAGGCGAAAGAGAGGAAATTTACGATGTTGCCCTCAGCCGCTTGTTCTGTTGCAAGGTCTTGTAGAAACCAAGTGGCACTTGCATTGTCTGCTAAGTCATGCTTCATTTCTAAAAGCTCAATTATCAGGCTCTCATCGCGTGCAGGGTCCACAAACACCTCCTGAACACAAAATAAAAAAGAAAATCCAATAATGAAAAAGTAAAAGAGTTTGAAGCATAATTGAACCTAATGATGATGATGATGATGATGATGATCTTATTAAAGACAAATTGTTTCGTTTCGATTAGTGAGTAACTGAAGTTGGAACTTGGAAAATGAATACCGAATCCACGAAACAAACAAACCTGATGATTAGGAACTTCACAAATATTGCTCACATCCTGCAAGTGAAAAATTCAAACTTCCGCATCAAAAATCTTTAAATGAACAACTCACACACACTAAGGCCCAAAAGATAAATGGAAACAAACCTCAAACCTAAGTGGGAAAGCAGTGGAAATTGCTCTACCAAACATCTGTCTTTGTGGAAGACTACACAATATCATTTGCATGTCAGAAGCTAAAGCCCTGATTGGAATTCGCTGTAATGGGATACCACCAGCATCACGCAACTGCATCGTGTTCCCAACATCAAATGGGACAGAATCCATTGACACATCACCAATGTTGCACCCAGGTGGGTAACGATATAGCCTCTAATGCCTTTGCAACCGCTTTCACTTCTTTCTCAAGCAGAGAAAAGCACACATAATGTTCACTACTAGCCTGTAATAAGACTACACTTAGCTTAAGAAAGCAATTGTCCTTTCTCAATAAGATCATACATCATATCTGTAACTTTTGACATTACAGAGACAACAACCATCTTTCTTTCAGAACTGTCATCCATGACAAAGTTAACAATACATTGGATTCTTTGAGAAGTTCTAACACATGTGCCACCAAATTGAACAACACACGGTAGCTCAAATTCATATTATACATTGCAATTCGATACAACAAACAGGCCCTAATAAACCTAAATTGAACTCGTAAACAATTTCATTTAAACTTCTGAACAAAATATTAGTAAACTAGAACATGAATCGTCACTAACGTTCAACTAATCAATAATCTGAACAAAATCTCAACAAAAATAGAACACGAATCGTCAGTAACCTGCAACTAATCAACAATTTAAACAAAATCTCAATAAAACTGAACACGAATGGTCAATAACCTGAACAAAATCTCCATAAAACAGGTTTGAACGTCTCAACAATGCGAAGAACAATAACAAACGAGAAAACGCACATACAACACATTTTCGGGCATTAAAATCGGATCACACAACATACTCGCACAAAGTAATTCAGATACGATTAAATAAAGCGAAAAGGAATATTTAGATAACAAGTTATCGGAATCTACTGACCTGTAGAAACTGTTGTTCCTAATCACGGCGGTGATGTCGGTTATGAGTGTTATCCGGTGGAAGATTCCGGCGAAAAGCTACCGGAGGACGAACTGTAGCTCCGTTTAAGAAGAAAATGAAGGTGTGATTGTGTGGATGAGTTTCTCTCACATGAAAATATCTTCGGTGGATTTACACATATTGTGTGTGTGTGTGTGTGTTCTGATGGGACCAACAATAGAAGAAGATGCAGTTGAATTTGAATGGAGATTGATCATCATACTGGAATCAGGATGAACCCTAGAAATCACGACTGTTGAAAGAGCTTGAGAAACCCTAGAAATTTGTTAAAATGACGCCTTCTGATTTCTGATGGTGATAGTAGATTCGGGAATAAAAGAGGAAAACCATCTCATGTGCATCGCATGTGCTTCTCATGTGCATAGTTATCACATTGTTCTAACTGATGATGTCATAACTCATAACCTTTTATAAAAAATAGATTAATAGTTCTGCTACAAATGCGTAGCAAGTTCCTACACGTTTCCAACACAGCAGATAGAACTAGTAATTTTAATTATTTTGGTTAGAAATGTGTTGCAAAATAGTACAATTGTATTTAATAATAGTAATTAAATAAGTCAGTAATAATAACAAAAAATTTCTATCACAATTTTTTTTTTTTAAAGTTAGGGTTTTTTCTTTCGTCAAAAATAGGTTGCAAATGTGTCGGAATTTTCAACGCATTTTTTTGTGTTGGAAATTTGTGTAGCAAAATACCATTTTTATAGTAGTGATTAGCATTTGAAGTTCTAGGTTCTTTTCTATATGACAAAGATAAAGATGAGTGGTCGAGTGCTTTGACCAAGTTAAAATGCATTCCCGATATTAAGGTCATGGAAAGACTCAAAATAAGTTATGATGGACTTATGCCTGACGAGAAAGAGTTATTCTTAGATATTGCATATTACTTTAGGAGATCTCTGATAGATGAGGCAATGATGGTGCTTGATGGTGCTTGATGTTTGCAGTTTTCACCCTCGTATAGGGGTAAAGGTGTTGATACAAAAGTCTCTCATAAAAGTTTCAAATGGAATAGTTGATATGCATGACTTGATAGAAGAAATGGCCCACTACATTATAAGAGGTGCACACCCTAATCATCCAGAAAAACATAGTAGAATTTGGAAAAAAAAATGATATTGTAGAGTGTTGTGCTATGGAGGCTGGAACGTTAATGGTAACAGCTAGCTTTGTTAAAATTATATTATATGTTAATCTGATGACGTTTGGTTATGGATACTGACACAATTTGGTTCCCTTGATTAACTAACATAGGAAAATGAAGTATTAGTTTTGTCAAGTTATGTCGAACATCCACGTCTTCCTCATGTTGTTGCAAACATGAAGAAACTTCGGTGGATTTATTGGGATAGGTATCCAGCATCATCATTCCCATCAAATTTCTAGCCAACAAAGCTTGGTTGTCTAGTGTTGATAAGGGGCCAGCAAAAAGAACTCTGGAAAGGGTGTAAGGTAATCCTTGTTTTTCTACAAGCTTAATCAATTAATTATTAGGGTAACTCGGATAAGTAGACCCTAGACTAATGAAATTAGAATTGTGAAATGAATACTATACGTACAAGGTTTCCAAGCAAACACTATACATACACCGTATAAGATCAGATTGTCAAGATAAAATTGTTTACAACAAAATTTTTTGACTGGACCTTAAGACCAGATTCTCAAGCCATACAACAATTGATGATGCATTGATGCGGAATGCTTTTAATATCCAACCTGTGCAACCCTTTCAACCCGAACCGAATCCGACGCAACCCACCCGATCCGAACCCGACGAGGATGTCGAAGTTGTTCCTGAGACCCAACCGCAAAAAAGGCAAACGAAGAAAAGGCAAGCAAGTTGAGGGTGAGCAACCGTCCAAACCAAAGGCGAAACCGTGGACGCAACTTGAGGAAGAAGCCTTAGCGAAGGCTTACGTAGGCACGTCCACACACCCGATAAAAGGTTCATAAAAATAACTTTTTTAAGTTTATATTTTTTTTTTAATTTAGTAGGATTTTTTAAGTTTATGTTTTTTTTAAGTTTATGTATTTTTTTTAATATTAATGAAAATATTTTCTTAATTTTTTTGTTAAATGTTAAAAAAGTGGAAGATTAAAAAAAATGGTGGGTAGGATCATCCTCCCATTACCACTAAATTTGTGGGATGGACCATCCTCCCAAGGATGGTGTTGTGGCGACGACGTGGCGGATCATCCTCCCTTGGAGGATCATCCCCATATCATGTAGCCTTACTTTACGGAGATAACTACTTGACTAGCCTCATTCACAACTCAACACAACCCAACCTTTAATATAAAACTAATTTCTCTCTCTTCCACCTACACAACCCAACCCAACCCAACCCAACTTAATTTTTGTCACACATTCACAACCTAATCCAACCTAAGTTTTAATAAAATAAACATATATATGATTATATTATATTCCCCTATATATTAAAAAGGAAACGTTTTGAACAGTAAAACAATATAAGTTTATTAAAAAGGCCACTAAGTAGAAAAGCAGGGGCGCAGCTTTCTTGGGGCGGAAGGGGGCGTCCGCCCCCCTGAACTTTTCGACGCGTAGTGTTATGAACAGTACATTCGTATAGAAATTTTTAGGTATATACGTTTTCACACCCCCCCCCCCCACCCCCGGAATTGGGAAAAATCGACCCCCCAAGCTTCGCCAATGTAGAAAAGGTTATAATATTAAATATAGTTTTTTTTAATTATTTTTATTATCTTCTTCACTTTTTAAGTTAGATAAATTTATGTCAACTGGTACTGGTATCGAAAATATCAATACGGTTATCGGTACATGAAGGTAAAAACCGACACCAGCCTGGTACAGAAAACACCATAAGTCGGTATCGAATTGATTTTGAAAATCTTTTAGTTCGAAAAATTCGGTACTGCTACCCTGTACCATTTACTCATCCCTGATCACGGGTGTCGTACGAACAACAACGGTATCGTGCAACTTTTTTTTGTTGATTTTCTTCAACTTTTAATGATGTATTTTTTTAGTTTCCGAGGTCGGGATGAGCTCGGTGCCAACCAATACTGAATCGGTACTGGTACCGAAAATACCAGTTACGGTACCGGTATATGAAGGTAAAAACGGTAGCGAATCGGTACCAGGAACGCCAAAAGTCATACCGAATTGATACTTAAGATCTTTCGGTTCAGAAAATTCGGTACCGGTATCCAGTATCATTTGCTCATCTCTGAATACATCTTTTAGTGTTTTTTCCTATATTTTCTTTTTATTAGTCAACGGTTTCCGTGCGCAATGCGCTTGTAGTGATTTCAAAACACATGTAAACACAGACTAAACAACAAAAGACGTTCGCCGCAACGCGGCAATAGTAAAAAAAAACTAGTTGTATTAAAAATAATAATATTAACAATATTTATTTATTTTTATTTCAAAAATTTAAAAGGTATTTATTTTAAGAATAAAAATAAAGTGTATTTAAATCATTTATATTTATAAAGTGTATTTAAATCATATTTATATTAAATAAACATTTTTTAAACGAATTCTATTTTCAATAAAATTTATACCGGCATGTTCAAAAAAAAATTAAGAAATACAGTGCATTTATTTTTATTTTTAAGTTTAAATAAGACAATTTATTTGAGTAATTTATTCATTAGGGGAAGAAGTAGTTTAGATGATAAATGAAAAAGAAATAAAAAATAGTGGACCAACCAAAGTTGG
Source organism: Helianthus tuberosus (assembly GCA_030545235.1). Taxonomy (NCBI): domain Eukaryota; kingdom Viridiplantae; phylum Streptophyta; class Magnoliopsida; order Asterales; family Asteraceae; genus Helianthus; species Helianthus tuberosus. Next base: position 8,763,072 of record CM060393.1, read on the forward strand.
ACAAGTGGCAAAAGAATTTGAGCAAAATTTGGAAAAGTTGGGTCATGACCTAAGGCTATGGGGTATGGGGCTTGGGTTGGGGCGTGGGTTGGCTGAAAACGCCCAAGCCACCACCCCGGGGGCGTGGGTTGGGGCTTGGGTTGGGGCATGGCCCAAGAGGCGTGAGTTTGAAGCTGGGCGTGGGGCGGGCTAGTAAGGTGACATGGCGAGCTCTTAATGGCCAAACCAAACTAGCCAATCACATGCCCCCCAACCCAACCCAAGCCCCACCATACCCCATGGTCTAAGGCCGTTCACACGACCAGCTTGCAACTTTTATTTTCTTTTATTTATTTTAATGAAACCAATATTAACTTGACAAGTGGCAACCTAATTTATGGTGGGTCACCAATGGGAGTGGTCTTAGAGCATTCACATTTGATCCTCTATATTTACGTGAGTAGGTGTAAGTGGTTGTAAGAGGATGAGAAAGAAAATGTCAATAAATTCGAGAAAACACTGTTCATCATCTATAATTTTTTAATATTTTTAAAAGTGGTTGTGAGTAGAGAAGAAAGAAAAGGTAATGATAAAAGCATAAAAAATATTATTTAATTAAAAAGGAGAAAGAAAAAAATAGTAATCTTTAGTATAATTATAAAGAAAGAGATTGGAGGATTAATTATTAATGCTCTTAGTGTCACTATCCTAAATGACCATTAATATAAAAATATTTAATTAGGGGATTATAATATAAATTCTTTAAAGTTTTCTTAAAAAGGTTTACTAAAAATATGATTATAGCTAATAATGGATAAAATTACTATTCTATTTTTAAATATCTCAACCATGTATGTACTAGTCATTTCATCTATTAGTTTTGTAAATTAAGTTAAAAAAGTTATTAAACGCTCAAAAGCTACAACTTTCTAAGGTTATTTGCTATGAGTTGACGCTCTTTCACTTCACGTTACTACTATGTCATAAAGTAATTGTGACACCTCGAAAATTCACGTCCTATAATGTGTAGACACGTGTCATATGTTTAAACGTGTGAAAGAATATTATGAAAGGACTAAAGTTGACAAACATGGAAAGTATGTGAATATACGTATTCTAAGTGTCAACAGTGAATAAATATATTGTACATTAACCCTACATGATGTTTATAACGTCAAACGAATAAATCATGGATCATGCGAAGCTAAAAGTGAGAGATTACAAACTACAGGGGTTAAATGTGTCAACATGTTTAAGTTATACCTCTGAGTGACCTTTTGACAAACCCAAAGCTTTGTAACTGTAAATTATGCTCACTAGAATGCACGATATAAATTTCGTGAATTTCGTTATCATATGAGAAAGTTATGATCGAATTCGTGTGCGAAGGGTTAAAGCGTCAACGTTGAAAGTTAGGACTTTTTGGGTAACAATAAGGTTAACCGGGGACTTAACAAAGTGGGTATATGTCTTGAAGCCCTTATACGTCAATTACGAGGGCTCAAAATGCAAGAAAATAAGGTCTCTACAAAGTTTGAAGAGCCAAGGACCAAAACTGCAATTAATGAAAATTTGTGTTGTCAGATCATACACGCTCGTGTAGCGCGAGCATGAGAACATTTGTCGTCGCGCTACGCGACGGCCCTATCTGATCAGCCAGCTCTGATTTCCTTGGGTTCTTGTCTGCCTTTGCGCTTGTGTTCGACTTTTAACCGATTTGCCTCATCTTGGACGACCCCTAGGCACCCCCTAAACACTAGAAACACTTGTTGATCAGTTGTGGTGGGTTGTAGACTCATGTGTCAAAGATTTGTGGTGATTAATTCACTATAAAAGGCCATGATGTGCAACCATTGTTCTTCACACCTTCCTCTTGCAATCTGATCATTTCTGGAGCTCCAAGGCACTCTCAAGTGATCACTAATCAAGCTTAGGACTTTTGTAAGTTTGCTAAACCTTCCTTAATTAAGTTTTAGCTTAGTATTAGCTTAAAAGTCAAACCGTCGTAATTAACGGTTGACTTTAAGATTAATCACTAATGGTCCAGTGATTAGTCGAATCAAAAGTAGTTATAAGTTGGTAATTATGTGGGTAATAAACCCTCAAAAGGGTTCCCCCTGATTCCCACTCTAACTAGGTCTAATGTCGGGTCAAACGTGTAATTAAAAAGTCAACAGAAAGTTTAAATTACAATTTATGCATGATTAGCAATGTAGAACACATACAACTTGTTTGATCATTGATATAACTTGGTAATTAGTGTAAGAACATGTCTAAACATGTTCAACCCGACAATTTACTGTTTAGACCCGGTTCGGAACCGAAAGTCGCATAGTTTGACTTATACTTTGACTTTCAGTTCTGACCCGTTATGGTATGTTTTAGAAATGCCTTAGAGCTTTATTTGGACCAGGTAACATGCTAGTATAACCCTCTGTGATTATACACCTCGGATCATTAGTTATCCAATTAATATGCATGATTCCGTTAATTGCTCATATGTTGACCATTATGCCCTTTTCACCTTAAAACGTGATTTTTGGAAATGTAAAAGAGTAGAAACTTAAATTTCTGATATATAAACTTGTATGCAAAAGTTGACATCAGTTTGAGATGTAGATTAAGAGTTATGCTCGTTAGCGTAAAATTAAAGCTTTATGTTAATTAAACGGCGTATTTAGCGTATAGCCTACTTAAACATACTTTTTGATACCAAACTCATTACCCACTGATGTAATATATTATTTTGGGATTTTTGAAGATTTTTAATTAATTTTAGGCTGAGCATAACTTATAGTCGTAGGCTAATCCGGTATTTGTCGGTTTTGCCCTTACGGGCCATAAAATGAGTTTTACATATCTAAACGACTCCAAACCTTTTTCTACTGATCACATATGATAAATAAATTATTTTAAGCCTTCTGGAAATATAAAAATATCAGATTTATGTATCAAACCCGGAAATGGCCTCTAATCGCCTTTTTAAGCGTTTTTAAGGCATAGTATGTGCTATAACTATAATAAACATACAAGGGTTGATACCTACTGATATTTGAGGCAAATTATAATGTTTTAACAGTAAGCAAAGGTTGATAAACTCAGACTTCAGTTTTGAGCTTTTCGGCTTATGTGAAATTACCAAAATACCCCTACGGGGCATAGTTTGGTTATAATTACTAAATTTCAAATATATACTTTATCCTACTGTTATAACTTGGTAAAATAAGTATTTTGGCTGATTACATCAGACCTGTAACTCAGGCAAATACTTAAACTCTTTTACAACCTTTAAAATGACCAAACTACCCCTACCGGGCATAGTTTGTGTTTAAATTCGTTTCGGGCATAATAAAAGAAATCTTGCTGATGTCACAACATATATGAAGCATATTAACTTAGGAAACCTGTAAATAGCTCTCATGAATACCCGTCACGCTTATTACGCGTTCGGTTCGGTTTATGTAACTAGTTTACATAAATTAGCCGAAACGGGTCAAACCTTATCGGTTTTACCTCAAATTCCAGAGTGTGAATGAAATACCCATATTAAGCAAGTCTCTTAACTTGTTGGGTCTAAATCACATTCTATCCGGTCTTCGCTTAATCATGCGTACGAACCGTATCTTTGAAACTAGCCGGTCTAAGCTTAAGCTTAATTAAAGACCCGTTAGGATTCTAATAGGTTATTATAAACCTTCGTTCCAGATTAGGAGGACCAGTAAAAGCTACTTGCAATTTGCTTATTGTGAATTATACTTTGCTCAGGTAAATACTTTTAACTTATTTTCCCTATACGGGCTTGGGTTACGGTATATAGCATACCGCTTGATCGGGCATCAAATCTTCCATCGTTGGGTGGTTAATTGAATAATTTGATCGGCTCGTTTAAACAGTCTTGTTACTTAAAGCCTTTGGGGGGTTAATGACCATGTCCCGGATATCCTTGGCATCATTTTACGAAATGGCCACGACTTAAGCGCGGGGTGTAGGCGTACACCCGTCAGTGCACAAAAGAATATTGTGGTGTGTCTATTGATCTTTAACCCGGACAAGATCCGGGCTACTGAACGCACAAGGAACATGTAATTCGTTCACAAGATTATATATTTAAATAATTCTCCCAAGTTAAATAAAATGTTTATGCCACGTGCATCCAAATCAATTTTCAATCATTTCCCAAAATGAGTCAGTTGAATGTATTTACCAGTGTAAACTGACGTATTTTCCCAAAAAAGATTAAATGCAGGTACTAAGCGTAATCGGCTGGGATTTCTCCTTAGCATCGATAGAAGTCTCGCAAGCTTTAGATGCCTACCGTCTGTTGAACTATTATTTATTTCGATCCATCTGTGGATAAACTTCCGAATATTGTGACATTTGATATTACAATATTAAATTCGGTTGTATTATATCTTTTAAATTGCTTCCGCTGTGCATATTAAATATTGTATTGTTTGACTATTATGTTGCCAACCACGTCACGATACTCCCCACCGGGCCCACCGGTGACACGTGGAAATCGGGGTGTGACAGTAATTGTCACTTTATCGACACATCACAACCTCGTTCTCCTTCACTTTCTTCCACTGACATTTACTATGGTTTCACCCCTTTCACGCCCTATTAAAATGTTAAAAAGTAAAAAAAAAAAAAAAAAAAAAAACGAAAGAACTTTATTAGTTGCCAAGCATGTGACCCACCACCACAACCATCGTCCACGCATGACTCCACCCACACACGCCCCTTGCCACGCCTTGTCCGACAATGTACCCCTGCCATGTGGCAAGGGATGTCAACCAGTAGCTGACCGCCTACAAAACACATCCATCCATGTTTCAATCGTTTCAGTTCCTTGCACATAGAAAATTCACAGTTTAATTACAATAGACCTGATACAACACCAATCATAAGAAGATAATGTAAAAAAAATAACGTAAATAACAAAGTTAAAAGTTAAAAAAGGAAAGGTATAAATAGTAGAAAAGAAGAATAAACAAAGTTTAAGGAAAATAAGTAAGATAAAGGTAAAAAAAGTTTAAAAAAGAAAATAAGTAAAAAAAAAGCAAAAAAGATAGGCAAATACCTGTATTATTGGTTAAGTAAAAAAGAAAAGGTGAGGGAAGCTAGAAAAGTATTGGTTAAGTAAAATAAATTTTCTTAGCTCACTTGATTATATTGATATTTTAAAGCAAGAAGACATGAGTTTGATTCTTAAAGGTACTCAATATTTTGTGATGATATTTTTTATTAACATGTATATTTGATGATATTATGTGAAAAAAAAAACATTTTGTTTTCCGTTTAACATCTAAAACCAAAGACCGAACAACCCAAACCCGAATAACCCATACTTGAACAACTCGAACTTTAAATGAGTCAGTTGTCGGTTCACTTTTTCCTAGCCAAAAACTCAAATAACCCGACCTGAAAAACCCAAAACTCAAAAAAAAAAAAAAAAAAAAAAACCGAAGAACACCTCTACACCCAAACACAATCGAGCCCATTAGAACTAAAGAGGATGCATAAAAAGACGGTTGAAGTCGAGCCCATGGAAAAGAATATCATGCATTGGATTTCTTATAAGGAGCTGGCTTTGGCCTGTGCGTGGGTTGACAACTCAGTGGCCCCGGCTATGATTAGTTATTTATAATGTTTATTTATTTATTTTAGTTGTCTAACAATGTTTATTTATTTATTTTCGTTGCATAATAATATTTATTTATTTTTTAATAGGAAATCATCAAAAAGAAACCGACTTTTGGAAACGTGTCCTTGAAGTATTACACAATCTAATGGGACAGGAACCATACCGGAATGCAGATTCCATCTCTGGTAAATGGAGAGAAATGTCGAAAAAATACACCGTGTTTATCACCATCTACAACGACCTCTCCAACAACAAATCTAGAGTTAATGGATCTAGTAATGTGGATTTGCTAATTGAGACGCACAAAATCTACAACACGAATATCAAAAAGCTGATAACTCTTGAGGAACAAAAAACCGATGCGTTTGATCTTGCGATTCTTGGGTTTAGCTGATACCGTCAAACTTGTATGTTAAATTATATGTTTAAGGAAGTGATAGAAAATTTTATAGAATAGTGATTTTTTGTTAAAACATTATACACGGTTGTTATAAAAATACAAAATGACAATAAAAATAATAATTTAATCATGAAACCTATAAAACGCAACAATGACAAATTAGTTCTATACCCGTCCGGTGGACAGGTATATTAATGGTATAATGAAACCACAATAATCACATTTATAAAACTAAGAGAAAAGAGCCCGGATAGTCCCTGTGGTTTGCGCATTTTTCACCTTTAGTCCCTGGCTTTCTAAAATTACAGCTATAGTCCCCAACTTTTGCAATTTCGTTCTCGGATAGTCCCTGGCTTGGATGAGGATTAGTTTTCTCTGTTAAGTTCATGTGAAATGACAAAAATACCCTCTTTATTAAAAATAAAAGTAAAAAACCAAAGAATATAGCTGAACTTAAGGGGGCCACCTAAATAATAAAACAAATTAATTAAAAAAAACTTTTATGGGCTCCACCCCCAACCTCACCTCTTCTTCATCCCATCACCACCATAACACCACCCACCTCCACCATAACCACCACCTGCAACTCCATTAAATTCAACCCCTCTTTAGATTTTAGACAATCCCTACAACCCTTCTACACACCATATGCCAATCGGCCAAATCCCGTTCTACTTCCTGCATAAACACCGCTACATTCGCAAATTCTTCAAACCAAATCCTCACAAATTCTATATCTAACCAGTCGGCACCTGCAACAAAATCTCAACGTATCTTTCATTCAATCGATCTCACCTCCACATACACAAGATGAATCCCGAATAGCACGTTCATATTATCATATACTTGAATTGTTAACTCAATTTATCATCTTTAGTTTATAATTCATGTGATTTTACTAGATCTGTGCTTGTTTGATCGAAGAATTTGCTCAATTTGTGTTTGAAATGTTGTTTGGGTTTAACTGATGATGATTCGGGGTTTTGTTGGTATTATAAAATTGGGGATTTTGTGTGTTCTGTTGATTGATCATTGAATTCATATTCTAAGGATATGATCTGTAAACATTGATTTGAAATTTGATTTGGATCTTTGAGTGGGGCCGTTGAATTAAGGGTTTTGAGTTGGATAAGTATAGAAGTGGGAGCTTGTTAATTACAGGTTAGATTTTGGTGCTAAAGTGGGGGTGAAGTAGTTGTGGCGGTGAAGTGGAGTGGGTAGATGGTGGTGGTGAAAGGTGGGTATTTAACTGGTTAAGTTATTTTGTTTTTTTAGCAAGAGTATTTTTGTCATTTCACACTTTCTTAGCTGAGAAAAATAACTAATGTTAGGGCTAGGGACTATCCGGGAACGAAATTGTAAAAGTTGAGGACTATAGCTGTAATTTTAAAAAGTTAGGGACTAAAGGTAAAAAAAAAGACAAACCACATGACTATCCGAGCATTTTTCTCTAAAACTGATGTAAAAAAAAATACATATTGCATAGCATGCACACACTACTCATGTACCACAATTAAGTGTTGGTGTTTCATTTTGGCCGTATTCAAGCGAGATTTGTGCTTTAAAGATTTTAAAATAGTACTGAAAAAATATCACCTCATAAAAAAACAAATTTATATATAAGCATGATTAATAGCAATTTTCTTTTAAAAATAAAAGTATTTCCAATATTTACTTTTAAAATGTTTTATGTAGGGTAAAATATGAGTTAAGGTGTTCAAAACCAAACTTTTGTATTTTACTCACAAATAATTTGTCTTTTAATAATTTTTTTTGAACGGCAAAACTCTTTATATATATATATATATATATAAAGGCCAGCAAGGAGCTGAAAAGCAACAACAAAACAAGGGACACAACAGAAAAAGCAGATTACAACAACTCTAGAATGTCGAAAATCTTCCAATTAACCCACTTCGGCTCCTTGAGGTTTGACCGGTTACAAACCCAGAGAAATGCTTCTTCTTTGATCTGGTTGACAGAAGAGGAGACCGGAACAAAAACGTTATCAAAGACTTTCTTATTCCTGTCGATCCAAATCCTCCACACGTTTGCGAAGACTATGGTATAGACCACTTTCCTCCATATACTTCCACCCGGTTTCTCCTTAATGTAGGTAATGAGATCGGATAAGTTAGAAATCTCAGCTGGATAACCGATTCTAACCCAAGACAATATACTCCACCAAATGCATTTCGACCACAGGCAACCCACAAAATGGACAGATTTATATCATTACTCGACTTACAGAAATTATTTGCACCAGTATATCCAGAATTGTAATTCTCCTGCAGTTCCACTGGATCTCTTCTTAGTTGAGATAAAAGTACTCCCTGTTTAAATGACAAAACCAAAATTAAAATTTAAAAGTACACTCACTCATACAAGGTGAAACTTGAACAACATTAGCAACAAGGTTATACAAGTGATGGCTATTCTAAGGATTATTCACACAGAAGATGGTCAACCATCAATATAAGCTTACATTTCTGTCTGAAGGGTACACGTAATTCTTCTGAGAGACATCTCCTACTGCATTCCCATTATATTTCAACACATCATCCCGAAGTGAAGTTTGTTGACTTGTATTACAAAATTCACCATCCGGTTGTTGCTGGCTCTGATTTGAACTCACATACCCGCCTACATCTTTTTGCAGTTAGTCTGTGTCCAACTTTATCAAATTTATCATAATTTGATGCTATGCAGTTAATGCGGTAAAAAATCGGATATCGGTTATCGCGGTGGGATATTTGTAGTTTTAATATGATGCAGAATTTATATATATAGCAATTTAACACTAACAATTCAGTATACTCTCCTACCATCAACAAATTAACCTTTTGCAACTTGCAAAACACTAACAGTTGTAGCAAGTAGGAACTAATTAAGACTTAAAACACTAACAATTAACAATTAAGACTTAAATCACTAATAGCAGCAATAAGAAGAAAGACGAATGGTATAACTAAAAAGAAAGGTACTGATATCGGAAAAAACGGTGATATATATCGGTCAAATATGGGTCCAATATCGCCGATATTTGACACTGATATTTTACATGGGGACCGATAACTGACTCATCGGTGATATATCCCCGATATTAACTGCATCGCTCAAAATGGACATTTGCCGTCTACACTTAAAACCTCTGGTCAATTATCTTAATTCTTAACACCAAATAAAGGAAACAAACCTGGATATTGTTCAGATGCATAATTGTTTGAACCACTTTGCATCCCTCCGTAATCTTGTTCATCAACTGAAAACGCTGAATCTTTTGAAATCTCATTCTCACTATAAAACGCACTGATATCTTTCAAGTTTTCCTCGCCCAAACTCAACTGTTCTTTTATTCTTCTCAACACTTGATCAATTTCAAAGTTCGGTGAACCGCTAATTTCCTCAATTCCTTGTGTACAACTCAAAGGACTTGTCCCGTTGGATCTAGTAATCACATCTGAACTAAATTCTATTGAACTGGGACTAGAGGTGTTGTCGTAAGGTTCACTAAACTGACTAAAAACAGCAGAAGATTGAGTGAACTGAGAAGCGTAAGAGTTTGAACCCTGAACAAGAGCAGAAGAGCCCGGAGAGAATGTTGAAATGGATCCAGGACTATGCCCACTCTGCACCGACAAAAAAGTCAACAGAAAAGAAAGTGTTTTCAACATGATACGCATACATATAATAGTCAAGTTTTCGCCAAGCTAAAGTGACATGAAGATGTCTACGTTCTGAAAATATGCATAAAGAGGAAATATGAGTTTGTTCTTTTATTATTAGTAAATTATTTAAAACATTAATTATGTTACATTTACATATGTGTATACACACACACACACATATATATATATAGAGGCCGGTTAAGGTACAAAAGGCTCTTAACGTGCGACGGTACGCGATCACCAATATAACGTGCGTAATTATGCAATAACGTGGTAATTAGGGTTAACCCAACCCATGCGCAATTATGCAAATAACGTGTGTAATTATGCAATAATGTGCGTAATTTTGCAAATTTAATTGCTATTGTGCCATCGCGTTCAATTGAAGGCCTAGATTAGATCAGATGTGAGGTTGAGATGCTCGCGTACGCATCTCACGATAAGGTGGCCTTGTACGTTAACTGGCCTCTTTATATATATTATAATGTATAGGGCTAATGTTATAGAATAGCAATGTACTTAGGTTGGTGACTTGGTGGTTTATTTTGGTAATTGTACTTATATATGTATATTATCATGTATGGGCTAGTTTCATGAGGCGTTTTTTCATGAGGGAGTGTCATTCATTAGAACTACCGTTTCTACTGCAAAATCACGAGACTTACCACGGTTATATCTCTATAATGAACAAGTACAATGTGATCCATTCCCCTGTCACCATAAGATCAAGAAATATATAACCCTGTTAGCACAGAAATATATTAAAGTCTAGTTCTATGTTCCAACTTTTAGTTATGACAGAACATTGAATACCAAAGTGTTTAAAAAACTAAGTAGTCAGCTGTAATATAAAGCCATAGTATAGAAAACAAGCAAAGCAACAAAGATAAGAAAGATACTCACGAATCCAACATCCAATAACTACGCCTCTGGAAGTTCGGATTCACCTCACTGTGTGCATAGTAACAGTTTAATGCCTCAACATTTCCAACCTATACTATTTTATAGTATAATCAGTAAATAATGGTTGAGAAAGGATCTTAATTCCAACTAAGTCCATATTTGACTAGAGATTTGACTTGTATTCAAAAGATACCCATGCTTTAAAAGGGAAAAATGGAATAACCTTTAGGCGTTCATGTGCTTCTCCAACAGTTCTTCCATCCTTTTTTCTCCTCCAAGTATGACCATCTTTACGGAAAAAACGCAGGACCCTCTTGTTAAACAGAAATAAGGAACCACCTGTAAAAGGATTTAATAAAAAGAATAACAGAATTATTAGCAAACTACTGTAATAGACATAGACTCACATACACCTTTTCAACAAAGCAAAATAAATGTATAAACATTACTGGGTGGCTTTTGGACGGGCTCATTGGTAAGCTGTTTTTCATCAAAATTCTGCAGTATGAAGAACACCTCCCCTGGTTTTAACCACCTGATTTGTGCTTCTTGGACAAGATCTGCAATGTTATACCCTGAGAATATAAACAAAAAAGTGAGATACAGATTACAGAACTAACATTAGAATATCAAGATAAATGTTGTTACAGGATATTCACGTGACATAAACTTGTTACAGTTTCACATACATTACTTAAGGTTTAAACTTTAAACCTGTCATCAATTCGATTTTGCGGGCTTTTTTTCACTTCTTCAAAAACGAAGGTTCTTTTTCTGCAAATTGGATTGAGCGGTTTGGTTTGCAGAGGTTTAAAAACCGTCGGGTATCAAACTGGGTTCGTTTAATCCTAGTAAGATAACCAAAATAATAATATGTTACATAGCCCTAGAAGTTTTCCCTTACTTGTGCTAAAATAATTTCCCTCTTTGCTTAAAGTTGTCTTTTCCCTAAAATTCAATACATGTCATATAATATATAAGGATATTACATAGTTTTAGTAGTTTCAGGTCAATCCCACCCATGCTAAAAGTTGCCTGGAGTCCTAAAAACCATCAAAACCACACCATGAACACCCCTAACTATATCCAGGAACAAAATCACAATATATAGCTAGCTAGAAAATACAGAAATGATGCAACTGCTTATTCTACACACATAACAACAGTAGCAGACTAACAGCTTGAGTATGTTACAATCAAGTACTAGCCTATTAGCATCTTTGATGCAAGCAAACCTAACTCAAAAACCTTCACCTAATTACACTATCTATAGCAACACTATTATTAGGTTCTACACCAATCACATATATCCTATCATCTTCCAAAACACAACAAAACTTCTCACTAAATTAGTTATTCAGCAGATCGCTAATCGCTTAATTTAACACATAACAATGACAAATTGACAGTCCAATACTTCAATTGCGTGTGTGATTAACAACGTGAAAGCAGTTAAAACATTGAATCTAATAACCTAAATCAAGTATACATACAAAATTTCCAGTAATTCAGTATACGAACGTAAACTAGTAATTTCATCACAGGACAATTGAATAGTTCAATTTCGTGTGATTAACAACGTGAAAGCAGCTGAAACGTTGAACTAAAATGACCTAAATCAAGTATACGTACAAAATTTGAAGTAATTCAGCATACGAACGTAAGCTCCAAATAGATACAGTTAATTAACTTATGGAAAACTAAAATTTGACCTGACGTCATCATCTGTATAGTGTATACTCTGCTCTGCACACGACTGAAAAACAACAACGAGCAATAGATTGATTAGATTCTGATTCGTCACGTATTCTCGAAGCTTCGAGATTACTTCCGAACGCTAACGTACGCCGTAATAAGATCTAACGGTACCGTCGTATCGGAGGAACTGAAACCGGTGGTTTAACTAAAGTTATTGAGTGACAGTGTTCCGGTAACGGAGACGACGGAGATCGGTGTGAAAACGCATGATTTTGTGTGGATGAGTAGCGGTGGTGGTTTGCGGTGGTTGGAAGGAGTGAGAGAGAGAAACTCCGGCAAAGGGACGGCGGAAAGGAGGTACGGTTGCAGAAAATATCCTTTTTATTATTGAGAATTTGAAAGTAATTATTAATTTTTTTTAGAGAAAAATGCCCGGATGGTTTCACCTTTTTTCACCTATAGTCCCTATCTTTCTAAAACTACTTGAATAGTCCCCAAGTTTTCAAGTTTTGTTCTCGGATAGTCCCTGGGTCTAACTTCAGTTTGTTTTCTCTGTTAAAATGATGTGAAATGACAAAAATACCCTTAATATAAAAAACAATTAAAACTAATTAAATAGTGAAACTCACAATCACTTCATCTTCATCTCTGCAACTCCTTCTATCTTTATCACTCTGCAACTCCTTCTATAAAACTACCACAGTACACAACAACCTTCTCGTCGGAGCTCAGCCAACAACCAACAACCACAGTATACAGTGGGTTCTTGAACCTGCAACCACCATCATTCTCACTCGTTCACATCAGAAACAATACAACAACCACCTTCCACTCTGCAGCAACTCAGATCTGGAAAAACAAAAGTATTCGACAACTTTGTAGTTGGTGGATGTGATGGAGATGACCGATGATGTGCGGTGTACATCGCGGCGGAGGTGGTTGTGTTTGCCGGCTGAAGTGGGTGGGTATAGTGGTGGCGTCGGGTGGCTGGTTTCAGGCGGAGTGGGCGGGTAAAGTGGTGGTGTCGGGTGGCTGGTTGCGGCGGAGGTGGTCGTGTTTGCCAGCTGAAGTGGGTGGGTAGAGTGGTGGTTTCGGGTGGTTGGTTGCGGCGTAGGTGGTCGTGTTTGCTGGCTGAAGTGGGTGGGTAGAGTGGTGGTGGCTGGTGTCGGGTCATCAATGTCCTCTTGTTGTTCTCCGGTGTCACAAAAGCCCTCATCTTTATCCCCAAATCAGTTGATTCAATCACACAAGTTTTAAGATAAATCCTAGTTCACGTTTGTGGGTTTTTTTACTGTGATTTGGCTATTACATTGGATTGATTTCAGCTTTTTGATGTTAGTTTAAGGTGGAACATTTGAATTATTTCAGCTTTTTGATGTTAGTTTAAGGGTGCAGGTTGTCGATGGTGGTGAATGATGTTGATCATTGTGGGTGATCTTTATGATTGCGGGTGATCTTTGAATGAGATGAAGTTGGAATAAGGGTTTGGTATAATTGGGGAAGATGAAGTGATTGGTGAGTTTCACTATTTAATTAGTTTTAATTGTTTTTTATATTAAGGGTATTTTTGTCATTTCACATCATTTTAACAGAGAAAACAAACTGAAGTTAGACCCAGGGACTATCCGAGAACAAAACTTGAAAACTTGGGGACTATTCAAGTAGTTTTAGAAAGATAGGGACTATAGGTGAAAAAAGGTGAAACCACAGGGACTATCCGGGCATTTTTCTCTTTTTTTTAAATGGTGTTATTATTACCTATAACTAAAAACTTCATGTGGGGAATAGTGCCAGCCATCTGGCACTCCCTCATTGGACCAACTTCTTTTTAAATTAATTTTATTTACAGTTTAAAATTACGCTTCCGTCCTTTGTTTAAAATTACGTTTTTGCCCCTCAGCGCAAAATAAAATTGTAGTCTTGCCCCTAGCTCAAAATTACTCTTTTGCCCTCGGTTCAAAACCTCACTTTCACTTTTGTTCCCAGTTTAAAATTACGGTTTCGCCCTCCGTTTAAAATTACGTTTTTGCCCCCAGTATTTGTCTGGCACTTCCCTATTGGACCAGCCTAGTTTTAATTTAATTTTATTCCCAGATTAAAATTATGCTTTCGTCCTTTGTTTAAAATTACGATTTTGCCCCCAGCTAAAAATAAAATTGTAATTTTGCCGCTAGCTTAAAATTACGCTTTTGCCCTCGGTTCAAAAACTCACTTTTCATTTTGTTCCCAGTTTAAAATTACGGTTTTGCCCCAGCTAAAAATAAAATGTTGTTTTTTCCTCTAGCTTAAAATTACGATTCTGCCCTCAGCTCAAAATTACGCTTTTACCCACCGTTCAAAATGAAAATATGTTTTTCCCCCTAGCTAAAAATTATGATTTTGCTCTCACTTTAAAATTATGATTTCGCATCGGGTTCAAAATATAATTACGATTTTGCCCTCTGTACAGATATACATGTCATGAGAGAGAAGCCCAAAATTACAGTCATATCATATTTTTTTTTCATAGCAAAATTATAGTACTCTTTTTGTAATTGATTGAGAATTATTAGGCTATCGCCCCGCAACGCGAGCGGGACATCTACTAGTTACTCTTTATAATTCAGGTACTTTTGTATTGGGATTTTTTTGTCGTTTGTTCGGGTTAAATTAATGTTTATAATTGACCTATAAAGTTAAGTTGAATACTACAGATTCCATCTACATGTCTTAGTTTTTTTTTAAATTAAAAAAAAAAATTGGTTAGAGGGCAACCCGGTTTTACCCAGCTGTTACCCCAGCGAGTCTCTCGTGTGGGGGCAGTATGGTTTCCGGGCGGAAGTCAGCTTGCGCAACGGCCGGGGCCCGATCGAACATCGCGTCCGGAAGAACGGGGCTGACGGGGGAATGTCTTCGACATGAACCCGGTGACCGATAGGTCCTGTACATTGAAAGTCACCTTCCAAAAAAAAAACTCACACTGTGACACACCATTTGAAGTCTGAATCTACGTCAGGATGAAAGGGGCGTTTGGTGGGGATGGTGTCGTGAAGAGTTATAAGTTATTGCACGGTAACACCGTCGGCATCCCCACATTTGGTGCGGCAAACTCAAACACCAAGCGAGGAGTCTCCAGCAATGTCTTTAGACGCGGAGCAGACCGGCCGGTCGGATCGGGAACCAGAGGTTGGGCCGGTCCGTGTCAAGGTATTGGATCGGAATAACATTAAACCGGTGACCCGGCGGTTGGACCGTGAAACCGGCCGGTCGAACCGGTTTTTAAAGGGGTTGAACCGTTTTTTATATATTTTTCAGTTTAACCCTATTAATTTTTATAATATTTATGACACCTCCCTGTTCTTACGTCCGGTCCGACCAATCCGACTGGTCGGACTCGTGAACCGGTAAGGAGACCGGTTCGATTTGTCCGGTCCGATTCTGAAAACATTGGTCACACGCGTAAGGGAAGAGGAGGAGAGAGGGTTAAGAGTGAGCCTCACTCTCTTCCACCAATCACACTTTTATCTATATATTTATTTTTTTTAAAGAAAAAATTGTTTGAGTTGAGTGTTGCGCTAATGTTTGAGTGTAAAATGGGGAATGGAGAGATGAGTTGATATGACATAGTAGGATTGGCTAAGGTGGAGAAGGGACTACCCCCCCTGGTGAAGCGCCCCTTACACCCTTATTAGACTAGAACTTTCATCTACCGATTGAAGAACACGGTTACTCAAGTCCATTCAGTTTAAACATATTTACTCAAGTCAATTCAACTTATATTGTTATTACTATGGTTCGAGCTCAACTCGTTAAATTGCATTATTAACTAGTTTACATATAGAGTAAACTTCCGTTTTGCTCCCTCTAGTTTGGTCACTTTAATGGTTTTGCCCCAAACCTTTAAAAGTAGCCATTTTCCTCTAATAGTTTGCTATGGTTTTTCCATTTTGCTCCCTGTGGGGAGCAAAATGGAAAGACATACAATTTGGATGGAGTTAGAGGAGGGGAGCAAAATGGAAACACATAGCAAACTATTGGAGGAAAATGGTTATTTTTAAAAGTTTGGGGTAAAACCGTTAAAGTGACCAAACCACAGGGAGCAAAACGGAAGTTTACTCTTACATATAGATACCAAGACTAATTTGTATGAAGGGGTAATCAAGATCCAAGTTCTTATGGTATGGGTATGTAGGATAATGTCGTAAATGAATTGGACAACCGCAAGCTTAGTTTTGTTCATGTTAATTCATTTAGCTTTAGTCGAATAGATAAACAAACACGAAAACTTAAATACATTCATCATGTTGAATTTTGTTTATTAAGAAAATATCTTTATTGTGTTGGTTTGTGGTTAGGCCGAACCTAAAGAATCAACGTGAATAAGATGATTGATTTTATTGAATGATAAAAAAAACAATACAATATATAGGCCAAGGTAACCTAGATAAAATAGGAGATAAAATAGGAAGGGAACATATTAAACAATTATTCTATCGATATATTCTAGTATTCCCCCGCAAGTTCAGGGCGGTTAGCAATCTGCAACTTGGATCTGAGAAACTCAAACTTTTGTGACGCCAAGGGCTTTGTAAAGATATCGGCAATTTGGTCCTCTGTTGAAATGAAGTTGACTTTGAGATGACCCTGTGTGACCTGTTCACGAACAAAATGATAATCAACCTCGACATGTTTAGTACGAGCATGAAACACAGGGTTGGCTGTAAGATATGTTGCACCAAGATTGTCACACCGAGCTCACGAAGGAGAGACTTCAGCCAAAGTAATTCTGCAACTGTGTCTGCAATAGCCTTATATTCTGATTCTGTTGAGGAGCGAGAGACGGTTCGCTGTTTGCGAGCAGACCAAGAGATGAGGTTTGAGCCTAAGTAGATGGCAAATCCCCCTGTGGAGCGACGGTCAACTGGACAACCAGCCCAGTCAGAATCGGAGAAGGCCTGCAAATCATGAGTCCAATGAGAGTCAGCAAAAGCTTGGAGCTGATAACCTGTATCATGACGGAACCAAATCCCCAAGTGCGACGTGCCCTTCAAATATCGCAAGATCCGTTTAACGGCAGCCCAGTGATTTTCAGTAGGGGCATGCATGAATTGGCAAACCCGATTTGTTGCAAAAGCAATATCAGGACGAGAAAGGGTAGCATATTGGAGTGCTCCAACAGTTTGCCTGTATCGAGACGGATCATCCAAAGGCAGACTGTCATCAGGAAGTAAAACAGTGGAAGGGCTCATGGGAGTGGAAATAGGTTTGCAATCAGCTAGACCTGCCCGATGTAGGATATCACCAATATACTTCCGTTGGGATAAAATTAAATCTGAGTTCTTGTGAACAACTTCTACCCCGAGAAAATAGTGTAATTGCCCCAAATCTTTTAGTGCAAAAAGAGAATCAAGACGAGTAATAAGCTGAGTTATCGTGACCGGATTATTACCCGTGATGATAATATCATCAACATACACAAGAAGATAGACCAAGGAGCCCGATGAGTTGAGAATAAAAAGTGATGGATCTGTTTTGGACCCATAAAACCCCAAGTTGATGAAGAGCACTAGACAACTTGTTGAAGCAAGCACGAGGAGCTTGCTTAAGACCATATAAGGATTTGTTGAGAAGACAAACATGATCCGGTCTGGTGGGACCAACAAAACCCGGTGGTTGGCGCATATAGACAGTTCCCTCAAGATCACCGTGCAGAAAAGCGGTCTGAAGATCCAACTGTCGCAAGGGCCACTGGTTAGTTACAGCCAAGGACAAAATGGTTCGGATGGCAGCAGGTTTGATAACAGGACTAAACGTCTCATGATAGTCCACACCATGCTCTTGATGGAAGCCTTTTGCAACAAGGCGAGCTTTATACCTGCTAATCTTACCGTTTTCATCAGTTTTTAATCTGTAGACCCATTTACAATCAACAATGTTAGAATTGGGCACAAGTGTCCACGTTCCATTCTTATGAAGCGCGTCCAATTCCTCGGACATAGCATGACGCTATTCAGCGTACTTATTAGCAATGGTAAAACTGGTGGGTTCAACAGGTAGGGTGGATGAGGTGGTAGCCGTGTAGGCGGCTGGGTTATATCGGTCAGGTTGTTTGGGGTGTGGCCGAAGATTTGAGGGGCGAGATCGAGTAGTGGATGGGTTTTGAGTCGTGTTTTGGGATGTGTTTTGTGGGGCAGTGGATTGATGGTGGGGCTCGGTTGGAATTTGGGCGGAGGTAGGCGGGGCCGTAGGTTGAGTGGGTGAGGTTGGTGGAGGTGGAGTAGGTGGAGCCGGTTGGGTAGGAGGGATAGGGGGCTCGGTGGCAAAGTCGGGTGGTGGGTTAAGGAAGATGGAAATATATGGTGAAGTAGATGGTGGAGAGGGATTGGGTGTTGGTGAGGGTTGGTAAGGAAACACATGTTCATTAAAGCGAACATGGCGTGCAATATAAATGCGTTCGGTGAGAGGGTCAAAGCACTGATAGCCATGGTGGGAGAGGCTATAGCCAAGAAAGACACAAGGGGTTGAACGGAAATCGATTTTGTGTCGATTGTTAGGACGAAGGTAAGGAAAGCATTGAGAGCCAAAGACTCGGAGGAAGGAGTAGTCAGGTTTTCGATGAAAAATATGTTCAAAAGGGGACTTATGAGAAGAGACACGTGACGGAAGCCGATTTATAAGATAAACGGCTGTTTCGAAAGCGAAGTTCCAGAAGCGTTGAGGAAGGCTTGATTGAGCCATTAAGGAGAGGCCCGTTTCAACAACGTGCCGATGGCTTTGTTCAACGAATTCATTTTGCTCACTGGTGTGAGGGCAAGAACGACGATGGATGATGCCAAGGTTGCGACACAGATTGGTGAGAGTTCGAAATTCACCCCCCCCCAATCGGATTGAATGCATTTTAGTTTTGTGTTGAATTGACGTTTAGTCATAGTGATGAAATTGGTTAAGATAGTGCAAACATCATATTTTTGGGTTAGCGGATAAATCCACATATAACGAGTGTGGTGATCAACACATAACAAAAAATAACGATGACCGTCAAGAGACGGTGAAGGAGAAGGACCCCAAACATCACAATACACAAGATCCAAAATATTATGACTTTTAAAAGTAGAATCAGGTAAATGCAATTTAGAGGACTTTCCCATTTGACAAGAGGAACATAAATTACTAGAAAGTTTATTCGAAAAAGGTAAAGAACAATGAGAAACAATGAAATTAAAGACTTGAGCATGAGGATGTCCTAGACGTTGATGCCAAATGTCCAAAGGAGCTTTGACAGCAGTGAAGGCAACCTTGGGTAGAGACTTGAGTTGTGGAAGGCGGATAGAGTATAATCCCTGGTCACTGGGGCCCGTTAGGTGGGAAGTGCGTGTAGACTCGTCCTTCACAACAAAATAAGCAGAGTGAAATTCAAAGAACACATCATTGTCAAGACAAAATTTTTGAACAGATAACAGGTTTTGTTTGAGTTCAGGAACATGAAGAATATCTGAAAGTTTAAAGGTTTTGTTTGGGGAATAAATTTTGGATGAGCCAATGTGAAAAATAGGTATAGAATTACCATTGCCAACAAGTAAGGAATCGTTACCATAATATGCCTCGGAGTTGTCCAAGCTTGATAAGTCCGGAGTGGCGTGATGAGTGGCTCTAGTGTCTGGCTTCCAAGCACTCCCAGAGGATGAAGCGGCATCCGAAAAGGCTGAAAAATTGGCCTGAGGTGAGGGCCGAGATTGCTGATTTTGCTGAGTTAGACACTAAGACGGCAGATGACCGATCCCGCAACGGTTGCAGTGACCGTAGACGGTGTTCTGAGTTGAAGCCCATGAAAATTGTCGAGTGCCACCATTAGTTGCAGACCGGGGAGTGTAGGAGCCACAGGAGTTGCCTTGAGAATAACCACGATTGTTGCGTCCACCACGGTTGTTGTTGGAGGCGCGAGAGCCAAAATAAGCTTGGGGATGGTTGGAAAAAGATGGATTTAGCTGCTGTCCCAATTGAGCAGCCATCAATTGAAGGCTTTGGAGTTGTTGCTGGCGCTGTTCCACATTCGTCTGTGGTGAAAAAGAGGGGGCAGCAGCCATGTAGGGCTGTGGAGCTGCAAATTGTGGAGTGGATGAAGAGGCAGCAGCAACGAGCGTGTCCTGTGGGTTAGGATTCATCAGTTTGGTGACCACAAAGTCATGATCACATAGTAAGCCATAAATTTCATGAAACGTAACAGGCGGTTTGCGACCCAGAAGAATTCCTTTGAGACCATTGTACTCGTCTCGTAATCCTGCAAGAGTTAACATAATAAGGTCTTTGTCGGTGATCTGTTCTCCAATATTGGCAAGCGCGTTAGCATATTCTTTTGCGCGGCATAGGTAATCAATGGGCTTCTCATCGCCCTTCATGGTAATCCGAAGAAGTTGACTTTTTAACGTGAATTCATGAGATGTCGTGACAGGAGCATAAGCCTGTTCCAAAGATAACCAAACTTCACGGGAAGTTTTGCCCTGAACGTGCTGATAAGACTCTTCAGAAACAGTAGAAATAAGAAGCGTCTGAATATGAGCGTCATTGGAGATCCAAGGAAGATAACTAGGGTTATCAGTGGTTGTCGTGGCAACAGTTACAATCTTTTCTGGGCAGGGAATAGTTCCGTCAACATAACCGAAAAGGTTATGTGATGTTAAAAAGGACTCGATCATGGAGGGCCAATTGCCGTAGTTCGTAGGTTTGAGGGTGAAGGGGAATTTGTGAGAGTTGTGGGTCGTCTTTTCTTGATTGGAGAACATGATAATCGCTGCCATTGAAAAGGAATTGAGTTTGGTTGTGGTCGGAGGTTACGTCGGCAGAAAAGAAGCAGCGACAGCAGGTTACAGCAGTTTTAGGGTTGAGAGGAAAAAAAAATTTGCAGCTGATTTGGCTCTGATACCAAATCAACGTGAATAAGTTGATTGATTTTATTGAATGATAAAAAGAAGAGAAAGCAATACAATATATAGGCCAAAGTAACATAGATAAAATAGAAGATAAAATAGGAAGGGAAAATATTAAACATATTAAACAATTATTCTATCGATATATTCTAATATAAAGTAAAGAACATTGGTGTAACTTGGCACCGTAAATTTTTATGTGCTATATAATCTTACCTCAGATACTCATTTTTTTCATATGTAATTTATGTATTTAGTGCTTGAGTGACATGTATCCGCTAAATAATTTTGGAGTGACACAAGTAATAAAGATATTGGGTCCGCAGTTGATGATTGTCATTTAAGATAGATACACATAAATAAACTTACACAATTAAAAAAATTAAAAGATATATTTGTTTTGATGAAACGTTACTAAAAAACTTAATAATAATCAAAATATAAAAATTCATATATATTATATATATCTTAAACACAAAGGTCGGTGCCTAGGTCAAATGACTATATCTGTCCTCACCAACCAACCAAATTACAAAAGTGCCATGGCTCCTTCTCTTTCTTTATCTCCCTTCCATTTTCTTCCTGATTCCACACTTCAGATTCATCATCCTTCACATCCAGTTTCTCATCTCACTTCTATTTCGCCCTTCCTCCTCACTTCTATTTCGCCCTTTTCAAATTACATCTAACATCTTCAGGGTTTCATCTTCCTCATCGATCTGATTCGATCTGATCTGATCTGATCCGATCAACAATCAAGAAAAATGGCGATGGCGAGAGCGAGCTCTGGCCTCGCATACCCAGATCGCTTCTTCGCTGCCGCTGCTTACTCGGGATTCGGTGGCTCCCCCAATTCGTCTTCCAAAGGGGTTACATCCAAATTCTCAAACGACGTCGCTCTCTTGCTTTATGCCCTTTATCAGCAGGTTTTTATTTTCATACCCTTTTCTTTGTTTGTTACCATTGATTACTTTTACTCAGTTGGTCTTATAACAGCTGGGGTTTTTAAATTATGCTTAAGAATTGGGGATTTTGTTGTTTTGGGTAATAAAGTGGTTTATGAATTATGATTCTTATAGTTTTGCAATTTGAGTTGAAATGATAGATCCACCATACAACTAGGTTATTCTTTGTTGAGGTCCGTGCTACCCTGATCGTTTTCTGTATTATGTTGTTTCTAAGAAGATAAAAATCAAATTTATAAGGTTTGAGTTTTGGAATTTGACTTCACGAGCAAAAAAGCATCTCTAATTTTGGAAGGGAGGGAGGGATAACAACATACTATATGCTTGATACAGTGTTCGTTACTGAAGAAAGCTTTGCTACTATGGGTTACTTACTAGAACAAGTCTTGAAGGCAACATCTTATTTATTTAAATGCATAGACAAAATTTCAACTCACTGTGTCTAATATCTTTTAATTTCCCATGGTTTTATGTTTTGTGTTATTGGAAACAGTAGATGACAGTAAGCTTTTGATCCGGTAATACTTATAGTTGTTGTGGTTTCTTTTCTTATGAAATGACAGAATTCACGGAGGGAGCAGGCCTATGGTGACTTGGAATTCTTAACAGTTAAGATAAATCAGCTGAAGAAGCAGATTCAAGCAGAAAGGGTTCTCAGCTTGCAAAGCTAGGATGGGATCGCAGGTGTCACTTCAATGTATTTTTTGGTTTATTTGACGTGATGTCGTCGCCGCAACGCGCGGCGCGGGCAAAAATCTAGTATATATTAATTCATAACATGCTAATGAACAGTGATGAATAGTGTTTTGTCTTTTGTAGTTTTTTTTTTTTTGCTGCTGCTACAGTAACTTTCTGTTTTTTTTAATGCTTATATTTTTGTTTTCATTCTTTCATTTTAACATAATGGTAATTATTTTGAGTAGATCTTTGCTTCTTTTTTTATTTTTTTTTTATTTTATGTTTTTGTGTTTAACTTTCAACATTAACACTTATCTAAAACTTTTGTAAAATATTATTTTTACTTCCTCGAGTTTTACGTGCTTATTTTTACGTTACATGAGTCACTAAGTGTACAAAGTTCGTTTTTTTGTTTTACGCTTTTTCCATGGTTTTGATCGTCATTCAGTTGCTACTTAGCACGGTTTACGCCCCCCGCCCCACAACGCGGGGGGCTCAACACTAGTTATTATTAATGCAAAACATACCTAATCCTGCAAATGTAAAATAAACAAAGAGAATAAAACATTATTCGTCAGATTGTGCTTTGATTCTACACCTACCAAACTTTAATTGACATTGGATCATCCTAAAAATACAGTGGGTTTGTCATGGATAAGATGGATTATTATTAATTTTTTATTAAAGATTTTTGAGTTTTAATAGCAAGTTTAAAACCATATATTAAAGAGAAATTTATAACATAACTTTTAAATGATTTTAATTAGATGATAATCCCTAAACATAACTACAAAATGGTTGTATGATGCACATTTAATAAGAAATTACATTTTAAAAAGAGGATTATGATAACAATATGATAAAATCGTACTTAATACTTGTTAGATATAACGAAAGTTAGAAAGAGAGTGAGCTAAGCGCTACATAGTCCACTTACGTATCACATTTAAGGCAAAATATATAAGTATTTACCGTGTTATCACATTTTTTTACTGAAAACTGATTTGACAATAACGTCACCCAAGGTTCTAAATAGATGAAAGTTATAGTAATTATTCTGCTTTTTAATAAAAAATGGTAAAAATATATAACAAATCTTCTAGGGTATACTTTCACGCCCCTTAACTACACATATGCATCACATCACATACTTGACCCTCTTTCACTTCATTGCACACCAAGGAAATGGTTTAACCCCATAAACGCCCCTTAAAATTAATTAAAATACATATATATAGCATGTTGTTGTGTGTGTGTAAATTTTGCAATGCTTGATTCCCTCCCTTTCTCTCCTAGTTAACTTCTTAACATATGAAGCTTTTAATGTCTCTTAACACCCTTCAGGAGCAGTTTAACAGATGTTAACAGATGCCAACTAGGATTAACACCTATGAGTGTTAGAGTATAGCAGGTGGCGTCATGAGGAATTATTAAACAAAGTTAAAGTAGAAGTGTTCCTATAATTAGTCGTTATCAATTTATAAAAGTAACGCTTTGAAAAAGTCACTTTTTATGTATAATATTTTACTGTTCCTAGTCAATGGCACTTTTATAAGATAAAATGATGTTTTTCTTATTAACCATAACAAGCGTGCACTCCCGCACCTCCTAACCTGCTTGATGTATATTATTATTCGTTTTGATCATCAAGTCAATCCCGATTACACTAAAATATCTAACAAATATCAAATCAGATTCATATTTATCAAACATATTTTTGAAGATAATAATATTAATTTAGAAAAAAAAATACTTATGATAATGATCTTAAAATATTTAATTATTTGAAGATAATAATGTTGTAGTAAAAAAAAAACTTATGATAATGATCTTAAAATATTTAAAGATTAAATATAAATACTTATGATAATGATCTTAAAATATTTTATTTTAAATATTAAATATACGTTATTTTTTTTAAAGGCAAATTTGGATCACTGACGGACCACTAGAGTATAATCGTGGCACAAACGGAACTACCCGATCATATCCATATCCACTAGGCAGCAATGCCTATACGACAATTCAAGAGAAAACCTAATAAATCTGGGAAAAACACCCTTGTGGGAATCAAACCTATGACCTAATGGTCATAAGCTTTATCCCACAATCCCACCACAAATCCACAATATGTCATTAAACCTATGACCTAATGGTCATAAGCTTTATCCCACAATCCCACCACAAATCCACAATATGTCATTAAGCGATAATGCCATGGGCAAATATACGTTATTTACTTGTCAAACCTTCTTCCTCTTCGATTTTTTCAAATAATTGCAATTTGCAAAAAAGGCATTCAACCTTAGGCATCTACGTTTCCATGGTAGGTAAAATTAGGAAAACAACAATTGTCCGACATCCACATCACATGTTTGTATTATATAATCAATGGTCTATATCAAAAGAAATTATGACAATCGACACATGAGTATTTAATTAATGTTAAGTTGTTAAATTATGTTAATAAACTAGTTGACGTTACCCGCGCGTTGCGGCGGGAGGTTCATTATCTCCAATTTTGACTTCGTTAAAACAAACTGCTTTTAACACGCGCTGTGCAATGGGAACTCAGTTGTAATCGTGTCAGCTTGTTATGAAATGGGTAATTAGACCATACGCAGTGGGCAGTTTTGTGGGCGTTTTTGCCCTCTTCCACGCCCCAAAACGCCGGCAAGGCCGCCCCCATGGGCGTGTTTTGTGGTTTTTGGTTCCCAGGCGTTTTTAAAAGCACGCCCAAGCTCCATTTGATGGGCCAATCACATCTAACCCTTTTCTTCTTTAGCCAATCAATTTTTTTCATGGTTTTTTTTTTTTTATTTTTTTAAATTCTTTACACCCCCTTTAACATAATGCCCATATCCCCACTACACCCATTTTATAAAAACGTCTTATTGCTGACTGGGCTGCCACATGACGCAAAACGCCCAAGGGTGTGGCATTATTCACTACAACGACTACGCATGGTCTTACTTATAACTAAAAAAGTAAACATATAAAATAAAAGTTGTAATATGCTTAAAAGTATATCGATATGTGTCCGATCTGTTGTATTTTTATTATTATTTAACCAAAAGAAATTAAATGATTTTCAAATAAATCAACATTAAATTCAACAACTAATTTTTTTAAAAGGTTACCAAAAAATAAAACCATGTGGAAACACTAACTATTATTACTTAATAGTAATTGACAATTGTAAATTATATTCGGTTTAAAAAGATTTAGAGTTTAAAAAGGAACATAGAATTAGAAATATGTTCAATTAAAAAATAAAAGAATGAACAATAACAGGAAAAAAATGAAAAGAAAACAATAAAAGAAGCATATTTAAATTTAAGACCATCCGTAGTAGGGTCATTATTGGGCGTAAAAACGCCCCAAAATGCTTGGAGCAACGCCCCCTGCGGCGTTTTCTTTTGAAATCCAGGTTTGACGTTTCTCTTAAAACATGGTCAAATACCTCCATATCAATATCATACGGTATATTAAAACTTATGTGATATAGTATATGTATTATTTTTTTAGTAAAAACTCTGCATGTACACAAACATCTTACGCAATCTTTTTTCTTGAAAAGTTAAAAGATTTTGTCCCTCTTTTCACTTCTTCATTACCGATAAACAATATACACTCTCTCAAATCAATTGTCCCACCCAACACCACCTTCCATTGAAATTCTGGCCTAACATGACCATCACCACCATCGCATCACAACCATCACCACATCCCCCTCCTACCTTGGTGTCCTACTCTTTTTGAAAGTATAGATCTGACCAGATTAAAAGGCTGGATCGAACAAATCTGAAAAAACGGTATTCATCATCCATCACCGCAGCCACGTCGACCCAACCATCTCTCTTCTGCTTCTCTGTCATTGTCTCCACCGCTGCAACGCAACCTCCGTACAAAAGACGTTGGTGCTTTGTGGCGCCGTAACCGTCTAAATTCTTCCGACCGGATTTTTTTTTGGTGGTGGCGGTGGGGTTATATAGGGTGTGAAACGGTGGCAAACGACGGGAAACGGTAGGAGACGCGTCGGTCTGTGTTATTTTTTTTAACGATGCGCGTTGCTTTGGTCGTCAACTGTAAAGTTGCAACGGTTTGGTTGTTCATTCATTTTGAAAGGTTATGTCAGTCGGTTTTTATGGATGTTTTTGTTCGGCCCATCGATTTGGATGTAAAATCTGATTTGTATTGTGTTGTTCGGTGCATCGGGTTGGATGTAAAGCAAAGCTTCTTTTGAATGAATCGGTGCCTTTCGTTGATCAAGAGATCCGACGGTGTGTCAGGGCATGTTTGGATGGGCTTATTAGAGTTAAAAAGGACTTTTGGGAAAAGAACTTTTGGGAAAAGGACTTTTTGAAAAGGAGTTTTTAAAAAAAGTGTTTGGATTAGCTTATTGGTGTAAAATGACTAAAATGGGCATTCTTTTAAATATAAGGGGGTAAAGAAGGGGTAATTTAGTAAATTCATTTTTGAAAAGTCACTTTTGGATCCAAAAGTCATGAAATCTTGGCTTTTCAAAATCTGATTTTTCTTCTTTGCAAAAAGCTATTTCCAAAAGTCCTTTTAGTCTATCCAAACACAAAAACAACTTATTGGCTTCTTGATAAGTCAATAAGCCAATAAGTTGTTTTGAGAAGCCCATCCAAACATGCCCTCAAAAGCAATTATTCCGAAGAGTGACGTTTATGTAAAGGATGTTGGTAAATGAGTCGGTGCCTATTATTTAATGAATGGTTGCCTTTTGAGTGAAGTGATGCGATGCGTATAAATGGCAACCGCACTTGCTAATCGTTGCCTTTTGTTTAATAAAAAACAAAGCGACGTGTCTTAAGTTATGAAACGGTGGGAGGTTTTAAATCGGAATAGTTTGAAAAGGCATTTGTATATGATGGCACCCTAAGTTACTGTATAAGAGTATAAGAGTATAATAGTAAGTTTAAATAGTAAATAACTATTACAAAAGTGATGGCACAATCGTAAATAAGTTAACTATTCATAAGTTCTTCTTTTATTACTATATATAATATATAATATATATAATATAATATAATATAATATAATATAATTCTCTTTTAAAATTATAAACCAACGGTGAAGTTAATAATTGCTATGTAAATAAAAATTCTCTCACACCTTATTAAAGTTTAAAGATTACCAGTTTCGAGTCTTTTAGCTTTTAAAACTTCTATAATTATTTGCATAAACGCCCCGTTTGCGGTATGTTCATATAATTTATATATATATATATATATGTGGGCGCTCGAGGGTAAAAGTGAAAGTGCACTAATTTTACTAATTTCGTGAAAATAACGTTAAAAGAGAGGGATGGTTAATCATGCATCATGTGGTGACACTGATAACCGAAAGACAAAGGGGTACATGCACTAATCGGCGTTTGTCTCAATTGCTGAGTGTTATGTGCCTTTTGTCCAAGGCTTTATGCAAAACTACTGTTGAGTCGGGGGTCTCATTGGAAGCAGCCTCTCTATTCCTACGTGGTAGAGGTAAGACTGTCTACATCTCACACTACTCAAATCCTACCTTAACTTTGCTATTGGTGAGATATACTGAGTATGATGATGATGATGATAATTATTTGCATAGAAGAAAAATAGGTGAGATGTTGATCAGTTCTGTTTAAACATGATGGAAAACATGAAACACATACCTGTTATAGCATTCAAAGCAGTGGAGAATCCAGTCAGAGATCCAGCCATTGAGTTCGACATACTTGTCAGGATGACCCGGTTCCTCCTTAGGGTGTAAGGTGATGATGGTGATGAAAACCGAAAGTAGGGTAGAATCGGTTTGGGAGAGAGAGATACCAATGATGTTATGAGGGTTGTGATTGTGTAATGTGTCTAAACCTTTAACTCTCTAATAAGCCCCTTATTTATACACCCAAGAGGAAACCTAATTAGTTAATAAGGGTAATATGGTCCATCAACAATTACCAACTAATTATTAATAGGTTATTAATATATTTTGATCTAATATAATATAAATGATTATATAGGCTACAAGATTAAATATTACATTAATATATTTAATCTCACATGAGAATCTTAAACATGTCACAAATTTGAAATCTAATATATCATTTACGAGCTAGTGTTTAGTCTAAGCAGTTCAAGTCTGTTTTAAGTTAACTTGACAGATTTACGGGTTGACATGCTAACTTTTAATTTATTTTTAATGGTATTTTATGTTAAAGGTTAAATATAACATCAAATATGTAGTTTAAGAGTAATTGTTTATAGGCATACAAGTTTATTTATGTGAAACAATATATTTAGAGTAGTAATATTTAATATATGATAAAAGAGAAATACATTAAACGAGGTGTGCCCGGAGTGTACAAGTCTTGTCTGGTTTCACATGTGAGACCTAATTTTCAGGTTTGTTCAACATGTTTGATCCACCAACCTATTAACAAGCTTCGCTTAGCAACCATGTTCAATAACATATAAATTATAACTATATATTATAACTGAGATGCATAAACGAAAAACATAAACTATTTAACCGATTATATCTTGTTCATAAAGTATTTGAGTAAAACAAAAACAAGAGGTTGCGAGAATCAGTGGCGGATCTTGCCCGTTGAACGTGCCAGAGTCGAAAAACACGGGCACTAAAAAAAGCCCGGGCAAGCCCGGGCCAAACATAGTATACATAAAAAATTTCGATCGAAATGCGAAAAATTAGCACTACGGCCGAAAAACTTACCCGGACCGTGGCCCTGCCATAGGCCTTGTAAGAACCGCCCCTGGCGAGAATGATGGGTCCAAATGGGAGACGAATATTAAATGCTAATTTGATGTTTATATCAAATAGGAAGTTTGATCTTTGTAGAAAGATTAGGAAGTTATCCTAATCCTATACGTGGCAAATTAGAAAAAAAAAAAAAAAAAGAAAGAAGGGCATTTTGGTCCAACATTAATATTCTTTACCCAACCCAACCCTATCTTCACAATCTAACAACTCCCATCTCCCAGACCCATCACCACCACCTCTATTCACTGCCAACACTCTGCCGTACACTCCCAACCGTTCACCACCTCAACTCCGCCACCCTAACAACCAACCGGCAACCCACCTCCGACCATCATCACCTCCAAAACCTTAATTTTCACCATCTCAACCGCCACAACCTCAATTCTCCAGGCGCTCTGCAACCATCCACCTGACAAAACCGACCATTAGCAGAATGGGCAGAATTATGAGCTGCAACTTTCTTTTGTTGCTTTCTTTTTGCGAAATCCTGCAGTTGTAAAACGCAACACAAGCAAAAAGCTTAAAATTAATTACAAAATGTCAATATCGTCCAGAAACATTCATTGAGTTTAATATTGTCACTACAAGACAAAATCAATTTTCATGTTTGTTTGATTCGTAGATGCAAAAGAAATTCCGTTACACGAGAAACTAAATGGTATTTATTTTGCAATTTTCAAGAGTTTTTCAATTGCGTTTTACCAAACAATTAAAAAGCATATTTTTATGGTTTTAACCCATTGCGTTTTATAAAAAAAAACGTATTTTTTTTGTGTTTTGAGCAAATTGCGTTTTAGAAAAAAACACTTCTTGTGTTTTTAATCCATTGCGTTTTAGAAAAAAAACATTTTCTTTTGTGTTTTTTTGTCTATTGCGTTTTAGGAAAAAACACATTTTTATGTGTTTTTTTTGGTCCATTGCGTTTTAGGAAAACACATTTTGAAGTGTCTTTAGCCCATTGCGTTTTAGGTAAAACACATTTTTATTTGTTTTTAGTCCATTGCGTTTTAGAAAAAACACTTTCTTTAATGTTTTTAAGCTATTGCGTTTTAGAAAAAAGACATTTTTAAGTGTTTTTTGGTCCATTGCGTTTAAAAAAAAAACACATTTTGAAGTGTTTTTAGTCTATTGCGTTTTAGGTAAAACACATTTTTATGTGTTTTCAGTCCATTGCGTTTTAGAGAAGTACACTTTCTTTTGTGTTTTAAGGCTATTGCGTTTTAGAAATAAGACATTTTTTTTGTGTTTTCTGGCCATTGCGTTTTACAAATAAGACATTTCTTTGTGTTTTTGGTACATCGCGTTTTAGAAAAATGTCATTTTTTAGGGTTTTTTTCCGTTGCGTTTTTCCCAACTGGGTTTTTTTTCCATTGCGTTTTACGCAACTGGGTTTTTGAATTTTTTTTTTCGAAAATACAGCAATACTATACTTGTTTTAAAGATAAAAAAACGCTCGATTTTTTGGTGCCATTTTTATAAAAAAATAATGTCATATGAAAGAGTTATTAACGTTTAAAAAATGAGGGGTAACTGAAGGAAAGAGAAACTATTGCCTTGGATTGACTAGAATGCTCCTAACAAACTCACTCGCGTCGAAGTTTTTCCTTCAATTGAATTCACTCATTTAATCTTAGCCTTTGATTAAATAAATAGATGGTCAAGATTACTTCCTAGACTTCCTACCAAAATAAACTTCCTATTATATCCTAAACCCCCAAATAAACTTCCTCTAAACCTATTTCAAAATTTCATTTTTACAACTTTCGATTTTAAAGTTTGCCTGGATGAAGAATAAAACAAAAAAACTTAAAGAAAAAAGGTATTTGGTTCATTTTTTCTATTTTTTAAAATTATATAATAATTCTATACTAATAAAAATTACTTTATTTTTCTGGATGAATCCTTTGTTTTTATATGGAGATATACAACATAATATATGTATTATTATCAATATTTTTCCTTTCAAAAAAAATTATATCAATATTTTAATATGAAATAAAAATGTGTACGATATGTGCATTAAAAACAACAAATTGATTGATTTAATAACTGGTCATGATAACTTCTATAAAGATTCCCACTATCAACCTGACTTCTTTTGTTGTTTTATGGTTAACCGGTTATTATGTTGACCGGCGGCAACCATTGCCGACGTGATTTACTGTCCATTGTCCATATCGTATCGTATCATGCCGTATCGTATCGGGATGTTGAAAATAATATTTTTTTTGTTCGGCGACTTTCTTGTATTGTGCTACCATACTTCCTGAATTGGAGATCCCCGTTGCGCTACTTCAGTCAGACTATGTTGTCTTAACAGAGGCTACGTTGACTTCAGAGTTTGGCTTGTACGTTCCGTCGGGAAACCATACCGCCGACTGCCACTTGACAGACGTTGTGCGACCACAAGAGCTAAACACTCTCTGATGTAACACACGGTGTGACGAAAACCCGGGTGGGCTCAGGATAGAACCTGACACCTCTGTAAGGAGGCTAGACTCTATCTATCATTACCTAATCCATCAAAGTGACACAAGTGGGGATTGAACGTTGGTCTTTATTGGAGAACCCAAACCTCCCTACCACTAGACTACAGATGGTAGATTGATGTTGGAAATAGTTGGATATTATTTTTATTAAAGTTTTATGCTTTTGTAACCCAATATGGTATATACTATGTATACATTATATATAGTATATACCATATTGGGTTGTTTGAATGGTTGTAGTAGATTAGTAGTTCAAAGATAGGAAGCTGTTGTATTTAAAATGCATATAATGAAAGATTGTTGATGTTACATAAAAGTTTAAGGACTAAAGCGGAAGACAAAAGAAAGGCCATGAAATTGGAACACTTCTTACTTTATACACTTATAGAATTATCTAGCGGGTTATCCCTCAGGTACCCCTTGTGGGTAACTAGGTATCTCAGATACCACGGTGACACAACCGCTACCCACAGGAGGCGGAACTAGTGTATTAGGAGTCGTAACATTGGCTATGGCTGAACCTTGTATTCGTAGTGATTTTTTTTCTGGTTATATACAAACGATACCCCTAACCAAAAAATCAGATACTTGATATTACTAAAATCCCAATTTTTTATAAGCCCAAACATTTTACAACCAAAAACTTGTAAAAAAATTAAGTCCAAATGATTAGATAAGCCCAAATTAATAATAATAGAATTTAAAGGAGGCCCAATTGGTAAATAACAAATATTAGCCCAATAACCAAAACAACAAATACACCTTTTGATTATCGGCAACAATTTGGAAACCAAATGTCGAACAAAATACAACTTCTGAAATCGACATCGTCCCTATTGCCTGAACTCTGAAGTGCTACTTGTTGTCTGTTGAGTGTTGAAAGCCTGAAATCGTCCCTACTGGCCTGATGATCGCTGGAATCGTCCCTGTTGTTCGCTGATTCGGAGTTCACGTCCCTTTTGATCCCTGGAATCGTCCTTGCACCGCCTGAAGTCGTCCTTACTGATCGTTAACCGGAGTTGTCATATGATTTCTGAGTTTTCTGGTCCTTTGATTGCACTGTAATTTTTTTGGGATACCCCTAAATTAATGGGCTAGCTCCGCCACTGACGAAAACCTACTCGGGTAAGTTTGGCGGTTGTGCCATCGGGTACTAATCACCGAAGAAAGCAGTTGCCATGTTGACCATTCACGGCTTTATAGCCATTGGAAATCAAAAGAGTTTACTTAAATTTTAACTATTTATATATACCATACTCTTTACCATTTCACTTCACCAAAATTTAAACATTTCTACCAAAATTCTACTTACACACAAACAATATTACTCCATGGAATCCAAAAGATCAAAGGTTGGTGCAAGCAAGAAAAGCTCTAAGTTGCGACAAAGACTTGACACCTACATTGCCGAATTGAAAGAGGAAGGAGACAAGCCAAGTCGTCAAGTAAAGGTGGTTAAGTTGACGATGGCACAACATACACAACAAAGAAGGAAGATTTTGTAAATGAGACAGTGCAAATGTAAAGGAAACAAGGAGAAGAAGCTATAAGATTGTTAGCGAAGCAACGAGAGGCTATCAAGGAAAAGCGTTATGAGCAGGACTTGAAGACGTTTACGGATTTGCACAAACATGTAACCGATTTGATGTTAAAAGTTACAATAGAAAAAAAAAAATACAATTGGACTCGTGATGTTTATATTTGTTATTTTTTATTTAAGTTTTGGTACATGTTTTGTTTAGTTATCTTTTCATATTTTAATGTTTTCCTTAGTTTGAATTATGTGATCTTTTTAGATGGTTAAAATATCGTATATGATGTAGATAGTGATGCGAATAGATTACCCTAAAATTAGAGGTGCACTAACCGGTTTTTTTTAATACCCGGGTTCGGGTATATACCCAGGTACGGGTATGATCGGGTTTTGACTTTTCGGGTATTGACTATATCCGGGCTGGGTTCGGGTCCGGGTATTGGTCAGAAAATCTGTACCCTGTGTACCCGGGTAGGGTTCGGGTAGGGTTTGGGTATTGGTCGGGTATGGTTCAGGTATGGTTCGGGTTCAGGTATAGATCAGGTTTTTCGATTCATTTTTTTGGCATAAAACATAGAAATATAATGGAAACCTTTATTTAGACATATTGAATGCCTTGAAATCTGCCCAAAAAGTCTCACACAAGCTCTAAACGTTCAAAAAAGTTTTTGTACACAACGGGTCCGGGTATTACGAAAACCCAGGTACAAACCGGGTATGAAAAACCCGGGTTCGGGTATTAAACATAATATGCATACTCGGTCCCTACCCTATGGGAAGGTTCGGGTTTAAAAAAACCCAGTTTTTCTAATACCCGGGTTCAAGTTTTTTTTCCGGATTCGAGTCCAGGTTCGAGTTTTTTGTGCAACTATACCTACTATTACACAAAGAGACGATACAATTACACATGGTCCACAATTGTTTGATCCAACGCCAAGCATAATCATAGGACATGCGGGCCAACCTTATCCGGCCCATCAAACTATTAAAGTATCAATGACCATAAGTGGATAATGATTGAACCATACTTGTAATGTAATAACATTACATTACAGCAAACTTTCATAAACAACTATTTATCCACCTTCTACATTTGCATTTTTTTTGAAGGCTAATATTACTAGAAAACTAGCAAGGAGAGAAAACCAGGGAAACATTTATATAAAGTTGAAACTATACCAATCATCCAATTTTAGGAGAGAGATTTTAGAACGATTTTTAAGCCATAAAAAACCCAGACGCCTTCATGTCTTGTACCATGATTATAGGCAAGGGCGTAGCTTATAAGGGGCTTGGGGGTGCCCTGGCCCGCCGTTGTTTCGGTTAGTATTGTTGATTTTAGAACCCCTTCGTCCGAAATTTTATAAGTATAGTGGTAGATCTTCACCAATTATTTTGCCTAAAAATTCCCGGACCCTACCAATTTTCTTGTAAAAAAATTACATACATAATGTCGTATTGAGTTAAAAAAAAATGAAGAACAAGGCTATTATATTCATATTCATTATTTAAATAGAATAACCACTTAGAATAATCAAACATATTATATTTGTCGAGAAGTGCAAAATCGTATGAAGACGACACTCGTTGTGTATCTTGATTAATTGGATTGTTTCTTCGTGAATTCCTATGCGAAGGTTTTGAAGATGTGTCTCCGAGTATTCCTTGATCATTTCCTCTAAGAAGAGGAGTTCCTCTAATTCTATGAATTTTTCTAGAATACTCTTTTCTTCAATATCATTCAAAAAAAGTTTCGGATTGCCTATTATTCCACCAATTACTAACCCACGATTCCAGATTTTTTTAAAATAAGAGAGAAATCTACCAGGGCAAAAATACGATAGATACAAGATATAAAAAATGAGTGAATGCTTTCTTTTTTGCCATTTTTTCATCTGTGAAATGTTAATGAACCCATCTCATTCCTCAACTCTATGTAATCTAATATTTCTTATTTCTCTCACGCATCAATTCTATTACAAGTTATCGAACCTATGAATCTATTCACTATTTTTTATTTGTGATTTCGTGGTCAGGCCTTGAATCTAGAAAAAAAAAAATACAAAAATAGACGAAAAATTTGAATGAATAAATAATAAAAAAATATTGTTTCCCTACAGGCAAATTTGAAGCACATATCTCCTTTCGATGAATGCCCCGAAAACCATTTTAAATAAATTTTTTTATACTTGTTTTTAAACTCGAAGTGGACTTTTAATAAAGTTTGACACCAGGTTTTATACAAATGAAACTTGAGGGTTGTTTGACCCGACCCGAATTGAATCACCAATAATAAC
Source organism: Helianthus tuberosus (assembly GCA_030545235.1). NCBI lineage: Eukaryota > Viridiplantae > Streptophyta > Magnoliopsida > Asterales > Asteraceae > Helianthus > Helianthus tuberosus. The sequence goes on from CM060393.1 coordinate 8,799,019, forward strand.
ATATAACCCACTGATTATAGGGTCAACCTTCCCACTTGAGAAAACCACCGTGCTCTCATACTTCTATATTTGCAATAACTTTAATTAATATTTATATCTAATTACAGGAAAATCCAAATAAGACTGGACTAGACCAGAACAATCTATGTTGGGTTTGGTTCTCATCGTTTTGGGTCATTCTAGTTCCTTTCGGATGATAGCGGAACCAAGGGAGGGTCAAAAGGGTTCCGAGACCCTCTCTACATAAAATTTTTTTTCAAAATTCGCTATGTAAACAAGTTGGGTTTTAAGAAAAGAAAAAAACGGACCCTCTAGTAACTAAACCTGAATTTTAATAAAGAAAATTATCATTGTTTGGATGAAACGTGAATTTTAATATATACTAGAGGCCAAAATATCAATTTGGAACACTACTAGGAGGAAAACACTAACACAATATCCGTTTAAGGAAAACATGAGTTTTTCTTACAATGTAAATAGAATGCATATGCCACCAAGAGATTCCAATTTCAATCTTTCATCACTGGTTTTAGAGTAAAATGTCAAAATGGTCCCTGTGTTTAGGTTATTTTTGCCACTTCAGTCTGAAAATAAAACTGTTTGTATCTGGGTCCCTGAGGTTTCATTTTTGTTGCCATGTTCGTCCAATTAGCAAACTGGGTTAGAATTTTCTGTTAACTTCTCTCTTTTTTATCGTTTTCCTCATTTAATTAAAATATATCAGAGCATAAAATGACGATTATACCCTTCATTTAAACAAATGAGGAAAACGACAAAAAAAGATAAGTTAACAGAAAGTTCTAAACCCGTTTGCCAATTGGATGAAAATGACAACAAAAAATGAAACCTCAAGTACCCAAATACAAACGTTTTCATTTTTTAGACTAAAGTGGCTTAAACTTAGGGGTCATTTTAGCATTTTACTCCTAGTTTTAAAACCAGATTGATTAAAAACAATAGTAGATTTGGGAATTTTAGGATAATATTTTAGATATCAAAACAAACAAATTATACATGTGGTATCATACTTTTTATTTCTGATTTTCGACACGTCTACTTTCGAATAATACAACAATATATCCATGTATACATGTTAAGTTTGTGTATAGCTTTTGGTAACAAAATTGTGAGAACAAGATCTTATCACATGCATGAACTTTGGCAGTGAATCTCAAGTGACTTGGTTCACTAGGTTCCCTCCCACGCACCCCCAATCCTCTTTGCTTCTCACCAAAGTCTATGCCCCTCTTTATCTCGTTTATATATAACATCAATTCAAACCACCTAAAAAACACATACAAACAAAACTAATATAGTGTTTTGCTTTATAATATACAATGTTGGATTGGGGCCCGGTTTTTGTTTCAGTGGCACTCTTCGTGTTGTTCACACCAGGGTTACTGTTTCAGCTCCCAGGACAAAGACGTTGTGTTGAGTTTGGCAACTTTCAGACGAGTGGAGCAGCCGTCTTGATACATACATTGCTTTTCTTTGGCTTCATATGTCTCTTCATGTTTGCCGTTAAGATCCATCTCTACGTTAGCTAATTAAAACCGAAAAGATCACAATTATGTCTGATGTTTACTTTTTTTACTGTTTGTTGAATTTCTAATGTTTTTGCACTTGCTTTTGTTTTGATGAAAATTATAAGAAAATATCAAGTTGTTAGGACATATTTGATATGTGTCCACTTACCATTAATGCATAATGATATGATGGGATATATTTACTTGACAATACTTTAAATGATATTTGGGAATTCAGGTTTGTTATCTCGCTTTTTATGTCCCACATTATACGACATAATATGGTTGTTAGTGGGAAAAGGTATTACTTAATGAAAGAATATATATATGGGGAATCATATATGAGGATTTTTTAAAACCGAACAAATTTTATGGATAAATGTGTATTTTGATTAAATTATACGAATGGAAAAAAAGGTTCAATTGTGAATGCTCCTACAAACACACCCTCACTGCTTCGACCCATTTCACCACGATCACCCGCTCCTTTTTCTGACAACCCCCCAAATTGGTCCTCATTCCCACCACTGACGATCACCTAATAGGACCCTCGACGATTGGCTAATAGGACCCTTATACCCTGACTTTTGACATGTCCGTCACTCTGCCTCAGTCTTAACTTCACAAACACCGCAACATCCACTGCCGACGATTTGGAGACCTACGAATTCCTATTCTGATCCCGTCCGTCTTGGCAATTATTATCAAACCCTTTGTTCATACTCGATATCAAGTCCCAACTGAATATATCAAACAAACATAAAATTATGGCTAACTCCCATAATATTATCAGATCAAGAAAACTACTTAAAAACTTGATTCTTACAAATCTCTACCCAATATGCGGTACAGGGACGGCTTAAAGGGTGTACGGGATGGGCAACGGCTCAGGGCCCAAACCCATTGGGGGCCCATTTTTTGTATTAGTTTTACACTGTAAAGTTAGAATATATACTAATGAATCGGAAAAATACCATCTTGAAGCACTTGGTTTGGTGGTTTGAAAATCACTTTAATAATAAGAAGAAACGGGTTCTAATCCCGGTGTCCTCAGTTTTGTTTTTATTATCTATTTATTAAATGCAAAGACATTAATTGCCTATTTTGTCAAATTGTAATAAATGATTGGTGTTGATTCAAATGACATTAATTCATTTTCATATATTTAAATTTATATGTTCTTTTTAAAAATTTATATTTAAGGGGCTTGTATTTTCTGTTCGCACAGGGATTAAAGATTTTAGAACATTTTCGGAAACGGCCTTGACACGGTATATTTATAGAGTAACTGGATTGTCCACACAATTATCCTAAAGACATCCAGACCTAACTCATTTAGGATGCTAGATAATTATCTAATCCTCATGATAATTACAATTAATTATTAAATCACAAACACATTTAATAATCTACAATTGTCCACACCTTAAAACCCTCCTTGACCCTTGCACACAAAATCGGTTTCATTGTTTGAAATTCCCAACACGATACATATTGAGATTTCATGTTTCTAAAGTCTAGTATTTTTTTTAAGTATTGATCAATATAAAATCAACAGAGGAAATTACATAAGTATAGCCGAGCAACAAACTGCGCCGCCATCCCCTTCTGAATAGAAAACCCTAATCTGCTAAAAACAAAGCCTCGCCCCTGAGGGGTCGAAAAGTTGCTGTGGACCACACGCTGAACTCTAGCCAAGAACCGAACCGCCTCCGACACCAAGGAGACGAACGTGTCAAACGCCAGGGGGACAAATGCATGCTGATTATCCTCACAAGCTTTTGCGTGCTTTTCCACCTTCTTTGACTCTACTTTCAGTACCGCTTGCCCCGCCACAAACTCATTTTCCAGGAACCCGGCTAGGGGGGATACACCTGTGAGATCGACACAAGCATGTTTCCCGCCCTCCCAACCAAAAACTAGCACGTCAGCCGGGTGTAGGGTGGACCTCCCTTCCGCCGGGTCTGTAAGAAAATTAACCGGTGCCTCTTTAAGTCTCATATCTTTTGATTATATTGATTCTGACATCTGGTTTCCTATAGATATACAGATATTTTGATTTTATTGATTCTAACAACTGTTTCATATTATTAACTAAACTAGGTAATGCCCGCCCGCGTTGCGGGGCGATAGCCGAATATTTCTCAACCAATTTAAAAAACAATACTATAGTTTTGCTACAAATAAAAAGTAAAAAGAGTGTTAGGCAGCTCTTTGATACGATTTTTAGCTGAGTGTAAAGTCATATTTTTTTTTTATTTGGGGGAAAAATCAATTTTTCCCCGAGGGTAAATTCCTAATTTTTAGCTACGGAAAACCATATTTTTATTTTGCACTGGGGCAAAAACGTAATTTTGAATTGAGGGTAAAATCGTAATTTTGAACCGAGGGGAAATTCCTAAATTTTAGCTGGGGGCAAAAGCATAAATTTATTTTTAACTGGGGGCAAATGCGTAATTTTAAATTGTGGCCAAAACCGTAATCAATTTGAACCGAGGACAAAATTGAGAAATTTAGCTGGGAGCAAAAGTGTCATTTTATTTTGAACTGGGGGCAAATACGCAATTTTAAACCGATGGCAAAATCGTAATTTTAAAGCGGATATAAAATCATAAATTAATTAGGCCAATAGGGGAGTGCTAGGCAGCTGCCTAGCACTGTTCCCTTGCCGCCCATGTCAACCAATAAAGGCCAACAACTATTGCCGCCGACACTGTTGTTTGTAGATGTGGAAAATATGTTAGACCCTGAGGTATGGTGGGGCGGGGGTTTGGGGCATGGCTTGACACGTGGAATTCGAGCGGCACCGCTGGTGAGTGACGTGTTGGGTCGGTATGACGGGGTGTGGCTAGCCCGCATGGGTTGGCCAGTGTCATAAAAATTAAAAAATACACACAAAATTTAAAAAAAAAAGCGTAAAATTATTATTAAAATCTCCTAAAAATTACAAAATCCTACAAAAAAAAGGATTACACATAAAAAAAACCTAATTAAGCGTTAGGTTGATTTCGAACTGGGTGAGCTTATCAAACGTCTTCGTGACTTATATCACCGCCCGGGACGCTGTCGTATAGGAGTTGGGCGAACTGTTTGGCTATTTTTTAAATTTTAAACCTAGCCGCTATAGCCTAGCCAACCAGCCAATGAGAGTCGGCCACGGAAGATCGCTAGGCACGCCCAACGCCCGGGCTGAAACCCCCCCTCCAAGGGGCCACGCCAAAACGCAAGCCCACCCGGGGTGGTGACTTGGTCGTTTGTACCCAACCCACGCCACATACCCATAGCCTAAGTCTCTTTTTTTTAGGTGAAGACAAAAACTTTTGTCACTGTTCATTTCATTCAAATTTTAAGATATGTATAATGTATAATATAATATTATATTTCACCATAATTTTTTTGAGCACCAATCATATATATAAGTTAGTTACCAGCAAGGTTGGAGAATTCGCTAGTCGCTGGTCGGCCGGTGAGGTGGGGACTCACTACTACAAAAGGAGGCAATTGCTACGAAGTTTTGCTACCGGAAAAAGTGGTCGCAAATTTTGCTATGAATTAGGTACGGATTAGCTACGCACTAGCTACATACATATTTTGCAACAATTTTGCTACAGATATTCCGTCGCAAATGAAAACCGTAGCAAAATTAGTAGCAAATCTGTAGCAAAACTGAGGAAATAAATATAAAAAAATGAGTGTAGCAAAATCCATAGCAAGACCATAAAAATAAGTATTTAGAAAATAACTAAAAAAAGTAAAATAAAACCGTAGCAAAATCTATAGCAAATTTGAGAATATAAGTTAAAAAAAAATTGATTAAAATGTCTAGCAAATATAGTATTTAGAAATTAACTAAAAAAAGTAAAATAAATATTTTAAGTAGCTAGATTTTAACTTTTACTCGACTTATTTTTTAAGTATACAAGATTAATTGTTAGAATTCATATGGTTTGGTTGGAAATTGGCCGAAATTTAAAGGTTTTGGCCGTAATATACAGGTTTTTTGCCGGAATCTGACCGGAATTGCCGATTTTTGACTGACCGACTAGGTCCGACTAAGCCCGTCTAGGTCCGCCTAGGCCCGACTAGCGATTAATGGACTGATTAACGAAAAATTACTCAGTTACTTACTGACCGACTAACGATTAATCGTCGACTAGTCGCTGCCTAGTCGCGATTTTTACAACAAATATAAAAAATTCTTACTTTAAACATAGTGGGTAGGCGACAATATAGTCGGTAGGAAATTAGTGCAATGTGGACTCCACTCAGAAATACTTTAATTCTTACTTTTTAAACTTTGATTAAAGAATTTCAAACAAAGATGAAGGAATCCAATGTGAAAATTTCATGAAATTTCCTCTCTATGACTTTTCCAGGAGTGTGAAATTTCTCAAATATATATCTTATACATTATATGATGCCCATTGACACATTATAAAAAAATTTCAAAGAAAGATGAAGGTGACACATTATAAAAAAATTTCAAAGAAAGATGAAGGAATCATATGTGAAAATTCTCCTATATATTAATATATTAATAAGTGAATCAAATTAACATTCTCCTATATATTAATAAGTGAATCAAATGAACAGTAAACTAAAAATATAATAAAATATTATATATGTTTTATTTGTATAGTTTTATTATCTTGATATTCTAATAATTGTTATCTCCTTTAATTTTTAAGTCTAATAAGCTTGGTGTTAACTAGTACTTATATCGAAAATATCGGTTCGTTATCGGTACATGAAGGTAAAAACCAACACCAGTCAGGTACATAAAACGCCAAAAGTCGGTACCGGATTGAGTTTGATAATCTTTTAGTTCGAGAAATTTGGTACTGCTACCCAGTACCATTTGCTCATCCCTAATCACGGGTACCGTACGAACACAACGGTATCGTACAACTTTTTTTAGTTTCAGGGGTAGGGATGAGCTCGGTGCCAACTGATACCGAATCGGTATTGGTACCGAAAATACCGGTTAAGGTATCGGTATATGAAGGTAAAAACCGGTAGCGAACCGGTACTAGGAACGCCAAACGTCAGTACCGAACTGGTACTTAGGATCTTTCGGTTCAGGAAATTCCGTACCGGTACCCATTACTATTTGCTCATCTCTGACTACGGACTTCTACCGAACAACATCATTACCATACAACTTTTTTAGTTGATTTCTTTCGGTTATTTTTTAGTGTTTTTTTCTACATTTTATTTTATTTTTGTCAGCGATTCCGTGTGCAACGCGCTCGTAGTGATTTCAAACACATATAAGCACAGACTAAATAACAAAAGAAGTTCGCCGCAACGCGGCGACGGTTTTTATAACTAGCTATATTTAAGGCTGTGAAGGCATGAATGATGTTGATGCAACAAATAATAGACCAAGGATAGTAGCGAGGATGGTTAGGCAAAAGGGTTAAAGGGTTTAACTTTGCCTAACGCAGGTCGTGGGGTCCCCCCACGTTTGCAAGACGTGGAAGGAGGTTCACTAGTTTATTCTTGTTGTTTGCTAAGGATCCTCCTCTGAAGTGTGTTCAGACTCGGACGAAGGGGCAAACAGAATGTGTGTGTTGGATGTGAAAGGGAGTAACTCGCATGAAGCATGTACTCGAAGTGGATGACCAGAGATTGAAGGAATCTTGACTGGCCAAGCATGTCCTTTGGAGTAAATGAAGTGTCAAATATATAGGAGAAGACATCTCCCAACGAAGAATGCTTTTGACTAGTGACCTTGCTTGCAGTGAGGGGCTTGCCCTTTCGGGGGTTGAAGCCTTTTGACCCCTGGATAATAGAGTGTGCTCTGTGGACCTGCATTGCTTTTGCGGCTGGCGAGTTGGTGAAGTAATCTGGAGACATGACTACTTACTGTCCCGTGCTACTTTATCTCGTCTCCCCAGGTTTTTAACCTTTGAACCATTTTGCCTTATGAACATTTACGTATTTAAATCATTCATATTTGGTCTTGGGCTACCCCCGTCATCAGTCCCCCAAGTCAAAGGTTTTTGGGAAATGAGCTCAAAGACTTCTGACTTTTATACGTATGTTTTTTTTTGTCCAAAGGCTTCGAGGGTTCGAGGGTTGGAAGGTTGAAACGGTTTTTGAATTTCGGAATTTGACAAGACAGTTGACAAGACCCGTGGTAGTTTGTCAGGCGGCGGTTTTAAATTCTGCCTGTTGATAATTATCCCTAATCTCATTTATTTACACATTTTTATTTTGGAAGAACATTACTTTGCTCCTTTTTTCTCTCAAGTATCCCTCTTTTTCAAAATCAGGTCAGTTCCGTTTTGCTTATTTTTTCTTTAATTGTTCATGTCATGGGTGCTCGTAATGATATGGCAAAGTCTTTTTCTCGACTGACCCAAGAGGAAGTCGATTTATTTTGTATGGAATGGGGTATAGGGATGAAGTATAAACCGGTTGCACCGGCTTGTGATAAATCTATCAATGACTGTCCTTCTGGTATGATTGCCTTGTATTGTCGTCATTTTGAGTTTTCCAACATTCCCTATCCGTTTTCAAACTTTGTTTTGAATATTTTAGAATATTATCGAGTGTCTTTTGGTCAGATTCACCCCCTTGGCATGGCTAGGGTTTTACATTTTGAAATTTTGTGCCGGGCCACCGTGTATGACCCATCTCTGCTGTCTTTCCGTCGCTTCTTCCGGCTTGCTAAGAATGGTGATTGGTTCACCTTTGAAACCACTCAAGTTGATACTTGTTTAATTTCGTCCATGGTTTCTACACTTGGGGTCTGGAAAGATCGATTTTTCTGGGTGTCGGAGGAAATTGTTCCTTTCAAACTTGTTTGGAGACACCCGGATGCTGTTCTGAACGAGCCGGAGCCTTCTGATTCCAAAATAAACACTCGTTTTTTAGAAATTCTCAGGGAATGCCCTTCGAGGCTTCGTCCCTTCCCTGAGCATTTGTTGGTGTTGTTGGGTATAAGTAAAGTGTGGGAAAAGGCCAACCGGGATCCGGTGCTTATTAGAGATGGGAAGGGTATGCATTTATTCTTTTCTTGCTTTTTTGTTCCTTTTTCTTTGTTTGCTTATGTTGTTTTTATATTTGTGTTGCAGTTATGTCTGCCCTTGATTTTATTAAAAGCGATGACACCTCTGATGTTGCCTTTTATGATGTTGCTGCTACTCCTGGCGAGAATGCTGTTGTTAAGGGTTCTGATTACAGGTTTGAGGGTTCTGGTTACGTCAATGTTCCAAATGTTAAAGGCTTTACCAAGGTTACTGCTTCCAAAGGTTCTAACCGTCGTTTCCAACATCATCTGAAAGGTGTTGATCAGCCTTCTGGTTCAGAGCCTATCGATGTTAGTGATGATATTGAGGCATCGGGGGATCAGGTTGTGGATGCTGGAAAGGGTAAGGAAAAGGAGTTAATTGTTTCCAGCAAGAAGAAGAAATTGATTAAGAAAGGTACCACTCCTATTATTCAAGGTTCATCAGCCAAAAGTGTTGAAAGTTTCGAAGGTTCAGAGGATCAGGATATTTATGTGCCTAACTGGGGGGTTAAGGTTGGTGATAATTTTAAGGACCCGGCTGTTTGTGCTGAAGCCTTGGCTCATTTTGCTCCTCCCGGTGTTCGAAGTGCCATATCTGATATGGAGGCTGATCATCTTATTTCTAGGATGATGCTCAGTTCCTGCAACCTTTCTGCCTTTTTGGCTAAAGGTGTCACTCGCTTTGCTAAAGGGATGCAGGAATATGAGGAGGCTTCCAAAAAGAAGGAAAAAAACGAAAGCTTCAATTGTTGCCATGAAGAAGGAAACGATATTTTTTCTTAGAAAGAGCTGGCTTGGACCAAGAAAGAGGAAGAGTTAACAAGGAGGCACAAGATTGAGATGAGTGATCTCAAGAAGAGTTTTGAAGCTGACCGTCTGAAGCTGAAATCTGATAGAGAGGCCCTGGTTGTGCAACAGAAAGCTTTTGATGAGGAGAAAGATGGTTTGAAGACTTTGGTTGCCCAGGCTACTGGGGATAATCAGTGGCTTATTGAGCAGGGCTTTCACCAGGTTGTTACCTATTTGCTTCATTCCAAAGAGTTTAATTCCGCTCTTGGCGAGGTTTACACTGAACTGCTCAATCTGGGAAAACACCAAGGTCTTATTGCGGGCTATAAGCTTCATGAGTCTGGCCATCCTTTAGAGAAATCTCCCCTGTACCGTCCCGAGGCTTCCGATATCTTTAAGAGTTCCGTTGAGCAAATGGAGAGGTTGTCGTACCCATATGTGAGTCAGGTTGCTTCTTGTTATGGTAAGCCTCTCTCCGTTTTGCAGGAACTGAAGCCAGATGGTTTGAATGAAAAGTTATGTGCTGAAATGCTTAGCTCCCTTTCAAGGAAACGTTCCTACTCGGGAGATAGCGAAGATACCTTTCCTGGGGAATCTGATGCTCCGAAGGATACCAGCTTGGAGGGTTCAGCTGTTGATGATCGGGGCCCAAAGGCTAAGAAGGTTAAGAAGGCTAAAGGTAGCAGTTCTGGGGTCTCTAAGCCTTCTACTGATGCATGAAATTCGTAGCTTTCTTAGCACCTTTTTAAAACAAATTGTGGTTTGTAACCTTTAAACAGTATTTGGTTTTCAGGAACCCTTAAGGTTCTTGTTGGTGGTGTTTTAGACCTGCGTGGTCGTTTGAACAATATCTTAAGTTACAAGCCACTAGGACTTGTTATAACTTGTGGTTGAAAGTCTTTCATGGCTTTCTTTGCTATGATATTATGTTTATCCATTTTCTTTGTGTTGTGTTTTTGTACTTGTGCTTATTTTGCTAAGGCATTTTGGTTGGCTGTAACCCTTCAAGCTTTTTGGCTATCCGTAGGTAGGTTGAAGCCTTCAAGGTTTCGAGTTGTCACGTAGGTGGCTTGAAGGCCTGAAGGTTTCTTAGTTTCTTGACTTGACTTGGTTTGAATTTTTGTGATTTTTTCGTTTGTATCATTCTTTAGATAATTTTTGTTTTCTTGTAACTTTGTCTTTGTCGAGTTTGTGTTGCCTTTATGTTTTTTATACCTTAAAGGGTTCAGTGCAGCAGACACTTAGCCTTGGCATTTTTAACAAGAAGTCATATCACCTATCCTTTTTATCATTTCTTTGTTTTCTCATTTGACTTCATAAGCCTGTTTGTTGGTTATGTTTCTAAGGCTTAAGGAACATTTGGTGTAGGTTGTTCGGACCTGTCTATGAGACAATTTTGCTTTAACTTGATAAGTCTCATGGAGTTGTATTGATTTAGGAACTCACCCCTTATATAGGTTTATTTAACCCTTGAACCTATTGAGCGATGTGGCCTGGGAGCTCATCCCCTTACATGGCCCTTGCCATGGAGTTTTTTGCTAGGTTCTCAACCTGATCTTAGGATAGAAAGACAAGTTTGATAAAACAACTTCATTCATTCAAGCAATACTTGCTTTTTACAAAAGGTATTCAAAGTGCTGTTCGAAATACATTTTGATACAAGCCAAACTTTCCTGTCTAAACATGGAACCTTTTCAGGGTTTTGCAATTCCAATGCCTTGGAAGCCTCTTGCCTTCTGAATCTGCTAGCTTGTAGGATCCACCCTTGTGTGCTTCGAGGATGGTATATGGACCCTCCCATTTTGGGCCGAGTTTTCCTTGATTTTCTTTAGCTTCATTGTTTCTGAGGACCAGGTCCCCTGGCTTGAATATTTTGTTCTTGACTTTCTTATTGTAGTAGGCTTCCATTTGTTGCTTGTATTTGGCCTCTTGGATTGCGGCTTGATCTCGTGCTTCTTCTAGGAGTTGTAAATTCAACATGGTCTCTTTTTGGTTTGTTTCGGGATCCATGTTGACGATTCGCTGGGTTACAACTCCTATCTCAGCGGGGATCACTGCCTCGGATCCAAATACTAAGCTATAGGGTGTTTTCTTATGACTTGTTTTTTCGGTTGTTCTAATTGCCCATAGAACACTAGGCAATTCTTCAAGCCAGTTGCTTTCGTATCTTCCCAATCTTGTCTTGATACCTTCCACTATGCTTCTATTTTCCCTTTCAACCAGACCGTTTGATTGCGGGTAAGCCACTGAGCTGAAAACCTGGTTGATTCTGTATTCTTTGCACCAAACGCTGAAAGGCTTCTCAGCAAATTGCTTTCCATTGTCGGTGACAATTACCCCCGACAATCCATAACGGCAAATAATGTTTTCCCAAACAAATTCGATGACCTGTTTGCCCGTGATCTTTGCAAGTGGTTTAACCTTGGGCCACTTGGTGAAATAATCTATTGCCACCAGCAAGAATTTTACTCCTCCTTTGCTTGGGGGGAATGGTCCAATAATGTCCATTCCCCATTTATGGAATGGCCATGCTGAGGTTATTGGGACAAGGTCATGCTTGGGATTTTTTGGGATCGGTGCATGAATCTGGCAGGCATCACATTTCTTCAATTGTTCAGTGGTATCACGATGCATTGAGGGCCAGAAATATCCAAGGTTCATGAGTTTTGCAACCACCGACCTAGCTCCAAAATGAGCTCCACATATGCCTTCGTGAATCTCTTTGATCAAATACTTACTTTGCTCAGGACCAACACATCTTAGCAAGGGGGCATGGTAACCCTTTTTGTAAAGGGTTTCTCCTTGTAATACATGTCACACCCTGGCTTTGCGGAAGAGTGGTTATTTTGGTGTGACTTCTTAATACCATAGCTTAACCATAACAAAGCTATATGAAATAAAACCATGCAAGATCATCCATTTAATTAAGTTTTAAAACCAAGTACAACCGTATTGTCTTAACGGAAACACATCCTAACGACATAAACATTATTCAACAACATAGCATAACATAAAGATAGTTTAAGGACTGTGACTTGTCCAGGAAAGAGTCACATTCCCCAAACCCGGATGACCTCGTAACTAGTGCAGCGGGAAAACGTGTCATATCGCGCCAGATCCTTTAATTCCCTGAAATACATGTAAGTTGAAAAATCAACAATAATGTTGAGCGAGTTCATGTGTAAGTGAGTAAATAAACCTTTGTGAGTATAAAAATAGTCTTGGTATGTAGCAAATAAGGGAATTGAGATCACCAATGGTTTGCAAGGCCACTGATATATGTGAAGTGCAAATAGGGAGACTCAAACCTAGCAGATTTCGCCACGGCATTAGTATGTGGACAAAGTCACCCCAAGGTCCGTTTCTAGTTTGGCCTGGGGCTGGGCTCGCTACACCCAGATAGATCTACCGCTCCTATCCCTCGGTCCTGCCATGAGGACTAATGGCCTCATATTGCTCCTACCCACTCACATGATCTAAGTAGTAAACCTCCTTACGCTAACCATACCATGTATAAAGTACTTGTAATCAAAGTAACATGTATTTCACCCCCGCAGTTAAGAAAACTGAAAACAGTTAGAGAAAAGGGGGACATGAACTCACAGTGGTGCGTCTCTACCAAGTATGCCTCCAAATCAATCAGCTGTATGACGACCTACACGTGCTAACTCTATTAGACGGATGGCCGTGCCTTAGCTTTATGGTTTAAGTTTTTGGGAAATAGTTAGGCAACTATTTCGTGTTTACATTCTGTATATACTTGGTAGTTATTCTCCTTCCCAAGGATGGGGGATTTAATACATGTGTGTTCGTAACATTCAGATTTCACTATTAAGTCTCACTTAATATATTTTTTTTCCAACTTCAAAATATAAGTATTCTTCCCAAAAGTATTGTATCTTAATACATGTGATTTTCCCAAAATAATACTTAGTAATATTATTTTTACTCTAAAAATAATATTTACGTAGTTCACAAAATAATCATAAACACTTATACAAGTGATGTTGTGAAAAATATATACTAAATATATTTATGTATCACGTTTTATTTTGTGAAATCCCACCTCCGATATTTTATAAATAAAGTTGCGGCGAAATTCATAGTTTGAAAACAAGTCGACAAGTATCTCTAACACTTATAGTGAAAATATTTCTAAGTGTTAGGTTTTTGGAAAAATTTCGCCAGAGTTTCCTCTGTAACTGGAGGTGGCCACGCTTTCAAGCGTATCATTTTCTTTTATAAATCAAACCAACAATCTTCTTATTCAATCAAAACAATGTTCAAATCACAAACTAGTCAAAATATGTATGTAAATCGCATAAATTTCATGAACTTGTGATTTATTCAAACTATGAAGTAAATCTCATTAATTTTAGTGGATCTTTATATAAATCAATCCGATTTTGTAAAAACCTCGTTTTTTTATGGAAGTTCCGTCTTTACAACTTCTCGTCATCTTTTTCAAAAATAGTTATTTTGTCGAAACTTTGTGTTACACAAGTGTTTACACACTTGTGTGTTCTAAAAACCATTCTTGTTAGTGTAAGATCCGTCTTTAGAAAAAAAAACATGATTTCTAGACACTTGGTCCTTTAAAATACCACCTGTAGATCCGTAGATCTACTAGTTTTAATCACTATTCTACAAGCTAAAACACTTTTACACAAGTTCATGTTTTGTGTGTGGTAGAGTTTCATCTTCTAACCCTTGTTACACTTAAACAAGCTTTATGTCAAAATCCAAGATCATGACTAAACCGGGTTAAATGATGATCCGAGCTACCACAACATAGATCGGGTCCAAATAATCACACAAATCAAATACTACAAGTTTTACACAACATATGAGCTTTTAACCACCATTTTAGTGTTTTAAGTAGACTTTAAAGCATCATTTTGTAAGCTTTCGAGTTTTAACCGTTACAAATCGTATTAACCACTTTAACATAGTTCAAGAAGGTGATTTAAGCAACATACCACTAGCTCGAGGCTAGGGAAGAATCTGTGCGAAAAACGCGTGGATAAAAGCAAGATAAAGAGGTCCTTCGCCTTCCGTTTGCACCAAGACTCCTTATATGCGACCCTTAACACTTGTAGAGCTTGGAACTTGCAAGATAGAAATCGAAAATGGGTGGATGGGGGGTGGGTGTGTTCGGCCGTAAGCTAGAAGAGAGGGAGAGAAGTGTGTGTTGTGGTGTTGTGTGATGATCATGTTATGGTGGGCTAATACATGAACTTATAGATAATTAGTGTGTGTATTAACCATAGATCCATATGTCTACTAGATTTTAGGCACAAGTAATATTATAATCAAATTGTACAAAGTGTGTCCCCCTCATGGGGACGGTTTGGTTAAGGGGGGGGGGGGGGGTTTAGTTCGAATCCAACTAGATAGTTAGGCACATAGTTAGGTTAATATAGTTAAGTTTAGGGATTAACCTGGTTAGTTGTGTGTAGTATGTTACAATGGGTGTTAGGGTAATCAGGGACCCTAACTGGCTCAGAAAAAGATAAATAATGAAAATAACAACATTTTCATGTTTCGGGTATAGTCCGGTTGTTTGGTTGGATAGTAATCCGTTACAGTGCTTAACAAAGCTTTAAAGTGTCATCAATACCCTTTTTAGTGACACAACTTATTTCTGACACTTTGGAAAGTGTCTAGTAATATTTTTCTCATGTTTTGGCACTTTATTAGTTAGCTAAAAGCTGAATTATTATGTAAAGTGCTGAGTTTTTGTACTTAGAGTACGTTTTAGGCACATCCAGTCATTGTAACTTATTCCTAGAGACGCAGTTCTACAACCCTTGTATCCCTACACTCACCACTAGTGTGGCAAAATATTTCTGGCTCATACAGGCCTTAGAGGCAGTGTTTGCCTGATGCTGGCTTTATCAGCATGTTCAATAGGTTATCCGTTTATAGTGCTACTGTGCTTTTGTGCATCATGTTTGTCACTAAGGTTCAGCATGTAAATTATGTAGTGACGGTAAGTAAAGTATGATGCAAGTAAGTACATGTATCAGTATTCAAGTAGCAGTTTATTCACAAGTTCAAGCAAGCACAGTAATTAAGCAGTGATTAATTATTAATTAAGTCGTACGGATACCTGGTTTAGTGAGGGTTGTCACATTCTCCCCCATTAAATAAATTTCGTCCCGAAATTTAAGTTCTGCTTGTAGATGCAGGGTTCTTAGGAAATAAGTGGGGGTATTTCTCTTTCATCCGGTCCTCGCGCTCCCAGGTGTATTCAGGACCATGTCTGGCATTCCAACGAACTTTGACGAGCTTGACACTGCTCCAGCGGGTCTTGTTTACCTTCCAATCCGTAACCTCAACCGGTTCTTCAACGAAAGGGAGCGTGTCGTCAACATGAATCTCGTCGATGGGAATGGCAATGGTATCTTGAGTTGGACTTTTCTTCAAGTTGGATACATGAAATGTATCGTGAACACCATTCAGTTCAGCAGGTAAGTCCAGCTTGTATGCTACTAGTCCTATTCTTTCCAAAATTCTGAAAGGACCAACGTAGCGCGGATTTAACTTCCCACGCTTTCCGAAGCGTGCCACACCCTTCCAGGGTGAAACTTTCAATAAAACCATTTCTCCCACTTGAAATTCCAAGTGTTTCCGGTTTGGATCTGCATAGGCTTTCTGTCTATGGCGAGCTGCTTCGATGCGTTTTAGAATCTGCGCAATCTTGTCAGTCGTCTCTTGGACGATTTCGGGATCAGCAAGCTGCCTATCACCTGCGTCAGCCCAGCATAGGGGTGATCGGCACTTGCGTCCGTAAAGGGCCTCAAATGGCGCGACACCAATACTGGTGTGGTAGCTGTTGTTGAATGAAAATTCGACCAAAGGCAAATGCTTATCCCAGCTACCGCCCAAATCCATAACACACGCTCTCAGCATGTCTTCCAAAGTCTGTATCGTTCGCTCGCTTTGCCCGTCGGTCTGCGGGTGAAATGCAGTGCTCAGATTCAATTGTGAGCCAAAGGCTTCTTGGAAGGATTGCCATATCCTTGACACAAACCTTCCGTCTCTATTAGAGATGATTGAGAGAGGTACTCCATGGCGCGTAACGATCTCTCTCATGTAAATCTCAGCCAACTTGCTCGTATTATCCCTCTCCCTGATAGGTAAGAAGTGTGCTGACTTCGTTAATCGGTCCACTATTACCCAAATAGTGTCATGGCCTCATGGCGTTCTGGGCAACTTTGTAATAAAATCCATTGAGATTTGTTCCCATTTCCACTTGGGAATCTCAGGTTGTTGCAGAAGTCCTGAAGGCTTCTGGTATTCCGCTTTAACCTTAGCGCATGTTAAACATTTGCTCACATAAACAGCAACATCGCCTTTCATCCTAGGCCACCAATAATAATCTTTGAGATCTTGGTACATCTTATCCGCTCCTGGGTGGATAGAGTACCGCGACTTGTGAGCTTCATCAAAAATAACTTTCCTTAAACCTCCAAACAAAGGAACCCAAATCCTTTTCTCAAAACATAACGTTCCTTCCTCGTTTGGCACCAGTAGCTTCTCCATCTCACGGAGATATTCTTCTTCAAGGTTTCCTTCCTTGAGAGCTTCTTTCTGCGCGGCACGAATGCGCAAGGAAAGATCGGTTCGGATAATCATTTCTAAAGCCCTAACCCTTATGGGCTTGATCCTTTCCTTTCGACTTAGGGCATCGGCGACCACATTCGTCTTCCCTGGATGATACTTTATCTCGCAGTCGTAATCGTTCAGCAACTCAACCCATCGTCTCTGCCTCATATTCAGCTCCTTCTGGTTGAATATGTGTTGTAGGCTCTTGTGATCTGTAAAAATTGTACACTTTGTACCATAAAGGTAGTGTCTCCAGATCTTTAATGCAAAAACCACTGCGCCTAGCTCCAAATCATGTGTGGTATAGTTCTTTTCGTGCACTTTCAATTGACGCGATGCGTAAGCAATAACCTTTTGGCGTTGCATCAACATACTACCCAATCCTTGACGCGAAGCGTCACAGTATACCACAAAATCATCTGTACCTTCCGGTAGTGCTAAGATTGGCGCATTGCAGAGCTTATTCTTCAGTATCTGGAATGCTTCTTCCTGTTTGATTCCCCAATCAAACTTCTTATCTTTCTGCGTGAGGAGCGTCAATGGTTGAGCGATCTTCGAAAAATCCTCAATGAACCTTCGATAGTAGCCAGCCAAACCCAAGAATTGTCGAATCACGGTTGGCGTCTTTGGCGATTCCCAATTCTTGATCGCTTCGATCTTGGTTGGATCCACGTGGATTCCGTCTCCATTTACCACCTGTCCAAGAAATTGGACCTCACGTAGCCAAAATTCGCACTTAGAGAATTTGGCATACAGCTGTTCTTTCTTTAGCAGCCCTAAAATAGCTCTTAGATGCTGTTCGTGCTCAGCCTTTGTCCTTGAATAAATCAAGATGTCGTCGATAAACACAATCACGAACTTGTCCAAGTACGGCTTGCAAACTCTATTCATCAAGTCCATAAAGACTGCAGGTGCGTTTGTCAAACCAAACGGCATAGCAAGGAACTCGTAGTGTCCATAACGAGTTCTGAAGGCTGTCTTTGGGATACTCTCCTCTTGTATCCTTAACTGATGGTATCCAGATCACAAGTCGATCTTTGAATAAAAGCTTGAACTTTGCAGTTGGTCGAATAAATCATCGATTCTTGGCAGAGGATATCTATTCTTGATCGTCAGCTTGTTCAATTCTCTGTAGTCGATGCACATACGAAAACTACCGTCCTTCTTCTTAACTAACCGGACCGGAGCTCCCCAAGGCGAGAAGCTTGGTCGGATAAATCCCTTGTCTAACAACTCTTGAAGTTGTGTCGACAGTTCCTGCATCTCAGACGGAGCAAGTCTGTAAGGTGCCTTAGCCACAGGTGCGGCGCCTGGAACTAAGTCAATGCGGAACTCTACTTGTCTCTGAGGGGGCAGTCCAGGTAAGTCCTCTGGGAAGACTTCTGGATATTCCCTCACGACAGGGATGTCTTCGATCTTTGGTTTTGCGGCCTTCTTATCCACAATGTGTGCCAGGAAGGCAACACATCCCTTTTGCAAACACTTTCGCGCTTTCAGGCAGCTGATAATTCTTAACGGCGTATCACGCTTCTCCCCGTGAACCACAATTGTTTCGCCATCTTCGGTTGGGATACGAACAATCTTTTCGTGACAAACTATCTCAGCCTTGTTGCCTGATAACCAATCCACTCCTACCACCACGTCGAAGCTTCCCAACTGGACTGGTAGTAGATCCAAAGTAACTCACGCTCTCCCAACTCGATCACACAACCTCTGATCACTTCATTGGCTTCTACTAACTTCCCATTGGCTAATTCGATTGAGTAGGGAATATCTAACTTACTAGCGGTTAAACCAAGCGTATTCTCAAATTCTAACGATACGAAGCTATAATTGGCACCAGTATCAAAC
The DNA here is from genome assembly GCA_030545235.1 of Helianthus tuberosus. NCBI lineage: Eukaryota > Viridiplantae > Streptophyta > Magnoliopsida > Asterales > Asteraceae > Helianthus > Helianthus tuberosus. Next base: position 8,817,814 of record CM060393.1, read on the forward strand.
AAAATAGATGCAAAAGTTTTGGTTGATAGAGAACGTACCAGTAGTCACGCCTGGATCCTGGCATGCTACACAAGCTCCGATGTTGGATGTCTTTTCACGGTTTTGTTTCAACTTCGGGCATTCCCTCTTAAGATGTCCAACATCCCCACAATGGAAGCATCCTGGATACCTCCCATTTCCACCTTGAGCGTTGTTACTGTTTTCTCCTTGTCTGGGACCCTTCATCCCACAACCATCCTTATTGTGTCCTTTCCTCCCGTACCTAGGCTTCCGACATCCACAATCGTGGTGATACTTGCACCCAACACGTCTTGGTTTAGTTTCGAAGTAAATCTTATCGTTGGCCTGTTTGTTGTTAGGGCAGTCTTTCTTGAAATGCCCTTTGTCCCCGCAGTCAAAACAACCTCGAATAGATCTTTGTTCATCCTTATTCGTTTGGGTATCTTCGGTAAGCTTCCTTTTGTTCTTTCCAGACGACTCTACCTGAGTCTCCTTGTCAGGGTTTGCAAGTCTTTCTAGTCTAATTGCTTCTGTAACGAGTGCCAGACCCATCTTACTTGCAACATCAGTTGTTGGTGGCGTTGATGTTGTCATCAAGCTCAAGACTTGAGGCGCCAGTTCCCAAATGAATTGTTCCAATTTCTTTAATTCTGGTTTCACCAGGTACGGAACAACTCGTGACGAATCATGAAGTCTTTGCACGTACTCCAACACCTTCGGACCTTCCATCATCAGGCTCCGAAATTCATCTTCCCACTTCTGGGTTTCCGTTTGGGGGCAATACTCCTTATGCATCATTCCTTTCAGTTCACCCCAGGTTAATGCATATGTTGCAGTAGCACCCTTTATATGGGTCTGAAGATTCCACCATAATCGGGCTTCATCTAGAAACAGCTCAGAAACGTATAGGATTTGTTGTTCCGGCGTACAACCGCTCACTTGAAAGATGGAATCCATACTTTCGATCCATTTCACAAAAGCTATGGCACCTCCAGTGCCGTCGAACTTCGGAGGCTTGTAGTTGAGGAAGTGCCAGTAGGAACAACCGTTATTTTCTGAGGTACCCCTGCTAGGTTCGGAGCGTAGGGCCTCGTGCTGTGCTATAGCTGCAGCAATTATCTCTTGAAGTTCCGCCTCTGAGGTGGGCATGCGCATTTCGCATCTTGGTGGCATCTTCTAAAAGATGTTTCACGTAGGTTAGGTCATAGCAAGTAAAATGTACGTATGTATTCAACAATATCAACACATAACATCCCATGCTATAAATAAATCACCCACATGACATCTCATGTCATAGAACATAAACAGTAGATCAAACATCACAAGTGATGAGAATACTATGATTGCATTGCTACAAATTGAGACCACAATGTAAAGCTTACAAGTACACAACTGTATCATACAACGTCAATGACTTACTAGGGGACGACCCTAGACAAGTCGTGCGATCGCTGGACATGTTCAGGAATCTCTGGTTCGTCCATTTTCAAATTCCAGAACTCCACCTCAAGCTTCTGAATTCCAGTCCTAGAACAGTATTTCTTCTCCATCATTTCTTTGAGCTCGTCCCAGTTCAGTGTATTAGCAGTATCTTGTATCAAAGGTCTGAACCTGGAGGTTCCATTAAGAGAGTGTGCCATCTAGAAATAACCCCGAGATATAGGTAACACTCTGTTGGGGCGAACAGTTACTCATTCTTAGAATGGAGTCGGTCTTTTCGGACCAACGAACAAATGCCATGACGCCTCCTGTCTCGTCAAGGTTCAAAGACTTGTAGTTCAGGAACTGCTTATAGGTGCAGCCAGTTGGGGGGGTGTTCCCAGTAGTGCCATCGCTGTGCTTAAAGCGGAGGGCTTCATGTAGTGCAGTTGCCTGTGAGATGCGTTCTTGCAGCTCGGCTTCTGTCCTTGGCAACGTACTGGTGTTTGTGTCACGTCTGGGTGACATTCTCCTTTGTCGAAGTGGTATGAAGCGGGTTAGACAACGTTTCAATTGTCTATGAGATATATAGCACCATAAGCCATCATGTAATCACCCAATTTCACACGTAAACATACTCAATATATGAGTGAGGAAATAATTTCTGAGCCTTCACATAGGCTTGCCAAAATGGCTTGTTGCTTGTAATAGAATGAACTCAAGGCTACATCGACTTGGTCATTTGTGTTTTAGATATTTTCTGCTACATTGGTTTTCATTAGCTTGACCTACAGAGTCCACCAGGATTTCTGTGCACTACAAGTCGTTATTATGTGGGCCCCCGTAATAATAAATTGTCTTGCACAGTTACCCCAAATTTTCTCTCGTCCAAGCCGATGATCAATCAAGGAGCAACAGCAGGTGCATCGGCATGAACAGGGTCATGCTCCAATGCGGGGTTAGGAGCAATGCCTGGCTCAGGGGCCACAGCCGGCTCCGGATCAACAAACTCCATCTCAAAATCAGCTGGATCAACAAACACAGGGGGTTACAGGATCTTCCAGGGGCTGGTCTAAGCGTATGAACTCAAGGCCATGGTCTGGATCAGAACCAGGTGGCAAGGCAGGATCAACCTCAATATCGTGATCAAACTCAAAGCTGTGGGCGGGAACCGGTGCAGCTGATGATGCCATATCAGGGTCGGCGTCGTGTGAGTGGTGCTGCATTCCCTGTATGTGCGAAGATGCGGATGTCAGAAACTCAAATGAGTCTGGGATAGGGGAATGGGCATGAGTTTCCCCTACAGGAGCGTCCGCATGCAGTAGTCTAATACCAGCAGTAATAGGGCCCTGCCCTCGAATGGGTCCTCCTCTAGTAGATCGTTATCGTCGTCAGAGGCCACGTCGGGGGGGGGGGGCATATCAACAACAGGATAAGCGGCAAGGGGGCAAATTCCCAACAAGAAGGCCATCAGTAGGCTCTGCTACGACTTCAGGCAGCGCAAAAGGGCTGAAAGTCGTCATTGTCTGTGCCGGTAGTATCGGAAATGTACACCTCGTGCTTCGATGAAACTATGTCGTCTGATACTATGGCCATGGGATTCGTAGTGTCCATCTTTCTAGTACATGATGAAAGCATGACGTTTGTAACACAAACACATATACGTATAATAATCAATCATATAATCATATAAACATGTTAGTCAATCAAATAATTCTCCTAGTCCCACCAGCCAAATTCTTCCAAGTCTCTAAGACTGCTCTATCATCTACCTCGACCTCTTAGATCGAGCCTCGGCCTCTAAGACCGAGCCTCAGCCTCCAAGACTGAGCCTACTCTTCCTAGTCTTACTAGCCATCTACCTCGATTTCTTAGATCGAGCCTCGGTCTCTAAGACCGAGCCTCAGCCTCCAAGACTGAGCCTACTCCTCCTAGTCCAACTAGCCAACTACCTCGATCTCTCAGACCGAGCCTCGGCCTCCAAGACCGAGCCTCAGCCTTTCCGGACTGAGCCTAAGAATAATGAATAAAACGTGCTCAACATTTGTTTGTAAAAAGTGTTGGATCTGGACTTAAGTGGTATGCAGAAAAATGTTTTCGTGAGAGCCCTAGTGATCATAGTCTAGACTCGAGAAGGAATCCTAGTTCGCTATGATCAGAGCTCTGATACCAAGCTGTCACACCCTGGCTTTGCGGAAGCGTGGTTATTTTGGTGTGACTTCTTAATACCATAGCTTAACCATAACAAAGCTATATGAAATAAAACCATGCAAGATCATCCATTTAATTAAGTTTTAAAACCAAGTACAACCGTATCGTCTTAACGGAAACACATCCTAACGACATAAACATTATTCAACAACATAGCATAACATAAAGATAGTTTAAGGACTGTGACTTGTCCAGGAAAGAGTCACATTCCCCAAACCCGGATGACCTCGTAACTAGTGCAGCGGGAAAACGTGTCATACCGCGCCATATCCTTTAATTCCCTGAAATACATGTAAGTTGAAAAATCAACAATAATGTTGAGCGAGTTCATGTGTAAGTGAGTAAATTAACCTTTGTGAGTATAAAAATAGTCTTGGTATGTAGCAAATAAGGGAATTGAGATCACCAATGGTTTGCAAGGCCACTGATATATGTGAAGTGCAAATAGGGAGACTCAAACCTAGCAGATTTCGCCACGGCATTAGTATGTGGACAAAGTCACCCCAAGGTCCGTTTCTAGTTTGGCCTGGGGCTGGGCTCGCTACACCCAGATAGATCTACCGCTCCTGTCCCTCGGTCCTGCCATGAGGACTAATGGCCTCATATTGCTCCTACCCACTCACATGATCTAAGTAGTAAACCTCCTTATGCTAACCATACCATGTATAAAGTACTTGTAATCAAAGTAACATGTATTTCACCCCCGCAGTTAAGAAAACTGAAAACAGTTAGAGAAAAGGGGGACATGAACTCACAGTGGTGCGTCTCTACCAAGTATGCCTCCAAATCGATCAGCTGTATGACGACCTACACGTGCTAACTCTATTAGACGGATGGCCGTGCCTTAGCTTTATGGTTTAAGTTTTTGGGAAATAGTTAGGCAACTATTTTGTGTTTACATTCTGTATATACTTGGTAGTTATTCTCCTTCCCAAGGATGGGGGATTTAATACATGTGTGTTCGTAACATTCAGATTTCACTATTAAGTCTCACTTAATATATTTTATTTCCAACTTCAAAATATAAGTATTCTTCCCAAAAGTATTGTATCTTAATACATGTGATTTTCCCAAAATAATACTTAGTAATATTATTTTTACTCTAAAAATAATATTTACGTAGTTCACAAAATAATCATAAACACTTATACAAGTGATGTTGTGAAAAATATATACTAAATATATTTATGTATCATGTTTTATTTTGTGAAATCCCACCTCCGATATTTTATAAATAAAGTTGCGGCGAAATTCATAGTTTGAAAACAAGTCGACAAGTATCTCTAACACTTATAGTGAAAATATTTCTAAGTGTTAGGTTTTTGGAAAAATTTCGCCAGAGTTTCCTCTATAACTGGAGGTGGCCACGCTTTCAAGCGTATCATTTTCTTTTATAAATCAAACCAACAATCTTCTTATTCAATCAAAACAATGTTCAAATCACAAACTAGTCAAAATATGTATGTAAATCTCATTACTTTTAGTGGATCTTTATATAAATCAATCCGATTTTGTAAAAACCTCATTTTTTTATGGAAGTTCCGTCTTTACAACTTCTCGTCATCTTTTTCAAAAATAGTTATTTTGTCGAAACTTTGTGTTACACAAGTGTTTACACACTTGTGTGTTCTAAAAACCATTCTTGTTAGTGTAAGATCCGTCTTTAGAAAAAAAAACATGATTTCTAGACACTTGGTCCTTTAAAATACCACCTGTAGATCCGTAGATCTACTAGTTTTAATCACTATTCTACAAGCTAAAACACTTTTACACAAGTTCATGTTTTGTGTGTGGTAGAGTTTCATCTTCTAACCCTTGTTACACTTAAACAAGCTTTATGTCAAAATCAAAGATCATGACTAAACCGGGTTAAATGATGATCCGAGCTACCACAACATAGATCGGGTCCAAATAATCACACAAATCAAATACTACAAGTTTTACACAACATATGAGCTTTTAACCACCATTTTAGTGTTTTAAGTAGACTTTAAAGCATCATTTTGTAAGATTTCGAGTTTTAACCGTTACAAATCGTATTAACCACTTTAACATAGTTCAAGAAGGTGATTTAAGCAACATACCACTAGCTCGAGGCTAGGGAAGAATCTGTGCGAAAAACGCGTGGATAAAAGCAAGATAAAGAGGTCCTTCGCCTTCCGTTTGCACCAAGACTCCTTATATGCGACCCTTAACACTTGTAGAGCTTAGAACTTGCACGATAGAAATCGAAAATGGGTGGATGGGGGGTGGGTGTGTTCGGCCGTAAGCTAGAAGAGAGGGAGAGAAGTGTGTGTTGTGGTGTTGTGTGATGATCATGTTATGGTGGGCTAATACATGAACTTATAGATAATTAGTGTGTGTATTAACCATAGGTCCATATGTCTACTAGATTTTAGGCACAAGTAATATTATAATCAAATTGTACAAAGTGTGTCCCCCTCATGGGGACGGTTTGGTTAAGGGGGGGGGGGTCTAGTTCGAATCCAACTAGATAGTTAGGCACATAGTTAGGTTAATATAGTTAAGTTTAGGGATTAACCCGGTTAGTTGTGTGTAGTGTGTTACAATGGGTGTTAGGGTAATCAGGGACCCTAACTGGCTCAGAAAAAGATAAATAATGAAAATAACAACATTTTCATGTTTCGGGTATAGTCCGGTTGTTTGGTTGGATAGTAATCCGTTACAGTGCTTAACAAAGCTTTAAAGTGTCATCAATACCCTTTTTAGTGACACAACTTATTTCTGACACTTTGGAAAGTGTCTAGTAATATTTTTCTCATGTTTTGGCTCTTTATTAGTTAGCTAAAAGCTGAATTATTATGTAAAGTGCTGAGTTTTTGTACTTAGAGTACGTTTTAGGCATATCCAGTCATTGTAACTTATTCCTAGAGACGCAGTTCTACAACCCTTGTATCCCTACACTCACCACTAGTGTAGCAAAATATTTCTGGCTCATACAGGCCTTAGAGGCAGTGTTTGCCTGATGCTGGCTTTATCAGCATGTTCAATAGGTTATCCGTTTATAGTGCTACTGTGCTTTTGTGCATCATGTTTGTCACTAAGGTTCAGCATGTAAATTATGTAGTGACGGTAAGTAAAGTATGATGCAAGTAAGTACATGTATCAGTATTCAAGTAGCAGTTTATTCACAAGTTCAAGCAAGCACAGTAATTAAGCAGTGATTAATTATTAATTAAGTCGTACGGATACCTGGTTTAGTGAGGGTTGTCACAATACATACTGCCTTGCCTTGATTTTAACCCTTTCAGCTTCTACTTGATCGTTGGGTAGTTCACCATTTTTAAGGAACTTTCTGATGGGAGTCATCGATTTTGGATCTTCCTCGGTGACTACGTCTTGCACTTCCAATTCATCAATTGATGGAGCCTTCAACACTTCTACCAACACCTTCTTGGTGAGGTGGGCAAAAGTGAGAGATGCTAGCTTACTTAAGGCATCAGCCTTTTTATTTTGGGATCTGAGGATTTGCTTAATGTTGCATGCTTGGAAGGTACTCATCAGCTCCTTAGATTTTTCCTTGTATCTTCTCATGTTGGGCTCTTTGGCAACATAGCTACCGTTTACTTGACTTGAGACCAGTAATGAATCTGTGAACACTTCAAGCTTCTGGACCCTCATCTCTTTGGCCAGCCTTAAACCGGCGATCAGTGCCTCGTATTCAGCCTCATTATTGGTGGTCTGAAAATCAAAACGGAGAGCATATATGAATTCCAGCCCTTCTGGGTTGATCAAAATTAGTCCAGCCCCTGACCCTTCAACGCTTGAAGCCCCATCGGTAAAAAGCTTCCAGGCTTCAGGGTTGGAGGGTTCAGTGGTGGTAGTGTTCACCTCAGTGATTGCATGGTTTGGGACTTCTACAATGAAATCAGCCAAGACTTGGGCTTTGATAGCCTTTCGTAGGTGATGTTATGCTCACCTAGTTCCACTGCCCATTTGGCCAACCTTCCTGAGTTCTCTGTTTTTTCAAGCACATTCTTAATGGGTTGGTCGGTGACCACTTGTATAGGGTGTGCTTGAAAATACCTTCGAAGCCTTCTAGCTGTTTGAACTAGGGCTAGGGCAAGCTTTTCGAGAGGAGGGTATTTGGTTTCAGCCAATTTTAGGGTTTTGCTGAAGAAATAAACGGGTACCTGAGCTTTGTCCCGTTCGATGGTGAGGACTGCACTTATGGCCTCTTCAGCAATTGATAGATAAACTGAAATTAATTCCCCAGTTTCAGGAGCCGCGATGTCTGGTAAGGAAGCAAGATGATGTTTCATCTGGTTGAAGGCTTCTTCAGCCTCATCAGTCCATTTGAAGTCCTTTTTATCAGAGCAATTCTTGAGCATTTTGTAGAAGGGTAGAGACCTTTCAGCCAACTTGGAGGTAAAACGCTTCAAGGCTGCAAGCTTCCTATTTAAGCTTTCAACCTCCTTCTTGGTTTTTGGTGGTTTGGCTTCGAGGACAGCTTTCACCTTGTTTGGGTTAGCCTTGATGCTTTGTTTCCCAACAATGTGACCCAAGAACTTTCCTTCTTCAAACCCAAATGAGCATTTTTCAGGGTTGAGCTTCATGTTAACCTTTCTGAGGTTCTTGAAAGTTTCTTGAATGTTGTCGAGCATTTGATACTCCGTCTTGCTTTTGATTACCAAGTCATTGACGTATGCCTCCATGTTTTTACCAATTTGGCTTGTAAAGGCTTTGTCTACCAGACGTTGGTAGGTTGCTCCAGCGTTCTTGAGTCCAAAAGGCATCTTTTGGTAACAAAAGATTCCCTTATCAGTGTGGAACGCTGTCTTCTCTACATATTCTTCTTTCATGAGTATTTGGTGATACCCTTTGTAAGCATCAAGAAAGCACTTGAAAGGGTAACCGGTGAGTGAATCAACCTTGAGGTCAATTTCTGGTAGTGGGTAGCAATCCTTAGGGCAAGCCTTGTTAAGATCTTTGAAATCTATGCACATTCTCCAAGAGTTGTCTGGTTTCTTGACCATAACCGGGTTTGCAACCCATTATTGGTACTTGACTTCTCGGAGTATGCCGGCTGATACGAGCTTTTCGACTTCTTGGCAAGCCGCCAGGCTTCTCTCAGGTGCTAAACTTCTTTTCTTTTGGACCACAGGTTTGACATCCGGTGGTATTCTTAACTCATGCTCAGCAATGTTCCGGGGGATCCCTGTCATATCCTCTGGACACCAAGCGAAAACATCGCTGTAATGTGTTAGCAACTTTTCTAGATATGAGAGGGTTTCTCGTGAAAGACTTGGATTGACCCTTATTCTCTGTTCAGGGTACTTAGGATTTATGATTAGCCTTTGCTTGTCTTCTTCACTTCTGGAACTTTCGCCCTCAACCAGGTAGGCTTCTTGAGAGGGTTGAAGGGTTGCTACCCCCCTCTCGGTTGGAAATTTGACTGTGCCATGTCCAACAGACACGGCCATGTAGAATGCACACTGTCCTGGTCTTCCAATGATCACATCATAGTTTGAAGGTATGTTGATAACCACAAAGGTGAGTGGTTGGATTCTTTCCTTCTGACCTTCGCTAAAACGAACATTAAGTGTCAGTTGCCCTAAAGGCTTGAGGGGGATATCGGCAATACCTTTTATGGAGGTTCCAGAGGGTTGAAGCCTTGAACGTTCTTCATTACTCAAACGGTTGAAGAATTTCTCGAACATGATTTCAGTGGTTGCCCCAGTGTCTATGTATGCCCTATATGTTTTTGCAACGTTCCCACAGTAGCTTCTACCACAAGAGGGCTTGAAAGAGGGTCTTTTTCTGTTGGGGAGAAGCAAACACACTGAAGTTCCCAAGCTTCTAACCGCTGTCTCTTGTGAGGAACCCTTCCGTCAAAGTCCACCATATTGACTTCCTTGCCCTTTCCTTTAGCCATTTTGTCCCGTACCCCTTTTACCAAATGAGCGAGTTCTCCGGACTTAACAGCTTCTTCAATTCTTTTCTTGAGCTGGAAGCAATCATTGGTGTGGTGGCCCTTCTCTTCATGAAACTCACAATACTGTGTGGAATTCTCATTTTTCCTACTTTTGGGGAGAGGCCTAGGAGGCCGAAAGTTTTGCTTGACTTCTTCAGTTGTGAGGATTTCTTGAGGGGTCTTTGTGAGGGGTGTGAAACTCATGCCTTTCTCCCTGCTTGAAGGGTTCCGGCCTTCAGACCTTCGATGGTCTGAACCCTTTGGTCGCTTGTCATAAGAGTTGAAGTTTCCCCTTTTTCTAGCTGGACTATTACTTCGCCAGCCGGATCCTCTTTTCCTTTGCTCTTTAATGTCTACCGCCTCCTCTCCCCGGATGTGGGCTTCAGCCCTCTCGAGAGCTTCTTCCAAGGTCTTGGGTAGGGATTTGTTGAAATATCTCGTAAGATATTTGGACGTGATGGTATTCATGAAACCGGCCACTCTCATTTTCTCATCCGCCCCTACATAAGTCAGACCTTCCTTCTTGTATCGTTCAATGAACGCTCGAAGACTTTCATCATCACGTTGTTTTATCTGGAAGATTACTGTCGCGTCTTTGACATATCGCCTTTGTTGGGAGAAATTGGCCAGAAAACCCTTGCTGAGGTCGTCAAAGCTTCGAACGCTCAGAGCAGGTAAGTCGTTGAACCAGATCCTGGCTGGTCCAAAAAGGGTTTGCATGAACATTAGACAACATTCAGCGTTTGACCATTTTTCTATCCTTGCTGCACCGGTAAAGATCTGAAGATGGTCCTCAGGATCTTCAGTCCCATCGTACGTTTTGATGTGAGGAGGCATCTTGATCTTTGCTTGAAAATCATAATCAGCTATTTGCTGTGAAAAGCATGAAAGATTACTTGGCTTATATGGTTTGGCCAAGTCTTCTTCAGCCCTTGCACCCACATTATTGCCATTGCCGTTGTTTCCCTGAGTGGCCAGTACTTGATTAATAAAGTGTTGCCACGGGAAGCTGGCCATCATCTGGGCCATCATTGGGGGCATGAGGTTGAAGCCTTGAAGGCTTCCGGGTGCAACTGAGCAGCTTACTCCAAGGGGGTGCTCATAACAGCACTTCGTGCCAAAGGGAGCACAGACAGAGCTTGTTCCCATGAAGTTTTTGTAGAGGCTAGAAGGCTTGTTACTGGGGACTGTAGGAGCTGGTCAAGGGTGAGCTCATGTCCTAAAGGAGTACCACTCGTAAGTGGTTGGGAAGAGAAGATGGGATGCACTGTGGGATTCGTCATTGTGGATAGATATGGATGAGGGTTTGGAGGATTACTGGGGCCAGCCTCATTCCTAGTTGTAAAAGGAGGGATAGGAGGTCCGGGAGACAACGTTGGTTCCGGCTTGTCATAGTCTAGACGAATCCTTACCCCCTTTTCCCTTTCTCTACTCACATGTTGGTTGAGAAGAGATCTCAACTCAAGGAAATTGTTGGCAACCCCCTCAGGGGTAAGTTCAACACACGCTGGGGCGTCAGAGACACCGATATTGGGAGAAGGAACTCCGGATCTGGACGGAGTTGGTGTGTTGAAGGTGAGGAACTCAGGTGTGCTTCCCGGAGTTGAGAAAGAAGTTGGTATGGCCACATGAGCTTGGCTACTACCCGGGGTTGAGGTGTTTGGAACCTGATTTACTTCACCCGGAGATCCACTTTCAGACATGGTGATTTTAAATGAAGAGAGCTACACTACTAGGTCTTTTTGAGGAGAAATAGCGGCGTAGCCCCACGGTGGGCGCCAACTTGTTGATGCAACAAATAATAGACCAAGGATAGTAGCGAGGATGGTTAGGCAAAAGACTTAAAGGGTTTAACTTTGCCTAACGCAGGTCGTGGGGTCCCCCCACGTTTGCAAGACGTGGAAGGAGGTTCATTAGTTTATTCTTGTTGTTTGCTAAGGATCCTCCTCTGAAGTGTGTTCAGACTCGGACGAAGGGGCAAACAGAATGTGTGTGTTGGATGTGAAAGGGAGTAACTCGCATGAAGCATGTACTCGAAGTGGATGACCAGAGATTGAAGGAATCTTGACTGGCCAAGCATGTCCTTTGGAGTAAATGAAGTGTCAAATATATAGGAGAAGACATCTCCCAAAGAAGAATGCTTTTGACTAGTGACCTTGCTTGCAGTGAGGGGCTTGCCCTTTCGGGGGTTGAAGCCTTTTGACCCCTGGATAATAGAGTGTGCTCTGTGGACCTGCATTGCTTTTGCGGCTGGCGAGTTGGTGAAGTAATATGGAGACATGACTACTTACGGTCCCGTGCTACTTTATCTCGTCTCCCCAGGTTTTTAACCTTTGAACCATTTTACCTTATGAACATTTACGTATTTAAATCATTCATATTTGGTCTTGGGCTACCCCCGTCATCAAATGAGATTAAAAAAAAGTTATTTGTTAGTATAGGGTGAGAAAAATTAAAAGTCCAACATTTGAAAAACTTGAATGGTTAATTTTGTGTACTTCCAAAGTCACAATAGAAAATTGCTAGACTTCAAAACAACCCCACCCTTTTGATTATTATCGAAAGGAGACACTCCTTTGCACTTTTTTCCTGGATTGTTTAAATATTAAAGTAGAGTTTTCAAAACGTGTTGCCCCTATTGTATTTGATTCAAACGTGTTGTCTTCTAAAGTTTTTTTCAAAACGTGTTCTCCTAAAGTTTTTAAACGTGCTGTCCTTGTTGTATTTGATTCAAAACGTGTTGTCCCCTAAATTTTTGTAAACTTGTTATCCTTGTATTTGATTCAAAACGTGTTGTCCCTGTTGTATTTGACATGACACGCTTAATATAAAGAGGAACCCAAATTATGAAACATTTATTTAAATGTTTTATGTTCTTAAACATTGATACAAACATGTTTTGCATGCATGTTAAACAACACATCATGTGTAACACTGTAAATGCACGATGTTTAATAACACGAATGCCACAAGAAGTGAGATGTTTAACATGATTGTTAGGAATTTAGTGAAAATGAGTTTTTCACTAAATATTTTGGACAGCAATAATATTTATATATGTGTTGTATAAATAATTATTTATGGGTTTGTGTTCAAACTATGTCCAAATAGAGCTAAGATGAATGAGATATCGAAGCTTGAAGTTGTATGTTTAGAAAAACAAAGATGAGAAAAATGGATTGAGATTTGTCATCTTGTCCCACATAGGTGGAATGACAAATCTTAAAGTGGTATATAAGGAGTAGCACTCCTTGAAGGCAAACACTAGTGGGGACCCAAAAGGGTGCATCGCACCTGCACACATGCGCGCGTGACGTGGGGTATAAGCCCAAAGCGGTGCGCTGCGCGTGACATGGGGTATAAGCCCAATGTGGTGCGCTTTGAACTTTGCATACCACCTTTGTATTTTTGCCCATGAGCGCGTGGTCAGATACATGGCGGGTCTGCATATAGCGCACCTTTGGGTGGCGTAGGCGGATGCCATGGCATGGCGCATGACGATGCGGCGCAAGCTTCTTAGGCGCATGGCGCACGTAATTGGCCATGGCGAAGATTGCAAGTGGCGCACGAGTTTGGATGGCGCATGACCAGGTGGCATCCTGGTATACATAGTGACATCCGTGTGGGTTCCATACAGTGTGACGCACAGACTGAAGAGCCACTTCAGGCGCACGTGCATGTCTGCAACGGTAACAGAGCAATTGGTTAGACCTAGTCAAACTAGTTGTTTCAAACCGTTTAATGCGTGTCATGATGAATATGACCGTTTTTAACTAACCACTTAAAGTCCATTTAATTAGAGATTAAAGTCATATTCATTATCTTGTTTATTACAATATTAATGTTATACTTATGACAAGATTAATGTCTATTTTATTACTAGTTTCATGAAATTTCCTCTTTATGCCTTGTCCTGGAGTGTGAAATTCTTAGATATATATTTTATATATATACTATGATGCCCATTGACACATCTCAGCTGCTCAAACCACATATCTCTTTTTGGTGATCTCCACTGCTTGCCTTTATACTCATTCCAAACAAACTCCATCTACAAATCAATGGCATCTTCATCCTCTTCTTCTCACTTAGTTCCTGCCTCTATGTCTCAATCATGGAGTAATGATGTATTTTTGATTTTTAGAGGCGACAACACCCGCAAGAGCTTTGTGGATCATCTCTACGCTGCTCTTGAAAACCAAGGGATCCACACGTACAAGGATGACAAAACACTTGCTAGGGCTGAGTCAATCGGTCCAGCCCTCTTGAAGGCTATCCAAGACTCATGGATCGCCGTTATTGTATTCTCTAAAAACTATGCGGATTCATCTTGGTGCTTGAAAGAACTTGCAAGGGGCGGATTCACCGTGAGCTTAACAAGGTCACTATCAAGAATAGGTATCCTTTGCCCAGGATCGACGATCTGTTCGATCAATTGCAAGGGGCGAGCTACTTTTCTAAGATCGATTTGAGGTCAGGCTATCATCAATTGAAGGTTAAAGATGAAGATGTACACAAGACTGCATTTAGGACTCGCTATGGTCATTACGAGTTCCTAGTGATGCCTTTTGGGCTCACTAATGCACCTGTCGCATTCATGGATCTCATGAATCGCGTCTGCAAGCCCTACTTGGATAAATTTGTCATCGTATTCATTGACGACATCCTCATCTACTCGAAGAACCAAGCTGACCATGAGAAACACCTTCGCTGTATTCTTAAACTTCTACATCATGAGAAACTCTACGCCAAATTTTCGAAGTGTGAGTTTTGGCTTCGAGAAGTCCAATTCCTTGGACATGTGGTTAGTGAGCATGGTATCCAAGTGGATCCCGCTAAGGTGGAAGCAGTTATGAACTGGCAAGAGCCAAAAACGCCCACTGAGATTCGCAGCTTTCTAGGACTAGCAGGATACTACAGGCGATTTATTGAAAACTTCTCAAGAATTGCAGCACCCCTGACTCTACTCACTCAGAAGAATAGCAAGTTTGATTGGGGGCCTAAGCAGCAAGAATCCTTTGATATTTTGAAGCAGAAGTTGAGCAACGCTCCAGTGCTGACATTACCTGAAGGAATTAATGAGTTTATAGTATACTGTGATGCATCACACACCGGGATGGGATGTGTGCTTATGCAAAAAGGCAAAGTCATTGCCTATGCTTCACGACAGTTAAAGGTGCATGAGAAGAACTACACCACCCATGACTTGGAGCTGGGTGCCGTTGTATTTGCACTAAAACTATGGAGGCATTACTTGTATAGAACCAAGTGTGTGATCTACTCGGATCACAAAAGCCTTCAACACTTGTTCAATCAGAAGGACTTGAACATGAGGCAGCGACGCTGGATGGAAACTTTAAATGATTATGATTGTGAGATAAGATACCATCTAGGCAAGGCGAATGGAGTTGCTGATGCCTTAAGCAGGAAGGAAAGAGTGAAGCCTATAAGAATCAATGCCAAGAGCATTGAGATAAAGAATAGTTTGAACGAAAGGTTGTTAGCTGCCCAGAAGGAAGCTGTGTTGGAAGCAAACTATCCTGATGAAAAGCTGGGAGTAACTGAAGAGCAGTTATCCTATGGCAAGGACGGAATCCTAAGGTTAAATAAACGAATATAGGTTCCAGTTTATGGAGGACTTCGGGATGTTATCCTCCAGGAAGCCCACAGTTCCAAATATTCCGTTCATCCCGGAGCTGATAAGATGTACCAGGATCTAAAGGCAAACTATTGGTGGATAGGCTTGAAGAAGTCTATAGCTGCCTATGTAGCTAAATGTTTGACGTGCGCGCAAGTCAAAGCTGAACATCAGAAGCCGTCAGGTTTGCTACAACAGCCTGAACTTCCCACATGGAAGTGGGAGATGGTAACAATGGATTTCATCACCAAGTTACCAAAGACAAGGAAGGGAAATGATACTATATGGGTGATAGTAGATAGACTGACTAAGTCAGCACATTTCCTACCCATTAAGGAGACTTATAGCTCTGACATGTTAGCCCAATTGTACGTAGATAAGATTGTATCTCTGCATGGCGTACCAGTGTCAATTATCTCTGACAGAGATACCAGATATACATCACATTTTTGGAAAAGTTTCCAACAGTCTTTTGGCACACGCTTGAATTTTATTACGGCTTACCACCCCCAGATAGATGGGCAGAGTGAGCGAACCATCCAAACTTTGGAAGACATGCTTCGTGCATGTGTGATTGATTTAGGTGGTAATTGGGATAACCACCTGCCATTGATCGAGTTCTCCTATAACAATAGCTATCATACGAGCATTAAGGCTGCGCCTTTTGAGGCATTATATGGTAGGAAATGCAGAACGCCTATTTGTTGGGCAGAAGTAGGAGAAGCTCAGTTATCAGGACCTGACATAGTCTTTGAAACGACGGACAAGATTGTCCAGATTCGTGACCGCCTGAAAGCTGCCAGGGATAGGCAGAAAAGTTATGCTAATAAAAGGCGAAAACCTCTAAAGTTTGAGGTTGCTGATAAAGTTTTGCTTAAAGTATCACCCTGGAAGGGAGTGATGCGATTTGGTAAGAAAGGTAAGTTAAGCCCAAGGTATATAGGACCATTCGAGATTATCGAATGTGTTGGGTCAGTGGCTTACAAGTTAAACTTACCTGAAGAGCTCAGTGGTATTCACAATGTGTTCCATGTCTGCAATCTGAAGAAATGTCTAGCCGATGAAGCGCTAGTTATAACACATACGGATGTGCACATAGATGAGAGCTTGAAATTTGTGGAAAAACCTTTGTCGATTGAGGATCGACAGGTTAAGAAGCTTCGGAGGAAACATGTGCCTATTGTGAAGGTTAAATGGGACGCCCGTAGAGGTCCCGAATATACGTGGGAGTTAGAATCCACCATGAAAGAAAAGTACCCTCAATTGTTTCAGTAAATCTCGAGGTCGAGATTTCTTTTAAGGGGGTGAGGATGTAACACCTCGTAAAATCATACCCAATAAAATAAAGACACGTGTCATGTGATGCAAACGTGTTATGAAAACGGATCCAGACAAAGATGTACGGTAGGATTTAAAAGCATCGACATGTTAATTTATACCTCTGAGCGACCTATTAATAAATCCCTAACCATGATATATTTAATCAACATCTTAAATTATGCAAATAAATCTGGTTATCCTAAATAGCAAATTGATTTTTAACCCAAGTCATGAATTCAATATGAATTCTTGGTATCTCCGACATTTAAAAACCTCCCACAAAGATCCAAATTTTTTTTTGTGTAAGTACATGCAAGGAATGCAAGAGCTGAAACCTTGGTCCCCTACTGAAAAGAAGCACAAGATTCGGACTTGTAAGCAATGTAGGAACAAGGCTTAGAAGTTGCAAAATATTTTGTCTCTGGGCATCGGTTACGGACCGTAAGAGCTAAGGCTTACGGTCCATAAAGGGTTGCTTACGGACCGTAAGCTTGAATCCTTACGGTCCGTAAGGCTGTCGCTGGCAGCAGAATTGGACAGGTGCCTGTTATATCCGGTTACACCACCTTTGATGGATGGTTTTCGAATTCAGGGGCTCTTACAACTGGTTTTGGCATCATAGGGACACCTGGGATGATCTTGCAACTCATGTAGACTATTTTGGCATGATCTTGTGCATTTAGATTCAATATATAAGAAGAACAAGTTGCAACTTTCTCACTTGCTCACTTGGACAATTTTTCAAGACTTCTCTGGAGCTCCTCTGATCAGCAACAAATCTTCTTAAAGTCCCTAATCATACTTAGGACTCTTGTAAGCGTCCTTAACCCTTTCTAATTCAGTTTAGCTTAGTTAATTAACTAAAAGTCAAACCATCGTAATTAAGGTTTGACTTCGAGATTAATTAAAATTGGTTCAGTCAAATCTTGAATTAAAAGTACCTATAAGTAGGTAATTATGTGAGTAATAAACCCTTAAAAGGGTACTCTCTGATTCCCACTCTAACTAGGTCAATTGTCGGGTCAAAGCTAACTTTAAAAAGTCAACAGAATACTTATTTTCAAATTAATACATAATTAGCAATGTAGGATCCATGTAACCTGTTTTATCATTAATATAACTTGATAATTAATGTAAGAACATGTCTAAACATGTTCAACCCGAGAATTTTCAGTAGAGACTCGGTTCGGAACCGAAAGTCGCATAGTTTGACTTGTACTTTGACTTTAAGTTCTTACCCGTTTAAGCCTAGTTTAGGATTTCCTTAGAGCTTCTTTTGAACCTAGTTACATGTTAGTATAACCCTCTGTGATTATACGGCTTGGTTCACTAGTTGTCTAATTATTATGCAAATTTCCGTTAATTGCCTAATGTTGACTAGTATGCCCTTTTCACCATAAAATGTGATTTTTAAAAATATAAAAGAGTAGACACCTTGGTTACTGATGTATAAACTTGTACCCAAAATTTGACATCAGTTAGAGGTCTAGATTAAGAGTTATGCTCGTTAGCGTAATTAGAAGGCTTTTTGTGAATTAAATGGCATAATTAGCATATGGCCTATCTAAACCCAATTTCTAATACCAAACTTTTTACCTAATGATATAAAATAATATTTTGGGGTTTTTAAAGATTTTTAATTAATTTTAGGCTGAGCATAACATAGGGTTGTAGCTTTAATTCGGTTAATGTCGGTTTTGCCCTTTTTGGCTATAAAATGAGTTTTACAAATCTTTTTGACCCCAAACCTTTTGCTACTGATTTTATATGATAAATAAATTATTTTAAAGCTTCTGGAATAATAAAAATATCAGCTTTCTATATAGAACCCGAAAATGGCTCTAAATCACCTTTTTAGGCGTTTTTAACGCATAGTATGTATTAAAACTATTTTAAACATATAAGGTTTGATACCTACTGATATTTTAAGTATATTTTTGTACTTTGATAGTAAGCTAAAGTTTTAAACTCAGAATTCCAGTTTTGACCTTTTTAGCCTATGTGAAATTACCAAAATACCCCTAAGGTGCATAGTTTGGTTTTAAATGATAAATTTCACATATATCTAGTACCCTACTGTTATAACTTAATAAATTAAGTATAATTACTAAATAAATCAGACCTGTAACTCAGATTACTAATTAAACTCTTTTATAACCTTTTAAATGACCAAAATGCCCTTACGGGGCATAATTCGGGTTTAAGTCCGTTTAGGGCATAATGGAAGACATCTTACTGATGTCACAACATATTTAAGGCATATTAACTTAGGAAACTTGCATAGGACTCATTTGGTTACTCATTACGCATTTTTCGCATTCGGATCGGCTTATGTAACTAGTTTGCATATATTAGCCGAAACGGGTCAAACCTTATCATTTTTGCCTCAAAATCCAGAATGTGTTTAGTTTACCCATATTATACAAGTCTTCAAACTTTTCGGGTCTAAATCACATTCTATTCCGGTCTTCGCTTATTCATGCGTTTGAACCGTATCTTCCTTAAAACTAACCGGTCTAAGCTTAAGCTTAATTAAAGACCCGTTAGAAATCTAATAGGTTATTAAAAACCTTTGTTCCAGAATAGGAGACCCGGTAAAAGCTACACGCGCTTGCCATTTGTGATTAATACTTGCAAAGGTAAATACTTTTAACTTATTTTCCCTATACGGGCTTGGGGTACGGTATATAAAATACCGCTTGGTCGGACTTTGCATCTTTAATTGTATAAAGGTTAAATCATTGAAATGTCCTGTTTGAAAATGTTTTGTTTGCTTAAAGCCTTTGGGGGGTTAATGACCATGTCCCGGATATCCTTGGCATTATTTTACGAAATGCCCACGACCTAAGCACGGGGTGTAGGCGTACACCCATCAGTGCCTAAACAAATAATGTGGTGTGTCTATTGATCTTTAACCCGACACAAACCGGGCTACTGAACACATAAGAAACATGTAATTCTTTTACAAGATTATATTCAAATAATTATCCCAAGTTATAAAAAGTTTTGTGCCACATGCATTCAAATCAATTTTATTAAACTTTTCAAAATGAGTCAGTTAAATTGTATTTACCAGTGTAAACTGACGTATTTTCCTAAAAAGGTTAAGTGCATGTACTACTCGAACTAGGCTGGCTTTCTCCTAGCGTCCACAATAAGTCTCGCAAGCTTGGATGTCATAAAACTGTTAAACAATGTTTCCTTTTTATTTTATCCGCCTGTGGAACTGTTTCAACTATTTGTGATACTTAATATTACAATTTATTAAAGTTGAAATGAATCTATCTTTTGCTTCCGCTGTGCATTTAAATATTGTGTTGTTTGACTATGATGATATCAACTACGTCACGATACTCCCCACCGGGCCCACCGGTAATACGTGGAAATATCGGGGTGTGACAGGTTGGTATCAGAGCCAACACTGAGTGAATTAAACACTAGCCTTTTGTGTTTAATCTCAGTCACACAATTGCACATTCCTCGAATTTTCGAGTCTAGACAAAGAACATAGGACAAATCCTGATTTTTGTTTTATTTTGTCTTTTATATTATTCTTTGTTTATGTTGATAGGTCTAAATATGCCACCAAGATTCTTCAGAAGAAAGGGAAAGTCACCTGTAACAGGCCACGACCAGGAGGCCGGGCCTTCTCAAAGACGAACCTCACCCGTCAACATACGCACCAGTCCACAGGGAGACTGGAGGGCACATCTACAGCCAGCGAGGCGATCTGTCTCGTTAGCTTCATCACCTTCTTACTTACACTCTTTTGGACCCCATTCAGAAAATGAGCCTGAAAACCCGCAACCTTCATATATCCCTCTCTTAAGGTCCAACTCACGTCACTCCTTTGACAACCCGTCCCATATCTTCCAAAGCCGGTTCAACCAGGCAAATTACCTTGAAGAACCAGTGGGTGTTAACCCATTGGGACCCGAAGATCACTTTTCCGGATATCACGCCATGGATATGGACGAGGATACCGACCCTACCGAACCACCGTCCGGTACCCCCACACATCCCATAGAAATTTCTGACGGATCATCTTTTCATGGATCACCTTACCGTGGTCCAGACAGTTATCAAGCTAGATTCACCCAGCATGAATGGTATTTCACACCCTCCCACCATTCATCGCCTTATCAGCAGCAGCAGCAATGGGATCCATCTGAGGATTCACGCTTTGTGGCAGTTACTCCGCCACCTCAGCAGCAGCCTCCTGAGCCACCAAGGCGAAGGAGAACGAACGCACGGATGGCCGTGCAAGGAAGAGGAGTGCATATCAGCACCCCTCAACCATCAAGTAGTAGCCACTACCCGCCGCTCCGAGAAGACCAGCAGTTTGGGGGACCTTCAAACCCCAACCCGGAAGTGAACTCTGCACCTGCCATGCCACCACCGTTGGGCTTTGACAACCCAATTCCCACGTACGCTGGCCCAGCAACGTATAATCCCTTTGAGCAGCCGGCTCACACCAGCTTCAATTATGCTGAGATCGACCCATACCTAGCGGCGTGGAACTACAATGCTCTTAACCCCGAAGGGCCCTACGGGACTCCTTGGGGAGTTGGATACCCAGCATATGGATACCAACAACAGCCGTCTCTTCGACCTCCACATCAGCCGCAACCGCAGCCGCAGGTACCTCGGTTTTCCCCGCCAGAACGGGAGGAGATTCTCGAAAGGTTAGATCAGGTTGAGCGGGAAGTTCACAGAGATCGCAGGGAACGACAAGGCTTCTTTAAGGGATTAACAAATTTAATAAAAGGGAAGAGCAAGAAGGACCATTGAATCCTTCAATTGTTGGTAGTATTTCCTTGTTTCCAGTTGAGCCCCTGCGTGGGCATGTGTTTTTTTTCTGTTGACCCCTACGTGGGTATGTTTGTTGTTTAAGCCACTGCGTGGGTGTGTTATTTTGTAGAAGTCCCGTTTAGGGCAGACTCGTAATTTTCTTTTAAATTCATGTGGTGAAATGGTTAAATTTAAATTTTTATTTTTAGTTATCTGAATGAATGAAAATATAAAATAAATAATAACAATATTTTTACAAGATCTATCATTATATTAAAATGATAAAATCTAAAAGGACAAGACCTAGCCATATGTCACCTTAAGACAGGGCCAAGATGGTAGTTCCATAATTAGGTTCAGATCCTTATCAACATTTCAATTTAGAATTTGTTCTGCGTTGAATATTAAAAAGAATCTTAAAAGGTAAAACCTAGCTTGTATGTCATTATAAGACCTGGCCAATATGGTAAAACCTGTTTTAAAAGATTCAATTCTCTGTTAACATCTGCAAACATGTTAACAATCTTGGCTAATGTGATCTGCAAAATCACACATGTCACCCTTACGTTAAATTATCCCAATTATTTATTATTAAAACATCCGATTGTGATGTAATGCCTACGGGCTATAATTATTGTCATATAAGACAAAAGACAGTCGTAGCCTATAAACTCCCTGTCAAGAAAGGTAGTGAACTTTGATTTGAACCTTAATAACTAGATCCTATAAGATCTTGACCTAGAATTTAGAAATGTCCATGTGGCTAGGCCTGTTGTGTCATTATTGTAATTTATTCTAGAACTAAGGGTTACTAATGAAAGGTCCCAAATGGAATTACTTAACAAATTAACCAATATGGTTCTTTAATTACCATGGTTAATAAATTAACAAGATGACAAACCTATTATAATTCCCTAAATGAATCATTGTCATCATCTTATGTAGCAATCCAACTAAATGGCCGAGTCTGAAGATGTTGGGATTGAACCCTATCAGAGGAACAGATAATGTAAAGCCAAAACCTATTCACAACATTGGATTCACAATAAGCAGCTGTTTACACTAAGTTCTCCCCTTGACAGTGGTTACCTATCTGCTGATACACTCTAAGTACTGCTCAGAAGAACAACTGATGAACCAAACACTGATGAAACAACTAAAGACTGCTTAAAGGCAAACACTGAGCTCTATCTACTGCTGTCTCTTAAGTACTACTGAAGACCCAAGCACTGCTCATTCAAAGACTGATCACCTTTTGAAGAAAGCACTGATGTTCAAATAATCAGTGCTTAGGCTACAACAGTGGAACGTGAACAGTGTTAGACTTGTTTTGTATTTTATTTATCAATCAGTTGTTAGACATTAGTAGTTTTGTATAGAACAGTGTTTATAGTTTGTTAGGCTGTTAGATGTCACTATCATGGTGACGTCAGCTGATGTCACAACCCCCGATCCCTGATCCCCGGGAACGGGCGGACGTGATCACAGAGTTTGGTGGTATCAGTTTGTTTAGTCTCGCAGCGGAATTTACATCAGGACCGTAGTTAGGAAATATTTATCAGAGTAAAACCACCTTTCTTGATATTAATAAATACATGGGCAAAACCCAAGTTTCTTATTACAATACGTCATAGGGACAAACCCTATTTTATTGAATTTAAAACATCGTTTATTAGGTAACTTTTATAGCCACATTTTCCCAAGCCTTCGGTGCTCTCCAGCTGGCTTTTCACTAATTGGTTGTTCACATTGTGTTACCTGTAACGTGTTTTAAAAACATTTGTCAGTCGGAAATACTGGTGAGTGAATCCCAGTTTAATCAAGAATCATTTTATCAATTAAAACAGTATTGAGAGCGATCACATTGTTTATTTCTGCATTGTTACTCATTCAGTATTTGCCATTCGACCGGATCTATGGCTATGGTCAAATTACCCATTGGCTAACTCGTCGTCCAATGGTAATGTACTGTCATTCCGACTTACTACTACTCGTAGTAAATTTTGTATACAAAACCCCATAATACCTGCAGTAATTGAAGAACTACAAAGACTCAATCACCGCTTAATCACATTGTAAAACATTTAAGGTTTTGTAAAACATTCCAAAAACATTAACAAAAAGAGGATAAACTCACATTGCTTTCTTAGGCTTTTCGTAAGGGTTTCCTGGCTATAATCTATAATTTATACAAATGTACATTGATTAGTACCATAACCCTTTGAAATTATTAATAATACCCTCCCCGAGACGGCATTCCAACAACTACGTCGGGCAGAACCACGACAGTTGTTACGGAACCCTAAATCAATCGGGCAGCGTAACTGTTATGAAACCGGGGTTATAATACTTACAACAAAGCAGAACCTCGCTAATTAGGGGTATAGTACCCGACTATAATTCTTCTACTACAGAAATGGTGATTCGAGATTGAAATGTGAGCGACGGAATTCGAAAACTGATGCCTGCTATTTATAGTTGTGATATCAGACTTCCAGGCGGCCCGCGTAAGGTAAGGCTAGGCCTTACGCGGCCCGCGTCAATGCGCGTTCAACATATAGCTTAGCTGGGTCATCACTAGACTTGACACGATTACGACACGTGTCGTCCTCTGGTGCGATCGCGTGTTATGAGTCCGCGCGGCCTGCATGAACTAACCAAAATCTTACGCGGCCCGCATGAACTTAAAGAAGTCAGTGGAGTCCAAATCTGGTCTTAATACGGCCCGCGTGAGCTTGAGGTGGGATCCTACGCGGCCTGCCTCAGCTCTATTTTTCTTGTTTTTATTTTATTTTATAATTATAACATAACTCGGGCTCGGTTTTCACATACGGGGTGAAATATAAGACATATTGAGACATTTTATAGTATATTAGAGTGTCGTAAATATTATAAGGGTATTGGTTTTACCGAGGGTTGTTACATTCTCCCCACCTTAATTTAGAGCTCGTCCTCGAGATCTACTGAAACAAGTGTGGATATTTCCTTTTCATTTCTGATTCGAGTTCCTATGTGTACTCAGGTCCTCTTTTGGAATCCCATTTCACTTTGACTAGAACTAGTCTTTTATGCTTGAGATTCTTGATTTTCCTGTCTTCAATTTGTAGAGGTCTTTCTACAAACTTGAGTTGTTCATTTACCTCTATATCCTTAAGAGGCACTATCAATGATTCATCCGCTAAACACTTTTTAAGATTAGATACATGAAACACGTTATGTATTCCTGCCATTTCCTCTGGCAATTGTAGTTGATAGGCTACAGGTCCTATTCTTCTAATAATCTTAAAAGGTCCAACATACCTGGGACTTAGCTTTCCCCTTTTGATGAATCTTACCACTCCTTTCCAAGGGTTTGCATCGGTTATCAGCATAACTCTTTTGTCGATCACGTGCTGCTTTCAATCGTTCCTTGACTTGAATAATCTTATCAGTTGTTTCCTGCACTATTTCAGGTCCAAATAGTTGTTTTCCCCAATTTCTGCCCAACAGACTGGGGTTCGACACTTTCGTCCATAAAGTGCTTCAAATGGTGCAGCCTTGATACTTGTGTGATAACTATTATTATATGAAAATTCTATTAAAGGTAAGTGATCGTCCCAATTACCTCCAAAGTCAATTACACAAGCTCTAAGCATGTCTTCCATTGTCTGAATTGTTCTTTCACTTTGTCCATCCGTTTGTGGGTGATAAGCCGTACTTAGCTTTAACTTGGTTCCCATTGCCTTTTGGAAACTTGACCAAAAATGAGATGTAAATCGACTATCTCTGTCAGAAACAATTGATAAAGGAATGCCATGTAAAGAAACAATTTCATTTACATACAATTTAGATAATTGTTCCATACTAATCGTTTCTTTCATTGGTAGAAAATGAGCTGACTTGGTTAGTCTATCTACAATCACCCAGATTGTATCGTTTCCTTTCTTAGTTTTGGGTAATTTAGTAACAAAATCCATTGTTATTAATTCCCATTTCCAAACTGGCATTTCTAATTGCTGTAACAAACCTGAGGGTTTCCGGTGTTCAGCTTTAACTTGTGAACAAGTTAAACATTTTGAAACATAAACTGCTACATCCTTTTTCATTCCTATCCACCAGAAATTTTTCCTTAAATCCTGGTACATTTTATCACTTCCTGGATGCATCGTATATTTAGACTTATGAGCTTCTTCTAATATACGATTACGCAGGTTTCCTAATTTAGGTATCCACATTCTCTTTTTATGGAACCTCCAAATTCCATCTGTTCCTTGTTCCAATTCTTTTAGCATACCTTTTAATTTTTCAGAATCATCCTTGATTACTGATTCCTGTGCTTCTCTTATTTGATCATTTAAATCTACTTGCAGATTTAATTTAAGAGAACGTACCCTTTTTGGCTTTTCAGGATATTTTCGACTTAAAGCATCTGCCACTATATTTGCTTTTCCTTCATGATACTGGATATCACAATCATAGTCACTAAGAAATTCCATCCAACGTCTTTGTCTCACATTCAACTCCTTTTGCCTGAATACATACCTTAAACTCTTATGATCTGTGAATATGGTAAATTTATTACCATAAAGGTAATGTCTCCAAATCTTAAGAGCAAAAATTATAGCTCCTAATTCTAAATCATGAGTTGAATAATTCTCTTCATGATTCTTAAGTTGTCTAGATGCATAAGCTATAACCTTTTGTCGTTGCATCAACAAACATCCATAACCTAATCTAGAAGCATCACAATAGACTACGAAGTCTTCAGTTCCTTCTGGTAATGCTAATATAGGTGTATGGGTTAATCTTTGCTTAAGAATTCTAAAAGCTTCTTCTTGTTTTATTCCCCATTCAAACTTAACAGATTTACAAGTTAACTTAGTTAAGGGAATGGCTATTCTAGAAAAATCTTTAATAAATCTTCTATAATAACCAGCCAATCCTAAGAAACTTCTAACCTCAGTTGGTGACTCAGGGGTTTTCCATTTTGTAATTGCTTCAATCTTTGTTGGATCTACATGAATTCCTTTATGATTAACTAGGTGTCCAAGGAATTGTACCTGTTCTAACCAAAATTCACACTTAGAAAACTTAGCATAAAGTTTTTCCTTTCTTAACAAACTTAAAAGTGCGTGCAAATGTCTTACATGATCCTCTTTACTCTTAGAGTAAATTAAAATATCATCTATGAATACAATTATGAATTTATCCAAATATTGCTTACATATTCGGTTCATCATGTCCATAAATGCAGCTGGGGCATTGGTTAAACCAAATGGCATGACAGTAAATTCATAATGACCATACCTTGTTCTAAATGCGGTTTTAGGAATATCCTCTTCCTGTACTTTTAATTGATGATATCCTGACCTTAAATCGATCTTAGAGAAAAATCGAGCTCCTTGCAGTTGATCAAACAAATCATCGATTCTCGGTAATGGATACCGATTCTTAATCGTGACTTTGTTTAATTCACGGTAATCAATGCACATACACATTGAGCCGTCCTTCTTTTTAACAAACAATATCGGTGCTCCCCACGGCGACGAACTGGGTTGTATAAATCCTTTTTCCAACAATTCCTCAAATTGTTTCTTCAATTCTTGCATTTCTGCAGGTGCTAAACGGTAAGGTGCTTTGGCAATCGGTGACGTTCCTGGTATTAAATGGATTCTGAATTCAACTTCTCTATTCGGAGGTAGTCCTGGTAATTCTTCTGGAAAAATATCTGAAAACTGAGATACTACTGGACTATCTTTTAGTTCTTTTCCTTTAGTGTTAGTGATTATAGAAATCAAATACACTACAGAACCTTTTCTTATACAACTTGCAGTTTTCATCACAGATATGAATTTTGTGGATCTAGAGAACTTATCTCCTTTAATTGTGATCTTTTTACCTTTTGGTGAATTTATTTGGATTAACTTTTGATTCCATAAAATACTAGCTTTATTGGCTATTAACCAATCCATTCCTAAAACAACATCAAATCCTGCCAGATTCATGGGATACAGGTTTGCAATAAATTTCTGATTTAAAATTTCTATGCTTGCTCCCTGCAAGATTTCAGAAATCCTAATGGTTTCTCCATTGGCTGTTTCTACTAAGCATTCATGTGGTAGTTTAGTTAATGACTGATTTAAAATTTTGCAAAACGATGTATTAATAAAACTTTGGTTTGCACCAGAGTCAAATAATACTTTAGCAAAGACATCATTAACTAAAAACGTACCAGCTATGACATCTGGAATCATTTTAGCTTCTTCTGCAGTCAGAACAAATGCTCTAGCATTTTTAGTATTCTTGTTATCTGGAGCTGGAGCTAATTTTGGGCAATTCAGCTTGATATGACCTGTTTCTCCGCAATTGTAACATACCCTGCTGTTAGCTTTCTTCCTGCAATTTTCTTCCTTGTGTCCTGATATTTTGCAAAAATTACAGTATATGGAACATCTCCCTGAATGTTTTCTTTTGCAGTACCTACAGTAAGGTGCAGAGGTAGAACCTAGATTTTTCCCACGGTTAGAATTTCCAGAACGAAATTCTTGGGTCAACTTTTGGGTTAGGTTCTTTCTTTGATCCTCTTCTCTGGTACGGACTAATTCATCAGTCAAGGTATTGGCTAGTTCTACAGCTTCTTCTATGGTTTGTGGTCTAGCTGCCTTGACTACGTGTCTAATTTCCCCAATTAATCCCCAAATATAACGGGAAATTAATACTGGTTCTGGTGAAGCAAGAGTTGGCACTATCCTAGCATATTCGAAGAATAACTTAGTGTACCCTTTGCTATCTACACCGGTCATTCTAAGGTTTAGGAATTTGTTTGCTATATGCTCCTTCTCATTGGGTGGAAAAAATTTCCTTTCTACCTTAACCTTAAATTCTTCCCATTCCATATTGTAGGTTCTATCACTTCCTTTTGTTTGAAGGATAGTGTTCCACCATTCTAGTGCTGCGTTCTTAAACATATTAGAAGCAAACAGTATTCTATCTTCTTCAGCTCACTTACTTATCCTTAAGACTGCCTCAGTCTTCTCTATCCAACGTAAGGTTGCAATGGCCCCTTCATTGCCCGAGAATTCCATTGGTTTACAAGACCAGAATTCTTTATAAGAACAACCATAAGGCATGGTTTTTCTTCTTTTGGGAATAGGCATTTGAAGTACCGGTCCATTGTTCACACTGTTTTCTGGTTCACTTGGTCATTTGCTGCTATGCTTCTTTTATTATCAGCATCCTTAACAGTTTGGAGTATAAATGGCATAGCATCTATAATTCCCTGTGCTACTATGTGTTGGATAGCACTATTGTCCACTTGGTTTCCATTGTTATTGTTGTTTGGGTTCTCATTATTCAGATTATCGTCATTCTGAATATTATCATTCTGAATTTCCGGATTATTATCCAAATTGACTTGATTTTCTTGGTCGGCCATCTGAATTTTAAACATTTATCCCATATTAATATCACAAATAATATCTTAATATAATTAATTACACGACACGCAGTTTTGCCAAAAGCGTAGATCATTGCTACTTTACTCTTTTCATATACTTATGCGTCTATTACACACTAGTACAGAAATAAAGATTACAATACCAACAGAAATAAAATAGTAATATGCATCCGTACACACATATTTTATTTTATTTTTATTTTATTATATTATTATTGCTACTACCGTTTCCTTCATCTTAACATTCACGGATATGGATTTATCCAAAAATCCATATTGCGCTCATCGTATTTCCATACGAGACGCTCTCCCACCTGACGCATCCTCTCACTGTTTTCTAAAATTTCCTCCCCGAAAGTCCTAAGTTCTTGAATGTTTTCTGCACTCATTGGGGGTGCAGGTTCTCGGACTGGGTTGGGAATCTGGGGTGCATTTTCCTGAAATTGGTAAGGATCCTCTAATATTTCCCTAATATAATCATCTTGGTAATAGGGATCTAAAGGGTCCATACCTGGGTAAACTTCTATGTTCTGTATGGGTGGATAATCCTGAACAGGGTAACGTTGCACAAAGTCCCTATTATCGTCCCACCAGGGGTCATAATTCGGGTCTAGGGGGTTTGGTGCAGGTACCCGAGGGATTTCTTCTGGGTTAAAGTCATGCATCTCCACCTGGTTTTCCTAATTTTCTATCTCCATAGGGTGTTCTGGGTTTTGTGGTTGTGGGGCTACTAGTTGTTCCAGACCTGGGTCAGCAGCAGTTGTAGCTAAGATATGGAAATTAGCTACTCTTCTATTAAGCATATCTTGAGTATGGGCATCCGTCTCTCGCTTAATAGCTGCTAAAGTTCTTTGCTGTTGCAATTTTCTCATTCTCTTCCTACGAGCAAAAGCTTCTTTACTAAACCATCCTCGTTTCTTAGTAGGGAATGGTTCTTCAGATTTAGCTCTAAAGGCAAATATCCCATCTTCCTGATCAGCAGTATACCCTGAAAGGGCAGGCTGGGATGATGTACTTTCACTCCTAGGTGAATCAAATAACTGACGATTCACGTCTGATGGTCCTTGATCACTCATACTGAAAACTAACAGATAGTCAAATAACACATAACAAATAATTACAGTTATGCACATAATTCCGAAATTTATTTCCTAACACAAGTTTTATAATTTAAGTGTCAGTAGAACACTTCTTTGGCTTGAACCAGTGGCTAGGCTCTGATACCACCTTCTGTCACAACCCCCGATCCCTGATCCCCGGGAACGGGCAGACGTGATCACAGAGTTTGGTGGTATCAGTTTGTTTAGTCTCGCAGCGGAATTTACATCAGGACCGTAGTTAGGAAATATTTATCAGAGTAAAACCACCTTTCTTGATATTAATAAATACATGGGCAAAACCCAAGTTTCTTATTACAATACGTCATAGGGACAAACCCTATTTTATTGAATTTAAAACATCGTTTATTAGGTAACTTTTATAGCCACATTTTCCCAAGCCTTCAGTGCTCTCCAGCTGGCTTTTCACTAATTGGTTGTTCACATTGTGTTACCTGTAACGCGTTTTAAAAACATTTGTTAGTCGGAAATACTGGTGAGTGAATCCTAGTTTAATCAAGAATCATTTTATCAATTAAAACAGTATTGAGAGCGATCACATTGTTTATTTCTACACAATTACACATTCAGTATTTGCCATTCGACCAGATCTATGGCTATGGTCAAATTACCCATTGGCTAACTCGTCGTCCAATGGTAATGTACTGTCATTCCGACTTACTACTACTCGTAGTAAATTTTGTATACAAAACCCCATAATACCGGCATTAATTGAAGAACTACAAAGACTCAATCACCGCTTAATCACATTGTAAAACATTTAAGGTTTTGTAAAACATTCCAAAAACATTAACAAAAAGAGGATAAACTCACATTGCTGTCTTAGGCTTTTCGTAAGGGTTTCCTGGCTATAATCTATAATTTATACAAATGTACATTGATTAGTACCATAACCCTTTGAAATTATTAATAATACCCTCCCCGAGACGGCATTCCAACAACTACGTCGGGCAGAACCACGACAGTTGTTACGGAACCCTAAATCAATCGGGCAGCGTAACTGTTATGAAACCGGGGTTATAATATTTACAACAAAGCAGAACCTCGCTAATTAGGGGTATAGTACCCGACTATAATTCTTCTACTACAGAAATGGTGATTCGAGATTGAAATGTGAGCGACGGAATTCGAAAACTGATGCCTGCTATTTATAGTTGTGAAATCAGACTTCCAGGCGGCCCGCGTAAGGTAAGGCTAGGCCTTACGCGGCCCGCGTCAATGCGCGGTCAACATATAGCTTAGCTGGGTCATCACTAGAGTTGACACGATTACGACACGTGTCGTCCTCTGGTGCGATCGCGTGTTATGAGTCCGCGCGGCCCGCATGAACTAACCAAAATGTTACGCGGCCCGCATGAACTTAAAGAAGTCAGCGGAGTCCAAATCTGGTCTTAATACGGCCCGCGTGAGCTTGAGGTGGGATCCTACGCGGCCCGCCTCAACTCTATTTTTCTTGTTTTTATTTTATTTTATAATTATAACATAACTCGGGCTCGGTTTTCACATACGAGGTGAAATATAAGACATATTGAGACATTTTATAGTATATTAGAGTGTCGTAAATATTATAAGGGTATTGGTTTTACCGAGGGTTGTCACAGCTGAGGTACATCAGTGGTTTGGTTTGCCTATAAATATGACAGTACTCTGTACTGTTATATTTGATTCGTTTTGAGTGAGTTCTTCTCCTCAAATCAATCCTTTCATCTTGTGCAACCAACTCTGGAGTATCAGGCTGAGGGGGAGCTTAGTATGTAAGCATAACTGTAATCATTTGATTCTTATTGTAAATCTTTTGACTAAATGAATTACATATGCTTTCTCAAACTATATTCTCCTTTGATTGTGTTTACAAAGTTTGTTATTCATTTCCGCTGCACTTAAAACTGCTCATATATATTTGATTTGTTCAAATCTCACAAACAAACACTACCATGAGAGCCTTCGATCCTAACAATTGGTATCAGAGCTTGGACAGTCAAATTCGATCTAACAATCAATTTGACATAACAGTTCAGCTCAAAATTCATTGATACTAAGGTTGGTTGTATTTTGTTGAAAAACAGAGTATCGAGTAAATCATGTTCAAAGTGGTTATTCAAAAACTTTGTATATCAACCAAGATGTCATATGACACACAAATTTCACACAACAAGTGATTTCATGCACAAAACACTCATGGTTTCTAGATCTGAAAACTATATTTGTTAAACTATGAGATTATTTCCTATTTTCTAAATTGATTTCAATTGTTGATGTGAAATATGTGATGTTTTCATTAAATACTAAAGTACAAACCTCAGATTAACAAAGCCTATGTTCATAAAAACATTGTTGTTTTGTTAACACAAAAAGAGGGAAATTAAAACTTTAGTCATTCAGATCTTATGTGTTGAAAACAGGTTGAGATCTTCAAAAGGAAGAAATCAACTTTGTTAATAATACATTAAGAAAATCAGGGGTCAACATAGTCCGTATCATATGTAGTGTGAGATTGGTTGAAAAAGTTGTGCAAACATGACCAAGTTTCTCAAAACATTACTGCAAAATGATTTTGGACTAATATTCACAAAAACTCTGAAGTGTGTTTATCTCAAAACTTTTGAATTCAGAAGAAAAGGGTATAAACTTAAAACACTTAAGAGTCAAAGCTTGGGGTAATAATGGTCATTAAGCAACTATTTGTGCTCATTGATTCAAGAAAGTTCAGGTGATATTAGTGTTCCCAGTGATTGAACTTACACAAGGACTAGACAAATTTTCAAAATCATCACATAGTAACTAGATCTACAACAGGATCTTCAAAACTCATGTATCCATGTGTCCTCATGTTTGCAATCAACTGACAAAGAAAATGGTACCAAACAATGGTCAAAATGTTTTCAAAATATTCTACCACTGCAGTCAAACCACTGACCATTTTCATAAAACTTGAGAATGATATGATTATGTTTTCTATTGAAAATTTACCAGATCCTTTTTGATGCTGTTCTCAGAAAATCCTTTAATATTTTTTATAAAGGATTCTCTCGAATAATCAGGATATATTATTCATTTTTTTTGGAGTAATATATTTTGAACTTTTGCTTGTTTTTGTTGGCATTAGTTTCATTTACCTGTCAGGACATAGTACTTTTTTTGTTGGTATTATTGCCCTCATAAATGGGTCAAAAGGGAATGGTACATGTTCAAGATCATGTCATACTCAAGTTTGTTTTTAATCATTTATCAAAGGTTGGTTGCTAAACTGGGCTTAAACTACTGGGGCATCTCATGTTTTAATTTGGATATTAAACGAAAATGAGTTGCCTCAGCTAAAAGTTCTCATCATCTGGGGTACTAAACCACTGTCCTTCAAATTTGACATGTGGCAAAAACCTTGAATGAAAATTTTCAAAACAGTTGCTGGAATACTAGTTTTTCAAATCTGAACCATTTACCCTAACCACTGTTTTGTTCAACCATCTGATCACTAAATAATATCCACTGCTGAAAGTCAACCACTGTTTCTTCATTTTGCTTGGCAAGCACTGATGCTCAAAATCAGTGTCTTATCCACTGATATGCTATCCACTGATAGTAAAAATCATCCACTGTCCTCATTATTACCGTTGTAACCACTGATGCTTGACTCATCAGTGGCTTTTAAAACAACTGTTCTCCACCCTTCATCCATCTCATCAGTGTTTGACACGTGGTCAGTTTTTAGCCTTCAGATCATAATAACCACTGCCACATCAGCGATCATTTTTTTCCCTAAATAAAACCCTGCCCTAAACCCCAAACAGGGTTTTACACTGTCGAATTGAATTCCAAAATTCTCTTCTCAAAGCAGTTTCCAACTTTTCTTCCCAAAAACACTCTCCGATTCTTCATCATCAAAATGACGAAGTCAAAATCGAAATCAAAATCTACACCAAAATCACCATCATCTTCAACAGAGGTCGCTCAAACGGCCGAAGAAACCATTGAAATTCCATACAAATCACCGCACAACTACTTGGGTCTCCTCACAAAACCCTCAAATAACCACACCTTCGATTCTGTTATCGACACACTATCCGTATCAAAGTACAAAACTTTGTTGATAGTAGACGCTCCTATCTATCTGCAAACCCAGAGAGAGTTCTGGAAAAAGGCGTCGCTTGAAAAATAAGACGATAAAGTCATTGCCATCAACTCCTCGATACAGGGTAAAGCAGTACAAATAACACCAAAATCTATCTCCGAAGTCTTTAATCTCAACGATCAGGAAGGTAAAATTTCTTTTGACAAAGCCGAGATGAAAACTGATTTCGTAAAAAGGGGATATGCAGAACAATCAAAGGTAGATACCTTACAAAAAGGTTATTTCCCTTCTGCTCCAAGGTTTTTATTTCACACACTTTTAAGTTGTGTTTCTAATAAAATAACAGCATTCAACGAAATACCATTAAAAATTCAATGCCTGGGTTACGCTATTTTGAATAATAAAAACTACAACTATTCCCAGGAGATCTTCAATGAAATGGTGAAAAACGTTGAAAGTAAAGCGTTTTTGTTGTTTCCAAGATTTTTAAGCTATTATTTCAAACAAAAATTTGAAAAAGAAACTGAAAATCTGCTTAAACAAGGTGCCTATTTTCAAATAAAAGGCTTAACAAAAGAAACATTTTCAAGAATGATGGCACCAATAAAAACAAAAGCAGGGGTACCTGAGCAGATTTTAGCGGTTACAACTGCTCCTCAGGTATCAGCTGTTGAGCCCACTGCTCCAGGTGATCATGGCAGCACTACCACTGCTTTGAAACCCACACCTGAAATTACCAAAAAGACCAAAAGAAAAACATCCAGAAAACCCACCAAACCCAAAACAAAGGCAACTCTGGAAGATGAGATCCCAGAGCAACTGCCTGTGACAAAACAGATGTCACCACAAACCACTGCTGCTACTTCCTCACAACAGTTGGAAGAAAGATCTCAACCATTGCCTAAAACTCCTCCTGCATCCTCACAAAAGGATCAGGTTGTAAGCACAGGGACCCCACAATATGAAGCTCTGGATTCAATCGGATCCATCTTCCTCAGTCCTGATCCCAAGGACATGTCTCTTTCAACTCCCATACCCTCACCAATAATATTACCACAATCAATAATACCCCTGTTGCATGCGGTTGATATTGCACAGACACAAACCAGTTCCTCTCTATCACCTATTACTGAGAGTACACCCCCACAAGTGACTGGGTCTGATGCTTATACCTCTGCTATCCCAGCAACAGTTGAGGAAGTTACACTGCAGGAGTTACAAGTAACTCCTGTCAGTAGTTCAAGTGGAGCAGCAACTACAACTGATGGATCAACAGATCTTCAGTTGGACAGTTGTGTCATTAATAAGACTCCCTTGAAGGCAATTTCTTCTATAGCACCTTCGATAACCACCAGTGAGTTTGTTTTAACCACTGGTACCATAAAAGGATTATCAAGTGCTGAAGAAAGAAGTCCCCAGTACCAAGAACAAGGGGCATCAATGGGTGATTTTTGGGACTCAGTTCCTAAGTCACACATTGATACAACCACTGCTGGTGGGGATTCAGATGATCCTACTAAAGTAGGTGATGATTCAAAATATCAGAAATTGACGGAAAAGAGTTGAAAAACTTGAAGATTCAGTTGCTGAAATTAAAGATATGGTGCAAGAGATTTTAAAAGCTCAAAAAGCACAAGCCACTGCTGTTCCACCTCAAGCACCTGCTCCACCACAAGCATTTGCTGCAAATGAGCTCTGGAATATCTTTCAACCTTTGCTTGAACACCAAAAGCAGATGGCTGATCAGCTGCATGAAACACATGTAAAAATGCTGACAAATATGGTGGAGTCAAGATTCAAAGATACTCAAGCAGATATCAAGGCTATAAAGGCCAGCATTCAAAAGACTGCCCATGGTGAAAAAGTTCCCTCCACTATCCTGTTTATGGATAACCCCCTGGCAGATAATGCCAAAAAGGGGGAGAATGTCAAAAAGATGAAGAAAAAGGGAATTGAAGATGGTCTGTATTTTGAACCAGAACAAGCAAAACAGCCATCCAAAACACCTCAAACCTCAAAAACTGCTGATACATCAGTAGTTACAAAAACTACTGTCAGTAGCCAAACAGCTGCCATCTCATCAACACACACACCTTCAACACACACCACTCTATCACACACCATCACAACCACTGTTTTACCACCATCATCATCTACAATCATATCACCACCACTGCCTCCTGCCATAAAGCAGAAGACAGCAGATGTTACAACATCTGCTGTAATGACAACAGTGATTGAAACACCAGTTGTTTCAACCACTGTCAGTCAATCACAAACCACTGCCATACAATCTCAAACCACTGATCCACCCAAAACATCATCAGCCTCTCCTACATTAAAAAGGAGAAGGATTTTCATTCCTGATGATGAGTCACCACCACCATCACCACCATCAAAAACCCCTGCTCAAAAGCAGAAGACATCTGCTGATACATCAGCAGTTGTAATGACAACAGCGGTTGAAACACCAGTTGTTTCAACCACTGTTAGTCAAACATCCACCACTGATCTCATCATTCCTACACCACAACCTCCAAAACCTCACAAAAGAAAAAGAGAAACAACACAGGCTACTGATGAAAAGTTTGATCCTGTTGCTGCTAAATATCCATTGGAATTAGAAGCTGTGAAAAATGAGATGAAACAATTTTACACTGAAGATGATCCTTCAAAAAGGAAATTTCCTTCTCTCATAGGTTTCATAATTCCAGAAAACATGGATGAATATCTCGAAATGAAAGCAAGACAGGCAACGATAAGAGCCAAAGTTGAATGCAAGGATCAAGGCGATGAAGCCATTTTGGAAAGAAGGAAATTCCTGCTCAACAAAGTCAAACAAATAGAAGAATATGCAAATGATCTGAACAAAGAAATGTCAAGCCTATTCCCTAAAGCAGATCAACGAAATGAATTGAGAAAAGAATACCTTGCATACATAATGAAAGAAAAGTTCTATCCTGCTGAAGAAACGGAATTCAAGGACTGGCCAATAGTTGCACTAAAGCATGAGGCTAACAGAATTGAAAAGATTATACTTGATCCACGGAGGAAAAAGACAGCTCCAAATTGGAACAAATACAAGAAATTCATAGCTGATCTTATTTCCGAGCATAAAAGAAAGAGGCAGGAGTTGGTGGATGGAAAGGTGGATACTGCAGATGCCATAGCAAAATGGTCAAAGCAGCAAATTGATGAAACTTATGAAAGACTTGAGAAACAGAGGATGAAAGCCTCCGGCATTTCTAAAAAGTCTGACTACAAAAAGCTACAGGAGCAAGTCAAGACCTTTGAAACACAAATCAGCACAGCAGAAGCCTTTGTCACAAAATTGAGAGACGAAAGGAAGGAAATGCTGTCTGCTGGAGAAGAAAAGGATAAAGAAGCTGATCAGATTGAAGAAGCTATCAAGAAAATAGCTTCAGATAAAGAAAGATTAGCAAAACTACAAGACCTTGCCAAAAGGGTCAAAGTAGTAAGCCAAAAATCATCAGCAGATATCACAAACAGTGAGCTGACTGAAAAAGAAGTTGAAGCAGACATAGCTGCAGCTCATGAGATTATTGAAAAAGCTTTCACACGAGTGTCTGAAGCTCATGATACTACTCTACACTTCTTCTCTAGGCCAAACACTTTAAGTTCATCAGACAATAAACCTCTCCCAAGAAACCCATTCGGTTTAAAAATACTAAAGTGGCTCACTGACCAAAAGACCCACGTATTGACTCTGATCAGAATCAATGGAGAAGTGAGGCATATATCAAGGAATCAAGCACTAGGCCTGAGTGTTGAAGATCTACAAGATCTCCTTGAGCTTTCACTGTGCAGGGATGAGGCTGATTCAAGTTCCAAAGATTTTGAGGAAGAATTTAAAAGAAAAGCAAAGGAACTTCTGATGAAGAATAAAAATCCAGAATAATGAAGGGTTTTGGCATTATCTGTTCCAGGGGGAGATTGTTGGGATTGAACCCTATCAGAGGAACAGATAATGTAAAGCCAAAACCTGTTCACAACATTGGATTCACAATAAGCAGCTGTTTACACTAAGTTCTCCCCTTGACAATGGTTACCTATCTGCTGATACACTCTAAGTACTGCTCAGAAGAACAACTGATGAACCAAACACTGATGAAACAACTAAAGACTGCTTAAAGGCAAACACTGAGCTCTATCTACTGCTGTCTCTTAAGTACTGCTGAAGACCCAAGCACTGCTCATTCAAAGACTGATCACCTTTTGAAGAAAGCACTAATGTTCAAATAATCAGTGCTTAGGCTACAACAGTGGAACGTGAACAGTGTTAGACTTGTTTTGTATTTTATTTATCAATCAGTTGTTAGACATCAGTAGTTTTGTATAGAACAGTGTTTATAGTTTGTTAGGCTGTTAGATGTCACTATCATGGTGAAGTCAGCTGAGGTACATCAGTGGTTTGGTTTGCCTATAAATATGACAATACTCTGTACTGTTATATTTGATTCGTTTTGAGTGAGTTCTTCTCCTCAAATCAATCCTTTCATCTTGTGCAACCAACTCTGGAGTATCAGGCTGAGGGGGAGCTTAGTATGTAAGCATAACTGTAATCATTTGATTCTTATTGTAAATCTTTTGACTAAATGAATTACATATGCTTTCTCAAACTATATTCTCATTTGATTGTGTTTACAAAGTTTGTTATTCATTTCCGCTGCACTTAAAACTGCTCATATCTATTTGATTTGTTCAAATCTCACAAACAAACACTATCATGAGAGCCTTCGATCCTAACAGAAGAGGTCAACAGTCGGCCAAAGGAGAATCATGACGCCACTAGAATCAATGTAACTGGTGCAGAACTCCAAGCGTTAATTGACAATGCTGTCACTAAAGCCATAGATAGGCAGTATAGTGAATCAAGTAGTACTCGAAGCAGGACCCAATCAGCGCCCCATTCTAAGCCAAAAACCCACTCTGAGGCTCATAGTAAACCACCCTCTAAGCTAGATAAGCCAAAGAAAGATGATGATGATCATCACTCCTCCAACCAAAATAGTGTTCCATCCAAGAAGATAGTATTTGATGATAAATCACGTACCAAGTCCTGCACTTATAAATACTTTATTTCTTGTAAACCCCGGGACTTTACTGGTGAAAAAGGGGCAGTTGATTGCATGACATGGTTGGATGAGATGGACACTGTGGTAGATATCAGCGGGTGCGCTGATAAGGATGTAGTAAAGTTTGTATCTCAATCGTTCAAAGGTGAGGCCTTAGCCTGGTGGAGATCATTGATTCAATCTACCAGAAAGATTCCACTGTACAATATGACATGGGAACAATTTGTTACCCTCATCAAGGAGAACTACTGTCCTCAGCATGAGGTTGAAAAGATTGAGTCGGATTTTCTGTCATTGGTGATGAAAATCTGGATTGCCAAGCTTACCTTACGAGCTTTAATACAATGTCAAGGTTGGTTCCTTATCTTGTGACCCCGGAACCCAAAAGAATAGCTCGTTTCATTAGGGGTTTAGCCCCAGAGATTAAGGCAAGTGTGAAAGCTTCTCGGCCAGCTACATTCAGGTCTGCAGCTGATATATCCTTGTCCCTCACACTGGACGCGGTCAAGCAGAGATCGCTGAGGAACACGGATGCCGAGAAAAGGAAGCGTAAAGATGACAATTGACGACGGTCAGACAAGAAGCACAGGGGAAACAATGACCACAGAAAGAGTTCTGGATCCAAGAAAGATGGTCATCAGTCTGGTGATAAACCCAAGTGTAAGGTTTGTAAGAAGCACCATTTTGAGAGGTGCAGATTGGAGTCTAAATCCCAGTCACAACCAAGAGCTTGTGGGATTTGCAAGTCTTCTGAGCACAAGACCTTAGACTGTAAGAAAATCAAGGATGTTACGTGCTATAGCTGCAATGAAAAAGGGCATATCAGGTCCAACTGCCCAAAACTCGCAAAGAAGACTGAGGATGGGAAAAAGACCAATGCTAGGGTCTTCAGGATGGATTCAAAGGAAGCTGTTCAGGACGACAATGTGATCACAGGTACCTTCCTCATAAATGACGTTTATGCAAGAGTGCTATTTGATTCAGGAGCTGATAAATCATTTGTAGATAATAAGTTTTGTAAGTTACTGAATTTACCTGTTAAAACCCTAAGTGTGAAATATGAGGTGGAATTAGCTGATGGTACCTTAGAAACCGCGTCAACCGTGTTAGATGGATGTTTCATATCCATTAGGAACCACTCTTTTCCATTATCCCTACTTCCTTTGAAGTTAGCCAGTTTCGACATCGTTTTAGGCATGGACTGGTTATCTCGTAACCAAGCCCAGATAGTGTGCAACAAAAAGCAAGTGGTAATTAAGACTCCATCTGGTGAGTCACTCACCATTCAGGGAGACACCCAGTATGGATTGCTTGAGCAAGTGTCTATGCTCAAGGCATCTAGATGCTTGAAGAAGGGTTGTGTCATTTACATGGCACAAGTGACTATTGATGAGCCGAAGCCTAAGATTGAGGATATCCCAGTCATTTCTGAATACCCTGAAGTTTTCCCTGAAGAACTACCTGGTTTACCACCAGATATGGAAGTGAAATTCAGAATTGACATCATCCCCGGAGCAGCACATGTTGCTAGAGCACCTTATAGGTTGGCACCAACAGGGATGAGGGAATTGAGGATGCAGTTAGATGATTTGTTAGCTGTAACACCCTTGTTATTATTTTACGTTTTTCGTATAATTTAAGTCCATAATCAAATAATTACAGTCACAATTACAATGAAAATACAGGTTTGTTAAAACTTTTCTAAACTTAAAAGCAAAACAACATAGTGTGATTTAATTCGCCGTTTAGAATAACGACGAAACAGCATTGCGGAAGCTTCATTTAGTGTGTGTTCGGTTCTTGCTCGACGCTTGATCTTCATCCGGGTCTCTCGACATAAACCTATGATCAATACCAGCTTAAGAGTTAGTATTGATAGTTTAATTTACGGTACTAGGCAAGATAATGATAATGGAAAGAAATCCCAACATTAGTCTCTTGATTCCATAAATAAGGAGATGAAACTGGCCTCCACCGTAACTTACGGTGGGCACCGTAAGTTACGGTGGCCCCTGAATCAAAGTACCCCCACCGTAAAGCAGGAGTTATCTGGCGTAATGATTTCAGGCCCCCACCGTAACTTACGGTGGGCACCGTAAGTTGCGGTGGCCCCGGTATTAGCCCATTCCATTTTGCCGTTTTTGACACGAAAACTTTCGTATCTTTCAATCCGCTTATCCGTTTGACCCACCGTTTCTTCCTACGTGATTGTAATTTGATTCTCCACCTTATGAAGTTAAAATCCAACATCCGGTTAAACAAAATTCCAGACTTTTAAGTCTTCGGCATATTGCCCTTTTTACCAAATTTTGACCCGTTCGAGTTTTATCAAACAAACATGTTTATTTGCTCTTTAAACTTATGAAATTCCTAAATTCCACATCTCCTATCATATTAATCTCAAATCACGGGTTTCTTACATAATAAAAACCCGTTTACGCTCAAATTCTTATTTTGACCCGTTAAGGGTATTTAAGCACCTTCTAGCTTAAAATAGCTTTCGACTGTTCCTAACATTACATTACCACATTTTTTTATCATATAATTTTCCACCACAACTGTATTTATGGTGGGTTTACTATGGTAATCTATATAAATCGAGTTTACCCCTCAACTCATCATTTTAAGGCAAAGACTCAAATAGAGCCATTTAACAAACGTATTACATCTTTCAACTTCTTTACTCGTCCTAAGTATTTATCAAATCATAAAACTCGTTTCCAAACAACCTTTAAGGGTTGTTTGTTCAATTTAGCCTACAAGGGCATTTTAGTCAATTTTAGTCCTTCTTTTACGAGGAATGACTTTTAGATACTTGTTTGACCCAAAATCCGATCTTTTAACTATAATTCTGATTAGAAACCATTATTTTTTTCTAAAACACCACAATTATAACTTAAATCATTCGGTTTGCCTTTAAGATAACCGAATATCCAATTTTTACTTTGTTTAACTCTTAGAGAGCCACAAGTTCTAAGTGATGAGTTAAACCATTTTACATACCTGACTCGGATCAATATTTTGACCCGTTTCGATACGTTGCCTTAATAGCCGCCAAGAAATAGCGATGTACATATCAATTTGATATTCATTCCTATAATCATATAACTCAACAAACCATTAGTCGATATTGTCAAAGGGTGATAATTTCACCTTTTGACCCGTTTATCTGTTTAGTGATCTTCGTCACTTCAACTAAATACCAATTTCATCTATAATGCTAATTTAAGGTCTACTAGCGAAAATACGTAATCAAGCATAACGTAACGAAACCATAGTTACGTACCTTCAAAGCGTTCCCTACAAACGCGTATCGCCACTAGCTTGTCCGCTTGACGTTCCGATTTCCTTGCCTATAGAGTTCAACCATAGATGTTTAGAACTCTCTTATATAGTATAATACGCATAATTTGCCACTCAAATCAAATATGCATTTTTAGTCCGAATTTTCAACATTTCTTTTCTCTTAGGCATTATATCAAACACCTAATGAGCATGATTTCATATAATTCACAATCAAGTTATTGACTAACTATTTAGCCAAGATTTAAGCATCATGTCACATGTTCATGTCAAATTTTTATATCAAAAATTCTGGATTTTCTTCATGGAGTTCAAATACACTAAGTTAACAAAGATTTTCCTAGTGTTCAACATGCTTCTACAAAAACCCACCTATCACCTTCAATGGTGATTATAGATTTCACAAGAAATAGACAAGATTTCAACAAGATATTGACTAGGGTTTATCCCTAGACACTATTTCATTCCAAACAACTAACATGCAACATCAATTCTGAATTACTTGAATTCACTCAGAAATTTGGATGAAGATTTTCCATGGAAATTACATACCTTATGATCCCTCTTCAGAGGAGATCACAATTTCGTGCTTGAAAATCGATTTGGAACTGATTTGAACCTCCAATTTGATCAATTTTGCACAAGTTAGGGTTTGGTGGGGAAGCTCTTGTTCGCCGCTGATGTTGATCGACCAGACACACCTTTGTGTGTGTTTGGTGTGTGTTATTTTGTTTTAATTAAGTTAAGTTTCAAGTTCTACACATAAGCCCCTCAACTTTT
Source organism: Helianthus tuberosus (assembly GCA_030545235.1). Classification (NCBI taxonomy): domain Eukaryota; kingdom Viridiplantae; phylum Streptophyta; class Magnoliopsida; order Asterales; family Asteraceae; genus Helianthus; species Helianthus tuberosus. Next base: position 8,860,929 of record CM060393.1, read on the forward strand.
ATATCGTTTATAATTCAGGCTTTTTAATTCATTCATGTGTTTCTACAAGACCCATAACCATATTTGTGTTATTATGTCGAGACACTAACTAACTAGGTTAGTTATTTCCTGGTTAGCTTATTCTCGTCTATTTTTGTACTTTATAATTCTAATATAAAGTTTCATAAATTTCGGGGTGTTACACAATATTCCTAGTTACTTGGTGGGTCCCGGGAGTTATAACCCGTTTTATTTTAAGTCCCGTTAACTCGGGCTCTTATAAACTCAATTCCTTAAAACTTTGATTCGCTTGTATGTAATATTAGGTTTTCTTATTTAAATCCAAATATTCACCGGGTTATTTTTACTACTAACGGTACTTTACCCGTCTTTTAGTATTAACGGAGTTTGATTACCAAACCCGTTTTCGGGGTGTTACAAGTCTACCCCCCCTTAGAGAGGTTTCGTCCTCGAAACCTTTTCTTACATGATTCATTGAGTTTAAACTCAATGTATTTGATCCGAGAAATCTTTTAAACATTACTTATACTTTTAACCAATTGTTAGTACTACCAGATAAGTATGGTAACATCTTTTTGGTCACTAATTGTCTACGTATCTCATATGACATAGTGCAACTTGAAATAACGTAATCTCGTTATTTCCACTAGTTTAGTTAACCTAGCGATATCCATCGCTTTCATATTCTATCGAATTCTTTATGAATTCGTTACTTTGACCCGTTTAAAGGTCTTTAGTGAAATCCCTCACTTTTAAAAACAATTTCTTTTGTTTTTTTTTTCAAATTTATTTAAATGACCTTTATCGGTCTCACTAACTAGACTTATTAGCCCAGTTACTTTTACCGCTCGCTTGGTTATAACATGATTCTACCTCGCATTGCATTTCTTGACCGTGATCGTGTCACATTATGTTTAATTCATATCAACCTTTCATTTTCGAAATCATCACTTTTCGAATATATCGTCTTGCGCCTATTAGTGTCAAGACTTGTATCCTTCATGCTTACTATTTAAATTCCTATCAGAATTTATATTTGTAAAAGCGTTATTTCTTACTAAAACCGAAGTTTTAGTTTAGGATCTTCTCTTTATCCTTTGTCAATTATCCATACCAGGATATTGACAGTCCATAATTTATCCTTTTACAGTCTTAGCTTTATGCGGGGATTCTCTACTGGTTCCCTCGCTCGTCTAAGTAATCCGTAGATTCTTTCACTTAGCCTCGTAAGCTATTTCTTTAGGCTTTCACCTTTTTATCCTTTTTAAGGTGAGACCTTTACAATTCGTTTCTTTCTATATGTGACCCGAAGGTCTTTTTGGTCCCGTAGACTTAACATTATTTAATATCCCGTAGGTTATGATGATCCCGTAGATCATCTTTTATTCGAGTCTTTATTCAAATGTGTATACGTTTATATACGCATATGGCGTTAAGGCACCCCTTTTTATGTTTAGAATTATTCACTTTTACTTTTTTTTTTTTGGGTTTCATTTAACCTTGACCGTAGTCTAAGGCTACATTGTTTTCTTCCGAATGATGTTTCTGATTTTGTGACTTCTAACGTCAATTACACGTCGATTTGCCCTACACTTACCGTTACCTGGTTCTTTTGTTTTAATGTTTTTAATGCCTATAACTCCTTTACGTAGGTTTATTTATATTTCGCACTTTTATTTATTCGGTCCGTGCTTACTTACTTTAGCAAGTGTCATCCTTTATTAAATTCGTTTGATTTGTTCGTGTGAAAATTCATCACTTATGAATGTCAAACTTCAGTCTTTGTTCGACCCGTTCAGCTTTAAAATAGTTGAACGTAATTTCTCAAAATTTCTATTTGCAGTATCTTATCGTCCTTTAGTCATGACCCAAAACCCGATTTTTTTTTACTTTCCATACGCATTCCTGTTTCTCAGTCTACGCATACGTTTAATTCCTCACCCATCAACCGGGTGTTTTATCGAAATCGTTATCATTGCACCCCTTCCAGTGTGCATTAAGACTTCGTTTAGATTTACTTGGTCATCTTAGCGAAATCCGTCGCCTTTATTCGACCATGTCTTTTATTATATTAATTTTTTTACGTGACCACCATTGGCGGCCTTACTAATTATGAGTGACAATTATCATCGTTATCCTTGCTTTACTACAACTAAAGTTAACAACCTTGATCAAATTTTTCATGTGGGCAACACCTTTGTTTTTATGATCCGGCGGATCATCTATACTTTGGTTTTACTCGCCCATTTTGTTCACCATGGCCCTTTCGTCCAAGATGACTTATTTTTGTGAATTTTATTTTGATCATTCATTTATATCATCATTTACATTAATCCTTGTCCCTTCTCTCGGGCTTATTATCCTAATGTAATACGCTTCCGTCACCCGGCTGTGCGTTTACATTATTGTCAACTATTTTGTTCATTTGTTTCATTTGGGTACTTTTTAATCTGTCCCATTCACCCTGTCCTTACTACATCGGATGTAAATATGTCCATCATAAAAGTTCATGGTACCACGTGTTCACTACTTACTTGGCCAGAGCAAGCGATCAACACATGATATACATGACCTTTTATAATTTTCACATTACACCCCATGTAAGTAACGCCTCTATTTAATTTTCTTGGAAATAATGTTCTGGATAGGTATTCTATTCAGGTTTTCCAAGCTTTTAATTTACGTATGCAACAATCATTCTCTACATGTTTGTTGCATATTGCTATTTCTACGATTGAATTTAAAATGTGCACCTGGTAATGCTTGCCATAACGGGCTTCTTTTGCCGTTAACCTTGTTCGCGATCGTCACGCGATTTAGTTCCTCAATAAGTATGCTCTGCTTGTTATACCTCGGACCATTCTACCGTCATATCCCTAATTCGTTCAACTCTCGTCATCTTCAGATGCGATTGTCCTTCAACTAAACATTTACAAAAGTTAGTAATTTCGACATTAATAAACGCCCGTATTGTAATACAAGGCTTTTTACTATACGTGTCAACGCATGTAATTTCATTAACTGTATCTATCATTTATCAATTTGGTTGGGGTAACGTGTATTACGCGATAACCCTGTAAGTTGATCTCAACACTTTAATCATTCTAAACCATTAACATACTTGTACTTACCGGATTTGCGATCAAGCCTTGAACCGAACACCAGTCTTTATCAAGAGCATAAGGTTTACGTCCAAGCATAGTTTTCCCACCATACTTGAATCTCTTAAACCAAGGCTCTGATACCAACTTGTAACACCCTTGTTATTATTTTACGTTTTTTCGTATAATTTAAGTCCATAATCAAATAATTACAGTCACAATTACAATGAAAATACAGGTTTGTTAAAACTTTTCTAAACTTAAAAGCAAAACAACATAGTGTGATTTAATTCGCCATTTAGAATAACGACAAAACAGCATTGCGGAAGCTTCGTTTAGTGTGTGTTCGGTTCTTGCTCGACGCTTGATCTTCATCCGGGTCTCTCGACATAAACCTATGATCAATACCAGCTTAAGAGTTAGTATTGATAGTTTAATTTACGGTACTAGGCAAGATAATGATACTGGAAAGAAATCCCAACATTAGTCTCTTGATTCCATAAACAAGGAGATGAAACTGGCCTCCACCGTAACTTACAGTGGGTACCGTAAGTTACGGTGGCCCCTGAATCAAAGTACCCCCACCGTAAAGCAGGAGTTATCTGGCGTAATGATTTCAGCCCCCCACCGTAACTTACGGTGGGCACCGTAAGTTACGGTGGCCCCTGTATCAGCCCATTCCATTTTGCCGTTTTTGACACGAAAACTTTCGTATCTTTCAATCCGCTTATCCGTTTGACCCACCGTTTCTTCCTACGTGATTGTAATTTGATTCTCCACCTTATGAAGTTAAAATCCAACATCCGGTTAAACAAAATTCCAGACTTTTAAGTCTTCGGCATATTGCCCTTTTTACCAAATTTTGACCCGTTCGAGTTTTATCAAACAAACATGTTTATTTGCTCTTTAAACTTATGAAATTCCTAAATTCCACATCTCCTATCATATTAATCTCAAATCACGGGTTTCTTACATAATAAAAACCCGTTTACGCTCAAATTCTTATTTTGACCCGTTAAGGGTATTTAAGCACCTTCTAGCTTAAAATAGCTTTCGACTGTTCCTAACATTACATTACCACATTTTTTTATCATATAATTTTCCACCACAACTGTATTTATGGTGGGTTTACTATGGTAATCTATATAAACCGAGTTTACCCCTCAACTCATCATTTTACGGCAAAGACTCAAGTAGAGCCATTTAACTAACGTATTACATCTTTCAACTTCTTTACTCGTCCTAAGTATTTATCAAATCATAAAAACTCGTTTCCAAACAACCTTTAAGGGTTGTTTGTTCAATTTAGCCTACAAGGGCATTTTAGTCAATTTTAGTCCTTCTTTTACGAGGAATGACTTTTAGATACTTGTTTGACCCAAAATCCGATCTTTTAACTATAATTCTGATTAGAAACCATTATTTTTTTTCTAAAACACCACAATTATAACTTAAATCATTCGGTTTGCCTTTAAGATAACCGAATATCCAATTTTTACTTTGTTTAACTCTTAGAGAGCCACAAGTTCTAAGTGATGAGTTAAACCATTTTACATACCTGACTCGGATCAATATTTTGACCCGTTTCGATACCTTGCCTTAATAGCCGCCAAGAAATAGCGATGTACATATCAATTTGATATTCATTCCTATAATCATATAACTCAACAAACCATTAGTCGATATTGTCAAAGGGTGATAATTTCACCTTTTGACCCGTTTATCTGTTTAGTGATCTTCGTCACTTCAACTAAATACCAATTTCATCTATAATGCTAATTTAAGGTCTACTAGCGAAAATACGTAATCAAGCATAACGTAACGAAACCATAGTTACGTACCTTCAAAGCGTTCCCTACAAACGCGTATCGCCACTAGCTTGTCCGCTTGACGTTCTGATTTCCTTGCCTATAGAGTTCAACCATAGATGTTTAGAACTCTCTTATAGTATAATACGCATAATTTGCCACTCAAATCAAATATGCGTTTTTAGTCCGAATTTTCAACATTTCTTTTCTCTTAGGCATTATATCAAACACCTAATGAGCATGATTTCATGTAATTCACAATCAAGTTATTGACTAACTATTTAGCCAAGATTTAAGCATCATGTCACATGTTCATGTCAAATTTTTATATCAAAAATTCTGGATTTTCTTCATGGAGTTCAAATACACTAAGTTAACAAAGATATTCCTAGTGTTCAACATGCTTTTACAAAAACCCACCTATCACCTTCAATGGTGATTATAGATTTCATAAGAAATAGACAAGATTTCAACAAGATATTGACTAGGGTTTATCCCTAGACACTATTTCATTCCAAACAACTAACATGCAACATCAATTCTGAATTACTTGAATTCACTCAGAAATTCGGATGAAGATTTTCCCTGGAAATTACATACCTTATGATCCCTCTTCAGAGGAGATCACAATTTCGTGCTTGAAAATCGATTTGGAACTGATTCGAACCTCCAATTTGATCAATTTTGCACAAGTTAGGGTTTGGTGGGGAAGCTCTTGTTCGCCCCTGATGTTGATCGACCAGACACACCTTTGTGTGTGTTATTTTGTTTTAATTAACTTAAGTTTCAAGTTCTACACATAAGCCCCTCAACTTTTATATAGTTAATAATTCAGGCTTTTTAATTCATTCATGTGTTTCTACAAGACCCATAACCATATTTATGTTATTATGTCGAGACACTAACTAACTAGGTTAGTTATTTCCTGGTTAGCTTATTCTCGTCTATTTTTGTACTTTATAATTCTAATATAAAGTTTCATAAATTTCGGGGTGTTACACAATATTCCTAGTTACTTCCCGGGAGTTATACCCCGTTTTATTTTAAGTCCCGTTAACTCCGGCTCTTATAAACTCAATTCCTTAAAACTTAGATTCGCTTGTATGTAATATTAGGTTTTCTTATTTAAATCCAAATATTCACCGGGTTATTTTTACTACTAACGGTACTTTACCCGTCTTTTAGTATTAACGGTGTTTGATTACCAAACCCGTTTTCGGAAAGAAATACGTCAGTTTACACTGGTAAATACAATTAACCGACTCATTTTTAAAAATGGTTAAAAATTGATTTAGATGCACGTGGCACAAACATTTTATAACTTGGGATAATTATTTAAATATATAAACTTGTAAAATAATTACATGTTCCTTATGCGTTCAGTAGCCCGGTTCGTGCCGGTTAAAGATCAATAGACACACCACTGACGAGTGTACGCCTACACTCCGCGCTTAGGTCGTGGCCATTTCGTAAAATGATGCCAAGGATATCCGGAAAATGGTCATTAACCCCCCAAAGGCGTTAAGCAAACATAACACATTTTAAACGGGTCATATCGATAATACTGAACCACCAAACGATTAAGGTCGAATGCCCGACCAAGCGGTATTTTATATACCGTACCCCAAGCCCGTATAAGGGAAAATAAGTCAAAAGTATTTACCTTTGCAAGTATAATTCACAAACAGCAAATGCAAGTAGCTTTTACTGGTCCTCCTATTCTGGAACGAAGGTTTATAATAACCTATTAGAATCCTAACGGGTCTTTAATTAAGCTTAAGCTTAGTCCGGTTAGTCTCAAAGGTAGATACGGTTCAAACGCACGATTAAGCGAAGACCGGAATAGCATGTGATTTAGACCCGACAAGTTTGAAGACTTGTTTAATATGGGTAATCTAAACACATTCTGGATTTTGAGATAAAACTGATAAGGTTTGACCCGTTTCGGCTATTTTATGTAAACTAGTTACATAAACCGAACCGAACGCGCGAGAGGCGTAACGGGTGACCATGAGAGTCATATACAGGTTTCCTAAGTTAATATGCCTCAAATATGTTGTGACATCAGTAAGATATCTTTTATTATGCACGAAACGAATTAATACTCAAATTATGCCCCGTAGGGGTGTTTTGGTCATTTACAAGGTTATAACAGAGTTTAAGTATTTTCCTGAGTTACAGGTCTGATATCATTAGTAAAAATACTTAATTTACTAAGTTATATCAGCAAGGTATTTCCTATATGTGAAATTTATCACTTATAACCAAACTATGCACCATAGGGGCATTTTGGTAATTTCACATAAGCCGAAAAGCACAAAACTGAAGTCTGAGTTAAACAACTTTTGCTTACTATTAAAATATTATAATTTACCTAAAATATCAGTAGGTATCACCCTTTGTATATTTAAAATAGTTTTAGTACATACTATGCGTTAAAACGCTTAATAAGGCGATTAGAAGCTGTTTCCGGGTTCTATATAGAAAGCTGATATTTTTATTAGTCCATAAGGTTTAATATAATTTATTTATCATAAGAAATCAGTAGCAAAAGGTTTGGGGTCAAAAAGATATGTAAAACTTATTTTATAGCCCAAAAGGGCAAAACCGACAATTACCGAATTAAGCTTATGGCTCTAAGTTATGCTCAGCCTAAAATTAATTAAAAATCTTCAAAAATCCCAAAATAATATATTACATCAGTGGGTAAAAAGTTTGATATCAAAAAGTGGGTTTAACTAGGCTACACGCTAATTATGTCGTTTAATCGCTAAAAAGCTTTCTAATTACGCTAATGAGCATAACTCTCAATCTACACCTCAAACTGATGTCAAATTTTGACTAAGGTTTCTACTCTTTTACATTTTCAAAAATCAAGTTTTATGGTGAAAAGGGCATAATGGTCAACATATAGGCAATTAACGGGTTCATGCATATTACTTGGATAACTAATGAACCAAGGTGTATAATCACAGAGGGTTATACTAGCATATGACCTGGTCCTAAGGAAGCTCTAAGGCATTTCCAAATCATACTAAAACGGGTCAGAACTGAAGTCAAAGCAAAAGTCAAAGTTTTGCGACTTTCGGTTCCGAACCAGGTCTCTACTGAAAATTGTCGGGTTGAACATGTTTAGACATGTTCTTACATTAATTACCAAGTTATATTAATGATCAAACAGGTTGTATGGGTTTTACATTGCTAATTATGCATAAATTGGAAAATAAGCATTCTGTTGACTTTTTAATAACAAGTTTGACCCGACATTTGACCTAGTTAGAGTGGGAATCAGAGGGTGCCCTTTTAAAGGTTTAATGCCCACATAATTACCAACTTATAACTACTTTCAATTCGACTAATCACTGGGCCATTAGTGATTAATCGCTAAGTCAACCGTTAATTACGACGGTTTGACTTTTAAGCTAAAACTAAGCAAAAACTTAACTAAGAAAGGTTAAGCATACTTACTGAAGTCCTATGTATGATTTGTGATCACTGGAGTCTGCTTTGGAGCTCCAGAAATGATCAGAAATGCTGAAGGAAGGTGTGATAAAAAATGGTTGCAACAAGGCCTTTATATAGTGCTCAATCTCACTTAGATTATTGACAAATCATGCTAGCAATGGCCATGGATCATCAACAGATGTCCCTAAGTGCCTAGGACTGCTTAGGGGTCGCCCATGTTGTGAAAATATCTGTTTTGTCACACCCCCAAAATCCACCTGCGGAGTATCACCGCTTGGAGGCGTGACTGACCAGGATCAAACCACTAATCATATTGAACAAGTAAATATTTAATGTAAAAGTCCAACCAACACGATTAATATCCAAAACAAACATAGTTAAGTTATGAGCGGAAGCAAAATGATCAAAACCAAATCCAAAGTTTAATTATCCAAATGTTTAACATGGCACACAGCTGTCCATGTCCCACAACGACTCTTCCTTGTGCAAGCTCCGGCTAAGTACCTATAGACCTGCAAAGCATGTAGTAACGAGTCAACAACTAGTTGAGTGAGTTCACGTTTGGTTGTCCAGTTTATAGTTATTCCGAAAACACAGTTTGATCTTTACCAGCTATCCAGCCGTGGGGGTTACCCCATAGTTCGAAAAACGTTTATTGGTTACCCGTTCTTACGTTGGCTATTCCAGCCCGGCTCTATGGCCGTGGGGGCTACCCCATGTTTAATTCATCAGACTCGTTACCATATCGACTACTAACGTTCGTCATGTTTAAGTGCCCTAACGTCTGTGTCTATCATCACTGACGTGCCATAGTCCATTAGTCCACGCCCGTCCTCTGCGGCACGGTGTGAGGTTTGTTAAACCTAATAGCGCTATTTAACTAATGACCCGTTCGCCATTGGCCTCGGCGATTAAGTCGATATAAAAGGAGGGACTTCGTTGATAGAGTTCTAGTCTGGTATAGTTAACTACGTCTCAACAGGACGAGGAATCTATGTTCCTGATTACGTCTCAACAGGACGAGGAATCCCTATTCCTTAACCCATTCCCAACCCCTGGGAATCCCATGCTTTGTAACGAAGTGTGAACTCACCTTGGTTTGCTCGGCAGATAACACAGAAAGGTCAAGTCTAGCAGCTAGTGGTCAACCACGTCCTAATCATGGTTACCAATACAAGTCAGGTTTTGACTCAAGTAATGCACGTATGTTTCACATAAGCTAGCAGATAAAGAACGCACACAGATCATGGCAACATACACTACACGTTCAACAGTTATAACGTATTCACGAATTGGGCTCGCACAAGTCCAATCGTCTTGTGCGATCCAATTGATGTTTCCCAAACATACCCGGCCCAACAACCTATCCCAATAGCATATGGCCCAATAACATAACAGTCCAAAACATATTGGCCCAAATAAAATAACACAAGTCTGGTGTGATCCGTGTATCTTGTACGATCCAATTAGGTTGTGTGTTTGTGACTTGGGCTTCAAGGCCCAACAGTTATCAAGAGAACATAGCTTGTGCGATCCAATGGTCTTGTGCGACCACTGGTATCTTGTGTAACCGAGTTGTGTGATTGCTATTGTGCGTCCGGTTGTACAACTTAGGAAACCTTGTGCGATCAGGCTTCTTGTGCGAGTGGACCATCTTGTGCGAATGGTTTTAATTTCCGGAAATCATGTCATTCGGTTACAACCAATTATCTATTTCCAAAATTACAATCAATCAATCAACAGTTTCTCATCATTCTAAGCCACCTAACATCGATCAACTAATAATCCTCACGAATATATATGAACCCTAATCCAAATTAAAATAGGAACAATAATCATAACTCATCCACATGGTCTACAAAGTAGTCGAACTGTTCTATCAAATGCTCATCATTCAAGTTTGAATCACACTAATTAACTATACCAACCATGACATATTACATTAGGATTTGGTCCAATCATAAACACCCAACAAAAAAAACAAAACAAAACATATTCATTCATTCATGGTTCATGAATTTGATCACATGATTCTGACACATATTTAACAAAGGATAATTGATACAAAAGACCCACTCAATTTCAATTGTCATGATCACACATAATCATCACACCAACATGCTTTAAAAATCTTGATTACTACCAACCATCCCATCATAGCCGAAAATATATATAGATATATATTTGATTCTAAATCATCCACAACCACATATGTTTAACAATTCCATATAAATTTAAGATACCATACATGTGCCGAGTTCATGAACATCAAGATTAATCATGTATCATTCATACCAACATCACAATTCATACTCAAATAACCTCAATCGAATAAACACATGACATGAAACACTAACCGACTAAAGAAGAGAGTGATCCGATTCAAAGGGGTGATCTTCGATTGAAAAAGAGTTTGGCAGCCTTCGGTTTCGTGAGGGAGAGAGAGAAGAGCTAGGGTTTGTAGGTTTGTTGTGAGATTGCAAGTAATGAGAAAACAATTCCCTAAAGGTGTGTGTAAGCGAATAAGAGGAGTGGGCCAACCCTCACTTGGGCCGCCCTTGATCCGAATATAAGTTGTGGCCCGAATGGGCTTGTGCGATCGGGTGAGTGTTGTGCGCTTGGGTCGTTTATATACGTACATACATACAACACAACATATAACACATAACATTCAATAAAATATCGTTCCATTAAATCATCTAATTCACATAGTCACATAATGTTTATGTTGCATCAAGCACAAAGATCGGGTTGGAAATACGAGTTGTCACATTATCCCCAAGTTGAAAGAAATTTCGTCCCGAAATTTAGCACGTACTCACTGAGGAAGCTAGTTAAGTTGCATGGTTTTCCTGGGGTGTCACATGTTTTGGGTCGGTTATGCGCATAAACAGGCTGCTGTCTAAAGTTTCTGCATCTGGGCATCTGACGCGGCCCGCGTAAGACATCTTAACATCTTACGCGGCCCGCCTGAGCCTCGTATTCAGAATTTCACATTTTCAAGTTTTTGCATATTGTCCCTTGGCCTTTCGAAGGGTCAACCAACTTATTTCTTGCAATTTGAGCCCTCCATATTTACCTATAAGGGTTTTAAGACTTATACCCCTTTTGTTAAGTCCTTGGTCACTTCATATTTACCCGAAAAGTCATAATTTTCAACGTTGACGCTTTAACCCCTTATATACGAATTTGATCATAACTTTCTCATACGATAACGAAACCTAATGAAATTTTTATCATGTATTCTAGTGAGCATAATTAATCGTTACAAGGCTTCGGGTTTATTAAAAGGTCACTCAGAGGTATAACTTAAACATGTTGACACATTTAACCCCTGTAGTTTGTAATCTCTCACTTTCTTTCATATTTAGCTTCGTATGATCCATGATTTATTCGTTTGATGGTATAAACATCATGTAGGGTTATTGTAAAGTATATTTATTCACTGTTGACATTTTGAAGCCGTATATTCACATACTTTCCATGTTTGTCAACTTTAGTCCTTCTAGAACATTCTTTCACACGTTCAAACCTATGACACGTGTCAACACATTATAGGACGTGAATTTTCGAGGTGTTACATCCTCACCCCCTTAAAAGAAATCTCGACCTCGAGATTTACTGAAACAAATGAGTGTTTTTCTTTCATGGTGGACTCAACCTCCCACGTGTACTCGGGACCTCTACGGGCATCCCATTTTACCTTTACAATAGGCACATGCTTCCTTCGAAGCTTCTTAACCTGTCGATCTTTGATCGACACAGGTTTTTCGACAAACTTCAAGCTCTCTTCTATGTTCACATCTGTATATGGTATGACCAGTGATTCATCAGCGAAACACTTCTTCAGATTGCAGATGTGGAATACATTATGAATACCACTGAGCTCTTCAGGTAAGTTTAACTTATAGGCAACTGATCCGACACGTTTGATGACCTCGAATGGTCCTATATATCTCGGGCTTAACTTGCCTTTCTTACCAAATCGCATCACTCCCTTCCAGGGTGATACTTTAAGTAACACTTTTTCACCTACCTCGAATTTCATAGGTTTACGCTTTGGATCTGCGTAGCTTTTCTGCCTATCTCGGGCAGCTTTGAGACGGTCACGAATCTGGACAATCTTGTCCGTCATTTCAAAGATTATCTCCGGTCCTGATAATTGGACATCTCCAACTTCCGCCCAACAAACGGGCGTTCTGCACTTTCTACCGTATAAGGCCTCGAAAGGCGCAACCTTAATGCTGGTATGGTAGCTATTGTTGTAGGAGAATTCGATTAACGGCAGGTGGTTATCCCAACTACCACCTAAGTCAATCACGCATGCTCGAAGCATGTCTTCCAAAGTTTGGATAGTACGGTCACTCTGGCCGTCCGTCCGTCTGAGGGTGGTAAGCCGTACTAAAATTTACACGCGTGCCCAAAGATTGTTGGAAACTTTTCCAAAAATGTGACGTGTATCTAGTATCTCTGTCAGAGATAATAGACACAGGTACGCCATGTAGAGCTACAATCTTATCAACATATAATTGGGCTAACATGTCGGAGCTATAGGTCTCCTTAATGGGTAGGAAATGTGCTGACTTAGTCAGTCTGTCTACGATCACCCATATGGTATCATTTCCTTTCCTTGTCTTAGGTAACTTGGTGATAAAATCCATCGTCACCATTTCCCACTTCCATGTGGGAAGTTCGGGTTGTTGTAGCAAACCTGACGGCTTCTGATGTTCAACTTTGACTTGCGTGCACGTCAAACATTTAGCAACATAGGTAGCTATAGACTTCTTCAAGCCTATCCACCAAAAGTTGGCTTTCAGATCCTGGTACATCTTATCAGCTCCAGGATGAACGGAGTATTTTGAACTGTGGGCTTCCTGGAGGATGACATCTCAAAGTCCTCCATAAATTGGAACCCATATTCATCCATTTAGTCTTAGAATTCCGTCCGTGCTAAGAGATAACTGCTCCTCAGTTACCCCTAACTTTTCATTAGGATAGTTAGCTTCCAACACAGCTTCCTTCTGTGCAGCTAACAACCTTTCATTCAAACTATTCTTTATTTCAATGCTCTTGGCATTGATTCGAATGGGTTTCACCCTTTCCTTTCGACTCAAGGCATCAGCGACTACATTCGCCTTGCCCGGATGGTATCTGATTTCACAATCATAATCATTCAAAGTCTCCATCCATCGGCGCTGCCTCATGTTTAAATCCTTTTGTTAAAGAGGTGCTGGAGGCTCTTGTGATCAGAATAGATCACACACATGATACCATATAAATAGTGCCTCCATAGCTTTAGTGAAAATACAACGGCACCCAACTCCAAGTAATGGGTGGTGTAATTCTTTTCATGCACCTTTAACTGTCGTGAAGCATAGACAATAACCTTGCCTTTCTGCATAAGCACACACCCCATGCCAGTGTGTGATGTGTCACAGTAAACTACGAATTCTTCGGTACCTTCAGGCAATGTCAGTACAAGAGCGTTGCTCAACTTTTGCTTTAGGATATCAAAGGATTCTTGTTGCTTGGGTCCCAGTCGAGCTTAATCTTCTTCCTAGTCAAGGAAGTTAGGGGCGCAACAATCCTTGAAAATTTTTTGATAAAGCGTCGGTAGTATCATGCCAATCCCAAGAAACTACGAATTTCTGTGGGCGTCTTCAGCTCTTGCCAGTTCATAACTGCTTCAACCTTAGCGGGATCCACTTGGATACCACGCTCACTAACCACATGTCCAAGGAATTGGACTTCTCGAAGCCAAAATTCACATTTAGAGAATTTGGCGTAGAGCTTCTCCTGCTGAAGTAGCGAAAGAATACATCGAAGATGTTTCTCATGGTCGGCCTGATTCTTTGAATAAATCAGAATGTCGTCAATGAAGACGATGACGAATTTATCTAAGTACGGCTTGCAAACGCGATTCATGAGATCCATGAACGTGGCCGGTGCATTAGTGAGCCCAAAAGGCATCACTAGGAACTCGTAATGACCATAACGAGTCCTAAATGCAGTTTTGTGTACGTCTTCATCTCTAACCTTCAGTTGGTGATAGTCTGACCTTAAGTTAATCTTCGAGAAGTAACTTGCCCCTTGCAATTGATCGAACAGATCGTCGATCCTGGACAAAGGATACCTATTCTTTATAGTGACCTTATTAAGCTCACGGTAATCGATGCACAGACGCATCGATCCATCCTTCTTCTTGACAAACAAGACTGGCGCTCCCCATGGTGACGAACTAGGTCTAATGAAACCTTTGGCTAGCAGTTCATCTAGTTGTGTCCTCAATTCCTTCATCTCTGTTGGTGTCAGCCTATAAGGTGCTCTAGCAACAGGTGCTGCTCCAGGGATGATGTTAATTCTGAATTCCACTTGCCTATCTGGTGGTAAGCCAGGTAGTTCTTCAGGAAAAACTTCAGGGTATTCAGAAATGATGGGGATATCCTCAATCTTAGGCTTTGGCTCATCGATAGTCACCTGTGCCATGTAGATGACACAACCCTTCATCAAACACTTAGAGGCCTTGAGCATAGTAACTTGCTCAGGCAGTCCATACCGGGTATCTCCCTGAATGGTAAGTGATTCACCAGACGGATTTTTGATCACCACTTGCTTCTTATTGCAGACAATCTGGGCCTGGTTAAAAGATAACCAGTCCATGCCTAATACGATGTCAAAACCGGCTAACTTCAAAGGAAGTAGGGACAAAGGAAAAGAGTGGTTCTTAATGGATATGAAACATCCATCTAATATGGTTGAGGCGGTTTCTAAAGTGCCATCTGCTAATTCCACCTCATACTTCACACTTAAGGTTTTAACAGGTAAATTCAGCAATTTACAAAACTTATTATCTACGAAAGACTTATCAGCGCCTGAATCAAAAAGTACTCTTGCATAGACATCGTTTATAAGGAATGTACCTGTTATCACATTGTCATCCTGTACTGCTTCCTTTGCATCCATTCTGAAGACCCTAGCATTGGTCTTCTTTCCTTCATCAGCTTTCTTTGCGAGTTTTGGGCAGTTAGTCTTGATATGCCCCTTCTCATTACAGCTGTAGCAGGTTGCATCCTTCAACTTTTTGCAATCCAAGGTCTTGTGTTCCTTGGACTTGCATATACCACAGGCAAAAGTTCTTGACTGAGTCTGTGAGTTTGATTCAAACCTGCACTTCCCGAAGTGTTGTTTCTTACAGATCTTGCACTTGGGCTTATCACCAGATTGATGCCCATCCTTCTTTGACTCAGACCCCTTCTTGTGGTCACTGTTTCCTCGGTGCTTCTTGTTTGACCTTCGTGAATTGTCATCTTCACGTTTCCTTTTCTCAGCATCCTTATTCCTCAGCGATCTTTGTTTGACCGCATCCAGTGTGAGGGACAAAGATATATCAGCTACAGATCTGAAAGTAGCTGGCCGAGAGGCCTTCACGCTTGCCTTAATTTCTGGGGCTAAACCCCCAATGAAACGAGCTATCCTTTTGGGTTCCGGGGTCACCAGATACGGAACCAATCTGGACATTGTGTTGAAGCTCGTGAGGTAAGCTTGGCAGTCAAGGTTCTGCATAACCAACGATAGGAAATCAGACTCAATCTTCTCAACCTCATGCTGAGGGCAGTAGTTTTCCCTGATGAGGGCAACAAATTGTTCCCATGACATGTTGTACAGTGGGATCTTCCCAGTGGCTTGAATCAGCGATCTCCACCAGGCTAAGGCCTCGCCTTTAAACGATTGTGACACAAACTTGACTATATCACTCTCAGTGCACCCGCTGATATCCACTACTGTGTCCGTCTCATCTAACCACGTCATGCAGTCTATGGCTCCTTTTTCCCCAGTGAAATCCCTGGGTTTGCATGAAACAAAGTATTTGTAGGAGCAACCCTTATTACGGGGTTCTTGATTTAGCACAATCTGTTGAGATGGAGCACTGTGGTGGTTGGAGGAGAGTCGATCATCATCTTTCTTTGGTTCTTCCTTATTGGAAGGTGGCTTCGAATGCGGTGTAGATAGGGTCTTACTTCGAGTCCCACTATATTCTTCGTACTGCCGCTCTAAGGCCTTTGTAACAGCGTCGTCTACTAACGCTTTCAGTTCAGCACCCGTTATATTAATTCGGGCGTTATCATTATTCTCCCTTGGGTGACTATTAATTTCGTCTGAGTCAGCCATTTTAATTTGAACTGTTACATAAGACAATGACAATAGTTTATTTGGGAGTTTATTATGGAATTGCCCCTTAGGGTAATTCATTAACCATGGTAAACATAATCCATATTTGGTTAATTTGTTACATACATTTATTTAGGATTTCTATTATAATTTATCCTAATTATAAACAATAACAATATTATTAGCACACAAGGCCTAGTTACTGGGACATTTTAAATTATAAGCCAGGATTTCAGAGAATCAAGGCATGAAGGTTTGAACATAGTTCTTTACCTTTTTCAAACAGGGTCGCAGACTATTACTGTCTTTTGTCTCATATGAAAATGAGCAGGGCCCGTAGGCACTGTATTACCAATGTATGGTCAAAATATGATCATCTTAATTGATGATTTAACCCATGATTCATAGATCATTAAGTTGGGTTAGGACTCTTTGGAAAGATCCTTAAATAAAAATAACGTGTGTGATTTTTAACGAATCACGTCTGCCAGGAGCGTTAACATGTTTTCAGATGTTAACTGGGATTTGAATCTTTTTAACAGGTTTTACCATCTTGGCCAGGTCTTATAATGACATGCAGGCTAGGTTATACCTTTAAGATTCTTAGTTAATATTTAAATAGGCAGATATATTTTTAAAAGGAATGATTTTGATTTATTTATTTCATATATAATTTATTTACGCATAGAATGGCAAAAATGAAATTTATAAACATAACATTCCATTAATTATTAAAAAGATTACACATCGCCCTAAACGGGACTTTTTAAACAGAACAACTTACCCACGCAGGGGTTAAACTGAAATACTAGTCCACGCAGGGATTTAAACAAACAACATACCCTCGTAGGGGTTAACAGAAAGATAGACCCACGCAGGGGTCAAAACAAACCAACATACCCACGCAGGGGTCAATACAGCAAGACAGGCCCACGCAGGGGCTCAACTGATACAAGGAGATTACAACAAACAATGGAAGGATTCAATGGTCCTTCTTGCTCTTCCCTTTATTAAACTTGCCAATCCCTGGAAGAAACTTTGTCGCTCCCTGCGATCTCTGTGAAAATCTCACTCGACTTGATCCAATCTTTGCAGGATTTCCTCCCGTTCGGGTGGGGAAAACCGTGGCGGCTGTGATTGTTGCCGGATTATAGGTCTTGCAGGTATCTGGTACCCGTGAGTTGGGTACCCTACTTCCCAAGGAGCTCCATACGGTCCTTCAGGATTGAGGGCGTTATAGTTGGCCGCTACCATGTATGGGTCGGCTTCAGCGTAATTATAGTTGGTGTGAGCCGGCGGCTCAAATGGGTTGTACGCCATCGGACCAGTGTATGCAGGAATCGGGTTATCAAAACCCATCGGTGGTGGCTGTGGTGCAACTGGGTTTGAAGGTCCACCCATTTGTGGGTCTTCCTGAAGTGGCGGATAATGATGGCCACTTGATTGACGAGGAGAGCTAAAATGGAAATCCCCTGCTCGCGCAGACATACGTGCGCCTATCCTCCTACGCCTCGGCGGTTCTGGAGGTGCCTAATTAACTGGCGGTGGTGGAGGTGGTGGCGTGACAGCCACGAAACGTGAATCCCCAGAGGGATCCTGCTGCTGTTGCTGCTGATGAGGCGACGAATGATGCGAGGGTATAAAATACCACTCGCACTGGTTAAACCGTGCCTGGAAACTGTCTGGACCACGGTAGGGTGATCCGTGAAAAGAAGAACCGTCTGAGACCTCGATAGGATGGTTGGGGGTCCCGGTTGCAGGCTCAACGAGATCCGTATCCTCGTCCATATCCTCTGCATGATCTCTTGAGAAGTGGTCCTCCAATCCCAATGGGTTAAAACCCACTGGTTAATGTACGTAGTTCACCGGGTTAAACTGGCCATGAAGACGGTAGTGGGGTCTCCAAAGGAATGGTGTGATAAGGATCGCTGTAGAGGTATGTAAGAAGGTTGTGGGTTGTTGGGCTCGTTTTCCGACTATGGCCCATAGGAGTTATGATAGGGAGGCGTTGAACTGTGAGAAACTGACCATCTAGCAGGCTCAAAAAGGTTCCTCCTGTTCTCTCTGGGATCGGCACTTGCGGTGGCAGAAGGAGCTCGCCTTTGCGAAGGCCCGGCCTCATGATCATTGGGGGCGGTGATCGGCCCCTTGCCTCTTCCTCTTCGTCGGAAAAATCTTTGCGGCATGTTTAGTCCTGTCAATATAACATAAGATAACGACAAGAATATATAAAATAAAGGACAAAACAAAACAAAGTAGAATTTGTCCTATGTTATTTGTCTAGACTCGAAAGTTTAGGAATGTGCAATTGTGTCATTGAGATTAAACACAAAAGGCTAGTGTTTAATTCACTCAATGTTATCTCTGATACCAACCTGTCACACCCCGAATTTCCACGTGTCACCGGTAGGCCCGGTGGGGGAGTATCGTGACGTGGTTGGCAACATAATAGTCAAACAACACAATATATAAATGCACAGCGGAAGCAAATGAAAGATATAAATATATTTCAACCGAATATAATATTGTAATATCAAGTATCACAACAGTCGATTGTTTATCCACAGGTGGATCAAAGTAAAATGGAAACAGTAGTTCAACAGACTTTAGGCATCTTAAGCTTGCGAGACTTCTATTGATGCTAAGGAGAAATCCAGCCTATTACGAGTAGTACCTGCATTTAATCTTTTTGGGAAAATACGCCAGTTTACACTGGTAAATACAATTAACCAACTTATTTTTAAAAATGGTTAAAAATTGATTTAGATGCACGTGGCACAAACATTTTATAACTTGGGATAATTATTTAAATATATAAACTTGTAAAAGAATTACATGTTCCTTATGCGTTCAGTAGCCCGGTTCATGCCGGGTTAAAGATCAATAGACAAACCACATTATTTATTTATGCACTGACGAGTGTACGCCTACACTCCGCGCTTAGGTCGTGGCCATTTCGTAAAACGATGCCAAGGATATCCGGGACATGGTCATTAACCCCCCAAAGGCGTTAAGCAAACAAAACATATTTTAAACGGGTCATCTCGATAATACTTAACCACCAAACGATTAAGGTCGAATACCCGACCAAGCGGTATTTTATATACCGTTCCCCAAGCCCGTATAAGGGAAAATAAGTCAAAAGTATTTACCTTTGTAAGTATAATTCACAAACAGCAAATGCAAGTAGCTTTTACTGGTCCTCCTATTCTGGAACGAAGGTTTATAATAACCTATTAGAATCCTAACGGGTCTTTAATTAAGCTTAAGCTTAGACCGGTTAGTCTCAAAGGTAAATACGGTTCAAACGCACGATTAAGAGAAGACCGGAATAGAATGTGATTTAGACCCGACAAGTTTGAAGACTTGTTTAATATGGGTAATCTAAAGACATTCTGGATTTTGAGATAAAACCGATAAGGTTTGACCCGTTTCGGCTATTTTATGGAAACTAGTTACATAAACCGAACCGAACGCGCGAGAGGCGTAACGGGTGACAATGAGAGTCATATACAGGTTTCCTAAGTTAATATGCCTCAAATATGTTGTGACATCAGTAAGATATCTTTTATTATGCCCAAAACGAATTAATACTCAAATTATGCCCCGTAGGGGTGTTTTGGTCATTTATAAGGTTATAAAAGAGTTTAAGTATTTTCCTGAGTTACAGGTCTGATATCATTAGTAAAAATACTTAATTTACTAAGTTATATCAGTAAGGTATTTCCTATATGTGAAATTTATCACTTATAACCAAACTATGTACCATAGGGGCATTTTGGTAATTTCACATAAGCCGAAAAGCTCAAAACTGAAGTCTGAGTTAAACAACTTTTGCTTACTGTTAAAATATTATAATTTACCTAAATTATCAGTAGGTGTTAGGGGTCATTTTCTTAACATATGTATCCTGACCAATATCCTACCTTTGTTTGTTTATTTGTAATCAGGATGCTGGAAGAGGATATTGTTGATATCTTGGGCGATATCCTGAAGCTTATTGAATTAACCACGTGCAGGTTAAAGATAAAGGCTTGCTAACGGTCACAAGGACTTCTTCTCCTCAAGACTCAGACGAATTGGTTGAGAAAGAGACGTTGAGCCCGAAAGACCAGGTCTGCAACGTTCCAAGAAGGAATATTCGGTGAATCCCGCGAGTTTAGGGTAGTTAGTTATTTTATCTTTACTATAAATAGATGAGGTCGGATCAGCTTAGAACACACATCATTTCACACTTACACTCTCAAACACAATCACTCTCTAGCTGATAGCAAACATCACACTTGTATTTCATTTTCGTTGTAACACTTAGTCGATCCGTCCCACATCCTGCACTGTATCCTGATTTTTGAAGCAATTGAAGAACAAGGCAGCTGCGATTGTCAGCTCCCGAGGTTTTATGCCGGCGATCTAGATTGATCAAGGGCTTTCCTCGTACATCTCGTGTCACTTCCTTTACTTTTTGCTCATTAATTGCTCATTGTTTGATCATTGATACAGCTCAATATCCCGAGCCGTATCCTTATACTGTTTTTACAAGTAATTTAGTTAACACGTTTTTGACATTTACTTCTAGCACACTACCTCACCAAACTAATTTGATCACTTAATTACTTCGGTAATTTTTGACCAAAACAATTTGGCGCCCACCGTGGGGCAAGTGGTGCTCTTTTTACTAAAACTTTTTGTCAAATCGCTAATCGGTTATCTATTTTCAAAACTTTTTGCCACATTATCTATAATGGCCTCAAGATCAAACATGAGTTCCTCTACTGTGTCTGCTATGACTTCCGCTACTACCGGCTCGGTGCTTCCACCACCTCCTCCAAGGATGCCAGTCTCTACACAATCTCAAGATGTTATCCCAACTCGGAGTGTCTAGGGATCTGCTCCCGTTTTAGCTTCTAATGATGAAATTTTAACCTTATTTGGAAGTGTGCAGGAACAAATGAGGCAGCAACAGGAAACGAACCAAATGCTTTTGAGGGAAATACAACTTCTGAAGGCTGGCTCAAGCAGATCTGCCGAGGACAATATCACTCCGTTACACCCCAGAGCGTTGAACTTTAGCTCAGCTGTGTATACCGAGGATAATAGGGGGAATATCGTGCCCAGTCTTCCTCAGAATCATACTCCTGAAATACCCTCCTCGATTAGGATGTCAACCATGAGGAGCTCAGGATATGCTTCAGGATATGGGCAAAATCCTCCAACGGGTAACGTGTCTAATAATAATAATACTCATGCTACTAACAATGGTGGATCTTTGCAGGATACAGATGTAACATCAGCACTTACCAGGGAACTTCAGAAGTTGAAAGACATGATATCTAGTGTACCTGGGGTGGTCCAGCCGATCCCGGAAGTATCTCAAGATAGCCACAAGATATCTCGTTTTGCATACCCTATATGTGATGCTGAGATCCCAAAGAGATTCCAAACTCCCAACATGAAGCTTTATGATGGGACTACGGATCCTGAGGAGCATATTGCCCAGTATAGGGAAAGAATGGAGATTAACCCTATCCCTCCGGAGCTCAAGGAAGCGTGCTTGTGCAAGGGATTTGGTTCTACTCTAACAGGATCAGCCTTAAAATGGCTGTTAAACGTTCCTCCTCACTCAATTACTTCATTTGCTCATTTGGTTAATTTGTTTAACAGTCAATTTTCTTGTAGTCGGAGTTTTGAGAAACTAACCAGTGATCTTTACAGGATAACTCAAGGGCCTCAGGAATCCTTGAGGGATTATGTGAACAAATTTAGTCGAGAATCCTTGGATATCCCACATCTTGATGTTGCAACAGCTGTGCAAGCTTTTAAGATGGGATTACAAAAGGATTCTCAGTTTTATCAGGATCTTGTAATGAATCCCTGTAGGAATCTCGATGAAGCTCGTAACAGGGCCTTGAGATATATCCGTCTGGAAGATGACAAAAAGATGCAAGAAAGGATGAACTCGTCCAACACTTATGAATCGACTAATAGGAAGTCAGAATCCTCATTTAAGTCATATCGGCCTAAGCCATATGGTAGAAATGAAAACAAGAGAGTGAATGCTGTCGAAGATGAGGATTCTGAAGAGTATCCTGAATTGTCTGAATATTGCTTTTCTGTAAATATTCCTGAATTGATGTATGCTATGCAGGGTCTAGGAGACAAAGCTAGATGGCCCCGAAAGAATCAACAAAAGGCTGACTGGAAAGATAAGTCGAAGTGGTGTGCTTTCCACGAAGATTTCGGACATATGACTGAGGATTGCATTGCTTTAAGGAAAGAAATAAGCTACCTTCTGAGCAAGGGATATCTGAAAGATCTCTTAGGAAAGAAGAAGAATAAGGGTCAGGATACAGAGAAGGATCCTGAACGAGCAGCATCACCTCCCGCGGATGCCAAGATAATCAACTTCATTTCGGGGGGATCCGACATTTGTGGAACTTCGTATTCGGCAGCAAAGAGACATGCAAAGGAAGCCAAAGCCGAAAGGGGAGACAAACCTGTCAGGATGACTACACTCACAACTGACAAAGTGATCACATTTGATGCTGATGACAGGGATACTGTCCAGGATCCTCACCATGATGCTCTGGTAATAACGTTATATGTGGCTAACCATTTTGTACGCAGGATATTGGTTGATAATGGCAGCTCCGTCAACATAATCCAACTAGAAACTCTGAAGAGAATGAATGTATCTCCAATGGATATCACTTCAAAGTCCACCGTGCTTGTTGGATTCAGTGGAGAGGCTAGAAACACAGTGGGAGAGATAAAGTTGCCAGTATACGTTGAAGGACTCAATTCGATACAACGTTTCTATGTGATGGATTCTCTATCCTGCTATAACATCATATTGGGAAGACCGTGGATTCATGATATGAAGGCCGTGCCATCAACGTATCACCAATGCATCAAGATACCTACCCCTTGGGGAGTGGTCAAAGTTGATAGTGATCAGCAGGAGGCGAAAGAGTGCTACTCATCCTCGATGAAATCCTCAGCCAAAACTAGTGCAGCATAGCAATTAAAGACGCGGGCCCAGGATATCGTGGAGGATCCGGGGCAGGATGTGAAGAAAGTTATCCTGGACCAGGATAACCCCGATATTTCGGTGCTCGTAGGGACCAATATCCCTCAGGATATTGAGGAACAATTAATTAATTTTTTGAAGTGCAGGATGTCTACGTTTGCATGGAAACATGAGGATATGACTGGCATATCCAAAGATATCATCACTCACAAGCTTGGAATTGATAAGTCGTTCAAGCCTGTGCAACAAAAAAGAAGGAAATTTGCTCCTGAGCGGAACACGATCATCCAAGAGGAAGTTGAAAGATTATTAAAGTCAAGAATGATTAGAGAGGTTAAGTTCCCAAGGTGGCTTGCAAACGTGGTTGTAGTACAGAAGAAGAATGGGAAATGGAGAGTTTGTGTAGACTACACAGACTTGAACAAAGCTTGTCCAAAAGACCCATTTCCTCTCCCCCATATTGATGCAATGGTAGATGCTACTGCTGGGCATGAGATGCTGACTTTCATGGACGCATCCTCAGGATTTCAACAGATACAAATGGAGCCTTCTGACCAGGAGGATACCGCCTTCATGACGCCAACAGGTATTTATTGTTATACAGCTATGCCTTTTGGTTTGAAAAATGCAGGTGCAACATACCAAAGATTGGTAAACATGATGTTCAAAGACAAACTGGGGGACACCATGGAAGTATACATTGACGATATGGTAGTAAAGTCAAAGAAAGCTCAGGATCACCTCCAGGATATTAAAGGAGCATTTGATATCCTGGATCAGTATAATATGAAGCTGAATCCTGCTAAGTGCCATTTCGGAGTGGGGGCAGGAAAGTTTCTTGGGTATATGGTGACGAAAAGGGGGATAGAGGCAAGCCCAGAGCAGATTAAAGCTATCCTGGATATAAAATCACCCTCGAATATGAAGGATGTACAAAGATTAACAGGCCGGGTAGCAGCTCTAAATAGATTTATCTCAAGATCCTCGGAGAAATGCAAAGACTTCTATGATATCCTAAAGAAGAACAAAAGATTCGAATGGGGGGAAAAGCATGAAGCAGCCCTACAAGATTTGAAACGGTATCTCTCAACCGCACCTCTATTGATGAAGCCGGAAAATGGTGAACCACTATCCCTATACCTTGCTGTATCAGGGAATGCTGTAAGTGCCGTTCTTATAAAAGACCATGAAGGTCAGCAGTATCCTGTTTATTATGTTAGTAAAAGTTTGTTAGATGCTGAAACTAGGTATTCTCATTTAGAAAAATTGATACTAGCGTTAATTATGGCATCAACGAAACTTAGGCATTATTTTGAGACACATAGGATACATGTTAAAACAAACTATCCTATTAAGAATGTGCTTAGGAAACCAGAAATGTCAGGCAGGATGGCCAAGTGGTCAGTAAAGTTGAGTGCTTATGATTTAGTATATGAACCTAGGAATGCCATAAAGTCTCAGGCTTTAGCTGACTTTGTGGCTGACTTTAGTAGTGACATTCAGGATGAGGTGGATCTAGAAGTTCAACAACTAGGTGAGTCCTCAGGATCCTGGACATTATATACTGATGGTGCATCTAATGTAAGAGGAGTAGGATTAGGAATACTACTAAAATCGCCACAGGGGGACATACTACCCCAGGCCATTAGGTGTGAATTTCCTGCTACTAATAATGAAGCAGAGTATGAGGCTTTAATTGCAGGATTAGAATTGGCTAAAAGCATGAGTATCAAAAATTTGCAAGTATATGTTGACTCTCTGTTAATTACTAACCATTTTAATGGATCCTATGCAGTTAAGGGAGAGAAATTAATCGAATATCTCGATATTCTCAAAAAATTGGCAGGATATTTCGATGTTTTTATACTTGAACAGGTACCAAGGGAAGATAATGCTGAAGCAGATGCCTTAGCAAATCTGGGATCATCAATCAGGATACCTGAAGGGACACAGATACCAGTAGTACATGTCTTATATCCTGCAACGAATCTTCAGGATAAAGAAGTAGCTGGTGTTCAGGATCCTGTGGCGGAATATCCTGAAAAGGATCCTAGAACCTGGACGGCTCCAATCATGAAATATCTCAAAGAAGGATACATTCCTGGAGATGAAAATCCTAAGGCATTTAGGATGAAGGTATCACAATTCACTATTATAAATAATATTTTATACAAGAAATCTCTTGCAGGTCCGTATTTGAGATGCTTGGAGGATCTTGAAGCCAAAGAAGTCCTTCAGGATATACATGAGGGGGATTGTAGTAATCATGCTGGGGGCAGATCGTTATTCTCGAAAATATTAAGAACAGGATATTATTGGCCAACAATGAGAAAAGATGCCGCGGAGTATGCTAGAAGACGTGACGCATGTCAAAGACATAGTAACATACTGCATCAACCGGCTGAACCATTATATCCTATTGTTTCCCCTTGGCCATTTATGAAGTGGGGTATGGATATAGTGGGAAAGTTACCAAAAGCTCCAGGAGGAAAAGTCTTTATGCTAGCAATGACGGACTATTTCTCTAAGTGGGTTGAAGCTGAAGCATTTGTTCAAGTTAGAGACCAAGAAGTAGTATCCTTCATAAAGAGGAATATCCTGACAAGATTTGGAGTACCGGCTGAGATAATCTGTGACAATGGTTCTCAGTTCTTAAGTAAGAGGACTACAGACTTTTGCAAGAGTTAGGGAATTAAAATGATCACATCAACTCCGGTACATCCTCAAGCAAATGGACAAGCAGAATCCTCTAACAAGATAATTGTCAACAACTTAAAGAAAAGGCTTGGAGCCAAAAAAGGAAGATGGGCAGAAGAATTACCCTTTGTTTTATGGGCTGACAGGACAACGGTAAAGAATGCAACAGGTCAAACCCCATTCTCATTGGTGTTTGGAGCAGAAGCAGTGATTCCAACGGAGATGACAATACCTACTGCAAGATCTGTCTTAAGTGATCCTGAGAAGAATCCTGAAGCCTTGAGTCAGGATTTAGACACTATAGATGAAAAGAGAGATGCGGCAAGGCTAAGGATGGCAGCATATCAACAGAGAATATCCAGGGCATATAACAAGAATATTAGAACCAGAAGATTTAAGGTTGGAGATTGGGTGTTAAGAAAGGCTTTCCAAAATACTGCTAATCCTGCCGATGGCAAGTTAGCTCCAAAATGGGAAGGACCATATGAAGTTGAATCAGAAGCAGGAAAAGGAGCATATAGACTCAAGGATATGGAGGGAGATATGCTACCAAGATCTTGGAATGCTATACACCTTAAGCTCTATTTCAAGTGAGTCTAGAATTTAATTTCTAACTCAAGACGGTATGAATTCTTACTTCTTTTAGATATGTTTGGTATAATTTGTTATTTATAACCTAATACTGACTTAAGCATCGGAGGGGTGTTAGCCAAGCTAACACCCACCTTAGTTTACATTTGTTTTGCAAGATATGTTTCAGGATATAGCTCCAGAATATGCACTCGGGATAACTCAGAAGATTAGAGGATTGGCCCCCTCTCTCACGTTTAAGGGATACTGATCCCTTCACAGGTTTAAAGGTATTCACCTTTCTTCCGAATTGGGTTTAAACACCCCGCCTGGAGCGCAAGTTATTCAGGGATAGTTCAAGGTGGCGGGACCAGTCCATGTAAAAGTGGCTGACAATTTCGTTACCATTGGCTATATCCTGAATCCCAACGGTATATGAGGATTGATCACCCTCTCTCACGAAAGGGTATTTTCATACTCTCTAAGGTTTAAAGGTTTTCACCTTTCTAAGTCTTGGAGTTTATACACTCCCGCCTGTAGCGCATGAAAAATTGGGATTTTCCCCAGGATACAAAGGATTTATCTCCAGTACATCCTTGGGTTATACTCTCGAAACGAGAAAAATTGCTTATGCTATGGAAACTGACATTAAATAGATTTCTGAGATATTTGAAGACATTGTACACAGGGGACATCCCTGCCAAGATGGTGGTGTAAAGTTAAAAGAATAAAGTTTGCGGCTAATGCATTAAGTGCCTTGTAATGGAGACATTTTCATTGGAAGAATTGCAAAGGAATTGAAGTTTGGTAATAGGTTTATATCCTATGTCTGGTATGATCTTTCCTTTGCAAGTCTCATTTAGATTTTTAATAACATTATGTTAAATATCTTGACACATATCCTCAAAGTCCTTTTAAGGATATTTGGCTGGGATGTTTGAAATCAGTATTGGTTTGGAATTTTGATCATCATCAAAACTTGGTTTTGAAAAGATAAGCTATTTTTTACTTTCTAGAAAACTTTTTATGAAGACAAAGGAATGTCTGGAAAATCTATTTAATAAAAGGTTTTTTGCAGTATGTTTCTGAGCATACTAATCAGCATATTTTGTGAAATAACAGTATGAAATTTTTACAAAGCTAAGACTTACAATGCAAAGTAACAAAAAATAAGTCAAAAGATGAAATTATTTTTAGAACAATCAATGCTGGTTGATAACCGAAGGTTTCATCCTGAAACCCAGGACCCATCCACCTTCGGCTATCAAATTGTTTAGAGACAGAAATGAAAATTATTCATAAAAACATAAAATTGTTCGAAAGATTTAAAGAAAACAAGCTCTAGGGGGTAGTGCCTTCTTGGTCCATAGCGGTTTCAGCAACATCCATCTTGGGATCCGCCTCAGCATCCTTGTCAGCATTGACTGCCTTTTCAATTGCTTTAGAAGGGTCATCGACAGTTGATTTGGAAGAGGTACCGCCAAGATTCTTCAGCTTGGTCTCCCAGGCTCCAACGTCCCAGGAAGGGCATTCGAAGCCCAATGTTTTGGCTTCGTGAGCCATCTTCAACCTAGCCTGGAGGAGAGAAATGACGACGGAACTTTTGAGGCTTTCTCGGTAACTGACCATATCCCGTTTGTACTGCACATGGGCAGCTTCCAGATCAGCTTGGGCTTGAAGAGTAGCCTTGTTAAGAGCAACTTGGTGTTCCTGGGTCATAGCTTTGTATTTCTCCTCGTAATGACGAGACTTGGCGGCCGCGATCATACCTTGGTCTGAAATTGTGATTTCTGCTTCCTTTAGCTTGGATTCAAGTGTTTTGTTAAGCTTGCAGGATTCTTGATATAGGTGAACCAAACGCTCAAGACCCTGCAAAGGTAAAAGGACAAGGATCAATATTATTATGAAAACAGTCTAAATTGCAGGATATGATATAAAGATACTAACTTGGTTAAGAAAAGAAGTCATAAAACCGCTGGCTTCGATGAATCCATGCTTTTCATAAGGAAATGTGTCAGAAACGACGGGGGAATCGGGTTCTTTCCTTTTGCGAGAACTTGAACTCCGAGGTTTGGTAGCCGGAGAAGGTTTAGGAATGATGATGGCTTTGGAGCTGCTGGGTTTGGATGTAGCGGTGGTTTTAGGGCCAGGTTCTTTCTTGACCTGGATCTGGTCAGAGTAGCTATCCAGTTCGTCAAGATCAAAGACTTCAGGGATATTTGCTGGTGCTGCGTAAAGGGAAAAACGTTACTCTTTATCATTATGTTGTTTTAATTAATTATTTTGAAAGGAATTCTTACCAGACATTTTAGATGATGAGTACTGACTTGAACTCGGGACGTGTGTGGTAAAAGTCCTGTCTATTGCAGGTAACCGGTA
This sequence comes from Helianthus tuberosus, assembly GCA_030545235.1. Lineage (NCBI taxonomy): Eukaryota > Viridiplantae > Streptophyta > Magnoliopsida > Asterales > Asteraceae > Helianthus > Helianthus tuberosus. The sequence goes on from CM060393.1 coordinate 8,890,145, forward strand.
AACGGTGTTGATCCTCTCTTTTGACTCGGCGGTAGGAGGAGCAACTTCCCTGAAGTTCACTGCATAAAGATCAAAAAGAAGAATATTAATAGAGGTTAACAGTCAAATCGTCTATGAGGATATTTATAATCCTACCGGTGGTTAACCACTCCACCGGAAGGTTGGCACCCTCAGCAATGGAATCTCGTTTGACAAAGAAGAATCTGCGTTGCCATCCGTCTTCGTTTTTGGTGGCTTTGAGGATCAGGGGTTTATTAGAGGTTGAAAAAAGCAAGAACCGGCTAGAGCCGTGGGATCGGAGGCGATAAGCAATAGGTAGATCCTTGATGCAGAGGTCAGAACAATGGAGGTTTTTAATTTGGTTGAGTACAATTAATACTCTCCAAACCATGGGCATGGTTTGAGCAAAAGAGATGCCAGTAATACGAAAGAATTGCATCATGAATTCTGGAAAGGGGTATCGAAGGCCTAGTGAAAAAGGATATGCTGGAAAACAGATCCATTCGGTAGAACTAACATCCGATCGGATTGACCGATCGAATGGCCTAAAGACTGTGTTATTAGGGAAAGCGCCGGAGGCTCTTAAAGCTGCAATATCTGCGTTGTCAAAGGCGCAGATCTCCTTTTCGGGATTTTTGAGAAGATTCTGCTGGGTAAAGGTTTTGGCGGCCATTGCTAGAAAGATGAAGAAAATTGACAGGAAGAAAGTCGAAAATGGAGAATTACCTGAAGGGTCTGTTGAAGATATCTGCTTTTCAAACAAGAAAAGAGAAGATATAGGGGCATTGTGGATCTCCATGGAGTAAAAAACGCGTTGGAAGTTATGGTGTAATCTTGACCGTCGCTTCATTTTAAATACATTGAGTTGTGGGATAAGGTTTTTGAAATATATCCGTTGGATTGGTATCCCAACTGATATATTTGGGGACAATTGTTAGGGGTCATTTTCTTAACATATGTATCCTGACCAATATCATGCCTTTGTTTGTTTATTTGTAATCAGGATGCTGGAAGAGGATATTGTTGATATCTTGGGCGATATCCTGAAGCTTATTGAATTAACCACGTGCAGGTTAAAGATAAAGGCTTGCTAACGGTCACAAGGACTTCTTCTCCTCAAGACTCGGACGAATTGGTTGAGAAAGAGACGTTGAGCCCGAAAGACCAGGTCTGCAACGTTCCAAGAAGGAATATTCGGTGAATCCCGCGAGTTTAGGGTAGTTAGTTATTTTATCTTTACTATAAATAGATGAGGTCGGATCAGCTTAGAACACACATCATTTCACACTTACACTCTCAAACACAATCACTCTCTAGCTGATAGCAAACATCACACTTGTATTTCATTTTCGTTGTAACACTTAGTCGATCCGTCCCACATCCTGCACTGTATCCTGATTTTTGAAGCAATTGAAGAACAAGGCAGCTGCGATTGTCAGCTCCCGAGGTTTTATGCCGGCGATCTAGATTGATCAAGGGCTTTCCTCGTACATCTCGTGTCACTTCCTTTACTTTTTGCTCATTAATTGCTCATTGTTTGATCATTGATACAGCTCAATATCCCGAGCCGTATCCTTATACTGTTTTTACAAGTAATTTAGTTAACACGTTTTTGACATTTACTTCTAGCACACTACCTCACCAAACTAATTTGATCACTTAATTACTTCGGTAATTTTTGACCAAAACAGTAGGTATCACCCTTTGTATGTTTAAAATAGTTTTAGTACATACTATGCGTTAAAAACGCTTAATAAGGCGATTAGAAGTCGTTTCCGGGTTCTATATAGAAAGCTGATATTTTTATTAGTCCAGAAGGTTTAATATAATTTATTTATCATAAGAAATCAGTAGCAAAAGGTTTGGGGTCAAAAAGATGTGTAAAACTTATTTTATAGCCCAAAAGGGCAAAACCGACAATTACCGAATTAAGCTTATGGCTCTAAGTTATGCTCAGCCTAAAATTAATTAAAAATCTTCAAAAATCCCAAAATAATATATTACATCAGTGGGTAAAAATTTTGATATCAAAAAGTGGGTTTAACTAGGCTATACGCTAATTATGTCGTTTAATCGCTAAAAAGCTTTCTAATTACGCTAATGAGCATAACTCTCAATCTACACCTCAAACTGATGTCAAATTTTGGGTGCAAGTTTATAAATCAGTAACTAAGGTTTCTACTCTTTTACATTTTCAAAAATCAAGTTTTATGGTGAAAAGGGCATAATGGTCAACAAATAGGCAATTAACGGGTTCATGCATATTACTTGGATAACTAATGAACCAAGGTGTATAATCACAGAGAGTTATACTAGCCTGTGACCTGGTCCTAAGGAAGCTCTAAGGAATTTCCAAATCATACTAAAACGGGTCAGAACTGAAGTCAAAGCAAAAGTCAAAGTTTTGCGACTTTCGGTTCCGAACCGGGTCTCTACTGAAAATTGTCGGGTTGAACATGTTTAGACATGTTCTTACATTAATTACCAAGTTATATTAATGATCAAACAGGTTGTATGGGTTTTACATTGCTAATTATGCATAAATTGGAAAATAAGCATTATGTTGACTTTTTAATAACAAGTTTGACCCGACATTTGACCTAGTTAGAATGGGAATCAGAGGGTGCCCTTTTAAGGGTTTAATGCCCACATAATTACCAACTTATAACTACTTTCAATTTGACTAATCACTGGGCCATTAGTGATTAATCGCTAAGTCAACCGTTAATTACGACGGTTTGACTTTTAAGCTAAAACTAAGCAAAAACTTAACTAAGAAAGGTTAAGCATACTTACTGAAGTCCTATGCACGATTTGTGATCACTTGAGTCTGCTTTGGAGCTCCAGAAATGATCAGAAATGCTGAAGGAAGGTGTGATAAAAAATGGTTGCAACAAGGCCTTTATATAGTGCTCAATCTCACTTAGATTATTGACAAATCATGCTAGCAATGGCCATGGATCATCAACAGATGTCCCTAAGTGCCTAGGACTGTTTAGGGGTCGCCCATGTTGTGAAAATATCTGTTTTGGGTCGGTTATGCGCATAAACAGGCTGCTGTCTAAAGTTTCTGCATCTGGGCGTCTGACGCGGCCCGCGTAAGACATCTTAACATCTTACGCGGCCCGCCTGAGCCTCGTATTCAGAATTTCACATTTTCAAGTTTTTGCATATTGTCCCTTGGCCTTTCGAAGGGTCAACCAACTTATTTCTTGCAATTTGAGCCCTCCATACTTACCTATAAGGGCTTTAAGACTTATACCCCTTTTGTTAAGTCCTTGGTCACTTCATATTTACCCGAAAAGTCATAATTTTCAACGTTGACGCTTTAACCCCTTATATACGAATTTGATCATAACTTTCTTATACGATAACGAAACCTTATGAAATTTTTATCATGTATTCTAGTGAGCATAATTAATCGTTACAAGGCTTTGGGTTTGTTAAAAGGTCACTCAGAGGTATAACTTAAACATGTTGACACATTTAACCCCTGTAGTTTGTAATCTCTCACTTTCTTTCATATTTAGCTTCGTATGATCCATGATTTATTCGTTTGATGGTATAAACGTCATGTAGGGTTATTGTAAAGTATATTTATTCACTGTTGACATTTTGAACCCGTATATTCACATACTTTCCATGTTTGTCAACTTTAGTCCTTCTAGAACATTCTTTCACACGTTCAAACCTATGACACGTGTCAACACATTATAGGACGTGAATTTTCGAGGTGTTACAGCTAAAGGTTTCATTAGACCTAGTTCGTCTCCGTGGGGAGCGCCAATCTTGTTTGTCAAAAAGAAGGACGGATCGATGCGTCTGTGCATCGATTATCGTGAGCTTAACAAGGTCACTATCAAGAATAGGTATCCTTTGCCCAGGATCGACGATCTGTTCAATCAATTGCAAGGGGAGAGCTACTTTTCTAAGATCGATTTGAGGTCAGGCTATCGTCAATTGAAGGTTAAAGATGAAGATGTATACAAGACTGCATTTAGGACTCGCTATGGTCATTACGAGTTCCTAGTGATGCCTTTTGGGCTCACTAATGCACCTGCCGCATTCATGGATTTCATGAATCGAGTCTGCAAGCCCTACTTGGATAAGGTGGAAGCAAGTGGATCCCGCTAAGGTGGAAGCAGTTATGAACTGGCAAGAGCCAAAAACGCCCACTGAGATTCGCAGCTTTCTAGGACTAGCAGGATACTACAGGCGATTTATTAAAAACTTCTCAAGAATTGCAGCACCCCTGACTCTACTCACTCGCAAGAATAGCAAGTTTGATTGGGGGCCGAAGCACCAAGAATCCTTCGATATTTTGAAGCAGAAGTTGAGTAACGCTCCAGTGCTGACATTACCTGAAGGAATTAATGAGTTTGTTGTATACTGTGATGCATCACACACCGGGATGGGATGTGTGCTTATGCAAAAAGGCAAAGTTATTGCCTATGCTTCACGACAGTTAAAGGTGCATGAGAAGAACTACACCACCCATGACTTGGAGCTGGGTGCCGTTGTATTTGTACTAAAACTATGGAGGCATTACTTGTATGGAACCAAGTGTGTGATCTACTCGGATCACAAAAGCCTTCAACACTTGTTCAATCAGAAGGACTTGAACATGAGGCAGCGACGCTGGATGGAAACTTTAAATGATTATGATTGTGAGATAAGATACCATCCAGGCAAGGCGAATGTAGTTGCTGATGCCTTAAGCAGGAAGGAAAGAGTGAAGCCTATAAGAATCAATGCCGAGAGCATTGAGATAAAGAATAGTTTGAATGAAAGGTTGTTAGCTGCCCAGAAGGAAGCTGTGTTGGAAGCTAACTATCCTGATGAAAAGCTGGGAGTAACTGAAGAGTAGTTATCCTATGGCAAGGACGGAATCCTAAGGTTAAATGAACGAATATGGGTTCCAGTTTATGGAGGACTTCGGGATGTTATCCTCCAGGAAGCCCACAGTTCCAAATATTCCGTTCATCCCGGAGCTAATAAGATGTACCAGGATCTAAAGGCAAACCATTGGTGGATAGGCTTGAAGAAGTCTATAGCTGCCTATGTAGCTAAATGTTTGACGTGCGCGCAAGTCAAAGCTGAACATCAGAAGCCGTCAGGTTTGCTACAACAGCCTGAACTTCTCACATGGAAGTGGGAGATGGTAACAATGGATTTCATCACCAAGTTACCAAAGACAAGGAAGGGAAATGATACTATATGGGTGATAGTAGATAGACCGACTAAGTTAACACATTTCCTACCCATTAAGGAGACTTATAGCTCTGACATGTTAGCCCAATTGTACGTAGATAAGATTGTATCTCTGCATGGCGTACCAGTGTCAATTATCTCTGACAGAGATACCAGATATACATCACATTTTTGGAAAAGTTTCCAACAGTCTTTGGCCACACGCTTGAATTTTAGTACGGTTTACCACCCCCAGACAGATGGGCAGAGTGAGCGAACCATCCAAACTTTGGAAGACATGCTTCGTGCATGTGTGATTGATTTAGGTGGTAATTGGGATAACCACCTGCCATTGATCGAGTTCTCCTATAACAATAGCTATCATACGAGCATTAAGGTTGCGCCTTTTGAGGCATTATATGGTAGGAAATGCAGAACGACCATTTGTTGGGCAGAAGTAGGAGAAGCTCAGTTATCAGGACCTGACATAGTCTTTGAAACGACGGACAAGATTGTCCAAATTCGTGACCGCCTGAAAGCTGCCAGGGATAGGCAGAAAAGTTATGCTAATAAAAGGCGAAAACCTCTAAAGTTTGAGGTTGGTGATAAAGTTTTGCTTAAAGTATCACCCTGGAAGGGAGTGATGCGATTTGGTAAGAAAGGTAAGTTAAGCCCAAGGTATATAGGACCATTCGAGATTATCGAATGTGTTGGGTCAGTGGCTTACAAGTTAAACTTAGCTGAAGAGCTCAGTGGTATTCATAATGTGTTCCATGTCTGCAATCTGAAGAAGTGTCTAGCCGATGAATCGCTAGTTATACCACATAATGATGTGCACATAGATGAGAGCTTGAAATTTGTGGAAAAACCTTTGTCGATTGAGGATCGACAGGTTAAGAAGCTTCGGAGGAAGCATGTGCCTATTGTGAAGGTTAAATGGGACGCCCGTAGAGGTCCCGAATATAAGTGGGAGTTAGAATCCACCATGAAAGAAAAGTACCCTCAATTGTTTCAGTAAATCTCGAGGTAGAGATTTCTTTTAAGGGGGTGAGGATGTAACACCTCGTAAAATCATACCCAATAAAATAAAGACACGTGTCATGTGATGCAAACGTGTTATGAAAACGGATCTAGATAAAGATGTACGGTAGGATTTAAAAGGGTCGACATGTTAATTTATACCTCTGAGAGACCTATTAATAAATCCCTAACCATGATATATTTAATCAACATCTTAAATTATGCAAATAAATCTGGTTATCCTAAATAGCAAATTTATTTTTAACCCAAGTCATGAATTCAATATGAATTCTTGGTATCTCCGACATTTATAAACCTCCCACAAAGATCCAAAAAAAATTTGTGTAAGTACATATAAGGCATGCAAGAGCTGAAACCTTGGTCCCCTACTGAAAAGAAGCACAAGATTCGGACTTGTAAGCAATGTAGGAACAAGGCCTAGAAGTTGCAAAATATTTTGTCTCTGGGCATCGGTTACAGACCGTAAGAGCTAAGGCTTACGGTCCGTAAAGGGTTGCTTACGGACCGTAAGCTTGAATCCTTACGGTCCGTAAGGCTGTTGCTGGCAGCATAATTGGGCAGGTGCCTGTTATATCCAGTTACACCGCCTTAGATGAATGGTTTTCGAATTCAGGGGCTCTTACAACTGGTTTTGGCATCATAGGGACACCTGGGATGATCTTGCAACTCACCTTGTGCATTTAGATTCAATATATAAGAAGAACAAGTTGCAACTTTCTCACTTGCTCACTTGGACAATTTTTCAAGACTTCTCTGGAGCTCCTCTGATCAGCAACAAATCTTCTTAAAGTCCCTAATCATACTTAGGACTCTTGTAAGCGTCCTTAACCCTTTCTAATTCAGTTTAGCTTAGTTAATTAGCTAAAAGTCAAACCGTCGTAATTAAGGTTTGACTTTGATATTAATTAAAATTGGATCAGTCAAATCTCGAATTAAAAGTACCTATAAGTAGGTAATTATGTGAGTAATAAACCCTTAAAAGGGTACTCTCTGATTCCCACTCTAACTAGGTCAATTGTCGGGTCAAAGCTAACTTTAAAAAGTCAACAGAATACTTATTTTCAAATTAATACATAATTAGCAATGTAGGATCCATGTAACCTATTTTATCATTAATATAACTTGATAATTAATGTAAGAACATGTCTAAACATGTTCAACCCGACAATTTTGAGTAGAGACTCGGTTCGGAACCGAAAGTCGCATAGTTTGACTTGTACTTTGACTTTCAGTTCTGACCCGTTTAAGCCTAGTTTAGGATTTCCTTAGAGCTTCTTTTGAACCTAGTTACATGTTAGTATAACCCTCTGTGATTATACGGCTTGGTTCACTAGTTGTCTAATTATTATGCAAATTTCCGTTAATTGCCTAATGTTGACTAGTATGCCCTTTTCACCATAAAATGTGATTTTTAAAAATATAAAAGAGTAGACACCTTGGTTACTGATGTATAAACTTGTACCCAAAATTTGACATCAGTTAGAGGTCTAGATTAAGAGTTATGCTCATTAGCGTAATTAGAAGGCTTTTTGTGAATTAAATGGCATAATTAGCATATGGCCTATCTAAACCCAATTTCTAATACCAAACTTTTTACCTACTGATATAAAATAATACTTTGGGATTTTTAAAGATTTTTAATTAATTTTAGGCTGAGCATAACATAGGGTTGTAGCTTTAATTCAGTTAATGCCGGTTTTGCCCATTTTGGCTATAAAATGAGTTTTACAAATCTTTTTGACCCCAAACCTTTTGCTACTGATTTTATATGATAAATAAATTATTTTAAACCTTCTGTAATAATAAAAATATCAGCTTTCTATATAGAACCCGGAAATGGCTCCAAATCGCCTTTTTAGGTGTTTTTAACGCATAGTATGTATTAAAACTATTTTAAACATATAAGGTTTGATACCTACTGATATTTTAAGTATATTTTTGTACTTTGACAGTAAGCTAAAGTTTTAAACTCAGAATTCCAGTTTTGACCTTTTTAGCCTATGTGAAATTACCAAAATACCCCTAAGGTGCATAGTTTGGTTTTAAATGATAAATTTCACATATATCTAGTACCCTACTGTTATAACTTATTAAATTAAGTATAATTACTAAATAAATCAGACCTGTAACTCAGATTACTAATTAAACTCTTTTATAACCTTTTAAATGACCAAAATGCCCTTACGGGGCATAATTCGGGTTTAAGTCCGTTTTGGGCATAATGGAAGACATCTTACTGATGTCACAATATATTTAAGGCATATTAACTTAGGAAACTTGCATAGGACTCATTTGGTTACTCGTTACGCACTTTTCGCGTTCGGATCGGCTTATGTAACTAGTTTGCATATATTAGCCGAAACGGGTCAAACCTTATCATTTTTGCCTCAAAATCCAGAATGTGTTTAGTTTACCCATATTATACAAGTCTTCAAACTTGTCGGGTCTAAATCACATTCTATTCCGGTCTTCGCTTATTCATGCGTTTGAACCGTATCTTCCTTTAAAACTAACCGGTCTAAGCTTAAGCTTAATTAAAGACCCGTTAGAAATCTAATAGGTTATTAAAAACCTTTGTTCCAGAATTGGAGACCCGGTAAAAGCTACGCGCGCTTGCCATTTGCGATTAATACTTGCAAAGGTAAATACTTTTAACTTATTTTCCCTATACGGGCTTGGGGTACGGTATATGAAATACCGCTTGGTCGGACATTGCATCTTTAATTGTATAAAGGCTAAATCATTGAAATGTCCTGTTTGAAAATGTTTTGTTTGCTTAAAGCCTTTGGGGGGTTAATGACCATGTCCCGGATATCATTGGCATCATTTTACGAAATGGCCACGACCTAAGCACGGGGTGTAGGCGTACACCCGTCAGTGCCTAAACAAATAATGTGGTGTGTCTATTGATCTTTAACCCGGCATAAACCGGGCTACTGAACGCATAAGAAACATGTAATTCTTTTACAAGATTATATTCAAATAATTATCCCAAGTTATAAAAAGTTTTATGCCACGTGCATTCAAATCAATTTTATTAAACTTTTCAAAAGGAGTCAGTTAAATTGTATGTACCAGTGTAAACTGACATATTTTCCCAAAAAGGTTAAGTGCAGGTACTACTCGAACTAGGCTGGCTTTCTCCTAGCGTCCACAATAAGTCTCGCAAGCTTGGATGTCATAAAACTGTTGAACAATGTTTCCTTTTTATTTTGATCCGCCTGTGGAACTGTTTCAACTATTTGTGATACTTAATATTACAATTTATTAAAGTTGAAATGAATATATCTTTTGCTTCCGCTGTGCATTTAAATATTGTGTTGTTTGACTATGATGATATCAACTACGTCACGATACTCCCCACCGGGTCCACCGGTAATACGTGGAAATATCGGGGTGTGACACTAAGGTTGCATTTTATAACGGTTTTGGCCCCTGACATTAACTTTGTTAATTTTTTTTTGCAGTTAAGTGTAAGAGTAATTAGGTCATTATATATCCTAGGGGTTGTTTTTGATAATCATAAAGTTCTTTTAATGTTTAAGAGATTATTAATGCAAGAGTAAATTACAAGTTTTGTCTTTTATTTTTCACCAAATTGCAGGCGCTGTCCTTTAGCGCAAAAGTTGACAGGTTATGTACTTAATGTTTCAAAATCATGCACGTTATGTCCTCGTCATTTCAGCTCCCAGGGACTATTGACTAATATATTGTATTAAGAGACTATTTCTGTAAAAAAATAAAAAAGTAAAGTATAGATAAAGAAGTCCTCTGCACACATCTCTCTGTACACTTGTCACCACCACAACCCACCGTCACCATCTACCACCCACCACCTTCAAACTGTTGCCACCGCCATAACCCACCCCACGCCACGCCACCGCCACCCCCACACCACCTGCTTCTACACCCACCCATCACCTCCATTCCTGTTAACCGCAACCACCACTGTACCTTTGCGACTAAAAACCCTAGCCGCACCACCACCGTACTACTCCCACACATCAGAACCACCATAACCACCCAATTCACCCTCCCTTCTGTCAACACCATGGTGAGCAGAAAACCGAAATAACCGAACCGTAACCGAAATAACCGAAAAATCCGGACCGAAAAAACCGAACCAAAACCAAAACCGACGGTTTGGTTTTCGGATTTTTAATAACCGAAAATTTCGGTTCGGTTTTCGGATAATTATTTTCAATAGCCGAAAATAACCGAACCGAACCGATAAGTTTTAATAGTATACCAAATCTATATAGTTATTTTATTTAAGTTGTTTAAGTGGTTACCCATGCTACTAAGAATTATTAATTTTATTCTTGTTTGTTAAATATTTATAATAAGAACATTACCATGTTTATTTATCATTCAAATTATCCATTGTTTACAAGAACTAACAAAGTTTAATATAAAAATTAAATGGTTTTCAAAGTATTATAAAAGAAAACGTCTTAACAAAAACTTTGGAGAAACATTAAAATAGATTAGAAAGTTAGGTTTATGTGAGTAATATTAATTTAAAAGACTAAATATATTAACAAGATTCTTAAACTTTGAATTATACTTTTAAGTTTTGAATTTTACATAATTTGTTTCAAAAACCGAAAAAACCGAAACTGAACGGTTTTTAAAAACCAAAAACCGAACCGAACCGTGCACACCCCTAACCATCACACACAAACAATCAAAACCAAAAGCCCTTCGCAATTCCAGTTCTTCACTAAAAAGCCGACCATTCACTGTTCATATTCAAGAGAAAAAACCCTAATCAAATCAGTATTATTTAACCTAAACAACGCAAAATTTAGAGTTCAAATTCAATCAAATCACAATTTAACAAACAAAACCTAATCAATAAACTGAAATCAACAAATAACCGTAGCCTGGGGATTTGTGCGAGGTTCGGTCTCTGTAAACACGTACTGAAATCACCGATCCGATCATCGAGAAAAAATTGATGGAGATCGTTGTCTATGGTGTGAGGGTGGAGATCTCCGACGTAGAGAGCGGAGTGTGGGGTTTGATGGCCGGAAGAGGCGACAACAGTGGTGGTGGTAGGGTTGTTGAAGATGTTGTGTTCATGGTGGTAGGGTTGTTGAAGATGTTGTGTTCATTGGTGTAATGGATGAAAGAAAATTGTGAGAGATTGTTAAAAGGAATGTGAAGTTGTAGAGTATGTATCAATGGCATTTAGCCTCTAAACATATACATAGTGAGAGAGAGAGAGAGGAGAGATATATATAAATGAGTTTTTTATTATACATATAATCATAACATATTATTTTGTTTTATTTATTAAAATATATTAAATAAATGGGTATAAAGACCAAATTACCCCTGTGTAATCTAAGTTAACAGAAAAATCTAACGGGGTTAGGGCTTAAGGAAATAACGTGTAGGATTTTGAAAAACATTAACGACAAAACTTGTCAACTTTTGGGCCAAAGGACAACATTGAAAAATGGTGTAAAGATAAAGTACAAAACTTGTAATTTACTCTTAATGCAATTACTCAAGTTTTTTTTTTATTATTTCGTTATTTTCACGATTATTATTTAACAAAATATGTTTTATATATACAAATAAATATGTATTTTCATTAGGTGTTTGTTTTTTATAAACGTCGTTTTTAAAATAATTTGTTTTTTAACCTTTTTTTAAACCATCTATTGTTTTTAAAATTATTCATTTTTAAACCACTTGTTTATTAAAATCGTTCTTTTAAATTTTTTTAAACGATTCATTTTATACCGTTCTTTTTAAAATAATTTATTTAAATTCGTTATTTTAAGTCGTTAAATTTTAAAAGCGTTTATTTTTAAACCGTTCCTTCTAAAATCGTTTTTGAAATCATTCATTTTTGAAACTTTGTATTCAGTTTATTTATAGCCGTTAGGGAAAAAGAACTTCAGAAAATGAACGATTTCAAAAATTGAAGAAATTTAAAAACGATTGATTTTAAACGAACGAGTGGTTTAAAAAACGAAGATTAAAAATGACGTTTATAAAAAAAACCGTAAAAAATAATTAACAAGTGTAAGCAACTAGAAAATGCACGAATTTAATAAACGAATGGTAAAAAAAATAGCGAATTTTGAATAAACAAACGGTCCAAAAAAATGGAAGATTTGAAAAAAAAAATAGACCATTCTAAAAAAAGTTTAAAAATGAACGATCTTTTTCAAACTTTTTATTAGAATGTTTCTTTTTTTTTTCAAATCTTGTATTTCTTTTGTTTTTTATACACGTCGTTTTTGTAAAAATTTTAAAAAAATGAGCGACCTAAAAAAGTGATTAGTTTAAAAATGTTTAAAAAATAAACGATTTTTAAAATAATGGTATAAAATAAAGTGATTAAAAAAACTTTAAATACATATGACTTTAAAAATAATGATTTTAGAAAACAAATGGTTTAAAAAGAACAATTTTAAAAACGATAGATGGTTTGAATAAAATGTAAAATAACACATTATTTTTTAAAACGACTTTTATAAAAATAAACGGTTAATGAAAATACATATTTATTTGTATATTTAAAACGTATGTTGTTAAACAATAATCCTAAAAATAACGAAATAATAAAAAAAAAACTTGAGTAATTGCATTAATAATCTCTTAAATATTATGAGAACTTTGTAATTATCAAAAACAACCTCTAAGGTATACAATGACCTAATTACCCTTACACATAACTGCAAAAAAGTAACAAAGTTAGTGTCAGGGACCAAAACCGTTATAAAATGCAACCTCGGGGTCTGATATGTTAAAAGATTTTTTTTTATCTAAAATGGTTAAACTGGCTAAAGCACATGGGCCAAAACAGTAATTTACTTTATTTAATAAATAACAATGAGTTGATTTAAGTTCTGTTTTCACCGTTGACAAGCCAAACGGGCAAAATTTGATAAATAACAATAAAACGGGTCAAATAAGTTGGAAGTAGCCAGATTTACCAAAAAATAGTTACTATCGTAATAAGTTAGTTTTTAACATATGTAAGTAGATTTAACGCGTTAATAGTTTAAAAGACTCAAAAGGAAGTGTTAAAAAGTGTTTAATTTACAGAGCCAAGTTTTTTAAAATATAAAAAATTGCATATGATTGGGAGTTGTTTTTTTTATAAATATAAATATTGAAAGACTAAAGCAAAGCTGGTAGTGGTTACCAGTACTTTCTGAATTAACCAGACCCTCACCTCGTTAAGGGAGTGGGAGCATGTTCTAAATTAGGGATTAGCAAATAGTACGGGGAACCGGTACCGGTACCGAATTTACCGAACCGGGTACATTTTCGGTACCGATTCGGTACCGGCTTTTGACATTTTCGGTACCGGTATTTACCGGTTTTTACACTGAAATATCGGTACCGTACCGGTACCGAACCGTACCGGGTATATTCGGTACCTGTACCCACTTTTGAGGATTTTCGATACCAGTACAGGTTCGGTATCGAACGGGTATCATGCTCATCCCTGTTCTAAATTCTAATTATTTGTATTTACCCATCGCGTAGTCATGAAGCAAAATGTATCAAAGAAATTGTTGGTACAATTTGTAGTAGGCTGCCTACACTAAGTACAAATGTCAATAAAGACCTCATTGGAATGGAGACACGCTTACAAGATCTGAAATCAAAGTTGAAAATGGAGTCAGGTGGAGTACGCATTATTGGAATATGGGGAGTTGGGGGTGGTGGTAAGACTACTCTCGCATCTGCTGCTTATGCGGAAATCTCTCACCGATTTGAAGCTCACTGCCTTCTTCAAAATATCCGTGAGGAGTCAAACAAGCATGATTTGGAAAAGCTACAAGAAAAATTTCTCTCACTTATTTTAAAAGCAGATGTGAAGGTAGGGAGTGAGATAGAAGGAAGAAGCATTATAGAAAGAGGGTTACGTAATAAAAGCGTATTAGTTGTTCTTGACGATGTTGATGACCTTAAGCAACTAGAGGCTCTAGCCAGATCACATGCTTGGTTTGGTAAGGAGAGCAGGATAATAATTACAATGAGGGATGAGCATTTGCTAACTCTTCATGCAGACACGATATATGAAGTGAGTTTGCTATCACAAGACGAGGCTATGGAGCTATTTAACAAACATGCATATCGGAAAGATAAACCTATAGAAGACTACGAGATGCTTTCAAAAGATGCAGTTTCTTTTGCTAGTGGGCTCCTATTAGCACTTGAAATTCTAGGTTCTTTTCTATATGACAAAAACAAGGATGAGTGGGAGAGTGCATTGGCCAAGTAAAAATGCATCCCAAATGTTAAAGTCACCGAAAGACTCAAAATAAGTTATGATGGACTTGAACCTGACCAACAAAAATTATTCTTAGACATCGCATGTTTTTTTGGAGATCGCATATAGACGATGCAATGACGGTGCTTGATGCTTGTAATTTACACCCTCGTATAGGGGTGAAGGTGTTAATTCAAAAGTCTCTCATAAAAGTTTCAAATGGAGTAATTGGCGGTAAAATATTTGATATGCATGACTTGGTAGAAGAAATGGCTCACTACATTGTTAGAGGGGCACACCCTAATCATCCTGAAAAGCATAGCAGAATTTGGAAGAGGGAAGATCTTAAATACCTCTGTGATATGGGGGCAGATGCAGTGCCAATGGTTAAATTAACAGTGCCAATGGTTAAACAGTGGTTGATACATCTGTTGACTTTGGTCAACAGATGGATGAAAACAGATGTTTGGAACTACTGTTGGGATAAAGCAGAGTGTTGTGAAGAAAACTGTGGTGAAACCGCTGTTTGGTTAAAACGGTGGTTTAAAACCACTGTTGGGTTAAAATAGTGTTTTGTGAAGGTTGAAGGGGATTGAAACGACTGTTGGGTTAAAATATTGTTTTTTTTAGAAGGAACATGCTTGAATGCAAATGTTATTTTGTTTACAAAAGATTAATAAATTGTATATTTTTGTATTTTTTATACTCTAAACTTTAAGTATTTAAGGTTGAAGTTGAAGTTGAAGTTGGGGAGATATGATTGAATTTGATTTGAGCAATGAAGTTTTGAAATACCTCCAACATGTTGACAACTACAGTGATCCGAAAGGAGCTTTATTTATCGAGACTACTGTTTCGCCCATTGATTATAAATTATTATGCTGTATTTTATTGAATGCTGTGTTCTGTTTTGAAGTTTGTTTATTATATAGTTATCTCTGTTTGACACTTTCATATTTTATATAATTAGTTGTGTTAAAATTATTAACAATGTTTGTTATTTAAATTAATTAAATGAATATTTAGGTTTGAGAGTTTAAATGATGAAAGCTCTGTTGTTATGAACAGATGTTTGAAAATAAAACAGTAGTTGATACATCTGTTGACTTTGGTTAACAAATGGAGGAAAACAGATGTTTGAAACCAGAGTTGGGTTAAATGTATTTGTTGTGGAGAAAACCATGGTTGAAACTGCTCTTGGGTTAAAACGGTGGTTTAAAACCACTATAGGGTTAAAATAGTGTTTTGTGGAGGTTGAATGAACATGTTTGAATGCAAATGTTATTTCGTTTACAAAAGATTAATAAATTGTATATTTTTGTATTTTTTATACTCTAAACTTTAAGTATTTACCGACTGACTTATTAATTTATAAGTCTATATAAATATAACTATATTTATCATTTATATTTGTTATGCATGGTTTTCTAAGAAACGATCCGTGTTTGCACACGGGTCTTATCGCTAGTAATAAATAAAAAAAACAAAATAAAATGTTATAATAAGTAAATAATACATCAAAGTTCATTTTTATAAGATAAATCTGGATGACTGTATCTGTTAACACATGACATTATATTTTATTCAATACGTGTAATACATGAGTTTTTTTTAAAGATATCTCATTTTTACTATTTATTATATTAAATTATATTTAGGCAGCCCATGTGATACACGGGGTTTAAATCTAGTATAATATAATTTGAGAAATATGAAGAATAAGCTTTATAACAGCAACATTTTCTAATAAAATACTCAGTCAACAAAACCGAGAAAAAGATAAAAGGAATCCAAAGACTCGAGACTAAAATTTCATCCACATGTTTTTGTGATAAAGTCATTGATAGGCAACAAGTGTGATGGACTAAATGGGGACACAACCCCTAAGAGTGTTCACAAATTCGATCTTGTTTTTTTTTATTGGAAACTGAAAAACGAGTTATAAAAGTTCAAAACTAAATAGAAATCAAAATGCAATTCGGTAAACTTAATAGTTTTTTTATTTTTATTTTACAATTATCTATTATTAGATTGGGTTAGGAATTAGGATAAAGAAAATTGGGCTAAATATCAAACTTTAATAACCATTAATTAAGATTCGATTTATTTGTTTGTTTCAAACCGACTTCGAATTTCGATTTCTGAAATTATGGTTTCGATTTTAAACCTAATATGCGAATATGTGTTTAAGTGTAGTTATAATCGATTCTGGTTCAGTCTGGTTTACGATTTAATCAGTTTGAAACCAATGATTCAGTTTGATTTACGGTTTAATCAGTTTGAAACCAAATAATTAACCTCTAAACACTACCATTCACATTAACAATAACATATAAGATTTGGTAATACTATAATGTTTTATTCCTTTACTTACTTTTTTGTTTTAACCCGTCTAATTTTATAGCAATTTTACTTTGAACTTCTATTAATATACTATTATATTAGACCAAATGTAATATTGTGTTAGTGTAGAGTTACGAGGTCTATATAAAACACACCTATGGTAACCCTAATAACAACAATCAAATACAAACACATTTACAATGTCTGATTTGGTATCGGATTTTCATGACAACCACCGGAAAACACCACCGGAGGGGTGACCGGCCAAATAAAGGTCCCATCTCCAAATAATCGATCCCTCTCAAAATCAATGTCCTGTCTATATCATCATCCTCATCAAACGCATGCTTAATAAATGTT
Organism: Helianthus tuberosus; assembly: GCA_030545235.1. Taxonomy (NCBI): domain Eukaryota; kingdom Viridiplantae; phylum Streptophyta; class Magnoliopsida; order Asterales; family Asteraceae; genus Helianthus; species Helianthus tuberosus. The sequence continues at coordinate 8,907,324 of CM060393.1, forward strand.
CTAATTTGTTGGATAAAAAACTAATCCCCAAAAGTTGTATGAAAAGGTTATTTGGACTACAAGAAATATATTATAAGTTAAGCTTACACATTTCCTAGCAAAATTGTAAGAAGTTGTACATTTATATGCACACGTCACTTTAATAAAAAGAAATGTATTGAGAAAAAACTGATAACTTTAGCACTATTGGAAAGTAATATGAAATTTATTCTACTTGCGGAGAAATTTCTCAACTTAGTTAATATGTATATATATATGACGCATCTCAACTACTCAAAACCACATCTCTCTCTCTCTCTCTCTCTCTGACCTAATACTAATTTCAAACAAATTCCATCCACATACCAATGGCATCTTCATCCTCCTCTTGTCAGTCGATTCCGGCATGGAGTTATGATGTATTTCTGAGTTTTAGAGGAGAAGACACCCGCAAGGGCTTTGTGGGTCATCTCTATGCGGCTCTTGAACATAAAGGAATATACACGTACAAAGATGACGAAACACTTGCCCGGGGCGAGTCAATCGGTCCAACCCTATTGAAGGCTATCGAAGAATCACGGATCGCTGTTGTTGTATTCTCTGAAAACTATGCGGATTCATCTTGGTGTTTGGCTGAGCTTGCACATATTATAGAGTGCTTGGACAAGAGAGGGCAGATCTTGATGCCCATATTTTATTACGTAGATCCCTCCCATGTGAGAAAACTTAAGAGGAAATATGGAGAAGCATTTGACAAACATGAGACAGAAAATAAGGAAAAAGTTGAATCATGGAGAAAAGCGCTGGAAAAGGCTGGCAGCATTTCTGGATGGACCATCAACGACACTATAAACTCGTAATTAATTTTCTCTTTCTTTTTCTAAACATTTTTCACTCATTTTTTAAACTTTTTTATGCTTAAGATATGTGCATTTTATAACTAGTCGATATGAGTTTGCTTTTATAAGTTTGTTTTATCGTTGACAAGTCAAACGAGCAAATTTTGTAGATAACAATGAAACGGGTTTAATAAAAATATGATACCCCGTTTCCCGGTTGATGACCGTGTCCTGTATGTCGGAAGTGTTGATTGGATTCTTTTGGGGAGTATGCAGACCATTGCAAAGAATTACCGGGCTTTAAATATCGATATGATTTAGTTCGAGATGTGCTGTATGATGTCCTTAAGAGAGCATGTATCTCGGCAAAAAAGGAAGCTCCGGTGAACTTCTTGACCGATCCATTAGAAGGGAGGTCTACCCTACGGCCCGCTGACATTCTTGTTTTTGGATGGGAAGGAGGTAAACATGCGTGTGTCGATTTGACAGGTGTGTCCCCCCTCGTTGGGCTAAGGGACCACGGGTTTGTGGCGGGACAGGCGATAACCAAGGCAGAGGCGGGCAAAGTAGCTAAACATGAAAAAGCTTGCATCGAGAATCAGCACGTGTTCGTCCCGTTCGCTTTCGATACCTTTGGCGCTCATGCCCCTGACGCCAGGGGCGGACCCATGTTAAGCGGAATGGGGTCCCCGGACCCCAATCTTTTTTTAAAAAAGTAGTAGAAGCGGTATATATATATAATTTTCTATGGACTCCATAAAATAATTTAGTTGGACCCTATAACAATGAGAGTGAGCTTGGTGCAGTGGTAAAACCCCTTATTTACACACAAAAGGTCTTGGGTTCAATACCTGTTTGTTTCGTTTTTTTGTGTTTTTTTTAAACCTGATTTTAAATTAATCACTCTATTTTTTTTCCTCTATTTCAATTTTTTCTCACCTATATTTAGCTTAATGTGTAGTAAATGAAACTTGTAATTTAGTTATGATATTGTTTTCTATTATGTTTCTCGACCCAACCCGAACAACGACCGATCCAAAAAATTTGAACACCGAAAAAATGGGACCCCATTGTCCAAAAATCCTGGGTCCGCCACTGCCTGACGCGGTGCGGTTCCTAAAGCGGGTTCAACGGGTGGTAAGCAGTAACACCGCATATGTTAAGGGACAGAATTTTGTGTTTAACAGGGTAGGGTTTGCTATTCAGAAGGGGGTAGCGGCGCAACTTGTTGCTCGCCTACCTGCCATTAGTTTGTAATCGTATTGAGTTTGTTTTATATTAAAATTGCTTTTTTGATTACCATCGTTATAGTATAGGCTAGAGGGTATGGTGATAGTCCTCCAAGGGAGGATGATCCGCCACGTAGGCGCCACGTCATAGTCCTCCCAAGGATGGTCCATCCCACAAAACTAGAGGGTATGGAGGATGGTCCTAGTCATAGTCCTCCCCACCACTTTTATGTTTTTTTTTTTAATCTTCTACTCTTTTTTTTAACATTTAACAAATAAACTAACACAATATTTTCATTAATATTAAAAAATATTACTGAGATAGGAAAAAGTGAAACGCACTATATCAAATCAATTTAATAAGAACATCTAGGTACTGAGATAGGAAAAAGTGAAACGCACTGTACCAGATCAATTTGTTCTGTGAATCGAACATTGAATCTGATCGTCTTCAAAGGGATCATTGTATTGCATCGGATATTGAATCGTCTTCAAATTGATCAATTTGTTCTGTGATGTACCTACCATCATAATCACAGATCCAAATTCAGTGCAATAATAAGATCATGAAAGAAATGTATTAAGTGTAGTGTCTTATGTTGATAATATAAGACAATAAATTGGCCACGGGTCTGATTCAAAGTCTAGACTCTAGATTTCCCTTCAAAACCGCATCAAATATTCCTTATTGTGATTCTACACGCAATAGCAAAATAAGCATCCGCAAAGCTTGTTTCAAACTTTCAATGTAATCCATAACACACAGTTTATAACACATATATTTACCAGCACAAAATGGAGGTACGCAACTTAAAAGTATGTAAAGTATAACTCAGAGTCTCAGACTGTCCTTACATCTGCTTCTTGTCCATAGAACCATAACGCTTTCTCACAAAGTCTCATATAGGGCATCAGCTAATTGTTAATAATCAGGTGAAGAACTTTTGAACTTTATAATTGTTAACAAAACTTACACTTATAAACACATACACACATAATAATGCTTCTAATATATCATTCAGCGTTCCAATTCCTACACCACTAAGCTTACTCTATTAGCCTCTACTAGTGAATTTGATGAACCCTACAATCTGTAGCTTAGCGTTTTTTTTTCGATTGACTTTCGCAGCCCTAAATCGTCATCAATACAACAAAACTACAGTTAATTTCATAATAGATCATCGTTTTAAGGTAAATTATAGCGTCGTAATCCAGTTTGCCACATTCTAGTTAAAAAAACACAACCACAGTAACTTCGAAACCGAAGAAAACACAACCAAAGTAACTTCAAAACTGAAGAGTAATACACTTAATTGAGACATGAAATATGAACTGAGTACCTGTTCGACGTAATTGGCAGGCAAAACAACAAGAATACAAATAAAGCGATGGCAATCAATACTCGAGAGAATCGTTCTTCATGTCATCGATCAGATGTAGAATTAACCAAAATTGAGATCTAACAGGACTATAATAGAATAGAATTACTATCACCGATCAAAATATCAGAAAAACACTAACAGATACCCAAATACAGCAGAACGCCTCCAAAATTTTAATCGTATAAGCAAATTAAGAACAATTACGGCTCAATATATCACACATGTAACAGATTTGATGAACATCAACTACCGAATCAACAAAATACAACAAATCAGTTCATAACTATGCTTGAATCAACCACAATCCAGATCTAACACGCTACCAATGGATTTGAATTACTATCTCCAATTAAAATTTTAAAAAATACAACAGTACAAACACCTCAAGAAAATTTATAGCAGAAGAAAATTAAGAACAGTTACAGATTGAATGAAAGGCAGTACCGATTGATTGAAATTCGATTAACTGACCGAGGGTTTCTGTTGAATGCTTGCCGCCGCTGCTGCCGTCGGCTCCACCACCATCTTCTCAACCACTACCACCCTTCTCCATCACCATCATCAACTCAGTCAATCGGTGCCACCGAGACAACCATTTAAGCTGCAACCCCACCGGTTTGATTTTGGATTTGGGAGAAGGGTTTGATGTTGGATTTGGGGGTTTAACGGTAACAATTGAAGGGGGGCCCACCATTGGAGGATCGTCCTGATCGTCCATTCCTCGACGTTGAAGACGGGGACGGAGCTCGACGGGAGGGGGCGGGATGGGCTGTCGCCGGCGCCGAACCAAGACGGGGATGGGGACGGTCCCATACCCCATAGCCTTAGTTTGTGATTAGGTTTAATTCATTAATAGTTTCTAAGATTCGAAAGAATGTGTTTAATACATGGTGCCAAGTGGTTATTACTTACTAGTACATTCTGAATTTGCGACGAGACCATCACGTGGGTGGAAGCGTGTTCTAAATTCTAATTATCCTTATTTACCCATCGTGCAGTTATGAAGCAAAATGCATCAGAGAAATTGTTGATACAATTTCTAATAAGTTGCCTACAGTAAGTGCAAACGCCAATAAAAAACTCATTGGAATAGAGGCTCGCTTGCGAGATCTGAAATCAAAGTTGAGAATTGGGTCAGATGGTGTGCGCATTGTCGGGATATGGGGGGTTGGAGGTGGCGGTAAGACTACTCTCGCATCTGCTGCTTGTGCCGAACTCTCTCACCTATTTGAAGCTCACTGCCTTCTTCAAAATATCCGTGAGGAATCAAACAAGCATGGTTTAGAAAAGTTGCAAGAAAAAATTCTGTCACTTGTTTTGAAAACAAAAGACATTGTGGTAGGGAGTGAGTTAGAAGGAAGAAGCATGATAGAAAAAAAGCTACGTAGTAAAAGGGTTTTAGTTGTTCTTGATGATGTTGATGATGTTAAGCAACTAGAGGAGTTAGCCGGAGCGCATGATTGGTTTGGTGAGGGGAGCCGGATAATAATCACGGCCAGGGATAAGCATTTGCTAAGTACCCGCTATGCAGATGAAGTATATGAAGTGAGTTTGTTATCACATGACGAGGCTATGGAGCTCTTTAGGAGACATGCATATCGGAAAGATAAACCTGTAGAAGATTACGAGATGCTTTCAGAAGAGGTAGTTTCTTATGCTGGTGGGCTCCCTTTGGCACTTGAAGTTCTTGGTTCTTTTCTATATGACAAAGACAAGGGTGAGTGGAAGTGTGCCTTGGCCAGGTTAAAAGATATCCCAGATGATGAGGTCACAAAGAGACTCAAAATAAGTTATGATGGACTTACAGCTGATGAGAAAGTGTTATTCTTAGATATTGCATGTTTCTTTAGGGGAAAGTATAAAGGTGAGGCAATGAAGGTGTTTGATGCTTGTGATTTACACCCAGGTATAGGGATAAAGGTGTTGGTACAAAAGTCTCTCATAAAAGTTGTAGATGGTAAATTTGAGATGCATGACTTGATAGAAGAAATGGCCCACTACATTGTTAGAGGGGAACACCCTAAAAATCCAGAAAAGCATAGCAGGATTTGGAAGGAGGAAGATATAGCATACCTCTGTGATATGGGGGCAGATGAAGTGCCAATGGTTAAATTAACTTTGCAATAAAATATTTCATATTATCTGTATCAAATGACAGTACTTGCGTATAACGTTACTGACACAATTTGGTTACCTTGATTAATTAACACAGGAAACTGAAGCATTAGCTTTCCGTTCTTATGGAGATCCGGATCTATCTGATGCTGTAGGTGTATCTGATGTTGTTGCAAATATGAAGAAACTTCGATGGATTCGTTTTGATAAGTATCCGACATCTTCATTCCCATCAAATTTTCAGCCAAGAGAGCTTCGTTGTCTAGAGTTGAGGGATTCCCAACAAAAAGAACTGTGGCATGGGTATAAGGTAGATAAATATTGTTGTTTCACAAATCATTGCAATAAAACTGTGAAATGAATTATAAAATGAACATAGGTATTTGACACATTTATAAGTATAGGTGTAATTAAATATTTCATTAAGAAAAATACATATCATACTTTCTCTGTAAATTAGAGGTCGATTAGCTTAATTTAGATTGAATGCTTTAAAGAAACTTTTGATGATATTGCCAGAAATAAATAAATTAACAAAGTGTCTGAAATGTAATATTCTGAAGGTAGATTTTTGGTCAAAGATTGATGAAAATTATCGAGGATATGATGTAAAAATGATATGATGTTTTAAGCAATTGGAATTTACTATGCATGTTATTATAAGATATTAAGTTGATGATCAATGGGCAAGAAGTATGCCAATGTGAAAGGAAATTGTTGTATACTTGCCGATTTATTTGACTTTTGCTACTTGTCTTGAAACAGCATCTACCAAATTTGAAAATTCTTCATCTCTCTGGTTCAGAGAACCTAATCACGACACCAGATTTTGACGGCCTTCCATGTCTTGAAAGATTGATTTTAGAGGAGTGTTGGAGTTTAGAAGAGATTCATCCATCAATTGGATATCACAAAAGGCTTGTTTACGTGGACATGAGATGGTGTTCAGCACTTAAAAGGTTTCCACCCATCATACACATGAAAAAATTGGAGACTCTTGATCTCTTGGGCTGCAAGGAACTTCAACAGTTTCCGGATATCCAGTCGAACATGGATAGCTTGGTAACCCTTGATCTGTCTAATACTGGTATAGTAATAATCCCACCGTCAGTTGGTCGATTTTGTACCAACCTTGTTTCCTTAGATTTAAATTGTTGTCGCAAACTGGATCTCACTGGTTGTTATTTGGGGTTACAATCTTTTCATCATTACGGGTTGGTGAGCCTGAACATACCCCAGCTTCCACGTTTTTTAAGGAAATTAAATCTTAGTGGGTGCAATTTGGGAGATGGAGACATCACATCTGATATATTTTGTGAGTTAGTAAACCTACAGGTACTAGACCTAAGTGAAAACAACTTTTCAAGATTACCTTCCGGCCTCTCTCAAATCCCATGTATCAAGCTCCTCAATCTGTCATCCTGCAAAAGCCTTGTAGAATTGTCGGACCTCCCATCAAGCATTGCTATTCTCAAAGCAAAATATTGTGAATCGCTTGAAAATGTAGGAGATTTATCATACTATAAATGGTTGTGGAAAGTCTCACTTAGCGGGGTAGTGAAACTAAATAACAGGGTACTACTTTCTATGCTTGAGGTATAGCTCTTATCTTGTTTTTAAATTTCACTTTTTTTAACTTACAATATAATAATAGTATTCATCATAACTGGAATGTAAACTGTGGCAGGGAAATGCAGCTGAAGATCGCTTTATGAGTGTCTTACTTCCCGTGGTTGAACCATCGTCACGTATTTTTACGAGATTAGTAACATTGCCACTTCCAAGCAACTGGTACAGTGACTTTAGTGGACTTTTATTATTCTTACGTCATGATTTTTGGGAGCAGTTCATGGTTACGGATGGCATACGTATTAAGCTGGAGACATCCACATATGATTACCCTGAAGAGTCGGATGAAGATTGGGAACAATGTAATTATGAAAGGGTGGGTTATGTACCCTTTAATTCATTGCGGCACATCCCATGGTTCAATCCTACATGCACTAAAAATATTTCACTTCAGACTAATGTCGGTCATCTTAATGTGGAACTTGTTCGTAGTAAAAATAAAATAGTTGATTTAAACGAAAACTCAATCGATTACTCAGAGTGTTGGGATGAAGAATATGAAGATACAAAGACATTTGAGATCATGTATGATTCACAGTCCTCTTATATTCATATTGTATGGAATCATGAATAGTTGACCTGGGCATTAGTGTTGCTGGTATATCTTTCTAGATTTTGTTTCAAGAGTCATCAACAACTATTAGTAGATCTCAGTTTCAACATTATTGGGCCCACATTTTGTTTACCATTTCCGGTTTGCGTTTGCTTTAGCAACATTATGCTACAAAAAAAGTTGTAATAAATTTTTCTTTATTATCCCATAAAACTTCACATCCTATACTACCAGGTTTCATATATCGTTTTTGTTAGTTGTTGCTCCCCTTTTGTGCTACTATCGTATGTGTAAGCAACAAAGGTATGTTATTTGTAGAAGAGGATACAAGACGGGTCAAAATAAGTTAAGAGTTGGAACGACATTTTTATACGGGCCAAAATTGTGTTTGTTCTCCACAAACACTTTTTTTCTATTTTGATATATATTTTTTTCAATTTTAGTATATTGACTATCATACAAAAACAGTATTGTTACAATAATATTGATAAAAGGGTTATTAGATTTTATCACACTCAACTATTGGCTATTGGCCGCTGCCATCCTCAAATATCACTTTGACGCACGTCACCCCAACTTAACACTTAGTGTGTTCTGTCACCAAGTCGTTAACTAATCACTAACTTTTGATCCTGTTACTATACTTTTGAGGTGTCATAGAGATCTTAGGAATGTTTTGGTATGATGACTTGATGAGTGATGACTCGTCCAATAGAGTCCGTTATGGTGTTTGTTACGGTACTGATGTGTTTTACTTCAACCGAAAACATAAAACCGAATAATGAGAGAGGTACCAATGTTGGCATGTGTTTGGTTCGTGTTGAAACTTTCCAGGTATGAAAAAAAGTATTTTGTTTTGGTTCAACCCGTAGTCCCATATAAAAAAACGGATGGTATAAATTTAGGAAGACTTTTCCCAGCGGATCTCTTGCAGGAAAGTGATAATCTACAACTTCGAGTTGTCAATTATATCCTTTATTACGACCCAATTCTTGAAATTTGGGACACAAGTATTCAATTAGTTCGGACTTGTTTAGTGTTGAATTGGGACCAAGACAAAAAGATCGAAAAGGCCTGTGCTTCCTTTGTTGAAATAAGGACAAATGGTTTGATTAGAGATTTTCTAAGAATCGACTTAGCGAAGTCACCTATTTCATATACCGGAAAAAGGAACGATCTGCCGGGTTCAGGATTGATCTCTGAGAATGGATCAGATCGCGCTAATGGCAATCCGTTTTCTTCCATTTATTCCTATTCCAAGGCAACAATTCAAGAATCCCTTAATCCAAACCAAGGAACTATTCATACATTGTTGAATACAACTCCAAACAGAATTTTTGTTTAAATGTTGATAAATAGTTTATTTAACATGTCGGCATATTCTGACTTTTTTTAAACGTAATTTATTGTACGAAAATAAAACTTAATGAAAAATAAATGTTAAAAACGTATATTTTTTATAATATAATAGGTGAAACTGAAATTAAAAAAAACAAATAATATATATTGAATAGTGCCCCACACACGCAGTGGCGAAGCTTGAGATTTCTGACCGGGGGGTCGAAAACGTACACACCCAAAAATTTCTATAAAACGGAGGGTCGAAAACGTATATACCCAAAAATTTCTATACGAAAACTACATACTCTCCACTACTGAGCGAAAAGTTCGGGGGGTCGGCCGCCCCCTCCCACCCCCACTATCCTACGCCCTTGCACACACGAACCGACATTGCGAATTAATATTAAGTAAATCAATGATAGATGGATCACTATATAATACTAGTGGGAAACCCGCGCGTTGCGGCGGAGTCAACACTTTGCAATAGAATTTATAAAAAGCTGTCGATAGAAACCGCTAGATACTTTCAAGTTTCAAATTATCATCGATTCAACACATACCGTAATAGCCAACACTCCTTTAACCAATTTTAAAGTACATAATGTTCGAACAAAGAACAAAAGATATCAACGGTTGATTTCATTACCTAGGAGCAACTGTTTTTTTGTATAAAGGGGTGATCCTGAAGACTCAACCGTCCCCCACTCTTTGCTATATAATATAAATTACAAAATTAGGTTAGTATAAAAGAACAGGAATATGTTTGATAGACCGGTTACCAAACATGATCGACAATTCCTAAACAAACAATTAATGACATGTTTCAGATTCTCTTACGGCTTAAGCTCGAGTTCGAACTTAAACTTAAACAAGCCAGCTCAACTCGGCTCGTTTATTTTTTCGAGCTAAAAAGTCGAGCTCGAGCTCGGCTCGTTTATTTTTTGAGTTGAAAAGTTGAGCTCAAGCTCGGCTCATAAAAACTTCGAGCCTAATCAAGCTGGCTCGTCAACTTTTTCTTAAATTTTTTTTAATATTTATAAAAGAGACAAAGATTAAAAAAAAATATTAACACATTTCTAAAGAATATAATAAATGCACATACATACAAGCCATTGAGTCGAGCCACAGAGCCGACCATGGAGTCGCGCCATCGAGCCGTTCAAAATAAAAACAACTCGAAGATTCCAAGCTTAAGGCCACGATGGCATGAAGAAATATCTTTTATTTACTTTCATTAATTTTTTAACAAAATTGTAGTTGAAAAATATACAATTGATTATACAAGTCTAAACCACCCTTTAAAATGCCAGACAAAGAGGAACTTGTAAACCAAGATCAATGTAATATATAGGTTCAACGATGGCACCAAGATCAATGTAATATATAGGTTGCAACGATGGCAAGGGCTAATTTTAAACAAGTTTTAAGATCACAAATGAAAAGATAAAAAAACTAAGTTATATTTGACTCGGCGCAGAAAATCAAAGGCTATAAAATGGCCAAGCAAATGGAGCAGATTGATTTTTTAGGCCTATGTATCCTTACTCTTTAATTAATAAAAGAAAAAAAATTAACTAGGTGCTATCAAGTTATCAACAATTAAGATATCCAAAGTTTCACACAACTGAAAAATGGGCCTCAAAAGAGTTTCAACTAACCTTTGTCACTAAGATGGTATTAAGAATATAACTGCCTGCATCACATCAGCGGCCGAACGAATAGCATCTTTTAAACTTTGAACATGAGGTAACAAAGGTTATCAATAAACTTTAGAAGCTTTTGAAACCGAAATATGTAACCTTGACTTGTTATTATAAATTCGTATATGTACAAAGTTCTCAAAGAAATGCAAGTTAAAAAAAAGTCACTTTCAATCTACGTTGTTTAAAGCGCATGAGGTGCGCGCCTAGGCGCAGTAAGTGGGCTGCGACGGGAGAAGCGCACTTTTAGGCGCTGAGGCGCAATTTCCAGCCAAATTCAGGCTAAAAGTTGTCCAAAACGCCTAAATGATCCTAAACGAACCATAAACAAGTCCTAAACAGCCCTAAAACATCCTAAAGTAGCCTTAAACAAGCCTAAAATATCTCTAAAACCCCTAAAAAGGTATTTTATATTATTCGCCTTATTTAAAAAAGCTCTCATTTTTAAGTGCTTAGAGCCGTTCCAGGCTCGACCTATGCGCCTTGAGTGTGCCTAGGCGCTTTTACAACATAGCTTTCAATGAATCAAGCGGATATACCCAGAGGGCACTGCCTACATTACTCTGTAATAACTTTTTCCCCATTAACATTTTGCAGAAACAATGATTCAGTTACCAAATAGCCAATACATATTGTTAATTTACGAATTCTGCGGGTATCAATGTAATAAAAATCTATGTTAACAAACCTTGATTACAACTACAGAATCTTTCAATATATAATACTTCATTTACATCTACACAATAATTTCTCTACATGCTATAACAAACTCATCAACTAACATGAATCAAATCAATAATAATCAAAACACTTACATCCAACTGATTCTGAAGAGATTTGGGCCGCTTCTTGGGCTTTCTGGGCAACCGCCGTTCTCCCATATCCTCAAAATCCTACTCCATCTCCCTCCGTGAAAGCGGAACCGAAAACTTTGCCCTAACCCTAACCCCATCTCTCTCCTCAATTCCACCACCACCGCAGCCGCTACCATTGACCACATCAAACGCCAGCTTCAATTTCTCCTTCTCCTCCTCTGCAGCAAGCTCCTTTTTGAAATTGAGAATAATTTTCTCCCAATTGGCTTCTGTGTCGGTAGACCTGGGAAACGGGTCGGGCCGGGTCAGGTTGGGTCATGGGTCAAAACGGGTTCGGGTCAAAACGGGTCAGTTATAAAAAGGGTTGTTTTGGTTCGGGTCAGAACGGGTTTCGGGCCGGGTTGGTAAAAAATGGTATTTTTTTTAAAAAGAACCAACTACGTTCTGATCCAAAACCCGTCACGGCCGCCCGAAACTCAATCCGAACCGAACCCGTTTCGATCCGAAACTTGTCCCATTTCTTTAAGACACCAACCCACATTGATCCATTTCTTTGAAGTTGTCGACCCGTTTTGATCCGAAAAGATATGAGATGGTATTTTAATTGACCCATTGAGTGAAAATATCTTACCCAAACCAACCCATATAATTTAAAAAGCAACCCAAAGTGACCCACTTGGAAAGCTTTAGGTCAAGATTGCCCCCTCTACAAAACACAAAATACATTTGCTCCATAAACAAGTGGAACACGAAGAGAGCTGAACTTCAGAGACGCAATAGTACCAGACAAATTTATACTTTATTGCTTTTTTGATATAACAATTTGCAAGCTTGGAAAAGCGTCAAAAGTTTACCAAGCGCTCCAAAACCCCTACACTTTTAAAGTAACCTTAATTATGAGTAGATTGGGGAGGGGGAAGGGGGGGTAAGTCTTACGTAGGCATGACAAAGGGCTGAACCATTTCCTCCATTATATCCAATGCCAAATATGCCCTACTTATGTTAAAGAAAAAAAATACAATATTATCTACTTAAACAGTAAGTGAGAACTGGATTCAACATCTTTTTAAAGAGAGGCACATATACACCTGGCTAAAAGTCATTTTAGTTTAGACCATACGTCTTTGTCTTCAAAATTTAACTACAGTCATATAGGTAGAGATCATTCTAATTTACTTAAAACAATAAGTAAACATGATTCACCATTTCATTAAAGAAAGCTAGATGAAGAATGAAATGGAAAAGGACAAGAAGGGGGAGCTGAAATTTACACAGGGAAACGCAAAATATAGCGCCACCAAAGGACTACAATTATGTTAGAGCAAGGAGGGTCACTTACCAGTCGATGTTGATGCCACCACGGCAGTTGACATGATGACACAACCGCTGCCAGCACTAACCAACATAAAAAACCCTCTCTGAGCCAACCCGTTTTGACCCGAACCATTTGACATGAGTTTTAAAGCTGCCCATTTTGACCCGTACATAATTTGACACAGGCTGCAAAAACACATATACCCACTTTAGATGTTGTGTCTTGTGAGAGCGAGAGTTAAGTAACAACAAGAACTGCCCAACACGGATGCACCAGTGCAATTCAAGTACCAAAAAGTTCCGCTGCACTGATATCACCAAAATACTAAAAAATTAAGCGAAAAACGACAAATAACAGATATAGAAAGATGGTATCAGCAAAAAAAATCCAACAAAAATTCCCAAGAATGAACACTTTGAGCTCATATAGATTTAATGTAAGGGAGGATCTGATGATGGGTTAAAGAGAGTAAACCTGGGCGAATCTGTAAAATGGATGCTTTGCAAATCGAGTCTAGATAGAAGAGCCAATACATCCATTTCTCTCTGTCACACAGAAAAAAGATTAAGGGAAAATATTGACACCAAAATATGACATGAAACTAACACGAAATTCACGGGTATTTGGTTTAGTCTAAACAGGTTTGGGTCACTAAGAGGTTGAACCTATTAACATGTTTAGCTAACCGTGTCAGCTTCGGGTCGGCCAAATCACACGTAACTGGGGCTCCAAATAATAAAAAAAATTGAACAAAAGCTTACATCAGATGCATTAATTCCCTCAAGTAAATGTCCTTGGTACTGTAATTTTGTAAAGAGAGTTGACAAGGATGTCCATAAGCCAAAATACCTCAGCCTATGTCCATAAGCCAAGATATCTCAACTCAGCGTATGTCCGTTCATCCGCATCGGACTTTGCGTTGGCATGCAACTTTCGACCTATAAATCATAACCAAAAAGATTATTACACTACATTCATAAGCTAAGTAAAAATATACCAAAAACAGGAACTTAACTCATCATCATATTGTTCCCCTATCCTCAAATATGTTATAAATAAGAGCAAATCAATGACCTTTCTACCATTTTACCAGTTGTCCTTTAACTAAATTGTATTTTCTTCTATTGGAACGTTTTTCACTATATCAAAGTTGTACCTGTTTGCTTCATTTTCATCACCACATAACAAACACTAATAACGACAATAATCACAATCAACTCGAATATAATCAAACGTATTTTCCGGGCTCTTCAGTATTTTCAAGTGGGCCATTAATTCAAACTAAAATTCAGCATGCAATTGAATGTTGTCCATCATAATCAACAAATCAAATGAGCCCTAATTCAAAAAAATAAGAACCCAAAAGTGTAAATGGATGAAGAAGTACAATAGTCACTTCATATAAGTTTGATTGAAGAGAGTCAGAAACCATTACCTATCCACGCTAATCGTATTTCAAAACCAAATCAGATTGAACATCTTCAATATCAAGAGTTGATTTCAATCATCAAACCTAATTGATCATTGATCATATTTATAACTGTTGCCACCGTTTCAATCATCAATCGGCGTCTTCAATGTACACTTTCATCAATTGGCGTCTTCAATGTACACCGACTGTAAAATAGTTCGTTGTGTAAGAATCATGTAGGCTAAAGATATTGAATTGGGGGCAATTTTGGGAGATAAGGATGAAGAATCAGGGAAAAAGGTATGTCGATTGGGCTGTCGTCTTAAAATTAGGGGAGGAAATTACAATTTAGTCATAAGGAAATGTATTAATATAGTAATATAGATAGATAGAGAGAATCTATATATGATAATACGCAAGATGAATGAATACTGATTTGAAGTGGTGTTGTTTTCTTATTGGGCTTTTTGGGTGGTTCTTTTTTGTGACTTTTGACGTTACTACCAGATCCACGTGTGGCTCCTTCCAGCATTCTTAAAAAACAAACATTTAACATATTGAGAGAGAGAGAGAAAACGAGGCTAGAATAAAGAGAGAAGGGCGATCGGGATGCGCCGATCGGCCATAACTTCCGGTCGTCTGCCAGGTTACGGTATCAGTATATGAAGGTAAAAATTGGTAGCGAACCGGTACCAGAAGTGCCAAACATCAGTACCGAACTGGTACTTAGGATCTCCATTACTATTTGTTCATCTCTGACTACGGGTTTCTATCGAACAACATTATTACCATACAACTTTTTTAGTTGATTTTCTTTTAGTTATTTTTTAATGTTTTTTTCTATATTTTCTTTTTATTCTTGTCAGCGATTCTGTATGCAACACGCTCGTAGTAATTTCAAACACATATAAACACAGACTAAATAACAAAAGAAGTTCACTGCAACACGGCGACAGTTTTTTTTAACTAGTTAATATCTAGTAAATCAATGATAGATCGATCACTATATAATATAGAGAAATAGTTTATATTAACTAAGACAATGCATTAAGAATAATGTCTAAATTATTCACAAAAGAGAACACATGCCAATAGTCCAACAAACATTAAATATGGTCCAAAAGGTTTACTTATAGAGACCCTTTATTCAGCTTAAGCCATACAATCCCAAGACAATAATATGAGTTGTAAATTGAGTGACATGTTACATTGGTTGAGTTGTATCCGTAAGAGCTTTTTTTTTTAACAGCTAAATGTTACATTTCCCGGGTATTGAATCCATAACCTCTTCCTATTTAAACACCTAGAAGGTTTTCCCTCTGCCACTAGGCCAAAGCCTAAATGGCATATCATTTTCATGACTCGAATTTCTTGTGTTGGAACTTGGAACGATCAAGGCTAACCGCCTCGATTGTTAGAGAACTCAAAGACATTGGAGTTTAAACTAATATTACAACATGCGACCTTGATTAGATCATGTTTCCTCAGACTAAAAGCATAAAACCTTAGTTATGTTTAATTACTCGAGGGCAATCCCGTATACTAAAGACGAAATATGAACGATCCTTAAATTCCTAACGAGTTTGTATGTCTTTTACTATTTTAGTCTACTTTTTTTAAATATTACTAGTGATAAAGTTATAATATGTAAGTTGTTGACTATTTGAAAACTCTCTCAAATCGATTATTTCGTATTATTGGAATTTGGATTGACTTGTTTGATCAAAGTGTGTCATAATATACATCAAATGTGTCAGGAAAGTGCTTATCGCACGCTTTGTTTGAGTTTACCATGATTGTAAGTATTCGGGAATCTCCCTGGCTCTTAGGGGCAAAACCCCCTAAGTAATGAGGCTTCTAAGGGGGCAATGCCCCCCTTTTGTTGCAATTTGAAAATTAAATTGGATAACCATCATCGGGCAGTGAATGGCCCTCCAACCCTAAATTTGTATCCCTCTCTTTGGTAAAAAAAAAACCTAGCTCGTGAATTCATCACACCGACATACTTGTTCTTGTAGAATTGAAATTCTAAGTTTTTCCAATTGAAATTTGATGCATCCCTGCCAGGCCCGTCCCCTGCAAGTCCAGTTCAGGCCCAAAAGGAAGCAGTCCAGCAGAAGAATGAAGCAATTCAGAGGCCCAAACGAATGCAAAAGAAGCCCAGCAAGCTAAAGGATTGATCCGCAAGTTTGAAGGGGAATATTCTGAGGAATTAGGCTGCATGCATTTTTATTTTCAGTATGCATTTTTATTTTCAGCACATGTTAATTAGTTATGCATTAGTGGGTAGTTAGTGGAGCATGGTAGGTTATTGTCACATGCATGTCTCCAAGAAATAAGGTACATGGGCATAGTGTGCTCAGATCCATTGCATATTTAATTCCCTGTAATTTTGATTTTGAGATATCCAGAAAATTGTTCCAAAAATCCTTGCCTTCCCTCTATTGTTCTTAGGAGTGTTTGCCTACTAGAAAAGGCTTGCAACATTTGGTGCTTTCATTCACGAATCACCTCCACCATGCCGCCGCGTCGCGGTCCAACTGGTTCCGATGATTTTCCCCCATCCATCATAGATCAACTTAGCCAACTAATTCAAATCACCACCACGGCCGCTACCACCGCTGCCTCCACTCAATCCGATCTCCGAACACAGTTAGCCACCCTCGTTCAAGCTACAACCAACCTCAACGCCAAACTTGATACCCAAACCGAAACCACCGCTCGTCTTGTTAATCATGTACAACAGTTAACCGACAACCTTGAACCAGAGAAAACCGTTAACCAGCCGAAGTCCCCAGTCCGTCAAAACAATAACCAACAAACCTTACGTCAACCAAAAATTACCCTACCGCTCTTCGACGGATCCAATCCGCTCGGATGGATTTTTCAGACTGACCATTATTTTACCTATTATAATATTCCACCGGCAGACCGCATTTCCCTCACGGCTTTTCATTTTGTTGGAGACGCCCTATCTTGGTATCAAAACCAATTCAACAATGAACTTCTGGGTTCATGGATGGATTTCAAACGCGAAGTGGAACTCCGCTTCGGTCCGTCGACTTATGAGAATCACGAGGCCGCCTTGTTCAAACTCCGTCAAACAACGTCGGTCACCGAATATCAAACGGAATTTGAAAAGATTAGCAACCGCATTACCGGCTTATCTCAACAAACCCTAAAAAATTGTTTTATTTCAGGTCTAAAACCTGAATTACAAGCTGAACTGGCCATTTTAAAACCCACGTCCTTTCATGAGGCTTATGGGCTAGCCCGTAAAGTTGAAGACAAATTTGCTAATACCTCAAAACCCAAACCGTTTTACCAACCTAAATCCTACCCTTCCCATAATATTGTCCCCCAAACAACAATCTCTCCTAATTCCCAGCTACGACCTCTGCAAAACCTACACCATCATCAACTCTTCCATTATTGCCATCTCCACCAAAACCATTACCTTTCACTAAAATATCACCCGAAGCAATCTAACAACGCCGAAAAGACGGTCTCTGCTTCCGCTGCCCCGATATTTTTTTCCCGGACATAAGTGTTCGCTTCCTCAATTTTTATTAATCATCGACAATGACGATCAATACACCTCGCCGGATTCCCAAACCGATGACAGCATGCCGCTGGCCGACGACCAAAACACACCGCAATTCATGTCTCTGTCCGACGCTGTGTTTTTTGGTTTAAGCTCCATCCAAACTCTCTGAATCACGGGGTACGTTAACGGTGTTCCGGTTATCGTTTTAATTGATTGTGGTAGCACCCACAATATAATCCAACCCCGAGTCGCTACAAATCTCCGTTTACCAACCCTACCCCTACAACCATTTTCGGTCATGGTCGGAAACGGACAGTTCATACATTGCCAAGAGTATTGCCCAGCGGTCGATGTGCAACTCCAAAAATCCAATTTCACCATCCCATTTTTTATTTTTCCGGTGCAATGTCACACCCCGACCCGCAGCGGAAAGGTACGGGACATGATGATTGCCCATAGCTTATGACACTATTATAAGTTTAATATTTAAATTCACCAAATTAAATTTGTCGCACATAACATATAATTCAAATATTAATACCATGTTACAAAATCAAATAAACAAAAGCAACATATCATAGCTGGTTTATTACTAAGGCAATCCTACATGTCTTCAACTCAAAATCCGCCCACCCTTGTGTTCCTGTATCACACGTAAAAGAGTTTTTGGGTCAACAAACATGTTGGTGAATAGATTCGGTTTTTATTTAAGGGCTTTTTACATATTTCCCCCTCCTAAGTTGCTTTATTACGTATTTACCCAAACCATAAAATCAGTTACATATTTCCCCTCCCTAACTGATATATATTACATATTTCCCCTTTTCATTAAAATGACTCTTATTTATGACTATTTTACCCTTAATGAACTAGTAAATAAATATTTACATATTTCCCCATTCTGATATGTAAAATCAATTACAGATTTACCCAATTTATGTATTATCACCTTAATTCTTCTACTTGTTACGTTTGTCAAATAATACACACAAACCATAATACTCATAATAAAAACATAAATTCCATTCATAATAATTTCCATTCAAAAACATAAATTCCATTCATAATAAATACGAAACCAAAAATTCGAAATCAACCGCTCATACAATACAATTTTCCCTTTAATTTAGTTGGGAACCTCCTGTCATACAAGACCCTAAAAACACTAAAATGAACACACTAATGGCTCAATAGACAAGCTAGGAATCACAAAATATCATGAACTTAAATCCAGGACAACACCAAAAATGTATTTTGAATTAACTTGACCTTTTTTTTTAACAGCAAATTCCAATCACATTCATCACCAAGCATTTGTCCAGTACATATCGGCTAGTTAGATACTAGACCAAACCTTTACATAATCACCAAAAGTAAAGACAGAAAACAAAAAACAAAAAACAAAAAAACATACAGTGATCTACTCTCCTACAGCAAAACAAGCCCAGCTCCTCCAATTTAAAGTTCTTTGCTTTGCTCTGCATTTCGTCCACATGAAAGTATTTGCTTGCATCTCGCCAAATATTGTATCTATATTAACACGCTTTCCACGGAAAATGCAACACGTCCCCAAACGCTTACCTTTTGCCATAATATTGACGCCACATAGCAACCCGCAAATAGATGATCCGCATCCTCTTCTTGTTCACTGCATAGCTTACAAACTGTCGATCCTTGTGTCATGCTCCTTTTCTTTAGCCCGATCAATGTTGGCAGCCTATCTTGTACCCCGCGCCACCCGAAAATATTGACTTTTTTGGGAACCCATTTTACCCATTCGAAAGGATAATATGGAACCGCGAACGATAGCAGCTTTCGAGAGGATGTAACCGAGAACAAACCGTCATTCGCTGGCTTCCAGATCCATTTATCAGGCCTAGAGGAAAGCGTAACGTCTCGTAATAAGTTCGAAATGCGCTGCAGCTGAACTCGTTCCACATCGGAGCATGGTGTTTGTCTCCACTCCCATTCCGTCAACCTTGACCTGTTAATCCAAGGCTTTGCATCAAACTGTATCAGTCTATTATGATAAATCCATAAATTGCACCATAATATAACATCTAATAAAATGCATTTTAACTTAACCTTACCACTTCCTTTCCGACACTGGCGATGGATTTTCACTATACAAACTTCATTTGTGAAAAACAAAACCCAAAACTCAAAAAAAAAAAAAAAATACAAAATTAAAGGGTGTCTTCCATTCTGAATTTGAGTCACAGTGCGATAAACCCTAGTAAACATTCTATTGCAGCAAAAATCGTTTTTTTGAACTAGCATTAAGAAGAAGCAGATGCGAAAACAGAGAATTATATGATGGCAGATTCGATATTTTGAACAACCAAGATGAAGATTCGATTTTGTAGAAACATACCTGATGAAGAAGATGAACAAGAACTGAAACGTTTTGGTGGGAACAGAACATATGGGTTATCAAGAGGGTAGTTGGGTAATTTCTCAAAAAAAAAGGGGAAATATGTAATTGATTTTATGGTTTGGGTAAATACGTAATAAGACAGCTTAGGAGGGGGAAATATGTAAAAATCCCTTTATTTAAAAACATTTTTGTTTTATTAATTTTAGAAAACCTTATTTTATAACATGCATTATCAAATGTGAAACTAGATCTTTCAATATAATAAGAGCCACAGAATAGTAATGAAGTTTTAGGAGTGTTCCAATTAAGTCACTAATAAAATTTATTTTTTCAATTAGATCATTCTACTTTATTTTGGTGTTCTAATGCTAGATAATTTACCTGAACAGCAGGTCATAGTCCTACATGGCATTTATTTATTGTTAGTTGTTTATCTTTTTTATGACTATAATTTAAATGTTTTTGGTGTAGGAGTAATTAGTACTTTCTTTCATTAAAAATTTACTGACATCTAACTATTTTTTATGATTTTATAAAAATTTTGATAACTTTTTAGAGATTTTGAAAAAAAAGTATCACATTTTTTATTTTTTTTTCGCATTTAATAACTTTTCTACAATTTTTTAATTTTTTTAATCTATTTTGCATTTTTTTCTAATCCATTTGGCATTTATGTGCCATGTCAACAAATTTTTTAAATAAAAAACCTAAATAAATGCCATGTAGGATGGATGACCTTCTATTTAGGTAAAATATCTAGGATTGAAACATCAAATGAAACTTGAATGACCTAATTGGAACAAAAAAAATTATGAGTGACCTAATTAGAACACTCTTGAAACTTGATTACTATTGTACAAAGTTAACCCTAAGAAGAACTCAACACATAACTCATAACCAACACAAATATAACAATATTAGCAACCATAGACATATAGAGATTCAAGCCCCGAAAGGCAAATCTGCGAAACAATGATGGCGATACCGAGTTCGACCCATGGCCGTGGGGAACTGGTCAGCCAGGTGGATCCACGCAAAACCTGTGACACAAAGCGAGTAACACATAGATGCACGTATAGAGAAACAATAGAAATTAGCAACAAGTGACACAAAGAAACACATCGAATAGCATGTTATCAAATTACATAATAAATTTGAAATCGAGCACGAGATACACCCCAAAACGAGTAAGTGGAAAAAAGGGGAAAATAGTCGAATCTACTCACAGGTTGCGTTCCTGCTTGGTCTTGTGAAACACCGCACAACAAGAACCAGATTATATCTAAAATGATAATCACCCTAAAATGAATAACCGAAATCCTAAACAAACGAACAATATATAAATTTTAGGAAATTGGGTTCTCCTATTTGGGGACTTATATGAGTTTTCAAAATAATATACAAATTGGTATTTTGTACAAATTGTCATGATTAATTATATAGTAATAACAATTTAGTATGTTATCATAATCGTTAAATGTTACCAATTTAGATTAATTAATAGAATTTATCTAACAAAATTGTACCTTAGATTTCATGGTTATCACATTTTTTTTTTATTTTAACATAGTAAGTTTTATAAAGAAATTTCATTTACTTAAAAGAAAATCCATTGATAAGATAATTAAAATTATAGAAAATTCATATAAGAGTCTGAAAACAATTGTAGAACCTATAACAAAATCAGTAAAAATATGTACATAAATTATTTGTGATAAACTTGTATTTTTGAATAATTAAAACATGTATAAATCCAAATTATATTCATGAATTCCAAAAAAAAATATTAGGAAAAATTATATTAAAATTCCCTAGTGTTCATATACTCTGAAATACCCAATAGAAATATTTATTGAATTTATTGAAAATTATCTCGTATTTTTATTTGATTTATCTAGTGATTAAAACATAAATAATCCACCAAAATTCCAATTGATATCTAAAAATTCCCAAAATTACACACAATACAATAATATGATATATAACAATATTATTCTTTCAATTTCATCAAAACCCAAGTTTAATTCTAAAATCCCCAAATTGTATGGACGAAGAACCCTAATTCCCACTAAAATTAGATTCGGATAAATTAGCCTTTTATCGCTGAAGTTGATAGAGGGCTTTTGTAGATCATGAAAAATAAATAATAATAGGCTTTGGAATCACCTGAAAACGTTGAGAATTGAAAGAGATATCGTCCGTGGAAGATACGAATCCTAGATTGTTCTTCGATTAAATTCTCGAGATGTGGTTGATAAAATGAATAAATTTTAGTGGGTGTTTACATGGTTTGATTAGAAGAACGAATGGTAAAAGTTTCGGGACATAATTTGATGATTCGATACAAAACCCAAGTGTGTTCTTCAAGGTGTTTTAATGGTTTGAATAATTGAATCTTAATCAACCGATTTGGAGTTTAGAAGGAAACGAGTATGATGCAAGACCATCACTCTCCATCATTTCGATTTAATTGGCATTAAAACAAAGTCGAATCGTTGGATAAAACGTTTCGTATGTTCGGGTCGGGTTTAATGCGTAACGGATCGCGTCTCAGCTCAAGAGGGAAGAAGATGATCGCGTTCAGTTCGTGCATTTATCTTAAATAGGTCATGAATTGTTACAAAATGAGTTGCAGCTCAGCCGGTCCGATAGTCAGCTGTTGAACGTGGGGATCCGGGTTCGATTCCGACCCTTGAAGTTTTGTTTTCTTTTTCCATTAAATGTTTTATGTAATTGCACTTCAGCCCCTGTTCTTATATATTAATTGCTAACTGTACTAACTCTAATACCAACTTAGTTAACTTATAACTTATTCTTTATATAAAAAAAAACAAACTAATTAACTAACTTAGTTAATTTAAATACTCTAAATAAGTAACATTTTTAGGCATGTAGGTTATACCTTATGGTTTGGGAGTTTTTCAAAAAAAAAAAAATTGACTTTTTTACTTTTAACCCAAAGTTTTACCTTTTGCAATTTGAACCCCACATAATTTGTTTTCTTTTTTAAATTTTAACCGAAAACTTTTCATTATTTGCAATTTAACCTCACAACTTTTTACTTTCAACTATTTTCCCCTATACTTTCCATCTTTCCCAAATTTCCGTTATACGTTTCGTTCTAAAGTTTTTCGGGTTAACACGGCGCAACGTACATGTGTGATTCAACGTTTTTACGTCTATTTTTTCTTGTTTGACAGTTTCGTCGCAACGCACTCTGACGGTGGTCTGACATTGGTACTATTTGGCACAGCTTTACGCCCCGCCGCAACGCAGGGGTACGTAATTCTAGTTAGCATTAAATACTAAATACTAACTTAACAAGGTAAAACTTGTTTCTAAATATATAGTTTCCACTAATTACAAAAACAACCCCTTAACTTGTAACTTTGATATTTTGACGGTTTTAATCCTTTTAAGTTAAAAACTTGTTTTAACCACCAATTTTAACGTAGTTAATTATTTCCCTTATAACTATTAACCGAGTTAACCGAGTCTCGCTTATAACTTCCAATTTTAATCTGACGCAACACATGGTGATCGATTTAATTACATAATAAAATAGAGTAATATAAATTCTTATTTTTATTTTTATTCATAAAGGCCCGGTTTTACAATTCGGGTCAGATTTCGGAGGTCCGATTTTGACGGATGTTACATGCAAGGTGCCGATATTGTGTTGGGTATTTCGTGGTTACGTACACTTGGTTCGATCACAGCCAATTTTTCCATCCCAGAAATTTCGTTTACAATCAACGGCCAAAACATCACCTTGCGGGGTGAACCACTAGCTCAGTCGGTATCTCCAGAATCCTTAGCCACAGTCCTTCGCCACGGGTCCATTGCTTCGTTGCACACATTAACCATTGAACCTCCAATTCCACACTCACCTCTTACATCGAACCCTCAGTCGACTGATCCAAACATTTCGGCCCTTCTTGACTTATTTCAGCCGATATTTGTAGAGCCTCAATCATTACCACCTACTTGACCACAAGACCACCATATCACCCTTGTCAACAATGACCACATCGTTAATGTTAAACCATACAGATATCCACATTACCAAAAACAAATCATGACCCAACTCATCTCTGAAATGCTTGCTAACGGCATTATTCGACCGAGTCAAAGCCCATTTTCCTCATCGGTACTTCTTGTCAAAAAGAAAAATGGCACTTGGTGCTTTTGTGTCGATTACCGGGCTTTGAATGCGGTTACGGTTCGCGACCGATTTTCGATTCCGACTATCGATGAACTATTAGATGAGCTTCATGGGGCAACCATATTTTCAAAAATCGATCTTTGGTCGGGTTACCATCAAATCCGAGTCGCACCGGACGACATTCATAAAGCCGCCTTTCGCACAATGGACTGTCATTATGAATTTCTCGTCATGCCCTTCAGCCTCTCCAACGCACCTTCGACCTTTCAAGCTACCATGAATGATCTATTCCGTTCGGTGCTTCGCCAGTTTGTCTTGGTGTTTTTTGACGACATATTAATTTACAGTGAGACCAAAGAAGAGCACTATAACCATCTACAATATGTCTTTCAAAAACTGCACCAAAATCGTTGCTATGCCAAGGCATCCAGATGCACTTTTGGAGTATCGGAAATCTCGTTTTTAGGCCACAAGATTTCTGCCCTCGGTGTCTCTCCGGAACCTGACAAAATCGACGCCATTCAACGCTGGCCGGCCCCCAACTCGTTTTCCACCCTTCGGGCATTTCTGGGCCTTACCGGTTATTACCGACGCTTTGTAAAGGGTTATGCTCAAATTGCAGCACCTTTAACCGATATCTTGAAACAAAAAGAGTTTGCATGGAATGCACAGGCTACTGAGGCATTTATCCAATTGAAGAAAAACATGCAACAGTTAGTTACACTTGCACTTCCCAATTTTAACGAGCCTTTCGATGTCACTACCCGATGCTTCCGGGCAAGCTATCGGTGCCGTACTCTCCCAAAATAACCAACCTATAGCCTTTTTCAGTAAAAAACTCTGCTCCACCATGCAAGCTCAATCCACATATACCAAGGAGTTGTATGCCATTACCGAAGTGGTAAAAAAATGGCGTCAATATCTTTTGGGCCGTCGATTTTGTAACACCCTATTTTCGATTTAGCGATTTTACATGTAAAGTACCACAATCTGATGTGTGGCTAGGACTACACATACTATAAAAATACGGGTTTATTAAAACTTTTACAAATCATAAGTTATTCTACATCACGTGGTTGAATTCGTTGTTTAAAATTTACAACGTGGCAAAGTGCGGAAGCATGTATCTATATCGTGTTCGGTTCTTCGTTGAGCTTGATCGTCTTGCGGCATCCCAAAGTGTACCTACATTTCATAAACATGAAATGCTTTAGTCTTACGGGGTTTAAATCATGTCCAAACGAGTCCGGGAAACAATTGATTTTCAAAAGAAAAACAAGAACTTGAAAATGATCTCCACCGTAACTTACGGTGGCACCGTAAGTTACGGTGGCCCCTGTGTTCATATTCTTCTACCGTACAATAGTAGGTTACCACCGTAACCATATCAGCTCCACCGTAAATTACGGTGGCACTGTAATTTACGGTGGACCCTGCATCCAGCTTTTCCATTTTGCCGTAATTTGACACGAAATCTTTCGTATCTTTCAAACCGCTTATCCGTTTGACCTACCGTTTCTTTCTACATGTTTGAAATTTGATTCTCCATCATATGGAGTTAAAATCCGACATCTGGCTTGATAAAATTTAAGAATTTTAAGTCTTCGGCTTATTACTCTTTTACCAAAATTTGACCCGTTTGTGATTTTATCAAACATACAAGTTTGTTTGACTCTTATTTCTCACAAACCTATTAAATTCAATGATGTCTAACATATTAGGTTCCGATTATAGAATTATATACCTTCTTTAACCCATTTTCACCCATATGCTTATTTTGACCCGTTTGAGGTATTTAAGCATATTATAAGCACCAATTGCTTTCATTCATTTCCAAATACATATGTCCACATTTATTATCAAAGGATCTTCCACCACAACTATATTTGTGGTGGATTCAATGTGGTGATTTATATATACCAAAATTTACCCTTCAAATCGTTATTTTACGGCAAAGACTCGAATAGAGCCATTTGACTAACGTGTTACATCCTTCAACTTCTATACTACTCCTAAGTAATTATCTAATTGTAAAACTCGTTTTCAAACAACCTTTAAGGATCGTTTGTTCCATTTAGCCTACAAGGGCGTTTTGGTCGATTTTAGTCCTTTTATGACTAAGGACTCTCTCTCAAATTATTCGACCAAAATAGCACTTTTAACTACAACATAATTACACGTACTTGGCCCAGATCAACAAGTAGACCCGATTTATACCTTGTTTTCATTATCACATCATCAATGGTGACGCAATTATCCGATTTGCTAATCGGTCCTGTTAACATAAGACTTGACAACCACATTAGTTGATATTGTCAAATGGTGTTATCACCACCATTCAACCCGTTTGGACTATATGCCCAACATTATTTATTTAATCAAAAACATCGTTTTTGATTTCCAATTCATACATCCATCACATCCCGGATTTTATAACCATACCCTTTTTCTTTTACACTCTTTACTTACAATTTCAACCCATTTCGGCTTACACCATGGGTATCCTTTTATCCTTGATTTACATTAGTCGACACTTGACAAATTTCCATATTTCCAATATTATCATTATCACGTTTACAACGTATCGAATAAACGAGTATTCTACCTAAGTGTGTAAATTACACTTACCTCGCAACCACACCACGCTTTTCTTTCCGTACTTGCTCCGTTTGACCCGCTCCCTCTTCCAAGCTTTCACCTAGCTTGTTACGCGTCAAACTATTGTCAAACATTTACAAGGCGGTTAAATTAGTCATTAACAATCACGACTATTCCACCTCACTTATTTTCTATGCCGAAGCTACTATTCGGCTTTATGATTAGTTAACTTAACTTATCTAAAGTTAACTACTTTCAATCACATGTTTACTACATTAAGTCTAAATCAACATAGTATTTAGAACTCTCATCACTTCATATCACGCGTAATTGCCATATCATTCAAATATGCGTTTTCATTCTAAAATTCAATACTTTAGTTCTCATTTAGGCATTTTAACAAACACCTAATGTGCATAATTTCACATATATACTAACTAGTTCATAACTAATTATTTTCACCAAGATTTACATCAAAATCAAACCTCTATGTCTAGTGTTCATGAACTACATCAAGAACTTATTTCATAACAATCAATATTCATCAAATTAACACTCTAATCCGAGTGTTCTTCATATTGTCAATAAACCCATTTAACACACATATAGGTAATCACCAAATCATTCAAGTCATAGCATCATACGCATGATTTTCACTTAGGGTTTCGTTCCTAAGCAAGTATACATCACTAATCTAGCCATAGCTTCTCTAATTCATGCCTAATTCACGATTAGGATGATTATCAAATTTTTACAACTTCACGAATGTTAGAAATTCAACATACCTCACGATCCCCTTGACTTGGTGATCGTTTCTACGCGTTCATGCATTGATTTGGATCTTGATTCGAGCCCCAATTTGGTGAATTTGTTGATTCTAGGGTTTGAGCTCTTTAGGAGCTTCTCCTGGCCATTCTCACGCACGCACACACACTCTTGTGTGTGTGTTGTGTTTTATTTTTAAGTTTATAATTCCTTTTTCAAGTTACCCGGCTTTGGTCCCTCGTGTTTGGTTAGTTATTAATT
This sequence comes from Helianthus tuberosus, assembly GCA_030545235.1. Taxonomy (NCBI): domain Eukaryota; kingdom Viridiplantae; phylum Streptophyta; class Magnoliopsida; order Asterales; family Asteraceae; genus Helianthus; species Helianthus tuberosus. The sequence goes on from CM060393.1 coordinate 8,935,345, forward strand.
AGGTCACAACCTAATTATTTTCAATAATATTCCCACTTATTAACTAGGTTTAATATTCCTAGTTAACTTAGCGGGTTCGGGAATATTTATGACTAAGTTTATTTTAGGTCCCGTTAACTCGGGCCTTTTATCCATTTTATTACCTTAAAAGCTTTTATTCACTTTTTATTTAATATTAGGATTAATTATTTAAATCCTAATATTAACCGGGTAAATTTTACCACTAACGGTACTTTACCCGTCTTTTAGTGCTAATATGGTTTGATCACCAAACCCATTTTCGGGGTGTTACAAGTCTACCCCCCTTAAAGAGGTTTCGTCCTCGAAACCTTGCTTACATAGTTCATTGAGTTCTAAACTCAATGCGTTTGACTTGAGTAATCTCTTAAGCATTACTCATACTTTAACCAATTGTTAGTATTACCAGAAAAATTATGGTAATGTCTTTTTTTTTTTGTTACAGAACCTCTACGTACCTCATACTACATAATGTAACTTGAAATAACGTAATTCCGTTATTTTTACTAGTTTAGTTAACTTAGCGATTTCCATCGCTTTTATATATTATCGAACTCTTGGTGAATCCGTTACCTTGACCCGTTTAAAGGTCTTTAGTGAAATATTTCACTTTTAGCAATAATTTCTTTTGTTTTCAGATTTATTTATTCGGTTCAGTTATACCGAATCCACCGCTTACAAGCAAACCAATTTTTTTATTGATTTGAATTACTGGCCTTAACCGGTCTTACTAACTAGACTTATTAGTCCCGTTACTTTTCACCGCTCGCTTGGTTATAATGTGATTTTACTTCACATTATATTTCCTAACCGTGATCGTGTCACATCGTGTTTAGTTTGTATCAACCTTTCATTTTCGAAAATATCACTTTTCGAATATATCGTCTTGCGCCTACCAGTGTCAAGACTTGAACCTTTCATGCTTACTATTCAAATTCCTATCAGAATTTATATTGGTAACAACGTTATTTCTTACTAAAATCGAAGTTTTAGTTTTAGGATCCTTTCTTTAACTTTTGTCAATTATCCATACCATGATATTGACAGTCCATAATTTATTCTTTTAAAATCTTAGTTTTATACGGGGAATCGTAACAAGTTCCCTTACCTCACTCTATTGACCCGTAGGTCCCTTCACTTAACCTCGTAGGCTATTTCCTTAGGCTTTCACCTCTTTGAGGCGAGGCCCTTATGATCCTTTTGCTTCTATTCATGACCCGTGGGTCATTTTGGCCCCGTAGACCTTTTGCTCTAATTAATATCCCGTAGGTTATGATGATCCCGTAGATCATCTTTTATTCGAGTCTTCATTCAAATGTGTATACATTTATATACGCATATGGCGTTAAGGCACCCCTTCTTATGTTTTAGAATTATTCACCTTTACTTTTTGGATTTCTTTTGACCTTGACCGTAGTCTAAGGCTACATTGTTTTCTCTTGAATTATCTTTCCGACTTCTTGACTTCTCCTATCGTTTATGCTTCGGTTCATCTTATGCTCACCATTCTCCAGTTTACATATATCCGTACTCGATTATGTCCCATTACCGGGCTCATTATTCTTTTGCTTTTAACGGTACCATTATCTCGCTTGTATTTACTCATGCCGTCCGGCATGATATTGTAATCGACCCGTTCAACTTTAAAATAGCTGAACATAATTTATTCAAAATTTTTATTTACATTATTTTGTCATCTTTTAGTTATGACCCAATACCCAAGTCCTTTAACTTTCCATCCGAGTTCCCGTTTCTCGGTCTGTGTATGTGTTCAATTCTTACCCATCAACCGGGTGTTTTACCGAAGTCGTTATTATTGCAACCCTCCCGGTATGCATTAAGACCTCGCTTCATTTCTATATTCCGACTTTGTCCTCGAGTTTGACGTTTTACAAAAACGACTCGTTTAGGGACATATTCGCATTTTCCGGGTTCGAGTGTAAGTACACTCCCTCCCAATGCATATCTTGATCATTCCACATGTTTATATTCTTTGGGTTCGAGTGTAAGTACACCCCTCCCAATGCGTACCTTAATTATTTTATATGTTTCCCTGCCCCTTCTTTCGGGCTCATTATACTAATGTAATACGCTTCCGTCACTCGGCTGTGCGTTTACATTATTATCAATTATTTTGCTCATTTGATTCTTTTGGGTACTCTTTAAGCTAGTCCCATTCACCCCGCCCTTTACTACATCGGATGTAAATGTGTCCGCTATAAGAAACTCGTGGTATCATATGCCACTACTTACTTGGCCAGAGTAAGCGATTAACACATGACATACACGACCTTTTTATAGTTTTCACATCACGCCCTATGTGAGTAACGTCTCTGTTTAGTTTCCTTGGAAATAATATCCTGGATATGTATTTCCATTCAGGTTTTCCAAGTTTCTAATTTATCTATGCAACAATCATTCTCTACTTGTTTATTGCATATTGCTATTTGTGTGATTATATTTAAAAGCGTGCACCTGGTAACGCTTGCCCCGACGGGCGTTCCTTGCCATTAACCTTGTTCGCGGTCGTTACGCGATTTAGTCCTTGGTGAGCATGCTCCTCTTGTCATACTTCGGACCGTTCCATCATCATATCCACAATTCGTTCAACTCTCGCCATCTTCAGATGCGAGTGTCCTTCAATTAAAATATTCACAAGAGTTAGTAATGTCAACTTTAATAATCGCCCGTATTATAATACAAGGCTTTTTCTACTGTACGCGTCAACGCGCGTATTTTCGTCAACTACATTAATCATTTTAATTGGGGTAACGTGTATCACACGATAGCCCTACGTTACACTTTAGCATCTAAACTATTAACATACATGTACTTACCGGATTTGCGATCAAGCCTCGAACCGAACACCCATCTTTATTAAGAGCATAAGGTTTAAGTCCAAGCATAGTTTTTCCCACCATACTTGAATCTCTTAAACCAGCGCTCTGATACCAACTTGTAACACCCTATTTTCGATTTAGCGATTTTACATGTAAAGTACCACAATCTGATGTGTGGCTAGGACTACACATACTATAAAAATACGGGTTTATTAAAACTTTTACAAATCATAAGTTATTCTACATCATGTGGTTGAATTCGTTGTTTAAAATTTACAACGTGGCAAAGTGCGGAAGCATGTATCTATATCGTGTTCGGTTCTTCGTTGAGCTTGATCGTCTTGCGGCATCCCAAAGTGTACCTACATTTCATAAACATGAAATGCTTTAGTCTTACGGGGTTTAAATCATGTCCAAACGAGTCCGGGAAACAATTGATTTTCAAAAGAAAAACAAGAACTTGAAAATGATCTCCACCGTAACTTACGGTGGCACCGTAAGTTACGGTGGCCCCTGTGTTCATATTCTTCTACCGTACAACAGTAGGTTACCACCGTAACCATATCAGCTCCACCGTAATTTGACACGAAATCTTTCGTATCTTTCAAACCGCTTATCCGTTTGACCTACCGTTTCTTTCTACATGTTTGAAATTTGATTCTCCATCATATGGAGTTAAAATCCGACATCCGGCTTGATAAAATTTAAGACTTTTAAGTCTTCGGCTTATTACTCTTTTACCAAAATTTGACCCGTTTGTGATTTTATCAAACATACAAGTTTGTTTGACCCTTATTTCTCACAAACCTATTAAATTCAATGATGTCTAACATATTAGGTTCCGATTATAGAATTATATACCTTCTTTAACCCATTTTCACCCATATGCTTATTTTGACCCGTTTGAGGTATTTAAGCATATTATAAGCACCAATTGCTTTCATTCATTTCCAAATACAAATGCCCACATTTATTATCAAAGGATCTTCCACCACAACTATATTTGTGGTGGATTCAATGTGGTGATTTATATATACCAAAATTTACCCTTCAAATCGTTATTTTACGGCAAAGACTCGAATAGAGCCATTTGACTAACGTGTTACATCCTTCAACTTCTATACTACTCCTAAGTAATTATCTAATTGTAAAACTCGTTTTCAAACAACCTTTAAGGATCGTTTGTTCCATTTAGCCTACAAGGGCGTTTTGGTCGATTTTAGTCCTTTTATGACTAAGGACTCTCTCTCAAATTATTCGACCAAAATAGCACTTTTAACTACAACATAATTACACGTACCTGGCCCGGATCAACAAGTAGACCCGATTTATACCTTGTTTTCATTATCACATCATCAATGGTGACGCAATTATCCGATTTGCTAATCGGTCCTGTTAACATAAGACTTGACAACCACATTAGTTGATATTGTCAAATGGTGTTATCACCACCATTCAACCCGTTTGGACTATACGCCCAACATTATTTATTTAATCAAAAACATCGTTTTTGATTTCCAATTCATACATCCATCACATCCCGGATTTTATAACCATACCCTTTTTCTTTTACACTCTTTTCTTACAATTTCAACCCATTTCGGCTTACACCATGGGTATCCTTTTATCCTTGATTTACATTAGTCGACACTTGACAAATTTCCATATTTCCAATATTATCATTATCACGTTTACAACGTATCGAATAAACGAGTATTCTACATAAGTGTGTAGATTACACTTACCTCGCAACCACGCCACACTTTTCTTTCCGTACTTGCTCCGTTTGACCCACTCCCTCTTCCAAGCTTTCACCTAGCTTGTTACGCGTCAAACTATTGTCAAACATTTACAAGGCGGTTAAATTAGTCATTAACAATCACGACTATTCCACCTCACTTATTTTCTATGCCGAAGCTACTATTCGGCTTCATGATTAGTTAACTTAACTTATCTAAAGTTAACTACTTTCAATCACATGTTTACTACATTAAGTCTAAATCAACATAGTATTTAGAACTCTCATCACTTCATATCACGCGTAATTGCCATATCATTCAAATATGCGTTTTCATTCTAAAATTCAATACTTTAGTTCTCATTTAGGCATTTTAACAAACACCTAATGTGCATAATTTCACATATTTACTAACTAGTTCATAACTAATTATTTTCACCAAGATTTACATCAAAATCAAACCTCTATGTCTAGTGTTCATGAACTATATTAAGAACTTATTTCATAACAATCAATATTCATCAAATTAACACTCTAATCCGAGTGTTCTTCATATTGTCAATAAACCCATTTAACACACATATAGGTAATCACCAAATCATTCAAGTCATAGCATCATACGCATGATTTTCACTTAGGGTTTCGTTCCTAAGCAAGTATACATCACTAATCTAGCCATAGCTTCTCTAATTCATGCCTAATTCGCGATTAGGATGATTATCAAATTTTTACAACTTCACGAATGTTAGAAATTCAACATACCTCACGATCCCCTTGACTTGGTGATCGTTTCTACGCGTTCATGCATTGATTTGGATCTTGATTCGAGCTCCAATTTGGTGAATTTGTTGATTCTAAGGTTTGAGCTCTCTAGGAGCTTCTCCTGGCCATTCTCACGCACGCACACACACTCTTGTGTGTGTGTTGTGTTTTATTTTTAAGTTTATAATTCCTTTTTCAAGTTACCCGGCTTTGGTCCCTCGTGTTTGGTTAGTTATTAATTAGGTCACAACCTAATTATTTTCAATAATATTCCCACTTATTAACTAGGTTTAATATTCCTAGTTAACTTAGCGGGTTCGGGAATATTTATGACTAAGTTTATTTTAGGTCCCGTTAACTCGGGCCTTTTATCCATTTTATTACCTTAAAAGCTTTTATTCACTTTTTATTTAATATTAGGATTAATTATTTAAATCCTAATATTAACCGGGTAAATTTTACCACTAACGGTACTTTACCCGTCTTTTAGTGCTAATATGGTTTGATCACCAAACCCATTTTCGGGGTGTTACAAGTCTACCCCCCTTAAAGAGGTTTCGTCCTCGAAACCTTGCTTACATAGTTCATTGAGTTCTAAACTCAATGCGTTTGACTTGAGTAATCTCTTAAGCATTACTCATACTTTAACCAATTGTTAGTATTACCAGAAAAATTATGGTAATGTCTTTTTTTTTGTTACAGAACCTCTACGTACCTCATACTACATAATTGTTTTGGTCAAAAATTACCTAAGCAATTAAGTGATCAAATTAGTTAAGTGAGGTAGTGTGCTAAAATTATGTGTGAAAAATGTGTTAACAAAATTAGATATGAAAACAGTTTCAGGATACGGCTCGGGATATAGAGCTGTATCTATGATCAAACAATGAGCAAAAATGTAAAGGTGGACTCGTGATGTACGAGGAAAGCCCTTGATCAATCTAGATCGCCGGCATAAAACCTCGGGAGCTGACAATCGCAGCTGCCTTGTTCTTCTATTGCTTCAAATATCAGGATACAGTGCAGGATGTGGTGCGGATCGACTATGTGTTACAATGAAATTCGAATACAAGTGTTGTGTGTAGTGTTTGCGATAAGCTAGAGAAAGAGTGTTTGAAAGTGTGAAAGTTGAGTGCCTTAATCTGATCCGCCCCCATCTATTTATAGTAAAGATAATGTAACAAACTATCCTAAACTTCCGGGATCCAACGAATATTCCTTAATCGAACGTTGTAGACCTGGTCTTTCGGGTTCAACGTCTCTCCTTCAACAAATACGCCCGAGTCTTGAGGAGAAGAAGTCCACTTAACCGTTAGCAAGTCCCAGTCTTCAACCTGCACGTGGTTAATTCGATAAACCTCAGGATATCTCCCAAGATGTTAGCAATATCCTCGTCCAGCATACTGGTCACAAATAAACAATTAAAGGCAGGATATTGGTCAGGATATGTATGCTTAGAAAAGGAGCCATAACAATTGTCCCCAAATATATCGGTTGGTATACCAATCCAACGGATATATTTTAAAAACCTTATCCCATAACTCAAGGCATTTAAAACGAAGCGACGGTCAAGATTACATCGTAACTTCCAACGCGCTTTTTGCTCAATGGAGATCCATAATGCCCCTATATCTTCTCTCTTCTTGTTTGAAAAGCAGATATCTTCAATAGAGCCTTCAGGTAATTCTCCATTTCTCATTTACTTTCTATCAATTTTCCTTGCCTTCTTCCTAATGGATGCCGAGACCTTCACCCAGCAGAATCTCCTCAAAAATCCCGAAAAGGAGGTCTGTGCTTTTGACAACGCAGACATTGCGGCTTTGAGAGCTTCCGGCGCTTTCCCCGATAACACGGTCTTTAGACCGTTCGATCGGTCAATTCGATCGGATGTTTCTTCCGCTGATTGGGTTTGCTTTCCAGCATATCCTTTTTCGCTAGGTCTTCGATACCCTTTTCCCGAATTCATGATGCAATTCTTTCGAACCACCGGCATCTCTTTTGCCTAAACCATGCCCATGGTTTGGAGAGTGTTAATCGTACTTAACCAAATCAAAAACCTTCATTGCCCCAACCTTTGCATCGAGGATCTGCCTATTGCTTATAGTCTCCGATCCCACGGCTCTAGCCGGTTCTTGCTTTTCTCGACCTCTAGCAAACCCCTAATTCTTAAAGCCACTAAAAACGAAGAGGGATGGCAACTCAAATTTTTCTTTGTCAAACGAGACTCCATTGCTAAGGGTGCTAGCCTTCCGGTGGAGTGGTTAACCACCGGTAGGGTCATAGATATTCTCATGCACTGTTAGGTTTTTATCTCCTATTAATATCCTTCTTTTCGATCCTTATGCAGTGAATTTCAAGGAAGTAGCTCCCCCTACCGCTGAATCAGAGGAAAGAATCAACACTGTTTACCGATTACCTGCAATAGACAGGAGTTTCACCACACACCTCCCAAGTTCCAGTCAATACTCGTCATCTGAAATGTCTGGTAAGGATTACTTTTAAAATAATTAGCTAACACAGTTTAATAATAAAATAAAGAGTAATAATGATGTAAAACTTTTCCCTTTACGCAGCACCGGCCAAGATTCCTGAAGTCTTCGACCTTGACGAGTTAGATAGTTATTCTGATCAGGTTCAGATCAAGAAGGAACCTAGCCCCAAGGCCATAGCCTCATCCAAACCCAGCAGTTCCAAAGCCATCATCATTCCCAAACCTTCACCGGCTACCAAGCCCCGGAGTTCAAGTTCCCGTAAAAGGAAAGAACCTGATTCCCCTGTCATTTCTGACACATTTCCTTATGAGAAGCACGGGTTCATTGAACCTAGCGGGTTTATGACTTCCTTTCTTAACCAGGTTAGTATTCTTGAACCATATCCTGCAAGTTATACCATTCACATGTATTTACCAAAATCAATACATGTTCTCCTATTTTTTGCAGGGTCTTGAGCGTTTGGTTCATCTATATCAAGAATCCTGCGGGCTCAACAAGACGCTTGAGTCCAAGTTAAAGAAGGCGAAAGTCACGATCTCCGATCAAGGCCTGATTGCTGCCGCCAAATCTCGTCATTACGAGGAGAAATTCAAGGCTATGACTCAGGAATATCAGACCGCTCTCAACAAAGCTACTCTCCAGGCTCAAGCTGATCTTGAAGCTGCCCGTGCGCAACATGAACAGGATATGGTCACCTACCGGGAAAGCCTCAAGAGTTCCGTCGTTACTTCTCTCCTCCAGGCCCGGTTGAAGATGGCCCATGAAGCCAAAACATTAGGTTTTGAATGTCCTTCTTGGGATGTTGGTGCCTGGGAAACCAAGCTAAAGAACCTCGGTGGTACTTCTATCAAACCAGCTGCCGAAGAATCTTTCAAAACAGTTGAAAAAGCCACCGATGCCGAGAAGGATGCTGAGGCGGATTCCAAGACGGATGCTGCTGAAACTGTTATGGGCGAGGAAGGCACTGCCCCGTAAAGCTTATTTCCTTTAAATTGTTTGAACAATTTCATGCTTTATGAACAATTTTTATTTCTGTATCAAAACAATTTGACAGCCGAAGGTGGATAGGTCCCGGGTTTCAGGACGAAACCTTCGGTTATCAACTAGTACTGATTGTTTCAAAAATAATTTCATCTTTTATTTTTCTTTCTATTGGTTTCCGTCTTCCTTAGTATAGATCTTAACTTTGCAAAAATCTTGTGTTGTTATCTTATGAAAATATCCTGATCAATATATTCAGCGATATAAAAACTTTTTATTAGATAGAACCTCTAAACATTCCTTCAACTTTGTAGAAAGCTTTTTAAAGAGTGAAAAACAATCCACTTTTCCAAAACCTGTTTCGACAATACTCAAATGATCAAAGTTTCAAACTAGTTTTAACTCCAAATATTTTGTTCAAATATCCTGAAAAGTATCATGAAAATATATTTTGAGAATGTATCAGGATATTTAACCTCTTACCAAGCATTGTATTGTCAAAGAGTTAAACGATGTTTTTCAAAGGAAAGATCATACCAGGGATAGGGTATAACCCTATTATCAAACCTGAATTCCTTTTGCAACTTGTTCCACTAAGATGTCCCCAGTCCGAGACGCTTAGCACAATTTTGATCTCTTGAGCTTCACACAATTGCTTCAGAAGGAATGTACCCTGTGCATGATGTCCCCAAACATTTAAAAAATTATTGAACATCAGTTCCAACTGTACAAACAATTCTCGTGTCACAGGGGTAAAACCCAAAATACACCGGAGATAAATCCTTTACATCCTGGGGAAAATCCCAAATTTTCATACGCTACAGGCGGGAGTGTATAAACTCCAAGACTTAGAAAGGTGAAAACCTTTAAACCTTAGAGAGTATGAAAATACCCTTTCGTGAGAGAGGGTGATCAATCCTCATATACCTTTAGGATTCAGGATATAGCCAACAGTAACGAAATTGTCAGCCACTTTTACATGGACTGGTCCCGCCACCTTGAACTATCCCTGAATAACTTGCGCTCCAGGCGGAGTGTTTAAACCCAATTCGGAAGAAAGGTGAATACCTTTAAACCTGTGAAGGGATCGGGATCCCTTATACGTGAGAGAGGGGGCCAATCCTCTAATCTTCCGAAGTATCTTGAGTAAGCATCCTGGGGCTATATCCTAGATCATATACTGCAAAACATCTTTAAACTAAGGTGGGTGTTAGCTTGGCTAACACCCCTCCGATGCCTAAGTTAGTATTGGGTTTCAAAGAACAAATCAAATCAAACATATTCAAAAGGGATAGAATTCATACCATCTTGAGATAGGAATTACATTTTATCCTTACTTGAAATAGAGCTTTAAGTGTATTGCATTCCAGGATCTTGGTAGCATATCCCCTTCCATATTCTTGAGTCTATATGCTCCTTTCCCTGCTTCTGACTCAACTTCATATGGTCCTTCCCATTTTGGAGCTAGCTTGCCATCAGCAGGATTAGTAGTATTCTGAAAAGCCTTTCTTAACACCCAATCTCCAACCTTAAATCTTCTGGTCCTAATGTTCTTGTTATATGCTCTGGATATCCTTTGTTGATATGCTGCCATCCTTAGCCTTGCTGCATCTCTCTTTTCATCTATAGTATCCAAATCTTGACATAAGGCTTCAGGATTCTGTTCGGGATCTCGTAGGATAGACCTTGCAGTAGGTATCGCCATTTCCGTTGGAATCATTGCTTCTGCTCCAAACACCAATGAAAATGGGGTTTGGCCTGTTGCATTCTTTACCGTTGTCCTATCAGCCCACAAAACAAAGGGTAATTCTTCTGCCCATCTTCCTTTTTTGGCTCCAAGTCTCTTCTTTAAGTTACTGACAATTATCTTGTTAGAGGATTCTGCTTGCCCATTCGCTTGAGGATGTACCAGAGTAGATGTAATCATTTTGATTCCCCAACTTTTGCAAAAGTCAGTAGTTCTTTTGCTTATAAATTGAGAACCATTGTCACAGATTATCTCGGCTGGTACTCCAAATCTGGTCAGGATATTTCTCTTTATAAAGGATACTACTTCTTGATCTCTAACTTGAACAAATGCTTCTGCTTCAACCCACTTGGAGAAATAATCCGTCATTGCCAACATGAAATCCTTTCCTCCTGGAGCTTTTGGAAGCTTTCCCACTATGTCCATACCCCACTTCATAAACGGCCAAGGGGAAACAATAGGATACAGCGGTTCAGCAGGCTGATGTAATATGTTACTATGTCTTTGACATGCGTCACATCTTCGAGCATATTTCGCGGCGTCTTTTCTCATTGTCGGCCAATAATATCCTGTCCTTAATACTTTTGAGAATAATGACCTGCCCCCAGTATGGTTACCACAATCCCCTTCATGTATATCTTGAAGCACTTCTTTGGCTTCAGGATCCTCCAAGCACCTCAAATACGGTCCTGCAAGAGATTTCTTGTATAAAATATTATCTATAATAGTAAATCGTGATACCTTCATCCTAAATGCTTTAGGATTTTCATTTTCGGGGATGTGTCCTTCCTTGAGATATCTCACGATTGGAGCCGTCCAAGATTCAGGATCCTCTTTAGGATACTCTGCTTCAGGATCCTGAATACCCGCTACTTCCTTATCCCGAGGATTCGTTGCAGGATATAAGACATGTAATATTGGTATTTGGGTTCCTTCTGGTATCCTGATCGATGATCCTAGATTTGCTAAGGCATCTGCTTCAGCATTATCCTCTCTTGGTACCTGTTCAAGTGTAAAAACATCGAAATATCCTGCTAATTTTTTGAGAATATCGAGGTATTCGATTAATTTCTCACCCTTAACTGCATAGGATCCATTAAAATGGTTAGTAATTAACAAGGAGTCGACATATACTCGCAAATTCTTAATACTCATACTCTTAGCCAATTCTAATCCTGCAATTAAAGCTTCATACTCTGCCTCATTATTAGTAGCAGGAAATTCACACCTAATAGCCTGGGGTAATATGTCCCCCTGTGGCGATTTTAGTAGTATACCCAAACCTACACCTCTTACATTAGATGCACCATCAGTATATAGTGTCCAATATTCTGAGTTTTCTCCTAGCTGTTGCACTTCTAAGTCTACTTCGTTTTGAATATCACTACTGAAATCAGCCACAAAGTCAGCTAAAGCCTGAGACTTTATAGCATTTTTAGGTTCATATACTAAATCATAAGCACTTAACTTTACTGACCACTTGGCCATCCTGCCTGACATCTCTGGTTTCCTAAGCACATTTTTGACAGGATAATTCGTTTTAACATGGATCCTATGTGTCTCAAAATAATGTCTAAGCTTTGTTGATGCCATGACTAGAGCTAATATCAATTTTTCTAAATGGGAATACCAAGGATTCTCGACTGAATTTGTTCACATAATCCCTCAAGGATTCCTGAGGTCCTTGAGTTATCCTGTAAAGATCACTGGTTAGTTTCTCAAAACTCCGGCTGCAAGAGAACTGACTATTAAATAAATTAACCAAATGAGCAAACGAAGTAATTGAGTGAGGCAGAACATTTAACAGCCATTTCAAGGCTGATCCTGTCAAGGTAGAACCGAAGCCCTTGCACAAGCATGCCTCCTTGAGGTCTGGAGGGATAGGATTGATTTCCATCCTCTCCCTATACTGGGCAATATGCTCTTCAGGATCCGTAGTTCCGTCATAAAGCTTCATGTTGGGAGTCTGAAATCTTTTTGGGATTTCAGCATCACAGATAGGATGTGCAAAGCGAGATATCCTGTGGCTGTCTTGGGATACTTCGGGATTGGCTGGACCACTCCAGGTACACTGGATATCATGTCCTTCAATCTCTGAAGCTCCCTAGTAAATGTTGACGTCATACCTGCATCCTGCAAAGACCCATTATTGTTAGTAGCAAGGCTATTACTATTATTTAACACGTTACCCGTCGGAGGATTTTGCACATATCCTGAAGCATATCCTGAGCTCCTCATGGTTGACATCCTGATCGAGGAGGGTATTTCAGGAGTATGATTCTGAGGAAGGCTGGGCACGATATTCCCCCTGTTATCCTCAGTGTAAACTGCGGAACTGAAGTTCAAAGCCCTGGGATGTATGGGAGTGACAGTTTCTTCAGCAGGTCTACTCGAGCTAGCTTTTAAGAGTTGTATTTCTCTTAACAGCATTTGATTAGTTTCCTGTTGCTGCCTCATTTGTTCCTGCACACTTCCAAATAAAGTTAGAATTTCATCATTAGAGGCTAAAACGGGAGCAGATCCCTGAATACTCCAAGTAGGGATAACATCTTGAGGTTGTGAAGAAACTGGCATTCTTGGAGGAGGTGGTGGAAGCACCGAACCGGTAGTAGCAGAGGTTACAGCAGACGTAGTGGAAGAGCTCATGTTTGATCTTGAGGCCATTGTAAACAATGTGGCAAAAAGTTTTGAAAATAGGAAACCGATTGACGATTTTACAAAGATTTTTAGTAAAAGTAGCACCACTTGCCCCACGGTGGGCGCCAAATTGTTTTGGTCAAAAATTACCTAAGCAATTAAGTGATCAAATTAGTTAAGTGAGGTAGTGTGCTAAAATTATGTGTGAAAAATGTGTTAACAAAATTAGATATGAAAACAGTTTCAGGATACGGCTCGGGATATAGAGCTGTATCTATGATCAAACAATGAGCAAAAATGTAAAGGTGGACTCGTGATGTACGAGGAAAGCCCTTGATCAATCTAGATCGCCGGCATAAAACCTCGGGAGCTGACAATCGCAGCTGCCTTGTTCTTCTATTGCTTCAAATATCAGGATACAGTGCAGGATGTGGTGCGGATCGACTATGTGTTACAATGAAATTCGAATACAAGTGTTGTGTGTAGTGTTTGCGATAAGCTAGAGAAAGAGTGTTTGAAAGTGTGAAAGTTGAGTGCCTTAATCTGATCCGCCCCCATCTATTTATAGTAAAGATAATGTAACAAACTATCCTAAACTTCCGGGATCCAACGAATATTCCTTAATCGAACGTTGTAGACCTGGTCTTTCGGGTTCAACGTCTCTCCTTCAACAAATACGCCCGAGTCTTGAGGAGAAGAAGTCCACTTAACCGTTAGCAAGTCCCAGTCTTCAACCTGCACGTGGTTAATTCGATAAACCTCAGGATATCTCCCAAGATGTTAGCAATATCCTCGTCCAGCATACTGGTCACAAATAAACAATTAAAGGCAGGATATTGGTCAGGATATGTATGCTTAGAAAAGGAGCCATAACAATAATGTAACTTGAAATAACGTAATTCCGTTATTTTTACTAGTTTAGTTAACTTAGCGATTTCCATCGCTTTTATATATTATCAAACTCTTGGTGAATCCGTTACCTTGACCCGTTTAAAGGTCTTTAGTGAAATATTTCACTTTTAGCAATAATTTCTTTTGTTTTCAGATTTATTTATTCGGTTCAGTTATACCGAATCCACCGCTTACAAGCAAACCAATTTTTTTATTGATTTGAATTACTGGCCTTAACCGGTCTTACTAACTAGACTTATTAGTCCCGTTACTTTTCACCGCTCGCTTGGTTATAATGTGATTTTACTTCACATTATATTTCCTAACCGTGATCGTGTCACATCGTGTTTAGTTTGTATCAACCTTTCATTTTCGAAAATATCACTTTTTGAATATATCGTCTTGCGCCTACCAGTGTCAAGACTTGAACCTTTCATGCTTACTATTCAAATTCCTATCAGAATTTATATTGGTAACAACGTTATTTCTTACTAAAATCGAAGTTTTAGTTTTAGGATCCTTTCTTTAACTTTTGTCAATTATCCATACCATGATATTGACAGTCCATAATTTATTCTTTAAAATCTTAGTTTTATACGGGGAATCGTAACAAGTTCCCTTACCTCACTCTATTGACCCGTAGGTCCCTTCACTTAACCTTGTAGGCTATTTCCTTAGGCTTTCACCTCTTTGAGGCGAGGCCCTTATGATCCTTTTGCTTCTATTCATGACCCGTGGGTCATTTTGGCCCCGTAGACCTTTTGCTCTAATTAATATCCCGTAGGTTATGATGATCCCGTAGATCATCTTTTATTCGAGTCTTCATTCAAATGTGTATACATTTATATACGCATATGGCGTTAAGGCACCCCTTCTTATGTTTTAGAATTATTCACCTTTACTTTTTGGATTTCTTTTGACCTTGACCGTAGTCTAAGGCTACATTGTTTTCTCTTGAATTATCTTCTATCCGACAAGATTGGCAGCCAACTTGTCGCCGATGTTAAAAAGGACCCGACAAGTTTTCCACACCATTCTTTTCGTGATGGTTTACTCTTCGTGCATGGGAAACTTTTAGTGCCTCCCATTTCAGACTTGCGCCACAGATTACTAGACGAGTTCCATTCATCATTTCTGGGCGGCCATGCAGGCGTCAATGCAACCACGAAACGCTTGGCCAGTTCTTTTACTTGGTTGGGTTTAAAACGAGATGTTTCCAACTTTGTTAGATCGTGCCAAGTATGTCAAACCATCAAAACTCCGAACCATAAACCATACGGTTTATTGCAGCCACTACCCACCCCCGAATACCCATGGGTCGACATATCGATGGACTTTATAACCGGACTTCCCAACTCCAAAGGGAAAACGGCTATATGGGTTGCTGTCGATCGACTTTGCAAATTTGCCCATTTTATCGCCTTACCAACCAATTATACCGCGGTTTCTTTAGCTTCGATTTTTATGAGAAAAATTTATCGATTACACGGTTTACCAAAAACCATTGTTTCAGACCGTGATTCGTTATTCGTAAGCCAATTTTGGAAGGAGTTATTCAAGCAAATGGGAACCAAGTTGTTACACTCGAGTGCTTACCATCCTCAAACGGATGGGCAAACCGAAGTGGTAAATCGTGGTCTTGAGATGTATTTGCGGGCATTTGTGCTTGATGCACCAAAGACGTGGGAACGATATCTGTATTTGGCTAAATTTTAATATAATACAAGTCATCATTCGGCAATTAAAATGTCACCCTTTCGAGCTGTCACACCCCATCCGATGGCGGAAACATCGGGGTGCGAGCACTAAGCGTTCAGATTGCTCATGAGATTCCATAACACTAAAAGTTTCATTATAAATTAGATTGATTCAAACATTGTCTAAAGCCAAACCACCAACACATGGTATCAAAGCACATCGAGTCTCGAATATTGTTCAAAAACTTAATTATCTAGATGAGTTTCTAAGCATCATCCTAGCTTGATTCCAAGAATCCTAGCATCCTGTCAACCTGCAAACATGTATTGAAATAGAGTCAGTACAAAGTGTACCGGCGAGTATACAAGTTTGAATAATAGCATAATAGATTAAAACAACTCATATCCATACGTAGTGTCACATAAATAGTTTCAGCCATGCTAGTGTTCGCAGTCCATCAAGTGATAGCCCAAGTATCCCGATGCTTTGTTGTTTTCCCAAGTCTCAAGGAAAACTAGAATCCTCCTAACAATACCCCCGAGACTAATGGGGTGGTGCATCTCCTATAGTGCTACTATTGTTAAGGCGGAACTACACACCCTGGATTAAACGTTCACATAACACAAATAGAATACAAGAATCACAAGTTTCACATACACGTAGGATAGAGTTTAGTTTGCAAAAGTCTCAAGTATCGTAGTTTAATAGAATACATGTTACATCCCAAAGTTTAAAACAAAAAAGGGATCGAGTATACTCACATGGATTGCTTAACAGTTCAACTGTTGTTGGATCAAAGGGAGCTCTTTTAGAATTAGCCTGATCATATTACAACAGATAAGTGACGGACAAAACAACGAGATTGCACAAGTGTCGGATTAGTCACTGGATCGGATGGCTGTCCGATCGGATGGCCATCCGATCGGATTGCCAGTCGATAGAAGTGACAATGTGTGAGGGAACGGATGGCTACCCGATCGGATGGCTATCCGATCGGATTGCCACACGATTCAAGTGTAGTGTTTGACGTGACCGTGTCGTCCCGATCAGTCAAAAACCCAATTAAACCTAGGTAGCTAGGGTAAGTCGGGTATCGAATACACGAAGAACATGTGGTCAGTATTGCACGACCCATTCGATTAGTTAGACTATTTACAAATAATGTACATGATGATTATGAAGATTGCTATTTTTATTTATTTGTTTGGTTTTTAAAATAAATCGGAATGAACCGACAAATTGATGTTATCGAAAACAATGATTTATTAACTAAACTTGTAAACTAAACTACTTAATTGAAAACAGGAATTAAGAATACGGATCACACCCGGTTTCGGTAATTGTAAGTCCTAGGGTTCCTACATGTTTTAATTCAACTCAATTGCATACGATTAGCGGATTTAGTGTACCGTGACTTAGGTGCCAATAACTATCAACATCCCGAAGAACGGACAAGAATGCACTTTGTAATCAACACAAGTAAATCCTAACCACGACAACGCATAACTACACATAACCATTTCGCAAAGTCATAACTTTTAACATCGTTCGACAATTTACTAATACGAAACAAATGTAAACTATTGTCAATGGTTTAAAAAATCAATACAAGTTGTCACAAAGTCGAATCAAAGAACAAATGCATAAACCCTAGAAAATACAACTACCTACACCGGGGTGAAACCGAAGAGACTAGCCGCTCATGGTTGGGTGGACGCGATCACCGGCCAATGAACACGAACATGGAGCCATGACCTTGAGTCTTCAAGAGTGGTGGAGGTTAGGGTTGAAGGTGATGATGGAAGGTTGAAGATGGTGGTGATGGTGGAATGATTGACGGTTAGGGATTATGGAGAATTGGTTAGGGTTTTGATGTTTGAGGTGAAAGAAAGATGTTAGGTGTGGATTAGAGAGGTAGGTGTTATGAAGAAGATGCTCCAAGATGGTCTTGTAACCTCCTCCTACTCGTAACTCCCGAATTCAATAGCCAAGGACCAATAAAAATCGTTTCCACATAAGAAAAAAACAATTTTCTCGTTTTCAGAATCTAAGGCCCGTCGCCGACGGCCTGGGGACCCGTCGGCGACGGCCTCTCATTTGCTGACTTCTCTCCGACGCTTTATCCTTCTGGTTACGCGAGTCTGGTCCGACGGGGTTATCTAAGGGGCGTCGCCGACGACCTTCCAAACTCCCGTTTTCTGTTTTCCCATCCGGAGTTCCCGTTTGACCCGTAACGCGTTCTGATTATCCGTTTTTCATCCCGGTGGCCCGTAAAGCTCCCAAAAAGCACCTTAAACTTCTCTAGACCTGCAAAACATAAATCTAATCAAAAGTAGGCTTTTCAAGATTAAAAGTTAAGTAAAAAATCAGACTTAAACATTAACGAACGCCGGTTTTCGACCACGTATCACATCCCCACACTTGTCGTTTGCTTGCCCTCAAACAAATCTGTTTTCCACTTTCACGTGGGTCGAACAAGAAATACACTCCCATTCCCGAGACTAAGGCTAAGTTCTAATGTCATACCCAGTTCAAACTTTGACAATTTCCGAAATATTTAACGGTATAGTGAATAATCACATAAGAATGGTTACCCAAGATTAACCCGCCCTTGAAACTAATAGATCATGCACATCCCTCACAATGTTCTCTCCACTTGGTTTAAAATTGGCTAACAATTGATGCATTAGCACTTTTGAAATAATCACTCAAACCAATTAGAACACGTACCCGCATAGGCTTGCAACTCAATCGTTCTCCACCACCGAACACGAATACTAAGTACAAGTCATAAGGTCTTTGAAGGGTTGTAATGGGGCAAGGTGAAGGGTAGGAATAGGATATTTGAAAGTGGCTAAGGTGATGAAAATTCGATTTTTATTACAAAACAATTATTCTACACATAACTAACTATAAACATCAAATTACAAGGCAACAACTTTAGCCTTTTATTCCACAATTACTAACTCATATTTTTGTGTTTTTCTCAACAATTTTTTCTCCTTTTTTGGTAACATTTTTTGATTTCTCTCTTTTTTTATATGCAAACAAACAAACAACTATACAAACTTGACTCCTATAATCGAATTTCCATCACACAGGTTAAAAACAAAAAGGTTTAAGGTTATGGGCTAAAGGGTGGTCAAACGAAAGGGTTAGGCTCAAAATTGGCTACTAAGGGATAATTTTTGGGCAAGGATATATAAATGGTGTAAAAGGAAAAGCTTTACCTAATGCCTTAATCATTCTTGTGCTTGTATTCGGTCTATGGTCTCAAACGTATCAAAAGTTGCAAGTTCTACAATACATGACTAGTGGTCCACTCAAACAAAGAAACATGTATATGTAAATCTATGATATAAAAGTGGCTCAAAACCTCAAGTATAAGGGTATGGTATGTGATATGCATAATGTACTAGTTTGTTAGGTGGATTATTCCCAAATAACCACCCGCTAAATACCCGTCATGCTATTAATTTGAACTTGACCATGACAAAAGACCAAATGGGTTGTGCCATCCCTCGTTGACTTAGTTACTTGTGCTTTTAAGATCGCTTTTGAAACAAGAAATTTATGAAAATTTTTTGAAATTTTCCCCCATCCCCACACTTGAGGTCAACATTGTCCTCACTGTGTAGTGTCTAAATGAATGGGTCAAAAATTTAAAAACTTTTACTCCCCCATCCCCACACTTGAGGTACACATTGTCCTCAATGTGCAAGAATGGAGCTTTTAACGCACAAGGGATGTGACACGGCTAACCTCCCCAAAATTTCACCCCGGAAATAAAATACAAAATACAATCCACTTATTACTAAGCTAAGAATCAAAAGTAAAAAGAAACGTATGCACCTGATTTTTGAGCTCATTCCTTGTGTGCTATTCTTCTCTTCAAGAAAGCGGTCGTCCCACGAACATAATGTACCTACAAATCTTAACCCTTGTGTAGAAGCATGCTTCTCACAACCACTAAAATTTATTAGCTACCTAGTTCTACCACTTTTATGAAGATATTACCAAATCATACGTTAGTTTACCTTGATGTATGTGGAAAATCAATTTACAATAACAACAAACCTAACTCACTTTCGTAGGAATCACGGTTGCATTTAGCTTATGCAACAAGCCCTTTTAAACCTCCCGATAGCTCGGGAGGATGAGAGGTCTCGTGAGGGTTATATAGGGAACACACCCACAACATTCATTTAACTACTAAAATAAAAACAAACAAATAATAATACAAACTCTACAACAATTATACCTGATTTGCCTCTCATGGTGGTCGAAGTGCACATTTGCCTACCGAGTTTCCAACATATGCTCGGTAGTTAACATGCCGAATCCACTCTCTTTTTCTTCTATTCGGCATGCGTAATGTACAACTTTGGGATCGCTTCTTACTAAACTGACCAATGTCTTGCAACGCCACCCTTTGAATCATTATACCCGAACCCGCATCCCCAACTGTTTTGGTTGGAGTGATAAGTATGGGAGAAGGATGGATATGAACGTGGGCATCTTTCGGATCCGACTCGTCTCGTCTCGTCTCGCGGTGTGATGTCTTCCGCTTGGTTCAAACATTCATTTTCTTGCTCGGGAAGATCAATAACCTCTTCCACCACATCACCATCTACTATTGTACCATTAGCCCAAACCTCTTGGTCTCGTTTAAGTTGGGCTAATTCCTCCGCTAATTGACCCACTTGCACCACCAATGATTCATGGGCTTTATCTCTCACTTCATTCGCTTTCTTCATATCTTTGATATCCTGGTGATATTCTTTCACCATGTTCATGAGAGCATCAAGCTTGGAATGCATCGAATCTTGTGGTTTCTCGTATACCGGTTGAGGGTATACATTATAATAATCATCATACTCCTCCTCCCGGTAACTTGAGAAATATGGTGATTTGGGTTCATAGTAATAGTCTTGATAATCTGGTGGTGGTGGATTACCATATGGATAATATGAGGATGGACCACTGAAATCTTCATAATCCGCCCTCCTATACTCATATAATCCACTGAGGTAGTCTTCCCGATCCTTGTTGGCTTGAACTTTTTCGTGGAAAACAGAGCAATCTTCTAAATAATGCTCTACGCTTCCGCAACACTCACACGGATCATCATCTACCTAATTCATATTGAAAGATGGCACCTGCAAAACAGGTACCTGCACAAACAAGCTTGACCACCCAAAGTAAAATCACGAATATACAAGAAAGAAAAACTAAACTAAAATCGAACAAGCAACGAAATACTAAGCGCACTAGCTCCCCGGCAACGGCGCCATTTTGACGTGACTGTGTCGTCCCGATCAGTCAAAAACCCAATTAAACCTAGGTAGCTAGGGTAAGTCGGGTATCGAATCCACAAAGAGCATGTGGTCAGTATTGCATGACCCGTTCGATTAGTTAGACTATTTACAAATAATGTACAAGATGATTATGAAGATTGCTATTTTTATTTATTTGTTTGGTTTTTAAAATAAATCGGAATGAACCGAAAAATTGATGTTATCGAAAACAATGATTTATTAACTAAACTTGTAAACTAAACTACTTAATTGAAAACATGAATTAAGAATACGGATCACACCCGGTTTCGGTAATTGTAAGTCCTAGGGTTCCTACATGTTTTAATTCAACTCAATTGCATACGATTAGCGGATTTAGTGTACCGTGACTTAGGTGCCAATAACTATCAACGTCCCGAAGAACGGACAAGAATGCACTTTGTAATCAACACAAGTAAATCCTAACCACGACAATGCATAACTACACATAACCATTTCATAAAGTCATAACTTTTAACATCGTTCGACAATTTACCAATACGAAACAAATGTAAACTATTGTCAATGGTTTCAAAAATCAATACAAGTTGTCACAAAGTCGAATCAAAGAACAAATGCATAAACCCTAAAAAATACAACTACCTACACCGGGGTGAAACCGAAGAGACTAGCCGCTCATGGTTGGGTAGACGCGATCACCAGCCAACGAACACGAACACGGAGCCATGACCTTGAGTCTTCAAGAGTGGTGGAGGTTAGGGTTGAAGGTAATGATGGAAGGTTGAAGATGGTGGTGATGGTGGAATGATTGAAGGTTAGGGATTATGGTGAATTGGTTAGGGTTTTGATGTTAGAGGTGAAAGAAAGATGTTAGGTGTAGATTAGAGAGGTAGGTGTTATGAAGAAGATGCTCCAAGATGGTCTTGTAACCTCTTCCTACTCGTAACTCCCGAATTCAATAGCCAAGGACCAATAAAAATCGTTTCCACATAAGAAAAAAACAATTTTCGCGTTTTCAGAATCTAAGGCCCGTCGTCGACGGCCTCTCATTTGCCAACTTCTCTCCGACGCTTTATCCTTCTGGTTATGCGAGTCTGGTCCGACGGGGTTATCTAAGGGGCGTCGCTGACGACCCTAGGGGCGTCGCCGATGTCACACCCCAACCGATGGCGCAAAACATCGGGATGAGACAAAGTGTGTATAGATTGCAAGGGACTTCATAACACTATGTGACAATATTTAATTAAATTCGAATTTCATTGCAATTGCTAAATTGTCATACAATAATCAAAACAAAATACAACATTGTTTCAACAAATAACATAACATTAAAAGATAAATAGATTAAAGGTGTGTATCTAGTCCACCCTAAACTCGTTTCATCATTCATCCATACTTCAATAATCAACATGCAACATGTATTAAAATAGAGTTTCAATGCAAAAGCAAAGGCGAGTATACAAGTTTGTTTACATAGCATAATAGAATAAAAACTCAAATCCAACATGATTCATAATATGTGATTACTAGTGTTTTGGTCAAAAATTACCTAAGCAATTAAGTGATCAAATTAGTTAAGTGAGGTAGTGTGCTAAAATTATGTGTGAAAAATGTGTTAACAAAATTAGATATGAAAACAGTTTCAGGATACGGCTCGGGATATAGAGCTGTATCTATGATCAAACAATGAGCAAAAATGTAAAGGTGGACACGTGATGTACGAGGAAAGCCCTTGATCAATCTAGATCGCCGGCATAAAACCTCAGGAGCTGACAATCGCAGCTGCCTTGTTCTTCTATTGCTTCAAATATCAGGATACAGTGCAGGATGTGGTGTGGATCGACTATGTGTTACAATGAAATTCGAATACAAGTGTTGTGTGTAGTGTTTGCGATAAGCTAGAGAAAGAGTGTTTGAAAGTGTGAAAGTTGAGTCCTTAAACTGATCCGCCCTCATCTATTTATAGTAAAGATAATATAACAAACTATCCTAAACTTCCGGGATCCAACGAATATTCCTTAATCGAACGTTGTAGACCTGGTCTTTCGGGTTCAACGTCTCTCCTTCAACAAATACGCCCGAGTCTTGAGGAGAAGAAGTCCATTTGACCGTTAGCAAGTCCCAGTCTTCAACCTGCACGTGGTTAATTCGATAAACCTCAGGATATCGCCCAAGATGTTAGCAATATCCTCGTCCAGCATCCTGGTCACAAATAAACAATTAAAGGCAGGATATTGGTTAGGATATCTATGCTTAGAAAATGAGCCATAACAATTGTCCCCAAATATATCGGTTGGTATACCAATCCAACGGATATATTTCAAAAGTTTCACCTCATAACTTAAGGCAATCAATACGACTAGACCCTTGAAATGACAGTGGTGCAACTTCCAAAGCGTTATTTACTCTTTACCCCCTATATTCAGCCTATATTAACCGAGGGACTCCTCATTATGGTTACCCTTATCTTCAATCGGATATCAGGTACTTTCCTCTCTATCCTTTCTATTTTCCTTGTTTATATCTTTCTTTCTCCGATTGTGATCTTCCATGACGACCCGTACCAGATCGCAAATGGCGGACTCTGTTTCCACCTTCCACAAATAGAATCTGCTTCAGAAACCTTCAAAAGAGGTGTGTTCTTTTGATAATTCTGACATCGCGGCCCTACGAGCTTCCGGCGCCTTTCCCGCCGGGACAATCTTCCGTCCGTTCGACCGAGAGGTCCGATCGGACTTTTGTTCCGACGAATGGGTCTGCTTCTTTGCCTACCCCTTCTCCATAGGACTTCAATACCCGTTTTCACCTTTTATTTCCCGTTTCTTCGAACTTACTGGTCTGAGCTTTGCCCAAATCATGCCCATGGTTTGGCGCATATTGGTCACCTTGGAAAAAATTAAGGCTCGCCATATGCCCGACCTGTGCATCGAAGATTTGCCAAAGGCTTATCGTTTAAGATCTCATGGTTCCAGCTGATTCCTTCTATTCTCTATTTCCAAAGATCCTCTCATCCTCAAGGCTACCAAGACCGAGGATAAGTGGACAAGAAAATTCTTTTTTGTGAAAAGAGACTCCATTGATAAGGGTTTCGACCTCCCTAAAAGATGGTTGACTTCTGGTAGGACTTAGGGTTTTAGGAATATCCCCAATCATATCCTGAACTTCCATCCTGAATCTACATCCTGATATGTTTATTTCTTTCTTGCAGGAAACTTTAAAGAACTAGCTCCTCCTAGTGCTGAATCGGAAGGGAGAATAAAAGAGATCTACAAGCTTCCAGAGGGTGAAAGAACCTTTAACCTGCTACTCACAAACTCAAGCCAAAGATCACGCTCCGACATGTCTGGTGAGCATATTTTCAGGAATTATCTTTATATTAAACTGATTATTATTTTTAGAAGTATAATAAGCTTAAAACATCTTCCCTTATGTAGTGCCAGTTATCAACCTCGAAGGCTTCCAACTTAACGAGTTGGATAGTTACTCCAGCCTTGTGCCTGCCGAACAAGAACCTAAGCTGAAGCCATCTGCCACACCGAAGCCTACTTCTTCAAAAGCTACTGCTGCTCCTAAAGCTCCTCTGGCATCCAGGACCCGAGCCTCTAGTTCTCGGAAGAGGAAAGAAATAGATTCTCCAGCCGCCTCTGAGACATTCTCTCTCGAGAATCATGGGTTTATTGAAGCTACTTCATTCCTCAAGCAGGTAAAAAAAAATTTCCTTCCAGTATCCTGAACATGATCCTGAACTTGCATGTTAGTCATTATCCTGATTATTTTACGCCGATACCTATATCTTTAACTGCAGGACTTGGAACGTCTCGTGCATTTGTATGAAGATGCCTGTGGGCTTAACAAGATGCTGCAGATCAAGCTCGAAAAAGCTGAAGCCACTATAGCCGATCAAGGAACAATTGCAGCTGCCAAGTCCCAGCATTATGAAGACAAATACAAGGCAATGACCCAGGAACATCAAGCTGCCCTCCACAAAGCCAATGAAGATGCTCAAGCCAAACTAGATGCCGCCCTCCTTCAATACCAGCAGGATATGAGCTCGTATCGGGATAGTCTCAAGACATCCGTGGTCATCTCTCTTCTTCAAGCCAGGATAAGGATGGCTTATGAGGCCAGGGATTTAGGCTTCGAATGCCCCTCCTGGAACGTAAAGGCTTGGGAAGGTAAACTACAGGATCTTGGAGGTCATCCCGTTGCTCATCCTGCAAAGCATGCTGGTGAAGAGCCATCTAAGGCGGCAGAGGAAGTTGCCAATGCTGGTGATGATGCAGAGAAGAATCCTGAGGCTAATGCTGGGGCAAATGCTGGGAAAGAGGTTGTTGATCAAGAAGGTGCCGCTTCTTAGGCGGCGAAGTGGGCGATGATGGATATACGTGCCAAGGCCGGAGCCCACTTTTTTAAATTTCATGGTTGTGGTTGTGAAAAACAATTTACATTTCCTGTCTTTGAACAATTTACATTTTCTGCACTAGAACAATATGACAACCAAAGGTGGATGGGTCCTGTGTTTCAGGATGAAGCCCTTGGTCGTCGGTTAGTATAACTTATTTTGGATGATGCAACGGTTGGAGGCGGATGGGTCTCGTTTTGAGATGAAACCTTCGACCGTTGCGCAAATATGCTTAAAACTAATCGTGCTTTTGGCGGATGGGCCTTGGTTTAAGGTGAAACCAAAAGCACAACTTTTGACTTGTTAATAATATAACTACGTTTTGACTTATTCGTTATTGCCTTGCATTACTCAATGCAACTCTTAGCTTTGTAAAAATTTTGTATTGTTATCTTATGAAAATATCCTGATCAATATACTCAACGATATATTATAAAAACTTTTTATTAGATAGAACTTCTAAACATTCCTTCAACTTTGTAGAAAGCTTTTTAAAGAGTAAAAAACAGTCCACTTTTCCAAAACCTGTTTTGATAATACTCAAATGATCAAAGTTTCAAACTAGTTGTAACTCCAAATATTTTGTTCAAATATCCTGAAAAGTATTTTGAAAATATATTTTGAGAATGTATCAGGATATTTAACCTCTTACCAAGCATAGTATTGTCAAAGAGTTAAATGATGTTTTTCAAAGGAAAGATCATACCAGGGATAGGGTATAACCCTATTATCAAACCTGAATTCCTTTTGCAACTTGTTCCACTAAGATGTCCCCAGTCCGAGACGCTAAGCACAATTTTGATCTCTTGAGCTTCACACAATTGCTTCAGAAGGAATGTCCCCTGTGCATGATGTCCCCAAACATTTAAAAAATTATTGAACATCAGTTCCAACTGTACAAACAATTCTCGTGTCACAGGGGTAAAACCCAAAATACACCGGAGATAAATCCTTTACATCCTGGGGAAAATCCCAAATTTTCATGCGCTACAGGCGGGAGTGTATAAACTCCAAGACTTAGAAAGGTGAAAACCTTTAAACCTTAGAGAGTATGAAAATACCCTTTCGTGAGAGAGGGTGATCAATCCTCATATACCTTTAGGATTCAGGATATAGCCAACAGTAACGAAATTGTCAGCCACTTTTACATGGACTGGTCCCGCCACCTTGAACTATCCCTGAATAACTTGCGCTCCAGGCGGAGTGTTTAAACCCAATTCGGAAGAAAGGTGAACACCTTTAAACCTGTGAAGGGATCAGGATCCCTTATACGTGAGAGAGGGGGCCAATCCTCTAATCTTCCGAAGTATCTTGATTAAGCATCCTGGAGCTATATACTGCAAAACATCTTTAAACTAAGGTGGGTGTTAGCTTGGCTAACACCCCTCCGATGCCTAAGTTAGTATTGGGTTTCAAAGAATAAATTAAATCAAACTTATTCAAAAGAGATAGAATTCATACCATCTTGAGATAGGAATTACATTTTATCCTTACTTGAAATAGAGCTTTAAGTGTATTGCATTCCAGGATCTTGGTAGCATATCCCCTTCCATATTCTTGAGTCTATATGCTCCTTTCCCTGCTTCTGACTCAACTTCATATGGTCCTTCCCATTTTGGAGCTAGCTTGCCATCAGCAGGATTAGTAGTATTCTGAAAAGCCTTTCTTAACACCCAATCTCCAACCTTAAATCTTCTGGTCCTAATGTGCTTGTTATATGCTCTGGATATTCTTTGTTGATATGCTGCCATCCTTAGCCTTGCTGCATCTCTCTTTTCATCTATAGTATCCAAATCCTGACATAAGGCTTCAGGATTCTGTTCGGGATCTCGTAGGATAGACCTTGCAGTAGGTATCGCCATTTCCGTTGGAATCATTGCTTCTGCTCCAAACACCAATGAAAATGGGGTTTGGCCTGTTGCATTCTTTACCGTTGTCCTATCAGCCCACAAAACAAAGGGTAATTCTTCTGCCCATCTTCCTTTTTTGGCTCCAAGTCTCTTCTTTAAGTTACTGACAATTATCTTGTTAGAGGATTCTGCTTGCCCATTCGCTTGAGGATGTACCAGAGTAGATGTAATCATTTTGATTCCCCAAATTTTGCAAAAGTCAGTAGTTCTTTTGCTTATAAATTGAGAACCATTGTCACAGATTATCTCGGCTGGTACTCCAATTCTGGTCAGGATATTTCTCTTTATAAAGGATACTACTTCTTGATCTCTAACTTGAACAAATGCTTCTGCTTCAACCCACTTGGAGAAATAATCCGTCATTGCCAACATGAAAACCTTTCCTCCTGGAGCTTTTGGAAGCTTTCCCACTATATCCATACCCCACTTCATAAACGGCCAAGGGGAAACAATAGGATACAGTTGTTCAGCAGGCTGATGTAATATGTTACTATGTCTTTGACATGCGTCACATCTTCGAGCATATTCCGCGGCGTCTTTTCTCATTGTCGGCCAATAATATCCTGTCCTTAATACTTTTGAGAATAATGACCTGCCCCCAGTATGGTTACCACAATCCCCTTCATGTATATCTTGAAGCACTTCTTTGGCTTCAGGATCCTCCAAGCACCTCAAATATGGTCCTGCAAGAGATTTCTTGTATAAAACATTATCTATAATAGTGAATCGTGATACCTTCATCCTAAATGCTTTAGGATTTTCATTTTCGGGGATGTGTCCTTCCTTGAGATATCTCATGATTGGAGCCGTCCAAGATTCAGGATCCTCTTCAGGATACTCTACTTCAGGATCCTGAATACCCGCTACTTCTTTATCCCGAGGATTCGTTGCAAGATACAAGACATGTAATATTGGTATTTGGATTCCTTCTGGTATCCTGATCGATGATCCCAGATTTGCTAAGGCATCTGCTTCAGCATTATCCTCTCTTGGTACCTGTTCAAGTGTAAAAACATCGAAATATCCTGCTAATTTTTTGAGAATATCGAGGTATTCGATTAATTTCTCACCCTTAACTGCATAGGATCCATTAAAATGGTTAGTAATTAACAAGGAGTCGACATATACTCGCAAATTCTTAATACTCATACTCTTAGCCAATTCTAATCCTGCAATTAAAGCTTCATACTCTGCCTCATTATTAGTAGCAGGAAATTCACACCTAATAGCCTGGGGTAATATGTCCCCCTGTGGCGATTTTAGTAGTATACCCAAACCTACACCTCTTACATTAGATGCACCATCAGTATATAGTGTCCAATATTCTGAGTTTTCTCCTAGCTGTTGCACTTCTAAGTCTACTTCGTTTTGAATATCACTACTGAAATCAGCCACAAAGTCAGCTAAAGCCTGAGACTTTATAGCATTTCTAGGTTCATATACTAAATCATAAGCACTTAACTTTACTAACCACTTGGCCATCCTGCCTGACATCTCTGGTTTCCTAAGCACATTTTTGACAGGATAATTCGTTTTAACATGGATCCTATGTGTCTCAAAATAATGTCTAAGCTTTGTTGATGCCATGACTAGAGCTAATATCAATTTTTCTAAATGAGAATACCTAGTTTCAGCATCTAATAAACTTTTACTAACATAATAAACAGGATATTGCTGACCTTCATGGTCTTTTATAAGAACGGCACTTACAGCATTCCCTGATACAGCGAGGTATAGGGATAGTGGTTCACCATTTTCAGGCTTCATCAATAGAGGTGCGGTTGAGAGATATCGCTTCAAATCCTGCAAGGCTGCTTCATGCTTTGCTCCCCATTCAAATTTCTTATTCTTCTTGAGGATATCATAGAATTCCTTGCATTTTTCTAAGGATCTTGAAATAAATCTATTCAAAGCTGCTACTCGGCCTGTCAATCTTTGTACGTCCTTCATATTTGAGGGTGATTTTATATCCAGGATAGCTTTGATCTGCTCTGGGCTTGCTTTTATCCCCCTTTTTGTCACCATATATCCAAACACTTTCCTGCCCCCACTCCGAAATGGCACTTAGCAGGATTCAGCTTCATGTTATACTGATCCAGGATATCAAGTGCTCCCTTGATATCCTAGAGGTGATCCTCAGCCTTTTTAGATTTCACCACCATATCATCAATATATACCTCCATGGTGTCCCCCAGCTTATCTTTGAACATCATGTTTACTAATCTCTGGTATGTTGCACCTGCATTTTTCAAACCGAAAGGCATAGCAGTATAGCAATATATACCTGTTGGTGTCGTGAAAGCAGTATCCTCCTGATCCGAAGGTTCCATTTGGATCTGCTGAAATCCTGAGGATGCGTCCATGAACGTTAACATTTCATGTCCAGCAGTAGCATCCACCATTGCATCGATGTGAGGGAGAGGAAATGGGTCTTTAGGACAAGCCTTGTTCAAGTCTGTGTAGTCTACACAGACTCTCCATTTCCCGTTCTTCTTCTGTACCACAACTACGTTTGCTAGCCATCTTGGAAACTTGACTTCTCTGATCATCTTGGACTTCAACAATCTTTCGACTTCTTCTTGGATGATTATATTCTGCTCAGGAGCAAACTTCCTTCTTTTTTGCTGAACAGGCTTGAATAACCTGTCAATTCCAAGCTTGTGAGTAATAATGTCTTTGGATATACCTGTCATATCCTCATGCCTCCATGCAAACGTTGACATCCTGCATTTCAAAAAGTTAGTTAACTGCTCTTCAATATCCTGAGGGATATTGGTTCCTACGAGCACCGAGATATCAGGATTATCCCGATCCAGGATAATTTTCTTCACATCCTGCTCCGAATCCTCCACGATATCCTGGGCCCGCATCTTTAATTGCTATGCTGTACTAGGCTTAGTTGAGGATTTCATCGAGGATGAGTAGCATTCTTTCGCTTCCTGTTGATCACTATCAACTTTGACGACCCCCCAAGGGGTTGGAATCTTGATGCATTGGTGATAAGTCGAAGGCACAGCCTTCATATTATGGATCCAGGGTCTGCCTAGTATGATGTTATAGCAGGATAGGGAGTCCATTACACAGAAACGTTGTATCGAGTTGACCCCTTCAATATATACTGGTAACTTTATCTCCCCTACGGTATTCCTAGCTTCTCCAACGAGCACGGTGGATTTAGAAGTAATGTCCATTGGAGATACATTCATTCTCTTCAATGTTTCCAGCTGGACTATGTTGACGGAGCTACCATTATCCACTAATATCCTGCGTACAAAATGGTTAGCAACATATAACGTTATTACCAAAGCATCATGGTGAGGATCCTGAACAGTATCCCTGTCATCACTATCGAAAGTGATCACTTTATCAGTTGTGAGGGTAGTCATCCTGACTGGTTTGTCTCCCCTCTGATTCTTAGCTTCCTTTGCATGTCTTTTTGCCGCTGAATATGAAGTTCCACAAATATCGGATCCTCCTGAAATAAAGTTAATTATCTTGGCATCGTCTGGAGGTGATGCTGCTCGTTCAGGATCCTTCACAGGATCCTGGCCCTTATTCTTCCTTCTTCCCAGCAACTCCTTCAGATATCCTTTGCTTAACAGGTAACTTATTTCCTTCCTTAAAGCAATGCAATCCTCGGTCATATGTCCGAAGTCTTCGTGAAAGGCACACCATTTGGATTTATCCTTCCAATCAGCTTTCTGATGGTTCTTTCGAGGCCACCTAGCTTTGTCCCCTAAACCCTGCATAGCATACATTAACTCAGGTATATTAACAGAAAAGCAGTATTCAGATAAGTCAGGATATTCTTCAGGATCCTCGTCTTCAACAGCATTCACTTTCTTGTTATCATTTCTGCCATATGGCTTGGAGCGATATGGCTTATATGAGGATTCTGATTTCCTGTTAGTTGATTCATAGGTTGAGGTAGAATTCATTCTCTCCTGCATCTTCTTGTTATCTTCTAAACGGATATATCTTAAAGCCCTGCTACGAGCTTCGTCGAGATTCCTGCAGGGATTCATTACAAGATCCTGATAAAACTGAGAATCCTTTTGTAATCCCATCTTAAAAGCTTGCACAGCTGTTGCAACATCAAGATGTGGGATGTCCAAGGATTCTCGACTGAATTTGTTCACATAATCCCTCAAGGATTCCTGAGGTCCTTGAGTTATCCTGTAAAGACCACTGGTTAGTTTCTCAAAACGCCGGCTGCAAGAGAACTGACTATTAAATAAATTAACAAAATGAGCAAACGAAGTAATTGAGTGAGGCGGAACATTCAACAGCCATTTCAAGGCTGATTCTGTCAAGGTAGAACCGAAGCCCTTGCACAAGCATGCCTCCTTGAGGTCTGGAGGGATAGGATTGATTTCCATCCTCTCCCTATACTGGGCAATATGCTCTTCAGGATCCGTAGTTCCGTCATAAAGCTTCATGTTGGGAGTCTGAAATCTTTTTGGGATTTCAGCATCACAGATAGGATGTGCAAAGCGAGATATCCTGTGGCTGTCTTGGGATACTTCCGGGATTGGCTGGACCACTCCAGGTACACTGGATATCATGTCCTTCAATCTCTGAAGCTCCCTAGTAAATGTTGACGTCATACCTGCATCCTGCAAAGACCCATTATTGTTAGTAGCAAGGCTATTACTATTATTTAACACGTTACCCGTCGGAGGATTTTGCACATATCCTGAAGCATATCCTGAGCTCCTCATGGTTGACATCCTGACCGAGGAGGGTATTTCAGGAGTATGATTCTGAGGAAGGCCGGGCACGATATTCCCCCTGTTATCCTCAGTGTAAACTGCGGAACTGAAGTTCAAAGCCCTGGGATGTATGGGAGTGACAGTTTCTTCAGCAGGTCTACTCGAGCTAGCTTTTAAGAGTTGTATTTCTCTTAACAGCATTTGATTAGTTTCCTGTTGCTGCCTCATTTGTTCCTGCACACTTCCAAATAAAGTTAGAATTTCATCATTAGAGGCAAAAACGGGAGCAGATCCCTGAGTACTCCGAGTAGGGATAACATCTTGAGGTTGTGAAGAAACTGGCATTCTTGGAGGAGGTGGTGGAAGCACCGAACCGGTAGTAGCAGAGGTTACAGCAGACATAGTGGAGGAGCTCATGTTCGATCTTGAGGCCATTGTAAACAATGTGGCAAAAAGTTTTGAAAATAGAAAACCGATTGACGATTTTACAAAGATTGTTAGTAAAAGTAGCACCACTTGCCCCACGGTGGGTGCCAAATTGTTTTGGTCAAAAATTACCTAAGCAATTAAGTGATCAAATTAGTTAAGTGAGGTAGTGTGCTAAAATTATGTGTGAAAAATGTGTTAACAAAATTAGATATGAAAACAGTTTCAGGATACGGCTCGGGATATAGAGCTGTATCTATGATCAAACAATGAGCAAAAATGTAAAGGTGGACACGTGATGTACGAGGAAAGCCCTTGATCAATCTAGATCGCCGGCATAAAACCTCGGGAGCTGACAATCGCAGATGCCTTGTTCTTCTATTGCTTCAAATATCAGGATACAGTGCAGGATGTGGTGCGGATCGACTATGTGTTACAATGAAATTCGAATACAAGTGTTGTGTGTAGTGTTTGCGATAAGCTAGAGAAAGAGTGTTTGAAAGTGTGAAAGTTGAGTCCTTAAACTGATCCGCCCTCATCTATTTATAGTAAAGATAATATAACAACCTATCCTAAACTTCCGGGATCCAACGAATATTCCTTAATCGAACGTTGTAGACCTGGTCTTTCGGGTTCAACGTCTCTCCTTCAACAAATACGCCCGAGTCTTGAGGAGAAGAAGTCCATTTGACCGTTAGCAAGTCCCAGTCTTCAACCTGCACGTGGTTAATTTGATAAACCTCAGGATATCGCCCAAGATGTTAGCAATAACCTCGTCCAGCATCCTGGTCACAAATAAACAATTAAAGGCAGGATATTGGTCAGGATATGTATGCTTAGAAAATGAGCCATAACAACTAGTATGCAATTTTGGCGTACAATATGATCAAACCCTAGAATACAACGCATAAAATAGCCTAATCCCAATAGTTTAGCGGGGTGGTAATGTTTAACTTAACAATACCCAAAAGTATAACGGGCGGGGCGTTAATCCTATAGCGCTATAATTGTTAAGGTGGGCGAGCAAAGTTAATGAGCATATAACGTTCCTAATCGTTCACATAGCATACGAGAATAACAAGTAAGTCACATTAGTTTCATGCTTGATCAAGGATTGAGTATGTTTAGTTTAAAAGTTGTTTGCATAGTTATACATGTTGCATCCCAAAATGTAAAGGGGAAAAAGGGATCGAGTATACTCACGGTGGTTGCAAGCTTTCCTACTTGAAATCCCGCGAGTGAGTTGGTGGATGGATTAGTTTGGAGCACCTAGTCCTTCTACACGAGGAAACATAGGTGTGTGAGTTTGACGTTTAACGGAAGATTATGGATTCGGATTTAACCTAGAATGAAGTACAATATAAAAATAATCATCTTTAACTTATACTCTTATATGACACTATGTAACCACTAGGGTTATATTGTATTTCATGGGTAGTACACCCATTAGAATCATATCAAGGTTCTAAGTCTTAGATGATATTCTACTACTTTAACATATAAACATAAGTTCAACATTAAAGGTTCGAATGAGTATATATATATATATGTATATATATATATATATATCTAGGTTACATATTATTTAGTCCAATAATTCATGTAGGAGGTAGAAGATTAGGATCTTCATTTAGGCACCTCGAGTTATCATGGATGTCATGTATGGGGTAGGAAGAGCAAGCTTCCATTTAGGAACCCCTTGAATGTTCACCACTTCACTTGATGTAAAAACAACCAAGGAGGGTCACGAACTAGGATTTGTACAATAATGTAAACGACCTAACTAAATAGAAATCATCAAATCATGTGAGGATTGTATGTTTGGACAACCCAAGTTGTTCCATAATCACTCTACATCAAGACCTAAGCTTGAACATGACTTGTGGGCGAAATACCCTAAATAAAACAGAAAGTATTTGAGGTTTATCCTCTGATTTTACATGTCTCAATCATGTTATTATACCTAAATAACCATAGGAAAGGTTGTAGGCATTGTTACATAAGTTTGAGATGTGTTAGACACAAGTTTGATAAGTTTAAGCAAGCTTTTGAATAACTTAAAACAAAACAGAAAGTTTTGGTCCTTTTTAGGGCAATTCCAGGTCTGATTTCTCCATGGAGAAACCAAGGAATCAAACCCAAGGATATAACAAAGCAATAGAAGAAAGAATCAAGTGATTTGGAGTGAAAACAAGCAAGTTGCACTCACTTTTGTTAAGATGTATGAATATGTCCAAGAACTCTGATTTGCAACAGATTGAGAGTGGATTTGTGAAGTGTAATGAGTTGTGAAAGTGTAAAATGGGTTGGAGAAGGTGTGTATTTATAGTGGAAGAGTTTAGAGGTGATTGGAGGTGATTAGAGGTGGATTAAAGGTGATTGGGTGAGATTAGAACTTGGGATTTCGTGCAACCAGCTGAAAGAAACACAAGTCTGCCAAAACAGGGGCCTAGTGTGACGCGAGGGGGCTTGGCGTCACGCGACGCCTCATGTTTGACAAGTTTCGTTTTGTTGCACTTTAGTCCCTGTAGTTTATGTTTGAGTCCTTTTTGATGCCTTTTTGATAGTTTAGGGACTTGTTTGGACATAAAGGCATAGTATAAGGTGAAATCAAGCATGACGATCATAATTAAAGTATATTTCAGCTACAAGTGTCATTATCAAGTATCGTTTACGTTCAAAACACGTTTCATGCATAAGTTTAGTTTAATTACAAGTTTAACACATAGTTTCCGAGAATATCGTTTAAGCATCAATTGATTCACAAAATCAAACATACGAGCATATATAGAGTGTGTATAACATATTTGTAACAGAATACGAGTTTCATTAATGATCCAAGTCTCGGTTTACAATGATTACAAGGAAAGAACGATTACAAGAATACAAGGTTTCCAAAAATAGAAATATGAACAAAACTTTCTATAAATGGAAAGTATAAAAGAGCCGGGCGTTACAGTCTCCCCTCCTTTAAGAAATTTCATCCCGAAATTTAGGAAGACGTAGGGAAAAGATGAGGATACTTCGTCTTCATATCACTTTTGAGTTCCCAAGTAAATTCGGCGCCACGTTTTCCTTCCCATCTAACCTTGACGATAGGAATCTTACTGCGCCTCAATAACTTGACTCCTTGATCCATGATTTCGACGGGTTTTTCCACAAAATGCATAGTCTCGTTGATTTGAAGATCTTCGAGAGGAACATTAAGTCCTTCATCAGCGAGACATTTCTTTAGATTGGAGACATGAAACGTTGGATGAACGTTGTTGAGCTCTTGAGGTAAATCGAGTCGATAAGCCACCGCACCAATCCTTTCGAGTATCTTGAAAGGACCAACATAGCGAGGGGCAAGCTTTCCCTTTTTACCAAAACGAACCACTCCTTTCCAAGGAGACACTTTGAGTAGAACGTGATCCCCAACGTTGAATTGCATCGGTTTGCGTCCCTTATCAGCATAGACCTTTTGACGATTTCGGGCCTTGAGTAGATTATCACAGATTTGGAGAATCTTATCCGTTGCTTCTTGTATGATTTCGGGGCCAGTAAGTGTTTATCACCAATCTCGTGCCAGTTTAAAGGAGATCGGCATTTGCGACCATACAATGCCTCGAATGGAGCCATTTTAATACTGGAGTGGTAGCTATTGTTGTACGAGAACTCGACCAAAGGTAAATGCATATCCCAACTACCACCAAAGTTGATGACACAAGAACGGAGCATGTCCTCTAGGGTTTGGATAGTACGTTCAGTCTGTCCATCCGTTTGAGGATGAAAAGCCATACTGAGATTCAAATGAGTACCCATAGTGGACTGAAAGGTTTGCCAGAGACGTGAAGTAAATCGACCATCGCGATCAGAAATGATGTCGAGAGGAATACCATGATGGCGTATGACTTCATCGGTATAGATGCGAGCAAGTCGTTCAACCTTGAAATCTTCACAAATAGGAATGAATTGAGCGGACTTGGTCAAACGATCGATGATCACCCAAATGCTATCGTGACCAGAGGGCGTACGAGGGAGTTTAGTTATGAAGTCCATCGCAATGCTATCCCATTTCCAAACGGGGATTTCAGGTTGTTCGAGTAGACCGGAAGGTCGTTGATGCTCGGCTTTGACTTTCGAGCAGGTAAGACACTTAGAAACGTACACGGCAATGTCTCTCTTCATACCGGGCCACCAATAGGATGTACGTAGGTTATGGTACATCTTGTCAGCACCAGGATGAATTGAGTACTTGGATTTGTGTGCCTCGTTCATAATGAGATCACGAAGATTGTCGCGATCTGGTACCCAGATGCGATCACGACAGTAGAGCAGACCATCAGATTTTGAAGTGAGTAGATCTTCAGAAGCTCCACGTATTTCTACAGGCATGGAACCTTCGTTGATAGACGAATATTGCGCTTCACGAATGCAATTGTGAAGATCGCTCGAGATGTGAAAACAACGAATGTAGTCTACATGAGTCTTACGACTAAGAGCATCGGCCACGGCATTCGCTTTACCAGGGTGATAGCGAATCTCGCAGTCATAGTCGTTAAGTAATTCCACCCAACGTCGCTGACGCATGTTTAGCTCTTTTTGGTCAAAGATGTGCTGTAGGCTCTTATGGTCAGTGAAAACCACACACTTCGTACCATATAGGTAGTGTCGCCAAATCTTTAACGCAAAAACAACGGCGCCAAGCTCGAGGTCGTGGGTAGTATAATTTTTTTCATGTATTTTGAGTTGGCGAGAGGCATAAGCGATGACTTTGTCTCATTGCATGAGAACACAACCAAGACCACGATTCGAGGCATCACAATACACCACGAAATCATCATTCCCATCAGGGAGAGCGAGAATAGGAGCGTTGCAAAGCATGTCCTTGAGAGTCTGAAAGGATTTCTCTTGCTCAGGACCCCAAGCAAAAGGTTTCTCTTTTTGAGTCAACGAAGTGAGAGGAACGGCGATTTTTGAAAAATTCGAGATGAATCGGCGGTAATAACCCGCCAATCCTAAGAAGGAACGGATTTCAGAAGGAGATTTAGGCGCGGTCCAATTCTTCACTGCTTCGATTTTGGAGGGATCAACGTGGATTCCTTTTTCACTAACAACGTGTCCAAGGAATTGGACTTCTTTAATCCAAAACTCGCATTTAGAGAACTTAGCGTATAAGCGTTCAATACGTAAGAGCTTGAGTATAAGACGAAGATGACGTTCATGATCGGCTCTAGATTTAGAATAAATGAGAATATCATCAATGAAGACGATCACAAAACGATCCAAGTAGGGCTTACAAACACGATTCATAAGATCCATGAACACAGCGGGTGCGTTGGTCAAGCCAAAAGGCATAACCACGAACTCGTAGTGCCCATAGCGAGTGCGAAAGGCGGTTTTGGGGATGTCCTCATCGAGAACACGAAGTTGGTGATAACCAGAACGAAGATCGATCTTGGAGAAACAGGTAGCGCCTTGAAGTTGATCAAAGAGATCGTCGATACGCGGAAGAGGGTAACGATTTTTTACGGTGAGTTTGTTAAGCTCACGATAATCGATGCACATGCGGAAAGAGCCATCCTTCTTTTTGACGAAGAGCACAGGAGCACCCCAAGGTTAGGTACTTGGATGAATGAAACCCTTATCGAGGAATTCTTCAAGTTGCGTAGATAACTCTTGCATTTCAGAAGGTGCAAGACGATAAGGAGCTTTGGCAACAGGAGTCGCACCAGGTACGAGGTCAATACGAAAATCAACAGATCGAGGTGGAGGAGGACCAGGTAAATCTTCAGGAAAGACGTCAGGGAAGTCGCGCACCACTGGAACATCACTTAAACTCTTTCCCTTGCCCTTTTCTTCCACAACGTGGGCTAAAAAGGCAAGGTACTGTTTGCGTAAGTACTTGTTCGCTTGTGTGCAGGACATCAACTTCAGTCCCTTTGAGGGTCGGTCTCCATAGACGTGCAACACATCGCCAGATGGAAGGGGTAAACGAACGTATTTCTCGTGACAAGCGATTTCAGCATGGTTCTTTTGGAGCCAATCCATGCCTATGATGACGTCGAAACTACCCAGTTGCATGGGTATGAGGTCGACAGGGAAAACGTGTTCGTTAAGAGTAAGACGACAATCTCGAAGGATGGAATTGACTGAGATGGATTTGCCATTGGCGACTTCAACGAAAAACGACTTAGGTAGCTTAGAGCGTGTGCAATTTAACAACGATTCGAATTCTAAGGACACAAAGCTTTTGTCTGCCCCAGTATCAAACAGTATCGAAGCATAAAGATGGTTAACAAGAAACATACCGTTAACGACATCATTGTCGTTGCGCGCTTGATTTGCGTTCAGGTTGAAAGCGCGTCCACGAGGAGGTTGTTGTTGCTCTTGATTCCATAGTGGGCATTGAGGACAAAGATGATTGACGTCCCCACATTTGAAACAAGCTCTAGCGGGTCTTGCGTTTTGAGGAGCGGGCGGAGCTTGTTGCGCTTGCTGAGCTGGTGGTGCTTGTTGTTGTTGATAGCGACAAAAGGCGATGTCATGTCCATAACGGTTACAATTGGTACAACGACGACACCTGGCATTGGCGGGATGGTCTTAGTTACAAGTGGCACACTTGGGGTGAATCCCAGTGTACGACTTTTGGGTGTTATCAGGAGCAACAGGATTTGGGTTAACGGGTGGCACAATCGCATTGCAAACAGGGTTTGATTGCTTTCGCTTCTTCCCCCTATTGCTACTCGACTGTTGGGTAATTTGGTTGGCTGGCTTGAAAGAAGTGGGGTTTGCAGCTTGTTTATCGCGTACACGGTTGTTGTTCAGGGAAGCGGCCAAACGATAAACAGCTTCGATATTGTCGAGTTTGGTAGCCTCGATCGTATCGCGCATAGCAGAGGGTAACCCATTGATGTACTTCCTTATCTTGCGGTCGGTGGTCATAACGAGGTGAGGAACGATGAAGCTAAGCTGTTTGAAACGGGTGGTATAAGCTAGGTTCTCATCTCCCACTTGCTTTAGCGCCCAAAATTCTTCCTCTAGTCTTTGTTGCTCATGGGGAGGGTGATGTATTGCAAAATACATGCTTTTATCGTGTATAGTTTGTATATTTTATCGTTATTTTTAGTTTAGTTTTATGTAGAATTACGTACTATTGATCAAAGTTCGGTTTTCCAGGTCTTGATATGATAATTGGCTGAAAATTGAGTGGAAACGAGCTTGATGCTGAAAGGGTATGTCTTGGAATGAAGTAAAAAGAGTTAGAATTATTTTGAAGAGTTTTGAGATGTTGGAGCTGAGTTTGAAAGGCAACATTCTGTGAAAAAAAGGCACTCGCGTAGCGCTAAGGTGAAGGCGTACTCAGTCGCGCTACGCGACTGAGGTAGTTTTGACTTTGTTGACTTTTGAGGTGTTGGCGTAGCGCGAGCGAGAAGGGAAGACCAGTCGCGCTACGCGACTGGTATGAATGTTACGTCTGATTTGTTTGTCGATTAGGGTTTACTATTTAAACCAAGAAAATCATCATCATTAGAAGTTACGAATTGAAGAAGAATTGAGGCAACTTTAGAGTACTTTTGGCGAGCAATTGGAGATCTTGAAGCACCAGAATCATTGGTACGAGCCGAGAGTGAAGATCGAAGATTTAACCGGGTTTCCTAATCCCTTATTTAGTCGATTCTTTGCTTAGAACTTGTTACAATGAATTCTCTATTTGATAACTTTGATTTGTTTTCGTTAATTAGTATGCTAGGCTAAACTGCTTTAACTACCTAGACAAGATGATAGTTTGACTTAAAGTTTGGATTTTTAATGGTTTATTATCGTTTGTGTATGGATTGATTTTTGAAAGTAACGTGTTCTAGAAATTCTGATTTGGTGCACATGCATACTTGACGATTATTTTAATACTGTTTATCGCTTCGCTTGAATCTTGGTGACGGTCTTTATCACAGAATAGAATCAGGCTAGGGTTTTAGGTTTTGGTGAGTGTCTATATCACATAATAAACCTTTGATCCTTTAAGGTGAAAAGTGCACAATTAACCTTAGAAGTAATATTTGGTAGTTTAATAAAATCAAGTGTTCTGCTTAACTTGTCGCTGAGAGGCTCGAGTTAGTTATTAGGTCGCAGTGTAATATATATCTAAGATAGGTTTTGAGAGAAGTCGATCTTATTTCCCTAATTGCATTTGTGTCTAGTGAACCAAGTTAGAACCTAGAATTGCCGTAGATTATCGCGCTGAGAGGTAGATAGTCATATTAGGGCACTTTTAGAATCGTTAGAGGACTGAGAGGAAGTCTAACAGTCGGTAATCACAACAGCATTGTAGGGTTTCCTAGGTTTCTTCCTGAGAAGGGTCGGGAAGTCTTAGCATTGAAATACCTTAAGGTTTAGTATCTTACGATCCCGGCTCCATACAACTTTAATACCATTAGAAATCCATTCCCATTCAAACTGGATTCGAGTCTAGGTAGTCGTTAATCTCATCTAAATACAAACCTCAGGTTCCGTTCGTGACTTAGTTCTAATTTCATTATTTTAGTAGTTAATATAGATTTCCATAGTTTTCAGTAACCCCCCCCCCCCCAAAACAATCAAACAAGTTTAAGTCGCGTCAGTCAGTGTCTATTAGAGTCTAGTTTACGTAATACATAGAGTCTTTGGGTTCGATACTCGGACTTGCTAGGTTATACTACATTGATCGGTACACTTGCCGATTGTGTGGTTTAGGTTTAGAGGTCTTAGTTATAAATTTAAAGCTTTTCGTGTCTAGTTTAGAGAGTCTAATTTAGTTGATATTTTATAGTTCGTTTTGCACACATCAAGTTTTTGGCGCCGTTGCCGGGGACTCTTGGTAATTGCGTTCATTAGCTTTGATAGATTTACTTGACAAATACGTGCTACGTGTTTACTTTGTTTTGTGTCTTTTGTTTTTGTCTTGTGTCTCGGTAACTAGTGTTTGCTTTTCTTGTGTTCAGGTTTTTTGCTAGCAGTGGATGCCACATCTGCGCTCGCACGGACCGCCACCACCAGTCAAGCAATCGTCATCTCAATTGGGCGAAGGCCCACAGGTTACTTCTACTTCTTCATCTCGTCTTCCCCATTTCGATTCCACCCCGTTAACCACCCCTCCGCCCACACCACCACCTTCGCCTAACCATTCACCTAAGGTTACCCCACCCAATAGCCCTACTTCTAGTACCTCTAGTAACCTAGAAAACTTAGAACACATGGCTAACCCTAGGCAAACCGTCCATCAGCAGGCCACTCAGAATTTCACCGGCCTAGCTTCACCCATCACTGTCCCACCCATAGTTAATGAAAATTCATGGCAGATCCCATCTTATGCCATGCAGGCCATCACCAATAGTATCCAATTCCATGGCCGAGACGATGAGGATGCCCCGGCCCACATTAACCGTTTCTCTAGGATGTTAGCTACATTTAGCCTTAGCGGTGCACCCAACGATGCTACATACCTACAGCTTTTCCCATTTTCTTTAGCCGGCCATGCGGCTACTTGGTTGGACTCACAACCGACCGGTACTTTTACCACCTGGGCGGGGCTTCGTCAAGCCTTTCTGAACAAGTATTTCCCGCCCGCCAAGGCTTCACGGCTCAGAGACGAGATTCACTCCTTCCGCATGGGGCCCGACGAGCCTTACTACCTTGCTTGGGAAAGGTTTCAAACCCTTTGTGCTCGTTGCTCCCAGCACGGTCTTTCCGATTGGGCCTTATGTGAGAAATTTTATAATGGTCTTACTCAAGAGACTAGAGATAGGTTCGATACGAATGCGGGGGGGCATATGATGGGTATTCTTACAGTTCCTGAGTGTCTAGAGCGTTTTGAGGCGTTTGCTCAGTCTCAGTCCCAGTCACGATCTGATCAGAGGTATCAAAGTGGTAATTCAAATACCACTACTAGTGCACCCGCCCGAGGGGTGAACCATGTCACTATGGATCCTAGTTTGGCCTCTGTTTTGGAAAATATGGATAGGCAACTTAAGGAAATTCAGGCTAAGATAGATAAGTGTGAGTTGTGTCGAGGCGGTCACGGTACTAGTGCGTGTCCTTTGTTAGTCGGTGAGGAGCAAGTTGATTTCGTAGGAGGAGGTGTTGGTAGAAGCCAGTCTAGTGGGTTTGGTAATAATGTTGGTTCGGGTTGGCGTAATAATAATAATTCTAATAATAATAGCAATTTTCGCTCAAGTGGACCTTCTAATTTTCAAATAGCTCAAAATCCACATAGGGGTTTAGGTTCACTTTTTAATGGGAGTTCGAATGGGCAGGTTCAGAATGGGGGGTCGAGTAGCCAAGGTCAAACAGGTCAGGGTTCGAGTTTTGATTTAGGGGGTAGCATGGAAAGAATGGAGTCCATGATGAGTCAGCTAGTTGCTAGAGATCAAAGCAACCAAAAGAAACTTAATGAACATGATCTCATGCTTAGGAATCACCAAGCTGCGGTCCAGGACCTTGCTAGGGTTGTAGGTGATATTGCTAAGAAGTTAGAGGAGAGATTACCCGGTAAATTTGCGGGTAACACCCAACAAAACCCTAATGCCCAAGTAAATGCCATTACTACTCGTAGTGGTAGGATC
Source organism: Helianthus tuberosus (assembly GCA_030545235.1). Lineage (NCBI taxonomy): Eukaryota > Viridiplantae > Streptophyta > Magnoliopsida > Asterales > Asteraceae > Helianthus > Helianthus tuberosus. Next base: position 8,978,479 of record CM060393.1, read on the forward strand.
GTAGGAGACCCGAGAGTTGTAGAGGAAAGAGAGGTTGATGAGGATGGTGATGTGATAGATGAAGTGATAGAGATGGAGGCTCCTGGCAAAGTGCAAAAGAGGCTAGGCCCAGCAAGTACCGCACAGCCAGGTGAGTCTCAAGTTGAGAAGAAAGTTGAGAAAGATCCCGTAGTTGTTAAGCCTTCACCTTATGTAAACCATGCGTATGCTCCGTTTCCTTCACGTCTGAAGAATCAGAAATATTCAAAGGAATACGGACAATTCTTAGATATCTTCAAGCAATTGAAGATTAATCTTCCGTTTGTAGAGGCACTCCAGTCCATGCCTAAGTATGCAAAATTCTTGAAGGACCTTCTTAGGAATAAGGAGAAATTAGGGGAGTTGTCGAATGTGCCATTGCATGGAGGGTGTTCGGCCGTTGTTTCAAATCAGCTTCCCGAAAAGCTTACTGATCCGGGTATTTTCACTATTCCGTGTCTATTCGGTAGTAATACCAACACTCGAGCGTTAGCCGACTTAGGAGCTAGTATCAATTTGATGCCCTTTTCTCTTTATGAGAAGCTAGACCTAGGAGAGCTTGCACCTACCCGAATGACACTATCTTTAGCCGATCGGTCCGTTAAGTACCCTAGGGGTGTAGTTGAGAATTTGCTAGTTAAAGTAGACAAGTTTGTTTTTCCGGTAGACTTTGTCGTACTCGACATGGAAGCCGATGAAAACATACCGCTAATTTTAGGTCGCCCATTTTTAAACACCGCTAAAGCTTTAATAGATGTCTCTTTAGGCACTATCACACTTAGAGCGGGCGAGGAAGCGGTAGTGTTTAACGTCATGAATTCGAGAGGTTCGAGTGATAAAGTGGAGGCGATTTTGTTAGTGGGGGAGTGTAAGAATGACGAGAGAGAAGAGGAGAAGGAGGTGAGTGATGCGAGTTTAGAGAAGGTGCTAGGATTTAAGTGTGGGGAGCCACCGGATAGGAAATTAGAGGAATTAGAGGAGAGAGTGGTATGTTTAGAATCTAAGATAGAGACACTGAGCAAAGCTCAGTGTGGGGATAGAGCTCGATTTGGAGAATTTAGATTCAAAACGCTAGATGAGGAGTTGAGAGATTGTGGGAGAGATAAGAGTGCTTGGGGTGATTTGGGCAATATTAGGTATACTGGTGCTGAGGCCCGTGATTTTGTTTGTGGAGGCGAGCTGCATCTCCATGATCCTCCGTAAGTTTGTGAAAAGTTGATATTCGTTTGTAGAGTTTGTATTTTTTGAAGTCTTTTATTTTGTACTATGAGTCTAAAGTAGTAGTTTTTGAGTCTTTTCGTTTTTAGAGTCGGTACTGCGTTGGGTTCTGTTTTGCTTTGATTATGCAGGTTTGGATTGTACCACCCGTACCCAATTGCCATTCGGGTGATTCTGGACTTGCTATTTTGATAAACTCAAGCAGACTAGGCAACGATCGCGAATGGAATGCTATACGATCGTTCGGGGGATTCAAGATTCGTACGGCTGGCACTGACTTTTGTCCTAACCAGCTAAGTCGTTTCCCTTTTGTTGTTGTATATTTTTTATTTATTTCGTTTGCAGTTTCTTTTCGTAGGTAGTTGTTGAGTCGTATTTTCGTTCTTGCATTAGGGACAATGCAATCTCTAAGTGTGGGGATATTATGGGATACTTGTAAATATTTGAGTCATAAATATGAAAAACACAAAAAAATTAAAAAATTTGAAAAATCCAAAAAAATTGAAAAATTAGAAAATGTCTTTCGAATTAAAAAGAAGTTTGCAAATAAAACGGAAAATGATAGAAAAGGTGATTTGTTGCTTGGTTTGAATAATAATAATATGAGATGATAATAAATCAAGCTTGCGTCTAGTTAGGGATATGTGGATAGGCCCGGGTTTAGTTTTAAGTCCCTTTGATCTAATATACCTTAAATTGTCGGTCCGCTAGTGGGTTTTCGCCTGGGAAATATGGGAAATCAAAACTGCCGATAATAGTATAAGGGGCACCGTTATAAGTTAAAACTGTTAGAGTTTGTGATCATGCGAAAGAAAAAAAATAAAAAAATAAAATAAAAGTGAGCTAGAAACTAAATGAAAGTAACACAGGCCTACGTATTCCGAGTTGGGGATAGCGACTCTACAGCCGGTTTGCCTCTGGGATGTGTGAAATCGATTTGCCGAATAAAAGTACCGAAACCTATGTAATCTGTGATTGGGGATAGCGACTCTACAGTCGGAATACCGCTGGGTTAAGGGAAAGCATCGTCTAGTCTCACGAAAGAAAAAAAAAAGCGAAAAGCAAAGCAAAGAAAAAAAAAGAAAAAAAATAGAAAAAAAAAAGTTGATTGTTTACTCTCTTAGTTTTGATATAAAACGGTTAGGAATTGGTCCAGTGATCGTTCCTTTAGTCCTATAAGCTTGAGGTGGGAGTAGGTGGACTGTAGATTCTAGTGTGAGACCCTAGGTGGATTGACCGTACTTAAATTAAATTCACATGATAAGGGCTTAGGATTGGATTCGGGTTTAAGTGGACCAGTATAGTCGCAATCGCAGCTAACGCAAGTTTTGGTTTTAATAAGATATAAATAGTTTTCAATCCAAGTAATGATTTGTCTCTGATTCCGTTGCATAATTCTTTTTCGGGGACGAAAAAAGAGTAAGTGTGGGGATATTTGATGTATTGCAAAATACATGCTTTTATCGTGTATAGTTTGTATATTTTATCGTTATTTTTAGTTTAGTTTTATGTAGAATTACGTACTATTGATCAAAGTTCGGTTTTCTAGGTCTTGATATGATAATTGGCTGAAAATTGAGTGGAAACGAGCTTGATGCTGAAAGTGTATGTCTTGGAATGAAGTAAAAAGAGTTAGAATTATTTTGAAGAGTTTTGAGATGTTGGAGCTGAGTTTGAAAGGCAACATTCTGTGAAAAAAAGGCACTCGCGTAGCGCTAAGGTGAAGGCGTACTCAGTCGCGCTACGCGACTGAGGTAGTTTTGACTTTGTTGACTTTTGAGGTGTTGGCGTAGCGCGAGCGAGAAGGGAAGACCAGTCGCGTATGAATGTTACGTCTGATTTGTTTGTCGATTAGGGTTTACTATTTAAACCAAGAAAATCATCATCATTAGAAGTTACGAATTGAAGAAGAATTGACGCAACTTTAGAGTACTTTTGGCGAGCAATTGGAGATCTTGAAGCACCAGAATCATTGGTACGAGCCGAGAGTGAAGATCGAAGATTTAACCGGGTTTCCTAATCCCTTATTTAGTCGATTCTTTGCTTAGAACTTGTTACAATGAATTCTCTATTTGATAACTTTGATTTGTTTTCGTTAATTAGTATGCTAGGCTAAACTGCTTTAACTACCTAGACAAGATGATAGTTTGACTTAAAGTTTGGATTTTTAATGGTTTATTATCGTTTGTGTATGGATTGATTTTTGAAAGTAACGTGTTCTAGAAATTCTGATTTGGTGCACATGCATACTTGACGATTATTTTAATACTGTTTATCGCTTCGCTTGAATCTTGGTGACGGTCTTTATCACAGAATAGAATCAGGCTAGGGTTTTAGGTTTTGGTGAGTGTCTATATCACATAATAAACCTTTGATCCTTTAAGGTGAAAAGTGCACAATTAACCTTAGAAGTAATATTTGGTAGTTTAATAAAATCAAGTGTTCTGCTTAACTTGTCGCTGAGAGGCTCGAGTTAGTTATTAGGTCGCAGTGTAATATATATCTAAGATAGGTTTTGAGAGAAGTCGATCTTATTTCCCTAATTGCATTTGTGTCTAGTGAACCAAGTTAGAACCTAGAATTGCCGTAGATTATCGCGCTGAGAGGTAGATAGTCATATTAGGGCACTTTTAGAATCGTTAGAGGACTGAGAGGAAGTCTAACAGTCGGTAATCACAACAGCCTTGTAGGGTTTCCTAGGTTTCTTCCTGAGAAGGGTCGGGAAGTCTTAGCATTGAAATACCTTAAGGTTTAGTATCTTACGATCCCGGCTCCATACAACTTTAATACCATTAGAAATCCATTCCCATTCAAACTGGATTCGAGTCTAGGTAGTCGTTAATCTCATCTGAATACAAACCTCAGGTTCCGTTCGTGACTTAGTTCTAATTTCATTATTTTAGTAGTTAATATAGATTTCCATAGTTTTCAGTAACCCCCCCCCCCCAAAACAATCAAACAAGTTTAAGTCGCGTCAGTCAGTGTCTATTAGAGTCTAGTTTACGTAATACATAGAGTCTTTGGGTTCGATACTCGGACTTGCTAGGTTATACTACATTGATCGGTACACTTGCCGATTGTGTGGTTTAGGTTTAGAGGTCTTAGTTATAAATTTAAAGCTTTTCGTGTCTAGTTTAGAGAGTCTAATTTAGTTGATATTTTATAGTTCGTTTTGCACACATCAGAGGGCAAAACTCATCCATCATTAGGGCCTTAACTTCTTCCCAAGTCAACGCATAGCCCAGTTCGTTCGAGCGGATGTTCCTTTCGTTCGTCCACCATTCGAGAGCTCGGGCTTGGAATACCCCAGTCGCACTACGCGTTCTGAGCTCATCGGGGCAATCACTATTGATGAACATGACCTCCATGCCATCAAACCACTCGAGCATGGCGGTCACCCCATCATTGCCGGTGAATGGCTTGGGATTGCACGATGAAAAGTGTTTGAAGTTGAACGAAGAGGGCTTGTGTACTTCGACCTTAGAGTCGACGGAAGAGTGAGGAGTTTCAGAAGCTCGAATCTCGGTAATGACCTTTGGAACGACGCGCGCAAATTGATCGGCCATGAAAGCCATCATCTTCTTCGTAGCATGGGACTTTGACTTCTTAGACGAGTTGGAGTGACGAGAAGACATCTAAGATTCAAAAGAACGAATAGGTGAGACTTGATCATAATGTTTGTTTAAGAAAATTTGCTTGCATAAATTGATTCACATAGCATAGAGTGTCACATAGCACAAAGGGTTCAAATTAATTCACATAGCGTAAAGAGTTTAAACGTCACATAAAGCATAGTCATGAGTTCAACATAGCATAACATGGATAAATGAAAGCATGGTAAATTTAGTTTGTTCACAAGGGATTATTATTGTTTGTGATTGCGATAACGTGCGAAACGATTAAAACGAAATTTTGAAATGAACGAACGTTCAAGCGTAAAATTACATATAAATTGAGATACATAAATGAGAGGCTCAATAAAACATTGGATTGTTTCGGGTAGAGACACGTCGACTATTCCAAAGTGGGTCGAAAGTTCTTTCGAATTAGAGAAAACGTGCTTTGGCCTATAGGTAAGATACTCTCGTCGAGAAGCGATTAACGGTATCTTACCCTTCCGGTTACTACACATCCCTAATTGATTGAAACAATCGGGACTTTGGCGAGATTGAAAATCGAGGAATGGGACTTAATCGACGAGTTGCGGGTTTCACCCCTATCTTGACGATTTCGTACCCTAAATGTGGTTGGTACTCGTCGGGTCAAAATATAATTTCGACACTTTGACGAGGGTCCACTAGAGTTGAAATGGAAATTACCATTAAGTTGTGGATTTCACTCCTAGCTTAATGGTGAAATTTCGTGCAAAAATAGTTTAAGGTAGAATGAGAGTCATTTACAAAATTGTGGGTTTCACGCCTATTTTGGTAAAGTTGTCTCGTTTGTTTTACAAGAGTATACAAATAAGCAAGAGTGTATTCATGTTAACCTTAGGAAAGGCATATAAATTTAATCAACAAGAAATATGGCTAGGAAGCATGCATGGTAGAGTACAAAAGTTTTAAACAACACATAAGAGGCAAAATTCCTAAAACTATAGATTAGAGCAAAAGCATGGCAATTTTCCTAATTCCCTATAGTTATGGCTCTGATACCAATCTGTCACACCCCAACCGATGGCGGAAACATCGGGATGAGACGAAGTGTGTATAGATTGCAAGGGACTTCATAACACTATGTGACAATATTTAATTAAATTCGAATTTCATTGCAATTGCTAAATTGTCATACAATAATCAAAACAAAATACAACATTGTTTCAACAAATAACATAACATTAAAAGATAAATAGATTAAAGGTGTGTATCTAGTCTACCCTAAACTCGTTTCATCATTCATCCATACTTCAATAATCAACCTGCAACATGTATTAAAATAGAGTTTCAATGCAAAAGCAAAGGCGAGTATACAAGTTTGTTTACATAGCATAATAGAATAAAAACTGAAATCCAACATGATTCATAATATGTGATTACTAATATGCAATTTTGGCGTACAATATGATCAAACCCTAGAATACAACGCATAAAATAGCCTAATCCCAATAGTTTAGCGGGGTGGTAACGTTTAACTTAACAATACCCAAAAGTATAATGGGCGGGGCGTTAATCCTATAGCGCTATAATTGTTAAGGTGGGCGAGCAAAGTTAATGAGCATATAACGTTCCTAATCGTTCACATAGCATACGAGAATAACAAGTAAGTCACATTAGTTTCATGCTTGATCAAGGATTGAGTATGTTTAGTTTAAAAGTTGTTTGCAAAGTTATACATGTTGCATCCCAAAATGTAAAGGGGAAAAAGGGATCGAGTATACTCACGGTGGTTGCAAGCTTTCCTACTTGAAATCCCACGAGTGAGTTGGTGGATGGATTAGTTTGGAGCACCTAGTCCTTCTACACGAGGAAACATAGGTGTGTGAGTTTGGCGTTTAACGGAAGATTATGGATTCGGATTTAACATAGCATGAAGTACAATATAAAAATAATCATCTTTAACTTATACTCTTATATGACACTATGTAACCACTAGGGTTATATTGTATTTCATGGGTAGTACGCCCATTAGAATCATATCAAGGTTCTAAGTCTTAGATGATATTCTACTACTTTAACATATAAACACAAGTTCAACATTAAAGGTTCGAATGAGTATATATATATATATATATCTAGGTTACATATTATTTAGTCCAATAATTCATGTTGGAGGTAGAAGATTAGGATCTTCATTTAGGCACCTCGAGTTATCATGGATGTCATGTATGGGGTAGGAAGAGCAAGCTTCCATTTAGGAACCCCTTGAATGTTCACCACTTCACTTGATGTAAAAACAACCAAGGAGGGTCATGAACTAGGATTTGTACAATAATGTAAACGACCTAACTAAAGAGAAATCATCAAATCATGTGAGGATTGTATGTTTGGACAACCCAAGTTGTTCCATAATCACTCTACATCAAGACCTAAGCTTGAACATGACTTCTGGGCGAAATACCCTAAATAAAACAGAAAGTATTTGAGGTTTATCCTCTGATTTTACATGTCTCAATCATGTTATTATACCTAAATAACCATAGGAAAGGTTGTAGGCATTGTTACATAAGTTTGAGATGTGTTAGACACAAGTTTGATAAGTTTAAGCAAGCTTTTGAATAACTTAAAACAAAACAGAAAGTTTTGGTCCTTTTTAGGGCAATTCCAGGTCTGATTTCTCCATGAAGAAACCAAGGAATCAAACCCAAGGATATAACAAAGCAATAGAAGAAAGAATCAAGTGATTTGGAGTGAAAACAAGCAAGTTACACTCACTTTTGTTAAGATGTATGAATCTGTCCAAGAACTCTGATTTGCAACAGATTGAGAGTGGATTTGTGAAGTGTAATGAGTTGTGAAAGTGTAAAATGGGTTGGAGAAGGTGTGTATTTATAGTGGAAGAGTTTAGAGGTGATTGGAGGTGATTAGAGGTGGATTAAAGGTGATTGGGTGAGATTAGAACTTTGGATTTCGTGCAACCAGCTGAAAGAAACACAAGTCTGCCGAAACAGGGGCCTAGTGTGACGCGAGGGGGCTTGGCGTCACGCGGCGCCTCATGTTTGACAAGTTTCATTTTGTTGCACTTTAGTCCCTGTAGTTTATGTTTGAGTCCTTTTTGATGCCTTTTTGATAGTTTAGGGACTTGTTTGGACATAAAGGCATAGTATAAGGTGAAATCAAGCATGGCGATCATAATTAAAGTATATTTGAGCGTATAAGTGTCATAATCAAGTATCGTTTACGTTCAAAACACGTTTCATGCATAAGTTTAGTTTAATTACAAGTTTAGCACATAGTTTCCGAGAATATCGTTTAAGCATCAATTGGTTCACAAAATCAAACATACGAGCATATATAGAGTGTGTATAACATATTTGTAACAAAATACGAGTTTCATTAATGATCCAAGTCTCGGTTTTACAATGATTACAAGGAAAGAACGATTACAAGAATACAAGGTTTCCAAAAATAGAAATACGAACAAAACTTTCTATAAATAGAAAGTACAAAAGAGCCGGGCGTTACAGCCGACGACCTCCCAAACTCCCGTTTTCTGTTTTTCCCATCCGGAGTTCCCAGCGGCGTATCCACCACACTTCGGGCATATTGCTTCCGCCTCGTACTCGGTGTCATGTTACGGGTCGCAAAACACACTCATCATCATAGATTCACATAGACTACTCCAATAGTTTCACATAGATTCCAATAGATTTCACAGGTTTCAATAGATTCAGTAGGTTCATAGACTCCAATAGATTCAATAGTTTTCAATAGATTCAATAGATCCTCATAGATTCATGTTAACAACCCATAAACAACGAAATCCCGCATGGCACGTGCTACGAAAGTTCAGCAACATGACGGAAGCACTTATATATAGGAAGTACCAGCGCCGTATCCACCATGCTTCAATCATGCCATGCCCCCTCGTCATCGGTGTCACGCTTCGTTAACCCCAACATTAGATTCCACCACTTTTATAACAAAGAGTAACCAAATAGATTCAACATAGACTAACCATATAGATTCAACATAGATTAACCAAATAGATTCCACAACTTCAACCCGAGCCTACAAAACTACGAACATCACTTAGCGCGTGGTACGAATACTCAGTAACATGCCAGAAACACTTATATATAGGAAGTACCAGCGGCGTATCCACCATGCTTCAGACATGCCACGTCCTCCTCGTCTTCGGCGCTAGGCCACGTTTCGCATTTTGTTTCTCAAAACAACACATAGATTACACTAGCGTACGCATAGGTTACACATAGATTACACAAGTAGTTTCCCTTAGCTTTAGATTTCAATCATCTCATCACCAGTCTACAGAACACTAAGTTTCGCATGGCACTTAGTACGGAAGTTGGTAACATGTCGGAAACACTTATATATAGGAAGTACCAGCGGTGTATCCACCATGTTTCAGACACGTCACTTTTCCTCGTACTTCTATACCATGTTACATTTAGTGCTTTACAACCACATTAACACATAGATCCATCATATAGATTCTCATAGTATCGTAGTCGATCAAGATTCCCACATAGGCTATCATGATAGAATACAGCTTCATAAATTTAGTTTGATTCTGAGATTAGAATTAAGGTTTTAGATTGCGGACATACGTGCGATTCATGTAAAAAGTCTCAAAATAAACGAAGAATCAAGATAAACGAAGAATCAAGTTTAAAACCGCATGCAAAATAAAGATACATAAAAGATAGGCTCGTAAAACATAGAGTGTTCCGGGTAGAGGAACGGTGACTAGCCAAAGTGATTCGAACCCCTTTCGAATTGAGGTAACGCGTCTTGACTTACTTAGACAAATACGTCATCGATGTTAGGCCTACGATATTCGTCCTTTTGGTCATTTCACGTACCTAATTGAACAGAAGTTTCGAGACTTTGGCGACACATAAATAAAACATCATGGGGTGAGACTAGTTATCAAGGTCTGAGGGGCTGTTTGGTAGCCTCTTAATGACCATTCAGATGCTACCTCTTAATGGTTTAAAACCTCTGAATGAATAAGAGGTAACCTCAAGTCTGAATGGTTAAGAGGTAACCTCTGAATGGTAAATCATCACATGTCACATTCTTCTACCTTCTCATTGATAAAATTCTTAATGGTTCCATTAAGAGGTAGCCTCTTAATGACCATTCAGAGGCTACCAAACAGCCCCTGAGTTTCACCTCTAACTTGACAACATCATACCCTAATAGCGTTGGTACTTATCAGCAGATAAGACCTACTAGAATATAATAAGGAAATTTCCCATCAAGGTTTGGATGTCACTCCTGGCTTGTGGGCAATTCCGTGCAAAAACACAAACACTGATTAGCAGTGTTTTCAAGTATCAAGTGTATATTGCATCAGCCTTAGGAAAGGCATTGTAAGCTTAGCAGGAAAATGTGCTGCTAGGAAGCAGATACAGTAGAATACATAAGTCTTAAACAACAAATAAGAGTCAAGATTCCTAGAATTATAGACTAGGGCAAGTATTCCTACTTATCCTAATTCCCTATAGTTATGGCTCTGATACCAATCTGTCACACCCCAACCTATGGCGGAAACATCGGGGTGCGAGCACTAAGCGTTCAGATTGCTCATGAGATTCCATAACACTAAAAGTTTCATTATAAATTAGATTGATTCAAACATTGTCTAAAGCCAAACAACCAACACATAGTATCAAAGTACATCGAGTCTCGAATATTGTTCAAAAACTTAATTATCTAGATGAGTTTCTAAGCATCATCCTAGCTTGATTCCAAGAATCCTAGCATCTTGTCAGCCTGCAACATGTATTGAAATAAAGTTAGTACAAAGTGTACCGGCGAGTATACAAGTTTGAATAATAGCATAATAGATTAAAACAACTCATATCCATATGTAGTGTCACATAAATAGTTTCAGCCATGCTAGTGTTCGCAGTCCATCAAGTGATAGCCCAAGTATCCCTATGCTTTGTTGTTTTCCCAAGTCTCAAGGAAAACTATAATCCTCCTAACAATACCCCCGAGAATAATGGGGAGGTGCATCTCCTATAACGCTACAATTGTTAAGGCAGACCTACACACCCTAGATTAAACGTTCACATAGCACAAATAGAATATAAGAATCACAAGTTTCACATACACGTAGGATAGAGTTTAGTTTGCAAAAGTCTCAAGTATCATAGTTTAATAGAATACATGTTACATCCTAAAGTTTAAACAAAAAGGGATCGAGTATACTCACAGGGATTGCTTAACAGTTCAACTGTTATTGGATCAAAGGGAGCTCTTTTAGAATTAGTCTGATTAGATTACAACGGATAAGTGACGGACAAAACAACGAGATTGCACAAGTGTCGGATTAGTCACTGGATCGGATGGCTGTCCGATCGGATGGCCATCCGATTGGATTGCCAGTCGATAGAAGTGACAATGTGTGAGGGAACGGATGGCTACCTGATCGGATGGCTATCCGATCGGATTGCCACTCGATTCAAGTGTAGTGTTGCTAAGTGTCTTGGTTGCTTTGATCGGATGGTTGTTCAATCGAAAGGCTATCCGATCGGGTTGCCATTCGATCAAGGTTCCAAAGTTTCAAGTTTCTGAAAAAGTTTGAAAGGTTTAGAGGCATAAGCTATATTGATCGGATGGCAATTCGATCGGATGGCTATCCGATCGGATTTCCATTCGACGATGGTAGTTTCCCCAAGTTTCAAAGATTCAAAGTTCCAAGTGTTCAAGACTATTAGACAAGTGTCACCTGATCGAGTGGTTGTTCGATCGGATGGCTATCCGATCGGATTGCCGCTCGATCGAGTGGTCCTTGCTCCGTCTTATAATTTTGTAAAGTTGCAAAGTTTCTAGATTAACGATCACGGCACGGTACGTACTGAGACAATGGTAAACTCATCAACATACAGCCGCTCTAATCGGATGGGAATCACCCCCGTCCGTTCAGTCGTCTGTTCATAACGGGTTTATGTCGGAATCCGTACTATGGTCATCTTCTCTGGCAACAATCTGTTTCCAAACCAACTCCAGACTATCCATCAAGTCTACAGTCCGTTTAGACTCGGATTCCACCGTTGAAAGTGAAGGATTGAAGAAAAAATGAAGATAACTTAAGCTTTGTTACGAAAATTCTAGATCTAGCTTAGATTCGGTGAAAAACACATGGAATTCCTCATATCTGAGCTAGATTCTACCAGGAATGACATCATATAGCAGTTTGTACAAATCACCATGATGACATCATCGTCAAGAACTCAGATCTAAGAGATTTCCCAGTGAAAAGTGTGATTTCAAAGGAGAATCACATAGAGAATGAAGTGTAGATCAAAGATGTACAAGAATCTAGTGTAAAACGTACCGAAATCGCCAAGAAATGGAGGAAAAGAGGAGTGTGTGCGTCTGGGTCGAGTGAGGCTGTCACATAAGTGAGAATGGTGATGTGGCAGGCCTATTTATAGTGTCAGAGTGTGTGAAAAGGGGCGGTGTGCACGGATCAGATGGCAACTCGATAGAGTGGCCATCCATTCGGGTGGTCATCCGATCGGATTGCCACTCGGCCAATCCATCCTTTTCGCATTTCCGTCTTTGATTCGTTTCGCGCGTTTAGATCAAGCGTTGCGTTGCGTATTTATTGGGTAATAGTATCACGTGACTAGATTACATTATTAAAACAAGTTTCCATAGTTTCCATAGTTTTCATAGTTTTCATAGTTTCCGCCAGTTACAAGACTCCAGTCCCTTGTTTAACCAAGTCTCAAGTTTCACGAGCCTCAAGAGTCAAGCACCATAGTATCATAGAATCATAGTTTCCAAGTATCATAGAATCATAGTCTTATAGCATACGTTTCACCAAGTACCAAAAGTATTAATAACTACATAGTTCAGGGACTAAAATTGACAATAGGAAAGGTCCAGGGACTAAACTTGCCTAAAGTTTAGGGATGCAGGGCGTTACACGAGCACTGTATGGACGCGATGTTGCTATTATTCATGATTACATCCCCGGGTCGAATAAAACGGGTTCCATCGACGACTCTCTAGTTCAACATCAGCAGATTTTACAAGCATTAAAGGGGTATATCACAGCCGCTAAAGATCGAATGGTGAAGCAGGCTAACAAGAAACATACTGACGAAGAATTTAATGTGGGTGATTACGTTTATTTGAGGCTACACAAATATCGCCAAATGACGGTTCATAGTCGTATTAATCAGAAGTTGTCTCGTCATTTTTACGGGCCGTACAAAATCCTGGAACGTATCGGGAAGGTAGCTTATAAGTTGGAATTACCGACCAGGTCAAAAGTTCATCTGGTGTTTTATGTCTCGCTTCTTAAGCAAAGTTATGGTTCAGTTGCAACTCCGGGTGGCGATCTCGCGAAAATCTTTCCTGATATGGAAGTAGCTCCACTACCAGAGTCCATCATTGAGCAGCGTTTCGATAATGCTAAGCAACAAGTACTCATCAAATGGGCCAACAAGCCGTTGGAGGAAGCTACATGGGAAGACTTTGATGACATACAACGATTGTTTCCGGAATTCATAGACATTGAGGGCAATGTCGATTTCCAAGAGGAGGGGAATGATGCATCCCTGCCAGGCCCATCCCCTGCAAGTCCAGTTCAGGCCCAAAAGGAAGCAGTCCAGCAGAAGAGTGAAGCAATTCAGAGGCCCACACGAATGCAAAAGAAGCCCAGCAAGCTGAAGGATTGATCCGCAAGTTTGAAGGGGAGTATTCTGAGGAATTAGGCTGCATGCATTTTTATTTTCAGTATGCATTTTTATTTTCAGCACATGTTAATTAGTTATGCATTAGTGGGTAGTTAGTGGAGCATGGTAGGTTATTGTCACATGCATGTCTCCAAGAAATAAGGTATATGGGCATAGTGTGCTCAGATCCATTGCATATTTAATTCCCTGTAATTTTGATTTTGAAATATCCAGAAAATTGTTCAAAAAATCCTTGCCTTCCCTCTATTGTTCTTAGGAGTGTTTGCATACTAGAAAAGGCTTGAAACAAAATTTTAGAGTGAACGATCGAATTGATTCAATTTGAAAATGATATCAAGACCCTCATATTTATCCAAACAATTTATTCAAGGAGTTCCCAACAAACATCCCTTTTCAAACAGTTTAAATAGTTTAGCAATTATCACTTAGTTCCATTCATTCACAAGAGTTACTGTCTTATTGGTCACCAATAAATCTGATTAGAATACAAACCCCTAATTATAATAACATTGATGAAGAAATAGAAAATGACATGTGAAACACGTTTCTTAATAGGAAAATGGCACTCAATTAAGTTAAAGGTTTTCTTATTAGTTAACTTAATTCATTTAAAATATGCTTTCACGGTTAAAAGTTAAAACCATTATGTTTTAATTTATTATATATTCCATTAAATGGAATGACCTCAATGACATAGTTATTACAAGTCCCCCTGTTTCTCGTCTAGTGGTAAAAAGTTTCGATTTTCCAATAGAGACTCAAGTTCTATTTTCATTTGTGTCATATAAGTGGATATAGACAATGAAGAATTTGAACTAGGCCTTGTGTGAGGTTGTCAGTTCGATTCCCGAGCCCAACCGGGTTTTCGTCTCACCGTGTCTTACGCCAGAGAGTTCTGCTATTGTGGTGGTACAACGACTGTCAAGTGGCTGTTGGCTGTATGGTTTCCTGAGGGAAGGCCCAAAAAAACCAAACTTTGAAGCCAGCGTGAGCCCGGTTAAGACAACATAGCCTGACCGGAATGGGGCAATACGAAACTCTTCGATTTTAAGAGTGTGGTAACCTTATAAATGAAGTTCTTAAAAAGAAAAACATAGATGTTACAATGTGGAAGCATTTTCCCACAACCTCGTTTGACCTTGTCAAACTCTACCAACACGTGAAAAATGTTTCAACATTTAACAAATGGATCAAATAACAGCAAGGAAAGAGTTAAAACATGAAACTCAACTGTTGTCATTATTTTCATGTTCACATTTTTGTTTTTTATGTGGATTTTTTCAAATAAATTTGAATGACAAGTCAATCATAAAGGAAATGGAATATACGGATGATGGTAACATGGTCTTTCCGGTATGCAAGTTGCCTGTTAGTCTGATACCAAAAGTTGCTAGTTTCTTGTCGCTAACATCAGTCGCTAAAGTGGTTCTTAAGAGTAAAATGCTAAAATGGTCCCTGAGTTTAGGCCACTTTTGTTACTTCAGTCCAAAAATGAAACTTTTGTATTTGGGTCTCCGAGATTTCATTTTTGTTGTCATTTTCATCCAATTGGCAAATTAGGTTAGAATTTTCAAGTTAACTTATCTCCTCATTGTCGTTTTCCTCATTTAAATAAAGGGCATAATCGTTATTTTATGTCATAATATATTTCAATTAAAGAGTAAATTGCCATTTTAGTCCCTGAGGTTTGGTCCAAATTGTCATTTTAGTCTAAATAGTTTTTTTTCTCCTTTGGGTCCCTGACTTTTTCATTTTCTTGTCATTTTGATCACATTGACTAACTCAGTCTAAAAATCTGGTTATAACCAGGGGTATTTTTGGCATAACTGTTGTGTCGTAATAACCAGGGGTAGTTTAAAACATAATTTATAAACCTCATAATAATTTAATGCCAAAAATACCCCTGATTATAACCTGGTTTTTAGACTAAGTTAGGCAATGTGATCAAAATGGCAAGAAAAAGGAAAAGTCAGGGACCCAGAAGAGAAAAAAAACTATTAAGACTAAAATGGCAATTTACTCTTAATTAAATGAGGGAAATGGCAAAAAAATGGGAGAAGTTAACAGAAAATTCTAACCCAGTTTGCCAATTGGATTAAAATGGCAACAAAAATGAAACCTCAGGAACACCCAGATACAAAAAGTTTCATTTTTTTTTGACAGAAGTGCCAAAAGAGCCCTAACCTCAAGGACCATTTAAGCATTTTACTCCGGTCCTTAATTTTAAAATGAAAATTTCAGTCGTTAAATATGATTATGTAATATTTAAACCACAACAAAAAGTGATTATTCCAAAGAAAGAGAAGTTATTTGATGTGAAATTCGAATTATGAAATTTTCGATAATAAAATTAGAGTATGATTACTGTATATATGGGGTCAAACCATCGCAACATTTCACTTAGAGGACCCGGGGTGGAGGGGAAAATCACCGTGATGAAATTATACAACGCGTGGAAAACTACAAAACACCACCTCCACATCACTTTATCACGCGTAAAATTTTATAACACGTGGTATTTTTAACGCGTGATGTTTTGATTGTTGTGAGGGAAATTGTTGGTTGGAGGGGAAATTGTTGGGTGTGGTGGTGAGTGATGGTCATTTCCACTAAAAAAAGTTGTGAGTGATGGAATAATGGTTGATGACATGGTGGAACTTGATTGGAAGTTGTGAGTGATGGAATTTATACAAGTGATGACCACCCCTACCCCCCTTAGTGGTTATAACTGTTGGCGGTTACATCAGTAAGAAACTCTTCAGAGAACACCCTTAGTAGCAACTCTATTGCTACCTCGGGACTGAAGTTCCAAATTGCTATCAAGGTTCAAGATGCTACCACACCTCAAAAGGGTCGATTCTTTACTACCGAAGTCATACCAATGTTGAACGTAATCTACACCTCCCAACTCATATCGATAATAATTATAATTTCTTATGTGGTCTTCATGTTAATCCAATTCCTCAAAATAGTTTCACAACACTAAAATCACCGTAACCTGTCACAAAACAAACTCAATTGGGTATTTGCAACCAATTTACAACGGTTTTAACTCCCCAAAATGATTGTATGCAAGTATGGTCATGGTGGATGCCCCATTTTGATACGGCAATCAATCATTTCTAGAAACAAATGTTGGTAACATACTTGGCTCAACCATAAATTATGGCAACATTTACATCAATTAAGACAAACGCCCTCATCTAGCCTAGAAGGCCGCAAGTGAGTTTGGTTCACTAGCTAGCCTCGCCTTAGATGTAGCTTATAGGGTTATAGATAATAAAATGTATTTACTTTTATATTTTCTATTGTTTTCACATATTTAGAAACAATTACATAATACATAGACATAAAGAGTAGGGCTAGAAAACAAATGTGGTAAAATTGATCAATTTATATATATATATAGAGTGCGGTTAACATACATTAGGGCTTATCCTACAAAACGTACGCGACGGCCGTAACCGTCCGATCAGGCACTAATCACGCATTGGACTCAAAAATAACGCATGGGAGCTTTTTTCTGACCTAATCACGCATTGGAACATTATTACGCATGTTCATTTTGTTAAATCCTGCTGATAATAACGCATGGAACATAATTACGCAAGTTTTAAAGTCTGTCGCGTACGATAACGTAGGATAAGGGTTTTTGTACATTATACTTATTCTATATATATATATATATATATATATATATATATATATATATTATTTCTAACAAGTAATATATATAAGTGAAGTAACAAAAATAAGAATATGATAACGGGGCAAATTTATTCAAAGCATGTATATACTGCATCCAAAATCATAAATTATTGTATCTTAAATGATTAGATCATGGTTTAAGTATTTTTTTCTTTTTTTTTTGTATTTAATTCACTAATAAACCACTAAACTAGTAAAAAAAATACATATTTATTCATTTTTACTATTTTTACTAAAACTTAAACACTGAAATAAACCGCTAAACTAGTAAAAATCTACAAAAACTAGTAAAATGAATAAATATGTATTTTTTAAGTTTTAGTAAAAATAAGGGGTAAAAAAGTAATTGTATAACTTGTTTTTAATGAAATAAATCAAAATGGGTAAATTTGCAATTTTATTAGTTAAGGAAGGGGATATATATAATTTTAATTTTAAGTTGAGTAAATACGTAATTAAGCAATTTTTTAAGGGGAAATATGCAATTGTCCCTAAAATAAACAAGCAAATAGAGAAACTCACAAGAATAAGTACTACTTTTAGGTATATCTAAACCATGTTAGTGTATATATGTTACTAGGTTAGAGGCCCGTGTATCACATGGGTTGAATAAAAGAATTTAATATATTTACGAAAGGGGTACGTTTTCTATAGAAACCAAAAAAGTGATACTGAACTAATTAAGCTATTTTTTTTTTTTTACATGGGTGACATTACAAAACAAACTTTGGGGAATTAAAACAACAACACCTAGGACATGCATGAAGCTATGTAAAATAGTGGCATATAGGGTATGCAATCGCTTGAACCATCAACAGTAACTGACCCGTTCCAGCTTTATCCATGTGCAGTTGCTGACCCGTACCAATATAATCCACCCAAGCCATCTACAGCAGCTGAGCCATACCTGCAGCAAATGAGACAATCAATTTGATCCAAACTGCAGTCACACCAACAATAACAGTTTATCCAAAAGACTACTTATCCCACAAAATGCATATAAAAGAAAAGGACAGTAAATAAGAACACAAACTATAAATTTGTGGAATGCTGGCATATGAGCTAAACATATCATTATGAACCAACAGTTGCTGGCCAAAACTAAGATAGCTAAAGACCTTCAATAAGAATCATAGCATGCAATAATGATAATAGATCAAAGAATGCCAATAAAGTATCCAAAACACATGAAAGTTCCAAACAACAACCTAGGAAGCTAAGGCAAAAAAAAGTCGCACGCCTAATACAAAAAAGAGCAATGATAAAATGAACAATTTACAGTAGACAAAGAAGATTAATCATTCAATGCAACATCTATCTACTATAATAAGCGATGTTTAATGGATAGAATACGTTTTTTATTACTACATTAACACATATGTCTTGTTAACAATAATAACTAATTCGATGAGTCAATTAACAAAAGAATTCACATTCATCCCAAACAACACATCATATAGATGAAAAAAATAGTTGAATTTAGAGCATTAACCACTTTAAGCTATACAATAACATTGTACCTCCTCTGTTCCTCATCTATAGAAGGCACAAGAGCCTCCCCGTTCATAAACTGAAAGAAAAATATTGCTAAAAGAGTAAATAATCAGCAATCAAAACTTATGTCATAATGAAATCATTCGATAAAACATAATTAAGTAGCAACTAAATCACATCCTGCAAGCTCGAAACAATTATAAAACATGAAATTAGGGTTTTTCAGTAAGTAAAAGCCTAGGGTTTAGTCAAATGTAATGGCCAAAATAGAATGCATTTAATATGCATAGATGGACAACAACCACATGTAGTTTGTAGTTATCATTGCCATCTGCAGATTCACTTATGAAAGGACTTTGATCTTAAGCCTCTAGGGATAAGTTACCCAAATCTCTCACCCTGCAATCACGAAGTGTTATGTGTTAAGTAAAAGATAATAATGATCAGATGTAAGTCATCAAATACCATTTCATAAGCCAGCATGATGTTTTCAGAGACGCAATTAAGGACATTTTTCTGTTGTAAATCGGTCAAAGCATTCCTTAATCGGTCAAAATTGAGGGTTTGGAGAAACTGGAAATCGGAAAACGAAAAGATCAAATGGGGTAAAGATTTTGCAGATTTGGGATTGGGTATAGGGAAACTTCGGTGGTGAACATTAGAGAGGAAGAGGTTAACGGCATGCGGACTGAGATTAGGGTTTTGTGAAGAAAGATGGAACGGGGGAGATGAATAGAACATATAATAGTTTTGTTTTGAATGAGATGTGGGTCATGGATCTATACCGTATGACCCGGTTTCATAACCCAATCAAAGGCCTTCATTGAGTGACAAGTGTCTCAAAGTTGGTTTCTTTTATTATAGTAGATAGATTGGGTGTAGGGAAACTTCGGTGGTGAACATTAGAGAGGAAGAGGTTAACGACATGCGGGACTGAGATTAGGGTTTTGTGAAGGAAAGATGGAAAGGGGGAGATGAATAGAACATATAATAGTTTTTTTATAATAGTTTTGTTTTGAATGAGATGTGGGTCATGGATCTATACCGTATGACCCGGTTTCATAACCCAATCAAAGGCCTTCATTGAGTGACAAGTGTCTCAAAGTTGGTTTCTTTTATTATAGTAGATAGATGCAAACATTTGTTTCTATAGTTATGAAATATGTCAAAACTATTTTGTGTATCTATTTCATGTTTGTGTTTCATTTTTAACATATTGAAATATATAAAATATAAAATGAAACAACTACTTATTTTCTTTTTTATTTATATGTAAAAAATTGTTGAGTATCTATTTTTTCGCATGTCTATTCACTCTTTGGGTGTACTTTATTTTCCTAAAAAGTGTATCATTATAAGGGTATTCAAATTCAAATATATGATTATATACTAACATTTTCACAAAATTTATTCTTGTATTTCATAACTATATAGATAAAATCTTAACTCACCTAGACATCACCGTATATTTTACCCCAAAAATACTTTTTTATGATTTTTTATACAAATATAAAATTATATGAATTTATTTTCATCTTCATGCAAACTTCCTTTATGCACATGGATTATGTATATACATGTGGCCGTATGTATCCAATCTATTCATGGAAACCTAAGACATGTTATTCAAACCCCATGAACAACAACCACATTTGAGCATCACCAACAACTAAAGTTTAATTGTTTGAAGTTAGGAAGTAAACTAGTAAAGAATTCAACTGGACTTTTAATGCTAAACATGGATATAAAGAAACGACATCGTTTTCAACATTAAAAAGTTATAAATATTATCAAGAGAGAGTGTGTTGAACAACTGAAAATATAAACGTTGAACGAAGACTCATGGATCAACCTAACATAATCCTCGTATTTTGAGAAGAAAAAAGAACACAACATTTAACTAGGGTTAAATATGGTGTCATGCTATACTCACACCCCAAAATCTAATTCACACCATCAAACGACCATTAAACATACACGCAAACAACCGTTAAAAATTCAGGGAATATGATTTAACATATAGACTTGCAAACAACTATATAAAATATACGCAAACAACTGTTTAAAATTCAAGGAATATGATTTGACATACAAACTTGCAAACAATCGTATAAAATATACGCAACCAGTCGTATAAAATATACGCAAACAGTTGTTTAAAATTCAGGAAGCTATGATTTGACACAAAGACCTGCAACAACAACAACTGTTTGACTCACCATCAAACAGTTGTTTAAAAACGCTGTGAGACTAGAATTTGGGGGGGGGGGTATATAAGTACTAAGAATAGGTTTGGTGATCATATAAGGGGCTGTTTGACAACTTATAAATGGTTAAGTGCTAAACTAGTAAGAGGTCTGAACCATTAAGGGGCTGTTTTTTTACCTCTTAATGAGGCTCTTAATGGTTCAGACCTCTTACTGATTCAGCACTTAATGGTTCAGACTGTTTGTTTCGCGAGCAGATGTCTAATTGGTTCAGACATTTGCCTCTAAATGGTTAAGTTTTATATTGAGTCTGAGTGGTTAAGACCTTTAATCTGAATTGGTCAAACATTTGCCTCTGAAAGGTTAAGCATTGTTAAGCATTATACTGGCTCTTAATGGTTTAGACTTCTTACTGGTTCAGCACTTAATGGTTCAGACCTCTTACTGATTCAGCACTTAACCATTCAGAATTTGCTAAACAGCCCCTAAGTGCTGAACCAGTAAGAGGTCTGAACCATTAAGAGCCAGTATAATGCGTAACCGTTCAAAGACAAATGTCTGACCAATTTAGATTAGAGTTCTTAACCATTCAGACTCGGTATAATACTTAACCATTCAGTCATCTGCTCGCAAAACAAACAGTCTGAACCATTAAGTGCTGAACCAGTAAGAGGTCTGAACCACTAAGAGTCTCATTAAGAGGTAAACAAACAACCCCTAAGTCACCAATTTCAAAACTAGCGACCTTAAATGCTATATATAACTCAGTTGTAACATTGGCCTCACCCAAGTATATACTTAATTTTAAGAATATTGAGTTTTTATTAAATAAAAAGATCAGCATTTGGGAATTAATTTGTTAAGGAAACAAATAAGCGTAAAGAAAATATCGATGGTTGGATAAGAGCCTGGTGGCGGACCCAGGAATTTTTCCATTGGGTGCGGAACATTTTTAAAAATTTTAGGCCCCTAGGTATATAAGTAAAAAAAATCGATTCGTATCAGGTCAGGTCGGGTCATGTAAAACAAAAGAACATCAAACTAAATTTATATAATCATCAAAAACACGTCAAACCTTGTTACAAACTGTCACACCCCAACCGATGGCGGAAACATCAGAGTGAGACGAGTGAGATTGTTCAAAGACTTCATAACATTATGTGACAGTAGTTTAAGTTCAAAACCGATTTCATTCATAACCATAGATTGTCAAATATAACAAAGAAATTCCAGTACAACATTGAAAAAGTCAAGTACAACATTGAGAAAGACAAGTACAACATGATTAACATAACAAAATAAGCAAACCTAGTATTTTGAGCGTGTTTCTAAGTCATCCTTACTAGATTCATCATGAGCATCATCATCAACCTGTAACATGTTAAAAATAATGGTTCAACACAAAAGCATTGGCGAGTACACAAGTTTGTAAATACATAGCATAGGTATAAAAGGAATTTCTCGAATCCACATGGCAAATTGTATACAAGGATATCTAGCATGCAATACTAAGTGTCAAACCCGGGTGTCCATGAGAATTATGTGCATCCCTCGCCACAAAAGTGATTAGACCGTTTATGAACAATAAGCTTAACAATACCCCGACGGGCGGCGTGCTACTCCTATAGCGCTATATATGTTAAGTTGGGCTAGCTAAGTTAATGACAAGTACCAAAGTATGAATTCTAGCATGAACCTAAGCATAACAAAAGCATATATAACGGATTGAGAATAAAATATGTTTGTGTGTGTTTATGTATTTTGTAAGTTAACATGTTACAACCCAAATTGTGTAAAAAGGAAAATGGGTTAAGTGTACTCACAATTTTGCAAGCTTCCACTTGGTAATTCCGTGAAGAGTTGATTGTTTGAGGATGGAACACCGAGTTCTCCTACACGAGAAAACATAGGTCTGTGAGTATTCGAATGATAATGGAGGATTTGGATTCGGAATTTTAAAGTACACAAAAGTATGTATATGAGAAAGTAATCATCTAGACTTAAACACTCGTTTTTGACACTATGAGTCCCGTATGGGTTGATGTGATTTCATGGGTTAAGATACCCATTAGAATCGTAACGAGATGTTTAAGTCCTTAGATAATATAACTTATTACCATAACAAATAATCACTTGATTATTATCAAGGGTATGTCCAACATGTTTATCATGGAATTTCATAGAAGTCATGCATGGAGGTAGGAGGATAACCGTCCTTTAACCTCTTTCGTAAGATTCACCAATGCACAAGTTGTCACAAGGACAACTCGGATGGTCATGAATGAAGTGGAAAGGAAACGTACATACTTCTTAAGGGGAAATCATCAAGTGAGGTGGTGGATTGAGAGTAGGATAGCCAAGGCTTCCAAGTAATCACACTTATACCAAAGCACAAGTCTTGTTACAAGAACAAGCTTGGATGGTTCCAACACTTGTGGGTTAAAAACCCTTACAAAACAGAAAGTTTGGAGGTAATTAACAACTCCGAATTTGTGTGAAACAACCTTGGTTAGGCTCACTAATCATGGACTTGATTAATGGCACAAGAACACAAGCTTGTTTTAGGAAAATACAAGTTTGAAGAAAGTTTATATAGATTTCTTCCAAAATAGAAAGTTTGGACCTCAAAATGGTGATATTCCACCTTGGTTTTCCATGGAAAACCTGTGGAAATACTCCTAGAGGTGTGCCAAGCTTTATAGAGGAAGAAATAGTGAAGAAAAATGGAAGAAAGGTGAGTGTGAACTCACTTATGTAACTTGTATGAATATGCCTTGAATCTGATTATAATCTGAGAATTTGATGCTATATGAGAGTGCTTTTAGTGAGGATTGAAGTGTTTGTAATTAAGGAAGGTTACGAAAAAGCGGAGTGGTACAGTCTCCCCTCCTTTAGGAAATTTCGTCTCGAAATTTAGGAAGACGTAACGAATAGATGCGGATACTTAGGTGGTGTTTGTTTTTTGGCCAAAAGCTCTTCTGAGCACTTATGTCTGCATCGCGCAGACGCGCGCAGACATAAGGATCCTGCAACTTGTTTGTTTTCTTGAAGAACTGCAGAGCTTTTACCTCTGCCTCACCTCTTCCCCAAGCAGATCCTTCCCCATGTCTTCAAACCTCTGCCAACCTCTTCTCCCTATCTCCCTCTTTAAAACATCCATCTGCTCCAAAACCCTAGCTCCACCTCCACCTCCGAGACCACCTCCACCTCCGCCACCACCTCCACCTCCACCTGCCGACACCACCTCCACCTCCGACACCACCTCCACCTCCGCCACCACCTCCACCTGCCACCACATCTCTGCCACCACCTCCACCTTCGCCACCACCTCCACCTGCCACCACATCTCTGCCACCACCTCCACCACCACATCTCACCCACCACCTCCACCACCACATCTCAGCCACCACCTCCACCACCACCATCGTCAAAACCCACCACCACCAAACCCATCAATTAAAATAAAACCCAGATCGGTGAGAGAGAGACCGTAGAGAGAGAGAGAGATCGGTGAGAGAGAGAGACCGTACAGAGAGAGGTCGGTGATAGAGAGAGAGATCGGTGAGAGAGAGAGATCGGAGAGAGAGAGAGACTGTAGAGAGAGAGAGAGGCGGTGGTGTGATGGCGGTGGTGTGATGGCAAAGGTGGTGCGGTGGTGGTGGTGCTATGGGCGGTGGTGGTGACAGATTCTAGAGAGAGAGTTTGTAGAGAGAGTGTGTTCAAGGCAGAGAGAGAGAACTGTTGTGTGTGTTATGTGTGTGAAGTGATTTTTGTAGAAAAAAACAAACCCTCTTCTCCTTGCAGACTGCAGATATTTGGTCCACCTCTTCTCCTGCAGATGTGGTCCGCAGATTGCAGACCTTTTTACCTCTGAAAAAACAAACAACACCTTAGCCTTGATATCACTTTCGAGTTCCCAAGTAAACTCAGCGCAACGTTTTCCTTCCCATCGAACCTTGACGATCGGAATTCGACTGCGCCTCAATTGCTTGACTCTTTGGTCCATGATCTCGACAGGTTTCTCCTCGAAGTGTAAAGTCTCGTTGATTTGAAGATCTTTGAGTGGAACATGAAGTCCTTCTTCAGCTAGACATTTCTTCAAGTTTGAGACGTGAAATGTAGGATGAACATTGTTGAGCTCTTAAGGTAGGTCCAGTCGATATGCAACCTTACCAATCCTTTCGAGAATCTTGAAAGGACCTACGTAGCGAGGTGCGAGTTTCCCTTTCTTATCAAAACGAACCACACCCTTCCAAGGGGATACCTTGAGAAGTACAAAGTATCCTACTTCGAATTCCAAGGGTTTGCGACGCTTGTCAGCGTAACTCTTTTGTCGGCTTGTAGCTTTCAGAAAATTGTCTCGAACATGTAAAATCTTGTCCGTCTTCTCTTGTATAAACACAGGACTGGTGATTTGAACTTCTCCGATCTCGTGCCAACAAATAGGTGAACGACACTTATGACCATACAATGCCTCGAAAGGTGCCATTTAAGTACTCGTGTGATAATTATTGTTGTACGAGAATTCGATCAAAGGCAAGTGCATATCCCAGTTGCCACCAAAATCGATTACGCATGAATGAAGCATATCCTCTAGAGTTTGGATAGTACGCTTGGTTTGTCCGTCAGATTGAGGATGAAAAGCGGTGCTAAGGTTAAGGAGAGTACCCATAACGGATTGAAAAGTTTGCCAAAGACGAGACGTAAAGCGACCATCACGATCAGAAATGATGTCAATGGGGATACCATGACGACAAATGATTTCATCTGTGTAGATACGAGCCAATCTCTCGACTTTGTAATCTTCAACGAATGGGGATAAAGTGAGCGAATTTGGTCAATCGGTTAATGATCGCCCAAATACTGTCATGACCTGAAGAAGTACGAGGAAGCTTAGTAATAAAGTCCATCGCGATGCTCTCCCATTTCCAGACAGGAATTTCTGGTTGTTCGAGCAAGCCAGAGGGGCGTTGATATTCAACTTTAACCTTTGAACAATTGAGACATTTCGAAATGAAGGTGGCGATATATTTCTTCATTCCAGGCCACCAATAGGACGTACGCATATCGTGGTACATCTTATCAGTATTAGGGTGAATAGAATATCTCGATTTGTGTGCCTCCTTCATCAGAAAGTCTCGAAGGTTATCGCGATTAGGAATCCAGATGTGATTGAGGTGATATAAAATACCATCGGATTTAGACACAAGAATCTCTTCAGCACCACATTGCATCTTGTTGTAGAGGTTACCCTCATTAACGGACGCATATTGAGCTTCACGAATGCGCTTTTGAAGATCGTTGACAAGTTGGAGACAAAGAATACCCTTAACATGAGTCTTACAGCTAAGTGCGTCAGCTACTACATTCGCCTTACCTGGATGGTAGCGAATTTCGCACTCTTAGTCGTTTAACAACTCTACCCAATGACGTTGACGCATGTTCACTTCCATTTGGTTGAAAATGTGTTGAAGGATCTTATGATCGGTGAAGACCACACACTTAGTTCCATAAAGGTAGTGTCACCATATCTTCAAGGCAAAAACAACTGCACCAAGTTCAAGGTCGTGCGTATTGTAGTTTTTCACATGTATTTTGAGTTGCCTCGACGTGTAAGCGATAAGCTTGTCTCGTTACATAAGGACACAACCAAGGCCATGGTTCGAAGCATCGTAATACACGACGAAGTCGTTGTTACCATCGAGAAGTGCAAGGATAGGAGCATTGCAAAGAATGTCCTTGAGCGTTTGGAAAGACTCCTCTTGTTCAGGAACCCAAACAAAATGTTTCTCTTTTTGAGTCAAGGAGGCAAGAGGAACGGCGATTTTCGAGAAGTTCGAAATGAAACAAAGATAATAACCAGCTAGACCAAGAAACGGATAAATCTCAGACGGACACTTAGGAGCAATCCAGTTCTTCACCGCTTCAATCTTTGCAGGGTCAACGTGAATACCAAGTTCGTTGACAGTATGACCAAGGAATTGAACTTCTTTTAGCCAAAATTCGCACTTGGAGAATTTGGCATAAAGGCGTTCAGCGCGTAGAAGTTGAAGGATAAGATGCAAGTGTCGCTCATGCTCTTCTTGAGTCTTGGAATAGATAAGAATATCCTCAATGAAGACGATCACGAAACGGTCTAAATAAGCTTTGCACACGCGGTTCATCAAATCCATGAAAACTGCAGGTGCGTTGGTTAAACCAAAGGGCATGCCACGAACTCATAATGACCATAACGCGTACGGAAGACGGTTTTGGGGTATATCTTCTTCGAGGACTCAAAGTTGATCATAACCAGAATGCAGATCAATCTTGGAAAAGCAAGTTGCGCCTTGTAACTGATCGAAGAGATCATCAAGAAGATCAATCTAGGGCTTATAAAGCATTTATCAAGAAGATCTTGAAGTTGGCTCAAAGGCTCTTGCATCTCCGAGGGTGCTAGACGATAGGGAGACTTAGCGACAGGCATAGCGCCAGGTACTAAGCCGATGCGAAAGTCAACAGAACGAACAGGAGGCGGACTAGGAAGATCATCGGAAAATCACGTACAACAGGAACATCGCGCATGCTCGAGCCCTTATCCTTCATTTCCACAATGTGGGGAAGAAAGGCGAAGGTACCCTTGCGCAAGCACTTGTTCGCTTGAATACACGACATAAGCTTGAGACCTTGAGAAGGTTTCTTGCCATATACGTGTAGAGAATCACCATTGGGAAGGGGAAGACGAATGAACTTGTCGGAACAAACAACTTCAGCACGAACTCGCCTAAGCCAGTCCATACCTACTATGACGTCGAAACTACCCTTTTGTATAGGTATGAGGTCAATCGTGTCGCAACCCCGACCCCTGCCCCGGGAGGCGGGCGGCCGCGGCCTACTCAGAGCCGGTGGTATCGGTGTTTATTAATTTGGCAGCGGAATTTACATCAGGACCGTAGTTAGGAAATATTTTATCAGAGTAAAACACCACACTTTTATAATTATTAAATACATTGGGATGAACACAAGTTTCCATTACAAACATGTTTATAGGGATAAACCCTAATTTATTGAAATAAAACTTCTTTATTTAGGTAACTTTTATAGCCACTTTTCCAAGCATTTAGTGCTTTCCAGCTGGCTTCTAATTGGCTTTCACATTTTGTTACCTAAAACGCGTTTAAAAACATTTTATCAGCAATAAATACTGGCGAGTGAATCCCAGTTTAATCAAAACAGGTTTTATCATTTTACAGCATTGAGGGCAATCCCGCAATTACATTTGTTTATATCTACTTTAATTACCACCCACGATACTGTCAATCCTGACTGGTGGTAATGTTACTACTCACAGTGTAGTAACAAATTTTGTATACAAAACCCCAACATACCGACGATAATTGTAGAATTATAAATACTCAATCACTATGAAATATAATTTAAACATTTGAGGTTTTATCAAAATAGTTTACAACAAGAAGGATTAACTCAGATTGCTAATTTAGGTATTTCCTTGTGACTTCCTGGTTATAATCTTTTAATTAAACAATGCACACGCGTTAGTATAATAACCCAATTTACATTAGTTATACCCTCCCCGAGACAGAACTCCAATGACTGAGTCAGGCAGAGCCTTGATATGCGTTACGGAGAACTAGATCAATCAGGCAGCGTATCTAATATGTAACCGGGGGTTATAATACTTACATCGAGACAGAGCTTCGCTATTTTAGTGGGTATTATGCCCGAAAATTATAATTGCTATCAGAGATTTAGAGAGAGAGATCGAGATTTGAATGATTTGGACTGAATGCTCGAACTCTGATGGGTGTCAAGTGTTATATATATTAGGTGTATATTTTAAGCCCCTTTAACACTTTTTAGTCAAGTTTTAAATTTATAAAACACGATATTCACTAACACTAGACACTCATATGGGCAAGTGCACCCATCGTGAGCGTAGTATAGTGTTGGTAAGATACTGAGGTCGTCCAAGGACACAAGAGCTTTTAGTACCGGTTTATCCTCAACGTCTAATCAAATCAAAAAGTTTAGAAAAATGTTTTAAGCTAAGAAAAATAAAAACTAACTAAAAATGCTGAAAAATAAAAATAAAAGTAAAAACAGATAGACAAGATGAATCACTTGGTTCCGACTCGTATCTAGTGTAACCTTTGATTATTTCCGCACTTTTGCACTTTTTAAGAGATTATCTTAGTTACTGTAGTAGGCCCCTCTTTTGAAGATGAAGTTACCCTCACCCCAGTAGTTTGAGTCAACAAGGATACAATCCTAAAAGGGTGGATTATTGGAAGATAATTAATTAAGTTATTAATGCAAATTATGGTAGGCCCCTCTTTTGGAGGTGACGTTACCCTCGACTAAGTAGTCTGAGTCAGCAGGGATACAGTCCTAAATAGCCGGGTTATAGTATTAATAGTAGTTAACTTATGAGGGGATCAAAGAGTTTGGACCCCCGCCATCCAATACCGTTAAGTATTGAAGGAGGTCCTACTAAATTTGACCCAGGTCCATTGCAGGACCTCTAAACGCTGAACAATGGCAAGACCTTTACCAAACCGTTCCCTTAACCCCCGACCAGGTAGCCAACATACCTCCATATAGACCGTGGAGATATGAATGGTGAAAATCTTTTATTTTATATAGACAGTAAAATAATGTCAAGACACCACGGACAAATGTTAAGGAAAGATCACCTTCAACATAAGAAACTAGTTATTAAAGTCATTAATACAAAACCAAGTAAAAAGTGCGAAAAGATTAAAAATAAGAAGTATTACACTAGACACTTTGTCTTCACCAAGTGATGTAAGAGACTTAGGCAAACATGGCCTTGATTGTCAAGAACTCTTACGATCAATCTTGGATCCCGAGACGACTCACACACTCTATGATGGACAATGGATGATGGTGGTGGATGATGGTGTTATGGTGGTGGTGGGTGGTGGGTGAAGTGTGAGAGAGGTGGTGTGCCAAGGGATGGTTTGAGCTTAAGCCAAGCACTCCTATTTATAGGCTGAACAGAAGCTCGGGCACGGCCCCGTGTCCAGTGGGCACGGCCCCGTGTCCACATCCTTCTCTTTCTTCATTTAATGCATCTTTGTCTTATTAGTTGACCACGCCCCCGTGTCCGCTGAGCACGACCCCGTGTGCAGAAGAATCTTTGTACTATGAAGATTTGCCTAGATTGTGCGAATCTTATAGTTGACCACGGCCCCGTGTCCGCTGAGCACGGCCCCGTGGTGGGCAATAGAAGCTTCTACCACTTTGTCTTTTCTGCTGACACTTGGGCACGCCCCCGTACTGGCTGAGCACGGGGCGTGTTCAGTGTTCTGTTATCTTGTTTTGTTTGGGAAGATGTTGTCGTGGGGTCGGGCATGTCACGTCTTGTCCCTTTTCTTGTATTTATGTTAGATTTTGATGTCTTTTTGCTTCTTTTGTTAATTTGAGCTCATTTAATCCTGAAAATACAAAAGGAAGACAAAAGCACACTTTTTCCAACATTAGTACTAAAAAGGGTTAGGTTTATGCCACAATTGATGAAATTTATATGTTGCATTTTGCACACATCAAATACCCCCACACTTGAATCTTTGCTTGTCCTCAAGCAAAACTCTTTAATATGTGGCTATTACACATCCAAATGGAATGGGTAAAGAAGAAGGTTTTTGGGCTTGTCATAGAGTGTCGGGATTTCCAAGATTCTTTATTTAGTTTTATTTTTATTTATTTACAATCCTATTCGTCATGATTTATTTAAAACTTTTCATAAGATAAATTACTTATTAGGGCATAACATGCCTCTTTAAAATTTTATTTATATACAAGCTCACATACCTCACGGGGATCACTCAACACTCGGCCGAAGATGTATTTTTGTGGATCACTCGAGAGCGGCATGGAACTTACTCCCACCATAGGCTTGCCAAGCAATCAATCCTCCTCCTTTTTAACTTTTATACCTTTGTAAATATCAAGAGGACTTTGTGGGTGAAGGGTTAGGCTTGGGTTAAAGGTAGGTGGTTGGGTTAGTGGTTAGTAGAAAAGGGCGAAAAGCGTAACAAGCGTCGGTTTTCGTAAGACTTTCTATTTTTGTAACTTTATTTTGATGAAGCTTTTATTCAAACAAAGTTATTTTTGATGAACTTGTTTGTTTATTTTCTTATGCTTCATCATCAACACACATTTTTTTTTTTGAAAAGTCATATGAAAAAAACCGAACTTGTTACTAAAACAAAGGGTTAAAAATGAAAAAGGTTTTGGTGGGTAAAAAGGTGTTTGGTTTGGGTTATGAAATGAAAAGGTTTAGGCTCAAAGGGGCTAACAAGGGGGATTTTGGGTAGGTGGTAAAAAAAAGAAAAATAATGGTGTAGAAAAGAAAAAGTTAGTCCTAATGCCTCCATCATTTACTTACTCGGGTTTAAGTTGGTAAGGACCGGGAATGTATTGTCATGGCAAGTTCTAGAGTCGTAAGAACCAAGCGGCTATTCACACAAGAAACGAAAAATGAGCATTTAGTTTAATGATATGTAATTGTATGCTCGATAAAGGCTCAAAACTCACTTTTGTGGGAATGGGTTTTTGTGTAATCAAGTATATATAATCAAATTTTAACTAAGTTTGTCATGCCTTTTCATAATTTTCTTATGTTGGTTCTTTTTATCACGACGCTATCGGTTGTAAATTCGTAAAAATATAACCTTTTTAGAACTTGAAATTCTCGAGTTAAACCTAGACAAGAAAAAAAATGAAAATTTTTTTGAAAAATTTTTTGGGGTGATTAGCGGTTCCAATAGAGTTTTGTGTAAGGCTTGTATTTAGGACTTGCAAGATTCAAGGTTTTAGCATCCCCCCACACTTAAATTACACATTGTCATCAATGTGTCCCAATAATAAGTTTTTAGGTTGATTGAATGTATAAAAGGTGTGAAAAAACAAAAATTTGGTGTTACTGGGCGCTGAACACGGCCCCGTGTTGTCCGGGCATGACCCCGTGTTCAAGTGCCAGTAACAAAATTAAATCAAGAGAAACAGAAGCCTGGACACGGGGGCGTGTTGGGTGAACACGACCCGTGTCCAGTTACCTGAACTGGGTCTTTTTCTGCAGACTGTGCAGCACGGGGCCGTGTTGGGTGGACACGGCCCGTGCCGAGCTTACTGTAAACGAAGAATTTTGTCGGCCGGTTCTGTTTTCCTGCATGGGGTGCTGGTTCAAGTTTCCCTTGTATCCTTTGCCATCTCAAGTGTGTTTTATTCCTGAAAATTAAAACTAACTAGAAAACATGAAAATTAATCTAAACTAAACTAAAGATAGTTCCGCGGAATGCCTCCGTGTTTATAAGGTTCCTTGGCTAGACCCAAAGCCTGGTCATATGTTACTCAAGTGGGATGTATTGCATCCTGTGTTACACCGTCGGAGAGCATCATCCAAGCTCGAGTCTATGACCTTCATGTAGTTGACCGGGTCTTCGTCCTCCACTCTCTTTCCACATTCAAACTTCACTTCCTTGTCCCCAAACTTCAATGTTAACGTTCCGTCATTCATATCCACCACGGCTTGGGCGGTGGCTAGAAATGGCCTCCCGAGGATGAGAGGGACATCGGTGTCTTCTTCCATGTCTAGGATGACAAAGTCGGTTGGGAAAACGAAGTTGTCAACCTTGACTAATAGATTTTCAGCGACACCTTGTGGAAATTTGACGGATCTGTCGGCGAGTTGTATGCTCATCTTTGTAGGGCTTGTTGCTCCTAGGCCGAGTCGTTTGAACATTGATGTGGGCATGAGGTTAATGCTAGCCCCAAGATCGGCTAATGCATTACGAACGGGGGATCCCCCAATCGAGCAAGGAATTGTGAAGCTTCCGGGATCGATTTTCTTTTGTGGAAGTTTGTTGAGTACTAAGGCGGAGCATTCTTCGCCTAAGTTAACTAATTGTAATGATTCAATTTTCCTTTTGTGAGTGAGGAAATCCCTCATGAATTTTGCATACCTAGGCATTTGGGTTAGGACCTCAATAAAAGGAATATTAACATGCAATTGCTTTAGTAAATTTTCGAACTTTGCGAATTGCTCATCGGTCTTTTGACGATTTAACCTACCGGGGTACGGAATTGGAGGAGTCTTGGTGGACTCTTGAATTGGTGGAGAAGCCTTTTCTGGTTGAGGTGTGGGTGAAGTCGTGCTTTGGCTGAGTTGACTTCCTTCAACCGGTGGTAATGGGGCATCCTCTGGACCCACGGTTCGGTTTCTCAATGTGATGAGGTGTACTTGCGCCTTTGGGTTGGTTTCGGTATTACTCGGTAACGCGCCTTGTGGTCTCTCGGAGAAATTTTGAGCTAGTTGATTTAATTGATTTTCAATATTTTGAATGCTAGCTTGTTGATTTCTAAAATTCGATTCCAATTGTTGAAATCGATCCGAGTTTTTCTTTTCGGTGTCGGAGATGAGGCGAGATACAGTATCTTCAAGCCTTTCTCTTCCAACTTGTTGTTGAGAAAAATTTTGTGGTTGTTGAAAGTTAGTTCGTTGGTTTTGTTGGTTACTACTATTGTCGGGATCTCCCCAACCAAGGTTTGGGTGATTACGCCATCCTTGGTTGTAGGTACCCGTTGGTGGACCCGACGGCCTAGGTCTATTGTCAATGTAGTTTACCGTTTCCGTTTGATCATCTACTTCTTTCATACAACTCCAATTTTCATGTGGTCCACCACACCCTTCACAAGCCATAACCGATGCCGTTTTTGTCATTTCTAATTTTTTTATTTTTAAAGAAAGGGCCTCGATTTGGGCTTGTAAAGAAGTGCTTTCATCAACCTTATGGGCGCCCGGGGCAATAGACTTATTGCCTCGGGGAGTGTGCCACTGAAAATTGGTTTGAGCAATTTCCTCAATTTGATTGTATATTTCATTTGGGCGACGATTACCTAAAAGTCCCCCGGAGCTAGAATCAAGTGTTTGTCTTGTGTGTGGCAACAACCCATTGTAGAAAGTGGATACTTGTTGCCACACCGCTAGACCATGATGAGGACACTTTCTTAGTAGCTCCTTGAACCTTTCCCAAGTTTCATATAAGGATTCCCCATCCTCTTGTGAGTATGTATTAATTTCAGTCATTAATTTAGCCGTTTTAGCAGGAGGGAAATACTTATATAGAAACTTTTGGGCTAGTTCATCCCAGGTGTTTACCGAGCCAACTGGGAGGGTGTTGAGCCAAGCCTTAGCTCGGTCCTTTAGCGAAAATGGAAACATTCGAAGGTGGATGGAGTCATTTGATGCTCCATTGATCCGAAAGGTATCACATATTTCTAAGAAATTAGTAATATGTAGATGGGGATCCTCGTCCGCAAGCCCATGGAAGGTTGCGGAGTTTTGGAGCATTTGTATCAAGTGCGGTCGAAGTTCGAAGTTATTGGCTTCGACATTCGGCGCATTGATAGCGGCGCCTAGATTACCCACGGTGGGCCGAAGGTAATCCATGAGGGTACGTTGGTCCGCCATTGGAAGTGGGTCCCCCGAAACTTTCTCTTGATTTTTAGCTTTAAGTCTTTTTCTGAGAAAGCGTTCGGGTTCTTCTAGAGGTTCTTTTATGTCTCTACTAGAACTGGAGCTCATGCACTACGTAGGAAGTTCAAATGTGGCGCATGGATTCCAAGTCCTGCAATAAAAACAGAAAAGAACGTTGGTCAGAATGTTCACCACGGCCCCGTGCTCAGCGAACACGGCCCGTGGTCGGAGATACAGTTATTGTTTTCCGGATCCCTGTTACTGGGAGTTGGACACGGCCCCGTGTTGCACCGACACAGCCCCATGCTCAGCTCTCTGTAACTCATAAAATAAAAACTGCCAGTGATAGTGCTGGGCACGGCCCGTGTCCGACCAGGCACGGCTCGTGCTGAGCTCTGCAGAAACTGAAAAATTAAGAAAAAAATCCTAAAAAAATGAAAAATAGGAAAAAAGATTAGGCCGTTGATTCCTAACTTTCTTAAAATCCTTGTGTCCCCGGCAACGGCGCCAAAAACTTGATGGGTGTCAAGTGTTATATATATTAGGTGTATATTTTAAGCCCCTTTAACACTTTTTAGTCAAGTTTTAAATTTATAAAACACGATATTCACTAACACTAGACACTCGTATGGGCAAGTGCACCCATCGTGAGCGTAGTATAGTGTTGGTAAGATACCGAGGTCGTCTAAGGACACAAGAGCTTTTAGTACCGGTTTATCCTCAACGTCTAATCAAATCAAAAAGTTTAGAGAAATGTTTTAAGCTAAGAAAAATAAAAACTAACTAAAAATGCTGAAAAATAAAAATAAAAGTAAAAACAGATAGACAAGATGAATCACTTGGTTCCGACTCGTATCTAGTGTAACCTTTGATTATTTCCGCACTTTTGCACTTTTTAAGAGATTATCTTAGTTATTGTAGTAGGCCCCTCTTTTGAAGATGAAGTTACCCTCACCCCAGTAGTTTGAGTCAGCAAGGATACAATCCTAAAAGGGTGGATTATTGGAAGATAATTAATTAAGTTATTAATGCAAATTATGGTAGGCCCCTCTTTTGGAGGTGACGTTACCCTCGACTAAGTAGTCTGAGTCAGCAGGGATACAGTCCTAAATAGCTGATCGGGTTTGTCGCGCTCCAATCAAAGATAATATTTATAAGCCCAAATTACCCTTCACAAATAGCTAGTGGTAGCAAGGGGTCGATCCACGAAGAGTATGTGGTTTGCGAATGGATTTACTAGAACTAAAATGGTTATCACAATTTATGAAGCTTGCTAACTTGTTTTTATAATTTTTGATTGTTGAAAAGATGTTGAACCAAATTAACTAAATTGATGAGATACAAAAAATGGTGAAATTAGTCGTCCCCTGATTCGAACCCGGGTCTAGACTTACACCCTTTCGCGCGCCTAACCAACCGAGCTAGGCGCCTAGTTTGTGAAAGTTTGGTTTTGGTTAAATATGAATACTTCCTTGGATAACAACTCCTAGTTAACAATTGTAATGAATATTTAACTTCTAACAAATAATAAGTAAAGGAATCACACCCGGTTTCGGTAATTACTAACTTATGGTTTCTACAAGTTTTAGGCTTCAACTTAAATGCATACAATTAACGGATTTAGTGTATATGACTTAGGTGCCAATAACTATCAACGCTTCAATGAACGGACAAGAATGCACTTTGTTATCAAAACATGTAAATCCTAACCAAGACAACGCATATTACACATAACCATTTCATAAAGTCATAACTTTTAACATCGCTCGACAATTTATGAATACGAAACAAATGTAAGTTTATCGTCAAAGGTTTCTAAAATCATACACAAATTGTCACAACTTGAAGCAAGAACAATTCAAAACCATAAGTAAGCAACTACCTACACCGGGGTGAAGCCGAGATGATTAGCCACTCATGGATAAAGAAGCTTGATCACCATATGAACAAAACACAATGAACATTATCTTGAAGCTTGGAGGATAAAAAAAAAATGAAGAAAGTATGGATATCTTCTATGGTCTCTTTGAAGGACTTTTGAGTTCTTTTAGCTTTGGAGCTGAATGATTTCTGCCAAAAACCCCCCAAGTCAATTATCTTATCCTCCCATATCCTCAAAACCCGGATTTTCTTCAAAAGTCAACATTTTCAATCATTAAAAATCATCCAAGAAATAATTGATCCGGATTGGTTTTCTGGTGCCCGTCGCCGACGGCTAGCCTGCCCGTCGCCGACGGGCTCTCCTGGTAAGCTTTTTTCACTTTTCCATTTTATGCTTCCGGTTGATCCGTAATGCGTTCCGGTGCACCGTTATTTGGCTCGATGACTCGTAAAGCTCCCAAAAAGCTCCTTAATGTTGTCAAACCTACAAAACATATTTTAGATTAAAAGTAGGCTATCCGAACATAAAACGTACATAAAATCATCAAGTTAAACGATAACGATCACTTGTTTCCAACCACGCATCACATCCCCACACTTGTCTTTTGCTTGCCCTCAAGCAAATCTGTTTTTTTCACTTTCACGTGGGTCGAACAACGAATACACTTCCCATTCCCAAGACAAAGGTTAAGGTCTAATGTCATACAAAAGTTCAAGCCTTTTACCATTTCCAACATATTTAACGATAACGTGAACATGCACATATACAATGGTTATCCAAGATTAACCCGCCCGTGAAACTAGCAACTCATACATATCCCTCACAATGTTCTCTCCACTCGGCTTAACAATTGGCTAATATGTAATGTATTAGCATTTCAACAATTAATCGCTCAAAACCGATTAGAACACGTACCCGCATAGGCTTACAACTCAATCATTCTCCACCGCCGAACACGAATACTAAGCATAAGTCATAAGGTCTTTGAAAGGGTTGTAACGGGGCTAGGGCTAAAGGTAGGGAATAGGATATTTTTAAGTGGCTAAGGTGATGAAAAAATTCGATTTTTATTATAACACAACTATTCCAACTTAAGCAAACTACAAACATCAACTACAAGGCAATGATTTTCACCTTTTATTCAACAACTAGAACCACATATTTTTGTTCTTTTCTCAATGTTTTTCTCATCTTTTTCATAACATTTTCTGATTTTTGTTTTTTTTTTTGTTTTTTTTTATATATATAACTAAACAAACACTATACAGACTTGATTCCTAAATAATCGAATTTCCATCACACGGGTTTAAACGAAAAAGGCTTATGGTTGTTGGCTAAGTGTGTTGTCAAACGAAGGTTTAGGCTCAATATTGGCTACTAAGGGATAATTTTTGGGTAAGGGTATAAAAATGGTGTAAACGGAAAAGGTTTACCTATTGCCTTAATCATTCTCATGCTTGTATTCGGTCTATGGTCTCAAACGTATCAAAAGTTGCAAGTTCTACAATACGTGACTAAGGGTCCACTCAAACAATGAAACATGTATTTTTATGATATAGATGTGGCTCAAAACCTCACGTATAAGGGTATGATATGTGATATGCATCAAATGTTAGTTTCTTAGGCGAATTATTCCCAAATAACCACCCGTTAAATACCCTTCATGTTATTTAGTTTGAACTTGACCATGACAAAAGACCAAATGGGTTGTGCCATCCCTCGTTGACTTAGCTACTTGTTCTTTTAAGATTGCTTTTGAAACAAGAAACTTTTGAAAAATTTTTGAAATTTTCCCCCATCCCCACACTTGAGGTAAACATTGTCCTCAATGTATAGAATTTAAATGAACGGGTCAAAATCTAAAACTTTTACTACTCCCCCATCCCCACACTTGAGGTAAACATTGTTCTCAATGTGTAAGAACTAGAGTTTTTAAAACGCACAAGGGATGTGACACGGCTAACCCTCCCAAAGTTCACCCCGGCTTTCAAACAATTAACAAACAATCCACTTATTATTAATAATCAAGGTAAAATGGAAACGCATGCACCTGATTTTGTTGCTTGATTGTTCATATCTCCTTCTTCTCTTCATAAAAATGGTTGTCTCACGAACATCATGTACCTACAAATTCTAACCCTTGTGTAGAAGCATGCTTCTCACAACCATTAAAACTTGTTAGTTACCTAGTTCTACCATTTTTATGGACACATTACCAAGCCATGCATTATTTTACCTTTATTTATGTGGAAAAACAACTAAAAGACAAAATAAAAAAAAATAAAACACACAAAATAAAATAAACACACAAACAAAAACAAAACATACCATACCTTCACCGCTGATATCGTTCGTTAGGGTCCATTGGCGGGTTTGGTTGGTATGGATAACCAGTGAGAGATTCCCACATGTCCCGAAGGTTATCGAGCGAGCTTTGCTCTCCTTGTTGTGGTGGTGGTTGGTAGGGAATGGGAACGAAGCTTGAAGCTACCGCTTCGGGCCAGTGAGGAGTCGGGTCGTTTGGGCCCAATGGATGAGGAATGTCGGGGTAATTGGTCCACCCCGAGTGTTCGGCGTATGGAAGGCCGGCTAGGAGGTCTCTTTGGTGGCGCTCTTGATCGTGGAGCACCTTGGCGTTGTTAATAGCCATTTCATGAGATAAAGCTAGAGCACTCCATCGACGTCTCTCTAATTCTCTAGCTTCATTTATCCTTGCCGCCTCTTGTTCCTCATATGCCCGTCTTCGGGCCCTTTCTTCTTCTTGAGCTTGTACCAAGCGTTCCATTTCAACTCGTTGGTCTTCCATGTATTTTTCCATTCTCTCGCGATAAGCCGCTTGAGAACCCCATTGCTCGTGTGAATAGGTCCCGTGAACCCGGCCCTTCCCAATCTTCTCTCCAACTGTTGTACTCTTGGCCTTCACCTATGCAAGCGGAGATATTGTCATAGTTTGCTTGTTCCCCGCGAGTGAAGTTCCCATACGTTGGTACCCGTCGTTGCTTCACAAAATTAGCCACATCTGCATTGAGTTCTCTATGTGGCCTCATGTACCTTCGTCGTGGTTGACGGGGACCAGAAGGCCCAGCTTCTTCTTCTTCTTCTTCTTCTTCCATCATTTCTTCATCTCCCCCAGCCCCTTGAGGATTTGGATCAGGGAAGTCGTACCGATGACCCAATTTGTCGGTCACTACGTAATCACTTCCATGCAAATCTACATATATTCCCCAATTCTTCCTTATTGATGCTTGATCAAATTCCTCAAGGGGTTTGGTCACCCAAAGTGAATTCGAAGGCAAACAGTTTTGTTGAACGATCATGGCACTAATGAGGCGTGCGTATGGAATAAAACGCCTTTGTGATGCCTCCCGAGTATTCCACGTGTTCATCATCACTATGTGTCTCCATGACAATGCAGGAGTTCCGTATATCAAAGAATGCACCACCCTAAAGTCACCTGCTTTAACACTTCCACGATCACCAAACCTTACCAAAATGTTCTCAACCGAAATCCCATGGAGAATCTTTCCCTCAATCGACATGTGTTTCCTTTTAGCATCTCCTCCGTCATGGTAAGGCAACAGAACCTTAGTCATCTGATCCAGGTCGGTTTCATTCATATGACTATCCAAAAAATTTTCCATGTTCGGATAGTCATATGCCGGCACCCCCAATGAGTCAAAACGGGCGATGCAGTTTATTGATTCGAAGGACATTGTCATTGTCCCTCGAGTTGTTTTCCCGACCAATTTCCATTCAGAAGGGTGCTTATCTTTATCCACAAACCGTAATGTCGACAACCATTCACAAACTTCTGACAAATAGATTCGCGAAGTGTTATCTTCGCACCAGTCTAGCACTTTTTCCCAACCCAACCTTTCAAACATTTGAGAGATTCCGATTTGCTTAAATTCTTCCACATTAACCACCCTTTCACACAACACCCTTTCCAGAATTGAAGTACTAACTTTGGTGACCATCTTCCATCTCCAAAGTTTCGCCTCTAGCTTCCTATCATTGTATCTGGATAGAGGTTTGTTATTCTCATTATCCCATACTGTTGCATTTTGACTATCTCGATACTTTGCCCATTCCCAGTCTTGGCGAAATAGTCTCGGATCGCCTTCTTCAATGGCGGTTAGTTGCTCCCATTTCCTTGGTAATAACCCTGAAGAAGACCCTGCCCCAGCTGAAGAACCTTGTTCTGTGGTCTTTTGCTTCTTTCTTCCACCGGCCATAACTATATTCATAAAAACAACCAATCATCAACATAACCCCAAACCTTACTAAATCCTCAAACTTTGAACATGATGTATGATGTTGAAGTTTTACTAACAAGCATATGCAAAATCGCCATTTTAAACTTCCAAAGTTGCTCATTTTGTCATAAACTTATCAATTTCTTGTTAATCTTACAATTTCTTATAATTTCAACAAAATTTCAACATCATCTCTATGTTCAATCATGTTGAATCCAAGTGTAATAACATCACTATGGTTAACATGCTCACAATTCATCCAAAACACCCAATCTAACTTAAAATCATGCTAGAGCATCATACATTGTTTAAACAACCTACTCTTAAACTAACAAGTCTAAAATTTCGGAAGAAAAACACTAAACATATGATAATCAAACATAAATTTAAGGGAAATCCATACCTTTGATGTTAGATAGCAAGAAGAACTAAGAAAAAATGCAAAGCAAGAGATTTGATGAAGACTCTTTCAAAAACCCTAAACTACACGTCCAGAAATCTTGCAAACTAGCAAGAATTGATGCAAACCGTGTTGGGGGTTTTGTTCCTCTCGAAAAAATAAGCAACATGGACCCAAAAATCAGTTAGATTGGTGGAGGATTGAAGAAGTTATAGAGATTTGAAGCTTTTGGTGTTCTTGGTGAAGTTGGTGATGGTAGGTGATGTTTGAAAGGTTATTGCAGGGATTTTTAGTGGTTATGAATGAGGTGTGGTGAATATGGGTCGAATTTGGGGTAAAAATGGAGTTTAGAGTGTATTTGGTGAAGTTGGAATGGGTTTAAGTTCGACTCCAAGCGTGAAAAACAAACCCGCCCCGGCTCACTAACCCTTGTGTAGGACCGAGTTTCGTGACCGAAACCGTGATTCGTGTGATTATGTTCAAAGACGGAAGAGATTAGCAATGATAAACAAACAACTTTGTATTAATCCGGTAGTAAAACGTTACAAATCGGCCCGATTACATGATAACCGAACTAATACCAAAGGAGTATACATTCCGGGAGAGATCAAGTGGTGATCTCTCCCCGGGTGAGGTCTCAAACCTTCTCTCACTCTCTTGGTCTTGCAAATGACAAAGTGTTGGTATTTATACCCAACACAGGTTGTATGGTCGAAGGATCTAACTGATTGATCGATAGATCATCTGTCGATCATCCAGCTATCGAAAGATACACATATACCTCGAAGGATGAAATATCCTTCGAGGTCCATCTTCATCTATCGATGGATATCTTTCGAGCTCATCGAAGGATATACACAATCCTTCGATGCCTTATCCTTCGACACCAAACATTATACAACCATAATCTAACTGTTTGTCTAGCAAAACCCACACGGTCAACCGAATAACCCTCTCGTTTGACCACTTCAAACGAGCGGGTCTATACACGTTCGATAGACCGTTTCACTAACTATTACAAATTCAGCGTAAAATAAAACTAATCCTATTCGACAAGCATCGGACACAAATCTGCATCAACAAATTCCCCCTTGTC
The DNA here is from genome assembly GCA_030545235.1 of Helianthus tuberosus. Classification (NCBI taxonomy): domain Eukaryota; kingdom Viridiplantae; phylum Streptophyta; class Magnoliopsida; order Asterales; family Asteraceae; genus Helianthus; species Helianthus tuberosus. The sequence goes on from CM060393.1 coordinate 9,020,599, forward strand.
CGTTGCTGTCGAATGCTGAAAATGCAACTGCAATCGATCTTCAGTCAAGTATTCATCTTCTCTGTGTTAACAAATTCCCCCTTGACCGATGATCCAGGTAAGTAGTATCTTGACGCTCCTTGTAAAATATTTCCCCCTTAAAGTACGCGTATCCGTGTTGGGTGTTGTGCAATTTCCTCAATTGACCGATCTTCCGCTGATCTTCCAATACTCCAACCGGCATTTGATAAGGGTTCCAATCTTTAAGAACTGCATCAAGTCTTGATCTTGTCATAAGAACTCTATTTCATACAAGCATACTACATCGATAGAGATTTCTGGTGAACTGTCTTCTGTAAACCGTCTTTGTGGAATCGACCAAGTAATGCACTTTAATCTTCAGCATCAACACTCAGGAAAGTCAGCTAGACCAAGTGTATCCCTTGCAAGCTCAACCAGCATGCTTAGTTGAACTACATCCAGATCTCATTGTCTCGCCTTTGTGAAGTTGATCACGTAATGCACTACGGATCTTCAGCATCAGTACTCAGGAAGTCAGCTTGACCAAGTACATCGTTTGCAAACTCAACGAATTGAGTTACCCCCAGATCCCTGTAAAATCCCAAGGAAACATCAAACCCAAAACCGAATCCTGCAGGTCTTCAGTCTTGAACTATCAGCTTTCAGAAAGATTCCCCAGGTCTTCAGTGAACAGCGCTTTTGTAACTACTGTAGACTTTAGAAACCTGTATTTTTCCGTGCAAAACCCTTCACGCTGGCTGGAGAATTAATTAAAATCCTCAAATATGTGTATGTGCAAAACATTCCACGCCGAACCGTTTGTATCACCAGAAAATCACAAACTCTACCACCTGTGATTGCGTTTAGAAATTTACCGAAGAAATTCAACATACGTTTTATTCCCCCTATTTCTTTGGTAAGATTTCTAAACCTTAACAGATTCTCTCCACTTCAAAGAAACTGTGGTCAAATGTTCACCAATTCCCTCCACTGAGCGGAACTGTCGTCAATCTTCGTTGAATGTTCTTGGTTTTTCGAAAAATCACGAAAACGAATTTCTTCTTTGCATATGCTAGTTGAATAAGACCGTCCCCTAGTACCCCGTAGGATCCGACTTGTATCCCTCCAAAGACTTTGTGAACTCGTTAGGACCGGTGTTGACATTCTAGGTTCATTCATTCGTTACCAAATGCGAGAATATGACAATAAACAAAAAGGATTTATTCGTTGCATATTCTAGTTGATAAAGCAATATCGCCTAGTACCCCATCGGATCCGACTTGTATCCCTCCAAAGACTTTGTGAACTCCTTAGGACCGGTGTTGGCGTTCAAGGTTCATACGTTCGTCTTCAAATGCGAGAATATGACAAATAACAAAGTGCTTTCGAACATTTTCGAATAACCGATAACAATCATAAACAATCGACGTGCGGAAGTGAACATACCGTGTTGTTTTTGGCCCATAATAGTCGCGTCACCATTTTTGACATTTGCATCGGTAACCGTGACTACCCCACATTTTTCAAAATATCATCATCATTCATTTTATTTATTTATTTATTTATTTATTTTTTTTTTTTATAACAACATGCCGCATCATCCCGCGCGCGCTCCCGAACCCGTACAGATTTGGCGTTGACATTTAGAAGCGCGATTCAACTAAACTTCGCGAACACTCGACCCCACTCCCACTAGTAATTTGTTTACTCAAACAAATAAACTAATGAAAATAACCGAAGATCCATTAGAAATCCAATACTAAAAACATATTTTTTTTTTATTTAGTGAAGATGAGGCCCAAACCATGAAACTGTGAGCCCAAATCTTCCTCTTCACCACCTCAAAACATTTAAACCCCCAAAAATAATTGTGCAGACACCAATGTCCATCGTACACCTCCAAAATTCAAAATTGCTGTGATGTCCACGAAGGGTGTACTAATACCCACAAAAGAAAATTAGGCCAAACCTTTTAACATCCCAACAAAGAAAATAGGCCCAATTTTGTGAATAAATAAGCACTTTGGGTCCAAGAAAGAAAAACCTAGCTCCATCAATTTAGACCACTTTCAGCCGACAGACAACAACACAGCAAATTATCAACCACCATGTGTCACCACTTTCAAGTCTCTCTCTTCTTCGATACCCACCTTCTCATCTTCGATACAAACAGAGCAACCAGATTCCTTGTCTTTCGATTCCCAGCAAAATAGACAAACAATCAGCAACACTCATCTTCTTTCTCGGCGATACCCAGCTGAAACAGACTTCATCCGACAAAAGAACTCCGGCGAAACAGAAGGATATCTTTCGAAGTTGTTGAAAATGAGGGTGATCCTTCGAAATCTGATCTTTCGATTCTGGATCCTTCGAAGTTGTTGTTGGGACAGATCATCTTTCGAAGTTGTTCCTCTTTCGAAACATATGTTGGATCCTTCGAACTGTCTGATCTTTCGAAATATGCTGGATCTTTCGAAGTTGTTGAGGGTAAAGATGATCCTTCGAAATCTGTTTGATCTTTCGAGATATGCTTACATCTTTCGAAATATGAAGCTGCCAAGAACATCAAGAACACAGCACGTTTTATTTTGCAGATTTGACGAAAATCTTGTATTTTTGATTTTTGATGATGATAAGTTGATTATATAGGTGAAAAACATAAAACCGAACACTTGTTTCCGCACAGATCTGAATATTCGGGTCCAGATCTGAGTTTTTCTCGATTTTCACCATTTTTAGATCTTGAACAAAAATCACGAAAATCACAGATCTAGAGCACATGTGACTTAGTAAACGGTTAGATTTACTAAATCGGGCACCATGGCTCTGATACCAATTGTAGGACCGAGTTTCGTGACCGAAACCGTGATTCGTGTGATTATGTTCAAAGACGGAAGAGATTAGCAATGATAAACAAACAACTTTGTATTAATCCGGTAGTAAAACGTTACAAATCGGCCCGATTACATGATAACCGAACTAATACCAAAGGAGTATACATTCCGGGAGAGATCAAGTGGTGATCTCTCCCCGGGTGAGGTCTCAAACCTTCTCTCACTCTCTTGGTCTTGCAAATGACAAAGTGTTGGTATTTATACCCAACACAGGTTGTATGGTCGAAGGATCTAACTGATTGATCGATAGATCATCTGTCGATCATCCAGCTATCGAAAGATACACATATACCTCGAAGGATGAAATATCCTTCGAGGTCCATCTTCATCTATCGATGGATATCTTTCGAGCTCATCGAAGGATATACACAATCCTTCGATGCCTTATCCTTCGACACCAAACATTATACAACCATAATCTAACTGTTTGTCTAGCAAAACCCACACGGTCAACCGAATAACCCTCTCGTTTGACCACTTCAAACGAGCGGGTCTATACACGTTCGATAGACCGTTTCACTAACTATTACAAATTCAGCGTAAAATAAAACTAATCCTATTCGACAAGCATCGGACACAAATCTGCATCAACACCTTGCCCGTCGCCGACGGGGTCCCTACCCGTCGCCGACGGGTTGTGGTTTGTTGATTTGTGTCCGACGGCTTAACTTCCTGGATACGGGTTTTTGTGTGCGACGGCTGTTTTTAAAGCCCGTCAGCGACGGCTTTTAAGCCCGTCGGCGACGGCTAACCTTTTTTCAAAATTTTTTTTTTTCTGAAAATATGTTTAAAATTATGGACTTTTAATAAAGGGACTTTATACTATAAAAATTCCTAGAAATTATGAAAAATCTTTTTGTGAAATTTTTTTTTTTTATAAGCTTAAAAATTAAAAATAAACATACGAAAAATCGTAACGATTCTACCACCCCCTAAATTAAACGTGTATTGTCCTCAATGCACAAATAATTTCTAAAAACATACCTTTACGTCTTCAAAACTCACTCGGTATATTTGGACTTCACACATTCAAACAAGATTAGTAGAAAACGCGAACGATTATATCTAAAATACACACAAAAATTTTAAAACTATGTACAATTCTAACTACAATGGTACAAGTCCTTTTAATTGACTTCGTAAATCGGAATGCTTACCACAAAGCTTACCGATTCTCTGTTTTTGTCCATGTTTTCGTTACCATCAAGATATGGTTTTAATCGATGACCATTTACCGTTTGTCGTGACCCATCCTTCGGGTCCTCAATAGTAACATCACCCAATTGTCCGACCCGGGTGATCACATAGGGTCCCATCCACTTGCTCCGGAGCTTCCCGGGAAAGAACTTTAGCCTTGAATTGTAGAGCCATACCTTTTGCCCTACTTCAAATTCCTTCGGCCTCAACTTTGCGTCATGTGCCCTCTTCATATCATCTTTGTATTTCAAGGCACATTCATATGCTTCTTCCCTAAGCTCCTCCAATTCGCAAAGCTTCAACTTGCGCTCTTTACCTGCATCATCATATTTCATATTAACTTCCTTGATAGCCCACCAAGCACGATGTACAAGTTCAACCGGTAGATGGCAATTTCGCCCATAAACTAAGCGATAAGGTGTCGTTCCAATAGGTGTTTTATGAGCCGTTCTATAAGCCCATAAGCGTCGTTTAACTTTGTTGACCAATCCTTTCGATCGGGTCGAATAGTCTTTTGCAAAATTTCTTTTATTTGCCTATTGGAAACTTCCACTTGACCACTTGTTTGTGGGTGGTAAGGGGTCGCGATTCGATGGTCAACACCATACCGTTTTAAGAGTTTGCCGAAGTTAAAATTCTTAAAATGAGATCCCCCATCACTAATGATTACCCGAGGAATCCCAAATCTAGAAATTATGTTCGTTTGTACAAAATTGCAAACAACAGTATGGTCATTTGTCTTGGTGGCAATCGCTTCAACCCATTTGGATACATAATCGACCGCCACCAAGATGTATAAGTTGCCATGCGAATTAGGGAATGGACCCATGAAATCGATCCCCCAAACATCAAAAATGTCTACAATGAGGATCGGTTGCATGGGCATTTCATCCCTTCTTGATATACCCCCTAACTTTTGACATTCTACACAGTTTTTAGCGAAATTAAAAGCATCTTTAAAAATAGTCGGCTAATAAAGACCGCTATTGAGCACTTTGTGCCCGGTTTTGTGACCACTAAAATGGCCCCCACAAGCAAATGAATGCAAGTGCATCAAAACACTAGGGATCTCCTCGTCGGGTATGCATCTTCGCACTACTTGATCCGAACAACACTTGAATAAGTCCGGTTCTTCCAACGTGTAGTACTTGATTTTAGATAGGAAGTGCAACCTCTTTCTTCTATCCCAATGAGCCGGCAATTCACCTGTAACTAAATAATTAACGATATTAGCATACCATGGTAATATGTCAACCTTTAAAATTTGCTCATCGGGAAAGTTTTCATTGATCTCTTCACGGGAAGAATCCTCCTCCACAATCAACCGAGACAAGTGGTCCGCAACCACATTCTCACTTCCTTTCTTGTCTCGGATTTCCAAGTCAAACTCTTGTAGCAAGAGAACCCATCGGATTAATCTCGGTTTTGCATCCTTCTTATTCATAAGGTACCTAACTGCAGAATGATCAGAATATACAATGAACTTAGTACCCCATATATAAGCACGAAATTTATCCAATGCATATACCACCGCAAGTAGCTCTTTCTCGTTAGTTGTATAATTTAATTGTGCATCCGAGAGAGTCTTACTTGCGTAGTAAATGGCAACCGGTTTCTTGTCTACCCTTTGACCTAATACGGCCCCCACCGCATAATCACTTGCATCACACATAATTTCGAATGGTAAAGACCAATTCGGTGATTTCAAGATTGGGGCCTCAACCAACTTTTGCTTCAACATGTTAAAGGCGTTTTGGCAATTTTCATCAAAATCAAATGTTTTATCTTTTAACAACAAATTGCATAGGGGTTTTGTTATATCACTAAAGCTTTTTATGAACCTCCTATAAAACCCCGCATGTCCCAAAAATGACCGAACACCCTTAACGGTTGTAGGATAGGGCAAAGTGGATATGACTTGCACTTTTGCTCTATCCACCTCAATCCCACGACTCGAGATAACATGCCCCAACACAATCCCCTCTTGAACCATAAAATGGCTCTTTTCCCAACTCAAAACTAGATTTTTCTCAACACATCTTTTCAAAACTTTTTCGAGTTGGTCAAGGCATGTATCAAATGATGGCCCATATATTGAGAAATCATCCATGAAGATTTCCAAAGACTCCCCCACCATATCTGAAAAGATACTCGTCATACACCTTTGGAAGGTGGCGGGGGCATTACAAAGTCCAAAGGGCATTCGCCTAAATGCGAAGGTACCGTATGGACAAGTAAAGGTAGTCTTTGCTTGGTCTTCCGGATGTATGGCAATTTGATTGTAACCTGAATAACCATCCAAAAAACAATAAAATTTTTGTCCGGCCAATTTCTCAACAATTTGGTCAATAAATGGTAAAGGGAAATGATCTTTGGAAGTTGCAGCATTTAACTTCCTATAATCAATACAAATACGCCACCCGGTTACCGGCCGAGTGGCGACCTCTTCACATGCGTCATTCGTGACGACTTGAATACCCGCCTTCTTTGGGACTGTTTGTGTTGGGCTCACCCATTCGCTATCCGAGATCGGGTAAATGATACCCGCATCAAGCCACTTTAGAACTTCCTTCTTGACCACCTCTCGCATGTTTGGATTTAGTCTCCTTTGTGTGTCGCGAGAAGGACTCATACCATCCTCCGTGATGATCTTATGCATCACCACCGAGGGACTAATGCCTTTCAAGTCCGCAATGGTCCATCCAATCGCCGCCCGATTGGCAAGCAAAACATCCATCAATTTCTCTTCTTGCTCCTCGGTAAAGTTTGATGCAATGATAACCGGGAGTGTGTTGCCTTCGCCTACATAAGCATACTTGAGATGCTTGGGTAGCACTTTCAACTCTAACGCCGGAGGTTCTTCCAATGATGGCTTAAACTTTGTATCGATGCTTTCCGGAAGACTTTCGACGTGGTGTGTCCAAGTGGGTCTTCCTTCTTGTGCCGTCATGACCTCCAATTCTTTCATCTCTTCATCCATGCTCCGATCCGTCTCCACCTGTGACCTGTCAAGCATATAACAATCCTCCATTGTGTTTTCCCCGTTCACGATTGTGTCGCAAAGAGGTATACACGTGTCAACGATGTCTGCCATATAGCATTCATCATCAACTGAAGGGTTCATAAGTCCGGAAAAAACATGCAACCTCAACCTTCGGTTTCCAAATGTCATGTCAACCGTTCCCTTTTTGCAATCAATTTGAGCATTTGCGGTTGCTAGGAACGGTCGACCTAAAATCACCGTAGGTTGCTTAGTTGGGTCCTTGGCCACATAATCAAGTACTAAAAAGTCCACCGGATAGTAAAAATCTTCGATTTTTACTATCACATCCGAAACAATTCCACGGGGTAGTTTGGGTGTTAAGTCGGCTAACACCACGGTGGTGTTTGATGGCTTAAGTGGGCCAAATTCGTATTGGTCATACAAACTACCCGGTAAAATGCTCACGCTAGCACCGAGATCTAGAAGTGCCTGGTTGATTTTGAAATCGCCTACTTGAATTGAAATGATAGGCGCACCCGGATCTTGGAGCTTAGGTGGAAGTGCACCCAAAAGGATCGAACTCACGTTATTGGTTAAATCTAATTTCTTTGGAAATTTATGAGTTCGCTTTTGAGTGCACAAATCTTTCAAATACTTAGCATAAGATGGTACTTGTTTAATTGCATCCAAAAGAGGTAAATTTATTTTTACTTGTTTGAAAATCTCCAACAACTCTTCTTGTTGTGGACCTCTTTTGTTTACAATCTTTTTCACGGGTCCCTTCAATGCTTCGGGATAAGGGGCGGTATTAGCCTCCACACCCTTTTCCTTAGCCTTAGGGACGGGCATGGTCACAACGGGAGTATTAATATTCTTTTTGAAGTCATTTTTATTTTGACTCGTTTGACCATCCTCTTTTTCATCCTCACTAACATCTTCCACCACCCCTTCAACAAATTGGGGTGGTGGTGTTTTGACACCATTATCCACTACTCGACCACTACGTAAAGTAAGTTTATTAATTGGTGCCTCACGTGTGTTCCTTGAGCTTGACCCTTGATGTTTGGGGTTTACCGTGGTGTCACTTGGAAGCTTTCCTTCGCTTCCCCTCACTTGAGCCATTTCCTCCGCTAGTTGGGTTACTTGTTTTGCTAACAACTCATGTGCCTTGTCCCGAATCTCATTCCCCTTCTTGGACTCTTGCATCATCGAAAGCATAGCATCCAACTTTCCATTCAAATCATTGCCACCCCCTTGGTTGTTTGACCCGCTTCCATTACCACCTGGGTTGTTGTAATTTCTTTGATACCCACTTTGATAATTATTATCTCTACCCTTGGTAAGCATTCTCTCTACTTGGGTACCCTTGGTTGTAAGGACGTTGATAACCCCCTTGGTTACCACCTTGGCGATTAGAATATGATGACCCGCTTTGATTACCCGGTTGAAAATTCGGGTTCATTTGGTTTGCGGCGTTCCCATATCGGAAGTTGGGATGGTTTCTCAATCCCGGGTGGTAAGTGTTTGAGTTCATGTCATTATTTTTTCTATCACCGAACACTTGGTTGACTTCCTCGGTGTACTCACTAGGCCCCGTTGGACATTGATCGGTCCTATGGCCGATTTCTCCACAATCCTCACATACCGCAAATTGGACCGCATTCACCTCCTTCTTTTTCATACGAGCCAATTCCCGCTCTAAGGTAGAAATCCGATCCTTTGAGTCAAGATCGGGAAGCGAACGGGAAACGGGATGCTTCTTTGCTCTATCGGCCGACTCCTTTTCCTTTGAGCGTTTGCTCATCCGCTCGAGAAATTCCCAATCCTCATCTTCATGATTGCTCAAAAGAGTCCCGTTGCTTGTTGACTCGAGGCGGTTCCAAGTAGCATCATCCAACCCCCGTACAAAGCACTTTACTAATTCCCATTTTTCTATTTGGTGATGTGGGCATTTCCGCATTAATTCCTTGAATCGAGTGAATGCTTCATGTAACGGTTCACTCGATAGTTGCCGAAATGACCTTATTTCATCCCGTGCATCATCGGTCTTCGACATTGAATAGTATTCATCTAGGAAGACTTGTTGCATTTCCTCCCATGTTCGGATGCTGTTTGCCGGAAGTGTTAGAAACCATTGCTTCGCCTTGTCTTTTAACGAAAATTGGAACAAGCGAAGTTTGACTTCCTCTAATGCAAAGTCGTGCCCACCAATGGTATTACATATGGATGAAAATTCAGCCAAGTGTGTGTACGGCTCATCATTAGACCTCCCATTGAAGTGGGGAAGTATATTGATGTAATGAGGCTTGCAATCAAACATTCTCCTTTCACATACTATAGGAGAGTCATTGTCGGTAACTATCGGTCGAAAACGGTCATTCACTCCCCGTGGAGGTTGTTGATGACGTTGTGGACCGTTAACTTCTTGGTCGACCGGTCTTCTATTATCCCTTCTATCACCTCTTCGATCATCTCTTCGGTTTCCACCTTGGTCACCTACTTGATAACCTCCCCCCACGAAACGAGGAATCCGATTAGGATTACCATTGTTGTTATTGTTGTTGTAAAACCCATCATTTCGGTTCCTTTCGTTTCGTGGTTGGCGATTATTTCCATACCCATCATTCCTCCCCACAAAATTGGCATTTTGATAATCAAACTCCTCACCTTCAAATCTTTGATTATTGTAAATATTGCCACGGTTCACGTACCCCCAATCTTCGTCAACATAATAGCTCCTATCATTCGAATGTTCCGTATGAACACTCACATGTTCCGGCGATTGATAACCGGGAACACTAGGTGGTTCGTCATCTGGAATGGCGTTCCTCAATTCGTTGAGATTGAGAAAATGGGCTTCATTCATGGGCATGCCATGAACTTGGTTAGTTCCACGGTTGGTGTGAGTATTTCGGTTGTTTAAGTTGGGTGGTAACGGGTTTTGTGGGTCAAGGTTTTGAAATGGTGGTGTGGGTGGTTGTTGAGGTTCCATTTGATTAGGACCAACGGATGGTGTAGATGGTGAATTTGTGTTGGGTTGATTAGAAGCAAGTGTTGCCTCTAACCGAGTGGGTAAGTTCCTTCGAACTAAACGCTCAACCTCCGGTTCGAACACTAGTGGTGAGGTTCTACCGGAATTCCTTGTATGCATGCACTACTTGTAAGTGTAACCTGCACAAGTAACACACCCGCGTAGCAAGAAAAATAGAGAAAATAGCAAAAAGAACAAAGCGCTTTAAACAGTTAATCACAAAAATTATACAATTATCCAAACACAAAGCGCACGAACTCCCCGGCAGCGGCGCCAAAATTTGATCGGGTTTGTCGCGCTCCAATCAAAGATAATATTTATAAGCCCAAATTACCCTTAACAAATAGCTAGTGGTAGCAAGGGGTCGATCCACGAAGAGTATGTGGTTTGCGAATGGATTTACTAGAACTAAAATGGTTGTCACAATTTATGAAGCTTGCTAACTTGTTTTTATAATTTTTGATTGTTGAAAAGATGTTGAACCAAATTAACTAAATTGATGAGATACAAAAAATGGTGAAATTAGTCATCCCCTGATTCGAACCCGGGTCTAGACTTACACCCTTTCGCGCGCCTAACCAACCGAGCTAGGCGCCTAGTTTGTGAAAGTTTGGTTTTGGTTAAATATGAATACTTCCTTGGATAACAACTCCTAGTTAACAATTGTAATGAATATTTAACTTCTAACAAATAATAAGTAAAGGAATCACACCCGGTTTCGGTAATTACTAACTTATGGTTTCTACAAGTTTTAGGCTTCAACTTAAATGCATACAATTAACGGATTTAGTGTATATGACTTAGGTGCCAATAACTATCAACGCTTCAATGAACGGACAAGAATGCACTTTGTTATCAAAACATGTAAATCCTAACCAAGACAACGCATATTACACATAACCATTTCATAAAGTCATAACTTTTAACATCGCTCGACAATTTATGAATACGAAACAAATGTAAGTTTATCGTCAAAGGTTTCTAAAATCATACACAAATTGTCACAACTTGAAGCAAGAACAATTCAAAACCATAAGTAAGCAACTACCTACACCGGGGTGAAGCCGAGATGATTAGCCACTCATGGATAAAGAAGCTTGATCACCGTATGAACAAAACACAATGAACATTATCTTGAAGCTTGGAGGATAAAAAAAAATGAAGAAAGTATGGATATCTTCTATGGTCTCTTTGAAGGACTTTTGAGTTCTTTTAGCTTTGGAGCTGAATGATTTCTGCCAAAAACCCCCCAAGTCAATTATCTTATCCTCCCATATCCTCAAAACCCGGATTTTCTTCAAAAGTCAACATTTTCAATCATTAAAAATCATCCAAGAAATAATTGATCCGGATTGGTTTTCTGGTGCCCGTCGCCGACGGCTAGCCTGCCCGTCGCCGACGGGCTCTCCTGGTAAGCTTTTTTCACTTTTCCATTTTATGCTTCCGGTTGATCCGTAATGCGTTCCGGTGCACCGTTATTTGGCTCGATGACTCGTAAAGCTCCCAAAAAGCTCCTTAATGTTGTCAAACCTACAAAACATATTTTAGATTAAAAGTAGGCTATCCGAACATAAAACGTACATAAAATCATCAAGTTAAACGATAACGATCACTTGTTTCCAACCACGCATCAATAGCCGGGTTATAGTATTAATAGTAGTTAACTTATGAGGGGATCAAAGAGTTTGGACCACCGCCATCCAATACCGTTAAGTATTGAAGGAGGTCCTACTAAATTTGACCCAGGTCCATTGCAGGACCTCTAAACGCTGAACAATGGCAATACCTTTACCAAACCGTTCCCTTAACCCCCGACCAGGTAGCCAACATACCTCTATATAGACCGTGGAGATATGAATGGTGAAAATCTTTTATTTTATATAGACAGTAAAATAATGTCAAGACACCACGGACAAACGATAAGGAAAGATCACCTTCAACATAAGAAACTAGTTATTAAAGTCATTAATACAAAACCAAGTAAAAAGTGCGAAAAGATTAAAAATAAAAAGTATTACACTAGACACTTTGTCTTCACTAAGTGATGTAAGAGACTTAGGCAAACATGGCCTTGATTGTCAAGAACTCTTACGATCAATCTTGGATTCCGAGATGACTCACACACTCTATGATGGACAATGGATGATGGTGGTGGATGGTGGTGTTATGGTGGTGGTGGGTGGTGGGTGAAGTGTGAGAGAGGTGGTGTGCCAAGGGATGGTTTGAGCTTGAGCCAAGCACTCCTATTTATAGGCTGAACAGAAGCTCGGGCACGGCCCCGTGTCCACATCCTTCCCTTTCTTCATTTAATGCAGCTTTGTCTTATCAGTTGACCTCGCCCCCGTGTCCGCTGAGCACGACCCCGTGTGCAGAAGAATCTTTGTACTATGAAGATTTTCCTAGATTGTGAGAATCTTATAATTGACCACGGCCCCGTGTCCGCTGAGCACGGCCCCGTGGTGGGCAATAGAAGCTTCTACCACTTTGTCTTTTCTGCTGACACTTGGGCACGCCCCCGTGCTGGCTGAGCACGGGGCGTGTTCGGTCTTCTGTTATCTTGTTTTGCTTGGGAAGATGCTGTCGTGGGGTCAGGCATGTCACGTCTTGTCCCTTTTCTTGTATTTATGTTAGATTTTGATGTCTTTTTGCTTCTTTTGTTAATTTGAGCTCATTTAATTCTGAAAATACAAAAGGAAGACAAAAGCACACTTTTCCAACATTAGTACTAAAAAAGGGTTAGTTTTATGCCACAATTGATGAAATTTATATGTTTCATTTTGCACACATCAAACTCTCTATATATAGGGCCTGACAGGGGGTTCCTGGCGGCCCGCGAGAGAAACAAAGGGGGTATTCGCACCCCGCGAGCTAGGCTGGCTAGGGCCTAGCCTTGGCCAGTCACGAGATAGCTTCGACACGGAGTGGGACATGTGGCGACCTAGGGTGCGGCCTGGTGGCCAAGCCGTCGCGCCCCGTGACAGATTTAATCAAGGGGGTGGGTCGCGGCCCGCGAGCGCCCCATAAACTTTGTTTTATTTGAGTTTTGTAAAAATTAAGGTATTTCGGGGCCGGTTTTCGTATACAGGGTGTATTTTAGGGCGTATAGGGGTGTTTTAAGAACTTAAGGAGGGTTGTTATATCCTCCCCACCTTGTTTTAGAAATCGTCCTCGAGGTCTACTGGAACAGGTGCAGATATTTCCTCTGCATCTCTGATTCGAGTTCCCAAGTGTACTCTGGTCCTCTATTGGAATCCCTTTTTTACTTTAACTAGAACTAATCTCTTGTGTTTGAGATTCTTGATCTTTCTGTCTTCAATCTGTAGGGGTTTCTCTCCAAACTTAAGTTTCTCATTTACCTCTATGACCCTAAGAGGTACCACTAATGATTCATCTGCTAAACATTTCTTGAGATTACATACATGAAATACATCATGTATTCCTGTCATTTCCTCTGGCAGTTGTAGCTGGTAAGCTATTGGTCCTATCCTTCTGATAATCTCAAAAGGTCCAACATACATGGGGCTTAGCTTTCCCCTTTTGATGAATCTAACCACTCATTTCCAAGGAGAAACTTTTAATAATACCTTATCTCCTACCTGAAATTCCAATGGTTTTCGCCTATTATCAGCATAACTCTTTTGTCGATCGCGTGCTGCTTTTAGTCTTTCCTTGACTTGAATAATCTTGTCCGTAGTTTCTTGTACTATCTCTGGTCCAAATAGTTGCTTTTCTCCAATTTCTGCCCAACAGACTGGAGTTCAGCACTTTCGTCCATAAAGTGTCTCAAATGGTGCAGCATTGATACTAGTATGATAGCTGTTATTATAGGAAAATTCTATTAATGGTGCAGCATTGATACCAAATCTCCCCAGAGTTTTTTTACCAAAATAGGTGATTTGAAAAATAATTACTAAAATGAGTATTTTTCTATATTTCTTTATTTTTAACTAATATGTTATAGTTATTCTATTTTTATTTAATCAACCTATCACATTTGTGAAAAAGTGAGAATAAAGGGGAGTGGTACTGTCGGGCAGGAAAATGGGAAAAAGGAAGCCCTAATCTACTGACACGTGACCCAAATAACATTCATTTATTATATATAATAGATATATATATAGGGATCGGTTCAAATAAAAACTATTACCAGTTACGAAAACCGCAAAAAACTCCTCTCCATCAATCAAAATATGAGACATACTAGGTTATAACCCCGTGTATTACACGGATTGAATAAATGAATTTTATATACAAACTAATAAAACATTATCTTTTTAAAAGCCTCCTTTATTGCACGGATTGAAGAAATGTAATTTTATATATTAAATAATAAAATAAGTTATATCTATAAGAACCATATGTATTGTACGTGTTGAATAAATGTAATATTATATACCAAATAATAAAAAAAATTATATCTTTAAAACCATTGTATTACACAGGTTGAATAAATGTAATATTGTTTACCAAATAATAAAAAAGTTATATTTTTAAAAACCCTCGTGTATTACATGCGTTGAATAAATATGATTTTATATACTAAATAATAAAAAATATGTTTAAAAAAAATTAACGAATTTTTTTATATTTAAAGTAGGATAAGATTGAATATTAATCTGAACCAACAGATTTTTTTTATATTTAAAGTAGGATAAGATTGAATATTAATCTTTATTTATTTAGTTAATATAAGATTGAAAAATCATATGATTGAATAGGTGGGAGGTTGTATGATGATAAATCGGTTAACCGTACTGAATGATAAAGATAATAGTTATTGTTGAACAAATTAATTAATCGAATTTAACATAAACATTTGTGATGTTAGGTGGATTTTTTTTAATTATTTGAAAGTTAATATCAACTTTGGAATTCGTATGAATTATTATTAGATTTGATTAAATATTATTGATAATAAAAATTTGGAGTTAATTACATAGTTAGTCCCTGTGGTTTGCCCAAAGTAACATACTTAGGTATTAATAGTTTAAAATCACATTCTAGGGTATTAACTTTTCATTTTGTAACGTATGGAGTTATTAACGTTATTTGTAGGTTTAAAATCACATTCTATTAGTAACTAAGTATGTTATTTTGTGCAAACCACATGGACTAACTATGTTAATACCCTAGAAGTTAATACCTCCAAAGTTACAAAATGAAAAGTTAATACCCTAGAAGGTGATTTTAAACTATTAGTTCCTAAGTATGTTATTTTGAGCAAACCACAGGGACTAACTATGTAATTAACTCTAAAAAATTGTATTAGATTAGATTTTAGATTTGATTAAATATTATTAATAATAAAAATTTGTATTAATTTAGATTAAATATTATTATTAGTAGTATTATTAATATTTTAATCAATTAAATGGGAGAATGACAAGTGTCTCAAAACAGATTTCTTTTATTATATAGTATATATATATATATATAGATAAGTACATAGTATATGGTACATGGTACGGCTTTTTCTATGTGTATATTTGTAGTATTGAAATAATATGAATATTAAAATTAATTTAATTACGTATATTCGAAGATGTAGAAAACATAGAAAAGTATTCTTTGAAATGTCCACATATTCTTTTCATTATAAATTCGTATTTTCCACATTGATGGCACCTTGTTTGATTTAAAATTTAGGGTGGAGATATAATAGGAAGTTTATTTGGCTAGGAAGGCTAGGAAGTGATCTTGACCATCCATTTACTTAATCAAGGGCTAAGATTAAATCAGGGAAATTGAAAGTAAAAAAAGAGGCGCGTGACTTATTTCAGGGGCAATCTAGTCAATCCAAGCCAATAGTTTCTCTCTCCTCCAATTCCCCCCCATTTTTTAAACGTTAATAACTCTTTCATACGACATTATTTTTTTATAAAAATTGCACCAAAAAAACGAGCGTTTTTTTATCTTTAAAACGAGTATACTATTGCTATATTTTGAAAAAAAAAATTTAAACCCAGTTGCGTAAAACGCAATAGAAAAAACCCCAGTATCGTAAAACGCAATGAAAAAAAAACCCTAAAAAATGACATTTTTCTAAAACGCAATGCACCAAAAACACAAAGAAATGACTTTTTTGTAAAACGCAATGGCCAGAAAACACATAAAAATGTGTTTTACCTAAAACGCAATGCATCAAAAACACAAAAAAATGACTTATTTGTAAAACGCAATGGCCAGAATACACTTAAAATGTCTGTTTTCTAAAACGCAATGGACTGAAAACACATAAAAAAGTGTTTTACCTAAAACGCAATGCACCAAAAACACAAAAAAATGTCTTATATGTAAAACGCAATGGCCAGAAAACACTTAAAAATGACTAATTCTAAAACGCAATGGACTGAAAACACCTAAAAAATGTGTTTTACCTAAAACACAATGACTAAAAACACTTAAAAATGTGTTTTTTCTAAAACGCAATAGCCAGAAACCACATAAAACTCTCTTATTTCTAAAACGCAATGGACACATAAAACTGTCTGTCACTATGAACTGTCTGAATTGTCTACGAATTACTGTCTTCGAAATGAGCCAATTTATGGAAATTTAATTTTTCTGATGCGTTTTTAGTACAGCAATTTAATCGAAAAAAAAATTTTCCGAGCTCCCCAGCCAGGGGCTCTGCCCCTTGGACCCCGCCAGGGGCTGCCGCCCCTGGGACCCCGCTACCGGGGGCTGCCGCCCCCGGACCCCCGCAAAGATCGTAAAACGCAATGACTAAATCAAAAACCCAGATCATGAAAATGAAATTAAAGAATTTCTTACATGGATCGAAGCCGATTTCTTCATCAACTGACGGAATTTGAATGATAGAAACACTTATCAAACACTCGAAGCGAACGAATCGAGTGATTATCTCCAAAATCACCGGAAAAAACGAGATTTTTTTATGAAATTAAACTGGGTTTTCTTCAAAAAAAGCTGAAGAACACGTTGATCGGGTTCTGAATCATTGATTTGTGATGAAAATCGCACTATAATGTAGTGATTATTGAGAGAGAAAGTGAAGAAATAGTTGAAGATGGTGGATTTTGAAAATGATGGGTTTTTGAATTTACTGGGTTTTGAAAAAGGAAGAAGAAGGAGTTGGATTGACTAAAATACCCTTTCTGTTTATTTTAAAATTTGCCACATGTCAGAATCCTATGGCTTCCTATCCTTCCTAGCGAAAATTAACTTCCTATTTGATCTTTACCCTTAAAATTTAAACCTATATGGCCGCCTTTTGTTTTTGAAAATCGAACATTGTATCCATTATGATTATTAAATCTATTCTTATTAGATTTGATTAAATATTATTGATAATAAAAATTTGTATTAGATTAGATTTTAGATTTGATTAAATATTATTAATAATAAAATTTTGTATTAATTTAGATTAAATATTATTATTATTAGTATTATTAATAATTTCAATAAATTAAATGAGAGAATGACAAGTGTCTCAAAATAGGTTTATTTTAGAGTGTACCTATCCACACACTCATCTCACTATCTACACACTCAAAAAGGTGATTTTTGTCTTTACATGCACATCCTGCAGTGTCGAACTGTGGCCAAAACGAGGCGTTTTGGTCCGATTAACCAGACAAAGACTGACGGGTGTCTGATGGGTCTGTTGACCGGACCAAAATGCTGAGCTTTGGCCGCGATTTGGTCCTGTCAACC
Organism: Helianthus tuberosus; assembly: GCA_030545235.1. Classification (NCBI taxonomy): domain Eukaryota; kingdom Viridiplantae; phylum Streptophyta; class Magnoliopsida; order Asterales; family Asteraceae; genus Helianthus; species Helianthus tuberosus. The sequence goes on from CM060393.1 coordinate 9,038,381, forward strand.
AGACAAAAGACTGATACCCGGTCTGGTTGACAGGACCAAAACGCGGCCAAAGCTCGGCGTTTTGGTCCGGACAACAGACCCGTCAGACACCCGTCAGTCTTTGTCTGGTTAATCGGACCAAAACGCCCCGTTTTGGCCACAGTTCGACACTGCAGGGTGTGCATGTAAAGACAAAAATCACCTTTTAGGTGTGTAGATAGACAAAATTGGTGTGTGGATAGTTTGGCCCTTATTTTATTATATAGTATAGTATAGATAGATACACTATTATTTTAAAAATTTTAAAGAGTAAAATGCATAGATAGTCCCTGTGGTTTGGTGAAATTTCACCTTTAGTCCCTAACTTTTCAAAATTACACTCTTAGTCCCTGTGGTTTGACAAGTTGGTGAAATAGGGAGAGAACGAGAGAGATCGAGGAGAGAGAAAGCTGCAGAAAGAGAGAGAGAAACGGCGCCGGTTCCGGTTCTGGTGTTGTTCTTACTCCGGCCGTTCTCCGATGATGACGAAGATGATGTTCTCTCTCTCATCTCGCGCCGGATTGTTCGAGGTGAAATGCTAAAGCAAGCGCGAAATCACTGCTTCGGCTTTTGAGGGATTGTTCGAGCGATTTCAGAAGTGAAAGATCGAAGAATGTGGTTTTGGAACAGGTTATGGATGAGATTGATAGAGGTGAAACGATGGAAATTGAAGCTGGAATGGTGGAGGAGATGATTGCCAGGCTTAACATGTGAATCTTTCACTAGAAACAGAGGGTTTTTTTTTTCACTTTGTTTGTGAATCTTTCAATAGAAACAGAAGATGTGCTTATGATTTAAGTTGAAGATTTTGGAATAATTTTGGGAAGCCATATAATTTCCAAGATTTGTGGTTGAGTTAAATGGGAACGGTTTGCAGCAGACTATCCCTATTGTGCCGGTGGTGTCGGTGGTGCCGGGGTTTGGTGGCGGTGGCCCCGGTGGTGCCGGTGGTCTTTTATTCCATCCCAGTGGCCCCGGTGGTGCCGGTGGATCTCACCACTCTAATGGTAATAATGGATTTTACAAGTATAGAGCAGGAAGGTATATGTTTTATCCTTTTTCGTAGTTAGTTTCATTCGAGCAGATTTTCTGAATTAGGAATGTTATCTAGTATCTTGTGATGTTAATTACAAGTAACTGGCATTAAACACGCGTAACCAAGGGCGTGTGCGTAACTGGCGTCAGTTACTCGTGCAAAGTTGGTTTCATGTCGAGCACTGCGTTAAGCGCCTACCGTGTGTCCAGGCTCTGGTACGCATAACCGCAGTAAAAGCGCGTAACAGACGCGGCACGCGTAATTGACACCTGAACGCGCATAACCGATGCCGTTACACGCAGAGCGGTAGGTTAAGTGCGTGCTGGGGCCTAGTAACGTGGCGCTAGACGTGCGTTTCCCGATTCTGGTACATGTAACCGGCTCCGAAAGTGTAACCGGCATTTTAACATAAGTAAACTGAGGCATGATCGCGCGTAACTGGCAGGGGTGGATTTATGTATAAAGATCGGGTTCCCAGGAACCCATTCAGTTTTTAATTTTTAGTGTAAATGTATAGGATAAACTGAAAAGGAACCCATAAGTAAAATATTGAGGGAACCCATAACACAAATCCTCTTGTGTTCCACTGGTTAATTGTGAACTCTTTTAACTTGGCACCGCTAGTTCGAATCCCGCTCCAGCCCTTTCCATATGTTTTTTTTCCCCATTTTTTTTCTTTTTTCCCTTTTTTTTAATTTAATGAACCCATACTTGACACCCCTAGTTCGAATCCTGCTCCAGCCCTTTCCATATGTTTTTTTTCCGATTTTTTTCTTTTCCCCCCTTTTTTTTTAAATTTAATGAACCCATATTAGGGTTAGAAGTTAAGAACGGCAGTAGTAGCGCACACAGAGCTAACAGAACAATAGCGCACACATCTGATTCTCTCAGCCTCCACCTTCAATCTCGTCTGTCTCCGCCTCTCCGGCCATCCTCCTCCGCTCCACCTTCGGCCGTCCTCCTCCAGGCTCCGGTCGTCCTCCTCCGGCCACCACTTGTTGTTTCCACCATTCCAACCTTCAAATTTCTCTCATCCTCAATTTATCTCAGGTGTGTTAATGTACATTTTTAACTTTTATTGATGTTTTAATTTTAATTTAGATGTTAACTTTAACTTGTTTGATGTTTTAATCTTAATTTTACATTCAAGTTGTTTTGTTGAAACTTAGAATTTAGCCATTTAGGGATCTAAAATTTAAAGTATTGTGTTTTAGTCAGCTTGAATTCTTGATTAGTGATGTAAAATTTGGTATTTAATCAGCTTGAATTCTTAATTTTGCCATTTGATATTCTTAATCAGCTCCTTTTTATTGTTCTTTGTTCTTTTTAATTTTAAAATAATATTAGAGTTAAACAAAAGAGTGAACTATAAGAGTTAACATGGCTGAGCTTTAGTTCATTATTGTTAGTCAAACTATTTTGTTTGTTGCAGGTCTGGGTCATGGCTGAGCTTTTTTGTTATGTACTTGAAAATTCATTTTAGTTTTCTTGGTGGCTATTAGATATAAATTAATTTAATTTCATTTAATCTCTATTAACCAATTAAGAGAAATAAGCAATGGAAATGGTTCAGTTAGATGCTTTTGTCGTTGGAACCGCCAAACCGGCTCAAATAAATGCTCATTTGGTCAAGTTTTATGCTTTTGTCGTTGTAATTCGAACTAAAATGATCATTTTTAGATGTACCGGTTCTAACTCGAATTCGTTCTGTAAAAGTTTATTACAAATCAATTTGTTTTTAGAGACAAAGATAGATAGTGGGATAGGAATGCCCTTTAAAGCATCATAGGAAAAAGGTGACTTTAGTGATAAAGCCCGACCCGACCCGAAAAAACTAACGTCGGGTTGACCAAAATTCGGGCACCTTAAAAAGTGAACCCAGTGAAAAAAAATCCTGGATCCGCCACTGGTAACTGGTGCTGAAAACCAGGAAGTCAGAACTTATAATTTGGTCGAATTGAAGCTTTTTGTGTAGGCTATGATGATTTAAACTTATATACCATTAAACTTACACTGAGCCGATGCTTACGATTTAAACAATTCTTTTTTAATTGAATTAACTTGTCTATAATTTCTTATTTGATTTGATTTGATTTTGTTAGTGAATTTTTATTGATTTTGAGTCGTCGTAAGGCAACAAATTAGAGTCTCTGATGTGCTTTGACCCATTTCACCACGATCACCCGCTCCTTTTTCTAACAACCCCCAAATTGGTCCTCATTCCCCACCGGTGACGATCGCCTAATACGACCCTAAAGGTCCAGTACACGCTGACTTTTGACATGTCCGTCACTCTGCCACAGTCTTAACTTCACAAACACCGCAACATCCACCGCCGATGATTTGGAGACCTACGGATTCCTATTCTGATCCCGTCCGTCTTGGCAGTTATTATCAAACCCTTTGTTCATACTCGATATCATGTCCCAATCGAATATATCAAACAAACATAAAATTGTGGCTAACTCCCACAATATTATCAGATCAAGAAAACTACTAAAAAATTTGATTCTTACAAATCCCTACCCAATACGCAGTATATTTAGGATGCTAGATAAATTATCTAATCAATTAACCAGAACATGATAATTTATATACTATCAATTTAAAACAATCTTAGGCATCATTGTTTGTAAATTGTGCTATATATTGTATCTATTATTTTTTCTTGTACACTGGGCTATATTTAGTCATTTGTTTATTCAGGCGAATTAGCTCACTAAGCTTTTTTAGATATTTAGTCATTTGTTTATTTGGAGTTTTGTGCTTGAATTCAGACTTGATCCTTTGATTCGGTAAATGACATGATAGATGGTTTGCATGACTGTTTTCCAACTCATCAATAGCAGGGCTTCGACTATTGATCGGTTTGTGTGCCCGGTGAATTTCTCCTCCGATTTGCCTTTCTCGGTGTCAAGGTTTTCATCTCTTCTGTTGTTTCTTTTGGTAACTTATCAGTGCATGTGCTTTTATTGATGATTGTGATTTGGATGATTGTTATGAAATTTGTTGTTCTTGATGTTGTTACATGAACTGGAAATAGAAGATAAGAATGTGTGTTCAGTCATATCATTCCTCCTTTTGAATCAAATAATTCAATAGACTGTTTTTTGTTACATGATAGAAAAGTTAAACAAAAGTTAAATGAAAAGTGGCTGAAAGAAAAGGCCTTACGTCTTATATGAAGTAGAACTTGGACGTTTAAACTAAGTACTGATGTGGAAAATTTGGAATTGGAGGAGTATTTCAAGAGACTAAATCACTTGGAGGAAAATTTGGAATTGGAGGGGTATATGGAGAGACTAAATTACATGGAGGAAAAGCTGGTCATAATTTATGTATTATAAGAGAGGGTAAATCACTGTATTATTGACTCCCCTCTTGTCTTGAGAAGGGCCCATAATCTCTACAAATAAATGAATAAATTCGAAGCATGTGAAGAAGATGAGCGACGAGCCGACGGCGATTAGCGGTACAACAGCGGAATCAAGCGACTATGGTGGTTTCAATGCCGAATCAGGTCTTGATAACATTTTTTCTAGCCGGCGTCATGGTTTTCATCTCTTCTGTTGTTTCTTTTGGTAACTTATTGAATGTTGATCAACAGTTTTTCGTCCTAATTTTTATTGTAAAATTGAAGTTTATTTTGTTATAGTGTGATGAACTGTAATGAGGAACGGGTATTGGGACTAATTTTGTTGGTTCTCGGGTTAAGTGGGATAGTATAAGTGTTTTACTCACCCAATACTACCAGACTTTTTTTTTATTATTTTTTTTTGAACGGAAAATTAGGATCACTGACGGACCATTGGAGTATCATCGTGCCACCAGCAGAACCACCCGATCATATCCATCTCCACTAGGCAATAATGCCTATACACCAATTCAGGAGGAAACCTAATAAATCTGGAAAAACCCCCTTTGTGTGGAATTGAACCCAGGACCTAATGGTCCCAAAGCGTTATCTCACCCCCAAGATGCCACTATGCTATAATGCCATGGGCGACTTTTTTTTATTTTTTATTTTTATTATGATTATGAAATGTAGGTGGTATGCTATCTGTTTCATTTGTTTGTTATGAGAATAATTGTAGAGTCCTAAGTAGCTTTTTTTATTGCATCCAAACTAGGGGGGTTACATTTAGCTGCTAAACTACAATGAGCCGAACTTATTAATTCCACTTCTTTATTTAAAAAGCTTGGTTGACAACTAAACCCTGCCGCGTTCATTCGTATATATTGCATCGTAATTTGTAAGCCCTAGCCGCATCGCGACGGATGCTTCATCTAGTGACAATTAATTATTAAATCACAAACACATTTAATAATCTACAATTGTCCACACCTTGAAACACTCCTTAAGTCTTGCACGTCAAATCGGTTTCATTGTTCGGAATTCCCAACACGATACATATTGAGATTTCATGTTTCTAAAGTCAGTATCGAAATCAGGTCTCATATCTTTTGATTATATTGATTCTAACATCTGGTTTCCTATAGATATATAGATATTTTGATTTTATTGATTCTAACAACTGGTTTCAATGTTTCATACTATTAAATTAAGCTATTATATTTCATCATAAAAAATTCTTACTTTAAACATAGTGGGTAGGTTACAATATAGTCGGTCGGAAATTAGTGCAACTAGTTGATATTTAGTCCTCGCGTTGCGGCGGGGACCCAATGTCTGCAAAATACGTGTCAACAATGGCAAGCAGATACCGAATATCAAAACATAAATTAAAATGACGTGGTAAGGATAGTCACTCCGTCCAAAAAAAACGATTTTAAATAACCTAATATATAATAATAGAACCCACACGTCCTACACGTTGGAAATTCGGGTGTTTCTAGTTCGGTTATTACGGTGCTAACACGTTAAAATATGGATGAGCTCGATACCGGTAACGGAACCGAAAGTACCGATCCGGAAAATCATCGAAATTAGGTATCGGCACTAAAAATGCTCGGTACAATACGGTATGGTATTTTAAGGTAAAAATCAATAAATACAGGTATGGTGCTAGACCGGTGTCGAACCGAAAGTAACGATTCTGAAAACGCCAAAAGCTGGGTACCAAATTGGTATCGAAAATGATTTGGTATAGTAAATTTGGTACCGATACGATACCGGTTTGATTAGAAGATTTGATACGATTTGCTCATTAATAATCTAGATATCCAAGTAATTTTACATGCTACAATTCATTCAATCATTTATTACAGAAAAAGAAAAAAAAAAGAAAGCAAAATAAGTTCTTGTGTATATAAAAACTCATTCAAACAAAATACAGTTTACTTGCTATGTGTATGAAAAATAATTTAAACGGTGCAATTACTTGCATTGCTAGGTTGCTACAGGATTTGATGAGCTCAGTACCAACCGGTACCGAACCAGTGAATACTGGTGCCGAAACGGTACCGAAAATACACCCGGTTTGATAAATTTGGTATCAGTACCAATAACTTATACCATTGCTCATCCTTAATGATATTACTATTCATTTCATTCAAATTTTAATATATAGGGCAATATATAGGGCAATGTGGACTCCATTCGGTAATACTTTAATTCTTACTTTTTAAACATTGATTAACATTACATATTATAAATTAGAAATTAGAAATATTTTGTGCTTCATAGAATCTACTCCAAGTATAGGGAGTCTTTCAAAAAAAAAAAGATTTTACACTACGCTACTAGAAAAGTTGTATTTTGTTACGGAAATTTCCAACGCAAAAAAGTGCGTTGCAAATTCCAACACATTTGCAACACATTTTAATGCAAAAAAACTCCTAATTATTGAAACAAATTTGTAACACAATAACTACACAAACAAAAAAAAAATTGCATTTTTCGTTGGAAAATGCGTAACAAAATTTACAACCCATTTGTAACGAAACTTTATATTTACAAATAAAAAAAACCACTTTCAGAGCATTCACATCCAAAGAACCAAATTCTGTGTGTGGTGTTTTAAAAATATAAAGAGTATAAAAAGTGGTTGTGAGTGCAGGAGAGAGAAAATGTTACTGTTCATCTGTATATTTGGGGGACATTGTTCACCCCCTATAATTTTTTATATATTTTGAAAGTGGTTGTGAGTGGAAGAGAGAGAAAAATGTAATGATAGTATTTAACTAAAAATAAAAAAGAAAATGTAGTGTTTTTTTAGTGTAATTTAGGGTGAAAATATACCACTTTCAACCTATTATACATATACCCCTGATAGTTCAACTATTTACACTTTACCATCACCTATTATCCTTTCAACCCCAATATATAAACCACCACACAATATATTGAAATTCAAAATCCTAAATCTTCAAGTTTTCACCACTTGGGTTCTTTTTTTTTGAAAGGTACCACTTCGGTTCTAAAGCACCAAATTCCCCAAATTCATCCATCAATTCACCAAAATTCGGATCCTGTCGCTGGAAAGACACAAATCCGGTCGATCGTCACTCATCTCCGACGCGAATCACCGGCGAGATCCACATCTTCGTCGAGAATCACCGTCACACACAGCTCTAACAACGACACACACAGACTATCATTTCCTGATCCAATTGGATTCGGATCCACAATCAAACCGCCTGATTCTACTCCGACACTTATCTCTCCGTCGGATCTGATCTCCGTCTACCGGATATGGTGTTGTCCGGCATGAGAGGTCTCTCCGTCTTCATCTCCGAAATCCGTAACTGCCAGAACAAAGAACAAGAGCGTCTTCGTGTTGATAAAGAGCTCGGCAATATCCGCACTCGTTTCAAAAACGAAAAGGTTACTTTCCTCTTTTATATATATATATGCTATAAGTATTTGAATACTTTTATTTTAGTGTGTATGTGAGATGAGGATATTTGAAATAAGATTGTTGATCTGTGTGAATAGAAATAGTGTGTATGTGAGATGAGGATATTTGAAATAAGATAGTTGATTAGTGTGACATGAATTGAAATTTGAAAAGAAGTTGTGTTTACGTAGCTGAGATGATTTAGTCATGTTTACGGCACTCTTTTGGATGCATTAAGACCTGGGAGGTGTAGAACCACTCTTTACATCTCTCACTGGATATATGCAGTTAATATCCGCCGGTCTTCTGGTGAGATATTGGCGCAAAATATCGGTCAGAATATCGCTACCGGTATTATCTATTGAGTTAATGTGATACAAATATGCTAGTTTATGGACCTTTAAGGAACCCATACTGTGCCTACACGTCATCTAATGAGTTAATGTGTGATAATGCTTTTGAAAGTATGTTCTGTGTATAGAGGCAACCCTTGATAGTATCTAATGCAACTTTATTAATATGGTAATCTGCAGTGCTTCAATGTGTGAGACAGTATGCGGGTCATAGTTTGGAGCAATGCAAAGGTATCATGCTACCAACTGCACTAGTGCAGTCAATAACAGTGCAGTTGGTGGCTCATTAGGCAGAGATATGTCTCGAGCGGAGTCATCTGCACTTCCAGCGAACTTTCAATCAAATAGGTATTCAACATATATGCAATATTCATAAAGTGTATATGTTGTATATATGTATCTTTTGTTTACATCTGTTTTCAAAGTGTATTTTCTTTATGTGGGAAGCAAGCGACTTAATTTTGCTTTGTTTTCTGTTTTTATTTTTCAGACGCCCTTCACAACTCGCACCATACAAATTGAGGTGTGAGAAAGATCCCCTGAATTCAAGGTAGTTTCGATGTCCATTCATTTCTGCAATGTGTATCTTAGCAAGTACTTTCACAAGATTTATATGTTATTTTGATATTAATAGAGGGTGTTTTATCGAACTCGTTTTGCATACTATTAAATTGTTTTTGAATTTTGATTTATTATCTTTGTGTTTTTAGGCTTCCACCACCCGACTTTCACCCGCCAACTACAAATTGCCCCGAGGAGACACTTACAAAGGACTATGTGCTTGCTGGATACAGAGAGACAGTTGAAGGACTTGAGGTATGCTGTAAAAACTGTTAATTTAGTTTTAACTCATATTAACTAATCTCTATAATTATTTGCAACTATTTTGTACGTTAATTTTACAGGAGTCCAGAGAGATATCTTTATCACAGATTTCAACTTTCACCAAGCCCGTTATTCTAAAGTGCAAAGAGGTAAACGTTTTATAATTTTGATGCCTTTCAGTTATCACATTACTCTGACCTGAGACATTAATCACATTATGATATTCTGTAGGCAATCAGAAAATATCACAGAGCAATTAATGAATCTCGTGCAAAAAACGTATTAAATATTGATTACGCTTCCATCTATGATATATATCATTATATTGCAATCTATATATAATGTAACTACTTTAGCCAGTATGTATTGATATTAAATGTTAAGTTGAATGCTTCAAGTATATTTACGTATGCAGGCTGGTCAAGTTTATGGAGTCCCTCTTACCGCTAATTTGTTGAGTAAGGCGTATTCCCAGAACAGAAAGCCAGTGGTGAAGATTTTCGGAAGAAATGGATTGAGGTTTGTCTTTCAGTTTTAGTTTAAAGTATATCCGTTTTGATATTTTACAGAACTCTTTGATTGTACACTAATAAAAGCTTATGTTTATGATATTTTACAGGGTTTGTCGCAACAACATAAGCGTTTGCGGTCATTGGCGGATCATGTTCCTCATGGATATAGAAAGAAAGCACTTTTCGATGTTCTTATCAGAAACAACGTACCACAACTAAGAGCAACTTGGTTTATCAAAGTGGCATATCTTAATCAGGTACTTGTTATTACTTATGTACCATTATTTTTTCATTTATATTTATTTGTTATTGGAATGTAGCTGATCATGAATTCATGATTTTATTTGCAGGTTCGACCTGGTTCTTCTAGTACATCGTAAGGGTCACCGGATAGAACTCGGTTTATTTGAGAAAGTCATGTGCGCCCTTGGTGGGTGGAACTAGGGGTGCAAATGAGCCAAGCCAAGCCAAGCCCGAGCTCGATTAACTTATGAGAGCTCGAGCTCGGCTCGTTTGTAGTTTCTTAAGCTACTCGGCGTGGCTCGTTTACTGTACAACTTTAAATAAGGGGCAAATGCCATTAAATATTAATAAAACTAATATTACACTAAAGCTCAATAAGGCTCAACGAGCTTTACATGCCAGGCTCGAGCTCGGGCTCGATAAATAAACGAGCTTTGTTTTAGGCTCAAGCTCGGCTCGATCTCGATAAGGCTTGAGGCTCGTTTCGATCTTTTTCTCGAGCCTAAACGTTCTGATTACATCAAGATGTTTGTTCTTCATGAGGCTGATGAAATGCTTTCAATGGGGTTCAAGGATCCGGTATGTATGGTCAAATTACATTTTACTAGTCAGTGTCTAACAAGTGGTTTTTCTTGTTCCAGATCTATGATATCTTCCAGTTGTTGCCATCAAAGGTTCATGTTGGCTTGTTCTCCGCAACAAACCGGTTAGGATTCTTGTGAAGCGTGATGAACTCACTTTGGAAGGTATCAAACAGTTCTATATGAGAAAGAAGACTGGAAACTTGAAACACTCTGTAACCTTTACCAGCATGTTTGTTTTGTGGTTTAAAAACATTAGAACTATGTATTATTTTCGAAGTAAAGTGATTTTGAAGCAGGTTTTTTAATCTTTTCTATATATTTTTTCTGATGATTTTTCATGTATTTTTCAGCAAAAAAAAAAAAAAAAAAAAAAAAAAAGAACACAAATTGATATAGAATTAAATTTTTCATTTTTTTGATTTTTTAATAAATATGTCGTTACAAATGCGTTGCAAATACGTCACAAATCTTATACAAGAGTAGTTAAGGAATCGTAGGAAATGCGTTACAAATTTCCAACACAATATTTCCGTTGCAAATAAGTTGAAATTTTTGTAGTAAATGCGTTGCAAAAAGTTTTCCATGGGGCTTTTTCCAACATTAGGTTTTTGTGACAAATGCGTTGCAAATTCAGATTTGCGACGCAAAAACACGTTGTAAAGTTTCATTTTTCTAGTAGTGCTACTAACTCAAATGTTTACATTTTTTGCATTTTAAGCTTTTTGTTTTTTTATTTTTAACCCTAAACTTTTCATCTTTTACAATTTAACCCCAACACATTTTTATTTTCAACTTTGATCCACGTATTTTTCATCTTTTGCAAATTTTTTGTTTTACGTTTCTTTCGAATTTTGCGAGTAAACACGCCGTAACGTACGTGTGGGTTTCAAAAATTTTTCGATTATTTTTTCATATTTGACAGGACCGTCACAACTTTTCTATTTTTCCTTGTTTGATAGGTTCGTCGCAACGCGCGTGGTCTTAGATCGACTTAGTTACTTTTTTCTATTTTTACATTTCAGTCTAATTTCTTAGCATTAACATGTCGCAACTGGCATACGTGGTTCAACGATTTTACGTATGCTTTTCGTTCGGTGTTATTTTTTCCTTTTCATTTATTTTGTTTTTACGAGCTTTTCCAGTGTTGTTGGTCGCTGGTAGTTGTGTAGCATTAGTGCTACTTGGCACGGTCTATGCCCCGGCCGCAACGCGAGGGCCTTTAATACTAGTTCTTTTATAAAAAGGAAAAATAGGTGTCATTTTCTTTGTCCCATTATATTGGAATATTTGATTTAAATAACTCTAACTTTCACCACTTGACTGATAACACTCTCAACTTATGACTTGTACCTCGTCACTCCCAACTTTCAACTTATTTTCCCCCGACACTCTCAAACAAACTAAACCCTAACCCAGTTAGCTGACATCAGATGACACGTCACTAAACAAATGCCACAACAGATCTCACGTCACTAAACAAATGCCACATCAAATGTCACGTCACTAAATAAGTTACAGTCAGATGCCACGATATTAAAAAGGCCACGTCAGATGCCACATCACTACATAAGTGTCACTTCAGAAAAAAAAAAAAAAACTAACTGAGTTGGGTTTAGTTATTTCAGATAGTTTGGGAGTGTAATAGAAAAATAAGTTGAAAATTTGGAGTGACATGATACAATTCGTAAGTTGAGAGTTATATCGATCAAATAATGAAAGTTGAGATTATTTAAATCCAATAACCCTGTTAAATTTGATAAACATAAATGATTCTAGATTGTTTGAATCTTGGGTTTCTCTATATAATAAAGTTGATTTAGCATTAAACACACCCCTAATATTATATACCATCAAACATAATTCCTTATCAAACATGCAATTAAAAAGTTATAAAATACCTTGTATTCTTTTATAAAAAGGAAAAATAGGGGTCACCAGTCAAAATCACTAAACTTGTTGACAAAGTTTTAAATAGGTGGATGAAACTAAAAACCATCATACTAAAAACGACAGTCAACGATGACTAAATGACCACTTGTTATAGAGAATTTCAAAGAAAGATGAAGGAATCCAATGTGAAAATTTCATGAAATTTCCTCTCTATGACTTTTCCTGGAGTGTGAAATTTCTCAAATATATTATATATGTGATGCCCATAGACACATCTCAGCTGCTCAAACCACATCTCTCTTTTTGGTAATCTCCATTGCTTGCCTTTATACTACTTCCAAACAAATTCCATCTACAAATCAATGGCATCTTCATCCTCCTCCTTTCACTCAGTTCCTGCCTCTATTTCTCAATCATGGAATTATGACGTATTTTTGAGTTTTAGAGGCGAAGACACTCGCAAGAGCTTTGTGGATCATCTCTACGCTGCTCTTGAACAACAAGGGATCCACACGTACAAGGATGACAAAACACTTGCTCGGGGTGAGTCAATCGGTCCAGCCCTCTTGAAGGCTATCCAAGACTCACGGGTCGCCGTTATTGTATTCTCTAAAAACTATGCGGATTCATCTTGGTGCTTGGATGAGCTTGCACATATTATGGAGTGCATGGACACAAAAGGGCAAATAGTGATGCCCATATTTTATCACGTTGATCCCTCTGATGTGAGAAAACTTAAGAGGAAATACGGAGAAGCATTTGACAAACATTCGGTAGGGGATAATAAGCTCAAAGTTGAATCATGGAGAAAAGCTCTGGAACGGGCAGGCAAACTTTCTGGATGGGTCATCAATGACATTGAAAACAGGTAATGTTCTCTCCTTTATTTAAACATTTTTATGCTTAAGATATTTGCATTTTACATCTCCTTTGTTTAAGAATTTTTATGCTTAAGATATTTGCATTTTACAATGAGTCGATTTAAGTTTTGTTTTCACAGTTGACAAGTCAAATGGGCAAAATTTGATAAATAACAATAAAATGGGTCAAATAAGTTGGGTTTACCAAAAAAATAGCTACTATGGTAATAAGTTACTTTTTAACATTTCTAAGTAGATTTAAAGCGTTAAGTAGTTTATAAGACTCAAAAACATTTTTAAGTAGATTTAGGCCTTTAGGGGCTGTTTGTTTACCTCTCAATGAGGCTCTTAATGGTTCAGACATCTTACTGGTTTAGCACTTAATGGTTCAGACTGTTTGTTTCGTGTGGTTAAGTATTATAAAGAGTCTGAATAGTTAAGACCTCTAATCTGAATTGGTCAGACAGTTGCCTCTGAAGGGTTGAGCATTATACTGGCTTTTAATGGTTCAGACCTCATACTGGATCAGCACTTAATGGTTGACTTCTTATTGGTTCAGCACTTAACCATTTCGAAGTTGCCAAACAGCCCCTTAAAGCGTTAAGTAGTTTATAAGACTCAAAAGGAAGTGTTAAAAAGTGTTTAATTTACGGAGCCAGGTTTATAAAAATATAAAAACTTGCATTTTGATTGGGTGCTGTTTTATAAATATAAACATTGAAAGACTGAAGCTGGTAGTGGTTACTGGTACTTCCTGAATTAACGAGACCCTCACCTCATGAAGCAAAATGTATCAAAGAAATTCTAATTATTTGTATTTATCCATCGCGCAGTCATGAAGCAAAATGTATCAAAGAAATTGTTGGTACAATTGCTAGTAGGCTGCCTACACTAACTACAAACGTCAATAAAGACCTCATTGGAATAGAGACACGCTTACAAGAACTGAAATCAAAGTTGAAAATCGAGTCAGGTGGTGTACTCATTATTGGAATATGGGGAGCTGGGGGTGGTGGTAAGACTACTCTCGCATCTGCCGCTTATGCGGAAATCTCTCACCGATTTGAAGCTCAGTGCCTTCTTCAAAATATCCGTGAGGAGTCAAACAAGCATGGTTTGGAAAAGCTACAAGAAAATTTTCTCTCACTTATTTTGAAAGCAGATGTGAAGGTAGGGAGTGAGATAGAAGGAAGAAGCATGATAGAAAGAAGGTTACGTAATAAAAGCGTATTAGTTGTTTTTGATGATGTTGATGACCTTAAGCAACTAGAGGCATTAGCCAGATCGCATGCTTGGTTTGGTGAGGGGAGCAGGGTAATAATTACAACGAGGGATGAGCATTTGCTAACCCGCCATGCAGACACGATATATGAAGTGAGTTTGTTATCAGATGACGAGGCGATGGAGCTCTTCAACAAACATGCATATCGGGAAGATAAACCTATAGAAGATTACGAGATGCTTTCAAAAGAAGCAGTTTCTTATGCTAGTGGGCTCCCATTAGCACTTAAAATTCTAGGTTCTTTTCTATGTGACAAAAACAAGGATGAGTGGAAGAGTGCATTGGCCAAGTTAAAATGCATCCCAAATGTTAAAGTCACCGAAAGACTAAAAATAAGTTATGATGGACTTGAACCCGACCATCAAAATCTATTCTTAGATATTGCTTGTTTTTGGAGGAGACATGACATGGATGAGGCAATGATGGTGCTTGATGCTTGTAATTTACACCCTCGTATAGGGGTGAAGGTGTTGGTTCAAAAGTCTCTCATAAAAGTTGATTCATATGGAAGATTTGATATGCATGACTTGGTAGAAGAAATGGCGCACTACATTGTTAGAGGGGCACACCCTAATAATCTTGAAAAGCATAGCAGAATTTGGAAGGAGGAGGATTTGGAAGAGCTTTATGATATGGTGGCAGAAATGGTTAAATTAACTTTGCAATAAAGTATTTCATATATATCTGCATCAAATGACACTTGTGTATAACGTTACTAACACAATTTGGTTACCTTGATTAATTAACACAGGAAACTGAAGCATTAGCTTTCCGTTGTTATTATGAAGATCCGGGTCTATCTAATGCTGTAGGTGTATCTGTTGCTGTTGCAAAGATGAAGAAACTTCGGTGGATTCGTTTTGATAAGTATCCGACATCTTCATTCCCATCATATTTTCAGCCAACAGAGCTTCATTGTCTAGAGTTGGAATGGAGCAAACAAAAAGAACTCTGGCATGGGTATAAGGTAGATAAATATTGTTGTTTCACAAATCGTTGCAATAAAACTGTGAAATGAATTATAAAATGAACATAGGTATTTGACACATTTATAAGTAAAGGTGTAATTAAATATTTCATTAAGAAAAATACATATCATACTTTCTCTATAAATTAGAGGTCGATTAGCTTAATTTAGATTGAATGCTTTAAAGAACTTTTGATGATATTGCCAGAAATAAATAAATTAACAAAGTGTCTGAAATGTAATATTCTGAAGGTAGATTTTTGGGCAAAGATTGATGAAAATTATCGACGGTATGATGTAAAAATGATATGATGTTTTAAGCAATTAGAATTGACTATGCATGTTAAAGAGGCTGTTATTATAAGATATTAAGATGGTAAAATTTGGGTATAAATCAAGAGTTCCAGTCTAATGATCAATGATCCATGGGCAAGAAGTATGCGAATGTGAAAGGAAATTGTTGTATACTTGCCGATTTATTTGACTTTTGCTACTTGTCTTGAAACAGCGTCTACCAAATTTGAAAATTCTTGATCTTACTTATTCAGAGAACCTAATCAGGACACCAGATTTTGACGGTCTTCCATGTCTTGAAAGATTGATTTTAGTGGGTTGTAAGGGTTTAGAAGAGGTTCATCCATCAATTGGATATCATAAAAGCCTTGTTTTCGTGGATATGAGCAATTGTTCAGGACTTAAAAGCTTTCCACCCATCATACAGATGCAAATGTTGGAGACACTTGATCTCTCAGGTTGCGAACAACTTCAAGTGTTTCCGGATATCCAGTCGAACATGGTTAGCTGTGTAACCCTTCATTTGCATTTAGTTAGTTGTTGTTTTGAGTTTGTTACACATCTACAAACAGAGGTGTCTCTGTAGAATAAAAGACAAATTAGCTTAGTTTCAGTTTCCTGTATAGTCAACATTACACGAATGCCAAATGCTTTAAAGAAACTTTTGATGATATTGCGCAGAGGTAATAAATTTAATATTACAAGGAAATTCTAACCGTAGAATATTCTAAGCGTTGTTATTATAATATGCTAGTTTAAGTTTATGTATAAATTAACAACTCATGTCCTGCCTAATGATCGATCAATGGTCCATGGGCAACAAGTATGCCAATGTGAAAGGAAATTGTTGTATACTTAATTATTTATTTGACTTTTCCTACTTTTCTTGAAACAGAGTCTACCAAATTTAAAAACTCTTAATCTTCAAAGCTCTCGAAAGCTAATCAAGACACCAGATTTTGAAGGCCTTCCATGTCTTGAAAGATTGATTTTATCATATTGTGAGAGTTTAGAAGAGATTCATCCATCAATTGGATATCACAAAAGGCTTGTTTTCGTGAACCTGACCTGGTGTTGGAGACTTAAAAGGTTTCCACCCATCATACACATGAATAAATTGGAGACTCTTAATCTCTCTTATTGCAAACAACTTCAACAGCAGTTTTTGGATATCCAGTCGAACATGGATAGCTTGGTAACCCTTAATTTGAGTGATATGTTGCTTCAGGCCCCAAACTCTACACTCACACAAGACACTCACAAAACACAAAATTATATGTGTACTTATATGAATGTAAAGTTGCAGAGGTAAACGAAAATGGCTACTGTATTTTATAAAGAAAAGGGTTACCATAGAAAGCCAACTAACTCTATCCTATTTATAATAAACTACACAAATTAAAACACATGCTAAATTATGATAACAACCCACGTAATGTGCATGCTCCATGATTCTCCAATATACCCGGTCAACAACTTGACTAATTCACAAACAAAGCTTGCAGCAAAACCTCAACAATTTACGTAACAAAATGCTGGTTTTTGACCCTTTTACCCCTGGATCAATCATGCCATTGACCCGTTACTACGTTGACCTGAAAACCATGACCCGCCTGAACCGTGAACTGACCCGTGAACAACCGATTAATCCAACAATCACCCCCTAATCGGTTTGTTCACACCACTTGTTCGCGACACCCGAATCATCGCGTCCTCTCGAACCATCTCGACTTCTACCGGACACCTGACCTCAACCACGGTCACGCCCAAAGTCTTTTCTAGTAACTCGACCTATCCTGGACACCCCAGTCTTCACCTCGACCACGTCCAAAGTCTTCTCGGTTCAACCCCCTGATCGTGATTTCACTATTCTGTCAAGCTCTTCCTTGATAAGCACACCTTGCGTATCAACCACCAACTAGACGCCTACCACCTGTACCGTCTTCGAGTCGCTAAACGAATATCTCAGCCATCTGCTGTTTCGTTTCTACCGCGCTACACCCGTTGGTTTTTCTACCCGAAGAATTCCGCACCCCTTGCAATTCTTCTCCTAGGCTAGAAAGAGTAACCGACAAATAAAAGACACGATCCCTTCTTCGTTCTTCGATCAACAAACTGAGTTGACAAGCCCGCTGATTTGGCCTGAATCTCGACTCGTCTCCGCTACCCTCTTGATCCGCTAGAACGATAACCCTCGAAACCACCGACCTGCGATCACCTAGTTCTCTCCGATCACTGCTGATCTGTCACCTCCGATCACTGCACACCGGTAACCTTTGATCGTTGTAGTCCTTGTCTTCCACTTTAATCAAAACTAACAGCTACGCGACACACCGGTGTTCACCCGTCACCCCGTCATCCAAACCGGTACTCTCCGCATGACAACGATTGACACGAACCACCTCCCGGTCTCCGTCTTCTGCTGTTACTAGCCTCCTGTGATTTGTGTGTAGCAACACCCCCTAGTTCCGACCCGAACCAGTAGCCAAAACCTGTGATTGTCGACCAACCTACGGTTCCGCTGCAATGGCAGCCCGCACCCGAAGGCTTCTCCTCCCTTCCGACGGTCGACTCTCAAAACGACCCTTGTTTAACCTTCGCTCTGATACCAATTGTTGCTTCAGGCCCCAAACTCTACACTCACACAAGACACTCACAAAACACAAAATTATATGTGTACTTATATGAATGTAAAGTTGCAGAGGTAAACGAAAATGGCTACTGTATTTTATAAAGAAAAGGGTTACCATAGAAAGCCAACTAACTCTATCCTATTTATAATAAACTACACAAATTAAAACACATGCTAAATTATGATAACAACCCACGTAATGTGCATGCTCCATGATTCTCCAATATACCCGGTCAACAACTTGACTAATTCACAAACAAAGCTTGCAGCAAAACCTCAACAATTTACGTAACAAAATGCTGGTTTTTGACCCTTTTACCCCTGGATCAATCATGCCATTGACCCGTTACTATGTTGACCTGAAAACCATGACCCGCATGAACCGTGAACTGACCCGTGAACAACCGATTAATCCAACATGATACTGGTATAGAAATAATCCCTCCGTCAGTTGGACGACTCCCAGGTCTCAAGTTTCTCGATCTGTCATCCTGCAAAAGCCTTGTAGAATTGCCAGACCTCCCATCAAGTATAGCTATTCTCAAAGCAGATGCTTGTGACTCACTTGAAATTGTAAGAGATTTGTCAGACTATAAATGGTTGTGGAAAGTCTCACTTTGGGGTTGCTATAAGATGATTGGTGGTGAGATGGTACTACATTCTATGCTTGAGGTATTACTTTTATCTTGTTTTTGAAGTTCAATCATTTTTTTAATTTACAATATAATAATAGTGTTCATCATAATTGGAATGAAAACGTGGCAGGGAAATGCAGCTAAAGATCGCTTTATGAGTGTCTCACTTCCCACGGTTGAACCATCGTCACGTATTTTTACAAGATTAGTTACATTGCAACTACCAAGGAACTGGTACAGTGACTTTAGTGGACTTTTATTATTCTTACGTTATAATCTCAATGCGTTGGTGTACGGCATATATATTATTATTAAGCAGGAGACGTCGACATATGATTACTCTAACGAGTCGGATGAAGATCGGGAATCATGGGGCTATGAAATGGTGGGTTATGTACCCTTTAATTCATTGCGGCACATCCCATGGTTGAATCCTACATACACTAAAAATATTTCATTTCACACTAATTACGGTGGTCTTAATGTGGAACTTGTTCGTAGTAAAAATAAAATAGTTGATTTAAACGAAAACTCAATCGATTTCTCAGAGTGTTGGGATGAAGAATATGAAGATAGAAAGACATTTAAGATCATGTATGATTCACAGTCCTCTAATATTCGGATTGCATGGAAACATTAATAGTTGACCTGGGCATTAGTGTTGCTGGTATATCTTCCTAGATTTTGTTTCAAGGGTCATCAACAACTATTAGTAGATCTCAGTTTCAACATTATTGGGCCCACATTTTGTTACCATTTCCAGTTTGGGTTTGCTTTAGCAACATTATTGCAATCTACCAAAAAAGTTGTAATAATTTTTTTTATTATTCCATAAAACTTCACATCCTATACTACCAGGTTTCATATATCGTTTTTGTTAGTTGTTGCTCCCCTTTTGTGCTGCTATCGTATGTGTAAGCAACAAATGTATGTTATTTGTAGAGGAGGATACAAGACGGGTCAAAATAAGTTAAGAGTTGGAACGACATTTTTATACGGGCCAAAATTGGGTTGGTTCTCCACAAACACTTTTTTTCTATTTTGATATATATTTTTTTCAATTTTAGTATATTGACTATCATACAAAAACAATATTGTTACAATAATATTGATAAAAGGGTTATTAGATTTTATCACACTCAACTATTGGCTATTGGCCGCTGCCACCCTCAAATATCACTTTGACGCACGTCACCCCAACTTAACACTTAGGTAGTGTTTGCTATGTAGGAATGAGAGATGGAATGGAATGGATGATTACGAGGGAATGAAGAAAATGGTGTTTGGTTGGTCAATGGAATGGAATCACCCATTCCAAAACGCATTCCATTCCCTCAAAATCATTCCTTCCACCTCCCATGTTTTTTTTTTTCCATTCCATCCCCTCTTGTACCATTCATCAACACCACCACAACACACCACTTTCGCCACAAACCCACCACCACCAACCGCCGCCTCTGCTGCCACCCACCACCCACGACCTCCTTGCCGCCACCACCACTCGTCGTCATCGCCGCACCGCCACTCGCCGCCATCACCACCACCCATCGCCGCCGCCGACACCCACCACCGCCACCTGTAACCACCCACAATCACTACCACCGACGACCACCACTCACCGCTGATTTTATTATTCCGTTTTTCTTGCCTACCGAACAATACACAATAATAATTCATTTCATTCACACATGGTAACCAAACAAGACATGGAATAGTAATGATCCATTGCATTCCGTCATCCATTCCATTACCTTGTCCATTCCATTCCTTTATCCATTTCATTACCCCATACCAAACAGACCCTTAGTGTGTTCTGTCACCAAGTCGTTAACTAATCACTAACTTTTGATCCTGTTACTATACTTTTGGGGGTGTCATAGAGATCTTAGGAATGTTTTGGTATGATGAATTGATGAGTGATGACTCGTCCAATAGAGTCCGTTATGGTGTTTGTTACGGTACGGATGTGTTTTACTTCAACCAAAAACATAAAAACCGAATAATGAGAGAGGTACCAATGTTGGCATGTGTTTGGTTCGTGTTGATGTAGTAGCTTACAATACTAAAAAATGTTATATTTGAATACAACTCCAAACAGAATTTTTGTTTAAATGTTGATAAATAGTTTATTTAACATGTCGGCATATTCCTACTTTTTTTTAAACGTAAGTTATTGAACGAAAATAAAACTTAATGAAAAATAAATGTTAAAAACGTATATTTTTTATAATATAATAGGTGAAACTGAAATTAAAAAAAAACAAATAATATTTATTGAATAGTGCCCCGCACACGCAGTGGCGAAGCTTGAGATTTCCGACCGGGGGGTCGAAAACGTACACACCCAAAAATTTCTATAAAACGGGGGTCGAAAACGTATATACCCAAAAATTTCTATACGAAAACTACATACTCTCCACTACTGAGCGAAAAGTTCGGGGTCGGCCGCCCCCTCCCGCCCCACTATCCTACGCCCTTGCACACACGAACCGACATTGCGAATTAATATTAAGTAAATCAATGATAGATCGATCACTATATAATACTAGTGGGAAACTCGCGCGTTGCGGCGGAGTCAACACTTTGCAATAGAATTTATAAAAAGTTGTCGGTAGAAACCGCTAGATGCTTTCAAGTTTCAAATTATCATCGATTCAACACATACCGTAATAGCCAACACTCCTTTAACCAATTTTAAAGTACATAATGTTCGAACAAAGAACAGAAGCTATCAACGATTGATTTCGTTACATAGGAGCAACTGTTTTTTTGAATAAAGGGATGATCCTGAAGACTCAACCGTCCCCCACTCTTTGCTACATAATATAAAATACAAAATTAGGTTAGTATAAAAGAACAGGAATATGTTTGATAGACCGGTTACCAAACATGATCGACAATTCCTAAACAAACAATTAATGACATGTTTCAGATTCTCTTACGGTTACGGCTTAAGCTCGAGTTCGAACTTAAACTCAAACAAGCCAGCTCAACTCGGCTCGTTTATTTTTTTCGAGCTAAAAAGTCGAGCTCGAGCTCGGCTCGTTTATTTTTTGAGTTGAAAAGTTGAGCTCAAGCTCGGCTCATAAAAACTTCAAGCCTAATCAAGCCGGCTCGTCAACTTTTTCTTAATTTTTTTTTAATATTGATAAAAGAGACAGATTAAAAAAAATATTAACACATTTCTAAAGAATATAATAAATACACACACATACATACAAGCCACTGAGTCGAGCCACGGAGCCGACCATGGAGTCGCGCCATCGAGCCGTTCAAAATAAAACAACTCGAAGATTCCAAGCTTAAGGCCACGATGGCATGAAGAAATATCTTTTATTTACTTTCATTAATTTTTTAACAAAATTGTAGTTGAAAAATATACAATTGATTATACAAGTCTAAACCACCCTTTAAAATGACAGACAAAGAGGAACTTGTGAACCAAGATCAATGCAATATATAGGTTCAACGATGGCACCAAGATCAATGTAATATATAGGTTGCAACGATGGCAAGGGCTAATTTTAAACAAGTTTTAAGATCACAAATGAAAAGATAAAAAAACTAAGTTATATTTGACTCGGCGCAGAAAATCAAAGGCTATAAAATGGCCAAGCAAATGGAGCAGATTGATTTTTTAGGCCTATGTATCCTTACTCTTTAATTAATAAAAGAAAAAAAATTAACTAGGTGCTATCAAGTTATCAACAATTAAGATATCCAAAGTTTCACACAACTGAAAAATGGGCCTCAAAAGAGTTTCAACTAACCTTTGTCACTAAGATCGGATTAAGAATATAATTGCCTGCATCACATCAGCGGCCGAACGAATAGCATCTTAACTTTGAACATAAGGTAACAAAGGTTATCAATAAACTTTAGAAGCTTTTGAAACCAAAATATGTAACCTTGACTTGTTATTATAAATTCGTATATGTACAAAGTTCTCAAAGAAATGCAAGTTATAAAAAAGTCACTTTCAATCTATGTTGTTTAAAGCGCATGAGGTGCACGCCTAGGCGCAGTAAGTGGGCTGCGACTGGAGAAGCGCACTTTTAGGCGCTGAGGCGCAATTTCCAGCCAAATTCAGGCTAAAAGTTGTCCAAAACGCCTAAAAGATCCTAAACGAACCATAAACAAGTCCTAAACAGCCCTAAAACATCCTAAAGTAGCCTTAAACAAGCCTAAAATATCTCTAAAACCCCTAAAAGGTATTTTATATTATTCGCCTTATTTAAAAAAGCTCTCATTTTTTAAGTGCTTAGAGCCGTTCCAGGCTCGGCCTATGCGCCTTGAGTGTGCCTAGGCGCTTTTACAACATAGCTTTCAATGAATCAAGCGGATATACCCAGAGGGCACTGCCTACATTACTCTATAATAACTTCTTCCCCATTAACATTTTGCAGAAACAATGATTCAGTTACCAAATAGCCAATACATATTGTTAATTTAGTCGAATTCTGCGGGTATCAATGTAATAACAATCTATGTTAACAAATCTTAATTACAACTACAGAATCTTTCAATATATAATACTTCATTTACATCTACACAATAATTTCTCCACATGCTATAACAAACTCATCAACTAAAATGAATCAAATCAATAATAATCAAAACACTTACATCCAACTGATTCTGAAGAGATTTGGGCCGCTTCTTGGGCTTTCTGGGCAACCGCCGTTCTCCCATTTCCTCAAAATCCTACTCCATCTCCCTCCGTAAAAGCGGAACCGAAAACTTTGCCCTAACCCTAACCCTAACCCCATCTCTCTCCTCAATTCCACCACTACCGCAGCCGCTACTATTGGCCACATCAAACGCCAGCTTCAATTTCTCCTTCTCCTCTGCAGCAAGCTCCTTTTTGAAATTGAGAATAATTTTCTCCCAATTGGCTTCTGTGTCGGTAGACCTGGCAAACGGGTCGGGCCGGGTCAGGTTGGGTCATGGGTCAAAATGGGTCCGGGTCAAAACGGGTCCGGGTCAAAACGGGTCAGTTATAAAAAGGGTTGTTTTGGTTCGGGTCAGAACGAGTTCGGGTTGAAACGGTTCCGGGTCAGAACGGGTTTCGGGCCGGGTTGGGTCGGTTTGGTAAAAAAATGTTTTTTTTTTTTTTTAAAGAGAGATTGTACATCAAGGGGCAATTTTGTCAGGTTGAAATGGGTCCGGGTCGGTGGTATTTTCCGATTTTGAAATCACGGGAGTTAGGCCTGGTAAATTAAAGAGATGCAACGAAACAAAACGAAAACTGAAAAAAAAAAATAACTGAAAATCGTATGAAAAAAGAGACCAAAACGAAACAAAAAACCCAAAACTGAACCGAAACGAAACAAAAAAGCTGAAAAAATCAAACGAAGAAAGCATCCAAAACAAAACAAAAAACCCGTCTCGTGTCCCGGCTCGAAACTCGTCCATTCGAAAACTCATGTCGGCCCGAAACCCGTCCCGTGCGGAAACCCGTGCAGACCCGAAATCCGAACAGAACCAACTACGTTCCGATCCAAAACCCGTCCCGGCCGCCCGAAACTCAATCCGAACCGAACCCGTTTCGATCCGAAACTTGTCCCATTTCTTTAAGACACCAACCCACATTGATCCATTTCTTTGAAGTTGTCGACCCGTCTTGACCCGAAAACATATGAGATGGAATTTTAATTGACCCATTTTGACCCATTGAGTGAAAATATCTTACCCAAACCAACCCATATAATTTAAAAAGCAACCCAAAGTGACCCACTTGGAAGGCTTTAGGTCAAGATTGCCCCCTCTACAAAACACAAAATACATTTGCTCCATAAACAAGTGGAACACGAAGAGAGCTGAACTTCAGAGACGCAATAGTACCAGACAAATTTATTACTTTATTACTTTTTTTATATAACAATTTGCAAGCTTGGAAAAGCGCCAAAAGTTTACCAAGCGCTCCAAAACCCCTACACTTTTAAAGTAACCTTAATTATGAGTAGATTGGGGCGGGGGGAGGGGGGGGGGGGTAAGTCTTACGTAGGCATGACAAAGGGCTGAACCATTTCCTCCATTATATCCAATGCCAAATATGCCCTACTTATGTTTAAAAAAAAAAATACAATATTATCTACTTAAACAGTAAGTGAGAACTGGATTCAACATTTTTTTAAAGAGAGGCACATATACACCTGGCTAAAAGTCATTTTAGTTTAGACCATACGTCTTTGTCTTCAAAATTTAACTACAGTCATATAGGTAGAGATCATTCTAATTTACTTAAAACAATAAGTAAACATGATTCACCATTTCATTAAAGAAAGCTAGATGAAGAATGAAATGGAAAAGGACAAGAAGGGGGAGCTGAAATTTACACAGGGAAACGCAAAATATAGCGCCACCAAAGGACTACAATTATGTTAGAGCAAGGAGGGTCACTTACCAGTCGATGTTGATGCCACCACGGCAGTTGACATGACGACACCACCGCTGCCAGCACTAACCAACATAAAAAACCCTCTCTGAGCCAACCCGTTTTGACCCGAACCATTTGACATGATTTTTAAAGCTGCCCATTTTGACCCGTACATAATTTGACACAGGCTGCAAAAACACATATACCCACTTTAGATGTTGTGTCTTGTGAGAGCGAGAGTTAAGTAACAATAAGAACTGCCCAACACGGATGCACCAGTGCAATTCAAGTACCAAAAAGTTCCGCTGCACTGATATCACCAAAATACTAAAAAATTAAGCGAAAAACGACAAATAACAGATATAGAAAGATGGTATCAGCAAAAAAATCCAACAAAAATTCCCAAGAATGAACACTTTGATTTGCATCCAATGACCCAACATTAAAAAACAAAATTAAATTGCATAACACTGTACATGAAAAACAAACACATACCGGCATGCCCGCACGCACGAGCTCATATAGATTTAATGTAAGAGAGAATCTGATGATGGGTTAAAGAGAGTAAACCTGGGCGAATCTATAAAATGTATGCTTTGCAAATCGAGTCTAGATAGAAGAGCCAATACATCCATTTCTCTCTGTCACACCGAAAAAAGATTAAGGGAAAATATTGACACGAAAATACGACATGAAACTAACACGAAATTCACGGGTATTTGGTTTAGTCTAAACAGGTTTGGGTCACTAAGAGGTCGAACCTATTAACATGTTTAGCTAACCGTGTCAGCTTCGGGTCGGCCAAATAACACTTAACTGGGGCTCCAAATAATAAAAAAAAAAATTTGAACAAAAGCTTACATCAGATGCATTAATTCCCTCAAGTAAATGTCCTTGGTACTGTAATATTGTAAAGAGAGTTGACAAGGATGTCCATAAGCCAAAATACCTCAGCCTATGTCCATAAGCCAAGATATCTCAGCCTGGAACTCAAACTTCTTAGCATTGATGCGAAGATTTTTCACTGAACCATGAAAATGAAGCCTCTTAAACTATTTAATAGCAAAACAATGCAATCTTTATATGAAATTAAAAAAAGGCGATGTTATATTCAAGAGTATCAACTCCTAGCCAAAAATTCTAGTTTGTTTGTTATTTTTAAAGTCAATAGTTAGGCAGCATGGTCAGAAACACAACATGAAAAATGAATTAGTTCAGGTATATCTGAACAAAATCAAATAGATTTCTAAGAGGGCACCTTGTCAAAATCCCAGAAGAAGCTTTTCCGGGCTCTTCGATCAGTATTTTCAAGTGGGCAGCAATTACGCCATTAATTCAAACTAAAATTCAGCATGCAATTGAATGTTGTCCATCATAATCAACAAATCAAATGAGCCCTAATTCAGAAAAATAAGAACCCAAAAGTGTAAATGGATGAAGAAGTACAATAGTCACTTCATATAAGTTTGATTGAAGAGAGTCAGAAACCATTACCTATCCACGCTAATCGTATTTCAAAACCAAATCAGATTGAACATCTTCAATATCAAGAGTTGATTTCAATCATCAAACCTAATTGATCATTGATCATATTTATAACTGTTGCCACCGTTTCAATCATCGGCGTCTTCAATGTACTCTTTCATCAATTGGCGTCTTCAATGTACACCGACTGTTGAATAGTTCGTTGTGTAAGAATCATGGAGGCTAAAGATATTGAATTGGGGGCAATTTTGGGAGATAAGGATGAAGAATCAGGGAAAAAGGTATGTCGATTGGGCTGTCATCTTAAAATTAGGGGAGGAAATTACAATTTAGTCCTAAGGAAACGTATTAAGTGGCAGAGCTTGATCAAAAGTTTCGAGGGGGCGTAAAGTGATGAGAGCCAAATTTTTTTTTTCTATCGTTATGTTTCGGGTCGGGTCAGTTGGCTATTCGATTCAAGTCAGGTCAAATAATAATAGTTTCAAATAAAACAAAGTGTATATTTACCAAACTACCCATCATTTATATACAAAGTTTATAAATATTTGTTGGTGCATTCATCTGTCGTCTTCGTCTTATGTCGAGTCTCGGGTTCGTTACGGATATGATCAAGCATGATGTCATCATATTTGATGATGACATCACAAGATTGACATCATAAGTGACATCACATGAAGACAAAACAAGATTTGAAGATGTAACCGTTTGTCATGTAGTACGTTTGAAAATGTATTTGTTTGATAGGTTGACCGTTTGAACAATGCATGGTCGTTTGAAAGGGTTCCGTTTGAAAGTGTTGTTCATTTTCAAACGGAAGGGTCTTCCCCTATAAATACCCTTATGTCTAATTCATTTGTAAGTTTCCGGCTAGAGCAACGAAGTGCTGCCGAAGTGTTGTCAGGTAATTGTCAGGTATTTCACAAGGTGAACCAGTTCGTTTGAAAGCCAGTTTGAGAAATTCTTCGATATCGAATCATGAGTGAAGATTTTTACAACGCTTTTGCTACAACCCCGACTAGTCCATCCGAAATTACTAAGAACATGAACATGGAGAATGAAACCGGAACAATGCAAAAACCCCCGAAACTTATGGGAATTGAAGATTATCATGGATGGAAGAAACGGTTTGAGAATTGGGTTCAGGCGAATCATCTAAAAGCTTGGGAGAGCATCGAAACTGAGTATGAGAGGCCAAAGAATACAATGGGAGCTGATAAAATCATTTCTGAATTTACTGAACAAGAGAGGGAAAGTTATAAAGGAGAGAAAATGATGATCAATTTGTTACAACAAGCGGTAAAAGAAGATATATTTGTGTTGCTTCAACATGATGAAAATTCTTATTCTATATGGGAAGCTCTTCAAAAGAAGTTTGAGGGAAGCACTGAAATGTTACAAAGTAAAGCAGCTTTGTTGAAAAAAGAGTTTGAATTGTTTACGTGCATGCCTGGTGAAACAACAAAGAGTCTTATTGAAAGATATTGTCATCTTGTACGCACCATGTCACAATTGAAGATTACAAAAACTCCAGCAGAATGGGTTGAAAAGCTTGCTGACGCGTTACCGCAAAAAGAATGGAGTACATATCTGATGATATTAAAGAATTCCGGACAGTTTAAAAAGTTATCGATTGCACAGTTTATAGAAAAGCTGGAGGCACAGGATCTGGAGCAGCAGAAAATTGATAGAATGAACAGTTCTACTCATCAACAAGATATTAAATTGTACTATAAAGGAAATGTTCAAACTGCTGAAGCAAGTCCAAAGATACAAACTGCATTTAGTGCTGGAAATCAATCTACACCAAGCAGTCAAGGATCAGTCAACACTAGTGGGTTCTCAACGGTGAATCCTCCAAGTGTTCAAAGTTCATCTGCTGGAAATGGGCATTTAATTCAGTGTAATGTAGCTCTACATCTTCAAAATGGTCAAAATTATTCTGAAGAAGTTGTAAAGCATCATATGGGATTATTGGTCACTGCATTAGAGTCTTATGAAGGGTTGATTGCCGGAAGAATTGGTAATCCGATGCTCACAAAAGAAGATTATGACCAAATCGATGCAGAGGAGCTGGAACTGATGGATATTAAATGGGCTTTATCTAGTGTTTTGAGGAGAGCAGAAAAATTTAGATTGGTTACAGGAAGAAATGATTTCTTGGATGCGAATCTTTCTAATCTTGGATTTGATAAATCTAAAGTTGTCTGTTTTCGTTGCAGGGAGAAAGGTCACTTTAAAAGAGAGTGCAAGAATCAGGAGCCGAGAGGAGCAAAGGAGTCGTCTGGGAAAGATGATTACTATCGGAAGTCTATATATCAGCAAATCACTCATCAACCACATCAACAAAAAGAGCCACAAACAGCTCATGGAAGAATGATCGAAGATGCAAACAGGAAAGCTTACCACGGTATCGTTGATCAAGATGATGAGAAAATGGCTGAAGGATTTAGCTGGGACAAGTACATTCCAGCTGATTCAAATGTTGGAGCGTTTATTGCTCATATTATTCGAAAGCCGGAAATGCTGAAGGAATGGATGGAAGTGTTATTTGATGAAGAGAAAAGTGAAGATGAAGGATCTGTTTCATCTGAAAACAGTTCGTCAGAGACAAGTGATAGTGATGAAGAAATTGAACAGATTAATATTGGAAAAACTCACTTATCTTCTGATAGTTTTGAATTTTATTTTGCAGAAAAATTGAAGAAACTGAAAGAGGAGAAAGCTGCAAAAGATTTGAAAAAGGTCAAAGTGGTTGAGAAGATGGTGGAAGTTGAAAAGATAATTGAAGTTGAGAAGATCGTTGAAATCACAAAACCTTGTCTTAAATGTTTAGAGTCTTGTAAACAATGTATAGAGAAAGATGAGAGGTTTAGTGAGTTAGAAAAGTTGAAAGAAAAGTTGTTGTTTGATGTAAAAAATTTGAAAAAGTCATATGATGTATTGAACAGAACTGTGAATAGTCTGGAAAAGATTAACTCTGAAAGAGAAAAAGCTTTGAAGATGATGAATGCTACCATGATGACAAAGCAAAAAGAGATCAATATGTACATAGAAGAATGTGCAAAGTGGAAAAAAGAGTTGGATAGTGAAGCAGCTGAAAATGAAAGAATCAGAAGATTGCTGCAAAGTTACAAAGGTTGTGATTATATAATCGATAGAATTTATCCAACAGTTGAAGGATTTGAAGCGTTTAAAGACGAAGAAATAAAGCCAAAGAAGAAAAAGGATACCGGTAAGAAACAGGGTGTCTGTTATAATAAGCGTCCGCCTCCGATTTGGGAAGGGTACTCATCTAGGAAACCTAATGAGGAAGAACTAAAACAGGCGGTCAATATTAAGTTAGAATCCGAGATAACAGATGTTTTACCGGACAATATTGACGTCACGTTCACAGCGTCCGATACAGATCATGAGTCAGAACTGATAAAAAGAGTGGTTGATCAGGTGTTGGATAAGGATGAGGAGTCAGAGTCAAAGTCCGAGTCCAAAAGTTCATGTCAGTCAGTTGGGAGTTCGAGTTCGTCCGAAAGAAGTTCAAAATCGTCAGGAAAACGGGTTTATAGTAAAGAGTTTTTATTGTCAAAATCTAATTTGGATGATGAAACATTTGAAGTTGTGTATACTTTGAATGATTCTGACAAATTATATTTTGATAAAGAGTTTCCAATAAGAAGTGTTCGATTTGAAATGATCAAAAAGGTTTTCAAAATGGCAGAAATTAATATTTCTGAAATAAAAGATTTAAATCTTACTGGAAAACCTAAAAATTACACTTCAAGAGTACAACAACGTTTGAACAAGAAAAAGGGTTACAATTTTGGTTCTGGTTTTCAAAAGAAACCAAATCACAATCGTAGCTACAAAAAGAAAGGACTTGGTTTTATTCCACCTAAAAACTATAAAAATGAAAAATATATTAAAGATTTTAATTCTAGAGTTAAATTTGTTTCAGGGATAAATGCAGAGGAAGAACAGAAGAGCTCATTTTGGAGACAAACAAATCAAGAATTTCTTGCTGAAAAAATGAAGAATGGAGCTTATCAAAGGAAAGAAACAAGAACCTGTTTCCGATGCAATGAAGCTGGTCACATTGCATGGAACTGTCCGAAAGCGACAAACACAAAACAGGGAGTTTCTGGAAAACTGAAAGAAGTTATTATTGATAAAACCGAACCACCAACTGAAAAATTTAAAGTGTTTAAAAATTCAACATTTGAAGTTGGAGAGTGTTCGAAAAGGTTTTACAAGAAGAAGGGAAATCTTGACAACCAAGCTTGGGTTGTTAAGAAATCAGAGGTAAAATCTGGTGACGAATCTGATTCCACAAAATCAGAGGAGCCACAGTTTGATGAGAGTGATGAAAACTCAGTTCTTTCAATGGATGATGAGAACTTTCCACCATTGAGGACTGAAAATTTTAAAAGGAAAACTGGAAAATCTGAAATCTCAAATCAGGGTTATTCTGAGAAGGATAGCTTTGATGTTGAGAAAGCGTTTAATGGGAAAGTTAAGAAGATTTTCGGAAAAATGGTTGATGGAAAGGTGAAAGGGGTGAAGGAGTTTTATGCTAAAAAGAAAGCAACTTACACTCCAACTGCTTCTGAACTAAAAACACCCAAGGCTGGTCAGGCTTGGGTGGACATTTTCTTTGCTTGAAAAACCTGATTTGCCGGAGATCCCAAGTTTGTAATTGCGGATCAGGAATCGGCATCTTTCTTGAAAATTGTTTTTGTGAATGAATCTTGTAATAGTTAAATTTTGGCAAGTCATACTGCAGGAATTGCCGGAGCTTCCAGGTTGGTAAGTGCGAAGCAGGAATCGGCATCTTGATTAGTAAATTGGTTTGTGTAGAGGTTTTATTCCTACATGTGGTTATATGTTTTGGAATTACAATGTGATTCGTCAAGGTCATTAGTTTGAACTTGATGTAATCCTGATTCGTATGTTTGAAGGACAATATGATGAACCAAACTCCTAATTTTACAAGTGGTAAAACCAACAAAACTTATTTTCCGGAAAAATCATTTTGGTTAAAATAAACTTAAGTGTTTTAAAATCATAATGAGAAAATAGTTTTGTGAAAGGGGGAGTTCTGATTGTTTATGTCAAGTGGATGGCGATTTGAAGCGTTTCGTTATTAGTTGTCAAGTATATTGTACAGTTTGTTTTCAAATTTCCTTTAATATGTTTGCATTTTAGGGGGAGTAGAAATTTCTGAAAATTCAAAAACATTAGAAAATTTGAAAAAGCCAAAAACATGATAAAATCAAAAATGAGTTTTGTTGTGAAAAAGAGGAAATGATAGTACATCAGTGGACTGTCACAACATGCTAAAGAATTGTTTATATAAAATGTGATAAACAATCTCACTGTGGATGTGTCAGTAGGTTTTTACACATTTAGTAAATTGTGACGAGATACAAACATAAATTTCAAACTTGCTTGTTCTGTGGGTTAACACAAACTTGGATATATAGGTAACCCCTGAAATCTTGTTTGAAAGGTCCCTTATTCTGAGATACTAGGTCTTTATGCTCAGTGATATATATATGGGGTATTATCCCGGGACTTCTGCTGAAAGAAATTTCTGACCTAGTCCCCGGATAATGCTTTCTGCAAATGCTTGAAACATAGCATCACCCTCAGCAAGCTGATGAAACAATAAAATTGATAGTCGCTGCTGTTGTAATGCAAAAGATCCTCTAAAGGGGACACACCAAAAGTCGAAGCCGTCATCTCTCTGCGTATCGAAAGATCGACCTGAGCTCTCACGGCCCTCGCACTATAATTTATTCCCTTACAGATATCATCTGTGGTATACTCACCTGTAAGACTGAATATTGGGATCTGGATACGGGAGTATATTCAAGTAGTGAGACACACGGATAAGTTCAAGAGCTTAAAACATTAATCTCATATCTCGGATCAATTGAACTTTGTGTGAAAATTTAAGTGGACAAATATACTGACAATCTAGGTGAATTGTTTAGAACTGAAAATGAAATGCAGCTTAACGGTGTTAGTGACATGTCTCATAAACTGATATGATCCTCTTACACAAAACTCACAAAAATATTGTCTGTAAATATTTCTTTACTGCATTTCTTTTCATTCAAATTCAAAAAGATTTTCGGTGTGTTTTAGCATAAATTTTTGAAAAACTCAAAAAGATTTTCGACAACTGATATTCGAAAGCTGATTTTCAAAGTTCCGAGTGCTAAACATGATGACATGGTTGTGAGAGGGAGTGTGTCTTAATTGTGAAAATATGAGAGTTGTTGTTGATGCATATGAAAGCTGATTTTCAAAGTTCCGAGTGCTAAACAAATGGTTCATCATGTGTATGTGATCTGAGGAAGAGTGATTGTTGATGCATATGAGAGTTGTTTTTGATGCATTCAAATTGTTAAATTTAGAAACTTATTTCTGGGTTAAGAATGTGCAGGTATAGCCAGGTTTTTATCTTGAACCTGAAGATAGAGTGCCAGGTTCCGATACCTGAGGATTTTGTAAAAGTCAGACTGCGATCCCAGCAAATCGAGAGGGGGAGTCTGAAGACATCTGAGTAGAGATTGATTGTGAGGAGTCTGTTGATGTTGAAGAAGAGAAGAGAGAAGATTTGAGGATACTTACAGCGTCAGATACTTCAAAGAGTTCGAAAAGACTGATAAAGACTGAAGATGTTGAAGACTCGACACTGAAGACTCGTCAACATCTGAGGGGGAGTCTGTTGGTGCATTCATCTGTCGTCTTCGTCTTATGTCGAGTCTCGGGTTCGTTACGGATATGATCAAGCATGATGTCATCATATTTGATGATGTCATCACAAGATTGACATCATAAGTGACATCACATGAAGACAAAACAAGATTTGAAGATGTAACCGTTTGTCATGTAGTACGTTTGAAAATGTATTTGTTTGATAGGTTGACCGTTTGAACAATGCATGGTCGTTTGAAAGGGTTCCGTTTGAAAGTGTTGTTCATTTTTAAACGGAAGGGTCTTCCCCTATAAATACCCTTATGTCTAATTCATTTGTAAGTTTCCGGCTAGAGCAACGAAGTGCTGCCGAAGTGTTGTCAGGTTGTAAACATCTTCCAAATCAATGATACAACAGTTTTAAGCGTGAATCTAGCTGATTTGAACTTTACATGTCTGTTTCCGCCTTTCGTTTAGAGATAAACTCTTCTGATTGACTCGTTCGGGTCTGAAAACGATCCTACAATATTTAGGATATACAATGTAGGAAAAATAACCGGGGGGTGATCCTATATAATTTTAATTTTTTTGGACGAAAAATCGAAACTTATACACTTCTAACCGAAACATTAGGGTGGACGGGTGCACTTACGGGCACCCACTATACTTCGCCAGTGAATGTATTATATAGTATTATGAGTAAATTACAAAAGTCGTCCTTTATGTGTGTCACTTATTGCAAACTATGTCCTTTATCTTCAATAATTACAGAAAACGTACTCGATGTTTGCAAACCCCTGCAAGTTATGTTCTTTAGCCCTAACTCAGTTAATTTTTGTGATTAAATATGAACAAATGGACCCCATATGAGGGTATTTTGGTCATTTTACTCTCACGTGTGGTCTATTTGGTCAGATTTAACCACAAAATACCCTTATGTGGGGTCCATTTGTTCATATTTAACCACAAAAATTAACTGAGTTAGGGCTAAAGGACATAACTTGCAAGGGTTTGCAAACATCGAGTACGTTTTCTATAATTATTGAAGACAAATGACACAGTTTGCAATAAGCGACATACATAAAGGACGATTTTTGTAATTTACTCTAGTATTATAGATATAGATATAGATAGATAGAGAGAATTAATATTAAGTAAATCAATGATAGATCGATCACTATATAATATAGAGAAATAGTTTATATTAACTAAGACAATGCATTAAGAATAGTGTCTAAATTATTCACAAAAGAGACCACATGCCAAGAGTCCAACAAACATTAAATATGGTCCAAAAGGTTTACTTATAGAGACCCTTTATTCAGCTTAAGCCATACAATCCCAAGGCAATAATATGAGTTGTAAATTGAGTGACATGTTACATTGGTTGAGTTATATCCGTAAGAGCTTTTTTTTAACAGCTAAATGTTACACTTCTCGGGTATTGAATCCATAACCTCTTCCTATTTAAACACCTAGATGGTTTTCCCTCTGCCACTAGGCCAAGGCCTGAATGGCATATCATTTTCATGACTCGAATTTCTTGTGTTGGAACTTGGAACGATCAAGGCTAACCGCCTCGATTGTTAGAGAACTCAAAACATTGGAGTTTAAACTAATATTACAACATGCGACCTTGATTAGATCATGTTTCCACAGACTAAAAGCATAAAACCTTAGTTATGTTTAATTACTCGAGAGCAATCCCGTATACTAAAGACGAAATATGAACGATCCTTAAATTCCTAACGAGTTTGTATGTCTTCTACTATTTTAGTCTACTTTTTTTTTTAAATATTACTAGTGATAAAGTCATAATATGTAAGTTGTTGACTATTTGAAAACTCTCTCAAATCGATTATTTCGTATTATTGGAATTTGTATTGACTTGTTTGATCAAAGTGTGTCATAATATACATCAAACTAGTTCTCTACTCGTCCGGTGGACGGGTATATTAATAGTATAATGACGTAAGTTTGTTTTGCACTCTAAAAAAATATTATATATTTAGAAAAGAGTCAAATTGTATGGAATGTTGCAAAAAAAAGGGTTCATATTTATATATAAGTTATGTCTCGAAACCTGGCACATCAAGATTGCCAGCAATTTCAATATAAATACATTATATAAACAACGACAAGTTCAACCTAAAACTTGAT
Source organism: Helianthus tuberosus (assembly GCA_030545235.1). NCBI lineage: Eukaryota > Viridiplantae > Streptophyta > Magnoliopsida > Asterales > Asteraceae > Helianthus > Helianthus tuberosus. The sequence continues at coordinate 9,074,035 of CM060393.1, forward strand.
GCCACTTCTTTTTAAAAAAAGTTGATTGTTGTTGTAATCGCAAGACTGCGTTGCACTTACTTCCTTTATAATACTAACATGCATTATTATCCGATTGAGATGGAAAAATATACACTACATGCATTGAATTTTCATCAATTTTAACCAAAAGATACAAATGTGGGTTAATGTTTATAGAATAATAACTGTTACTTATTAGAAGGTGTGGGTTAGTGTGTAATTGACTCAAGGACATCTGAAACACTAATTCCTTAATTTTTTATTGATACCATTTTATTTATTATTTATTATTTATTAATTATTAATTATTAATTATATTATATTAGATAATAAAAATGTTTAGTGACCCGGCCAATCAAAGGACCATGGGATGACTTTGGGCCGAATACGAGTAACAGGGTGATCCGATGATAAGAACACGGATCTTGGTGGGCTAGGTCAGCCATATACGGATGAACGAATGGGCACCCCCTCATTGTTTTTTCTTGCCGCTTTAACCCTAGGGTTTGTTTCACTTTTCTGTCCACCATTCACCTCTCGAACCATTCACTTTCTCTATCAATTCTTCCCCAAATGATTAGGGTTTGGTCCCCAGCATGATTCGGTCGTCCTTTTACCAGTGTACAATTGACTTTCTCCGGTTGAATGTTCGTTATACAACCGGGGGTCGATGTACTCGGTAGAATCGGCCACTGCATGATCTTTTTTCTGCCTTTGTTAAATGTTCCGCCTAAGTATGCAGTGTTTGCTCACAACTTGAAGATCCAAAATTCGACCAAGGCCTGAGCCTGTAAAAGCGATTTGGACCTTTGAGGAGATGAGGACTTAAACCTGCAAAAGAGAAAACCGTTAGGCTCGCCACAGAGATGGGAGGGCCCCTCTGCAACCACCCTCCGGCGTGAGGATAAGTATTTGATAGAGAGAGAAAGTAGAGTGAGAAAGTAAGGACGAAGGCTCAGAAAATCGTACTTGGCCTTGTACTTGGATAGGTATTTATACTAGTCAACTGTGATGACGTCATCCGTCCAGACGCAATTGTTCGGATGTCCGTCCTCGGCGATGTGGGGCACGGAGGTCTTTAGGGTGTTTGTTCCGAGGTGATTCGATCCATCCCTCAGGATAAGGTCCGGATACAGATGTGTATCTTCAAGTCCCCCAGTTTGTTAAGTTCTGTAAAGGACTTAAAAAAATGTTAGTACAAAGTCTTTTCGATCGGGTGACGTGGCGACGCATGTATGGAGCTGGCGTGGCGTCAGTGATTTAGGTGTTTTGACCGTCAGTCACCGGCTGGTGACGGTTACAAATCCCGCTTTGGGAATTGCGATCGGCGCCCTGATGTGACGGTTTGATTTGACTGGCCCTTAACCGACCTAGGGTTTCTATAAAAACCCTTTCTTACTCTTCATTTTTAGCTTTTTACTCTCTTGATTTCTCTCTGCTGTTACCCTCTTTATTCATCTCACTTCTTCTTCTATAAGGTGCATTCCCTTTTACAGTCATTATTATGGCTCTCGGGAAAGACAACCTTTCCGAGAGCGTAAGTGTTCTTACCCAACATCAGTTGGATAAGTTCGTTCGGGAGTATAGGATTCCTATAGATCTTAATCCGGTTCTCCCTTTAAAGAATGAGAGCATATATCCTTTCCGTCAAGGGAAACTCCCTTTGTATACTCGCGTGTGTAATTTCACGAATTACAGAGTTCCTTTCTCGAAGTTTCTGATTAGAGTTCTCCGGTTTTTCCGAGTTCACCTTTGCAAGGTGAATCCTTTCGGAATAAGCCGTGTAAACCACTTCGAGATTTCTTGTAGGGCTCTGAACCAAAAGCTAGACTTGGACGTTTTTAGATATTTTTACGAATTTATAACGGCCGGCGATTGGTACACTTTTTCCCATCGGAAGGGTATCCCCAGTCCTTCCGGAGATGCGAGGTCCAGCTTGAAAAACTGGAAGGACAATTTTTTCTGGCTGGACGACCGTTGCCTTCCGGTGGAGATGGTGTGGAGGTTCAAGGACCAGACTATGTCCTTTGATCTGGGCGAGGGTTTTGTTTTTAATCAAGAGTTAGCTCGAGCCCTGATTGATAATCAGTCCCCTATCCGTCCCCTCCCTGAATATCTTCTTTTACTAGGACGGGTTTGTTTTTCCTGGGGCCGAGGGGATAGGGATTGGCCGGTTATACGCATGAAAAGTCAAAGTAAGTTTTCGGCCTCTTACCCTCCCTTCGGCATCTTTTCTTTTCTTTTGTTTTTAACTTATTTTTCTTTTGGTATGCAGGAAACGAGATGTCACTCAGGGACGCATTGAAAGTTCCGAACTTCAATGTTTTGGACTTTGATTTTGACGAGCAGGTTGAAGGCGAGGTTCCCTTTATGAAACAGGTTTCATCATCGGCTTAGGAGATCCGTCCACAAGTTCAAGAGCCCATTCCTTCTGAAGCGCCTGTTGTAGAGACTACTTCCGTTGGCTCGGGGTCAAAAGGAGATGCTGCCGGGTCGTCTGCGGCTCAAACCCGGACTGACCCGGACGGTGAAGGTGCTGATAGTGACCCGGAGGTAGGGTGTTGGATCAAGCTTTGCTATACCATCCTTCTGGTGTTTCTCTCAAAGGTAAATTTGTTTCTTTGAATATTGAGCCGAAAGGGCTTGTACATCGGAAGCGAAAGGTGGATGCTCCGCAAGTTCGTTCATCTACCTCCCTGCCTATGCCTAAGTTGATAAAGAAAGCTAAGAGTTCTTCTCGTTCGAGCGGCAATGTTACAACAGAATTAGACGAACATCTTTCTGGTGGAAAGTCGTCCAGGGAAGAAGCCGCCTTGGCTCGCTCGGCTCCAACACCCGCCTTCTCCGGTGGTTATCTTCCAGAGAACGGAGCTGAAAACATGGAGGTTGAAAACCCAGTTATTTCGAGCAAAGGGGATGGGGAGGCTTAGGGTGGAGCAAAAGTGGTAACTTTTTCAGGTACGATTTTGGACTCTTCTTTGGGTCCGGACTGCTTCATTGATGACGAGGAAGATCAAGTGTCTTCTCTTCCCTCATCTTGGTTCGGACCCGAGTTGATGTCCTTTTTTCGATATGCAAATGTGTTTGCGGATGATATGGACATTGATCCAGCCACCGCTGATGATATGTTTGTACAGAATGGGACATTCAGAACAAGGATTCAGTGATGAACGATCTCACTGCTAGGATGTTTTTGTTTAATATCAGCACCCCGCTCGATCATGCCCGGAGTAGAAGATAAAAAGCCAAGACCTGGGAGCGGCGGTATTACTAAATCAGGCTCAGTCCAATGTCTATGTAACAGAACTGTATCGCCGTTGGGTTGAAGCAGTATCGGTGAAGTAGGACCTGGAGAAAGAAACCCTTGCCCTAAAGCGCAAAACACAATGGACTCCGGATACCGAGAAAAAGCTTACCCAATTCTCTCAGGATCTCCAGGCTCAGAAGAAGAAGGTAAAATCCTTAACTTCCTTAAATCAATCTTCTCAGGCTGCGACCGCTTCTGCTTCGGAGGAGAGAGATAAGATAGCTGCGAAATTGAAGAGCTTTGCGGAGTCCTTGAAAGTAAAGGATGAAGAGCATAAAGGTGTGTTGAAGAAGATGGAAGAGGCTGTTACTAACGCTCGTGCGGCCTACGAAAAAATGCTTGCTGGTTCGTTCCTTATTTCTTGTTTATTTTCCAACCCTTTTTTAGATTTTGCTAACACTTTTATCAGAATGGGATGCCCTTAAAACAGGAGAAGCCGACTTGAAGGCTCGGATCGATGAGATGAAAGGGCATCATAAGGCAGAAATTGTGGAGTTGAAGTTAGAGAATGATGATTTGGCTCAAAAAATGGAGGACCTGCAGGCGACTAAGGCATGGCTCCTGACGGAGGGAGCTCAACTGTTGGCCAAGAATATCCATAAAGGTCTGGAGATGACTGTGGCCGTTACCGCAGTGAATAACGCTATGAGTGCCATTGGCGTTAATTCCGGACTTCACAATGGGTATGTCCATGCTCTTAAAAAGAAGACTCCTTACGCAAAAGTCCCATTGTTAAGGTTCATAAACACAGTCGAATTCCAATCGTGAGAGTCCGTTGGAATTCAAGACGTGGACCGTAGTTCACGTGGGAATGCGAAGATCAGATGAAACTCAAGTATCCTCAACTTTTCCCAACTGACCAGTCTAATCCTGATGAAGCTGGTGAATTTCGGGACGAAATTCCTTTTCAAGTTGGGGATGATGTGGCACCTGAGGGAAATCCACAGTCATCTTGATTTACCTCCCCATTTATCACTTCACTCCTCTGCGATTGCTTTCCAAATTTTGGGACGAAATTTCTTTCAAGTTGGGGATGATGTGACAACTTGTATTTTAAGAACCTTTCGTTGATCTTTAATGTAACTTGTATAAACATACGTGATTAATTGATGTGTTTGATTTCAATGAATGTTATGATTTTATATGTTATGTGTTACGTAGTAGTAATGTGAAACTGATCCGGTCGCATAAATAATTGGGCCAACTCTATTCGCTTTGAACCTGTGGCCCAAGGGCAACCCAAGAATGGCTTCGGCCCACTCCATTTAGCGCATAACAACATAGGGATGGGTGTTTGTTCCTCATAATCCTACAAAACATTAACACACATCAAACCCTAGCTCTCCCTCTCCTCTCTACTCAAACTCGACGGCTGCCTTCCCCATTCTTCGAGATCTTTTCCTCGTGTGGCACCAATCTTCTCATCCAAGCAATCTAGGGCGCTCGATATCTATCGGTTAGTATGATTAAGAATTGTTTTAATCTGTCTCGATTATGTTTGATTATGTGCAATCATATTTGTTTAGGGTTGTTGCTAGAAAACATGATGAATGATATGGACTATGGTAATTTGCATAAACGTATGTTAAGGGAGGGCATGATCTTGGTGTTAAACTGTTAATCGAACATACATGAACACATCATATGGATTGCTAGTGTTCATAGGGTTAAATTGAGGATTAATCAATGACTCGGATCAATGAGATAAGGATGATCAATGATTTGGTAGTATAACATGTTCTTAGTAGTGTTAGCTTGTTGTTTGGATTTTGAATTATGTTTGTTGATTTGTTCATTGTAAATGAAGATGATGGAATTAATCATGAGATACTAATAATGTCAATGTATGGATCTATGAACAACTGTTTCGAATTCTGTGTAACATGATTGAGAAATTAGTAGGCTATAATTATGGAAACTATGTAACCAAAATTGGGATTTGGCTTGGTCGCACAAGCCAACCCAGTCGCACAAGAAACCCAAGTCGCACAAGTGTTATGACTCGCACAAGACATAGATCCATCGCACAAGCTTGTGGGCTGGTTCAAACATTGGGCTGGGTAATTGGGCTGAGTAGCACAAGTTCCAGTCGCACAACATGGCCCCAATCACACAAGTGATGGGGCCGTACGTGTCATTGGGCCGAAACCCAATCGCACAAGACTGATGGGCCGAGGGTGGTGTGGATCGCACAACCCAGATGAGTCGCACAAGACATGTGGGCCTGAATGCCTGGGTCGCACAATTTAGTTTGTGTCGTTTGGACTGTTATGTACTAAGCACTGATGAACTTGCATGTTAGACTGTAAGATGTAGACTGATGTTGTCATGCTATATGATGTTGCTGTTACGTGTTAAATGAATGTTACTTGTTAAAATACGTGACTTACTAGTAAACCAAAACTGATTGGTATTGATAACCCTGTTAGGACGTGATTGGTAGATCAACTGTGAACAAGTAACTTAACATAACGAGCAAATCAAAGGTGAGTTCATTCCTCTTGAGCATGCGTCCCGGTGGGTGGGACAATCATTGGGTATTCCTGAGAGGAATAAGTCATTTGGGTAAAAACTGGGATGTTGGACAATACACTCAATTCCTATCACCATTAAGCCCCATCTTGTTTGTTACCTAGGAGGTAATAGGGTATTAGTTGATAGCGCTATTTAGGTTTGGCACCCTCACCCCGTACCTGAGAGTACGGGTGTGAACTAATGACCCAGTCATGACCAATGCTTAGATAGGGGCATTGGGGAAGGGCAAAGATAATCTGGAGCCGTCTTGTATTATATTTGAGTTATTATCAACATTATAATCAATGAACTGAACTAAACACTTGGTAACCAACGTTTTAGTAAAACTATGAACTCACCAGCGTTGTCCGGGCACGGCCCCGTGTTGTCTAGGCACGGCCCCGTGTTCAAGTGCCAATAACAAAATTGAAACAAGAGAAACAGAAGCCTGGACACGGGGGCGTGTTGGGTGAACACGGCCCGTGTCCAGATACCTGAACTGGGTCTTTTTCTGCAGACTGTGCAGCACGGGGCCGTGTTGGGTGGACACGGCCCGTGCCGAACTCACTCTAAATGAAGAATTTCGTCGGACGGTTCTGCTTTCCTGCATGGAGTGCTGGTTCAAGTTTCCCTTGTATCCTTTGCCATCTCAAGTGTGTTTTATTCCTGAAAATTAAAACTAACTAGAAAACAAGAAAATTAATCTAAACTAAGCTAAGGATAGTTCTGCGGAATGCATCCGTGGTGCGCCACGTTTATAAGGGTCCTTGGCTAGACCCAAAGCCTGGTCATATGTTACCCAAGTGGGATGTATTGCATCCCATGTTACACCGTCAGAGAGCGTCATCCAAGCTTGAGTCTATGACCTTCATGTATTTGACCGGGTCTTCTTCCTCTACTTTCTTTCCACATTCAAACTTCACTTCCTCGTCCCCAAACTTCAATGTTAACGTTCCGTCATTCATATCCACCACTGCTTGTGCGGTGGCTAGAAATGGCCTCCCGAGGATGAGAGGGACATCGGTGTCTTCTTCCATGTCTAGGATGACAAAGTCGGTTGGAAAAACGAAGTTGTCAACCTTGACCAGTAGATTTTCAGCTACACCTTGTGGAAATTTGACGGACCTGTCGGCGAGTTGTATGCTCATCTTTGTAGGGCTTGTTGTTCCTAGGCCGAGTCGTTTGAACATTGATGTGGGCATGAGGTTAATGCTAGCCCCAAGATCGGCTAATGCATTACGAACGGGGGATTCCCCAATCGAGCAAGGAATTGTGAAGCTTCCGGGGTCGATTTTCTTTTGTGGAAGTTTGTTTAGTACTAAAGCGGAGCATTCTTCGCCTAAGTTAACTAATTGCAATGATTCCATTTTCCTTTTGTGAGTGAGGAAATCCCTCATGAATTTTGCATATTTAGGCATTTGAGTTAGGACCTCAATAAAAGGAATATTAACATGCAATTGTTTTAGTAAGCTTTCGAACTTTGCGAATTGCTTATCGGTCTTTTGACGATTTAACCTTCCGGGGTACGGAATAGGAGGAGTCTTGATGGGCTCTTGTTTTGGTGAAGGAGCTTTTTCTGGTTGATTTGTGTTAGGCCCTAAAGTGTGAGACTGACGCATCAAATTAATACAACAAGCTATGGTTACGAGCTGGGCCTTACCGGGTTAGTTTACATTAGGATGTGGACCTTTATAGGTCACTTGGGCTAAGCTTTAGGCCATGTGGGCCAAGCAGGCCCAAGGGAAGCCCATGTAGGGAATTGGGCTTGGTTGAGTATATAAACAAGTTTTTAACTTGTTTTAGGGTTTGAACCTCATTGTTACAATTTCTCTAGAGAGAGAGGCGATCTTGGTGTCAACTTGTACCAGACGTTTTGCTTATTCAAGTAATAGAACGTGTGCAAGTTTGAAAGTGATTCGGTATTGTGTTCTTCGTATTTTCATATTTTTCGATTTATTCTTGAATCACATCAAGTTTGGATTCCGCACAAACTTGGTGTTGTTTGATATCATTGAAAGATCCGGTTAATCGGGACTTACAAGTGGTATCAGAGCCATTAGAACCTATTTCTAGGCTCGGTTTGATATCAAAGATTCAAGTTTTCCGAAATTTTTGAGTTGGTGTTCTTCGTGTTCTTCGCGGTATTCAAAGTGTTCTTCTTTTTGTTTAGAAAAAACTGTTATATTTTGGTATTTTGATGATTTCTGGAAGTTGTTAAAGGATCGAGGATATGGTTTTATTTTTAAATAGTATTTGAAATTGAAAAAATTGATTTGAAAAAATTCCATCTTTTTCGAAACAATTATTTCCTTTTTTTTTTGGATATTGCCAGCTACAAAATATATCTATATTTAAAATTCTCGTGGGATTTCATCTTGTCCGCGGTCTGGAGTCCAAGTTTTAAGGAAACAAAGTGCATCTAGTTCGACTCACAACAACCTCCTTCATCATCAATTTCCATCAACGGTTTCGAGTCTTCTATCTTGTCTCGAGTCGCAACAAGAATCATCTCTGCTGATTTCGAGTCGGAACCGACGACATAGCCATCACTGGTCTCGACTCTTCACGGTTTCAGGGTCTCGAGTCGCAACCGAGATCTCGAGTAATTCATTTCACTGTCTCGAGTCGCAACCTACAATCAACATTGTCATACATCATACTCCGGCCACCATTCCTCCATCGTTCACCTTCTCCGACAATCTTTGTCATCGTGTCGTTATATCTCCAACATAACCCGTCAACTCCACCGCAACCTGCAACACCATCGTTCACACCTACAACAGTTACCATCGTCACATCATCTATCTGAACTCAACCACCATCTTCATTGGTTTCGAGTCATACATTCTCTGGTTTCGAGTCACGGTCTCGGCTCATCCTGTTTGGTTTCGACTCGCAACCTCGATTACGAGTCGCAACCACCGTTTCGACTCGTCCGACTCGCAACCACGTTCCTTAGTCTGATTTCGAGTTGTCGTCTTCTAGCTCTAGAGTCGCTATCGTTCATCTTCTTCGTCACGGCACCGTCATCAACTCCGGCGAACACCTTCATCTTCTCCGACGCGACTTCTAACCACCTCCATTCATCGTTCCGGTCACTGTTACACGAGTTGATCATCTCCAACAACGACCTGTTTCATCTTCTCCGACGTGATTTCCGCCACCATCACCGTGAGCCATCGTTTCGAGTCATCGTCGTTCTTCATAACTTGTTTTAGGGTCGTTCTTCATCACCGTCTCCGTCCGCCGACATCATCCTCCGATCACCATTAACCACCGGACACCACCTCACCGTTTACCGGTCATCCTCTCAGTCGCACTCACATCTCTCCGTTCATCACCATCTCCGGTTGTTTTCGTTGAGAGTAAAACGAAGAAGAAGATATACAGTTATTTTTTTTTAATAATATATTATATATTAGGGTTTTAATAATTATAATAATCATAAACAATCATTTGTTAATCATTGCATTATCATTAATAATATTTAATAATAATAATAATAAGTTTAATTTTTATTTAATATAATCAGTTTATTCTATTTAAAAAATAAAAAAAATTAAAAAAGGTTTTATTGATAAAAAAAATAATAAAAAAAAAAATTGTTTGTGATAACAGTTTTGACAGATTTTTGAGGTGCGGTTCAGAAAGCGGGATTATTCGGCTGCAAAGGGTTTGAGTTAGCAAGTACTCAGGTTCTCGCTTTGGGCTTGTGTTGAGGAAATAGTTAAAAACGCACATTTTTGGGAGATCACATCTTAAAATGTCTTCTAAGAGAGAGGTGCTTGAGCAGGAACTCCAAGGATTCAGATACTCATATGGTGAATCTATAGAAGCACTTACAGGCCGGTTTGCTGAACTGCTCTCTAAAATGGAGAAGGCAGAGATGGTGGTGTCTACTCGCATGAGCAACAGAAAGCTTCTGTATGCTATAAAAGAGATTCCAGATCAGGCAAACTGTAGTTGGTTTACCAATGTTAATCAGATAATAGTGACAACCGATTGTTACAGAATGAAGCCGGATGAGCTGATCTCAATCATCAAATCATATGACAATGCTGACAAACAGTCTACTCAAGGCAACACATCTGCTGCATTTTGCTCATCCACACAAAATTCAGCATTTATGTTTAACAAACCCCTGGCTCAAGTAATTACTCGTGATCGTGAAGAGATACTTTCTGTCTTTTGCACTCCTGAGTGTAGAGAAAGAAATGAGGCATATCGGTTACACAACGCTGAGTTGATTCAAGACTACAACGACATAAAAAATAAAAATTTTACTTTATCAAAGAATGAAAAGCTTTATAAAGATAAAATTGAAGCTCAGCGAAAAGACATCATCAAACTTAAGGATGATGTAAGTGTAAAAACAGCCCATTTCTTAGAGGCACAGGAGAAGGTATGCATTTTGATCAAAGAACTGGAAGATATCAGAGAAAGATATCAAATTAACGAACTTAACATTAAAAAGTATGATTCTTCCAGCAAACTGGTCAAAAACTTGTGTGATCAACAGCTCGCATACAAGGAAAATAAAGGGCGTGGTTTGGGTTTCAATCAAGTTCCTCCTCCATATAATGACAACTACACATATTTACCCATGACTGAGGAGGAATTGATGAATGAGGACAAGATGGCTTACGGTCCTAAAACTGATAAATCATCAATCAACAGCAGACCTTTTGATAAACGAGCGAGTCCTTCGGTAAATTTTGTTTCAAATGGTACTTTTGATCCTAATGCTTCATCTTCCCCTGCAGATGAAGTAGTTGAAGTAAAAGTTGAAAATGTAGTTGGGGATGAACAAGCATCAGAGTCTGGTTCTTATGAAAATTTAATAAATGAACTTAATCAAGACTCTATTTCGTCATGTGATATTTTTAACTCGGTTTTTTGCTCTGTGATTAATTTCAGGCCTGACGGTTTGGGCGAAAACGTTGATGCTTGTGAAACAAAGACTGAAACGACAAATGAAACGAATGAGCCAGTTGAACCATCTGATTCCAAATGTGAATCATCTGAAGCAACTGATTCTGAGAAATTGGAATCAGTTGATTCTAGTGGATTCAGCTCAAAGGCGTCATGTGCAGAACCGTCTTGTGCTGAAAATTTGTCAAATGTTTCAGATGAAGTTCCTGCTAAAGTTTCTGGTATTTCATCTAACAAACCAGAACTCTCCGATTCTGTCAAAGTTGATGACATGAATGATGAAGAGAAGATTGACGTGAACAAGGCTCCAAGTGCACAAGCTAAACAATCTGAACCTTCTGTTAGTGATGAAAAGGTTCAGATCAAGCAACAAGAGCCGAAGCAAGCAAGTAAAGGACGTGGAAAGAAGAGGCCTAAACATCAAAGACAAGCAGGCTCTCCACAGTCCTCAACGGGCAGCAATAGTCCTCAAAAGGCCCGTGATGTGAAAAATGTCTTTGTTAAGCCAGTCTGTAATGGCAAATGTGAGAAATATGCATTTGACTGTGCTAACAAGGGTTTCAGAAAGACTGGTGAGATTTCTGAACAAGACTTGCAGTCTAAGGAAAACAAGAAGAATCAAAGGAAATCTCCACCACAGAAGGCCCCTGCAAATGACAAGTATAGGCATCCAAATTCATCGTCGTCTGCAGGAAATGTGCAACAAAAACAAGCACAGAAAGGACCAGTTCATCCTTCGGGGCCTACAAGAGCAAATCCAGCTGATCAGAATGCGTTCTATATAAAGAGACAAACGTGCTTCAATTGCGGCATTGCTGGTCACATTGCTCGAAACTGCATTCACCGTCCCTATGTACCCTATTATATGCAAAATCAGAGGGTTACACCAAAGGATAACTACCATTCTAAGCCAATGAAGGTATCTTCACCTAAGGCAATGAAGAATGTGAATCCCAAGGTTAAACCTTCTGATGGGGATTGGAACGCTGCTAAAAACAAACGCAAAGCTTTTCTGGAACAAAAACGTGTTTCTAAAATTAACAAACCTGAAACAGTTAAAGTTGCTCAACCGAAGGCAACAAACGCGTTTGCTAGACCGAAACAGATTTGGAAACCCAAATCCAAAGCAGCAACGTCTCCAATCCTTGAAATTAAAGGGGACTTATGTTTAAAGGAAGTGTCTTATTTTGATGCTTCAGGAAATCCCAGGACCACGATGGCCTGGGTACCCATGTCTTACTAATCTCCTTACCTTTCAGGAACAACCAAGGAGGAGCTGTTGACAATCTCTGGAATGTTGATAGCGGTTGTTCCAGAGATAAAAACGGGTAACATTTCACTGTTGCAAAAAGTTCAAATTTTTTTTACAGATGATATGTTTCCTTTGGAGGAGATAACAGAAGTAAGAAATGATCAGCAAAAGGTACCGTTTAAATTCAGTACTTTGATTTGAATATTGATTAGTCTTCAATCTAATGACGGAACGGTTAAGCAAAAATATTTTTCTCTTTTTCTTAGTTTATAACTTTGTACATACTGTGTCCTTTCTCTAGTAAATGGTAAATTTGCGCAAAAATACAAGATTTATGCACAAATTTAGGGGGGGAGAGGAACATATAGATCGATATAGAGTTTAGGGGGAGAAAACTCAGAAAATACAAAAAGAGTTTGCTGTAAATATGTATTGTTTAGGGGGAGAAAATGAGAAAAATACAAAAACATTAGAAAAATGAAAAAGCCAAAAAGAAAGATTGCACGATATGGGAAGTGAAATAAATGTTCGTGTTAAAGGGTTTGACTAACACATGTAAGGTGCCATAGCTGAAAAGACTAGGATCTACTGCGATATGTCGATAGGCTTGACGCTCAACATGATAAAAGATACTAAGTGATATAAACATAACGAACTATGTACCATGTGGGTAACATACCAACGGCGTATGATTTTATGGTTTTAAATCTTGCGTTGATAGATAGCCAACATCTGAGGTTTCGGGTCTTTATATTGTTGAATCATCCGGGGATATCTTGGCTGTTCTTCTGTTCAGAACTAAAATTGTACATGACCCCAGGAAAGAAAGTCACTTGGAATTAGCTCATTTCTATTTGAATGTTTGTATGTTGTCCCGATACACACAATTTTGATCTGATTCTGAAATCTTCTCTGAAAAAGTCGTGTACCTCCTCTGCTGCATCTAGATATATGCTGACCTGGAGGTGCTAGGCAACGACAGCTTCTGCTGCATCCAGATACATGCTGACCTAGCTGTACGTTGTCGCTCTGTAGATCAATTAAACACCCGAAAGAGGCCCTCAAGTGCCCAAAAGAAACCCAAGAAACCTATATCAAACTGAGAAAAACTCATTTGATCTGTATATTATACCATCTCTGCAAAAGATCTATTCTGTTCTCTTCTCAACCTATTCCCAGTTAAGATTTCAGAAATCTGGATTGGACTTGTGAAATATGTGGTAGGGAAGATACTTGCATGATAGAGTGTGCTGTTTATATTTCCAGGATTTGATTAATATTTTTTCTGGTTGATTTGTGTTAGGCCCTAAAGTGTGAGACTGACGCATCAAATTAATACAACAAGCTATGGTTACGAGCTGGGCCTTACCGGGTTAGTTTACATTAGGATGTGGACCTTTATAGGTCACTTGGGCTAAGCTTTAGGCCATGTGGGCCAAGCAGGCCCAAGGGAAACCCATGTAGGGAAGTGGGCTTGGTTGAGTATATAAACAAGTTTTTAACTTGTTTTAGGGTTTGAACCTCATTGTTACAATTTCTCTAGAGAGAGAGGCGATCTTGGTGTCAACTTGTACCAGACGTTTTGCTTATTCAAGTAATAGAACGTGTGCAAGTTTGAAAGTGATTCGGTATTGTGTTCTTCGTATTTTCATATTTTTCGATTTATTCTTGAATCACAACAAGTTTGGATTCCGCACAAACTTGGTGTTGTTTGATATCATTGAAAGATCCGGTTAATCGGGAATTACAATTTGTAGGTGAAGTCGTGCTTTGGCTGAGTTGACCTCCTTCGACCGGTGGTAATGTAGCATCCTCGGGGCCCACGGTTCGGTTTCTCAATGTGATGAGGTGTACTTGTGCCTTTGGGTTGGGTTCGGTATTACTTGGTAATGAGCCTTGTGGTCTCTCGGAGAAATTTTGAGCTAGTTGATTTAATTGTTTTTCAACGTTTTGAATGCTAGCTTGTTGATTTCTAAAATTCGATTCCAATTGTTGGAATCGATCCGAGTTTTTCTTTTCGGTGTCGGAGATGAGGCGAGATACGGTATCTTCAGGCCTTTCTCTTCCCCCTTGTTGTTGAGAGAAATTTTGTGGTTGTTGAAAGTTAGTTCGTTGGCTTTGTTGGTTACTACTATTGCCGAGATCTCTCCAACCAAGATTTGGGTGGTTACGCCATCCTTGGTTGTAGGTACCCGTTGGAGGACCCGACGGCCTAGGTCTATTATCAATGTAGTTTACCGTTTCTGCTTGTTCATCTAATTCTTTCATACAACTCCAATTTTCATGTGACCCACCACACCCTTCACAAGCCATAACCGAGACCGTTTTTGTCATTTCTAGCTTTTTGATTTTTGAAGAGAGGGCCTCGATTTGGGCTTGTAAAAAGGTGCTTTTATCAACCTTATGGGCGCCCGGGGCAATAGATTTATTACCTCGGGGAGTGTGCCATTGAAAATTGGTTTGAGCAATTTCCTCAATTTGATTATATATTTCATTTGGGCGACGATTACCTAAAAGTCCCCCGGAGCTTGAATCAAGTGTTTGTCTTGTGTGTGGCAACAACCCATTGTAGAAAGTGGATACTTGTTGCCACACCGCTAGACCGTGATGAGGACACTTTCTTAGTAGCCCCTTGAACCTTTCCCAAGTTTCATATAAGGATTCCCCATCCTCTTGTGAGTATGTATTAATTTAGCCGTTTTAGCAGAAGGGAAATACTTATATAGAAACTTTTGGGCTAGTTCATCCCAGGTGTTTACCGAGCCAACTGGGAGGGTGTTAAGCCAAGCCTTAGCTCGGTCTTTTAGTGAAAATGGAAACATCCTAAGGCGAATGGCGTCGTTTGATGCTCCATTGATCCGAAAAGTATCACATATTTCCAAGAAATTAGTAATATGTAGATGGGGATCCTCGTCCGCAAGCCCATGGAAAGTTGCGGAGTTTTGGAGCATTTGTATCAAATGCGGCCGAAGTTCGAAGTTATTGGCTTCGACATTCGGTGCATTGATAGCGGCGCCGAGATTGTCTACGGTGGGCCGTAGGTAATCCATGAGGGTACGTTGGTCCGCCATTGGAAGTGGGTCCCCCGAAACTTTCTCTTGATTTTTAGCTTTAAGTCTTTTTCTGAGAAAGCGTTCGGGTTCTTCTAGAGGTTCTTTTATGTCTCTACTAGAACTGGAGCTCATGCACTACGTAGGAGGTTCAAATGTGGCGCCTGGGTTCCAAGTCCTGCAATAAAAACAGAAAAGAACGTTGGTCAGAATGTTCACCACGGCCCCGTGCTCGGCGAACACGGCCCGTGGTCAGAGATACAGTGATTGTTTTCTGGATCCCTGTTACTGGGAGTTGGACACGGCCCCGTGTTGCACCGACACGGCCCCGTGTTCAGCTCTCTGTTATATATATTAGGTGTATATTTTAAGTCCCTTTAACACTTTTTAGTCAAGTTTTAAATTTATAAAACACGATATTTACTAACACTAGACACACATATGGGCAAGTGCACCCATCGTGAGCGTAGTATAGTGTTGGTAAGATACCGAGGTCGTCCAAGGACACAAGAGCTTTTAGTACCGGTTTATCCTCAACGTCTAATCAAATCAAAAAGTTTAGAAAAATGTTTTAAACTAAGAAAAATAAAAACTAACTAAAATGCTGAAAAGTAAAAATAAAAATAAAAACAGATAGACAAGATGAATCACTTGGTTCCGACTCGTATCTAGTGTAACCTTTGATTATTTCCGCACTTTTGCACTATTTTAAGAGATTATCTTAGTTATTGTAGTAGGCCCCTCTTTTGAAGGTGACGTTACCCTCACCCCAGTAGTTTGAGTCAGCAAGGATACAATCCTAAAAGGGTGGATTATTGGAAGATAATTAATTAAGTTATTAATGCAAATTATGGTAGGCCCCTTTTTGGAGGTGACGTTACCCTCGACTAAGTAGTCCGAGTCAGCAGGGATACAGTCCTAAATAGCCGGGTTATAGTATTAATAGTAGTTAACTTATGAGGGGATCAAAGAGTTTGGACCCCCGCCATCCAATACCGTTAAGTATTGAATGAGGTCCTACTAAATTTGACCCAGGTCCATTGCAGGACCTCTAAACGCTAAACAATGGCAAGACCTTTACCAAACCGTTCCCTTAACCCCCGACCAGGTAGCCAACATACCTCCATATAGACCGTGGAGATATGAATGGTGAAAATCTTTTATTTTATATAGACAGTAAAATAATGCCAAGACACCACGGACAAACGATAAGGAAAGATCACCTTCAACATAAGCAACTAGTTATTAAAGTCATTAATACAAAACCAAGTAAAAAGTTCAAAAGATTAGACATAAAAAGTATTACACTAGACACTTTGTCTTCACCAAGTGATTTAAGAGACTTAGGCAAACATGGCCTTGATTGTCAAGAACTCTTACGATCAATCTTGGATCCCGAAATGACTCACACACTCTACGATGGACAATGGATGATGGTGGTGGATGATGATGTTATGGTGGTGGTGGGTGGTGGGTGAAGTGTAAGAGAGGTGGTGTGCCAAGGGATGGTTTGAGCTTGAGCCAAGCACTTCTATTTATAGGCTGAACAGAAGCTCGGGCACGGACCCGTGTCCAGTGGGCACGACCCGGTGTCCACATCCTTCTCTTTCTTCATTTAATGCAGTTTTGTCTTTTTAGTTGATCACGCCCCCGTGTCCGCTGAGCACGACCCCGTGGTGCAGAAGAATCTTTGTACTATGCAGATTTGCTGGATTGTGCGAATCTTATAGTTAACCACGGCCCCGTGTTCGCTGAGCACGGCCCCGTGGTGGGCAATAGAAGCTTCTACCACTTTGTCTTTTCTGCTGACACCTGGGCACGCCCCCATGCTGACTGAGCACGGGGCGTGTTCAGTCTTCTGATCTCTTGTTTTGCTTGGGAAGATGCTGTTGTGGGGTCGGGCATGTCACGTCTTGTTCCTTTTCTTGTATTTATGTTAGATTTTGATGTCTTTTTGCTTCTTTTGTTAATTTGAGCTCATTTAATCCTGAAAATACAAAAGGAAGACAAAAGCACACTTTTTCCAACATTAGTACTAAAAAAGGGTTAGTTTTGTTGATGCATTTTTAGTGTCTGTAACTAGTCTTGTTTAACGATGTATTTTGAATGGTCTTTTATTAATTATCGAGTCTGTATGTTATGTTGACCAAGTCAGATATCCTCCTATCTACTTGTGTACAACTTATTTGTCTCTTTTGGTATGTAATGTATTATGAACAATGCATGTTGCATTAAAGGGTAGTTTTGTCATTACTATGTTTATATGTTGCTGATTGTTGCTGTCTGATAACAGGAACAAACTCAACAGTTGCAGTCCTTGACGAAACAGACCTGTTTCGTCGAAACACTTAATGGCGAAACAGACTTCTGTTTCGTTGAAGGTCATGACGAATCAGACCTTGATTCGTCATGTATTGGGCTGTTCCAGGCCCAATGTCTGGCCCATGTTCAGATTCGTCAAACACTTGTGTGTTTCGTCGACATCAGTGGCCAGGGACTATATAAGCAACACTTTGTGTTCATTTGAACTCAGAGAGTGATGAGAAACAGACCATAGTAACAAAACTCTGCCAAAATTCCGTCTGAACTGTGTTTGTATCAGTTGTAATCGGTTCTCATCCCATTAATCAATAGATTGTGTTTCATTGATAAATCCGTTGTTATTTATGCTATATATGTTTGATTTGGCATAGTTACGTGGATTCCGCACACGTAACCGTGTTTACTATAAACAAGAGATTCGGTTCGTAATCGATCCTCAGATTTCGGGACCTACAAGTGGTATCAGAGCCTTGGCTCTTATCCTTGTTTAAAATCAAACTTGTTCGGTTTTTATCAAGTATTTTGTGTGTGTTTTTCTGAAAATGAGGTCTTGAACAATTAATATTTTCTGGAAAAATATTCATAAATCTGCTGTTTTATTGGTGTTGCAACAGATTTTTATCAAAAACCTAAGTTAGATTGTTTGTTTATGTAACACCCCAACCCGGAAGGGCTGACGTGTCACAATAACAGTGATATCATAAACAAAAGTCATAATTCCATTTATTTATTTGACAAGGATACAACCATTTAACAACGAAACTTAAGATTTATATACAAGCAGACACAATCAATTTTATTAACTAACATCTTCAGATTTATTCCTAAGCTTTATTCTTCTCTCTTTCCCCCGCCCAAGATAACCTGCTGACCTGTAAATACAAAATTTATACGGAATGAGCCGAATGCTCAGTACGGAATTATAGGCTCAAAGAACAAATAACGCTTTATACAAAACTTATACAATGCAAGAACATAATTTCATAATCATATCTTACGGATGTACCCATGAGCAAACTGAAAACGTGATAATACACAGGTAGCTACTCCTGCATACTTATCACACGAAATGGCGAGTTGGCATACCCTCTATCCATTTCCTGAAACTGAAATCCTAGGATCGATCCATACGCCTCCTAGTAGCTTTGTACCACACTTGTACCTAGGGACGCTGTGAACTAATCTCTCCGTCACAGATGGAGCACATGCTGTTGATGCCGCAACAACATGCTCGTGGGACACTCCACGAGAAGCGATACTCAGGGTAACAGAGTACAATTGGTCTTATTCACATAACTTATAAAACTTATTTTCAGAACAGAACGGAACATATATTGGAACATGCGATAATGAGTATAACTAACATAATACTATCGCATGACATGAAAGCTTAAATCAAATGATTAGAATAGAATTCGAACGGACTGTCAAATGAATCGATACTCAAAGACGTGAGGAGTATTTTAAAATATATATATTAATTTAGTGGTTTATAACAATTTGAATATGAAGCAATAAGGAGTGGGGTAGGATCCGTACCTTAATATCTCCAAAGTGAAGCTACCTTGTGCTAATATTTTAGATTTATACGGGCAGAGTTTAGACTACTGATTAGTCTTTTAACCTAATTTAAATAACATGCATACAAACTAGGTTAGTAACTTAATACAGCCTTTACGATAACTCACGATATCAAATTCTCACAATAAATGTCAAAATGCAATACTTTGTCCATCGAATGAACGATGATCCGTTGAATTAACAACGAATGACAAGGTATAATACTTTACCTATCGAATTAACGACAATCCGTCAAATTAATGACGAACGATAAAGTATAATACTTTACCTATCGAATTAACGACAATCCGTCAAATTAATGACGAACGATAAAGTATAACCCTAATATGGGCAGCACTTAAACATCAATTGGATATATTGATCAATCGGACAATGAATCGTAATAGCGATCGAGTTATTACCCTGTTCTGCAGCACCCCGCTACTCTTAATTTGTGTTTAGTGTGTGTTAATTGAAGTATTCTGATGATAACTCGACGAAATTTTGGAGTTTCTTCGTCGTTCAAGTGCCCAGATTCAAGTGCCAACCTCTGCTATTTATACACGAATTTGAGTTAGCTTACGGACCGTAAGCTTAACAACCTTACGGTCCGTAAGGTTAACAAAATTCGTGTATAGGGTAGCCACGTGTGGATCTAGGCCTGGTGAGTCGATAATTTTTATAAATTCTACTTGGGCAACAAGTTATACGGATAATTATCAAACAGGGAACACCCCCCCTGAGTTTTAGGGGCCCTAATCCTGATTCTGAAATTTCTGAAATTTTTAGGGTTTGTGCAGAATCACCTGGGTGTCTCAATTAGGGTTTCCTATGGTTTAATTTAATAAAATAATTAGGTCTTTTAATATTATTAGTTTATTATGATTTTAAATTTTCGGTTATTACAACTATTACCCCCTTAAAAGAAATTTCGTCCTCGAAATTTTTCAAATAAGAACATATCGCATAAGTAACGGAATTTTCATAGCAGAGTTACTAACTTATATAACAAGAATCTCCTAACATACACGTGTATCTGAAATTCATAACTAAGGTCATGACTATAATTGTCAATTGCTTTACATATGTGTCCTAATGGTCTTTCTATAACGTATCTTAATAAAATATCTTACCGTACGAAAAGTCAATAGAGTCTTACAAATACTTAGAGTGACTATTGGTACTGATATTTCCTACTTAAATATGCTTAATCATAGCTAAGATATATTCACGTAAAGTAAAGCATAAATGACCGTAAACAGAAACAAATAAACATATATCAAAGAGCAAGATTTACCGTTACTTGACTAAAATTCTATTGCGAGAATAGATTAGGGTATAGAGAACGAATTGATTCTTCAGATTCCCATGTGGCTTCGCGTTCCGAGTGATTTTTCCAAAGGATTTTAACAAACGGAATTACTTTCCTACGCAAAACTCTTTCTTGTCGATCTAAAATGGCTTCTGGTTCCTCTTCGTAGGACAAATCTTCGTGAATCGTAAGTAACGGATAACTAATGACATGGAGTGGATGATAATTATATCCTCTTAACGAGGAGATATGAAAAACGTTATGAACGTGAGAGAGCTGAGGAGGTAAAGCCAGTGATATGACACTTCTCCAATTCTTTCAAGGATTTCAAACGGACCTATGAAACGAGGACTAAGCTTTCCTTTAATTCCAAATCTACGAACGCCACGCCAAGGTGATACCTTTAAGAAAACGTGGTCACCAATTTTAAATTCGAGTGGTCGTCTATCTTGATCTGCATAGCTCTTTTGTCTGCTCTGAGCTTCTTTCAGTTTTTCTCGGGCCATAGTGACTTTTTCATTTGTAATCTGAACTAGTTCTGGCCCTTCAATAATCTTTTCTCCAACTTCATCCCAGCATATCGGTGCTCGACATTTCCGACCGTACAAAAGCTCAAAAGGTGCCATGCCAATACTTGCTTGCCAACTATTGTTGTAAGCGAACTCAACAAGGCATAGATATTCATCCCAGTTTCCAGACCATTCAAGTGCACATGCTCGGAGCATGTCTTCTAAGGTCTGAATCGTACGTTCTGACTGCCCATCTGTTTGTGGATGGAAAGCCGTACTAAACTTTAGTCGTGTACCCCAAGCTGCCTGAAAACCTTTCCAAAATCGTGAGGTGAAACGTGGGTCTCTATCGGAAACAATGGAAGATGGTGTGCCATGGAGTCGAATAATTTCTTGAAGAAATATTTCGGATAACTTATTAACCGAAAATCCTTGCTGAATCGGTAGAAAATGTGCTGACTTCGACAATCTATCGACAACAACCCATACAACATCATTCTTCTTGAAAGTTTTAGGCAAACCGGTAACAAAATCCATTGTGATCTCATCCCACTTCCATATGGGAATATCCAATGGCTGCAACAGACCGCTTGCTCGTTTGTGTTCAATTTTCACTTGTTGGCAAGTGAGACATTTACTTACATATCGAGCAACGTCTTCCTTCATGCCATTCCACCAGAAGTTCTGTCTTAAGTCTCGATACATCTTGGTAGATCCTGGGTGAATCGAAAATGGTGAGCTGTGAGCTTCGGCTAATAATGACTCACGAAGGCTGGAGTCATCGGGTACACAAAGTCTTTTACCGCACCAAATCACCCCATGATGGTCTATACTAAATTCAGATTGCTTACCCACCTCAAGATTTTGCACAATTGCCCAAAGTTCTCCGTCTTGCTTTTGTGCATCTTTAATCCGTGATATGAGGTCGGGTTCAATCTGCATTTTAGCTAGATATCCATCAGTTTTACCAACCTGGAGCCAAATGTTCATCCTTTCGAGATCCCTCCTAATACGAGGCTGAATTTGTAAGCAAGATATAGTCCCGGAATTCTTTCGGCTCAATGCGTCAGCTACAATATTGGCTTTGCCTGGATGGTATTGAATATTTACGTCGTAATCTTTTAAAAGTTCTAACCACCTTCTTTGCCTCATATTTAGCTCCTTCTGAGTAAATATGTACTTGAGGCTCTTGTGGTCGGTAAAGATGTCACAACTTTCGCCATACAGATAGTGTCGCCAAATCTTAAGTGCAAAGATTACTGCGGCTAGTTCTAAATCATGGGTAGGGTAGTTAACTTCATAAGGCTTTAACTGACGAGAGGCATAAGCGATAACCTTCCCATGTTGCATTAGCACACAACCTAATCCTTTCTTTGAGGCATCACTATAGACTTGGTAACCTCCTGATCCAGAAGGGAGAGCGAGTATTGGAGAGGATACGAGTCGTTTCTTCAATTCTTCAAAGCTTTTCTCTTGTTCCTCATTCCATGAGTACTTCACCCCTTTCCTTAGGAGTTTTGTGAGTGGTAAAGCGATTACCGAGAATCTTTCAACGAATCTTCGGTAATAGCCAGCAAGACCCAAGAAACTTCGTATTTCGGTAACAGAAGTGGGTCTTGGCCATTTTGTAATAGCTTCAACCTTTGTTGGGTCTACCATAATTCCCTCTGCTGATATGATATGACCTAGAAATGCCACTTGGCTAAGCCAAAAGTCACATTTGGAAAACTTCGCGTACAACTTCTCATGCCTCAAGGTTCCAAGTACTGCATGTAGATGTGCTTCATGCTCTTCGTGACTCTTAGAATACACTAGAATGTCATCGATAAAGACAATAACGAATTTGTCTAGGAATTTGTGAAATACGCGATTCATCAAATCCATAAAGACTGCAGGTGCATTAGTTAGCCCAAAGGGCATAACCAAAAATTCGTAATGACCATATCGAGTACGAAAGGCGGTCTTGGGAACATCATCATTCTTGATCTTTAGCTGATGATACCCGGACCTCAGGTCGATTTTTGAGAAGAACTGAGCCCCCTGAAGTTGATCAAAGAGATCATCAATGCGAGGCAGAGGATACTGATTACGAATAGTAATCTTGTTCAGTTCTCGGTAGTCAATACATAAACGCATACTACCGTCTTTCTTCTTCACAAATAAGACCGGAGCACCCCAAGGTGAAACACTAGGTCTTATGAATCCTAGATCTAACAATTCTTGCAATTGTTCCTTCAACTCCTTCAGTTCCATTGGAGCCATACGGTATGGAGCTTTAGAAATAGGTTCGGCACCAGGGATCAAGTCGATGGTGAATTCTACCTGACGGTCAGGTGGTAATCCTGGTAGTTCATCCGGAAATACATCAGGATATTCACGAACAACGGAATGACTATCGATACTCTTAACACTAGCAGAAGTATCCCTAATCGATGCTAGGAATCCAGCACAACCGCTTGATATAAATTTTCGAGCTTTAAGCGCAGAGATAATTTTAAGGGATTTATGAGCTTGAGTTCCCTGATATATAATATCAGGATGATGAAGATCACCGAAAATAACACGGCGAGAATGACAATCTATAGTTACACGATGTCTAGACAACCAATCTATTCCTAGAATAACATCAAAATCACACATATGTATTGGAAATAGATCTGCCTTACACACAGTAGATTCAATACTGATCGGACAATCTTTATATACGTAAGTGATTACGGATGAATGTTCCATGGGAGTGGAAATGGTTAAGGTAGGATTTAAGAGAGTTGGTCTTATCGGAAGATACTTAGTAAACGAATAGGATACTAAAGAATGAGTTGCTCCTGTATCGAACAACACATAGATACTACGTTTACCAAGCTGAAGAGTTCCAGATACAGTACCTGGAACATTAGCAGCATCAGTAGCAAAAAGTGTGAAAACTCTTCCTCCAACATTGGGTGGTGCAACGTTTGGTCGGTTATTCATCCTAGTGTCTTTCTTGGTACACTCCTTGATCATGTGTCCAGTTTGGCCACACCTAAAGCAAGCTCCTGTACTTCGGTGACATACCCCCTGATGTTTCTTACCACAAACATTACATAGAGGATATGTAATCTGATTTGGGTTTACATATTGATTCAGTGGTTGAGCTTTAATAGGTTCTGCATACAACTGAATCTGGTTTTGAGCAGGCCTCGGGTTTTGTGGTCTAGGCTGCCATGGACGTGCCTGATTTCCAGAGTTTTGATTTCCTTGCATTTTGCGATCTTGATGCTGTGGCATAGTGGATGATTGGCCAATTTCCTGCTTAAATTGTCCTTCCCTATTTCTCTTCTTATTATCCCCAGTTCGAGATAAGAATTCTTTCCTTTCGAATTCAAAAGTTTTGATTGCATCAGCGACTTCAGTGATATCCTTAAATTTCATATACATGATCGACTTCCGAATTCGATCATTGACTGCCCACTTGCATTTTTCTGCCTGGACTTCTGCTGATCCTGCAACGTCTCCTACAATACTAGCCAACCTTGCAAATCTAGTAATGAACTCAGAGGCTGGTTCATCACTTCCCTGTCGAATCACAGCATACTCCCTGATATAAGCTTCTTTATCAGCGGTCGAAAAATACTTGTCGTAAAAGATATTACGAAAGTCGACCCATGAAAGATTAGCGTCAAAATCATCCCCTCCTTTGACTTGCTTATATCCTTCCCTCCAAGTTTGTGCGTCATCTTCCAGTTTGTAGGTAGCCAATCTAACTTTGTATTGCTCCGGAACTCCAAGAACTCCGAAGATCTTTTCAATATGAGCTATCCAGTTCCTTGCTTCGACTGGATTATTAGCGTGACTAAAGGATTTCGGCTTTTGTTTTTGGAATTTACTAATCCATATGTCAATACTATAATTAGTATTGTTCGTGGTATTCTCACGAGTTTCACCACCAGAGGTTGGATTAGTGTTATTGCGTTCTGGATGACGAGTTTGTTGAATAACGGCCTCAGCTGTTTGAGCAACCAGGTTTGGAAGTAACCCGGCAACAGCCTGGTTGATAGCATTAATGATGTTTGGATCAACTGGAGTCTCATTCGAAGAAGTGTTGTTACGTGCAGGGTTAGTACGAGTATTCCTACGTAGCGGACGACGAGGAGGCATCTATACGAATAAACATAGGAATTAAACCAAATAAGAGACCAAGTTGAATCCTATCATAGATATCTACCCATTCCTCACAGGTTTTAATTACTATCTTCAAGTTTTCTACAGGAAAGAGCCTTTGCTCTGATACCATAGCTGTAACACCCCAACCCGGAAGGGCTGACGTGTCACAATAACAGTGATATCATAAACAAAAGTCATAATTCCATTTATTTATTTGACAAGGATACAACCATTTAACAACGAAACTTAAGATTTATATACAAGCAGACACAATCAATTTTATTAACTAACATCTTCAGATTTATTCCTAAGCTTTATTCTTCTCTCTTTCCCCCGCCCAAGATAACCTGCTGACCTGTAAATACAAAATTTATACGGAATGAGCCGAATGCTCAGTACGGAATTATAGGCTCAAAGAACAAATAACGCTTTATACAAAACTTATACAATGCAAGAACATAATTTCATAATCATATCTTACGGATGTACCCATGAGCAAACTGAAAACGTGATAATACACAGGTAGCTACTCCTGCATACTTATCACACGAAATGGCGAGTTGGCATACCCTCTATCCATTTCCTGAAACTGAAATCCTAGGATCGATCCATACGCCTCCTAGTAGCTTTGTACCACACTTGTACCTAGGGACGCTGTGAACTAATCTCTCCGTCACAGATGGAGCACATGCTGTTGATGCCGCAACAACATGCTCGTGGGACACTCCACGAGAAGCGATACTCAGGGTAACAGAGTACAATTGGTCTTATTCACATAACTTATAAAACTTATTTTCAGAACAGAACGGAACATATATTGGAACATGCGATAATGAGTATAACTAACATAATACTATCGCATGACATGAAAGCTTAAATCAAATGATTAGAATAGAATTCGAACGGACTGTCAAATGAATCGATACTCAAAGACGTGAGGAGTATTTTAAAATATATATATTAATTTAGTGGTTTATAACAATTTGAATATGAAGCAATAAGGAGTGGGGTAGGATCCGTACCTTAATATCTCCAAAGTGAAGCTACCTTGTGCTAATATTTTAGATTTATACGGGCAGAGTTTAGACTACTGATTAGTCTTTTAACCTAATTTAAATAACATGCATACAAACTAGGTTAGTAACTTAATACAGCCTTTACGATAACTCACGATATCAAATTCTCACAATAAATGTCAAAATGCAATACTTTGTCCATCGAATGAACGATGATCCGTTGAATTAACAACGAATGACAAGGTATAATACTTTACCTATCGAATTAACGACAATCCGTCAAATTAATGACGAACGATAAAGTATAATACTTTACCTATCGAATTAACGACAATCCGTCAAATTAATGACGAACGATAAAGTATAACCCTAATATGGGCAGCACTTAAACATCAATTGGATATATTGATCAATCGGACAATGAATCGTAATAGCGATCGAGTTATTACCCTGTTCTGCAGCACCCCGCTACTCTTAATTTGTGTTTAGTGTGTGTTAATTGAAGTATTCTGATGATAACTCGACGAAATTTTGGAGTTTCTTCGTCGTTCAAGTGCCCAGATTCAAGTGCCAACCTCTGCTATTTATACACGAATTTGAGTTAGCTTACGGACCGTAAGCTTAACAACCTTACGGTCCGTAAGGTTAACAAAATTCGTGTATAGGGTAGCCACGTGTGGATCTAGGCCTGGTGAGTCGATAATTTTTATAAATTCTACTTGGGCAACAAGTTATACGGATAATTATCAAACAGGGAACACCCCCCCTGAGTTTTAGGGGCCCTAATCCTGATTCTGAAATTTCTGAAATTTTTAGGGTTTGTGCAGAATCACCTGGGTGTCTCAATTAGGGTTTCCTATGGTTTAATTTAATAAAATAATTAGGTCTTTTAATATTATTAGTTTATTATGATTTTAAATTTTCGGTTATTACAGTTTATGCTTTAAACCGGGTTTTTAGTGAAAATCTAGTGTATTTTCGTGTTTCGGAAATTTATCGGTGATCGGAAAACTCATCGGAAACTTCATGTTCTTGAGTGTGTTCTTCATATATTCATAAGTGTTCTTGCTATAAGCTGAGAATTTGATCTGATAATTGATTAAAACAAAGTGTTGTAACTTATAAAACAATATCTTGACTTTTGTGTAAAAGTTGATAATCGGTCACAGTCTGTTTCGTGGAAAATAAGAGTTACAAACATACTTGTGTCAGGGTTAAATATCTTTGTGTCTCATCTTATCCTTTGACTGATCAATAGATATTTTAAATATCTAAACCAACTGACTTTTACCCAGTTTTGACGAAACACACAGCCGACGAATCACATCTGTTTCGTCGCAACATCTTTTACGAATCAAACGTCTGTTTCGCCACAACATCTTTGACGAAACAAATTCTGTTTCGCCACGAATCACAATTATCACAAGTCTGTTTCGTCGTCATTCATTCAGACGAAACAAACCTGTTTCGTGATTTCTGTTTCGTCGAAAACAGATCTGTTTTAAACAGAAGACTTATAACAGCTAGCTTACTGTTTGTTTTCAAGAAATTTGTGCAGGTACTATCATACATACATCAAATATGAGTTGTACTAGTCCATGGGATTGGAGTATGGATTCTAGACCACGTGAAGATCCGACGTCCGCAGCAGCGTGGGTGAAGAGTGTTTTTGGTCAACCAACTATAAGTGCCGGACAATGGGCTTTGGCATCTAATCAGAACCAAAACATTCAAAATCTTTTGATCAGTGAGAGCGAAACGGGTAGCAACAATCGCCCGCCAAAGTTGAATCATATGAACGAGTTTCCAACATGGAAAGGTCGTTTCATTACATATGTTCAAGGTCAAAGCACTGATATTTGGAGGTGTTTCATTACTCCACGCAATGATGCTCTTGAAGTAGCAGCTTCAACAGCCGAAGGTTTTACTAACATGCAGGAAAATGACAAGAAAGCATATGAATTTGAGAAAAAGTCATTTGCTGTTCTTACTCAAGCACTTCATAAAGATATCTATCATCAGTTTTCTTATTGTACGGACACAAAATCCTTATGGGATTGTTTGGTGACAAGAGGAGAAGGAAACGCAGCTTCCAGAAAGACACGGCATGATTTATTAAAGAAAGAGTTTGAGTCGTTCCAGTTCTTGGAAAACGAAACTCTAAATGATATGACCACACGGTTTTATCATTTGATTAGTGAGATGTTTGCCTATGCTGTTTCTGCAAGTCAAAAGGAAGTTTGTGCACGATTTGCTGATTCTCTACCACCAAAGTGGAGTCCATACATTGAGCTTCTAAAACATACAGGTATTCTAGATGCTGACACTATAACTATCTATGAATTTGTACAGAAGCTAGAACATAAAAATGATGAAGAAATCCGAAAAGCAAAACGCATTGCTGCTCCTCAGAATATTGAAATGTATTGTGGTGGAGGTTTTGACCCGTCAGCTAGTCTGAGACAACCAAAGTTACAAACGGCGTTTGTATCAGATACAAACTCTTCTCTGTTTCCTCAACAAACTCAGACTTATTCTGGAGGAGGTTTTATTCCTTTTATACCTCCAGTAAATACTACTCAACCTCAAGCATATTCAGGAGGAGGTTTTAATCCATCCCTACCACAACCACAAGTCCAACCACAACAACAACAGCAAGCTCATTATACCAACAATCCTCCAACTCCAAACTCTAACACAGTCAAAGTTGATACATCAAACCTCTCAAATGTTAGCATTGAAGTAGCAAAGGAACATATGGAACTTATTAATACCATGGTCAGTGCTTACTGCGGTTTGGTCGCCGGTCAAATTGGAAACATCAATTTAACCAACGAAGACTATCTACAAATCAACCGTGATGAAATGGAGTTGATGGATATAAAGTGGGCATTCGCAAGTGCTGTTAGAAGGGCGAAGGACTTTATGGTTCGAACAGGAAGAAGTTCTTTGGAAAGCAAACAAGATACTAAGTACGGTTTTCATAAAGAAGCAGTTACATGCTTCAATTGTGGGGAAAAGGGTCACTTCAAACGTGAGTGCACTCGACCAAGCAGACAAGGCAATCAGAACCCATTTCGTAATCAGACGAGTACTTCAAATGCTAATCAAGACAATCGTGGAAAAGGGATAGTGGCTGTAAACAACACCACTAACCAGAATCAGTCTGGACCATCAAATGAAAGTCGTGCATTAACCGTACAAGCTGATGAAGGGTTTAATTGGTCTTTACAACTTGGGGAAAGTGATCAAGGTAAAGGAGGAATGGCGTGTTATGCTAAGATTATCAATCACATCAAGCACGTTCATAAGGAAGAATTTTCTGATAGTGACGACAGTTCTGGTCATACCGGGAGTTCTGATGAAGAAAGTTCTACTTCGAGTTCTGAATCTGATGTGAGCAAAGAAGCAAGTTCTAATCTTGATGACTTATTGCATGAAGCAGAAGAGTTGAAATGTCAGAAATCAGTTCTGATCAAGAAGGCTGAGGTAGTATCTAAAGAAATGGAGAAGTTCTTTTCTGAAGACGGATCTTTCTCTTATCAGACTGCCTTTATGGCAAATGTCTCAGATTCTACAAGTCAGGTAAAATCTGAAATTCTTATCAACTGTAGAGATTGTGAGTATATGAAAAGTGAATTTGATAGAATAAAGCTTCACTGTGATTCGATTCATATTCACAATCAGAGTTTAGTTGTTGAAATGGCTAAATGCAAAGAAGCGAATATGGCTTTGGTTCGAAATGAAAAAGAACTTAAATCTATGATTGAAATTCAAAAGAAAAATGTTTCCGAAGTGACAAAAACTGTTTATCATAAACAAGTTAGTATAAATGAATACATTAACATTGTTGAGGAAACTAAAAAAGAACTAGCCATTGCGAAATGTGAGCATGATGCAATCAAGCAAAAATTGGAGAGTTACTCTAACTCCCGATTTGTGCTCGATCACATTATTGATGTTCAACAACTAAAAGGAAACAAGAAAGGTGTTGGGTATAAGAAGTGTCCGCCCCCTTTGAGACATGATTATACTTATATGCCTGATGAACAAGAAATGCCACGGTTTGAATCCAGTGTGCCTCTTGATTATGAGGAAGTAACTACTGGCCTAGGGTTCAAATCGGACAATTCTCCAAGTACAAATTCTGAGCAAAAAGAGTCAACATCTACGAAACAAGGTCCTCCAACCATTGAGGACTATGAGTCGTCGGATGATGAATCTGAATCAGATGTGAGTAAACAGGATAAATCACTTGACAAACTTAAAGGAGTAGAAGTTCCAACTGAGAATCATATACTGTGTGATCCTCCTACCCCTGCTGTTAAACCTGTTGTTCAACAAGTGATAAATCCTGTGTCTACTGTTAAAAGTAATATTGTGTTGTACACTTTGGTTGGTGACTCTAAAATCTATTCAGATAATGATTTTCCATTTAAAAATGTCAATCCATCATTGATTGATAATGTTTTTGAAAATCACACAAGTAAGTTTGTGGGAAAGTCGATTCAGGGAGTTAATGTGACTCAATGTAATCCAATTCCTAAGACTGAAATTAAAAAGAAATTTGGAAATCAGAAATCACCTTCAAAGCAACAACCTATTGCTTCTAAGGGTAAACAATCAGATCAACGAGCTAAATTGTCAAATGTTTCTAAATCAAAATTTGAAACCAAAGGGGCTCGTTATCAGAAGAAAAACAGCAATGTTAAATTTGTGGAATCGAGGGGTACAGATAAAATTGAGACTTTTGCTAACAAGTCAAACAATGATTTTGTACAAGTCAAAATTTTAAAACGTGATAGTCAAAACAATTACACTCAACATTCAAACGGGTGTGATGAAAAAGCTAGTACCTCGGGTTACACAAGTTCGACATCTGATCGTCGATCCAGTTCTCCTAAGTTTGTTGAAAGGAGAACGTGTTTTAAATGTGGAGAGTTTGGGCACATCATCAAAGATTGTGCTAACACTCCGAAAGCGAAATTTGTTGAAAGAGCATCACCTGAATCGATTCACTCTAAATGTCGTCCTGTTTCACCTAAACATGATAAAAGAACTATTAAAGAACAGGAATCGAAACAACGACATCAAGGTGTGAAGAAAATAGAAAAGGCTTTAAAATCTAAGGTAAATTCTGTTCCAAGGAAACCAAGTTCACCTGTAAAACCAGAAATTTCAAAATTTGTTTACAAAACTCAATCTGGTAAACAAAAACAAACTTGGAAACCTAGGAAGAGTGAAGGTTCAGGGGGAGCTGTTTGTTTGGAAAACCATCAACAAATCGAGATCACTATTCGTGATGCTCAGGGACGACCCAAGACCACTTTGGCTTGGGTCCCCATCCTTAACTAATCATTGGATGATATGTGCAGGATGTTCCAGGAGGAACTATTAATAGTCATTGGATTGTTGATAGTGGGGCATCTAGGCACATGACGAGCGACTTACGGCTTCTATATGATGTGAGAAACATTAAAGGAGGCTATGTTGCTTTCGCTGGAGACAAAGGCGGTTACATCACTGGAGAGGGAATGATTTCCAATGGTGTGGTATGTTTCGATAAGATCAATTATGTTCGTCAAATTGATCATAATCTTCTCAGTGTGTCGCAAATCTGCGATAAAAAGTTCACCGTGCATTTCGATGATGCCAGTTGTTATGTGCTTAAACCTGGTTTCACAATTCCTGATGAATGGATTCTCTTATCGGCTCCAAGAGTCAATGATCTTTATGTTCTTGATATGAGTCAAGCGATTACGACTTCTGCACAAGTCACATGTTTTGTCTCAAAAGCCACGGAGAAGGAGTCTATATCTTGGCACAGAAGAATGGGACACATTCACTTGAGAAAAATGAACCATTTGGTGAAAAACAATCTTGTGAATGGCGTACCCGTGAGAAGTTTTCATCTACAAGATATCTGTGTTTCGTGCCAAAAAGGGAAACAAACAAAGAAGTCTCACCCTTTGAAGAAAATCAACACTGTTAGCATGCCTCTCGAACGTCTTCATATGGACCTCTTTGGACCTATGAGACACAAAACAACGTTCGGAGATGTGTATTGTTTAGTAGTTACTGATGACTACTCTAGATTTTCTTGGGTAGCTTTTATGGCACACAAGAGTGATACTCCTCAAATCCTCAAGGATCTTCTTACAATGTTGGAAAATCTTTACTCGTTGAAAGTTAAGAGGATCAGAAGCGACAATGGAACTGAATTTAAAAACCGTGTTATGGATGAGTTCTGTACTTCTAAAGGCATTCTTCATGAATACAGTTCTCCTTACACTCCACAACAAAATGGTGTCGCGGAGAGGAAGAATCGGACGATAATTGAAACTGCAAGAACAATGCTGGTAGAGTCGGCGTTTCCTGTTCAGTTCTGGGCAGAGGCTGTGTCGACTGCTTGCTACACATTAAACCGAGTTCTTACGGTTAAGAGACATGGCAAGACTTGTTTCGAACTTCTACAGAAAAGGAAACCAGATCTTTCAATTCTAGAACCTTTTGGTGGTCCATGCACTATGATTGATCCGGATGGAAAGTTTGGAGCGAAAGCTATCGAGGGTTTCTTCCTTGGATATGCTACACCAAATTTTCGTGTTTGGAATCTGACTACCAAAAAGATTGAACTATGGAGTGAAGTAAGGGTTCAGAGATATACAAATCCTGTTAAAGCTCCAGGTGATCCTTGGATGTTCGATTATGATGGGCTATTTAACTCCTTTGATCTGCCAACTTTTGATGAAGATTCTGCAGCTGCTAGAATGATATTTGATAGTGACAATGCTGCTGAGTCGTCATTAGTTAGACCTGTTGTTGTTAACTCACAAAGTTCTAATTCGTCTAACAACACGGTTCAAAATGAGGAAGTTGAAAATGCTACTGAATACAATGAGTCATCAGAAGAAGATGAAGAAAATTTGGATGCGACTGAAGGCACTAAATCTCCAGTTGTTCCAGTTCAGGGTATTTCTGTTGATACTCCTCATGTGCAAGTCGATGATACTGCTGAAGGAAATGCATCCACTTCTACGCATATTCCAGGTGTAGAGTTGGTTGTTGATCTTAATATTAACAATTTGGGTGTTAATACTCGTGTTCCTGAAAATCCTGAAATGAGGATACACGATACCCATCCACAGTAGAATATCATAGGAGATGTCCAACAAGGTGTGCAGACACGTAATCAGCTGAGAAACAACCCGAGTGCTGGTTTGTATTCAGCTATTAGAGAATCTGGTCTACAAAATGATTGGTCTTTCGCGTGTTACGTTTCACAGGAAGAACCAAAATCTTGGAAGGAAGCTTTAAAAGATAATTCATGGGTTGAAGCCATGCAGGACGAACTGCAGCAATTTCAAAAGCTTGGTGTTTGGAAGCTTGTTGAAAAACCGGAGAATTACAAGAAAATTGGAACACGATGGGTTTATAAATGCAAGAAAGATGATCGTGGAGTTGTTATTCGCAACAAAGCGAGACTGGTTGTTCAGGGCTTTCGTCAGATTGAAGGCATTGACTACAATGAAGTTTATGCACCTGTTGCACGTCTGGAAGCTATTCGAATCTTCTTAGCTTATGCTTCTTTCAAAGGATTCAAAGTTTACCAGATGGACGTTAAAAGTGCTTTTCTTCATGGTATTGTTCAAGAAGAAGTGCATGTCGAACAACCTCCAGGTTTTGAAGATCCTATTCACCCTGATCGGGTTTGGTTGCTCAACAAAGCTCTTTATGGTCTACATCAAGCACCTAGGGCTTGGTACGCAACCTTATCAAACTATCTTCTGGAGAATGGATTTAGACGAGGTCTTATTGATTGCACACTCTTTATCAAAGAACAAGATGAAGATCTTCTGCTGGTGCAGGTATATGTTGATGATATAATATTTGGGTCTACTAATGACTCTTTGTGCAGGCAATTCGAACGTGTTATGCAAGAAAAGTTCGAAATGAGCGCTATGGGAGAGATGAATTTCTTTTTGGGCCTTCAAGTTCAACAAACAGAGTCTGGGATATTCATCCATCAGACTAAATATGTTGGTGACATTTTGAGCCGATTCCAAATGTCAGATGCTACGCCCATTGGTACCCCACTTCCGCAGAATCACGGGATTACTCCGGATTTGAAGGGAGAAAGCATCAACTCCTCGTACTATCATGCCATAATCGGATCTCTCATGTATCTTACCGCTTCGAGGCCTGATATCATGTACCCAACATGCTTACTAGCAAGATATCAAGCAAACCCGAAGGCCTCTCATCTGTCAACTGTCAAAAGGATTCTACGCTATTTGAAGGGATGCCCAGACTTAGGTCTTTGGTACCCTAGGGATGATAGTTTTGAATTAATTGCATACAGTGATTCTGATTTCGGTGGTTGCAAAATTGATGGCAAATCAACAACAGCAGGATGTCAGTTCCTAGGAAATCGCCTGGTAACGTGGCAGTGCAAGAAGCAAACGTGTGTTGCTACATCAACATGTGAAGCAGAATATATTGCTGCCTCGAGTTGTTGCTCCCAAGTTCTTTGGATACAACAACAAATGCGCGACTACGGTTTAGAATTCCTATCTACTCGTATTTTTGTTGATAATAATGCTGCCTTGCAAATCACTAGAAATCCTGTGCAACATTCTAAGACTAAACACATCGACATTAAATATCACTTTATCCGTGACTGTTTTGATAAGAGGTTAATCGATGTCGTTCATGTTCCCATTGATCACCAACGTGCCGACCTGTTTACAAAAGCTTTTGATAAATCACGTTTTGATTATCTACTTTTGGTCAATGGCATTAAGGTGATACCCGAGTAAACTTCTTTGGCTGATCGTTTTTGTAAATATTTTCTTTATAA
The DNA here is from genome assembly GCA_030545235.1 of Helianthus tuberosus. Taxonomy (NCBI): domain Eukaryota; kingdom Viridiplantae; phylum Streptophyta; class Magnoliopsida; order Asterales; family Asteraceae; genus Helianthus; species Helianthus tuberosus. The sequence goes on from CM060393.1 coordinate 9,108,812, forward strand.
ACTTTGAAAATTCAAAAAGATTTTAGTTTTCGTAAACTTTGTGAATTTTAGGGGGAGATATTTCAAGAAAATACAAAAACATTGCAAAAGTTCAAAATCCAAAAAGATGTCTTTACTTTCTGTCGTTTCGTTTGAAAAATTCAAAAATTCAAAAACAATAGAAAAACAAAAAATGAGTTTCTTGGATAAAGGAAAATGATGAAATTCACTGGTGTGGTCGGTCAATGTGCTCAAAATGCAAAATAAAAAGAAAAATGATAAGTATCTCTACTAACGATGTATCGGTAGGCTCACAATCAGACTAAAATGTGCAGGATGATACAAACCTAACAGACTTCAAGTCAGGTGGGAACTGCTCATTGGCATATGGTCTTAGTACCAAAATCTCGTTTGAGAGATTGCCGAGATCTGAAATATTCGGTCTTTATGCTGCTTATCATCTGGGTATCATGGTTGTATCAAACCGTAAAAATAACGGAGACGAAGTCTAAGATCTTCCATGATACTATACATACGTGTACTTACTTCATTCGACCTCAATAAGTGATCAACAATCACATGTCCAAACAAAATAAGTGATAAATTATCACAGATTCTTTGCGGGAGTCAAGTTCGTCTCTCTGCTGTACGAAAGTACTGACCTGTTCACGGACTTGCTCCTGTGCCCTCATGCATCTGAAAATCAAGTTCCTCATCAATAAGTGATTCTATCACATAGGACTTGTTTTCAATCAAAATAAGTGAGTCTCTCACATTTTTTTACGGTCAAACAGATGATAGACGGTATACTCACCGGTAAGATGAATTCTCGTGCATACCTTGATACGGGAATGTGTCGTGAGTGGATTTACATCGACTTGTAAGTATAATCCTTACCGTTAATCGTATCTCTTAAATTATGATTATGTCTGATCAGTTTGAGCTTATGTGGACCACAATACCGATAATCTAGGTAGTATAATTATCCAGAGCTTTAAACAGAATCAAAATCATGTTGACTAAGACCGTAAGCTGGTATGATTCCTTGTTCTTGAGATTCGCAAAAAGGTTGCACTTGTACAGTTGTTTAGTGTTTTTAACAGTTTTCCGCATTTTCATTTAGTTTACCTTGCTTTAAATTTTTTTTAGTATATTTGTGTAAAGTTCGTTTCTGATTAAGCCGAAGTTGTTGCTTGGTGTTTTCTACCGGAAGCCTGAAACCTTCTTCATAAAAACGTTCTTGCATTTGAAAATTCAAACTGAATGGAATTGTGTTACTAATCTGTTGTGTCTGCAAAATATTTCCAGCCTGTGTTACTGTTTTGACTGCAAAATATTTCCAGCCTGGGTGTTGCTGTTTTGAAAAATCTGTTGGTGAAACAGACTTGTCAACGAATCACACTCGTCGACGAATCACAAGCATCGACGAATCAGACCTTAGTCGGCGAATCAAATCTGATTCGTCATAACAGACGACGAATCACAGGAGCCCAATTCTGTTTCGTCATGGGCTAAAGTTTAGGCCCAAGTTCAAGCCCAAGTTTCTGTTTCGCCGGGCCCTTTTTCTGTTTCGTCGAATCCTCTGATTCGTCGAGACAAGGCATTATATATATAGGTCCCACTTGTTCACTTTTTCAAAACATCAGTTATCTTCTTCTTCACACAACCAAACACCCAAACCTACGGTTACTCTCACAAATCGTTCAAAACATCAGTTTTTAGTCAAAATTTTACAAACTTCAAACGTAGAAACATGTTCTGATTCTCATTCCGAACACTTTGAACCGACGGATTTTCATCCGAAACCCTCAAAAACTCCTTTGAGACCTTGTTTTTCTTTGATTAAATATGTTTTGATGGTGCATGTTTCATGTTTTTCATTATAATCTGATAGATTTAGGTTATCTGTGTTTGATTTGCTTTGATTTGGATGTGGGTTTTATCACAAAAACAGGGGTTTGTTGTTGATAATGGTATTATCTGTTTTTACAAAGGTTTTTGTTCGGAAAAACATTTATGGGTGTTTATAAATGGGTTGGGTAAATAATGTTGATTGAATGTGTTTATGTTCATATATGATGTGTGTTTAAACCCAATACGGCGAAACTGATAAAACCCCCAAATTGACGAATCTGATTTAACCCTAATTCCGGCGAATCAAACATGTGGCGAATCAACCATTCGACGAATCAGACGACGAATCACAGATGACGAATCAGAAAGGAACGAAATAGACTCGACGAATCAAAAAATCGACGAATCAAACCAGTCAATGGTCAACCCTCTGTTTCGTCGTTCAATTTCTGTTTCGTCGTTGATACTCTGTTTCGTCGTCAATGCCTTAGCAGTTTTCTGATGTTGCTATTTGTTCACAGTAGACATGTTTAAATAGGTTATCTGATATGTGAATACATGAAAGTGTATTCATACATGTCTAAATGCTATGTTATGTAAATTGTGACTTATTCTGGACATTTTCATGTACAGATGGCTCCTAAAGCACAGCAAGAAAAGGGAAAACGCAAGAAGGCGGTAAAGAAAGAAAACAAAACCGAAGAAGAGATTATGTCAGAAAAACGCCATAATCAAGTTGCATATTTGGATCCGGAAGACAAGCTCGTTGAATTTAAAGATATGACGAAGTGGATCAGGGAGTCACGTATCAATTATGCTGTTACATACTCGACACCCGTCTACAAATCTCTCATTAAAGCGTTCTGGGATTCTGCTAACGTCGTTAAAATTGATGGAAAGGATATTATCAGAGGTCGTGTGAATGATCTATATGTCGTTGTTACTCCGGAGATATTGAATCAAGTTCTTCAATTACAAGATCAACCGAATGCACCATATTCAATACCAATCATGTGTTCGCGAGGCTGTTTACTAAGGATGAAATGCAAAGGAGATCTTTTCGTCAAACAAATCAACAAAGGTGATCTTCCATTAAGATACAAGTTTTTATTACATGTGCTTATTCAGAGTCTCAGCAATAGACGAGCTGGATACGATATGGCGGGAGATGATCTTGTTGGCTTCATGGTTGCTTTAGTGTTAAACAAACCGTTTAGCATCTCGAAGTACATTTTTAGCAACATGAAAGAGAACATGACAAGGACTGGTAGTAGAACCACAGGGAACAAGTTTTGGATGTATCCACGGTTTCTGCAAATGATAATGAATGTTCAGCATCCAGACCTTCCTAAAGCTGAAAATGATCTGTTGAAAATAGAGGCGATGAATTTTAACTCCTTACGGCTAATCAAGACTATGGCTGCCAAAAGATACACAGAAAGTGTTCCTCCAAGGAAGCTTTTTGGCGCTCTAGTGAATCGTGATTATGTTGCTCCTGCAAATGACAAATGGCGTCATGAAGATAGCCAATCAGACAATGAAGAACCTGAGTTGGAAAGGTTAAGGATAGAAAAATTTGGTCCTGACCCAGTTGATTCAGATGAATCTGGTAGTGATGATGATGAAAGTGGTGGAGATAGTGATGCAGGTGATGCAGGTGCTGTTAGTACTGCTGTTGGTACATCAAGTACAGTTGCTATTGGTACATCAAGTAAGGGTGCTGTTTCTGGTACATCAGATAGTAGTTCATCAGCAAGTGATGATGATGGAACTGATTCGAGTTCTAGTGATCATTTAGTTGAACCTGGTTACGAAATGTATATTGATATACGTGGAGTAAGAAGGTATAGAAAGATTAGAACAGAGGATGATCCAGAGTATGTTCCAGAAGATCCTGAAGGTGAAAGGAGAACAAAAAGAAGAGCAGAGAAAGCTGTTGAAGTACAAAAGAAGAAACCTAGGAGATATCTGAGTACTTATACTCGGAAATCTGTGCCTCAGGAGTCTTCATCTATTGTTCAGGAGCCTGTTCAATCTATTCCTCAGGAGCCTGTGCAAGAAACTCCTACTGTAGTTACTTCAGCTATGGAAACTCCAATTGCTCCAGTTGTTACACCAGTTACTGCTACTCCATCAGTTGTTCCTCAGGCCGTTCCTGTAAGATCTATGGCTTCAGCAATCAGGGCAACTACTTCGGAAATCAGTGCTGAACGTCATAGGACATTTGCTGGATTTTCTCAAGATGAAAAGATCAAATATCTGTTTTCTACACTTGAAGCGGCTGCTGATCGTCTTCAAAGGCAATCTCATTTTGGAAATCTCACAAAGCATGATCAACTTAAACAATCAGTGGAAATTAACAAATTGAAGTCAGTGGTTGGTCAACAGCAAACAGTTATAGAGCGACAACAAGGTGAAATTGATGCGCTTAAAGCTGAAAATGCTCGCTTGAAGGCTATTGATGAAGAGAAAGAGAGAAGGCTTGCCATTCTGTGGGACTATCATTGTAAACAATAAGAGGTGTTAAAGAAAAAGGATGATGATACGGAAGATCAAGGAAATCCGGATACCTCTGGTACATCACAGAAACAGCCAACCACACTTATTTCTGAAGTTGTTACAGTTCAACCTACCGTTGTTGAATCATCTCAGGGAACGTCTACTGGAAAAGTACAACAGATAGAAGGTACTTCTTCTATATTTAGGAGTGCTGATATTGCTCTACAAGCTGTTCATCCATTTACAGGAGAGTTGCTTGAAGAAGGGGAGTTAATAGAAGATCTTTCTCCGGAGCAATTGAGTATTTTACAGTCTATGAGAGAAGTAGATGATGCTGAGATAGACAAAATGTCTACTGAGACTGATACAACGAATGTTGAAGAGATTGATGAAATTGTGGTTGAAGGTGAAGCTCCAAAGTCGACCTATGTCAGAGAAGATGGTACTGAATTTGCATCATTTGATGAAAATTGGATGAAAGAAAACATTGATGACATAGACGAGCACTTGAAGAATCGGAATTCATCTGAAAAAGACACAAATGCTTTTGCTGAATGGAGAAAACAGTTTTTATCCAAAGTGTCCAAGCCGTTACCTGAAAAAGCTCAAGTAGACTATCTGCAATTTGAAAAGAAGCCTAGTGGAAGGATCTTATGCTGGATGTTTGTTCAAGATATTCACTGCATTGCTATTAAACGTGAATATGGGATTCTGTATTTCAATTCACTACTGAGCATTCTTTCCTTACCATTCTATGATGTCTCTGCGTTGACAAGGCTTAAGCTTATCAATCGTGAAAAATACGATGGTGCTACGTTGTTTGAGCGTCTGGTGAAAGTAAACAAGAAGACAGGCTGGAAGGATGAATCCTATAAGCCACAGTTTCCTGTTTATCAACCGATCAAGTTTACTCTTGATCCGGACACCAACACTTGCAGATATAAACTTGTTTATCAGCCTCCGAGGGTAGTAGATAAAATCCCATTGATGCCTATGAAGCAAGATTTTCTGGAAGACATGGCATTGTGGTGCTACGACTCGGATACTCATGAAGCTGTTATTGTGTTCAGAGATGGTCGTGCTAATTACCGGATGTTGGATCCGATGTGGATCGTCAACATGTCTGAAGCTGATATTGGAAGATTATATCGTCATGATATTTTCTATGAAGACCAAGATGCACGTCAAGCGTTAAAGTTTCAGCGAGTAGCTTGTTTTTGCTACTACAGGGGTATTCATTCGGGCAGTTCGTGGTCCGAACAACACTGATGGAAGATTAGAAGACCAAAGACGAGTAACAGACAAGGGGGAGTTTGTTGATGCATTTTTAGTGTCTGTAACTAGTCTTATTTAACGATGTATTTTGAATGGTCTTTTATTAATTATCGAGTCTGTATGTTATGTTGACCAAGTCAGATATCCTCCTATCTACTTGTGTACAACTTATTTGTCTCTTTTGGTATGTAATGTATTATGAACAATGCATGTTGCATTAAAGGGTAGTTTTGTCATTACTATGTTTATATGTTGCTGATTGTTGCTGTCTGATAACAGGAACAAACTCAACAGTTGCAGTCCTCGACGAAACAGACCTGTTTCGTTGAAACACTTAATGGCGAAACAGACTTCTGTTTCGTTGAAGGTCATGACGAATCAGACCTTGATTCGTCATGTATTGGGCTGTTCCAGGCCCAATGTCTGGCCCATGTTCAGATTCGTCAAACACTTGTGTGTTTCGTCGACATCAGTGGCCAGGGACTATATAAGCAACACTTTGTGTTCATTTGAACTCAGAGAGTGATGAGAAACAGACCATAGTAACAAAACTCTGCCAAAATTCCGTCTGAACTGTGTTTGTATCAGTTGTAATCGGTTCTCATCCCATTAATCAATAGATTGTGTTTCATTGATTAATCCGTTGTTATTTATGCTATATATGTTTGATTTGGCATAGTTACGTGGATTCCGCACACGTAACCGTGTTTACTATAAACAAGAGATTCTGTTCGTAATCGATCCTCAGATTTCGGGACCTACAAGTTTTATGCCTCAATTGATGAAATTTATATGTTGCATTTTTAACACATCAACACTTATGTATGATGTTGCATGCGATTGCACACTTAGCACTGCAGACTGAATTTACGTGCTATTTGCCTATGTTATGTGGTTGATAGAGTCCCAATGTGACCTTCCTCTAGACTTTCATGATTTGTGTTTTGTGACGTCTTGGTCTTGTTAATCGAATTTGAGGAACCTCATAGCACGAATTGAGAGGAGCTGAGATAAACATGCAAATTGCATTGTTATTATGGGTGCACACATAATAATAATGTGGGGTGCATGTGAGTCCCAGTGAGGCTTAACGAGTGTGAAAGGGGTTCCGCTCTGTTGTTTGATGTAAACTTAGTAGTCTGTAGAAGTCATCGTGAGGTTTGACTCCTACTATATTCCTACTCATAACCTTTTTCCCTTTCTTATATAGAATCACGAGCGGACGAGGCCATGGGCGTGGTCACATTGCGATGACTCAGGCCGAGTTGACAAACTTGATTAACACACGTGTGGCTGAGGCTTTGGCAGCCTATCAAGCTGGTACGATATGTGCCAAATAGACTTTATTCTTGTGTCGCATACTCAACTCTTATCCGTGTGTTGAACTTTCTTTCGTCCTAGGGTCAGTAAGCGAATCAGAATCAAAACAATCCGCCTGCTTGCACGTTTAAGACGTTCATGGATTTAGGCCACAGACGTTCAGTGGGACTGAAGGGGCTGTGGGGCTACTGCATTGGTTTGAGAAGGCGGAATCGGTGTTCGCGATGTGTAACTGTCCTGATGGGGACAGAGTGAAGTATGCTTTAGGCACACTTGAGGATGGTGCCTTGACCTGGTGGAATGCCCAAGTCCAGATGCTGGGTATTGAAATGGCGAACGCGACTACTTGGGATGATTTTAAGGAACTGATGCGTGAAGAGTACTGTCCTCGTGACGAAGTGCAAAAACTGGAGAACGAGTATTATGATCTGAAAATGGTGGGGTCTGAGATTGAGGCATACACAAAACGGTCTCATGAGTTAGCTAATATGTGCCCGAACTTATCACGACCTCCACATCAAAGAATTGAACTGTACATCAAGGGATTAGTCCCATAGGTTAAGGGCTTGGTTACTGTAGCGAACCTCAACAACTTAGCGCAGATCATCCGCTTAGCTCACAAGATCACAGATCTGGAGGTGGAGCGTGGCTCGCTACCTCCGCGTGTTTCCACTACTGCCACTACTGCTACAGCTACTGCTCCTGCTGCTGACAGCAAATGTAAGTGGAATGAGGTGGACAAGGCGTCCAACTCGAATCAGTCACAGAAGAAACCAGACAACAGTATCAACCGCAACTTTAGCCAGTCATCTTCTGTGAATCAGAATCAGAGCAACAATTCGAATCAAGGCTCCTACGCGGGAAAGCAACCGAAGTGCAACAAGTGCAACTTTCATCATCGTGGGCTGTACACCCGAGTCTGTCACAGGTGCAACAAGGTGGGCCATATGGCTAGAGACTGCAGGGTCCCACTCCCAAAGCAACAGCAGAAACCCTCACAACAACAGCAGTCGTAGCAATAGGGGAGGCAGCAGCCTCAACAGAATCAGGGAAATCGTAAGGGATGTTTTTAGTGTGGTGACGCGGGTCATTTCAGACGGGATTGCCCTCAACTCAATCAGAATGATGGTAATAACAACACTGGGAACAACAACGGGAACAATGGTGGGAACGATGCGTGTGGGAGAGTGTTTACTATTGGTGCTGGGGAAGCTCGCAATGATGGCAATGTTGTGACCGGTACGTTTTCTGTGAACGATCTTTTTGCTTCTGTTTTATTCGACTCTGGTTCCGATTGGAGTTATGTGTCTTTGGGGTTCGGTCGTCAGTTTGGGTTTACTCCTACACCTCTTGTAAATAAGCACGTAGTAGAATTAGCTGATGGTAAGTCGATTGAAGCTTCACATGTTCTTTTTGGCTGTAAACTTGATCTTATGGGTCAAGTGTTCGACATTGACCTACTCCCCGTTACTCTTGGAAGCTTTGATATGGTCGTTGGCATGGATTGGTTGTCTAAGCATCAAGCGGAAATCCTCTGTAAAGAGAAAATCGTAAGTATACCTCTCCCCAGTGGAGGATCCTTGTCGGTTCAAGGTCATCGTAGTGGTTCAATGGTTGGCATCATCTCAGCCATGAAAGCCCAGAAGTGTCTACGAAAGGGCTACCCTGCTATTTTGGCTCTTGTTGCTGATACTCAACCTGAAGAAAGGGAGATTGAAGACCTTCCAGTTGTTCGCGAGTTTCCTGATGTGTTTTCTGAAGAGCTTCCTGGTTTACCTCCACACCATCAGGTGGAATTTCAGATTGACCTTACACCAGGAGCAGCCCCGATTGCCCGTGCTCCTTATCGTCTTGCACCAGGAGAGTTGAAAGAGCTGTTAAATCAACTCCAAGAACTGTTGGATAGAGGTTTTATCCGGCCTAGTTCTTCGCCTTGGGGAGCCCCAGTTTGTTTGTGAAGAAGATAGACGGGTCCTTCCGTATGTGTATAGATTATTGAGAACTCAACAAGGTGACAGTCAAGAACCGCTATCCTTTACCACGTATCGATGACTTGTTTGACCAGTTGCAAGGGTCAAGTTTCTACTCGAAGATTGATTTAAGATTGGGCTATCATCAGATGAGAGTCCGAGAGGAGGATGTTCCAAAAACGGCTTTTCGCACGCGGTATGGCCATGATAAGATTCTGGTTATGCCATTCGGGTTGACAAACACGCCAGTGGTCTTCATGGACCTTATGAATCGTGTGTGCAAACCGTACCTTGACGACTTCGTTATTGTGTTCATCGATGACGTCTTGATCTACTCTAGGAGCAAGGAAGACCACGAGCGACACTTACGTCTTATCTTGGAGCTCCTGAGGAAGGAGCAACTCTATGCGAGGTTTTCTAAGTGTGACTTCTGGATACGAGAAGTGCACTTCCTTGGTCACATTGTTAATGAATGGGGGATACACGTGGATCCTGCTAAGATTGATGCAATCAGAAATTGGGCGGCACCAAAGAATCCTTCAGAGGTGCGACAGTTCCTTGGTCTAGCTAGGTATTATCGCAGATTTATCAAGGATTTCTCAAAGATTGCCCAACCTCTTACCTCATTGACACAGAAAGGCGTTGTATACTCTTGGGGGACGAAGCAGGAAGACGCCTTCCAACTTTTGAAACAGAAACTCTGTAGTGCACCAATCTTGTCCTTACTTGACGGTACCGAGGATTTTGTGATATACTGTGGTGCTTCTATTCAGGGTCTTGGTTGCGTGCTAATGCAACGCGAGAAGGTGATAGCTTACGCTTCTCGGCAGTTGAAGGTTCATGAGAAGAACTACATGACTCACGACTTGGAGTTGGGGGCCGTGGTTTTCGCACTAAAGATTTAGAGCCTCGACCTGTACGGTACCAAATGCACTATTTATACCGATCACAGGAGCCTCCAGCATATTTTCGATCAGAAAGAGTTGAACATGCGACAGCGTCGGTGGGTAGAACTCCTAAATGATTACGACTGTGCCATCAAGTATCACCCAGGTAAAGCTAACGTTGTAGCTGATGCCCTTAGTTGAAAGGAAACAAAACCCAAGCGTGTACGAGCCTTACAGCTCACTATTCACTCAAATCTTCCTGATCAGATCCGTTCTGCTTAGACCGAAGCATTGAAGGAAGAAAACTTGGAAGCTGAGTATGCCATAGATCCCCAAATGAATTTCTCTGATAACATAACTGGCTTCTTCCGGCGTTAAACATCTCAGGAGTGGACCCAAGAATGTCTTTCGGTAAAGCTTTCCATCATTAACTTGGTACTGGAGTGCTTTGACCTTCATCTTTCGTGCTTGAGCTTTATCTTCCGGAAGTGTACCGTTTTCTAGGTAATCTAGGATTGGTGTCATCCACGACTTTTCCTGTATGGTGATTGACATTACAGCTTCTACCTGACTGATGGCCGGAGTTTGCAAGGTTTCAACTCAGACTTCCTTGGATAAGTGGCAGAACGTGACGGATGCTAGCTTACTCAAAGCATCAGCTTTTTTGTTCTTGCTTCTCGGAATGTGAACTACTTTGCATGAATCAAATGTGGCCATCAGACTGTTGACTTGGTTTAAGTACCGAACCATGTACTCCTCCCGCGCCTCGTATTCTCCGTTAACATGATTAGCGACCAATAATGAATCAACGTGAGCTAGGACGAAGTTTGCACCGGCTTTGGCTGCGGTTTGGAGTCCGGCTAATAGTGCTTTGTACTCTGCTTCGTTGTTTGAAGTATTGAACTCAAACGCAGAGCATAAGTATACTCTATCCCTTCCGGATCTATCAAAATTAATTCGGCTCCAAATCCTTCTTTACTTGAAGCTCCGTCGGTATATAAATTCCAAACTTTCGGGAGGACGGATTTTTCTTTAGCACTTTCTCCGGCGGGAACTTTAGTAAGGAAATCTACTACTGCCTGTCCTATTACCAGACCTATGGTGCGGTAGGTAATGTCGAAAGCACTAAGTTCTATAGCCCATTTTGTAAGTCGTCCGGAGACCTCGGGCTTCCTTAGGATCTGCTGGATCTAGAGATTGGTTTGCACCTCTATGTTGAAGGCCTGAAAGTACCTTCGGAGACGCCTTGATGCATGTAATAAAGCAAGTGCCAATTTCTCGATCATTGAATACCTGGTTTCATAATCTTTTAAGACGCGGCTCACATAGTAGACCGGTATTTGCGCTTGATTTCGGTGTACCACGAGTACCGCACTAATGGCGAAGTGAGAGGCGGAGAGATATACGGTGACCGTTTCACCGGTTATCGGCGGGGTCAAGGTAGGTAAAGAGAAAGCCGTTAGGGTGTAAAAGCGACCACTTGAAGATCCAAAATTCGACTAAGACCGGAGCCTGTAAAAGCGATTTGGACCTTTGAGGATATGAGGACTTAAACCTGCAAAAGAAAAAACCGTTAGGCTCGCCGCAGAGATGGGAGGGCCCCTCTGCGACCACCCTCCGGCGTGAGGATAAGTATTTGATAGAGAGAGAAAGTAGAGTGAGAAAGTAAGGACGAAGGTTCAGAAAATCCTACTTGGCCTTGTACTTGGATAGCTATTTAAACTAGTCAACTGTGATGACGTCATCCGTCCAGACACAATTGTTCGGATGTCCGTCCTCGGCGATGTGGGGCACAGAGGTCTTTAGGGTGTTCGTTCCTAGGTGATTTGGTCCGTCCCTTAGGATAAGGTCCGGATACGGATGTGTATCTTCACAACTGATGTACGTTTAGTCGAAGAATCCAACTGAAGTTCCGGCAACTCCAGTCTGTGGATGCTCGATATCGATATTCGACGCAACACACCCCTATACCATCCTCATTTTTCTAGCTAATTCCCAAGTAATCTAAGGTGTTCCTAAGGTGTATCAAGCTTGTTTAAGGATGTTGCAAGCATAGGAAGTTGAAGAACCATCTTGGAGTGTGAAGTGTTATATATTTTAGGTGTATATTTTAAGCCCCTTTAACACTTATTTTTAGCCAAGTTTTAAATTTATAAAACACGATATTTTACTAACACTAAACACACATATGGGCAAGTGCACCCATCGTGAGCGTAGTATAGTGTTGGCAAGATACCGAAGTCGTCCAAGGACACAAGAGCTTTTAGTGCCGGTTTATCCTCAACGTCTAATCAAAACAAAAAGTTTAGAAAAATGTTTTAAACTAAGAAAAATAAAAACTAACTAAAAATGCTGAAAATAAAATAAAAAGAAAAACAGATAGACAAGATGAATCACTTGGTTCCGACTCGTATCTAGTGTAACCTTTGATTATTTCCGCACTTTTGCACTATTTTAAGAGATTATCTTAGTTATTGTAGTAGGCCCCTCTTTTGAAGGTGACGTTACCCTCACCCCAGTAGTTTGAGTCAGCAAGGATACAATCCTAAAAGGGTGGATTATTGGAAGATAATTAATTAAGTTATTAATGCAAATTATGGCAGGCCCCTCTTTTGGAGGTGACGTTACCCTCGACTAAGTAGTCTGAGTCAGCAGGGATACAGTCCTAAATAGCCGGGTTATAGTATTAATAGTAGTTAACTTATGAGGGGATCAAAGAGTTTGGACCCCCGCCATCCAATACCGTTAAGTATCGAAGGAGGTCCTACTAAATTTGATCCAGGTCCATTGCAGGACCTCTAAACGCTGAACAATGGCAAGACCTTTACCAAACCGTTCCCTTAACCCCCGACCAGGTAGCCAACATACCTCCATATAGACCGTGGAGATATGAATGGTGAAAATCTTTTATTTTATATAGACAGTAAAATAATGCCAAGACACCACGGACAAACGATAAGGAAAGATCACCTTCAACATAAGCAACTAGTTATTAAAGTCATTAATACAAAACCAAGTAAAAAGTGCGAAAAGATTAGAAATAAAAAGTATTACACTAGACACTTTGTCTTCACCAAGTGATGTAAGAGACTTAGGCAAACATGGCCTTGATTGTCAAGAACTCTTACGATCAATCTTGGATCCCGAGACGACTCACACACTCTACGATGGACAATGGATGATGGTGGTGGATGATGGTGTTATGGTGGTGGTGGGTGGTGGGTGAAGTGTGAGAGAGGTGGTGTGCCAAGGGATGGTTTGAGATTGAGCCAAGCACTCCTATTTATAGGCTGAACAGAAGCTCGGGCACGGCCCCGTGTCCAGTGGGCACGGCCCCGTGTCCACATCCTCTCTTTCTTCATTTAATGCAGCTTTGTCTAATTAGTTGACCACGCCCCCGTGTCCGCTGAGCACGACCCCGTGTGCAGAAGAATCTTTGTACTATGAAGATTTGCCTGGATTGTGCGAATCTTATAGTTGACCACGGCCCCGTGTCCGCTGAGCACGGCCCCGTGGTGGGCAATAGAAGCTTCTACCACTTTGTCTTTTCTGCTGACACTTGGGCACGCCCCCGTGCTGGCTGAGCACGGGGCGTGTTCAGTCTTCTGTTAACTTGTTTTGCTTGGGAAGATGCTGTCGTGGGGTCGGGCATGTCACGTCTTGTTCCTTTTCTTGTATTTATGTCAGATTTTGATGTCTTTTTGCTTCTTTTGTTAATTTGAGCTCATTTAATCCTGAAAATACAAAAGGAAGACAAAAGCACACTTTTTCCAACATTAGTACTAAAAAAGGGTTAGTTTTATGCCACAATTGATTAAATTTATATGTTGCATTTTGCACACATCATTTACCACCAGATAGGCAAGTGGAATTCAGAATTGACATCATCCCTAGAACAGCACCTGTTGCTAGAGCACCTTATAGGTTGGCACCAACAGAGATGAAGGAATTAAGAGCACAACTAGATGAATTGCTAGTCAAAGGTTTCATTAGACCTAGTTCGTCTCCTTGGGGAGCACCGATTTTATTTGTCAAGAAGAAGGATGGATTGATGCGTCTGTGCATCGATTACCGAGAACTTAATAAGGTCACTATCAAGAATAGGTATCCATTGCCCAGAATCGATGACCTGTTTGATCAATTGCAAGGGGCAAGTTACTTCTCAAAGATTGACTTAAGGTCAGGCTATCATCAATTGAAGGTTAAAGATGAAGATGTACACAAGACTGCATTTAGGACTCGTTATGGTCATTACGAGTTCCTAGTGATGCCTTTTGGGCTCACTAATGCACCTGCCGCATTCATGGATCTCATGAATCGCGTCTGCAAGCCCTACTTGGACAAATTTGTCATCGTCTTCATTGACGACATCCTCATCTACTCTAAGAACCATGCTGATCATGAGAAGCATCTTCGATGTATTCTTTCACTACTTCAACAGGATAAGCTTTATGCCAAATTCTCGAAGTGTGAATTCTGGCTTCGAGAAGTCCAATTCCTTGGACATATGGTTAGTGAGCCTGGTTTCCAAGTGGATCCCGCTAAGGTTGAAGCTTTCATGAATTGGAAAGAGCCAAAGACGCCTACAGAGATTCGTAGCTTCCTAGACTTAGCAGGATATTATAGGCGTTTCATTGAGAATTTTTCAAGGATTGCTGCACCCCTAACTTCTTTAACTAGGAAGAAGGTTAAGTTCTACTGGGGACACAAGCAGCAAGAATCTTTCGATATCTTGAAGCAGAAGCTGAGCAACGCTCCTGTACTGACGTTACCTAAAGGTACCGAAGAATTCTTGGTTTACTGCGACGCATCACACACTGGCATGGGGTGTGTGCTTATGCAGAGAGGCAAGGTTATTGCCTATGCTTCGCGACAGTTAAAGGTGCATGAAAAGAATTAGACCACCCATGACTTGGAGCTGGGTGCCATTGTATTTGCACTAAAGCTATGGAGGCACTATTTATATGGAATCAATTGTGTGATCTATTCTGATCACAAGAGCCTCCAGCACCTGTTTACCCAAAAGGATTTAAACATGAGGCATCACCGATGGATGGAGACGTTAAATGATTATGATTGTGAAATAAGATACCATCCTGGCAAGGCGAATGTAGTCGCCGATGCCTTGAGTCAAAAGGAAAGGGTGAAACCCATCCGAATCAATGCCAAGAGCATTGAGATAAAGAATGGTTTGAATGAAAGGTTGTTAGCTGCGCAGAAGGAAGCTGTGTTGGAAGCTAACTATCCTAATGAAAAGCTAGGAGTAACTGAAGAACAATTATCTCAGGGCAAGGACGGAATTCTAAGATTAAACGGACGAATATGGGTTCCAATTTATGGAGGACTTCGAGATGTTATCCTCCAGGAAGCCCACAGTTCTCAATATTCCGTTCATCCTGGAGCTGATAAGATGTACCAGGATCTGAAGGTAAATTTTTGGTGGATAGGCTTGAAGAAGTCTATAGCTACCTATGTAGCTAAATGCTTGACGTGTGCACAAGTCAAAGCTGAACATCAAAAGCCGTCAAGTTTGCTACAACAGCCTGAACTTCCCACGTGGAAGTGGGAAATGGTGACGATGGATTTCATCACCAAGTTTCCCAAGACCAGGAAAGGAAATGACACAATATAGGTGATAGTCGATAGACTGACTAAGTCAGCACATTTCCTACCCATTAAGGAGACCTATAGCTCCGACATGTTAGCCCAATTGTACGTAGACAAGATTGTATCTTTACATGGCGTACCAGTGGCTATTATCTCTGACAGAGATACTAGATACACGTCACATTTTTGGAAAAGTTTCCAACAATCTTTGGGCACGCGCTTAAATTTTAGTACGACTTACCATCCTCAGACGGACGGCCAGAGTGAGCGTACTATTCAAACGTTGGAAGACATGCTTCGTGCATGCGTAATTGACTTAGGTGGTAGTTGGGATAACCACCTGCCATTAATCGAGTTCTCATATAACAATAGAAACCATACCAGCATCAAGGCCGCGCCTTTTGAGGCATTATATGGTAGAAAGTGCAGAACGCCCGTTTGTTGGGCGGAAGTTGGAGATGTCCAACTATCAGGACCCGAAATAGTCTTTGAAACGACTGACAAGATTGTCCAGATTCGTGACCGACTGAAAGCTGCCAGGGATAGGCAGAAAAGCTACGCAGATTTAAAGCGTAAACCTATGAAATTCGAAGTAGGTGAAAAAGTGTTGCTTAAAGTATCACCCTGGAAGGGAGTGATGCGATTTGGTAAGAAAGGAAAGTTAAGCCCAAGATACATAGGACCTTTCAAGGTCATCGAACGTGTCGGATCAGTTGCCTATAAGTTAAACTTACCTGAAGAGCTCAGTGGTATTCACAATGTATTCCACATCTGCAATCTGAAGAAGTGTTTCGCTGATGAATCACTAGTTATACCACATACAGATGTACACATAGAAGAGAGCTTAAAGTTTGTTGAAAAACCTGTGTCGATCGAGGATCGACAGGTTAAGAAGCTTCGAAGGAAGCATGTGCCTATTGTAAAGGTAAAATGGGATGCCCGTAGAGGTCCCGTGTACACGTGGGAGGTTGAATCCACAATGAAAGAAAAATACCCTCATTTGTTTTAGTAAATCTAGAGGTCGAGATTTCTTTTAAGGGGGTGAGGATGTAACACCTCGAAAATTCACGTCCTATAATGTATTGACACGTGTCATAAGTTTGAATGTGTGAAAGAATACTCTAGAGGGACTAAAGTTGACAAACATGGAAAGCATGTGAATATAGGGGTTCAAAATGTCAACAATGGATAAATATATTTTTAAATAACCCTACATGATGTTTATACCTTCAAACGAATAAATCATGGATCATACGAAGCTAAATATGAAAGAAAGTGAGAAATTACAAACTACAGGGGTTAAATGTGTCAACATGTTTAAGTTATACCTCTGAGTGACCTTTTAGCAAACCCGAAGCTTTGTAACGATTAATTATGCTCACTAGAATGCACGATAAAAATTTCATAAAGTTTCGTTATCGTATGACAAAATTATGATCAAATTCGTATATGAGGGGTTAAAGCGTCAACATTGAAAATTATGACTTTTCAGGTTAACATGAAGTGACCAAGAACTTAGCAAAGTGGGTATAAGTTATGAACCCCTTATAAGTCAATAATAGGGGCTCAAAATGCAAGAAACAAAGTCGAAACAACCTCATAAAGGACCAAGGATCAAAACATAAAACTTGAAAATTGAAAATGGATCAGAAGGGGCATCGCGTCACGCGAGGCCCCTAGGGGGCTACGCGTGGCGCGAGGGGCCCTCTGATCCGAAAACTTTGGGCTGATGTTGCTAGGTGTCTGCTATGAGCTTGTAACCGACTTAAATCAGATATTTTCACTACATGGGCGACCCCTAATCATTCCTAGGCACTTAGGGACATCTGTGGATGATCCATGGCCATTGCTAGGCTTGTGTGTCAATAATCTAGTGAGTTTTGAACACTATATAAAGGCCTCATGTTGCAACATTGTGATCACACCTTCCATCTGCATTTCTGGAGCTTCCTGGAGCTTAAGAGCAGACCCAAGACATTCCTAATCGTGCATAGGACTTCAGTAAGTATGCTTAACCTTTCTTAGTTGAGTTTTTACTTAGTTTTAGCTTAAAAGTCAAACCGTCGTAATTACCGTTTGACTTAGCGATTAATCATTAATGGTCCAGTGATTAGTCGAATTGAAGGTAGTTATAAGTTGGTAATTATGTGGGCATTAAACCCTTAAAAGGGCACCCTCTGATTCCCACTCTATCTATACCATTTGTCGGGTCAAAGTTGATTAGAAAAAGTCATCAGAATGCTAATCTTCGAATTAACGCATAATTAACAATGCAAAAGGCGTGTAACCTATTTTATCACTCATATAACTTGGTAATAAGTATAATAACTGGTCTAAGCTTGTTTGATCCGACAATTTTCTGTTTAGACCCGGTTCGGAACCGAAAGTCGCAAAACTTTGACTTTTGCTTTGACTTCAGTTCTGACCCGAATTAGTATGATTTGGAAATGCCTTAGAGCTTCCTTAGGACCAGGTTACATGATAGTATAACCCTCTGTGATTATACACCTTGGTTCATTAGTTATCCAATTAATATGCATGATTCCGTTAATTGCCCATATGTTGACTATTATGCCCTTTTCACCATAAAACATGATTTTTAAAAATATAAAAGAGTAGAAACCTTAGTTACTGATTTATAAACTTGCACCCAAAATTTGACATCAGTTTGAGGTATAGATTGAGAGTTATGCTCATTAGCGTAATTAGAAAGCTTTTTAGCGATTTAACGGCATAATTAGCATATAGCCTGTTTAAACCTACTTTTTGATATCAAACTTTATACCCACTGATGTAATATATTATTTTGGGATTTTTGAAGATTTTTAATTAATTTTAGGCGGAGCATAACTTAGAGTCATAAGCATGATTCGGTAAATGTCGGTTTTGCCCTTTTGGGCTATAAAATGAGTTTTACATATCTTTTTGACCCCAAACCTTTTGCTACTGATTTTATATGATAAATACATTATTTTAAACCTTCTGGAATAATAAAAATATCATCTTTCTATGTAGAACCCGGAAACGGCTTCTAATCGCCTTTTTAAGCGTTTCTAACGCATAGTATGTACTAAAACTATTTTAAACATACAAGGGTTGATACCTACTGATATTTTAGGTAAATTATAATATTTTAACAGTAAGCAAAAGTTGTTTAACTAAGACTTCAGTTTTGTGCTTTTCGGCTTATGTGAAATTACCAAAATGCCCCTACGGTGCATAGTTTGGTTATAATTGATAAATTTCACATATATGCAATACCCTACTGTTATAACTTATCAAATTAAGTATTTTTAGTGATTACATCAGACCTGTAACTCAGGTTAATACTTAAACTCTTTTATAACCTTGTAAATGACCAAAATACCCCTACGGGGCATAGTTTGTGTTTAAATTCGTTTCGGGCATAATAGAAGATATATTACTGATATCACAACATATTTGAGGCATATTAACTTAGGAAACCTGTAAATGACTCTTACGATTACCCGTTACGCCTCTTGCGCGTTCGGTTCGGTTTATGTAACTAGTTTACATAAATTAGCCGAAACGGGTCAAACCTTATCGGTTTTATCTCAAAATTCAGAGTGTGCTTAGATTACCCATATAAGGCAAGTATTCAAACTTGTCGGGTCTAAATCATATTCTATTCCGGTCTTCGCTTAATCGTGCGTTTGAACCGGATCTTTTTAAAATTAACAGGTCTAAGCTTATGTTTAACTAAAGACCGTTAGGATTCTAATAGGTTATTATAAACCTTCATTCTAGAATAGGAGCCCAGTAAAAGCTATATGTACTTGCTGATTTGATACGGCTGGGATTGAATATTATATTTAGCTCAGGTAAATACTTTTAACTTATTTTCCCTTATACGGGCTTGGGGTACGGTATATAAAATACCGCTTGGTCGGGCATTCGTTTGGTGGTTAAGTATTATCGAGATGACCCGTTTAAAATATGTTTTGTTTGCTTAACGCCTTTGGGGGGTTAATGACCATGTCCTGGATATCCTTGGCATCATTTTACGAAATGGCCACGACTTAAGCGCGGGGTGTAGGCGTACACTCGTCAGTGCCAAAATAAATAATGTGGTGTGTCTATTGATCTTGAACCAGGCACGAACCGGGCTACTGAACGCATAAGGAACATGTAATTCTTTTACAAGTTTATATGTTTAAATAATTATCCCAAGTTATAAAAAGTTTGTGCCACGTGCATTCAAATCAATTTTAACCATTTTCAAAATGAGTCAGTTAAATTGAATTTACCAGTGTAAACTGACGTATTTTCCAAAAAGGTTAAGTGCAGGTACTATGCAAACTAGGCTGGCTTTCTCCTAGCGTCCACAATAAGTCTCGCAAGCTTGGATGTCAAACTGTTGAACAATGTTTCCTATTTATATTTTTATCCACCTGTGGATAAATTTCAATTGTCGTGATACTTGATATTACAAATTATATTCGGTTGAAATATATCTTTCATTTGCTTCCGCTGTGCATTTAAATATTGTGTTGTTTGACTGTAATGTTGCCAACCACGTCACTTTACTCCCCCACCGGGCCCACCGGTCAAACGTGGAAATATCGGGGTGTGACAGTCTAGAATCAAAACCTGATGTCGAAATACACTTGTCACGTCACGCGACGGAGGGAATAGATCAGAGTCGCGGCACGCGACACCTGTCGTGCCATGCGACAGGGTTGGACATTGGTGTCGCAGCACGCGACGGGTCACCAGTGTTGAAATTTGTTGCTGATTGCTGTTTTATTCATATAAACTCATGTAAACCAGTTTTTAGCATTCATAACTAACAAATTTTGAGTTGTTTTGAATATAAGTAACTCATATGATGATGCGGATGGCTATCAAGCTGAGGAAAGAACCGAACATGCATGCTAAAGAAGCTTCCGCAACTAAATTATGTCTTTTGTCACTAAACACTTTTGGTGTTGTTTGCTAAACTTATGTAGCACCTTATCAACATCTTTGGGATGTTTAAAGTTATGTAAATATGGTTACAAACTTAGTAAAAGTCTTTTGAAGGTTTTGAATGTTATATAAATGTCGTTAAGTCGATGTTTTATAATGAATTCATTATAAATGCATATATATATATATATATATATATATATATATATATATATATATTGTATTAAATTATATAAAGCGAATTAAGGGTCTTACAAATCTTAAGAAGAGTCCGACTCAAGAAACAGTTGTCGTTCTCGCAGACTAGATTCACGTCAACGACAAACTCCAGTTTACTGAAGAACCTGTTGAGGTTACAGACTGGAAAGTCCACGAAACACGGAGAAGTCATATCAAACTTGTCAAGTTCGTTGGAAGTCACGTCATGGCCCAGAGTTTATTTGGGAGTGTGAAGACCAAAGCAAGTCAAAGTATCCGCATTTGTTTCACAACTCCCCTGCAACCAATAACGAAGCTTGAATTTTGGGACGAAATTCTTTTAACGGGGGGAGAATGTGACAACCGGCACTTTTCCATGTATTCCGTACAATAATGAACAGTAAATTGTACTTTGATGACTGTGCATGATTGAATTAATGAGACGAATGATTTCCTGTATACTGTCATATACATACAAATGCATTACATGTTGCAAGGTTGTTTATCATTATTACATGCAACACAGTGTGGTTCAATTAGTACACAGAACAAATTTAGCACAGTTATCAGACAAACTAGAAGTACTGACGGGAGTTCAGTACTCAGACAGACATGATGTTCAGACACAGAATGAGCCCCGGAACCAAGAGTTACACTTGAATAGTATGTAGGAAAGTAGGGATCATAAAACTACCTTTCGAGTGACGATTTAAGTGCCAGAAAGTGCCAGAAACACACTAAAACTGCAGAATTCTACAGAAAACAACAAAATTCAGCTTTTAAACCCCAAAATATAATGCATAAATGTGGTTTAATGGTCCAGAATACTTTGATAAGTGTCGGGAATCAAAACTGTCACAAAAGACAACATAAAGCACACTAAACTACGCAATTTAGCACCTTAACGAACCGGTAGCCAACCGGACACTACCGGAAATACCAAAATTTAACTAGTAGCTTTATTTTAATGTTACAAAGCTAGTTATGATCACCAAACATCATATTACCACTTAAAACACTTACACACATTAACACCTAACTTGAACACTTGAATTGTAACTAAACTAACTAACTAACTACCATTAAAACCTAACTAGATACCCCCCCCCCCCCATAACTGGTTCCAACATGGGCCCCACATGCCCTATTTCTTTTAAATTGTTTAATAGATTTGTTGTTTTAATGTGGAACATGTTATCCATTGTTTAAAAATTATGTTGGAAGGAACATGATTAAAGACCACCTAATTTACATTCATTCACACAACATTCCACCATCACAAAACTTCTTCTTCCTCCCCCATAAGCTCACGACTCAAACACCCCTATACCATCCTCATTTTTCTAGCTAATTCCCAAGTAATCTAAGGTGTTCCTAAGGTCTATCAAGCTTGTTTAAGAAGGTTGCAAGCATAGGAAGTTGAAGAACCATCTTGGAGTGCTTTTATCCACCACATTTCTTCACCAACTTGCATCTTGTTCTTCCCTAGCCTTAGTGCTAGTAGTAAGCCCCTTTGATCTTGTTTTTATTCATAATTTTAGTGGTTAAAGAAAGATGTAACTTGGTAATTTAAAGAATCTCAACAATACATAAAGATGAACTTGAACATAAAGCTCTAAATCATGAAAATCAAAGATGTTTAAGTGTATGTAGTAAACTTGTTTGTTGATTTCTTGTATAAATGATGTAGATCATCATATGACCCTTGCTAGATGATGATTAAACACATGATCTAGCAAGTATAAGGATGGATCTTGAGATATTCATGTTGATCATCCTTTATGTTGAACATGAACTTGAAGATGAGTTTGTTTTAGTGTAGGCTGATTATTCCTACAAGATATAAGTCTTGAAAATATAAGATTTCAAAAATAAAGTTTTCAAGAAACTAAAGTTTACTTCCATATTTAACATGGATTGATTTTTGAAAGAAAGAAAACATATTTTGATGGTTAAATAGGACTAGCAATGTGTAGGAAACAAGAAGAATACAAGAAGGTTAATTTTTGAAAAATCATCATACAAGTTGTAAAGAATGAAAATTCACAAGAATAAGTTTTATAAAATAAGAACCATGGATTTAGTGTTCTTACAACATATTAAACAACATGTTAAATTACTACAAATTTTTACTAACTTCAAGTTCATGACATATTGTGAAAATGCATATTTTTGGCTCATGGTAAGTTATACGTAAATTGTTGATGATTGATGATGAATTTTTAAAACAAAATGATATGTTATTAAGCTTGGAAACCTCCATTTTTAAGGGGAAACTATGGCAAAATTTTGTAGAAATTAAACACTTAGAAAAATATTTATAAACAAATGTTTACAACTAATTTTTTTATCTTGGTTTTAAATATAAAACTTGCCATAATTTTTGTTATAAAAATTACAAGTATTGGAGGTTGATTTTTGATAATAAAAATCACTAAGTATATATTTAGGAAAATATATATATTTAGATGTGTTGGATCTGAGTTTCTTTTTGATTGTATTTTTGTTTGAAATTAAGATGGAAATGAAAGAGTTGTGCAGCGGAAATAAGATGAAAGCAAACTTTGCATACAATCAAACGAGAGTAATACTTTTATCAAACATCTTTACACAATGAATCGAAAGATTGAATTTGTTTCAACAACGATTACAATGATTGATGTAAGAATGCAAACTCCCCCTCAGCCAGAGCTCAGTAGTTTGTTCGTGCAAAGAAGACGATGTGGTGAAAGAGCTAATAGAACAGTACAAAGTACTGAACTATTTATAGGCACTTGCAAACCACTGAGCTTCTTAGCTGACGTCACCATGAAAGTGACATCTAACCTCCTAACAAACTCTAACCTCTGATCTATACAAACACTGATGTAGTAACTACTGCTATTACAATTTATTACATAAAAGACACATAAACAGCTGCTGCATCCTTCCACTGCTGTGAACCCAGCAATGCTTGTCCGGATCAGCAGTACTTGACTCAAGACAGTAGATTGAGTCAGCAGAGCTTTGGTCTTCTATCAGTCTTTAACACTTGGCAGTAGATGCAAGGCAGCAGTTGTGGATCAGCACTTGGTAAGATCAGTAGATAGGAGATCAGCACATACAAAGCCACTTTCAAGGGGAGAGATTTGCATGAACTAATCTGTAAACGTCTGCTTATTCTGGATCCACTGCTCTGATCCAGTTTTGGCTTTAATTATCTGTTCCTCTGATAGGGTTCAATCCCAACAATCTCCCACTGGAACAGATAATGCCAAAACTCTTCATTATTTGTGGACCTTTTTATTGCCTCATCAACAGCTCCCTTATCTGACCTTTAAATTGTAATTCAAAGTCTAGGGCATCTGTATCTTCATCATCCCTGCTGAGTGGAAGATCAAGGAGATCCTGCAAATCTTCAAGACTCAGGCCAAGAGCTTGTTCCCTTGATATTTTCGCCACTCCTCCACCAGACCTGAGCAAAGTCAATACGCAGGTCTGTTTGTCAGTTTCCCACTTTTGTATTTTTGAGCCTGGTGGGTTTCTTGGGAGATGCTTATTTGCAGAAGTATTTGGAGAGGCTGGCCTATTCATGACTGGCTGAGCAGTACTTGTAGTTTGATCCAAACCAAGAGTTTCCATGATCATTTTCTTTATACCCTTTTTTCCAAGGTCTTCACCTTCCATTAACTCTTTTATGGTTTCAGCAATCAGCTGTTTGTGTGGCCTTCTTTTGTAGATGGCAGCACCAACTGGAGCTGTGGATCTCCTGATTTGCAGCTTTGATGGTCTTTTTGAAACCGCTGCTTCAGGATAGTCAGGCTTTTGAGGAACTGTGGGATCTTTCTTTCTTAATTGTTCCAACTTTTTGTAAGAAGCCCTGACCACATCTTCTTTCCATCTAGCAACTTGTCTTTTGTTACCATAATCAGCTGCTACCAGTTCCTCTTTCATTCTCTTCAGCTTTTCCTGTTTGTCAGGTACATTCTTTCTAAACTTTGCCCAGTTAGGAGGAGTGTGAGTGACCTTCCTTTTTATCATGTCTTGAATTCTTGCAGCTTCATCTTCAAGCTCAGGAACAGTCCACTCTTTGTACATATATATCTCTCCTTTGTACTTTTTGTGAGCCATGATGCTTTCAATGTAGTCTTTCTTCAGAGATTCAGCTGCTCTTTCAGAAATTTGTTGACTAACATTTTTTGCAAATTGCTCTAGGGATCTGACTTGTGTGAGCAGATATTGATAATTTCTTGAAATTTCTTTGTCAGACTTCCCTTGTGTGTTTCGTTTTGAGATATCCTCTGCTTGCTTGGCTTTGATTTCCAAGTATTCATCAACATTTTTAGGCCAAGGATATCCCTTTATTGATGGCAAACTCCTTTTGGCAGGGTCATCCTCATAGTAGAAGGATTTTATTTCCTCTCTAACAGCTGCTAGTTCAAGAGGAAATTGAACACCTGCAGGAGGTAAGGGCTTGTACATTGGAACTGAAGAGAGAGGAACAGGTTTTGGTATTGTGACAAGAGCTAAAGATTTTGAAGATGTTTGTGGTGGTGATGTGTCATCATCTTTTAAAATTAGCCTTCTCCTTTTTGGTTTAGGAGAGACTGATGATGTTTTGGATGGAACAGTGGTGGTAGATGTTGTGGCAGTGGATTGTGATTGACTAACAGCTGTTGAAACAACTGGTGTTTCAACCACTGTTGTCATTACAACAGATGTTATAACATCTGCTGTCTTCTGCTTTATGTCAGCAGGTGTTGTTTTTGGTGGTGATGATGGTAAAGCAGTGGATGTTGTGTGTGTTGAAGTGGTGTGTGTTGATGGAATAACTGTTTGGCAAGCAGTAGTTTTTGTAACTCCTGTTGCATCAGTTGTTTTGTATGGTGGTTTTTTAGCAGACTTTGAATGTCTGATAGGAATGGATTTGGGTTGCCTTACTTTTCTAGTAGGCCTCTTCTTTTCCTCAACAGGATTTTCATGATCCCTTGACCCAGAAGTACCCTGTTCTGGATGATCCATTCTGTCCACCCTGGCTTTCCTTTTGGCCTCTCTATCTCTTTTCACACTTGCAACTGCTTCTGCTAGTGCATTTGTTGTCACATCAATCTTCTTGCTGCCATCTGGCAAAGGGATCTTTTTGGTCATGTTTGAATTTTCTGGTTCAAGATAAAGACCATCTTCTATACCCTTCTTTTTCCACTCCTTAATTTTCTCCCCCTTTTTGGCATTATCTTCTGGGAGGTCATAAATGAAGCGTACTTTTGGAGCAGTGCCAGTGGTGTGCAAGATCTGAGTTTTGAGAGCTTTTAAGTCAGCCTGAGTGTTCTTGAACCTTGACTCCATTGCATTTCTCAGCTGTTGTACATGTTTTTCATGTTGCTGATCTGCTAATTGTGCTTGTTGTTGGAGAAAAGATTGAAATAGATTCCAGAGCTCATTTGTAGCAGGTGCCCTTTGTGGAGCAGGTGCTTGAGGTGGAACAGTAATTGATTGTACCTTCTGAACTTGTAACACCTGTTGTAGCATATCTTTGAGTTCTGCAACAGAGTTATCAAGCTTTGCAATACGATCCGTCAATTTCTGGTACTTTAAACCATCACCCAAGTTAATGGGATCATCTGATTTCCCACTAGCAGTGGTTTTATCAGTAGTAGATGTAGGGAATATACTCCAAACATTAACCACTGATGCCCCTTTTTCTTGGTACTGGGGTCTTCTTCCTTCAACACTTGACAACCTTTTGATGGTGCCAGTAGGATAAATAAATCCACTGGTGGTTGGCAGAGGTGCTATAAAAGGAATTGCCTCCAAGGAAGTCTTATGAATGTAACCACTGTCCAAATGTAACCCAGTGGGTGTAACAGTTGTAGTGGCTGCTTCACTTGGATTACCACCAAGAGTTACTTGTAACTCAAGGGGTGTAACCTCCTCAGGTTGTGTTGGTGGGTTAACAAAGAATGATACATCAGACCCAGTCAGTTGTTGAGGTATATTCTCATTAATAGGTGATTGAGAAGGACTGGATAATGCCTGGTTCAAATCAATTGCATCCAACAGTGGTTTTATTGGTGAAGGAAATGTGGATGTGATGATTGGTGTAGAAATAGGATGTGTCCCGGGCATTGGACTGTGGATGATAGAAACGAGTGTTTCCAGAGCATCATGATGTGGAGACCCTATTTGTACAACCTGTTCTTTTTGTGAAGAAGCAGGAGGAGTTTTGGTTATGGGTTGAGATATTTGTACCAACTGCTGTGAGGAAGTAGCAGCAGTGGTTTCTTGTGACTTTTGTGTTGTCACTAGCAGGAGCTCTGGTATCTGATCCTCCAGAGATGCCTTTTTGATGGGTTTGGGGGGTTTTTGTGTTTTTCTTTTTGTTGGCTTTTTGGTGATTTTAGGTGTGGGTTTCAAAACAGTTGTGCTGCTGCTTTGATCACCTTGAGCAGTGGGCTCAGCAGCAGATACCTGAGGAGCAGTTGTAACTGCTAAAATCTGCTCAGGCACCTCTGCTTGTGTTTTGCAAGGTGCTAACATCCTTGAAAAAGTTTCAGTAGTTAAACTGTTTATTTGAGTAGGATCACCCTGGTTTATTACAGCTAAATCATCCTTACTGAATTTCTTTGAAAAATAGTAACTTAAAAACCTTGGAAACAGTAAGAATGATTTTGTTTCAACATTATTAACCAAATCTTTAAAAATTTCCCGAGAATAGTTAAAATTTTCTCCTTGAAGAATAGCATATCCCAGATTTTGAATCTTTAAAGGGATTTCATTAAAAGAAGTGGTTTTGTTTGAAACACATAGTAGGAGGGTATGAAATAAAAATCTGGTTGCAGAAGGAAATTAACCTTTTTCTAAGGTAATTTTCTTCATCATTGTGGCTTCATACCCTCTCTCAATGAAGTCAGTTTGCAACTCGTTTTTAGTGAAAGAGATTTTACCTTCTTGATCATCGAGTTGAAAGACCTCTGAAATGGATTGTGGCGTGATTTGGACAGCTTTACCCTTTATAGAAGAGTTTATGGTGGTTGCAGTGTCACCTTGTTTTTCAAGGGTTGCATTCTTCCAAAACTCCCTTTGGGTCGCCAAATAGATTGGTGCATCGGCGATGAACAAAGTTTTATACTTTGATTTTGCCATGATGTCAATGATGGAATCGAACACGTTGGTGGTTCCTGGTTTTGTGAGAAGACCCAGGAGATTGTGAGATGGTTTATATGGAATTTCAGTGGAGATTGCCTTTTGGGAGGCTGTGTTCGATGATGATTTGGATGAGGGTTTTGAAGATTTCTTTGATTTTGTCATTTTGAGGATGATTGATCGAAGAAATTTGTGAAGAAATGTGAAGAAAAACTGCTTTGAGAAGAGAATTTTTAAGAATTCAATTCGACAGTAAAACCCTGTTTTGATGGTGAGTGGGGGATTTTATAGGGAAGAAAGTGAATGCTGAGTTGGCAGCCGTTACAAAAGGTCTGACCAATATGTACTGTCCACGTGACAACCCCTGTTGAAAGTGAAGGACAGTACTTTTGTGAAAGTGACTGATGAAGGCAGTGGTATGAAAGCAGTGGATGATTTTTACTATCAGTGGATAGCATATCAGTGGATAAGACACTGCTTTTGAACAACAGAGTTTATCAAAATAATGAGAGAGCAGGGGTTGACTTTCAGCAGTGGACAGACTTTTGAAGTATAGCAGACTTTTGATCAATCAGTGGTTAATGGCAGACTTTTAAGGACTTAATGAAAAATTTTCATTTTTAACTATTTTTAAGGATGGAGTTTTGATTTTCTGAAAACATTTTGTTGCTTTTATTCATAGAAAAACAAGATGTTGCTTGTTATTCCATGTTCAGCATCCCAATCCTAGAGACCAAACTTTCAAAAGTGGTTGTATCAAGTGCTTTTGTGAGCACATCAGCCAGCTGGTCTTTAGTTGGGACATGATGCAGAGAAATCAAACCTTTTTCATAGCAGTCCCTCACAAAGTGATGTCTGATGTCGATATGTTTGGTGGTTGAGTGGGAAACTGGATTTTTGATGATATTTTCTGCTGCCTGACTGTCCAACATGAGTGGTGTCTTTAAGGCAGTGATACCAAAATCCAGCAACTGATTTTGAAGCCACAGGAGTTAGGCTGTACAGCTTGCAGCAGCAATGTATTCAGCTTCAGCAGTGGATGTTGAAACAGCTGCTTGCTTTTTGCTTTGCCATGAAACTAAGCAATCACCTAGAAACTGGCACCCTCCTGATGTGGACTTCCTTGTGGTGTGACATCCAGCAAAGTCACTGTCTGAGAAACCTGAAAGCTTGATATTCCCATTAGCTGGATACCAGATACCAAGTGTGGGAGCACCTTTTATGTATCTGAAGATCCTTTTTACAGCAATGAGATTTGATTTTCTGGGAGCTGATTGACTTCTTGCACAGACACATGTTGCAAACATGATGTCTGGTCTAGATGCAGTTAGGTACAATAAAGACCCAATCATGCTTCTATAAAGTGTTTGGTCAATCAGCTCATCTTTTTCATCAGACATGACCAGCTTATTTGTTGCCATGGGTGTGCTGCATGGTTTACAATCATTCATATCAAATTTGGTTAAAAGTTCTTTAGCATATTTGCTTTGATGAATGAAAGTTCCATTTTGCAATTGCTGTACTTGGAGACCAAGAAAGCATTGCAGCTCACCCATAGCACTCATTTCAAACTCAGCTGTCATGAGTTCTCTAAACTCTTCACACATTGAGTTACATGTGCTTCCAAAAATAATGTCATCCACATAAATCTGGACAATCATTAAATCCTTCCCTCTCCATTTTAAAAACAGTGTTTTATCAATGGTACCTCTTTTGAAACCATTTGAGAGTAGGAAGTTGGAAAGAGTTTCATACCAGGCCCTTGGTGCTTGTTTCAAGCCATACAAGGCTTTGTTTAGCCTGTAGACTTGATCTGGATAAAATGGATCCTCAAAACCTGGAGGTTGACAAACATACACCTCTTCTTGAATTGTACCATAGAGGAAAGCACTTTTGATATCCATTTGAAACACCTTCATATTGTGGTTGACAGCAAAGGCCAGGAACAGTCTAATGGCTTCCAATCTTGCAACAGGGGCAAATGTTTCATCATAATCAATCCCCTCTTCCTGTCTGTAACCTTGAACCACAAGCCTGGCTTTATTCTTGACAACAATACCCCTTTCATCAGTTTTGTTCTTGAAGACCCACTTTGTGCCAATGGGACTAACCTCTTCTGGCAGTGGTACAAGCTCCCATACTTGTTGTCTTTTAAACTGTTGGAGCTCCTCTTGCATGGCTTCTACCCAGCTGTTGTCTTTCAGTGCCTCTTGGTACTTGACTGGCTGATGGAGTGATAGAAAACCAGCAAAAAGACAAATGTTTTGGGTTTGGCTTCTTGTGAGCACCCCTTCATTTATGTTGCCAATGATTTGATCAGGTGGATGAGATCTCAAGTAGATTAAATCTCCTTGATATGGTATGATGGCATTGGTTGGTGAAGGCTGCAAATGTGTATCATCTGAGCTAACCACTGCTGGGGACTTTGATGATCCAACAGTGGTTTCAAAAGGTGGTGGTATAGGAGGTAATGAATTGGACAACTGCTGACTTTTATCCACTGTTTGAGGACTTTTGTCAGCAGTGTTTGAGGATGTGGAAGCAGTGGTTGATGGGCTACTTTGGTCAACAACTGTTGAGGTAGCAGTGGTTGAGCTTTGACAACTATTTTGAACAGCTGGTGCTTTTCCCTTTGTGGCAGACCTTTGAGGAATGATGATTTCATACCCATAGTCTGGTGTTGTATCCTCTGATGGACCTACACTGTTAGTCTTGACAGCAGTATTTTCAAAAGTGATTTTTTCAAGATCAAACAGATCTGCAGGGTTTGCTGGGATTTTCATTGATGAAAGCTCATTGAACTTTACATTCAAAGTCTCCTCCACTGCCTTGGTCCGTGTATTGAACACTTTGTAGGCCTTGGCAGTGGTTGAGTATCCCAAATGGTAACCACAATCAATTTTGGCTGCAAATTTTGAAATGGAATCTTTTAAGTTCAAAATAAAGCATGGGCAGCCAAACACTTTGAAATATGAGATCAGTGGTTTAATTTTATACAGAATTTCATAGGCAGTCTTTTTGTGCCTGGGGTTTATTAAAACTCTGTTTTGAACATAGCAAGCAGTGTTTACTGCCTCTGCCCAGAAAGTTAAAGGCAAACCTGAATCTGCAAGCATGGTTCTGGCAGCCTCAATCAGAGTTCTGTTCTTCCTTTCCACTACCCCATTCTGCTCTGGTGTTCTTGGGATGCTGTACTGCCTTACAATCCCTTTCTTCACACAAAAGGCATCCAACTCCCTATTTTTGAATTCTGTGCCATTGTCACTCCTGAAGCTTTTCACTGGAAGGTCAAATTGCTTTTCAACCTGTATTACAAAGTCTTGCAAAATGCCTGCAGTTTCATCTTTTGAGTGCAAAAAGAAAGTCCATGTGAACCTAGAAAAGTCATCAACAATAACCAAACAATATCTTTTCTTTTTGAGGCTCATGACTTGAACTGGGCCAAACAAATCCATGTGTAGCATTTGCAAACACTGGGTTGTTTTGGACTCTTCAATGGACTTGTAAGAACTTTTATGCTGTTTTCCTTTTAAACAGGAAATGCAATGTTCAGGACATGAAAACAATTTTTGTGGTAGGCCTCTCACCAAACCATTTTTTGAAATTTATGTGATTGTCTTAAGATTTGTGTGCCCCAGCCTTCTGTGCCAAAGTTCTATCTCTTTGTTAGAGGCAGCTGAGAACAGACAGGCATCAGCTCTGGGACACTCTTTTGACATGTCAACAACATAAACATTGCCACTTCTTTGAGCAACAAGTTTAGTTTGACCAGTTTTGATTATTGCTTCAATCTTTTTGACCATTTCTGGTCCAACAATCCTACAACAGTCTTTTGTGAAGAATGACCCAAATCCCTTGTCACTCATTTGGGACCCACTCAGAAGGTTGAATTTTAGATTGTCTATTAGATTGACATTTTCAAATTTTACATTTCCAGATTGCACTGTTCCAGACCCCAGAACTTTCCCTTTACTATTATTCCCAAAGGATATATCACCCCCACCATGGATTTTAAAGTCTTTGAGGAGGGCTTTACATCCTGTCATGTGCCTGGAGCCTCCACTATCTACATACCAAAGACTATCAAAGCATGCAGAAGCTCCCTGCACATGAAGTAAAAGGATTAGTTCATTAAGGTCTCCAAAGCCAACAAGGCTTTGGATAGGGTCTCAACAGTGTCTGGGATGGATGCAAGATGATGGACAGTGGTTAGGTCAGGGGTTTGAACTGTTTTAGGACAGTGTTTCTCTAACCACTGTTGTGGGTCCTGACCAATCATCTGCTGGTAACCAAAAGGATGCCTGTTCACTTTGGGTTTAGAGGGCCTTTTGTAGGCCTCATAAACGTGTGGAATCCTTTGGTAAGACTGTTTATCCTTGCCTTTCCTGAATTGATTAGCAGGGGGTGCATCAGTAACCTGAACATCTCTTTTGACAGATGTTTGGTTTAGCTGTTTTGTAACAGCTGTTTGTACTGGCACAAACAGTGGTTGTTTCTTGGTGAATTTGACAGACGTTGATGATGATGATGGACTCAAGGATGTTTTAGCAATGTACTCATTCTTTTTCACATCAAAGTTTTTGAGGTACACACATGCTTGAGTTTTGTGGTTTGTTTTACCACAGACAATGCAGCTTTCTGCTGAAACAATGACACTTGTTTTGTTTAGATCATAAGCTTTTAAGTGGAAACAGTCTTTTGTTAGATGATTCCTTTTCTCACAGAATTCACAAAACAAGTTATCAATTTTTTCTTTCTTCTTTCTCTTTTCAGATTCCTTTGCAGCAGAGGTTTTAACCACTGCTGGGATATCTTTGAGAGGTATGACTTTAGCTTTTGGAGCTTTAGCACCATAAATTGATGTAAAGTCCATTGGCTTGAAATTTTCAAGAATATCACACTCATCAGACCATTTTTGTTTAAACTGATGATCTTCAAGCTCCTTGAAAGTGGAGGATCCCATTGGTCTGTTAAGTGTGATTTTGTTACCAAGTTTGTCAGTGATTTTCACTTCTTGGCCATTCTTGTTTGTGGGGATAAGCTCAGTAGCTTCATCAGTGGTTTGAACAGAGTTTTCAAAAGCAGTGTTTTCATCATCATATTTTCTATACCCAACCCCAAACTTCACATTGCTTTTTCTCTGTTTTTCAAGCATAACCTCATATCCTTTGCAGGATTCCACCCATCTTTCACAAGTAATCTGGGCAGACTCCAACTCCTTTTTGCAAACTTGGTATTTTTCTACCATAGTTTGAAGTTGGGTTTTGGTTATACTTTGCTCTTCTTTTAAACAGCTGTTCTCTTTTTCTTTTTCAGTCAATTTGATTTTAAGTTCTTTTAAAGACCTTTCAAATTTGACCTCATCAGACAAGATTTTATCCCGAAGGTTTTCATTCACCTCTTTAATGTTAGCAAAAGCAATTATGCAATTGTCAGAACATAGTTTTTCAAGAACTTGAGGAGATACCTTGGCAGCTGCCATCATAGCACAATCACGTTGATGATCTTCATCATCATCAGCTTTTACCTTCTTTTCACCAGCCTTTTCTTCTTTCTCTTCTTCTTTGTCCTCTATGGACCATGGATCTGTCATTGGTTCAATCAGGATACCTGAACTTTCTCCCAACAGTAGTTCACCAGCCACAGCAGTAACCACTGGTTCAGTCACCTCTTCCACTGTTTCAAAGCACTGCTATTCCTCCTCAGCTTCAATCCCCTCCTGTATTGACTCTAATTCCATCAAACAAAACTCATCATGTGAGGGTTCATTAAAAGCATAGAGTGCAAAATTTTCATCATTAAGGTCTTCAGGCATACTGCTCCAGTCAACAAACCCTTGAGTGAAAAAACTTTGTTGATCTGGTTGTGCTGCTGCTGGAGCAGTGGTTTGAGGTGCAACAGGTTGCACTTGTACCTGTGGAACAGGGGTTTGAACATATTGGATTTGTGGAACAGTAGTTTGGATATAATGTACTGGCACAGGGGCAACAACATAGTGAGCAGTGTTCACTTGAGCTGCTGGGGCATATTGGGCATAGTGCACAGTGTTTTGGTTTTGAGGTCTAGGATTTGAGCTAGGATGAGTAATTATGGGACCAGTAGTTTGACTCCTACATTCCCTAGCGAAATGTCCCAACCTATTACACTTGTAGCACTTGATTTTCTATTTATCCAACCCAACCCTTAGATTCCCATGCAACCCTGGGAATTTTCGCCCTGTTCTTTTGTAGAACTTGCTAGTTCTAACACTTAGCAAAGCCAGTTGATGCAGGATGTCCATTTCCTCTAAATCAGTGGGATCAAAATGTTGTAAATCATTTAGTTCAAAACTTAAATTGTCTGACATCTGGCTTTCGTTAGCAGTGAATGCATAACTTGCAGAGTGAGGATCAGGGTTGTTAAAATTTGCACCAGCAGTTATGTCAATGAAGTGATCATAACCCTGGTCCTTACCACTGCTCCCAGATTCTTTTTGACCCAGAAGAGTAGTGTTACCGAATGTATAATCATCAACGGCTTTTCCTGACTCTTGTAACTTCCTTTTCTGGTTCAACTCCCTTTCGTAGGTCAGGAGTCGACCGTGGAGTTGGGTCAAGGTCAGATCCTTGAATTCAGGTGAATTTCTGGTGACAAAGGCTATAGTGTCCCATTTTTCGGGCAGTGACCTGAGGAACCTGCTGTTTTGAGTCGAGTTTGTAAAGGTAGTATTAACAAGCCTCAGTTCACTGATGAGACAACTAAACCGCTCAAATTGTTGAGTCAGTGATTCACCTCTAACATGACAAAATGTTTCATACTGTTGGTTCAGGATTTCCCTATTGTTTTCTATGACTTCTTCAGTACCTCCAAACTGTTCCTTAAGTGCGTCCCACAATTCTTTGGCACTGTTACAGTGTAACAGTCCAGCATATATTTCATTGGGCAGCGCTGATGCTATGATGCTAAACGCTTTAGCATCTAGTTCGATCTTTTGAAAATCGGTTTCGGTGTAATTTTCAACTGGTTTTGGAACGAACTTTTTAGTATCTTCAGCGCTTGGCACTGAAGGAACATGAGGACCAAAGGTGACAGACCTCCAACAACCTGTGCTTTGTTGAGCGAGGATGTGACCCATCCTCCTCTGCCAGATGTTGTACTCATTTCTTTTTAGCATAGGTGGTTTAAAAAGTGAGCCGATGTTGTTTTTATCATCCTGAGATTGTGACGTCATTCTTGTTGTTTTACAGACACTGAGAAATCAACTTTAATGGTGATTAATCCTTGCTCTGTTTTTCAACGGACGAACAAACGATCAGTATCAACTGTAATGAGCCGAACTATTTACGTCAAAATGATTGTTAAATCAAATTTGACTGTCCAAGCTCTGATACCAATTGTTGGATCTGAGTTTCTTTTTGATTGTATTTTTGTTTGAAATTAAGATGGAAATGAAAGAGTTGTGCAGCGGAAATAAGATGAAAGCAAACTTTGCATACAATCAAACGAGAGTAATACTTTTATCAAACATCTTTTCACAATGAATCGAAAGATTGAATTTGTTTCAACAACGATTACAATGATTGATGTAAGAATGCAAACTCCCCCTCAGCCAGAGCTCAGTAGTTTGTTCGTGCAAAGAAGACGATGTGGTGAAAGAGCTAATAGAACAGTACAAAGTACTGAACTATTTATAGGCACTTGCAAACCACTGAGCATCTTAGCTGACGTCACCATGAAAGTGACATCTAACCTCCTAACAAACTCTAACCTCTGATCTATACAAACACTGATGTAGTAACTACTGCTATTACAATTTATTACATAAAAGACACATAAACAGCTGCTGCATCCTTCCACTGCTGTGAACCCAGTAGTGCTTGTCCGGATCAGCAGTACTTGACTCAAGACAGTAGATTGAGTCAGCAGAGCTTTGGTCTTCTATCAGTCTTTAACACTTGGCAGTAGATGCAAGGCAGCAGTTGTGGATCAGCACTTGGTAAGATCAGTAGATAGGAGATCAGCAGATACAAAGCCACTTTCAAGGGGAGAGATTTGCATGAACTAATCTGTAAACGTTTGCTTATTCTGGATCCACTGCTCTGATCCAGTTTTGGCTTTAATTATCTGTTCCTCTGATAGGGTTCAATCCCAACAAGATGTCACAAAATTTGTGTGCTAATTGTATATTAATTGTATTAGTATATTAAAATTAGGAATCTTGAAAATAATGTAACACATCAAAATACCAAAATTGTAACATGAAAATATTCCCAAAATCACAAGAAAACAAATATACAATTTATACCCGAATATTGGACAAATCGGACAATTGACATTAGACTAAATATATATATATATTCCGAAAATAAATTCATAACTTAACAAATGTGAAGAAACGGTAAAATATGAATTTTTACAACTATTACAAAATATATCATATTTTGTCAAATAGAAAATATATTATTTTTGAGTGCAGAAAAATATATATTTTCTTAAACAATTCAAAAATATATTATTTTGGGTGAAAACTAGAAATATACAAATTTTCTAAGTTTAATCTTGAAAATATATTATTTTTAAGATAGATATGAAAGCATACTTATTTTTGCCAAGTAGAGTTTATAGAACATGGCACGTGTGTAGGTAGTTATACGACTCGTAGAGGGACCCTTGAGTATACGAGACAGCAGGACGTAAACTTGTGAGTTCATGTCAATATGGGTATGATTTAGCTATGTAATGAACTATTAGATCATGTGAGCATAGGCAGAATCTGAAGTGTCATTAATTCATTTGAGAACCATGGACAAGGGTTAGATCTAACCGGTACAGCCAAGCCCCACTCATGGTCCTTGTGTGACCACTTAGAGTGTTATTGTGTCCCAGTCGAGGTAATTCGACAACGGTCAAGGTGATTTGACACAGTCAAGGTGATTTGATACAATCAAGGTGATTTGACACAGTCGAGGTGATTCGACACAGTCGAGGTGATTCGACACTAATAATCATGTACTCGGGTTGAGTACTCCCTATGTCATCACATATATTAATGTCCTTGCAAAGCATTAATTAATCTGTTCATAGACGCTTTACATACCTGTTTTCAAAAGGAATCTCTCAAATGTTTACAAGTTTATCGGTACTCATATAAAGCGCATGAACTCGCTCAACTTTTGTTGATGTTTTAAAAAATACATGTATTTCAAGAAACGAGACGGATCTTGGGCGCTGGTGTTGTTTTCAAGATGTAAAGTTCAAGTTTAGATGTCATCCACTTTTGTTAGTTTGTAACTTAACCTGAAGTTATGTTGGTTGAAACTTAAAAGACTTGTGTTTGTAAGGTTTTAAAACTTAAGAATGGATGAACATCATTTTAATCATATAGTTGTTTATTATAATCGAATGCAATGAAAACCGATCAAGCCACATGCATACGCTTCTGCAAAAGTCAGGGTGTGACATTATGCCATTAATCAAGTCCATGAATAGTGAGCCTAACCAAGGTTGTTTCACACAAATTTGGAGGTGTTAATTACCTCAAAACTTTCTGTTTTGTAAGGGTTTTTAACGCACACGTGTTGGAACCATCCAAGCTTGTTCTTGTAACAAGATTTGTGCTTTGGTATGAGTGTGATTACTTGGAAGCCTTGGCTATCCTACTCTCAACCCACCACCTCACTTGAAGATTTCCCCTTGAGAAGTATGTACGTTTCCTTTCCACTTCATTCATGACCATCCGAGTTGTCCTTGTGACAACTTGTGCATTGGTGAATCTTATGAAAGAGGTTAAAGGACGGTTATCCTCCTACTTTCATGCATGACTTCTATGAAATTCCGTGATAAGCATGTTGGACATACTATATAAATATATTAAATATATACATAACCGAACCCTTGATAATAATCAAATGATTATTTGTCATGGTAATAAGTTATATTATCTAAGGACTTAAACCTCTCGTTACGATTCTAATGGGTATCTTAACCCACCCATGAAATCACATCAACCCATACGGGACTCATAGTGTCAAAAAACGAGTGTTTAAGTGTAGATGATTACTTTCTCATATACATATTTTTGGGTACTTTAAAATTCTGAATCCGAATCCTCCGTTATCATCTGAATATACACACACCTATGTTTCCTCGTGTAGGAGAACTCGGTGTTCCATCCTCAAACAATCAACTCTTCACGGAATTACCAAGTGGAAGCTTGCAAAATCGTGAGTACACTTAACCCATTTTTCTTTTTACACAATTTGGGTTGTAACATGTTAACTTACAAAATACACAAACACACACAAACATATTTTATTCTCAATCCGTTATACATGCTTTTGTTATGCTTAGGTTCATGCTAGAATTCATACTTTGCTACTTATCATTAACTTAGCTAGCCCAACTTAACATATACAGCGCTATAGGAGTAGCACACCGCCCGTTGGGGTATTGTTAAGCTTATTATTCATAAACGGTTTAATCACTTTTGTGGCGAGGGATGCACATAATTCTCGTGGACACTCGAGTTTGACACTTAGTATTGCATGCTAGATAACCTTGTATACAATTTGCCATGTGGATTCGAGAAATTCTTTTTGTACTTATGCTATGTATTTACAAACTTGTGTACTCGCCAATTCTTTTGGGTTGAACTATTATTTTTAACATGTTACAGGTTGATGATGACGCTTATGACGAATCTAGTAAGGATGACTTAGAAACACGCTCAAAATACTAGATTTGCTTATTTATGTTATGTTAATCATGTTGTACTTGTCTTTCTCAATGTTGTACTTGACTTTTTCAATGTTGTACCTGAATTTCTTTGTTGTATTTGACAATCTATGGTTATGAATGAAATCAGTTTTGAACTTAAATTATTGTCACATAATGTTATGAAGTCTTTGAACAATCTCGCTAGTCTCACTCCGATGTTTTCGCCATCAGTTGGGGTGACGGATTGGTATCCGAGCCATAACTATAGGGAATTAGGTAGAATTTCCATGTTCGACCTAGTCTATAGTAGGTACCATACTTTTGACCATTCATGCTACTTGTTTAAAATGTTTATTCGTCCTATTTGCTTCTTCCTCTTCTTTTTGTCTTAATACTTACAACATGTCTTTCCTGAGACATTTTACACAATACACGTTGAAGACTTGAAGACACTCGTAACACAAACGAGACGATTTTACCAAAATAGGCGTGAAACCCATACTTTGGTAAACGACTCTCACTTCGCTTATTCTATTTTGTACGAAATTACACCATTAAGTTAGCAGTGAAATCCACATCTTGATGGTAAATTTCCAATTCAAATTCTAGTGGACCCTCGTCAAAGTGTTGAAATTAAATTTTGACCCGATGAGTACCAACCACACTTAGGGTACGGAATTGTCAAGTTAGGGGTGAAACCTGCATCTTGTCGATTAAGTCCCATTCCTCGATTTTCAATCCCGCCAAAGTTTTGATTGTTTCAATCGATTAGGGACGTATAGTAACTAAAAGGGTAAGATACCATTAATCGCTTCTCGAGGAGAGTATTACCTATAGGCCAAAGCACGTTTCCCTAATTTGAAAGGACTTTCGATTCACTTTGGAATAGTCGATGTTTCTAAACCCGAAACAATCCAATGTTTTATTGAGCCTCTCTTTTATGTTAATCTCAATTTATATGTGATTTTATACTTGTTACCTCGTTCATTTCAAAACTGTTACACGATTCGCACGTCTCTCGCAATCAAAAACAATAATAATTCTTGTGAAGAAACTAGATTTATACTCTTTTACGCATTCATACGTGATTATGCTTGTTGAATACTTGTTGAATACATGCAATTTATGTGAATCATACGTGCTACATGATGCTTATATGCTTATACATGCAAAAACCTTATTTTGATTTATGATCAAGTCTCATCCTTTCCTTCTCTTTCGCTTCTTTAGATATCTTGCTGCCACAGTCTCTCTAAGAAATCCAAGTCCAAGAAGGGTTCCAACTCTGACTCGATGTCCAAGAAAGACTGCATGAAGTTCATGGCCAGGCAAATGGCCAAGGTCATACCCGACAAGGTCAGCAAGATCCAACCCAACCCTGACTCACCCCATGGTTCCGTCGACTCGAAGGTGGAAACACCTAGAGCGTCGTTCCAGTTTAAACAGTTTATGGCCAGTAAACCTCTCGAGTTCACTGGCAAAGATGGAGCCACCGCCCTACTGAACTGGTTCGATGCTGTCGAACTGACCTTCCTCCAAAGCGGGTGTCCTGACAACCTGCGAACCCTGAACGCTACAGGGGTATTCTGTTCGAGGGCTCTCGAATGATGGACCTCCAAGCATAACAAGCGAGGAAATGACGCAGCCCACGCCTTGCACTGGGATGAATGGAAGCAAGTGATGAAGGACGAGTTTTATCCTCCCCATGAGCTTCAAAAACTAGAAAACGAGTTTTGGAATTTGAAGCAAGTTGGTAACGACAACGCTGGTCTGACAGCGCGCTTCAAACAACTTAGTGCTCTTTGCCCAGGTTAGGTCGACACTGTCAAAAAGGCCGTTGCCAAAAACATTCGTTGTCTTCCACCCACCTTGATGAACCACGTTGTTTCTGCCGCCCCAAATCCCACGAGGATGTATACCGTTTATTAGCTGAACTCAACAATAATTGTATCCTTCATGGAACCTCCGACAAGGTTTCAACGAATAATGCACACCAAGCTACCACCAACAACACCCCCATTGAACCCTCACCCTTTCACCCAGCCAAGAAAAACAAGAACAAGAAGCGGAAGGCTTCTAGTTAAAACTGTGTGGTTGTTATTCCGCAAAACCCGATACCTTTGCAGTCTGTTCCCGCTACCTCAAACCCTGAGCCACAAAAGAGAAAATACACTGGGCCGTACCCCAAGTGTAACCATTGCTCTTACCACCATCCCGTTAACACCCCGTGTCACAAATGCGCAACCTATAACAGGTTTGTGCATTTCACCGATCGATGTCGCAGTGGCCTAAAACCAACCTAAGACCAAGCTATCGTTGCAAACCCCGCCCCTAACCAAGCTCAACCCCAAGTTGCCACGGTGCGAGCATGTTTCAAGTGTGGCGATCT
Organism: Helianthus tuberosus; assembly: GCA_030545235.1. Lineage (NCBI taxonomy): Eukaryota > Viridiplantae > Streptophyta > Magnoliopsida > Asterales > Asteraceae > Helianthus > Helianthus tuberosus. Next base: position 9,149,536 of record CM060393.1, read on the forward strand.
TAATCATCTCGCCAATATTTGCCCTCAGCGCAATCAACCTCACCAACCACCACATCAACAACAACAGCAGCAGCCTCAGTAAGCTCGAGGCCGATCATTTGTCATCATTGCCGCTTAGGCACAGAACGCTAATGACGTCATGACTGGCACATTTCTCGTCAACCATATTTATGCTTCGTGTTTATTTGATACTGGCGCAGATAAGAGTTTTGTATCTATTGAATTCGAACCTATGCTTAAGTGTAAACGCTCTAAGTTGCTAAGATCATTCGCTGTCGAAGTCGCAAATGGTAAATCCATTACTGTCGATTCTGTCCTTTCTAAGTGTTCTTTGAACCTCAAAGATCATACGTTTCCGATTAACCTGATACCTATACAAATGGGTAGTTTCAACGTCATGGTAGGTATGGAATGGCTTAGGCGAGTTCGTGCTGAAGTTGTTTGTTCTAACAAGTTCATTCATATTCCCCTTCCCAATGGTGATTCTCTATACGTCTATGGCAAGAAAGCTTCTCAAGGTCTCAAGCTTATGGCGTGTATTCAAGCGAACAAGTGCTTGCGCAAGGGTACCTTCGCCTTTCTTGCCCATATTGTGGAAAAGAAGGATAAGGGCTTGAGCATGAGTGATGTTCCTGTTGTACGTGATTTTACCGATGTATTTCCCGATGATCTTCTTGGTCCGCCTCCTGCTCGTTCTGTTGACTTTCGCATCGGCTTAATACCTGGCGCTAAGCCTGTCGCTAAGTCTCCCTATCGTCTAGCACTCTCGGAGATGCAAGAGCTTTCGAGCCAACTTCAAGAGCTTCATGATAAAGGCTTTATACGCCCTAGTACTTCTGCTTGGGGCGTTCCCGTTCTATTCATCAAGAAGAAAGATGGATCGTTCCGAATGTGTATTGACTATCGTGAGCTCAACAAGCTTACTTTCAAAAACCGATATCCTCTTCCTCGTATTGATGATCTCTTCGATCAATTACAAGGCGCAACTTGCTTGTCCAAGATTGATCTTCGTTCTGGTTATGATAAACTTCGAGTCCTCGAAGAAGATATACCCAAAACCATCTTCCGTACGCGTTATGGTCATTATGAGTTCGTGGTCATGCCCTTTGGTTTGACCAACGCACCTGCAGTTTTCATGGATTTGATGAACCGCGTGTGCAAAGCTTATTTAGAACGTTTCGTGATCCTCTTCATCAACGATATTCTTATCTATTCCAGGACTCAAGAAGAGCATGAGCGACACTTGCGTCTTATCCTCCAACTTCTACGCGCTGAACGCCTTTATGCCAAATTCTCCAAGTGCGAATTTTGGCTAAAAGAAGTTCAATTCCTTGGTCATACTGTCAACGAACTTGGTATTGACGTTAACCCTGCAAAGATTGAAGCGGTGAAGAGCTAGATTGCTCCTAAGTCTCCGTCTGAGATTCATTCGTTTCTTGGTCTAGCTGGTTATTATCGTCGTTTCATTTCAAACTTCTCAAAAATCGTCGTTCCTCTTACCTCCTTGACTCAAAAAGAGAAATATTTTGTTTGGGGTCCTGAACAAGAGGAGTCTTTCCAAATGTTCAAGGACATTCTTTGCAATGCTCATATCCTTGCACTTCCCGATGGTAACGACGTCTTCGTCGTGTATTGCGATGCTTCGAACCTTGGCCTTGGTTGTTTCCTTATGCAACGAGACAAGGTTATCGCTTATGCGTCGCGGCAACTCAAAATACATGAGAAAAACTACAATACGCATGACCTTGAACTTGGCGTAGTTGCTTTTGCCTTGAAGATATGGTGACACTACCTTTAGGGAACTAAGTGTGTGGTCTTCACTGACTATAAGAGCCTTTAACACATCTTCAAGCAAAAGGAAGTGAACATGCGTCAACATCATTGGGTAGAGTTGTTAAACGACTACGACTGCGAAATTCGATACCATCCAGGTAAGGCGAATGTAGTAGCTGACGCACTTAGTCATAAGACTCATGTTAAGGGTATTCGTTGTCTCCAACTCGTCAACGATCTTCAAAACCGCATTCGTGAAGCTCAATATGTGTCCGTTAATGAGGGTGACCTCTACAACAAGATGCAATGTGGTGCTGAAGAGAGCCTTATGTCTAAATCTGATGGTATTTTATATCATCTCAATCACATCTGGATTCCTAATCGTGATAACCTTGGAGACTTTCTGATGAAGGAGGCATACAAATCGAGATATTCTATTCACCCTGGTGCTGATAAGATGTACCACGATATGCGTACGTCCTATTGGTGGCCTGGAATGAAGAAATATATCGCCACCTTCGTTTCGAAATGTCTCAATTGTTCAAAGGTTAAAGCTGAATATCAACGTCCCTCTGGCTTGCTCGAACAACCAGAAATTCCTGTCTGGAAATGGGAGAGCATCGCGATGGACTTTATTACTAAGCTTCCTCGTACTTCTTCAGGTCATGACAGTATTTGGGTGATCATTGACCGATTGACCAAATTCGCTCACTTTCTCCCCATTCGTGAAGATTACAAACTCCAGAGATTGGCTCATATCTACACGGATGAAATCATTTGTTGTCATGGTATCCCCATTGACATCATTTCTGATCGTGATGGTCGCTTTACGTATTGTCTTTGGCAAACTTTTTAATCCGTTATGGGTACTCTCCTTAACCTTAGCACCGCTTTTCATCCTCAATCTGACGGACAAACCGAGCATACTATCCAAACTCTAGAGGATATGCTTCATTCATGAGTAATCGATTTTGGTGGCAACTGGGATATGCACTTGCCTTTGATCGAATTCTCGTACAACAACAATTATCACATGAGTATTCATATGGCACCTTTCGAGGCATTGTATGGTCGTAAGTGTCGTTCGCCTATTTGTTGGCACGAAATCGGAGAAGCTCAAATAACTGATCCTGAGTTTATACAAGAGACGACGGACAAGATTTTACATGTTCGAGACAATTTGCTGAAAGCTAGAAGCCGACAAAAGAATTACGCTGACAAGCGTCACAAACCCTTGGAATTCTAAGTATGAGACTTTATACTTCTCAAGATATCCCCTTGGAAGGGTGTGGTTCGTTTTGATAAGAATGGGAAAATCGCACCTCGCTACGTAAGTCCTTTCAAGTTTCTCGAAAGGATTGGCAAGGTTGCGTATCGACTGGACCTACTTCAAGAGCTCAACAACGTTCATCCTACATTTCACGGCTCAAATTTGAAGAAATGTCTAGCTAAAGAAGGACTTCAAGTTCCTCTCGAAGATCTTCAAATCAACGAGACTTTACCTTCTTGGAGAAACTTGTCGAGATCATGGACCAAAGAGTCAAGCAATTGAGGCGCAGTCGAATTCGGATCGTCAAGGTTCGATGGGAAGGAAAACGTGGCACTGAGTTTACTTGGGAACTCGAAAGTGGTATGAAGGCTAAGTATCCACATCAGTTCGTTGCGTCTTCCTAAATTTTGGGACGAAATTTCCTAAAGGAGGGGAGACTGTAATGCTCCGCTGTAACGCTCGTCTTATAATTTCATTGTTTAATCATAAAGTACGGACTTTTTAAAATCGAAATACATAATTAACAAAAACTTAGTTAATAAACTAAGATGTACTTCATTATAGTGTTGAAACATAGCCAACTAACAAGATTAAAATATTCAACATTCAGTAGTGTTTACAAAACAACATGGTTTGAACTAGATTAGATTAGCGCGGAAGCATTCAAAACTTGTGTTCGGTTCTTGATTCTTTTGCTTGATCGACATCCACAACGAAACGAGCATTACCTAAGGTCAAAACCACATCAATTGTTAGTTTTGACATCATAATATCAAATAAATACAAGTCCTATTGCTAAACAACGAAAAAACAAACAAAATTTCTGCAATAGGGGGCTGTCGCACCCCGCGACAGATGAAAGCCAAGCTTTCGCGGCCCGCGACATCTATTGCGCGATGCGACGATGATTGTGTTTTGGCATCGCGTAGCGCGAGGCCATCATTTTGGCAGTAAGCTCGTTAAATGGAGCTGCATATCTGCCCAACATTATTATTTTCAAATGTCAATCTTTAAACTATCATAACTTTCGATTTATGCATCCGTTTTAGCCGATTCTTTTTCCTACGTATCCGTATTAAAATTACGGATCTAACCATGTAGGTTTCACTTAACGAAACCCGGTTTATGAACATATGGCTCACAAAAACCTTGTTTCAATTATTCGACCCATTAACAAAATGTGCATATTGTTCATCATTCTATTCTTCAGCATTCTAGACATATTTACCCATTCCCGGGCTTATAATTCTTGGCGTATTCGAACCATTACATGGCTTTATGCTCGTATTCGAATTTCATGCTTATTTTCTATAATTTCAAGCATTGCCACTTTATGCAATTCTTGCAACTAGTTTCTACCACTTGACCCAATAACACGGACTCATAAACTTAACTTAGTATAACCATTCATAACTAATTTGCTATCTTGCCCTAGCACAATATGAGACTTTCAATTCTCTACGCGCAAGATCAATATAAGGACTTAGTTTTGACCCGTTTGGTTGATGAGTGAAAATCCTCACTTTAATGTCAAGCCAATCTATTTTTAACCAAAGTTTTGACCCGTTTGAGCGTCGAATGGACTTCGCCACTTTAATGACACGTCAAACGCATATACTACATTATGACACCATTAACAAGCTAAAACTAAGTGTTTATACGTAATGTAACGGGACCAAAGTCACGTACCTTTAGAGCACACCCTTCAATCGCGAGTCACCACCGGCTTGTCCACTTGACGCTCCGGTTTCCTTTCCTATAGAGTTCAACCACAACCCGTTTTGAACTCTTTTGCTTAACATATAACGCATAGTTCGCCATAACTCTACGAACATGCGTTTTAGCTAAAATTTCCAGTTTTAAGTCTCCTTATAGGCATTTTCACAAACACCTTAAGGGCATAATTTCTCATAATCTATTATCAAGTTCATAACTTTTTATTTAGCCAAGATTAACATCAATTAGGCAATTTACACAAATTTTTAACATCAACATTTCAGAAATTACTTCATAAAACTCGGGTTACACTAGAACAAGTATCATAATCCTAGTGTTTATCATGTTTCTACAAAACCCATTAATCACCTACAATGGTGATTATGAATCTCACAATTATTAAGCAAAATTTTAACAAGAAACGACTAGGGTTTATCCCTAGACATCATATCACTCCAATTTCATCCTTACAACACTCATGCAACATCAAATTCGAATTTTCCCATGTTCATCCAGAAATTTAAATGGAAATTTTCTACAAAATTTACATACCTTAGGATCCCTTCACTGAGGTGATCACTAATCTATGTTCGGATTTTGATTTGGGACTGAATTTGGTCTTCAATTTGATCAAATAACATGAACTAGAGAAGCTCTGGTCGCCCCCCTCTGTGTTTGATCGATCCAGCACACACACAAATGTGTGTTTTGTGTTTAATAAAATGTTTTTATTATAATTAGTTTCAATTTAAACGCCTTTGGTCCCTCTAATTTCCTTTAGTTCATATTTGAGTGTTTTAACCAACTTATGAGTTACTACAAGACTTGTAACTAACTGGGTTATTTAGTCCAAGTTAGTTTGTTCTCTTTTATTTAATACTTTATATTTCTAATATAAAGTTTTATATTTCCGGGGTGTTACAGGTCCACCCCCCTTAAAAGGGTTTCGTCCCTGAAACCAAAGTACGTACCGAATAATGTAGGGTAGAGCCGTAGCATCTCCTCTTCGGACTCCCATGTGGTATCCGAACCCTTCCTGTGTTCCCATTTGACCTTTACTTGGTTAATTTCTTTGTTCCTCAAACTCTTCACCTTGCGATCTAAACTCGCAATCGGCTTCACTGCGTAGTTGAGACTATTATCCACCTCGATGTCATCGTAGTGGATATAAGCGGTTTCGCTAGCTAGACATTTCCGGAGATGTGATACGTGGAACGTGCTATGTATTCCACTCAATTCCTTGGGTAATTCGAGACGGTATGCGACTATACTAACTCGTTCAATGATTCTAAATGGCCCAATAAACCTTTGGCTTAATTTTCCCCTTTTTCTAAACCGGATTATTTCCTTCCACGGTGATACCTTCAACATCACCTTATCACCAATTTGAAACTCAATCGGTCTCCTTCGTTTATCTGCATACGACTTTTGTCGGTCCTGAGCCGCTTTCAAGTGAGCTCGGACCAAGTCAATTTTCTCATTCGTGATTCGGACAACATCCTTATGTGTGAGTTCTCGCGGACCAACCCCATCCCAACACACCGGGGTTCGGTATTTTCTACCGTAAAGCATCTCATACAGAGACATACCGATGCTTGCGTGGTATCTATTATTATATGAAAATTCAACCAACGGTAGGTAGACATCCCAACTACCCCCGAAGTCGATAATGCATGCCCGTAGCATATCTTCCAACGTCTGTATTGTTCTTTCACTTTTTCCATCCGTTTGTGGATGGTACGCGGTGCTTATGAACAGTTTAGTTCCCATTCGCTCTTGGAATTCTCGCCAAAAGTTTGAAGTAAACCGAGTATCTCTGTCGGACACAATAGATATTGGTACCCCGTGGCGTGCCACTATTTCATTGGTATACACCTCTGACATCTTTTCGGATGTATAAGTCTCACGAATCGGAAAGAAGTGAGCACTTTTTCTCAATCTATCCACAACTACCCATATAGCATCGTATCCGCGGTTGGTTTTGGGCAATTTGGTCAACAAATCCATTGTGATTTGCTCCCATTTCCATACTGGGATGTCCAACGGTTGCAGTTTACCATACGGCTTTTGGTGCTCCACTTTGACTTGTAAACAGGTCAAGCACTTCTCTACATACTTTACGACATCTCTTTTCATTCGGCCACCAATAATTTTGCTTTAGATCGTTATACATCTTGGTTGCCCCCGGATGGATAGAATAACGGGATTTATGGGCTTCGTCAAGTAGAAGCGTCTTGACTCCACATGAATTTGGGACCCATATCCTCCCGAAACGAGTCCTTAACCCGTTGTTACCAATCACCAATTCTTTCAACTGACCAACCATTCTTTCTTTCTTCAAGTTTTCCTCTTTCATTGCTTCAACTTGAGATTTTCGGATTTGTTCAAGTAGACCTGATGTCACAATTAGTTGCATCAATCGTACTCGAATTGGTGTATAGTCTACCTTTCGACTCAATGCATCGGCCACCATATTAGCTTTCCCGGGATGGTAATGTATATCACAATCGAAATCTTTGACCGTTTCTAACCACCTCCTTTGCCTCATGTTTAATTCCTTCTGGTCGAAGAAATATTTCAAACTTTTATGGTCGGTAAAAATAGTGCACTTTACCCCATAAAAATTATGCCTCCATATTTTTAAGGCAAATACCACTACCGCCAACTCGAGGTCATGTGTAGGGTAATTCTTTTCATGAGTTTTTAGTTGTCTTGAAGCATAGGCTATAACTTTGCCCCAATGCATCAGAATGCACCCAAGACCCGAATGTGACGCATCCGAGTAAACTACCATGTCGTCAACCCCATCCGGCAATGTCAATATCAGAGTGTGGGTCAATTTTTCTTTAAGAATTTGGAACGCTTTCTCTTGATCTTCGCCCCAAATAAACTTTTCGTCTTTACGAGTTAGTTTGGTCAACGGCGTAGCAATCTTGAAGAAATCTTGTATGAATCTCCTATAATATCCTGCAAGCCCCAAGAAGCTACTGATTTCCGAAGGATTCTTCGGTGGATTCCATCTCTCCACTGTTTCTATTTTTTACGGGTCTACCAACACCCCTTTCGCACTAATTATGTGCCCGAGAAATGTGACATCTGTGCCTCCACGGCCATCAAACAAATACCAAATCAATGAAATGTTGTGTTTCATACTTGGGATTTGTATAAATATGTGTATCATTTGCACATATCAACTCTTGTTCGATTTCGGGCTCTAAATCGCTTTCTGGAAGGTTATACGCGCACTAATGCGTAAATATAACCAGTTTAATGCAACAAACACTCCAAAATAGTGACATAGGCTTAACATACCTTAAATAACCTTTACATAACTTAGAAATAAGTTTTGGAGGGTTTGGTGTGGCGAAATCAAATTTATTCGCTTGCAGGGACTAATTTCGACAAACTGCGAAAGTATGCCGATTCGTACTGTAACGAACAATCTGGAACATGAACATAAGTTAAACATACCCTAAATATCCTTTACATAGCTTAGAAATAGGATTTGAGGGGTTCGGTGTGCTAAAATAAACTTTTTGGTCATTCAGGGACTAAAAGCGTCAAAAAGTGCATAAGTTTGCATTTTCGCGCATATCTTACGTTCTGAATACATCCGGACATCCAAAACTTTATGTAATCATTAAAATATTTTATTTTAGTGATTGGCATGATAAAATTCCATTCGTCGCGTAATTTGGATCGTTTTTCGCATTCGTTCGTGTTTCGTCGTAATTAACCGAACAACGCAACCGTACGAGCAAACGAACCGACATCCGAGATATTTTTGTGCATTTTTTGAGTTCCCTATACTTTAACTTCATTTTAGAGCCTTGAAATTAGGTTAACGAGGCTTAAACGTGTCAAAAATGAGCCGAAATGCAAGATTCTGAAGTTCAGGGACCAAAATTGTCATTCTGCCATAGTTATCTTAGGAAGGGACCAAAATGAAAAATCTAAATTCCAGCTTGTTCCAGCTGTTCCCCTCATTTTCACATGGTATTAATGAAACTATGGGCTCCCATGGTTTAACAAAACCATGGGCACATGTGTACGGATGAGATCGAAGCTCATTTTACGATGAACGATCCTAACGGTTCTAGATTTCCTATATATACCCACCTCCTTTCACTTGCAACCACAATGATCTGATTTTGGCTCTCTAAGTTGAAGTTTATGCTTCATAGCTGAGAGTAAATCGGATCAAAGCTTGCGGGGACCTTTTGTAAGTATTCTTTCGTTCTTTTATCGCTTTTCGAGTCTGCATTGACCAGTTTATGGTCAATGCGAAGTTCGTTTGAACTTCATAACGTGAGCGTAATCACGATGGTTATAGTCCCTAGTGACTATACCTACCGATTACCACGTTATCTAGGTATAGTGACGAGTCGTAGTTTCGGCCAAAATGCGCATTCTTGCGTATTTTGTAACCAAACTACTTATAGGTATCAAAACCGTTTGTTTTGATACCAAATCTATTTTCTAAATTCGTTAAACATGTTTTAACATGTTTAACTCATCACTTTTTAGATTAGTGCTTGTGCAGAGTCGTAAGTCAAGCGGACTAAACACCCACTTAGACTTTCGAACACAACCCGTTTGGTCGATCATTAGGATCCGACCGAGCATGTTTAGTGACAATAGTTGCATAGGGAATAACCTTCCGAGGTTATACCTTATGGTCACTTAGGTTTAATTAGTTGTATGATAGGTAGTTTATATGCCTTAGGTAAATGACTAAAATGCCCTTTTCATGCGTAATTGGTAATTAAGCATATGTAACACAAACTTTTGTCATTTAATTGATTATGCAACATATTTAATCATGTTTAGGCATATAATACTTGTCATACGACTAGCTAAACGTCTCGAACGCGCTTTTGCGCGAACGACACGTTAAAGTAGCTTAAGCTACCTTAATGGGTCACAATGGGTCGAAAACACTTAGGTTAGGTTTCGATTTAGAATGTAGACTTTGTTAAACCATGTCATATGAGTTCCAATACTCATTTGGTTTACAAAACCTCATCCTATCCGATCTTCCGACTTTGGTCTAGTTTATTTATATAGTTATTAGGTTACCGATTGATTCTGTGCTCTATCTAGCTTTGCTTGGTTGTTGTTCAAGACCTCTAAGAATTCTCAGGTGAGTACATAGTTCCCCTGTTTTACTGTTTTCAATTGTTTTGGGGTGATTCATATGTGCTAAATGTTTTCGAGGTTTTAACGATGGTTTTCAAAAAACGATTTTCGATATTATAACAATGGTTTCAAAAACGATTAAAATGGTTTATATTAAATTAATAACGATTTCGATAAAGTAAACAAACTTGTTGGTTGTATTTACATAACGAATAATATCCATTAGTTTTGGCCGAACCGACCAGTATTAGGTTATGGTACCATAGGATCTGACGAATCCCGTTATCAGACTGCGCCCATGGTTATGTGTGGGTTAGGTGGGTAACGACTGAACCTGTGATTGTTAATTTATCCTTTGGTGGTTTATTAATGCGAGAAGCGATAGGCGAGATAGTCGAGTCACGAAGGTTTGGATGTTATTAGTGAGACAATCAAAAGTAGTTTTCACAATTTAAAACGAGAATGATTTAAACGACTAAAGCGATTTTTAACGAATTAAACGATTTGGGTAAACGATTGGTTTTCGGTTAGTGTTTAGATAACGGGACGGGTGTAATGTGATGAAAGCATGGTGGATACGCCGCTGGTACTTCCTATATATAAGTGTTTTCATCGTATCACATACCGTGGCGTTATTTAGTTCACTTGGGTAAACGATTTTGAAACGATGTCACACAAACGAGGTTTTCGAAATAATATAAACCATATGAGTTTTATTAATGAGATTTATTAACGAGTTTTATTAACGAGTTTTATTAATGAGATTTATTAACGAGTTTTATTAACGAGATTTATTAACAAGTTTTTACGAGATGTTTTACAATTTGATTTTATAAAATAAATGTTTTGGGTTAAGAAATCATGGCTACGAGATTTTATAAACTATAACCAACTTGTTTTGAGTTGGTTAATTATGTCGCAATACAATACTTTTCAAAACAAGGTTTTTTTTTTTAATTAAGTATTGCAACATGTAAACTAGCCATGAATCCGACACTCTCAAAAACCTATGTACTCGCCAGCATTTCTTTGCTGACTTTGTTTTCACATATGTTTCATGTGCTGTTGAATGATGTTGATTGCTAGGATGCATGCTCACATAGGACTGGACGTGTGACAACTGTCTAATTTGCATGCATCCGTACGTTTAATTAATATTGATTTATGCTTAATGACTGTGCTTAATTACAACTGTTGATTAAACTGATATCTGATTTCTGTTACATACATACATACGCATGCATCACATTCAAACTGTCACTCCATTTATTATACACAGACTTTAGTGACAAACTTGATGCACAAAGCACGGTTGACACAGTGAGCGGATAACTCAGACACATGCTGACAATACCAGCACATAGACAGACACTATTTTGAGGCCCAGTATGAGCCAGGAATAAAGTATCACACTAGGGTAGTATGTAGGGAAGTGAGGACCATAAAACTGCGTCACTATGTGATAGTTTAGGTGCCGGAAAGTGCCTAAAACCCACTTTAACTGCAAAATTCTGCGCTTTTAAACAAAATTCAGCATTTAAATATGCTAGTCACTTGCAAAAACATGACAAAATGATCCTGTATGCTTTCCTAAGTGTCGGGAATTGAAAGGGTCACTAAAAGTTACGTAAAGGGCACTTTACGATATCGCCTAGCACTTTAACGGAACGGTATCAAACCGAACAACCGGACATTACCCGGAATACAAAAATAATGTCAAAAACATTGTTACACTTTTTCTGAGCTAGTTATGGTCCCCGAGCACTATAACACCTTACATAATACCCGGTACACGCTAAACACTAGACATAACATTAAACTCCCGCTAATTAATTTATTTACCCACAAATTTACAACTTACCCCCCCCCTCATATAGTAACCGTCCCCATGGGACCTATTACAAGATTTTTTTTATAAATCTTGCAAGATTCCTAAGTGATTGCACGAGGAATATGAAGATTTTGATTGGACTTGCACCCACCATCCACATTTACACATATCACCCCTATTTACTTACCTAGTTACCTAATAACTTTCATCTAACCCCCCCCCCCCCTCATTTGCAAGTGATCGGCCTTAAGTGGCCCCCCACCATACGATTCCTTAACCCCAACCAAAATCCCCATGTGATTTCAAGAGATCATGACATGACATTGCATGTACCTTGGGAGACACAAGAACTTTTGGTTAATGGCTTAGGGATTATAAAGGGGTCATGATCACCATCTCCACTCACACAACAAATTCCTTTTCTCCTCTTGCAAAGTTTCGGCCGAACCCCCCTAGTCACCACCAACCATTTTCATTTTGCAATCAAACACTCCAAGTATATACAAGGTGCAAGGAGCCATTTTAGAAGGTGTGGAACACTCGAATCGTGAAGGACCTCAACCACAAGCTTTTATCCACCCGTTTTTCTCTAGTGTTTCTTTCCTAGCTTCAAAGCTAGTAGTAAGCTTCTTTGATCTTCTCATATTTTATATTTATGGTGGTTAATGGTTATATTATGATGTAACTACAAAAACACTAAAAATCATAAAGATAAGTCTTGAACATAAGCTAACTTGTTGATGAAAACTTGATGAAATAAAGTTGTTATGAAGTTGTTTTGGTCATGTTGTTGATGTTTTGATGATTACTAGTAACATGATGGTTAGACATCCTATGAAGCTTGTTAAAGTTATGATTAAAAACATGACTAAACAAGTTAGGGATGATTATGTATGCATAAAATAATCATCCACTAAAGAAGACATTAACTTGAAAGTAGGGTGATTTTTCTAAAGAAAATAATGAACCAAGTAAACTAGTAAACTTGTAAATCCAAGTCTTGATGATGATTTTTCTAAACTAACCAAGTTAAAAAGACGGGTTTTGAAGGATCATAACTTTATTTGCGTATACATTATTTTTGGAATTAAAAAGAGTATAAGGATGCAAATGTAACATGAAAATATTGTAAATGAGTATTTTTGTAAAATAAGTTCACAAGTTGTGAACATCTAAAAACCCCGAGAGTAAGATTTTAAATAAAATAAACACACTCTGGAGGGTAACTAAACCCACTAAACACCCCACTAAGTTACTACGCGTTTTTATGAAACACCAAGTTCATGTCGTCATGTAGAGTGCATTATTTTTGCACTTAACTAGTGTAATATTGTTTAGTAGCTTGTTGGTGATTGTTGAATGAATTTTTAAAAGAAAATGATATGTGTATAAGCATGGACACCTCCATTTACAAAGGGGACTCTGGCGAAATTTTTCTAAAAATCCAACACTTAGGAAATATTTTTCTAACAAGTGTTTACAAAAATATTTTTAACTTTGTTTCAAAATAAACTTCACCATAGTTTATTACAAAAATACAAAGTATCAAAAGATGATTTTTGGTAAATAAAAATTGGTAAATATATATTTAGAGTATATATTTTATTCTAAGACAAATGTGTGATTATTTGTTTATTTTGAGAACTAGTTATATTATCTTAGGATAAAATAATATAACTTGACAAATACCATGGAAATTACAACTCCAAAATAATACCAAAAACATCAAGGAATAAAATATTTAAGTTACGCATTTGTTATTGCAACACGGAACGCTAAAACGTAACTTATGTAATACACGAACATTTTTGGTAAAATATTATTTTGGGAAAACTAAAGAAGTAAAAATATATTATTTTTGGGAAAAATACATATATTTTGGGAATACATTATTTTGGACAAATAAGTTAAATATATTTTTCTAAGTGGGACTTAAAATATATTTTTCGGAATCACAATAATACATGAATAAATACCCCCATCCTTGGGAAGGAAATATGAGGTTAAAATACTTGGGAAGTATAAATACGAAATATTATTTAACGATTATTCCATAATAAAATATAATTTAAAGTTAAGATAATTATTTTAACTAATAATTATAACTTGGAATAATGTTCGGAAACTTAAGAGTCGCAACTCAAAAACATTAAACCCTAAGCCAAGGCACAGCCCGTTCGGCTAATAGACATTAGTACGTGTAGGTCGTAGCGTAGCGGACAGAGTTTGGGTTGACGATTCGATTCAGAGGACGCAGTACTGTGAGTTCATGTCCCCCTTTTCTCTTAACTGTTTCAGTTTTATACTTCGGGGGTGAAATACATGTTACAATTATTACAGACACTTTTATACATGGTATGATTAGCTTAAGGAGGGTTTACTACTAGATCATGTGAATGGGTAGGGCGATTAAGGCCATCAATCCTCGTTGTAGGACCGAGGGGCATGAGTGATAGATCTATTTGGGTGTAGCGAGCCCCACTCCTGAGTCCGCTGAGTGGACCATGTGGTGACTATGTCTTACAGCCGGAAGCCCGGTGCGAAATCTGCTAGGTTTGAGTCTTCCTGCATCACTTCACACATACCATTGGCTTTGCAACCCAGTGGTGATCGCTTTTTCCTTATTGCTACATACCAAGGACTTTCATACATACAGACACACTTTAAAGGTTTATACATACAGACACACTTTAAAGGTTTATACACACAGACATACACATGAACTCGCTCAACTTTTGTTGATTTTTCAAACTACATGTATTTCAGGGAACTAGTGGATCTGGCGGGGTATGTATGTGTCAAGCTGCGTTTGAATCAAAGATGTTATCCAGGGTTGTTGAGTTTAGAGGGTGTATCCCTTTCCTGGACGGGATACAAAATTCTAAACTCATGTTTTATTTAAGTACTTTTGTTGAGTCATTGTGAACTCGTTTAAACACGTCACGACTTGTAACTTTAATTGGTATTGATGTTTTCAAACAATGGTATTGTGGTAGTTACTAAACTTTATTAATGGATAAACATCTCATGTTTTTATCATATAGCATTGTTATGATTGTTGCTATGGTATTAAAAGTCACACCAAATAAACCACGCTTCCGCAAAAGCCAGGGTGTGACAGGACGAGGCCTTAGTGACTTAATAACAATGACAGACTATGTTTAAATTGTTTATTTAGATTTCCAGACGATGTAAATATTTAATGTTTAATAAAACGAAACTTCAAATTTTTGTGTGTTTTGAAACAATGATTCTGTTACAACACTCCCCGACGATTCCGCCGCGATTTGTTGTTTTACGCGGTCGGGGTGTGACAGAAAAGTTGGTATCAGAGCTCATGGTTATAGGGAATTAGGTTATTAGTAATGCTTTGACCTAGTCTATAACCTTCCTAGGACCCTAACGCGAGTTTACTTGCGTTTAGTCATAAAACAATACCGTCACCTATCCTTAGGCGACAACCACAACAAGAACACAAAAATCTGAATCTGCTTCGAAAATTAATCATCCGTTCTAGGATGATTGATTACTAGGTTTTGAACCCTCTGTTATAGGGTTTTGAACCCTTCCAGTTTGACTCGTATTTGGCTTAGTGCCTTCTGAGTTTTCAAAATCTCATCAAAGTTTGGGTCTAAATAATGTGAACACGTGCAAACTGGAAGAGTGAATGCATGTACCCTGAGTTTTCTGTCTAAGGCTAGAGTGTTCGTACAAATCCGCAGTATCGGACCAATCACTCTTACCTGGGAACTCTTGGGGTGAGTGTTCACTTATAGGCGAGCATGTCTTCAGTGATACATTAATACGACCCGTTTACTTTGATTAATCACCGTCTCATTTGTTTGCCTTAGGTAACAAACAAATGATCGCAATTTCTATGTGTTGTCGTTCTGTTTTAAATTATCCGATAACATTTCACTTGTTTTCTCCTATGTTTTTCATTTCCTCTAGAATGTCTCTTCGTCGCAACGACACTCAAATGTCCAAGCAAACTGCCAAATTTGCCCAACGAATAGGCGAAGTAATCCTGAAGACTGTGGATTTAGGTGTCGCCATGTCTCGTCTCAATAATGAAGCCACCCAAGAAGCATCGAAAGAAGTAGAAGCTGAGCCTTCGAAAAAGTCAAAGAAGCGTAAAGCTCCAAAGGATCCCATAGCCGTTACACCAAATCAAGAAAAACCTAGCCAGGTGGCAGCACCACCAGCCAAGAAGCCGTACTTAGGAACTGCTCCTTTGTGCAATCAGTGTAACCTCCACCACTATGCTAGTGCCAAATGTCGGAAATGTTTCAACTGTGGACTCATTGGTCATTTGGCACGTGACTGTCGTTCAGTCACTGTGCTAAACCAAGCTTTTCAGAACCCCGTTCAATTTCAAGCAGATCCAGCACATGCTCATTTTCCTCCTGGTATTGCTACACCTATGGCGAGACGGGTTATGTCAGGGACAGATACCCAAAGATTTTCAATGCAAATCCGACCCACGGGTGAGCATTTGGCCGATTAGAAGAAGCTGCTGCTTTGAATAATCCGAATCTTATGTTTATGTTTCTAGTGTTTTCCTTTGAACTCGGAAACAATCGATTTTGATTATAAATAAATCTTTATTTACAATTCTGATGTACAAATATAATTACATGTGTGTATGGCATACCCCTACGATACCCACACCAAAGAACCGTATTTGTAGTGCTCTCGTTCCTATGATCGCTCATGATTTCCTTGAAAATTCTAAGTGCTCGTTTCATTCTAAGAAACGAAGTGGCAATTTGAGTAATCATCTTTTTCCTTTTGACCTCACACTGATGCAACTTGGGAGTTTCAACATTATCATAGGGATGGATTGGTTAACCAAACATCATGCTGAGGTGATTTGTTTCGATAAGATTGTTCGCATTCCTCTTTCGTCTGGCGATGTTCTGGAAGTTCGTGACGAGAAACCTTCTGGTGGATTGAAGCTCATGTCGTGTACGAAGGCCTAAAGTTATATACGAAAAGGATATGTTGCTTTTCTGGCACATGTCACCGAGGAGAAAGGCAAGAGCAAGAGTATTCAGGATATTCCGATTGTTCGGGATTATCCAGAGGTGTTTCCTGATGAACTGCCTGGTTTGCCTCCAGTTCGTCAAGTCGAGTTTCATTTTGACCTTGTACCCAATGCCAACCCAATTGCGAAAGCACCTTATCATCTTGCACCATCCGAGATGCAAGAATTATCGAAACAGCTTCAAGAGTTATCTGATAAAGGATTCATCCGATCAAATTATTCACCCTAGGGGAGCTCCTATCCTCTTTGTGAAAAAGAAAGATGGATCTTTTCGAATGTGTATCAATTATCGTAAGCTTAATAAGCTTACCATCAAGAATCGATATCCCCTACCTCAAATCGATGATATCTTTGATCAGCTGCAAGGTGCTACCTGTTTTTCCAAGATCGATTTACGTTCTAGGTATCGTCAGCTTCGTGTTCTCGAAGAAGATATTCCCAAAACTGCCTTCCGCACAAGATTTGGGCATTACGAGTTCACTGTCATGCCTTTTGGTTTGACGAGTGCCCCAGCTGTCTTCATGGACTTAATGAATAGGGTCTGTAAATCTTATTTAGATAAGTATCACACCCCAATTTTCCACGTGTCACCGGTAGGCCCGGTGGGGAGTATAGTGACGTAGTTGATATCATCATAGTCAAACAACACAATATTTAAATGCACAGCGGAAGCAAAAGATAAATATATTACAAGCCGATATAAAGTAATATCAAGTATTACAAACGGAATGTAAAGGATCCACAGGCGGATAAAAAAAAATGAATCATTTGTTCAACAGACTTTAAGGCATCCAAGCTTGCGAGACTTATTGTGGACGCTAGAAGACAGCCAGCCTATTACGAGTAGTACCTGCACTTAACCTTTTGTAAAATACGTCAGTTTACACTGGTAAATACAATTTAACTGACTCATTTTGAAAAGGGTTGAAAATTGATTTTAATGCACGTGGCACAAAACATTTTATAACTTGGGATAATTATGTAATATAATCTTGTGAACGAATTACATGTTACTTGTGCGTTCAGTAGCCCGGATCTTTTCCGGGTTAAAGATCAATAGACACACCACAATAATGAGTTATACACTGACAGGTGTACGCCTACACCCCGTGCTCAGGTCGTGGCCATTTCGTAAAATGATGCCAGGGATATCCGGGACATGGTCATTAACCCCCCAAAGGCTTTAAGTAAACAAGACTGTTTAAACGAGCCGATCAAATTATTCAATTAACCACCCAACGATGTAAGATTTGATGCTCGATCAAGCGGTATTCTATATACCGTAACCCAAGCCCGTATAGGGAAAATAAGTTAAAAGTATTTACCTGAGCTAAATATAAATTCAATCCCAGCCGTATATCAATTCAGCAAGTACAGATAGCTTTTACTGGGCTCCTAAATCTGGAACGAAGGTTTAATAACCTATTAGATTCCTAACGGGTCTTTAATTAAGCCTAAGCTTAGACCGGTTAGTTTTAAATGGGGATACGGTTCAAAACGCGTGATAAAGCGAAGACCGGTTTAGAATGTGGTTTTGACCCGACAAGCTTGTATGCTTGTTTAATATGGGTAACTTAAACACATTCTGAATTTTGAGACAAAACCGATATGGTTTGACCCGTTTCGGCTAATATATGCAAACTAGTTACATACGCCGATCCGAACGCGAAAAGTGCGTAACGAGTAACCAAAAGAGTCATATGCAAGTTTCCTAAGTTAATATGCCCCAAATATGTTGTGATATCAGTAGGATACCTTCCATTATGCCCAAAACGAGTTTAAGACCAATTTATGCCCCGTAGGGGTATTTTATATCAGTAGGTAAAAAGTTTGGTATTAAAAATTGGGTTTAGATAGGATATACGCTAGTTACGCCGTTTAATTAATAAAAGGCTTTTTAATTACGCTATTGAGCATAACTCCTAATCTAGACCTCAAACTGATGTTAAATTTTATGGACAAGTTTATAAATCAGTAACGAAGGTTTCTACTCTTTCACATTTTCAAAAATCACGTTTTAAGGTCAAAAGGGCTTAACAGTCAATATTTAGGCATTTAACGGAAACATGCATGAACTAGGATTTCTATGGAACCAAGTTGTATTACCTCGGAGGGTTATACTAACTTATAATATGGTCCTAATGGAATCCTAAGGCATATCTAAACTAAGCTAAATCGGGTCAGAACTGAAAGTCAAAGCAAAAGTCAACTTTTGCGACTTTCGGTTCCGAACCGAGCCTATACTTAGAATTGTCGGGTTGAACATGCTTAGACATGTTCAATTAATAATTACCAAGTTATTAATATGAGAAAACTGATTTTATGGCTTCTATATTAATAGTTATGTATTTATTTAAAACTAACCCGTTTGACTTTCATTTGACCCGACAATTTAACTAAGTAATCGTGGTAATTAGGAGGCGCCCTTTTGAGGGTTAATTACCTACCTAATTACGGTCACGTAGCCATGTTCGTTATGAACCATGGCTTAGCCATTTAAAAGTCAAAGCGTTTATCGAAACGCTTGACTTTTCGGCTTTAACCGCTAAATAATTAAACTAAACACGAAAGGGGACTTACAAAGGGTCCAAGGGACTCAAGGAGGTTCTCAAAAAGGTTCAAGATCCTCACAACTCAGAGAGTAGATCAGATTAGAAGGAGATGTGCAAATGAGAGCCAAACATTCAATGGGTATTTATAGGATTTAGAGGACCGTTAGGATCGTTCCTCGATAAATGTGATCAAATCTGGACCGTACACCTTTACCCCTTGTTTTAGAAATCTATGGGCTGCCCAAGGACTGAAGAAAACCATTTTCAATTGATTAAAACAGCTGGTAACAGCTGGAAATCAAGTTTCAGAAATGGAAGTTTTGGTCCCTGCATGCTTCTAGCCCCTTTCTGATGAGTTTGAGGCCCGTTAAACCATTTTTAAGCCTCTACAATGATGCCTAAACATGAGGGACATGAAACATGCTCAAAAACATGTCGGATGTCGGTCCGTTTGGCCGTACGGTCACGTTGTTCGTCTAATTACGACAAAACACGAACGGACGCGAAAAAGGGTCCAAATTACGCGACGAATGAAATTTTATCAAGGCGATCACTAAAATAAAATATTTTAGTGCTTACATAAATTTTTGGATGTCCGGATATATTCAGAACGTAAGATATACGCGAAAATGCAAACTTGTGCACTTTTTGGCACTTTTAGTCCCTGCTTGACATAAAAGTTTATTTTTGCGCACCGAACACCTCTAATCCTATATCTAAGCTATAGAAATGATAATTAGGGCATGTTTAACTCATGGAAAATTTCCAGAAGGTCCGTTACCATACGAATCGACATACTTTAGCAGTTTGACGCAAATAGTCCTTAAATTGCGCAAAGTAGCGTGAAATGCTGTTTAATGTTATACAAGCCTTCCATGGCCCATATTTATCCTTACCAAGCATATACTTAAATATTAATACGCTCTCGTTCGCTTAGATGGTCACCGAAAGGCATAGATTCAAAAGTTGACGCTTTAGGTCCCTCTATTGCGCAAACTTGCGCATTTCATCATTTAATAGTATTGAAGCGTCATCTAATCCATATTAGACATTCTTGAAAGTATTATTAAATATCACGATGCTTCATATTTGCTAAAAGGTCATTCAGAGGTATAATTAAACATATTGACACTTTTAGCCCCTCTAACTTGCAAAGTTGCGCGTAACTTTACTTATAGGCATAAAAAACTTAGATGGCCATTATTTGGCATTCCTGAGAGTATAATTAAATATTATTAAGCTCCCGGTTTGTTAGAAGGTCACTCAGAGGTAAGAATTAACATGTTGACGCTTTTAACCCTTTATTGCGCAAACTTTCAATTAATTACGCAAACGACTACACTTATTCATCAAGTGGCACATTTGTGAATATAAACATCGTGAGAGGTTATTTGGAAACTTATTTTAGGTATGCTAACACTTCCAGTCCTTTTATTATCAAAGTTTTCGATTTTTCGAAAAATTAGTCCCTTAAATTCAACATTGGACTTTATTAGGGTTTATTACACGTGTCAATACATCATTGGACGTGATTTTACGAGGTGTTACAATAAGTCCATTATTATGTTCATCGACGATATTCTCATTTATTCAAAGTCTCGAGTCGATCATGAGCAACACCTTCGTTTGACATTGGAACTCCTAAAGAAGGAACAAACTTTTCGCTAAATCCTCCAAGTGTGAATTTTGGCTTAAAGAAGTTTAGTTTTTGGGTCATGTAGTCAACAAGCAGGGTATTCATGTGGATCCATCCAAATTGCTGCAATTAAGGATTGGAATACACCAATGACACCTACATAAATTCGTTCTTTTCTTGGTCTCGTTGGTTATTATCGTCGTTCTATTTCAAACTTCTCGAAGATCGCGGTGCCACTCACTGCTTTGACTCAGAAGAATAAGCCTTTGGAGTGGGGATCTAAGCAAGAAGAAACGTTCCAAACGCTAAAACGGAAGCTATGTGATGCTCCTGTTTTGTCCTTGCCCAATGGAAACGATGATTTCATTGTCTTTTATGACGCGTCGAATCTAGGCCTTGGTTATGTTCTTATGCAATGAGGTAAAGTCATAGCATATACGTCAAGACAGTTGAAAGTTCACGAAAAGAACTACACAACTCATGATCTTGAGTTAGGTGTTGTGGCATTTGCTCTCAAAATCTGGAGACATTACCTCTATGGAATGAAGTGTGTGGTTTTCACAAGACCACAAAAGTCTCCAGCATATTCTTAATCAGAAGGAGCTGAACATGAGGCAGCAACAATGGGTTGAGCTCTTGAACGATTACGATTTCGAGATTCGCTACCGTCCTGGTAAGGCGAATGTCGTAGCCGATGCGCTTGGTCGAAAGGAGCGAGTCAAGCTTCATTCTGTTCAAACTCTATCTGATATTCAATCTCGTGTCCTTCAAGCACAACGATCTTGTGTAAACGAAGGCTTATTGAAATATGAGCTACCACTTCAACTCGAGCTTAAACTCGAAACGAAAGGGCGATGGATTGCTCTATTTTAAGAATCACTGTGGATGATTATCGCCCAAATCGGAGCCCTGATTGGATTCCTTGTACACCTTAATATGTACATTACAACTCAATAAGGACAAACCGAATTCCTATTAAGATCTTCCTATCTTCATAGTTAGATTCTTGAAAATATTTAAAGTGTCCAATGAAATCCACAGATTGGATTCCTGGTATGCTTTAAATACCCGTGTCCAAAGATAACAAATTAAAGGTCAAGATAAACAATTATGCGATTATGTGATTATGTGTTTATGTGTTCTCCTTTATGTTTTTGTGTGATCCGATTTTCGTTATCCAAATCCTCATAGAATCTTCCATATCTTCATATGAGGGATTCATAGTAGGATATTCAAAAGGTACTACCCTAAATCCTTAATGGGCTTCTACGTGGTAGTTAAGACCCTTGGAATATATAGTACCATTCCATGATTCGAAGGAGACCCCTTGAGTGGTCTAGTTAAAAGATTGATTCAGAATCTGGTTAAGAATGGCATCTGATGATATAGCTGAAAGGACCCTATGGTGGTCCAGTCACACTCATCACAGGTTCGTTCATTTGGTTTTCCCCTACACATTATCAAATGCACTGTGTGGACTATGCAAGGAATTACGTAATTATGGACGCGTACGTAATTATGAAATTCAGTGCACAGGAACCCCAGTAAGGTTTATCATGTGTAAGAACCGATAGTGACAACAATAACGAAACGTGAACAATGTAATGGAGGTACGGTGGACGCACCAATGGCGCTTCATATACTTGTATATAGGTGTCCCTCTTACATTGCAAGCATGATGTTATTTAAAGTTACTAGAAGTTCAGAACTCTAACCAGTGTTGTTTTATCTTTTTGACTTCGTGTTTCAAGCTCTCACAAGTTTACTCTAAATAAATTTCGGGACGAAATTTCCTGAAGTAGGGGAGACTGTGACATCTGTGCCTCCACGGCCATCGAAAAAATACCAAATCAATGAAATGTTGTGTTTCATACTTGGGATTTGTATAAATATGTTAATCGTTTGCACATATCAACTCTTGTTCGATTTCGGGCTCTAAATCGCTTTCTGGAAGGTTATACGCGCACTAATGCGTAAATATAACCAGTTTAATGCAACAAACACTCCAAAACAGTGAAATAGGCTTAACATACCTTAAATAACCATTACATAACTTAGAAATAAGTTTTGGAGGGTTTGGTGTGGCGAAATCAAATTTATTCGCTTACAGGGACTAATTTTGACAAACTGCGAAAGTATGCCAATTTGTACTGTAACAAACATTCCGGAACATGACCATAAGTTAAAAATACCCTAAATATCCTTTACCTAGCTTAGAAATAGGCTTTGAGGGGTTCGGTGTGCTAAAATAAACTTTTTGGTCATTCAGGGACTAAAAGCGTCAAAAAGTGCATAAGTTTGCATTTTCGCACATATCTTATGTTCTGAATACATCCGGACATCCAAAACTTTATGTAATCATTAAAATATTTTATTTTAGTGATTGGCATGATAAAATTCCATTCGTCGCGTAATTTGGATCGTTTTTCGCATTCGTTCGTGTTTCGTCGTAATTAACCGAACAACGTAACCGTACGACAAAACGAACCGACATCCGAGATATTTTTGTGCAGGTTTTGAGTTTCCTATACTTTAACTTCATTTTAGAGCCTTGAAATGAGGTTAACGGGGCTTAAACGTGTCAAAAATGAGACGAAATTCAAGATTCTGAAGTTCAGGGACCAAAATTGTCATTCTGCCATAGTGATCTTAGGAAGGGACCAAAATGAAAAATCTAAATTCCAACTTGTTCCAGCTGTTCCCCTCATTTTCACATGGTATTAATGAAACTATGGGCTCCCATGGATTCACAAAACCATGGGCACATGTGTACGGATGAGATCGAAGCTATTTTTACGATGAACGATCCTAACGGTTCTAGATTTCCTATATATACCCACCTCCTTTCACTTGCAAAACCCACAATGATCTGATTTTGGCTCTCTAAGTTGAAGTTTATGCTTCATACCTGAGAGTAAATCGGATCAAAGCTTGCGGGGACCATTTATAAGTATTCTTTCGTTCTTTTATCGCTTTTCGAGTCTGAAAGTCAAACTGCGTTTGACTTTTTGCATTGACCAGTTTATGGTCAATGCAAAGTTCGTTTGAACTTCATAACATGAGCGTAATCACGATGGTTATAGTCCCTAGTGACTATACCTACTGATTACCACGTTATCTAGGTATAGTGACGAGTCGTAGTTTCGGCCAAAATGCGCATTCTTGCGTATTTTGTAACCAAACTACTTATAGGTATCAAAACCACTTGTTTTGATACCAAATCTATTTTCTAAATTCGTTAAACATGTTTTAACATGTTTAACTTGTCACTTTTTAGATTAGTGCTTGTGTAGAGTCGTAAGTCAAGCGGACTAAACACCCGCTTAGACTTTCGAACACGACCCGTTTGGTCGATCATTAGGATCCGACCAAACATGTTTAGTGACCATAGTTGCATAGGGAATAACCTTCCGAGGTTATACCTTATGGTCACTTAGGTTTAATTAGTTGTATGATAGGTAGTTTATATGCCTTAGGTAAATGACCAAAATGCCCTTTTCATGCATAATTGGTAATTAAGCAAATGTAACACAAAATTTTGTCATTTAATTAATTATGCAACATATTTAATCATGTTTAGACACATAATACTTGTCATAGGACTAGTTAATCGTCTCGAACGTGCTTTTGTGCGAACGACACGTTAAAGTAGCTTAAGCTACCTTAATGGGTCACAATGGGTCGAAAGAACTTAGGTTAGGTTTCGATTTAGAACGTAGACTTTGTTAAACCATGTCATATGAGTTCCAATACTCATTTGGTATACAAAACCTCATCCTATCCGATCTTCCGACTTAGGTCCAGTTTATTTATATAGTTATTAGGTTGCCGATTGATTCCGTGCTCCCTCTAGCTTTGCTTGGTTATTGTTCAAGACCTCTAAGCATTCTCAGGTGAGTACATAGTTCCCCTATCTTACTGTTTTCAATTGTTTTGAGGTGATTCATATGTGCTAAATGTTTTCGAGGTTTTAACGATGGTTTTCAAAAAACGATTTTCGATATTATAACAATGGTTTCAAAAACGATTAAAATGGTTTATATTAAATTAATAACGATTTCGATAAAGTAAACAAACTTGTTGGTTGTATTTACATAACGAATAATATCCATTAGTTTTGGCCGAACCGACCAGTATTAGGTTATGGTACCATAGGATCTGACGAATCCCGTTATCAGACTGCGCCCATGGTTATGTGTGGGTTAGGTAGGTAACGACTGAATCTGTGATTGTTAATTTACCCTTTGGTGGTTTATTAATGCGAGATGCGATAGGCGAGATAGTCGAGTCACGAAGGTTTGGATGTTATTAGTGAGACAATCAAAAGTAGTTTTCACAATTTAAAACGAGAATGATTTAAACGACTAAAGCGATTTTTAACAAATTAAACGATTTGGGTAAACGATTGGTTTTCGGTTAGTGTTTAGATAACGGGACGGGTGTAATGTGATGAAAGCATGGTGGATACGCCGCTGGTACTTCCTATATATAAGTGTTTTCATCGTATCACATATCGTGGCGTTATTTAGTTCACTTGGGTAAACGATTTTGAAACGATGTCACACAAACGAGGTTTTTGAAATAATATAAACCATACGAGTTTTATTAACGAGATTTATTAATGAGTTTTATTAACGAGTTTTATTAACGAGATTTATTAACAAGTTTTATTAACGAGTTTTATTAACGAGATTTATTAACAAGTTTTTACGAGATGTTTTACAATTTGATTTTATTAAATAAATGTTTTGGGTTAAGAATCATGGCTACGAGATTTTATAAACTATAACCAACTTGTTTTGAGTTGGTTAATTATGTCGTAATGCAATACTTTTCAAAACAAGGTTTTTTTTAATTAAGTATTGCAACATGTAAACTAGCCATGAATCCGACACTCTCAAAAACCTATGTACTCGCCAGCATTTCTTTGCTGACTTTGTTTTCACATATGTTTCAGGTGTTGTTGAATGATGTTGATTGCTAGGATGCATGCTCACATATGACTGGACGAGGCCTTAGTGACTTAATAACAATGATAGACTATGTTTAAATTGTTTATTTAGATTTCCAGACGATGTAAACATTTAATGTTTAATAAAACGAAACTTCAAATTTCCGAGTGTTTTGAAACAATGATTCTGTTACAACACTCCCTGATGATTCCGCCGCGATTTATTGTTTTACGCGGTCGGGGTGTGACAAGAAATTGCACTTCTTGTAACCGGAAAGCACATTTCGGGAATTTTGCATATAATTTCTCTCTTCTAAGCGTTTCCAACACTTCACGTAAATGGCTTGCATGCCCTATTTCATTCTTTGAATAAACTAAGATGTCGTCGATGAATACTATCACCGAGTTATCCAACATCGGTTTGCAAACCTGCAGGATCATTCGACTGATCCGAATGAGTCGTTCAGAGGAGTTTTGATCAGTTACAGGTGCGGAAAACAAGTAACTGACGTAGAAACAGCTAATTCTTCACTTTAAACACTGATTGTATTGATCTGACGTTGTTTACAATCAAATCTCACACCGGCAGCACTTCGGCATGAAATACAAGAACTAGTTACTGATTTCGCTCATGAATGCACTATATATAGGGCTTGTGATTCCGCCCGAAACCTAACAGACCATTAGGAGCGGAATCTAATTCATCTGATTCCGCCCGAAATCAGTCTATAAGACACTTGGGGCGGAATTAACCCTTGGAGCGAAATCAGCCTCTTAAACACCCTAATCATGCTACTTTCTCGTAAACCGTGCCCTGATCTATACACTCTAGTCTAAGACTCGATACAAGACGAAGACGACAGATGCATGCACTAACAGACTCCCCCTCAGATGTTGACGAGTCGCATGTGTCGAGTCTTTGACAGTGTCATGTCTTCGCATCTTCAGTCTTGATCAATCTCTGGGCAACCTTCCAGGATCTCCACCTGGCTCTTGAGCACTTTTTTCTATCAGACTCCCCTTAACAATGTGCTGGCATTCCTTAAGTTCATCAGCATCATCTGCTTCAGGATCGTAGTCTTGCTTTCATAGGTTCAAGATCATTGCCTGGCTCATGCTTAGTCTTCAGAATCTTCAGATATCGGAACTTTACTCTCTTAACACATCAGCTTCTCAGAATCGATCTGGATAACTTTTCAGAATATTGTTCCAAGATTGTCACCTAGCTCTCGTCTAGCTCAGGATCTTTAAATCCAGCTCATACTTAAAACCTGTATACACTCTACCTCACAGTAAGTTTTAAACATTATAACTACAAAGACGTGCACCAACACTGACTCTCCCTCAGATCAAATAAAGATTTTATCTCTTAAGAATCTTGATGAACCATTTGTAAGATTATATTTTGAAAAAAACATTCTAATTTCAAATTCAGACTCCCCCTCACCACATGGTCATCATGTTTAGTACTCGGAATTTTGAAATTCAGCTCTCCAACATCAGTTGTCGAAAATCTTTTTGAGTTTTTCAAAAAATTTATGCTAAAACACACTAAAAATCTTTTTGAATTTTTGAATGTACAGAAATACAGTAAAGAAATATTTACAGACAATATTTTTGTGAGTTTATGAAAGAGGATCATATCAGTTATTGACAAGTCACAAGTAATGTTGAGCTTAGTTACACATTAAGAATTAAAAAATTCACTTAGATTGCCGATATACTGATCCACTTAAATTCTCACACAAATTTCAACTGATTCAGGATATGAGTTAGGTGTTTTAAGGACTTAAACTTATTCATGTGTCCCACCTCTTGAATATACTCCCGTATCCAGATCCCAATATTCAGTCTTACATGTGAATATACCACAGATGATATCTGTAAGGGAATAAATTATAGTACGAAACCGTGAGAGCTCAGGTCAGAACTTCCGTTCAGCAGAGAGATGACGGCTCGACTTTTGGTATGTCCCCTTTAGAGGATCTTTTGATTACACCAGCAATGCCTATCAATTTTATTGTTTCATCAATTTGCTGAGGGCGGCGCTATATTTCAAGCAAGCGGAAAGTATTCTCCGGGGACTAGGTCAGAATTTCCATTCAGCAGAAGTCCCGGGATAATACCCCAGATATCACTGAGCATAAAGACCTAGTATCTCAGAAAGAGGGACCTTTCAAACGAGATTTCAGGGGTTACCTATATATCCAAGTAGTGTTCCCCACAAAATAAGCAAGTTTGAAATTTAGGTTTATATCCCGAAAAAGCTTACTAAGTGTGTAAAAACCTATCGGCATATCATCAGTGAGACCGTTTAATGCTATTTAAACAATACATTTCTTTAGCATACTGTGACTGTCTACTGATGTACTATCATTTCCTCTTCTTTGACACTAAAACTCATTTTTGAATTTTATCATGTTTTTGTCTTTTTCAAATTTTCAAATGTTTTTGGATTTTCTGAAATTTTCTACTCCCCCTAAAATGCAAACACATTTTAGGAAATTTGAAAACAAACTATACAACAAAATTGACAACCGATATCGAATCGCTTCAATTCGCCATTCACTTGGCATAAATGTAACACCTCGAAAATTTACGTCCTATAATGTATTGACACGTGTCATAACTTTTGAACGTGTGAAAGAATACTTTCGAGGGACTAAAGTTGACAAACAATGAAACTATGTAAAGATAAGGGTTCAAAATGTCAACAATGAATAAATACACTTTACAATAACCCTAAATGATGTTTATAACCTTAAACGAATGGATCATGGATCATACGAAGCGACTTGTGAAAGAAAGTGAGAGATTACAAACTACAGGGGTTAAATGTGTCCACATGTTAACTTATACCTCTGAGGGACCTTTTGACAAACCAGAAGCCTTGTAACGATTAATTATGCTCACTAGAATGTACCATAAAAATTTCACCAGGTTACGTTACCGTATGAGAAAGTTGTGATAAAATCCGTGTGCGAGGGTTAAAATCGTCAACTTGGAAAATTAGGGCTTTTCGGGTGATCACAAAGTTACCCGAGGACTTGACAAAGATGGTATAATTCTTAAAGCCCCTAAATATAAATTTTAAAGCCTCTTATTGCAAGAAAACATGAGAAAGCGATGTTTCGGGGGACCAAGGGCCAAAAGTGCAAATAAAGAAAATGGAAAACCTGATCACAAGTCTCAGGCGGCCCGCCTGAGGTTTATCAATATCTAACGCGGGCCGCGTCCGACCTGCAGATGCAGAAAAATAGGCAGCAGCCTGTTTTGTGCAATTCTAACCCATCCAGCCGGTTTTTCTCACATATGAACGACCCCTATGCACCCCCTATGCACTAGGACAAGTGTTAATCAGTTGTGGAGTGTGCTAGACCTTGTTGTCAATCGATTGTGGTGTTTAAATCCACTATATAAGGCCTCTATGTTTCATACATTCTCATTCTCACTTCTGATCATTTGTGGAACTTCCAAGCTGATACAAGACCTTCCTAATCATCCATTAGACACTAGTAAGTATGCTAATCCTTTCTAAATTTAGTTTAGCATAGTATTTAGCTTAAAAGTCAAACCGTCGTAATTACGGTTTGACTTAGCGATAAAACACAAAAGGATCAGTGTTTGGTCGAAACGAAAGTTGTTATAAGTTGGTAATTATGTGGACAATAAACCCTTAAAAGGGCACCCACTGATACCCGTTCTAACTAGGTCGTTTGTCGAGTCAAACCTCTTACGAAAAAGTCAACAGGATCATTAAACGCATAATTAGCGATATAGAAGGCGTGAAACCTGTTTTATCATTCATATAACTTGGTAATAAGTGTACGGACATGTCTAGGCACGTCCGACCCGACAACTTTCTGTTTTGACCCAATTCGGAACCGAAAGACGCAAAAGTTTGACTTTTGCTTTGACTTCAGTTCTGACCCGGTTTTGATAGGTTTAGACCTACCTTAAAGTTTCGTTAGGACCGGGTTACATGTTAGTATAAGTCTCTGTACTTGTTTCGTTGATTATCCGATTCATTCGCGCGTTTCCGTTAAGTGCCTAAAATTGACCATAATGCCCTTTTGATCGTAAAACGAGCTTTTTGATAATATAAGTGGACAAGAACCTTGTCTACTGATTTTTAAACATGCCCACAAAGTTTGGCATCAATTTGAGGTCCAGATTAGGAGATATACGCATTAGCGTAAACGGTAGGCTTTTTGTTAATTAGACGACGCGATTAGCGCATAGTCTATCTAAACCCGATTTTCGGCACCAAACTTTTTCCCACTAATGTTAAATAATATTTTGGGATTTTTGAAGATTTTTAATTATTTTTAAACTGATCATAAGCTAGGATTATCGCCTTGATTCGGTAAATACCGAATATACCCTTTTCGCGCATAAAATGAGTTTTATAAATCCTTTTGACACGAATCCAATTGCTACTGATTTTATTTATTAAATAAAGTATTTTGAACTTTATAAACTGATTAGAAACTCAAAATCCTCATGTAAACCCGAAAATCGCTTTAAACCGACATTTACGCGTATTAAGTGCGTAGTATGCGTTAAAACTATTTTAAACACCTAGGATTAAATACCTACTGATTTAACTTATTAAAATAAGTTATTTTACTGATTAGTTCAGACCCGAATCACAGAAATCAAATTAATCTTTTTTTGACCAAAATACCCCTGCGGGGCTTAATATGAGATTAAACTCGTTTCGGGCATTATGGAAGGTATCCTACTGATATCAACATATTTAAGGCATATTAACTTAGGAAACCTGTAAATGACTCTTGTGGTTACCCGTTACGCTTCATATGCGTTCGGTTCGGTTTATGTAACTAGTTTACATAAATTAGCCGAAACGGGTCAAACCTTATCGGTTTTATCTCAAAATCCAGAATGTGTATAATATACCCATATTATACAAGTCTCCGAACTTGTCGGGTCTAAGTCACATTCTATTCCGGTCTTCGCTTAATCGTGCGTACGCACCGTATCGTCCTGTAAGACTAACCGGTCTAAGCTTAGGCTTAATTAAAGACCCGTTAGCATTCTAATTAGTTATTAATACCATCATTCCAGACTAGAGCTTTCCGGTAAATTGTACCTACGCTTGCTTAAGTGAATACGGCTGAGTTATAAATTTCTGCTATTTAAGACAGGAGCTAGCTCAGGTAAATACTCTTAACTTATTTTCCCTATTATGGGCTTGGGATACGGTAATATAAATACCGCATGGTCAGGTATGGGATTCGAAGACCAATGAGTCGGGAAATCCAAATAACCTGTTTTTAATTCGTATTGCTTGACTGAAACATTGGGGATTAATGCGACCGTGTCCTGGATATCCTTGACTCATTAAATTGCAATGGCCACAACCTAAGCACGGGGTGTAGGCATACACCTGACAGATGCCACATGTTTATACCAATATGGAATTCCCAATAGGGGAATAGTGGTGTGTCGGTTAATCATGAACCGGCATAGATCCGGGCCCCGCATGTAGAGCAAGTAATGTAAAACTGATAACATGAAATATAGTTTGTCTCAAGTATAAAATATTAATTTTGCCTTGTGCATTCTAATCAAAGTGTCGAAATATTTTCGTGCCTTGTGCACCTAAACAAAGTTTCATAAACATTTTCAAATGAGTCGGTTGAGTGTATTTACCAGTGAAAACTGGCGTATTTTCAAAAGTCTAAGTGGCAGGTACAAGTACGTAATAGGCTGGAAGCAGCTCAGGACGTTAATAAGGAATCTTGCAAGTTCTAGGTGTCTAAAGTCTGTTGAACAATGTTTACGTTTTATGATCCGCCTGTGGATCCTTTACCTTCCGTTGTAATACTTGGATATTACTTTATATTCGGATTGTAAAATATTTATCTTTTGCTTCCGCTGTGCATTTAAATATTGTGTTGTTTGACTATGATGTTGCCAACCACGTCACGATACTCCCCACCGGGCCCACCGGTGACACGTGGAAATTTGGGGTGTGACAATAAACAATCAGGACTCCCCCTGTCACAAAACTATTTTCTCATTATGATTTCAAAACACTTAAGTTTGTTTTAACCAAAATGATTTTTTCGGAAAATAAGTTTTGTTGGTTTTACCACTTGTAAAATTTAGGGGTTTGGTTCATCATATTGTCCTTCAAAGACCACTTGTAAGTATGGTCCAATCAAGTTCAACCTAATGACTTTGATTAACCATTTGTAGGAAAAACAAGTACAACTTAATGTCCTTGATTTACCACTTGTAGGTGTAAACCTTCATCAACCAACTTGTAGGAATATCACATCTACACAAAATCATTTTACCAATTAAAATGCCGATTCCTGCTTCACACTTACCAACCTGGAAGCTCCGGCAAGTCACACTTATCCTGTAAAAATTTAACTATTTAAAGATTCAATCATACAATCAATTACTAAGAAAGATGTCGATTCCTGATCCACGATCAAACTTGGGATCTCCGGCAAGTCAAATGATCAAGGGAAAAGAATTTCCACCAAAGTCTTTTCAGACTTGAGTGTTTTCAATTCTTGCTCAGTAGGGTTGTAAGTTGCCTTTTTAGTTGCATAGAAATCTTTAACCCCTTTTACTTTCCCATCAATCATTTTCCCAAAAAATTTCTTAACATTTCCATTAAATGTTTTCTCAACATCAAATTCCTTCTAATCAGCAAAGAATTGATTTGAGATCTCAACCTTACCAACCTTTTGCTTAATTTTTTCAAATATCAGTGATGGAATTTCAACATCATCAACCGAAAATACTACCTTTTCAGTCTCAACCTGTTGCTCTTCTGGCTTTGTGGAACCAGATTCATCGCCGACTTTTACATCATCCTTCTTGACAACCCACATTTGGTTACTGTTGATTTCGCTCTTGACAGTCAAACATTCTGATTTCGCTCCTGAAATCTCACTGATTCCGCTCCAGAGTAACAATCTTCTGATTTCGCTCCTGAGTGCATTGGTTAACCCGAAGGACATCATGAGGAATTCGTAATGTCCGTACCGTGTACGAAAGGCCGTATTCGGTACAACCTCCTCCTTGACCTTCAACTGATGATAACCC
The DNA here is from genome assembly GCA_030545235.1 of Helianthus tuberosus. Classification (NCBI taxonomy): domain Eukaryota; kingdom Viridiplantae; phylum Streptophyta; class Magnoliopsida; order Asterales; family Asteraceae; genus Helianthus; species Helianthus tuberosus. Next base: position 9,182,540 of record CM060393.1, read on the forward strand.
GACCTAAGGTCAATCTTTGAGATCCAACTCGCGCCTTGTAACTGGTCAAATAAGTCATCAATTCTTGGGAGTGGGTATCGATTTTTCACCATGAGTTTGTTTAACTCCCGGTAATCGATACATATGCGCATACTTCCGTCTTTCTTTTTCACGAATAGCACTGGTGCACCCCACGGAGACACACTCGGTCTAGTAAACCCCTTGTCGAGCAGGTCTTGAATCTGAGACATTAATTCTTGTAGCTCTGATGGCGCGAGCCTATACGGCGCTTTGGCTACGGGTTTCGCACCCGGAATCAATTCAATTCCGAATTCTACCTCCCGTTCAGGCGGTACCCCCGGTAGATCTTCCGAGAACACATCTACATACTCACGTACTACTGGTACGTCTTCAATCTTCGGCAATCCCTCCTCGGGTTCATTTGCGTAAATCATGAACGCTCTGTAAGTTCAGGATCGGATCATAAACGATCATTAGATCTGCGATGAATTCGATTTAACATGCGGAATCCGTTAAATTGAACCGTAATCGTGCGCGAAAACGTAAATAACTATCGTTTTATTACGTAACGACGACAACTAGACAGAGTTTCACTCGATCTAAACAACAAACACTCAAGATCTAAGAGACATGATGTAATTGGGAGCGTTCATTTATGTAGATGATGAACTTGAAGAACTTGTGTTCGTACGAAATGAGTTCTCTCATCTATTCTCTGAGATGTGTTCACTGATATATATAGTTGATCAATCATGCCAGTTCGTGCGAAATCGAACTCCATGCATGCATGCCATTTCGTGCGAAGTCAAATGTGATGACATCATTCCTTGCATTTGATATTGTATATGATGTCATCATTGCATACTGATGACATCACTTTGGATCTTGTTCAGTTTCTACACATCGTGCTGTACCGTATACTGACCTGACGTTGCCTAACGACACCTAGTGAAATCTCTGTCCGGTATTTTACAGACTCAAGACACTAGACTTTACATGTACACTTAGATTTCTATCTATGGCCACACACATAGTGCACTAAGAGTCTCCCCCTTGGACATAGCTAGAAATCTGTGATGTTTAGTCTTGAACTGCCTTGGATAACATCTTCAAGTGAAACCACAGTCTCCCCCTTGAATGATGCCCCGAATTTCTAAGATTTGACGTTTAATCTTGCTCCCCTTGTCATTTAGCTTCCTGTCAAATCTTATCATTATTCAAACGTTCAGATTTGACTGGTGAGAGTTTTCTAAACATATAAATGTCTATTATTATATTTGACTTTTAAGCATGATCAAAACCAGTAACCCTAACAGATGATCAAGTTCAAATTAATGACCTTGATTTTCCATCTTATCGATTTTTTTAAATTTTCATTTTGAAATTCAAGTTTCAAAATCATTTCTCATCACAAACAAACTCTCCCAACCCACTATCGTTCATCATGTTTAGCACTTGGAATTTTTGAAAATCAGCTTTTCAACATTAGTTGTCGAAAATCTTTTTGAATTTTCAATATTTATGCTAAAAACACAATATTTTTGGATTTTTGTTTTTAATGGAAAGCAGAAAAAAATATTTAAAGACAATATTTTTGTGAGTTTGTGTAAGAGGATCATATCAGATTATGACAAATCACCAGCACCATTGAGCTTTAAACACTTTAAGTTCTAAACGATTCACCTAGATTGACGATATAGTTGTCATCTTAAACTCAATCTAAAAACTTTCGAAATGCTTACCGATAAGTTAAGGTATATTAATTTTGCACTAAATTCTTATGGATCCCACGATCTCAGTATATCCCCTCATCATGCAATACACTGACTCAAGCAATGCCTTTAAACTTTCATCAACTGTGATATGTGCGAAAGCAATGCAGAATGTTTAAACATTAACAATCAAGTCGATCTTTCGATACGCAGAGAAAGTCCAATGTTTAAACAAAATAAGAAATAAAAACAAGTTGAAAATGTTTAGATCTTAATCATCAGTTCGATATTCACATATATGCAAAGATGATCCAAGATTTAAACGAAACACCAATAAAAATAAAGCAGAATGTTCAGGCACTAACATCCAGTTCGATACTCACGTATACACAGAGGATGTCCAATGCTTAAACAAAATAAAGAAATCAAACAAGTTTAAATCTTTGCAAAATGCAATGCACAATCACAGTGACTTTTTCAGCAAGTTGTGAAAGTTCACAAACTGACTGGTTTTATGCTCTTTTAGCATTCAGCGGTTACTGAGTAGGTACACAGTCACGAAGGATAAAACTAAGTACTATGCTTTCAACCGCATTTCCCACTAGAACTAGGCTTTTTATTTTAAGTTTGTATCGTTATCGCAAATCTACTAGTCTAGCTGAGCCTATCGTCACATCTTTAGTGAGACCGATTATCACATTTTAACTTTCCAATTCTTTAGCGTACTGTGACAGTCTAACTGATCTACTATCATTTCCTCTTTTTCACAACAAAACTCATTTTTGATTTTTCGATGTTTTTGACCTTTTAGATTTTATCATGTTTTTGTATTTTTCAAATTTTCAAAATTTTAAAATTTCCTACTCCCCCTAAAATCAAAATATGTTTCAATTTTGATTTTCTAGGAAAAATTGAGAATGAAAACATGACAACATGATGTGAATTACCTCAATTCGCCATCCACTTGGCATAAACAATCAGAACTCCCCCTGACAACAAACTATTTTCCCATTGTGATTTCAAAACACTTAAGTTTGTTTCAATCAAATGGTTTTTCCGGAAAATTAGTTTATTTGTCATTTCACAAACATGGATTTCATTCATCACCTTGTTCATTCATCCACTTGTACGAAAGTTAAATCAAGTACAACTTAATTTCCTTGATTAAACATTTTTTAAGAAAGATGCCGATTCCTGCTCCACGATTACCAACTTGGGAGCTCCGGCAAGTCAAGTTTTTCATTTAAAGAGATTCACCCAAGCCTGACGGTCCTTGGGTGATTTCGAATTTGCAGTCCGCAATGGTGGAAAGTTGACATCATCCATTTGCGGTACTGACTTTTCTCTTTTTAGTTCAACTGGTGGATCCTCTGACTTTGACGAATCAGATTCATCGCCAAAACATGGCTCCTTTGCTTCCGAAGAAACAAATTCATCGCCAGAAAGTGGCTCCTTTGTTTCCAAAGAAACAAAATCATCGCCAGCCTTTATTGGAACCCAATCCACACTTGATTTAGGTTTTCCAAATTCATCAACATTTGTCATAAAAGATTTTTCACAATTTCTTTTATATTCAAAAACCTTTCTTTGATTTTTGAACTGTTTGATTAACCACTTTTTCTTTCTGTATTCCCTCTTTTGTCCTCAGATTTGTATCTGATGAATTCGTTTTACTTGATTGACCATTTTTTGTTGAGCAAATCGATTCATCAGAACTATTATCTAGAACTATTATTTGAATCACCAGTTGTACCCGAGGACAAAATCCTTTCAAAATACTCTCCTGCTTTCTTTCTTTTCTTTCTCAGTCTATCTTTCTGCCCTTGTGACAATTTCGCTTTCTGTTCTTTGGTCTTTTCTTCAACTTTGACTGTTTTCTTTACCATCTTATGAGATTCAGCCCTCGATCTTCTCTTTGATCTCATTGGGCAATCTCTGGCAACATGACCTTTGATTTGACATTCATAGCATCTTCTTGTCTCAAATCTCTGACTTTGGCAGTTAACAACAATGTGTCCTCTAAAACCACATTTGTAACACACCCTGTTATCATAGCATTCTCCACTTTCAAACCAAACACTTAGATCATGACATTGTTTGGCCTTGTGGTAATCCTGCCTTCTCTTGTAAGCGTGATTTGACTTTTGAGCACTGTGGTCAATCCTGCACCACTTATTACCAACTTTTTGTGAGTTTTAATTTTTACATTTTTGTGATTTTTCATAACGATTTGATGATTGAACTGATGATCTTTTTTTGTTATTTTGAAAATTTTTAGAATTTTTAACATTTTGTTTTTGTTCTACATTCTTCTTAAAAGGTTTTTGCGTTGAGCATTCACCTTTTTCAGTAGACTGTAAAACAGTTTTTTGAAATTTTTCTTTTAATTTCAAAAAATTTTCTTTTTCTCATTTTCATCATCAAATTTATCATCACAATCTTCAATTATGACATCGTCATAATTTGTGACATTGTCACTTACTGGAATTTCATTGATCGGTTTTGGACATAAATGATCTAGCATAACTGACGAGGTCACAAAACCTTTCAATTTCTTTTCCAAATCATCAATTTTATTTTTAGCACATTCAACTTCTTTTTCAAGTTGAATGATTTTCTCAGGATGAGAATTTATTGCTTTTTGTTTTTCAATATTATTTTTTACTGAAAACAGAATTTTCATTTTCTAAAATCTTTATTTGATTTTGAAATTCTTTTTCATTTTCTTTTAAATTTTTATTTTCTAATTTTACCCAAAACAAATCTTCATTTTCTAAAATTTTTATTTTATTTTGAAGATCTTTTTCATTTTCTTTTAAAATTTTGTTTTCCAATGTCAAACTTTCCACATCTTTCGGAAGTTTGACATTGTTTGATCTTGATTTATCACATTTTGAGCACTTCTCTGACATCGTTTCAGCTTCAGCTTCCTTCTCAACCTTAATAGCTGAAATTTCTTTAACCTGCTTCTTTACCACTTGAACATTTTCCTCAGGTTTAACTTTTTCTTCAACAGTTGCTGCTTTATGATTCTTCTATCTTGCAGCTTGTCTTTCTTTTAACTCTTCCATTTTTCCTGCAAAATACAAATTATATCTTTCAGGTGGAAGTTCTGTTTTATAAAATTCAAGTCTTCGAATTTTTTTACTATCATCATCGCTTTCTTCATCTGATGATTGATCAAAAATTTGAGCTTTTTCTGAAACTTCTTCTGTTGAAACTGGTTTTTCTTCCAATTTTTCAGGATAGAATTGCTGAGATTCGTAATAACAATACGCTATTACATCTTCAAAATCCATGTTTTGTTTTTTTTTTAATTTACCAAATCAGATCTTTAAACAAACTGAGTTTACACACGATCTGGAATTCAACCAACTTGAACAATTCGTGCGAGTTGGTATACTTCAAACGACTTGGTTCAAAAATTGTTTTAGCTCAAAGTCCACAAAATTTCAATTGTAACCCAATATCAAATCAAATCTTGACCTTGTATAGAACTGGCCCAAAAACAATAAGCCCAATATGTATTCACAATCTTTGACCCACTTGATTATTGAAACAAATGCTGGCCCAATTTATCTTTCAAAGATTGAACCCACACTCAGCCAACACAACAACTTTCAGCCCAATTCGATGTACTTATGAATGAAGTGTCAAAGTTGGTTTTTTTTTTAAGTTTTTTTTAATATTTTTTAAATAAAAAACCCTACAATAATCTGTCAATCAAACTCACAATATCTTTTCTTTTGAAACCTATTTTTTTCAAAAAATAACCTAAACAATTTCAAGCCTTTATATCAAAACAATTTCAACTCTCAATTCTGTTTCTCTTATACACTGTAATATCGAACAAAAACAACACACTTAACTATCCATTTGCTTCATTCTTCAAGCAAGAAACAGATCTGAAAGTCCAGTTAATTCCTTTCTATCATCTGCCTTTTTTTTTATATATGAGCAATCAAACTTCAATTCTACAACTAAACTTCCAGTCACACAATGATTTTAATTTTTTAATACATCAGCCGTAAAAAGCACTTTGAAACCTGCAAATCGTTTATACTTTCTATATCAACATCAGTTATTCGAACAATATATCCTGCAATTCTTGTTCCAGATTCAATCAAGCAATCAAAACTCAGTCCGAAATCGATCGAATTAGCACTAACAACATGCCAAAACTGATCGAGAATCAACCAAATCAGATTCAATTTCACATTCAGATTGTTTTTAACAACACATATGTTCCGATTTAGATCTGTGATTAAGTTTTTTTAACGTGTTTTTGATGATTATCAAAATTCAACTCAGATCTATTTCTCGTTCCAACAACAATAATGACCTGTAAGTCGATACAAACACACAGGATCACAAGATTATTTGCAACTTTTTAGAACAGATTTATCAAAACAAAATTCAATGAATTCGGTTTAAAATTCGATCTAAATCAAATAAAAAATTAGTCGAAACAATCCGAGATTCACTGAATCAAACTGAAATCATTCTGTAATCAATTGAATTAGTTCGAAATCATCATCGAACCAAACCAAAAATCATACGTTTTTACCAAAACATGTTTAGATTCTCTGAAAAAACCAATTGAAATCAATTTGAAATCGATTGAATTAGTCCGAAACGTTTAACACTTTTATCAAAACAAATCAAAACAGACTGAACAGTTCAATATTCTATCCAAAATTTAACCGAAAATCACTCGATTCAGTTCAAAACTCGTCCGATTTGAACACGATTACACGCAGAGCATCCGTAGCTCTGATACCACTTGTAAGTTCAGGATCGGATCGTAAACGGTCACTAGATCTGCGATGAATTCGATTTAACGTGCGGAATCCGTTAAATCGAACCGTAATCGTGCGTGAAAACGTAAATAACTATCGTTTTATTAAGTAACGACGACAACCGGACAGAGTTTTGACTCGATCTAAACAACAAACACTCAATATCTAAGAGACATGACGTAATCGGGAGCGTTCGTTGATGTAGATGATGAACTTGAAGAACTTGTGTTCGTACGAAATGAGTTCTCTCATCTATTCTCTGAGATGTGTTCACTGATATATATAGTTGATCAATCATGCCAGTTCGTGCGAAATCGAACTCCATGCATGTATGCCATTTCGTGCGAAGTCAAATGTGATGACATCATTCCTTGCATTTGATATTCTATATGATGTCATCATTGCATACTGATGACATCACTTTGGAGCTTGTTCAGTTTCTACACATCGTGCCATACCGTATACTAACCTGACATTGCCTAACGACACCTAGTGAAATCTTTGTCTGGTATTTTATAGACTCAAGACACTAGACTTTACACGTACAGTTAGATTTCTATCTATGGCCACACACATAGTGCACTAACACGTTCTACATCCGCGTCTCATAAGTTTGTGAGCCTTTAGCATTGAGCACAGAATAGGATTACCCCCTTTCTCGCCATAAATGGTAATGTGTTTTCCACTTGGAGACGTTAGTTTTATCTCCTTGCGGAAACACACCACCTTCGTGTGATGTCGGGATAACCAATCCATCCCGACCACTACTTGAAATTCTCCCATAGACATCGGAATCAGGTCTATTGAGTATTCTTCACCATCAATACTTATCTTACAATCTTGACATACGTCACTTACGATAAAAATTTTGTTGTTACCTATTTCTACTTCTAAAGGCATAGGTAATTTTGTCAATACAAATGAAGGATGTCGAATAAATCCATGTGAAATAAAGGATTTATTCGCACCCGTATTAAATAACACATGTGCGGGAATTGAATTTATAGCGAATATACCTGAGACCACATCGGGTTCCACCTTTTCCTCGGCCGCGGTTAACTGGAAGGATCTGGCTTTTTCTTTCAGAGTTTCTGCTTGCGAATCCTTGGCATCCTTCTTCCCGACCAACTTCAGGCATTCAGATTTCTTATGACCCGGCTAGTAGCATTTATAACACACCGACACTTTCCCCAGGCATAATGTAGCCGTGTGCCCTGTCTTCCCACATATAGGACACGGCTTATGTTTAAACCGGCACTCACCTTGTGCCCTTTCCCGCAAACCTTACAACTCGGCGACCCGCCCTTCCCTTCTTGTTTCTTTGACGACTCTGTGGTTCGTGCTTTCTTTGTAGGGTTTGGATTAACGATTTGTGCCCTTCATTCACCTCTCTCAATTTTCTTTTTCAGTTCAATTTCTCTTTCCCAAGCCGTGTTTATAATCTCGGTAAGAGTTTCATATTTCGAGGGAGTCATGAACTCCTGGTACTCTGCACTTAGCATATTATAGTGATAATATACTTTCTGTTCTTCGGACGTCACCAACTCGTCACAGAATCTCAGTTTGTCAAGAAAGATCCCCGTGATCTTATCGATAGATTCACCTTTTTGCCTTAGCTGAATAAATTCCTCCTTGATTCGGTTAATAACTGCCTTGGGGCTGTGGTGTTTAAGGAATGGCACCTTAAACTCGTCCCATGTCATCGCTCTTGCCGCTTAGCTTCCAATTTCCTTTTTCTTGTTATCCCACCAATCCTTTACTTGACCTCTCAGCTGACCTGTACCGTAAGCTACGAAGTCGTTTGCGTCGCAGTGGGTTCTCTCAAACACCCCTTCAATATCGCTCAGCCATCGTTGGCATATTATTAGATCCACCTCTCCATTATAAAGTGGTGGTTTACAAGCCATGAATTCCTTATATGAGCAGCCCTTACGCTCTCCATATTTCTCCTTAGCTATGTTGGTACTATCTTCCAACTTCTTGATTCTCTCATCGACTACCGAGAGTACCGTGTTTTGGATCTTATCTATAAAATTGGATAAGCTATTTTCAATTGCCTTTCCTACTTCCTCGGCAATCACTTCTTTCATTTGCTCGGTGACTATCGGCACCGCATCATCATTACCTTTTTCCGTCATCTTTAGAACTGAAATGTTTACACCAACCGTTAAACATTTCATGTATAACATATAATTTATTTGCTTTGGTTCAGCCAAGTTCATAACTTGCTTTAACCGTTCTTATTTAGTACACTTATTGGGTTTGAGTGTGTTAACACACTCTTCCCGTGCACATCAATCCATATTTCCCCTTCTACATTTAATAAGTCTACTAAAATAATTAACTCTTACCGGATGTTTGATCAAGCTTGAACCGAACACACCTTGTTAATAACCTTGAGCTCTGATTACCAACTTGTAACGCCAGTCCTATAATTTCATTGTTTAATCATAAAATACGGACTTTTTAAAATCGAAATACATAATTAACAAAAACTTAGTTAATAAACTAAGATGTACTTCATTATAGTGTTGAAACATAGCCAACTAACTAGATTAAAATATTCAACATTCAGTAGTGTTTACAAAACAACATGGTTTGAACTAGATTAGATTAGCGCGGAAGCATTCAAAACTTGTGTTCGGTTCTTGATTCTTTTGCTTGATCGACATCCACAACGAAACGATCATTACCTAAGGTCAAAACCACATCAATTGTTAGTTTTGACATCATAATATCAAATAAATACAAGTCCTATTACTAAACAATGAAAAACAAACAAAATTGCTGCAAATGGGGGCTGTCGTGCCCCGCGACAGATGAAAGCCAAGCTTTCGCGGCCCGCGACATCCTTCGCATGACGCGATGATGATTGTGTTTTGGCGTCGCGTAGCGCGAGGCCATCATTTTGGCAGTAAGCTCGTTAAATGGAGCTGCATATCTGCCCAACATTATTATTTTCAAATGTCAATCTTTAAACTATCATAACTTTCGATTTATGCATCCGTTTTAGACGATTCTTTTTCCTACGTATCCGTATTAAAATTACGGATCTAACCATGTAGGTTTCACTTAACGAAACCCGGTTTATGAACGTATGGCTCACAAAAACCTTGTTTCGATTATTCGACCCATTAACTAAATGTGCATATTGTTCATCATTATATTCTTCAGCATTCTAGACATATTTACCCATTCCCGGGCTTGTAATTCTTGGCGTATTCGTACCATTACATGGTTTTACGCTCGTATTCAAATTTCATGCTTGGTTTCTATAATTTCAAGCATTGCCACTTTATGCAATTCTTGCAACTAGTTTCTACCACTTGACCCAATAACACGGACTCATAAACTTAACTTAGTATAACCATTCATTACTAATTTGCTATCTTGCCCTAGCGCAATATGAGACTTTCAACTCTCTACGCGCAAGATCAATATAAGGACTTAGTTTTGACCCGTTTGGTTGATGAGTGAAAATCCTCACTTTAATGTCAAGCCAAACTATTTTTAACCAAAGTTTTGACCCGTTTGAGCGTCGAATGGACTTCGCCACTTTAATGACATGTCAAACGCATATACTACATTATGACACCATTAACAAGCTAAAACCAAACGTGTATACGTAATGTAATGGGACCAAAGTCATGTACCTTTAGAGCACACCCTTCAATCGCGCATCACCACCGGCTTGTCCACTTGATGCTCCGGTTTCCTTTCCTATAGAGTTCAACCACAACCCGTTTTGAACTCTTTTGCTTAACATATAACGCATAGTTCGCCATAACTCTACAAAAATGCGTTTTAGCTAAAATTTCCAGTTTTAAGTCTCCTTTTAGGCATTTTCACAAACACCTTAAGGGCATAATTTCTCATAATCTATTATCAAGTTCATAACTTTTTATTTAGCAAAGATTAACATCAATTAGGCAATTTACAAATTTTTAACATCAACATTTCAGAAATTACTTCATAAAACTCGGGTTACACTAGAAAAAGTATCATAATCCTAGTGTTTATCATATTTCTACAAAACCCATTAATCACTACAATGGTGATTATGAATCTCACAATTATTAAGCAAAATTTTAACAAGAAATCGACTAGGGTTTATCCCTAGACATCATATCACTCCAATTTCATCCGTACAACACTCATGCAACATCAAATTTGAATTTTCCCATGTTCATCCAGAAATTTAAATGGAAGTTTTCTACAAAATTTACATACCTTATGATCCCTTCACTGAGTTGATCACTAATCTATGTTCGGATTTTGATTTGGGACTGAATTTGGTCTTATCAAATAACATGAACTAGGGTTTTGGAGAAGCTCTGGTCGCCCCCCTCTGTGTTTGATCGATCCAGCACACACACACAAATGTGTGTTTTGTGTTTAATAAAATGTTTTTATTATAATTAGTTTCAATTTAAACACCTTTGGTCCCTCTAATTTTCTTTAGTTCATATTTGAGTGTTTTTAACCCATTTATGAGTTACTACAAGACTTGTAACTAACTAGGTTATTTAGTCCTAGTTAGTTTGTTCTCGTTTATTTAATACTTTATAATTCTAATATAAAGTTTTATATTTTCAGGGTGTTACATGTGACAACCCTCGTAATTCCATGTATCCGTACAATTTATTTAACGATAATTAAAGTGCTTGATGATTGTGCTAAATTATTTAACTGCTCTCTGATTACGGTGTTATACTTACATGTGCGTGTTAGCATACTAGTAGTATGCAGAAAACTCGACTAAATGGTCCAGAATATTTTCCTATGTGTTAGGAATTAATTGTGTTACAAAAATATATGTATAAGACGCCTTACCGAACAATTAAACAATTTAACGAAACAGTATCGGACCGAACAACCGGAAATTACCCGGGACACCAAAGATTTGTCAAATACATTGTTGTATTTATTTTTGACTAGGCATGATCCCCGAACACCCTAACATAACACCCACTAACTTCTCTAGTAAATAACACACATAAGTATACACTTGAGATCTAACTTGGAATTGCAACTTAGTTGAAAATGTTACACTAACCCCCCCCCCCCAACCTGATTTTCGGTCCATGTGGACCCACCACATCTTCACAATCATTATTCTTGGATTTGATGAATATTTTAATAAGATTAGTTACTTGTAAATCTAAACAAAATATAGGAACCATCATTACAATCCTATAAGAAGCATTTCCAAGACTTCTAATAATTTCATCTCTTACACTCTCACTCCACACTCACTCCTCTCTCTCTCTCTCTCTCATTTTCGGCTCCCCCATAGCAGCCACCATCACCACCATTTTAACATCCCCATCTTCTTCATATTTAAGTTTCATTCAAAGCTTTGAAGGATCCATGAAGGTTGCATCTTGAAGAGCATTCAAAGGAGCTTGTTCTAGCTTTTTCATCATCTTTTCTCAACATTTTTCTCATTAGATTCATCCCTAGCTTTAAGCTAGTGGTAAGTCCTTGCTAAACCCTTGATCATCTTGTTTGTAGTTAAAAGTTGTAGTATGATGCTATTTACAAGAACATTGAATGGAATAAACTATAAATAACTATGCTGATTTACATTTTCAGTCGACTTCAACAGGCTGTAACTAGACCATTATAAATCGAAAAACTGATTTTCTGAATCCTAAATTATGTATTTTTGAACAACCGAACAAATGGCATGGGAATCGTATTTTTTCGAGGCCGTTTACTATTTTTAAAGGTCGGTTTTTGGACAGCTGCTCAAGCTGTGTTTTTACTGCTGAAAAAGTGTGTTGTATTCGGAGTCATAACCTAAAAACTGAGTAGAATTAGCTCATGGAATTTTTACTGTAGATGGTCACTGTTGTCTCCGTGATCCTCCAACTCGAATTTCGTCAATCGGACTTACGATGAATTTTTAATAAATTTTTCCGTGGACTGCAGTCAGAAAGTAATCAATCTGATTGCAGTCCGGTAAATGATTTTTTTATAAAATATTGGTAATGAATTGGATCCCGAGATTTTTACACAATAATATTTGGATCGTCTATGACCTTCTGTAAAAAGTTGGGAATTTTTTAAACAAGTTAACTATTTTATTAAAACCCCCGAAAACAGCCCAGTTTTGAATATAGAAGCTGAAACGACATAAGTAGTGATTTGCGTGTCTAAATGTCGGGTAGATTATCCGAGAATGATATTACATGTTATATGTCTATAAAAGTGTTATGTGCAATGTCGTATGTTTGTTTATTAGTGGGGAATGGATGGGAAGTTTATATGGGCATGAACCGTTAAAGTGATGCATGTTATGTGATAGATACGTGTAGGAACTTGTGCTCTATTTTGAAGTCACTAATAAACTACGTGGTAATCATACTAGGACGTGATTGACCGACCTTGACAGTTAGCTATTTTTGAGAGTCAAACTGAGCAACCGAGGTGAGTTCACACCCTTACTAAGGCATGGGATTCCCGGTGGTCGGGAATGGGATTGGATAACTACTTATACTATCAACACTACTAGACTACTTACTACTGTCCTCGGATTGGGAAGGGCACTTACGTAAAACCTACGTAAACTCGTACTTACTACTGTCCTCGGATTGAGAAGGGCACTTACGTAAATCCTACGTAAACTCATACTTACCACTGTCCTCAGATTGGGAAGGACACTTATAGATACGCCTAGTCTAGTAACATACAAAATGGGAAGCTCCCACTAAACATCGTAATGGTTGGGTATCAAGGATAATGGGTAATACATGGTGATGAAACGAACTTACGATTTCTGATACGAACTTATTAACTGAACAACCAACTGTGAACTCGCTCAACTTTGTTGTTGATTCGTTGTTACATGCCTTGCAGGTCGTTAGGTACTCATGGAGCTTGCATTGGAGTGGGAAGAGTCGTTGTGGGACATGGACAGCTGTGTGCCATGCTAAACTTTTGAAACGTTTAAACTTATGACTTAGTTTTAAACATTATGCTTCCGCTTGCAACTTAAACTATTGTTTTGTTTAGACACCAATTGTATTGTGTTGGATCTTTATATACTACTTACATGCTTGTTCAATATGATTGGTGGCTTGATCCTGGTCATGTCACGCCTCCAAGCGGTGATACTACGCATGGTGGATTTTGGGGGTGTGACAGATTGGTATCAGAGCCATTGGTTATAGTGAACTTGGTTTTAATAAAGGAAAAAAAGTTTTTGTTAAAACCAGACTGTAACCTGAACAGTGCTCAACGATCCACAACGACGCTTCGCTCCACGTGCAAGACTCAACATTCTAGGTGATATAATTTATGTTTACATTGCCTACTTGCTAGTTACATAGAACTTTGCTCATGGTATGCTTAGATAAACGTAACAACTATTGTTTGAAAACACTGGTGTGCTTACCCTCTTCTGTCATCGCATATTCGCGAACCTCTCTCACTCATGTTTCCTTTTATATGAAGATCATGAGTGGACGCGTTAACAGGACTCAAGCCCAGTTGGCGGCTTTGATCACTGAACAAGTTACTGCAGCACTCGCCGCTGCCCAGTCAGGAGGTCAACACGCTCAGCCTCCTGTGTGCACGTTCAAGACTTTTATGGACTGTCGTCCTAGTACTTTCAGTGGCACTGAAGGAGCCGTTGGACTCCTCCACTGGTTCGAGAAGCTCGAATCGGTCTTCGAAATGTGTGAATGCCCTGAGGCACGTAGGGTGAAGTATGCCACTGGTACTCTCGAAGGCACTGCGCTGACTTGGTGGAACGCGCAAGTTCAAATGTTAGGGCTGGCAGCTGCTAATGCCACCCCATGGAACGAATTCAAGGAGCTGATCAAGCGAGAATACTGTAACCGTGATGACATCCACAAGTTGGAAGTGGAGTTCTTTAACCTGAAGATGACGGGGTCAGAGATAGAGGCGTATACGAAGCGATCCAACGAACTGGCAGTGTTATGTCCGACTATGGTGGATCCTCCCATCAAGCGCATTGAGCTGTTCCTCAAGGGCTTAGTACCAGAGATACAAAGCCATGTGACTGCTACTAACCTTGCTACCATCCAGGATGTTACTCGTCTCGCTCATCGCCTCACAGACCAGGCAGTGGAACAGAACAGGCTGCCTAAGCGTATAGGTGCTACTGCTACTACTACTTCTGCTATTCCCAGTGACAACAAACGAAAATGGGATGGAGCCTCCAACAAGGGTTCGACTACGGTTCAGTCCCAGGTGCAACAGCGAAAGATTGATGACTACCAGAGTCCTGGTCAGCAATCTTCTGGTAGTCAAGGGCAGGGTGGATATCGAGGAAACCACCTAAAGTGCAACAAATGCAACAGACACCACAATGGTCAGTGCAACAAGGGACGTTGTCAGAGGTGTCTCAAGATGGGTCATGAAGCCAAGGATTGCAGGAGCTTACGGCCTACAAATCAGAATCGTCAGCAGCAACAGCAAGCACTGCAGAACCAGCAACAGCAACAGGGCAACAAAGGATGCTTTCAGTGTGGTGCTGAAGGTCACTTCAAGAGACACTGCCTGTAGTTAAACCAGAATCAGAATTAGAATCACAACCAAGGAAACGGGAACAATAATGGGGGAAACAATGGAGGAAACAATGATGGCAACGGTGCCAGGGGTCGAGTGTTCATGATTGGTCAGGGTGACGCAAGGAATGATCCTAACGTAGTGATGGGTAAGTTCCTTCTCGACGACTTTTATGTTACTGTTTTATTTGATTCGGGTGCCAATACCAGTTATGTGTCTCTAAAAGTTAGTCAAATGCTTAAACGTGCCCCAACACTTTTGACCCCCAAACACACGGTAGAGCTAGCAAACGGTAAAAGCCTAGAAGCCACACGCATAGTTAAGGGTTGTAACCTCGTCTTAGCCGGTCAGACCTTCTCTATCGATCTTATCCCTATTGTACTTGGTAGTTTCGACGTTGTTATCGGGATGGATTGTCTCAACATCAAGCGGAAATTCTTTGCAACGAGAAGATTGTTCGCATTCCTCGTTCTGGTGGAGAACCTCTCATGATTCATGGCGACAAGAGTGGTGCTGTTGTGGGCATCATCTCCTTCCTTAAGGCCCAGAAATGTTTAGGTAAGGGCCACACCGCCATTCTTGCACTCGTTACTGACGCATCATTGGAAGAGAAGAGAATTGAAGACATTCCAATAGTGCGTGATTTTCCTGAGGTATTTCCTGAGGAATTACCTGGTCTTCCGCCTCATCGACAAGTCGAATTCCAAATCGAGCTAGCTCCTGGAGCAGCGCCCATAGCTCGAGCACCTTATCGCTTAGCCCCAACCGAACTGGAAGAACTGTCCAAGCAATTACAAGAACTTTTGGAAAAAAGTTTTATTCGTCTTAGATCTTCGCCCTGGGGAGCTCCAGTACTATTCGTGAAGAAGAAAGACGGTACCTTCAGAATGTGCATCGACTACCGCGAACTCAATAAGGTGACCGTAAAGAATCGTTATCCTCTCCCGCGCATTGATGACTTATTCGACCAGCTGCAAGGGTCGAGCTACTACTCCAAGATTGATCTGAGATCGGGTTACCATCAGCTGAGAGTCCGAGAGGAAGACGTCTCCAAAACAGCATTCAGAACTCGCTACGGCCATTACGAGTGTCTGGTTATGCCATTCGGATTAACGAATGCACCTGCAGTCTTCATGGATCTCATGAACCGAGTGTGCAAGCCGTACCTGGATAAGTTTGTCATAGTGTTCATCGACGACATCCTGATCTATTCTAAGAGTCAGGAGGAACACAAGCAACATCTGAGGCTTATTCTGGAACTTCTTCGAAAAGAGTAGTTGTATGCCAAGTTTTCGAAATGTGACTTCTGGCTTCATGAAGTCCACTTTCTAGGCCATGTGGTGAACAAGGATGGGATTCATGTTGATCCATCCAAGGTTGTCTCGATCAAGAACTGGCCTGCACCCCGCACACCAACAGAAATCCGCCAATTCTTGGGTCTGTCAGGCTACTACAGACGATTTATCAAGGATTTCTCAAGGATTGCGCAACCTCTCACTTCACTGACTCAGAAGGGTGTCATCTATCGTTGGGGTGATGCACAGGAGTCTGCATTTCAACACTTAAAAGACAGACTTTGTAGCGCGCCTATCCTCTCATTGCCTGAAGGCACAGATGATTTTGTGGTTTATTGCGACGCTTCCATCCAAGGACTTGGTTGCGTGTTGATGCAACGTGACAAGGTCATTGCCTACGCATCTCGCTAACTTAAGGTTCATGAAAGAAACTATACTACGCATGACTTGGAACTGGGAGCAGTTGTTTTCGCACTTAAGATATGGAGACATTACCTGTACGGTACCAAGTGCACCATTTACACCGATCACAGGAGTCTCGAGCATATCTTCAAGCAAAAGGAATTAAACATGCGACAACGCCGGTGGGTCGAGCTCTTGAATGATTATGAATGCGCTATCAAGTATCATCCGGGTAAAGCCAATGTTGTGGCCGACGCCCTCAGTCGAAAGGATGCTATACCTAAGCGTGTACGTGCGTTACAGCTTACCATCCAATCTAGTCTTCCTGCTCAAATTCGTGACGCTCAGGTTGAAGCATTGAAAGCAGAGAACATCAGGACTGAGTCCCTACGAGGATCGAGGCAGCGGCTAGAACAAAAGGAAGACGTCGCTTACTATGTAACAGGGCGCATCTGGGTTCCGCTTTACGGAAACTTACGCGAGCTTGTGATGGATGAAGCGCACAAGTCTCGTTATTCGGTACACCTTGGTTCGGATAATATGTACCACGATCTCAAGACTATGTATTGGTGGCCTGGCATGAAGGCCCACATAGCAACCTACGTCAGTAAATGCTTGACTTGTGCTAGGTTCAAGACCGAATATCAGAAACCCTCAGGCCTACTTCAACAACCAGAGATCCCGAAATGGAAATGGGAGCAAATTTCCATGGATTTCGTTACTGGCCTGCCTATATCTCAACGCAGAAATGATACCATTTGGGTGATCGTGGATCGACTGACCAAGTCTGCACATTTTCTAGCTATCAAGGAAACCGACAAGTTTTCTACTCTAGCAGACATCTACCTAAAGGAAGTAGTATCAAGGCACGGAGTGCCAACCTCCATCATTTCTAATCGGGACACGCGTTTTACTTCTGAACTGTGGCAAGCAATGCACAAATCTTTTGGCTCACGACTAGACATGAGCACAGCTTACCACCCGCAAACGGATGGGCAGTCTGAACGCACCATCCAAACCCTAGAAGACATGCTTCGGGCATGTGTAATTGATTTTGGCAACGGCTGGGAAAAACATCTCCCGTTAGTGGAGTTTTCGTATAACAACAGTTACCACACCAGCATTCAAGCCGCTCCATTTGAGGCATTGTACGGGCGTAAATGCCGATCACCTCTTTGTTGGGCAGAGGTGGGTGACAGTCAAATCACTGGCCCAGAACTTGTAGTAGATACAACCAAGAGAATTGCTCAGATACGACAGCGAATGGCGGCAGCGCGTGACCGTCAGAAAAGCTATGCTGATAAGGGAAGAAAGCCACTCGAGTTCCAAGTTGGGGACCGGGTGCTACTCAAAGTCTCACCTTGGAAAGGTGTAGTCCGTTTTGGCAAAAGGGGCAAACTCAATCCGCGATATGTCGGACCGTTCGAAATCATAGAGAAAATAGGCAAAGTGGCCTACAAACTGGATCTACCAGCAGAACTCAGTGCAGTTCACAACGTTTTTCACGTGTCAAATCTGAAGAAGTGTCTGTCAGATGAGACCCTCATAGTTCCTTTGAAGGAGCTCACTATCGACGATCAGTTGCGATTCGTCGAGGAACCAGTTGAAATCATGGATCGAGATGTTAAGATCCTCAAGCGTACCAGGATACCTCTCGTCCGAGTTCGTTGGGATTCCCGTCGTGGCCCAGAGTATACCTGGGAACGAGAAGATTAGATAAAACTCAAATATCCCCAGTTGTTCTGAAACAGTGCAACCACTACTGAGGCTGAAGCTACTGCAGAATTTAGGGACGAAATTCCAAATCAACGGGGGGATGATGTGACACCCCAGGAAAACCAGGAAACCAACGCAACATAACTAGTTTCCTCAGTAACTACGCATTTTCTTAACAGGGGGAGAATGTGACAACCCTCGTAATTCCATGTATCCGTACAATTTATTTAACGATAATTAAAGTGCTTGATGATTGTGCTAAATTATTTAACTGCTCTCTGATTACGGTGTTATACTTACATGTGCGTGTTAGCATACTAGTAGTATGCAGAAAACTCGACTAAATGGTCCTGAATATTTTCCTATGTGTTAGGAAATAATTGTGTTACAAAAATACATGTAAAAGACGCCTTACGGAACAATTAAACAATTTAACGGAACAGTATCCGGCCGAACAACAAGACATTACCCGGGACACCAAAGATTTGTCAAATACATTGTTGTAATTATTTTTGACTAGGCATGATCCCCGAACACCCTAACATAACACCCACTAACTTCTCTAGTAAATAACACACATAGGTATACACTTGAGAACTAACTTGGAATTGCAACTTAGTTGAAAATGTTACACTAACCCCCCCCCCCCAACCTGATTTTCGGTCCATGTGGACCCACCAAATCTTCACAATCATTATTCTTGGATTTGATGAATATTTTAATAAGATTAGTTACTTGTAAATCTAAACAAAATATAGGAACCATCATTACAATCCTATAAGAAGCATTTCCAAGACTTCTAATCATTTCATCTCTTACACTCTCACTCTCACTCCTCACTCACTCCTCTCTCTCTCTCTCATTTTCGGCTCCCCCATAGCAGCCACCATCACCACCATTTTAACATCCCCATCTTCTTCATATTCAAGTTTCATTCAAAGCTTTGAAGGATCCATGAAGGTTGCATCTTGAAGAGCATTCAAAGGAGCTTGTTCTAGCTTTTTCATCATCTTTTCTCAACATTTTTCTCATTAGATTCATCCCTAGATTTAAGCTAGTGGTAAGTCCTTGCTAAACCCTTGATCATCTTGTTTGTAGTTAAAAGTTGTAGTATGATGCTATTTACAAGAACATTGAATGGAATAAACTATAAATAACTATGCTGATTTACATTTTCAGTCGACTTCAACAGGCTGTAACTAGACCATTATAAATCGAAAAACTGATTTTCTGAAGCCTAAATTATGTATTTTTGAATAACCTAACAAATGGCACTGGAATCGTATTTTTTCGAGGCCATTTACTATTTTTAAAGGACTATTTTTGGACAGCTGCTCAAGCTGTGTTTTTACTGCAGAAAAAGTGTGTTGTATTCAGAGTCATAACTTTAAAACTGAGTAGAATTAGCTCATGGAATTTCTACTGTAGATGGTCACTGTTGTCGCCGTGATCCTCCAACTGGAATTTCGTCAATCGGACTAACGATGAATTTTTAATAAATTATTCCGTGGACTGCAGTCAGAAAGTAATGAATCTGATTGCAGTCCGGTAAATGATTTTTTTATAAAATATTGGTAATGAATTGGATCCCGAGATTTTTACACAATAATATTTGGATCGTCTATGACCTTCTATAAAAAGTTGGGAATTTTTTAAACAAGTTAACTATTTTATTAAAACCCCCGAAAACAGCCCAGTTTTGAATATAAAAGCTGAAACGACATAAGTAGTGATTTGCATGTCTAAATGTCGGGTAGATTATCCGAGAATGATATTACATGTTATATGTCTATAAAAGTGTTATGTGCAATGTCGTATGTTTGTTTATGAGTGGGGAATGGATGGGAAGTTTATATGGGCATGAACCGTTAAAGTGATGCATGTTATGTGATAGATACATGTAGGAACTTGTGCTCTATTTTGAAGTCACTAATAAACTACGTGGTAATCATACTAGGACGTGATTGACCGACCTTGACTGTTAGCTATTTTTGAGAGTCAAACCGAGCAACCGAGGTGAGTTCACACCCTTACTAAGGCATGGGATTCCCGGTGGTTGGGAATGGGATTGGATAACTACTTATACTATCAACACTACTAGACTACTTACTACTGTCCTCGGATTGGGAAGGGCACTTACGTAAAACCTATGTAAACTCGTACTTACTACTGTCCTCGGATTGGGAATGGCACTTACGTAAAACCTACGTAAACTCATACTTACCACTGTCCTCAGATTGGGAAGGACACTTATAGATACGCCTAGTCTAGTAACATACAAAATGGGAAGCCCCCACTAAACATCGTAATGGTTGGGTATCAAGGATAATGGGTAATACATGGTGATGAAACGAACTTACGATTTCTGATACGAACTTATTAACTGAACAACCAACTGTGAACTCGCTCAAATTTGTTGTTGATTCGTTGTTACATGCCTTGCAGGTCGTTAGGTACTCATGGAGCTTGCATTGGAGTGGGAAGAGTCGTTGTGGGACATGGACAGCTGTGTGCCATGCTAAACTTTTGAAACGTTTAAACTTATGACTTAGTTTTAAACATTATGCTTCCGCTTGCAACTTAAACTATTGTTTTGTTTAGACACCAATTGTATTGTGTTGGATCTTTATATACTACTTACATGCTTGTTCAATATGAGTGGTGGCTTGATCCTGGTCATGTCACGCCTCCAAGCGGTGATACTATGCATGGTGGATTTTGGGGGTGTGACATTACATCCGCTTTTTCGTAAGTTTCCTTAATTAGAAAGCTTGTCTTGTATTTCTATTTTTGAAAAATTGTATTTCGTTGTAATCGTATTTCGTTGTATCGTTGTAAAATCCGAGACTTTGATCGTATTAAAATTTGTTATTTCTTACAATTTACACTTTACTTATTCATGCATGCTTATACATTTTAATTCATTATACATTTGATACCTTATTCACAAACGTGTTATAAACTTGCAAATACATATCATACATGCACAACTTATACGCTTTTCACGCATGTTTTTACATCATTGAATATTCACGATACTTATTCATGATTCACATACTTGTATGATGCTTAATTATATGTTTATTTACATTATAACACACTTAACACCATCAAAACAAAACTTATATAAACATAAGGGACTAACCTTGCCAAAAATCAAATAAGTTTTCAGAACCAAGCCCGTCGCGCTGCGCGATGGGGATACATGTGTGTCGTCACACCACGCCACCCCTCACGATCCACAGAAAGTTTCATCCAGCTCCATGGTTGGTCAATTGTGTGTTAGTTTTGTCTGCAACTACCTCTTAATTACACTTAACTCTTAACCCTAAACCTCAACTATAAAACCAACACCTTCCCCACTTTTTTACCACTTTACAAACACTTCAATCCTCACTAAAAGCACTCTTAAATAACAGCAAATTCTCATATTATAATCAGATTCAAGGCAAATTCATACAAGTTATATTAGTGAGTTCGTACTCACTTTTCTTCCATTTTTCTTCACTACTTCTTCCTCTACAAAGCTTGGAACACCTCTAGGAGTGTTTCCACAGGTTTTCCATGGAAAACCAAGGTGGAACATCACCATTTTGAGGTCCAAACTTTCTGTTTTGGAAGAAATCTTTATAAATTTTCTTCAAACTTGTATTTTCCTAAAATAAGCTTGTGTTCTTATGCCATTAATAAAGTCCATGATTAGTGAGCCTAACCAAGGTTGTTTCACACAAATTCGGAGCTGTTAATTACCTCCAAACTTTCTGTTTTGTAAGGGTTTTTAACCCACAAGTGTTGGAACCATCCAAGCTTGTTCTTGTAACAAGACTTGTGCTTTGGTATGAGTGTGATTACTTGGAAGCCTTGGCTATCCTACTCTCAATCCACCACCTCACTTGATGATTTCCCCTTGAGAAGTATGTACGTTTCCTTTCCACTTCATTCATGACCATCCGAGTTGTCCTTGTGACAATTTGTGCATTGGTGAATCTTACGAAAGAGGTTAAAGGACGGTTATCCTCCTACCTCCGTGCATGACTTCTATGAAATTCCATGATAAACATGTTGGACATACTACATACTATATAAAATATATTAAATATATACATAACCAAACCCTTGATAATAATCAAGTGATTATTTGTCATGGTAATAAGTTATATTATCTAAGGACTTAAACCTCTCGTTACGATTCTAATGGGTATCTTAACCCATGAAATCACATCAACCCATACGAGACTCATAGTGTCAAAAACAAGTGTTTAAGTCTAGATGATTACTTTCTCATATACATACTTTTGTGTACTTTAAAATTCCAAATCCAAATCCTCCGTTATCATCCGAATACTCACACACCTATGTTTCCTCGTGTAGGAGAACTCGGTGTTCCATCCTCAAACAATCAACTCTTCACGGAATTACCAAGTGGAAGCTTAGAAAATCGTGATTACACTTGACCCATTTTCCTTTTTACACAATTAGGGTTGTAACATGTTAACTTACAAAATACACAAACACACACACAAACATATTTTATTCTCAATCCGTTATACATGCTTTTGTTATGCTTAGGTTCATGCTAGAATTCATACTTTGCTACTTGTCATTAACTTAGCGAGCCCAACTTAACATATATAGCGCTATAGGAGTAGCATGTCGCCCGTCGGGGTATTGTTAAGCTTATTATTCATAAAGGTCTAATCACTTTTGTGGCGAGGGATGCACATAATTCTCGTGGACACTCGGGTTTGACACTTAGTATTGCATGCTAGATAACCTTGTATACAATTTGCCATGTGGATTCGAGAAATTCCTTTTATACTTATGCTATGTATTTACAAACTTGTCGCCAATGCTTTTGCGTTGAACCGTTATTTTTAACATGTTATAGGTTGATGATGATGCTCATGACGAATCTAGAAAGGATGACTTAGAAACACTCACAAAATACTAGATTTGCTTATTTTGTTATGTTAATCATGTTGTACTTGTCTTTCTCAATGTTGTACTTGACTTTTTTAATGTTGTACTTGAAGTTCTTGTTATATTTGACAATCTATGGTTTTGAATGAAATCGGTTTTGAACTTAAATTATTGTCACATAATGTTATGAAGTCTTTGAACAATCTCGCTCATCTCACTCCGATGTTTCCGCCATCGGTTGGGGTGTGACAGTTTGTAACAAGGTTTGACGTGTTTTTTAAGATTATATAAATTTAGTTTGATGTTCTTTTGTTTAACTTGACCCGACCTGACCCGAACCGACCCGATACGAATCGATTTTTTTACTTATATACCTAGGGGCCTAAAATTTTTAAAAATGTTCCGCACCTTATGGAAAAATTCCTGGGTCCGCCACTGGGCTCCTATCCAACCGCGATATTTTTTACGCTTATTTGTTTCCTTGACAAATTAATTCCCAAATGCTGATTTTTTTATTTAATAAAAACTCAATATTCCTAAAATTAAGTATATACTTGGGTGAGGCCGATGTTACAACTGAGTTATATATAGCATTTAAGGTTGCTGGTTTTGAAATTGGTGACTTAGGGGCTGTTTGTTTACCTCTTAATGAGGCTCTTAGTGGTTCATACCTCTTACTGGTTCAGCACTCTTAATGAGGCTCTTAGTGGTTCAGACATCTTACTGGTTCAGCACTTAATGGTTTAGATTGTTTGTTTCACGAGCAGATGACTGAATGGTTAAGTATTATACCGAGTCTGAATGGTTAAGACCTCTAATCTAAATTGGTCAGACATTTGCCTTTGAATGGTTAAGCATTATGTTGGCTCTTAATGGTTCAGACTTCTTACTGGTTCAGCACTTAGGGGCTGTTTGGCAAATTCTGAATGGTTAAGTTCTGAATCAGTAAGAGGTCTGAACTATTAAGTGCTTAACCAATAAGCGGTCTGAACCATTAAGAGCCAGTATAATGCTTAACCTTTCAGAGTCAAATGTTTGACCAATTCAGATTAAAGGTCTTAACCATGCAGACTCAGTATAAAACTTAACCATTCAAAGGCAAATGTCTGAACCATTTAGACATCTGCTCGCGAAACAAACAGTCTGAACCATTAAGGGGCTGTTTGTTTACCTCTTAATGAGGCTCTTAATGGTTTAGACCTCTTACTGGTTCAACACTTAATGGTTCAGACTGTTTATTTTGTGAGCAGATGTCTGAATGGTTCAGACATTTGCCTCTGAATGGTAAAGTATTATACAGAGTCAGAATGGTTAAGACCTCTAAACTGAATTGATCAAACATTTGCCTCTGAAGAGTTAAGAATTATACTGGCTCTTAATGGTTCAGACCTCTTACTGGTTCAGCACTTAACCATTCAGAAGTTGCCAAACAGCCCCTAAGTGCTGAATCAGTAAGAGGTTTGAACCATTAAGAGCCTTATTAAGAGGAAAAAAAACAGCCCCTTAATGGTTCACACCCCGATATTTCCACGTTTCACCGGTGGGCCCGGTAGGGGAGTATCGTGACGTAGTTGATATCATCATAGTCAAACAACACAATATATAAATGCACAGCGGAAGCAAAAGATAAATATATTACAATCCGAATATAAAGTAATATCCAGTATTACAACGGAAAGTAAAGAATCCACATGCGGATCAAATAAAAAGAAAACTGCTCAACAGACTTTGACATCTAGAGCTTGCGAGACTTGATTAATGATGCCTGGAGTAGCCACCCTATTTCGTCTAGTACCTGCACTTAGCCTTTTTGGAAAATACGTCAGTTTACACTGGTAAATACAACTTAACTGACTCATTTTGAAAAGAGTTTGAAAATTTATTTGAATGCACTTCGGCAAAATATCTTTATAACTTGGGACAACTATTAAAATAATCTTGTATACAGTTTTACTCATTTGTCGTCCATTAGTACCGGTTAGAAGAGCCGGCTTAAGTTAAGTGACACGCCACAGGTATAATGCCCACAAGGTTGATTCCTTTAAGTGGGTTACCAGTTTTTACATAATGCATCTGTCAGGTGTACGCCTACACCCCGTGCTTAGGTCGTGGCCATTTCGTAAAATGATGCCAAGGATATCCGGGACATGGTCATTTAACCCCCAAGGGCCATACACCAAATAATACAGAATAAAGCGAGTTATGTAAATACATTAATCACAATCCGATTTAAATAACTACATACCCGACCAAGCGGTACTTTTATAGTACCGTATCCCAAGCCCGTATAGGGAAAATAAGTTAAGAGTATTTACCAGTGTAAACTGACGTATTTTCCAAAAAGGCTAAGTGCAGGTACTAGACGAAATAGGCTGGCTACTCCAGGCATCATTAATCAAGTCTCGCAAGCTCTAGATGTTAAAGTCTGTTGAACAGTTTTCTTTTTATTTGATCCGCCTGTGGATTCTTTACTTTCCGTTGTAATACTGGATATTACTTTATATTCGGATTGTAATATATTTATCTTTTGCTTCCGCTGTGCATTTATATATTGTGTTGTTTGACTATGATGATATCAACTACGTCACGATACTCCCCTACCGGGCCCACCGGTGAAACGTAGAAATATCGGGGTGTGACAGGTTGGTATCAGAGCCAAATTGAGTGAATTAAACACTAGCCTTTTGTGTTTAATCTCAATGACACATTAGCACATTCCTTGACCTTCTGAGTCTAGACTTAACATAGGAATATTCTCAATCCTAATCTGGAGATTTTTGCTTCCAATTTTTATATATATTGGATACGTCGCCAAGCGAAGAAGCCGTAATAGGAATTCTCCACACCCGGAGCTTTGAAATACTGAGCTTCGTACCGTGACCAGGATGAAACGTGCAAACAAGGAGAAAGCATTCAGGAATTGAATGGAGAAGAAACTCCTTTTGCTGAAGATCGTTTCCTTAATAGTCCTTATAAGAACATATTTATCTTTCAGTCCCTTCGAGGACAACATTATTCCTTCAAGTCCCTTTTAGGGCAAACCTGAACTTTTTTTATTTTATAGTGGAATGACTAAACATCATCCTAAATATGAAATATGAAATAAATGAAAAATAACATTCCTTTTATAAGATCTACCATTATAATAAAATGGCAAAATCTAAAAAGGACAAGACCCAGCCACGTGTCATTTTAAGACCGGGCCAAGATGGTAGTTCCATAGTTAGATTCAGATCCATATTAACATCTCAAATTAGGATTGCTCTGCGTTAAATATTAAAAAAAAAAAGAATCTTAAAGGTAAAAACCTAGTCTAAATGTCGTTACAGACATGGCCAAGATGGTAAAACCTATTCAAGAGATTCAAATACTTGTTAACACCTAAGAACGTGTTAGCATCCTTGACTAAAGCGATTCGAGAAAATCACAATAGTCATCCCTATATTGAAAATTTTTAAAATTTCCTAATTTGCCTTATGATCTAGAAATCATGGCTTATATCATCCTATAAGATGATCATATTATAAACATCCGTTAGTGATGAAGTGCCTACGGGCTAAACTTGTTGTCCGATAAGACAACGACAGTGGTGGTCTTTGACCCCTGTCTAAAGATGTTGGAATACGTCCAAACATAATAGTCGGTAGGATCCATACGATCTCGACTAATAGCATCTGAAAAGATGATCATACCATAAACATCCCTTAGAATGGAAATGCCTACGGGCTATAATTAACGTCCTCTGAGACTAAAGACAGTGGTAGCCTACAACTCCCTGTCAAGAAAAGGTAATGAACTTTGATTCAAACCTTAATGCCTCGATTCTCTGGAATCATGGCTTATATCATCCTATGAAATGATCATATTATAAACATCCCTTAGAAGGGAAGTGCCTACGGGTTATAGTTAATGTCCTCTGAGACTAAAGACAGTGGTAGCCTACAACTCCCTGTCAAGAAAAGGTAATGAACTTTGATTCAAACCTTAATGCCTCGATTCTCTGAAATCATGGCTTATAAATTAAACTTGTCTACGCGACTAGGCCATTTGTGCTATTATTAACTTGTAAATTAGGATTTATGATAAAAATCCTGAATAAAATAAATATCCTTCCTTCCCTGCCAGTATACATTTTAAAAAGAATCTTAAAGGTACGACCTAGCCTATATGTCATTCCAGACGAGGCCAAGATGGTAGAACCTATTCAAAGGATTCAAATCCTTGTAACATTGTAAATATGTTAACACCACTGGCAACAGTGATGCGATAAAATCACACTTGTCATCCTTATATTAGGAATTTTTTTCCAAACCCCTTGTTTAGCCTAATGATCAATAGGAATCATGGCTAATAAACGTCGAACATGATGTATACATCAAAACATCCATTTAAGATGTATACCTACGGGCAAAGATGTATACATGAAAAGATAGTTTTATTTCATAACTTCTTGTCAAGACAATGAATTATGAAATTTTCTGATCCAAAGGAATCATTGATTATGTTTTAAAATTTCCCTAGTGACAAGGCCTTTGTGCCATCAAAAAGTCCTTGGGACAAGCCCTTATGCTATATAAAATGTCGGTACGACATTGACAGTCGTGACTTATGTCCCCTGTCTAATAAATATGAAGGATTATATTCCGTTTAAACGCCAAAGATGGTTTATCTAAAAACCTAGGCCAAGCATAATCAAATAAATTTAATACTATCTATTGGCCTATATGGTTTATTTACACCATGGCTAATTAATCATCAAATTCGACAGTTCACCATATAATTAAACCAATTATTACTACTTGGTTTGTAGTCTTCAAAGCTTCACCATGGCTGACTCCTCTGAAGCTCACAATCATCCAGTTAATCAAAATGACAATTCAAGGAGACCCTGGGTATGGATTGCCTAAGCACTTATTGAATATGGTATTTAATACCAAAGCTTCGAGTATGAAAAACTCAGAAGAAACAAACAACAGTCGCGATGCTAGAGATGCGACAAATGTTAATAATGAACCCAATGTGAACCTCCAATGTTAATGGAGTGAATCTCCAGAACTGTGATTAACGCAACTGTTAGAAAGGCTATGAGAAAAGTCATGAAAAGGCTTAAGAATCCGAATGATGTTCGCTTTAAAACACATGTCGCTGCTCATAAGAAGAGCTATATTCATACTTCAAATGCGAAGAATAACCCAAACAAAATCATATGTGGCAAGAAGCCCCTTTCCTCTTAGGATGTACTTAAAAGTACTTCGTCTCTTAGAAGTCAAGAGACTTCAATAAGTAAAAAGGGGCCATCGATTTCAGGAAATTGTTGGATGTAGTAGAAACCATTAGGTATATCAGTGGTTATGCTGGAAAGGACATGGTAAGGTATACAACACAGCTATTCGATAACAATATTCTTAATTAGTGAGGACATTATTGAAGCCCACAAGAAAGATCCCCTTATGCAATATGGGATGGTCCAAGTTTTTAAGAACCTTATTAGAAAAACCTATTATCCACATCACAAAATGGAAAAAGATGAAATAAGAATTTTCTGACTCTCGCCATAAAAGTTCTAGACTGTCGACAGTATGTCGCAAATTTTAATTCATTCGCTGAGATAGTACCCTATTCAGTTTACCCAGAAATCTAAGCTTAAAGCAAATACTTATTAGTGGTTAGCATCGGCAATAAGAGGGCACATTAAGGTTTCAAAAACCTACTCATTATAAATCCATTAAGGATCTACCTCAGCTACTCACGTTATATAGATTAAGAAACGACCAATCAAAGCTAGACTGCCCTAAATTGTCATAGATTTTGCAGCTAAGTTTGAAACGATTAAGAATGGAGGCGCTTAACCCTCCTAATGTATGATTAGAGGCAATTCACGTTAATAATGACAAACAGATTAATCCCATATTGTGATTTGACTGCTAGGATATACGTTTGGGTTCGGGCGCTGCTAAGTCTCTCATAAGATCTTAAGCTTAGCAAACTTTTAGAAAATTTCCCGTAAGAACCCCAGATAATAAGTGTAAGGTAAAATTTACAGACGAAATCAAAAGAATCATTTCTTTTGTTCCTATCAGAAACCTTCAGACGTAGAGTTTTTTGAAATGTCCTCTCTCTAAGAGGAAGTGCGTCAGCATATATAGTTGATATCTCTTTAATCTCTATCGATTCCGAATACCAGTTGGTATGATAAAAGCGCCATATGAGGATTGGTGTATCTTAATAAGTTTCCATAGATTGCTTCCATGCATGATCAGTATGGAGGTTTAATGCATGGGACCACAAAGATATTCCGAGAGGTCATATGGTACTAAAGTCAACTAATGGTATTCAAAGGAGATATCCAGAATGGAATTGTCCAAGTAAATGTTCCCGATTAAGGAATTCGTGGACTAGTAACATAAATGTGTCACTTATTTGACACAAGCAATGATGGGTGAACTGGAGCCTGAGATATGGAAATCTCTATAACCTCCTTGTACCTTAATTATCTTCTCCTAAGATTACCCTGTTTACCCCTGAGAGGCAGGTAGAGTTAAGATTTATATCCCATTTAGGGCTGCATTATTATGAAATCTCCAAGACGGCTAGTACCATCATTGTGAGAATCAAAACCCCGATTAACTAAGTTTTTAAAATAGAGGGTTCATATAGTCTAACTCGATATCCGGAGAATTCGGTATAGTTAATTATGAAAGACGGTTCATTTTGCTTAGGCATTGTTTTACCGCAACCCTAATTAGGCAACGATTAAGAATGGCCATCAGCTGCCCAGGATCGTCGATTTGTTTGACTAACTGCAAGGATTAACTACTCCTTAAGATTAGTTTTGAGCAATGGTTGGAATAACCATCTCACCTTAAGATAAGCTTTTCTATAATAGTTGTTATATAAGTATCAAGGTGACTCTTTTGGAGACCTTGTATAGATGAAATATCAAAACATCCGTTGGATGGACGAGACTTTGGGAAGTCCACTTATCAGGATCTGAAAGTTGCATTGGAAACAACGAATAAGATCATACAAATCCCTAGTCATCTGTAAGATGCCAGTATTTGGCAGAAAATCAAGAATTAATGAAAGTAGCAACCCTCATAAGTTCTTGTTAAGGAATAAAGTTCAAATAAGAGATATCACCCAGGAAGGGTGTGCCAAATTTGTTAAATCATCAGGCTAGTTAAGCTCTGAATATATAGAATCATTCGAAGGAAATCGAATGTATCAAGATCAAGTAGCTTATAAGCTAAAACCTATTTAAGGAGCTTGGCGGAGCTCGCAATACATTGCACACTAGTGACTGAAGGATGCGTTTCGCCAATAAGTCAAGAAGCACTATCACATAATGATATACAGATTTATGATGTGATGAGCACCCTGTATCGATTGAGGATCGACAGGTTAAGAAGCTCCAAAAGGATACATGTACCTAATATAGGGGTCACTTTGGGAGCTTGGAAAGACTCCAGATATGTTATATAAGTTAAGTCCATTATGCGACAAAAAGTACTTCCATCATTTTAGCAAATCTCGAGGTCGAGATTTCTTTTAAGGGGGTGAGGATGTAACACCTCGAAAAATTCACGTCCTATAATGTATTGACACGTGTCATAAGCGTTGAACGTGTAAAAGAATACTCTAGAGGGACTAAAGTTGATAAACAAGGAAAGTATGTGAATATAAGGGTTCAAAATGTCAACAAGGGATAAATATACTTTACAATAACCCTACATGATGTTTATACCCTTAAACGAATAAATCATGGATCATACGAAACTAATAGTGAAAGAAAGTGAGAGATTACAAACTACAGGGGTTAAATGTGTCGACATGTTTAAAGTATACCTCTGAGTGACCTTTTAGCAAACCCGAAGCTTTGTAATGATTAATTATCCTCATTAGAATGTATGATAAAAATTTCACCAAGTTTTGTTATCGTATGAGAAAGTTATGATAAAATTCGTATACGAGGGGTTAAAAGCGTCAACGTTGAGATTTAAGACTTTTTGGTGATCGTATGAATAACCGGGGACCTAACAAAGTTGGTTTATGACTTGGAGTCCTTAAAAGTCAAGTTTGGGGGTTACAAGTGTAAGAAACCATGTTAAAAATCAAGTTTGGAAGTCCAGGGGCCAAATGTGTCATTTTTGGAAAGTTCTGTTTTGCTGACCAGGTCCTTACGGACCGTAAGGCTGGACCCTTACGGTCCGTAAGGGTTGCCCAGATGCAGAAACTCGTAAATTGCCTGTTCAGCCCATGTAAGCGACTTGTATTGCCCTTTAACACTTCCAAGAGCCGCCTAAACTATTTCTTAGGCCTTAGGGACACTTGTTAATCATCAGGGATCATGTATAGCATGATTTGTCATGATCTTAATGGATCAAGAACACTATAAAAAGCCCCAATGTTTGCACATTTTGATCATTCATCCCATCTGCATTTGGGGAGCTTTCTGGAGCATAAGAGCAGACCCTAAGCATCCTTAATCGTGCATAGGACTTCTGTAAGTATGCTTAACCTTTCTTAGTTGAGTTTTTACTTAGTTTTAGCTTAAAAGTCAAACCATCGTAATTAACGGTTGACTTAGTGATTAATCATCAATGGTCCAGTGATTAGTCGAATTGAAGATAGTTATAAGTTGGTAATTATGTGGGCATTAAACCCTTAAAAGGGCTCTCTCTGATTCCCACTCTAACTAGATCAAATGTCGGGTCAAAGTTGATTTGAAAAAGTCAACAGAACCTTAATTTACGAATTAACGCTTAATTAACAATGTAGAAGGCATGTAACCTATTTTATCACTCATATAACTTGTTAATAAGTATAAGAACTAGTCTAAGCTTGTTTGATCCGACAATTTTCTGTTTAGACCCGGTTCGGAACCGAAAGTCGCAAAACTTTTACTTTTGCTTTGACTTCAGTTCTGACCCGATTTAGTATGATTTGGGAATGCCTTAGAGCTTCCTTAGGACCAGGCTACATGTTAGCATAACCCTTTGTGGTTGGTTCATTGATTATCCGATTCGTTTACATGTTTCCGTTAATTGCTTAAATGTTGACCAATATGCCCTTTTGACCGTAAAACGAGAATTTTGGATATGTGAAAAGACAATAACCTTTGTTACTGATTTATAAACATGTCCCTAAAATTTTACATCAGTTGGAGGTCTAGATTAGGAGTTATGCTCATTAGCGTAATTATAACGCCTTTTAGTAATTAAAAGGCGCAATTAGCATAAAGCCTATCTAAACCCAATTTTTGACACCAAACCTTTTACCTACTGATGTAATATAATATTTTGGGATTTTTAAAGATTTTTAATTATTTTTGACATGCTCATAACCTAAGGTTATGGCATTAATTCGGTAAATACCGAATATACCCTTTTTGGTTATAAAATGAGTTCTACAAAGTATTTTGACACCAATCCAATTGCCACTGATTTTATATAATAAATAAAGTATTTTGAACTTATTAACCTGATCAGAAAACTCAGATTTCCCGTATAACCTGGAAATCGCTTAAAATGACTTTTTAAGCGTATTAAACGCATAGTTTGGGTTTAAAACCATTTTATCACATAAGACTTATTACCAACTGATATGATCTATTAAAATAAGTTATTATACTGATGTATTCAGACCCGAATCTCAGAAACTTAAATAATCTCATTTATAATCTTTAAAATGACCAAAATACCCCTACGGGGCTTAAATTGTGATTAAACTCGTTTTGGGCATAATGGAAGGTATCCTACTGATATCACAACATATTTAAGGCATATTAACTTAGGGAAACCTGTAGATGACTCTTTTGGTTACTCGTTACGCACTTGTCGCGTTCGGATCGGCTTATGTAACTAGTTTGCATATATTAGCCGAAACGGGTCAAACCATATCATTTTGTCTCAAAATCCAGAATGTGTTTAAGTTACCCATATTAAACAAGCATACAAGCTTGTCGGGTCAAAACCATATTCTAATCCGGTCTTCGCTTTATCATGCGTTTGAACCGTAGCTTCCTTTTGAAAACTAACCGGTCTAAGTCAAGGCTTAATTAAAGACCCGTTAGGATTCTAATAGGTTATTAAAAAACCTTCGTTCCAGATTAGGAGCCCAGTAAAAGCTATCTGTACTTGCTGAATTGATATACGGCTGGGATTGAATTTATATTTAGCTCAGGTAAATACTCTTAACTTATTTTCCCTATACGGGCTTGGGATACGGTACTATAAAAGTACCACTTGGTCGGGTATGTAGTTATTTAAATCGGATTGTGATTAATGTATTTACATAACTCGCTTTATTCTGTATTATTTGGTGTATGGCCCTTGGGGGTTAAATGACCATGTCCCGGATATCCTTGGCATCATTTTATGAAATGGCCACGACCTAAGCACGGGGTGTAAGCGTACACCTGACAGATTCATTATGTAAAAACTGGTAACCCACTTAAAGGAATCAACCTTGTGGGCATTATACCTGTGGCGTGTCACTTAACTTAAGCCGGCTCTTCTAACCGGTACTAATGGACGACAAATGAGTAAAACTGTATACAAGATTATTTTAATAATTGTCCCAAGTTATAAAGATATTTTGCCGAAGTGCATTCAAATAAATTTTCAAACTCTTTTCAAAATGAGTCAGTTAAGTTGTATTTACCAGTGTAAACTGACGTATTTTCCAAAAAGGCTAAGTGCAAGTACTAGACGAAATAGGCTGGCTACTCCAGGCATCATTAATCAAGTCTCGCAAGCTCTAGATGTCAAAGTCTGTTGAACAGTTTTCTTTTTATTTGATCCGCCTGTGGATTCTTTACTTTCCGTTGTAATACTGGATATTACTTTATATTCGGATTGTAATATATTTATCTTTTGCTTCCGCTGTGCATTTATATATTGTGTTGTTTGACTATGATGATATCAACTACGTCACGATACTCCCCTACCGGGCCCACCGGTGAAACGTGGAAATATCGGGGTGTGACACAGTTCCTAAATTCAAGCGATTTTCCCTCTCCCTCTCTCTCTTCAAACCCATCTTGGAAACCCTAATCCCTACCAAAAATAACTACAATCATGGAAGAAGATAACTTTAGAAACGATGGAGAGCACCAGATCAAATTAAAACACTTCTCCATCTCCACCATCTCCGAGTTCATCATCACCATTCAAATATTGTTCTTATCATCTCCGTTTTCTTGACGATGTGTTTTAACAGCAAGCAAATTAATACAGTTGTGTTTTAGCAGCAAGCAGATTCATACAGTTGTGGTTTAGCATCCAGATTCATTCATATGTGTTTTAACAGCAAGCAGATTCATACAGTTGTGTTTTAGCATTCAGATTCATACAGATGTCTTTTAACAGCAAACAGATTCATACAGATGTGTTTTAACAGCAAGCAGATTCATACAGATGTGTTTTAACAGCAAGCAGATTCATACAGATGTGTTTTAACATCCAGATTCATACAGATGTGTTTTAACAGCAAGCAGATTCATACAGTTGTGTTTTAACAGCAAGCAGATTCATACAGATGTGTTTTAACATCCAGATTCATACAGATGTGTTGTAACAGCAAGCAGATTCATACAAATGTGTTTTAACAGCAAGCAGATTCATACAGATGTGTTTTAACATCCAGATTCATACAGATGTGTTTTAACAGCAAGCAGATTCATACAACTGTGTTTTAGCATTCAGATTCATACAGTTGTGTTTTAACAGCAAACAGATTCATACAGTTGTGTTTTAACAGCAAGCAGATTCATACACTTGTGTTTTAGCATTCAGATTCATACATTTGTGTTTTAACAGCAATCAGATTCATACCCTGTGTTTTACCATCTTTATATTGTGGGATCTATAAAAAAAACTGACTTTAGCCCTGTAAACTGTTAAAACACAGCACCAAGAACATGCTGATAAATTCCAGTAATCTTCTGAACAATGGAATATGCGATGTAATGTGACATGGAATTTTAGTTAATGAACACATTGACTTCCGGATTTGAATTCGAAAATAATAAAAATTCCGAAAATCATGGAATTTTAGTTAATGAAGATACATTCCAAAAATAAAATTAAAATGTGAAATTACACGATAGCCCTTCTACTCAAAATCCCTCAATGACACATGTCCAATTCTTATTCCTTCCTAGACTTTGTAGGAAAAATAGACTTTTCACCCAACTCCTACTCTATATATATATATATATATATATATATAGGGATCAGTTCAAATGAAAACTATCCCCAGTTG
Organism: Helianthus tuberosus; assembly: GCA_030545235.1. NCBI lineage: Eukaryota > Viridiplantae > Streptophyta > Magnoliopsida > Asterales > Asteraceae > Helianthus > Helianthus tuberosus. The sequence continues at coordinate 9,218,186 of CM060393.1, forward strand.
CGAGAACCGTGAGAACTCCTCTCCACCAATCAGAATATGATATATATACACTATTATTTTAAAACCTAAAGTTATTTTGGTAATTTAGTAAAATCCAAGGTTTTTAAAACCGGACAGGTCGGGCAGGGATCCAGAAACAACACCGGGCCGGTTCAGTCCTTTAACCCGTTTCAACAATGACCCGGAGGTCGGGCCGGCAGGTCGTCACGTAAGGGTCGGGCCGGTTATTAATGGAGGGTTTGATTCATAGCAAATAAGAAGGCAAATGTTACAAAATTTGACCTGAAAGAGATTCAGACAGCTGTCACCATATCCGTTTTTAAGGTTCTGGTCGCGAACACATTTACCCGGAAAGTAATCGACAAACAGATTTGGTGATGCATGTTGACCGATCTACTTCAGCAGTGGGTTATCGGTCATTATCTTTGGTCTCGAGAACCACCACTGTAGACGACTATTTTAGTCGCCAAAAAAGGGGAGGTGTGTGGGTTTGTTTGCGGTGATGGTGGTGTTAAGAAAAGAGAAGTACAGAACTATGTGTGTGAGAAGGTGTGTGGGTGTGTTTTGTACTTTTGTGGTGATGGTGGTGTATCTTCACTTTTTAAATCCCTCCTGCTATTTTAATTGTAAATCACTCCTATTTTAAATATACTACACAAACAATCCATGAATTATTTTGATAAGAAAAACATGAATCTTTCAAATGACCACAAAAACATGTATTGAAATTTATATTTACACGTAATCCGGGTCTTAAATCCGGCCGAACCGGTCGGACCGATCCGACCTTTGACCCGCTAAGGCGACCGGGTCGACTTTCGGTCCGGTCCTGAAAACATTGGTAAAATCTTATCTCTTCATTAAAATCTTTACTCTCTCTCCATCACTTTTCAAAACCCAGAAGTCTATTTTCTCTCTCTCCTTCAAAACCAGATCTCCCCAAAGTTTTTTCCCAAAAGGGGGTTGGTGGAAAAGTTATTTACCAAAATTGGTGATTTGAAAAATAATTACTAAAATTGTTGTTTTTCTATATTTCTTTATTTTTAACTAATATGTTATAGTTCTTCTATTTTTATTTAATCAACATATCACATTTGTATTCTTTTCTTCCATCTAACTCATTATATAGATTTTTAACTAACTTAGTAGTTATTATATTTTTTTTCTTTTTTTTTTTATAATGAAACCCATGTTAATACAAACTGAGATCGTTGGATTCATTTTATTTTTAAATGCTAATAACTCTCATTTACTGTTTTAATTTATTTTTTTTAGAGTAATTTTTCATTTACTATTGTCCGTGTAGTTGATTATTAATTCAAATGAAAACCCATAATATAGTGTTTCCTAAAGTTACATAAATTTATTAACAACCAGTGGGCAAAATCTTTACGTAGATTGATTGGTTCATAATTTTATTGGCCAACTCGATACTTATTATTATTTTGGAAAATTGGTTTTTAATAAACCAACCTTTGTCCCGTTGGTAAATAATAATCTTACCTACGTAATTGGTATACAATAATCCTACCTATCAACATGTTGGATCTTAATGAACTTCCGTTAATTATTTTTAACTAAAGTTGGTTTTTAAGTTTTATTTATTACACAAACAACCCTGTAGTTATAATTTACTAGTTTTAACTATTTTGTAAAACAAAAAAACGTCAAGGGCCATGTAATTAAATTATATATATATATATATATGTGTGTGTGTGTGTGTGTGTACTAGTTCCAGATTTATCACAAACACCACTCGAAAATCCTCTTTTTCCTCGATTTTGATTTCCGATGTAAACAACTACCTTCGCCACCGCCACTGCCATGGGAGTTCTCCGACGGATCAAGTAAACGACCACCAAAATTGGAATTTCAGGTATCAAACTACTCGGTTTTGGTCAGTGATTAAAGTCCCAAACAAATTTCTATCACTCTTGATTCTTTCGACCGATTTGGGGGCGGGTTCCAATCTAGGGTTCATATGGGGAAGATCGTCACCATGAATAGCTAAACCTCCAACCTGCAACAACATCAACCACCTCTTAACCACCACCATTCCATGTCATCTACGTCGCGCCTCCTTCCTCTGGCAATAGCTCCGTGAACCACAAAATAAAGAGATGGAATTTCTTGTTTGTTGTGACTTTGGTGGAATTTGTCTTAGAAAAGGGAGAAAGTGTGGCGATAAATAACGGTAGAAGAAGAAGTTCTTGGGTTTTCATTGATTTGTGCCATCCAAACTGAGGAGGGAGAGAGAATCAAAGTGTTGACAACTTAAAACTAGTAATTGTTCTTGAGGTTTTTTTTTGTTTTATAAAATAGTTAAAACTAGTAAATTACAACTAAATGGACTGTTTGTGTAATAAATAAAACTTAAAAACTAACTTCAGTTAAAAAAAATTAACGAAAGTTCATTGAGTACCAACATGTTGATAGGTAGGATTATTGTATACCAATTACGTAGATAAGATTATTATTTACCAACGGGACAAATGTTGGTTTATTAAAAACCAATTTTCCTATTATTTTTTATTATCAACTTATTTTTAATAGTCACGAACAACATTTATTTCATTCAGTTAATGTAAACATGAACACATGTCTCGTTTACAAAAAAGAAAACCATGTTCGTGTTCGATTGTTTGTTCGATTAAAGTTAAATAAATGAACATGAACGTGCTACTTTAGTGATCGTTTATATCTCTAAAATTAGAATGATTTAGCTTACGTAAATGTAAAAGGAAATAAAAGAAAAGGCGTTAAGAAAAAAGAATTATATTTCGATTGGTTAAAAAATAAATACAATATAAAGAGTAATTGTTTGAAAAAAACGCTTGTGTGGACCTTACAGGAGTGTCCCCTCTTGTTGGGCTCAGGGATAATTGGTTTGCTGCTGGCCAAGCTGCGTTGAAAGCGGAATCAAGCAAAGTCGCTAAACACGAGAAGGCTTGTTTAGAGAATCAACATGTGTTTATCCCTTTCGCTTTTGATACATTTGGTTCCCTAGCCCCAGAGGCTGTGGAATTTCTAAACAGGGTCCAACAGGTTGTGAATAGTAATCTCTCAACCTTTAAGGGTCGTTTCGTCTTTAGTAGGATTGGTTTTGCAATTCAAAAGGGGGTTGCGGCGCAACTTGTTGCCCGTGACTTGTTTGTAATTTGCTAATTTGGAATAATATTACTTCAATGAAAAAAAAAATTAAAAACATATTAGGTTAATTGAAAAAAAAATATAATATAATTTTACACCCACACTCTTTTGGGAAACCCTTTCTTCTCCCCTCTCGTCTCCTCCTGGCCGGCGACCGGAGCTGGACTCCGACGACTATGCCGGCCCGTTCTTGCTCCGACGAGACACTCACACCACACCACCACCCTCCTTCTTCACCTTAAATCCACCACAAAACCCTCATGTTTTCACGCTATTAAACGGCCGGCCAACATAGTGGTGGCGGCATACGGCTGCAACGACAGAGAAATAGGGAGAGAACGAGAGAGATCTAGGAGAGAGAAAGCTGCAGAAAGAGAGAGAGAGAAAGACGCCGGCGCCGGCGCCGGTTCCGGTTCTGGTGTTGTTCTTACTCCGGCCGTTCTCGATGATGACGAAGATGATGTTCTCTCTCTCTCATCTCGCGCCGGATTGTTCGAGGTGAAATGCTAAAGCAAGCGCGTAATCAGTGCTTCGGCTTTTAAGGGATTGTTCGAGGGATTTCAGAAGTGAAAGATCGAAGAATGTGGTTTTGGTACAGGTTATGGGTGAGATTGATAGAGGTGAAATGAGGAAAATTGAAGTTGGAATGGTGGAGGAGATGATTGCCAGGCTTTACATGTGAATCTTTCACTAGAAACAGAGGTTTTTTTTCACTTTGTTTGTGATTCTTTCAATAGAAACAGAGGATGTGCTTATGATTTAAGTCGAAGATTTGTGGTTGAGTTAAATGGGAAAGGTTTGCAGCAGACTATCCCGGTGGTGTCGGCGGTCTTTTGTTCCATCCCGGTGATGCCGGTGGATCTCACCACTCTAGTGGTAATAATGGATTTTACAAGTATAGAGCAGGAAGGTATATGTTTTATCCGTTTTCGTAGTTAGTTTCGTTCGAGCAGATTTTCTGAATTAGGAATGTTATCTAGTATCTTGTGATGTTAATTACAAGTAACTGGCATTAAACACGCGTAACCAAGGGCGTGTGCGTAACTAGCGTCAGTTACTCGTGCAAAGTCGGTTTCGTGTCGAGCACTACGTTAAGCGCCTACCGCGTGTCCAAGCTCTGGTACGCATAACCGCAGTAAAAGCGCGTAACAGACGCGGCACGCGTAATTGACACCTGAACGCGCGTAACCGATGCCGTTACACGCAGAGCGGTAGGTTAAATGCGTGCTGGGGCCTAGTAATGTGGCGCTAGACGTGCGTTTCCTGATCCCGATCCTGGTACATGTAACCGGCTCCGAAAGTGTAACCGGCATTTTAACATACGTAAACTGAGGCATGATCACGCGTAACTGGTGCTGAAAACCAGGAAGTCAGAACTTATAATTTGGTCGAATTGAAGCTTTTTGTGTAGGCTATGATGATTTAAACTTATATACCATCAAACTCTGAAAGCTTCAAGCTATTTTGATGAATTTCAACACTACACTGAGCCTATGCTTACGATTTAAACAATTCTTTTTTAATTGAATTAACTTGTCTATAATTCCTTATTTGATTTGGTTTTGTTAGTGAATTTTTATTGATTTTGAGTCGTTGTAAGGCAACAAATTAGAGTCTCTGATGTGCTTTGACCCATTTCACCACGATCACCCGACTCCTTTTTCTAACAACCCCCCAAATTGGTCCTCATTCCCCACCGGTGTCGATCGCCTAATATGACCCTAAAGGTCCCGTACACGCTAACATTTGACATGTCCGTCACTCTGCCACAATCTTAACTTCACAAACACCGCAACATCCATCACCGACGATTTGGAGACCTACGAATTCCTATTCTGATCCCGTCTGTCTTGGCAGTTATTATCAAACCCTTTGTTCATACTCGATATCAAGTCCCAATCGAATATATCAAACAAATATAAAATTATGGCTAATTCCCACAATATTATCAGATCAAGAAAACTACTCAAAAATTTGATTCTTACAAATCCCTACCCAATACGCGGTATATTTATACAATAACTAGGATTGTCCACACAATTATCCTAAAGACATCCAAACCTAATTGGTTTAGGATGCTAGATAATTATCTTATCAATTAACCAGGACATGATAATTTATATACTATCAATTTAAAACAATCTTAGGCATCATTGTTTGTAAATTGTGCTATATATTGTATCTGTTATTTTTTCTTGTACACTGGGCTATATTTAGTCATTTGTTTATTCAGGTGAATTAGATCACTAAGCTTTTTTAGATATTTAGTCATTTGTTTATTTGGAGTTTTGTGCTTGAATTCAGACTTGATCCTTTGATTCGGTAAATGACAAGATAGATGGTTTGCATGACTGTTTTCCAACTCATCAATCGCAGGGCTTCGACTATTGATCGGTTTGTGTGCCCGGTGAATTTCTCCTCCGATTTGCTTTTCTCGGTGTCAAGGTTTTCATCTCTTCTGTTGTTTCTTTTGGTAACGTTTTTTTCTAGCCGGCGTCATGGTTTTCATCTCTTCTGTTGTTTCTTTTGGTAACTTATTGAATGTTGATCAACAGTTTTTCGTCCTAATTTTTCTTGTAGAATTGAAGTTTATTTTGTTATAGTGTGATGGTGATGAACTTTAATGAGAAACGGGTATTGGGACTAATATTACGAGACTTTTTTTTTATTATGATTATGAAATGTAGGTGGTATGCTATCTGTTTCATTTGTTTGTTATGAGAATAATTGTAGAGTCCTAAGTAGCATTTTTTATTGCATCCAAACTAGGGGGGTTACATTTAGCTGCTAAACTACAATGAGCCGAACTTATTAATTCCACTTCTTTATTTAAAAAGCTTGGTTGACAACTAAACCCTGCCGCGTTCGTTCGTATATATTGCGTCGTAATTTGTAAGCCCTAGCCGCATCGCGACGGATGCTTCATCTAGTGACAGTTAATTATTAAATCACAAACACATTTAATAATCTACAATTGTCCACACCTTGAAACCCTCCTTAAGTCTTGCACGTCAAATCGGCTTCATTGTTCGGAATTCCCAACACGATACATATTGAGATTTCATGTTTCTAAACTCAGTATCGAAATCAGGTCTCATATCTTTTGATTATATTGATTCCAACATCTGGTTTCCTATATATTTTGATTTTATTGATTCTAACAACTGGTTTCAATGTTTCATACTATTAAATTAAGCTATTATATTTCATCATCAAAAATTCTTACTTTAAACAAAGTGTCACACCCCAACCAATGGCGGAATCATCGGGGCATGGCACTGAGCGAAACAGATTGTCCAGAAGTTTCCATAACAACTATCATTACCATTCAATTTAAGTTAACATGTCCCATACCATGTCTCAAATAGTAATCAAATTATTACAGATAAACATCAAGACAAATATCCTGTTCCGACAACTCAGGTTCAAACAAAAGTAGTTTATTTATTGGTTTCTAGGACTCCTTTCCTAGCTTTGATTTCATCACAGCATAGAGAGCATACAAGCAACCTAAGCACCTGTCACATATGTTAAAATAAAGTCAATACATAAAATGTAAAGGTGAGCATACAAGTTTAATAATAGCATATAGAGTTCGAATTCGTTTACGCATAACCAGCACGTACACATAGTGAAATGAAGCACGTTAGCTATCGACATAGATCCATCGATACCAATGACTGCGGGTTGACTGCCTGAGGCAGTTCGCAATACATGATTACCACCGTAATCCATGCAAGTAAAAGATCCTTAACAACCCCCCATGTGAACGGGTGCTGAGTCCAAACTATAGTACTATCGTCGCTAACGCAGGTAGACAGCATTCCATGTGTAAACATAACAAACAAGCATTCATAAGCCACGTATAACATGCATTAACGGTTAGCGTTCAAATAGTTTGAGTAGTGTGATAATTGTAGTTTGAATATTCGTAACGTATGTAACACCCGAAAGTGCTTAAAGCAAAAAGGGATCGAGTATACTCACAGTGATTATGGATTGAAGGGAGCGCTTAGCGAGTACGGTTAGCCTGAATAGATTCGATAGTATAACGATAAGGAAACGAAAACAAGTGAAGGTGGGTCGAATGGTAGTTCGATCGGATGGTAATCCGATCGGACAGTAATCCGTGCGGATGGTAATTCGAGTGGATTGTTTCTTCCTATGCTAAGGATGTGTTTGTGTATGATGGCTTGTCCTTTGAAGTTTTCGTTGTAGCATTTTGAGAACAATTAAGTATCTCTATCTTTTCAAGTCGATCGATCGAATGACCCACCGTGCTTATGGCAATTCGTTCGAATAGTAATTCGTTTGAATGGTAATTCGTTCAAATGGTAATTCGTTCGAATGGTAATTCGTTCGAATGGTCATCCGGTCGATTGGTAACTTGAGGATGAGGTCACTTATTGAAAACAAGTTCATTACATACGTGTCATTCGATCGAATAGCAATTCGATCGAATGTCAATTCGTGCTATGAACATGTTGAAAAATTGTTAAGTCTTTTAAAGTCTTAGTATCTCATGATCCGAAGAGTAATCCTTTCAAAGGGTCGTTCGATCGGATTGCAATTCGTTCAATACCCAAACTTTAATTAAGATTGTTTTTTAAAAGCGGGACCCAAGTGTAATCCGTTCGAGTGGCAATTCCTTCGGGTCGCCAATCCGGTCGAATGGTAATCCGGTCGACTGGCAATCCGTTCCGATTGTCCTGTTCGTTCTACACTTGGTCGTTTTGAAGGTTTGTCGTTATGTCGAGTCACTTTGACAACGTGTTAGCCAACAGAACCCTTCGCTCGACCCAGTTGACCAACCTGACTAGGAATCACCTTAGTCCTGCCGGTTACCGACTCGAGACGGTTGTTCTTGACTAGCCCGGAATCGGTAGTCTCGTGAGTGGAATCTAGATCTGAGTCGGCACAACACTAAGGGAGAGTAGGAGGCTAGGTCAGAATCTGATTCTACAGGTTTTGAGTGTATTAAGTGTAAAAAGTGTCGAAAGAAAGTTAAAACCATCTCCCGATTCTTTTTCACCCCACTTGTGTCGAGATCCTTACAACATCTTAGTGGAAATCGGTTAGATCTAAGTTGTTCTCAGTGGATTGAGGTCAAACATGAAGTTCTTGAAGAACACATGACGACGTCACCCTAGAACACCCGAAATCCAGTGATTTCACGGTTAAAATTAAGATTTAAAAGGTAGAAAGGTGTAGGAGTGCGTGTAGGTCAAGAAAGTACAAGATTTAGGGCGAGATCTTACCTAGATTGAGAGAAATCTGAGAAAAGGTTGAGTTAAGCGTGCTGGTCGAACAGGGATTTCCAAAAGTGGAAAGAATGACAATGACAGGGGTATTTATAGGATGCCAAAAGAGGAAAGGGCTGTTCGGTCGAATGGCATATCGCCTGGTGGCTGTCCGGTCGAATGACGATTCGTTCGGATTGCACCTGTCATCCTTCCTCAAGTGGCTATCCGGTCGGATTGCTATTCGTTCGGATGGTAATCCGGTCGGGTGGCGCTTGGTTCAAGATTTTGAGGCGACGAGTTTCGGTGTTTCGATTCAGATTGCCAGCGATTTGATTTGCTAGGGTTTCCTAGTCAAATTACTTTCAGTCCCAACTACTTCGTACCTTGCGTAGTCTATTTTCCACTATCTATTCTAGTTCGATCGTGATTCGAGTTCGATTACATTCGAGTTAGATTTCGAGTTCGCTTGATTACCACAACATAACATAACATAACATAAATAAACATGCACAGGTAACACGTAAGGCACACACACACGTATCATCAATAAGTACAATACATGATTCGAGTTGCGGTTCGATGTCGATTCGATTTAACATAGCTTGATTGTTACTTGATTAACTTTATCGCATTGTTACTGCCTATAGTTCACAGTCGTAGTTCGATCGAGTAACGATTTAACACAATTCGATTATTGCAATGAACAACACTCACTCCACATAATATAAATAAAATAAAAACATTTCTACAAGTCAAGTTGCGCGAAATCGGTCGTTGACTTTGACCTTGACTTTGACTTTGACTTGTGAAAACACGGGGTGTTACAGCCTCCCCTTGTTTAGGGAATTTCGTCCCGAAATTAAGCTGAAAGCCGTAAATTACCGTGAATCCGTATGCGAACGTGACCATCGTAGGATCGGTCCTGACACCGTACGATTGTGTAACGAACGTTCGACGTGCGGAATCCGTGATCGAGCGTGGATCGAACGCGTGACGTGTCATACGTAATCGCGACGGAGTTGAAAAACCGGGACTTACAAGTGGTATATGAGCAGGTTCCCGGTTGCGAAGATCAAACGCACAGATTCGTATTAATATCGTGATTCTATTGATTGACATGAAATTGTACCAAATATTAGAATCACAAGGACATTTTCTCTCTAATGCTTCCCTAACTAAACAACTGAGGGTACTTTGTCTTCATGTCGCTTTCGAGTTCCCAAGTGAACTCTGCGCCTCGTTTGCCTTCCCATCGGATCTTCACAATAGGAATGCGTGAGTGGCGGAGTTGCTTGGTTTGGCGATCCATGATTTCGACAGGCTTTTCCACGAAGTGTAATGTTTCGTTCACTTGTAGATCGTCTAGAGAGACATGTAAATCGTGGTCGGCGATGCACTTTCGGAGGTTTGACACGTGGAAAGTCGGGTGGACGTTACTAAGTTCCTCCGGTAATTCGAGTCTGTAGGCGACTTTTCCGATTCTTTCCAGAATCTTAAAAGGTCCAACATATCGAGGCGCGAGTTTCCCTTTCTTGCCGAATCGGACTACACCCTTCCAAGGTGATACCTTTAGGAGTACGTAGTCACCAACGCCAAATTCACGGGGCTTGCGCTTTTTATCGGGGTAAACCTTCTGTCGATCCCGAGCTTTCACCAGGTTGTTTCTGATTTGGAAAATTTTGTCTGTCGTTTCTTGTAATAGCTCAGGACCGGTTAGTTGTGAGTGACCGATCTCGTGCCACACAATAGGCGACCGACATCTTCTTCCGTATAGTGCCTCGAAAGGTGCCATCTCGATGCTAGAATGACAGCTGTTGTTATACGAGAATTCGACTAGCGGCCGGTGTTTATCCCAATTACCGCCGAAGTCTAGGACACACGCACGGAGCATGTCTTCAAGAGTACGGATCGTGCTTTCAGTCTGGCCGTCGGTTTGAGGGTGGAAAGCAGTACTTAGATTAAGCGTTGTACCGAGTGACGTTTGAAACGTTTCCCACAATCGTGAAGTAAACCGAGCGTCACGGTCAGAGATGATGTCACGAGGCGTCCCATGATTACAAATGATCTCGTCGGTGTAGATTCGGGCTAATCGTTCCACCTTGTAGTCTTCTCGTATAGGCAGAAAGTGAGCTGATTTAGTCAATCGGTCGACCACAACTCATATGCTGTCGTGTCCTGATGACGTGGGTGGAAGCTTGGTTACGAAATCCATGGCTATGCTCTCCCACTTCCACATGGGAATTGGCGGTTGTTCAAGCAAGCCAGAGGGTCTTTGATGTTCAGCCTTGATTCTAGCACAAGTTAGGCATCTTCTGACGTAGAGAGCGATATCCCTTTTCATACCCGGCCACCAGTACTTGTAACGAAGATCCTGGTACATTTTGTCAGCACCGAGATGAACAGAGTAACGGGATTTATGGGTTCGTCCATGATAATCTGTCGCAAATTGGTTCGCTTGGGAATCCAAATTCGGTCTAAGAAGTGGAATATCCCATTTGATTTGCTTACAAGCTGGGCTCCATCGTGGTAAATTCTTTCCTTCTTCAAAGTTCGTTCGTTGAAACACGCATGCTGGGCGTCGCGGATGAGAGTTTCGAGGTTGTGCTGGGCTTGAACATTACGAGTGCTAAGCAGGTAGCTTCGTTTGCTAAGTGCGTCGGCAACAACATTTGCTTTGCCTGGGTGATAACGAATCTCACAGTCATAATCGTTGAGAAGTTCTACCCATTGGCGTTGACGCATATTAAGTTCCTTCTGATTAAAGATGTGTTGTAGGCTCCTATGATCGGTGAAGATCGTACACTTAGTACCATACAGGTAGTGTCACCAAATCTTTAATGCAAAAACAACCGCGCCTAGCTCGAGATCGTGGGTTGTATAGTTCTTCTCGTGGATCTTGAGCTGACGAGATGCGTAAGCTATGACCTTGTCTCGTTGCATAAGGACACACTCGAGACCAAGGTTGGAAGCATCACAGTAGACAATGAAATCATTGTTTCCGTCGGGCAATGTGAGAACAGGAGCATTGCAGAGCATGTGCTTGAGGGCTTGAAAGGCAGACTCTTGTTTAGTTCCCCAAACAAAAGACTGGTCTTTATGCGTAAGAGAGGTAAGCGGTACAGCAATCTTCGAGAATCCTTCGATAAATCGTCGATAATAACCCGCTAGTCCGAGAAAAGAGCGGACTTCCGACGGATTCTTAGGTGTAACCCAGCTCTTGACAGCTTCAATCTTTGCAGGGTCGACATGAATGCCTTGACTATTCACGATGTGTCCCAGGAACTGAACCTCCCCCAACCAAAATTCACACTTGGAGAATTTGGCGTAGAGTTGGTTCCCCTGGAGTAACTCGAGAACCAATCGTAGATGTTGCGCGTGTTCGGTTTTCGATTTGGAATAGATCAAGACATCGTCGATGAATACGATGACGAAACGGTCAAGATATGGTTTGCACACGCGATTCCTCAGATCCATGAAAACCGCTGGTGCGTTTGTTAGGCCAAAGGGCATGACAACGAATTCGTAATGGCCGTAACGGGTTCGAAATGCGGTTTTGGGTATATCCTCCTCTTGAATGCGTAGCTGATGGTAACCTGAATGCAAATCGATCTTCGAGAAACACGTAGCGCCTTGTAGTTGATCAAACAAATCGTCGATACGAGGCAGAGGGTAGCGGTTCTTGATAGTTAACTTATTCAATTCCCGATAGTCGATGCACATCCTGAACGATCCGTCCTTCTTTTTGACAAAAAGGACTGGCGCGCCCCAAGGAGAGGTGCTTGGGCGAATGAAGCCTTTATCAAGTAATTCCTGGAGTTGAGTAGAGAGTTCGCGCATTTCAGAGGGCGTGGGTCGATAAGGAGCTTTGGCAATGGGGTTGGCTCCAGGAATGAGGTCGATACGAAAGTCGATATCACGACTTGGCGGTAGCCCGGGAAGATCCTCTAGAAAAACATTAGGAAATTCTCGAACCACTGGAACGTCTTTCACTTCCTTCTTCTCTTTCTTTTCCTTCTCTGCTACTACAATGTTAGCCAAGAAAGCCCTGTATTCCTTACGGAGATACTTGCTAGCTTGGAGACATGACATAAGCTTGAGACCCTTTGAAGTAGTATCGCCATAAACACATAACAAATCACCATTCGCGAGCGAAAAACGAATCATCTTGTCGTAGCACACAACTTCAGCGTGGTTTTCTCGAAGAAAGTCCATGCCTACTATGACGTCAAAGCTTCCGAGTCGCATTGGAATAAGGTCGATTGGGAAGATGTGATTGTTGAGCTCGAGAGTACAATCACGGATAACAGAATTAACAGCGACGGTTCTTCCGGTAGCGACTTCTACATCGAACTTCGAGGAGAGTTGGGAACGTTTACGACTAAGGAGTTTCTCAAATTCGAGCGACACAAAGCAATTATCGGCTCCAGTATTAAACAAACATGAAGCATAAATACCATTCACAAGGAACGTACCATTGACCACGTTGTTGTCAGCCTGGGCTTGACGCACGTTAAGGTTGAAAGTTCTGGCGCGTGCGGCCTGTTGTTGCTGTTGCTGCTGTTGTTGTGGCTGCTGCTGTTGGGGTTCTTGTTTCACTACCCTGTTTGGGCACATGTTGGCTAAATGGTTCGGGTCGCCACACGTGAAGCAGGCTCTAGCATTGACTGCGGGTGCCGGAGGAGCTTGTTGACCCTGTGGGGCAGTGAGTAGAGCTTGACGAATACGGCAATTGGCAGTAAAGTGGCCGTACACATTGCAATGAGCACAGAAACGACATTGAATAGCAGTCGGGTGATGATAGGTGCAAGTAGGGCAGAGCGGGTGTGGCCCAGTGTATGCACGCTTTGCAGGCGGTGCATTGGCCACAGGCTCCGCTGCTTGACGCTGTTGGGCAGGTACGGCTTGAACTGGTGCAGCAGTGATCGCACAGTTCTTGTTGGTGGAGCTGTTCTTTCTCTTGTTCTTCTTCTTGTTGCTTGATGAGGCAGGTTCAACAGTTGGTGCGGTGGTGGTAGCTTGATGCAGATGCTTGGAAGTCTTATCCCAGACACCAGCCTTAACCCGCTTGTTGTTGATTTCAGCGGCCAACATATAAGTTTCCTCGATCGTTGTAGTCTTAGCCGCTTGCACGAAATCAGCAACACAATCGGGCAAAGCTCGAATGTACTTCTTGATGGTGATCTCCGGGGTCTTGACTTGATCGGGACAGATAATGCTGAGCTGCTTAAAACGAGCAGTGTGCCCAGCATTGTCACCATCCTTCTGCTGTATGTGCCAAAATTCATCTTCTAGCTTTTGACGTTCGTGAGGAGGGCAGAATTCCTCTAGCATAACTTCTTTGAGCTCGTCCCACGACAGACCGTAGGCTGCATCGTTCCCTCGCTTGTTCCTCTCGGCCGTCCACCAGTCTAGTGCCCTGGACTGGAAAACGCCGGTAGCATTCAGAGTTCGAAGGTCATCAGGGCAACCACTTTGTCGCAGAGTAACCTCAATGGAATCAAACCAGTGAAATAGTGTAGTAGGACCTCCTTCGCCAGTGAATTCTTTTGGCCCACATGACTTGAATTGCTTGAAACTGAAAGGCCTCGCGTTAGCCTTGGGAGCTTCGGTTCTCGATTCCTCGGATGATTTGCTGGCATTCTCATAGACATCACTCACGGCCTTTGCTACACTCTTTGCGATAATGGAAGCAAGGCGTTTGTCCCTTTTTTCTTGACGAGAGAGTGCATGACGGGATCCAGACGACATGGTCTGCAACAGACAATCGTCACGGAACTTAACTCATTGCATTCGAATCTCACCTCACACGTTTACTACTTACTAAAGCTCAGTAACACGTTCATTCACAACACTTAAAGAACAATCACGTAAGCACATAGAGCACATAATCACCTAATTCCTAACCACATAGAGCAAAGAAGCAGAAAAGCACATACGCATTTAATCACTAGGGGTAGTCAGAAAACAGAAACCTATTATTCAAAGCCGGCGATTGCTCGAGAGTAGCGTAGTATAGCGTACGTCGTAGCCTAGGTGGTCTAAAATTTCGCGATTTGTCAGCGATGTATAGTGTGTTGTGTGAGCAGTGAAAGCAAAAAGGCATTAGATCGAAGCCAGTAGTATCTCAAAACGCTAACAATTAATCATAAAACACATAAATCTCATAAAATCGACGAGTCATCAGAGTCAACAGTTGTAGACTTAGAATCAAAGTACACAAAATTCGAGGGATAGATTGTCTGCGGCTATTAGACTTCGACTAACCAAGGTGGTTCAACTATTCACAAGGGATCTGTTATGCACTTTCAACTTTCAGGATCGTGCCTCGGCCTCGATTCTTGGGCGTTTGGCATAGTTCCCGTTAGTTTTATTGCGACTATAGATCGTCTGTTGTGACCTTGGTGAGAATTTTGAAAAAAAAGCGCGGAACAAGTTGTCAAGGTTAGGGTTTCACCCCTATCTTAGCAACTTCGTCCCTGTCTTTAGTAAAATTGAGGAGATTATTCATCAAAATACAGATTTCACTCCTGATTTGGCATAATTCTCCTCGTTTGTAGCTAAAATGTGAGCTGAGTAAGCAACTTTAGTCAAGAGTTTGCGGTTTTCACACCTATTCTCGACCTTATTGTCTACTCATAGTTGAAAATTCGAGTGCAATGATGTTGATATTTTTTTTGTGGTGGGTTATATACTTATATTTTATATTTTGTTAGTGATGATATTTTTCCTTTTTTTTATAGCCGCATACACCACAACGATCAGACCTGATAATGTAAAAATACCCCTTAACTCCGTTTCCGTAGTGTAAAAATACCCCTTAACTCCGTTTCCGTAGTGTAAAAATACCCCGCAACTTCGTCTCCATTATACAAAGGATACCCCTGGTCTAAAAAATAAAAAAATTGGAATACCCCTAAATTTTGGGCTACTTCCGCCGCTGTGTTATATAGAGAAATCGTTGCTTAAGAAAGTAGGTTTAGATGATGTTTTGGATAGATTTCAAAAAATGAAAACCCGTAATGCGACGTTTTAATTATGTTTGTAACAAGGTTTGACATGTTTTGATGATTATATAAATTCAGTTTGATGTTCTTTTGTTTTACATGACCCGACCCGACTCGACCCTATACGAACCGATGTTTTTACTTATATATCTTGGGGCCTAAAATTTTTAAAAATGTTCCGCACCCCCTTGGAAAAATTTCTGGGTCCGCCACTGTTTATAACTATAATTATTGAAAGACTGAAGCTGGTAGTGGTTACTGGTACTTCCTGAATTAACGAGACCCTCACCTCATGAAGCAAAATGTATCAAAGAAATTCTAATTATTTGTATTTATCCATCGCGCAGTCATGAAGCAAAATGTATCAAAGAAATTGTTGGTACAATTTCTAGTAGGCTGCCTACACTAAGTACAAACGTCAATAAAGACCTCATTGGAATAGAGACACGCTTACAAGATCTGAAATCAAAGTTGAAAATCGAGTCAGGTGGTGTACGTGTTATTGGAATATGGGGAGTTGGGGGTGGTGGTAAGACTACTCTCGCATCTGCTGCTTATGCGGAAATCTCTCACCGATTTGAAGCTCACTGCCTTCTTCAAAATATCCGTGAGGAGTCAAACAAGCATGGTTTGGAAAAGCTACAAGAAAAATTTCTCTCACTTATTTTGAAAGCAGATGTGAAGGTAGGGAGTGAGATAGAAGGAAGAAGCATTATAGAAAGAAGGTTACGTAATAAAAGCATATTAGTTGTTTTTGATGATGTTGATGACCTTAAGCAACTAGAGGCATTAGCCAGATCGCATGCTTGGTTTGGTGAGGGGAGCAGGATAATAATTACAACGAGGGATGAGCATTTGCTAACCCGCCATGCAGACACGATATATGAAGTGAGTTTGTTATCACATGACGAGGCTATGGAGCTCTTCAACAAACATGCATATCGGAAAGATAATCCTATAGAAGATTACGAGATGCTTTCAAAAGCTGTAGTTTCTTATGCTAGGGGGCTCCCATTAGCACTTGAAATTCTAGGTTCTTCTCTATATGACAAAAACAAGGAAGAGTGGGAGAGTGCATTGGCCAAGTTAAAATGCAATCCAAATGTTAAAGTCACCGAAAGACTCAAATTAAGTTATGATGGACTTGAATCCGACCATCAAAATTTATTCTTAGATATTGCTTGTTTTTGGAGGAGACGAAAGATGGATGAGGCAATGATGGTGCTTGATGCTTGTAATTTACACCCTCGTATAGGGGTGAAGGTGTTGGTTCAAAAGTCTCTCATAAAAGTTTCAGATGATGTATTTGGTGATAAAATAGTTGATATGCATGACTTGGTAGAAGAAATGGCTCACTACATTGTTAGAGGGGCACACCCTAATCATCCTGAAAAGCATAGCAGAATTTGGAAGATGGAAGATATTGCATACCTCTGTGATATGGGGGCAGATGCACCGCCAATGGTTAAATTAACTTTGCAATAAAATATTTCATATATATCTGCATCAAATGCACTTGTGTATAACGTTACTGACACAATTTGGTTCCCTTGATTAATTAACACAGGAAACTGAAGTATTAGCTTTCCGTTGGTTTTATGGACTTCCGAATCCATCTGATGTTGTAGGTCTATCTGATGTTGTTGCAAACATGAAGAAACTTCGGTTGATTCATTTTGGTATGTATCCGACATCTTCATTCCCATCAAATTTTCAGCCAATAGAGCTTCGTTGCCTAGTGTTACGATGCAGCCAACAAAAAGAACTCTGGCATGGGTATAAGGTAGATAAATATTGTTGCTTCACAAATCATTGCAATAAAACTGTCAAATGAATTATAAAATGAACATAGGTATTTGACACATTTATAAGTAGAGGTGTAATTAAATATTCATTAAGAAAAATACATATCATACTTTCTCTATAAAATTAGAGGTCGATTAGCTTAATTTAGATTGAATGCTTTAAAGAAACTTTTGATGATATGGCCAGAAATTAATATATTAACAAAGTGTCTGAAATGTAATATTCAGAAGGGAGATTTTTGGGCAAAGATTGATGAAAATTATCAACGATATGATGTAAAAATGATATGATGTTTTAAGCAATTGGAATTGACTATGCATGTTAAAGAGGCTGTTATTATAAGATATTAAGATGGTAAAATTTGGGTAAAAATCAAGAGCTCCTGCCTAATGATCAATGGGCAAGAAGTATGCCAATGTGAAAGGAAGTTGTTGTATACTTGCCGATTTATTTGACTTTTGCTACTTGTCTTGAAACAGCATCTACCAAATTTGAAAATTCTTAATCTCTATGATTCAAAGAACCTAATCAGGACACCAGATTTTGAAGGCCTTCCATGTCTTGAAAGATTGATTTTAGACAGTTGTTATAGTTTAGAAGAGATTCATCCATCAATTGGATATCACAAAAGGCTTGTTTTCGTGAACATGAGTGAGTGTAGAGCACTTAAAAGGTTTCCACCCATCATACACATGAAAAAATTGGAGACTCTTGATCTCAGTGATTGCAATCAACTTCAACAGTTTCCGGATATCCAGTCGAACATGGATAGATTGGAAACCCTTGATTTGCGTCATACTGGTATAGAAATAATCCCACCGTCAGTTGGACGACTCCCAGGTCTCAAGTTTCTCGATCTGTCAGACTGCAAAAACCTTGTAGAATTGTCAGACCTCCCATCAAGCATAGCTATTCTCAAAGCAGAAGGTTTGTTGGGTTCAAGCTTCAAACTCACAAAAACACTCACGTACACTGGGATTAAATTTCTGCTTAAACTCCACACTTTCATTCATTGATAAAACCCTAAATATATACAGACTCTTTAGACGTACATGAATAACAACTTAGCCCATTATTTCCTACAAAATAGTAAAACAAGCCCATGTTTTGACCCACTACTCTTAAACAAAACTAACCCTTGGCTAATTAAAACACTAAAAACATGTGACGGATTAACTAAAATTATCCAACCCATTTGACCTACCAAGCTCCATTTCCGACCCATATCCATGACCCGAACCGGAAACGTCAAGATTAATCCTACACTCACCCCCTTAATCTTGACCCGGTTCTTCATTCTTTCTTGCTCGATCACTTGCGTCATGCTAAACGAACCGCACAGATCCGGTTTCTTGCTTAAACTTGCTTCATGCTTTAATCGGTTCACGAAGATCCGACTTGACTCCACTCTTGCTCACTTGCACTTGCTTCTTTCAAGTTTCTCTTGCAATTCTTCACAAACAAAAACTCTTGCACTCATGCATCATACAGTTGTACAGTACAAGTAAGATTTGATTTCCCTTTGCTTTCTTTCCCTTCTCGCACAGCAGTAAAAAAAACTCCATCTTTGACTTTTCAAACAAATTAGTCACCCTTGAAACTCTTTCTTCGTCTAGATTAAGAACCATATACCAACACCTTTTTTTATCTTCTTGAAGAGTGCCTCTTTTTTCCTTTGTATGTACGAGCCGATACCACCCAAGAGACTTCTTTCTCTCACGCTTTTAGATTCACAAAGAATCACCACCATCAATATTCACACAGATTCCTTTGTTCCTTTAACCACAAAAAATAAACACATACAACCCACACACAAATTGTACGTGATCCTCCTCTCCTTTTCATCCCCTTTTGTTCACACAGAACACAAATAAATCACACATAGTGGTCTCTTTTGTCTACACAACCATCTTCAATCACATAGATCCACCGCTCTTCCGTTTACCACAACGGCGTCTCCACATCACACTGATTTCTATTTTTTTCTTTTCGGATCACACAGATCGATCTCTTCAAACTTCTCACACAGATACTTGAATCGCTAAGATTCTCCTTTTTTTTTCTTGATCGATTCACACAGCACCACTAAGGTTTTCGATCCTTTTGATCACAAAGATCTGGTCCTCCATTCTCACGCCTGCGACACACAGAGCAGGTACGCTTGATCACACAGATCGTCTTATTCCTTTCACATAGAACCCTTCTTCGATCACTAAGATCGCCTTGTTCGGTGACTTCACCTGGTTCACTCAGAACCGTAGTTTCTTCAACTCTTGATCTCTTCTCCACATGGCTCACATAGAACCATGTTCGGTTCACACAGAACCTCCACTGCTGTCTCAGAACTCAACACTCTTCTCGTTTTTGCAGTTTAGAGGGACTGCTCCCCTCATGTCCGAAAGTCGACTCTCAAACCCACAGTACGAGCCCTAGGCTCTGATACCAATTGTTGGGTTCAAGCTTCAAACTCACAAAAACACTCACGTACACTGGGATTAAATTTCTGCTTAAACTCCACACTTTCATTCATTGATAAAACCCTAAATATATACAGACTCTTTAGACGTACATGAATAACAACTTAGCCCATTATCTCCTACAAAATAGTAAAACAAGCCCATGTTTTGACCCACTACTCTTAAACAAAACTAACCCTTGGCTAATTAAAACACTAAAAACATGTGACGGATTAACTAAAATTATCCAACCCATTTGACCTACGAAGCTCCATTTCCGACCCATATCCATGACCCGAACCGGAAACGTCAAGATTAATCCTACAAGGTTGTGACTCACTTGAAAGTGTAGGAGATTTATCATACTATAAATGGTTGTGGAAAGTCTCACTTTGGGGTTGCTATAAGTTGATTGGAGGTGAGAGGGTACTACATTCTATGCTTGTGGTATAACTTTTATCTTGTTTTTGAAGTTCAATCATTTTTTAAATTAGAATATAATAATAATGTTCATCATAATTGGAATGAAAACGTGGCAGGGAAATGCAGCTAAAGATCGCTTTATGAGTGTCTTACTTCCCGTGGTTGAACCATCGTCACGTATTTTTATGAGATTAGTAACATTGCAACTTCCAAGCAACTGGTACAGTGACTTTAGTGGACTTTTATTATTCTTATGTGATGATGATGAGTATGAGTTTAGTCATGACATAGATATTAAGCAGGAGACGTCCACATATGATTACTCTGAAGAGTCGGATGAAGATCGGTATGATTACTCTGAAGAGTCGGATGAAGATTGGGAACAACGTAACTATGAAATGGTGGGTTATGTACCCTTTAATTCATTGCGGCACATCCCATGGTTGAATCCTACATACACTAAAAATATTTCATTTCAGACTAATTACGGTGTTGGTCTTAATGTGGAACTTGTTCGTAGTAAAAATAAAATAGTTGATTTAAACGAAAACCCAATCGATTACTCAGAATGTTGGGATGAAGAAGATGAAGATAGAAAGACATTTGAGATCATGTATGATTCACAGTCCCCTGATATTCATATTGTATGGAATCATTAATAGTTGACCTGGGCGGAATCATTAATAGTTGACCTGGGCATTAGTGTTGCTGGTATATCTTCCTAGATTTTGTTTCAAGGGTCATCAACAACTATTAGTAGATCTCAGTTTCAAAAATATTGGGCCCACATTTTGTTACCATTTCCAGTTTGCTTTAGCAACATTATTGCAGGTTTCATATATCGTTTTTGTTAGTTGTTGCTCCCCTTTTGTGCTACTATCGTATGTGTAAGCAACAAAGGTATGTTATTTGTAGAGGAGGATACAAGACGGATCAAAATAAGTTAAGAGTTGGAACAACATTTTTATACGGGCCAAAATTGGGTTGGTTCTCCACAAACACTTTTTTTTTCTTTCTATTTTGATATATATTTTTTTCAACTTTAGTGTATTGACTATCATACAAAAACAGTATTGTTACAATAATATTGATAAAAAAACACAAATGAAATTGAGTAGTCGGTGATAAAAGGGGCTCGTGATACCGAACAAACATCCTGCACCTACCGGATATCCATATTTTCTTTATGCTTAATTGTTTCTTGGACAAGTCAATTCACAAATGTTGATTTTTTTTTGTTAAATGAAAACCCAATATTCTTAAAATTAAGTATATACTTGGGTGAGGCTGATGTTACAACTGAGTTATATATAGCATTTAAGGTGGCTGGTTTTTGAAATTAGTCACTTATCGCCCCGGTCATCACAACGCTGTAGCTGATGCCTTATCTCGCATGTCTCATGCAACCTTCTTTGCTCACTCTCGTGTTGAACCGTCCTTAATTGCTACACTCCGGGTGGCTATTTCTGTTGATCCGTATCTCAAGTCCATGCAAATGAAGTGCACCTCTGCACCACAGTCGGTACCCGGCTTCCTTCTGTTTTAAAGATGGACTTTAATACAAAACGATTTAGGTGATTTTCAATTAATATGTTAATTATAATTTAAAAAAAAAAACCGAGTTGTGCATCTCTACCTAGAGGTGGTAACTGGTAATATGGTTTGATTAGGTAACGGGTCAAAACAAGTCACTTTAATACAAAACGATTTAGGTGATTTTCAATTAATATGTTAATTATAATTTAAAAAAACAATAGTAAAATTGATATACAAGGTTGTGTGCTTTAAGAATAAATTTCTTTAGGTGATTTTCAACACGGTTGATTCCTTTTTCAGCTAAATTCATTTATTTGGCCCGTTTGAGAGATAAAACACAACCCGAATCAGCCCACTAGTAAATGGTTTGAAACTGCCACCCTTAATAAGTTTTGTTAAGAGCTTAGTAAACTACTTTATGCAAACAAGAATGCAATATGTAGATATAGGTACTTACACTACCATTCTACAACATAACACCAGTACAAAATGATAATATGAATGCATCAAGTCGTTGATGTATTCTGCAACAAAAAAAAAAACAAGTAGTATTTTCAACAATTGAGCAAATTATACATGCACACTGCCATGAAGTTATAAAAGTTGCTAGCAAGCCACAGATTGTATTAAATATTACTTCAATTTAGCATGTGATTTAGAAAGTTGGTAATTTTGGCCCGTTTGCTTACAGAGATACAGATGGACCCGTTTGGGTTTATATTACACCTCCAATGAGTTATTAACAGGTCAAGTGAGTCGAAATCACCCAAATAGGCCTATAAATGAACTGTTCATTTAACTTTAACCGAACATGAACACGAACACCAACATAAACGAACGAAATAAATAAATATAAATAAATGAATATAAATGAATTAACAAAATGTGTGTCCATGTTCGTCCGTTTATTAAATAACAAACATAAACGAACGAACATAAACAAATTTAAATAAAGGAACCTAAATGAATGAGAAAATGTGTTCATGTTTGTTCGTTTATTAATTAAAAAAATTAACATAAACGAACTTCCGACTGAACAAGTTCATGAACATTCGATTCATTTACCGGACTACACCCAAAGTATATTTTTAAAGCCGTGACCTTTTGAACTGCTTTGTTATATAAATTAGCTTATTCTTGTGAAGTGTAAAAATATAGCTTTTCTAACCATATTTAACAACTGCACACTATTTATTACCTGATTTTTCTGCTCTATAATTTTTACCTTTTCTTTTGAGTATCTTTTGGCTGTCAATTCGAGCACATCTGCTTAATCTATTTGTATACGTTGGTATGTGTTTCTTTTCTCTCTCAACTTGCTTAATTTGTATCAACTGTCCAAACCATCTTCTTAATCTATTTGTATATAGTGATCAGTTAGAGTTTTGTAGTTTCATGCATACCAACTGTTTGATGAAATGCCTCAATGAACAAAGTAGGTCGAGTTAATTACTGTTTTCGTCCCTGAGGTTTGTCAAAAATAACGGTTTCAGTCCATTAGTTTAAAAATTGCGATTTCAGTCCATTAGTTTCATTTTGATAACCATTTCAGTCCACTTTTCAAACGGCGTTTGTTTTATTCAGTCCATTAGTTTCATTTTCGTAACCATTTCAGTCCACTTTTCAAACGTGCATAAAACAAACGCCGTTTGAAAAGTGGACTGAAATGGTTACGAAAATGAAACTAATGGACTGAAATCGCAATTTTTAAACTAATGGACTGAAACCGTTATTTTTGACAAACCTCAGGGACGAAAACAGTAATTAACTCAAGTAGGTCTAATCATGCAAACCATGATGAGTTTTTACTCAGAGGTGTTGGGATTAATAACATACTTTTAGAACAGCAATCAATGTGTCATTTGTTGATATGGTGGCAAGGGTTGTTGAGGTTTCTGGATCACCAACACACACACATCTGCAGTTTACTTTTTTGTTCCTTAAATATAGATTCAGTATTGCGCAAGAATGACATTTTATTAATAAATGGATCCTTTACAACATGATTGCTAGGTTGCAGGGTATGAGAAGAAGCTGAAATCACAGGCATGTCGGTTTTGATCGTCATTCACTTGAAAAAACATAACAAATTGAATGAGGTATCTTCTTCTAATCTTGACATGTTTGATGATTATTTTGTGCTAAATCATAAAATCATGCATGTCAATCAAACACTAAATTTAATCAGAAGAATGGTAATCCCAAACTAGATGAATGTTGTGCATGGTAATTATCTGATTAACAAACAACACCCAAAACTGTTTGTGCCTGTCCCCAACACCCCTTATACGCGATATACACCCAAACACACCCTTATTTAAACCGGATATAAATACCTTGCTTGTCCCTTCCTTTCTCTCATTTTACCCAAACACAGACACATGTGTGTGTGCAGCGCAATGGCAGGAAGGGTTCCCCTTCTTGTGCTTGTTATGGAATTATGCACTTTCGTTTATTTATTTTATCAACGGCTTTTAAAGATTTTGTTTCTAGCATCAACAAATATTATTCAATTTCAGTAATATGGCCCACGTTTATATGCTTTAGCTTAATAGATTTTTAAGTTTGATTTTGCTTCTTTGACATTATAGATATCCTTCAATGTAGGCACAAAATTAAAGGTATCCTTCAATGTAGGACAAAATAGGCTAATTGCTGAATATGTCTACTAAAATTTGTGTCTTGTGAGTCCATTTTCATGCCTATTAATATGCTACAGATAACGAATTAGAGGTGGCAAGATGGACAATATAAAGGTAACTGGTCAAAACAGGATATGATTGAAACTTTGAAATGTTTAATACAGGTCAAGACGGGTTAACTTGCAAACAGTTTTTTTTGTCCATTCCTTTAGAATATTATAAACAGTAAATTCATTCATTTCTTGTTACGAAAACAGTTAATAATATATTAACAATCTGAAACAGTTAAACAGAACTATTTAGGATGTTGTATGCATTGGAAATGACTTACTCATGTGTCCTTTTTGACCCGGTTGAAATAAATTAAACACAACCCAGATCAGCACATTTATTCGTAAATGGGTCGAAATTCCACCTAAACCAACACATCTTTTTTCTAAGTTCATTTCCAGCCATTTATTAGCTTAGTAGTTACACAATTTTCTCTTGATATTGTTGGTTAAGAAAATACAAATAGATAAAGGGATCCAATGTGAAATATTAAAATATTATGTTGACCCACATATCTTTATGATAAAGAAGTGGGCTAAGAGCATTCACATCTATTCCACAAATTGTGTGAGTGGAGCTTTTATAACATAAAAAGTATAAAAAGTGGTTGTGAGTGGAGGAGAAAGAAAATGTTATTGTTCATCTGTATTTTTAAGGGGACACTATTCACCTCCTATTATTTTTAATATATTTTGAAAATGGTTATGAGTGGAGGAGAGAGAAAAGGTAATTATAAATATATAAAAAATATTATTTAATTGAAAAGAAGAGAGAAAATATAGTGTTTTTTAGTGTAATTTAGGGTGAAAATATGGTGGAATGGATGTGAAAGCTCAAATAAAACCACATATATATTTATGATAAAGTAGTGGGCTAATATATTGACGAGAAAGAGTTATTCTTAGATATTGCATGTTACTTTAGGAGATCTCTGATAGATGAGGCAATGATGGTGCTTGATGCTTGCAGTTTTCACCCTCATATAGGGGTAGGGATGAGCTCGGTATCGATCGGTACCGAACCCGGTACCGGAACCGAAAGTACCGGTACCGAAAATCCCCAAAAGCAGGTACCGGTACCGAATATACCCGGTACGGTACGGTTCGGTACCGGTATTTGAGGGTAAAAACCGGTACCGAAAATGTCAAAAGTCGGTACCGAAAATGTACCCGGTTTAGTAAATTCGATACCGGTACCGGTTCGGTAAATTCGGTACCGGTACCGGGTACCATTTGCAAGCAAACACTATACGTACAAGGTTTCCAAGCAAACATGTTGATGCAGATTTTGTGTCCGATGCTTGTCGAATAGATTAGTTTTATTTTACGCTGAATTTGTAATAGTTAGTGAAACGGTCTATCGAACGTGTATAGACCCGCTCGTTTGAAGTGGTCAAACGAGAGGGTTATTCGGTTGACCGTGTGTGTTTGCAAGACAAGGGGTGTGACTATAAATAGAAAACCCTTGCCATTTGCAACATAAGGAGAGTTTAGGAGGTTTGAGACCTCACCGGGAGAGATCACCACTTGGTCTCTCCCCGGATGTGTACTCCTTTGGTATTAGTTCGGTTATCTTGTAATCGGGCCGATTTGTAATGTTATACTACCGGATTAATACAAAGAAGTTGTTTGTTTATGTCTAATCTCTCCCGTCTTGAACCGATCTCACACGAATCACGGTTTCGGTCACGAAACTCGGTCCTACAATTGGTATCAGAGCCATGGTGCCCGATTTAGTAAATCTAACCGTTTACTAAGTCACATGTGCTCTAGATCTGTGATTTTCGTGATTTTTGTTCAAGATCTAAAAATGGTGAAAATGGAGAAAAAGACAGATCTGGACCCGAATATTCAGATCTGTGCTGAAACGAGTGTTCGGTTTTATGTTTTTCACCTATCTAATCAAGTTTTCATCATAAAAAATCAAAAATACTATGTTTTCGTCAAAAGATCTGCATAAGAACAGTGCTGTGTTCTTGATGTTCTTGGCGGCTGCTTGAAGACCCGAAAGATGATCCACTCTCGAAAGATGATCAGTTCGAAAGATGATCAGTTCCAAACAACTTCGAAAGATGATCAGTCCCAACAACTTCGAAGGATCCAGATCTGATCAGTTCGAAGGATCAAACATATGTTTCGAAAGATGAACAACTTCGAAAGATGATCAGTCCCAACAACTTCGAAGGATCCAGATCTGATCAGTTCGAAGGATCCAACATATGTTTCGAAAGATGATTCTGAAACAGGGGTTACGATTGTTCTGATGTTTGTGAATCGAAGATTGAACAACATATGCAAGGAGGTTCTGGTTTGAGGTTGTAGGTATCTTTGATAAACTGAAGAAGATCCGGTAATTGCAGGTGGAATCGGAGAAGTTTAGTGTCGCTGGTTGCTGGGTTTCGAAGAAGAGGAAGACAGATGTTGTTGACGGCTGAATTCAGGTGATGTTGGCGGTGGCTTGCAAGTTTTATCTGTCTGGTTTGGTTTTTGATGTGTGTATCGCAGATGTATGTTGTATCGATGAAGATGACACTGTTCATTTCTGAATCGGTTGATGCTGTGTATCGATGAAGAGATTTGGTGTTAGATTATGTATTCTGCATTTAGGGGTTTTGAAATTGTGGGTGGAACTTGAATGTTTGTTCATCACAGAGAGTTTCAGCTGCTGCTATTGTTAATCGAAGAAGAAGACAAGGATAGAGGGCTGTGTTTGATGTCGGCTGTAAAGTGAAGTGTTGCATAGGGTTTGTCAAATCTTCTTTGTTCAAGTTGGGCCTATTTTTTTTCAAGGTATATTTTTCTTCCATAACTTTTGTGTTGGGCCCATGTTCATTTGAATCACAAGGATAGATATACATATTTTCTTTTGGGCCGAGATGGGGTTTTGAATGAAATTAGCGCTGAAACGGTAGATGATTGAGGCAGATGCATAATTTTTTTTTATGGAGTGTGGTGCATAAACTTGAAATTGATTATTTGAGTTGCAAATTTGTACGGGTTCGAGAGCGCGCCAAACCGGTTCGGGATGATGCGGCATGATGAAAACAAAAGATGATGATATTTTGAAAATTGTGGGGTAGTCACGGTTACCGATGCAAACGTCAAAATTTGGTGACTTGACTACTATGGGCCAAAAACGGAACGGTATGTTCACTTCCGCACGTCAATGTTTATGATTGTTATCGGTTATTCGAAAATGTTCGAAAGCATTTTGTTTATTGTCATATTCTCGCATTTGAAGACGAACGTATGAACCTAGAACGTCAATACCGGTCCTAACGAGTTCACAAAGTCTTTGGAGGGATACAAGTCGGATCCTACGGGGTACTAGGCGATATTTCCTTATCAACTAGAATATGCAACGAAGAAATTTGTTTTTGTTTATTGTCATATTCTCGCATTTGGTAACGAATGCATGAACCTAGAATGTCAATACCGGTCCTAACGAGTTCACAAAGTCTTTGGAGGGATACAAGTCGGATCCAACGGGGTACTAGGGGACGTTCTTATTCAACTAGCATATGCAAAGAAGAAATTCGTTTTCGTGATTTTTCGAAAAACCAAGAACATTCAACGGAGATTGATGACAGTTCCGCTTAGTGGAGGGAACTGGTGAACATTTGACGACAGTTTCTTTGAAGTGGAGAGAATCTGTTAAGGTTTAGAGATCTTACCAAAGAAATAGGGGGAATAAAACGTATGTTGAATTTCTTCGGTAAATTTCTAAACGCAATCACAGGTGGTAGAGTTTGTGATTTTCTGGTGATACAAACGGTTCGACGTGGAATGTTTTGCACATACACATATTTGAGGATTTTAATTAATTCTCCAGCCAGCGTGAAGGGTTTTGCACGGAAAAATACAGGTTTCTAAAGTCTACAGTAGTTACAAAAGCGCTGTTCACTGAAGACCTGGGGAATCTTTATGAAAGCTGATAGTTCAAGACTGAAGACCTGCAGGATTCGGTTTTGGGTTTGATGTTTCTTTGGGATTTTACAGGGATCTGGGGGTAACTCAATTCGTTGAGTTTGCAAACGATGTACTTGGTCAAGCTGACTTCCTGAGTACTGATGCTGAAGATCCGTAGTGCATTACGTGGTCAACTTCACAAAGGCGAGACAATGAGAACTGGATGTAGTTCAACTAAGCATGCTGGTTGAGCTTGCAAGGGATACACTTGGTCTAGCTGACTTTCCTGAGTGTTGATGCTGAAGATTAAAGTGCATTACTTGGTCGATTCCACAAAGACGGTTTACAGAAGACAGTTCACCAGAAATCTCTATCAATGTAGTATGCTTGTATGAAATAGAGTTCTTATGACAAGATCAAGACTTGATGCAGTTCTTAAAGATTGGAACCCTTATCAAATGTCGGTTGGAGTATTGGAAGATCAGCGGAAGATCGGTCAATTGAGGAAATTGCACAACACCCAACACGGATACGCGTACTTTAAGGGGGAAATATTATACAAGGAGCATCAAGATACTACTTACCTGGATCATCGGTCAAGGGGGAATTTGTTAACACAGAGAAGATGAATACTTGACTGAAGATCGATTGCAGTTGCATTTTCGGCATTCGACAGCAACGGACAAGGGGGAATTTGTTGATGCAGATTTTGTGTCCGATGCTTGTCGAATAGATTAGTTTTATTTTACGCTGAATTTGTAATAGTTAGTGAAACGGTCTATCGAACGTGTATAGACCCGCTCGTTTGAAGTGGTCAAACGAGAGGGTTATTCGGTTGACCGTGTGTGTTTGCAAGACAAGGGGTGTGACTATAAATAGAAAACCCTTGCCATTTGCAACATAAGGAAAGTTTAGGAGGTTTGAGACCTCACCGGGAGAGATCACCACTTGGTCTCTCCCCGGATGTGTACTCCTTTGGTATTAGTTCGGTTATCTTGTAATCGGGCCGATTTGTAATGTTATACTACCGGATTAATACAAAGACGTTGTTTGTTTATGTCTAATCTCTCCCGTCTTGAACCGATCTCACACGAATCACGGTTTCGGTCACGAAACTCGGTCCTACAAAACACTATACGTACACCATATAAGATCAGATTATCAAGATAAAATTGTTTACAATAAACTTTTTTGACTGGACCTTAAGACCATGTGCATTTACTATTCGTTGACCAACCATAAGCCATGACCAACAATAAACAATTTTTGTTTTGAGCTTAATTAACACCTCTCTCCTTGTGACAAAGGGGATTTTGTCTTTAACCGATATAAACACCATTCACTTTACCATTTATATTACATAAATTTTTATATAACTAGTACAAATTTGTGTATAATTTAAATTAAACGGCATAAAGCTCCGGCCTAATTGATCCATGAGCAAAAACATACGCGAATGACAATGTTTATAATTATACCTCCTTATTTGCCTTTTGTGTACATGTCTATTAACAGCATCTACCAAATCTGAAGATTCTTGATCTTCGTCATTCAAGGTACCTAATGAAGACACCGGATTTTAATGGTCTTCCATGTCTTGAAAGATTGAATTTACAGGGTTGTGAAAAATTAGAAGAGATTCATCCGTTAGTTGGATATCATGAGAGGCTTGTTTTGGTGAATATGAAAGGATGTTTAAAACTTAAAAAGTTTCCACCTATCATACAGATGAAAAACTTGGAGACTCTTAAGCTCTCTTCATGCTGTCAACTTCAAAAGATATCCAATCGAACATGGATAGCTTGGTAAGCCTTCAGTTGGATCATACTGTCATTGTTGGAAAATTTTGTGCCAACCTTGTTTCTCTTGACTTACATTGGTGTCACATGCTAATTAAAAAGAATAGCTTGCAACTTCCATCTCTTAAAACGTTTGGAAGATATTTTTTTTTTTTACGGTGGAGGTATCCACACCCCCCCCCCCAAAAAAAAGTATTTACACACCCAACAACAACAACAACAACAACAACCATACCCAGTAAATCCCACAAATAGCAGAGCTACTTATAGGGTCTGGGGAGGGTGGGATGTAGGCAGACCTTGCCTCTATCCATAGGGATAGAGAGGCTGCTTCCAGAGAGACCCTCGGCTCGAAAACGAATAACAAACCAACACACCAAGTCAAAGAATATAGAAATAAGAAGTCACCCATACCAAGAAAATGATCCGAGTTGACAAAAAATAATGTAAATCATGTATAATAGCATGCATACAACATCATTTAGGCATAAACACAAGAAGGCAATCACCGAAAAAGTCTCTTAAAGAGTAGGAAAAACCTACCTCCTTACAAAACACCTAAGACCTTACTGTAATGTCTTCTAGAAGTCCTTAACCCTAATCCTATGTCTCCACGAAGTCCTATCTTGGACCATGTCCTCAGAAAGATGCAACTCTACTAAATCATGCCTAATCTGCTCATCCCATGTCAGTTTGGGTCTGCCTCTTCCTCTCCTCCCCTCGACAGTAAGAGTTTCCACTACTCTAACTGGTGCCGTCGTTTCCCTCCGTTTCACATGCCCAAACCATCTCAATCTCCCCTCCTTAATCTTCTCCGATATACTAGCCACTCCTAATCTTTCCCTAAAAACCTCATTTCTTATCCGATCTAACCTCGTGTGTCCACACATCCACCTCAGCATCCTCATTTCTTATCCGATTTACACACCCCCTAACCCTAAATGACCCTCATTGCCCAATACGCCTCAAACTGGCCCTACCCATACGCCCCTCATTGCCCAATATGTTTGAAAATGATCCCTACCATCTAATTAATGCCAATCATTGGGTGTCAGCTAATGATTACCAATGATTGGGATGTAAGGAACTTTATTTTGATAGGGTTTTTGTATGAGGAAATTGTGAAATATTAAGAAAATTAAATTTTTTTTATAAAATGTTGTTATAAAAATTTGTGATAGTATTATAAAAACTTCATATTTTTATGAAATGAATTGTGTATATTATAAAATGCCAATTTTTATAAGTATTATTAAATGTCAATTTTTTTATAAAACGAATTGTATATATTATAACATAGTTTTTTTATTTATGATTTATTATTATGTGTTTAACTGTCAAAATTTTTAACTGTCAAATTTTTATTAAACGACTTTTATTTAATATTATTAAATGAGTATTATTACGTCTTTAATTGTCAATCTTTTAAATGTCAAATTTTATTAAATGGGTATATTATAACGTTTTATTAAATGTCAACTTTTTTATTTATCAATTATTATTATGTGTTTAATTTTATTAAATGGGTATATTATAATGTTTTATTAAATGTCAACTTTTTTATTTATCAATTATTATTATGTGTTTAATTGTTTCCATAACGCGATGTGTATGTTAAAAAATGTCAACTTCTGAAAGTCTTTAATTGTTTTTCAATTGTCGTTTA
This sequence comes from Helianthus tuberosus, assembly GCA_030545235.1. NCBI lineage: Eukaryota > Viridiplantae > Streptophyta > Magnoliopsida > Asterales > Asteraceae > Helianthus > Helianthus tuberosus. The sequence goes on from CM060393.1 coordinate 9,249,870, forward strand.
TTAACCATAACACAACAAGAAACATAATTCAAAATGTAATTAAAATCGTTTTATATTAATACACAAAACATGTAACTTTGATACAGAATGTAACGACTAAACCCTAAACCCTAGATCGCTAATTGTTACATATTTTTGAATTCCTGTACAGGAAAACAATGGGTGCAGCTAGCATACACAATTCAAAGACAGCCCGGCTGTCTTGAAATTACGTACCGAACCCTACCTTCCAACAAGATTCTGTGTCACATCTACCACACTGAGATGGCACAAGGGATCAGGAGGTTGGAGTAGTGGAATCGGCATTTCGTTTATCAACCACCGTCCAGTCTTCCGCGTCTTCTCGGGATGGTGAGCGAAGTGGCATTCCCGTTGGAGGAAGGCTCATGAGAACACTAATGAACTCCTATCTTGGAAGGACATGTCACGGGGCAAACTGCGTTGGCTAGCGTCACTGGGAGCTGATGAGGCAACAGGCTACTCCGATAACACGTAATCCTAGATCGGCGTTCTAGTGCATGAATCTCAAATACGAACGTAGTTTCTCCATAAGAATTACGCCACCACCACCGTCAAAACACCGACTTTCGATATCATGTTAATAAAAAATACAATTTAGCATTAGACTCGGCATTCGAAAATATATTGTAAAAATTAAAAAAAAAACAAAACACCACCACAGCCGACCCATCACCACCACCACAGCCGACACACCACCACCACCACCCCAGCCGACCCACCACCACCACCACCACCAACAACACAGCCGACCCACCACCACCACCCCAGCCGACCCACCACCACCACCCCAGCCGACCCACCACCACCACCACCCCAGCCGACCCACCACCACCACCCCAGCCGACCCACCACCACCACCACCCCAGCTGTCCCACCACCACCACCACCACCACAGCCAACCCACCACCACCACCACCACAACCACAACCCCACCACCACCACCACCACAACCACAACCCCAACCCCAACACCACCACAAACCGCCAAAATAAAACCACAAAAAAACAAGGGTAAACAAACCTTGAATATTCTGACCATATAGACCGATACGAGAGCAAAAACTATACAAGAGACGCGTGTGGTCCCCTTCCGGATTGTCATCGTGTGGTCCAGAACTCGTCCAAAAAATAACTTTTGTATTTGGATATGTACTTGTTCTCGGTTAAACTATAAAAGGAAATGAAACTGAACTTCAATGAGACCCGTATGGGTCGATGAGAGGCGTATGCAAGTGGGGTGTCATAAATGTTCTGTCAACTTTTCAGAAAAGGTAGGTGGATATGGGTCTCATCGGGCTATACGAGGCATATGGGCTGAAAAGTTGTCAGCCTCCGTACCCATCATACGCGCGTATGGGCCTATGAGTGGCATATTGGTTTGCTTTTTTTTTTTTGTTTAAAAGCTTGTATATGTTGGTTGCAAATGTCTGGTATTTTTGTCATCCTTATTGGCCACAGAAATATACACCATCTTTACAATCACAAATTCACAATGGTTGTTTGCAAATGTGGTAGGACGGCTGCACTAAGAACATCTTGGACTGAAGCTAATCCCGGACGTCAATTTTACACTTGTCACAGTATGGTATGTTTTTAATATATTTTTTTTCCATTAACCCTTGTATATTAGTGATTTATTTTTTTTCGTGTCAGCGTTCTAAGTGCAACTTCTTTGTGTGGGTCGATCCTCCCATGTGTCGTCGGGCATGTGTGGTCATCAAAGAACTGATGGATACGAAGGCTGTGCTTCAAAACGAGGTCAAGTATTTGAGAGAGGAGGTTCGAATTTATAAATTGCAAGAAGCGGAATTTGAAGATATTCATTCAAGGGTTGTTCGTAAGAGGGAACGTTGGTTGATAATCAGTTGGATTTTTTTTTGTGTTGTTTGTCTTGTTATTTTTCATTGTTAGTATGTAAGTTTATGCAAGACATGTAATCGAATATTAGTTATAAAAGTCGTTTTTTATATATATTAAGTTTTTTAAAAAAATGTAATCGAATATTGTGTTGTTTGTCTTGTTATTTTTCATTGTTATTATATATACTAAGTTTTTTAAAAAAATGTTGTCTTTTATAATAAGTCGACTAAGCATAAATAACTAAGCATAAATAACAAAACGAACAAACATTCATCAAGTTACAAATCTTTAAACATAGCAAAATAAACAAAAAGAAATAAATATTTGTTCATACATGCCCACAAATGTTTAACAAAATAAAGTTCACCCAACAAAATACAAATACTAATCCTCCATCTCCCCATCGCTGTCGTCAGAATCATCCCCACCACCTGCCTGCGTCTCGGACGGACCTGCCTCCATGTCGAAACCCGGATACACTCGTGGATGTGGCGGGGGTCTAACCGGCAACCCCGCCTGGGTACGTCTCTCGGCCTCACTAGCCATCACCCACTCCATCAAATCCTCCATCTGGTCCATCCGCCTGTCCATCCGCTGAAACTGTTGTGTCCAGCTCGCCATCATACCATCCTGACCCGCCACCAGCCACTCAAGGAGACGTTGGGTGGACTGAGGCAACCGCACTGCATGATAAACGCGTTGTGGAATCTGTGGCGGCTCCTGCGGATACCCCTGGTCAACCTGAGGCTCCATGTCTCCATCCATAGCAGGCACGTCAGCAATATGCGGCATCTCCACCTCCCCAGCCTCGAGCAGTGCCTGGTGGACTATCGGTTGGGGTTCATAAATCTGTTGGTGATCGTCAACAAACCGATGCCCGATATCCGGAAAGTTCACCGCAATCTTCATCCCTCTCATCGTCCTAAGATCTAAGGGCTCGTGTGGTACTGGGGTCGGCATATCCTCAAGGAATGGGTAATACAGACCGTAATGCTGGGTAATACGCGTGATAAATGCCCCTCCAATCAAACGGCTACGCCTCTGCCGTTTGCCGTACGAGGCGAAATACTCCGCCAGACAGCGATGGAGAGCGCACGGTGTGCCCGTACATAAGCAGTACAGAAAGAACAGATCCACCTTCGTGACCCACTCGTTGCTTTTGCCACGCGCAGAGATCGACGTGGCAATGCAGCGGTGTATGTAGCGAACGAGTGGGTCAGGAATCGCATAAACTCGGGCCTTCCTACCGAAGGGTTCACGACATAGAGTGGGCCACCAAGCAAACAACTGATCATCAGGCATAGCCCAAATAGCGGTGGTATAGACGTCCTGAACCAACTCATCATCGGTATAGAACCCGGTGGCAACAACAAACTGACGCAACGACCAATTTTGTCGCTGCCCGAACAAACAGAAATATACCTCGAGAGGCGGTGGTTCCACGTTCGGATCGTCCATATCCGAATTGGGCCGGTCAGCCGGCCGTGGACGAAACACGAATGTGGACAGAAACTCCACCATCATGGTCCTATAAGACGGCCCAGCCGCCACCGAAAACATGCGATCCCATGGGGAATTCTCCCTGATCAAACCCCGGGCTCTCTCCTCTCCCCGACCTCCCGTAAAGCCTCCCATGACAATGACCTCTGCCGACCCACCTTCATTTGTCGCAACCTGTTAAAACGTTTATACTCCGTAGAATTGTTCGGGTAGTCCATATAGGGAATACCCAAACAATCACCCCCAGCCATCTCATCAAATCCAGGCACCTGACCTGCACCAAACTCCTCCTCGTCTGAAGACATATCTGCAAAAATTAATATATAATACGTGTCATATTATAAACTTTTTACAATTTTTATAAACTTGTAACAAAGTTCTAACAAATTAACATATAAATAATCGACAAACCACCACCACAACCACCACCACCACCACAACAACAACCACCACCACCACAGCCGTCAATAACCACCACCACAACCACCACCGCCACCGCCACCACAGCCACCACCACCACAGCCACCACCACACCCGCCTAACCACCACCACAGCCGTTAATAACCACCACCACACCACCACCACCACAACCACCGCCACCAATCCCCCACCGCCGTCAATCCCCCACCACCGTCAAACCCAACACCACCGTCAATCCCCCACCACCGGCCAAAATTAAAAAAAAAAAACAAAATAAACAAAGGAAAGATGAGATAATACACTAACCTTTTATGAAAATATGGACCGTATAGGGTGATACGTTCTAAGCCGAGCAATACGAGAGAGACAGTGTGTGTTTCTTGGTGTTTTAGTGTGTGGGGTTAAAAAGTTTTAGATCTATTCTCTATGTGATACGTTCTAAGCCGAGCAATACGAGAGAGACAGTGTGTGTTTCTTGGTGTTTTAGTGTGTGGGGTTAAAAAGTTTTAGATCTATTCTCTATTTGGTCAAACCTGAAAAGTAGTTTTTGAATCAATGAGGGGTGTATAGGGCAATAAGGGGCGGATAGATTTTTGATTTTTTGAATCAATGAGCGGCGTATAGGGCAATAAGGGGCGGATAGATTTTTTTTCTTTTTTAATCTCTGGAACTAAGCATAAGAAAATTAATAATCGGGGTGATTAATGGGTGAGACACATGTCCAAGTGGAAGGGACGAGTGCATCTAAGGGAAAGGTCACGAGTTCGATCTGGGTGTAGAGGCGGTTTTTTTAAATTTTTTGGGTTTTTTTCTTTTTTAATCTTAATATAATCAGAAAATTTATTAAATTAATTATAACAGAAAATTTATTAAATTAATTAAAACCGAAAAAATTATTAAATTAATTAGAACTGAAAATTTATTAAATTAATTAAAACCAAAAATTTTATTAAATTAATTATAACAATAATAACAATAATTAATAATAATAATAACAATAATAATAATAATAATAAAAACAACAACAACAGCAACAATAATAATAATAATAATAACAATAATAATAATAATAACAACAACAATAATAATAATAATAATAAATAATAAATAATAATAAATAATAATAATAATAATAATAATAATAATAATAAATAATAATAATATTAAATAATAATAAGAATAATAACATTAAATAATAACAATAATAATAATAATAACAATAAATAATAACAATAACAATAATAATAATAAAAAATAATAACAACAATAAATAATAAATAACAATAACAACAATAAATAATAAATAATAATAATAACAATAAATAATAATGATAGCAACAACAACAACAACAATAATAATAATAATAATAATAAATAATAATAATAATAATAATAATAATAATAACAATAAATAATAATAATAATAACAACAACAACAATAATAATAAATAATAATAATAATAACAACAATAAAGAATTTCACGAAAAAGAATTTGTTAACTTGGCAAAGGTATTAGTAGATGTATTATATTACACAGGGTAGGGTGTTAGTAGATAGTAATAGAACTTCACGAAAAAGAATTTGTTAACTTGGCAAAGGTGTAACATCCGTGAAATATAGTGTATGCAACAATTTAAAAAAAATATATTAATTAGGGTGTTTTATAACATAAAAACCCTTAATTACCACATAAAATTTAAAAAAAAATTAATTTCATATGAGTCGTATAGGGCAATGAGACCCATATACAACTCCTATAAGGTGCTTATTGACCGATAAGCCTTCCCTGGTGGACACCTTATGAGTTTCTCATTTACCAATAAAAGTGGAAACCACCAGGGGAGGCTTATTGGTCAATGAGACACTCATAAGGTGTCAACCAGGGGAGACTTATCGGTCAATGAGCACCTTATAGGAGTTGTATATGGGTCCCGTTGCCCTATATGACCCATATGAAATTAATTTTTTTAAAAATTCTATGTGGTAATTAAGGGTTTTTATGTTATAAAACACCCTAATTAATATTTTTTTTTTTAAATTGTTGCATACACTCTATTTCACGGATGTTACACCTTTGCCAAGTTAACAAATTCTTTTTCGTGAAGTTCTATTACTATCTACAAACGCCCTACCCTGTGTAATACGATAAATGTACATTGTCACTCATTCCATAGCTTCTATACGTCGGTGAGGTATTTCAAAGTCCATTTTGTACCGACATTGGGTAATCATCCCGTTAACTTAGCAATGATGAAATAGACACCTTCGACATAAGCGATCGATAAAATGGAATGGTTCGGGTAAACCTCCGGACCATCGAACCAACGGGAAGTAAGTTTGACAAACACCATTGCTTAAATACGTTTTGGCCCGACGTATCGTATAATAATAATAATAATAATAATAATAATAATAATAATAATAATAATAATAGTAATAATAGTAATAATAATAGTAATAGTAATAATAATAATAGTAGTAATAATAATAATAATAATAATAAAGCATATGCACATATTGAGTTGCTCATTGACCAATAATAATTATAATAACAATAATAATAATAATAATAATAATAATAATAACAAATAATAACAATAATAATAATAATAATAATAATAATAATAATAAAACATATGCACATTAAAAAAAATGATGTTATATCTAGTCCCGGGAAACGGGTCGGGCCGGGGGTCGGGTAGGGTCTTTGACCCATGACGATATTTTATGAAATGAATTTTGTGAATTATAAAATGTCAAACTTTATTTATCAATTATTATTATGTCTTTAATTATTTTTCAGTTGTCATTTATTAACCATAACGCAATAAATACACGAAACATCGTTTTATATTAATACACAAAACATGTCATTTTAATACAAAATGTAACGACTAAACCCTAAACCCTAAACCATAAATCGCTAACTGTTACATATTCTTAAATTCTTGGAAACTGTATCGGTTATTCAGATCTCTATTCGGTCACCATATTGTTGTTATCAAGTTTAAGGATGTGTTCCACGGTAAACGTGCTTTCCGCTTCCCCATTACCACATGAAGAACCTCCGATCTGATCTGGCGCTCCCTCGTTGTTGCAGAAGTGTTGATGCATTTTTAGTGTCTGTAACTAGTCTTGTTTTAACGATGTAATTTGTATGGTCTTTTATTAATTATCGAGTCTGTATGTTATGTTGACCAAGTCAGATATCCTCCTATCTACTTGTGTACAACTTATTTGTCTCTTTTGGTATGTAATGTATTATGAACAATGCATGTTGCATTAAAGGGTAGTTTTGTCATTACTATGTTTATATGTTGCTGATTGTTGCTGTCTGTTAACAGGAACAACCACAACATTTGCAGTCCTCGACGAAACAGACCTGTTTCGTCGGAATACTTCATGGCGAAACAGGCCAATGCTCTGACTTCTGTTTCGTTGAAGGTCATGACGAATCAGACCTTGATTCGTCATGAACTGACGAATCAGACCTTGATTCGTCATGTATTGGGCTGTTCCAGGCCCAATGTCTGGCCCATGTTCAGATTCGTCAAACACTTGTGTGTTTCGTCGATATCAGTGGTCCAGGGACTATATAAGCAACACTTTGTGTTCATTTGAACTAAGGAGATGAGAAACAGACCATAGTAACAAAACTCTGCCAAAATTCCGTCTGAACTGTGTTTGTATCAGTTGTAATCGGTTCTCATCCCGTTAATCAATAGATTGTGTTTCATTGATTAATCCGTTGTTATTTATGCTATATATGTTTGATTTGGCATAGTTACGTGGATTCCGCACACGTAACCGTGTTTACTATAAACAAGAGATTCGGTTCGTAATCGATCCTCAGATTTAGGGACCTACAAGTGGTATCAGAGCTTTGGCTCTTATCCTTGTTTAAAATCAAACTTGTTCGGTTTTTATCAAGTATTTTGTGTGTGTTTTTCTGAAAACTTGTTCTTGAAAAATTATATTTTCTGGAAAAATATTCATAAATCTGCTGTTTTAGTGTTGTTTGCTACAGATTTTTATCAAAAACCTAAGTTAGATTGTTTGTTTATGCTTTAAACCGGGTTTTTAGTGAAAATCTAGTGTATTTTCGTGTTTCGGAAATTTATCGGTGATCGGAAAACTCATCGGAAACTTCATGTTCTTGATGGTGTTCTTCATATCTTCATAAGTGTTCTTATAAAAACTGAGTATTTGATCTGTTAAAATTGATTAAACCAAGTGTTATAACTTAAAATAATATTACTTGACTTTTGTGTAAAAGGTTATAATTGGTTTCAGTAAAGTCTCTGTTTCGTTGAAAATAGAAGTTACAAACATACTTGTGTCAGGTTTAAATATCTTTGTGTCTCATCTTATCCTTGACTGGTCAATAGATATTTTAAATATCTAAATCACCTGACTTGTACCCAGTTTTGACGAAACACACAGCTGACGAATCACATCTGTTTCGTCGCAACATCTTTGACAAAACAAATTCTGTTTCGCCACAAATCACAATTATCACAAGTCTGTTTCGTCGTCATTCATTCAGACGAAACAAACCTGTTTCGTGAACTCTGTTTCGTCGAAAACAGATCTGTTTTAAACAGAAGACTTATATCAGCTTGCTTACTGTTTGTTTTCAAGAATTTGTGCAGGTACTATCATACATACATCAAATATGAGTTGTACTAGTCCATGGGATTGGAGTATGGATTCTAGACCACGTGAAGATCCGACGTCCGCAGCAGCGTGGGTGAAGAGTGTTTTTGGTCAACCTACTATAAGTGCCGGACAATGGGCTTTGGCATCCAATCAGAACCAAAACATTCAAAATCTTTTGATCAGTGAGAGCGAAACGGGTAGCAACAATCGCCCGCCAAAGTTGAATCATATGAACGAGTTTCCATCATGGAAAGGTCGTTTCATTACATATGTTCAAGGTCAAAGCACTGATATTTGGAGGTGTTTCATTACTCCACGCAATGATGCTCTTGAAGTAGCAGCGTCAACGGCCGAAGGTTTTACTAACATGCAGGAAAATGATAAGAAAGCATATGAATTTGAGAAAAAGTCGTTTGCTGTTCTTACTCAAGCACTTCATAAAGATATCTATCATCAGTTTTCTTATTGTACGGACACGAAAGCCCTATGGGATTGTTTGGTGACAAGAGGAGAAGGAAACGCAGCTTCCAGAAAGACACGGCATGATTTATTAAAGAAAGAGTTTGAGTCGTTTCAGTTCTTGGAAAACGAAACTCTAAATGATATGACCACACGGTTTTATCATTTGATTAGTGAGATGTTTGCCTATGTTGTTACTGCATCTCAAAAGGAAGTTTGTGCACGATTTGCTGATTCTCTACCACCAAAGTGGAGTCCATACATTGAGCTTCTAAAACATACAGGTATTCTAGATGCTGACACTATAACTATCTATGAATTTGTACAGAAGCTGGAACATAAAAATGATGAAGAAATCCGAAAAGCAAAACGCATTGCTGCTCCTCAGAATATTGAAATGTATTGTGGTGGAGGTTTTGACCCGTCAGCTAGTCTGAGGCAACCAAAGTTACAAACGGCGTTTGTATCAGATACAAACTCTTCTCCGTTTCCTCAACAAACTCAGAATTATTCTGGAGGAGGTTTTATTCCTTTTATACCTCCAATAAATACTACTCAACCTCAAGCATATTCAGGAGGAGGTTTTAATCCATCCCTACCACAACAAGAAGTCCAACCACAACAACAACAGCAAGCTCATTATACCAACAATCCTCTAACTCCAAACCCTAACACAGTCAAAGTTGATACATCAAACCTCTCAAATGTTAGCATTGAAGTAGCAAAGGAACATATGGAACTTATTAATACCATGGTCAGTGCTTACTGCGGTTTGGTCGCAGGTCAAATTGGAAACATCAATTTAACCAACGAAGACTATCTACAAATCAACCGTGATGAAATGGAGTTGATGGATATAAAGTGGGCATTCGCAAGTGCTGTTAGAAGGGTGAAGGACTTTATGGTTCGAACAGGAAGAAGTTCTTTGGAAAGCAAACAAGATACAAAGTATGGTTTTGATAAAGAAGCAGTTACATGCTTCAATTGTGGGGAAAAGGGTCACTTCAAACGTGAGTGCACTCGACCAAGCAGACAAGGCAATCAGAACCCATTCCGTAATCAGACGAGTACTTCAAATGCTAATCAAGACAATCGTGGAAAAGGGATAGTGGCTGTAACCAACACCACTAACCAGAATCAGTCTGGACCATCAAATGAAAGTCGTGCATTAACCGTACAAGCTGATGAAGGGTTTAATTGGTCTTTACAACTTGGGGAAAGTGATCAAGGTAAAGGAGGAACGGCGTGTTATGCTAAGATTATCAATCACATCAAGCACGTTCATAAGGAAGAATTTTCTGATAGTGACGACAGTTCTGGTCATACCGGGAGTTCTGATGAAGAAAGTTCTACTTCGAGTTCTGAATCTGATGTGAGCAAAGAAGCAAGTTCTAATCTTGATGACTTATTGAATGAAGCAGAAGATTTGAAATGTCAGAAATCAGTTCTGATCAAGAAGGCTGAGGTAGTATCTAAAGAAATGGAGAAGTTCTTTTCTGAAGACGGATCTTTCTCTTATCAGACTGCCTTTATGGCAAATGTCTCAGATTCTACAAGTCAGGTAAAATCTGAAATTCTTATCAACTGTAGAGATTGTGAGTATATGAAAAGTGAATTTGATAGAATAAAGCTTCACTGTGATTCGATTCATATTCATAATCAGAGTTTAGTTGTTGAAATGGCTAAATGCAAAGAAGCGAATATGGCTTTGATTCGAAACGAAAAAGAATTTAAATCTATGATTGAAATTCAAAAGAAAAATGTTTCCGAAGTGACAAAAACTGTTTATCATAAACAAGTTAGTATAAATGAATACATTAACATTGTTGAGGAAACTAAAAAGGAACTAGCCATTGCCAAATGTGAGCATGATGCAATCAAGCAAAAATCGGAGAGTTACTCTAACTCCCGATTTGTGCTCGATCACATTATTGATGTTCAACAACTAAAGGGAAACAAGAAAGGTGTTGGGTATAAGAAGTGTCCGCCCCCTTTGAGACATGATTATACTTATATGCCTGATGAAGAAGAAATGCCACGGTTTGAATCCAGTGTGCCTCTTGATTATGAGGAAGTAACTACTGGCCTAGGATTCAAATCGGACAATTCTCCAAGTACAAATTCTGAGCAAAAAGAGTCAACATCTACGAAACAAGGTCCTCCAACCATTGAGGACTATGAGTCGTCGGATGATGAATCTGAATCAGATGTGAGTAATCAGGATAAATCACTTGACAAACTTAAAGGAGTAGAAGTTCCAATTGAGAATCATATGCTGTGTGATCCTCCTACCCCTGCTGTTCAACCTGTTGTTCAACAAGTGATAAATCCTGTGTCTACTGTTAAAAGTAATATTGTGTTGTACACTTTGGTTGGTGACTCTAAAATCTATTCAGATAATGATTTTCCAATTAAAAATGTCAATCCATCATTGATTGATAATGTTTTTGAAAATAACACAAGTAAGTTTGTGGGAAAGTTGATTCAGGGAGTTAATGTGACTCAATGTAATCCAATTCCTAAGACTGAAATTAAAAAGAAATTTGGAAATCAGAAATCACCTTCAAAGCAACAACCTATTGCTTCTAAGGGTAAACAATCAGATCAACGAGCTAAATTGTCAAATGTTTCAAACTCAAAATTTGAAACAAAAGGGGCTCGTTATCAGAAGAAAAACAGCAATGTCAAATTTGTGGAATCAAGGGGTACAGATAAAATTGAGACTTTTGCTAACAAGTCAAACACTGATTTTGTACAAGTCAAAATTTTAAAACGTGATAGTCAAAACAATTACACTCAACATTCAAACGGGTGTGATGAAAAAGCTAGTACCTCGGGTTATACAAATTCGACATCTGATCGTCGATCCAGTTCTCCTAAGTTTGTTGAAAGGAGAACGTGTTTTAAATGTGGGGAGTTTGGGCACATCATCAAAGATTGTGCTAACACTCCGAAAGCGAAATTTGTTGAAAGAGCATCACCTGAATCGATTCACCCTAAATGTCGTCCTGTTTCACCTAAACATGATAAAAGAACTATTAAAGAACAGGAATCGAAACAACGACATCAAAATGTGAAGAAAATAGAAAAGGCTTTAAAACCTAAGGTCAATTCTGTTCCAAGGGAACCAAGTTCACCTGTAAAACCAGAAATTTCAAAATTTGTTTACAAAACTCAATCTGGTAAACAAAAACAAACTTGGAAACCTAGGAAGAGTGAAGGTTCAGGGGGAGCTGTTTGTTTGGAAAACCATCAACAAATCGAGATCACTATTCGTGATGCTCAGGGACGACCCAAGACCACTTTGGCTTGGGTCCCCATCCTTAACTAATCATTGGATGATATGTGCAGGATGTTCCAGGAGGAACTATTAATAGTCATTGGATTGTTGATAGTGGGGCATCTAGGCACATGACGGGCGACTTACGACTTCTATATGATGTGAGAAACATTAAAGGAGGCTATGTTGCTTTCGCTGGAGACAAAGGCGGTTACATCACTGGAGAGGGAATGATTTCCAATGGTGTGGTATGTTTCGATAAGATCAATTATGTTCGTCAAATTGATCATAATCTTCTCAGTGTGTCGCAAATCTGCGATAAAAAGTTCACCGTGCATTTTGATGATGCCGGTTGTTATGTGCTTAAACCTAGTTTCACAATTCCTGATGAATGGATTCTCTTATCGGCTCCAATAATCAATGATCTTTATGTTCTTGATATGAGTCAAGCGATTACGACTTCTGCACAAGTCACATGTTTTGTCTCGAAAGCCACGGAGAAGGAGTCTATATCTTGGCACAGAAGAATGGGACACATTCACTTGAGAAAAATGAACCATTTGGTGAAAAACAATCTTGTGAATGGCGTACCCGTGAGAAGTTTTCATCTACAAGATATCTGTGTTTCGTGCCAGAAAGGGAAACAAACAAAGAAGTCTCACCCTTTAAAGAAAATCAACACTGTTGGCATGCCTCTCGAACGTCTTCATATGGACCTCTTTGGACCTATGAGACACAAAACAACGTTCGGAGATGTGTATTGTTTAGTAGTTACTGATGACTACTCTAGATTTTCTTGGGTAGCTTTTATGGCACACAAGAGTGATACTCCTCAAATCCTCAAGGATCTTCTTACAATGTTGGAAAATCTCTACTCGTTGAAAGTTAAGAGGATCAGAAGCGACAATGGAACTGAATTCAAAAACCGTGTTATGGATGAGTTCTGTACTTCTAAAGGCATTCTTCATGAATACAGTTCTCCTTACACTCCACAACAAAATGGTGTCGCGGAGAGGAAGAATCGGACGATAATTGAAACTGCAAGAACAATGCTGGTAGAGTCGGCGTTTCCTGTTCAGTTCTGGGCAGAGGCTGTGTCGACTGCTTGCTACACATTAAACCGAGTTCTTACGGTTAAGAGACATGGCAAGACTTGTTTCGAACTTCTACAGAAAAGGAAACCAGATCTTTCAATTCTAGAACCTTTTGGTGGTCCATGCACTATGATTGATCCGGATGGAAAGTTTGGCGCGAAAGCTATCGAGGGTTTCTTCCTTGGATATGCTACACCAAATTTTCGTGTTTGGAATCTGACTACCAAAAAGATTGAATTATGGAGTGAAGTACGGGTTCAGAGATATACAGATCCTGTTAAAGCTCCAGGTGATCCTTGGATGTTTGATTATGATGGGCTATTCAACTCCTTTGACATGCCAATTTTTTATGAAGATTCCGCAGCTGCTAGAATGATATTTGATAGTGACAATGCTGCTGAGTCATCATTAGTTAGACCTGTTGTTGTTAACTCACAAAGTTCTAATTCGTCTAACAACACGGTTCAAAATGAGGAAGTTGAAAATGCTACTGAATACAATGAGTCATCAGAAGAAGATGAAGAAAATCTGGATGCGACTGAAGGCACTAAATCTCCAGTTGTTCCTGTTCAGGGTATTTCTGTTGATACTCCTCATGTGCAAGTCGATGATACTGCTGAAGGAAATGCATCCACTTCTACGCATATTCCAGGTGTAGAGTTGGTTGTTGATCTTAATATTAACAATTTGGGTGTTAATGCTCGTGTTCCTGAAAATCCTGAAATGAGGATACACGATACCCATCCACAGCAGAATATCATAGGAGATGTCCAACAAGGTGTGCAGACACGTAATCAGCTGAGAAACAACCCGAGTGCTGGTTTGTATTCAGCTATTAGAGAATCTTGTCTACAAAATGATTGGTCTTTCGCGTGTTACGTTTCACAAGAAGAACCAAAATCTTATAAGGAAGCTTTAAAAGATAATTCATGGGTTGAAGCCATGCAGGACGAACTGCAGCAATTTCAAAAGCTTGGTGTTTGGAAGCTTGTTGAAAAACCGGAGAATTACAAGAAAATTGGAACACGATGGGTTTATAAATGCAAGAAAGATGATCGTGGAGTTGTTATTCGCAACAAAGCGAGACTGGTTGTTCAGGGTTTTCGTAAGATTGAAGGCATTGACTACAATGAAGTTTATGCACCTGTTGCACGTCTGGAAGCTATTCGAATCTTCTTAGCTTATGCTTCTTTCAAAGGATTCAAAGTTTACCAGATGGACGTTAAAAGTTCTTTTCTTCATGGTATTGTTCAAGAAGAGGTGCATGTCGAACAACCTCCAGGTTTTGAAGATCCTATTCACCCCGATCGGGTTTGGTTGCTCAACAAAGCTCTTTATGGTCTACATCAAGCACCTAGGGCTTGGTACGCAACCTTATCAAACTATCTTCTGGAGAATGGATTTAGACGAGGTCTTATTGATTGCACACTCTTTATCAAAGAACAAGATGAAGATCTTCTGCTGGTGCAGGTATATGTTGATGATATAATATTTGGGTCTACTAATGACTCTTTGTGCAGGCAATTCGAACGTGTTATGCAAGAAAAGTTCGAAATGAGCGCTATGGGAGAGATGAATTTCTTTTTGGGCCTTCAAGTTCAACAAACAGAGTCTGGGATATTCATCCATCAGACTAAATATGTTGGTGACATTTTGAGCCGATTCCAAATGTCAGATGCAACGCCCATTGGTACCCCACTTCCGCAGAATCACGGGATTACTCCGGATTTGAAGGGAGAAAGCATCAACTCCTCGTACTATCGTGCCATAATCGGATCTCTCATGTATCTTACCGCTTCGAGGCCTGATATCATGTACCCAACATGCTTACTAGCAAGATATCAAGCAAACCCGAAGGCCTCTCATCTGTCAGCTGTCAAAAGGATTCTACGCTATTTGAAGGGATGCCCAGACCTCGGTCTTTGGTACCCTAGGGATGATAGTTTTGAATTAATTGCATACAGTGATTCTGATTTCGATGGTTGCAAAATCGATGGCAAATCAACAACAGCAGGATGTCAGTTCCTAGGAAATCGACTGGTAACGTGGCAGTGCAAGAAGCAAACGTGTGTTGCTACATCAACATGTGAAGCAGAATATATTGCTGCCTCGAGTTGTTGCTCCCAAGTTCTTTGGATACAACAACAAATGCGCGACTACGGTTTAGAATTCCTATCTACTCGTATTTTTGTTGATAATAATGCTGCCTTGCAAATCACTAGAAATCCTGTGCAACATTCTAAGACTAAACACATCGACATTAAATATCACTTTATCCGTGACTGTTTTGATAAGAGGTTAATCGATGTCGTTCATGTCCCCACTGATCACCAACGTGCCGACCTGTTTACAAAAGCTTTTGATAAATCACGTTTTGATTATCTACTTTTGGTCAATGGCATTAAGGTGATACCCGAGTAAACTTCTTTGGCTGATCGTTTTTGTAAATATTTTCTTTATAAACTTTGAAAATTCAAAAAGATTTTAGTTTTCGTAAACTTTGCGAATTTTAGGGGGAGATATTTCAAGAAAATACAAAAACATTGCAAAAGTTCAAAATCCAAAAAGATGTCTTTACTTTCTGTCGTTTCGTTTGAAAAATTCAAAAATTCAAAAACAATAGAAAAACCAAAAATGAGTTTCTTGGATAAAGGAAAATGATGAAATTCACTGGTGTGGTCGGTCAATGTGCTCAAAATGCAAAATAAAAAGAAAAATGATAAGTATCTCTACTAACGATGTATCGGTAGGCTCACAATCAGACTAAAATGTGCAGGATGATACAAACCTAACAGACTTCAAGTCAGGTGGGAACCGCTCATTGGCATATGGTCTTAGTACCGAAATCTCGTTTGAGAGATTGCCAAGATCTGAAATATTCGGTCTTTATGCTGCTTATCATCTGGGTATCATGGTTGTATCAAACCGTAAAAATAACGGAGACGAAGTCTAAGATCTTCCATGATACTATACATACGTGTACATACTGCATTCGACCTCAATAAGTGATCAACAATCACATGTCCAAACAAAATAAGTGATAAATTATCACAGATTCTTTGCGGGAGTCAAGTTCGTCTCTCTGCTGTACGGAAGTACTGACCTGTTCACGGACTTGCTCCTGTGCCCTCATGCATCTGAAAATCAAGTTCCTCATTAATAAGTGATTTTATCACATAGGGCTTGTTTTCAATCAAATAAGTGAGTCTCTCACATCTTTTATACGGTCAAACAGATGATAATCGGTATACTCACCGGTAAGATGAATTCTCGTGCATACCTTGATACGGGAATGTGTCGTGAGTGGATTTACATCGACTTGTAAGTATAATCCTTACCGTTAATCGTATCTCTTAAATTATGATTATGTCTGATCAGTTTGAGCTTATGTGGACCACAATACCGATAATCGAGGTAGTATACTTATCCAGAGCTTTAAACAGAATCAAAATCATGTTGACTAAAACCGTAAGCTGGTATGATTCCTTGTCCTTGAGATTCGCAAAAAGATTGCACTTGTACAGTTGTTTAGTGTTTTTAACAGTTTTCCGCATTTTCATTTAGTTTACCTTGCTTTAAATTTGCTTTTAGTATATTTGTGTAAAGTTCGTTTCTGATTAAGCCGAAGTTGTTGCTTGGTGTTTTCTACCGGAAGCCTGAAACCTTCTTCATAAAAACGTTCTTGCATTTGAAAATTCAAACTGAATGGAATTGTGTTCATAATCTGTTTTGACTGCAAAATATTTCCAGCCTGTGTTACTGTTTTTGACTGCAAAATATTTCCAGCCTGGGTGTTGCTGTTTTGAAAAATCTGTTGGTGAAACAGACTTGTCAACGAATCACACTCGTCGACGAATCACAAGCATCGACGAATCAGACCTTAGTTGGCGAATCAAATCTGATTCGTCATAACAGACGACGAATCACAGGAGCCCAATTCTGTTTCGTCATGGGCTAAAGTTTAGGCCCAAGTTCAAGCCCAAGTTTCTGATTCGCCGGGCCCATCTCAGTTTCGTCGAATCCTCTGATTCGTCGAGACTAATCAGTGTATATATAGGTCCCACTTGGTCACTTTTTCAAAACATCACAGTTATCTTCTTCATCACACAACCAAACACCCAAACCTACGGTTACTCTCACAAATCGTTCAAAAACATCTGTTTTTAATCAAAATTTCACAAACTTCAAAGGTAGAAACATGTTCTGATTCACATTCCGAACACTTTGAACCGTCGGTTTTTCATCCGAAAACCCTCAGAAACCCCTTTGAAACCGTTGTTTTCTTTGATTAAATATGTGTTGTTGATGCATGTTGTTGTGTTTTATTTCTAATCTGATAGATTTAGGTTTATCATTGTTTGATTTGCTTTGATTTGTTATTGGGTTTTTATAACAAAAACAGGGCTTTGTTTTTGAAAATGGTATTATCTGTTTTTAAAAAGGTTTTTGTTCGGAAAAACATTTATAGGTGTTTATAAATGGGTTGGGTATAAATGATGTTGATTAAATGTGTAAATGTTTATATCTGATGTTTGTTTAAACCAAATCCGGCGAAACTGATAAAACCCCCAAATTGACGAATCTGATTTAACCCTAATTCCGGCGAATCAAACATGTGACGAATCAGACGACGAATCAAATATGACGAATCAGAATGGAACGAAATAGACTCGACGAATCAAAAAGTCGACGAATCAAACCAGTCAATGGTCAACCCTCTGTTTCGTCGTTCAATGTTCTGTTTCGTCGTTGATCATCTGTTTCATCGTCAATGCCTTAGCAGTTTTCTGATGTTGCTGTTTGTTCACAGTAGACTTGTTTGATAAGTTATCTGTTATGTGAATACATGAAAGTGTATTCATACATGTCTAAATGCTATGATTTATAAATTGTGACTTATTCTGGACATTTTCATGTACAGATGGCTCCTAAAGCACAGCAAGAAAAGGGAAAACGCAAGAAGGCGATCAAGAAAGAAAACAAAACCGAAGAAGAGATTATGTCAGAAAAACGCCATAATCAAGTTGCATTTTTGGATCCGGAAGACAAGCTCATTGAATTTAAAGATATGACGAAGTGGATCAGGGAGTCACGTATCAATTATGCTGTTACATACTCGACACCCGTCTACAAATCTCTCATTAAAGCGTTCTGGGATTCTGCAAACGTCGTTCAAATCGATGGAAAGGATATTATCAGAGGTCGTGTGAATGATCTGTATGTCGTTGTTACTCCGGAGATATTGAATCAAGTTCTTCAATTACAAGATCAACCGAATGCACCTTATTCAATACCAATCATGTGTTCGCGAGGCTGTTTACTAAGGATGAAGTGTATAGGAGATCTTTTCGTCAAACAAATCAACAAAGGTGATCTTCCATTAAGATACAAGTTTTTATTACATGTTCTTATTCAGTGTCTCAGCAATAGACGATCTGGATATGATATGGCTGGAGATGATCTAGTTGGTTTCATGGTTGCTTTAGTGTTAAACAAACCGTTTAGCATCTCGAAGTACATTTTCAGCAACATGAAAGAGAACATGACAAGGACTGGTAGTAGAACCACAGGGAACAAGTTTTGGATGTATCCACGGTTTCTGCAAATGATAATGAATGTTCAGCATCCAGACCTTCCTAAAGCTGAAAATGATCTGTTGAAAATAGAGGCGATGAATTTCAACTCGTTACGACTAATCAAGACTATGGCTGCCAAAAGATACAAAGAAAGTGTTCCTCCAAGGAAGCTTTTTGGAGCTCTAGTGAATCCTGATTATGTTGCTCCTGCAAACGACAAATGGCGTCATGAAGACAGCCAATCAGACAATGAAGAACCTGAGTTGGAAAGGTTAAGGATAGAAAAATTTGGTCCTGACCCAGTTGATTCAGATGAATCTGATAGTGATGATGATGAAAGTGGTGGAGATAGTGATGCAGGTGATGCAGGTGCTGTTAGTACTGATGTTGGTACATCAAGCAAGGGTGTTGTTTCTGGTACATCAGATAGTAGTTCATCAGCAAGTGGTGATGATGGAACTGATTCGAGTTCTAGTGATCATTTAGTTGAACCTGGTTATGAAATGTATATTGATATACGTGGAGTACGAAGGTATAGAAAGATTAGAACAGAGGATGATCCAGAGTATGTTCCAGAAGATCCTGAAGGTGAAAGGAGAACAAAAAGAAGAGCAGAGAAAGCTGTTGAAGTACAAAAGAAGAAACCTAGGAGATATCTGAGTACTTATACTCGGAAATCTGTGCCTCAGGAGTCTTCATCTATTGCTCAGGAGCCTGTACAATCTATTCCTCAGGAGCCTGTGCAAGAAACTCCTACTGTAGTTACTTCAGCTATGGAAACTCCAGTTGCTCCAGTTGTTACACCAGCTACTGCTACTCCATCTGTTGGTCCTCAGGAAGTTCCTATAAGATCTATGGCTTCAGCTATCAGGGCAACTACTTCTGAAATCAGTGCTGAACGTCACAGGACTTTTGCTGGATTTTCTCAAGATCAAAAGATCACATACTTGTTTTCTACACTTGAAGCGGCTGCTGATCGTCTTCAAAGGCAATCTCATTTTGGAAATCTCACGAAGCATGACCAACTTAAACAATCTGTGGAAATCAACAAATTGAAGTCAATGGTTGGTCAACAGCAAACAGTTATAGAGCGACAACAAGGTGAAATTGATGCGCTTAAAGCTGAAAATGCTCGCTTGAAGGCTATTGATGAAGAGAAAGAGAGAAGGCTTGCTATTCTGTGGGACTATCATTGTAAACAACAAGAGGTGCTAAAGAAAAAGGATGATGATACGGAAGATCAAGGAAATCCTGATACCTCTGGTACATCACAGAAACAGCCAACCACACTTGCTTCTGAAGTTGTTGAAGTTCAACCTACCTTTGTGGAATCATCTCAAGGAACATCTACTGGAAAAGTACAACAGATAGAAGGTACTTCTTCTATAGTTAGCAGTGCTGATATTGCTCTACAAGCTGTTCATCCATTTACAGGAGAATTACTTGAAGAAGGGGAGTTAATAGAAGATCTTTCTCCGGAGCAATTGAGTATTTTACAGTCTATGAGAGAAGTAGATGATGCTGAGATAGACAAAATGTCTACTGAGACTGATACAACAAATGTTGAAGAGATTGATGAAATTGTGGTTGAAGGTGAAGCTCCAAAATCAACCTATGTCAGAGAAGATGGTACTGAATTTGCATCATTTGATGAAAATTGGATGAAAGAAAACATTGATGACATAGACGAGCACTTGAAGAATCGGAATTCATCTGAAAAAGACACAAATGCTTTTGCTGAATGGAGAAAACAGTTTTTATCCAAAGTTTCCAAGCCGTTACCTGAAAAAGCTCAAGTAGATTATTTGCAATTTGAGAAGAAGCCAAGTGGAAGGATTTTGTGCTGGATGTTTGTTCAAGATATTCACTGCATTGCTATTAAACGTGAATATGGAATTCTGTATTTCAATTCATTACTGAGCATTCTTTCCTTACCATTCTATGATGTTTCTGCGTTGACAAGGCTTCAGCTTATCAATCGTGAAAAATACGATGGCACTACTTTATTTGAGCGTCTGGTGAAAGTAAACAAGAAGACAGGCTGGAAGGATGAATCCTACAAGCCACAATTTCCTGTTTATCAACCGATCAAGTTTACTCTTGATCCGGACACCAACACTTGCAGATATAAACTTGTTTATCAGCCACCGAGGGTAGTAGATAAAATCCCATTGATGCCAATGAAGCAGGATTTTCTGGAAGACATGGCATTGTGGTGCTACGACTCGGATACTCATGAAGCTGTTATCGTGTTTAGAGATGGTCGTGCTAACTACAGGATGTTGGATCCGATGTGGATCGTCAACATGTCTGAAGCTGATATTGGTAGATTATATCGTCATGATATTTTCTATGAAGACCAAGATGCACGCCAAGCGTTAAAGTTTCAGAGAGTAGCTTGTTTTTGCTACTACAGGGGTATTCATTCGGGCAGTTCGTGGTCCGAACAACACTGATGGAAGATTAGAAGACCAAAGACGAGTAACAGACAAGGGGGAGTTTGTTGATGCATTTTTAGTGTCTGTAACTAGTCTTGTTTTAACGATGTAATTTGTATGGTCTTTTATTAATTATCGAGTCTGTATGTTATGTTGACCAAGTCAGATATCCTCCTATCTACTTGTGTACAACTTATTTGTCTCTTTTGGTATGTAATGTATTATGAACAATGCATGTTGCATTAAAGGGTAGTTTTGTCATTACTATGTTTATATGTTGCTGATTGTTGCTGTCTGTTAACAGGAACAACCACAACATTTGCAGTCCTCGACGAAATAGACATGTTTCGTCGGAATACTTCATGGCGAAACAGGCCAATGCTCTGACTTCTGTTTCGTTGAAGGTCATGACGAATCAGACCTTGATTCGTCATGAACTGACGAATCAGACCTTGATTCGTCATGTATTGGGCTGTTCCAGATTCGTCAAACACTTGTGTGTTTCGTCGATATCAGTGGTCCAGGGACTATATAAGCAACACTTTGTGTTCATTTGAACTAAGGAGATGAGAAACAGACCATAGTAACAAAACTCTGCCAAAATTCCGTCTGAACTGTGTTTGTATCAGTTGTAATCGGTTCTCATCCCGTTAATCAATAGATTGTGTTTCATTGATTAATCCGTTGTTATTTATGCTATATATGTTTGATTTGGCATAGTTACGTGGATTCCGCACACGTAACCGTGTTTACTATAAACAAGAGATTCGGTTCGTAATCGATCCTCAGATTTAGGGACCTACAAGAAGAATTCTCAGTAACCGGTTCCACAGCATGAAGAACCAATCCATACAGAAGGAGTTCTCCCTCGAGGTTGCTGACGCAGAAGCATTGTCGTTGGTGGAGGTGGAAGAACATTCCACTTCACCCTCACAGTCACCGGTAAATATCTACTTCCACCGTCACAGATTGTGGGTGCAGAAGCATTGTCGTTGGTGGACGTTCCGGTGCATGAATCTGGAATACGAACGCAGTTAAGCGTTTGAATCTGAAATATGAACGCAGTGTACTTCTCCATAAGGATTACGCTACCACCACCGTCAAAACACCGACTTTCGATATCCTGTTAATAAAACATACAATTATAGCATTAGACCCGACATTCGAAAATATATTGTTAAAAATAATAAATATAGTAATAAAAATAACATATGCACATTTAAAAAAAACGATGATATAAGTCTAGACCCGGCAAACGTGTCGGGCCGGGGTCGGGTAGGGTTACGCTACCACCACCACAGCCACCACCACCACTACCACCACAGCCACCATCACACCCGCCTAACCACCACCACCACAGCCACCACCACACCCGCCTAACCACCACCACAACAACCACCACCACCACCACAACCACCACCACCACCACCACCACAGCCACCACCACACCCGCCTAACCACCACCACCACAACCGTCAATCCCCACCACCACACCCGCCTAACCACCACCACAACAACCACCACCACCACAACCACCACCACACCCGCCTAACCACCACCACAACAACCACCACCACAACCGTCAATCCCATCCACCACAACCACCACCATCACAACCACCACCACCACCACCACAACCACTACCACCACTACCACCACCACCACCACCACAACCACCACTACCACAGCCACCACCACCACCACCACTACCACCACCACTGCCGTCAATCACCACCGCCGTCATTCCCCACCACAGTCAATCCCCCACCGCCACCAATCCTCCACCGCCGTCAATCCCCCACTGCCGTCAATCCCCCACTACCGTCAAACCCAACACCACCACAAACGGCGGAAATAAAACCAAAAAATAAAAAAAAGGTTGAAGATTAAGCGTGTGGTCCAGAGTTTGTCTTGTGAAAATCGTGTGGTCCAGAGCGTTTGTGTGTGTGTTCTTTGTGTTTTAGTGTGTGAGTTTTCAAATTTTAGATCTATTTTACCCCTTTATTGAAGTTGGGAAAGTGTTTGTGTTCAATGAGAGTCGTGTGGTTCAATGAGCGGCGTATAGGAGTTGTACTTTCCTTTTTGAATTTTGAATCTATGAAACTTAGTATAAGAGAAATAATAATCGGGATAATCAGTGGGTGAGACACTTGTCCCAGTGGAAGGGACGAGTGCATTTAACTTGGAGGTCACGAGTTCGAGCCGCGTTGAAACTGGTTTATGGCCGGTTTTTTGCATTTTTGACATTTTTTATTATTCATTTATTTATATTAAAATTAATTTCTTTTATTAAAAAAAACAGATTTCATTTTTAGTTTGAGTCAACAATTTTAAATCCCTTTAAAACAATAGTTTTCTTTTATTTTGTACTCCTTTCTTTTATATGAAGCACTTTAATTAAAAAAAAATTATAAAAAAATTGTTGCGTACACTATATTTGACGGATGTTACAATATATTTAAATTATATTAAAGAGAAACATTAATAAGTTCGTTGCGTACACTATGTTTCACGGATGCTACACCTAACACAAGTCAATAACTTCTTTTTGTCGAGTTCTATTACTATGTAGTAACGCCCTACCCTGTGCAATACGAGACATTTACATTGTCTCCCATTCCATAGCTTCCATACTTCGGTATATATTCCAAAGTCCATTTGGTACTGGCATCGGGCTATCATCCGCTAACTTAACCATGATGAAATGGCCATCTTCGACATAAGCAATCGTTAAAATGGAATGGTTCGGGTAAACCTGTGGTCCATCGAACATCGGGAAGTAAGTTTGACAAACACCGTTGCTTAAATGTTGAACAATCACCCCAAATTTTTGAGTCACCAACAACCCTGTGTAGGGCAACCACATCTAGCATGCCATAGGTGCAGGTTCAACATTTAACCAATTTATCGATCGATACACATTTTCATAACATCCCTTGTCCAATGATTCGAGTATATGCCCCCAACGCTTTTTGTTAATGAACATCTCGTCGAGTAGCTCTTGGCGGACCCACTTCCACTGTTTCTGGTCATACCCCAAACCCATAGCTATGGATCGAAACCCACAGTTACCGTCCGGCTGGGCATCTTCAATATGTGTTATGTATCTCCAATAGCTAGATGGAAGCCAATCCTTAAAACGCTCGATCATGTTTTTGTACCTATAATTGGCAAAAAAATAAAAAGCTAAAGAATATTAAAAAATAAAAAATTGAAAAAGAATTCTAAATATATGTATGTATATACGTATGTACCTGTGCCCGGCCAACAGTGGAAAGTCTTTATCTATAATCGGAAGTGTATTTTTTTCTTCTTTGCTTTTCTTTGAACGACTACGTCGCACATTTGGCTTTTGAGTGTAGTCGTTCCTCTGTGATTCGGGTTGTTTATCTTTACGTCTCGCAAGGTCTTCATTCTTTTGTTGTTTTGCTTTCGTAGTTGGGCGGCCCCGGGTATCTTGTTGTACCTCAGGCGGTTGATGGTCAATCATACTTGGATTCAACACTGCTTTCATCTTCGACAACATACTTTTTAACACTAGAGGTGGCTGCGTCTGTAGTTGCTGTGTGAGTTTATCCATTTCCGCCTAAATATTACACTCGTCTTGATTAAGTTTTTCTGTCGAAAAATCAAGTTTTGTCCAGAATTTGTCTATCGCGGCAAGTGGAATTTTGCAACCTGTTTTTCAAGAATCATTGTTAAAACATGAAGTATAATGATGATTATATTCTATGGATCGAAGCATATGTTATAGTTGTTATGTTACCTGTCTTTTCCCACCACTCCATCTGACAAGCACATGGCAACCCACAACCCGTAGAAACCTGGTGGCCACAAGTCCCCCTTCCTGCCCTCAACGCATGTAGCTTCTTCCTCTCGACAACCAATAACTCCAAGGCTTTTTGGGAAACATTACCGCGTAGGTTGTCAAAAAATGGAAATCTGTGGTCCCCCATTTGCACGGACCTGTGATGCGTGTGAAGTGTCGTATAGTTTTAATGTATATTTTAAGCCCTTTAACACTTTTTAGCCAAGTTTTAAATTTATAAACCATGATATTTACTAACACTAAACACACATACGGGCAAGTGCACCCATCGTGAGCATAGTATAGTGTTGGTAAGATACCGAGGTCGTCCAAGGACACAAGAGCTTTTAATACCGGTTTATCCTCAACGTCTAATCAAATCAAAAGTTTAGAAAAAGGTTTTTAACTAAAAAATAAAACTAACTAAAATGATGAAAAATAAAATAAAAATAAAACAGGTAGACAAGATGAATCACTTGGATTCGACTCGTGTTTAGTGTAACCTTTGATTATTTCCGCACTTTTGCACTTTTTAAGAGATTATCTTAGTTATTGTAGTAGGCCCCTCTTCTGAAGGTGACGATACCCTCAACCCAGTAGTTTGAGTCAGCAAGGATACAATCCTAAAGGGTTGTATTATTGAGAGATAATTAATTAAGTTATTAATGCATATTGTGGTAGGCCCCTCTTCTGGAGGTGACGTTACCCTCGGCTAAGTAGTCTGAGTCAACAGGGATACAGTCCTAAGTAGCCGGGTTAAAGTATTAATAGTAGTTTACATATGAGGGGATCAAGGAGTTCGGACCCCCGACATCCAATACCAGTGGGTATTGATGGAGATCCTACTAAAGTTGACCCAGGTCCTTGCCGAATCTATATACTGAACAAGGCAAGACTCTTACCAAACCGTTCCCTTAACGCCCGAAACCAGGTAGCCAACATACCTCCATATAGACCGTGGAGATATGAATGGTGAAAATCTTTTATTTTATATAGACAGTAAAATAATGCCAAGACACCACGGACAAACGATAAGGAAGACTCACCTTCAACATAAGAAACTAGTTATTAAAGTCATTAATACATAACCAAATAAAAAGTGCGAAAAGATTAAAAATAAAAAGTATTACACTAGACACTTGTCTTCACCAAGTGATGTAAGAGACTTAGGCAAACATGGCCTTTGATTGTCAAGAACTCTTACGATCAATCTTGGATCCCGAGACTACTACACACACTCTATGATGGATGATGGATGATGGTGGTGGATGTGGGTTGTGATGGTGGTGGAGGGTGGGTGTAGTGTGAGAGAGGTTGTTTGTCAAGGGATGGTTTACAAATGAGCCAAGCACCCCTATTTATAGCCTGAACAAAAGCTCGGGCACGACCCCGTGTCCATTGGGCACGGCCCCGTGTCCACCCATCTTCTCTTTCTTCATTAATTGCAGTTTGTCTGCATTAGTTGACCACGCCCCCGTGTCCGCTGGGCACGTCCCCGTGGTGGGTGATAAAAGCTTCTACAACTTTGTCTTTTCTGCAGACACTTGGGCACGCCCCCGTGCTCACTGAGCACGGGGCGTGTTCAGCCTTCTGTTCTCTTGTTTTTGCTTGGGAAGATGCTGTCGAGAGGTCGGGCATGCCACGTTTATTCCTTTTCTTGTATTTTTGTTAGATTTAGCTACCTTTTTGCTTCTTTTGTTCATTTGAGCTCATTTAATCCTGAATATACAAAAGGAAGACAAAAACACACTTTTTCCAACATTAGTACTAAAAAAGGGTTAGTTTTATGCCTCATTTGATGTAATTTATATGTTGCATTTTGCACATATCAAATACCCCCACACTTGAATCTTTGCTTGTCCTCAAGCAAAACTCTTTATAATGTGGCTTTACACTCCCAAATGGAATGGGTAGATGAGAATGTTTTGGGCTTGTCATAGAGTGTCGGGATTTCCAAGATTCTTTATTAAGTTTTATTTTTATTTATTTACAATCCTATTCGTCATGATTTATTTAAAACATTACATAAGATAAATTACTTATTAGGGCATAACATGCGTTTTTAAAATTCCATTTATATACAAGTTCACATACCTCACGGGGGATCACTCAACACTCGGCCGAAGATGTATTTTTGTGAAACACTCGAGAGCGGCATGGAACTTATTTCTACCATAGGCTTGCCAAGCAATCAATCCTCCTCCTTTTTAACTATATACCTTTGTAAATATCAAGAGGACTTTTGGGGTGAAGGGTTAGGCTTGGGTTAAAGGTAGGTGGTTGGGTTAGTGGTTAGTAGAAAAGGGCTAAAGACGTAAAAAGCATCGGTTTTTGCAAAACATTTTTGTGACTTTTTATTCTAATGAAGCACTATTCAAGCAAGCCTTCTTTTGATGAGCTTTGTTTGTTTATTGATAACTTCATTTTTCTTTTCTTCTTTATCAACGGTTTTTTTGTCATAAGGAAGTCACACAAAAACCGAGCTTTGTTACTAAAATAAAGGGTTTAAAATGAAAAAGGGTTTTGGTGGGTAAAAGGGTGTTTGTTTTGGGTTAAGAAATGAAAAGGTTTAGGCTCAAAAGGGTTAACTAGGGGGATTTTGGGTAGGTGGTAAAAAAAGGAAAAATAATGGTGTTGAAATAAAAAGGGTTAGTCCTAATGCCTCCATCATTTACTTACTCGGGTTTAAGTTGGTAAGGACTCGTCGTGGCAAGTTCTAGAGTTGTAAGAACCAAGCGGCTATTCACACAAGAAACGAAAAATGAGCATTTAGTTTAAAGATGTATATTTGTATGCTCAATAAAGGCTCAAAACTCACTTTTTGTGGGAATGGGTTTTTATGTGATCAAGTATATATAATCAAATTTTAACTAGGTTTGTCATGCCGTTTCATAATTTTCTTATGTTGGTTCTTTTTATCACGACGCTATCGGTTGTAAATTTGTAAAAATATCACCTTTTTAGAACTTTGAAATTCCCAACTTAAACCTAGACAAGAAAATTTTTTGAAAAAAATTGGGGTGTTTAGCGGTTCCGATAGAGTTTTGTGTAAGGCTTGTAATTAGGACTTGCAAAATTCAAGGTTTTAGCATCCCCCCACACTTAAATTACACATTGTCCTCAATGTGTCTCAAAAATAAGTTTTTAGGTTGATTGGACGTGTAAAAAGGTGTGAAAAAGCAAAATTTTATGTTACTGGGCGTCTGGACACGGCCCCGTGGTGTCCGGGCACGGCCCCGTGTTCAGATTGCCAGTAACAGAAAATAAAATAAATAAACAGAAGGCTGGACACGGGGGCGTGTTCAATGAGCAAGCCCCGTGTCCAGATACCTGAACTGGGCAATTTTCTACAGGTGGTTGAGCACGTGGCGTGTTGGGTGAGCACGGCCCCGTGCTGAACTTGCTGTAATGAAGAAAATCTACGGGCGGCTCTGTTTTTGTGCATGGGGTGTTGGTGCAAGTTTCCCTTGGTATCCTTCACCATCCCGAGTGTGTTTTCATCATCCAAACACCAAATTAATTAAAACCATCATTTATTAAGACTAGCACATTACATAAGGTCCTAGAGAAATTAAAGACAAGGCAGAAAAATAAAAAGCTAAAGGTCCTACCATAGATGGATCAAATGGTACATAAAATCATCCTAAGGAGTTCTACTTTTATCAAAATTTCCAGAAATAACTTTCCGGTATTTTAAAAGATTTGTAGAACTTTGGACCGATGGGTATTCCCTAGATGTTATTAAAGCCATTCTTCTATTTCTCTTGGGAGAAAGAAGGCGGGATCGTTTTCTTCAACATCTTGCGGAGGGGGAGTAACATCAACCGGAACCCCTTGTAGTATGTCTCGAGGGGGCTCCGGGTGTATGGTATACCATTCGGCCGGTATGGTGACTTCTGGTACGACATTCCATGCCCTTTGGGTAATGATTGGAACCAAAGGAGGAGAAGCGAGAATGTTCAACCTTTGGGGCAAAAGGTTGACTTCTCGAAGACATCCTTCTAGTCCCACCGTCAAATGATTGATACGGTCGACCAATGCTTCTTCCACTCCCGTCATCTCATCAATGGCTTCTCTTTATGCGTAAACGTAGTTTACGAGAGAATCTTCAACCGTTGATGACCTTCTTCCTTGTCGGTTGTTCCTGGAGTGCGATGAAGACGTTCCGCTAGTTCTGCTCGCCATTCTGAGAAAACATACCGAAAAGAGCTCATTTTATGGAAACAGTACCTCGGACACGGCCCCGTGCTCAATGAACACGCCCCGTGTTCAGATGTCTGCAGATTTTTAGAACAAGGAATCTTGGAGTTTTAATTTGTTTTCGTGATTTTTAGACCGTTTTTAAGCAGAAACAACTTAAAACATTGTTGTAAAACTTATTTTTAACAAGATTCCTTGAATAAAAATCTAAAAAACCTCTCAATAAAGCTTGGAATTATGAAGATTTCAAACTCTAATGGAGGTGTTAAGAAAAATTGAAGAAGAAGGTAATGGATAAGAGCGGAAAAGACAAGATGGTTGTTGGGAACCTTCTTTAGAATATACCTAGGATGGTATGTGTGAAGATCCACCAGATCTTTGTCTTTGGAGTGGTCCATATGTGCAGGAATCTTGCTGTATTTATAGAAAATGACAGCACGCTGCACACGGCCCCGTGTGCAGGCAGGATCCTGACATATTTTGTCCGTATTCTGACACGAAATCAGACGGGAATCTTTGGGTGGACACGGGGGCGTGCTGACCTGGACACGGCCCCGTGTCTAGAGGCTGTTTATGAAGTTTCATTTATTTTTAAGGAATTCATCCTGATCGGGTGGTTCCTTACTGGTTGGAACAACCCCAAAGTGCCTGAGATACCTTAATTGCTCTAGACTAAGACGAGAACGCAAGAGGTTGTCGGTGAGGGTGATTCCTATGCTAAATGTAGGTGGACAAGTCCAACCCTTTACCGGGCTCTCGTTAAAGAAGGTGTATGCCGAATCGCTCAGGTCTATGTATGCACCGAACGAAGTCGATGGAGAGTCCTTCACGGCACAATCGACACAGGGACGACTATCGCTCAAATCCTCGCTAGAGTTAGAGGTGATTTCTGGAACGACGAAGTTGTTTTTATTCGAATGTGATCCCAACAATTCTTCTTGGGTATCGTCTTCAGATGAATTATTAATATCCATCTTAAGTTCTTTTACCCAATTAAGAATTAGATTTTCCAATAGAAATAGTTCATCAAGAAGCATTTCTCCTAGAAGGTCCGGTTGAGAGCATTCGAGGGAGAGATAGGGATTATTTTTACTTTCGCCCCTCTTAAGGCTACAGGAAAACAATGGGTCTATATAATGGGGCTTATAATTTAGAAAATAACATTCTAAATCTTTATGAGGGCCACCACATAATTGACACCGTGTACAATAAGAGTGCCGAAAGTAAAAAATATCAGTATCACTCATATTTGTGTCAGAAATTACCAGCCGTCGGGATCTTACGGTTCTGTTTTCAGTAACTGAAACTTGGGCGCGGGGCGTGTTGAGTGGACACGGCCCCGTGTTCAGCTTACTGTCTAACTTAAAACAAGATTGCCAGTACCAAAGATTGGGCACGGGGGCGTGTTCAGCGGGCACGCCCCGTGCTGAGTTCTGCAGAAGCTGAAAATCAAAAAAAATCCTAAAAAAATAGAAAAATAAGAAAGAACGATTAGGCCGTTGATTCTTAACTTTCTTAAACTCCTTGTGTCCCCGGCAACGGCGCCAAAAACTTGATGCGTGAGAAGTGTCGTATAGTTTTAATGTATATTTTAAGCCATTTAACACTTTTTAGCCAAGTTTTAAATTTATAAAACACGATATTTACTAACACTAAACACACATATGGGCAAGTGCACCCATCGTGAGCGTAGTATAGTGTTGGTAAGATACCGAGGTCGTCCAAGGACACAAGAGCTTTTAATACCGGTTTATCCTCAACGTCTAATCAAATCAAAAGTTTAGAAAAAGGTTTTTAACTAAAAAATAAGACTAACTAAAATGCTGAAAAATAAAATAAAAATAAAACAGATAGACAAGATGAATCACTTGGATCCGACTCGTGTTTAGTGTAACCTTTGATTATTTCCGCACTTTTGCACTTTTTTAGAGATTATCTTAGTTATTGTAGTAGGCCCCTCTTCTGAAGGTGACGTTACCCTCAACCCAGTAGTTTGAGTCAGCAAGGATACAATCCTAAAGGGTTGGATTATTGAAAGATAATTAATTAAGTTATTAATGCATATTGTGGTAGTCCCCTCTTCTGGAGGTGACGTTACCCTCGGCTAAGTAGTCTGAGTCAGCAGGGATACAGTCCTAAGTAGCCGGGTTAAAGTATTAATAGTAGTTTACATATGAGGGGATCAAGGAGTTCGGACCCCCGCCATCCAATACTAGTGGGTATTGAAGGAGATCCTACTAAAGTGGACCTAGGTCCTTGCAGGATCTATACACTGAACAAGGCAAGACTCTTACCAAACCGTTCCCTTAACCCCCGAAACCAGGTAGCCAACATACCTCCATATAAACCGTGGAGATATGAATGGTGAAAATCTTTTATTTTATATAGACAATAAAATAATGCCAAGACACCACGGACAAACGATAAGGAAGACTCACCTTCAACATAAGAAACTAGTTATTAAAGTCATTAATACATAACCAAATAAAAAGTGCAAAAAGATTAAAAATTAAAAGTATTACACTAGACACTTGTCTTCACCAAGTGATGTAAGAGACTTAGGCAAACATGGCCTTTGATTGTCAAGAACTCTTACGATCAATCTTGGATCCCGAGACTACTACACACACTCTATGATGGATGATGGTGGTGGATGTGGGTTATGAAGGTGGTGGAGGGTGGGTGTAGTGTGAGAGGGTTGGTTTATCAAGGGATGGTTTGTAAATGAGCCAAGCACCCCTATTTATAGCCTGAACAGAAGCTCGGGCACGGCCCTGTGTCCATTGGGCACGGCCCTGTGTCCATTGGGCACGGCCCCGTGTCCACCCATCTTCTCTTTCTTCATTAATTGCAGTTTGTCTGCATTAGTTGACCACGCCCCCATGTCCGCTGGGCACGACCCCGTGTGCAGAAGCGTATCTGTACTATCAAGATTTCCTCAGATTCTGCGAATCTTAGAGTTGACCACGGCCCCGTGTCCGCTGGGCACGCCCCCATGGTGGGTGATAGAAGCTTTTACAGCTTTGTCTTTTCTGCAGACACTTGGACACGCCCCCGTGCTCACTGAGCACGGGGCGTGTTCAGCCTTCTGTTCTCTTGTTTTTGCTTGGGAAGATGCTGTCGAGGGGTCGGGTATGCCACGTTTATTCCTTTTCTTGTATTTTTGTTAGATTTAGCTGCCTTTTTGCCTCTTTTGTTCATTTGAGCTCATTAAATCCTGAAAATACAAAATGAAGACAAAAACACACTTTTTCCAACATTAATACGAAAAAATGGTTAGTTTTATACCTCATTTGATGTAATTTATATGTTGCATTTTGCACACATCAACCTGCTCTCCTGAAAACTAAGTTTTATTTGTATCTTTTCTGACTCTACAACTTTGCCAACAAGACACACAAGTCTATGGAGCGAGTTGTTTGGCCCTTTAATGTATCTATTAAACTTAGAATGCTGGCTTTCAACTCTGTTGGTTGTATGTTGACCAAAATTGGGGACTGTGTTAGTCCAAGCTGAAACGAACTTTTCTTTATAATCTTTCAGCCACACATCATACAAATAATCCAGAACATCTGAAAAAAAATTGAATACAATGATTTGTAATGTTTGTATGTATATATGTATGGATGAATGTATGTAAACTAATATAATATGTACCTGGTCGTTCTTCGTTAACCAGTCGCGTGAAAAGCCGCTGAAAGTTATAATTGTATAGCGTCGGAGTGGGAGAACTACTCAGTCGAGACCAAGAAATCTTGAATATTTTCCAGTCTTCATCCGTAAATTTTTCCCGACAGTGTTTTAGAAAATTCTGTAAGATGTGCCACCTACATAGCAATTTGGAAGCTTTTGGGAATACTTTATCGCAAGCATTCATCAAAGCTTGATCCCTATCTGTTACAATTACACGTGGCTCCATGCAATCTACCAACAATTCTTTGAGCTTCTCCAGGACCCATAAGAAGTTATCTTTTTTTTCTTTAGAGACAAACGCATGAGCCACACAAAAAGACTTGTGTGTCGATGTCACACCCACAACTTGAATAAACGGAAGCTTATACTCATTCGTCTTGTAGGTAGCATCAATCATCAACACATGTGGGAATGCACGCCACATGTTGTACGAGTCCGAATGAACGAAAAAAACCTCCTCGACCGCGTTTGTGGAGGGATTCACTCTGGTGAAATAAACGTACCTTTCTTCTTGCAACATGCTCTCCAATATCTGCATTGGAGTTCGATCGTCGTACATTTTTCGTTTAATCTTTTTAATTATGTTTTGTATGTCTTGTAGAATGCACACGCTATGTGGGTACTGATTTCTTATGGTTAAATGTATATTTGTAGGCTCCATGTTTTGCAGATAAAGTCTCTCCACCAGTGATTCTTCGTCCAGGGTCAGCCTTCTAGCAAACGCGTGGCCCTCGAGAAATTCAACAGGCTCATGGTTGTGAATGTTTTTCTTCTCCACAAGGCTCCAATTACCACTACTTGAGTCTAGTTTCCCTATCAGACTAAAAGGACAGCCAACCTTTTTGCTACCGAACGCCGAACTGATGCTTTACTTTTGAGTTCGCCGCCACGATCGCATTGCAACCATATCTTCGCTGTCCTTGCTGACGCACCTTCGCCTTTTTTCCTCGTTCGTTGGGTCACAATGACGTAACCTTTCGCAACTTCTCTTTTGTATACTCAATTCTTCAACTGACCCAAATACCTCAAAAAAAAGGTTCATTAGAAATCCACATAAATGAAATTAATATATTAATTTGTCGAAAAACCAATAAAAAAACTCGGGTTCAACATCGAGTTTGGGTTAATATGTATGACACATTTTTGGGTTTGTATGAAATTTCGTGTCATACATTTTCTACTTTTAATCAGTATACATGCCTCGTTTGTGTTCGTTCGGTTCATTTACAAGCCTAAGTAATCAATTTTTAACAAAATATTTCACCAGAACATAAATGATAACGAAATCGGGTTAATATGTATGACACAATTTTCGGGTCGGGTTCGGGTTAAGGTCGGGATGGGTCAAACATTTTCTAGATTTCTCCTACCTAATAAAAATTATATAAAACTATAATATTTCACCAAAATGATAACGAAATCGGGTTAATATGTATGACACAATTTTCGGGTCGAGTTCGGGTTAAGGTCGGGAGGGGTCAAACATTTTCTAGATTTCTCCTACCTAATAAAAATTATATATAACGAATAACACGTATACAAAATCATTTTTTTCACTCTAAAATTATATCAACATTATATAAGACGAATAACACGTAATTGACGGTTATGTCATACTTTTTTTGTTTTTTTCTCATCATTAGCACCTTCCTCGTTAGCACGTTCCTCGTTAGCACGTTCCTCGTTAGCACGTTCCTCGTTAGCACGTTCGTTGTCGTGAACACCTTCCTCGTTAGCAGGTTCGTCGTCGTCAACCCCCTCCTCAAAGTGCATTACACCTTCCTCGATTTCGTTATCATTTTCCTCAAAGTCCTTAGCACATTCCTCGACTTTGTTATCATTTTCCTCAAACACCTTCTTCGACTTCGTTATCATTTTTCTTATACTCCTTAGCAACTTCCTCATACTCTAACTTGTGTATGTTTTCCGTATACGAATGGTAAGTCCCGTATTCGTGTCGCGGATAACTTTGGGCAATGTAAGATGGTTCCCCCTCATCTACAAACACCTGGTTCAAGTCAGGTAACACGGGTCGCACATCCCCGTCATCACAACGAGGCACGGACACAACCTCCTCCTCACCTCGATCAACGCCGGATAACCAAACGCTTTCGGAGACGTACGACTGGTTTGAATCTTCGCTAAAAATATTACCAATGTCCCAAAACGACATATTTATGCTTTACGGTCTCAACCAAATTTTTTAGTTAAGAATTTTCATCATTTCATCGGAATTTTGTGAGTTTGAAAAATTTTGAAAGCCATAAATCCCGTATGTTTTGGGTAAATAAACATTTTTGGTCGATAAGGGTCGTATAAGTCGATAAGGGTCATATGGGTCACTTTCACGCTTTTTCAGACTGAACTCCTTTCATGTCAGTAATTATACCTTAGATTCATCAAAAGTCGTGCCGATAAGCCTCTCATTGCTCAATGAGAGGCGTATAGGGTTTAATGCTCCAACTACCACAATCTTATACGCCTCTCATAGGGCAATGAGAGGCTTATCGGCATGACTTTTGATGAATTTAAGGTATAATTACTGACATGAAAGGAGTTCAGTCTGATGGGTTTAAATGGTGTGTACAAGTATGTAAGCCCAAGGTACATGTTAGCAATGCAAGCCTAAATAATTGGAGAAGATGAAATGTCACGTGATGGGTTTAAATGGTTACATATGACTGGTCACACACTTATAGCTTGGTCCCACCACTTGTTTTGTAATTTTGAACATGAATCGCACAAGGGAACAAGGGCCCCATAGTTGCACAAAATTGGTTTCTCTTAAAACCCAGTCGCACAAACCTGGTTACCAATCGCACAATCAAATGAGTTGGCCCCCACCACTACAACTTGGTCGCACAACACTGCCTCAATCGCACAACTGAAATTGGAGGAAAAGGTTACTAATGGATTTCCCTGATTGGGCCACATGAATCCATTTGGGCCATACACCTTAAGTGGGCCGATTGCAAGGGTAATCGCACAAGTTGAGAATCAGTCACACATTCACTTGGAGTCACATTCTTAATTTGTTCCAATCGCACACCTGGAAACATGAACCGTACACTTCTGATTTTGTCGCACAAAATGGTTTCAATCGCACACCTAAATTAAGTTGTATTAAGTGGTTATATACATAGTTATTAAAGGCGCGAAGTGCACTCTAGGCGCATAGGCTCCGATTAGGGCCTAGGCGATAGGCGCAAAAAAAGCATGGGCCCAAGAAAAAAAAAGCGCACTTAAATAAAAAAATTAAAAAGTTCATTAAGGGAATAAAGTACGCGAAACCAAAACAATAATGTGACAACAGAATTCAGAATTAAATCAGAGAACAAAAACTAGAACTTAGAGAACTAATTCAGAATTAACTAATTAAAAATAAATACTGGAAAATACAGAACTAAATCAGAGAACAAAAAACTGTTGTTAATCTATTTAGGATAAGAGTAACTTGCTAGCTCCTGTTGTATTTGTTTGCCGGATTCTAATGAAAGTTTTTTAGCCGTGCAAAAAAATAGGATAAAAGTAGCTAGCCATGTATTTAGGATATGCAGGTTCTGTGAGTAGTAATGATTAATTCAGCATACCGAATTCAACATTTAGTGATATAATCAGTTGCCAATAGTCCAATAAATACTGCAGATAATGAGGGATTTACAAATTAAAAAAAGGATTAATTATCATTTATAACGCATGGAATTAGGTTGCGCTCAAAACACCTAGGAAGTAGGAGCGCATTACACTCGCTTCGCCCAAAAATATCGCTTAGGCGCCAAAATCGACCGCTTTTGATAACTATGGTTATATATAAGAACCCATGTTCCTATAACTTATATTATTTGGAAATATGCCTTATGTGTAAACTACTCATCGTTTATACGCTACTGTGAAGTACGTGCTATACGTTATTACTTGATATATGTGTACAATACGTGATTCATTTACAAACAGTCCTAATAATTGGTAACCATAATAGGACGTGGTTGACCAAGTTTAGGATAAACATACTAGCTACTGAGCAACCTAAGATGAGTTCACACTACATCTAAAACCATGCATTTCCCTGTGGGTTTGGGAACTTCATATATTTCCGTTGGGACTATAATTTTTACCTTTTATTTTGAGTATCTTTTGGCTGTCAATTCGAGCACACCTTCTTAATCTATTTGTATACATTGGTATGTGTTTCTTTTCTCTCTCAACTTGCTTAATTTGTATCAACTGTCCAAACACATCTTCTTAATCTATTTGTATATAGTGATCTGTTAGAGTTTTGTAGTTTCATGCATACCAACTGTTTGATGAAATGCCTCAATGAACAAAGTAGGTCTAATCATGCAAACCATGATGAGTTTTTAATCAGAGGTGTTGGGATTAATAACTTATTTTGAGAACAACAATCAATGTGTCATATGTTGATATGGTGGCAAGGTTGTTGAGGTTTCTGGATCACCAACACACACACACATCTGCAGTTTACTCTTTTGTTCCTTAAATATAGATTCAGTATTGAGTAAGAACGATATTATATTAATAAATGGATCTTTTACATTTCATTTCATATGATTGTTAAATGTTATACCATTAACCTCTTTTATTCTTCTACAACATGATTGCTAGGTTGAAGGGTATGAGAAGAAGCTGATATCACAGGCTTCACAGTTTTGATCGTCATTCACTTGAAAAAACATAACAAATTGAATGAGGTATCTTCTTCTAATCTTGACATGTTTAATGATTATTTTGTGCTAAATCGTAAAATCATGCATGTCAATCAAACACTCAATTTAATCAGAAGAATGGTAAGCCCGAACTAGATGAATGCTGCTGTGCATGGTAATTATCTGATTAACAAACAATACCCAAAACTGTTTGTGCCTGTCCCCAACACCCCTTATACGCGATATACACCCAAACATACCCTTATTTAAACCGGATATAAATACCTTGCTTGTCCCTTCCTTTCTCTCATTTTACCCAAATACAGACACGTGTGTGTGCAGCACAGTGGCCGCAAGGGTTCCCCTTCTCGTGCTTGTTATGGGATTATGCACTTTCGTTTATTTCTTTTAGACAAAATTGCAGAAATCAACTTTTATGTTATACCCAAACTACACTTCGTACCTTTCACTATGAAATCGGCAAAAACCAACCTTAATGTTCATCTTTTGCTACAGGTTCAACCTTCACAACTAACACCGTTAGACTTTTTGGTTAAGTTACCTCACATGCTTTGCATGTGCGGGTATTAATGTCTTTTCACCCGTCTTTTTAATTAATAATTCTTTTTAAATTAATAACCCACCATAACATTCAACTCTTTCAGTCTTGATCAGTTCATGAAATCACCTATACCTAAAATAACACCAGAATTTCAATTTGTTCTTGAAATCACTTCAACAAATCAACAACAAATCTAGCAATTAATAATCAAAGGGATGGTGTTCTTCCCAAAACAAAACTTCTTCTTTCTCCTCAAAACAAACACAACTGGAGCACCAAAATATGATTGTATCTAGCAATTAAAATAAATTGTAACCACCACCGTCACACTTTGGAACAGTAATAAGTTAACTAGACGTGAGAGAGTACTACATTCCATGCTTCAGGTTTAACTCTATATTGTTCTCCGATTTCAATCTTTATATGAATTAGAAATTATTATAGTAATAATAATTGAAATGAATCGTTGCAGGGAAATGCAGTTGAAGATCGCTTTATGAGTGTCACACTTCCGGGTAGACAGCCTGATATGTTCTGTAATACAACATTCATCACACTGCAACTTCCACCCAACTGGAATAGTGAATTTACCGGATTTTTAGTAAGTGCTAAAAATAGGTTATTGTCACGGCCCCCGGCCCGGTTTGACCCAGTTCAGGACCGCAGGACAGAAAATCCCGTGGTATTTATTTAATTGAGTTTGACAACGGAAGAGTTTAGTAGGATCTTTTTAAAACTGAAAATGCCTGATTATTTTATTTCATAATTCGGGATAAAACCCCCGGTAATTAACAATAAGGTGATTTTACTGGGAAATCTTCATTTTACAAAACATGTTTCTTTATTTATATTGAGCCACTTCCTTAAGCTTGTAGTGCTTCGCGGCACTTTTACTGGATCACAACAGATCACCTGAAACATGTTTGAAAAAGGTTTTGTCAGCGAGGAAATACTGGTGAATCATTCTTTTTACTAAAATGACGTGTTGTTATAATTTACAGTATTAAGAGCAATTACAATGTTTATACATATCAACCATCTACCCACGGTATTTATCACTCGACCACCTATTGGCTATCTCGTTGTCCAATGGTGTCTGTGATTATGGTCATATCACCCCTTGGCTAACCTGTTGTCCAATGGTGACGGTTATCAAGTATTGTATACAAAACCCCATATACCGGCTGTAATTTGGTGACTACAAAGACTTAATCCCTGTAATTATAACTTTGAAAACATTTAAGAATTTATAAAACACTTTGATAAAAAGAGAATGACTCACATTGCAGATTTATACGGGCAGAGTTTAGCCTACTGATTAGCCTGATAACCTAATTTAAATAACAATGCACACGAACTAGGTTAGTAACTAATACAGCATTTACGATAACTCACGAGATAAAAACCTTCACAATGAATGACAAAGTGCGATACTTAAACATCCATCGAATTCACGACGAATGACAAAGCATAACCCTAATGTGGGCAGCACTTAAACATCCATTGGATAGTTTCAATCGATCGGACATTGAATCATAGCAGCGATCGAGTTAATACCCGGTATCGTAGCAGCGCCTCGCTAATTTAATTGAAATTTCGACTTCAGAGTAGTAGAAATTCGTTTTTTTTTAGAGTTTTGATCGACACAGAATGAAAGCCCATGAGCTAAGCTATTTATAGGTGAAATTTAGGCCTGTCGCGGCCCGCGTGAACTCCCGGCCAAGCTTTACGCGGCCCACGTAACCACCTAGTCTACGCATAGGTCTGGTTGGTCACGAGTAAGGTCGCCATGTGTATACCACGTTGCTCGGGAACACTTATCCGGTCAACCCACATGTCACACCCCTATTTTCCACGTGTCACCGGTGGGCCCGGTGGGGAGTATCGTGACGTAGTTGATATCATCATAGACAAACAACACAATATATAAATGCACAGCGGAAGCAAAGATAGATTCATTTCAACTTTAATAAAGTGTAATATTAAATATCACGAATAGTTGAAACGGATCCACAGGCGGATCAAAATAAAAGAAGATATTGTTCAACAGCTTTATTGACATCCAAGCTTGCGAGACTTATTGTGGACGCTTAGAAGGTGTACGCCTACACCCCGTGCTCAGGTCGTGGCCATCTCGTAAGATGATGCCAAGGATATCTGGGACATGGTCATTAACCCCCCAAAGGCTTTAAGCAAACAAAACACATTCAAAACATAGCATATCAATAATTTAACCTCTATTCGATTAAAGATTCAATGCCGGACCAAGCGGTATTTTATATACCGTACCACAAGCCCGTATAGGGAAAATAAGTTAAAAGTATTTACCTTTGTACGTATAAATCACAATTAGCGAGTGAAGGTAGCTTTTACTGGTTCTTCTATCCTGGAACAAAGGTTTATAATAACCTATTAGATTTCTAACGGGTCTTTATTTAAGCCGAAGCTTAGACCGGTTAGCTTTTAAGAACGATACGGTTCAAACGCACGATTAAGCGAAGACCGGATAGAATGTGATTTAGACCCGACAAGTTTGAATACTTGTATAATATGGTTATACTAAATACATTCTGGATTTTGAGACAAAGATGATAAGGTTTGACCCGTTTCGGTCAATTTATGCAAACTAGTTACATAAACCGAACCGAACGCGAAAAGGGCGTCACGGGTAACCATAAGAGTCATATGCAAGTTCCCTGAGTTAATATGCTTTAAATATGTTATAATATCAGTAAGATATCTTCTATTATGCCCAAAACGGATTTAAACACAAATTATGCCTTATAAGGGCATTTTGGTCATTTATAAGATTATAAATGAGTTTAATTAGTAATCTGAGTTACAGGTCTGATTTATACAGTAAATATACTTAATTTAATAAGTTATAACAGTAGGGTATGACCTATATGTGAAACTTATCATTTAAAACCAAACTATGCACCTTAGGGGTATTTTGGAAATTTCACAAAGGCTTAAAAGGTCAAAACTGGAAACCTGAGTTCAAAAACTTGTACTTACTGTTAATATATAAAAATATGCCAAAAACATCAGTAGGTATCACCCTTATATGATTAATATGGTTTTAGTACATACTATGTGTTAAAAACGCTTAAAAATGTAATTTGGAGCCATTTCTGGGTTTTTAAAAGAAAGCTGATATTTTTATAATTCCAGAATGCTTAAAATATTTTATTTATCAAATAAAATCAGTAGAAAAAGGTTTGGAGTCAAAAGGATTTGTAAAACTCATTTTATGGCTTAAAAGGGTAAAACTGTCATTAACCGAATCAAACTTAAAGACCTATGTTATGATCAGCCAAAAATTAAATAAAAATCCTCAAAACTCCCAAAATATTATATTACATCAGTGGGTAAAAAGTTTGATATCAAAAAGTGGGTTTAAATAGGCTATACGCTAATTACGCCGTTTAATTAACATAAAGCTTTCAATTTACGCTAATGAGCATATCTCCTAATCTAGACCTCAAACTGATGTCAAATTTTAGGTGCAAGTTTATAAATCAGCAACTAAGGTTTCTACTCTTTTACTTTTTCAAAAATCACGTTTTATAGTCAAAAGGGCATAATAGTCAACATTTAAGCATTAATCGGAAACATGCATATGAATCGGATAACTAATGAACCAAGTTGTGTGACCTCAGGGGGTTACACTAATATGAAACCTGGTCCAATTAAGGCTCTAAGGCATTTCTTAACAATGCTCAAACGGGTCAGAACTGAAAGTCAAAGCAGAGGTCAAACTATGCGACTTTCGGGTCCAAACCGAGCCTAAACTGAAAATTGTCGAGTTGAACATGTTGGGACATGTTCTTACATTAATTACCAAGTTATATGAATGATCAAACAGGTTGCAAGTATCCTACATTGCTAATTATGCTTTACTTTGAAAATTAACATTCTGTTGACTTTTTAAAGTAAGCTTTGACTCGACAATTAACATAGTTAGAGTGGGAATCTGGAAGTACCCTTTTAAGGGTTTATTACCCACCTAAATACCTACTTAAAGGTACTTTTAATTCGTGATTAGACTGAGTATATTTTAATTAATCACAAAGTCAAACCTTAATTACGATGGTTTGACTTTTAGTTAATTAACTAAGCTAAACTAGATTAGAAAGGGTTAAGGCTACTTACAAATGTCCTAATTATGATTAGGGACCACTAGGAAGATGGCTTGCTGATCAGAGAGCTCCAGAAAATCAGTTGTGAATGTTGCAAGTGCAAATGCCCAAATGTTGCAACTTCCATCTTCTTATATAGTGAACCCCATGAGCTTAGGATCATGCCAACATAGTCTGGGAAGGTTACAAGATGTCCCCAGGTGTCCTATAATGCT
Organism: Helianthus tuberosus; assembly: GCA_030545235.1. Lineage (NCBI taxonomy): Eukaryota > Viridiplantae > Streptophyta > Magnoliopsida > Asterales > Asteraceae > Helianthus > Helianthus tuberosus. Next base: position 9,292,461 of record CM060393.1, read on the forward strand.
AAAAACCAGATATAGGAGCCCCTGGATTCGAAAACCACCCATATAAGTCGGTGCAACCGGTTATACAGGCAGCTGTCAACAATTTCGCCCAGATGCAACGCTTACGCACCGCAACATTCTGGTTGTTGCGGGGCGCAAGACTCCTTGCGCACCATAAGGCTCCGAGTGTTGCGGTGCGCAAGACTTCGCCAGAGATCAGAATTTTGTTTTTATTCAAGCTATAACCATGCACCCTTTTCAACTCCGAATCTCATGCACTTTAGTCAGTATAGGGACCATGTTTCCAGCCATTGCATGTCATGGCATGTAATTACACTCTTTGGCACTATGTGGGAGATTTAAATTGACGGAAAAACCAAGAAATTGATGCTGAATCCTTGTTTAAGTTTGTAACCATTTATTTGTTATTTAGGATTCCAGGTTTATAACAAAAATTCAGATGTTGATAAAATATATCCTGGTTAGGGATTTATTAATAGGTCGCTCAGAGGTATAAATTAACATGTCGACGTTTTTAAATCCTACCGTACATCTTTATCTGGATCCGTATTTATAACACGTTTGCATAACATGACACGTGTCTTTATTTTATTGGGCATGAATTTCCGAGGTGTTACATCCTCACCCCCTTAAAAGAAATCTCGACCTCGAGATTTACTGGAACAATTGAGGGTATTTTTCCTTCATGGTAGACTCTACCTCCCAAGTATATTCGGGACCTCTACGGGCATCCCATTTGACCTTAACAATAGGCACATGCTTCCTTCTAAGCTTCTTTACCTGTCGATCCTCAATCGACAATGGTTTTTCCACAAATTTCAAGCTCTCGTCTATATGTACATCTGTATGCGGTATGACCAGCGAGTCATCCGCCAGACATCTCTTCAGATTGCAGATGTGAAAAACATTGTGGATAGCACTGAGCTCTTCAGGCAAGTTTAGTTTATAGGCAACTAACCCGACGCGTTCGATAACCTCGAAAGGTCCTATGTATCTCGGGCTTAGCTTGCCTTTCTTACCAAAACGCATCACTCCCTTCCAGGGTGATACTTTAAGCAACACCTTGTCACCTACTTCGAAGTGGAAAGATTTTCGCTTTGGATCCGCATAACTTTTCTGCCTATCCCTGGCAGCTTTCAAGCGATCGCGAATCTGGACAATCTTGTCCGTCGTTTCAAAGACCAAATCTGGTCCTGATAATTGAACTTCTCCTACTTCCGCCCAACAAATGGGTGTTCTGCATTTTCTACCATATAATACCTCAAAAGGCGCAACCTTAATACTAGTATGGTAGCTATTATTATAGGAGAACTCGATCAATGGTAGGTGGTTATCCCAACTGCCACCTAAATCAATCACACATGCTCGAAGCATGTCTTCCAGCGTTTGGATGGTACGCTCACTCTGTCCGTCCGTCTGTGGATGGTAAGCCGTACTAAAGTTTAAGCGCGTGCCCAAAGACTGTTGGAAACTCTTCCAAAAATGAGAGGTGTATCTCGTATCTCGGTCGGAGATAATCGACACTGGTACACCATGCAGAGCTGCAATCTTATCTACATATAATTGAGCCAACATGTCGGAGCTGTAAGTCTCCTTAATGGGAAGAAAATGTGCTGACTTGGTCAGCCTATCTACTATGACCCATATAGTATCGTTTCCCTTTCTTGTCTTTGGAAACTTGGTGATGAAATCCATTGTCACCATCTCCCACTTCCATGTGGGAAGTTCAGGCTGTTGTAACAAACCTGACGGCTTCTGGTGCTCAGCTTTGACTTGCGCGCATGTCAAACATTTTGCTACATAGGCAGCTACAGACTTTTTCAAGCCTATCCACCAGTAGTTTGCCTTTAAATCCTGGTACATCTTATCAGCCCCAGGATGAGCAGAATATTTGGAACTGTGGGCTTCCTGGAGGATAACATCTCGAAGTCCTCCAAAAACTGGAACCCATAATCGTCCATTTAATCTCAGCATTCCGTCCTTGTCATAGGATAACTGCTCCTCAGTTACTCCTAGATTTTCTTCAGGATAATTAGCTTCCAACACAGCTTCCTTCTGTGCAGCTAACACCCTTTCGTTCAAACTATTATTTATTTCAATGCGCTTGGCATTGATTCTTATCGGCTTCACTCTTTCTTTTCCGCTTAAGGCGTCAGCAACTACATTTGCCTTGCCTGGATGGTATCTTATCTCACAATCATAATCATTTAAAGTTTCCATCCAGCGTCGCTGCCTCATGTTCAAGTCCTTCTGATTGAACAAGTGTTGAAGGCTCTTGTGATCTGAATAGATCACACACTTGGTTCCATACAAGTAATGCCTCCATAGCTTTAATGCAAATACAACGGCACCTAGCTCCAAGTCATGGGTGGTGTAGTTCTTCTCGTGCACCTTTAGCTGTCGTGAAGCGTAGGCAATAACCTTGCCTTTCTGCATGAGTACACAGCCCATACCAGTGTGTGATGCATCACAATACACCACAAATTCTTCTATACCATCGGGCAATGTTAACACTGGTGCATTGCTCAACTTTTTCTTAAGAATGTCAAAGGATTCCTGCTGCTTTGGGCCCCAATCAAACTTAACCTTCTTACGTGTCAACGAAGTTAGGGGCGCAGCAATCCTTGAGAAGTTTTTGATGAATCGCCTATAGTATCCTGCTAAACCCAGAAAACTGCGAATCTCAGTAGGCGTCTTTGGCTCTTGCCAATTCATAACTGCTTTTACCTTAGCGGGATCCACTTGGATACCACGCTCACTAACCACATGTCCAAGGAATTGGACTTCTCGAAGCCAAAATTCGCACTTCAAAAATTTGGCGTAGAGTTTCTCATGATGTAGAAGTTTAAGAATACAACGAAGGTGTTTTTCGTGGTCAGCCTGGTTCTTCGAGTAAATAAGGATGTCGTCAATGAAGACGATGACAAATTTATCCAAGTAAGGCTTGCAGACGCGATTCATGAGATCCATGAATGCGGCCGGTGCATTAGTGAGCCCAAAAGGCATCACTAGGAACTCGTAATGACCATAACGAGTCCTAAATGCAGTCTTGTGTACATCTTCATCTTTGACCTTCAACTGATGATAGCCTGACCTCAAATCGATCTTAGAGAAGTAGCTTGCCCCTTGCAACTGATCGAACAGATCGTCGATCCTGGGCAAAGGATACCTATTCTTGATAGTGACCTTATTAAGCTCACGGTAATCGATGCATAGACGCATCGACCCATCCTTCTTTTTGACAAACAAGATCGGCGCTCCCCAAGGGGATGAACTAGGTCTAATGAAACCTTTGGCTAGCAGATCATCTAACTGCGTCCTTAACTCCTTCATCTCCGTTGGTGCTAACCTATAAGGTGCTCTCGCTACTGGTGCAGCACCAGGGATGATGTCAATTCAGAATTCTACTTGCCTATCTGGTGGTAAGCCAGGTAGTTCTTCAGGGAAAACTTCAGGATATTCCGAAATGACAGGGATGTCTTCAATCCTAGGCTTCGGCTCATCAATAGTAACTTGTGCCATATAAATGACACAACCCTTCTGCAGGCATCTAGATGCCTTGAGCATAGACACTTGCTCAGGCAATCCATGCTGGGTATCCCCCTGAATGGTAAGTGACTCACCAGACGGAGTTTTGACTACCACTTTCTTTCTGTTGCACACAATCTGGGCTTGGTTATTCGACAACCAATCCATACCTATCACTATATCAAAACCGGCTAGCTTAAAGGGAAGTAAGGACAAAGGAAAAGAGTGATTCCTAATGGATATAACACATCCATCTAAGACAGTTGAGGTGGTTTCTATTGTTCCATCAGCTAATTCCACCTCATATTTCACACTTAAGGCTTTTACAGGCAAATTCAACAACTCACAAAACTTATTATCCACAAAAGACTTATCTGCTCCAGAATCAAACAATACTCTAGCAAAAACATCATTTACGAGAAAAGTACCTGTGATCACGTTGTCATCCTGGACAGCTTCTTTTGCGTCCATCTTGAAGACCCTGGCATTGGTCTTTTTCCCATCCTCGGTTTTCTTGGTGGTCTTTGGGCAATTGGACTTAATGTGCCCTTTTTCATTGCAACCGTAACATGTTGCATCTTTCAGCTTCTTACACTCCAAAGTCTTATGATCCGTAGATTTGCAAATCCCACAGGGTCTCGAGTGAGACTGGGATTTCGACTCAAGTCGACACCTCCCAAAATGGTTCTTCTTACAAGTTTTACATTTGGGCTTATCCCCCGATTGTTGCCCATCCTTCTTAGATCCCGGCCCTTTCTTGTGGTCGTTATTTCCTAGGTGTTTCTTATCTGATCTTCGTGAGGTATCGTCCTCACGCTTCCTCTTACTTTCTTCTGAATTCCTGAGCGCTCTCAACCTGACTACGTCCAAGGTAAGAGATAGAGATAGATCAGCTGCTGATCTGAAGGTAGCAGGCCTTGATGCCTTAACACTAGCTTTAATCTCTGGGGCTAAACCCCCGATGAAGCGAGCAATCCTCTTAGGTTCTGGGGTTACCAAGTACGGAACCAGCCTAGATAGGGTATTGAAAGTGGTGAGGTATGCTTGGCAATCTAAATTCTTCATCACCAAAGATAAGAAATCTGATTCGATTCTTTTAACTTCGTGCTGCGGGCAATAATTCTCTTTAATAAGAGCAACGAACTGATCCCATGAAAAGTTGTAGAGTGGGATCTTCCCAGCAGCTTGTATGAGAGACTTCCACCACGCCAGTGCTTCTCCTTTGAACGATTGGGATACATATTTCACTACATCCCTTTCAGCACAACCGCTGATGTCTACAACCGTATCCATTTCGTCCAACCAGGTCATGCAGTCAATCGCTCCCTTCTCCCCAGTAAAGTCCCGGGGTTTACATGAGACGAAGTATTTGTATGTACAGGACTTACCACGCGGTTCCTGTTTATGCTCGACCTTCCTTGACGGGACGCTGTGTTGGTTCGAGGAGTGATGATCATCATCATCCTTCTTGAGCTCATCTTTCTTAGGTACATCTTTCTTAGAGGGCGGTTTGCTATGAGCCTCCGAGTGAACTTTTGGCTTGGAATGTGGTGCGGATCGGGTCCTACTTCGGGTCCCGCTTGATTCACTATATTGCCTCTCGATGGCTTTATTAACAGCATTTTCTACTAATGCTTGTAGCTCCGCACCCGTTACTAGTATTTTAGTATTTTCAGGGTTTTCCACTGGACGACTGTTTATTTCTTCTGACTTGGCCATGTAGTTTTAATTGCTACATAAAGAAAATAAGGACAAGGTCTATTTAGAAGCCTAAACAGTATTATCGTTCTTGACGATTTATTAACCATGGTAAATAAGAGCCATATTAGTTAATTGGTTAAGTACTTTCATTCAGGACTTTTTATTAGTAACTTTATCCTAGAATGAAATAAAATATTGGCACAACAGGCCTAGTCACGTAGACAAATTTCTAAATTATAAATTTAGATCTTGTAGGATTAAAGTTTGAATAAGATAAAAAATCAATCCTTTTCTTGGCAGGGAGTCTATAACTACGGCTGCCTTTTGTTTTATATGACATTAATTATAGCCCGTAGGCATTATGTCACAATCAGATATATATAAAAATATAAATTTGGATAATTTATTAAAAGGGTGACATGTGTGATTTTTGCGGATCACACTAGCCAAGAATGTTAACATATTTGCAGATGTTAACAGAGATTTGAATCTTTTTAAACAGGTTCTACCATATTGGCCAGGTCTTTAATGTGACATTCAAGCTAGGTTTTACCTTTTTAAGATTCTTATTATTTTATTAAAATGGTAAATCAAAATAATAAATGTTATTTTTCATTTATTTATATACTATGTTCATGCACATAATTTAAAAATGAAAAACTTAAATTAACCATTCCAATTAAAATTTAACCAGTACGAGTTTGCCCTAAACGGGACTTTTACACAAATAATATGCCCACGCAGGGGCCAAACTAACAAACAAACCCACGCAGGGGTTAAAATAGAAAGACATGCCCACGCAGGGGCAGAACATGAGAAATATGCCCAAGCAGGGGCAGAGTATAGAAACAAATGCCCTCGCAGGGACATGATTACAACATTAAATAAACAAACAAACAAACAAAGGATTTAGTGATCCTTCTTGCTTTTTCCCTTGATCAAATCCACCATCTTCTTGAACATCCTCCGGTTATGCCTTCGTTCTTCCCGCAACTCATGCCGAACCTCTTGTCGCACCTCATTTATCCCTTGAAGGATTTCTTGAAATTGTGGCGGTGACATCACCGGTGTCCGCGGTGGTTGCTGAAGATGCTGAGGTTGAGGAGGCGGCGGTTGCTGATACCCATATGGTGGGTATCCATAGGTCGAGTGTCCCGTAGCCCAGGGACCTCCATAGGGACCTTCCGGACGGAGAGTGTTGAAGCTCGAAGCTACCCAGTAGGGATCCTCTGCAAAGTTGTAATTTGTGTGGATCGGCTGCTCGAAGGGATTGTACGCTGCCGCACCAGTGTAAGTGGGAATTGGGTCTCCAAAACCCATTGGTGGCTATGGCGAGACTGGCGCAGAGTTCACTTCTGAGACGGGGTGTGAAGATTCTCCCATCTCCGGTTCTTCGTGAAGTGGCGAGTACTGGCTGCCACTTGAATGTGGAGGGGTGCTGATGCGCACTCCCCCTCACGCGGATATTCGCAAGGTCGTTCTCCTTCGCCTCGGGGGCGAGGGAGGCTGAAGCTGAGGTGGTGCTGCCGGCGGAGTGACCGCGACAAGTCGGGAATCATCGGAAGGATTCTGCTGCTGCTGTGGCTGGTGTAGGGGAGAGTTGTGGTAACTGGGGGTAAACGCCCAGTCACACGCCCGGAATCTCTCCTCGTAGCTGTCGGGACCATTATACGGTGATCCCACAAAAGGTGACCCATCGGAAATTTCGATGGGGTGGTTCGGAGTTCCAGATGGTGGCATTGAAGGATCGGTATCCTCATCTATATCCATCGGGTTGCCACCAGAGAAGTGGTCTTCGGGTCCAAGTGGGTTAAAACCCACGGGCACTCCAAGGTAGTCATCAGGGTTGAACTGGCCTTGGAATACAGGTGATAGGTGGTCAAAGGGTGATTGGTGTCCTTGAAGAGGAATGTAGGACTGGTGAGAGTTGTGGGGCTCATTTTGAGAGTGAGGCCCAAAAGAGTGTGGGACGGAAGGGGAGGTACTTAGTGAAACTGAGCGCCTAGCTGGTTCAATAATAGTCCTCCAGAGATTTTGAGCATCTGGGTTATGGGGATCTGAAGGTGTTCGCCGGTGCGAGGGTCCGGCTTCATGGTCATTTGGGGCTACAAGTGGCCCTTTTCCTCTTCCTCTTCCTCTCATTCGTGGCGGCATTTTGTCAACCTGTCAAAAAAAACAAGTGATACAACAAGAAAAATATATAAGACCAAGTTAGAAATAAAACGAATTTGGAAAATTCCTAAGTTCTTTGTCTAGACTCGAGAATCGAGAAATGTGTAATTGTGTAACTGAGATTAAACACAAAAGGCTAGTGTTTAATTCACTCAGAGTTGGCTCTGATACCAACCTGTCACACCCCTATTTTCCACGTGTCACCGGTGGGCCCGGTGGGGAGTATCGTGACGTAGTTGATATCATCATAGACAAACAACACAATATATAAATGCACAGCGGAAGCAAAGATAGATTCATTTCAACTTTAATAAAGTGTAATATTAAATATCATGAATAGTTGAAACGGATCCACAGGCGGATCAAAATAAAAGAAGATATTGTTCAACAGCTTTATTGACATCCAAGCTTGCGAGACTTATTGTGGACGCTTAGAAGACAGCCAGCCTAGTACGAGTAGTACCTGCACTTAACCTTTTGGAAAAATACGTCAGTTTACAGTGGTAAATACAATTTAACTGACTCATTTTGAAAAGGTTTGAAAATTGATTTGAATGCACGTGGCACAAAACATTTTATAACTTGGGGTAATTTTGTGAATATAATCTTGTAAGGGATTTACATGTTACTTATGCGTTCAGTAACCCGATCCGTAGACCGGGTTAAAGATTAATAGACACACCACATTATTGAGTTATGCACTGAAAGGTGTACGCCTACACCCCGTGCTCAGGTCGTGGCCATCTCGTAAGATGATGCCAAGGATATCTGGGACATGGTCATTAACCCCCCAAAGGCTTTAAGCAAACAAAACACATTCAAAACATAGCATATCAATAATTTAACCTTTATTCGATTAAAGATTCAATGCCGGACCAAGCGGTATTTTATATACCGTACCCCAAGCCCGTATAGGGAAAATAAGTTAAAAGTATTTACCTTTGTACGTATAAATCACAATTAGCGAGTGAAGGTAGCTTTTACTGGTTCTTCTATTCTGGAACAGAGGTTTATAATAACCTATTAGATTTCTAACGGGTCTTTATTTAAGCCTAAGCTTAGACCGGTTAGCTTTTAAGAACGATACGGTTCAAACGCACGATTAAGCGAAGACCGGATAGAATGTGATTTAGACCCGACAAGTTTGAATACTTGTATAATATGGGTATACTAAATACATTCTGGATTTTGAGACAAAGATGATAAGGTTTGACCCGTTTCGGTCAATTTATGCAAACTACTTACATAAACCGAACCGAACGCGAAAAGGGCGTCACGGGTAACCATAAGAGTCATATGCAAGTTCCCTGAGTTAATATGCTTTAAATATGTTATAATATCAGTAAGATATCTTCTATTATGCTTGTAGTGACATTTATTTGTGGTTCGCTTGTAAGGTCCGCTTCAGTGAACAACAAACAGATCCGCTTTTGTGACAGGGTTAGGTTCGCTCCAAAGACACTTTATCAGTAGATTCGCTTTTAGTGACAAAGTTCAGTATATCCGCTTATTTGGTCATCAGTAGATTCGCATTAATTGTGAAATCTGACTTTGCATGTGAATTGTCGGTTATTAAAAGCATTAAAGGGTACTTAGTGTTGCACGTGATATTGCATGTTCAGATATGTTGTCGGCTAAGTTGAAAAGGGTAACAATTTGCATGTGAATTTAATGATTGAGGTATAATAGAATTGTCTCGATTCTAGTGTTTGTATGTGAACAGGTCATGTGAATTCATGTTTTAAGTTTACGTGTGTCAGGTCTTTAAAATTGTTTGTTGGTTAAGTGGATAATTCGGTCCAATAGATTTGTTTTGCATATTATAATTGTCAGCCTATGTGATTGGTTCATGATTCGGCCCAATGAACATGTGATGATGTATTAAAGGTTTGCGACCCAATTAGTATTTGTGTAAACACAAGTTTGTGGGACAGATTCTTGATAAGTTTGGAATACATTTTGAGTCGGGGCCAGGTCACGTGAGGTTTCAGTTCGTTTAAAGAGTCATCAAGTTAGTTCTAGTCCACACAATTTGAAGTTCAAAGGTTTCAAAGGGTTTGGTCGGTTGTTTTTTTGATCTGGATCATAGCAGTTCTCACGGTTTGTCAATCCTCAGTTCGCACAGAATATTCATCAGTTCGAGAGAAAGTCTGTTTGAGAAATTCTTCGATTTCAAATCATGGATATAAATTTCTTTAATATGACTAGAGAAACACTTGATAGAATAAATGTGTTAACGAAAGAATTTGATTCATTTTCAGGTTGTCCAGGAGAAAGTACAAAAGGTATCATTGAGAGGTATAGCCATCTTGTTCGCTCGATGTCTGAGAAGGGTATTAAAAAAGAATCAGAAGAATGGGTTGAAAAATTGGCCAATGCCATACCTTAACAAGAGTGGGGTACATATCTTTTGGATTTAAAAAGAACGGGAGAATACTCTGAATTGACAATTGGTCAATTCATTAAGAAAATTGAAGAACAGATTGAGAGAAATGCTGAGAAGAAGAAAATTCAAAGTGGAAAATCAATATTAAAGAAGAGTAAGAGTAAAGGTGTTCAAGTGGGAGAGGAACAGACTGAAGAAATTTCAGTTTTGAAAGACGAGAAGAAAGCTGATAAGAAACATATTTTTGATTTGCAGGAAAAGTGTGAGAGGTTGAAATCTGAAAATGACAAACTGTTCAATGATTTAAACAATTTGACATTAGAAAACGAGATTTTGAAAGAAAAGGAAAAAGAATTTGAAAATGAAAAATTGAAATTTGAAAAAGATTTTCAAAGTCAAATGAAGATTTTAGAAGATGAGAAATCTGTTATCTTTAAAAATAATCTTGAAAAACAAATTGAAATAAATTCTCATCTTCAGAAAATCATTCGGCTTGAAAAAGAAGCTGAAAGTGCTCAGAATAAAATCAACGAGCTTGAAAAGAAATTGAAAGGTTTTGAGAAATCAGATTATCTATGTCCAAAACCGATCAATTCCTTTCCAATAAGTGACGATGTCACAAACTTTGGCAATGTCAAAGTTGAAGATTGTGATGAGAAATCTGATGATGAAAAAGATAAAAGTGAAAAACAAAAATTGTTTTTGAAATTAAAAGAAAAGTTTTAAAGAAACTGTTCTACAATCAACTGAAAAGAGAGAATGCTCTAAGCAAAAACCTTTGAAGAAGAAAGTAGAACAAAAACAAAAAATTAAAAATGAGAAAAATGTTCAAAAAGATAATAAAAGCTCATTAGATCGATCATCTAATCGAAATGAAAAATTACAAAAGTAAAAAATGAAAACACAAAAATTGTTGGTAATAAGTGGTGCAGGTCGGACCACAGTGCTCAAAAGTCAAATCCAGCAAACAAGAGGAGCAATGATTATCACCAAGCCAAACAGTGCTATGATCTGAATGTTTGGACTGAAAATGGTGATTGGTACGATAACAGAGTGTGTTACCGATGTGGTTATCAAGGACACATTGCTGTTAACTGCCAAGGTTGGAGTTATGAGACGAGGAGATGCTTTAACTGCAACATCAGAGGTCACATTGTCAGAGATTGCCCAAGGAGATCAAATGAAAGATTGAGGTTTAATTCTCAGAAGATGGCAAAGAAACCAGTCAATGTCAAGCCCAAAGAACAGAAGGTTCAAGAACCTAAAGTTCAAGAAAAGAAAGTGAAGCTTTCTCAGGGACAAAAAGACAGACTGAGGAAGAAGAGAAAGAAGGCGAGAGAGTATCTCGAGAAGATCTTGTCCTCGGGTTCATCTGTTGGTAAAAATAAGAGTTCTGATGAATCGACTTCCTCGATTGCAAAGTCAAGAAAGACGAATTCATCAGATACAAATCTGAGGACGAAAGAAGAAAAGAAGAAGAAGAAAATGGTCGGCGATGAATCTGACGTGTCGAAGTCAGACAAGCCACCTTCAGGCGATGAATCTGACAGGTCAAAGTCAGACAAGCCATGTGCAGGCAATGATTCTGGTTCGTCAAAGCCAGAGGAGCCATTGATTGAGGTAAAAGTTGAGAATTCTGGTCTAACAATGGATGATGCAAATTTTCCACCATTGTTGAACAAGAATTCGAAATCACCCAAGGACCGTCAGGCTTGGGTGAATTTGTTTAAATGAAAAACCTGACTTGCCGGAGTTCCCAGGTTGGTAAGCGTGGAACATGAATCGGCACATTTCTTGAGAAATTCACGAATGTGATATTTCGACTTACAAGTGGTAAATCAGGGACATTGAGTTGTACTTGATTTTCTACATGTGATTGTGTTGTTAAAATTGATAAATGTTAAATCTTACAAGTGATTGAAGAAAACAAAGTGATGAAAGATCCCCGAATTTGTGAAAAGACACACAAAACTTATTTTCCGGAAAAACCATTTTGATTAAAACAAACTTAAGTGTTTTGAAATCATTATGGGAAAATAGTTTGTTGTGAGGGGGAGTTCTGATTGTTTATGCCTAGTGGATGGCGAATTGAAGTGATTCGATATCAGTTGTCATGTTACTTGTACAGTTTGGTTTTTCAAATTTTCCCAGAAAATCAAAAATGAGACATATTTTGATTTTAGGGGGAGTAAAAATTTTAAAAAAAATTAGAAAATTTGAAAATGTCAAAAACATTAAAAAATTCAAAATGAGTTTTGTTGTAAAAAGAGGAAATGATAGTAGATCAGTTGGACTGTCACAGCATGCTAAAGAAATGTAAAGTTAAAATGTGATAAACGATCTCACTAAAGATGTGACGGTAGGCTCAGCTAGACTAGTAGATTTGCGATAACGATACAAACTTAAATGAAAAAGCCTAGTTCTAGTGGGAAACATGATCAAAAGCATAGTACTTAGTTTTGTCCTTCTTGATTGTGTGCCTACTCAGTAATCGCTGATTGTCGAAAGACATAAAACTGGTTAAGTTTGTGAACTTTCACAACTTTGCTGAAAAGTCGCTGTGATTGTTGTAATAACTGAAAATTTAAAATCATAATAAACTAATAATATTAAAAGACCTAATTATTTTATTAAATTAAACCATAGGAAACCCTAATTAAGACACCCAAGTGATTCTGCACAAAACCTAGAAATTTCAGAATTTTCAGAATCAGGATTAGGGCCCCTAAAACTCAGGGGGGGTATTCCCTGTTTGATCATTATCCTAATTACTTGCTGCCAAAGTTTCATTTATGAAAATTATCGACTCACCAGGCCTAGATCCACACGTGGCTACCCTATACACGAAATTTGTGAACCTTACGGACCGTAAGGTTATTAAGCTTACGGTCCGTAAGCTAACTCAAATTCGTGTATAAATAGCAGCAGTTGGCACTTGAAACAGGGAGTTGAAACGTCGAACAAATTCCAATTCTACGCGGAGATTTCGTCGTTTTACTTTCACAAATCACAATTAACACACACAGACTCTAAATTGAAGCTGCAATCAGGGTATTAGCTCAATCGCTGCTACGATTCATTGTCCAATCGATCAATATATCCAACGATTGTTTAAGTGCTGCTCAAATTGAGTTCATACTTTGTTAATTCATTGTGATTTCGACTTGAATGTTTGAGTGCTGTTCGAAATCGGACTATACTCTGTCATTCGTTGTGAATCCGATGAATTGTAAAGTATTGTACTTTGTCGTTCGTCATTAATTTGACGGATCATTGTTAATTCAATGGATAAAGTATCGCACTTTGTCAATTGTTGTGAGTTTTGATCTCGTGAATTATCGTAAAAGCTGTATTAAGTTACTAACCTAGTTTGTATGCATATTATTTAAATTAGGTTAAAAGACTAATCAGTAGTCTAAACTTTGCCATATAAAACCGAACTATTATCACAAAGAAGCATAACTTTGGAATTTATAAGGTACGGATCCTTACCCCACTCCTTATTTCTTCATGTTAAAATTGTTATAAACCACTAAATTACTATATATTTAAAATTCCTCACGTCTTTGAATATCGATTCATTTGACAGTCCGTCCGAATTCTATTCTAATCATTTGATTTAAGTTTTCATGTCATGCGATAGTATTATGTTAATTGTACTCATTATCGCATGTTCCGATATATGTTCCGTTTTGTTATGAAAATAAGTTTTATAAGTTTTGTGAATAAAGTTCATTTGTACTCTGATACCCTGAGTACTGCTTCTCGTGGAGTGTCCCACGAGCATGTTGTTGCGGCATCGACATCATGTGCTCCACCCGTGACGGAGAGATCAGTTCACGGCGTCTCTTAAGTACAAGTGTGGTACATAAGGCTATTAGGAGGCGTATGGATCGATCCTAGGATTTAAGTATAAGGAGGTGGATAACGGGTATGCCAACTCGCCATCTCATGTGATAATTACGCAGGAGTAGCTACCTGTGTATTGTCACGTTTTAAGTTTGCTCATGGGTACATCCGTAAGATATGATTATGAAATTTTGTTATTTCCATCAAGTTTCATCCGAATAAAGCGTTAATTATTATTTGAGCCTAATATTCCGTACTGGGCATTCGGCTCATTCCGTAAATTTTTGTATATACAGGTACGCAGGTTACTTTGGGCGGGGAAAAGAGAGAAGAATAAAGATTAAGAAGATATTAGTAAATCAAGTCGAATGTGTCTGCTTGTATATAAAAATTAAGTATCGTGTGGTTGTATCCTTGTCAAATAAATAAATGGAATTATGACTTTTGTTTATGATACTGTTATTGTGACACGTCAGCCCTTCCGGGTTGGGGTGTTACAATTGTGCATTTCATTTTGCAAAGATTTAAACTTGTTTTATTTCTTTATTTTGTTTAAGCATCGGACATCCTCTGCGTATACGTGAGTATCGACCTGGATGTTGTTGCCTAAACGTTCTGCTTTATTTTCTTTGGTGTTTCGTTTAAGCTTTGGACCTCCTCTGCGTATACGGAAGTATCGACCTGGTGGTTAAAGCCTAAACAACTTCAACTTGTTTTATTTTTCTTATTTTGTTTAAACATTGGACTTTCTCTGCGTATACGGAAGTATCGACCTGATTGTTAATGTTTAAATATTCTGCTTTGTTTTCGCACAAATCACAGTTGATAAAGTTTAAAGGTATTACTTGAGTCAGTGTATTGCATGATGAGGGGATATGCTGAGATCGTGGGGTCCATAAGAATTTAGTGCTATATTAATATACCTTAAAGTATCGGTAAGCAGATTGAAAGTTTTTAGATTGAGTTTAAGTGGACAACAATATCGTCAATCAATGTGAATCGTTTTAGAACATAAAATGTTTAAAGCTTAACGGTGCTAGTGATTTGTCTCAAAAACTGATATGATCCTCTTACACAAACTCACAAAAATATTGTTTGTAAATATTTCTTTATTGCATTCTTTTGTTATCAAAAATCAAAAAAGATTTTCGACAACTGATGTTGAAAAGCTGATTTTCAAAATTCCAAGTGCTGAACAAGATGAACTGGTTTGGGAGTGTGCGTTTTAAAAGAAGAATCTGATTTTGAGAAAAAGAAATTGAGTTTAGTTAATCAGGGTCATTAATTTGAACTTGATGTAACTATTTCTAGTAAGTTTTTCTTATTGATTTAAGTGAAAACTTGTGTTTTTGATGAGAAAATGTGTGCAGGAAATGAGCTGATCAGAGATAAAGCCAGGGATTGATCTCAAGGTGATAGCTAATTCCAGACGGCGATCCCATCATGATGAGAGGGGGAGTCTGATGAGGTTAGAGCCAAAGAGAAGATCTTTATGCTAAGAAAGAAAAAAGACCGATAAAGACTGAAGATTGAGAATACTCGACATTTAAGACTCGTCAACATCTGAGGGGGAGTCTGTTGGTGCATTCATCTGTCGTCTTCGTCTTATGTCGAGTCTCAGGTTCGTTGCAGATCTAATCAAGCGTGACATCATCTTATAGAATGATGACATCACTTGTGTGACATCAAGGATGACATCACAACAATGACATCATCATAACAAATGATCAGATTGCATGTTTTCGCTTGAAGACAAAACAGAAAGTAGATTTCGCTTGAATGGTTCAATTAGTAGATTTCGCTTCAATTATGTAAATATGAGATTTCGCTTGAACTGTTTCAGTCATATTCAAGCGAAATCCAGAGGCTATATATAGGTTAGCATGTCATTTCATTTGTAACTTTGTCGAATTCCATACCGAGGTGCTGCCGGTGTGAAGATTGAGCTGTAAACGTTGTCAGATTAATAAAATCAGTAGAATAAGTGAATTGCAAGCTGTCTCTACCTTCGTTTCTTGTTATTCCGCACCTGAAACATAGTTGAACGCCTCTGAACGACTCGTTCGGGTCGAAACACGATCCTACAGGATTTAAACACAAATTATGCCTTATAAGGGCATTTTGGTCATTTATAAGATTATAAATGAGTTTAATTAGTAATCTGAGTTACAGGTCTGATTTATACAGTAAATATACTTAATTTAATAAGTTATAACAGTAGGGTATGACCTATATGTGAAACTTATCATTTAAAACCAAACTATGCACCTTAGGGGTATTTTGGAAATTTCACAAAGGCTTAAAAGGTCAAAACTGGAAACCTGAGTTCAAAAACTTGTACTTACTGTTAATATATAAAAATATGCCAAAAACATCAGTAGGTATCACCCTTATATGATTAATATGGTTTTAGTACATACTATGTGTTAAAAACGCTTAAAAAGGCGATTTGGAGCCATTTCCGGGTTTTTAAAAGAAAGCTAATATTTTTATAATGCCAGAATGCTTAAAATATTTTATTTATCAAATAAAATCAGTAGAAAAAGGTTTGGAGTCAAAAGGATTTGTAAAACTCATTTTATGGCTTAAAAGGGTAAAACCGTCATTAACCGAATCAAACTTAAAGACCTATGTTATGATCAGCCAAAAATTAAATAAAAATCCTCAAAAATCCAAAAATATTATATTACATCAGTGGGTAAAAATTTTGATATCAAAAAGTGGGTTTAAATAGGCTATACGCTAATTACGCCGTTTAATTAACATAAAGCTTTCAATTTACGCTAATGAGCATATCTCCTAATCTAGACCTCAAACTGATGTCAAATTTTAGGTGCAAGTTTATAAATCAGCAACTAAGGTTTCTACTCTTTTACTTTTTCAAAAATCACGTTTTATAGTCAAAAGGGCATAATAGTCAACATTTAAGCATTAATCGGAAACATGCATATGAATCGGATAACTAATGAACCAAGTTGTGTGACCTCAGGGGGTTACACTAATATGAAACCTGGTCCAATTAAGGCTCTAAGGCATTTCTAAACAATGCTCAAACGGGTCAGAACTGAAAGTCAAAGCAGAGGTCAAACTATGCGACTTTCGGGTCCAAACCGAGCCTAAACTGAAAATTGTCGAGTTGAACATGTTGGGACATGTTCTTACATTAATTACCAAGTTATATGAATGATCAAACAGGTTGCAAGTATCCTACATTGCTAATTATGCTTTACTTTGAAAATTAACATTCTGTTGACTTTTTAAAGTAAGCTTTGACTCGACAATTAACATAGTTAGAGTGGAAATCTGGAAGTACCCTTTTAAGGGTTTATTACCCACCTAAATACCTACTTAAAGGTACTTTTAATTCGTGATTAGACTGAGTATATTTTAATTAATCACGAAGTCAAACCTTAATTACGATGGTTTGACTTTTAGTTAATTAACTAAGCTAAACTAGATTAGAAAGGGTTAAGGCTACTTACAAATGTCCTAATTATGATTAGGGACCACTAGGAAGATGGCTTGCTGATCAGAGAGCTCCAGAAAATCAGTTGTGAATGTTGCAAGTGCAAATGCCCAAATGTTGCAACTTCCATCTTCTTATATAGTGAACCCCATGAGCTTAGGATCATGCCAACATAGTCTAGGAAGGTTACAAGATGTCCCCAGGTGTCCTATAATGCTAAAAACCAGATATAGGAGCCCCTGGATTCGAAAACCACCCATATAAGTCGGTGCAACCGGTTATACAGGCAGCTGTCAACAATTTCGCCCAGATGCAACGCTTACGCACCGCAACATTCTGGTTGTTGCGGGGCGCAAGACTCCTTGCGCACCGTAAGGCTCCGAGTGTTGCGGTGCGCAAGACTTCGCCAGATATCAGAATTTGGTTTTTATTCAAGCTATAACCATGCACCCTTTTCAACTCCGAATCTCATGCACTTTAGTCAGTATAGGGACCATGTTTCCAGCCATTGCATGTCATGGCATGTAATTACACTCTTTGGCACTATGTGGGAGATTTAAATTGACGGAAAAACCAAGAAATTGATGTTGAATCCTTGTTTAAGTTTGTAACCATTTATTTGTTATTTAGGATTCCAGGTTTAAAACAAAAATTCAGATGTTGATAAAATATATCCTGGTTAGGGATTTATTAATAGGTCGCTCAGAGGTACAAATTAACATGTCGACGTTTTTAAATCCTATCGTACATCTTTATCTGGATCCGTATTTGTAACACGTTTGCATAACATGACACGTTTCTTTATTTTATTGGGCATGAATTTCTGAGGTGTTACACCACATATTGATGCGGCCCGCGTCAGACTAAGCCAATGCTTACGCGGCCCGCCTGAACACCATAATTCTTGATTTCTTGATTTTTGATGCACAGTATGGTTTCAGGGGTCCGGGTTTTCATTGGTGGTTTAGTTTTAGGACATTTTTGAGAGTCCTTACATCCTTCCCACCTTAATTAAAATCTCGTCCGCGAGATTTATTGAAATAAGTGAGGATACTTTCGCTTCATCTCCGATTCTAACTCCCAAGTGTACTCGGGTCCTCTTTTTGAATCCCATTTGACTTTGACTAGCACCAGTCGCTTGTGTTTGAGAAACTTGATCTTTCTGTCTTCTATTTGTAATGGCTTCTCAACAAATTTTAACTTTTCATTCACTTCTATATCTTGAAGAGGTACTACCAGTGATTCGTCTGATAAACATTTCTTGAGATTGGATACATGAAATACATCATGTAATCTAGCTAGCTCCTCTGGTAGTTGTAAGCGATAGGCAACTGGTCCTATTCGTTGGATGACTGGGAATGGTCCTACATATCTTGGACTCAACTTTCCTTTCTTACCAAACCGAACTACTCATTTCCAAGGAGAAACTTTTAAGAGTACTTTGTCTCCCACTTGGAATTCCAACGGCTTCCTTTTATTGTCTGCATAACTCTTCTGGCGATCTCGAGCCGTCCTTAGTCTTTCCTTGATTTGAGTGATCTTGTTGGTCGTTTCTTGCACGATTTCAGGCCCTGATAATTGACTTTCTCCTATCTCTGCCCAACATACTGGAGTTCTACACTTACGTTCGTACAGTGCTTCGAACGGGGCAGCTTCGATACTTGAATGATAACTATTGTTATAGGAGAATTCAATTAAGGGTAGATGATTATCCCAATTTCCACCAAAATCTATCACACATGCTCGGAGCATGTCTTCCAGAGTTTGTATCGTCCTTTCACTTTGTCCGTCTGTTTGAGGATGATATGCAGTACTTAAATTTAATCGGGTTCCCATTGCTTCCTGGAAACTTGTCCAGAAATGAGAAGTGAAACGACTATCCCTATCCGATACAATGGAGAGTGGAACTCCATGTAAGGATACAACTTCATCTACATACAACTTTGCCAACCTTTCCATGCTAAAGGTTTCTTTCATGGGTAGAAGCTGATTTGGTTAATCGATCCATAATTACCCAAATCGCATCATTACCTAGTCTGGTTTTGGGTAACTTAGTAACAAAGTCCATTGATATAAGTTTCCATTTCCATACAGATATTTCTAATTGTTGAAGTAGACCCGAAGGTTTCTGGTGTTATGCCTTAACTTGTGAACAAGTTAAACATTTAGAAACATATCTAGCTATGTCCTTTTTCATTCCTATCCACCAGAAATTATTTCTTAAGTCTTGATACATTTTATTATTACCAGGATGCATGGTATACCTAGACTTATGAGCTTCTTCTAAAATTTTATCTCTTAATTCTCCTTGCTTAGGTACCCAGATTCTTTTCTTGTGGAATCTCCAGATTCCATCACTTCCTTGTTCTAATTCCTTTATTCTTCCTTTCATTTCTTCAGCATCGTCCTGGATTGCTGTTTCTTGAACATTCTTCAGTTGTTCCATTAAATCTAACTGTAGATTTAATCTAAGAGCACGAACCCGTCGTTGTTTCTCATGATATTTACGACTTAAGGCATCTGCAACTACGTTTGCCTTTCCTTCGTGATACTGAATATCACAGTCTTAGTCACTTAGGATTTCCATCCATCTTCTTTGCCTCATGTTTAATTTTTTTTGCCTAAATATGTATCTTAAGCTCTTATGATCTGTATAGACAGTAAACTTACTTCCATACAGGTAATGTCTCCAAATCTTAAGGACGAAAATTATGGCTCCTAATTCTAAATCATGAGTCGTATAGTTCTCCTCGTGCTTTTTCAATTGTCTTGATGCATACGCAATTACTTTCCTGCGTTGCATTAGCACACATCCTAATCCTAGTTTTGAAGCATCACAGTATACTTCAAAATCTTCAGTATCTTCTGGTAAGGCTAGGATTGGGGCATTTGTTAACTTTTGTTTTAAAATCTTAAAAGCCTTTTCTTGCCTAGGTCCCCATTCAAACTTAACTGATTTACAGGTTAGCTTAGTTAATGGTACAGCTATCTTGGAAAAATCCTTAATAAAGCGCCTATAGTATCCGGCTAACCCTAGAAAACTTCTAATTTCCATGGCTGATTGCGGAACCTTCCATTTGGTGATTGCTTCTATCTTAGAAGGATCTACGTGAATGCCTTCGTGATTCACCATGTGACCTAAAAATTGCACTTCCTGTAGCCAAAATTCACATTTCGAGAATTTGGTGTAAAGCTTTTCTTTTCTTAACAAAGTTAAGAGTGCATGCAAGTGCTCACAATGTTCCTCCTGACTTTTGGAATAAATAAGTATATCGTCGATGAAGACAATTACAAATTTATCCAAATACGGTTTACAGATTCTATTCATCATGTCCATAAATGCTGCGGGAGCATTTGTTAACCGAAGGGCATGACTGTAAACTCGTAATGACCATATCTAGTTCTTGAAGCAGTTTTAGGTATGTCTTCTTCTTGCACTTTCAACTGATGGTATCCGGAGCGTAATTCAATCTTAGAAAAGTATCTAGCTCCTTGAAGTTGATCAAAAAGATCATCAATCCTAGGTAATGGGTATCGATTCTTAATTGTAACCTTATTTAATTCCCTATAATCAATACACATTCTCATTGAACCATCCTTTTTCTTTACAAACAACACTGGTGCTCCCCAAGGGGATGAACTAGGTTGTATGAAACCTTTACCGAGCAACTCATCTAATTGTTTCTTTAATTCTAGCATTTCTGTGGGTGCTAATCGGTAAGGTGCCTTGGCTATCTGTGTAGTTCCAGGAATTAGATGAATTCTAAATTCGACTTTCCTATCAGGAGGTAATCCCGGTAGTTCTTCTGGGAATACATCTGGGTATTCTGATACTACAGGAATTTCTTTGAGTTCTTTATCCTTAGTATTAATGATTATTGAAATCATATATACTATTCCTTGTTTCCGTTCATAACTAGTAACTTTCATTACTGAAATGAACTTCATGGTTTTTCGCGGCTTATCTCCTGTGACCATGATTACTTCTCCGGTGGGTGCATGAATCTCTATAGAATTCTTATCACAAAGGATTCGAGCATGGTTGGCTACTAACCAATCCATTCCTAACACAACATCGAACCCAGCTAAATTCATTGGTAATAGATTTGCATGAAATTTATGACCTGAAAGTTCTATATTTTCTTTTTGCAAAACCTTATCTATGTTAACAGAATTCCCATCTGCTGTTTAGACTGTAAAAATCTGCCTAAGGTTGGTTAAGGGTAAGTTAAGAGCTTGGCAGAATGTAGTATTTATGAAACTTTGGTTTGCACCAGAGTCAAATAATACTTTTGCGTAAACATTGTGAACTAAGAACGTACCAGCTATCACATCTGGAACGAGTTCTACCTCCTAGGTAGTTAATTGGAATGCTCGAACATTCTTCTTGGAAGCTCCGTCAGCTGGTTGGGCTTTATTGTCTGCTGGTTTAACCAGTTTAGGGCATTCTGGTTTAAAATGTCCTGCTTCTCCACAGTTATAGCAGATCCTTGTTTTCTTTCTGCAGTCTTCTTCGCGATGTCCTACAACTTTGCAAAAGTTACAGGTTACATTACATCTTCCATAATGTTTCTTTCTGCAATTCCTGCAGAACGGCGGAGTTAAAGATTGCCTTATTCCTCTTTTCTTGAAGTTGCTATTATTACCCATACGAAATCCTTGGGTAATTTTCTGGGCCAATTCCTTTTTCCTGTTTTCATCTCTTGTGCGTATCAGCTCGTCAGTTAGGGTGTTAGCTAATTCTACCGCATCGTCAATAGTGCGAGGTCTCACAGCTTTAACGATATTACGGATTTCTCCAACCAATCCCCAAATATAGCGAGAAATAAGTACCGATTCTGGCGAAGCTAGTGTTGGTACCACTCTAGCATATTCAAAGAATGTCGAAGTATATCCTCCACAATCTACACCGATCATTCGATGATTTAGGAACTTATTTGCCATTTGTTCCTTTTCATATTCGGGACATAATTTTCTTTCTATCAGACTTTTAAATTCTTCCCAATTCATGGCATAGGCCACATTTCTTCCTTTGGCTTGAAGTACTGTATTCCACCATTCTAGCGCCCCTTCTTTGAAAAGATTTGACGCATACATAACCTTGTCTTCTTCAGCACATTTACTTATCATAATTACTGCTTCGGTTTTCTCCAACCAACGCAGTGCTGCAGTTGCCCCTTCATTGCCTGCAAATTCAGCTGGTTTACAAGCAAGAAATTCTTTGTAAGTGCAACCAGGTGTTGCAGCTTTCATTTTCTTAGGGAGCGGGGCCTGCCGTGGATTATTATTGTTGTTAGTATGATTACCGCCTCCGTTTACGCTATTACTGAAGTTATCTTCAGAAGTACGTTTGCTAGGAATGATTTGTGGAGGTCGACAGTTTTCTGGGCAGCAGCAAGGATTGCTGGAATAGCATTGGCTATTCCTTGAGCAACGATATTTTCTATATCTTGCTTAGTCATAAAGTGATCCTCCTGGTGTTGCTCAGATTGGTTAACCTCGTTAACTGGTTCATTATTAGCGTTTTCCATCTGATAATTAATATATATAATTTATTAGTATAAAATAAATAAAAATTATACACAAAACAATCATAAAAATTTCACAACACACATATATATCCAAAATTATCGATTTTGTTAGTGCACTTTGGGTGATAAGTGCATGCTTTCCAATTGTTAGGGTCTTTATTGTACATGTCTTGAAACTTAGTCCAAGGTTTATCCTTGGACAATTTGTCCAAGTTTATGTCTAGGACTTTTGTCAGGGGTTTGTGTTTAGGCAAAAGTCAAGGTTTTTGTGTAGATTATTTTGTCCAGGTTTTAGTCCCTAGTCTATATATATGTGTTGTATAGGGTAGATTAGGGCAACCCTTGGAAGAAGCTTTGTGCACCTCTCCTAACTTCTTGTTCCTCCTGGTGTGCACATCCTAGAGAGAGAGACTATGTGTTAGTGAGAGAAAGCTAGGGTTTAGATCTTTGTGATCTAAACCAGCTTGTAGATGATGTATACTCTTTTGGTATGTAATCTGTGATGACTGATTCGTTAATAAAGAGATTCATCTTCTACATCTTTCTATCTTTGGTGTTTATGAGTGTTCTTCATGTCTTGAATCAAGTGCAATGTTTGATGTTCGTCATCCATCCGGTGTTTTAACAGTGGTATCAGAGCATGGTTACCGATTTGGAATGGTCTAACCGCCTTCCGAATCACCATTGCTCTTGATTTGATGTTTGTTTCCGCCAAACATCTTGAAGACGTGAAGATTTTGGTCCAGATATGAAGAAATTCGAGCTGTGTTGGAGAGAACTGCTGGGTTTTTGGTAGATCTAGGGTTTTGATCTGAAAAAGGCTCTGTCCGGATTTTTGTAAGTGTTCTACCAAGTCCGAGTTTCCATTCTGTGTTTGTGTTTCCGGGGTTTTGGTGAACCAGTGTGAAGTCACACTGGGGAAATAATCCAGAAGCTTGTTTCTGAGCCTTGTCCGAGTTTTTCTTTACACCTTTTACTTGGTCAGGGTTTGTAGGTCCGAGTTTTAGAACCTCTATTAGGTCCGAGTTTAGTGGAGTCTCCTTGTTAAGTTTCAAACTAAGTCTGAGTTTTATAATTAATTCCGAGTTTATATTAGTCCAACAATTTGATCCGAGTTTATAAGACTTATAGGCTCCGAGTTTTTAGTTACTCCTTAGTGTCCGAGTTTCTTTAGACCTTATAGTTTTATTTTGTGCTTTTTTATTCAGACCTTTGCTAGTCCGATTTTTACTTTTAATGTCCGAGTTTTACTTTTGATTCTTGTGATCCGAGTTTTCGAATTAAACAACAGTATCCGAGTTTTGTTTGATCAAAATCGTTTTGTTTCAGTTCCGAGTTTTGATTCTGTTCCGAGTTTTGGTTCAGTTCCGAGTTCATAATCATTCCCGAGTTATTGAAACAGTTTCAGGGTATTGCTTTGTGTTCCCGGTATTTGGTCCGAGTTTTTCATAAACTGTTCCGAGTTTTAGCAGGTCCGGGCTTTAGTAAACAGTTTTAGACGGTCCGTGTCTTGTTTCGAGTAACCTGTTTGGTAAACTGTTTGGCATTAGTCCGAGTAAAGGGAAGCTCGGACGTCTTTAGAGTAATCCATTAGTTAGTCCGGGTTTTATTGGGGTTTCTTTAACAGTTCTGCTCTTCATTAACAGTTCTGATCCGAGTAATGGTCTGATCCGGATGGAAATAGCTCACTGAGAACTGTTGGGTTTTTTTCGGATTTCTTTGCTTGTTCTGAATTTCTTTGTACTCTAAGTATTGTTCCGATGATCTGATTCGAGGTTTCAAGAGCTTTCGGGTTTTACGAGTTTCGAATTTTCTAGAATTCCGGGTTACCTGGGGTACCGGATTTTTAGCTAAATTTAGAAGGTTGTGTTGTTCGGAAGTTTCGAGTTGTGCATGTTCCGAGTTTTTCTAGTTATTCCGGGTTACCTGGGGTACCGGATAACTAACTAAGAGTCAGAATTGTGTGTAGTTTGGAAACTTGAAGTCAGTTTCGGATTATCGAAAAGTTTTATGGTACTTATGTTGTCCGGATCAAGTGAGGAGGTGAAGAGAATAAGACTTGCTTGGACTTCTGTATTGTTTGCAAAGAAAAAGGGGGAGTAAAACTTGAAGTCGGTTTCGGATTCATCTTCTACATCTTTCTATCTTTGGTGTTTATGAGTGTTCTTCATGTCTTGAATCAAGTGCAATGTTTGATGTTCGTCATCCATCCGGTGTTTTAACAGATTTCTCGATTTCCCTTTTTATATATCATATTATACATCCGTACACACTGTTATGTTACAAAGTTTTATTTTTATTTTACAAGATTATATTTTTATTATTATTATTATTATTATTATTATTATTATTATTATTATTATTATTATTATTATTATTATTATTATTATTATACAATCACAGTTTCACAACCCCACTATCCCTCGTCAGTTGGCATTTCAGTAACGACGTTCCCTTTCGTCGTACTTCCAGGAAATCTGTTCTCCTACCTCCCGAATCCTATTTCCTGCACCTATCAGCTCTTCGCCAAAATGGCGGAGTTCAGCTAAGTTATCATTACTCATTGGTGGGTTAGGTATAGGTTCCGGGTCGAACTGGGGGGAAAAGGTATAAGGGTTATTAAGAAGGTTTTGAAACTGCCAGTCATTAGTCCACCACTCGTCCATCTCGCCTAAAGGTTGAGTGTGGATCAGAGGGTCTGGAATGGCTGGTTCTAAGTTTATTGGAAGTTGAGTTTCAGCAGGATAAGGGTAAAAGTTGGTATTGATAGGTCTAATGATCTCACAGCTTGCCAATATGCGATCCAACTCCTCTTGTAATGGCAACTCCTGGATTTGTTTAGAACCTTCCCCAATTTCCATTTCTACTTGCCTGGAATCTTCCCCAATTGCAATTCCTTTTCCTTTATCTATGGGATTTTCTATTTTTGGAATTCTCCTAGTTGCTGGTTTCCTCCTGCGTACACGCCTCCAACCTACAAATCTTCTCCTTTTCTTAGGCTTTGGTTTCTCTGGAGGTGGAGCGTTGAATTCCATAGGTTCTTCTATATCGGGTATGTAACCAGTAAAAGTCTCTGGAAACTTCTATTTTCACCGGATAGAAATTGAGATTCTGAAGGGCTTCAGATAACTCATTCATGCTGTTTAGCATATATGCAAAAAAATGCACAAAATACTAAGTTAAATTTTATAACAAAATTTCATAAATAAACCTTCAAGTATTATTGCATATCGTGTGACTAATTTAACACAAAGGACAACTGACAATTAAAACATACTAGGGTTTACTGTAAACTTATTTATTTACTGGGTAACGTTTCTGGCTTGTAGATGATATGGGTGCTAAAACGGATTCAGGGTATTGGTAGTTTAAAGATCAGCATTTACTGCTACTGTAGCTAACATATAAATACTTGCCCATTTTTCATCTAACTCGTCTTCCCATGGTGGATTATTGCTTGTTTCCTGAGTCTTTTTAATTTGAGACTTCCTCATTTTCTCTTGACTTTTCTTAAGAATCAAACTTCTTTTATTAGGGGAAAGTGGTTCCTCATATTGTGCCTTACGAATAAATATTCCCTCCTCAGTATCTACTGAGTATCTTGAGGAATTTGTTTGGGATGAACTTCCCTTCTCTTTTGGTGAACTATCTAATTTAAGATAGATATCCGAGAGTCTTTGTTTACCCATACTGTAACTAACAAGTAGTCAGTTAATAAAACACATAATCACAAAAATGGTAATCAGTAAAATTAAGTATTTTCTAAATACTTAATTGGCTTAAATCAATGGCTCTGATACCACATTTTCCTGTCACGGCCCCCGGCCCGGTTTGACCCAGTTCAGGAGCCGCGGGACAGAAAATCCGGTGGTATTTATTTAATTGAGTTTGACAACGGAAGAGTTTAGCAGGATCTTTTTAAAACTGAAAATGCCCAATTATTTTATTTCATAATTCGGGATAAAACCCCCGGTAATTAACAATAAGGTGATTTTAGTGGGAAATCTTCATTTTACAAAACATGCTTCTTTATTTATATTGAGCCACTTCCTTAAGCTTGTAGTGCTTCGTGGCCCTTTTACTAGATCACAACAGATCACCTCAAACATGTTTAAAAAAGGTTTTGTCAGCGGGGAAATACTGGTGAATCATTCTTTTTACTAAAATGACTTGTTGATATAATTTACGGTATTAAGAGCGATTACAATGTTTATACATATCAACCATCTACCCACGGTATTTATCACTCGACCACCTATTGGCTATCTCGTTGTCCAATGGTGTCTGTGATTATGGTTATATCACCCCTTGGCTAACCCGTTGTCCAATGGTGACGGTTATCAAGTATTGTATACAAAACCCCACATACCGGTTGTAATTTGGTGACTACAAAGACTTAATCCCTGTAATTATAACTTTGAAAACATTTAAGAATTTATAAAACACTTTGATAAAAAGAGAATGACTCACATTGCAGATTTATACGGGCAGAGTTTAGCCTACTGATTAGCCTGATAACCTAATTTAAATAACAATGCACACGAACTAGGTTAGTAACTAATACAGCATTTAAGATAACTCACGAGATAAAAACCTTCACAATGAATGGCAAAGTGCGATACTTAAACATCCATCGAATTCACGACGAATGACAAAGCATAACCCTAATGTGGGCAACACTTAAACATCCATTGGATAGTTTCAATCGATCGGACATTGAATCGTAGCAGCGATCGAGTTAATACCCAGTATCGTAGCAGCGCCTCGCTAATTTAATTAAAATTTCGACTTCAGAGTAGTAGAAATTCGTTTTTTTTTTAGAGTTTTGATCGACACAGAATGAAAGCCCCTAAGCTAAGCTATTTATAGGTGAAATTCAGGCCTGTCGCGACCCGCGTGAACTCCCGGCCAAGCTTTACGCGGCCCGCGTAACCACCTAGTCTACGCATAGGTCTGGTTGGTCACGAGTAGGGTCGCCATTTGTATACCACGTTGCTCGGGAACAGTTATCCGGTCAACCCACATATTGACGCGGCCCGCATAAGACTAAGCCAATGCTTACGCGGCCCGCCTGAACACCATAATTCTTGATTTCTTGATTTTTGATGCACAGTATGGTTTCAGGGGTCCGGGTTTTCATTGGTGGTTTAGTTTTAGGACATTTTTGAGAGTCCTTACAGTTATGTCTGTTGAGTGGTGAAGCCACTAATTTAGTAGTGGCAAACAAGCTGGTCAAAAGGAAAAGAGGAAAAGGGGTGGTGATCATGTTTTCACGGCAAATGTCTTCTGACCCACTTAGTGAGTGGCTTTCTCTTTTTTGGTCCTATAAGTGAGGCTGATTTGTATCTGTAATTTCTGTACCAAGCTAATAAAACATTCCTAGTTACCGAGAGTGGACGTAGGTTGCAGTGTAGCGACCGAACCACTAAAAATCTTGTTGTTCTTGTGATTGGTTTGAGTGTGTTGATTGTGTTCGTGTGACCCGTTTGATCCCAACAACTGGTATCAGAGCATCAGGCTCTTGATAGATGCACACGAACAGAGAAGAAGGTGAAGAGAGAAGGTACCTGGTGAGTGAAATCGGAGTTAGCATTCTGATCGGAAACCGCAGAAGACGCCGCCGCCGCTACCTGCCACTGCCGCTCACCTGCCACCGCCCATCTGCTCCGGTTAGGGTTCCGTTCGAACCCAACCTACCTGCGCCGCCTTACACCAACCAGCCGCCGCCATCAGCCATCGTCACCGCTGTCTAGGGTTCCGACGAACCCGTAGCACCACCGCTGTTCTCTTAGGAGATCGTAGGGGAAGAAAGAGAAGAATCCTAATTTTCTTTGTTCTGTGCGTAGGAAGAAGAAAAGCCAGAGACGTGTTTTATTTGATCAGAAATTGAAGTTTTCAATTTGATAAAAAAGGCCCCTCATCTTTTATTTCTGGTGGTGGAGAAATTGAAGTTCTCAATTTATCATAAAAGCCCTTCAACTTTTATTTCTGGTGAAGAAAATTAAATTTCTCAATTTTATCAAGAAAGGTCCCTCAACTTTGAACAAGATCTCATTATCCATCAATACTAGTCCCTTGCCATTAAAGCTTGAAACAGATAAGTTACTTGTTTCTGATTATTGCTTTCGCTCGTATAAATTATCATTCGCAGTACAAGCCTGTTGGTGCGTAGCAATTTGATAATTATTAGTTAAAATGGCAGAAGATAGCAAAATCAAGATTGATAAGTTTGATGGCAAGAATTTTGGATGGTGGAAGATGCAAATTAAAGATTTGCTGATACAGAAAGAGTTGGATGCTGCTCTAGAACCTCCCCCTACACCAGTACCGCCTAATTGGGCATCGATTGACAAGAAGGCAATGTCAATGATACGGCTTACATTATCCATGAATGTTGCGTATAACATTATGGAACAAACCATGGCGCGTGGAATTATGGAAGCCTTGTCCAATATGTACGAGAAGCCGTCTCCTGCAAATAAGGTGTTTTTAATTCGGGAGTTAGTAAACACTCGAATGAAAGAGGGAAGTTCTGTCACTGAGCATATTAATCTATTTAATTCTCATTTGACACGTTTGTCTTCTGTGAATTTTAAGATAGATGACGAATTACAGGCTTGTTTATTATTGTCCTCATTACCTGACAGCTGGTCAGGAACGATCACAGCAGTCACTGGATCGATTGAGACACTCACATTCAGTAAGGTTCGAGATTTAATGCTGAATGAGGATTGCAGAAGGAGGAACTCTGGAGAAACAAGCTCGTTGCTCAGTACTGAAGGAAGAGGGAGAAGTAATAACAGAGGAGGAAACAAGGGAAGGTCAAATTCAAAACGAAGAAGCAAGTCAAGACCAGCAAAACCAAGAAAAGACATACAGTGCTGGAACTGTGATGAGCATGGGCACTTTAGAAGTCAGTGTACTAAACCTCCTAGAGACAAAAAGGAGGTGAATGCTACCACAGCCTCAGATTCAGAAGATGCTCTTATCTGCTGTGTCGAAAATACTATTGAAGACTGGATTATGGATTCAGGAGCATCATTTCATGCTACGTCTAGCACGAAGAAGATGAAGAATCTACGAACAGGTAACTTTGGTAAAGTTCGTTTGGCTAATAATCATAGTCTAGACATTACAGGGATTGGAGACATAGAGTTGAAGACATCACTGGGAACAATCTGGATCCTGAAAGATGTTCGGGTTATTCCGGGTTTGAAGAGGATGTTAATATCCATCGGTCAGCTTGATGATCAGGGATATGATGTTTACTTCGGTAAAGGACAATGGAAAGTTGTAAAAGGCAGTATGGTTGTCACTAGAGGAAAGAAGCAAGGTACTTTATCCATGGTTGAAGTACCAACTGATGGAGTGAATGCAGTATCTAGTGAGCCGAGTAAGTCAAAGTTATTGCATCAAAGACTCGGTCACATGAGTAAAAAGGGGATGAAGATGCTTGTTACCAGGGGAAAGCTTCCAGAATTGAAGTATGTCGAATCTGAATTCTGTGAACCGTGCATTCTCGGGAAGAAAAAGAGGGTTACTTTTCTGAAGAAAGGGAGAGCACCTAAAGCTCAAAAGTTGGAGTTGATTCATTCAGATGTGTATGGACCGACATCAGTAACTTCACTTGGTGGAGCTCGCTACTTTGTGACTTTCATTGATGATTCAACACGCAAGGTATGGGTTTACTTTCTTAAACATAAATCTGAAGTTTTCGATACTTTTAAGAAATGGAAATCTGCTGTTGAACTTGAAACTGATTTGAAGGTGAAGTGCTTGAAGTCTGACAACGGTGGTGAATACATCAGCAAGGAGTTTACAGATTATTGTGTTGATAGAGGGATCAAGATGATAAATTCAGTTCCAGGAACTCCGCAACAGAATAGGGTTGCAGAGAGGATGAACAGAACATTATGTGAAAGAGCCAGAAGTATGAGGTTGAATGCAGGGCTCCCAAAGATGTTCTGGGCTGATGCAATTAATACAGCAGCCTATCTTATCAATCATGGGCCTTCAGTACCGTTGGGTTTCAAGATTCCCCAAGAAGAATGGAAGGGTAAAGCAATTGAGTATGATCACCTGAAAATATTCGGGTGCAGTGCTTATGATATCAATCCTGAAGGTGACAAGTTAGATGCTAAAGCAAAGAAGTACATCTTCATTGGATATGGAGGTGATAAGATGGGCTATAGGCTTTGGGATTCTGAAAACAGAAAGGTAGTCCGAAGCAAGCATGCAGAGTTCAATGACGCAGAGCTATACAAAGACAGAAAGGTGGAAAAGTCAGAGGTTCAGAAGGAAACAATTGAGTTTAGTGTAAAAAATCAGAAGAACAATTCTGCTGCAGAACCAGTGGCAGATTCTGATAACACAGAACCAGAGACTGAAGATGGTGAAGAAACAGTGGGAGTTTCTAACAGTGGAAGTTCAGGGTCTGAAGACAAACAGTCACCATAACAGCCTTCGTTAAGAAGATCTACCAGAGTTTCTAGACCACCGAACAAGTACAGTCCCTGTCATACTGGCCCTTCTGTCAACTACATTCTTTTGACAGAAAATGGTGAACCCAGTGTTACTCTGAAGCTATGGGTTTGAAAGATTCATTGCAGTGGGAGCTTGCAATGAAAGATGAAATGAAGTCGCTTGAGAAGAACAAGACATGGCACTTGACGAAGCTTCCATCTGGGAAGAAGGCTCTTCAGAACAAATGGGTTTTCAGGGTCAAAGATAAACATGATGGTACCAAATGGTACAAGGCAAGATTAGTAGTCAAGGGTTTTCAACAAAAAGAGGGAATCGATTTCAATGAAATATTCTCTCCAGTGGTGAAGATGACTACCATTAGACTCGTTCTCAGTATTGTAGCAGTAGAAGGCTTGCATCTAGAGCAGCTAGATGTCAAGACGGCATTTCTACATGGTGACCTAGATGAAGACATCTACATGACACAACCAGAAGGTTTTCAGGTTAAAGGCAAAGAAAACTTGGTGTGTAAGTTGAAGAATAGTTTGTATGGTCTGAAACAAGCGCCCAGACAATGGTATTTGAAGTTTGATAACTTCATGGGAAGAGTCGGATACAAGAGATATGACAATGACCATTGTTGTTACATCAAGAGGTTTAAGGGTTCTTATATCATTCTATTACTATATGTGGATGATATGTTGATTGCGGGTTCAGACATGACAGAGATCAAGAAGCTGAAAAAGCAGATGTCTGAAGAGTTTGAGATGAAAGACTTGGGAGCTGCAAACCAATTACTCGGGATGAGTATTTTCAGAAACAAAGATGGTTCTTTGACACTATCTCAAGAGAAATACATTGGGAAAGTGTTAGAGAAATTCAGCCTTAAAGATGCCAAGATCAGAAGCACACCTTTGGGAAGTCACTTTAAGCTTTCTAAAGATCAGTCACCCAAATCTGATGAAGACAAGGAAGAAATGGCTAAAGTTCCTTATGCATCTGCTGTTGGTAGCCTCATGTATGCAATGGTATGCACGAGACCAGATATAGCTCATGCAGTGGGAGTTATTAGTCGGTTCATGTCCAATCCGGGGAGAGAACACTGGGAAGCAGTTAAATGGTTGCTGAGATACTTGAAGGGAACTTCAAAGATAGCATTGCATTTTAAGAAGAAAGATGTTATTCTGAAGGGTTTTGCAGATGCAGACCTTGGCGGGTGTAAAGATTCATTCATAAGCACCACAGGGAATGTCTTTACAGTGGGAGACACTGCGGTAAGTTGGATGTCCAAACTACAGAAAAGTGTTGCCCTTTCAACCACAGAAGCAGAGTATATGGCAGTTGCTGAAGCTAGCAAAGAGCTTATATGGTTGAAGAATTTTCTCAACGAACTTGGCAAAGAACAAGATGATTGTGCACTATTATGTGACAATCAAAGTGCAATTCATCTTGCAAAGAATCCTGTCTTCCAGTCGAAGACGAAACACATACAGCTAAGATATCATTTTATCAGAGAGCAAGTTAGAGATGGCACTCTGAAGTTGAAGAAGATCAAAGGAACTGAAAATCCAGCTGATATGTTGACTAAGGTTGTTACCTTAGAGAAGTTGAAGCTTTGCATAGCTTCAACTGGCCTTCAGGCTAACTGATGAGAAGGCCAGGGTAACTAGGAATGAGCTAAAATCAAAAGTTTTTTTACAGAGATACAAATGCACAGTTGAAGCACATGTGAAGATTGTTCCGTGGCTTCAAGTGGGAGATTGTTGAGTGGTGAAGCCACTAATTTAGTAGTGGCAAACAAGCTGGTCAAAAGGAAAAGAGGAAAAGGGGTGGTGATCCTGTTTTCACGGCAAATGTCTTCTGACCCACTCAGTGAGTGGCTTTCTCTTTTTTGGTCCTATAAATGAGACTGATTTGTATCTGTAATTTCTGTACCAAGCTAATAAAACATTCCTAGTTACCGAGAGTGGACATAGGTTGCAGTGTAGCGACCGAACCACTATAAATCTTGTTGTTCTTGTGATTGGTTTGAGTGTGTTGATTGTGTTCGTGTGACCCGTTTGATCCCAACAATGTCCCATTTGGTTCATTGAGGCACACCACATGGTTGAATTTTGCACACACAAATATTTCATTTGAGATACAAGGCAAGGGTAATTGTAAAGTTGAACTTGTTCCTAGGAGAAGTAATTCAGGTGATTCAAGGGAAAGAGCAAATGATACACTAGATTGCTCAGTGTGTTTGGAAGAAGAATATGAATATAGAAATACGTTTAAGATCATAAATGACCCAACATCCTCTCATATTCAGATACGATGGCGTCTTTGATATGATGACTAATTTCTATACGGAAACAACAGTAGAGTACAAAATGTTGTGTTATGTAAAAACCTCCTTGAATGTAAATATTGCAGGACCATGGTGCAATCAATCCAAAATATTGTTCACTTCACAAAATTCACACAACTAGTCTCCTATTATGTGACTTTGTGATAGATGACTCAGAGCTTGAAAACAGTGGCGAAGCTTGAAAATTTCCATCGGGGGGTCGGAAGTCACCGGACCTAAAAATTCTATATAAGTAACTTCTTTTATAAAACCGGGGGATCGAAAACGTATATACCTAAAAAATTCTATACAAAACGTACATACTTAACACTACTGAGCGAAAAGTTCGGGGGTTGCCCCCCCCCCCCCCCCCGCACGCGCGCAGCCCTTTGAAAGCTACGCCCTTGCTTGAAAATCAATTGTCCAGACCATCACCTGGAATCTTATGAATACAGACAGGTGGGTTATGTCCCATTTGGTTCATTGAGGCACACCTTATGGTGGAATCCTACATAAACAGAGATTTCATCTGTAATTAAAGATTGATACGTGAACAAGTATGTATGTGTGTGTATATATATATATAGGGGAATGTTCAAATGAAAACCACTAGTTATCGCCAAAACTCGAAAACTAATTAGAAAAGCCAAAAAAACATACCAATTTTTTTTTCATACCAATTTTCGCCATTTTTTATATATAAAAAAAATTTCAAAAAATAAAAAAATAAAAAATTTTGTAGTGCACGTGTAACTACAAATTTTTTTTTTTTTTTTTGAATTTTTTTTCATATAAAAAAACATGCGATTAATTGGAAAAAAAATTGTGTGTTTTTTAGGCTTTTTTTAGTTAGTTTCGAGTTTTCACGTTAAAAGTGGTTTTCATTTGAACCTTCCCCTATATATATATATATATATACTAATGGGAAACCCGCGCGTTGCTGCGGAGTCAATAATATGGGCCGATAACATAATTCAAACATAACAACGTTAAAAAATCGTATATACGTTATGTGTGTGTGTATATATATATATATAAAAGTACTCGCGCTTCGCGGCTGCAACGCACGGGAAACCCTTATGATAAACATTATATAGTATGTGCTGCAACATTTTTTTATCTAGTGCGAATTCCGCGTGTAGCGACGCAGTCGACAATTTACATCCAAATTTTTATATAACTTATCTAAAATTACAAAACACATTTTATCTTAAATTAGATTAATTTTGGTTCACTAATTAGTCCTTTAGTCCAAATATACAACTACAATATAATGTATTTTTTAATATACGTTCTTGATGACGAATGTGATGAGCTTATTATCCATAAGCTTATTTTTTTTATTTATAAATAATCTAATATAAATGCCATTGATCTAAGGAAAAGGGGTATGAATCGAAGAAAATGACAAAAAGTTAGACATTTTTACTTGATCTTTCATGTGTCATCTTAAAATTTGATAGAAATTTATCATTTTGTACATACTGAGTAGATAGCGGTCATTGAAGTCAAAGAATTGGTCACCAATATTATAGTGACGATACATCAAGAAGTCAGGAAGCGCAGACATAGCAATTCTTCTATGCCCGATCGCGTCATTGCTGCGATCTCTTTGATAACTATGTTTAAGATGGGATTGGATGAATAGTGGGTTGGAGATCAGAGATGACCACGACTTGCACACGCTCTTGCATCGGATCAGATCCCACACCTCCATTCTTTTCAATATCTCTTCAAGGGTTCCGGTGGCAGAAAAGGGGAAAGTGTGAGATGTTTCGTTTAATGTTATATTTATTAGGGGAATAGTAACTGCAATCCCGCAAAGACAATCCATGGTTCTGGAAGTTTTTACTGATAGGTTACCGTATTAAGATGGTTCTTTTAATGTGATGACCATTAGAAAGTTACTACATATGCTTAGTGGTTCCATTGAACAATACAAACAGTGTGTCATTTACATCCAAATATGGCTTCTTTAAAATCATCAAGATATAAATAACATTACAAACTTACCAAGAGTTTGTCATTTACAGATTCAAAGTATGGCTTCTTTGAAATCATCAAACTAAAATGACCAATTTCCATTTCCATCTAACTATTATTTAACAACATGAAAGAGAATAAGCACTTACAAACCAGGCAGTGTTATCGCCAAGTTTTTGAAAAAAGCATTTGTAGATACTTTATTGGTCTTTGGTAATTACTTAATTTCTATAACTGGATTTGCTGTTAATACTTGCTACTGAATTTTGGTCAATTTGACCTGGCAGCATGTAAGCTCAGTCGTAAAGGTGTTCAGTGGTGTTTAATATATTTCAAAGAAAAATAAAAGTCAACGGGATACGATTAGGCAGAATTTGGATTCGATTAGTAAAGGGCCGTACCTGAATTCTTCTTAAAGCATTCAATAGTGATGGAACCAGCTATACTTTTTTTTTGGAAAAGGAATAGAAAGGAGACACGCATAACAACAGCCCTATATCAATAGGATTCAATTCAAATTTTGAACCTACATGATGGTGTAATCTGAACTGAAAGACCTAAAGGGAAGACTATCCATCAAACAAAATGCATCATTGGTGTTATTCAGATTATTTGACCCACGTTTGTGTATTTAAGGGTTTAGCCTATGAACTACAGTCGGGGGAGAGCATACCCAAAGTAAGTCAGTGTGGATTTTCATCAAACACCTATCCTGCAGTTAATCAGCGCTGATCGTAACAGAGGTCGGCTACATGAAGAACATAACATCAAGTATGTAACAATTAACGCTCAAGGGTCTGATTTCAAGCATAGATGTTTGGATCTACTCATCGGAAGTCCTAAAGTAACGAACTCGCTTCCTAGTACAGAAGTCTGCATCTCTTACTTCAACCCACAAAACTCTCCTATCATGTTATCAATTCGTTGGATAAAAATTAGCATTAGGTCTATATTTAGGGAAAAAAAAGAACTGGAATTATGAATACATTCTAACTAAGAGCATGCGCTGAGCGATTCGGAAGGAAAATAATCATGATATTGATGGACAACGTAAACCGCTGAAGAAAACAAAACTTAAAAATATACGAGTCAGTTATACAAACATATCATTGTACCTCAAATAATAACCTATCCTTTGCAAGGACAGCGAGAAATCCTTTTCTACTTTCTGAGAGAAAACTAAAGAGCCCCATTCTTCCACTTGTGGGAAAGCTTTCTACACGTACCCAGCAAGAAAAAGAAAATCCCTTATAATTAGGCCACTGCACCGGTGTGTTGATTATTATTCCCTGCAAGAAAAAAAAAGTCATAATGTCCGTCAAACTTTGGTGGAATGCATATTTGAAGCAGATTAATTAAATGCAAGAAAACTTACAGAATCATGTCCGTCAAAATTGAAGAAGGCAGTTGGTCCTTTTTCATTTAGCATTGAAGAAATATTGGTTAACAATACTGAGCAGTACTGTTGGCGGGTGCCCACTTTCTCACTTGGAAGTACAGCAAATATTTTGCGAATTTCTTTCCCAGAAACACTATGTCCACCAGTTACCTGAATTAACTGCCCAATTTTCAAGACAACACTATCATTGCCTTCATAAGGAAACCAGTCGAGAAGAAAGCTAAGCAATCCCACTCGAACACATTAAGCCCTTTTTGATATGGAATCTCTTAGCAGATGAAGAAATATGTTCAGCCCTTCATTCCGCATTGACTCGCTGCTCTGCCCAGTTTTAAATTTCCAAAGTAATCAGTCAGATCAATTTGTGTAACCAACATATTTAAGCAATAATATTAAGTAGAAGATGATTAACCAACCTTCTGCAATACACTGAGATAAAGCAAGATTACATCTTCATTCTGAGGCCAAAGAAAAACAAACATTAAAAACAGATGCCGAAGGCCAAACACACACAAAAGTAAATGAAGAAGCAACATATAAGACAGATTTCAAAATATTTCATTTCCAAAACAAGGTTTGGCAAACATACCCTGATAACAGGACTCTTCTTGAGATCAAATTTCCCATCAACAAGCATATCCAGCAGAGCAATTAAAAGGCCTGCATTTGGTCTTACCATGATAGATGTTTTTGGTTCTGTAATTTTCTGCCGAACAGGTTTGTTAGCTTCAATTTATAAGAGTTTTGCCTCATCCCATCTCACATATCTATTGCTTCAAGCAACAATTATTTAAGCACAAATATACCCAGGTCAAGAATAACACCTATGAACAAAACCCTAATCCCTTTCTAAACGATTTTCGTTACCAAAAAGCAAGTAAATCGAACAAACGAATAAAAGACTGGAAATATTAACAAATAAAACTCATACTCAACAGAACTCCAAGCGCCGCCGTCACCGGAACCCTCCATCACCATCTCTACCATGTGCCAAACGATGAAATATTAACAAAGTATCAATGGTTATGAATTTAAATAACATTGGCAGACCAGTTAGCACCATCTCTAAAAGAGGTTAAAAGGCCTAGGTTTTCTGGACAAAATACATTGACAGGGGTTTAGTTGGAGCAGAAACAAAAACAAAAACACAGATTACAACATAAGCGGTGAAACAATTGAGTAACTGTACCTTTGAAATTGATTCTTCAGGTTGTTCTTCATGATGGTGATGCTTTTGTTAGAAAAGAGAAGGGAACGATTACGGTTGTTGTGCTGGTGCTGGTGCGATTCAATACAACTGATTTGGGAATGATTTGGGGGTAGAAAGGGTGAGGGGAATTGAAACTGATCTGCCATTCAATTGGGGATTTTAATGGCGGTGATTATGAATTCAAGGGTTTTTAGCATTGAAAGAGAGACCATTGAGTTGCATATATTGAATCGGAGAACCAGTGGCTGACCCAGGAATTTTTCCATGGGGGGTGCGGAACATTTTTAAAAATTTTAGGCCCCTAGGTATATAAGTAAAAAAATAGGTTCGTATCGGGTCGGGTCGGGTCATGTAAAACAAACGAACATCAAACTGAATTTATATAATCGTCAAAAACATGTCAAACCTCGTTACAAACATAATTAAAACGTCGACGCCCTACGGGTTTTC
The DNA here is from genome assembly GCA_030545235.1 of Helianthus tuberosus. Classification (NCBI taxonomy): domain Eukaryota; kingdom Viridiplantae; phylum Streptophyta; class Magnoliopsida; order Asterales; family Asteraceae; genus Helianthus; species Helianthus tuberosus. Next base: position 9,330,928 of record CM060393.1, read on the forward strand.
ATTTTTTGAAATCTATCCAAAACATCATTTAAAGCTAATTTCTTAAGCAATTATTTCTCTATATAACATAAGTTTATCACTCCATAACATAATATTTCAATTTTAATTTTCAACTATTCAAGCCCTAGAAATCATAACGTAAGTTGTAATCACCCTAAAAATATATAAACAACGTAATCACCCTAAAAATCATCTAAACAACCATAAACAACGTCAAAACATACAAAATTTCTAACCTATTTAACAACTTTATTACCCTTTTTTCTCCTATAATATCAACCAAAATCATCAAAATAACAAAGAAACTTACCCGTGTTCGGATTCCGGTTAGATTTGGTGTCAAACGACGGTGTTATGGTGGCTGATTACGGTGGTCGCCGGCTGCTGGACTGTTGTCGCTGGGTGAAAAATTTCAAGGGGTGCGGACGAAAAATTCCAAAGGGTGCGGACGGGATTTACGACGGAACTTAGCACTAATTTTTTTTTCCCCGGGGGTGCGCCCGCCCACCTTGGGCAGGCTTTGGGTCCGCCCATGCGGAGAACTGAAGGGCAACAAGGGTTTCGCTGATTGAGGAGAAGAACTGATCTCTGACGTTTTGTTTCACCAACATAAATGTAGGGTTTGGATGGAATAATTTAATATTTTATGATTAATTTAATAGTCATGTAATTTTACCGTCATCCTTTATGAAATGCTTTATAATATAGTATATAGATATTATAAGCATTAAAACTTGTATTTACTTAAATTTTACTATCATCCTTATGAAATCCTTTATAATATAGTATAGATATAGATGTACATATATATAGGGGATGGTCATGAAAAAACTAGTTTAAACGAGAAAACAAAAAAACTAACTAAAAAAGCCTAAAAACATACCAATTTTTTTTACAATTTTTTATAAAAAAATCGCTATTTTTTATGTATGGAAAAAATTAAAAAAAAAAAATATTTTGTTGTACTCCACATGTGCACTAATACAGATATAATGTATATATGTAGTACACATATAATGCACATGTGCAGTACAACAATTTTTTTTTTTGAAAGTTATTTTTTATATATAAAAAATAGCGATTTTTTTATAAAAATTTGTAAAAAAAATAAAAAATTTTGTATGTTTTTTTGCTTTTTTTAGGCTTTTTTAGTTAGAAGTTTTCGTTTTATCATGATCTTCTCCCTATATATATATATATAGGGAGGAGTTCAAGCGAGAACCACCCTTATTGCGAGAACCGCGAGAACCAATGTGAACACAACCTAAAATAGCTAAAAAAACCTAAAAAAACCTAACCCCCACCCAAAAAAAAAAAACCTAACCCCTCCCCCCCCCCCCCCCCCCCACAAGCTAAAATGCTAAAAACTAAACCCCCAAAAAACCTAAAAAAATCTAAAAAAAAAAAAAATCTAAATTTTTTTTTTAATATTTTTTATGCTCAAATCGCTACTTTTAGTGGCAAAAAAAAGTTTTTTTTAAAAAAATATATTTTTTTTAATTTTTTTTTTGCTTCGAAAAGTAGCGATTTTTATATAAAAAATATTAAAAAAAAAATTTGTGTGATTTTTAGCTATTTTTAGGCATTTTTGGTTGTGTTCACATTGGTTCTCGCGGTTCTCGCAATAAGAGGTGTTCTCGCATGATCTTCTCCCTATATATATATATACACTCTAAACCCTCTAATATAATATAATATTAAACTATGTCTAATAACACCCCGCAAGCTAAGGCTGGGGACTGGAGCTAAAATGGCGTATGGTGAGGTAACAATTATCAACCCGGCCCTCTGTGTATACTCGGGACAGTTATGCTCACCTACGCACTTGAATTAATCCAACGTTGTCATTTGATTACGATTGATAAATTATGCTCAAAACCTGATGTCTGCAGCATTTATTTTATAAAATTTCTTCTATTTGCCTTTTTGGATCTGATTTCCAGTGCTTACTTTTATACTAATTTCTAATTAATTTGTTTCATCAAAGCTGTAATAGTGTAACCCTTTTATGCAGAGACAAAACCCTGATCTGGTTGACTCCGGACAATTCCGATCGCTGTTTCTTCATTGGCGCCTGTAACACCTCGTAAAATCACGACCAATGATGTATTGACACGTGTAATAAACCCTAATGAAGTCAAACATTGAAATTTAGGGACTAATTTTTCGAAAAATCGAAAACTTTGATTATGAAGGAACTGGAAGTGTTAGCATACCTAAAATAAGTTTCTAAATAACCTCTCACGATATTTATATTCACAAATGAACCACTTGTCGATCGAGTGTAGCCGTTTGCGGAATTAATTAAAAGTTTGCGCAATGAAGGGTTAAAAGCGTCAACATGTTAATTCTTACCTTTGAGTGACCTTTTAACAAACCGGGAGCTTCATGATATTCGATTATACTCTCGGGAATGCCAATTATTGGCCGACTAAGGTTTTTATGCCTATAAGTAAAGTTAGGCGCAACTTTGCAAGTTAGAGGGGCTAAAAGTGTCAATATGTTTAAATATACCTCTGAATGGCCTTTTAGCGAACCCGAAGCATCGTGATGTTTAATAATACTTTCAAGAATGCCTAATATGGATTAGATTAGGCTTCAATGCTATTAAATGATGAGATGCGCAAGTTTGCACAATAGAGGGACCTAAAGCGTCAACTTTTGAATCTACGCCTTTCGGTGACCATTTAAGCAAACAGGAGTGCAGCAATATTTAAGTATATTCTTGGGAATGCCCATTATGGGCCATGGAAGGCTTGGATGTCAGTAAACGACATTTCGCGCAACTTTGTGCGATTAAAGGACTAATTGCGTCAAACTGCTAAAGTATGCCGATTCGTATGGTAACGGACCTTCCGGAATATGACCATGAGTTAAACATGCCCTAATTATCCTTTATATAGCTTAGATATAGGCTTAGAGGTGTTTGGTGCGCAAAAATAAACTTTTAAGTCATGCAGGGACTAAAAGTGTCAAAAAGTGCACAAGTTTGCACTTTTGCGCATATCTCACATTCTGAATATACCCGGGCACCCAAAAATTTATGTAAGCATTAAAATATTTTATTTTAGTGTTTGGCTTGATAAAATTCCATTCGTCGCGTAATTTGGATCGTTTTTCGCGTCCGTTCGTGTTTCGTCGTAATTAGACGAACAACGTGACCATACAACCAAACGAACCGACATTCGACATATTTTTGAACATGTTCCATGTTCCCTATGTTTAGGCATCTTGGTGGAGCCTTGAAATGAGATTAACGGGCCTTATACGCATCAGAAAAGCCTTTTTACATGTTCAGGGACTGAAACTGCCATTTCTGGAAGTCTTTTGCTGATCTGGGCTGTAAGGCGGGACGCGGGCCGTGTAGGCTGCACAGCATCAGAAAACTAGTTTTGTTGCTGGTTTGTGTTGAAACTAGGTTCCATACTCTCATCTTTCAATCTATGGGCTTGCCCATTGTATTATAAAACCTCTTAACACTTGTTATCATCTGGTTATCCCTCCCGACACTTGTCACGATCTTGTGCAATCCCGAAAACTATATATAGTGGTGGGTTTCTCATTTGCTCATCCACCCATTCTTGAAGCTTTTGCTCTCTAACTCAAATCTGAGGATTGTAGCCATTGGGAGCCTCCTTTTGAGTTCCTTTCAGTCCTTTGGACCCTTTGTAAGTGTTCCTTCGTGCTTAGTTCATTTGTTTGGCGTCTATAGCCGAAAAATCAAACATTTGTGTTAAACGCTTTGACTTTTAAACGGTTAAGCCATTGTTCGGAACGAACATGGCTACGTGACCGTAATTAGGTAGGTGTTTAACCCTCAAAAGGGCACCTCCTAATTACCACGTTTACTTAGTTAAATTGTCGGGTCAAATGAAAGTCAAACGGGTTAGTTTTAAATAAAATTCATAACTATTAATATAAAAGCCATAAAATCAGTTTTCTCACTTTAATAACTTGGTAAATATTAGTTGAACATGCCTAAGCATGATTCAACCCGACAATTCTAAGTATAGGCTCGGTTCGGAACCCAAAGTTGCAAAAGTTGACTTTTGCTTTGACTTTCAGTTCTGACCCGATTTGGCTTAGTTTAGAAATGCCTTAGAGCTCTATTAGGACCAGGTTATAGGTTAGTATAACCCTCTGAGGTTATACAACTTGGTTCCTTAGTTATCCTATTCATTGCATGTTTCCGTTATATGCTTAAATGTTGACCATTATGCCCTTTTGACCCTAAAACAAGAATTTTGAAAATGTGAGAGGACAATAATCTTTATTACTGATTTATAAACTTATCCCTAAAATTTGACATTAGTTTGAGGTCTAGATTAGGAGTTATGCTCATTAGCGTAAATGAAAAGCTTTTTATTAATTAAACGATGTAATTAGCATATAGTCTATCTAAACCCAATTTTTGATACAAAAACTTTTACCTACTGATAAAAAATAATATTTTGGGATATTTGAAGATTTTTATTTATTTTTAGGCTGAGCATAACATAGGGTTCTAAGCTTAATTCGGTAATTGCTGGTTTTGCCCTTTTGGCCCATAAAATGAATTTTACATAATATTTTGATACCAAACTTTTTGCTACTGATTTTATATCATAAATAAAATATTTTGAACTTTATAAGCTGATCAAAAACTCAGATTTCCTATTTAAACCCGAAAATCGCTTAAAACCGGTTTTTACGCGTTTTAAGGGCATAGTATGAGTTAAAAACTATTTTTGGCATATGAAACTTAATACCTACTGATGTTTTAAGTAAATTTATATAATTTAACAGTAAAGAAAAGTTTTAAACTCAGATTCTCTAATTTTGACCTTTTAAGCTCATGTGAAATTATCAAAATGCCCCTACGGTGCATAGTTTGGTTATAAATAGTAAATTTCACATATATGCTATACCCTACTGTTATAACTTATTAAATTAAGTATTTTTACTGATTATATCATACCTAGAACTCAGAATAATATTTAATCTCTCTTATAACCTTCAAAATAACCAAAATACCCCTACAGGGCATAAATTCGTTTTAAATTCATTTTGGGCATAATGGAAGGTATCCTACTGATATCACAACATATTTAGGGCATATTAACTTAGGAAACCTGTTCATGACTCTTTTGGTTACCCGTTACGCACTTTTTGCGTTTGGATCGGCTTATGTAACTAGTTTGCATAAATTAGCCGAAACGGGTCAAACCTTATCATTTTTATCTCAAAATCCAGAATGTGTTTAGTTTACCCCTATTACACAAGTATTCAAGCCTGTCAGGTCTAAAACACATTCTAGTACCGGTCATCGCTTAATCATGCGTTTTGAACCGTATCTTCCTTTAAAACTAACTGGTCTAAGCATAGGCTTAATTAAGACCCGTTAGGAATCTAAGAGGTTATTAAAAAACTTCGTTCCAGATTTAGGAGCCCAGTAAAAGCTATTTGTACTTGCTGATTGGATATACGGCTAGGATTGAATTTATATTTAGCTCAGGTAAATACTTTTAACTTATTTTCCCTATACGGACTTGAGGTACGGTATATAAAATACCGCTTGGTCGGGCATTGAATCTTTAATCGTATGATGGTTAATTTATTGAAATGACCCGTTTAAATTGTTTTGTTTGCTTAAAACCTTTGGGGGATTAATGACCATGTCCCGGATATCCTTGACATCATTCATTGAATGGCCACGAACTTAGCACGGGGTGTAGGCGTACACCTGCTAGTGCATATATAAATAATAAGGTATAACCTCCGGTTACGAGAATTACTCGCCGCAGGACTATACCATGTGGTGTGTCTATTAATCTTTAACCCGGTATTCAGCCCGGGCTACTGAACGTATAACGAACATGTAATTCTTTTACAAGTTTATATATAAATAATTATCCCAAGTTATAAAAAGTTTTGTGCCATGTGCATTCAAATCAATTTTCTTAAACGTTTTCAAAATGAGTCAGTTAAATTGTATTTACCAGTGTAAACTGACGTATTTTCCCAAAAAGGCTAAGTGCAGGTACTAATTGGAATAGGCTGGCCTCTCCTAGCATCAAATAAAAGTCTCGCAAGCTTAGATGCCTTAAAGGCTGTTGAACAAAGTTTCTTTTATCTTTTGATCCGCCTGTGGATCTTTTACAACCGTATTTGTAATACTTGATATTACTCTTTATCGGGTTGTAATATATTTATCTTTTACTTCCGCTGTGCATTTAAATTGTGTTGTTTGATTGTGATGATATCAACTACGTCACGATACTCCCCACCGGGCCCACCGGTAATACGTGGAAATATCGGGGTGTGACAGATTGGTATCAGAGCCAACATTGAGTGAATTAAACACTAGCCTTTTGTGTTTAATCTCAATGACACCGTAGCACATTCCTTGACCTTCTGAGTCTAGACTTAACATAGGAATACTCTCATCTCTATTCGGAGAATTATTGCTTTCAATTCCATATATTTTTAATATGTCGCCAAGCAAAGAAGCCGTAATGGAAATTCTCCCCATTTGAAGCCTAGGAAAGGTCGAGCTTCGTACTGCGACTAGGATTAACGTGCAACCAAGGAGAAAACGTTCAGAAATAAAATGAAGAAGAAACTCCTTTTACTGAAGTTCGTTTCCTTAGTAAGTCCTTATAAGGGCATGCTTATCTTTCAGTTCCTTCATGGACAACATTATTCCTTTCAAGTCCCGTTTAGGGCAGTTCTGAACCTCTTTTAAAAATCCTTGGAATGTTTTATCTAAATGTTACTTACATCATTATATATGAACATAAAATATGAATAATAACATTCCTTTTATAAGATCTACCATTATAATAAAATGGAAAATTCTAAAAAAGGACAAGACCTAGCCCATGTGTCATTTTAAGACAAGGCCAATATGGTAGTTCCTCAATTAGATTCAGATCCTTATTAACATCTCAATTTAGGATTGTTCTGCGTTAAATATTAAAAAGAATCTTAAAGGTACAACCTAGCCTATATGTCATTTCAGACAAGGCCAAGATGGTAGAACCTATTCAAAAGATTCGAATCCTTGTTAACATCTGTAAACATGTTAACATTCCTGGCAAATGTGATTCGATAAAATCGCATAAATCATCCTTATACTGGATTCTCCCGAAATCCTTTCTTATTTTGTGAATTAAGCATCCATTAGGGATGTAATGCTTACGGGCCATATTCATTGTCATATAAGACAAACGACAGTCGTAGCCTACAACTCCCTGTCAAGAAAAGGCAATGAACAATGTTCAAGCCTAAATACCTTGATTCTACAAAATCATGGTTTATAATTTAAAGTTGCCCTTGTGACTTGGCCTTTTTGTGCCATGATTATATTTTAATTAAATCTAGGATAATTATAATGAAAATCCTGAATAAAATAAATATCATTCCTTTCCTGCCAGTATGCATATTAAAAGAGAATCTTAAAAGGCATAACCTAGCTTGAATGTCATTAAAGACCTAGCTATGATGGTAAGACCTGTTTAAAAGAGATTCAGATCCTTGTTAACATCTGAAAACATGTTAACACTCCTGACAACAGGTGATGCGATAAAATCACACTTGTCATCTTTATATTAGGAACTTCCAAACCCCTTATTTAGCCTAAATGATCAATAGGAATCATGGCTAATAAACGTCAAACATAATGTACACATCAAAACATCCATTGGGATGAATACCTTCGGGCAAAGATGTATACATGAAAAAAATAGTATTATTTCATAACTTCTTGTCAAGACAATGAACTATGAAATTTTCCGATCCAAAGGAATCATTGATTATGTTTTAAAATTTCCCTAGTGACAAGGCCTCTGCGCCATCAAAAGTCCTTTGGAACAAGCCCTTGTGCTATATAAAATGTCGGTACGACATTGACAGTCGTGATTTATGTCCCCTGTCTAATAAATATGAAGGATTATATTCCGTTTAAGCGCCAAAGATGGATTATTTAAAAACCTAGGAAAAACATAATCAAATAAATTTAATACTATCTATTGGCCTATATGGTTGAGTTACACCATGGCTATTTAATCGTCAAGTTCGACAATTCACTATATAATTAAACAAATTATTACTACTTTGTTTGTAGCCTTCAAACCTTCACCATGACTGACTCCTCTGAAGCTCACAATCATCCAGTTGATCAGAATGATGATGCAAGACTGAACTTGACGGGCATCAAGTTGCAGGATATGATAGATACAGCCGTAAACAAAGCTATGGACCGAGCATTAAAGGATCATAAGCGAAAGTGCGATAATACCCCGAATAAGGGTTACAAAAAGGGTAAGACCGGTTCAAACTATAACCAGTCCAAGCCAAAGGAGGCAAAACCCAAATGTAAAATCTGCGGGAAGAAGCACTTCGGAAAATGTTTCTATGAACAGACCAGGGGATGTGTCATCTGTAAAGAGATGGATCACAAGACCCATGAATGCAAGGACTTGAAGGACAACCAACAGTCAGGTGAAAAGACCAGATGCAAAACCTGTAGGAAATACCACCTCGGGAAATGCAGATTTGAATTTCAGCCTCTACCCTGTGGAATCTGCAAGTCCAAGGAGCATAAGACCTTGGATTGCAAGAAGTTGAAAGATGCGACCTGTTATGGTTGCAACGAGAAGGGGCATATCAGGACTAATTGCCCAAATAAAACCAAGAAGCCTGGAGAGGCTAAGAATACCAAAGCTGGGGACTCTCAAATGAATGCTCAAGAGGCTGTTCAAGATAACAATGTCACAACAGGTACTTGCCTGATCACTGACGTTTATGCTAGAGTATTATTTGATTCAGATTCAGATAAGTCTTTCGTAGACAATAGATTTTGTAAATTATTAAATCTGCCTGTTAAAACTCTAAGCGTTAAGTATGAAGTAGAATTGGCCGATGGTACCTCAGAGACTGCTTCAGCAATATTAGATGGATATTTTATATCCATTAGGAACCAGTCTTTTCCGCTGTCCTTGTTTCCGATTAAAATAGAGGGACTCGATATAGTGATAGGAATGGATTCGTCGTCTTGTAACCAGACCCATATTGTGTGTGATAAGAAGCAAGTAGGTATCAAGACTCCTTATGATGAGCCTTTGACAATTCAAGGAGACACATGGTACGGATTGCCTAAGCACTTATTGAATTTGATATTTAATAGGCTTCGAGTATGGAAAACTCAGAAGAGACAAACAACAGTCGCGATGCTAGAAATGCGACAAATGTTAATGGTGCATCAAATGTGAACCTCAATGTTAATGGAGTAAATCTCCAAAGCTGTAATTAACACAGCTATTAGGAACGCTATGAGAAAAGTCATGAAAAGGTTCAAGAAGCCGAATGTTGTTGCTCTAAAACACATGTCGCTGCTCATGAGAAGAGCTTGATTCATACTTCAAATGCGAAGAATAAACCAAACAAAATCATATATGGCAAGGAACCCCATTTCTTTTTAGGATGTACTTGCAAGTACTTCATCTCTTGGAAGTCGAGAGATTTCGATAGTAAAAAGGGGCCATTGATTGCAGAAAATTTGGATGACGTAGAAACCATTAGGTATATCAGCGGATATGCCGGAAAGGACATGGTGAGGTATGCATCACAGTCATTCGATGGCAATACCCTTAATTAGTGAGGACATTAATGAAGTCCACAAGAAAGATCCTCTTATACATTATGGGATGGTCCAAGTTCTAAGGACCTTATTAGAATAACCTAATATCCGCTTCACAAAATGGAAAAAAATGGGATAAGAATTTTCTGACTCTCACCATAAAAGTTCTAGTCTGTCAGCAGTATGTTGCAAATTTTAATTCATTGGCTTAAATAGTGCCCTATTCCAATTACCCAAAATCTAAGCTCAATGCAATAATTATTGGTGGTTAGTAGCGACAATGAGAGGGCACATTAAGGTTTCAAAGCCTGCTCATTATAAATCCATTATGGATCTACCTCAGCTACTCACGTTATATAGATTAAGAAATAACCAGTCAAAGCTAAGACTGCCCTAAAATTTGTCAAGGATTTCGCAGCTAAGATTAAAAGGATTAAGAATGGAGGCGTTTAACCCTCCTGATGAAGGATTAGAGGCAGCTCACATTAATGACACCAGATAAATCCCTTATTATAATTTTATTGATAGGAGTTACGTTTGGTTTCAGGTGCTGCTAAGTCTCTCATAAGACCATAAGTTTAACAAACTTTTAGAAAATCTCCCGTAAGAACCCCAGATATTAAGTGTAAGGTAAAACTTACAGGCGAAATCATAAGAATCATTTTTTTTTCTGTTCCTGTCAGAGGCCTTCAGGCGTAGAATTTTAGAAGCATCCTCTCTCTAGAAGAAGTGCGTCAGTATACATAGTTGATATCTCTTTGATCTCTATCGATTGCGAATACCAGACGGTATGATAAAAGTGCCATATGAGGATTGGTGTATCTTAATATGTTCCATAGATTGCTTCCATGCCTGATCAGTATGGAGGTTTAATGCATGGGACCACAAAGATATCCCGATGGTCATATGGTACTAAAGTCAACTAATGGTATTCAAAGAAGATATCCAGAATGGAATTGTCCAAGTAAATGTTCCCGATTAAGGAATTCGTGGACTTGTAACATAAATGTGTCACTTATTTGATACAAGCAATGATGGATGAACTGAAGCCTGAGATTTGGAAAATCTCTGTAACCTCCTTGTATCTTGATTATCATCTCCTAAGGTTACCCTGTTTACCTCCTGAGAGGCAAGTAGAGTTAAGATTAATATCCCATTTAGGGCTGTATTATTATGAAATCTCCAAGACGGCTAGTACCATCATTGGAAGAATCGAAACCCTGATTAAGTGAGTTTTAAAATAGAGGATTCATATAGCCTAACTCAATATTCTGAGGATTCGGTATAGTTAATTAAGAAAGACTTTTCATTTTGCTTATGCATTGATTACCGCAACCCTAATTAGGCAACAATTAAGAATTGCCATCAGCTGCCCAGGATCGTCGATTTGTTCGACTGACGGCAAGGATTAGCTATTCCTTAAAAATCAGTTTTAAGCAGTGGTTGGAATAACCATCTCACCTTAAAATAAGCTTTTCTATAATAGTTGTCATATAACTATCAAGGCTGCTCCTTTGGAGACCTTGTATAGATGGAATGTAAAACAGTTATTATTAAGACAAAAGATTGGTAAGTCCAATTATCAGGATCTGAAAGTTGCCTTGGAAACAACGAATAAGATCATAGAAATCCATAATAATCTGTAAGTTGCCAGTATTGGTAGAAAATCAAGGACCAATGAAAGCTGCGAACCTCCTAAGTTCTTGTTAAGAAATAAGGTTCAACAAAAGATATCACCCTGGAAGGGTGTGCCAGTTTGTTAATTATCAGGCTAGTTAAGCTCTGAATATATAGAATCATTCGAGGGAATCGAATGTATCAAGATCAATTAGCTTATAAGCTAAAACCTATTTAAGGAGCTTGGCGGAGCTCGCAATGCATTACACTAATGATTTAAGGATGTGTTGCGCCAATAAGTCGAGAAGCATTATCACATAATGATATACAGATTTATGATATGATGAGAACCCTGTATCGATTGAGGATCGACAGGTTAAGAAGTTCCAAAAAGGATACATGTACCTATTATAGAGGTCAACTTGGGAGCTTGGAGAGGCTCCAGATATACTATACAAGTTAAGTCCATTATGCGACAAAAAGTATTTCCAGCGTTTTAGCAAATCTTGAGGTCGAGATTTCTTTTAAGGGGGTGAGGATGTAACACCTCGTAAAATCACGACCAATGATGTATTGACACGTATAATAAACCTTAATGAAGTTAAACATTGAAATTTAGGGACTAATTTTTTTAAAAATCGAAAACTTTGATTATGAAAGAACTGGAAGTGTTAGCATACCTAAAATAAGTTTCTCAATAACCTCTCACGATATTTATATTCACAAATGAGCCACTTGTCGATCAAGTGTAGCCGTTTGCGGAATTAATTAAAAGTTTGCGCAATGAAGGGTTAAAAGCGTCAACATGTTAATTCTTACCTCTGATGGACCTTTTAACAAAACGGGAGCTTCATGATATTCGATTATACTCTCGGGAATGTCAATTATTGGCCGACTAAGGTTTTTATGCCTATAAGTAAAGTTACGCTCAACTTTGCAAGTTAGAGGGGCTAAAAGTGTCAATATGTTTAATTATACCTCTGAATGGCCTTTTAGCAAACCCGAAGCATCGTGATGTTTAATAATACTTTCAAGAATGCCTAATATGGATTATATGAGGCTTCAATGCTATTAAATTATGAGATGCGCAAGTTTGCGCAATAGAGGGACCTAAAGCGTCAACTTTTGAATCTACGCCTTTCGGGGACCATTTAAGCAAACAAGAGTGTAGTAATATTTAAGTATATGCTTGGGAATTCCCATTATGGGCCATGGAAGGCTTGGATGTCAGTAAACAACATTTCGCGCAACTTTGTGCGATTAAAGGACTAATTGCGTCAAACTGCTAAAGTATGCCGATTCGTATGGTAACGGACCTTCCGAAATATGACCATGAGTTAAACATGCCCTAATTATCCTTTATATAGCTTAGATATAGGCTTAGAGGTGTTTGGTGCGCAAAAATAAACTTTTAAGTCATGCAGGGACTAAAAGTGTCAAAAAGTGCACAAGTTTGCACTTTTGCGCATATCTCACATTCTGAATATACCCGGGCACCCAAAAATTTATGTAAGCATTAAAATATTTTATTTTAGTGTTTGGCTTGATAAAATTCCATTCGTTGCGTAATTTGGATTGTTTTTCGCGTCAGTTCGTGTTTCGTCGTAATTAGATGAGCAACGTGACCATACGACCAAACGAACCGACATCCGACATATTTTTGAACATGTTCCACGTTCCCTATGTTTAGGCATCTTGGTGGAGCCTTGAAATGAGATTAACGGGCCTTATATGCATCAGAAAAGCCTTTTTGCATGTTCAGGGACTGAAACTGCCATTTCTGGAAGTCTTTTGCTGATCTGGGCTGTGAGGCGGGCCGCGTAAGGCCACACAGACCCCTACACGGGCCGTGTAGGCTGTACAGCATCAGAAAACTAGTTTTGTTGCTGGTTTGTGTTGAAACTAGGTTCCATACTCTCATCTTTCAATCTATAGGCTTGCCCATTGTATTATAAAACCTCTTAACACTTGTTATCATCTGGTTATCCCTCCCGACACTTGTCACGATCTTGTGCAATCCCAAAAACTATATATAGTGGTGGGTTTCTCATTTGCTCATCCACCCATTCTTGAAGCTTTTGCTCTCTAACTCAAATCTGAGGATCGTGGCCATTGGGAGCCTCCTTTTGAGTTCCTTTCACTCCTTTGGACCCTTTGTAAGTGTTCCTTCGTGCTTAGTTCATTTGTTTGGCGTCTATAGCCGAAAAGTCAAACATTTGTGTTAAACGCTTTGACTTTTAAACGGTTAAGCCATTGTTCGGAATGAACATGGCTACGTGACCGTAATTAGGTAGGTGTTTAACCCTCAAAAGGGCACCTCCTAATTACCACGTTTACTTAGTTAAATTGTCGGGTCAAATGAAAGTCAAACGGGTTAGTTTTAAATAAAATTCATAAATATTAATATAAAAGCCATAAAATTAGTTTTCTCACTTTAATAACTTGGTAAATATTAGTTGAACATGCCTAAGCATGATTCAACCCGACAATTCTAAGTATAGGCTCGGTTCGGAACCGAAAGTTGCAAAAGTTGACTTTTGCTTTAACTTTCAGTTCTGACCCGATTTGGCTTAGTTTAGAAATGCCTTAGAGCTCTATTAGGACCATGTTATAGGTTAGTATAACCCTCTGAGGCTATACAACTTGGTTCCTTAGTTATCCTATTCATTGCATGTTTCCGTTATATGCTTAAATGTTGACCATTATGCCCTTTTGACCCTAAAACGAGAATTTTGAAAATGTGAGAGAACAATAATCTTTATTACTGATTTATAAACTTATCCCTAAAATTTGACATCAGTTTGAGGTCTAGATTAGGAGTTATGCTCATTAGCGTAAATGAAAAGCTTTTTATTAATTAAACGGTGTAATTAGCATATAGCCTATCTAAACCCAATTTTTGATACCAAACCTTTTACCTACTGATAAAAAATAATATTTTGGGATATTTGAAGATTTTTATTTATTTTTAGGCTGAGCATAACATAGGGTTCTAAGCTTAATTCGGTAATTGTCGGTTTTGCCCTTTTGGCCCATAAAATGAGTTTTACATAATATTTTGATACCAAACTTTTTGCTACTGATTTTATATCATAAATAAAATATTTTGAACTTTATAAGCTGATCAAAAACTCAGATTTCCTATTTAAACCCGAAAATCGCTTAAAACCGATTTTTACGCGTTTTAAGGGCATAATATGAGTTAAAACTATTTTTGGCATATGAAACTTAATACCTACTGATGTTTTAAGTAAATTTATATAATTTAACAGTAAATAAAAGTTTTAAACCCAGATTCTCTAATTTTGACCTTTTAAGCTCATGTGAAATTACCAAAATGCCCCTACGGTGCATAGTTTGGTTATAAATAGTAAATTTCACATATATGCTATACCCTACTGTTATAACTTATTAAATTAAGTATTTTTACTGATTATATCAGACCTAGAACTCAGAATAATATTTAATCTCTCTTATAACCTTTAAAATGACCAAAATACCCCTACGGGGCATAAATTGGTTTTAAATTCGTTTTGGGCATAATGGAAGGTATCCTACTGATATCACAACATATTTAGGGCATATTAACTTAGGAAACCTGTTCATGACTCTTTTGGTTACCCGTTACGCACTTTTCGCGTTCGGATCGGCTTTTGTAACTAGTTTGCATAAATTAGCCGAAACAGGTCAAACCTTATCATTTTTATCTCAAAATCCAGAATGTGTTTAGTTTACCCCTATTACACAAGTATTCAAGCTTGTCGGGTCTAAACCACATTCTAGTACCGGTCATCGCTTAATCATGCGTTTTGAACCGTATCTTCCTTTAAAACTAACCGGTCTAAGCATAGGCTTAATTAAGACCCGTTAGGAATCTAATAGGTTATTAAAAACCTTCGTTCCAGATTTAGGAGCCCAGTAAAAGCTATCTGTACTTGCTGATTGGATATACGGCTGGGATTGAATTTATATTTAGCTCAACTTTTAACTTATTTTCCCTATACGGGCTTGGGGTACGGTATATAAAATACAGCTTGGTCGGGCATTGAATCTTTAATCGTATGATGTTTAATTTATTGAAATGACCCGTTTATATTGTTTTGTTTGCTTAAAACCTTTGGGGGATTAATGACCATGTCCCGGATATCCTTGGCATCATTCATTGAATGGCCACGACCTTAGCACGGGGTGTAGGCGTACACCTGCCAGTGCATATATAAATAATAAGGTATAACCGTCGGTTACGAGAATAACTCGCCGCGGGACTATACCATGTGGTGTGTCTATTAATCTTTAACCCGGTATTCAGCCCGGGCTACTGAACGTATAACGAACATGTAATCCTTTTACAAGTTTATATATAAATAATTATCACAAGTTATAAAAAGTTTTGTGCCATGTGCATTCAAATCAATTTCCTTAAACGTTTTCAAAATGAGTCAGTTAAATTGTATTTACCAGTGTAAACTGACGTATTTTCCCAAAATGGCTAAGTGAAGGTACTAATCGGAATAGGTTGGCCTCTCCTAGCATCAAATAAAAGTCTCGCATGCTTAGATGCCTTAAAGTCTGTTGAACAAAGTTTCTTTTATCTTTTGATCCGCCTGTGGATCTTTTACAACCGTATTTGTAATACTTGATATCAACTACGTCACGATACTCCCCACCGGGCCCACTGGTAATACGTGGAAATATCGGGGTGTGACAGTGCCCACCGATTCTTTTATTTTCATTTTCATCTTCTCCTTCGATTCATTTCTTCCCTTCTGCTTTCAATGGCAGAAGCTCCAACAAATTACCCACCAAGTCCTCGATCTGAGAACAGAGACGCTCCGTTTCGTGCTTCTCATGTCGACGGAATCATGGGGAAACCGTTTAGTAACAACAATATTCACCACGAGGAGCAGAATCCTGTTACTTCAGAACTCGGAGCTCAGCGTAGTTCATATCTACTTCTGGAGGAAACTCCAACTTATTGGTTTGTTAAATTTCAAAACGCTCTGAACGAAATTTGTACACAACCTTATAAATCAGTAACTCAAATAGCCATACAGGAGTCTGCAGCTCAGGTGCAAACCACAATTGCATCTCGAGTGTCCTGTTCCGATTTACCGTTAATCATAACATACTCTCAGTCTAGCACCAGATACGAGTTCACACATCTCAGATCTACATGTCAGGAATCTCGTATGGGGCAGAATTTTCAGAAGCAATCCGATCGTGCAGAGTTGGGCCCACATCCATTACAGCAGTGGGACACCCAGCTCAGTGACGAAAAATGTCTAAAGACGCTCAGTCACAATATGCAAAACATGGGAGACATCCACAGCAACCCAAACAGCAGTACAGAGCAAACATACACGGTGCAAGGTGGACCGTCGCGTAAGCATAACAACAAACAAAGCCACAATCAACACTGGTGTGAACAACAAGTAATTTTCCCTGTTGTACCAGGAGGTCCTCAAGAAGAATGACCGATCATCATAATTGGTATCTTCGGTCATTATCGTACTGATTACATGTTCATTGATCCGGGTAGTTCCATGGATATAATTTACGAACAATGTTTGAAGCAATTAGACCTAGAGGACAAGGCACGCTTGAAATCAGTCGATTTTCCTTTAACGGGTTTCTGCAATGAAGCCGTCTTTCAACTGGGACAGATCTCCTTTCCTGTAACACTCTCTGATGGTGAGCACTCGCGCACCGTTACAGTCAATTTCATGGTTATGCCAGCTACAACTCGCCATGATGTACTGTTGAGAAGACGCTCACAAAGGGAGTTCAGCATGATTACATCTATACTACACGTCGCTTGCAGTTTTCCGACAGAAACCAGAGTGGCAATTCTATATTCAAGTAAAGAAGTGATGTCTGTACACGACGACCCACCAGTAAAGGTCATAAAGCCATCTCCATCTAACGAACCAGAAAAATGGGTACTCACCAATGAATACCCTGAGCAGACTATTTTGCTAGGACACGCCATTTCACCGGCAATCCGCGCAAGATTGAAAAAAACTCCTGTTCGAGAATATGGATATTTTCGCGTGGTCCCCAGCGGACATGACCGGCATACCAAGAGAGGTGACGGAACATTGTTTGAATGTTCGACCTTTAGCAGAACCAGTAGCACAAGAAAAGCGCAGCCTTGGCCCATACAAAAACACATAAAAATGTGTTTTCCCTAAAACGCAATGGACTAAAAACACTTAAAAATGTGTTTTTCTAAAACGCAATGGACCTAAAAACACATAAAAATGTGTTTTTCCTAAAACGCAATAGACAAAAAACACCAAAGAAATTGTTTTTTTCTAAAACGCAATGGACTAAAAACACATAAAAAATGTGTTTTACCTAAAACGCAATAGGCAAAAAACACAAAAGAAACGCAATGGACTAAAAACACATAAAAATGTGTTTTTACCTAAAACGCAAGTGACTAAAAACACATAAAAAAATGTGTTTTACCTAAAACGCAATGGACAAAAAAAAAAACACAAAAGAAACGCAATGGACAAAAAAAACACAAAAGAAACGCAATGGACTAAAATCATATAAAAATGTGTTTTACCTAAAACGCAATGGACTAAAAACACCTCAAAATGTGTTTTTCTAAAACGCAATAGACAAAAAACACCAATGAAAGTGTTTTTTTTTTTTTTTCTAAAACGCAATGGACTAAAAACACATAAAAATGTGTTTTACCTAAAACACAATGGACTAAAAATACTTCAAAATGTGTTTTTTCTAAAACGCAATTGACCAAAAAACACATAAAAATGTTTTATTTCTAAAACGCAATAACTGAAAAACACAAAAGAAAGTGTTTTTTTTAAACGCAATGGACTAAAAACACAAATGTGTTTTATCTAAAACGCGATAGACTAAAAACACAATAAAATGTGTTATTTTTAAAACATAATAAACTGAAAAAAATAAAAAAAAAAACTGTTATAAAATTACAAAATGACAATAAAGATAATAATTTAATCATGAAACCTATAAAACGCAACAATGACAAATGAGCTTGATGATACCATGTTTAATTTCCAAAGAAATTCTTAGACCATGTGTAGTGGGGCGTTTTTTTTTTTTAAATTTCAAAAATAACGCCCAAAACGCCCCCCCCCCCCCCATTACATAGGGCGTTGTTTGGCATTTTTTATGAAAAAAAAGTTAAGCAGCGTTTTATTAACAACGCTCAACAAACAACTTGCATGAGGATGAGATGTTTGACTGGCCAATGGGAGTGGTCCAAGTGTAAGTTTCATTTTTTTATCCTTTTCTCTATAAAAAATAATTGTTTAATGATTGGAAGGGGCGTTATTGGGCATTATTCCCACTACGGCACTTTTGCAATAACCCCCAATAATGCCCCATGACTGGACTGCCACGTGTCGCAAAACGCCCAATGGTAGGGGCATTATTGAGCTAAACCACTACACATGGTCTTACAATGAATAATAAGGAACAATGGATGAACTGTGAACAAGAGGAAGTAAAGTGTAAATATCTCACAAATTTCCAAGCTTTGAAAGCACGTGGGTTATCAATTGCAGAGTGATTTTGGTGCTAGCAACTTTATCCTTTTGTGATCAATATATATTATCTTCATCAAACAAATCAAATAATCTACTCCCTATTATTGGTTAACCATCATTCTGACTGCACTTCTTGACTTTTGGTGACAAATTCCTCCTTAAAAGGTTCCTAGCACTACGCCAAAATAAGGATACAGCCACACAAAAAAAGTGTGACCATACGTCTTTCGCCACACATATTTTTTTCATGTCAGATGTGACCAAAGCTCGAGTCATCGTAGGTATCATACAGCCACACCTACTTTTTAGTGGCCTTAGAACTTAAAAGTGTGGCTAAAGGGTACCAACATTTTTTGTTAAAATCTAGCATTTCCTTCATTAAGTGTGGCTAAAGGGTTGCAACAATCACACGAATTTAATTTAAGTGTGACTGTTTCTATTATATAGTCACATGTATTTACTAAAAAGTATGTTCTAGCCACATCAATTAAAAAAAAGTGTGACAAAAAAGGTTGTAATCAAACATTTTGTCTATTAAGTATGGCTAAAAGGTGGCAACTGTCACATGAATTTACTGTAAGTGTGGCCGATTCTATTACACAGTCACATGAATTTATTATGTGTAGCTAAAAGCTTTTACTAGATAGAAAACATTTTTGGAATTTTAAGTGTGACTATTGTCTAACTTTTGGTCACATATATTTGTTTTTCCTATGACATTTGTTATCAGAACGTCACACAATAGAAACAAAGTAATGATGGTGTGGCTATTGTCTAACATTTGGTCACATGTATTTGTTTTTCCCATGACATTTGCTATGATTCCGTCACACAAACAAAAAACAAAGTGATAAAAATGTGGCTAATGGTTATGTATAGCCACAATAAATTTGTAATTATAAGAGTGGCTATTGTCTAATCTTTTGTCACATATAACTTTCTTTTCCCATAACGTTTGATATCATTCGGTCACACAACAAAAAACAAAGCAACTATGGTGTGGCTAGTGATTATGTATAGCCACATGAAATTTTGTAATTTTAAGTGTGGCTATTTTCTAATTTTTTGTCACACATATTTTGTCATTATATGTGACCATTTTCGAGTAAATACCCATTTTATTTTCAATTTTTTGTCAAATAAAAACTACAATAAACATGAGAAAACTAAAAACCAAATGCTATTAACAATAATAACAGAAGTTTTCAATTTAAATAGTACAACTGATTATAAACATTAACTTCTAATCAAAACCTACCTAATGACTACACATAAACTAAGAACTATTTCTTCAAGTCCATACACTCACTGTTTTAGACCTAAAAGTGCTGCAAATTTGCATCCATGTGGGCTTGTGGCCACATTACTACTGTTATGGTGAGAAGTAAACTTGTAACTGGTGGCCGGTTCTGGTTCTGATCTTGTATGATCCTCCAAGTGTTTTATTCATGCTACTTGTAAACCCTATGTTATGATGATTTCCACATCTAACAAATGTTCATCCTAGTAGACTCGGATAAAGAACTTGAACACATACTTGTCAACAAATATACACTTGACCCGACCATAGTTGGAACACTCGTCTTCCAAATCATCTTCATTAATATCCATATCAAATTTTGTATCAGCCTGCAGGATAAACAAATGTTTGTCAATTTAGACCCAGAATCAAAACCGACAACACCACCAAAACCAGTCATTTGTTTCTTTGCAAGTTCATGTTCGGGATGACTTTTCAAGTCTGGATAATAGACATGCTTCATCTGTAAAGATTACACATAACTCGCTGTACCCTTTAATCGTCTTATTTACAAAATATGACGGTTATTGTCTTCAAAAAGTAATAACTAGTAAAAGATAAACAAAAAAGTGTTTGCGGGTCACTTGACCCAACCCATAATATGAAGTTATAGATTTCGGCCCAAACACACTTTGACCAGTTAGCCTCCTGGTCGGGCCCACGTGTTTTGCCACCAATCTAAGATGTTGCCCTTATGTGATAAACTAAAAGTACCTTAGGATGTGCCTCTAAAACTTCGGCCATCCTCTTCGCAGTGGAATTCTGCTGTTGTATATGTAACTTTAGCGTTTTCAATGTAGGATACGAACGTGAGAAACTATTTTAGTAGATCCAATAGCGAAAAGCTGACAATGTAGGATACTAGGATTACTTACAGGATTAATAGTGCCACCTAAAACATGATGCACCATACGAACTTGAGAAACTATTTTAGTAGATCCACTCACACAGCAACCAAGCACCTAGAAAAAAAAAAGTTAACAAGATTCACATTCCAGTAAAAATAGATTAGCTAAAAGATATAAATGCTTACATCATTGTTACCACCAAGATATTTGGTTGCGGAGTGCACAACAATGTCAGCACCAAGCGCAAGAGCCTTCTGGTTCAAAGGTGTAGCAAACGTTCCATCAATGCAAACCAGGGCTCCTTTAGCATGGCACGGCTTTGAAACCAGCTCCATGTCAACACATCTATCTAAGAAACGGGTTAGTTGGCGACTCAGTGAAAAAAAAAAAAAAAGACTAACCTGTGACATTAAACAACATGTAAACATTTATTCCTTTTTTATAAATTACATAGAGGCTATAAAGTTGGATTCAAATTTCTACTACTATTAACTTTGTGGTTATCTAGTGCAGATTTGAGTCCAGCTATATCTGCAGGGTCAATGACCGATGCCTGCATGCCAGGACAAATAGAGCATTTAAAAAATGTGTATCTAATAAACATACGTATTACAATAAATAAGAAACGTATTACAATAAACAGAAACAAGGTACGTAAATCATACAGTGATCCCCATTTTGGGAAGAAAGGTCTCCAATGAAATCCGGGATCTCCCCAGAGAAGTTGTTACTGCAAATATGACTACGTAAGAAACAAAAATAAATATAAGTAACTTCATCTACCTGACTAGCCATATAATGATCAAAGAATAATAGTAGAACTCACAACTCCTTCATATTGATCAGATTTGCAAATGATACAGGCAATTCCCCAGTGAAAAAGTTGGAGTTCAGTATTCTACAACAGAAAATGAAACAAGATTGAATTTTATATGTAATTTTCAAACTTATATGTATATAATGTGTATTAGTCCAATCCGATTAATAAGGTTGAAAATTTATATATAAATGAAAAAAATCATAATTTTATATACAATTTTCAACCTTATTAATCGGAATGTATTAATACATATAATTTTTCAGATACTTCAAAATTTTTGATCAACTTTGACTGCTGCCTTTAACCGTTTTCGGATTCTCGGTCCTACCAGGGGATATATAATCTGACTACCAATTACGTCATGATTAATCCAGCTTTCTACAACACTGAGTAAATCTGATGAGATAACAGATAAAAAGAAACTCACAAAGATTTTAATGCGTTGATGTTTCCGAGCTCCTTCGGGAGTGATCCATTCAAACGATTCACTAGAAGAGAACTGCAATTGATTTAAAACTCAAACGTAACGCCTTATGATCCAAAGTCAATGTATATTAAAATTTATACACAAAGTATAATTACATGTTTACAATTCGCTGCATAGATCCCCATTGTGGAGGAATTGTGCCACTGAGACAGTTGCGAGTTAAGTCTCTGTAACAATTAAATACACAATTCAACTATCAAACACAAACAAACAAACAAACAAACAATGGAAGTTAATTTAACAAACAAGAAAGATCGTACAAATTCTCGAGGTAAGGAAGATTGGCGAATTCCAGTGAGAATACCTGGTAGGCTTTGTCCGCTGAGACTTCTGCATCTCGCACCAAGCAGAGGATCATTCAGTACATGAACAACAATTTATGCGTATTTCGACGAAGAACCCTAATTTTGTGTTTCTGAAACTTTGAATACCCTAATTTTGTACGTACCAGAGAGCGATAAAGAAGTAGAAGTCAAAAAAACCTAATCGAAGAAACAAAAAATTAGGACCAATAACCTAACATTACAAAAGAAATCAAATAACGATGGAAATCCGGAAAAGATGCGTCATCAGGCGTGGAGAGGTCGTCGGCCGTCTTCCTCCGCCACACACACTCTCTCTTCTTTTTCCGTTCTCTTTCTCGATTCATATCACTAGGGTTTCAAGGTAAAAACTCAAACCAGGTGCTGAGAGTAGGGGTAGACAGCGCGTGGGTTGAGATTGACCGCTGGAATCAGGCCGGAGAAAGTGGCTGGAATCGCCGGCATTACCGTTGGAATCCGGCAGGTTGCCGAACCGGGGGTCGCCGCACTGGTTACTAAGGAGATGTTTGTGAGGTGGTGTTGATGATATATGATGATGAGGCATTGACCGCCCACATAGCCCAATAGAACAACAGAGCCCACAAAACCGATACATCTTACAATGCACAAAGTACAACTCGTATTGCAAGTTGTTAATTTATACTATACTAGTGGGAATGCTCGCGCGTTGCGGCGGGTGTCCCGATTGATATCGATTCAGTTATAAGACCAACCGTAGTGATCCAACAAATGGGCGTTTTCTTTGCCCAATCACCCCCAATCACGCCGCGTAACCATTACGCATGGGCGTGTTTGGCTTCTTTTTTGTTTGGGCGTTTTATAAAAAAACGTTGGATGGGTATGTGATTGTCCAATCATATTTCAGTTTGCATTAATTGGCCAATAAGAATTTTAAGTTCTTTTTTTTTAATTTTATTTTATTACAAAACATAATGCCCAATAATGCCCCATCCCCACTACACCCATTTTAGAAAACGCCCAATAATGCCCCATTGTTGACTGGGCTGCCACATGGCGCAAAACGCCCAAGGGTGAATATTGTCCACTACGCATGGTCTAATATCTATTATAAATCGACTCAGTTGCATCTCACAAACACTCGACTGATGCAAGTCTTGACACTACACTGCTACTCGAACATGAACTACTCAACTGGGCTATACGGTTCTCATGTTTTTTTAGTTTTTAAAATCATACTAAACAAGGAAAAAAATGTTTTTTAGCTTTTTCGTTAACGTTACTATCATCACTCCTCAAAAGCTCGACCAAAAGAGATATCACACCAATGCTATGAAAAATCGGTAATACGTGTTTATAACTTGATAGGTCCCACACGACATCAGCAGCTGCGCCTACACTTTCGTTATCATTACCTCACATAATCGTCACCAAATGTTCAACGATTGCAACAACATTATCATCGGTAATAGCTAAAATACAAAAAACATCCTCGGCAATCTATTTACCCAAAGGCTCTTGTTCCTGAAGAAGCTCAGCATATAACGGAATAACTCCATGTTCCGCAACGGGCCGAATATAATAACATGTGACGATATTACCCCTAACGCGTTCCCCGCTACTAATCTGGTCGAAACATCACCGTTTCAAAGCAAATCAACAAGAGCTTCTATCGCACCCAAGTTAACAAGCTCACGCCTTGCTCTTTTAACCTACCCAATATGGCCCATTAAGACATTTCTGATATACTATTGTCCATTGTGATCCATTAAGGTCTAATATGGTCCATTTAAACATATATGGTCTACTATTGTTCATGTTGATCCATTAAGGCCCAATAAGATCCATTAAGACATGCACGACATACTTTTGAGTCAAATATGGCCCATTAAGAAGCGTATGATCTAGTATTGTCCATTGTGATCCATAAAGGTCCAATATGCTCCATTAAAACATGCACGACCTATTATTGTCCATCGTGATCCATTTAGGCTCAATATGGCCTATTAAGACATGTATGATCAATTTGTTTTTCATTGTGATCCATTAAGACCCAATATGGCCCATTAAAACTTGCACGATCTACTATTATTCATTGTGATCCACTAAGGCCCAATGCGGTCCGTTAAGACATATATGATCTATTATTGTCCATTATGATCTATTAATGCCCAATATGGTGCATTAAGACATATATAATAGACTATTGTCAATTATGATCCATTAATACATGTACGATCTACTATTGTCCATGGTGATTTATTTAGTTTCAATATGGGGCCCCACTAACACATCTATGATCTATTATTGTTCATTGTGATCGACAAAGACCCAATATGGTATATTAAGACATATGTGATCTACGAATTGTCTATTTTGATATATTAAGACCTAATATGCTTTACTAAACGAAAAATATAAGTTTGGAAGGAAATTACTCAATCAATAAAATGAAATTTATAACTTTATATACTTTAAAAATATATGATTTAAAAAAAAATTTGTTTATAAAATAGAAAATGTATATAAATGTAGCTAATATGTATACACTAGTATATTATTTATAAGAAAACGAGTTATAACAAATATAATTTAGAAAATATAATATTTAATATTACTTTGAATTTTAATTATGTAGTAAGAATTTTTTATTAAATAATGTAATTTTTTAAATCATAATATTATTTGAGGGGGAAGTTTTAAACTGGTATATTTTGGGGGGAACTTTTGAAATGAAATATTTTGGAGGGAAATTTTTAGGTGAAATAATTTGGGAGGAAGTTTAAATTTTATGATAAAATATATTGGAGGGAATTTTAAAGATTTCAAAAAAGAAAAGTAATTTTAATCTTTGGTCACACATTTTTCAATGAAATTTGATATCATTTCGTCACATAAAATAAACAAACTGACGATGGTGTGACGACTTTTTCTGTAAAGCCATAAGATTTTTTATTTTATTTTATGTGTCTCTATTGTTTAACATTTTGTCACACAATATAATATACGTGGCCAGATGTAATAGCTTTTAGCCACATTACCAAACATATACCGTGGCCGTGGAACATATTTGGCCACATTTTTCTTGTGTGACATTTTTTTCTTAACGTGTAGCTAAAGATTTCGAATACATGTGTTTTGGTCACATAAAACAAATACTATGGTCGTAGATTACATTTGGCCACAATTTTCTAGTGCGGCTAATAGGTGTCAAAGTTTTTTATTAAAGTGAGGGTAAAGGTTTCAAATACATGTGTTATTTGTCACAAGAAAATAAATACTGTGATCTTTGATCACATTTGGCCACACTTTGCTAGTGTGGCTAATATATGTCACATTTTTTTTCTTAAAGTGTGGCTAAACGTGTCAAATACATGTGTTTTTGGTCACATGAAACAAATATATGTGGCCATAGATCACATTTGGCCACACTTTTCGAGTTGTGGCTTGTAAATGTCACATTATTTTCTTATAGTGTGGCTAAAAGTTTTGAATTGTAATACAATAGTCACATGAATAACTAAAATGTGTGGCTAAAAGTAGGCTAGAAGGTTTTGAAATGTCATTAATAACCTTTAGCCACACATTTATTTGAAAGTGTGGCATGGAGGTTTTCAAAAAAGTGTGGCCATAGGTCACATTTGGCGTAGTGTAGAGGTGTCTGCCACTTTCTTTTTCTTTAAAGATCCTGGACAAGATGAAGGTGCTGCAACTACTCTCTTTTTAATGGAGCCTTCTGGTTTAACGAAGAAGATTTACAAACACGAACATTGAATTGCTGCAGGAGGACCAAACGGTTGCTGCAGAAACCCTAGATCTATGAACACGAACATCGAATCGCTTCAATTTGAAGCAACAAATCAGACATCTTTGATGCTTGTGGGCGGTAGGCCTACGACGGTAACGGTGGCGGTGGTTTAGGAGGTGGCGGTGGAGTTGGTGGGTGGTGGTAATGGTGGTGGTGAGGGTGAGATAAACAATAAAGATAAAAGACGTACATGCTTTTTTAGATTTGAAACTAATCTATGATGGACCAAAATGCCATTCCTTCTTGTTTTTGTACCTTGCCACGTGTAAGGCTAAGATAGCTTCCTACCCTTCCTAGCAAGATCAAACTTCCTATTTGATCCTTAGGCCATCCGTAGTCATAAAGCCCTTTTGTGGGCGTTATGCAACACGTGTCATGCCACGTCACACAGGGGCTTTATGAGGCGTTTTATCACTAGAACCCGTAGTCATAAAACCCTTATCCATCATTAACTGATATTAATTTTCAATTTTATTAATTAATTATAAAAACCCTATGCTCTTCCTTGATTGGTCAAAGGTTGAAAACCAAACACGTATATCGCCGCTATATGCATGGCGCCACTCACCAAAAAAACCCTATAACGCGGCCCGTCATGATGTTCGGGGCTAGGGGTGTAAACGAGCTGAGCCGAGCCCGAGCTTTCCACTACTCGAGCTCGGCTCGTGATGTTTCAGTGAAGCTCGAGCTCGAGCTCGGCTCGGTTCGAGCCTAAAAGTTTGAGCTCGAGCTCGGCTCGTAAGTAAAATCCAAAGCTCGAGTCCGGCTCGGCTCGGCTCGAGATGATTTGAGAACAATCTTAAACGAGTTCAAAGCTCGGCTCCTTTCAATGTAGCTTAAACGAGTCAAAGCTCGGCTCGAGCTCGGCCTACCAATGTTATGTAATATATATATATATATATATATATATATATATATATATATAATTAATATAAAATTATGTTTAGGCTCGTTTAGGCTCGCGAGCCTAAACGATCTTTGTATGCAAAGCTCGAGCTCGGGCTCGATAGCTAAACGAGTCATATTTCAGGCTCGAGCTCGGGCTCGTTAAAGCTCGACTCGTTCGAGCTTTTTACCGATCCGATTCCGAATAGCTCTCGAGCCGTTGCGCATCGTTTACACCCCTATTCGGGGCGTTATGAGGCGCTATGGGAGAAAAAAAACCATTTATCACACGCCCCATTACTGGAGGTCTTACCCTTGAGAGATAATAATAGTTGGTCAACAAAGGTCAAAGAAAGATAAAGGGTTCCAACAACCTTCGACTAATTTCATCCACATATATTGTGTAAAAGTACTTGATAGGGATAAGGTTTGTACCTACCTAAACAATAATGATGACTATATTTATTTACTCACATACACACACTACACTAGTAGATGAACCAGAAGGAGAACCAGAACCAGAAGTGAGAAGACCATCACAATAATCGTGAACAATGGCTGTTGAGTTTATGGAGACTCTCAAAGAAAACACAAGCGCCAACACCGGACTCTCTCCAAATACTTTATTTACTCTATTCGCCACCGGTGTCACCGTCTACTACATGGTTTCCGTTTTCTTCAGAGGCTCCTCCGATCACCGTCAACAACACACCCCAACGTCTTCCGAAGAAGACAGGTGTTCTATCCTTGATTTAATATTACTTTAGTGCCTATCTATTTCCTTTTTGAAATAATATAATAATATTCATGCTTCACTTTTGGGGAAAATGTAAAATTTCCTGTGAGATTATAATATTTCCTTCTATTTTGTTCTTAGACGCTGTGAATGCATATACGTTGACTTGGTAAAGTCAAAATTGATAACATATGTTAAGGTTTTTAGTTGATCTGTTGGTTATATCTTCTGTGATCAACGTTGTTGCATAACCGATCAATGATTTTTTTTTTAATATACACATGACGCATCTCAAATACTCAATACCACATCTCTTTTTCTTTCACTAATTCCAAACAAATTCGATTTACAGATCAGCGGCATCTTCTTCGTCCGCTTCTCACTCAGTTCCTGCCTCTAGTTCTCAATCATGGAATCATGACGTATTTTTGAGCTTTCGGGGAGACGACACCCGTAAGAGCTTTGTGGATCATCTCTACACGGCTCTTGATCAACGAGGAATCTACACGTACAAGGATGACGAAACACTTCCTCGGGGTGAGTTGATCGGTCCAGCCCTCTTGAAGGCGATCCAGGAATCACGGATAGCCGTTATTGTATTCTCTCAAAACTATGCGGATTCATCTTGGTGCTTGGATGAGCTTGCACATATTATGGAGTGCATGGACAGAGGGCAAATCGTGATGCCCATATTCTATCACGTAGATCCCTCTGATGTGAGAAAGCAAAAGGGGCAATATGGAGAAGCATTTACAAAACATGAGAAGGAAAATAAGCACAAAGTTGAATCATGGAGAAAAGCTCTGGAAAAGGCTGGCAAACTTTCTGGATGGGTCATCAATGACTTTGAAAACAGGTAGTGTTCTCTCTTTTTCTTAAACATTTTTATGCATAAGATATTTGCATAAAATTAAAAAACAATCAAAGGGTCAAACAAGTTGGGAGTAGCCAGGTTTATGAAAAAGTAGTTACTATCGTAATAAGTTAGTTTTTCACATTTGTAAGTAGATTTAAGGCGTTATTTTGATTATAAGACACAGAAGGAAGTGTTAAAAAAGTGTTTAATTTATGGAGCCAAGTTTATAAAAATAAAAATAATTGCATTTGATGGGAGCTGTTTTATAAATATAAATATTGAAAGGCTGAAGCTGGTAGTGGTTACCAGTACTTTCTGAATTAATCAGACCCTCACCTCATTAAGGGAGTGGGAGCATGTTCTGAATTCTAATTATTTCTATTTATCCATCGCGCAGTCATGAAGCAAAATGTATCAAAGAAATTGTTGGTACAATTTCTAGTAGGCTGCCTACACTAACTATAAACGTCAATAAAGACCTCATTGGAATAGAGACACGCTTACAAGATCTGAAATCAAAGTTGAAAATCGAGTCAGGTGGTGTACGCGTTATTGGAATATGGGGAGTTGGGGGTGGTGGTAAGACTACTCTCGCATCTGCTGCTTATGCGGAAATCTCTCACCAATTTGAAGGTCACTGCCTTCTTCAAAATATCCGTGAAGAATCAAGCAACCCTGGTTTAACAAAGTTGCAAGAAAAATTTCTCTCGCTTGTTTTGAAAACAAAAGATGTTGTGATAGGGAGTGAGATAGAAGGAAGAAGCATGATAGAAAGACGGTTATGTCGTAAATGTATTTTACTTGTTCTTGATGACGTTGATGATGTTAAGCAACTAGAGGCTCTAGCCGGATCACATGCTTGGTTTGGTGAGGGGAGCAGGATAATAATTACAACGAGGGATGAGCATTTGCTAACCCGCCATGCAGACACGATATATGAAGTGAGTTTGTTATCAGATGACGAGGCGATGGAGCTCTTCAACAAACATGCATATCGGGAAGATGAACCTATAGAAGATTACGAGATGCTTTCAAAAGATGTAGTTTCTTATGCTAGTGGGCTCCCATTAGCACTTGAAATTCTAGGTTCTTTTCTATATGACAAAAACAAGGTTGAGTGGAAGAGAGCATTGGACAAGTTAAAATGCATCCCAAATGTGAAAGTCACCGAAAGACTCAAAATAAGTTATGATGGACTTGAGCCCGACCATCAAAAATTATTCTTAGATATTGCTTGTTTTTGGAGGAGACGAAGCATGGATGAGGCAATGATGGTGCTTGATGCTTGTAATTTACACCCTCGTATAGGGGTGAAGGTGTTGGTTCAAAAGTCTCTCATAAAAGTTGATTCAGATGGTGAATTTGATATGCATGACTTGGTAGAAGAAATGGCTCTCTACATTGTTGGAGGGGCACACCCTAATCATCCTGAAAAGCATAGCAGAATTTGGAAGTGGAAAGATCTTAAATGCCTCTGTGATATGGGGGCAGATGCAGTGCCAATGGTTAAATTAACTTTGCAATAAAATATTTCATATATATATTTGCATCAAATGAAACTTGTGTATAACGTTACTGACACAATTTGGTTACCTTGATTAATTAACACAGGAAACTGAAGTATTAGAGTTCCGTTGGTTATATGGATTTCCGGATCTATCTGATCCTGTAGGTCTATCTGATGTTGTTGCAAACATGAAGAAACTTCGGTGGATTCGTTTTGATAAGTATCCGGCATCTTCGTTCCCATCAAATTTTCAGCCAACAGAGCTTGGTTGTCTAGAGTTGAAATGGAGCCAACAAAAAGAACTCTGGCATGGGTATAAGGTAGATAAATATTGTTGTTTCACAAATCGTTGCAATAAAGCTGTGAAATGAATTATAAAATGAACATAGGTATTTGACACATTCATAAGTATAGGTGTAATTAAATATTTCATTAAGAAAAATACATATCATACTTTCTCTATAAATTAGAGGCCGATTAGCTTAATTTAGATTGAATGCTTTAAAGAAACTTTTGATGATATTGCAAGAAATAAATAAATAAATTAACAAAGTGTCTGAAATGTAATATTCTGAAGGTAGATTTTTGGGCAAAGATTGATGAAAATTATCGACGATATGATGTAAAAATGATATGATGTTTTAAGCAATTGAAATTTACTATGCATGTTGTTATTATAAGATATTAAGATGGTCAAATTAGGGGTATAAATCAAGAGCCCCTGCCTAATGATCAACGGGCAATGTGAAAGGAAATTGTTGTATACTTGCTGATTTATTTGACTTTTGCTACTTGTCTTGAAACAGCATCTACCAAATTTGAAAATTCTTGATCTCTATTATTCAGAGAACCTAATCAGGACACCAGATTTTGAAGGCCTTCCATGTCTTGAAAGATTGACTTTAAAGGGTTGTTGGAGTTTAGAAGAGATTCATCCATCAATTGGATATCACAAAAGGCTTGTTTTCATGGATATGAGCTCTTGTTGGAGACTTAAAAGGTTTCCACCCATCATACACATGAAAAAATTGGAGACTCTTAATCTCCATATATGCAGAGAACTTCAACAGTTTCCGGATATCCAGTCGAACATGGATAGCTTGGTAACCCTTGATTTGCGTCAGACTGATATAAAAATAATCCCACCCTCAGTTGGACGATTTTGTACCAACCTTGTTTCCTTAGATTTAAGTGATTGTTACGAACTGGATCTCAGTGGTTGTCTGAACCTACCCCAGTTTCCACGTTCATTAAGGAAGCTGGGTCTTAACTATTGCAATTTGGGAGATGGAGACATCCCATCTGATATTTGTGAGTTATTAAACCTACAAATACTAGAACTACGTGGTAATGAGTTTTCAAGATTACCTTCCAGCATCTCACGACTCCCGTGTCTCAAGTATCTCAATCTGTCATTCTGCAAAAGCCTTGTAGAATTGCCAGACCTCCCATCAAGCATAGCTATTCTCAGAGCAGAAGATTGTCCCTCACTTGAAATTGTAAGAGATTTATCAGATTATAAATGGTTGTGGAAAGTCTCACTTTGGAGGAGAGCGAAAGTGAATAACAGGGTACTACTTTCTATGCTTGAGGTATAACTCTTATCTTGTTTTTGAAATTCACTCTTTTATTTAACTTACAATATAATAATAGAGTTCATCATAAATGGAATGTAAACTGTGGCAGGGAAATGTAGTTAAAAATCGCTTTATGAGTGTCTTACTTCCCGAGGTTCAACTGTCATCACGTATTTTTAGGAGATTAGTTACATTGCAACTTCCAAGCAACTGGTACAGTGACTTTAGTGGAGTTTTATTATTCTTACGTTATAAACACGATAGGTTGAGTTGTAGCATAGATATTATTATTAAGCAGGAGATGTCCACATATGATTACTCTGAAGAGTCGGATGGAGATCGGGAACCATGGGACTATGAAATGGTGGGTTATGTACCCTTTAATTCATTGCGGCACATCCCATGGTTGAATCCTACATACGCTAAAAATATTTTATTTCAGACTAAAAAGGGTGGTCTTAATGTGGAACTTGTTCGTAGTAAAAATAAAACAGTTGATTTAAACGAAAACCCAATCGATTACTCAGAGTGTTGGGATGAAGAATATGAAGATAGAAAGACATTTAAGATCATGTATGATTCACAGTCCTCTAATATTCAGATTGTATGGACTCATTAATAGTTGACATGGGCATTAGTGTTGCTGGTATATCTTCCTAGATTTTGTTTCAAGGGTCATCAACAACTATTAGTAGATCTCAGTTTCAACATTATTGGGCCTACATTTTGTTACCATTTCCAGTTTGCTTTAGCAACATTATTACAGTCTACCAAAAAAGTTGTAATAAATTTTTCTTTATTGTCCCATAAAACTTCACATCCTATACTACCAGGTTTTGTATATCGTTTTTGTTAGTTGTTGCTCCTCTTTTGTGCTACTATTGTATGTGTAAGCAACAAAGGTATGTTATTTGTATAGGAGGATACAAGACGGGTCAAAATAAGTTAAGAGTTGGAACGACATTTTTATACGGGCCAAAATTGGGTTGGTTCTCCACAAACACTTTTTTTTCTGTTTTGATATATATTTTTTTCAATTTTAGTATATTGACTATCATACAAAAACAATATTGTTACAATAATATTGATAAAAGGGTTATTAGATTTTATCACACTCAACTATTGGCTATTGACCGCTGCCACCCTCAAATATCACTTTGACGCACGTCACCCCAACTTAACACTTAGTGTGTTCTGTCACCAAGTCGTTAACTAATCACTAACTTTTGATCCTGTTACTATACTTTTGGGGGTGTCATAGAGATCTTAGGAATGTTTTGGTATGATGACTTGATGAGTGATGACTCGTCCAATAGAGTCCGTTATGGTGTTTGTTACGGTACTGATGTGTTGTACTTCAACCGAAAACATAAAACCGAATAATGAGAGAGGTACCAATGTTGGCATGTGTTTGGTTCGTGTTGATGTAGTAGCTTACAGTACTAAAAAATGTTATATTTGAATACAACTCCAAACAGAATTTTTGTTTAAATGTTGATAAATAGTTTATTTAACATGTCGGCATATTCTGACTTTTTTTAAACGTAAGTTATTGAACGAAAATAAAACTTAATGAAAAATAAATGTTAAAAACGTATATTTTTTATAATATAATAGGTGAAACTGAAATTTAAAAAAAACAAATAATATTTATTGAATAGTGCCCCACACACGCAGTGGCGAAGCTTGAGATTTCTGACCGGGGGATCGAAAACGTACACACCCAAAAATTTCTATAAAACGGGGGGTAGAAAACGTATATACCCAAAAATTTCTATACGAAAACTACATACTCTCCACTACTGAGCGAAAAGTTCAGAGGATCGGCCGCCCCCTCCCGCCCCCACTATCCTACGCCCTTGCACACACGAACCGACATTGCGAATTAATATTAAGTAAATCAATGATAGATCGATCACTATATAATACTAGTGGGAAACCCGCGCGTTGCGGCGGAGTCAACACTTTGCAATAGAATTTATAAAAAGTTGTCGGTAGAAACCGCTAGATGCTTTCAAGTTTCAAATTATCATCGATTCAACACATACCGTAATAGCCAACACTCCTTTAACCAATTTTAAAGTACATAATGTTCGAAGAAAGAACAGAAGCTATCAACGGTTGATTTCGTTACGTAGGAGCAACTGTTTTTTTGTATAAATGGATGATCCTGAAGACTCAACCGTCCTCCACTCTTTGCTATATAATATAAATTACAAAATTAGGTTAGTATAAAAGAATGTTTGATAGACCGGTTACCAAACATGATCGACAATTCCTAAACAAACAATTAATGACATGTTTCAGATTCTCTTATGGCTTAAGCTCGAGTTCGAACTTAAACTTAAACAAGCCAGCTCAACTCGGCTCGTTTATTTTTTTCGAGCTAAAAAGTCGAGCTCGAGTCGGCTCGTTTATTTTTTGAGTTGAAAAGTTGAGCTCAAGCTCGGCTCATAAAAACTTCGAGCCTAATCAAGCCGGCTCGTCAACTTTTCTTAAATTTTTTTTTAATATTGATAAAAGAGACAAAGATTAAAAGAATATATTAACACATTTCTAAAGAATATAATAAATACACACATACATACAAGCCACTGAGTCGAGCCGACCATGGAGTCGCGCCATCGAGCCGTTCAAAATAAAAACAACTCGAAGATTCCAAGCTTAAGGCCACGATGGCATGAAGAAATATCTTTTATTTACTTTCATTAATTTTTTAACAAAATTGTAGTTGAAAAATATACAATTGATTATACAAGTCTAAACCACCCTTTAAAATGACAGACAAAGAGGAACTTGTGAACAAGATCAATGCAATATATAGGTTCAACAATGGCACCAAGATCAATGTAATATATAGGTTGCAACGATGGCAAGGGCTAATTTTAAACAAGTTTTAAGATCACAAATGAAAAGATAAAAAAAACTAAGTTATATTTGACTCGGCGCAGAAAATCAAAGGCTATAAAATGGCCAAGCAAATGGAGCAGATTGATTTTTTAGGCCTATGTATCCTTACTCTTTAATTAATAAAAGAAAAAAAAATTAACTGGGTGCTATCAAGTTATCAACAATTAAGATATCCAAAGTTTCACACAACTGAAAAATGGGCCTCAAAAGAGTTTCAACTAACCTTTGTCACTAAGATCGTATTAAGAATATAATTGCCTGCATCACATCAGCGGCCGAACGAATAGCATCTTTTAAACTTTGAACATAAGGTAACAAAGGTTATCAATAAACTTTAGAAGCTTTTGAAACCGAAATATGTAACCTTGACTTGTTATTATAAATTCGTATATGTACAAAGTTCTCAAAAAATGCAAGTTAAAAAAAAAAGTCACTTTGAATCTACGTTGTTTAAAGCGCATGAGGTGCGCGCCTAGGCGCAGTAAGTGGGCTGCGACTGGAGAAGCGCACTTTTAGGCGCTGAGGCGCAATATCCAGCCAAATTCAGGCTAAAAGTTGTCTGAAACGCCTAAAAGATCCTAAACGAACCATAAACAAGTCCTAAACAGCCCTAAAACATCCTAAAGTAGCCTTAAACAAGCCTAAAATAACTCTAAAACCCCTAAAAAGGTAATTTATATTATTCGCCTTATTTAAAAAAGCTCTCATTTTTAAGTGCTTAGAGTCGTTCCAGGCTCGGCCTATGCGCCTTGAGTGTGCCTAGGCGCTTTGACAACATAGCTTTCAATGAATCAAGCGGATATACCCAGAGGGCACTGCCTACATTACTCTATAATAACTTCTTCCCCATTAACATTTTGCAGAAACAATGATTCAGTTACCAAATAGCCAATACATATTGTTAATTTAGTCGAATTCTGCGGGTATCAATGTAATAAATCTATGTTAACAAATCTTGATTACAACTGCAGAATCTTTCAATATATAATACTTCATTTACATCTACACAATAATTTCACTACATGCTATAACAAACTCATCAACTAACATGAATCAAATCAATAATAATCAAAACACTTACATCCAACCAATTCTGAAGAGATTTGGGCCGCTTCTTGGGCTTTCTGGGCAACCGCCGTTCTCCCATATCCTCAAAATCCTACTCCATCTCCCTCCGTGAAAGCGGAACCGAAAACTTTGCCCTAACCCTAACCCCATCTCTCTCCTCAATTCCACCACTACCGCAACCCCTACTATTGACCACATCAAACGCCAGCTTCAATTTCTCCTTCTCCTCCTCTGCAGCAAGCTCCTTTTTGAAATTGAGAATAATTTTCTCCCAATTGGCTTCTGTGTCGGTAGACCTGGCAAACGGGTCAGGCTGGGTCAGGTTGGGTCATGGGTCAAAACGGGTCAGTTATAAAAAGGGTTGTTTTGGTTCGGGTCGGAACGGATTCGGGTCAGAACGGGTTCGGGTTGTAACGGTTCCGGGTCAGAACTGGTTTCGGGCCGGGTTGGGTCGGTTTGGTAAAAAATGGTTTTTTTAAAAGAGAGATTGTACATCAAGGGGCAATTTTGTCGGGTAGAAACGGGTCCGGGTCGGTGGTATTAAAGAGATGCAACGAATCACGGGAGTTAGGCCTGGTAAATTAAAGAGATGCAACGAAACAAAACGAAAACTGAAAAATCGTATGAAAAAAGCGACCAAAACGAAACAAAAAACCCAAAACTGAACCGAAACGAAACAAAAAAACTGAAAAAATCAAACGAAGAAAGCAACCAAAACGAAACAAAAAACCCGTCTCGTGCTAAAATCCGTCCCGGCTCGAAACTCATCCGTTTGAAAACTCATGTCGGTCCGAAACCCGTCCCGTGCGGAAACCCGTGCCGACCCGAAATCCGATCAGAACCAACTACGTTCCGATCCAAAACCCGTCCCGGCCGCCCGAAACTCAATCCGAACCGAACCCGTTTCGATCCGAAACTTGTCCCATTTCTTTAAGACACCAACCCACATTGATCCATTTCTTTGAAGTTGTCGACCCGTTTTGACCCGAAAATATATGAGATGGAATTTTAATTGACCCATTTTGACCCATTGAGTGAAAATATCTTACCCAAACCAACCCATATAATTTAAAAAGCAACCCAAAGTGACCCACTTGGAAGACTTTAGGTCAAGATTGCCCCCTCTACAAAACACAAAATACATTTGCTCCATAAACAAGTGGAACACGAAGAGAGCTGAACTTCAGAGACGCAATAGTACCAGACAAATTTATAACTTTATTACTTTTTTGATATAACAATTTGCAAGCTTGGAAAAGCGCCAAAAGTTTACCAAGCGCTCCAAAACCCGTACACTTTTAAAGTAACCTTAATTATGAGTAGATTGGGGAGGGGGGAGGGGGAGTAAGTCTTACGTAGGCATGACAAAGGGCTGAACCATTTCCTCCATTATATCCAATGCCAAATATGCCCTACTTATGTTAAAGAAGAAAAAAATACAATATTATCTACTTAAACAGTAAGTGAGAACTGGATTCAACATTTTTTTAAAGAGAGGCACATATACACCTAGCTAAAAGTCATTTTAGTTTAGACCATACGTCTTTGTCTTCAAAATTTAACTACAGTCATATAGGTAGAGATCATTCTAATTTACTTAAAACAATAAGTAAACATGATTCACCATTTCATTAAAGAAAGCTAGATGAAGAATGAAATGGAAAAGGACAAGAAGGGGGAGCTGAAATTTACACAGGGAAACGCAAAATATAGCGCCACCAAAGGACTACAATTATGTTAGAGCAAGGAGGGTCACTTACCAGTCGATGTTGATGCCACCACGGCAGTTGACATGACGACACCACCGCTGCCAGCACTAACCAACATAAAAAACCCTCTCTGAGCCAACCCGTTTTGACCCGAACCATTTGACATGATTTTTAAAGCTGCCCATTTTGACCAGTACATAATTTGACACAGGCTGCAAAAACACATATACCCACTTTAGATGTTGTGTCTTGTGAGAGCGAGAGTTAAGTAACAATAAGAACTGCCCAACACGGATGCCCCAGTGCAATTCAAGTACCAAAAAGTTCCGCTGCACTGATATCACCAAAATACTAAAAAATTAAGCGAAAAACGACAAATAACAGATATAGAAAGATGGTATCAGCAAAAAAAATCCAACAAAAATTCCCAAGAATGAACACTTTGATTTGCATCCAATGACCCAACATAAAAAAACCAAATTAAATTGCATAACACTGTACATGAAAAACAAACACATACAGGCATGCCCGCACGCACGAGCTCATATAGATTTAATGTAAGGGAGAATCTGATGATGGGTTAAAGAGAGTAAACCTGGGCGAATCTGTAAAATGGATGCTTTGCAAATCGAGTCTAGATAGAAGAGCCAATACATCCATTTCTCTCTGTCACACAGAAAAAAGATTAAGGGAAAATATTGACACAAAAATACGACATGAAACTAACACGAAATTCACGGGTATTTGGTTTAGTCTAAACAGGTTTGGGTCACTAAGAGGTCGAACCTATTAACATGTTTAGCTAACCGTGTCAGCTTCGGGTGGCCAAATCACACTTAACTGGGGCTCCAAATAATTAAAAAAAAAAAAAATTGAACAAAAGCTTACATCAGATGCATTAATTCCCTCAAGTAAATGTCCATAAGCCAAAATACCTCAGCCTATGTCCATAAGCCAAGATATCTCAGCCTGGAACTCGAACTTCTTAGCATTGATGTGAAGATTTTTCACTGAACCATGAAAATGAAACCTCTTAAACTATTTAATAGCAAAACAATGCAATCTTTATATGAAATTAAAAAAAGGCGATGTTATATTCAAGAGTATCAACTCCTAGCCAAAAATTCTAGTTTGTTTGTTATTTTTAAAGTCAATAGTTAGGCAGCATGGACAGAAACACAACATGAACAACGAATTAGTTCAGGTATATCTGAAATTATGCAAACAGGTAGTATAGCAAACCTCTTGGCAGCATAAGAATCAATGGATAAACCATGTAAAAGAGCACCAAGTTTCTCTTGAAACTTTGGTGGATCCACCCGTTCATCCGCATCGGACTTTGCGTTGGCATGCAACTTTCGACCTATAAATCATAACCAAAAAGATTATTACACTACATTCATAAGCTAAGTAAAAATATACCAAAACAG
Source organism: Helianthus tuberosus (assembly GCA_030545235.1). Taxonomy (NCBI): domain Eukaryota; kingdom Viridiplantae; phylum Streptophyta; class Magnoliopsida; order Asterales; family Asteraceae; genus Helianthus; species Helianthus tuberosus. Next base: position 9,369,930 of record CM060393.1, read on the forward strand.
GAACTTAACTCATCATCATATTGTTCCCCTATCCTCAAATATGTTATAAATAAGGGCAAATCAATGACCTTTCTACCATTTTACCAGTTGTCCTTTAACTAAATTGTATTTTCTTCTATTGGAACGTTTTTCACTATATCAAAGTTGTACCTGTTTGCTTCATTTTCATCACCACATAACAAACACTAATAACGGCAATAATCACAATCAACTCGAATATAATCAAACGTTATGTAACAAAATCAAATAGATTTCTAAGAGGTCACCTTGTCAAAATCCCAGAAGAAGCTTTTCCGGGCTCTTCAGTATCTTCAAGTGGGCAGCAATTATGCCATTAATTCAAGCTAAAATTCAGCATGCAATTGAATGTTGTCCATCATAATCAACAAATCAAATGAGCCCTAATTCAGAACAATAAGAACCCAAAAATGTAAATGGATGAAGAAGTACAATAGTCACTTCATATAAGTTTGATTGAAGAGAGTCAGAAACCATTACCTATCCACGCTAATCGTATTTCAAAACCAAATCAGATTGAACATCTTCAATATCAACAGTTGATTTCAATCATATTTATAACTGTTGCCACCGTTTCAATCATCAATCGGCGTCTTCAATGTACACTTTCATCAGTTGGCGTCTTCAATGTACACCGACTGTTGAATAGTTCGTTGTGTAAGAATCATGTAGGCTAAAGATATTGAATTGGGGGCAATTTTGGGAGATAAGGATGAAGAATCAGGGAAAAAGGTATGTCGATTGGGCTGACGTTTTAAAATTAGGGGAGGAAATTACAATTTAGTCCTAAGGAAATGTATTAAGTGGCAGAGCTTGACCAAAAGTTTCGAGGGGGCGTAAAGTGACGAGACCCAAATTTTTTTTTCCTATCGTTATGTTTCGGGTCGGGTCAGGTTGGCTATTCGATTCAAGTCGGGTCAAATAATAATAGTTTCAAATAAAACAAAGTGTATATTTACCAAACTACCCATCATTTATATACAAAGTTTATAAATATTTAGGATATACAATGTAGGAAAAACAATCGGGGGGTGATCCTATATAATTTTAAATTTTTTGGACGAAAAATCGGAACTTATACATTTCTAACCGAAACATTGAGGTGGGCGGGTGCACCCCCGGGCACCCACTATACTTCGCTAGTGAATGTATTATATAGTATTATAGATATAGATAGATAGAGAGAATTAATATTAAGTAAATCAATGATAGATCGATCACTATATAATATAGAGAAATAGTTTATATTAACTAAGACAATGCATTAAGAATAGTGTCTAAATTATTCACAAAAGAGACCACACGCCAAGAGTCCAACAAACATTAAATATGGTCCAAAAGGTTTACTTATAGATGCCCTTTATTCAGCTTAAGCCATACAATCCCAAGGCAATAATATGAGTTGTAAATTGAGTGACATGTTACATTGGTTGAGTTATATCCGTAAGAGCTTTTTTTTTTAACAGCTAAATGTTACATTTCCCGGGTATTGAATCCATAACCTCTTCCTATTTAAAGTTTTAAACACCTAGAAGGTTTTCCCTCTGCCATTAGGTAGGGCTGACAAATCGTGTTTTAGCAGGTTTAACGGGTATCTGATAACGCGAACAACAAAAGTTTTAAACATTAATACGACTCGTTTAACTACTTTATATCCAACTAGGTTATAACCCCGTGTATTACACGGGTTGAATAAATAAATTTTATATACTAAATAATAAAACAATATATCTTTAAAAACCTCTTTTATTGCACGGGTTGAATAAATATAATTTTATATATTAAATAATAAAAAGTTATATCTATAACATATTGTATGGGTTGAATAAATGTAATTTTATATACCAAATAAAAAAGTTATATCTTTAAAACCACGTGTATTACATGGGTTGAAAAAATGTAATATTTTTTACTAAATAATAAAATAATACATCTTTAAAAAACCTCATTATTACACGGGTTAAATAAATGTGATTTTATATACCAAATAATAAAAAATTACATCTTTAAAAATATGTGTATTACACGGTTTGAATAAATGTAATTTTCTGTACTAAATAATAAAAAAATATTTACCCTTAAAAAACCTCGTGTATTGTACGAATTGAATAAATCTAATTTTATATCTATATATAATCTAAAATTTAGTTGCATGTTCTATTTTAAAACCAACATTTATGAAGTTTTAAATGCAATACTTAAAATAATATTGATTAAAATAAATGCTTAGAAATTTAGTTAATAAAATTAATATTATAATTCTAACAAATTAGGCTTAAAATAAAATTAAAGATAAACGTAACTGAATTAATGGAATTAAAGAATAGAATTAAAGGAATTTTAAGAACAACTCTTCATCTCCTTCCATTAACTCTAAATTAATGGAATTAAAGGAGAAATTAGAATTATAAACATAACTAATATCATGAGTTTTTGTTAAGTAAATATAAAAAAAACGTATATGAATTGACACAAAAATAAATACATGAATCCTTGCATAATTTAAGAGTTTTCAGTTACATAGTCTTTTAATTGGCATTTGATAGAATGGTAATATTGACCTCCACATTCATTGCGCATGTGTTTATACCGTAAATTATTGTTCTATTTTAAAATCAACATTTATGAAGTTTTAAATGCAATACTTAAAATAATATTGATTAAAATAATACTATATCTATCTATATCTATATACCTTTATTAAGAAAACTGGGTTTTCTACCCTTTTGGTAATTTTACACTGTGTATACATTTTAAAGCAAAATGTACAAGAGACGCAAGCTATTTTAGAGGGGGTAAACTTACGCATTCTTCAAAAATTTAAGACACTTTAGGGGCATTTTAGGGATTTCGGCATGTCCAAGTATTAAAGCAACATGTACAACTAATAAGACATCATTTCCTTCCCTGCCCTAGGAACCTTAATCGACATCTCTAAGAATCAAAACCCCCTTCTTTAGTTATCTATCCACATTGAATTAGGAATTCCAAAGATCTTCTAATGTTGTTAATTTACAACTTCCAGCACATTTAACTCAATCAAAACAAATAATTATCTTTTAAACAGTTGTCTCTTTGTTTCCCCTGAATTGAAAGAGATGGAGGTTAGAAGCAGGGAGATAAAGCGAATAAATAGAGAGAGGAGGTGGTTTTAGTTCTGGGGTTAATGGTTAGGGCTCATGAGACGGTACTGGAAGAATGGTGGTTCGAAACTGAGATGACGGAATCGATGTGTTGAAGGTGAATAGATGGTGGTGGTTGGAGCTGTAGGTTTGATTCCGGTCGGATTGAATCGACGAATTAGGTAAGTCTTAGTATTTTCTTTGTGAACCGTTCTCATTTCTCCAGCACCTATTCACTGTTAAGTGATTATATTGACTTGTGTGTTGGGCTTTCTTGATAGACTAAGGTCAATGAGGTTGATTGCGGCAGTAGTAACGTTTTCCGATGCCATATGGTGTAGAATACGGGCCTATAAAGGTAACTTGATATTCTTTAATTCCATTAAACTCATGGTGTTCTTTAATTCAGCTATAATTGTCAGTTAATTTGCTGTGAAGTTATAACAGTTTCGTTTGCATATTGATTCATGTTTGTTTTGTATATAAGTTAAGTACCAGGTATGTTTAAAGCCGGTTTTTGTTTTTAAATTCTTGCAAAATGTGACACCTTATGTTAATGATGAACCTTTTTATTTATTTATTTTTTTTCCCTTTTTACAGTTTTGCTGGTAATCCTAACCTGCGAGCTCCCCCGGTTCAACCGCAAACTCCGTCACCACCGAGTTCCCAGCCGATTGATTTTGTAAACAACGCCGGATGAGAGAAGATATGCACTGGTAAGCGGCTTCAACTTCGTGTTGTTTAGTTAATCAAGTTCTCAAACTTTTGTATTTTGAAATTAGAAAACGGGTTTGAATAATCCGTAAATTTTGTTTGCGTTTGTTAATTAGAAGTTGAATGATAATCATGTCCTGAATCCCTTTAAGATCACTTTAAACATGGCATTCATTGGTAGTTAACAAATGCAGTATTTAAAATCAATAGCTTTAAGCTATATCATAAACAAGATCCAACAACTTAAGAAAGTTAAAATACAACCTTTTTAAAATTCATCCTATGTAGTAGTTGGTATCTTGCTTACAGGTTCAATACCTAACTACATAGGACAGATGGCCATATTAAAAAACTTGCGAGTCAATTACTAACACTGATCTTCAAGAAGATCATTCCCCTTTTTATTTATATATTTCAATCATTTGTTTGCAGAGACCTAAGTTGACCCTAAAATATTACGTTAATTTGGATACACTTAAGTTGACCTTTGATCTTCCGGTCGACCCATTTGACTTCATGTTTAAGTATTTTTTTTCCCTAATTTGATCTTTTATAGAATATGTAACCACTCTTCTGTACATTTTTAAAGATTATTTAATTGGTTATTGGTTCCTTCATAGCACTGCCCGTGAGGTAAAGCGATTGGACGCCATCAGTAGATCTCCATTGTATGCACAATTTGGGGAAGCGCTAAACGGTCTTTCAACAATTCGTGCATATAAAGCCTACGATTGAATGTCCAAGATTAATGGGAATTCCATGGATAATAACATCAGGTTCACATTAGTCAACATGGGTGCAAACCGTTGGCTTGCAATCCGATTGGAAGCAGTTGGAGGTCTCATGATTTGGTTAACCGCCACTTTTGCTGTTATGCAAAATGGGAAAGCAAGAAATCAAAAAGCTTTTGCATCCACCATGGGTCTACTTCTAAGTTATGCACTAAATATTACAACCTTATTGACAGCAGTCCTTAGACTTGCAAGTTTAGCTGAAAACAGCTTAAATGCTTTTGAACGTGTTGGTACTTATATTGAATTACCATCTGAGGCTCCAGCCGTTATTGAGGATAACCGCCCACCACCTGGCTGGCCTTCTTCAGGATCAATAAAGTTTGAGAATGTTGCTTTAAGGTATAGGCCTGAACTTCCACCCGTGCTGCATGGTTTGTCTTTTTTTATTCCTCCAAGCGATAAGGTTGGAATAGTGGGAAGAACAGGAGCTGGGAAATCCAGCATACTTAATGCTTTATTTCGGATTGTGGAATTGGAGACAGGAAGAATTGTTATTGATAATTGTGATATTGCAAAGTTTGGGTTGACTAATCTTCGCAATGTTCTTGGTATTATACCTCAAGCACCAGTTCTTTTCTCAGGTATCTTCTTGATGTTGCTGATCTAATTTAACATCCTTAAATGTGGCAAAATGGCTGGCGGGCGGATCGGGCCAGGTCAACCAGAAACACGTGTTCCCTTAAAAATATATTTGTTCATAAGTAATCAGTGAGTTAGTCAAATGTGATTACATAACTATATTATTTCACAAATAATCTAAGTTTTTTAGTAAAGTTATTTAGGAGGTATTATGCATTTATGTACCTTTTGGGGGAGTTTTGACCCGTTATACGCATTTGACATGTTTCCTTCAAAGCTATTACTTTATTTTTATTTGGATGTGGTAATTGATAAGATGACACTCTTGGGGTATTGGTTGTCACCAATGATACTATGCATTTTTCATAAATAAGATCCAACAACTTAAGAAAGCCAATTGCCACTGTTTCAAGTATAACTTTTTGTTATTCGGATTGAATTAATTTTATTTTGTATGATTTTGTTATAAAAGATATCTGATGGGTTCATGTATTTTTTTTAGGATACAAGAATGAAGTGGCTTCTGTGCAGTCACTCCGGACCGCTTGCTATTCGGTGAAGTTGTGATTCGGTTCAAACATGCCTATAAACTAGAAGAGCATGCTCATGAGGTGTTGAAGAAGAAAAGTGATTGCATTAAGTTAAGATTTTAGCCCCTGTTTGCCCAGATGTTTTTTTTTCTTTCTGTGTTTATGGATTTAGGCCATTTGGGCTGTTAGCTGGAAAAACAAATAGGGTAAATGAATATGTCTTTTACTCGAAATATTAAATGTAATTTTAAGAAATGTGTATAGTTATGTAATAAAAAAAAACATATACAATCTTAGGCTATAGGGTGTGGTCATAACCCTCATGACCACTATGACCCTCCACGTTAGTGTCACGTAACTCACCTCTAATCCACCATCCAAAACCACTACCCTAAGGGTGTAGTCATGACCCAAACCACTAGCCCCTTATTTATTTTAATTTATTTTTGTCTAAAGAAAAAGAAAATGATTTAAAAAATAAACTTCTAGAATAATTTATTAAGAGAACTGGGTTTTCTACCATTTTAGTAATTTTGCTATACGTACACATCTTCAAGCAACATGTACAAAAGAGTCAAGCCATTTTAGAGGGGGTAAAGTTGCCAATTGTTCAAAAATTTAAGACACTTTAGGGGTATTTTAGTGATTTTGGCACATCATTAATTGATTTTTTTTCATGAATATTATTAATGTAATCTTCTAGAACACAAACTGTCCAAATTCTAAACCGACTATGATAGTTATTGAGGATTTATGATGAAAATTAGATGTTCAAGCTATTAAACGGTTCTTATACAATCGTTCAATTGTCTCCGCAAGCCACAACACCCACCCACTGTGGCTCCACGAATACAAATCGATTGTCACCGTTGCCGCCGCTGTCACCACCGTCCAACCAGACTCACCATCGCCTCTGTTGCCGGCGTCACAGGCTACCGACACCATGAAATTATTCTATATATACATTTTGCGTAGGATGTTAGAAACAGTACCAACACGTGTCATCCATCGCTCATACTGCATCCATATTTAGGCCATCGACACCACTCCTCCACTTAATACCACTAATCACCAGCGCTCTGCCGGCAACCACACCGCTACTCCACACGCGCTGGCTCAAACCAACGTTGCCTCACCCTCGATCTTCCCCAAATCGAAGTCGGCGAGATTAGGGCTCCACAACCCAAGCGACGGTTTCGTCAGAGATTAGGGCTCCAACAGGTACGAACAAGCTTTCTAATTTCAGTTATCTTTAGGTTAATGTTCTTATATTTGAGTGTTTTTTTGGGCTCATGCTTGAGTGGAAATGAATTTCAATAGGTATGATTTTTTTTTTCTAATTATGTGGCGATAAAGAAAGAAAAGTCTGAGTTTTTTTTTTTATAGTTTGCAGAGCAATGCTGATTTGTTGTTTGGAGGAATTACAATTGTGGGGGTAGTAGCCATGTGAATTTATCCTAGATCGCATGAAATCCACTATCCCTAATGCTTTTAAGGTGAATGTTTATATTTTTCATGTTCATTGTGGCTCTGTAATTTGTTTATTAATTAAACATTTTAATAAATGTTTTATAGCGTCTCTCGCCAGCAACCTTTTTGGGTGCATTATTTTGCTTCAGTGTGTTTTGTTTCAACAACCCATATGCGTGCATCTATAGTTTTCTTTCTGATTAGAATTTGTGATGCAATGCTATTTTTTTTTTGTTCAAGAAACAGGTAAGCTGCCTTGGGAAGTATAGTGTGAGGGTGTAGAGCCAGAGTAATAGCCGATCATCACTCGATTCGCAAGTTTAGGTACACACTCCTATTTTAATCATTTGTTTTACGAATATAAGAATTTGTCGATGATCATGCTTCATATTGCTTATTATTCGTAAAGATGAACTTAAACGAGAATTGCCAAGACAAGCTGACACGATTGATAGGTTCATGAAAATTCAGGTATATTTATGCTAAAAGCCTCCAATTATGTATATACTTCATTAATTAATTGTTTAAATGGACATGTTTGGTATATGCTTTATATCAAATTGGCCAAATATGAGATGTTTTTGCAAATGGCTAATCATATGTGCTTTGCTCATTCTTGACTTGCATATTTTTTTGTCGATATAGGATAGATGCTGATTAAGAGTTACTTTAATTGGGTTTTCTATTATTGTTGCACGACGGGGGGTTTTGTTTTATCAACGGATTTGACCCGATAAACAAAACAATCTGATAAAAGACTAAAGATAACCAGATTGACCAGCAGATCTTGAAGAGGTAACTGCCACTTTTGTTGGGTTGTTGATTAATCACCGCATCCAAATAACTATAAGGCAAAATTTTCACTGCAAGTAAGTTATATAAAAATCCACCATAGTTGCTTAAAGTTGAACGTTTCCTATAATATTCCCATATGCAACTTAAACATTGATCGTTTGTTGTATCTTGGCTCGAGCTTAATATTTTGTTACTAATATAGTATACTGAAAGTATGCTGAAATGTTTTCCCATGACCGTGAGGCGTATGAGGTTGCCTGTGAGCATGTACACTCATGTTGTGTTCTTCTAGCAAAAGTGGATTAAGTTTAAGATTAATGGCCAATGGCACACATGGATAGACTATGGAAATTTATGACTTGATTTGTATTTTTTATCTTTTCTTTTATAAGTTAGTAATCTTTGTATTTTTATATTTATCTAATTTTATTTTTTAGATATTAAACCAGGTGGCTTGGGAAAAGCCTTGTGCCTAGGAAAAAATGGTTTCTTTGTGCCTGGTAAAATATGGTTTGCTATTTTGAGACAAGAGTGTAATGATTGTATCTATATAATGCTGCAATTGTTGTTGATGTCATAGAGGAAAACCCTCAACTGAAATTGTGAGAAAATTCAGAATTATTAAGCACATGTGATAGATTTTACCCCATCACATGCTCTCTTTGATAAAATCAATTGTGCTACAGAAGATGAGGTTAGATGATATTATTTTTTTGTGGAAATAAAAGATACTCTGCCACAACTGCAAGAATGTCCTGCTAGATGGGGATGGTTGTAAGCCCTTTGGTTCTTCCACACCTCCATCGATCCCAGCTAAAGACAAGGGGGTGCTACCCATACCGACACCAGTTAAGCGCGTTGAAGCGATCGTAAGGTATATATCGGCTTACACTTTATTCGTGCCCTGTTTAATAAACCATTTTAATTAAAGATGTGCTATTTACCTTTCTACTCGATCTGAAATGTTATTTACATACCTGTTATATGTTTACTCTATTTTAAAATTAGGAGGCTACAACAGTCGGAAACTTGAGTTCATAAATATAAAAGTGCATTACTCTACATTAAAAAAAATAGGAATAAAAAAACTTGGTAACGCATCACTTCGAATGTGTAAAGACATATAAGGGGAGAAGTTGGGTTTTGAAAAAAATAAACTTGGTATCGTTATAAATGGAAAGGCAACAAAAAAACTTTCAACTGTAATTGATTGATTTCCATAAACAATGTAATTGTGCATATTTATTTTTAGATAACCGTCTACATAAATGTTTCGTGCTTTTCCTTCGCAGGCCTGCTTATGCAGATTCGGATTCAGAAGAAACAGTTGACAGTGACCTACATGAAAGGTATGCCGTCTGCACTTAGTGTTAGTAATGAAAACCTGTACTACTTTTCGATGCATATATACGTAAACATAGTATACCATTTTTAATAGTTTTCTTTTCGTTATTTCACTGCAGTCAGTTGGCTGGTGATGAGATTGGGGATGACGTTATCCAATAAGATAGGAAGGCGTGCGAGAGTTTATCCGTTTTCCCTTTTTCTGTTTCATGTTTTTTTCCCTTGGAAGACATCTTTTTTCACTTCTTTTTGGCCGGCAAGTTTTGCCAAGGAAACAACTTATGGCCCATGGTTTAATAAACTTTAATCACGCCCCTTTGTAGGCATATTGTCTTACATGTTATGCACCGGCCGTGTCAGACATCTTACCACGAACAAACAATAGCTATTATGCATGCCGTGCATCGCACGGGCTTTTTCCCTAGTATCAAATAATAAAAAGTTATATCTTAAAAAACCTCATGTATTACATGGGTCGAGTAAATGTAATTTTGTATATTGAAAATAAAAATATTTAATATATAACGAAGTCTCAATAAATGTAACCCTTTATTTAAAACTCCATAAATATATAAATGATAAATAATATTAGTTAATTTAATTTCAAGTTTCGTAAAATCTATTTGATACCAAACTAAACAAAACGTTCAAAGATATAGTTAAGATCAAATTAGATAACTATGTTTGAATTTGAAGTAAATAAAAAAATATAAAAGTAATAATTAATTGAGTTAATTACTGTTTACGTCCATATGGTTTGTCAAAAATCACTATTTCGGTCCATTTGTTTAAAAAAACGATTTCAGTCCCTGTGGTTTCATTTTCGTAACCATTTATGTCCCTGTGGTTTCACTTTCGTAACAATTTCAATCCATTATTCTGTTAAGTACAGGGACTGAAATGGTCACGAGGTGGACTGAAATAATTACGAAAGTTAAACCATAGGGACTGAAATCGCAATTTTTAAACTAAATGACTGAAATAGTGATTTTTGACAAACACAGGGACGAAAACAGTAATTAACTCTAATTAATTCAAATAAATAATATTATAAATGAGAAGGAGATTAAACTAAATAATAATTATCCATAAGTTATTAAACTAAATAATATTTAATATGAGGGTTATCTATAATTAATTAGAAGAGATTAAACTAAAATAATAATTATCTATAAGAGAAGGCCTAATATGATGACAAGTGTCCTCAAAGTGGTTTCTTTTATTATATAGTATAGATGTCTATAAGACAGATATATATTTTATGCACCTAGAAGGATAAATAATGGATCCTAACTTTCAAATTTTGATTATTTTTAAAAACTTAAAAAATCACATGGTGTACTTTTCTGTTATTGTGTCTTAGCAGGTTACCTATTACCAGCCCTACCATTAAGCCAAAGCCTCAATGGCATATCATTTTCATGACTCGAATTTCTTGTGTTGGAACTTGGAACGAAAAAGGCTAACCTCCTCGATTGTTAGAGAACTCAAAGACATTGGAGTTTAAACTAATATTACAACACGCGACCTCGATTAGATCATGTTTCCTCATACTAAAAGCATAAAACCTTAGTTATGTTTAATATCTGAGGGCAATCCCGTATACTAAAGACGAAATATGAACCATCCTTAAATTCCTAACTAGTTTGTATGTCTTTTACTATTTTAGTCTACTTTTTTTAAATATTACTAGTGATAAAGTAATAATACGTAAGTTGTTGACTATTTCAAAACTCTTTCAAATCGATTATTCCGTATTATTGGAATTTGGATTGACTTGTTTGATCAAAGTGTGTCATAATATACCTCAAATGAGTCAGGAGAGTGCTTATTGCACGCTTTGTTTGAGTTTATCATGATTGTAAGTATTCGGGAATCTCCCTGGCTCTTAGGGGCAAAACCCCTAAGTAATGAGGGTTCTAAGGGGGCAATGCCCCCCTTTTGTTGCAATTTGAAAATTAAATTGGATAACCATCATTGGGCGGTGAAAGACCCTCCAACCCTAAATTTGTATCCCTCTCTTTGGTCAAAAAAAAAACCTAGTACGGGAATTCATCACACGGACATACTTGTTTTTGTAGAATTGAAATTTTAGAGTGAAGTTTCGAATTGTTTCAATTTGAAAATAATGTCACGACTCTCATATTTCATATTCGTCCAAACAATTTATTCAAGGAAATCCCAACAAACAACCCTTTCAAAAAGTTTAAATAATTTAGCAGTTATCACTTAGTTCCATTCATTCACAAGAGTTACTGTCTTATTGGTCACCAATAATTCTGACTAGAAAACAAACCCCTAACTTATAATAACATTGGTGAAAAAAATAGAAAATTACATGTCATGAAACACGTTTCTTAATAGGAAAATGGCATTATAGCCTAGTGGTATCTTGGGGGTGGGATAAGGCTTATGACCATTAGGTCATGAGTTCGATTCCCACAAGGGGGGTTTTTCTTAGATTTATTGGGTTTCCTCCTGAATTGGTGTATAGGCATTATTGCCTAGTGGAGATGGATATGATCAGGTGGTTCCGCTGGTGGCACGATGATACTCCAGGGGTCCGTCAGTGATCCAAATTTGCCATTCAAAAAAAAAAAAAAGGAAAATGGCACTCAATTAAGTTAAAGGTTTTCTTATTAATTAACTTAATTCATTTAAAATATGCTTTCACTGTTTAAAGTAAAATCCATTATGTTTTAATTTATTATATTCCACTAAATGGAATGACCTCAATAACATAGTTGTTACAAGTCCCCTTGTTTGTAGCATAGTGGTAAAAGGCTTGGGTTTTCCAATAGCTACTCAAGTTCTATTCTCACTTGTGTCCAGGGGCGCAGCTTCGTAGGGGCCGGGAAGGGCGCCCGACCTCTCGAACTTTTCGCTCAGTAGTGTCCGGTATGTTGTTTTTGTATAGAGTTTTTTAGGTATATACGTTTTCGACCCCCGGTTTTATATTTCTTTTAGGTATATACGTTTTCGACCCCCTAGTCGAAAATCTCAAGTTTCACCACTGCTTGTGTCATATAGGTGGATATAGGCAATGAATGATTTGAACTAGGCCTTGTGTGAGGTTGTCAGTTCGATTCCCGAGCCCAACCGGGTTTTCGTCCCACCGTGTGTTACGCCAGAGAATTATGCTCTTGTGGTGACACAACGACTGTCAAGTGACTGTCGGCGGTATGGTTTCCTGGGGCATGCCCAAAAAAACCAAACTTTGAAGTCAGTGTGGGTCTGGTTAAGACAACATAGACTAGCCAGAGTAGGGCAATACGTGACTCTTTGATCTGAAAAGTGTGATAACCTTATAAATGAAGTTCACCGTTAAAAAAACATAGTTGTTACAATGTGGAAGCATTTTCCCACAACCTCGTTTAACAACACGTGAAAAATGTTTCAGCGTTTAACAAATGGATCAAATAACGGCAAGGAAAGAGTTAAACATGAAACTCAACTGTTGTCATTATTTTCATGTTCACATTTTTGTTTTTTTATGTGGATTTTTTTCAAATAAATTTGAATATGTAATGTATTTGAATGACAAAGCAATCATAAAGGAAATGGAATATACGGATGATGGTCACATGGTCTTTCCGGTATGCAAGTTGCCTGTTAGTCTGATACCAAAAGTAGCTAGTTTCTTGTCGCTAGCATCAGTCGCTAAAGCGGTTCTTAAGAGTAAAATGCCAAAATGGTCCCTGAGTTTAGGCCACTTTTACCACTTCAGTTCAAAAATGAAACTTTTTGTACCTGAGTCCTCAGGGTTTCATTTTTGTTGCCATTAGAGTATGATTACTGTATATATGGGGTCAAACCATCACAACATTTCACTTAGTGGTTATAACTGTTGGTGGTTACATCAGTAAGAAACTCTTCAGATAACACCCTTAGTAGCAACTCTATTGCTACGTCGCGACTGAAGTTCCAAATTGCTATCAAGGTTCAAGATGCTACCACACCTCAAAAGGTTCGATTCTTTACTATCGAAGTCATACCAATGTTGAACGAACGTGTAATCTACACCTCCCAACTCATATCGATAATAACTATAATTTCTTATGTGGTCTTCAAGTAAATCCAATTCCTCAAACTAGTTTGACAACACTAAAATCACCGCAACCTGTCGCAAAACAAGCTCAATTGGGTATTTGCAACCAATTTACAACCGTTTTAACTCCCCAAAATGATTGTATGCAAGTATGGTCATGGTGGATGCCCCATTTTGATACGGCAATCAATCATTTCTAGAAACAAATGTTGGTAACATACTTGGCTCAACCATAAATTATGGCAACATTTACATCAATTAAGACAAACGCCCTCATCTAGCCTAGAAGGCCGCAAGTGAGTTTGGTTCACTAGCACTACTAGAAAAGTGGGTATTTTCAACACACTTTTCCGTCACAAATGCGTAACAAATTCAGTTTTGCTACGGATTTGTGACAAAACATTGATGTTCGAAAAAGCATGGTTGCAAATTATTTCCTACGCGTTTGCAACACAATTTGCAACGTATTTCCAACGAAAACATGGTGTCGGAAAGTTGTGACGAATTTCCTACGGTTTCCCTAATTATAATTAGTAGAGTGTTGCGACGCATTTGCAACTGAATTTAAAAAATATTGCAACGCATTTGTAACGGAGTACTAAAAAAATTTGCAACGCAATTGTAACCAAATATATAAAAATACAAAAAAAAACTGGAAAATTCATTTTTTTTTTGCTAAAAAAATTGCAGGAAAATCAACAAAAACTTACCTTCAAACATTCTAACCTAAACCCTTCCAACAAATAATAAATTAAAAGGCTTCAATACAATTAAAACTTCATTCTACAAGTTCCTATTGCAAACTCTAACATAGCAAATAATACCGTCATTGCGGTGCTTGTAAATGTAACATCCCATCTGGAAATCACAGTTCTTGGTGCCAAGATGAACTTCAATAGACAACATCATCTGTATATCGGCCTCTTTCGTCGACAAAACTTTGGTCGGCGCCATTAACTGCTTTCACCATCCGCGAGATCAGAACGAGTGTTTATTCTTCTGTAATCATCAGGGGAGTTTATGTAAGTGAAAGGGGACCTAGATATAAAATTTAATAAAATATGAGAAATAAATTTAAAATAAAAATGCTAGTATAGATAGCTAGAATCATCTTAGTATAAACAAAAAGTACATACTGGTGCGTCTTCCTCCATTTTGTAGGATAATGGATCAATTCGAGTATTATTTTGTTCTAGTAAGGAATTTCAACAATAATTACCATAAAAAATGGTGGGTCAGCCCAGCCTGTCAAGACCTGTGGACCTGAACCCAATTTGACCGTCATACAACCCGCCTGACCCGCCCACGTGTACGCCACGTCATCGGTTATAATCATCACTTAAAAAATATTATGTGTACCATGATAGCACACACGGTCATTTTGATCCAATTTTCAACCTCTAGCACCATCATATAAAACATAAAAGAACTGCATAGCATAAGATGCATAAAAGAACACCATTTTCCAAATTACTTGATACTAGATCAAAAAGGTGAACGTAAATTTACATTTTAGTGTAATTACTAACTGGTGATAAAACTGAAACATCAGGGAGTAAAATGGCTATTTTTAAAGGTTTGGGGCAAAACCGTTAAAGTGACCAAACCACAGGGAGCAAAACGGAAGTTTACTCTTAGTGTAATTACTAACCAGCCCAAGAAATTGGATAAAAAAATAAGGTCAGTGAACATATGGACTAAAAAACTATTTCAAACCTTGACGTGATGGCTGCCTGGCTTATATCTGTTCCATCATGTATTCTATTATATTAAAGGATCAATCTCAGATTAAATCTAAAACGCATTTCGATGGTTTAATGGATCAATCTCAGACTAACTATACCTTCATTGATGGTCTTTTAGACTGGTTATCTCTATTATATTTCAGTTGATAATAGTCAAGCCAATTCTGCTTTGTTTTCCTCTCATTTACCAAATTGGATAGAAAATTTGCAGTCATAAGCAACCTGCAATGAAGATTTATCGATAAGATATGGATAAGAGTATAACACATATAACCACATATTATATGTAATGTTTTGAAAATCAAACCGGACTAATGACCATTTAGTTGAGAACCACTAAAGTATCATCGATATAGTTAATAGCTAACAAATCATCCAACTAATAACACATGCAAACAATTCAAGAAGAGAAAAATATAGAGCTCTCTCTCTCTCTTATTCGACTCGTTAAGTGAACCAGTCAAAATCTTTTTCAAAACTGTTTTTTGACCGGGCCGCCCCATTACCCGTATACCTATTTTACGCATTTTACTCAACAAAACTAAGTACAATGCAAAATTTCATTTGGAAGCAAAGCATAATTAGTTCAATGGTCTGAAACCAGTAGACGATGTCCATTTCATCTCATAACCGTGGTTTTGCTTGATCCAATGGCAAACTCTGCAAAACATTAGATATCATATTTCATATTTCCTAAACTCTGCAAAATGTACCTTCCTAGCACTACCCCGGGCAAAGAAGTCATCAACAAAGCTCTTTCAAGTATCTGACTTTATTAGAATTTGGAATTCTTCACGTTCCTGCAAATTATATAAACAAAATTACATTATAACTGTCAAGTAATGCAAGTAAAATTAGGGAATTTAGTTATGACAAGTACAAACCTTTGATAATCCAGCATCCGGGCCTGAGACAATGCCTTCTTCAACAACATCAATGCAAACTTGTGGATGTTGTAAATTGGGTGCTTGTGTGCGGGTTTGAACTCTAGCAAATTCCAATATTTCATGGGCCTTGTCAAGTGGCTCGATTTTATCTGTTTTGAAAAGACTTGAAACCAGTGGCTTTCTACAGACCCATATATCTAAAGCCATTTTGTGAGCATTTTCTAGTAGCTCATCTTCTGACACAATGGCATCCACGAGCCCAAACTTATGAGCTTCCTTTCCATTGACCGGCTTTGATGTCTAGAATGTGTGGTAGAGAAAGATAGAGAGGTCAATCAGTTAACAAGAAAATAGTATTATACTATTATGTGTTGTACTCTGCTTCAAGAAAATTGCAATGTTTGCCAAATCGATGTTTTTGGTGTTGAAAAATGTGGACTGGTAATGGGTCAAAATGGGCTAATTTGAGATGGTGGTCTGGTCAAACTGACAGAACACTTTTTGTCCAATTTTTTTCATCTTATAGAATATTGAAGTGTCAATTGTGATACAAGAAACACAAGTTCAATGTTATGAAGAACGATGACTTTATAATCCGAATCGATCAATAACTAAATGGGCTGAAATTGTAACCTCTACTTTCAGAATAAGTAAATGGGTCAGATACTGAAATTCCCTTGAGATAGAATAATTGAAACTTGAATTTTATTGACTCAAGTCAATATCAACTTCTTATGGCGATTGAACCTATCAAAAATATTTTTGAAAGAGGCACGTAAATAGCCTACCAACAACATTTCAAGGACCTTTGGTAGACCAACAAGTCGTGGAAGCCGTTGAGTTCCTGAAATGATGCAAAATCATAAGTTACACTATGATTTTTTTTCAGTAACTTTATAAAGATTGTAATATGCATGATAAATCATTTTTATTGTTTATTTCAGAAGAATGATATACCTCCACCTCCAGGAATAATACCAAACTGCAGCTCAGGCAAGCTTAACTGAGCCGTATAAGTAGCTATTCTTGCATTGCAAGCCTATTGGGTGAGCCCTAAACAAAAGAATCATAATCAGCTTACCCTAAGACCAGACTGAAAAACACATCCAAACACCCCTTAAAGTCTAGTGAATCTAAAATTTCATTGGTAAAATTGTTAAATATAACAAACAACATAAGAAAAAACAGGAGGAATATGAGGATTAGTACGAACCCTGTTAAATAAATTTTCAAGTAAACAACAGAGTCCAATCCTGCATGATCGATAAGCTCAGGCTCCGGCATGTGTAGTGCGGCAGGCATCCAATTCAGAAACCTTAAGTACGACCTAAAATCCAAGTTTACAAATTTTGCACAAATGCACCTGATTGAAGTGGATCATTCCTTAACCCCTTTAAATACCATTTTGGAAAATAAACCCTATCATTTAGAGGCTGAATCTGAAGAATAGTAAATGCTACCAAAAATGCAAATGCGGTAAGGATATTTATCCCTGCAGCAAGCCCTATTTCGGAACTTGAAGCCATAGATTTGCTTCGATAAAACTGTTTACTCCTGTAGAATGTTATTTTCATTAGAACATATTACACCAAAATCTGAACTAACCCTAGCACATGCATCAATTCACTAATTTAAGCCAAATAAACTCAAACCTGAATTAAGCTTTTACCTTGCTTGTAGGATAAACACCATCAGATTAAACATTAGATACAAGTATCTCACCATGTCAATTTGCAAAACCTGAAATATCTAGCACAAACACGATCAAATTACACATTTTACACTAAATTACAATGAGAATAAAAAATTTAAATAAATGAGATTAAAATACCACAGAGGCATGAGAACATTAAAAACTCACCGTAAAACCATGGCGGATCTCGTGGTTACGGTCACCAGAGCTGACGGAATTCTGAACATCACGCAACGCATCGACGCGATCGAACGGTTAGGAGACATGAAGGTGATAGGTGAAAAAATGAATGGACGAAGATGACATGACGTAACCGTTACGTGTGACGGCGATTCTCGCCGGAGAAAGAAAGCATAGGACGACGATGATGAGATTGTGAAGGAACAGAGCTTACGGCGAAATTAATTGTTAAAAGCTGCTCCGGGTGAGTGACGATTCACTGAATTTGTGTTTTTCCAGGCGAATTGGTTGACAAATTTATGGATTAAGTGGTGAAATTTGGGGATTTAGGGTTTTGAATTTCAATTTGGGGATGCAGGTGGTTTTGTAAGTGGCGCGTGGTTGTTAGGTTGGAAGAGGTGTGAGAGGGAGAATTTGGAATTAATATGCTGTTTACAAGGGGTAAAACCAAGGGTTTTTTTTTCTACTTATTTAATTGTGTATGCAGTGCTTAAATTTAGTCGGGTTCCCATTGCTTCCTGGAAACTTGTCCAGAAGTGGGAAGTGAAACGACTATCTCTATCCGATACAATGGAGAGTGGGACTCCATGTAAGGATACTACCTCGTCTACGTATAACTTTGCTAGCCTTTCCATGCTAAAGGTTTCTTTCATGGGTAGAAAATGAGCTGATTTGGTTAATCGATCCACAATTACCCAAATCGCGTCATTGCCTTTTCTGG
Organism: Helianthus tuberosus; assembly: GCA_030545235.1. Lineage (NCBI taxonomy): Eukaryota > Viridiplantae > Streptophyta > Magnoliopsida > Asterales > Asteraceae > Helianthus > Helianthus tuberosus. The sequence continues at coordinate 9,388,570 of CM060393.1, forward strand.
TTTTGGGCAACTTAGTAACAAAGTCCATGGTTATGATTTCCCATTTCCATACAGGCATTTCTAATTGTTGAAGTAGACCTGAGGGTTTCTGGTGTTCTGCCTTAACTTGTGAACAAGTAAGACACTTAGAAACATATCTAGCTATATCCTTTTTCATTCCTATCCACCAGAAGTTATTCCTTAAATCTTGGTACATCTTATTATTACCAGGATGCATGGTATACCTAGATTTATGGGCTTCCTCTAAAATCTTATTTCTTAACTCTCCTAGCTTAGGTACCCAAATCCTTCTTTTGTGGAATCTCCAAATTCCATCACTTCCTTGCTCTAATTCCTTTATTCATCCTTTCATTCCTTCAGCATCATCCTTAATTGCAGTTTCTTGAATATTCTTCAGTTGCTCCATTAAGTCTAATTGTAAACTTAATCTAAGAGCACGAACTCGTTTTTGCTTTTCATGATACTTACGACTTAAGGCATCTGCTACTACATTTGCCTTTCCTTTGTGATATTGAATATCACAGTCGTAATTGCTTAAAATTTCCATCCATCTTCGTTGTCTCGTGTTCAGTTCTTTTTGCCCAATTATGTATCTTAAGCTCTTATGATCTGTATAGACAGTAAACTTACTTCCATACAAATAATGTCTCCAAATCTTAAGGGCAAAAAATTATGGCTCCTAATTCTAAGTCATGAGTCGTATAATTTTCTTCGTGCTTTTTCAATTGCCTTGAAGCGTGCGCAATTACCTTCTTGCATTGCATTAGCACACATCCTAATCCTAGCTTAGAAGCATCGCAATAAACTTCAAAATCTTTTGTCCCTTCTGGTAAGGCAAGAATTGGGGCGTTTGTTAACCTTTGCTTTAAGATCTTAAAAGCATCTTCTTGTTTAGATCCCCATTCAAACTTTACTGCCTTACAAGTTAGCTTAGTTAATGGTACAGCTATTTTAGAAAAATCTTTAATGAACCGTCTATAGTATCCGGCTAATCCTAGAAAAATTCTAACTTCCATAGCTGACTGCGGGACCTTCCATTTGGTGATTGCTTCTATTTTGGAGGGATCTACGTGAATACCTTCGTGATTCACCATGTGTCCTAAGAATTGCACTTCCTGTAGCCAAAATTCACACTTCGAGAATTTGGCATAAAGCTTCTCTTTTCTTAACAAAGTTAAGAGTGCATGCAAGTGTTCACAATGCTCCTTCTGATTTTTGGAATAAATGAGTATATCGTCGAAGAAGACAATTACAAATTTATCCAAATATGGTTTACAAATTCTATTCATCATGTCCATGAATGCTGCAGGGCATTTGTTAGTCCAAAGGGCATGACTGTAAACTCGTAATAACCATACCTAGTTCTGAAGGCAGTTTTAGGTATGTCCTCTTCTTGTACTTTCAAGTTCAACTGATGATATCCGAAGCGTAAAACTATCTTAGAAAAGTATCTAGCTCCTTGAAGTTGATCAAAAAGATCATCAATCCTAGGTAACAGGTATCGATTCTTAATTGTAACCTTATTCAATTCCCTATAATCGATACACATTCGCATCGACCCATCTTTCTTTTTCACAAATACAACACGAGCGCTCCCCGCGGGGATGAACTAGGTTGTATGAATCCTTTGCTTAATAATTCATCTAATTGCTTTTTCAATTCCAACATTTCGGTGGGTGCTAACCGATAAGGTGCCTTAGCTATCGGTGTAGTTCCAGGAATTAGATGAATTCTAAATTCTACTAATCCAGGTAGTTCTTCTGGAAATACATTTGGGTATTCTGCTACTACTGGAATCTCCTTAAGTTCTTTACCTTTAGTGTTAATGATTACCGAAATCATATACACTATTTCTTGTTTTCTTGAATAACTGGCCACTTTCATTACTGAAATGAATTTTAGTGGCTTACGTGGCTTATCTCCTGTAATCACCACTATTTCTCCTATGGGTGTATGAATTTTTTATGGAATTCTTATCACAAAGAATTCGAGCATGGTTGGCTACTAACCAATCCATTCCTAATACAATATCGAATCCAGCTAAATTCATAGGTACATGTTTGCAGAAAAATTATGACCTAAGAGTTCTATCTTTCCTTCTCGCAAAACCTTATCTGTGTTAACAGAATTACCATCTGCGGTTTCTACCGTAAAAATGTGTCTAAGTTTGGTTAAAGGTAGGTTAAGCGTTTGGCAGAATGAAGTATTTGTAAAACTTTGGTTTGCACCAGAGTCGAATAATACTTTTGCATAAACGTCATGAACTAGGAACGTATCATCTATCACATCAGGGATTAGTTCAGCTTCCTGGGTAGTTAGTTGGAAGGCTCTTTCATTCTGCTTAGGTACTTTAGTCATCTTAGCTAACCTTAATTTACAGGTTTCACAAAAAAATCTTTATACTTTTACTAAATCCCAACTTTAAAGAGTTACTGCCTTTCATTTCGTCGTATGAATTACGAGAGTGAAAATAAATAAACGTTTATCATTAAAATGTATAGATACACACATGCTGATGAACCTAAATGTATCATTTGTCATACCTGTTCTTGAGTTATCCTTAAGGGTCAGTTATTTAAGGCTTTCGAATTTCCTTATAGATATACATATCTATATAATTATTTATTTCATGTATACCTTATTTATAAGGTCAATATATATAATAGGTTTACGTTCCCTAAAATAGGGCAGACATCGCTGGAGTGATCTTATTAACATATACCTCATCTCACCCGGTTTCACCGGAGAGGTATCCTCATCTTACCCGGACAAGCTGGAGTGTTACCACATCATACCTAGCTTTGCCAGAAAGGTAATTATTATTGTATTTCTCATACTTAGAATCACAAATGTTCATTATTCAGTATAGCTTGTACATGGAAATTAGTATTCTCATGATAGATCATTTTCTAGAATCGAGTAATACAAATAAACAAGATATAACAGTGGCCAATTGTTATTGCTTATTTATCATATTTGCACTATTCTAGTTATCATCCTCATGATATACCAATATCCATCCCAATTATCTATACAATTATTTAGCTTATAATAAAGCATTAAAATTTCTTGTACTACTAAGTGTTGGTTTCTTCTAGGTTTCCGTTATTCTCATTATTCCGGTTTTCCTGATTTACTTCGTTGTTCATCTGCATCTATCAATTATTAATTATCACAGGCAAATATTTAGTACAAACATTTAGGTACAACTGTACAAACAGATTTAATTAAAATTGGCGAATATTGCAACTTATATATATATATATACATGTCTATTACAAATTACAACTGAAATTCAAAATATACTAGGGGTTGTGCATTCATAATTTATTTTAGTCTATCTAGGAATATTATGCTCAGCATGCTTTTATATAAGGTTTATTCTCTCTCTTCTTACTAAGTTGTTCATCTAATGGGAAAAGTTCCTTTAAAGTTTCTGACTCATAGGTGATATGGGTGCTAGTACTGGGTCAGGGTGTTGAGAGATAAGATAATTTATAAACTTTTCTGGTTGAGATCTAATATCATTGGTTGGTCCGGGTTTGGCAGTTTAACTTAATTAAAAGTTAACATTTACTGCTGTAGTGGCTAACATATAGAGATTTTCCCATTGTTCATCTAATTCATCTTCCCATGGTGGGTTACTGCCTATTTCCAATCATCACTCCTTTTGGTTGTGACTTCTTTATTTTCTCTTGACTTTTTCTAATAATCCAACATCTTTTCTTAGTGGTAAGGGGTTTCTCAAACTGTGCCTTACGAATAAATATTCCTTCCTCAGTATCTGCTGAGTATCTTGAGGAATTTGATTGAAATGAGGTTCCCTTATCTTTTGGTGAACTATCTAATTGACCATAGATGTCCGAAATTCTTTGCTTACTCATACTGTAAACTAACAAATAGTCAAATAACACAAAAAACACATAATCACAGAATAGCAATCAGAAAAAAATTAAGTATTTCTAAATACTTAATAAGCTTAAATCAGTGGCTCTGATACCACCTTTTTCTGTCACGGCCCCCGTCCCGGTGTAACCCGGTCCTGGAGTCACGGGACAGAAACCCGTGGTATTTATTATTTGAGTCGACAGTTGTAAGGACCTTCAAAAATGTCCTAAAATGACCCGTAAGTGAAAACCCGGACCCCTGAAACCCTAACGTGCATGAAAAACCAAGAAAACAAGGTTTTTGGGTTTCACGCGGGCCGCGTAAGAGTAAGCTTAGGCTTACGCGGGCCACGTCAAAGCCAAGTTGACCGGATAAGCATGCTAGGCAACGTGTCGCACACGTGGCAGGCCTACCGATGACACGCTAGCCCTAGTCTATGCCTAGTTGGCCCTCGCGGGCCGCGTAAGATCAAAAGGAGGTTTACGCAGGCCGCGTAAACCTCATTTTTCAGCTATAAATTGATCCGATCATGGCCTGTTCATCTGTGTCGAAAACTTTCCTCAAAAACGAAGTTCTACTGCTCAAAATCATAATTTCCATTAGGAAGGCGCTGCTACGATACAGGGTATTAACTCGATCGCTGCTACGATTCAATGTCCGATCGATTGAAACTATCCGATGGATGTTTAAGTGCTGCCCAAATTAGGGCTATACTTTGTCATTCGTCATGAATTCGATGGATGTTTAAGTGTTGCACTTTGTCATTCGTTGTGAGGGTTTTAATCTCGTGAGTTATCATAAATGTTGTATTAGTTACTGACCTAGTTCGTGTGCATTGTTGTTTAAATTAGGTTATCAGGCTTATCAGTAGGCTAAACTCTGCCCTTTTAAATCTGCAAAGTGAGTCATTCTCTTTTTATAATGTTTTACAATACTCCAATCATTTTCAAAAGTTATAATTACAGGGATTAAGTCGTGGTTATCTTGAATCACTGGCTAGTGGGGTATTGTGCACATTACTAATTTCTCACGGTTAGGCTAATAAATCCTAACAGTGATAATCATCACTACTTGGGTGAAAGGACCCAATAGTGGTATGACCATCGTCACCAGGAGGTGACACGACGCCAAATAAAAATAAGATAAAAGTCATTGTAATCGCTCTTATGCTGTAATTTATAACTATGTGTCATTTTATTAAACTTGAGTGACTCGCCAGTATTTCCCCGCTGATAAATTATTTTTAAAACTTGAGTGACACGGCGCTTTTTCTTGACAGGGAGTTGTAGGCTACGACTGTCTTTTGTCTTATATGACAATGAATATGGCCCGTAAGCATTTTATCCCTGATGGATGCTTAATTCACAAAATAAGAAAGGATTTCGGGAGAATCCAGTGTAAGGATGATTTATGTGACTTTATCGAACCACGTCTGCCAGGAAAGTTAATATGTTATAGATGTTAACAAGGATTTGAATCTTTTGAATAGGTTCTACCATCTTGGCCTTGTCATATCGGCTAGGTTTACCTTTAAGATTCTTTTAATATTAAGCGCTGAACAATCCTAAATTGGGATGTTAATAAGGATCTGAATCTAATTGAGGAACTGCCATCTTGGCCCTATTCTTAAAATTATACCTGGGCTAGGTCTTGTTCTTTTTAGATTTTGCCATTTTATTATAATGGTAGATCTTATAAAAGGAACGATGCTTTTCATTTATTTCTTATATTGTATTCATATATATTGATAAAAATGAAATTTTGATAAAGCATTCCAATTATTTTAAAAGAGGTATAGAATTGCCCTAAACGGGTCTTGAAAGGAATAATGTTGTCCTCGAAGGGACTGAAAGATAAGATATGTCCTTATAAGAACTACTAAGGAAACGATCTTCAGCAAAAAGGAGTTTTCTTCTTTACTTTATTTCTGAATGTTTTCTCCTTGGTTGCACGTTAATCCTAGTCGCAGTACGAGGCTCGGCATTCCTCGGCTTCGGATGGGGAGGATTTCCATTACAGCTCCTTCGCTTGGCGATATATTAAAAGTATATAGAATTGAAAGCAATAATTCTCCGAATAGGGATGGGAGTATTCCTATGTTAAGTCTAGACTCAGAAGTTTAAAGGAATGTGCTACTGTGTCATTGAGATTAAACACAAAAGGCTAGTGTTTAATTCACTCAATGTTGGCTCTGATACCAACCTGTCACACCCAGATATTTCCACGTCTTACCGGTGGGCCCGGTGGGGAGTATCGTGACGTAGTTGATATCATCATAGTCAAACAACACAATTTTAAATGCACAGCAGAAGCAAAAGATAAATATATTACAAACCGATATAAAGTAATATCCAAATATTACAAAACGGAATGTAAAAGATCCACAGGCGGATCATATATAAAGGAAACTTAGTTCATCAGATTTAAATGCATCCAAGCTTGCGAGACTCTTATTGATGCTAAGGAGAGGCCATCCTATTACGAGTAGTACCTGCACTTAACCTTTTTGGGAAAATACGTCAGTTTACACTGGTAAATACAATTAACTGACTCATTTTGAAAAGGTTTAATAAAATTGATTTGAATGCACGTGGCACAAACTTTTTATAACTTGGGATAATTATTTGAATATAATACTTGTAAAAGAATTACATGCTCCTTATGCGTTCAGGAGCCCCATCCGCAGACCGGGTTAAAGATCAATAGACATACCACATTATTTATTTAGGCACTGACAGGTGTACGCCTACACCCCGTTCTTAGGTCGTGGCCATCTCGTAAGATGATGCCAGGGATATCCTGGACATGGTCATTAACCCCCAAAGGCTTTAAGCAAACAAAACATTTCAAAACGGAGCATATCAATGGTTTAACCTCTATCGGATTAAAGATTCAATGCCCGACCAAGCGGTATTTTATATACCATACCCCAAGCCCGTATAGGGAAAATAAGTTAAAAGTATTTACCTGAGCTAAATATAAATTCAATCCCAGCCGTATCAAATCAGCAAGTACAGATAGCTTTTACTGGGCTCCTATTCTGGAACGAAGGTTTATAATAACCTATTAGAATCCTAACGGGTCTTTAATTAAGCCTAAACTTAGACCGGTTAGTTTTAAATAAAGATACGGTTCAAACGCAAAATTAAGCGAAGACCGGAATAGAATGTGTTTTAGACCCGACAAGTTTGAAGACTTGTATAATATGGGTAACTAAACATATTCTGGATTTTGAGATAAAAACGATAAGGTTTGACCCGTTTCGGCTAATTTAGGTAAACTAGTTACATAAACCGAACTGAACGCGAATAACGCATAACGGGTAACCGAAAGAGTCACGAACAGGTTTCCTAAGTTAATATGCTTTAAATATGTTGTGATATCAGTATGATACCTTCCATTATGCCCAAAACGAGTTTAATCTTAATTTAAGCCCCATAGGGGCATTTTGGTCATTTTAAAGGTTATAAAAGAGATTAGATGAAATTCTGAGATTCAGGTCCGAATACATCAGTAAACTAACTTATTTTAATAGGTCATATCAGTTGGTAATAAGTCTTATAAGACAAAAATGGTTTTAAACCCATACTAGGTGTTTAATACGCGTAAAAAAACGTTTTAAGCGATTTTCGGGTTATACAGGAAATCTGAGTTTTCTGATCAAGTTATAAAGTTCAAAATACTTTATTTATTATATAAAATCAGTAGCAATTGGATTGGTGTCAAAATACTATGTAAAACTCATTTTATACACAAAAAGGGTATAATCGGTATTTACCGAATCAAGGCCATCACCTTAGGTTATGATCAGGTTAAAAATAATTAAAAATCCTCAAAAATCTCAAAATATTATATTACATCAGTGGGTAAAAGGTTTGGTGTCAAAAATTGGGTTTAGATAGGCTTTACGCTAATTATGCCTTTTAATTAACAAAAAGCTTTCAAATTACGCTATTGAGCATAACTCCTAATCTAGACCTCCAACTGATGTGAAATTTTAGGGACATGTTTATAAATCAGTAATAAAGATTTTTGTCCTTTCACATTTCCAAAATTCTTGTTTTATGGTCAAAAGGGCATTATGGTCAACATTAAGCAATTAACGGAAACGTGTTAAACGAATCGGACAATCAACGATCCAACCACAGAGGGTTATACTATCATGTAACCTGGTCCTAAGGAAGCTCTAAGGCATTTCCAAACCCATCTAAATCGGGTCAGAACTGAAGTCAAAGCAAAAGTCAAAGTTTTGCGACTTTCGGTTCCGAACCGAGCCTAAACAGAAAATTGTCGGATCAAACAAGCTTAGACCAGTTCTTATACTTATTACCAAGTTATATGAGCGATCAAATAGGTTACACGCCTTCTATATTGCTAATTATGCATTAATTCAAAAATTAGGATCCTGTTGACTTTTTATAATAAACTTTGACCCGACAATTGATCTAGTTAGAGTGGGAATCAGAGGGTGCCCTTTTAAGGGTGTAATGCCCACATAATTACCAACTTATAACTACTTTCAATTTGACTAATCACTGGACCATTAGTGATTAATCGATAAGTCAAACCTTAATTACGACGGTTTGACTTTTAAGCTAATAACTAAGCAAAACTCAATTAAGGAAAGTCAAGGATACTTACCAAGGTCTAATGCACGATTAGAGATGCTTGGGGAAAGGCCTTGAGCTCCAGAAATGATCAGGAGTGAAGGAAAGAGTGAATGATCAAAGTTGCAAACAATGGTGCTTTATATAGGGCCTTTGATCCATCAAGATCATGACAAACAATGCTATAACTGATCATGGATCATTCACAAGTGTCCCTAAGGTCTAAAAGCAAGCTTAGGCAACTCCTGGAAGTGTAAAAGGGCAATATGTGTCGGTTACATGGGCTGAACAGCCACCTAAACGAGTTTCTGCATTTGGGCATAGCTTACGGACCGTAAGGGTCCTAGCATACGGTCCGTAAGGACCAGGCCAGCATGACATATCTTTCAAAAGTTGACAGTTTGGCCCCTGAACTTCCAAACTTGATTTTTAACACGGTTTCTTGCCTTTGTAACCCCCAAACTTGACTTTTAAGCACCCTAATTTATAATCCAACTTTGTTAAGTCCTCGGTTATACATACGATCACCGAAAAGTCTTAAATTTCAACGTTGACGCTTTTAACCCCTCGTATACGAATTCTATCATAACTTTCTCATACGATAACGAAACTTGATGAAATTTTTATCACGTATTCTAGTGAGCATAATTAATCGTTACAAAGCTTCGGGTTTGCTAAAAGGTCACTCAGAGGTACACTTTAAACATGTTGACAGATTTAACCCCTGTAGTTTGTAATCTCTCACTTTCTTTCACAATTAGCTTCGTATGATCCATGATTTATTCGTTTAAGGTTATAAACATCATGTAGGGTTATTGTAAAGTATATTTATCCATTGTTGACATTTTGAACCCTTATATTCACATACTTTCCTTGTTTGTCAACTTTAGTCCTTCTAAGGAATCCTTTACACGTTCCAAGCTTATGACACGTGTCAACACATTATAGGACGTGAATTTTCGAGGTGTTACAGTTCCTGACAAGAGCAGGAAATGCCATCATGGGAGGAGCTGGATCATAGATTAGGACTTAGTGACCTCATCGGACCTGCCGATGAGACTCTCTTCAATTACCCAACTGAAGCCCAAATTCCAGTCAATCTGGAGCCTGCTATTCCAGATCCCCTTGTTAACCCCCGACATCTAGTAGAGCTGGAATCGTAGCAGCACTTAAACATCCAACGGATTGGTTTCAATCAATCGGACATTGAACATCCATCGGATTGGTTTCAATCGATCGGACATTGAATCGTAGCAGCGATCGAGTTAATACCCTGTATCGTAGCAGGGCCTTGATACCTTAAAATTTCGAATTTAGGCAGTATACTTCGTTTTTGAATGAGATTTTCGAGCACAGGTGAAAGTCCCATGCACAGGCTACTTATAGCAAAAATTTCAGTTTTACGCGGCCCGCGTAAGCCTTAACAGGCTCTTACGCGGCCCGCAAGAGCCCCTAGTCTACGTGTAGGCTTGGTGTATCATGAGTAGGTTTGCTAGGTGGACGACACGTGGCTTGGACACTTATCCGGAACATTTTTAAGTTGACGTGGCCCGCGTAAACTTATCTTATAGTTTACGCGGACCGCGTGAAACCAGAAAATTGATTTTTCTTGATTTTTGATATGGAATAGGGTTTCAGGGGTCCGGGTTTTCACTTACGGGTCTTTTTGGGGCATTTTTGCAAGTCCTTACAGTACCCTTGAGCACGCACTTGTTCGCTTGAATACACGACATAAGCTTGAGACCTTGAGAAGGTTTCTTGCCATAGACGTGTAGAGAATCACCATTGGGAAGGGGAAGACGAATGAACTTGTCGGAACAAACAACTTCAGCACGAACTTGCCTAAGCCAGTCCATACCTACTATGACATCGAAACTACCCATTTGTATAGGTATGAGGTCAATCGTGTCGCAACCCCAACCCCTGCCCTGGGAGGCGGGCGGCCGCGGCCTACTCAGAGCCGGTGGTATCGGTGTTTATTAATTTGGCAGCGGAATTTACATCAGGACCGTAGTTAGGAAATATTTTATCAGAGTAAAACACCACACTTTTATAATTATTAAATACATTGGGATGAACACAAGTTTCCATTACAAACATGTTTATAAGGATAAACCCTAATTTATTGAAATAAAACTTCTTCTTTATTTAGGTAACTTTTATAGCCACTTTTCCAAGCCTTCAGGGCTCTCCAGCTGGCTTCTAATTGGCTTTCACATTTTGTTACCTGAAACACGTTTAAAAACATTTTATCAGCAAGAAATACTAGCGAGTGAATCCCAGTTTAATCAAAACAGGTTTTATCATTTTACAGCATTGAGGGCAATCCCACAATTACATTTGTTTATTTCTACTTTGATTACCACCCACGGTACTGTCAATCCTGACTTGTGGTAATGTTACTACTCACAGTGTAGTAACAAATTTTGTATACAAAACCCAACATACCGACGATAATTATAGAATTATAAATACAAAATCACTGTGAAATATAATTTAAACATTTGAGGTTTTGTCAAAATAGTTTACAACAAGAAGGATTAACTCAGATTGCTAATTTAGGTATTTCCTTGTGACTTCCTGGTTATAATCTATTAATTAAACAATGCACACGCGTTAGTATAATATCCCAATTTACATTAGTTATACCTTCCCCGAGACAGAACTCCAACAACTGAGCCAGGCAGAGCCTTGATATGCGTTACGGAGCACTAGATCAATCGGGCAGCGTATCTAATACGTAACCGGGGGTTATTACTTACATCGAGGCAGAGCTTCGCTATTTTAGTGGGTATTATGCCCGAAAATTATAATTGCTATCAGAGATTTAGAGAGAGAGATCGAGATTTGAATGATTTGGATTGAATGCTCGAACTCTCTATATATAGGGCCTGACAGGGGGTTCCTGGCGGCTCGCGAGAGAAACAAAGGGGGTATTCGCACCCCGCGAGCTAAGCTGGCTAGGGCCTAGCCTTGGCCAGTCACGAGATAGCTTCGACACGGAGTGGGACACTTGGCGGCCTAGGGTGTGCCTGGTGGCCAAGCCGTCGCGTCCCGCAGCAGATTTAATCGAGGGGGTAGGTCGCGGCCCGCGAGCACCCCATAAACTTTGTTTTATTTGATTTTTGTAAAAATTAAGGTATTTCGGGCCGATTTTCGTATACAAGGTGTATTTTAGGGCGTATAGGGGTGTTTTAAGAATTTTAGGAGGGTTGTTATATCCTCCCCACCTTGTTTTAGAACTCGTCCTCGAGGTCTACTGGAACAGGTGCGGATATTTCCTCTGCATCTCTGATTCGAGTTCCCAAGTGTACTCTGGTCCTCTCTTGGAATCCCATTTTACTTTAACTAGAACTAATCTCTTGTGTTTGAGATTCTTGATCTTTCTATCTTCAATTTGTAGGGGCTTCTCTCCAAACTTAAGTTTCTCATTAACCTCTATGTCCTTAAGAGGTACCACTAATGATTCATCTGCTAAACATTTCTTGAGATTACATACATGAAATACATCATGTATTCCTGTCATTTCATCTGGCAGTTGTAGCTGGTAAGCTACTGGTCCTATCCTTCTAATAATCTCAAAAGGTCCAACATACCTGGGGCTTAGCTTTCCCCTTTTGATGAATTTGACCACTCCTTTCCAAGGAGAAACTTTTAATAATACGTTATCTGCTACTTGAAATTCCAATGGTTTTCGCCTATTATCAGCATAACTCTTTTGTTGATCGCGTGCTGCTTTTAGTCTTTCCTTGACTTGAATAATCTTGTCCGTAGTTTCTTGTACTATTTCTGGTCCAGACAGTTGCTTTTCTCCAATTTATGCCCAACAGACTGGAGTTCGACACTTTCTTCCACAAAGTGCCTCAAATGGTGCAGCATTGATACTAGTATGATAGCTGTTATTATAGGAAAATTCTATTAATGGTAGGTGATCGTCCCAATTTCCTCTGAAATCAATTACACAAGCTCTAAGCATATATTCCATTGTCTGAATTGTCCTTTCGCTTTGTCCGTCTGTTTGAGGATGATAAGTTGTGCTTATATTTAACTTGGTTCCCATTGCTTTTTGGAAATAGTCCAAAAATGAGAAGTAAAACGGCTATCTCTATCAGAAACAATAGATAAAGGAAATCCATGTAATGAAACTATTTCATTTACATACAACTCATACTGAAAGTTTCCTTCATTGGTAAGAAATGAGCAGACTTGGTTAATCTGTCTACAATCACCCAGATTGTATCATTTCCTTTTTGTGTCTTGGGTAATTTGGTAACAAAGTCCATTGTTATCAATTCCCATTTCCATATTGGCATTTCTCGTTGCTGCAATAAACCTGAGTGTTTCTGATGTTCAGCTTTTACCTGTGAACAGGTTAAGCACTTGGTGAATAATGCCCCACCCTTGGGCATTTTCCGCCATGTGGCAGTACAGTCAACAAGGGGCATTATTGGGCGTTTTTTCTAAAATGGGCGTAGTAGAGATGTGGGCATTATGTTAAAAGGGCGTAGAGAATTAAATAAAAACAAAAAACCCAACAAAAAAAGCTATTGGCAAAAAAAAGGATGATTAAATGTGATTGGCCCTTCAAATTTGCACAAAGCGTGATTTTAAAAACTCTTGGGGGCTTTTTTGAACAATAACGCCTAATATTGCCTAGGGGTGGGCGTGTTTGAAGATGAAAAACGCCAAAATTTGCACCACTACGCATGGTCTAATAACCGAATTACTGTCAAGTTAGCCAACACATATAACTAGAGACTTAAATAAAACATAAACGAAATTATATATATATATATATATATATAGGTAAAGTGTAAAATACAAATGCGCTTATCGTACGATACGTACGCGATCATCCCAGCCTTTCGATCAGGTGCGAATCTGATGCGAATTCAATCTTCGCATGTTATAAAAAGGCAAATGAAATCGCATGGCTTGAAAATGCAATGAAATCGCATGTTTGAAATCCCATGCAAATGAAATCGCATGTGAAAAAAATGGTTAGCATGGGGTAATGTGAAAAATGGCATGGGGTGTGTAGATGGACAAAATCGCATGTGGAAGATTGAATATCGCATGTGAAAAAATGGCTAGCATGGAGTAATGTGAAAAATGGCATGGGGTGTGTAGAATCGCATGTGGAAGATTGAATATCGCATATGAAAAAAATGGCTAGCATGGGGTAATGTGAAAAATGGCATGGGGTGTGTAGAATCGCATGTGGAAGATTGAATATCGCATGTGAAAAAATGATTAGCATGGGGTAATGTGAAAATTGGCATGGGATGTGTAGATGTACAAAAATCGCATGTGGAAGATTGAATTCGCACAGTTCGTACAGTTCTCATGGAGGTATGAAATCGCATGGGAGATGAAGATCTGACGGCTGGGGTTATCGCGTACGTAATGTACGATAAGCCCTATTGTACGTTAACTGGCCTCCATATATATGGATCAGTTCAAATGAAAACCATCCCCAATTGCGAGAACTGTGAGAACTCTTCTCCACCAATCAGAATATGAGACATATACACTATTATTTTAAAACTTAAAGTTATTTTGGTAATTTAGTAAAATCCAAGGTTTTTAAAACCGGACCAGTCCGGCCGGGATCCGGAAACAACACCGGGCCGGTTCAGTCCTTTAACTCGTTTCAACAATGACCCGGAGGTCGGGCCGGGAGCCGGGCGGTCGGGCTGACGAGTCGTCAGGTAAGGTTCGGGCCGGTTATTAATGGAGGGTTTGATTCATAGCAAATAAGAAGACAAATGTTACGAAATTTGACCTGAAAGAGATTCAGACGGTTGGCACCATATCCGTTTTTAAGGTTCCGGTCGCGAACCCGGTTACCCGGAAAGGAATCGACAAGTAGATTTGGTGATGCATGTTGACCGATCTACTTCAACGGTGGGTTATCGGTCATCGTCTTTGGTCTCGAGAACTACCACCGTAGACGACTGTTTCCATCGCCAAAAAAGGAGAGGTGTGTGGGTGTGTTTGTGGTGATGGTGGTGTTAAGAAAAGAGAAGTACAGAACTACGTGTGTGAGAAGGTGTGTGGGTGTGTTTTGTACTTTTGTGGTGATGGTGGTGTATCTTCACTTTTTAAATCCCTCCTGCTATTTTAATTGTAAATCACTCCTGCTATTTTAAATATACTACACAAACAATCACTGAATTGTTTTGATAAAAAAATCCTGAATCTTTCAAATGACCACAAAACAAAAGAATAAGTAAAATGGTATTGAAATTTATATTTACACGTAACTCGGGTCTTAAATCCGATCGGACCGGTCCGACCTTTGACCCCCAAAGGCGACCGGGTCGACTTCCGGTCCGGTCCTGAAAACATTGGTGAAATCTTCTCTCTTCATTAAAATCTTTACTCTCTCTCTCTCAATCACTTTTCAAAACCCAGAAGTCTGTTTTCTCTCCCTCCTTCTTCAAAACCAGATCTCCCCAGAGTTTTTTCCCAAAAGAGGATTGGTGGAAAAGTTATTTACCAAAATGGCTGATTTGAAAAATAATTACTAAAATGAGTGTTTTTCTATATTTCTTTATTTTTAACTAATATGTTATAGTTCTATTTTTATTTAATCAACCTATCACATTTGTTAAAAAGTGAGAATAAAGGGAGTGGTACTGTTGGTCAGGAAAATGGGAAAAAGGAAGCTTTATCTACTGACACGTGACCCAAATAACTTTCATTTATTATAAATAATAGATATATATATATATATATAGGGATCGGTTCAAATAAAAACCATTACCAGTTACGAAAACCGCAAAAACTCCTCTCCATCAATCAAAATATGACATATACACTTTTATTTTAAAAGATAAAATTATTTTTGTAATTACTCAAAATGTCAAATCTTCTCTTACCCAGATCCCCCATCTCATCTTTCAAAACCTAAAACCCTCATGAGCAGTGACATCCCTTTCTTCTCCCCTCTCGTCTCCTGTCCGGCGATCGGAGCTGGACTCCGACGACTATGCCGGCCCGTTCTTGCTCCGACGAGACACTCACACCATACCACCACCCTCCTTCTTCACCTTAAATCCACCACAAAACCCTCATGTTTTCACGCTATTAAACGGCCGGCCAACATAGTGGTGGCGGCATACGGCTGCAACGACAGAGAAATAGGGAGAGAACGAGAGAGATCGAGGAGAGAGAAAGCTACAGAAAGAGAGAGAGAGAAAGACGCCGGCGCCGGCGCCGGTTCCGGTTCTGGTGTTGTTCTTAATCCGGCCGTTCTCCGATGATGACGAAGATGATGTTCTCTCTCTCTCATCTCGCGCCGGATTGTTCGAGGTGAAATGCTAAAGCAATCGCGAAATCACTGCTTCGGCTTTTGAGGGATTGTTCGAGCGATTTCAGAAGTGAAACATCAAAGAATGTGATTTCAGAAGGGAAATTGAAGCTGGAATGGTGGAGGAGATGATTGCCAGGCTTAACATGTGAATCTTTCATTAGAAACAGAGGTTTTTCTTTCACTTTGTTTGTGAATCTTTCAATAGAAACAGAGGATTTGCTTATGATTTAAGTTGAAGATTTTGGAATAATTTTGGGATGCCATATAATTTCCAAGATTTGTGGTTGAGTTAAATGGGAACGGTTTGCAGCAGACTATCCCGGTGGTGTCGGTGGTGCCGGGGTTTGGTGCCGGTGGTCCAGGTGGTGCCGGTGGATCTCACCACTCTAATGGTAATAATGGATTTTACAAGTATAGAGCAGGAAGGTATATGTTTTATCCGTTTTCGTAGTTAGTTTCGTTCGAGCATATTTTCTGAATTAGGAATGTTATCTAGTATCTTGTGATGTTAATTACAAGTAACTGGCATTAAACACGCGTAACCAAGGGCGTGTGCGTAACTGGCTTCAGTTACTCGTGCAAAGTCGGTTTCGTGTCGAGCACTGCGTTAAGCGCCTACCGCGTGTCCAAGCTCTGGTACGCATAACCGCAGTAAAAGCGCATAACAGACACGGCACGCGTAATTGACACCTGAACGCGCGTAACCGATGCCGTTACACGCAGAGCGGTAGGTTAAGTGCGTGCTGGGGCCTAGTAACATGGCGCTAGACGTGCGTTTCCCGATCCTGGTACATGAAACCGGCTCCGAAAGTGTAACCGGCATTTTAACATACGTGAACTGAGGCATGATCGCGTGTAACTGGTGCTGAAAACCAGGAAGTCAGAACTTATAATTTGGTCGAAGTGAAGCTTTTTGTGTAGGCTATGATGATTTAAACTTATATACCATCAAACTCTGAAAGCTTCAAGCTATTTTGATGAATTTCAACATTACAGCCTATGCTTACGATTTAAACAATTCTTTTTTAATTGAATTAACTAGGATTGTCCACACAATTATCCTAAAGACATCCAATCCTAATTGGTTTAGGATGCTAGATAATTATCTTATCAATTAACCAGGACATGATAATTTATATACTATCAATTTAAAACAATCTTTGGCATCATTGTTTGTAAATTGTGTTATATATTGTATCTGTTATTTTTTCTTGTACACTGGGCTATATTTAGTCATTTGTTTATTCAGGCGAATTAGATCACTAAGCTTTTTTAGATATTTAGTCATTTGTTTATTTGGAGTTTTGTGCTTGAATTCAGACTTGATCCTTTGATTCGGTAAATGACATGATAGATGGTTTGCATGACTGTTTACCAACTCATCAATAGCAGGGCTTCGACTATTGATCGGTTTGTGTGCCCGGTGAATTTCTCCTCCGATTTGCCTTTCTCGGTGTCAAGGTTTTCATCTCTTCTGTTGTTTCTTTTGGTAACTTATCAGTGCATGTACTTTTATTGATGATTGTGATTTGGATGATTGTTATGAAATTTGTTGTTCTTGATGTTGTTACATGAACTGGAAATAGAAGATAAGAATGTGTGTTCAGTCATATCATTCCTCCTTTTGAATCAAATAATTCAATAGACTGTTTTATGTTACATGACAGAAAAGTTAAACAAAAGTTAAATGAAAAGTGGCTGAAATTGTGGCAGAAAGAAAAGGCCTTACGTCTTATATGAAGTAGAACTTGGACGTTTAAACTATGTACTGATGTGGAAAATTTGCAATTGGAGGAGTATTTCAAGAGACTAAATCACTTGGAGGAAAATTTGGAATTGGAGGGGTATATGCAAAGACTAAATTACATGGAGGAAAAGCTGGTCATAATTTATGTATTATGAGAGAGGGTAAATCACTGTATTATTGACTCCCCTCTTGTCTTGAGAAGGGCTCATAATCTCTACAAATAAATGAATAAATTCGAAGCATGTGAAGAAGATGAGCGACGAGCCGACGGCGATTAGCGGTACAACAGCGGAATCAAGCGACGATGGTGGTTTCAATGCCGAATCAGGTCTTGATAACGTTTTTTCTAGCCGGCGTCATGGTTTTCATCTCTTCTGTTGTTTCTTTTGGTAACTTATTGAATGTTGATCAACAGTTTTTCGTCCTAATTTTTATTGTAAAATTGAAGTTTATTTTGTTATAGTGTGATGGTGATGAACTGTAATGAGGAACGGGTATTGGGACTAATATTACGAGACTTTTTTTTATTATGATTATGAAATGTAGGTGGTATGCTATCTGTTTCATTTGTTTGTTATGAGAATAATTGTAGAGTCCTAAGTAGCTTTTTTTATTGCATCCAAACTAGGGGGGTTACATTTAGCTGCTAAACTACAATGAGCCGAACTTATTAGTTCCACTTCTTTATTTAAAAAGCTTGGTTGACAACTAAACCCTGCCGCGTTCGTTCGTATATATTGCGTCGTAATTTGTAAGCCCTAGCCGCATCGCGACGGATGCTTCATCTAGTGACAATTAATTATTAAGTCACAAACACATTTAATAATCTACAATTGTCCACACCTTGAAACCCTCCTTAAGTCTTGCACGTCATATCGGCTTCATTGTTCGGAATTCCCAACACGATACATAGTGAGATTTCATGTTTCTAAAGTCAGTATCGAAATCAGGTCTCATATCTTTTGATTATATTGATTCTAACATCTGGTTTCCTATAGATATATAGATATTTTGATTTTATTGATTCTAACAACTGGTTTCAATGTTTCATACTATTAAATTAAGCTATTATATTTCATCATAAAAAATTCTTACTTTAAACATAGTGGGTAGGTGACAATATAGTCAGTTGGAAATTAGTGCAACTAGTTGATTTTCAGCCCTCGCGTTGCGGCGGGGACCCAATGTCTGCAAAACACGTGTCAACAATGCCAAGCAGATACCGAATATCAAAACATAAATAAAAATGACATGGTAAGAATAGTCACTCCGTCCAAAAAAACGATTTTAAATAACCTAATATATAATAATAGGACCCACATGTCCTACACGTTGGAAATTCGGGTGGTTCCAGTTCGGTTATTACGGTGCTAACACGTTAAAATATGGATGAGCTCGATACCGGTAACGGAACCGAAAGTACCGATCTGGAAAATCATCGAAATTAGGTATCGGCACCGAAAATGCTCGGTACAATACGGTATGGTATTTTAAGGTAAAAATCAATAAATACAGGTATGGTGCTAGACCGGTGTCGAACCGAAACTAACGATTCTGAAAACGCCAAAAGCTGGGTACCAAATTGGTATCGAAAATGATTTGGTATAGTAAATTTGGTACCGATACGATACCGGTTTGATTAGAAGATTTGATACGATTTGCTCATTAATAATCTAGATATCCAAGTTAATTTTACATGCTACAATTCATTCAATCATTCATTACAGAAAAAGAAAAAAAAAGAAAGCAAAATAAGTTGTTGTGTATATAAAACCTCATTCAAACGAAATACAGTTTACTTGCTATGTGTATGAAAAATAATCTAAACGGTGCAATTACTTGCATTGCTACGTTGCTACAGGATTTGATGAGCTCGGTACCAACCGGTACCGAAAATACCGTTACCCAAATCCTCAAAAGTGGGTACCGGTACCGAATATACCAGGTACGGTACCGGTCGGTACTGATACGGCACCGGTATTTGAGGGTAAAAACCAGTGAATACTGGTGTCGAAACGGTACCGAAAATACACCCGGTTTGATAAATTTGGTATCAGTACCAATAACTTATACCATTTGAATTTTAATATATAGGGCAATTGCTCATCCTTAATGATATTACTATCCATTGCATTCAAATTTTAATATATAGGGCAATTTTAATATATAGGGCAATTGCTCATCCTTAATGATATTACTATTCATTGCATTCAAATTTTAATATATATATATGGCAATGTGGACTCCATTCGGTAATACTTTAATTCTTACTTTTTAAACTTTGATTAACATTACATATTATAAATTAGAAATATTTTGTGCTTCATAGAATCTACTCCAAGTATAGGGAGTCTTTAAAAAAAAAAAAAAATTTCACTACGCTACTAGAAAAGTTGTATTTTGTTACGGAAATTTCCAACGCAAAAAAGTGCGTTGCAAATTCCAACACATTTGCAACACATTTTTAATGGAAAAAAACTCCTAATTATTGAAACAAATTTGTAACACAATAACTACACAAAAAAAATGCATTTTTCATTGGAAATGCGTAACAACATTTACAACCCATTTGTTACTTGGAATTTGTATTATATTTCGTTGGAAATGCGTAATATATTATATTTTATACTTGGAATTTGTATAAATATGTGTATCATTTGCACATATCAATTCTTTTTCAATTTCGGGCTCTAAATCGCTTTCTGGAAGGTTATACGCGCACCAATGCGTAAATATAACCAGTTTAATGCAACGAACACTCCGGAATAGTGAAATAGGTATAACATACCTTAAATAACCTTTACATAACTTAGAAATAAGTTTTGAAGGCTTTGGTATGCTAAAAACAAGTTTAATCGCTTACAGGGACTTAATTCGACAAACTGCGAAAGTATGACGATTCGTACTAGAACAGACATTCCGGAACATGACCATAAGTTAAACATACCATAAATATCCTTCACATAGCTTAGAAATAGGCTTTGAGGGGTTCGGTGTGCTAAAATAAACTTTTGGGTCATTCAGGGACTAAAAGCGTCAAAAAGTGCACAAGTTTGCATTTTCGCGCATAACTTACGTTCTGAATACATCCGGACATCCAAAAATTTATGTAAGCACTAAAATATTTTATTTTAGTGTTTGGCATGAGAAAAATCCATTCGTCGCGCAATTTGAATCGTTTTTCGCGCTTATGCGCATTCCGTCGTAATTAAGCGAACATCGCGATCGTACGACCAAACGAACCAACATCCGGGATATTTTTGAGCATGTTTCATGTCCACAATGTTTAGGCATCATTTTAAGGCCTTAAGGTTGACTTAACGAGCCTTAAACATGTCGGAAATGGCCTTAATACACAACGGGGACTGAAATGGAAACTGGTTGCTGATCAGAAGGACCAAGGCGTGACACCTAGCCCCCTAGGCGTCACGCGAGGCCCTTTCAGAACAGCAAAAGCTGTTTTAACAGCTGTTATGCCCTCCAAAGGCCAATGCCACATGTTAATCCTTGATGTTGGGGGCCATTTTGAGTTACCATAAGGTTGCAACAAGTGTATGGACAAGATCAAAGCACGTTATTCGATAAACGATCCTAACGGTTGTCCATTTACTATAAATACCCAACCCATCACAACTCAAAACCCACAAAATCTGATCTAAAAGCTCTAAGTTGAAGCCATTGCTCCATACCTGAGCTACTAGGATCAAGTTTAGCTTTCGGGGACCCTTTGTAAGTGTTCCTTCGTTCTTTTTATACCTTTAGCGTTAAAAGTCAAACTGTGTTTGACTTTCAATGTTGACCAGTTTATGGTCAATGCGAAGTTCGTTTGAACTTCATAACGTGAGCGTAATCACGATGGTTATAGTCCCTAGTGACTATACCTACTGATTACCACGTTATCTAGGCTCAGTGACGAGTCGTAGTTTCGGCCAAAATGCGCATTCTTGCGTATTTTGTAACCAAACTACTCTTGGGTATCAAAACCGTTTGTTTTGATACCAAACCTGTTTTCTAAACTTAGTTAAGCATGTTTTAACATGCTTAGCTCGTCACTTTTAGTTTAGTGCTTATATAGGGTCGTAAGGTAAGCAATCTAAACAATCGCTTATACTTTCGAACCCGACCCATTTGGTCGATCATTAGGATCCGACCAAATACATTAGGTAACCATAGTATATAGGGAATAACCTTCCGAGGTTATACCTTATGGTCACGACGTTTAGTTAGTTGTATGATAGGTAGTTTATATGCCTTAGGTAAATGACCAAAATGCCTTTTTTTACGCCAAAATTCATTTTAAGCATATGTAACATAACTTTTAACATCTAAACTGATTTGGTAACAATATTAGACATGTTAAGGCATATTTTACTTATCATAGGACTAGTTAGGCGGTCCAAACGCGTTTTACGCGAACGACGCGTTAAAGTAGCATAAGCTACCTAAACGGGTCGTAATGGGTCGTAAGCACTTAGGTTAGGTTTCATTTTAGTATGTAGGCCTTCTTAAACCATATTACATGAGCTCCCACACTCATTTGGTTTACGAGCCCTCATTCTATCCGATCTTCCGGTATAGGTCCGGTTTATTAACATAGTTACCTATATTAGGTGCCGTTTGATTTCCGTGATCTCTAGCATTGCTTGGTGGTTATCCTAAGACTTCTAAGCAATCTCAAGTGAGTATATAGTTCCCCTATTTTACAACTTTCAACTGTTTTGGGGTGAAGCATGTGTACCTATCTGTTATTTTCATGATTTCAAAGTATAATTGATTATACATGTTATTACTTATCATTTGACAAACTAAATGACTATCTATGGTTTAAACACTGATTTCTCAAAGAACATAAAATAAAATGTTGAATTGTACTTATTTTATGTTCACCAGACCGATTGGTAGTATGATATAGCGCTATAGGATTAGACACCCCATTCTTGTTGTCATGGAATGTCTGAAACCAATTTGTTTCTCCATCCAAATAGGGATTGCCTTTGTGGTATCCTTATAGTCTCAAAGGTGTAGTTTGATGCACTAGGTCTGAATGAATTCTTAAATCACATTTTTAAAGTATATTTTGATATACTCCCAAAAGTATAGTTTGATATACTCTCATGTGTGGTATTGTACAAAACCAACATATATTTTGTTAATCATCCAAAGCATATTTTGATATGTTATTTACAAAACCAAAACATAGTTTAATATGTTATTTATCACATCCAAGGCATAATTTGATATGTTATTTACAAACCAAAACATAGTTTAATATGTTATTTATCACATCCAAGGCATATTTTGATATGTTATTTATGAAACCAAAACATAGTTTAATATGTTATTTATAAATCCGAAGTATAATTGTAATATACTACTTCAAACTATTATTTTAAACAACTAAGGTATATTTAATGTACTATCTATCTAACGATTGGGTTTTGGTTAGTGTTTAGATAACGGGACGGGTGTAATGTGATGAAAACATGGTAGATACGCCGCTGGTACTTCTTATATATAAGTGTTTTCATTGCATTACATACCGTGGCGTTATTTAGTACACTTGGGTCAACGATATTGGAACTGAAATATATTTTAATATATTACTCATTCGATTCTCTTAAAATCCAAAGTATATTTTCACATATACTATAAGTCTTTTTATCAAAATATTGTTTTTCGAACAATACATTCAATACAAACCCATTTTACATGGTTATTAACCATACATTATTCTCTTATTTATACATATCATCTGAACTTATTGTTTTCAAACGATTTACAAAACAGAACATTTTACAAGGATCATGACTGGCTTTTGTTAAACAACATTTTCTAAACTTAGAAGTCATGAATCCTATTTTCACAAAACCTATGTATCTCACAGGCATTTTTATGCTAACGTACCTGTTTTTACACATATTTCAGGTGCTATCTTGTGATGATTGTTGGTACACGCTACACTTAGGATGGACTCGTGCCTTAACGACTTTAAAACTTGAAAGATAATAGTTGCACTTATTCGATTGTATTAAAACAATGAGTTCATTTATTCAATAAAACGAAATTATTTATTCCATGGTTATGAAACAATGATTCTGTTACAACACTCCCCGACGTTTCCGCCACGTCTTGATGTCTCACGTGGTCGGGGTGTGACAAAAGCTATTATTTTTTTCATATAAAAATTGCATGTATATTTTTTTATTATATATCTAATAAAATTAATTAAATAAAAGAAATTTAAAAGAGTTTGAGTAAATTGTGAAAATCGTCCCTGTGGTTTTATATTTGCCAGTTTCATCCAAATATCCTCAACTTGACAGAAAAAATAAACTAAGTTAGTGGTTTTGATGAAAATGGCAAAAAGTTGCAAACGTTGGGGGTAATTTGGTACAAAAGTGTCATTTTGGACGAAAATGGCAAACCTGCCCAAACCTCAAGGACGATTTTGGCAATTAACTCAAACCCAATATTCTTAAAATTAAGTATATACTGGGATGAGGCTGATGTTACAACTGAGTTATATATAGCATTTAAGGTGGCTGGTTTTGAAATTAGTCACTTATATGATTAGCAAACCTATTTTTAGCATTTAAGGTGGCTGGCTTTGACTTTGAAATCACTAATCGCCCCAGTCATCACAATACTGCAGCTGATGCCTTATCTCGCATGTCTCATGCAGCCTTCTTTGCTCACTCTCGTGTTGAACCATCCTTAATTGCTACACTCCGGGTGGCTAATTTTGATGATCCGTATCTCAAGTCCATGCAAATGAAGTGCACCTCTACACCACAGTCGGTACCCGGCTTCCTTCTATTTTAAAGATGGACTTTTGTTTTTCAAAGATAGGCTGGTCATTCCAGCAGGTTCGCCCCTGTGCACTAAGCTACCGGAGGAATTTCATAATTCTGTGATTGGCAGTCACTCCGGGGTCACACGTACCTTCCATCGCCTTTCATCCAATTTCTTTTAGCCCAAAATGCGATCAGATGTTAAACGTTTTTGTGGCCACTTGTCAAGTTTGCCAGCAAATGAATTCTTCACTTTTACCTCCTGCTAATCTTTTACAACCATTACTCTTTACCACAACAGGTTTTTGAAGGTATCTCCATGGATTTCATCATAGGGTTGCCCTTTTCAAATGGTAAATCTGTCATTATGGTCGTCGTGGACCGGTTATCAAAATACGGGCACTTCATTGGGTTACCTCCATCTTTCTCTAGCTCCACAGTTGCCAGCGTGTTTATTAATGAAATTGTGTACCTTCACGGCATTCCAGTCGACATCGTGACGGACCGTGACCCCCGTTTTATGACAAGATTTTAAACCTTTTGGATCCAGATGCGGAAAAACAAGCCTATGGACGAAAGTCGCAAAACTGGTCAAACCTAATAGAAGGATTAATTAAATAAACTTAATTATATTCATGATATGTAATTGTATTTTACTTATATAACTTAGTACTAGGTATATTTTGATAAGTGATTGTGGGTGATAAGCGGGTAATTCGAAAACTGTCCGGTGACAGTTTCTCCCGCCAAAACTCAACCGTCATGTTCACTCATATAAATAAGATTGGTCCGGCAACATATTCCGGTACCAAGACATTCATAGATTTCTGTTCTTGTCTGTCCATTCATTCACTCTCATTGTTTCTAACCATGTCTGTTAATTCGATATACAATCCTAATTCTTCTATCAAACATTCCGAGTCTCACCAAGATGATGATGGAAATCATCGGCTTCCGCTAACATGTGGTATTAGAGCCACTTCATCAACATTACCCTGTCAACACTGTTATGAAGAACAAAACGATAGGGAGAGAAGAAATCAACGGGCAAGATTATGTTATTACTATCACCGGCCTGGACATCAAATTTATGAGTGCAAATCGAAAGAAAATGATGAAGCAACACAACTCATAAATCAAGCAGTGAATGCCGGAATCCATACTCAAAGGAGGCCTGTAGAGGATCGAAACGAGATGATAGTGACTGGCACCGAAGGTGGTCTGTGGGGAGACATATGGTATGTTAGTAATTCGTTTTCACATTATTATGCCGATAACTTAAATGTTTTCAAACGAATAAAACATTTAGTGGGTGTTGAGACAAATTCTGGGGAGAATGATTTTCTCTTTATTCGAGGCATAGGGGCTGTCGAAATTAAATCAAATAACGAAAGATAAGGATACAAAGCGTTTTTTATACGCCGGAATTGGACAGAAATGTTCTAAGCATGAACCAATTGACCTTGCAAGGATTCACGTTTAATAAAGCCGGAGATACTTGCAAGATCTTCCCCATGTTCTCGCCTCCGGTGGTAAATACAGTGAACGAAATTACTGGGTTGTCTAAGGAAGAGGAATTGGGATTAAAGGAAAAACAAAAGGTGATGAGTCTGAATGATGTGAACGAAAAGTATAAAGAAGGGTATCTGAATTCATATTTTGAGGATTTACATGTTTCCTCTTATGAGACGGATTGGAGTGTTATGATTATAAGGTCTATGGAATTCAAGGATTTCAGTGACTGCAAGGCTTTGTTAGAAATGATGGAAGACGGAAAGTTTGTGTTTCAATATAAACACGAATTAGAAAGAAAGTTCGAGGAGATGTTACAGTGGTTTATCACTGTTAAATTGGGTATAACTACAAGGCCAATTCCACCGCTAATGGTTGATAACCGGAAAATAGATTTGCTGAGTCTCTACATGATTGTGGAGAGAGATGGGGGTTACCGGAGTGTAACCGATGATAATCTTTGGCATGTAATCGCCAAAGATATGGGATACGAGTACAAGGATGGAGAGTACATGAGGATAGTATATGCCATGTACCTGGATGTTTTGGTTTATTACTACAGATTCAAAGATGTTCAAGAGAAAGCACATGACAAAGAAAGAATGACGGAAAAGGAAGCATCGCCGGAAAGTTGCCATGGACGAAGTGCAAGTGCAGAAGCGGTGAAGGATGTGACTGCTATGGATCACTATGCGCTATATGCAGGCAACGATTGGGAAGGGGCTTGGAATATGCACAAGAGACGAAGGAAATTCGATTTTAAGGAAGCTAGGAAAGTTGTCGATGAAGCCAATGAAAGTGTGCTCAAGTTCGCTGCTAAACGTAATTAAGTTTAGGGGGAAGTAATAGAAGGATTAATTAAACTTAATTATATTCATGATATGTAATTGTATTTTACTTATATAACTTAGTACTCGGTATATTTTGATAAGTGATTGTGGGTGATAAGCGGGTAATTCGAAAACTATCCGGTGACAGTTTCTCCCGCCAAAATTCAACCGTCATGTTCACTCATATAAATAAGATTGGCCCGGCAACATATTCCGGTACCAAGACATTCAAAGATTTCTGTTCTTGTATGTCCATTCATTCACTCTCATTGTTTCTAACCATGTCTGTTAATTCGATATACAATCCTAATTCTTCTATCAAACATTCCGAGTCTCACCAAGATGATGATGGAAATCATCGGCTTCCGCTAACAAAACCTCAGGGACGAAAATGGCATTTTACTCAAAAAGAACCAACCTTGGCGTGTTGGTATTTTTGAAGCATACGGCGGTACTGCTGGCGGGCCGTTTGAGAGTCCACCATAGAGAGCACCCGTGAAACAGCTTCGTCAATAGAAACATCCACCTTTTCCTTCCTGATCACTTTAAGAAAATCTTCATCTTCACGTTCACCAATGCCTCCTAATTCTTGTTTGAATCCCCGCAAGCCTACGCCCTTACGGCGCCACCTCAGCACAACCTTTTCAACTACACCAACCGCCCAACAGAATACCTTAAAGCTTTTCCTTACCTGATGACCTCTTACATGAGCCTGCAAACACACAAAAAGGGAAAAATAAAAAAGAGAACAAGATTATAAACCAAGTATGCAGGCTTGAATATTGGGCATATATAAGATGATGTGATTCAGCTCGTTTTACTTATGAATGGTTCAGTTTGGGTTATGTTTGATCTCAAACGGACCGAATCAAGCGAGCCAAATGGTTTGAAAGTAATACAGTTTTTGTAATCATATTTAGTGGGTCGAGTCAAATTGGTGGGTTGATTTGGATTGTGTAATATCTCAAATGGGCCATGTAAAAAAATAGCTAAAGAAGGGAACAGACCAATCAGGTCAAACAGGTCAAAGTAGTTGAAAGCCGTCTAAAGTTTATTTTTTATGCAAACCTCCACTTAAATCATTTTATTCAAAGATTAAGATTATTACTTCAACAATATTGTTTTTTGAATCATAAATAACACATTAATAACACAAATCTTATATTGAAAGGCTGGTGCCGACCACCTTTCTGATTTAACAAAAATCACCCCTCAACTTTTCTAAATTGACAAAATTCACCCCTTAAGTTTCTAACTTGACAAAAATGGTCCTCCTACTTTCTAACTTGACCAAAAAAGGCCCCATACGTTCTAACTTCTCTTTAACCCTCAAAATATTGACATGTAACCCATTCTACCCCCAAACTTTGCTATAATGTCAAAGGTGACCCTCTAACTTTGTAAATGTCACTTTGACCCCCTAAAGTTTCTAAACTTTCAAGGCTCAATTTTTGTTTGAAAACGAGTCGGGTCAATAATAAAATGTCTTTTAATGTACGTTTTGAGTTGAACTACGTTTTGACGTAAATTTTGTTTGGAAACAAATCGGATCAAATGTAATGCGTTTTGATTAGACGGTATACATTTGAGTTATCATACGTTTTGACGTAAATTTAGTTCGGAAACAAGTCTGGTCGATTGTAGTCTAAACGTTATCATTTCACGTACAGCGTTGCCGCAACGCACGGCGGGTAAAAAAACTAGTTATACATAAAAACAAACAAAAGGTGTTTGCAGTAACCAAACCCGCCTCAGCCTGTTTCAACCCATACTAAAAATAGGCCATTGCAACCCGAACTAGTTTCAACCTGTTACCCGACCCATCTGAGAAAGAGAAAGAGAGAGAAACCTGTATTTTAACTACTTTCTGACGAAGTGCAAGGAAGTCCTTACGACCTTTCCACCCTCGATATTTCTTCTGAATAGACAAAGCAGCATTGTGATAATTTCCATTGCTAAAAGTCATCTTTGAAGCTGCTGAAAGTCCTTTGATATCACTTAAAGGTATACTATATTCATCTCCACTAACATATGATTGTGTTAGCTGTCTCTTCCTAAAAGAATGAGCCCTAAAAGCCAACTGTATACGCGCAGCAGCCTGAGTTGCATTCCTAACAGCAGCTAAGGTGTCCTTAAGAGAAAGGTCCTCATTTGTAACAAGATTTGGTTTTGAGATACTATTTACTGCTTCCAGAACAG
Organism: Helianthus tuberosus; assembly: GCA_030545235.1. Taxonomy (NCBI): domain Eukaryota; kingdom Viridiplantae; phylum Streptophyta; class Magnoliopsida; order Asterales; family Asteraceae; genus Helianthus; species Helianthus tuberosus. The sequence continues at coordinate 9,417,462 of CM060393.1, forward strand.
CAGATCTTCTAGAAAGTTCGGTTTGTTGTGGCAGGACAGATGGATGGCTAGTTAGTGAGATCTCTGAGAGATAACCTGCAAGTCCTTTGTGTCCACATGCTGCAGCTATGGAAGCTGGGGTTTGACCAGTTGGGTCGAGTTGACTTGGGTCTGTAACTGCTCCAGCAAATGCACCAGAAGCTAAGAGTTCAGCTACCATCTTTTCCCTATTATTAAATATTAAGAGAAATTAAATTAATTCAAGAGTAAATTACAAGTTTTGTCCTTTATGTATGTCCCAAATTGCAGGCGCTGTCCTTTGTCTTTAAAATTGATGAGTTTTGTCCTTAATGTTTGCAAATCTTGCACGTTAAGTCCTTTAGGCCAAACCCAGTTAGATTTTTTGGTTAAAACTGATCATGTGCAAGGCACATGAGGGTACTATTGTAATTTCACCATTTAAGGGGCTATTATGTAACTAATATATAGATTGGGACTATTTTGTAAAAATAGAAAATATATTAAATTAAAACCTGCACTCTCTCTCTTCCTCCCTCACTCTCTCTCGCTCTCTTCTCTCTCCATCTGCGGAGGAGATGCACCACCACCGCCGCCATACCCTTCACCTCCACCTTCACAGCCACTGTCACCACTCCCCACCACAACCGCCGCCATCCCCTTCAACTCCACCTCCACCAACATCACTGCCACCACCATCACCGCCGCCGCCGTGCTCCTCCGCCGCTGCAGACCGCACTACCCTTCTCCGTCTTCTCTCTCTCTCTCTCTTTCTTTCTCTCTCTGTTCCCTCTGATCTCCCGCCGTGATTCTTGGTTAATTTGATGAATCGGTTACCGACCTAGGGTATTTGTTCGTGTTTGATTGATTATTCATAGTTAGATCGATTCATATCAAACGTCTGTTCTCATTGTTTCGTGATTTTTGGTGGATTTGATGAGTTGGTTACTGACCTGGGGTTTTTGTTCGTGTTTGATTGATTACTTGCAGTTAGATCGGTTCATACCGAACAGATCAGCTATGGATTTCGACTACGCTCATTGCATGCTTATAGGAAAGAAGACAAATAAGGAAAATCCGGTTGCAAGCTCACCTTCTCGGGGTTTAGAGAGGAGGAGGGAAAGAAGGAAAAATGGGGGTTTTTGTTGCAGGTTTATCTTGATCACCAATGCTTGTTCGGGGTTTTTTATATTTTTGGTTTTGGGGATTTTTTGGGGTTTTTGATTTGGAATTTAGGTTTTTGATTTTTGGGGGTTTTTGATGCAAGTAGCAGTGCAGGTGGCGGTGGAGGGTGCTGGTGGCGGTGAAGGGTGGTGGTGATGGAGGTTATATATATAGTTAAAATAATAATAATATTTTAAGTTAATTTGTTTTATTTTTTAAATACCATTAAATAAATGGGGTAAAAAGACTAAAATACCCTTGGATGACCCAGTTTTAACCAAAAAATCTAACTGGGTTTGGCCTAAAGGACATAACGTGCAAGATTTGCAAACATTAAGGACAAAACTCATCAATTTTAAAGACAAAGGACAGCGCCTGCAATTTGGGACATACATAAAGGACAAAACTTGTAATTTACTCTTAATTCAAAGTTTGCTGGCTCTAAAACATGCACACATACATACATTGTAGATGTAGCAAGATAACGGGTCAGAGGTTGATTATAAAAACAATATTCGTACAATACTAATCTAAATATTTGAATAAAATGAGTTAGGAGGCTGTATGTATTGGAAGTACGCTTTAGGAACATTCGAACTGTTTCCTTCATGGAAATTTTATTTTAGAGTAAAATGTCATTTTTGTCCCTGAGGTTTGACTAGTTATGCGTCTTTCGTGCAAAGGTTTTTTTTCCACATCTGGATCCAAAAGGTTTGAAATATTGTCATTTTCATCCGGATCGTTAACACCATCCATTTTTCTCCATTCAGTTAGGGGTATTTCCATCTTTTTTGTTAACTTAAAGAGCAATTCGGTCTTTTTCTCTTTATGTATAAAGACTGAATACCCCTAAAAAAGAGTGAATTGCCCTTTATGTTAACAAAAAAGTTGGAAATACCCCTTGATGCAATTTTTCTTAGCAATCAAATGGCTCAAACACTAAGGATTAATCAAAGATTGAAAATTGAACCCAAAGGTTCTAAGAACACAAGTTCTTTAATCAAAACAAATCAACCCCTATTAAAAACACATCAAAATTATCAGGAGTATTCAAATCATTATATTTGGCCTCTTCTTCGTCATCACTTTCGTCCCAAACGATGTTACTCGAATCGGGTTCGTCATCCGTCAAACACTCTTGATAGATCGGTTCAAAGAACCGGTGTGGATGACGGCTAAACGGCTGCTGCTCTCTGTCGCCACCTTCATCTCCGACGGTGGTGCTCGACTCGGTTTCCGTCTTGCGCATCTCCCGTTGCAACTCCAGATCTCGGACTCGTTGTCGGAGTCGTCTGATCTCTTCAAGATCTCGGACTCGTTGTCGGAGTCTTTCGATCTTAATAATATCCCGTGGATCACGGTTTCTGATCTCGTTGCCTCGGCCGGTGGATCTACGGTCACAGTTTAATCGATCTCCACGAACACGTGAATCACCAATGTCTTTTTCGATGCCTCGGTCGGCGACTCTTCGAACAAGAAAACATTTGCCTTCACGTAGAGCCATTTGAAAACCAAAGCTCTGATACCACCTGATGCAGTTTCTCACGCAATCAAATGACTCAAGCACAATGATTCATTCAAAGACTTGGAACCAAATGGTTCAAAGAAACCTCAAGGTTTTCTTTACAATAATCAAATCAAAAACTAATTAAAAATAAACTGCAGACCCTAATTTATAGACTAGGAAATAAAAAGATAAAATAGGAAATTTGAATTTTAAATAAATAAAAGATAATCTTCTATTTTAACTTGTAGATGATCCTGCATCATAAAAATTTGAATTTTAAATAAATAAAAGATAATCTTCTATTTTAACTTGTAGATGATCCTGCATCACCCCTGACTTAACGGAGAAAAATGGATGGAGTTAACGAGCCAGATGAAAATGGCAAGATTAAATGGCAAGATTTCAAATCTTTTGGATCCAGATACGAAAAAACAAACCTTTGGACGAAAGTCGCAAAACTGGCCAAACCTCAGGAACGAAAATGACATTTTACTCTTTTATTTTTTAATTTATGTCCGGTAGAGATCATGTACATCCCAAATCGGGCCATTTAAAGCGTATGGGTCGAAATTGTCACCTCTACTATTCTTGTCTATTATCTATTTAATCATCACAAAGATTAATACACCAGATATATAGACATAACGTACCTTCCAAATCGAGCAGCCCAATGAAGGGCAGTCCAACCATTAATGTCACGGAAGTTTACACCAACTCCAGATTTAAGAATCGGGCTCAAGGCCCATGCAAAGCCCAACCCAGAAACCATGTGTATTATCCCTTGTTCTCTTTTAGACAAAGCTGCAACACCTTTCTTGTTTTGCAGTCTAGAAGAAAGCCAGATTTGCAACTTGTCTTTCAAAAGTTCTTCTAGAAGCCAATCAGTTGCATTAGCTGATTCCAAACTTCCATCTAAAAGCGTCTAAATAACTTGAGACCATGAGTCATCATTTTGACTAGTTTGACTTTGACCAGATAACAACATTTGCACAAATCTCACAAGTAATAATAGTTCCTCTAAGTTTCTAGATTTTTTCTCGGTTGGGTTATTATTTGTGTCGTTATCTGGTTTAGCACGGTATTCAAATTCTCTGATTTCACTACAAGATTCACGGTTAAGCAAGTGGGAGCGTAACAACATAGGACGCCGTCTTGAATAACCTCAGCAGCAACCTCGGTTTCACCAAACATACAGTACCATTGTCGTTTGGTGAGATCAGGAGTAGAAGTTCCAATAATGAGTACCTGCATAGAGAAATAAACTGTGATGGAAGAGATAAATCCTACTAAAAACTATGACATTAAAGATGTCCATGCAGATATCACTAGTGGCGGTCCCAGGAGCGGAGGTGTCGTTTGTCTATCGCTATGTAATAATATTTTTCGGTCCGGTTCGAGTGGGTCAGGTCGTATAAAATTTTAATGGGTATTTCAGTGGATTTTGATAAATAATATAACTTTCTTTATCAAAATGTCTTTAGTGAAACATATATTATATATCAAAGAAGTTATTACAGAGAATAAACACTAAGTTATATAAAGGGGAAACAAGTAATAAAAAAATATAAAACAAAAATGTAAGAGTAAAATGCCAAAATCGTCCCAGAGGTTTGGTTATATTTGTTTGTTGCATCCAGAAGGACAAAGATGTCATTCACCTTAATAGAAAAAATAAACCGAGTTAGTGATTTTGATGGAACTGACAATAAAACGCAAACCTGAAGAACTCAAATGCACAAAAAAGTCATTTTGGATGGAACAAGCAAATATGACTAAACCTCAGGGACGATTTTCGCATTTTACTCTTTTTATTAAATTATTAAATGGTATAAACATAGAAAATTCCGGTAGAAAACCTTATTTAATGCTGATTAACATACCTTTGTTGGCTCAGATGAATATCCCCATTCCGGGGCAATCTCACGAATGGTAAATTTCTGCTCTTGTGTGATGGTAAAACTTGAATCTGGTTCAAGAGGCATTCCGCTTTGACCTTGGTCAAACATTGTTGAGTAAATGTCTGGGTAGCTTTCAGACAAATTTCTTGCAGGGGTATATGACGGAAATTTAAAATCTTCAATTTCATCAGGTAGCAGTACAGATGCTGGAGAGATGGAATTGAGTTGTCACGAGTTTTAAACTTTAAAGCTCCATAATTGTATAAGTCGTATTTTGAATATTAAAATTGACAGATTTATATCATTACTCGACTTACAGAAATTATTTGCACTAGTATATCCAGAATTGTAATTCTCCTGCATTTCCACTGGATCTCTTCTTAGTTGAGATAAAAGTACTCCCTGTTTAAATGACAAAACCAAAACCAAAACCAAAATTAAACTTTAAAAGTACACTCACTCATACAAGGTGAAACTTGAACAACATTAGCAACAACGTTACAAGTGATGGCTATTCTAAGGATTATTCACACAGAAGATGGTCAACCATCAATATAAGCTTACATTTCTGTCTGAAGGGTACACGTAATTCTTCTGAGAGACATCTCCTACTGCATTCCCATTATATTTTAACACATCATTCCCAAGTGAAGTTTGTTGACTTGTATTACAAAATTCACCATCCGGTTGTTGCTGGCTCTGATTTGAACTCACATACCCACCTAGATCTTTTTGCAGTTAGTCTGTGTCCAACTTTATCAAATTTATCATAATTTGATGCTATGCAGTTAATGCGGTAAAAAATTGGATATCGGTTATCGCGGTGGGATATTGGTAGTTTTAATATGATGCAGAATTTATATATATAGCAATTTAACACTAACAATTCAGTATACTCTCCTACCATCAACAAATTAACCTTTTGCAACTTGCAAAACACTAACAGTTGTAGCAAGTAGGAACTAATTAAGACTTAAAACACTAACAATTAACAATTAAGACTTAAATCACTAATAGCAGCAATAAGAAGAAAGACGAATGGTATAACAAAAAAGAAAGGTACAGATATCGGAAAAAACGGTGATATATATCGGTCAAATATGGGTCCAATATCGCCGATATTTGACACTGATATTTTACATGGGGACCGATAACTGGTTCATCGGTGATATATCCCCAACATTAACTGCATCGCTGGACATTTGCCGTCTACACTTAAAACCTCTGGTCAATTATCTTAATTCTTAACACCAAATAAAGGAAACAAACCTGGATATTGTTCAGATGCATAATTGTTTGAACCACTTCGCATCCCTCCGTAATCTTGTTCATCAACTGAAAACGCTGAATCATTTGACATCTCATTCTCACTATAAAACGCACTGATATCTTTCAAGTTTTCCTCGCCCAAACTCAACTGTTCTTTTATTCTTCTCAACGCTTGATCAATTTCAAAGTTCGGTGAGCCGCTAATTTCCTCAATTCCTTGTGTACAACTCAAAGGACTTGTCCCGTTGGATCTAGTAATCACATCTGAACTAAATTCTATTGAACTGGGACTAGAAGTGTTGTCGTAAGGTTCACGAAACTGACTAAAAGCAGCAGAAGATTGAGTGAACTGAGAAGCGTAAGAGTTTGAACCCTGAACAAGAGCAGAAGAGCCCGGAGAGTATGTTGAAATGGATCCAGGACTATGCCCACTCTGCACCGACAAAAAAGTCAACAAAAAAGAAAGTGTTTTCAATATGATACGCATACATATAATAGTCAAGTTTTCGCCAAGCTAAAGTGACATGAAGATGTCTACGTGCTGAAAATATGCATAAAGAGGAAACATGAGTCTGTTCTTTTATTATTAGTAAATTATTTAAAACATTAATTATGTTACATTTACATATGTGTATTACACACATATATAGAGAGTGGCCGGTTAACGTACAAAAGGCTCTTAATGTGCGACGGTACGCGATCACCAATATAACGTGCATAATTATGCAATAACGTGGTAATTAGGGTTGACCCAACCCATGCGTAATTATGCAATAATGTGCGTAATTTTGCAAATTTAATTGTTATTGTGCCACCGCGTTCAATTGAAGGCCTAGATTAGATCAGATGTGTGGTTGAGATGCTCGTGTACGCATCGCACGATAAGGTGATCTTGTACATTAACTGGCCTCTTTATATATATTATTATAATGTATAGGGCTAATGTTATAGAATAGCAATGTACTTAGGTTGGTGACTTGGTGGTTTATTTTGGCAACTGTACTTATATATGTATATTATAATGTATGGGCTAGTTTCATGAGGCATTTTTTCATGAGGGAGTGTCATTCATTAGAACTACCGTTTCTACTGCAAAATCACAAGACTTACCACGGTTATATCTCTATAATGAACAAGTACAATGTGATCCATTCCCCTGTCACCATAAGATCAAGAAATATATAGCCCTGTTAGCACGAAATATATATTAAAGTCTAGATCTATGTTCCAACTTTTAGTTATGACAGAACATTGAATACCAAAGTGTTTAAAACACTAAGTAGTCAGCTGTAATATAAAGCCATAGTATAGAAAACAAGCAAACCAACAAAGAGAAGAAAGATACTCACGAATCCAACATCCAATAACTACGCCTCTGGAAGTTCGGATTCACCTCACCGTGTGCATAGTAACAGTTTAATGCCTCAACATTCCCAACCTATGATATTTTATAGTATAATCAGTAAATTATGGTTGAGAAAGGATCTTAATTCCATCTAAGTCCATATTTGACTTATATTCAAAAGATACCCATGCTTTAAAAGGGAAAAATGGAATAACCTTTAGTCGTTCATGTGCTTCTCCAACAGTTCTTCCATCCTTTTTTCTCCTCCAAGTATGACCATCTTTACGGAAAAAACGCAGGACCCTCTTGTTAAACAGAAATAATGAACCACCTGTAAAAGGATTTAATAAAAAAATAACAGAATTAGTAGCAAACTACTGTAATAGACATAGACTCACATACACCTTTTCAACAAAGAAAAATATAAATGTATAAACATTACTGGGTGGCTTTTGGACGGGCTCATTGGTAAGCTGTTTTTCATCAAAATTCTGCAGTATGAAGAACACCTCCCCTGGTTTTAACCACCTGATTTGTGCTTCTTGGACAAGATCAGCGATGTTATACCCTGAGAATATAAACAAAAAAGTGAGACACAGATTACAGAACTAACATTAGAATATCAAGATAAATGTTGTTACAGGATATTCACGTGACATAAACTTGTTACAGTTTCACATACATTACTTAAGGTTTAAACTTTAAACCTGTCATCAATTCGATTTTGCGGGCTTTTTTTCACTTCTTCAAACACGAAGGTTCTTTTTCTGCAAACTGGACTGAGCGGTTTGGTTTGCAGAGGTTTAAAAACCGTCGGGTATCAAACTGGGTTCGTTTAATCCTAGACTCCTAGTAAGATAACCAAAATAATAATATGTTACATAGCCCTAGAAGTTTTTCCTTACTTGTGCTAAAATAATATCTCTCTTTGCTTAAAGTTGTCTTTTCCCTAAAATTCAATACATGTCATATAATATATAAGGATATTACATAGTTTTAGTAGTTTCGGGTCAATCCCACCGATGCTAAAAGTTGCCTGGAGTCCTAAAAACCATCAAAACCACACCGTGAACACCCCTAACTATATCCAGGAACAAAATCACAATATATAGCTAGCTAGAGAATACAGAAATGATGCAACTGCTTATTAGCATCTTTGTTGCAAGCAAACCTAACTCAAAAACCTTCACCTAATTACATATAGCAACACTATTATTAGGTTCTACACCAATCACATGTATCCTATCATCTTCCAAAACACAACAAAACTTCTCACTAAATTAGTTATTCAGCAGATCGCTAATCGCTTAATTCAACACATAACAATGACAAATTGACAGTCCAATACTTCAATTGCGTGTGTGATTAACAACGTGAAAGCAGTTAAAACATTGAATCTAATAACCTGAATCAAGTATACATACAAAATTTCCAGTAATTCAGCATACGAACGTAAACTAGTAATTTCATCACATGACAATTTAATAGTTCAATTTCGTGTGATTAACAACGTGAAAGCAGTTGAAACGTTGAACTAAAACAAGTAAATAACCTAAATCAAGTATACGTACAAAATTTGAAGCAATTCAGTGTACGAACGTAAGCTCCAAATAGATACAGTTAATTAACTTATGGAAAACTAAAATTTGACCTGACGTCATCATCTGTATAGTGTATACTCTCCTCTGCACACGAGGACTGAAAACAACAACGAGCAATAGATTGATTAGATTCTGATTCGTCACGTATTCTCGAAGCTTCGAGATTACTTCCGAACGCTAACGTACGCCGTAATAAGATCTAACGGTACCGTCGTACCCGAGGAAGTGAAACCGGTGGTTTGAATAAAGTTATTGAGTGATAGTGTTCCGATAACGGAGACGATGGAGATCGGTGTAAAAACGCATGATTTTGTGTGGATGAGTAGTGGTGGTTTGCGGTGGTTGGAAGGAGTGAGAGAGAGAAACTCCGGCAAAGGGACGCCGGAAAGGAGGTACGGTTGCAGAAAATATCCTTTTTATTATTGAGAATTTGAAAGTAATTATTAATTTTTTTTAAATGGTGTTATTATTACTCGTTATAATTCAGGTACTTTTGTATTGTGATTTTTTTGTCGTTTGTTCTGGTTAAATTAATGTTTATAATTGACCTATAAAGTTAAGTTGAATGAATACTACGGATTCCACTAATGTCTTGGTTTTTTTTTTTAAATAAAAAAAAAAAAATTGGTTAACTCACACTGTCACATACCATTTGAAGTCTGAATCTACTTTAGGATGAAAGGGGCGTTTGGCGGGGATGGTGTCGTGAAGAGTTATTGCAAGGTAACACCGTCGGCATCCCCACATTTGGTGTGGCAAACTCAAACACCAAGTGAGGAGTCTTCAACAATGTTTTTAGACGCGGAGCAGACCGGCCAGTCGGATCGGGAACCAGAGGTTGGGCTGGTCCGTGTTAAGGTATTGGATCAGAATAACATTGAACCGGTGACCCGACGGTTGGACCGTGAAACCGGCCGGTCGAACCGGTTTTTAAAGGGGTTGAACCGTTTTTTTTATATATTTTTGCAGTTTAACCCTATTAAATTTTATAATATTTACGACACCTCCCGGTTCTTACGTCCGGTCGCGTAAGGGAAGAGGTGGAGAGAGGGTTAATAGTGGGCCTCACTCTCTTTCACCAATCACACTTTTATCTATATATTTATTTTTTTTAAAGAAAAAGTTGTTTGGGTTGAGTGTTGCTAATGTTTGAGTGTAAAATGGGGAATGGAGAGAGGAGTTGATATGACATAGTAGGATTGGCTAAGGTGGAGAGGGGACTACTCCCCTGGTGGAGCGCCCCTTACACCCTTATGAGACTAGAACTTTCATCTACCGAATGAAGAACACGGTTACTCAAGTCCATTCAGTTTAAACATATTTACTCAAGTCAATTCAGCTTATATTGTTATTACTATGGTTCGAGCTCAACTCGTTAAATTGCATTGTTAACTAGTTTACATATAGATACCAAGACTAATTTGTATGAAGGGGAAATCAAGATCAAAGTTCTTATGGTATGGGTATGTAGGATAATGTCGTAAATGAATTGGACAACCGCAAGCTTAGTTTTATTCACGTTAGTTCATTTAGCTTTATTCGAATAGATAAACAAACACGAAAACTTAAATACATTTAACATGTTGATTTTTGTTTATTAAGAAAATAACTTTATTGTGTTGGTTTGTGATTAGGCCAAACCTAAAGTAACGAACATTGGTGTCACTTGGCACTAGAGGTGCACAAAAAAAAAACGGTTTTAGAACCGAAACCGGAAAAAAAACCGAAACCGTTTTTTTTTAACCGGTTTTTTTATAACCGGACCGGTTTTATAACCGAACCACCGGTTTGTGACCGGTTACTAATCTTGATCTGAAAAACCGGTTAATAACCAAAACCGGTTTTAAAAAAACCAGTTAAAACCGGAAAAAACCGGTTTTTTTGGAAAAACCGGTTAAAAACCGGTCCTAACCAGTTATTGTTTTGGACTTGAAAAACCGGTTAGTAACCGAAACCGGTTATAAAAAAAACCGGTTTTCGTTTTGGGTGAAAAAACCGATTCGGTTAATAACCGAAACCGGTTTTAAAAAAAAAAACCGATTTGTACACCTCTACTTGGCACTAGTAAATTTTTATGTGCTATATAATCTTACCTCAGATAGTCTTTTGTTTGGATGAAACGTTACTAAAAAATTAATAATAATCAAAATATAAAAATTAGTTTTTTTTTTGAACGGCAAATTAGGATCACTGATGGACCACTGGAGTATTATTGTGCCACCAGCAGAACCATCAAATCATATCCATCTCCACTAGGCTATATGTCACGGCCCCCGACCCGGTTTGACCCGTTTCAGGAGCCGTGGGATAGAAATCCCGTGGCATTTATTTAATTGAGTTTAACAGCGGAAGTTTAACATCAGGATCGTTTAAAGCTAAATTTTTTCCCGATTTATTTCATTTCACACGTCGGGATAAAACCCCGATAATTTACAATATTATGTTTTTACTATGAAATTGTGATATTACAAAACTTATTTCTTTATTTTATAATGAGCCACTATCTTAAGCTTGAAATGCTCCCCAGCACTTTTTCCTGAATTACAACAGATCACCTGAAACATGTTTGAAAAAGGTTTTGTCAGCGGGAAATACTGAGTGAATCATTCTATTTACTAAAATGACACATTTGTTATAATTTACAGTATTAAGGAAGATTACAATGTTTCTGATATCAAACCAATTACCCACAGTACTTTGTCACTCGACCCATTGGCCCTTCCGTCCAATGGTGTCTGTGACTATGGTCATATCACCCCTTGGCTGCCCCAATGGTGAAGATTATCAAGTAATGTATACAAAACCCCACATACCGGCTGTAACTTGGTGATTACAAAGACTTAATCCCCGTAATTATAACTTTGAAAATAACATGATTTTGTAAACATATTTGATAAAAAGAGAGAACGACTCACATTGCTAATTTAATACGGACAGAGTCTAATCTATGAATTAGCCTTGTTAACCTAATTTAAATAACAATGCACACAAAACTGGGTTAGTAATCAATCCAGCAATTACGATAACTCACGAGATCAAATTCTCACAACGAATGACAAAGTGCAATACTTCATCCATCGAATTAACGATGATCCGTCAAATTAATGACGAACGATAAAGTATAACCCTAATGTGGGCGGCACTTAAACATTCATTGGATATATTGATCGTTGGAAAATGAATCGTAGCAGTGATTGTGCTAATACCCTGTTTTGCAGCAGAATTTTGAGACCTGGGGGTGAAATTTTGGAATAGCAGTTCGTATCTCAGTGTGTGATGGAAATTATTTCGACGTAAAATGTTCAGAAAGCAAGTGCCAATGTCCTCTATTTATAGCTGAATTTTGGTCAGCCCTACGCACCGTAGCCCAAAAACCCCTACGATGCGTATGGGTCTTTTATATGCCTGCGCATCGTAGGCATAAAACCTCTACGATGCGTATGGGTGAAAAATAGGCTCATAGACTAGCCACGATTGGGACTAGCTTAGCTGACTTGCCAAATTCATATTTTAGTTATTTGACAACGAATTTAAGTGGATAATCGTCCACTAGGGTTTATCCCCCCTTGAGTTTTAGGGGCCCTAATCCTGATTCTGAAAATTCTGAAAATTTTAGGGTTTGTTCAGAATCACTTGGGTGTCTCAATTAAGGTTTCCTTTTGGACTAATTAATTTAATAATTATGACTTTTGATGAGAGTTGTTACATTCTCCCTACCTTAATAAAAATCTCGTCCTCGAGATTTACTGGAATAAGTGAGGATACTTTTTCTTCATTTCTGATTCCAGTTCCCAAGTGTATTCAGATCCTCTCCTTGAATCCCACTTTACTTTAACTAGCACTAGTCGTTTGTGCTTGAGAAACTTCACTTTTCTATCTTCTATCTGAAGAGGTTTCTCCACAAATTTTAACTTTTCGTTTACCTCTATGTTTTGAAGAGGTACTATCAGAGATTCATCTGCTAAACATTTCTTTAGATTGGATACATGAAATACATCATGTACTCCAGCTAATTCTTCTGGTAGCTGTAAACGATAAGCTACTGGTCCTATACGTTGGATCACTGGAAATGGTCCTACGTATCTTGGACTTAGCTTTCATTTCTTACCAAATCTAACAACTCCTTTCCAAGGAGAAACTTTCAACAGTACTCTGTCTCCAACTTGGAATTCTAACGGCTTGCATCTATTATCAGCATAGCTCTTCTGGCGATCTCGAACTGTCTTCAGTCTTTCCTTGATTTGAGTAATCTTATCAGTCGTTTCTTGCACAATTTCAGGTCCTGATAATTGACTTTCTCCTATTTCTGCCCAACAAACGGGAGTTCTGCACTTTCTTCCATATAGTGCCTCGAATGGGGCAGTTTCAATACTTGAATGATAACTATTGTTATAGGAGAATTCAATTAATGGTAAATGATCATCCCAACTTCCACCAAAGTCTATTACACATGCTCGGAGCATGTCTTCTAGAGTTTGGATTGTCCTTTCACTTTGTCCATCCATTTGGGGATGATATGCAGTGCTTAGGTTTAGTCGAGTTCCCATAGCTTGCTGGAAACTTTTCCAGAAATGGGAAGTAAAACGACTATCCCTATCCGAAACAATGGAGAGTGGAACTCCATGTAAGGATACAATTTCATCTACATACAATTTAGCCAGTCTTTCCATGCTAAAGGTTTCTTTCATTGGTAAAAAGTGAGCTGATTTGGTTAATCGATCCACAATTACCCAAATCGCATCATTACCTTTTCTGGTTTTGGGTAACTTAGTAACAAAATCCATTGTTATAAGTTCCCATTTCCATACTGGCATTTCTAATTGTTGTAGTAACCCTGAAGGTTTCTGATGTTCTGCCTTAACTTGTGAACAAGTAAGACATTTAGAAACATAGCTGGCTATGTCCTTTTTCATTCCTATCCACCAAAAGTTCTTTCTTAAATCTTGGTACATCTTATTGTTTCCTGGATGCATGGTATACCTAGATTTATGAGCTTCTTCTAAAATCTTAGGTCTTAAGTCTCCCTGCTTAGGTACCCAAATTCTACTTTTGTGGAATCTCCAAATTCCATCTGCTCCTTGTTCTAATTCCTTGATTCGTCCTTTCATTCCTTCAGCATCATCCTTGATTGCTGTAGTTTGAACATTCTTCAATTGTTCCATTAAATCTATTTGTAGATTTAATCTGAGAGCGCGAACCCGTCGTTGTTTCTCATAATACTTACGACTTAAGGCATCTGCAACTACATTTGCCTTTCCTTCGTGATACTGAATATCACAGTCGTAGTCACTTAGGATTTCCATCCATCTCCTTTGCCTCATGTTTAACTCTTTTTGCCCAAATATATATCTTAAACTTTTGTGGTCTGTGTAGACAGTAAATTTACTTCCGTAAAGATAATGTCTCCAAATCTTAAGGGCAAAAACTACGGCTCCTAATTCTAAATCATGAGTTGTATAATTTTCTTCATGCTTTTTCAATTGCCTTGATGCGTACGCAATTACCTTCTTGCGTTGCATAAGCACACATCCAAATCCTAATTTTGAAGCATCACAATATACTTCAAAATCTTCAGTTCCTTCTGGTAAGGCTAAGATTGGTGCATGGGTTAGTTTCTGTTTCAGAATTCTAAAAGCTTCTTCTTGTTTGGGTCCCCATTCAAACTTAGTGGCTTTACAGGTTAGCTTAGTTAATGGTACAGCTATCTTGGAAAAATCCTTAATAAACCGTCTATAATACCCAGCTAATCCTATAAAACTTCTAATTTCCATTGTTGTTTGTGGAACCTTCCAATTAGTAATTGCTTCTATCTTAGCAGGATCTACATGAATACCTTCATGGTTTACCATGTGTCCTAAGAATTGTACTTCCTTTAGCCAAAATTCGCATTTCGAGAATTTGGCGTACAACTTTTCTTTTCTTAACAAAGTTAAGAGTGCATGCAAGTGCTGACAATGTTCTGTCTGACTTTTGGAATAAATAAGTATATCGTCTATGAAAACAATTACAAATTTATCCAAATACGGTTTACAGATCCTATTCATCATGTCCATGAATGCTGCAGGTGCATTCGTTAACCCAAAGGGCATGACTGTAAACTCATAATGACCATACCTAGTTCTGAAAGCAGTTTTAGGTATGTCTTCTTCTTGTACCTTCAATTGATGATATCCGGAGCGTAAATCTATCTTAGAAAAATATCTAGCCCCCTGAAGTTGATCAAAAAGATCATCAATCCTAGGTAATGGATATCGATTCTTAATTGTAACCTTATTCAATTCCCTATAATCGATACACATTCTCTTTGAACTATCCTTTTTCTTTACAAACAACACTGGCGCTCCCCAAGGGGATGAGCTAGGTTGTATGAATCCTTTATTTAGTAATTCATCTAATTGCTTTTTTAGTTCTAACATTTCTGTGGGTGCTAACCGATAGGGTGCCTTGGCTATCGGTGTAGTTCCTGGAATTAAATGAATCCTAAATTCTACTTCTCTATCTGGAGGTAATCCTGGTAAATCTTCTGGAAATACATCAGGATATGCTGAAACTACTGGTATTTCCTTAAGATTTTTACCCTTAGTGCTAATGATTACCGAAATCATATACACTATTCCTTGTTTTCGTTCATAATTAGCAACTTTCATTACTGATATGAACTTCATGGGTTTACGTGGTTTATCTCCTGTAATCTTAATCACTTCTCCGGTGGGTGATTGAATTTCTATGGAATTCTGATCACAAAGGATTCTAGCATGGTTGGCTACTAACCAATCCATTCCTAATACAACATCAAATTCAGCTAAATTCATCGGCAATAGCTTTGCAGAGAATTTATGTCCTAAAAGTTCTATGTTTCCTTCTTGCAAAACTTTATCTATTTTAACTGAATTTCCGTCTGCTGTTTCAACTGTAAAAATCTGCCTAATATTGGTTAAAGGTAAACTAAGAGCTTGGCAGAATGAAGTATTTATAAAACTTTGGTTTGCACCAGAGTCAAATAATACTTTTGCGTACACGTTGTGAACTAAGAACGTACCCGCTATCACATCCGGAATGAGTTCTGCTTCTTGAGTGGTCAGCTGAAATGCCCTGGCATTCTTCTTAGTAGTTCCTTCAGTCGCCTTAGGTTTGTTGTCTACTGGTTTAACCAATTTAGGACATTCTGTTTTATAATGCCCTGCTTCTCCACAGTTAAAACAGATTACAGTTTTCTTTCTGCAATTTTCTTCACGGTGTCCTATACCCTTGCAAAGGTTGCAGGTTAAATTACATTTTCCGTAATGCTTCCTTTTGCAATTTCTACAGAAAGGTGGATTTGAATATTGCCCTGTTCCTCTTTTCTTGAAATTATTACTATTACCCGCCCGAAATCCTTGGGTAATCTTCTGAGCTAGTTCCTTTTTCCTATCTTCATCTCTTGTGCGCACCAGTTCATCGGTTAGAGTATTGGCTAATTCTACCGCATCATCAATCGTGCGAGGTCTCGCAGCTTTAACAATATTGCGGATTTCGCTAATTAGCCCCCAAATATAGCGAGAAATGAGTACCGGTTCTGGCGAAGCCAGTGTTGGTACCACTCTAGCATATTCAAAGAATGTCGAGGTATACCCACAACAATCCACACCCATCATCCGATGATTTAGAAACTTATTCGCCATCTGTTCTTTTTCATACTCGGGACAGAATTTTCTTTCCACCAAACCCTTAAATTCTTCCCAAGTCATAGCATAAGCTATTACTCTTCCTTTTGATTGTAACACAGTGTTCCACCATTCGAGTGCTCCTTCTTTGAAGAGATTGGATGCATACATGACCTGATCATCTTTACCACATTTACTTATTGCAATGACTGCTTCGGTTTTCTCTAACCAACGCAGTGATGCAGTTGCTCCTTCATTGCCTGCAAATTCAGTGGGTTTACAAGCAAGGAATTCTTTGAAAGTGCAACCAGGCGTTGCAGTTTTCATTTTCTTGGGTACTGGAGCTTGATGTGGTTCCCTATTATGATTAACATGATTATTGCCTCCATTTACACTATTACTGAAGTTATCTTCAGTAATCTGTTTACTAGGGACAATTTGTTGCGGTTCGATTGGATTCTTTATAGCAGCGACGAATGCTGGAATAGCATTGGCTATCCCTTGAGCAACAATGTTTTCGATATCTTGCCGAGTCATATATTGATCTCTTGAATGTTGTTCAGACTGATTAACCTCATTTACTGGTTCATTATCAATGTTTGCCATCTGATAATATATATATATATATAAATTTTATTAGTATCTGCTAAATAACAATTATATACAAATAATCAGAAAATTCTACAATACATGTATAGTCAAAACAATCGATTTCTCGATTTCATTTTATATCTAGTATAGTATGCATCATTACTCGCAAATATCTTATAGAGTTTTATTCGTTATTTACAGACTAACTTTACTATTATTATTATAAAAACACTGTTTTATCATCGTACTATCTCTCGTCACTTGCCATTCTAAAAACGCATTTCCCTCTCATCGTACTTCCAGGCAATTTGTCCCCCTATTTCCCTGATTCTACTTCCCACATCAAACAACTCTTCACCAAAGTGGCGAAGTTCAGCCATGTTTTCATTACTCATGGGTGGATTAGGTAAGGGTTCTGGATCGAATTGTGGAAGAAAAGAGTAAGGATCGTTGACAATATTTTGAAATTGCCAATCGTTCGTCCACCATTCGTCCATTCCTATGGGTTGGGAGTGGACTATTGGGTCTGGAATTGTTGGTTCCCAATTCATAGGGAGTTGGTTTTCAAGAGGATAAGTAAAAATATTATTATTATTATTATTACTATTATTATTATTATTGACAGGCTGAATTGTTTCACAGCTTGCCAATAGGAAATCTTTCTCATCTTGAAAAGTCCTTTCCTGGTTTGGATTGGAGCTCTCTCCGATTTCTATCTGAGCTGGTCTAGAGCCTTGCCCAACTTCCATTACTATTTTTTTAGTAACTTCCTCCATCTGTATTCCTATCTCCTTAACCTCTTCCTTGTTTTCAGTTTCCATTTCCTGTTGGTTAGAACTTTCTCCGATTATAATTTCTTTTCCCTTTTTCAAAGGATTGCTTATTTTAGGAAGTTTTGTAGCTGGCTTTTTCTTACGTATTTTCCTCCATCCTACATAACTTCTTTTCTTTCGTTTTGGCTTGTTCACAGGTGGAACCTTGAATTCTACCGGTTGTTCTACATCGGGAAAGTAGCTAGTATATTCTTTGGAAACTTCGATATTCACCGGGTAAAGATTAAGGTTCTGAAAAGCTTCAGATATCCCACTCATGCTGATGTAGCATATATGCAAAATGCATAAAATACTAAGTTAAAATTTATAAATAACCTTTTTAATTTATTACATACTGTGTACTAGTTGATTACAAAGATAACTGAAAAACATACTTAAAATTTTTATTTATTTCACAGGGTTTTTAGATTATAAGGGTAAGGTGCTAAAACCTTAAAATATTTAAAGATTCATATTTTCTGCTACTGTGGCTAGCATATATAAATTTGCCCATTTCTCATCTAGCTTATCTTCCCAAGGTGATTTATCAATTAATTCCTGAGTTTCTCGTTTAATCTTCTTTTCTCGGATTTTCTCTTTACTTTTCTTAATAATCATTTCCCTCCTTCTAGGAGAAAGTGATTCCTCGTATTGTGCCTTTCGCACAAATATTCCTTCTTCAGGAATTTCAGCCTGATTCGAGGATTTGGTTCGGGATGAACTTCCCTTCTCATTGAATGATCTATCTAATTTAAGATAGATGCTTGACAGCTTTTTCTTACCCATACTGTAACTAACAAATAATCAGTTAATAACACAAATAATCACATAATAGTAATCAGGAAAAATTAAGTATTTCTAAATACTTAATTAGCTTAACTCAGTGGCTCTGATACCACCTTTTTCTGTCACGGCCCCCGACCCGGTTTGACCCGTTTCAGGAGCCGCGGGACAGAAATCCCGTGGTATTTATTTAATTGAGTTTAACAGCGGAAGTTTAACATCAGGATCGTTTAAAGCTAAATTTTTTTCCCGATTTATTTCATTTCACAAGTCGGGATAAAACCCCGATAATTTACAATATTATGTTTTTACTATGAAATTGTGATATTACAAAACTTATTTCTTTATTTTATAATGAGCCACTATCTTAAGCTTGAAATGCTCCCCAACACTTTTTCCTGAATTACAACAGATCACCTGAAACATGTTTGAAAAAGGTTTTGTCAGCGGGAAATACTGAGTGAATCATTCTATTTACTAAAATGACACATTTGTTATAATTTACAGTATTAAGGAAGATTACAATGTTTCTGATATCAAACCAATTACCCACAGTACTTTGTCACTCGACCCATTGGCCCTTCCGTCCAATGGTGTCTGTGACTATGGTCATATCACCCCTTGGCTGCCCCAATGGTGAAGATTATCAAGTAATGTATACAAAATCCCACATACCGGCTGTAACTTGGTGATTACAAAGACTTAATCCCCGTAATTATAACTTTGAAAATAACATGATTTTGTAAATAGATTTGATAAAAAGAGAGAATGACTCACATTGCTAATTTAATACGGACAGAGTCTAATCTATGAATTAGCCTTGTTAACCTTATTTAAATAACAATGCACACAAAACTGGGTTAGTAATCAATCCAGCAATTACGATAACTCACGAGATCAAATTCTCACAACGAATGACAAAGTGCAATACTTCATCCATCGAATTAACGATGATCCGTCAAATTAATGACGAACGATAAAGTATAATACTTCATCCATCGAATTAATGATGATCCGTCAAATTAATGACGAACGATAAAGTATAACCCTAATGTGGGCGGCACTTAAACATTCATTGGATATATTGATCGTCGGAAAATGAATCGTAGCAGCGATTGTGCTAATACCCTGTTTTGCAGCAGAATTTTGAGACCTGGGGGTGAAATTTTGGAATAGCAGTTCGTATCTCAGTGTGTGATGGAAATTATTTCGACGTAAAATGTTCAGAAAGCACGTGCCAATGTCCTCTATTTATAGCTGAATTTTGGTCAGCCCTACGCACCGTAGCCCAAAAACCCCTACGATGCGTATGGGTCTTTTATATGTCTGCGCATCGTAGGCATAAAACCTCTACGATGCGTATGGGTGAAAAATAGGCTCATAGACTAGCCACGATTGGGACTAGCTTAGCTGACTTGCCAAATTCATATTTCAGTTATTTGACAACGAATTTAAGTGGATAATCGTCCACTAGGGTTTATCCCCCCTTGAGTTTTAGGGGCCCTAATCCTGATTCTGAAAATTCTAAAAATTTTAGGGTTTGTTCAGAATCACTTGGGTGTCTCAATTAGGGTTTCCTTTTGGACTAATTAATTTAATAATTATGACTTTTGATGAGAGTTGTTACACTATAATGCCTATACACCAATTCAGGAGGAAACCCAATAAATCTGGAAAAAAACCCTCTTTGTGATAATCGAACACAGGACCTAATGGTCTCAAAGCCTTATCCCACCCCAAGATGCCACTAGGCTATAATGCTATGAGCAAAATATAAAAATTATTATTAATGCAAAACATACTTAATCCTGCAAATGTAAAATAAACAAAGAGAATAAACACTATTCGTCAGATTGTGCTTTGATTCTACACCTACCAAACTTTAATTGAAATTGGATCATCCTAAAAAATACAGTGGGTTTGTCATGGGTAAGATAGATTATTATTAAATTTTTATTAAGGATTTTTGAGTTTTAATAACAAGTTCAAAACCATATATTAAAGAGAAATTTATAACATAACTTTTAAATGATTTTCATTAGATGATAATCCCTAAACATAACTACAAAATAGTTGTATGATGCACATTTAATAAAAAATTACATTTTAAAAAGAGGATTATGATAACAATATGATAAAATCGTACTTAATACTTGTTAGATATAACGAAAGTTAGAAAGAGAGTGAGCTAAGCGCTACACAGTCCACTTACGTATCACATTTAAGGTAAAATGTATAAGTATTTACATGGTTATCACATTTTTTATTGAAAACTGATTCGACAATAATGTCACCCAAAGTTCTAAATAGATGAAAGTTATAGTAATTATTCTGCTTTTTAATAAAAAAATGGTAAAAAGATATAACAAATCTTCTTAGGCTATGGGGTGTGGATGGAGCCCCATGGGGCTTTATATGTGCCACATAGGATCCACGTCAGCGCCATGTCAGCGTTGGGGCTTTATCATGCCCCCTTTAATTTGGAGGGTGTGGATGGAGCCCCGTGTCATGATTACCTAATTATTTTTTTATTTAAATATTTAAAAAAAAACACTACATAATTTCATTAAAAAAATAAAAAACACTAGATAATTTCATTTAAAAAATAAAACACTACATAATTTCATTAAAAAAATAAAAAAACACTAGATAATTTCATTTAAAAAAAACACTACATAACTTCATTTAAAAAATAAAACCACTAGTCGTCGTCTGTGTCGAGTCCTCCTTGTTCACGATAAAACCATAGGTGCTCTGTCAGATCGGCTCGAAGGTTTTGGTGTGTGTGCCTAGCCCGTATCATTGCTCGGATATCTTCTTTCTCCGCGTATGTTAGTATTGGGTTCATCGGTTGGATACTTTCATCATAGCTTTCTCCACAAAATGCTCTACTAGAGTCCTCCAATATCATGTTATGCAAAATGATACACGTATACATAACGTTTCTCATTTTACTTTTTCCAAGTATCCTCGAAGGCTGGGAGATGATAGACCATCTTTTCTTTAACACACCGAAAGCCCGCTCAATATCATTTCTTGCTGACTCTTGTTTCTTCTTGAAATACATTCTTTTTTCGTCATCTGGACATGAAAGAGTTTTCACCAACGTCGCCCACTCCGGATAAATACCATCTGTGAGATAGTACCCATACTTATACTCCACGTTGTTTGCATAGAATGAAGTATCTGGTGCAACACCGTCTATGACATCGTCGAATAGATTTGAGGACATTAAAACTGTAATGTCATTGTTCGTACCAGCCATGCCGAAGTACGCATGCCAAATCCATAAATCTTGAGAAGCGACCGCTTGTAATACTACCGTTGGACCATCGTGGTCACCACGATGATGTTGCCCTTTCCAAGGGGTTGGGCATGCCGCCCATTCCCAGTGCATGCAATCAAGACTTCCCAACATTCCAGGAAACCCATGTAAGCGCTGATGGGCCTCGTATAGAATTGGAACGTCGGCTGCGGTTGCCATCCTCAAATATCGTCTCCCGTACAGAGAGATTACACCTGATAAATTATTGCTAATTTAAAAATAATAACGACGTAAAATAATAATAAATACTAGTGTTAATAAAAGTTACCTTCACAAAAATTTTCAAGAGACTCACGACACATTCTTGACGACATCCTTATATACTCATCCCACGCATCACTCGATGTGCCGTAGGCTAGTTGCCTAATTGCTGCCGTACACTTTTGTAGTCCAGAGAAACCAACCTTGCCAGTTGCATTTACCCTTTGTGTGAAAAAAGGGGATTCACCCGCAAGATCATTGGAAATTTTAACGAATAGTCGTCGGCTCATACGAAACCTACGCTTAAACTGATCATCATTGTACACGGGAGTTTCACAAAAATAATCTTGCACTAGACGTTCATGAGCAGCTAACCGATTTCGTTCAATAGGCGGTTGTCTGGTACGCGATGCAGAGGATTCGGCTTCTTGCAAATAATTAATCATCTCCTGCGCCATGACGATAACCATATCATCAAGAACACCGTCGGATGACGAGCTCAAAGAAGACATTTTTAAGTTGTGATTGGTGTGTGTTTAAGTTGTGATTGGCGTGTTTTTTGGTTGTGATTGATGAGTTTTTTTAGTTTAGAATAGGTTATATATATATATAATAAAATTAAGTTTTTTTTTTAATTTTCGACCGTTTCACAACGGTCATTTTGACCATTTCAAAATTGTTCAACGCGTTGCCACTCGTTATCACGATGGCGGATGAGCTATGGCGCCCCGGCTATGGCGCCGGGGGTGTGGGCGATGACGGAGGGGGCGCTATGGTGGTCCAGGTGGCCGAAGGGTGGCGCCCCACACCCTCCAGCCTTAGGGTGAGAGGGGCACTCCCCTCTTAGGGGAGTCCCCTCTCTTACGCACGACCAATCAGCACGCGTCACGTCAACTCCCCTCTTAACTCCCCTCACACCCTCAATTTGATGGCAGCACTCCACTCACACAATTATTTTTTTATAAAAAAAAAAGAAGGAAAAAATATGATTGGTGGAAAAAGGGTGGACCCACATCAACAACCAATCACCCCCTCTCTCTCCTCTCTCTCAAGCGGTGAACACACACCGATCTGTGAACTCCCCGCGCGGTAAATGAAGGATGGTGGCGGTGTACCCGTTAGGTAAAACCACTCACCGCATGGGGTCACCGCATGTGCTTAGGGGTGTAAACGAGCCGAGCCGAGCCAGTGTGGGCTCGGTCTCGAAGCTAAACGAGCCGGCTCGGGCTCAGTTCGATAATTATAGCGAGCCGGAAATAAGGGCTCTGAGTTCGGCTCGAAAAAAGTTCGAGCCAGCCCAACCCGGAGGAAGTTCGGGCCGGTTCTAGCATTTAACCCGTTTCAACATCAACCCGGAGGTCAGGCCGGGATCCGGGCGGTCTGGCCGGGATCTGGAGGTCGGGCCGGGATCCGGGCGAGCTCCGGCAACTACCTTCTAGTCTGCAAGAAAGAAGATGAACAGAGTGAGGCAGGTTTAGAGAGAGAATAGTATGCGAGAAAGAAGATGAACAAAGTGAGAGTCCTTTGAATCTTGTAAAAAGATGAGCAGGTTTAGAGAAAGAAGATAAGAGGGATCATAAAGTCATAAAGCAATTGACACATTGATAGCTGTACTTTGGTTATTTTATTTATTTGAACGGTGGAGCTTAAATGCATCTTATAAATGAGTTTCCTTGATCTTGTGAAAGCCTTTTAATTTTTTTTTCTTTTATAACCAGTTAAGAGATATTTGAAATTTGAATGTATCTTATAAATGAGTTATATACATTAAATAGCTTCAAAAATTTTATGCACCCTTATTTTTATATTAATATATATATATATAATAATAATGATAACGAGCCAAACGAGCGAGCCAACGAGCCAACTATCGAGCGAGCCACGAACCGAACCTACCTTGGCTCGGGCTCGGCTCGTTTAGATCGAGCCAATTTCGAGCCGAGCCAATTTCGAGCCGAGCTTTTTTCGAGCCGAGCTTTTTTCGAGCGAACTGCGAGCCGCGAGTTTTTTGAACAGCCCTACATGTGCTCCGTGCACCCTTACGAGGACTTATTAAACAAAGTTAAAGTAGAAGTGTTCCTATAATTAGTCGTTCACTTTATAAAAGTAACACTTTGAAAAAGTCACTTTTTATGTATAATATTTTACTATTCCTAGTATGTAGCACTTTTATAAGATAAAAGTGATGTTTTTCTTGTTAACCATAACTAGTGCTATTAAATTCGCGCGTTGCGTTGGAAATCCTTGCGTTACGCCGTGGGTGAGTATTAGTTTGTTTAACTTCGGTACTAACACTTGTTATAGCAAACAATAGAGAAAAAACTTAAAAAATCATGATATGACAAAAAATATATCAACACAGCGGGAATTTGATCGGTATTGGTTTGTTTTGTTACGCCACCTACACTCGTTACAACAACCCATAACGAAAAAATCTTGATATGACCAAAAAATAACAACACCAAATTACTTTGTTTAACTTTGGTACTGACATTTGTTATAGCAACCAATAGAGAAAAAACTAAAAAATCATGATATGACCAAAGATATACCAACCCAGCGGGAATTTGATCGGTATTGGTTTATTTTGTTACACCACGTACACTCGTTACAACAACCCATAAAGAAAAAATCTTGATATGACCAAAAAATACTGACACCAAATTAGTTTGTTTAATTTCGGTACTGACACTTGTTATAGCAACCAATAGAGAAAAACTAAAAAAATCATTATATGACCAAAAATATACCAACACAGCGGGAATTTGATCGGTATTGGTTTGTTTTGTTACGCCACATACACTTGTTACAACAACCCATAAAGAAAAAATCTTGATATGACAAAAAAAACCGACACATGATTTACATGGATCAAAAACAAACACAGGTTATATAAAATATATAAAAAAACCACATAATATATACATATAAAAAAATCACTAAACAACACATATAAAAAATCCTTTAAAACAAATAGTATACAATATTACTATTCATTTAGTTTTTCTATTAATAGTATACAATTCTATTAATAGTATACAATTCTCTTTTAAAAATATAAAACAACGGTGAAGTTAATAATTGCTATGTAAATAAAAAATTCTCTCACACCTTACTAAAGTTTAAAGATTACCAATTTCGAGTTTTTTAGCTTTTAAGACTTCTATAATTATTTGCATAAACGCCCCGCTTGCGGTATGTTCATACAATGTATATATGTGTGGGCGCTCGAGGGACAAAAGTGAAAGTGCACTAATGTTAACGTTATTTTATTAATTTCGTGAAAATAACGTTAAAAGAGGGGGATGGTTAATCATGCATCATGTGGTGGGAATGATAGCCGAAAGACAAGGGGGTACATGCACTAATCGGCGTTTGTCTCAATTGCTGAGTGTTATGTGCCTTATGTCCAAGGCTTGATGCAAAACTACTATCGAGTCGGGAGTCTCATTGGAAGCAGCCTCTCTATTCCTACGGGGTAGAGGTAAGACTTTCTAAATCTTACACTACTCAAATCCTACCTTAGCTTTGCTATTGGTGATATATACTGAGTATGATGAGGATGATAATTATTTGCATAGAAGAGAAACAGGTGAGAATCTTAAACATGTCACAAATTTGAAATCTAATATATCAATTACGAGCTAGTGTTTAGTCTACGCAGTTGAAGAAACACTGGATAAATGACCAGAATCAATTCATCCAGGGGGTTAGGTTCTGCATAAAAAGGGTTTGTTCTCTCTCGTTTGGTTCAAGGGATCAGATCTCTTCTCCTTCACGATAACTGCAAAACAGAACACCGTCAGCCTCGTCACGGGGAGAATGGGAGTTCTCTCTGTGACCACCCTCTGGAGGGAGAATAAGTATCGGTATATGAAGAAGAAAGAGTATAACTGAAGTGAATGTAACTTGAAGTTTATACCTGAATTATTCTTCTATTTATAGCCGGGAGTTTGGGCGGGAAAACCTGTTTATTGAAAAGTTGACGGAAGATGCTAACTCCGTAAGCGGTTATTTCCCCTTCCGTTAATCTTTTTGATCTGACGTGAGAGCACACCGATCGCTGTTTAGATTAACGGCTGGGGAGCTGCCACGTGGAAAGTGGGCAAGTGGAAGTTTATTCCTCAATTCCATGCCATCATCGTGACTTCAAAGGAGCCTGGGATGAGGACACGTTGCCCAGACGGTTATAACCGTCTAGTGGTGCACGGTTGAGTCTTCCAGAAGATTACAACTGTAATCCAGTGTGACTCCTTATCGTGTGGTATCAGTGCAGTAAATAATATCCAAGTCTGGGTATCATTTAAGCGGAAATGTTAATCTAGGATTTTCATCCCTGTTTGTTATGGAGGAAGGCACAAGGATTCATTAACTTCCTTTTGGCGCGCGAGTGTTGCTGTTTTTCTTCTAAACTCTCTCTGTAGGACCAATGCGCGGCCGCGGAAGGTCTAAAGAGGGCTAAAAGATACAGTTATGGTATGGTCCCAAGTACTTATCATGAGGTTTTTGGGACCTTACCCCTTCAAGCCCCCCAGTCTAGTGTTGCTCTTATGCAAATAAGTGGAGCACTGAACTTTATGGGAGAAATGCTTTTTTGCTATAGGGTTTTTTGGCGCGAAATTAGGGAATATTTAATGAGAAGATCCACCTTTCCCATTATTTTTGGGTTTTTGAAAAAAATCATAATTCTTAGAAAGATGAAAATCTTATGAGGGAAGATATTTTGCACCTTTATTTACTCTGAACAGTTGTTATCTTGAGCAAAGAGCTTTTGCAATTATGAGCTGAGGAGTTGCTTACGTCATCTCTATAGATTGTGTTGTCTCTTCGTCTCCTAATTTAACCGTTGCTCTGGGAATGTGTGTAGACTCTGTCAGAGAGTTATTAATGGGATGTGACGTTTGTAGTGACAGCGCCGTTGCAAAGTAAGCTGATTTGATACTCAATCATCACAGTTCTCTTTTCGATGCTAACCCTAATATTTCCTCGGCTATATATTTGTTGGGTGTGAAATTATTTACCCAATTTGGGGAAAATGAAGAAAAAACAGCAGATTCGGTGGAAAAGGTTTTCCGAAGTTTTGAAGATGTTCGAGGCTGCTGATGTTTTGCTTCTGCTTTCTGGTTCAACGGTTGATTCTTTCACCAGTGGTGGGAGTTCCCATGGTGTTACTCTCCCTGAAGCTCCGAGAGACCGACACCTCTCCGATCATCTAGATGACAACAATGGAGGAGTCACTAGGCTATCGGCACACCTTGTAACTTGTTCTTTTCCGGCTGATTGGAGGGGGAGTTCTTCAATCGTTTACCAGCGGCATCGCCGTGCTGTTATTCCGGCTGAGGCTCCGACTGATGAGATTGTGGCCCTTGTTGCCGGAGATGACAGGGAGGATAATAACCCTTGGATTGTTGATCCCCACCCTTTGTCTGAGTATGGTGAGGTCCTCCATACTCCGTATGGGGTGTTAGATATGCTTTCTTAGTTTGACTTGTAACTAGTACTTTTTTTGAAGAAACACTGCTGTGTTCTTGTAAATGGCTTGTTTAAAGTGCTTTTGTTGCACTAATGATATTTTTTTGATGCACTACTGTGCATATCTGCTTTGGTAATTTACAATTTTGTGTTTGGATTACAATATGTTGCATATGCCTAATTACTTTGTACATGTAGAGCGAATGAGAATGGTATTGTGCTCATGTGTGAACGTAGGTCTAGAATGCGCGTGAGGTTGTGCTTATTTAGACTGTTCATGAGGCATACAATGTTCACCATGTTGTTTTCGCGTAAACCAAAAGAATTATATGCAATTTGTAACAAACAATAACATGTGTAAAGATACCTGTTGCATTAACAGGGAGTAGAGCAAATAATACAAAGTAAAATAGAAAAATACATTGCCTGTATAAATCTGACTTGTGGGGTAGCTCGGCTATATATAACACCTGCGCAACTGCTGCGCGTTCCAGGTGCGGGGAACAGACGTTCCGTCAATTCTTTTTAGGGTGTATGCTCCTTTGCCTAGGACCTCGTTGATAATGTACGGCTCTTCCCACTTTAGCGCTAGTTTGCCCGGTTTTTCCGCATTGGAAGCTTCATTGTCGCATAAGACAAAGTCCCCTGGGACAAAAGTACATACGCGTATGCGCGCGTTGTAGTACTTTTCAAGTTTGGATTTGTTTCTTGCCTCAGCGATGGCGGCGTTCTCGCGCCTTTCTTTGAGAAGGTCTAAATCCATTCTTCGTTCTTGTTCATTGTTTTGCTTTTCCATGGCAAGCATGCGCGGTGATGAAAGACCAATTTCAGCTGGGATTACCGCCTCCTATCCGTATACAAGACCGAATGGGGTCTCTCCCGTACTGGTCTTTGGCATGGTACGATGGGCCCATAAGATGCTGGGGAGCTCATCGACCCATCCTCTGCGCGCTGTTCCAAGTCTCGCTTTTATGCCATCAACTATTTGTTTGTTGACACTCTCAACTTGGCAGTTTGCTTGCGGGTGCGCCACAGAGGCAAAGTTGTGTTAGATCTTCATTTCCTTGAACCACTTCTGAAGATCTTCCGAGGCGAAATTGGTGCCGTTATCGGAGATGATGCGCAATGGTAATCCGAATCTGCAAATAATATGTTCCCATATAAATTTACGGATCACCATTGCTGTGGTCGAAGCTAATGCCTTGGCCTCAACCCATTTTGTGAAATAGTCTACTGCCACGATAATGAACTTTACTGCGCCAGGCGCCTCAGGGAATGGGCCAACAATATCAATGCCCCATTGCTGGAAGGGCCAGGCGGACGTGACCGGTACAAGTAGATTTTTTGGACGGAGGGTTTTTGGCGCGTGGCGCTGACAGGCTGCGCATTTTTATAATAATTCTACCGTGTCCACATGCATCCCCGGCCAGTAGTAGCCTGCGCTCATTATCTTTGCCACTACCATGCGTGGTCCGGCGTGTATCCCACAAAAGCCTTCATGGATTTACCTGACTAAGTACTGCGCGTCTGTTTTATCAACACAGCGTAGGAGTGGTCCCATAAATGACTTGCGGTATAGAATTCCGTTTGCCATTTCGTAATTTATTGCTTTGTTTTGGATCTTCCTAGCTTCCGCTTTCCCTTCTCGGAGTTTCCCGTGTTGCAGGTACATGATGATCGGGGACAGCCAGGATGGATTGCCGATCTCTTTGATGTTCACTTGCTTAAGAGGGACAGAAGGATTGGATAATACCTCGATAAGCACCTCTTTTGCTTGATGTCTGAAACTGGTGGCGGCCAATTTGCTCAGTGCATCCACATGCTTATTCTCCCTTCTATTTATGTGATTTATTTTGAACGTTTGGAATTGGCTGATTAGCATTCGCGCTTGTTCCAGATACAACGCCATAGCTTCGCCTTTTGCATCGTAGTGCCCATTGACTTGCTCGGCCACCAATTTTGAATCAACGTTAGCTTCAAGATTTTTCATTCCCATTTTAAGCGCTAAACGGAGGCCTGCTAGAAATGTTTCGTATTCTGCCTCGTTGTTTGTGCTCCGAAAATCCAAGTGTATCGCATATGTAAGCTCATGATTGTCTCGGCTAACCAATCGGAGGCCCGCGCCTGCTCCATCATCGTTAGAAGCCCCGTTTGTGTGCAACGTCCAAACCCTATCGTCGAAAACTGAAATAGGGTTTTGGATCTCCTCACATTCTTGTACCTTGTCTATGGGGACTTCTGTGGCGAAGTCTGCTAAAACCTGCCCTTTGATTGCTGGACGTGGTCTATACAGGATATTGTACCCTCCCAGCTCGATGACCCATTTAGCCAATCTCCCTGCGACATTGGGCTTGGATAGAATTTGCCCTAAGTGGTAATTGGAGAGAACTGTAATGACATGACCAGAGAAATACCGGCGTAGACGTCGTGATGCGTGTACTAGCGCGAGGACCAACTTTTCTATCATCGAGTAGGGCGTCTCTGGGCCAGTTAGCATCTTGCTGATATAATATATCGGGGTCTGGATGTTCTCCCGTTCCACCATTAATACCGCGCCAACCGCTACTTCTGCAGCGGATAAATATAAGATCAACGGTTCTTTTTCTCGCGATGCTGTCAGTGTCGGCAACTGAATTAGACATTCCTTCATTTGCTTGAAGGCTGTTTCCGCCTCTGGTGTCCACTGGAAGTGGCTTTTCTTGGCACAATTGCGTAGTGTGCTGATGAACGGATAAGACTTTGCAGCGTGATTTGCCAATAATCTGTTTAAGGCTGCTAATCGTCCCAAGAGCCTTTGCATTTCTTTCACTGTTGCAGGTGACGACATTAGCTGGATGGCTTGCACTTTCTCCGGGTTGACTTTAAACCCGTCTCTTGTTACTATAAAACCCAGAAATTTTCCTTCTTCCATTCCGAAGGAGCACTTCGTTGGGTTAAGTTTCAGATTAACACTGCGCAAAGAGTCGAATGTACGCTGAATGTTTGCGAGCATGGTTTCTTCTTCGTGGCTCATGATGACGAGGTCATCTATACATACTTCGACTGTTTTACCAATGTCTTCCCCGAAGACTGTATCCATTAAGCGCTGGTAAGTAGCTCCTGCGTTACCGAGACCAAAGGGCATTTTTGTGTAGGAGAAGATGCCTTTGTCTGTGCGAAAGGCAGTCTTGTCTTCATCCTCCTCTTTCGTTTGGACCTGATGATAGCCCTTATAACAGTCAAGAAAGCACTTCCAGCGAAAAGATGCTAGAGAGTCAACTTTTTTGTCTATCTCTGGCAGCGCGTAGCAATCCTTTGGGCAAGCCTTATTGAGGTCTTTGAAGTCGACGCACATTCGCCACCCACCATTATGTTTTTGGACCATTACTGGGTTAGTGACCCAGGTATGGTACTGTACTTCGCACAAGATCCCGGCATTGAGTAACTCTGTTACCTGCTCGTTCATTGTTTCCGCCTTTTCTGTGCTGAGGCTGCGTCTTCCTTGCGTGACAGGTTCCGCTGAGGGTCGGATGTTCAAGCAATGTTGCGCTATCTCCCATGGAACTACAGTCATATCCGCTGGGCACCAGGCGAATATGTCTTTATTGTTTGAAAGTAATTATTTTAGTTGTATCCGTATTGCTGGTGAAACAGCGTGCCCTAGTAAGATGGTCTGCTCTGGATATTCTTCATTGAGGACCCATTTTTCCGGCTCATTTGGTGCTGATGGTTTGGCCACTTTTGTTGGTGGTTCATCGTCCACGTACATAACTTCCTTACTTGAGTACAGTATTGCCACTCCGGTTTCCGTTGGAAACCAACAAGCGGCATGTGGAATAGAAGTGATCATGCTGAATTCTCTTTGTGATCTTCTTCCTAGCAAGACGTCGTGGCGCAATGTTGCTGGCATGACCATGAAATTTACTGTGACTGTGCGTGAATGCTCGCCATCGGATAGAGTCACAGGAAATGCGATTTGTCCTAATGGAAATACAGCTTCGTTGCAAAACCCGGTGAGAGGAAAATCAATCGGTTCCAAACGAGCTTTATCCTCTGAATCAAGTTATTTGAAATACTGTTCATATATTATATCCATCGAGCTGCCTGGATCTATGAACATATAATCCGTTCTGTAGTGGCCGAAGATGCCAGTAATGATTACTGGTAGTTCCTCCTGAGGACCTCCAGGAACGACAGGAAATATGACTTGTTGCTCTCTCCAATGCTGATTATGGCTTCGTTTGTTTGTCCTTCAGGAAGGACCTCCTTGTACCATGTGTATCTGCTTTGGTTCGGCCTCCTGACGGTTATCATCTTCTGATTTCTGAATTATTTCGTTGTAACTACTAGATTGGATGTACCACTGACTAGGTGTCTGTGGGTCCAATACTGTAGTGTCAATTGTACTTCCTCTTTCTGCCGAGGTATCAGATTTGACATTTGGCGACTCAGATCTGGTGCTTTGTGTGAAAATTTGTTTCATAGCGACATGGAATCTGTTAAACCAGTATTCTGGAGTTTTTTCTGGGAGTGGATCAGAATGATTACAAACTCCTAATGAGTCATTTTCTTCTGAATGACTATCGTTGCTTCTTTTAATTCCCATGATTCCGTTAATCTGGTCATCTCAGGTTACAGAACCCTGGAATTCAGATTGAGGACTTGATGGGTGAAGTGGTGAATTCTCTGCCATATGAAGCAGAGAGTGAAGAAAATATGAATCGAAACAAGAAAAAACAGGTGAAACAGAGAAATCGGTGGGCGCCAATGAAGAAACACTGGATAAATGACCGGAATCAATTCATCCAGGGGGTTAGGTTAAAAAGGGTTTGTTCTCTCTCGTTTGTTTCAAGGGATCGGATCTCTTCTCCTTCACGATAACTGCAAAACAGAACACCGTCGGCCTCGTCACGGGGAGAATGGGGGTTCTCTCCGTGACCACCCTTCGGTGTGAGAATAAGTATCGGTATATGAAGAAGAAAGAGTAAGTGAAGTGAATGTAACTTGAAGTTTATACCTGAATTACTCTTCTATTTATAGCCGAGAGTTTGGGTGGGAAAACCTGTTTATTGAAAAGTTGACGGAAGATGCTAACTCCGTAAGTGGTTATTTCCCCTTCCGTTAATCTTTTTGATCTGACGTGAGAGCACACGGATCGCTGTTTAGATTAACGGCTGGGGAGCTGCCACGTGGAAAGTGGGCAAGTGGAGGTTTACTCCTCAATTCCATGCCATCATCGTGACTTCAAGGGAGCCTGAGATGAGGATACGTGGCCCAGACGGTTATAACCGTCTAGTGCTGCACGATTGAGTCTTCCAGAAGATTACAGCTGTAATCCAGTGTGACTCCTTATCGTGTGGTATCAGTGCAGTAAATAATATCCAAGTCTGGGTATCATTTAAGCGGAAGTGTTAATATAGGATTTTCATCCCTGTTTGTTATGGAGGAAGACGCAAGGATTCATTAACTTCCTTTTGGAGCGCAGGTGTTGCTGTTTTTCTTCTAAACTCTCTCTGTAGGACCAGTGCGCAGCCGCGCAAGGTCTAAAGAGGGATAAAAGATACAGTTGTGGTATGGTCCCAAGTACTTATCACGAGATTTTTGGGACCTTACCCCTTCAGCAGTTCAGGTCTGTTTTGAGTTAACAAATTTACTGGTTCACCTGCTAACTTTTATCTTTATTTTTAGTGGTATTTTATGTTAAAGGTTAAATATAACATCAAATATGTAGTTGAAGAGTAATTGTTTATAGGCATACAAGTTTATTTTATGTGAAACAATACATTTAGAGTAGTAATATACAATATATGATAAAAGAGATACATTAAACGAGTTGTGTCCGTATCAATACAGGAGTGTACAAGTCTTGTCCGGTTCCACATGTGAGACCTAATTTTCAGGTTTGTTCAACATGTTTGATCCACCAACCTATTAATAAGCTTCGCTTAGCAACCATGTTCATTCAATAACATATAAATTATAACTATATTATAATTGAGATGAGACGCATAAACGAAAAACATAAACTATTTAACCAATTATATCTTGTTCATAAAGTATTTGAGTAAAACAAAAACAAAAGAGGTTGCGAGATTGATGGGTCCAAATGGGAGACGAATATTAAATGCTAATTTGATGTTTGGTAAGGAGTTCCTTCAGTTTATTTCAATATTTCATTTTTACAACTTTTGATTTTAAAGTTTGCCTGGATGAAGAATAAAACAAAAAACTTAAAGAAAAAAGGTATTTGGTTTATTTTTCTATTTTTTAAAATTATATAATAACTAGTTATTTTCCGCCCGCGCGTTGCGGCGGGACCCAATGACTACAAAAGGCTTGTCAGCAACGGCAAACAGATACCGAATATCAAAACATAAATAAAATGATGTGGTAAGGATAGTCACTTCGTCATAAAAAAATGATTTTAAATAACCTAATATATAATAATAGGACCCACACGTCCTACACGTTGGAAATTCGATTGTTTTCAGTTCAGTTATTACGGTACTAACACGTTAAAATATGGATGAGCTCGGTACCGGTAACGGCAGCGAAAGTACCGATTCGGAAAATCATCGAAATTAGGTACCGACACCGAAAATGCTCGGTACAATACGGTATGGTATTTGAAGGTAAAAATCAATAAATACAGGTATGGTGCTAGACCGGTGTCGAACCGAAAGTAACGATTCTGAAAACGCCAAAAGGTGGGTACCAAATTGGTACCGAAAATGATTTGGTATAGTAAATTTGGTACCGATACGATACCGGTTTGTTTACAGGATTTGATACGATTTGCTCATCAATATTCTAAATATCCAAGTTAATTTTACATGCTACAATTCATTCATTACAGAAAAACACAAAAAAGAAAGCAAAATAAGTTGTTGTGTATATAAAACCTCATTCAAACGAAATACAGTTTACTTACTGTGTGTATGAAAAGTAATCTAAACGGTGCAATTACTTGCATTGATGCGTTGCTACAGGATTTGATGAGCTCGGTACCAATCGGTACAGAAAATACCGTTACCGAAATCCCCAAAAGTGGGTACCGGTAACCTAATATATAATAATAGGACCCACACGTCCTACACGTTGAAAATTCGGTTGTTTTCAGTTCAGTTATTACGGTGCTAACACGTTAAAATATGGATGAGCTCGGTACCGGTAAGGGTAGCGAAAGTACCGATTCGGAAAATCATCGAAATTGGTACCGGCACCGAAAATGCTCGGTACAATACGGTATGGTATTTGAAGGTAAAACTCAATAAATACAGGTATGGTGCTAGACCGGTGTCGAACCGAAAGTAACGATTCTGAAAACGCTAAAAGGTGGGTACCAAATTGGTACCGAAAATGATTAGGTATAGTAAATTTGGTACCGATACGGTACCGGTTCGTTTACAGGATTTGATACGATTTGCTCATCAATATTCTAAATATCCAAGTTAATTTTACATGCTACAACTCATTTATTACAGAAAAAGACAAAAAAGAAAGCAAAATAAGTTGTGGTGTATATAAAACCTCATTCAAACGAAATACAGTTTACTTACTGTGTGTATGAAAAGTAATCTAAACGGTGCAATTACTTGCATTGATGCGTTGCTACATGATTTGATGAGCTCGGTACCAACCGGTACCGAAAATACCGTTACCGAAATCCTCAAAAGTGGGTATCGGTACCGAATATACCTAGTATGGTACGATTCGGTACCGGTCGGTACTAGTACGGCACCGGTATTTGAGGGTAAAAACCGGTGAATACCTGTGCAGAACCGGTACCGAAAATACACCGATTCTGAAAACGCTAAAAGGTGGGTACCAAATTGGTACCGAAAATGATTTGGTATAGTAAATTTGGTACCGATACGATACCGGTTCTTTTACAGGATTTGATACGATTTGCTCATCAATATTCTAAATATCCAAGTTAATTTTACGTGCTATAATTCATTCATTACAGAAAAAGACAAAAAAGAAAGCAAAATAAGTTTTTGTGTATATAAAACCTCATTCAAACGAAATACAGTTTACTTACTGTGTGTATGAAAAATAATCTAAACGTTGCTACAGGATTTGATGAGCTCGGTACCAACCGGTACCGAAAATACTGTAACCGAAATCCCCAAAAGTGGGTACCAGTACCGAATATACCTAGTATGGTACGATTCGGTGCCGGTCGGTACTGGTACGGCACCGGTATTTGAGGGTAAAAACCGGTGAATACCTGTGCAGAACCGGTACCGAAAATACACCGATTCTGAAAACGCTAAAAGGTGGGTACCAAATTGGTACCGAAAATGATTTCGTATAGTAAATTTGGTACCGATACGATACCGGTTTGTTTACAGGATTTGATACGATTTGCTCATCAATATTCTAAATATCCAAGTTAATTTTACATGCTACAATTCATTCATTCCAGAAAAAAACAAAAAAGAAAGCAAAATAAGTTGTTGTGTATATAAAACCTCATTCAAACGAAATACAGTTTACTTACTGTGTGTATGAAAAGTAATCTAAACGGTGCAATTACTTGCATTGATGCGTTGCTACAGGATTTGATGAGCTCGGTACCAATCGGTACAGAAAATACCGTTACCGAAATCCCCAAAAGTGGGTACCGGTAACCTAATATATAATAATAGGACCCACACGTCCTACACGTTGGAAATTCGGTTGTTTTCAGTTCAGTTATTACGGTGCTAACACGTTAAAATATGGATAAGCTCGGTACCGGTAAGGGTAGCGAAAGTACCGATTCGGAAAATCATCGAAATTAGGTACCGGCACCGAAAATGCTCGGTACAATACGGTATGGTATTTGAAGGTAAAACTTAATAAATACAGGTATGGTGCTAGACCGGTGTCGAACCGAAAGTAACGATTCTGAAAACGCTAAAAGGTGGGTACCAAATTGGTACCGAAAATGATTAGGTATAGTAAATTTGGTACCGATATGGTACCGGTTCGTTTACAGGATTTGATACGATTTGCTCATCAATATTCTAAATATCCAAGTTAATTTTACATGCTACAATTCATTCATTACAGAAAAAGACAAAAAAGAAAGCAAAATAAGTTGTGGTGTATATAAAACCTCATTCAAACGAAATACAGTTTACTTACTGTGTGTATGAAAAGTAATCTAAACGGTGCAATTACTTGCATTGATGCATTGCTACATGATTTGATGAGCTCGGTACCAACCGGTACTGAAAATACCGTTACCGAAATCCTCAAAAGTGGGTATCGGTACCGAATATACCTAGTATGGTACGATTCGGTACCGGTCGGTACTGGTACGGCACCGGTATTTGAGGGTAAAAACCGGTGAATACCTGTGCAGAACCGGTACCGAAAATACACCGATTCTGAAAACGCTAAAAGGTGGGTACCAAATTGGTACCGAAAATGATTTGGTATAGTAAATTTGGTACCGATACGATACCGGTTCGTTTACAGGATTTGATACGATTTGCTCATCAATATTCTAAATATCCAAGTTAATTTTACATGCTATAATTCATTCATTACAGAAAAAGACAAAAAAGAAAGCAAAATAAGTTGTTGTGTATATAAAACCTCATTCAAACGAAATACAGTTTACTTACTGTGTGTATGAAAAGTAATCTAAACGTTGCTACAGGATTTGATGAGCTCGGTACCAACCGGTACCGAAAATACTGTAACCGAAATCCCCAAAAGTGGGTACCAGTACCGAATATACCTAGTATGGTACGATTCGGTGCCGGTCGGTACTGGTACGGCACCGGTATTTGAGGGTAAAAACCGGTGAATACCTGTGCAGAACCGGTACCGAAAATACACCGATTCTGAAAACGCTAAAAGGTGGGTACCAAATTGGTTACGAAAATGATTTGGTATAGTAAATTTGGTACCGATACGATACCGGTTCGTTTACAGGATTTGATACGATTTGCTCATCAATATTCTAAATATCCAAGTTAATTTTACATGCTACAATTCATTTATTACAGAAAAAGACAAAAAAGAAAGCAAAATAAGTTGTTGTGTATATAAAACCTCATTCAAACGAAATACAGTTTACTTACTGTGTGTATGAAAAGTAATCTAAACGTTGCTATAGGATTTGATGAGTTCGGTACCAACCGGTACCGAAAATACCGTTACCGAAATCCCCAAAAGTGGGTACCGGTACCGAATATACCTAGTATGGTACGGTTCGGTACTGGTCGGTACTGGTACGGCACCGGTATTTGAGGGTAAAAACCGGTGAATACTTGTGCAGAACCGGTACCGAAAATACACTGATTCTGAAAACGCTAAAAGGTGGGTACCAAATTGGTACCGAAAATGATTTGGTATAGTAAATTTGGTACCGATACGATACCGGTTCGTTTACAGGATTTGATACGATTTGCTCATCAATATTCTAAATATCCAAGTTAATTTTACATGCTATAATTCATTCATTATAGAAAAAGACAAAAAAGAAAGCAAAATAAGTTGTTGTGTATATAAAACCTCATTCAAACGTAATACAGTTTACTTACTGTGTGTATGAAAATTAATCTAAACGTTGCTACAGGATTTGATGAGCTCGGTACCAACCGGTACCGAAAATACCGTAACCGAAATCCCCAAAAGTGGGTACGAGTACCGAATATACCTAGTATGGTACGATTCGGTACCGGTCGGTACTGGTACGGCACCGGTATTTG
The DNA here is from genome assembly GCA_030545235.1 of Helianthus tuberosus. Classification (NCBI taxonomy): domain Eukaryota; kingdom Viridiplantae; phylum Streptophyta; class Magnoliopsida; order Asterales; family Asteraceae; genus Helianthus; species Helianthus tuberosus. The sequence goes on from CM060393.1 coordinate 9,455,761, forward strand.
AGGGTAAAAACCGGTGAATACCTGTGCAGAACCGGTACCGAAAATACACCGACTTTGAAAACGCTAAAAGGTGGGTACCAAATTGGTACCGAAAATGATTTGGTATAGTAAATTTGGTACCGATACGATACCGGTTCGTTTACAGGATTTGATACGATTTGCTCATCAATATTCTAAATATCCAAGTTAATTTTACATGCTACAATTCATTCATTACAGAAAAAGACAAAAAAGAAAGAAAAATAAGTTGTGTATATAAAACCTCATTCAAACGAAATACAGTTTACTTACTGTGTGTATGAAAAGTAATCTAAACGTTGCTATAGGATTTGATGAGCTCGGTACCAACCGGTACCGAAAATACCGTTACCGAAATCCCCAAAAGTGGGTACCGGTACCCAATATACCTAGTATGGTACGGTTCGGTGCTGGTCGGTACTGGTACGACACCGGTATTTGAGGGTAAAAACCGGTGAATACCTGTGCAGAACCGGTACCGAAAATACACCGGTTTGTTAAATTTGAGACCGGTACCTATACCTGATACCATTTGCTCATCTCTTAATTATGTTATTTAAAATCTAATTCTAATTAAATTTTATCATATATAAATAAATTCTAATTTTAAAATCTAATTCTAATTCTAATATAATATAATTCAATAATAAACTACTGTTCATTCAGTTTAAATTTTATCATATATAAATAAATAAATTCTATACTAATAAAAATTACTTTATTTTTCTGGATGAATCCTTTGTTTTTATATGGAGATATACAAAATAATATATGTATTATATCAATATTTTTCCTTTCAAAAAAAAAACTCTTTATATCAATATTTTAATTTAAAATAAAAACGTGTGCGATATGTGCATTAAAAACAACAAATTGATTGATTTAATAGCTGGTCATGATAACTTCTATAAAGATTTCCACTATCAACCTGACTTCTTTTGTTGTTTTATGTTGACCGGTGGCAACCATCGCCGACGTGATTTACTGTCCATCGCCGACGTGATCTACTGTCTATTCTTGTCGTATCGTGTCGTGTCGTGTCGGGATGGGATGTTGAAAATAGTATTTTTCTTTTGAACCACGATTTTATTGTATTATGGTACCACACTTCCTGAATTGGAGAGCCCTGTTGCCCTACTTCGCCAGACTAATATTGGCTTCAGAGTTTGGCTTGTACGTTTCGTTAGGAAACCATACCGCCGACTGCCACTTGACAGACGTTGTGCCACCACAAGAGCTGAACACTCTCTGATGTAACACACGGTGTGACGAAAACCCGGGTGAGCTCAGGACAGAACCTGACACCTCTGTAAGGAGGCTAGACTCTATCCATCATTGCCTAATCCACTAAAGTGACACAAGTGGGGATTGAACGTTGGTCTTTATTGGAGAACTCAAGCCTCCCTACCACTAGACTACGGATGGTGGATTGATGTTGAAAATAGTTGCATATTATTTTTATTAAAGTTTTATGCTTTTGTAACTAAATATGGTATATACTATGTATGTATACATAGTATATACCATATTGGGTTGTTTGAATGGTTGTAGTAGATTAGTAGTTCAAAGATAGGAAGCTGTTGTATTTAAAATGCATATAATGAAAGGTTGTTACATAAAAGTTTAAGGACTAAAGCGGAAGACAAAACAAAGGGCATGAAATTGAAACAATGCATATAATGAAAGGTTGTTACATAAAAGTTTAAGGACTAAATAAAAGCCTTGTTTGGTTGAAACAGGCTTCAGGCTTTTAGAAGCTTTTAGGAGCTTCAAGCTTCAAGCTTTTAAGAAAAAGCTCCGGACTCAATAAAAGCCTTGTTTGGTTGAAACAGGCTTCAGGCTTTTAGATTTGTTGAAAAGCTCCATATTTCAACGCTGGTTATAGTAGCGTTCCAAAAACCCACAAGCTTTTAGGGTTTAAATTACCTAAATACCCTACAATCCTCATCATTCCAAATTTTGAAGAAGAGTTAATTACTGTTTTCGTCCCTGAGGTTTGTAAAAAATAACAATTTCAGTCCATTAGTTTAAAAATTGCGATTTCAGTCCATTAGTTTCATTTTCGTAACCATTTCAGTCCACTAACTTAACTCCATCCATTTATTTTGTTAACTTTGAGTTAACTAACTAATTCAGGGACGGTTTGCGTCAGTTTTAGAAACACAGGGACTTAAGTGTAAACACTAAAACATTAAAACAAAAAAAAATAGTAAATTCCAAAAAATCAAAAAAATTCCAAAAAACCAAACAAATTCCAAAAAATTCTAAAAAATCATAAAAATTCTAAAAAATCCTAAAAAATCCAAAAAATCCGTTTCGGCGCGAACTGTTTAGAACCCGAACCGTTTCGAGTTGAACCGTTTCGACGCGAACCGTTTCGACCCGTACCGTTTCGACCCGAACCGTTTCGAGCTGAACCGTCCGTACCGTTTCGACCCGAACCGTTTTGAGCTGAACCGTTTCGACCCGTACCGTTTCGAGCCAAATCGTTTCGACCCGTACCGTTTCGAAGCCGAACCGTTTCGACCCGTACCGTTTCGAGCCGAACCGTTTCAAGCCGTACCGTTTCGAACCGAACCGTGCCGTTTCGAACCGAACCGTTTCGAGCTGAACCGTTTCGAACCGAACCGTGCCGTATCGAACCGAACCGTTTCGAGCTGAACCGTTACGAACCGAACCGTTTCGAGCTGTACCGTTTCGACGCGAACCGTGCCGTATCGAACCGAAACGGTTCGGCTTCGAAACGGTTCGCGTCGAAACGGTTCGGGTCCAAAGGGTTCGGTTCGAAACGGTTCGGTTCGAAACGGTACGGTTCGAAACGGTACGGTTCGAAACGGTTCGGTTCGAAACGGCATGGTTCGATACGGCACGGTTCGATACGGCACGGTTCGGTTCGAAACGGTTCAGCTCGAAAGGGTTCGGTTCGAAACGGCACGGTTCGGTTCGAAACGGTACGACTTGAAACGGTTCGGCTTCGAAACGATACGGGTCGAAACGGTACGGGTCGAAACGGTTCGGTTCGAAACGGTTCGGCTCGAAACGGTTCGGCTCGAAACGGTTCGGCTTCGAAACGGTACGGGGCGAAACGGTTCAGCTCGAAACGGTACGGGTCGAAACGGTTCGCGTCGAAACGGTTCGGGTCGAAACGGTACGGACGGTTCAGCTCGAAACGGTTCGGGTCGAAACGGTACGGGTCGAAACGGTTCGCGTCGAAACGGTTAAGCTCGAAACGGTTCAGCTCGAAACGGTTCGGGTTTGAAACAGTTCGCGCCTAAATGGATTGTTTGGATTTTTTAGAATTTTTATGATTTTTTAGAATTTTTATTATTTTTTAGAATTTTTTGGAATTTGTTTGTTTTTTTGGAATTTTTTTGATTTTTTGGAATTTACTATTTTTTTTGTTTTAATGTTTTAGAGTTTACACTTAAGTCCCTGTGTTTCTAAAACTGACGCAAACCGTCCATGAATTAGTTAGTTAACTCAAAGTTAACAAAATAAATGGATGGAGTTAAGTTAGTGGACTGAAATGGTTACGAAAATGAAACTAATGGACTGAAATCGCAATTTTTAAACTAATGGACTGAAACCGTTATTTTTGACAAACCTCAGGAACGAAAACAGTAATTAACTCTTTGAAGAACGATCGCAAGTAAAAGCCAGCAGGTATGCATGTTCTTATTTTACTCACTTTTGCAATCGATTCTTCCCCAAATTGCAAACGCAGACATGAATCAGGTCACCAACGGAGCCCTAAAATCCAAAAAAACCTCCAAAAAACCCGACTGTATGTTCAACTTCATCAATTACACATCAAATTTCGCAATTTCACTTCGATTTTCACATGCATTGCATATCAATTCATGTGTATAACCCTTTAAATGTTCATCATCACTGTCATTCTATACTTTCGTTGCTTTAAATGTTCATCATAGATATTTTATTAGACTCTGGAAAGTTAGCATTAGCTTCAATAACTTGTATGTTGACTTTTAGTGTTGGCTTTTAGGGTTTAGTGTTACCTAAGCAGAATCATAGAAAGAAAAACCTTCAAAAATAGTACATGTACAACTCTGTTTTTTACCCCCACTGACTTGTTAATCTATTTGACCTAGGGGTGGCAAAATCAACCCATACATTCAACTTTGGGTTAGGTTGGGTATTATTGTTGTAGTAGATGGGTTAAGTTGGGTTAACAAGAATTTCTAAATGGGTTAAGATGGGTAACTTTAAAAAATAACAAAATAACATGTGGGTCAGGATGGGTTTTCGATCAGTTTCGGTGAAAACAATCCATTTTCAGAATAAGTATTGGTGAATTTCGGACTGAATCGGTGACTTTTGGTTAAAGTTTTACAGTTTCGGATTGATTCGATTGAGTTTCGAACTGAATTGGATCGATTTTGGACTGTTTTAATTGATTTTCGATGAATTTTGAATCGTTTCGGTGTGTCGTTTTGAGAATTCTGAACTGATTACAGTGAATATGTGATTGTTTTAGTTAGAGTTTCGAATAGTTTTCATCGAATCTGCATTGCGTTTAGTTCATAAAATCTGCAACTAAACAACCCATTTTTTATTTTCTGTTTCTGAACTGTTTTAGTGAATTGCATTGCTTTCATCATTATCTACAAAACCATGTGTTGCATCATAAAGTAGATTCGTTGTGTGAAACTAAGTGTTGAATTTATGTTTCTATTTTGTAAGGCTGCATATGTTTTTTTTTTTGGTTTTAAAACCCAATTGTCACTTAAGCAAGTGTGTTTCACTTCTAATATGTGTTTTTTTTAAACAATCACTAAATTAAATACATTCTCCTAAATAAACTGTTATGTATACTTTGATATAGAGAGGGTCGTGAAGATAGAGACCACTGTAGTTGGAATAAATGTTAGTGTATACTTTGATAGTTAGTTTAGATTACGGATCTAGATGAACATAAAACTTTTCGATCAATAGAGTATGTCCAGAAATTTAGACTTTGTAGAGTATCTTAACCCTTATATTATTATTATTTGAAATAATTTGGCAAAATTTTGGTGGAAGGTTGAAATGTTTTTTGACATTCATTAATTTATATCTTTCACTGTAATTATTATTATTATTATTATTATTATTATTATTATTATTATTATTTATATAAATAAAACGAGAACGTGTTTTATTCACTTCAGAAATAACATATATATATGTGTGTGATTACATTTAATATTATGTTTTTTTTATTTATGTCCATTTTGGTCATTTTATACATTTTATTAAAAGCTTCAGCTACTCTGCCAAATACCTTAAATATCTAAAAAGCTACAGCTACCAGCTTCCAGCTATCAGCTACCAGCCACCAGCCACCAGCTACCAGCTACTTTTGCTAAACATACCCTAAAGCGGAAGACAAAACAAAGGGCATGAAATTGAAACACTTCTTACTTTAAACACTTGTAGAATTATCTTGCGGGTTATCCCTCAGGTACCCCTTGTGGGTAATTGGGTATCTTAGATACTACGGTGACACAACCGCTACCCACAGGGGGCGGAACTAGTGTATTAGGAGCCGCAACACAGGCTATGACTTAACCCGTATTCGTAGTAATTTTTTTTCCAGATATATACAAAGGATACCCCTAAAAAATACGAGGATATCCTAACCAAAAAATCGGATGCTTGATATTACTAAAATCCCAATTTTTTTATAAGCCCAAACATTTTACAACCTAAAACTTGTAAAAAAATTAAGCTCGAATGATTAGATAAGTCCAAATTAATAATAATAGACTTTAAAGGAGGCAATATTAGCCCAATAATCAAAACAACAAATACACCTTTTGATTATCGGCAACAATTTGGAAACCAAATGTCGAACAAAATACAATTTATGAAATCGACATTGTCCCTGTTGCCTGAACTCTGAAGTGCTGCTTGTTGTCTGCTGAGTGCTGAAAGCCTGAAATCGTCCCTGCTGGCATGATGATTGCTGGAATCGTCCCTGTTGTTCGCAGATTCGGAATTCACGTCCCTTTTGATCGCTGGAATCGTCCTTGTACCGCCTGAAGTCATCCTTACTGATCGTTAACCGGAGTTGACATTTGATTTATGAGTTTTATGGTCCTTTGATTGAACGGTAATTTTTTTGGGACACCCCTAAATTAATGAGCTAGCTCCGCCACTGACGACCCACTCGGGTAAGTTTGGTGCGTTGTGCCGTCGGGTACTAATCACCGAAGAAAGCAGTTGCCATGTTGACCATTCACAGCTTTATAGACGTTGGAAATCAAAAAAGTTTACTTAAATTTTAACCATTTATATATACCATACTCTTTACCATTTCACTTCACCAAAATTTAAACATTTCTACCAAAATTCTACATACACACAAACAATAGTACTCCATGGAATCCAAAAGATCAAAGGTTGGTGCAAGCAAGAAAAGCTCTAAGTTGCGACAAAGACTTAACACCTACATTGCCGAATTGAAAAGGGAAGGAGACAAGCCAAGTCGTCAGTGGCGGACCCAGGATTTTTTTTCTGGGGGTGCGAAATTTTTTTAAAGATTTTAGACCCTTAGCTATACAAAAAAAATCGGTTCATAGCGAGTCGGATCGGGTCGGGTCATGTAAAACAAGTAAACAAAAAAAAAAAAAACGAAGTTTTCAAACCCTATACTAGAATCATATAATCAATAAGAAATTAAGAAACAACAAACTCATACTATAAAGACTAGAACAACCCCAAATTACCTTAAAACACATAAAAGTTTAAACTTTTTTTACCTATCCTAAAATCCTATTATCTCACGACTCTTGAACAAAATAACATAAACATCAAAAAAAAAAAAAAAAAAACAAAACAAAACATGTACTTGTCAGGGGTGGCCTGAATTAACCAGTTTGCAGCTGGAATTTTGTAGTCGCCGGCTGGAATTATGCTGTCGCTGGGCGCTGAAGTGAGGCAGAGGGAGGGCGGGAGTCGCTGGTAAGTGGCAGCGATTTGGGTTTTTTTAATTATGTGGACTGATTTTGTTTAACAAAACTAGTAGTTACATTGGGCTTGAATGGGTATTAAGTTATTGGGCTTGATGGATTGAATTTAAGTTTTATTAAAGGGGTTAGTGGGCTAACTTGTTTTATAATTTGATCGGATTTCAATCGGTGTTAACAATTTTTTATATAAATTCCTAAGGGGTGCGGACGAAAATTTCCAATGGGTGCGGTCGGAATTTTCCAAAGGGTGCGGTTGGAATTTTTCAAGGGGTACGGACGAAAATTTCCAAGGGGTGCGGTCGGGATTTTTCGAGAAAAATACCACTAATTTTTTTTTTCAAGGGGTGCGGCCGCCCACCCACATCTTAAGGTGAGTCCGCCACTGCAAGTCGTAAAGTAAAGGTAGTTAAGTTGATGATGGCACAACATACACAACAAAGAAGGAAGATTTTGTAAATGAGACAGTGCAAATGTAAAGGAAACAAGGAGAAGAAGCTATAAGATTGTTAGCGAAGCAACGAGAGGCTATCAAGGAAAAGCGTTATGAGCGGGACTTGAAGACGTTTACGGATTTGCACAAACATGTAACCGTCTGATGTTAAAAGTAATTCTAGATCGAAAACTTACAACAGAAAAAACACAATTGGACTCGTGATGTTTATATTTGTTATTTTTTATTTGAGTGTTGGTACATGTTTTGTTTATTTATCTTTTCATATTTTAATGTTTTCCTTAGTTTGAATCATGTGATCTTTTTAGATAGTTAAAATATCGTATATGATGTAGATAGTGATGCGAATAGATTACCCTACAATTAGAGGTGCACCAACCGGGTTTTTTTTAATACCCGGGTTCGGATATATACCCAGGTACGGGTATGATCGGGTTTTTACTTTTCAGGTATTGACTATATTCGGGCCGGGTTCGGGTCCGGATCAGGGTATTGGTTAGAAAATCTATACCCTGTGTACTCGGGTATTAGAATACCCTATTTCCGGGTCCGGGCAGGGTTCTGGTATTAATCGGGTAGGGTTCGGGTATTGATCGGGTATGGTTCGGGTTCAGGTATAGATCAGGTTTTTCGATTCATTTTTTTGGCACAAAACATAGAAATATAATGGAAACCTTTATTTAGACATATTGTATGCCTTGAAATCTGTCCAAAAGGCCTCACACAAGCTTTAAACGTTCAAAAAAGTTGTTGTACACAACGGGTCCGGGTATTAAGAAAACCTGGGTATAAACCGGGTATGAAAAACCCGGGTTCGGGTATTAAACATAATATGCATACTCGGTCCCTACCCTACGGGTAGGTTCAGGTTTAAAAAACCCAATTTTTCTAATACCCGGGTTCAAGTTTTTTTCCAGATTCAAATCCAGGTTCGAGTTTTTTGTGCACCTTTACCCACAATTATACAAAGAGACGGATACAATTACACATGGTCCACAATTGTTTGATCCAACGCCAAGCATAATCATAGGACATGCGGGCCAACCTTATCCGGCCCATCAAACTATTAAAGTATCAATGACCATAAGTGGATAATGATTGAACCATACTTGTAATAACATTACATTACAGCAAACGTTCATAAACAACTGTTTATCCACCTTCTACATTTGCATTTTTTTTTGAAGGCTGATATTACTAGAAAACTAGCAAGGAGAGAAAACCAGGGAAACATTTATATAAGGTTGAAACTATACGAATCATCCTATTTTAGGAGAGAGATTTTAGAACGATTTTTAAGCCACAAAAAACCCGAACGCCTTATAGGCAAGGGCGTAGCTTATAAGGGGCTTGGGGGTGCCCTGGCCCGCCATTGTTTCGGTTAGTACTGTTGATTTTTTGATTTTTCGTCCGAAATTTTATAAGTATAGTGGCAGACCTCCACCAATTATTTTGCCTAAAAATTCCCGGACCCTACCAATTTTCTTGTAAAAAAATTACATACATAATGTCGTATTGAGTTATAAAAAAACATGAAGAACAAGGCTATTATATTCATATTCCTTATTTAAATAGAATAACTACTTAGAATAATGAAACATATTATATTTGTCGAGAAGTGCAAAATCGTATGAAGACGACCCTCGTTGTGTATCTTGATTAATTAGATTGTTTCTTTGTGAATTCATATACGAAGGTTTTGTAGATGTGTCTCCGAGTATTCCTTGATCATTTCCTCTAAGAAGAGGAGTTCCTCTAATTCTATGATTTTTTCTAGAATACTCTTTTCTTCAATATATTCAAAAAAAGTTTCGGATTGCCTATTATTCCACCAATTACTAACCCACGATTCCAGACTTTTTTAAAATAAGAGAGAAATCTACCAGGGCAAAAATACGATAGATACAAGATATAAAAAAGGAGTGAATGCTTTCTTTTTTGCCATTTTTTCATCTCTGAAATGTTAATGAACCCATCTCATTCCTCAACTCTATGTAATCTAATATTTCTTATTTCTCTCATTCATCAATTCTATTACAAGTTATCGAACCTATGAATCTATTCACTATTTTTTATTTGTGATTTCGTGGTTAGGCCTTGAATTAGGCCTTGAATCTAGAAAAAAAAAATACAAAAATAGACGAAAATTTTGAATGAATAAATAATCAAAAAATATTGTTTCCCTATAGTCAAATTTGAAGCACATATATCCTTTCGATGAATACCCCGAAAACCACTTTAAATAAAATATTTTATACTTGTTTTTAAACTCGAAGTGGGCTTTTAATAAAGTTTGACACCCGTTTTTATACAAATGAAACTTGAGGGTTGTTTGACCCGACCCAAACTGAATCACCGATCATAACATATAACCCACTGATTATAGGGTCAACCTTCCCACTTGAGAAAACCACCTTGCTCTCATACTTCTATATTTGCAATAACTTTAATTAATATTTATATCTAATTACAGGAAAATCCAAATAAGACTGGACTAGACCAGAACAATCTATGTTGGGTTTGGTTCTCATCGTTTTGGGTCATTCTTGTTCCTTTCGGATGATAGCGGAACCAAGGGAGGGTCAAAAGGGTTCCGAGACCCTCTCTACATAAAAAAAATGTCAAAATTCGCTATGTAAACAAGTTGGGTTTTAAGAAAAGAAAAAACGGACCCTCTAGTAACTAAACCTGATTTTTAATAAAGAAAATTATCATTGTTTGGATGAAACGTGAATTTTAATATATACTATAGAGGTCAAAATATCAATTTGGAACACTACTAGGAGGAAAACACAATATCCTTTTTAGGAAAACATGAGTTTTTCTTACAATTTAAATAGAATGCATATGCCACCAAGAGATTCCGATTTCAATCTTTCATCAATGGTTTTAGAGTAAAATGACAAAATGGTCCCTAAGTTTAGGTTATATTTACCACTTCTAAAAATAAAATTGTTTGTATCTGGGTCACTGAGGTTTCATTTTTGTTGCCATGTTCGTCCAATTGACAAACTGGGTTAGAATTTTCTGTTAACTTCTCTTTTTTTTATCGTTTTCCTCATTTAATTAAAATATGTTATGGCATAAAATGACGATTATACCCTTCATTTAACAAACGAGGAAAACGACAGAAAATGATAAGTTAACAGAAAGTTCTAAACCAGTTTGTCAGTTGGATGAAAATGACAAAAAAAAAAAAAATGAAACCTCAAGGACCCAAATACAAAAGTTTTCATTTTTAGACTAAAGTGACTTAAACTTAGGGTTCATTTTAGCATTTTACTCTTGGTTTTAAAACCAGATTGATTAAAAACAATAGTAGATGTGGGACTTTTTGGATAATATTTGAGATATCAAAACAAACAAACAATATGTCCACGTATACATGTTAAGTTTGTGTATAGCTTTTGGTAATAAAATTGTGAAAACAAGATCTTATCACATGCATGAACTTTGGCAGTGAATCTCAAGTGACTTGGTTCACAAGGTTCCCTCCCACACACCCTCAATCCTCTTTGCTTCTCACCAAAGTCTATGCCCCTCTTTATCTCCTTTATATATAACATCAATTCAAACCACTCAAAAAACACATACAAACAAAACTAATATAGTGTTTTTGCTTTATAATATACAATGTTGGATTGGGGCCCGATTTTTGTTTCAGTGGTACTCTTGGTGTTGTTCACACCAGGGTTACTGTTTCAGCTCCCAGGACAAAGGCGTTGTGTTGAGTTTGGCAACTTTCAGACGAGTGGAGCAGCCGTCTTGATACATACATTGCTTTTCTTTGGCTTCATATGTCTCTTCATGTTTGCCGTTAAGATCCATCTCTACGTTAGCTAATTAAAACCGAAAAGATCACAATTATGTCTGATTTTTACGTTTTCAAATTGTTTGTTGAATTTCTAATGTTTTTGCACTTGCTTTTGTTTTGATGAAAATTATAAGAAAACTAGTGTTCATGACCCGCGCATTACGGCGGAAACATTTAATCGAATAAAAAATAGATGTAAAAACGTTGAACCACACATACGCATTGTGACATGTTAACATGCCGAATTCATACTGAAACGTAAATTCGTCGACATAGTAACAAAATCACGAAAAAAATGAAATAATAAAATTATAAAAGCTTAAAGTTATAAAAATATATACACTTCAATTATATTTTTTTTACATTAGCCATCATTTCTTAGATTAAACATTCAACAAAGATGTTTTAGAAAAAACTGAGATTGTAAATAAATGTAAAGGTTAGGGCATGAACCATCAAAATAAAGATTTATATTTAGTCTATAGGTGGCCCAATGAAAATGCATAAAATTGAACAGTGAACTTGTGAGGTAAAGTAAACTTGCTAATTAATATAGGAAAAATTGAGATTGTAAATAAATGTAAAGGTTAAGGCATGAACCATCAAAATAAAGATTTATATTTAGTCTATAGGTGGCCCAATGAAAATGCATAAAATTGAACAGTGAACTTGTGAGGTAAAGTAAACTTGCTAATTAATATAGGAAAAATTGAGATTGTAAATAAATGTAAAGGTTAAGGCATGAACCATCAAAATAAAGATTTATATTTAGCCTTTAGGTGGCCCAATGAAAATGCATAAAATTAAACAGTGAACTTATGAGGTAAAGTAAAGATGCTAATTAATATAGGGGGAACTATCAAGTTGTTAGCTTGGATGTCACTTAAAAAACTTTTGTGTTAGGACATATTTGATATGTGTCCACTTACCATTAATGCATAATGATATCATGGGTTATATTTATTTGACACAATACTTTAAATGATATTTAGTTTGTTATCTCGCTTTTTATGTCCCAAATTATACGACATAATACCCCAAATGATATTTGGGGTCATAATAATTTTAATATGGTTGTTAGTGGGAAAAGTTATTATTTAATTAAAGAATATATATGGGCAATCATATATGAGGATTTTTTTAAGTGAACAAATTTTATGGATAAATATGTATTTTGGTTAAATTATACGGATGAAGAAAAATGTTCAATTGTGAATGCTCTTACAAACACACCCTCACTGCTTCGACCCATTTCACCATGATCATCCGCTCCTTTTTCTGACAACCCCCAAAATTGGTCCTCATTCCCACCGGTGACGATCGCCTAATAGTACCCTAAGGGTCCAGTACACGCTGACTTTTGACATGTCCATCACTCTGCCACAGTCTTAACTTCACAAACACCGCAACATCCACCGCCGACGATCTGGAGACCTACGAATTCCTTTTCTGATCCCATCCGTCTTGGCAATTATTATCAAACCCTTTTGTTCATACTCGATATCAAGTCCCAATCGAATATATCAAACATACATAAAATTATGGCTAACTCCCACAATATTATCAAATCAAGAAAACTATTTAAAAACTTGATTCTTACAAATCCCTACCGAATATCAAAACATAAATAAAAATGACGTGGTAACGATAGTCACTTCGTCCTAAAAAACGATTTTAAATAATCTAATATATAATAATAGGACCCACACGTCCTACACGTTGAAAATTCGGTTGTTTTCAGTTTAGTTATTACGGTACTAACACGTTAAAATATGGATGAGCTCGGTACAGGTAACGGCACCAAAAGTACCAATCCGGAAAATCATCGAAATTAGGTACAGGCACCGAAAATGCTCGGTACCATACGTTATGGTATTTGAGGGTAAAAACCGGTGAATACCAGTGCCAAACCGATACCGAAAATGTCAAAAGTCGGTACCATTCGGTACTGAAAATATAACCGGTTTGCTAAATTTGATACCAGTACCGGTACCCGATACCATTTGCTCATCCCCTTGATCATGTTACTATTCATTGGGTTACCATTTGCTCATTGTGACACTCTAGGTCTTTCCGAGCAAACACCTTGTAATTACTTTGTGCGTATACATACGTTATTAAATGAAAGATGTGAATTATCCCGTTGTGCTATGTGATTTTAGTATATGTATGTTATGTATAAAATATGTATGCGTGTATAGATGTGAGCCGAGACACAAGGATCCGACTCGAGACCGCTTGGTCTCGAGTGCACATTTGGGCCGCACGTCCTTTAGTCCACCCGAAAGCCCACTAGGGTGCACCATTTTGTATAAAACCCATGCCCAAGCCAACCTTCTCTCATTTTTCCATTCTTCTCCCACACTCTCCCACACACACTCTCTCTCTCTCTCTAAAACCTTAAACCCCAACAAGAATCATCTCCTCCTCCACCTTCTCGGATCAAACCGGCTACCACAAGGGATTCTCGGATTTGCTTGTAACCATCACTTGGAAGTTCTTTCATTCGATCCTCCATACCCTCAACATCTAGCCGGTTAGTGCCTTATAGTTGGTTGGTTAAAAATGATGATTTATGATGCATAAAAACTGTGTTGATTAGTTGGATGTTTGAACGGTTATGTTGCTTATTAGACAATAGATTTGCTATCAATGTTCAAATGATAAATTGATGAACAATGTGTTTCTTGTAAACCGAATGAATGACTTGAAATAACTAAATGATATGGGTAAGCTAGTGTGTTTTGTAAGGTTGCCTTGATATCTAGTCTAGGTGTTATGATTCTTGTCCATAAAAATACAAGGTTATGTAGGATGAACATATGATGAGTATGTGTTGAATATGCTTAAATGTTGTTATGAATATTTGAAAAATTGTGTGTTTGATATGTATGTTAGATTCAGGAAATCGATGATGCTGATTTGAGTATATGTTAGGATAGGATTGTTTGAATAATCTTGTTATGATGAAAACCCTAAGAACAACATGAATGTCATGAAAATATTTGAAATATGCTTTGTTTGATCTATTTTGAATTGCATTTAGACAAAGAAACATGTTAATCGGATAGTACACAAATTCGCATGAAATGGCAATCCTATTGGATAGTACAGCGGGCAGGTTCTAGAAGGTCTGGTTCATCAGGTGTGCGAGTCGAGACCTCCTGTCTCGACTCGAGACTACGTGATTTCGACTCGGAACCAACTCATGACAACTCGAGACCACGGCAGTTGCGACTCGATTCATGTCCAAGTACTCAAAGCAGACTCCAAGGACTCGAGACCATCTAGGTCTCGACTCGAGAACCCATGATCTCGACTCGAGACTAAATCCGGGACAATTGTGGTTGCGACTCAAGTTGGTGTGACTCGAAACCACTCCGCTACAAACCGAGACCATCCGGTTGCGACTCGAGACCTGTCGATCTCGACTCAAGACCACCTTGTCTCGAGTGGGCTGCTTGCCTCCGATATTGGGCCGAAAACATGTGGGCTGTGCATACCACTCTATTTGGATTCGGTGATGATGATTAACTGTTAATATGACCGGTTAGGCCCAATAACACTTATGATTTGTATGATAGGTGTTGACGTTTACTGTTTAACTGCTACGTATTAGAATAGGCTCGATAACTTGCTAGGTAATCGTATGATATGCATTCAATGTGTTAGCTATGTGTAGATATACGTGATTACTTGTGTCCGAACCTGACCTATACTGGTAACCATTTAGGACGAGGTGACCAGCATACTTAACCAAGTAAACTAAACTGCCGAGCAACCCAAGGTGAGTTCACACACTAAAAGCATGCGTCCCAGGGAGGGACACGAACAAACTAAATAATGTTTTCAAACTGATAATTTCCGGGGGAATATGCAAACGGTACTCTTGTACTACTTCATCCGGAGGAGATACGTTTGGGTATTATTTATAAGTCACAACTAGCAACACTAAACAAATCTCTATCACATTAAGTCCCTGCTTATAGTACCGATTAATCGCCGGGGGCGAACGGGTTATTAGTTGATAGCGCTATTAGGTTTGACAACCTCACACCGTGACCGGGGGAGATCGGGCGTGAACTATAGACCTTGCATCTTGGTCAATGACGATAGACATTGACCTGGGGCACCAAATCTTCTCGTCAACAGTTTCGGTAATTCAAGTTTAGTAGCTTTCATATGGGGTAGCTCCCCATGACGTGATTATAAATGCTTTACCTAAACAACCTACATTTTCTTTTGAAAAGTTCTTAAAACTGGACATCTCGTGAACTCGCCAACATTTTTGTTGACACCCTACTGCATGCTTTGCAGGTAACCAGTGATACAGGAGCTTGCGGCTTGGAGATGTGTAGTGGTCGTCTTAACCCGTGTGTTGGGTTTTAAATAATCCTTAAACTATGAACCTTGTTTTAAAAACTGTTTGATTTATGCTTCCGCTGCTTACTTAAACTATTATTCGAATTGGAACGTTTAAAACTTTAAACTGTGATGTCTATTATCAATGCTCAGTATAATTGTTGGCTGGATCCTGGTCAGTCACGCCTCCTAGCGGTGGTATTCCGCAGGTGGATTTTGGGGGTGTGACAAATGTACCAATCCGGAAAATCATCGAAATTAGGTACAGGCACCGAAAATGCTCGGTACCATACGTTATGGTATTTGAGGGTAAAAACCGGTGAATACCAGTGCCAAACCGATACCGAAAATGTCAAAAGTCGGTACCATTCGGTACTGAAAATATAACCGGTTTGCTAAATTTGATACCAGTACCGGTACCCGATACCATTTGCTCATCCCCTTGATCATGTTACTATTCATTGGGTTGTGTATGAAAAGTAATCTAAACGGTGCAATTACTTGCGTTGCTAAATTGTCATAGGATTTGATGAGTTTGGTACCAACCGGTATAGAAAATACCGTTATCAAAAATCCCTAAAAGTGGGTACCGGTACCGAATATACCTGACACGGTACAGTTCGATACCGGTATTTGAGGGTAAAAACAGGTGAATACTGGTGCTAAACCGATACCGAAAATGTCAAAAGTCGTTACCGATTCAATACCAAAAATATACCTGGCTTGGTAAATTTGATACTGGTACCAGTACCTGATACCATTTGCTAATCCCCTTGATAATGTTATTGTTTATTGTCTTCAAAATTTAATATATAGGTAAATAATTGATGAGCAAGCAATACCCATGCACGTGTGAAAAGATTTTTTTTATTTCTAACATTTTTTTTATTTCTAACAAGCAATGACTACATGTTTTCTGAATAAATCAAAATTTAACAGAAAAATTGGGTAAATTAACAAACGATTTAGGCAAATTTCTGAAGTTGGATGCATCGAGGAAAGCCCGGAAATCATGAACGAATAACTTCATTATTATGTTTTATTTTCTTGTTTAAATGTGAAGATTTGAGGTATGCATTTGCATAAAAAAAGTTAACCTTTATTAGAATATGGTAGAAACTATTAGTTATACCAGTAGTTTATAATTTAGTTTCTTATAAGTGCAGTATAGCTAAAACAACGTCGCAGAAAGGATTGTAAGATATTTTTAGGAATTGATAAAATGAAAACTTCAATTTGACCAAGAAATGCTGTGTCCAGCCCGAACCGACACAAATTTCCAACATTCGGTTACCTGGCTGTCGAAAAAATTGAACCCATAGAAAAAAGATACTAGATCCGCCACTAGTGATAACCCACTAGTTTTATAAATAAAAGTATATTTTTGTAAATATATATACACACACATTTAGTATATTAAGTAAAAGTGAAATAAATAATAGGCTAATTTAGGCTCGTGAGACGGCTCGAGCTTAGGAATGGCAATGGGCCGGGCTTGGGCCGGGTATTGGTAATCCCAGGCCCGTACCCGGTTTAATTCTTTGTCCCGTATCCCGCCCCTCATCCATCGGGTATTTGTCGGGTAATTACCCGTCGGGTATCGGGCATACCCGCGGGTATCGGGTATACTTGTTAATTTCATAAAAATACCCGTTGGGAAAAATGTACAATTTTTTAATTTGATGTTTATATAATTTACTATTTTAATGACTATAACAAATGAAAATATGATTAATAACTTACGTATCATATTCAGACCACATATACCAAACTAAATCAAAACGATTACTTAATTAAGTAATAGTATCAGGACCACCTAATTGCATAAACATCCACATAATAAATGATGATAGCTTCCATATCCAATATACATGCTCAAAAATAAGTTATTTGTTCACTAAGCACTTGCCAAATACATATCCACATATGACTATAGAGAACGTAATAAGTACATGTACTAAGTTTATATATATATGAAAATCTATAACATGATACTTTCGGGTATTATTCGGGTAAATGGGCTGGGTATCGGGCGGGTATCACTAAATCCCATACCCGTACCTGATTTTTCTTCTTTTTTAAGCCCATACCCGGCCCATACCCATTGGGCTTCGGGTATACCCGGCCCATATGTTTCGGGTATACCCGTCAGGCTTGGGCTTTTTTGCCGTCCATACTCGAGCTCCATAAGTGAAGCTTGTGTTCGTGCTCATATACTAAACAACCTTTTTTTTAGGTGATCTCGAGTAGTCCGTGAGTAGCTTGGCTCGTCCACGACTCTGCTTTAATGATGTGATAAGCTTTTTGTGATAAAAGTTAAACAAGGAGCATTTTGAAATAGTTGGTGATGTAGATTAGAAAACGGGATACGGAATCGGACCTGTTGATTCACACAGAATAACAAGAATGATTCTTCCAAAATTCGTTGATTCACGAAGAATACAAAAAATTGGGGTTTCACACACAAAACACTCACTATTGAATTGGGAGAGAAAAAATGACTTTTCATATAACTCAAAACTGATTAGCTTCCTCCCATTACAATCATATAAATAACAACGGAAATTAAAAACGGGCCTCAGAAAACAATTGGGGCAAAAGCTAGAGCAAAATAAAAGTCCACCAGAAGCAGTAAAAAACATAAAAAGATAAATAACTCATAGAAATAAGCGTTTTTAGGCCCGAACGATGACCCAAACCACCTTAGGCGTTTGTAGAAAGATAGAGCTCGTTCTCACGATCGTTTCGCCTGGTCGCACGCCCAAAATGAACCCTCGTAGCCCAAGTTAGAACCATTTTAGTGAAGCCTCTTTTGTCATATGATTTTGGGCCTTCAAATACAAAATGGTCCGTCCCTCCACACTTTGGGCCTCATCAGTTGGTCAACAAAATTGAAATAAAAATAAAGGGGATCCAACTTCCAAGGACCTTCCGACTTATTTAATCGAAATGATGTGTAAAAGACACGAAGTAGTTGTACCTACCTAAACAATAATGTCTTTATATATGTATTTACTCACATACACATTACACACACACGGAGACTCTGAACCAGAGAAACAACACCATCAAAACGCTCATCATCAACAATGGCTGCTGAACTTATGGAGACTCTGAAAGAAGCCATCACCGGACTCTCTCCCACTACTTTCTTCACTGTTCTCGTTGCCGGTGTCACCGTCTACTACATCGTTTCCGTTTTCTTCATGAGAGGCTCCTCCGATCACCGTCAACAACACAGCCCAATGTCTTCCGAACAAGACAGGTGTTTCTATCCTCGAATTTTTAGTGTTTGATTTAGTATTGCTTATCTATTCCTTTTTGAAAAATTAATATAGCATTCATGCTTCACTTTTGGGGAAAATGTTAAATTTAGTGTTATACCAACCAAATCGATTTTACAGATCAACGACATCCTCACCGTCCTCTTCTCACTCATGGAATTATGATGTATTTCTGAGTTTTAGAGGAGAAGACACACGTAAGGGCTTTGTCGATCATCTCTACACGGCCCTTGAACAACAAGGAATCCAGACATACTTGCTCGGGGTGAGCGAATCCGTCCTGCCCTCTTGAAAGCTATCCAAGAATCACGCATCGCCGTTGTTGTATTCTCCGAAAACTATGCGGACTCATCTTGGTGCTTGGACGAGCTTGCACATATTATGGAGTGCGTGGACACCAGAGGGCAGATCGTGATTCCTATATTTTATTTTGTGGATCCATCGGATGTTAGAAAACAAAAGGGGAAATATGGAAAAGCATTTAGAAAACAGGAGAGGAAAAATAAGGAAAAAGTTGAATCATGGAGAAAAGCTCTGGAAAAGGCAGGCAACCTATCTGGATGGGTCATAAACGACATTGAAAACAGGTAATTTTCTCTCTTTTTAAGAACATTTTTTATGCTTAAGATATTTGCATAAAATTAAAAAACAATCAAAGGGTCAAATAAGTTGGGAGTGGCCAAGTTTATTAAAAAGTAGTTACTATCGTAAGAAGTTAGTTTTTCACATTTGTAAGTAGATTTAAGGCGTTGAGTAGTTTATAAGACTCAGAAGGAAGTGTTAAAAAAGTGTTTAATTTATGGAGCCAAGTTTACAAAAATAAAAATAATTGCATTTGATGGGAGCTGTTTTATAAATATAAATATTGAAAGGCTGAAGCTGGTAGTGGTTACCAGTACATTCTGAATTAATGAGACCCTCACCCCATTAATGGAGTGGGAGAATGTTCTGAATTCTAATTATTTGTATTTATCCATCACGCAGTCATGAAGCAAAATGTATCAAAGAAATTGTTGGTACAATTTCTAGTAGGCTGTCTTCACTATTTACAAACGTTAATAAAGACTTCATTGGAATAGAGACACGCTTACAAGATCTGAAATCAAAGTTGAAAATGGAGTCAGGTGGTGTACGCATTATTGGAATATGGGGAGTTGGGGGTGGTGGTAAGACTACTCTCGCATCTGCTGCTTATGCGGAAATCTCTCACCGATTTGAAGCTCACTGCCTTCTTCAAAATATCCGTGAGGAGTCAAACAAGCATGGTTTGGAAAAGCTACAAGAAAAATTTCTCTCACTTATTTTAAAAGTAGATGTGAAGGTAGGGAGTGAGATAGAAGGAAGAAGCATTATAGAAAGAAGGTTACGTAATAAAAGCGTATTAGTTGTTCTTGACGATGTTGATGACCTTAAGCAACTAGAGGCTCTTGCCGGATCACATGCTTGGTTTAGTGAGGGGAGCAGGATAATAATTACAACGAGGGATGAGCATTTGCTATCCCGCCATGCAGACACGATATATGAAGTGAGTTTGTTATCACATGACGAGGCTATGGAGCTCTTCAACAAACATGCGTATCGGAAAGATAAACCTATAGAAGATTACGAGATGCTTTCAAAAGATGTAGTTTCTTATGCTAGTGGGCTCCCATTAGCACTTGAAATCCTAGGTTCTTTTCTATATGACAAAAACAAGGATGAGTGGAAGAGTGCATTGGCCAAGTTAAAATGCATCCCAAATGTTAAAGTCACCGAAAGACTCAAAATAAGTTATGATGGACTTGAACCTGACCATCAAAAATTATTCTTAGATATTGCTTGTTTTTTTAGGAGAGAGCCGATAGACAACGCAATGATGGTGCTTGATGCTTGTAATTTACACCCTCGTATAGGGGTGAAGGTGTTGATTCAAAAGTCTCTCATAAAAGTTTCAGATGATGTATTTGGTGATAAAATAGTTGATATGCATGACTTGGTAGAAGAAATGGCTCACTACATTGTTAGAGGGGCACACCCTAATCATCCTGAAAAGCATAGCAGAATTTGGAAGATGGAAGATATTGCATACCTCTGTGATATGGGGGCAGATGCAGTGCCAACGGTTAAATTAACATTGCAATAAAATATTTCATATATATCTGCATCAAATGACACTTGTGTATAACGTTACTGACACAATTTGGTTACTTTGATCAATTAACACAGGAAACTGAAGTAGTAGCTTTCCATGATTTTTATGGAGCTCCGGATCTATCTGATGCTGTAGGTCTATCTGATGTTGTTGTAAACATGAAGAAACTTCGGTGGATTCGTTTTGATACGTATCCGGCATCTTCGTTCCCATCAAATTTTCAGCCAAAAGAGCTTGGTTATCTAAAGTTGAGATGGAGCCAACAAAAAGAACTGTGGCATGGGAATAAGGTAGATAAATATTGTTGTTTCTCAAATCATTGCAACAAAACTGTGGAATGAATTATAAATGAACATAGGTATTTGACACATTTATAAGTATAGGTGTAATTAAATATTTCATTAAGAAAAATACATATCATACTTTCTCTATATAATTAGAGGTCGATTAGCTGAATTTAGATTGAATGCTTTAAAGAAACTTTTGATGATATTGCCAGAAATAAATAAATTAACAAAGTGTCTGAAATGTAATATTCTGAAGGTAGATTTTTGGGCAAAGATTGATGAAAATTATCTACGGTATGATGTAAAAATGATACGATGTTTTAAGCAATTGGAATTTACTATGCATGTTAAAGAGGCTGTCATTATTAAGATGGTAAAATTTGGGTATAAATCAAGAGCTCCTGCCTAATGATCAATGGGCAAGAAGTATGCCAATGTGAAAGGAAATTGTTGTATACTTGCTGATTTATTTGACTTTTGCTACTTGTCTTGAAACAGCATCTACCAAATTTGAAAATTCTTGATCTTACTTATTCAAAGAACCTAATCACGGCACCAGATTTTGAAGGCCTTCCATGTCTTGAAAGATTGATTTTAGTGGGTTGTAAGGGTTTAGAAGAGGTTCATCCATCAATTGGATATCATAAAAGTCTTGTTTTCGTGGATATGAGCAACTGTTCAGGACTTAAAAGCTTTCCACCCATCATACAGATGGAAAAATTGGAGACTCTTATTCTCTCGGATTGCAGTAAACTTCAACAGTTTCCGGATATCCAGTCGAACATGGTTAGCTTGGTAACCCTTCATTTGCATTTAGTTAGTTGTTGTTTTGAGTTTGTTACACATCTACAAACAGAGGTGTCTCTGTAGATTAAAGACAAATTAGCTTAGTTTCAGTTTCCTGTATAGTCAACATTACACGAATGCCAAATGCTTTAAAGAAACTTTTGATGATATTACCAGAGGTAATAAATTGTTGTATACTTAATTATTTATTTGACTTTTCCTACTTTTCTTGAAACAGAGTCTACCAAATTTAAAAATTCTTAATCTCTATGGTTCAGAGAACCTAATCAATACACCAGATTTTGAAGGCCTTCCATGTCTTGAAAGATTGATTTTAGTGGGTTGTGATCGTTTAGAAGAGATTCATCCATCAATTGGATATCACAAAAAGCTTGTTGTCGTGAATACGAGCAACTGTGGAAGACTTAAAAGGTTTCCACCCATCATACAGATGGAAAAATTGGAGACTCTTTATCTCTCTTATTGCCATGAACTTCAACAGTTTCCGGATATCCAGTCGAACATGGATAGCTTGGTAACCCTTGATTTGAGTGGTACTGGTATAGAAATAATCCCACCGTCAGTTGGACGACTCCCAGGTCTCAAGTTTCTCGATCTGTCAAACTGCTGGAACCTTGTAGAATTGTCATACCTCCCATCAAGCATAGCTATTCTCAAAGCAAATGGTTGTCTCTCACTTGAAATTGTAAGAGATTTATCAGACTATAAATGGTTGTGGAAAGTCTCACTTTGGGGTTGCTATAAGTTGATTGGTGGTGAGAGGGTACTACATTCTATGCTTGAGGTATAACTTTTATCTTGTTTTTGAAGTTCAATCATTTCTTAATTTACAATATAATAATAGTGTTCATCATAATTGGAATGAAAACGTGGCAGGGAAATGCAACTAAAGATCTCTTTATGAGTGTCTTACTTTCCGCGGTTGAACCATCGTCACGTATTTTTACGAGATTAGTTACATTGCAACTTCCAAGCAACTGGTACAGTGACTTTAGTGGAGTTTTATTATTCTTACGTTATAAACACGATTGGTTGAGTTGTGGCATAGATATTATTATTAAGCAGGAGATGTCCACGTATGATTACTCTGAAGAAGAGTCGGATGAAGATCGGGAACCATGGGACTATGAAATGGTGGGTTATGTACCCTTTAATTCATTGCGGCACATCCCATGGTTGAATCCTACATACGCTAAAAATATTTTATTTCAGACTAACAAGGGTGGTCTTAATGTGGAACTTGTTCGTAGTAAAAATAAAATAGTTGATTTAAACAAAAACCCAATCGATTACTCAGAGTGTTGGGATGAAAAATATGAAGATAGAAAGACATTTGAGATCATGTATGATTCACAGTCCTCTAATATTCAGATTGCATGGACTCATTAATAGTTGACCTGTGCATTAGTGTTGCTGGTATATCTTTCTAGAATTTGTTTCAAGGATCATCAACAACTATTAGTAGATCTCAGTTTCAACATTATTGGGCCCATATTTTGTTACCATTTCCAGTTTTGTGTTTTGCTTTAGCAACATTATTGCAGTCTACCAAAAAAGTTGTAATAAATTTTTCTTTATTATCCTATAAAACTTCACATCCTATACTACCAGGTTTCATATATTGTTTTTGATTGTTGTTGCTCCCCTTTTGTGCTACTATCGTATGTGTATGCAACAAAGGTATGTTATTTATAGAGGAGGATACAAGACGGGTCAAAATAAGATAAGAGTTGGAACGACAATTTATACGGGCCAAAATTGGGTTGGTTCTCCACAAACACTTTTTTTTCTTTTTTGATATATATTTTTTTTCAATTTTAGTGTATTATCATACAAAAACAGTATTGTTACAATAATATGGATAAAAAACACAAATGAAATCTACTAGTCGGTGATAAAATGGGCTCGTGATACCTAACAAACATCCGGCACCTACCAGCCATCCATATTTTCTTTAAGCTTAATTGTTTCTTGGACAAGTCAATTCCCAAATTTTGATTTTTTTTTATTTAATGAAAACCCAATATTCTTAAAATTAAGTATATACTTGGGTGAGGCTGATGTTACAACTGAGTTATATATAGCATTTAAGGTGGCTGGTTTTGAAATTAGTCACTTATATGATTACCAAACCTATTTTTAGCATTTAAGGTGGCTGGCTTTGACTTTGAAATCAGTTATCGTCAACGCTGCAGCTGATGCCTTATCTCGCATGTCTCATGCAGCCTTCTTTGCTCACTCTCGTGTTGAACCGTCCTTAATTGCTACACTCCGGGTGGCTAATTCTGATGATCCGTATCTCAAGTCCATGCAAATGAAGTGCACCTCTACACCACAGTCGGTACCCGACTTCTGTTTTAAAGATGGACTTTTGTTTTTCAAAGATAGGCTGGTCATTCCAGCAGGTTCGCCCCTGTGCTACCGGAGGAATTTCATAATTCTGTGATTGGCAGTCACTCCGGGATCACACGTACCTTCCATCGCCTTTCATCCAATTTCTTTTGGCCCAAAATGCGATCAGATGTTAAACGTTTTTGTGGCCACTTGTCAAGTTTGCCAGCAAATGAAATCTTCACTTTTACCTCCTGCTAATCTTTTACTACCATTACCCTTACCACAACAGGTTTTCTGTCATTATGGTCGCCGTGGACCGGTTATCAAAATACGGGCACTTCATTGGGTTACCTCCATCTTTCTCTAGCTCCACAGTTGCCAGCGTGTTTATTAATGAAATTGTGCACCTCCACAGCATTCCAGTCGACATCGTGACGGACCGTGATCCCCGTTTTATGACGGATTTCTGGAAAGAGTTACACCACTTACAAGGAACGACCTTATCCTTTAGCACGGCGTACCATCCACAGTCGGATGGTCAAACCGAAGCACTTAACAAATGTCTTGAGTTGTATGCCGCTGACCATCCTCGAGACTGGTTCAAATTTCTTCCCTGGGCTGAATTTTGGTATAACACTTCCTTTCAATCCTCCGCTCGGATGACCCCCTTCGAAGCCCTCTATGGTCGGACCCCTCCTATCATCAGCCGATACCTAAAGGACTCCACTGGAAATCCACTTTTAGAAGCCCCCTTGCTGGAACGAGACACCGTGCTCCAACTTCTTAAGACCAACCTCTTCAAAGCAGGTACATACCAGTTCCAATATTTGGGTCAGTGGGATGGCCTTCCACCTGATGCGTCCACGTGGGAAGATTCCACTAGCCAGAGTGAACAATTTCCTGATGCAGGTACATACTAGTTCCAGACCCGGGACCCAGTGGTAACAAAAGGAACCGAACAAGACCCGCTTCCACCTCTACTCGGTCAAAACCCGGACCGGAACCGGCCAAATCCCGAACGTACCCAGAACGGGTTCCTACCCTACCCGGTTCTTGACTTTGTTGACAAAACCCGGATCCGGTTCCTACCCGGTTTTAGGTTCTACAAAAAAAAACAAGTTGTGCATCTCTACCTAGAGGTGGTAACTGGTAATATGGTCTGATTAGGTAACGGGTCAAAACAAGTCACTTTAATACAAAACGATTTAGGTGATTTTCAATTAATATGTTAATTATAATTTAAAAAAACAATAGTAAAATTGATATACAAAGTTGTGTGCTTTAAGAATAAATTTCTTTAGGTGATTTTCAACTGGTTTCATGCATAACAACTGTTTGATGAAATGACTCAATGAACAAAGTAGGTCTAATCATGCAAACCATGATGAGTTTTGGTGTTGGGATTAATAACTTATTTTGAGAACAACAATCAATGTGTCATTTGTTGATATGGTGGCATGGTTGTTGAGGTTTCTGGATCACCAACACACACACATCTGCAGTTTACTTTTTTGTTCCTTAAATATAGATTCGGTATTGCGCAAGAATGATATTTTATTAATAAATGGATCCTTTACATTTCATTTCATATGATTGTTAAATGTTATACCATTTACCTCTTTTATTCTTCTACAACGTGATTGCTAGGTTGCAGGGTATGAGAAAAAGCTGAAATCACAGGCTTCACAGTTTTGATCGTCATTCACTTGAAAAAACATAACAAATTGAATGAGGTATCTTCTTCTAATCTTGACATGTTTGATGATTATTTTGTGCTAAATCGTAAAATCATGCATGTCAACCAAATAACTTCCAAAACTGTTTGTGCCTGTCCCCAACACCCCTTATACGCGATATACACCCAACACACCCTTATTTAATCCGGATATAAATACCTTGCTTCTCTCATTTTACCCAAACACAGACACATGTGTGTGTGCAGCACAGTGGCAGCAAGGGTTCCCCTTCTCGTGCTTGTTATGGAATTATGCACTTTCGTTTATTTCTTTTATCAAAAGCTTTTAAAGATTTTGTTTCTAGCATCAACAACTATTATTCAATTTCAGTAATACGCCCCACATTTATATGCTTTAATTTAATAGATTTTTAAGTTTGATTTTGCTTCTTTGACATTATAGATATCCTTCAATGTAGGCACAAAATTAAAGGTATCCTTCAATGTAGGCACAAAATAGGCTAATTGCTGAATATGTCTGCTAAAATTTGTGTCTTGTGAGTCCATTTTCATGCCTATTAATATGCTACGGATAACGAATTAGAGGTGGCAAGATGGACAATATATAGGTAACTAGTCAAAACAGGATATGATTGAAACTTTGAAATGTTTAATACAGGTCAAGACAGGTTAACTTTAGAATATTATAAACAGTAAAATCATTCATTTCTTGTTACGAAAATAGTTAATAATATATTAACAGTCTGAAACAGTTGAACAGAACTATTTAGGATGTTGTATGCATTGGAAATGGCTTACTCATGTGTCCCTTTTGACCCGGTTGAAATAAATTAAACACAGCCCAGATCAGCACATTTATTCGTAAATGGGTCGAAATTCCACCTAACCCACACATCTTTTTTCTAAGTTCATTTCCAGCCATTTATTAGCTTAGTAGTTACACAATTTTCTCTTGATATTGTTGGTTAAGAAAATACAAATAGATAAAGGGATCCAATGTTTTTTTTTGAAAAGTAAACTTCATTCACAAGGAGCCGGCCCAAACCGGGCCGACCAAAAAAACACAACAAGAGAGTTACATATTTACAAATGACACCCACTCTCCCCAAGAGATCCCTTTATACCTCGATCTATTCGAAAACCATAAAAAACCTATCGACTTTATTTCGCTAATTATCTTATCGATCCTGACCGGATTATTTGAGAAGACCAGCCTGTTCCTTGCCCGCCAAAGACTCCAACAAGTAATAACGATTAGACCTTGAACCGCAACCTTCTTCTTATCCGAGGCCGAGAGACCTATATGAAGACCAAGCAGATCTTTAGTAGAGAACGCATAAATTCCTGGAATTCTGCACCACTGACTAACCGCATTCCACACTACCGAAGATACATAGCATGCCGTAAACAAGTGGTCTGCAGACTCGTCTGCGAAAGAACAGAGAGGGCAACACGGTTCCCCGTGAAGGATGTTTCTCTTCCTTAACGCCACCTTGGTCGGGATTTTTTCCATTTCCGCTCTCCACATATGGATGTTACATTTGTCGGGAATCCAGTCACACCAATCCATAACATAATTATGCCTAACGACCCTGTCCGAATAACACAGATGCTTCACAGATTTGACAGAAAAAATACCTTCACTGTTAGGAGACCACCGCCACTTATCTTGACTGTCCAAGATCTGAACTGGTTCGAGGAGATTGCGTAATTGCTGCAGATCCGATAACAAAACAGAATCGGACAGATCCTCTCTCCAGTGCCATAAAAACTCTAGACCCAACCCGGTGCTTATGACCCTATCTTCTATTGACCCACATATCTTTATGATAAAGTAGTGGGCTAAGAGCATTCACATCCATTCCACCAAATTGTGTGAGTGGAGCTTTTATAACATAAAAAGTGGTTGTGAGTGGAGGAGAGATAAAATTTTATTGTTCATCTGTATTTTTAAGGGGACACTGTTCACCTCCTATAATTTTTTAATATATTTTGAAAGTGGTTGTGAGTGGAGGAGAGAGAAAAGGTAATGATAATGAAGAAACACAGAACTAATTAGAGGATAATCAGTTTGGTTTATGTTCCTTGCATAGTGGTTAATCTTCTTATGGTTTCCTGAGCTCCTTAATGACCGTGGTTAACTGCAAAACAAAACACCGTTACTCGTTAAGAGGGGAATGTGGGGGTTTCCCTCTTAACCGGGCTCCGGCGTGAGAATAAGCGACTGTGCTTAGGAGATAATTAAGTATTAAGTGAAGAGAGTAGAGGGAATGGAAAATGTTTAACCTGTGGAGTGAGGTCTCTATTTATAGCCGGAGAGGTGTAAGAGGATATGGGCTGATGGGCCTTGGGCCGGAAGTCGACAACTTGGGCGATATGCTCTTTGTCTCACTTGTCTCGACCGTTAGTGGTTTCTGAGAGTTCTTTGGTGCTGGCGCACGGTGATTGGAGCCACGTGTCATAATTGTCGGCCTGGCCGCCGTCCTGCCATCAGCAGGTAAGTGGAGATCGTGGGGCAGTTGTCTCTGCCTCATGATTGGTGCCATGTAGGCGTCCTTGAGTACTTTTTGTCTCCTGCATGTCAGACGATCGTGGAGCACGATTGAGCAGGGTCAGAAGGGCGCTTATTGGCTCTTTTTTCTGCCACTTGTACTGTGTACTATTTTGGAACAGTCTTGCGCTGTTAACGCGCGAGGCCCTTGTTGAGCACGTAAAAACCTCGCGCGTGGTATTGGTCTATTGCACATTATTTTCATACTGCTAAGTGTTGTTAATTGGAGCTTCTTGTTATTCTGACCTCGCGCCGCATTACAAGATGTGATGTATCTCGCGCGAGGTTGACAATATAAGAAAATTGTTGGCTAAGGAGTATGGTCCCGCGCGACCTTGCAGGAGGCTTGCGCGGCTTTTTGGGACCATACCCCTTCAGATAAAGATATAAAAAATATTATTTAATTGAAAAGAAGAGAGAAAATATAGTGTTTTTTAGTGTAATTTAGGGTGAAATATGGTGGAATGGATGTGAAAGCTCAAATATATTGATCAGCTATTTAAAACCACATATATCTTTATGATAAAGTAGTGGCTAATATATTGACGAGAAAGAGTTATTCTTAGATATTGCATGTTACTTTAGGAGATCTCTGATAGATGAGGCAATGATAGTGCTTGATGCTTGCAGTTTTCACCCTCATATAGGGGTAGGGATGAGCTCGGTATCGATCGGTACCGAACCCGGTACCGGAACTGAAAGTACTGGTACCGAAAATCCCCAAAAGCAGGTACCGGTACTGGTACCGAATATACCCGGTACGGTACGGTTCGGTACCGGTATTCGAGGGTAAAAACCGGTAAATACCGGTACCGAAAATATCAAAAGTCGATACCGAAAATGTACCCGGTTCGGTAAATTTGGTACCGGTACCGGGTACCATTTGCTCATCCCTATATAGGGGTAAAGGTGTTGATACAAAAGTCTCTCATAAAAGTTTCAAGTGGAATAGTTGATATGCATGACTTGATAGAAGAACACACCCTAATCATCCAGAAAAACATAGTAGAATTTGGAAAAAAAAAATGATATTGTAGAGTGTTGTGCTATGGAGGCTGGAACGTTAATGGTAAAAGCTAGCTTTGTTAAAATTATATTATATGTTAATCTGATGACGTTTGGTTATGGATACTGACACAATTTGGTTCCCTTGATTAACTAACCCAGGAAAATGAAGTATTAGTTTTGTCAAGTTATGTCGAACATCCACGTCTTCCTCATGTTGTTGCAAACATGAAGAAACTTCGGTGGATCTATTGGGATAGGTATCCAGCATCATGATTCCCATCAAATTTCCAGCCAACAAAGCTTGGTTGTCTAGTGTTGATAAGGGGCCAGCAAAAACAACTCTGGAAAGGGTGTAAGGTAATCCTTGTTTTTCCACAAGCTTAATCAATTAATTATTAGAATTGTGACATGAATACTATACGTACAAGGTTTCCAAGCAAACACTATACGTACACCGTATAAGATCAGATTTTCAAGATAAAATTGTTTACAATAAAATTTTTTGACTGGACCTTAAGACCATGTGCATTTACTATTCGTTGACCAACCATGAGCCATGACCAACATTAAACAATTTTTGTTTTGAGCTTAATTAACACCTCTCTCCTTGTGACAAAGGGGATTTTGTCTTTAACCGATACAAACACCATTCAATTTACCATTTATATTACATAAATTTTTATATAACTAGTACAAATTTGTGTATAATTTAAACTAAACGGCGTAAAGCTCCGGACTAATTGATCCATGAGCAAAAACATACGTGAATGACAATGTTTATAATTATACCTACTTATTTGCCTTTTGTGTACATGTTTATTAACAGCATCTACCAAATCTGAAGATTCTTGATCTTCGTCATTCAAGGTACCTAATGAAGACACCGGATTTTAATGGTCTTCCGTGTCTTGAAAGATTGAATTTACAGGGTTGTGAAAAATTAGAAGAGATTCATCCGTCAGTTGGATATCATGAGAGGCTTTGAAAGGATGTTTAAAACTTAAAAAGTTTCCACCTATCATACAGATGAAAAACTTGGAGACTCTTAAGCTCTCTTCATGCTGTCAACTTCAAAACTTTCCAGATATTCAATCGAACATGGATCGCTTGGTAAGCGTAAGCCTTCAGTTGGATCATACTGTCATTGTTGGAAAATTTTGTGCCAACCTTGTTTCTCTTGACTTACATTGGTATCACATGCTAATTAAAAAGAATAGCTTGCAACTTCCATCTCTTAAAACGTTTGGAAGATATTAATTTTTTTCTGTTGCAGTCAACTTTGTGACAACCCGCACGATCCGTTTTGTACCGATACTATTTATGTTGTAACCCCGTTAGTTAACAAGTGTTATCAATATAAAAAGGGTTCTATGATTCGAAGTTATATGTAGTGGTGTGTTATGCTTAATATTGTTAATTATATAGTTCTTGTTAATGTGAAAGCAAATATAAAAGAGTCATATGCTTGTTTCGCTCCTGATGATGTTTGTGAAAATGGGTTTTTTTTTTATGAATGTACAACTACTGAAGCACCAGGTACAACCTGGTCATGCACACGTATGATATTGATTAAGATAACATTATGAAAGAAATAGTGACTTAAGGATTCGGTTGAGAGGAAGATGATAATCATGATGATTAATATTTGTTAAAGAACCTGGTGTACAACCCTTCATGCGCAGGGTACAAGTGTTTGCTGCATGCTTGAATATTTATTAGATATTGATGTGTCATGTGTTTGATTGAATATTGGAGAATAGGATGATGATAAATACCTCTTATTTAGCAGCTGTAGTAAATAAAGAACCTTACCTGGGTTTTCTTATTTAAAAGCTTTGTTATGGGCTTTAATGGTGTGTACAAGTATCGAAACCCAAGGTACATGTTAGCAATGCAAGCCTAATTAATTGGAGAAGATGAAATGTCACGTGATGGGTTTAATTGGAGAACCTGGGTCCCACCACTTGTTTTGTAATTTTGAACATGAATAAACAAGGGCCCCACAGTTGCACAAACCTGGTTACCAATCGCACAATCAAATGAGCTGGCCCCCACCACTACAACTTGGTCGCACAACACTGCCTCAATCGCACAACTGAAATTGGAGGAAAAGGTTACTAATTTTTTTTTTTTTTTGGGCCACATGAATCCATTTGGGCTATACACCTTAAGTGGGCCGATTGCAAGGGTAATCGCACAAGTTGAGAATCAGTCACACACTCACTTGGAGTCGCATTCTTAGTTTGTTCCAATCGCACACCTGGAAACATGAACCGTACACTTCTGATTTGGTCGCACAAAATGGTTTCAATCGCACACCTAAATTAAGTTGTATTAAGTGGTTATATATAAGAACCCATGTTCCTATAACTTATATTAGTTGGAAATATGTGTTATGTGTAAACTACTCATCGTTTATACGCTACTGTGAAGTACATGCTATACGTGATTACTTGATATATGTGTACAATACGTGATTCATTTACAAACAGTCCTAACAATTGGTAACCATAATAGGACGTGGTTGACCAAGTTTAGGATAAACATACTAGCTATCGAGCAAATCTAAGATGAGTTCACACTACATCTAAAAGCATGCATTTCCCTGTGGGTTTGGGTACTTCATATATTTCCATTGGGACTATAATTTTTACCTTTTCTTTTGAATATCTTTTGGCTGCCAATTCGAGCACATCTTCTTAATCTATTTGTATACATTGGTATGTGTTTCTTTTCTCTCTCAACTTGCTTAATTTGTATCAACTGTCCAAACACATCTTCTTAATCTATTTGTATATAGTGATCAGTTAGAGTTTTGTAGTTTCATGCATACCAACTGTTTGATGAAATGCCTCAATGAACAAAGTAGGTCTAATCATGCAAACCATGATGAGTTTTTAATCAGAGGTGTTGGGATTAATAACTTATTTTGAGAACAACAATCAATGTGTCATATGTTGATATGGTGGCAGGGTTGTTGGGGTTTCTGGATCACCAACACACACACACACACACATTTGCAGTTTACTCGTTTGTTCCTTAAATATAGATTCAGTATTGAGTAAGAACGATATTATATTAATAAATGGATCTTTTACATTTCATTTCATATGATTGTTAAATGTTATACCATTGACCTCTTTATTCTTCTACAACATGATTGCTATATCACAGGCTTCACAGTTTTGATCGTCATTCACTTGAAGAAACATAACAAATTGAATGAGGTATCTTCTTCTAATCTTGACATGTTTGATGATTATTTTGTGCTAAATCGTAAAATCATGGATGTCAATCAAACACTAAATTTAATCAGAAGAATGGTAAGCCCGAACTAGATGAATGCTGTGCATGGTAATTATCTGATTAACAAACAATACCCAAAACTGCTTGTGCCTGTCCCCAACACCCCTTATACGCGATATACTCATTTTACCCAAACACAGACACATGTGTGTGTGCAGCACAGTGGCAGCAAGGGTTCCCCTTCTCGTGCTTGTTATGGGATTATGCACTTTCGTTTATTTCTTTTATCAACAGCTTTTAATTTAATATTATTCAATTTCAGTAATATGCCCCACGTTTATATGCTTTAATTTAATAGATTTTTAAGTTTGATTTTGCTTCTTTGACATTATAGATATCATTCAACGTAGGCACAAAATTAGGTATCCTTCAATGTAGGCACAAAATAGGCTAATTGCTGAATATGGCTACTAAAATTTGTGTCTTGTGAGTCCATTTTCTCCTATTATGTGACTTTGTGATAGATGACTTAGAGCTTAAAAATCAATTGTCCAGACCATCACCTGGAATCTTATGAATACAGACAGGTGGGTTATGTCCCCTTTGGTTCATTGAGGCACACCTTATGGTGGAATCCTACATAAACAAAGATTTCATCTGTGATTAAAGATTGATACATGTACAAGAGAGTATATATATATAAAAGATAATATTACACTCTAAAACCTCTAATATAATATAATATAATATTAAACTATGTCTAATAACACCCCGCAAGCTAAGGCCGGGGACTGGAGCTAAAATGGCGTATGGTGAGGTAACAGTTACCAACCCGGCCCTCTATGTATACTCGGCACTGTTATGCTCACCTACGCACTTGAATTAATCCAGCGTTGTCTTTTGATTACGATTGATAAATTATGCTCAAAACGTGATGTCTTCAGCATTATTTTATAAAATTTATTCTATATGCCTTTTTGGATCTGATTTCCAGAGCTTACTTTTATACTAATTTCTAATTAATTTGTTTCAACAAAGCTGTAATAGTGTAATCCTCTGTTGGGAATTTCGGATTGAAGCCAACTTGTCGTGCAAGGCTCAAAGAGGCAATTAAACAGTGGATAATTACAAATAATTGAATGTGATTAAGGTTTAATTATCAGTGATAATTATCATGTCCTAGATTTATTAATTGTTTAATTAATAAATTTGTGTATAATTATAAATAATTGAATGTAATTCTTGATAAATGATTAAACTTTATATATGTTTCTTTTAAGAGTTATACTTATTTTCGATATTCTTAATATAGAGTTTTTACCCACAGTTATTTAAAAATGTGTTATAAGTATTTAATAAGGGGGACTATAGAGAGGTAATTAATCCTTTGAGACTGAGTTATCTCTGTTTTCAGCCACATGATAAAGTTGTTGGTAGACAGTAAGTAATTGTGATGTGGACGCTGCCCCTCAGGATCAACAGAATTGCTGACTTTTGCATTCTTTATAAGGGTGAACGGGGCGCCCTCGGGGAGGGGCGGTGAGTGTGAACCCCACTCGGGAACACCGCCGCCATCCCCTCGGTGATCCAAATCGGGGTGTGGGGAGCGGGTTGTGTTCACCGATTGAGAATTGTAATTTTTGACCGTTTTTTATATTAAAACAGATATATAGCCGTTATATATTAAAAAAAAATTCTCCTAAACCCTATAAATACTAACTCACTTCAATCTTTTTATTTTTCAAACCCAAAACAACTCCCACTACATTACTCTCCTAAACACTTCAACTCATCTAATTTTTTACCCAATCTTTAAAAAAAATGGATTCCGAGTTCCTTTTTTTCTTTCCTGCCCGACTTTCCCGACGATGAAGATTCATCGTCAAGCGATGGTAGTTTAATTTTCTTCCAAAATCTCATCCAACAAGCGGAGCTACTAGACACGGCATCGTCTAGTAAAAAAAAAGTTGTCCGTCGAGATCGTGTGGGAGGCCACGAAACACTCATGGCTGATTATTTTGTCGATAATCCAAAATTTAATGCCGATATTTTTCGTCAAAGGTTTCGTATGTCCAAGTCTTTGTTCCTAAAAATTGTTAGTGACGTGGAAGCGAATAACGAGTGGTTTCAAGAGGGCTTGGACGGGAGAATGAAGAAAAGTTTCACGCCGTTGCAAAAGGTTACTTCTGCGATTAAACAACTTGCAACCGGTAACCCACCAGAAGAAAACGACGAGTATTTAAATATGGCTGAAAGGACCTCTCGTGAGTGCCTTGATTATTTCTGCGAGACAGTCTGTAGAATGTATGCTAGTGAATTCTTACGTAGACCAACGAGCCACGACGTTGCGCTATTGTATTAGGCTCATGAGGAGAGACATCAGTCTCAAGATTTGTGGGTTTGGCATGCTTTTTGTGGCCCGGCGGGTTCACAAAACGACATCAACGTGCTCCAACAATCTCTGTTATTTCTTACTCAACGAAACGGCACCAAATTGTCCATTTCAGGTGAACGACCACTTATACAAACGCGGGTATTATCTTACTGATGGGATCTACCCTAGCTGGTCCGTGTTTGTGAAGTCTTTTCCATATCCTCACATCCCGAATGAAAAAAAGTTCAAGAGGCAACACGAGGCCGCAAGAAAAGATGTGGAACGGGTGTTTGGTGTGTTAAAGGCGAAGTGGGGAATACTAAATCGTCCAATGCGTTCCAAAACGGTGAAAAAGATAAGGTCCATCGTGTATACGTGCATTATTTTACATAACATGATTATAAAAGACGACGGAAGGGCGATAGCACCGGTACACATTCGAGATCCTCCAGTCGAACCCGTCTTCGATGATACTGCTTTTAGCGAGCTCATTGACGAAGAAACGCATTGGAGACTAAAACACGATCTCGTTGAGCATCTCGGACGTTTAGATCTACCTCACCTTGAAGCGAATTCCGACGACGAGTAGTTTGTTTTTTTTATTTTTCTAGTTTGAATGTAATTTTTATTTTTAATTTAATGAAATGTTTTTTCTTAAATTTTATTTAATTTTTATTAATATTTGTTTAATTTATAAT
Source organism: Helianthus tuberosus (assembly GCA_030545235.1). Classification (NCBI taxonomy): domain Eukaryota; kingdom Viridiplantae; phylum Streptophyta; class Magnoliopsida; order Asterales; family Asteraceae; genus Helianthus; species Helianthus tuberosus. Next base: position 9,491,796 of record CM060393.1, read on the forward strand.
ACATGCATAATTACAACAAATAAAAAAAAACAAAAAAAAAAGCAAGTCCCCCAAGTAGGGGTGTGCACGGTTCGGTTCGGTTTTTGGGTAAAATCAAAACCGAAACCGAAATGTCGGTTTTTGGGTTTTAAAAACCGTTCGGTTTCGGTTTTTTTCGGTTTCGGTTTTTCGGTTTTTACGTCGGTTCGGTTTTTCGGTTATTTCGGTTTTTGGAACAAAATTATGTAAGATTCAAAAAATAAAAAGTATAATTTATATTATAACAATCTTTTTATATGTTTATATTTAAGTTATTATAGTTCACCTCTTTAATTAGTATTGTTAAATAAACCTAACCTTCTAATATATTTTTATGTTTCTTCAAAGTTTTATTAAATTTAATTTTTATATTAAATTTTGTTATATCTTATAGGTAATAATAAATCATTTCAGTTATAATGTTTTTATTATAAACACTTTACATTCAAGAATAAAATTAACATTTTCTACTAGCTTTAGGTTAAACACTTAAACATAAAAATATATGGATTGTAACTTATCGGTTCGGTTTTTTTCGGTTATTTAAAACGTTTATCCGAAAACCGAACTGAAATTTTCGGTTATTAAAAATCCGAAAACCGAACCGTCGGTTTTTGTTTCGGTTCGGTTTTTTCGGTTCGGTTATTTCGGTTATTCGGTTACGGTTCGGTTATTTCGGTTTTCTTGCTCACCCCCCAAGAGAGGAGTGTCACCATCAAATTGAGGGTGTGGGGGAAGTTAAGTGGGGAGTTGACGTGGCGCGTGCTAATTGGCTGTGGGTAAGAGATGTCACTCCCCACTTAGAGAAGTGCCCCTTACACCCTAAGGTGCTGTTTGTTTTTTCTGTGGAAAAAGGTCTGCAGTCTGCGGACCACATCTGCAGACATCTGCAGAAGAAGAGGTGGACCAAATGTCTGCAGTCTGCAAGGAGAAGAGGGTTTGTTTTTTTTTATATTTAAAAACCTCTTCTCATATCTTAAAAACACACAACACAGACAAATTGACCACCACAACTTCAGCACCAGAACCTCTCTCTCTCATCTCTCTCTCCCTGCCTCCCTCTACCACCACAACCACCGTCCACCACCACAATCAACCACCACCATTTCAGCCACCACCCACTGGAGAAGAAGGGGAGCCGGCAACCGAAGAGGAGAAAGAGAAGAAGGGGAGCCGGAGAAGAAGGTGGAGCCGGAGAAGAAGGGGAGCCGGAGAAGAAAGTGGAGCCGGAGAAGTAGGGGGCTCGCCGGAGAAGAAGGTTCGATTTGGGGTTTTGGTTTTCGGAGAAGAAGGTTCGATCCAACCACCACCGATCTCTCTCTCTCTACGGTATCTCTCTCACTCTCTCTCTCTACGGTTTGGGGAAGAGGTTCGATTTGGGGTTCACGATCTCCGCTTTGGGGTTTTGGTTCGATTTGGGGTTTGATGTGGTGGTGGAGGTTTGGGCAGGGATGTGGTGGTGGAGGTGGTGGCGGAGCAGGGAGGTGGTGGCGGAGTGGAGGTGGTGGCGGAGCAGGGAGGTGGTGGCGGAGATGTGGTGGCGGAGCAGGGAGGTGGTGGCGGAGCAGGGAGGTGAATGTTTTGAAGAGGGTGAAGAGGTCTGCAGAGGTTAGAAGACTTGTGGACAGGTCTGCTTGGGGAAGAGGCCTCGCAGACGTTTTTGGTCTGCAGATCTTCAAGAAAACAAACACCCTGCAGGAACCTTATGTCTGCGCGCCTCTGCGCGACGCAGACATAAGTGCTCAGAAGAGCTTCTGGGCAAAAAACAAACAGAACCTAAGTGTTATGAAGTTTCCTCTGTATGACTTTTCTATTATTGGAGGAGGAAATATCTCAAAGCTGACTTTTGTGTTGTTTAAAAGTGTTATGAAGTTTCCTCTTTATGACTTTTCTATTATTGGAGGAGGAAATATCTCAAGTATTTAATACAGAGTGAATTTTAAATTTTGCCCTTTATCTTTATACCTAATTTTAAGCGGTGTCCTTTATCTTTAAAATTGACGACTTTTGTACTTAATGTTTCAAAATCTTACACGTTATATCCTTTAGGCCTAACACAGTTAATTTTAACTGTTAAGTGAATGGTAATTTGGTCTTTTTTACTTGTTTAATTAAGAAAATCATTTTAATGATTTTAAATTTTAATAAACTAAACAAAAATGAATTATAAATCTCTAAACACACACACTTTCCCTCAATGACACACTCTTTCCCTCTCTACTCTCTCACTAGCACCACACACCACACACCAGCACTACCACCACATAACGCCAACACCACCCCCACACCACCACCACCACCGCACCAACCCACGCCTCGGATCTGTACTTGTTGACCGAGATTGGGTTGACCACTATCATCTTAGTCAGTGGCGGAGCTTGACCAAAAGTTTCGAGATGGCGTAAAGTGATGGGACCCAAAAATTTGTTTCCAATCGTTATGTTTCGAGTCAAGTCGGGTCGGCTATTCGATTAAGGTCGAGTCAAATAATAATAGTTCCAAATAAAACTAAAAAAATTCATTCATTCAAAGGAACCGTTTTTGCACATTGAAAAACTAAATATTGTATAACAAACAAAAGACCAATATATATACACACACATATAATGATACGAGTAGGGTTAAGCTCGGTACCGTCCGGTACCGAACCGGTACCGGTACTGAAAGAACCGGTACCGAAAATCCTCAAAAGTGTGAACCGGTACCGAATATACCCGGTTCGGTACCGGTACCGATTCGGTACCGGTACGGTACCAGTATTTAAGGGCAAAAACCGGTAAATACCGGTAACGTACCGGACCGGTACCGAAAATGCTAAAAGTCGGTACCGAATCGGTACCGAAAAAGTGTCCGGTTCGGTAAATTCGGTACCGGTACCGGGAACGAATTGCTCATCCCTAGATACGAGATAAATGGAACCTGGACGAAGAATTACAACTCAGCCCGACGATCTTTAAGATTTTTTAATTCAGTTGTGATTTAGTTTATTGTGTGGTGGGTAATCTTGGGTTAAACAAATAAGAGTTAAAATATATTTACCAAACTACCCATCCTTTATATACAAAGGGTATAAATATTTAGGATATACAATTTAGGAAAAATAATCGGGGGGCCATCTTATATAATTTTAAATTTACGGACGAAAAATCAGAATTTATACACTTATAACCGAAACATTGGAGGGGGCGGGTGCACCCCCAGGCACCAACTATCCTCCGCCACTGATCTTAGTTGCATCTCAGGCACGGCGGCCAACAGTTACGGTGGTGCTGATGGTTTCACGGCGGCCCCTAGGCTGCTACACCGGTGGCTACGGTCCGGGATTTGATATGGCGGCCAAAGATTTCGTTGCTCAGTCGCATCTCAGGCCATGGTAGTCAACAGTTACGGTGGTGCTGATGGTGGCCAACAGTTAGGGTGGTGCTGATGGTTTCACGGCGGCCCCTAGGCTGCTACACCGGTGGCGATGGTTCGGGATTCAAGGTACGACGGCTCACAATTAGGGATTCACGGCGGTTTCACCACCGCTACCCCATCCCCAACTGTTGTGTTAGTGTTTGAGTTCAGTAATGGTCGCATCTCAGGCCATGGTGGTCAACAATTTGGATTTGAAATTGTTATTATGTGCAGCGGTGGACTAGAGTTTCTGATGATGCTGGGCTCTTCTTCCCATTTTCTTTGACAACAAAAACCCATGGCTGTATGAGCACTAATTATTAATCTATTCAAAAATTCGTTCAAAAAGAAATAAGTAATTGTTGGGTTTGTGTTTGTTGAAGCCTAATTAATTGTATTTCCTTTAGACCCCCGTAGTGGGGCGTTTTTTTTTAAATTTAAAAAAAAGGCCGAAAAACGCCCCATATCCATTACACCTAGGCGTCATCGGGCGTTTTTTATGAAAAAAAATTCAATCGCGTTGTTTTAAAAACGTTGCGAGACATTTGCAACCACCAATCATTATTGAGCTAACCCCCACATGGTCTGACAACTTAATTAATCGAGGCCCAATTCAGTGCTATTTAAGTTTTTAATTAAAAAAATAATTGTTTAATGATTGGAAGGGGCGTTATTGGGCATTATTCCCACTACGCCACTTTTGCAATAACCCCCAATAATGCCCCATGCTGACTGGACTACCACGTGTCGCAAAACGCCCAAGGGTGGGGACATTATTAAGCTAAACCACTACACATGGTCTTATAAAGGACCTGTATGAGGTCTTTATAGTTATTCCATACTTTAAAAAGATTGAATCAATAAACAATTACCGAGACATTGGTTTTCTCCTCGTGGCTATCATAATCTATAAATTTTCTAGTGATTTTGATTAAGGAATTGATTTGGATTTTAATGGAGGAAATGATATGGGGGTTGTGTAGTGGTGTGGACTGGTGGTGGGTGTTTTTATAGAGAGAAAGTGTGGGTGTTTTAGAGAGATAGTGTGTGTCTCTCGGTATAATAGAGTGCCATTTTAGTCCTTGTGGTTTGGGTCATTTTGGCAGTTTAGTCCAAAGGTTTCATTTTTAACATCTGGATCCAAAAAGGTTTCATCGTTGCCATTTTAGTCCAACTGACTTAACTCCATCCATGCTCCTCAGTTAGTCAAGGGGCATTTTTGTCATTTCCCCTATTATTTTAATTAAGGTTTTTATTAAAGTGCCAATTTAGGGTTTTGTTGTTTATTACCCCTGTTCTATCATCGTTCCCCAATTCCATTCACCGTTTTCTTCATTTTCTTTCTTCTTCAACAACAAATATGCGTGAGATTCTTCACATTCAAGGAGGCCAGTGTGGCAACCAGATCAGTGGCAAGTTCTGGGAGGTTGTCTGTGCCGAACACGACGTCGATTCCACCGGCCGCTACCAAGGTGATACCGATCTGCAATCGGAGAGGATCAATGTTTATTACAACGAAGCTAGTTGCGGGAGATACGTTCCAAGGGTCTACTCATGGATCTTGAGCCTGGTACCATGGACAGCCTCCGATCTGGTCCTTACGGTCAGATCTTCCGACCACTATCCGATCGTCTTCTCCGGCCACCATCTTTTACTCAACTAAACACCATGTGTTTTAAAAACCCAAACACCACCACCACCAGACCATTGACATCACTGTTATCAGCCACCAGACACTTTAGGGGTTTATATACACATTCATCTTCATTTCAGTTACTAGATAAAAATAGTCTTTTTCACCTTCATTTCAGTTACTACACTTTGCAGATGGGTAATCCATGGGAGATACCAAGAAAGGATGTTGCTTATCCGATAAAGTTTTACGATGAAAAGATAATAATAATAATAATAATAATAATAATAATAAAATAAAATAAAAAATAAAAAAAATACTAACATTTTTTAATTTAAAGTGCAAAAAATGCATTTAATTTAGAAGTTTCTAGATATACCACTACTCACTCCCAACAAAATACTTGTGCTTAAACTCATTTACATGTGCACAGTTTACCGGAACTGATCAACACAATGCACCACCTGAAAATTGTAAAGAAACTAAAATTAATCAAAAGACATTTTAACATCACCTAGAGGTAGAGATGCACACGAAACACGGTTCCAGACCCATCCCGAAATACCCGACCTCAAACCAGTTCATACCCTACCCGACATGCCAGCAGGTACATACCAGTTCCAGACCCGGGTGTAACAAAAGAAACCGAGAACCGGACCCAACCCGGAACCACCAGACCCGGTTCCGGCCAAAACCCAAAAAACCGGCCAAACCGGTCAAATACCCGAACGTACCAGAAACGGGTTCCTACGCTACCGAGTTCTTGACTTTGTTGACCAAACCCAGACCTGGTTCCTACCCGGTTTTAGGTTCTACCAAAAAAAAAAACCCGATTTGTGCATCTCTACCTAGAGGTGGTAAGTGGTAAGATGGTTTGATTAGGTAACAGGTCAAAACAAGTCACTTAGATACAAAACAATTTAGGTGATTTTCAATTATTTTAATATGTTAAGTTACTATGTTAGTTACCCGTGTGATACACGGGCTGAAAGCAGTCAATAGCGGTGCTATAGCGGTTAGCGGACCTCAGGGTGTGTAGCGGTTCAAATAGCGGTTCCGCTATTAGCGGCGCTAAATACCGCTAGAGCGGTGCTATAGCGGTAGTATAGTGGTGCTATAGCGGTGGCCTAAAGCGGTTATAGCAGTAACGGTGTTTAATTGTGTTAATTCTTAAATTAAATACTTCAAAGTTACTATTAGTATTTGATTTGCGACAGGTTTTTGATAATGGAATGATATTACTATGAATTTTGATATTACTATTAATATTTTTCAAAGATATATTTATATATATATAAAAATACATAAATTATGCATGGTATAAAAATTACCGCTATACCACCGCTATAACCTATATAACATATAGCGGACCTTGACCGCTATTCGATTTTGGACCGCTTTAACTGCATAGGGCTGAGCTAATATGTTTTGTAAATAGATATTATCAATAAAACTACATGGAAACCGAGAGACAAACATCGTCATTAAGAGACCAGAATACCGAGAGATTTTTTAAAAGCCAACTGCAAACTATTTGAAAAGTGACCATCGATCTTTATTGATAGATCAGTTTATAGGTACAAAGAAAAAGGTATCACATAAAAGAAGCCAATGATTTTGGCCCCAAGCCCTCAAATTAGAGTCTATAACAACGGAACCTAAAGAGATAATGTGCATAATAATGTTCTTCAAGAATAATTACCTTGTATGTTGTTAAAGTACCCTTTTCGTCTATATGAAACCGTAGTTAGTAACTTATGACTAAAAAGTCATAAATAAAAAATGTAATTAACTGAAAATATGCTATTGTAAACACTTCAGTTTGGTATTTGACAAACACGAACCTTCAGTATATTTCCTCTTTTTTTGTCGAGCACCAGTCCTCTAACCATGTATGTCCAGCCAAACGACCATTCCAGTAGCTGCACCGAAACAGAAAAGACAGAATATATATATACACAAAATCATATATAAAATGTTAAATATTTTTGTAGCAGCCTAAGAACTGAGATCATACGGTTTAACTCTGACATTTTAACATGGTTAATGAAATAGATATGGAAGTATACATGACTAATATTCTTCAATTAAACTACTAATATTCATCGATTAAACCCCTAATTTTCTTGACAAAAATTGATTTAACCTGTAAGCGATCCCTATCATTTAACATGCTGCGTCTATATCACAATTGTTCCAACTCACGATTTCCCAACACAAAACAAAACAAGTGACCGCATTAAATAAATACCAATGATTAAAAACGAAGATTAATATGTTATAGCATATGGGAACTAAGTCAACTAACCAAGAAGCTGGATTTGCTGTGTGGGGTGAAAGTCCATACTCTTAACAGCAGAACCCTGATTTAGGGTCATCATAACAGCTTTCGGGAGATCTTCAGATGACGATGAACTTTGACCGACGGGTGGTTGATTTGGGGATGGGTGGTTGATGGTGGAGGCGGGTATGGGTTTAGGAGGCGGAGGTGTGGTGGTGGAAGGGGATGGCGGTGGTGGTGGTGGGGAGTGGTGATGGTGGCAGGGGAGGTGACGGTGGTGGTGGTTTTTAGTGAGAGAGAGAGAGAGAGAGAGAGTAGAAAGAGAGATACATGAGTCTGTTGAATGATGATGATGTTGATGAATATAATAAAAGCAAGGGTAATTTTGTAATTTCACATGGACTTAACTGAGAAAACTAACCCAAATCCACTCCAGGGACTATCAGCGTAACAAACTGTCAAACCACAGGGACTATGAGTGTAATTTCCAAAATCTGGAGACTATAGCTGAAACTTTGCAAAACCACAGGGACTATCCGTGCATTTTACTCTATAAGATATTAAACTAAATAATGCATATATTTTTAAAGATGCAATTATTTTATTATTATGGTTCTTATATATACAACTTTTTGTTATTTAATATATAAAATTATAAAAATTCAACCCATACAATAAATGAGGTTTTTAAAGATATATTATTTTATTATTTAGTATATAAAATTTATTTATTCAACCCCGTGTAATACACGGGGTTATAACCTAGTACACTTATAACCGAAACATTGGAGGGGGCGGGTGCACCCCTAGGCACCAACTATCCTCCGCCACTGATCTTAGTTGCATCTCAGGCACGGCGGCCAACAGTTACGGTGGTGCTGATGGTTTCACGGCGGCCCCTAGGCTGCTACACCGATGGCGACGGTCCGGGATTTGATATGGCGGCCAAAGATTTCGTTACTCTCGCATCTCAGGCCATGGTGGTCAACAATTTGGATTTGAAATTGTTATTATGTGCAGTGGTGGACTAGAGTTTCTGATGATGCTGGGCTCTTCTTCCCATTTTCTTTGACAACAAAAACCCATGGCTGTATGAGCACTAATTATTAATCTATTCAAAAATTCGTTCAAAAAGAAAAAAAGTAATTGCTGGGTTTGTGTTTGTTGAAGCCTAATTAATTGTATTTCCTTTAAACACTTTAAAAAAATTCAAAAAAAAAAAACGCCGAAAAAAGCCCCATATCCATTACACCTAGGCGTTATCGGGCGTTTTTTTTTTTAAAAAATTCAATTGCGTTGTTTTAAAAACGCTGCGAGACATTTGCAACCACCAATCATTATTGAGCTAACCCCCACATGGTCTGACAACTTAATTAATCGAGGCCCAATTCAGTGCTATTTAAGTTTTTAATTAAAAAATAATAATTGTTTAATGATTGGAAGGGGCGTTATTGGGCATTATTCCCACTACGCAACTTTTGCAATAACCCCCAATAATGCCCCATGCTGACTGGACTGGCACGTGTCGCAAAACGCCCAAGGGTGGGGGCATTATTAAGATAAACCACTACACATGGTCTTATAAAGGACCTGTATGAGGTCTTTATAGTTATTCCATACTTTAAAAAGATTGAATCAATAAACAATTACCGAAACATTGGTTTTCTCCTCGTGGCTATCATAATCTATAAATTTTCTAGTGATTTTGATTAAGGAATTGATTTGGATTTTAATGGAGGAAATGATATGAGGGTTGTGTAGTGGTGTGGACTGGTGGTGCGTGTTTTTATAGAGAGAAAGTGTGGGTGTTTTAGAGAGATAGTGTGTGTCTCTCGGTATAATAGAGTGCCATTTTAGTCCTTGTGGTTTGGGTCATTTTGGCAGTTTAGTCCAAAGGTTTCATTTTTAACATCTGGATCCAAAAAGGTTTCATCGTTGCCATTTTAGTCCAACTGACTTAACTCCATTCGTGCTCCTTAGTTAGTCAAGGGGCATTTTTGTCATTTCCCCTATTATTTTAATTAAGGTTTTTATTAAAGTGCCATTTTAGGGTTTTGTTGTTTATTACCCCTGTTCTATCATCGTTCCCCAATTCCATTCACCGTTTTCTTCATTTTCTTTCTTCTTCAACAACAAATATGCGTGAGATTCTTCACATTCAAGGAGGCCAGTGTGGCAACCAGATCAGTGGCAAGTTCTGGGAGGTTGTCTGTGCCGAACACGGCATCGATTCCACCGGCCGCTACCAAGGTGATACCGATCTGCAATTGGAGAGGATCAATGTTTATTACAACGAAGCTAGTTGCGGGAGATACATTCCAAGGGTCGTGCTCATGGATCTTGAGCCTGGTACCATGGACAGCCTCCGATCTGGTCCTTACGGTCAGATCTTCCGACAACTATCCGATCGTCTTCTCCGGCCACCATCTTTTCTTCAACAAAACACCATGTGTTTTAAAAACCTAAACACCACCACCACCAGACCATTGACACCACCGTTACCAGCCACCAGACACTTGATGCGTGGTTGAAAACCGGTGAACATAATCAAATAACTTGATGATTTTATGTACGTTTTAAGTTCGGATAGCCTACTTTTAATCACAAATATGTTTTGTAGGTTTGACAAATTTAAGAAGCTTTTTGGGAGCTTTACGAGTCATCGGGTCAAAGAACGGTGCACCAGAACGCGAAACAGATCAACCGGGAACGCGAAACGCAAAAATCAGAAAACTCACAAACGGGAGCCCGTCGGCGACGGGTAGGGAGCCCGTCGGCGACGGGCAACAGAAAATGAATCCGGGGACTTTTGTTTTTAAGTGCTGAGAATGATTGTCAAACATGCTTTACTAATTCCTACTTCGGGTTTTTAGTCAAAAAAAACACAACAAGCATTAAGTGTGAGCATAAATTAGAAAAGTGAATCAACTCCAAGCATGGAGTTCATACGGAGAAGATGATCAAAGTCCACCGAAGAATTGAATGCTCAAAGAGCTTGAAGATGTGAAAGCTCTAAATCCTCCATGGTTATATAAAGCTCTCATCCAAGATGAAGAAACACACCTCACTCTCTAAGTTTCATTCCAGAAATCCATCCGTACGTAGCTACAAGTTTCACAATCACATTCTACAAACCTTCAATTTACATCAAGAGTATTCTTCATTTTCCATTCTTCAAGCTCCAAGATGACCTCCGTCAAGTTTCAATTATCCGGTGATCAAGCTCCGTCAACCATGAGCGGCTAATCATCTCGGTTTCACCCCGGTGTAGGTAGTTGTTTAATTTATGGTTTTGAATTGTTTGTGCTAAAATTTGTGACAATTTGTGTATGGTTTTAGAAACCTTTGACAATAGCTTGCATTTGTTTCGAATTCATAAACTGTCGAGCGAAGATGAAAGTTATGACTTTATGAAATGGTTATGTGTAATATGCGTTGTCTTGGTTAGGATTTACTTGTGTTGATTACAAAGTGTATTCTTGTCCGTTCATTGAGCGTTGATAGTTATTAGCACCTAAGTCACGGTACACTAAATCCGCTAATCGTATGCATTTGAGTTGAGGCTTTAAACTTGTAGAAACCATAAGTTAGCAACTATCGAAACCGGGTGTGATTCCTTTACTTATCTTGTTTAAAACCATCAATTATAATTCTTGTATTTGCCAAGTTCTAGTAGATAATCAATCTCATCAATTTAGTTATTTATGTTCAAACATCTTTCCAACAAAACAAAAACACAAGAATATTTATTAGCAAGCTTCATAATTTGTGACAACCATTTTAGTTCTAGTGAATCCATTCGCAAACCACATACTCTTCGTGGATCGACCCCTTGCTACCACTAGCTATTTGTTAAGGGTAATTTGGGCATATAAATATTATCTTTGACCGGAGCGCGACACTCCGATCAAATTTTGGCGCCGTTGCCGGGGAGTTAGTGCGCTTTGTGTTTTGATAATTTTCATATTTTTTTTAGTAAATTTCAGAATTTTTGTGATTAAGGTGCTTTGTTTCTTTTTGTTATTTTCTCTATTTTCTTGCTACGCGGGTGTGTTATTTGTGCAGGTTATTCTTACAAATAGTGCATGCATACAAGGAATTCCGGTAGAACCTCGCCACTATTGTTTGAACCAGAGGTTGAGCGTTTAGTTCGAAGAAACTTAGCCACTCGATTAGAGGCAACACTTGCTTCTAATCAACCCAACACCAATTCACAACTTACACCATCCATTGAAACCAATTCAATGGCAAGCCAAAATTCCAACCAAAACCAAAATCCACACCAATTTCAATACTTCAACCCCGCTCCAAATATTCCTCAAGAACAGCCGGGTGGTAACAACAATACCGTACCACCCACACCACCTTTCCAAAACCAAAATCCCAACAACAACCAAAGAACACCCCAACAACAAAACCTTCATCAACAAGCGTATCGTGGCAATCCCGCGAACGAAGACCCATTTTTCAACTTAGACGATTTGAGGAACGCCATTCCCAATGACGAACCTTATAGTGTTCCCGGTTATCAATCACCGGAGCATGTGAGTGTTCATACGGAGAATTCAGATGACGGGAGTTACTATGATGATCGGTTCTATAATGACGAAGATTGGGGAGGTGAAGAGTTTGACTATCAAAATGCCAATTATGTGGGGAGGAATGATGGTTATGGGAATAACCGCCAAACACGAAACAACAATAACAATAATGGTAATCCTAATCGGATTCCTCGTTTCGTAGGGGGAGGTTATCAAATGGGTGACCAAGGTGGAAATCGAAGAGGTGATAGAAGAGATAATCGAAGACCGGTCAACCAAGAAGTTAACGGTCCACAACGTCATCAACAACCTCCACGGGGAGTGAATGACCGTTTTCGACCGGTAGTTACCGACAATGATTCTCCTATAGTGTGTGAAAGGAGAATGTTTGATTGCAAACCTCACTACATCAATATACTTCCCCATTTCAACGGGAGGTCTAATGATGAGCCGTACACACACTTGACTGAATTTTCATCCATATGTAATACTATCGGTGGGCACAATTTTGCATTAGAAGAGGTTAAGCTTCGCTTGTTCCAATTTTCGTTGAAAGACAAGGCAAAGCAATGGTTTCTCACACTTCCCGCGAATAGCATCCGAACATGGGAACAAATGCAACAAGTCTTTCTAGATGAATACTATTCAATGTCGAAGACCGATGATGCACGGGATGAAATAAGGTCATTTCAGCAACTATCAAGTGAACCGTTACATGAAGCATTCACTCGATTCAAAGAGTTGATGCGGAAATGCCCACATCACCAAATAGAAAAGTGGGAACTAGTGAAATGCTTTGTACGTGGGTTGGATGATGCAACATGGAATCGCCTCGAGTCAACAAGCAACGGGACTCTTTTGAGTAATCATGAAGATGACGATTGGGAATTTCTCGAGCGTATGAGCAAACGGTCAAAGGAGAAGGAATCGGCCGATAGAGCAAAGAAACATCCCATTTCCCGTTCGCTTCCCGATCTCGATTCTAAGGATAGGATTTCTACCTTAGAACGGGAGTTGGCTCGTATGAAGAAGAAGGAGGTAAATGCGGTCCAATTTGCGGTATGTGAAGATTGTGGAGAAATTGGCCATAAGGCCGATCAATGTCAAACGGGACCGAGTGAGTACACCGAGGAGGTCAATGAAGTGTTCGGGGAAAGAAAAAATAATGACATGAATTCGAACACTTACCACCCGGGGTTGAGAAACCATCCAAACTTCCGATATGGGAACGCCGCAAATCAAATGAACCCGAATTTTCAACCGGGTAATCAAAGCGGGTCATCATATCCAAATCGCCAAGGTGGTAACCAAGGGGGTTACCAACGTCCGTACAACCAAGGATACCAAGGTAGAGATAGTAATTATCAAGGTGGGTATCAAAGAAACTACAACAACCAAGGCGGTAATGGAAGTGGGTCGAACAATCAAGGGGGAGGCAATGACTTGAGTGCCAAAATGGATGCTTTGTTAAATATGCAAAAAGAATCTTACGGTGACATTAAGGAAATAAAGAAGACGAACGAGATTCGCGACAAGGCACATGAGTTGTTAGCAAAACAAGTCACACAACTCGCGGAGGAAATGGCTCAAGTGAGAGGAAGCGAGGGAAAGTTTCCAAGTGACACAACGGTAAACCCTAAGCATCAAGGGTCGAGTTCAAGAAACACACGTGAGGTACCTATTAATAATGTTACTTTACGTAGTGGTCGACAATTAGAAAATGGTGTCAAAACACCACCACCTCAAATTGTTGAAGGGGTGGTGGAAGATGCTAGTGAGGATGAGAATGAGGGTGGTCAAACGGGTCAAAATAAAAATGACTTGAAAAATAATAACAACACTCCCGTTGTGACCATACCCGTCCCTAAGGCTAAGGAAAAGGGTGTGGAGGTTAATACCGCCCCTTATCCCGAAGCATTGAAGGGACCGATCAAAAAGATTGTAAACAAAAGAGGTCCACAACAAGATGAGTTGTTGGAAATTTTTAAGCAAGTGAAAATAAATTTACCTCTTTTGGATGCAATTAAGCAAGTACCATCCTATGCTAAGTACTTGAAAGATTTATGTACCCAAAAACGAACTCATAAATTTCCCAAGAAATTAGATTTAACCAATAATGTGAGTTCGATTCTTTTGGGTGCACTTCCACCTAAGCTCCAAGATCCGGGTGCGCCTATCATTTCAATTCAAGTAGGCGATTTTAAAATCAATCGGGCACTTCTAGATCTTGGTGCTAGTGTAAGCATTTTACCGGGTAGTTTGTATGACCAATACGAGTTTGGCCCACTTAAAACATCAAACACCACCGTGGTGTTAGCCGACTTGACACCCAAACTACCCCGTGGAATTGTTTCGGATGTGATAGTAAAAATCGAAGATTTTTATTATCCGGTGGACTTTTTAGTACTTGACTATGTGACCCATGACCCAACCAAGCAACCTACGGTGATTTTGGGTCGACCGTTCTTAGCAACCGCAAACTCTCAAATTGATTGCAAAAAGGGAACGGTTGACATGACATTTGGAAACCGAAGGTTGAGGTTGCATGTTTTTTCGGAACTTATGAACCCTTCAGTTGATGATGAATGCTATATGGCGGACATCGTTGACACGTGTACACCTCTTTGCGATACCATCGTGAACGGGGACAACACAATGGAGGATTGTTATATGTTTGATAGGTCACAAGCGGAGACGGATAGGAGCATGGATGAAGAGATGAAAGAATTGGAGGTCATGGCGATGAAAGAAGGAAGGCCCACTTGGACACATCACGTGGAAAGTCTTCCGGAAAGCATCGATTCAAAGTTGAAACCATCATTGGAAGAACCTCCGGTTCTAGAGTTGAAGGTGCTACCCAAGCATCTCAAGTATGCTTATGTGGGTGAAGGTAGCACACTCCCGGTTATCATTGCATCAAACTTAACCGAGGAGCAAGAAGAGCAATTGATGGATGTTTTGCTCGCCAATCGGGCGGCGATTGGGTGGACCATTGCGGACTTGAAGGGAATTAGTCCTTCGGTGGTGATGCACAAGATCATCACGGAAGATGGTATGAGTCCTTCTCGCGACACACAAAGGAGACTAAATCCAAATATGCGAGAAGTGGTCAAGAAGGAGGTCCTAAAATGGCTTGATGCGGGTATCATTTACCCGATCTCGGATAGCGAATGGGTGAGCCCGACACAAACAGTCCCTAAGAAGGCGGGTATTCAAGTCATCACAAACGACGCAGGTGAAGAGGTCGCCACTCGGCCGGTAACCGGGTGGCGTATTTGTATTGATTATAGGAAGTTAAATGCTGCAACTTCCAAAGATCATTTCCCTTTACCATTTATTGACCAAATTGTTGAGAAATTGGCCGGACAAAAATTTTATTGTTTTCTGGATGGTTATTCAGGTTACAATCAAATTGCTATACATCCGGAAGACCAAGCAAAAACTACATTTACTTGTCCATATGGTACCTTCGCATTTAGGCGAATGCCCTTTGGACTTTGTAATGCCCCCGCCACCTTCCAAAGGTGTATGACGAGTATCTTTTCAGATATGGTGGGGGACTCTTTGGAAATCTTCATGGATGATTTCTCAATATTTGGGCCGTCATTTGATACATGCCTTGATCAACTCGAAAAGGTTTTGAAAAGATGTGTTGAGAAAAATTTGGTTTTGAGTTGGGAAAAGAGCCATTTTATGGTTCAAGAAGGGATTGTGTTGGGGCATGTTATCTCGAGTCGTGGGATTGAAGTGGATAGAGCAAAAGTGCAAGTCATATCCACTTTGCCTTATCCTACAACCGTTAAGGGTATTCGGTCGTTTTTGGGACATGCGGGGTTTTATAGGAGGTTCATAAAAAGCTTTAGTGATATAACAAAACCCCTATGCAATTTGTTATTAAAAGATAAAACATTTGATTTTGATACAAATTGTAAAAACGCCTTTAACATTTTGAAGGAAAAGTTGGTTGAAGCCCCAATCTTGCAATCACCGAACTGGTCTTTACCATTCGAAATTATGTGTGATGCAAGTGATTATGCAGTGGGGGCTGTATTGGGTCAAAGGGTAGACAAGAAACCGGTTGCCATTTACTACGCAAGTAAGACTCTCTCGGATGCACAATTAAATTATACAACTACCGAGAAGGAGCTACTTGCGGTGGTATATGCGTTGGATAAGTTTCGTTCTTATATATGGGGTACTAAAGTGATTGTATATTCAGATCATTCTGCAGTTAGGTACCTTATGAACAAGAAGGATGCAAAACCGAGATTAATCCGATGGGTTCTCTTGCTACAAGAATTTGACTTGGAAATCCGAGACAAGAAAGGAAGTGAGAATGTGGTCGCGGACCACTTATCTCGATTGGTTGTGGAGGAAGATTGTTATCATGAAGAGATCAATGAAAACTTTCCCGATGAGCAAATTTTAAAAGTTGACATATTACCATGGTATGCTAATATCGTTAATTATTTAGTTACAGGTGATTTACCGGCTCATTGGGATAGACGGAAGAGGCAACATTTCCTATCTCAAATCAAGTACTACCAATTGGAAGAACCACACTTGTGGAAAAAGTGTGCGGATCAAGTGATTAGAAGATGCATAGCCGATGAGGAAATTCCAAGCGTGTTGCAGCATCTTCATTCGTTTGCATGCGGTGGCCATTTTAGTGGTCACAAAACGTGTCACAAAGTCTTAAATAGTGGTCTTTATTGGCCAACTATCTTTAGAGATGCAAATGAATTTGCCAGAAATTGTGTAGAGTGCCAGAAATTAGGGGGTCTTTCAAAACGGGATGAGATGCCCATGCAACCAATTCTCGTAGTCGATATTTTCGATGTGTGGGGTATTGATTTCATGGGCCCATTCCCCAATTCTTATGGCAATTTGTATATCTTGGTGGCCGTTGACTATGTGTCAAAATGGGTCGAAGCAATAGCCACCAAGACAAACGACCATTCCGTAGTTTGTAACTTTGTCCAAACCAATATTTTCTCAAGGTTTGGGATTCCTCGTGTCATCATAAGTGATGGAGGATCTCATTTCAAAAACTTTCGGTTTGGAAAACTATTAAAAAGGTTTGGTGTTGACCATAGAATTGCTACCCCCTATCACCCGCAAACAAGCGGGCAAGTTGAGGTGTCAAATAGGCAAATTAAGAATATTTTGCAAAAGACAGTGCGGGCGGACCGTAAGGATTGGTCAATCAAATTGAACGATGCTTTATGGGCCTACCGTACGGCATATAAAACACCCATTGGCACTACACCTTATCGTTTGGTGTACGGTAAAAACTGTCACTTACCGGTTGAACTTGTGCATAAATCATTATGGGCGATTAAAGAGGTTAATGTTCAATATGATGATGCAGGGAAAGAAAGGAAACTCAAGTTGTGCGAGTTAGAGGAGCTAAGAGAAATGGCATACGAATACGCGTCACAGTATAAAGATGGAATGAAGAAGGCGCATGATGCTAAGTTGAGGAAGAAAGAGTTTGAGGTGGGGCAAAAGGTGTGGCTCTACAATTCGAAAATCAAATTCTTTCCCGGAAAGCTCCGAAGCAAGTGGATGGGACCCTATGTGATCACCCGGGTCGGACAATTGGGTGATGTTACTATTGAGGACCCGAAGGATGGGTCACGACAAACGGTAAATGGTCATCGATTAAAACCGTTTCTCGATGGTAACGAAAACATGGATAAAAACAAGGAATCGGTAAGCTTCGTAGTAAGCACACCGATTTATGAGGTCAATTAAAGGACTCATAACATTTGTGTAGAGTAGGTATAGTTATTTTTTTTGTGTGTTTTGTATAAGAATCATTTTCGTTTTCTACTAACCTTGTTTGAATGTGTGAAGTCTGGACATCATAAACGTATTTTGAAGACGTAAGGTATGTTTTCTAGATTTTGTTTTGTGCATTGAGGACAATACACGTTTTTTTAGGGGGTGGTAGAATCGTTAACGGTTCTCGTGTTTCGTGTTCTTAAAATATTATAAAGTTTAGTTTAGAAATTTCTAATATTTACGTTTTAATTTTAATGTTATTAATATTTATGTTTTTAGGGTTTTAAGGTTGTAAATTTAATTAAGGATATTTAAAATTTAATGTTTAAGTTTAATAATTATGTCTAGGGTTTTTAAGGTTATGTTAATGTTTAAAGTAATGATTAATTAAGTTTTTTTTTTATGATTATGTTTTTAGGGTTTTTAAGGTTTTAATTAAGGATAATTAAATTTGTTTTAAGGTTGTCATGTTTAAACCTATCATATTTTTTTTGTTGTAATGTTAATATTCTAAGATTGATTTTTAATTTTTAGATTGACATGTTAAGTTGTTATGTTGTTAATTTATGATAATTAAGGTGTAATATTTAATGGTTTAATGTTAAAGATTATTAGTTAAATTTTTTTTTTTAAAAAAAAAAAAAAAAAAAAAAAAACTTGTTAGTTTAAGGTTGTCATGTCTTATTAATATTAATTAAGGTTTTAAGATTTTTAGTTTTTAAGTTTATGTATTTATGTTTTAATTTTAAGTTAAAAAAAAAAAAAAAAAAAAAAAATTTGAAAAATCATAACCCGTCGGCGACGGGACATCAAGCCGTCGTCGACGGCTTCTCCATTTACCCGTCGGACACATGTTCCCCGTCGGCAGTAACTTAACCCGTCGGCCAGAATTGCAATTTCCACAACCCGTCGGCGACGGGTAGGGTCCCCGTCGGCGACGGGCAACCATTAATCAGTCCGGGTTGTCATGTTTGTTTAATGCAAGATTCGAACTCAAGACCAATTTTACCATTCCTAGACATCTAAAACCGGGATTTTAACCCTCATAACATTACAAACACCCACCAACAACCTTCAAACTCATAAAATCTTCATCAAAACTTCACCTACCTTCATCTTCTTCCTAAAATCCTCAAGAACACCAAAACCTTCAAGCTCTCATAACGTCATCAAATCTTCACCAAATCAACCGATTTTTGGGTCCATTTTGCCTAATTTTTCGAGACGAACAAAACCCCCAACACGGTTTGCATCAATTCTTGCTAGTTTGCAAGATTTCTGGACGTGTAGTTTAGGGTTTTTGAAAGAGTGTTCATCAAATCTCTTGCTTTGCACTTTTTCTTAGTTCTTCTTGCTATCTAACATCTAAGTCATGGCCGGTGGAAGAAAGAAGCAAAAGACCACAGCACAAGGTTCTTCAGCTGGAGCAGGGTCTTCTTCAGGGTTATTACCAAGGAAATGGGAACAATTAACTGCCATTGAAGAAGGAGATCCGAGACTATTTCGCCAAGACTGGGTCTGGGCAAAGTTTAGAGATAGTGAAAGCGCCAAGGTGTGGGATGATGAGAAAAACAAACCATTATCCCGATACGATGATAGGAAGCTTGAAGCTAAGCTGTGGAGATGGAAGATGGTCACGAAAGTTCAGACCTCGGTCCCGGAAAGGGCTGTATGCGAGAGGGTGGTTAATACGGAGGAGTTTAGGCAAATTGGTATCACCCAAATGTTTGAAAGATTGGGCTGGGAAAAGGTATTAGACTGGTGCGAAGATAATACTTCGCGGATCTACTTGTCAGAAGTTTGTGAGTGGCTGTCGACATTGAAGTTTGTGGATAAAGATAAGCACCCTTCGGAATGGAAATTGGTCGGAAAGACAACTCGGGGGACAATGACAATGTCCTTCGAATCAATAAACTGCATCGCCCGTTTTGATTCATTGGGGGTGCAAGCATATGATTATCCGAGCATAGAGAATTTTTTGGATACTCATAGGAATGAAGCTGACCCGGATCAAATGATGAAGGTTATCTTACCATACCAAGAAGGGGGTGAAGCTAAAAAGAGGCACATGTCGATCGAGGGCAAAATTCTACAGGGAATTTCTGTAGAAAATATAATGGTGCGATTTGGTGACCGAGGTGGGATAAGAGGACCTGATTGTAGGGTTGTCCATGCTTTGTTATACGGGACTCCTACTTTATCATGGAGGCATATAGTGATGATCAACACGTGGGCCACTAGGGAGTCGTCCCAGAGGCGTTTTATTCCATACGCACGCCTCATTAGTGCCATGCTTGTTCAGCAAAACTGTTTGCCTCAGAATTCGCTTTGGGTTACCAAACCAATTGAGGAATTTGATCAAGCTTCTATGAGAAAGAATTGGAGTATATTTGTAGAGCTACATGGAAATGATTACGTAGTGACCGACAAATTGGGTCACAGGTACGACTTCACGGATCCAAATCCTCAAGGGGCTGGGGGAGATGAAGAAATGATGAGTGAAGAAGAAGAAGAGGAAGAAGCTGGACCTTCTGGTCCCCGTCTACCCCGTCAACCCCGACGATACAGAATGCCACATCGAGAACTCGATGCGGACGTGGCCAATTTTGTAAAGCAACGACGGGTACCAACGTTTGGGAACTTCACCCGGGGGGAGCAAGCAATTTATGATAATACCTCGGCTTGCATAGGTGAAGGCCGAGAATACAATAGAAGGAGAGAAAATTGGGAAGGGTCGGAAGGAGCTTATTTGCATCAACAATGGGATTCCCAAGCGGCTTATCGTGAGCAAATGAATAAATTCATGGAAGAACAACAACTACAACAAACGCTCCAACGATCACAAATGGAGCGTATGTTGCAGTTACAAGAAGAAGATATGGCCCGAAGGCGGGCATGGGAAGAAGCGGAAGAAAGACGGATAAATGAAGCAAGAGAATTAGAGCGACGTCGCTGGAGCGCTCTAGCTTTGTCTCATGAAATGGCGATTAACAATGCCAAGGTGCTCCACGATCAAGAGCGCCATCATAGAGATCTTCAAGCCGGCCTTCCATACGCCGAACACTCGGGGTGGACCAACTACCCCGATATTCCTCATCCATTGGGCCCAAACGACCCAACTCCTCACTGGCCTGAAGCGGTAGGTTCAAGCTTTGTTCCCATCCCCTACCAACCACCACCACAACAAGGAGAGCAAAGCCCGCTTGATAACCTGCGGGACATGTGGGAGTCTCTCACCGGTTACCCATACCAACCAAACCCGCCAAGAGACCCTAACGAACGATATCAGCGGTGAAGGTATGGTACGTTTTTGTTTGAGTGTTTATTTTAATTTGTGTGTTTTATTTTTATTTTGTCTTTTAGTTGTTTTTCCACATAAATAAAAGGTAAAATAATGCATAGCTTGGTAATTTGTTTATAAAAATGGTAGAACTAGGTAACTAACAAATTTTGATGGTTGTGAGAAGCATGCTTCTACACGAGGATTAGAATTTGTAGGTACACAAGGTTCACGAGACAACCATTTTTATGAAGAGAAGAAGAAGAGATGGACATCACACAACAAAATCAGGTGCATGCGTTTTCATTTTACCTTGTTTATTAAATAATAAGTGGATTGTTGGTTAAACGTTTGAATTCGGGGTGGAATTTGGGAGAATTAGCCGTGTCACATCCCTTGTGCAATTTTAAAACTCTAGTTCTTACACATTGAGGACAATGTTTACCTCAAGTGTGGGGATGGGGGAGTAGCAAAAGTTTTAGATTTTGACCCACTCATTTAAATTCTACACATTGAGGACAATGTTTACCTCAAGTGTGGGGATGGGGGAAAATTTCAAAAATTTTTCAAAAAGTTTCTTGTTTAAAAGCAATCGTAAAAACACAAGTAGCTAAGTCAACGAGGGATGGCACAATACATTTGGTCTTTTGTTATAGTTAAGTTCAAACTAATTGTATGACGGGTATCTAACGGGTGGTTATTTGGGAATAATTCGCCTAAGGAACTAGCTTTTGGTGCATATCACATATCACACCCTTATAAGTGAGATTTTGGGCCACTTTCATACATTATATATACACATATTTCTCTGTTTGAGTGGACCATTAGTCATGTATTGTAGAACTTGCATCTTTTGATACGTTTGAGACCATAGACCGAATACAAGCACGAGAATGATAAAGGCATTAGGTGAACCTCGTCTGGTTGATTGAGAGTGTTGGGAATTGGGGGTTGGGCCTCATCCGTTAAAAATATGAGCATGGGTAAATGAGAGGGGCGGGGGTTTGGTTCCTTAGTAGCCAATATTGAGCCTAAAACTTCCGTTTGACAACCCAATTCACCAATAACCTTAACCCTTTTTGTTTTAAACCCGTGTGATGGGAATTCGATTCTTTAGCAAAGTTGTATAGTTGTACTTATTTGTATTGAAAAAAAAAAAAAAAAAAAAAAAAAAAATCAGAAAATATGATGAAAAAGATAAGAAATTCATTGCGAAAAGAACAAAAACATGTGTTCTAGTTGATAAATAAAAGGTGAAAAATCATTGCCTTATAGTTTATGTTTGTAGTTTATTTAAGTTGAAGTAGTTATGTTGTAATAAAAATCGAAGTTTTCATCACTTGAGCCACTTAAAAATATCCTATTTCCTACCCTTAACCCTAGCCCCGTTACAACCATTTCAAAGACCTTTTGACTTGTGTTTAGTATTCGTGTTCGGCGGTGGAGAATGATTGAGTTGCAAGCCTATGCGGGTATGTGTTCTAATTGGTTTTGAGCGATTAATTATCAAGATGCTAATACACTACATATTAGCCAAAGATTAAAGCCGAGTGGAGAGAACATTGTGAGGGATATGTATGAATTGATAGTTTTAAAGGCGAGTTAATCTTGAGTAACCAATTGTGTATGAGAAATCACATTACCATTAGATATTTTGAATTATAAAAGGCTTGAACTTTTGTATGACAATCGACCTTAACCTTTGTCTCGGGAATGGGATGTGTGCTTATTGTTCGACCCATGCAAAAGTGAAAAACAGATTTGCTTGAGGGCAAGCAAAAGACAAGTGTGGGGATGTGATGCGTGGTTGAAAACCGGTGAACATAATCAAATAACTTGATGATTTTATGTACGTTTTAAGTTCGGATAGCCTACTTTTAATCACAAATATGTTTTGTAGGTTTGACAAATTTAAGAAGCTTTTTGGGAGCTTTACGAGTCATCGGGTCAAAGAACGGTGCACCAGAACGCGAAACAGATCAACCGGGAACGCGAAACGCAAAAATCAGAAAACTCACAAACGGGAGCCCGTCGGCGACGGGTAGGGAGCCCGTCGGCGACGGGCAACAGAAAATGAATCCGGGGACTTTTGTTTTTAAGTGCTGAGAATGATTGTCAAACATGCTTTACTAATTCCTACTTCGGGTTTTTAGTCAAAAAAAACACAACAAGCATTAAGTGTGAGCATAAATTAGAAAAGTGAATCAACTCCAAGCATGGAGTTCATACGGAGAAGATGATCAAAGTCCACCGAAGAATTGAATGCTCAAAGAGCTTGAAGATGTGAAAGCTCTAAATCCTCCATGGTTATATAAAGCTCTCATCCAAGATGAAGAAACACACCTCACTCTCTAAGTTTCATTCCAGAAATCCATCCGTACGTAGCTACAAGTTTCACAATCACATTCTACAAACCTTCAATTTACATCAAGAGTATTCTTCATTTTCCATTCTTCAAGCTCCAAGATGACCTCCGTCAAGTTTCAATTATCCGGTGATCAAGCTCCGTCAACCATGAGCGGCTAATCATCTCGGTTTCACCCCGGTGTAGGTAGTTGTTTAATTTATGGTTTTGAATTGTTTGTGCTAAAATTTGTGACAATTTGTGTATGGTTTTAGAAACCTTTGACAATAGCTTGCATTTGTTTCGAATTCATAAACTGTCGAGCGAAGATGAAAGTTATGACTTTATGAAATGGTTATGTGTAATATGCGTTGTCTTGGTTAGGATTTACTTGTGTTGATTACAAAGTGTATTCTTGTCCGTTCATTGAGCGTTGATAGTTATTAGCACCTAAGTCACGGTACACTAAATCCGCTAATCGTATGCATTTGAGTTGAGGCTTTAAACTTGTAGAAACCATAAGTTAGCAACTATCGAAACCGGGTGTGATTCCTTTACTTATCTTGTTTAAAACCATCAATTATAATTCTTGTATTTGCCAAGTTCTAGTAGATAATCAATCTCATCAATTTAGTTATTTATGTTCAAACATCTTTCCAACAAAACAAAAACACAAGAATATTTATTAGCAAGCTTCATAATTTGTGACAACCATTTTAGTTCTAGTGAATCCATTCGCAAACCACATACTCTTCGTGGATCGACCCCTTGCTACCACTAGCTATTTGTTAAGGGTAATTTGGGCATATAAATATTATCTTTGACCGGAGCGCGACACTCCGATCAACACTTTAGGGGTTTATATACACATTCATCTTCATTTCAGTTACTAGATAAAAATAGTCTTTTTCACCTTCATTTCAGTTACTACACTTTGCAGATGGGTAATCCATAGGAGATACCAAGAAAGGATGTTGCTTATCCGATAAAGTTTTACGATGAAAAAATAATAATAATAAAAAATAAAAAAAATACTAACATTTTTAAATTTAAAGTGCAAAAAATGCATTTAATTTAGAAGTTTCTAGATATACCACTACTCACTCCCAACAAAATACTTGTGCTTAAACTCATTTACATGTGCATAACTGATCAACACAATGCACCACCTGAAAATTGTAAAGAAACTAAAATTAATCAAAAGACATTTTAACATCACCTAGAGGTAGAGATGCACACGAAACACGGTTCCAGACCCAACCCGAAATACCCGACCTGGAACCAGTTCATACCCTACCCGACAGGCCAGCAGGTACATACCAGTTCCAGACCCGGGTGTAACAAAAGAAACCGAACTGGACCCAACCCGGAACCACCGGACCCGATTCTGGCCAAAACCCAAAAAACCAGCCAAACCGGTCAAAAACCCGAATGTACCAGGAACGGGTTCCTACGCTACCCGGTTTTAGGTTCTACAAAAAAAAAGCCCGATTTGTGCATCTCTACCTACAGGTGGTAAGTGGTAAGATGGTTTGATTGGGTGACGGGACAAAACAAGTCACTTAAATACAAAACAATTTAGGTGATTTTCAATTATTATAATATGTTAAGTTATTCTACAAAGGCTCTTAATTGTAAGAAGTGTAAGTAGACTTTATAGAGTGACAAGTGTCCAACACCCCCCCCCCCCCAAACCGTTTCAACCAACACGTTCGTTTTGACACACATCGTTTCAACCCGAACCGTTTCAACCAACACGTTCGTTTCGATTCCACACCGGTTTGACCCACACCGTTACAACTCGAACCGGGGGTGGTGGTGGTCGGGGTAGGGGTGTGCATGGTTCGGTTCGGTTTTTGGGTAAAATCAAAACCGAAACCGAAATGTTGGTTTTTGGGTTTTAAAAACCGTTCGGTTTCGGTTTTTTTCGTTTCGGTTTTTACGTCGGTTCGGTTCGGTTTTTCGGTTATTTCGGTTTTTGGAACAAAATTATGTAAGATTCAAAAAATAAAAAGTATAATTTATATTATAACAATCTTTTTATATGTTTATATTTAAGTTATTATAGTTCACCTCTTTAATTAGTATTGTTTACATAAACCTAACCTTCTAATATATTTTTATGTTTCTTCAAAGTTTTATTAAATTTAATTTTTATATTAAATTTTGTTATATCTTATAGGTAATAATAAATCATTTCAGTTATAATGTTTTTATTATAAACACTTTACATTCAAGAATAAAATTAACATTTTCTACTAGCATTGGGTTAAACACTTAAACAATTTAAACTTAAACATAAAAATATATGGATTGTAACTTATCGGTTCGGTTCGGTTTTTGTCGGTTATTGAAAACGTTTATCCGAAAACCGAACCGAAATTTTCGGTTATTATAAATCCGAAAACCAAACCGTCGGTTTTTGTTTCAGTTCGGTTTTTTCGGTTCGGTTATTTCGGTTATTCGGTTACGGTTCGGTTATTACGGTTTTCTTGCTCACCCCTAGGTCGGGGTATAGATTCCAATTGCAATAATTTCCAATTCCTATTGGAATGTTTAAATTCCAAATTGGATTACTTCTAAATCAAATTCCTATACAAATTTCAATTCGAAAACATTCCGCGAACTAAACGCACCCTAAAATGTGGCAATTATTACATTGATAGTAGATAACTAGATATGGAGGATTACATTGATGTAGTAGATACGAAGTAAACTTAAACTTGGTGTGGCTCAACTAACACCCACCACTGAAGCAAACATATGTGTAAAATAATACTATGTAAGCCACATCATCTTCAGAGATTCATTTGATTTGAAAAAAAAAAAAACATTTTTAAATTAAAAGTGCAAAAAATGCATTTAATTTAGAAGTTTCTAGATATACCACTACTCACTCCCAACAAAATACTTGTGCTTAAACTCATTTACATGTGCACATTTTACCCGAACTGATCAACACAATGCACCACCTGAAAATTGTAAAGAAACTAAAATTAATCAAAAGACATTTTAACATCAACTTGAGGTAGAGATGCACACGAAACACGGTTCCAGACCCAACCCGAAATACCCGACCTCGAACCAGTTCATACCCTACCCGACAGGCCAGCAGGTACATACCAGTTCCAGACCCGGGTGTAACAAAAGAAACCGAACCGGACCCAACCCGGAACCACCAGACCCGGTTCCGGCCAAAACCCAAAAAACCGGCCAAACCGGTCAAAAACCCGAACGTACCAGGAATGGGTTCCTACGCTACCGAGTTCTTGACTTTGTTGACCAAACCCAGACCTGGTTCCTACCCGGTTTTAGGTTCTACAAAAAAAAAACCCGATTTGTGCATCTCTACCTAGAGGTGGTAAGTGGTAAGATGGTTTGATTAGGTAACAGGTCAAAACAAGTCACTTAAATACAAAACAATTTAGGTGATTTTCAATTATTTTAATATGTTAAGTTACTAGGTTAGTTACCCGTGTGATAAACGGGCTGAAAGCAGTCAATAGCGGTGGCCTAAAGCGGTTATAGCAGTAACGGTGTTTAATTGTGTTAATTCTTAAATTAAATACTTCAAAGTTACTATTAGTATTTGATTTGCGACAGGTTTTTGATAATGGAATGATATTACTATGAATTTTGATATTACTATTAATATTTTTCAAAGATATATTTATATATATATAAAAACACATAAATTATGCATGGTATAAAAATTACCGCTATATCACCGCTATAACCTATATAACATATAGCAGACCTTGACCGCTATTCGATTTTGGACCGCTTTAACTGCATAGGGCTGAACTAATATGTTTTGTAAATAGATATTATCAATAAAACTACATGGAAACCGAGAGACAAACATCGTCATTAAGAGACCAGAATACCGAGAGATTTTTTAAAAGCCAACTGCAAACTATTTGAAAAGTGACCATCGATCTTTATTGATAGATCAGTTTATAGGTACAAAGAAAAAGGTATCACATAAAAGAAGCCAATGATTTTGGCCCCAAGCCCTCAAATTAGAGTCTATAACAACGGAACCTAAAGAGATAATGTGCATAATAATGTTCTTCAAGAATAATTACCTTGTATGTTGTTAAAGTACCCTTTTCGTCTATATGAAACCGTAGTTAGTAACTTATGACTAAAAAGTCATAAATAAAAAAATGTAATTAACTGAAAATATGCTATTGTAAACACTTCAGTTTGGTATTTGACAAACACGAACCTTCAGTATATTTCCTCTTTTTTTGTCGAGCACGAGTCCTCTAACCATGTATGTCCAGTCAAACAACCATTCCAGTAGCTGCACCGAAACAGAAAAGACAGAATATATATATACACAAAATCATATATAAAATGTTAAATATTTTTGTAGCAGCCTAAGAACTGAGATCATACGGTTTAACTCTGACATTTTAACATGGTTAATGAAATAGATATGAAAGTATACATGACTAATATTCTTCAATTAAACTACTATTATTCATCGATTAAACCCCTAATTTTCTTGACAAAAATTGATTTAACCTGTAAGCGATACCTATCATTTAACATGCTGCGTCTATATCACAATTGTTCGCTAACAGATACGAAAGTATACATGACTAATATTCTTCGATTAAACTCCTAATATTCATCGATTAACCCCTAAATTTCTTGACAAAAATTGATTCAACCTGTAGGATCCCTATCGCAAACATTCATCGCATAAAACCCTAATATTACAGACAAAAAAACAAAGCATACAAGAACATAACATAGGCAAGAGGAACTCACCTGTACAATCAGAGTCTCCGATTAACCATCATCACGATTACATAAGGTGGGAGTATGCGTTGATATTGATAAAAATAAGATCGATTATGGTGGGTGGGATGATTTTGTTCATGTCGGCGGATGATGTTTTCTGTAATAAAACCTAATATGACACGTGCACAATATTCTTACGTGGCATCTTGTAGTTTAATCAATTAGGAGAAACTTAGGGTATGTTTGGCATGAAGCTTTTAGGAGCTTCTAGCTTTAAGCTTTTAAGAAAAAACTCATAGTCAATAAAAAGTCTTGTTTGGTTGAAGGAGCTTGAAGCTTTTAGGTTAGAAGCTTGAAGCTTTTGGTTGAACGCTACTACTAGTAGCGTTTAGAAGGAGCTACAAGCTTTTAGGGAAAAATGACTATTTTAACCACTAAAAATAAGGAAAATTTTAATGCACCAACTTTCTAAATTTTTAGTTATGTCCATTTTGGTCATTTTATTAAAAGCTTCAGCTACTCTACCAAACAGGGGTATGTTTGGCAAAAGTAGCTCGTGACTGGTAGCTGAAAGCTGGAAGCTGGTAGCTGGTGGCTGGAAGCTGGTAGCTGTAGCTGGTAACTAGTAGCTGTAGCTTTTTAGATATATTTGGTGTTTGGTAGAGTAGCTGAAGCTTTTAATAAAATGTATAAAATGACCAAAATGGACATAACTAAAAATTTAGAAAGTTGGTGCATTAAAAATTTCCTTATTTTTAGTGGTTAAAATAGTCATTTTTCCCTAAAAGCTTGTAGCTCCTTCTAAACGCTACTAGTAGTAGCGTTCAACCAAAAGCTTCAAGCTTCTAACCTAAAAGCTTAAAGCTCCTTCAACCAAACAAGGCTTTTTATTGACTAGGAGCTTTTTCTTAAATGCTTAAAGCTAGAAGCTCCTAAAAGCTCCATGCCAAACATACCCCAAATATATCTAAAAAGCTACAGCTACTAGTTACCAGCTACAGCTACTAGCTTCCAGCCACCAGCTTCCAGCTTTCAGCTACCAGCCACCAGCTACTTTTGCCAAACATAACCTTAAAAAGAAAGGGCTGAAACCAACTCAAGTGTAAATCATTTTGATTTATTAATTTAGAGATTAGAGATTAGAGATTCTAGATTCTACAAAAGCTCTTAATTGTAAGAAGACTTTATAGAGTAACAAGTGTCTAAGAACCTAAAACCTAAGCCCACTACACCATTATCCAAAACCTAACCACCCCTACCACCATCCAAAAACCTAACCTCCCCCCCCCCTCCCGAACCGTTTCAACCAACACGTCCGTTTCGATTCCACACCGGTTTGACCCACACCGTTACGACTCGAACCGGGGGTTGTGGTGGTCGGGGTGATAGATTCCAATTGCATCAATTTCCAAATTCTATTGGAATGTTTAAATTCCAAATTGAATTACTTCTAAATCCAATTCCTATACAAATTTAGGTGATTTTCAATTATTATAATATGTTAAGTTAATTATAATTAAAAAAATAATAGTGAAATTGATATACAAGGTTGTGTGCTTCAAGAATAAAGTTCTTTAGGTGATTTTCAATTTATTCCTTTTTCAACTAATGTCAGATAAAACACAACCCGAATCAGTCCATTAGTAAATGGTTTGAAACTGTCACCCTTATTAAGTTTTGTTAAGAGCTTAGTATACTAGTTTATGCAAACATGAATGTAATATGTAGTAGAAAGATTGATAGGTACTTACACTGATGATGTACAACATAACACTTTTTTTTGAACGGCCAACATAATCAATTCCAAGCACTCTTGGGGCACCCACTGGACCAACGAAGTACTCCGAGAGTAACCCGAGTCCACCACCAATTCCGGGGAAAACCCGGTAACCCACCCGCCCGTAGGCACGACGGTGAAATTACCGGTAAAACCCGTTTAGCTCAAGGATCAAACCCATGTTTCCCTGGGTTTCTATCATTGCCCACCAATGTCTCACTCTACACCAAGTGGGAGTTGAACTTGCATCTCTCAAGAGAAATGCAAGCTTTCCACCACTTGATCAAGAGATCATTGGCTGTACAACATAACACTGGTACAAATTAATAAATATAATGTACAAATTAATAAATATAATTGTCGGAAAGGAGAAAAATAGATAGTATAGGGTCTAGTGTGTAAAACGGTGTCCTATATAAACACCATTCTTGTAACCCTAATTGCTCAATACAATCTCAATACAATTCAATACAATCTCAATACAATTCAAACCCTAAATCAGTTCATTCTCTATACCAAACAACATGGTATCAGTGCAGTGTTTCTGATTCTCGAACACTCTGCTCATCATCTACAACCAAACCCGACAACAAAATCAAACTCGAAAAATACCGGAAATCTGTTCCGGCGAATCAATCACAATTCCGACGAATCAGTTCCTTTTCTTCGCTTCAAACCCAAAAAAAAAATTTGATCAATTCCAAAACCCTACAGTCACCGTTGCCGCCGCCGCTAGTTTCCCGTTTATTATCGTTCCGTCGTTTATTATCTTTCTCGTTTAAAAGGGACGGTGCCACTGGTCTTTGATAAAAACTATTTAAAAATTGTTTGGAGAAGTGATATTGTTTGGAAAAAAGGTGTTTCCACCAACCGACATTGATTGGTTGTCAGTAGCTTTACAAAACAAAAACCCCACCAACATTTTTTGATAAATACGCTAGGTATTTGATAAATACCTTTCTTGGCTTTTTGGCTAAGATCAAGTGTAGTATCCCTTTTTTTTCAACAATTACGCTGCATAAATCCGCTTAACCTCAAATCTTGAACGTGAGTTCAAGTTGCTGGTGTATTTAATAAATAAGCCGGTAAGATAACTTCGCTACCTAGCGACGGTATTCCAAACGAAAATCTTGAACGCGAGTTCAAGTATCCAGCGTATTTTGATAAATTCGCAGGGTCAGTTGCTTGCTTAATAGCGGCACCTAGACAACGTATCTCTTACTTTCGGCGTACTTAATTGTTTATCAACTACGCTCGGTTGGTAAGTGTCTGGTATTGTTATTGTAAACAAAGTTAAAAAAAAGGTCAAAAAAAAATGGAAATCAATCATGGAAAAAACAGTTCTTGGATATTCGATTCTGGTGCCACTGACACCATGACGTTTGAACCGTTAGACATACAGTCAATGTCCAATCCTCAAAAGACTCAAATCCATACCGCAAATAATGGAATGATGCAAGTAAAAGGAGGAGGGACTATTGAAATTTCACCAACTATGAAATTATCAAATTGTCTCTATGTTCCATCATTATCACACAAACTGCTCTCCATTAGCCATATTACCAAAGAGCTGAATTGCACAGTACTAATGCACCCTACTTTTTGCCTTCTACAGGATATCAGGACGGGTGTGATTATTGGACGTGGTACTGAGCGCCAAGGATTATACTATGTGGATGAAGTGGCTCAACAGGGTACTGTGATGTTAGCTCATGGAACTGAAAACCGGGAAGCCTAGCTATGGCATAGACGTTTGGGGCATCCATCCCATGGCTATTCGCACCTTTTGTTTCCAAAA
Source organism: Helianthus tuberosus (assembly GCA_030545235.1). Taxonomy (NCBI): domain Eukaryota; kingdom Viridiplantae; phylum Streptophyta; class Magnoliopsida; order Asterales; family Asteraceae; genus Helianthus; species Helianthus tuberosus. The sequence continues at coordinate 9,523,406 of CM060393.1, forward strand.
CTCTTCCCTTCAAATGGAAAAATAGATTGTGAAACCTGTCTTCGTGCTAAAAGCCATCGACAACCGTTTAAACCTAGCAATACGAAAGTTGCTTCACCTTTTTCACTAATCCATTCTGATGTGTGGGGTCCTGCTCCTGTGATGGGGGGGCAGGGTCTTCGGTACTTTATACTATTCGTGGATGATTGCACTCGCATGACATGGGTATATTTTTTGAAAAACAAAGCCGAACTTTACGAAAAATTTATCACGTTTTATGCTATGATTCAAACTCAATTCCAAACTCAATTCCAAATCCTTAGATCCGACAATGGGGGAGAATTTGTCAATACATCCATGAAACAGTTCTTTAAAACCAAAGGATTAGTTCATCAAACCTCTTGTTCTCATACCCCCGAATAAAACGGTGTTTCCGAACGGAAAAACCGTATTATTCTTGAAATGACTCGAGCCCTTTTGATCGAATCTCAGGTTCCTAAATCTTTCTGGCCGGAGGCAGTTGCAACCTCTGTGTATCTCCTGAATAGGCTTCCCACAAAAGCTCTTAAGTTTAAGACTCCCTTAGATTGTCTATCTAAGTCTGCCAGTATTCCCCACCCTCTTACAATTGAACCTCGAATCTTCGGGTGTACAGCATTTGTCCACATACCCAAAACCAACCGAAACAAGCTTGGCCCGTGTGCTGAGAAATGTGTATTTGTCGGCTATGGGATCGATCAAATAGGTTACCGGTGTTATAATCCACAAACTCATCAAATGTTCACCACAATGAATGTTGACTTCCTTGAAACAAACTACTTTTATAACACCCAACTCAGTGGTCAGGGGGAGAATGAACATACAGACACTCTGAGTTGGCTAACCCAACTTCCATCATCATCTGAAGAAGTTGAACCAAAAAAATGTCACAGTACTCCGAGTCAGTCACCTTCAAACACAGCTACACAATATGCGGAGCACAGTACCACTGAAGATAGTCCATCCAACATGATACTTGAGGTAAGAAATAATGAGAACTCTGAATGTACTACGTATGTTGAACCAGATGTTGAACATGTTGAACCAGCCGTTGAACAGGTTGAACCAATTGTTGAAGAGGTGGAACCAGTTACTGAACATGTTGAACCAGTTACTGAACATGTTGATCTAGGTGCAGCAGAGACAACCGGGAGATATTCTTTCCCTCCAAGAGAAAATAGAGGAGTTCCTCCTAAGAAATACTCTCCTAGAAAAGGTGGCTCCAAGGTCTAGGTATCCTGTGGCAAACATTGCCACTGGAAATTTGTCTAAGGAAGCTAAAGCATTTACCGCTGCCTTGTGCTCTGAACAAGTGCCATCTACAATACAGGAAGCCTTGAAATCTGAAGAATGGAAAAAGGCTATGGAGACAGAAATGGAAGCACTCAAGAAGAATAACACGTGGGAGAAATGTACCCTTCCACCAGGAAAGAAACCAGTGGGATGTCGATGGGTGTTTTCAGTCAAACACAGACCTGATGGCACGATTGAAAGATACAAAGCACGGCTGGTTGCAAAGGGTTATACTCAGACTTATGGAATTGACTACTCTGAAACTTTCTCCCCAGTAGCCAAAATCGATACAATCCGAGTTCTTTTTTCAATAGCTGCCAATAAAGGTTGGCCTCTTTATCAATTTGATGTAAAAAATGCTTTCCTTCATGGAGAACTGAACGAGGAAGTCTATATGGATGCTCCACCAGGATTCAATGGAAATTTCAAGGCTGGAGAAACGTGTCAGTTGAAGAAATCTTTGTATGGGCTTAAGCAATCTCCTAGAGCTTGGTTTGGAAGATTTACCCTTGCTATGAAGAAATATGGCTTCAAACAAAGCAACTTTGATCATACCCTATTTCTGAAACGTAGGGGCAGTCTTGTGACCTGCTTAATTATCTACGTTGATGACATGATACTGATAGGAAACGATGAAGAGGAAATGTCAATGTTAAGAGATAAGCTTTTTTCGGAATTCGAGATGAAAGATCTGGGAAGATTGAAGTACTTTCTTGGAATTGAAGTTCTGAGATCTAAACAAGGGATTTTTATCTGTCAGAAGAAATATATCCTTGATCTGCTGGCCGAAACCGGAATGATTGAGTGCAGACCGGTGGACACCCCAATGGTGGTGAATCACGGTCTACACATGGAAGATGGAGCAGAACTAGCAGACAAGGAGATATATCAACGAATGGTGGGAAAACTAATATACCTCTCCCACACTCGTCCAGATATAGCTTATGCAGTAGGAGTGGTAAGTCAGTTTATGCACCAGCCCCAAACGAGTCACATGGAAGCAGTGTTAAGAATCATCAGGTATCTCAAAGGAACAACAGGTCATGGTATACTGTTTAAATCAAATGGGCACTTAGAAATCCAAGCTTATACAGACGCCGACTGGGCAGGGGACAAAGGAACAAGAAGGTCAACCTCAGGATACTTCACCATGGTCGGAGGAAATCTAGTTACCTGGAGAAGTAAAAAACAAAAGGTAGTCGCTCTATCTAGTGCAGAAGCCGAATTCCGAGGGGTTGCTCGTGGCCTAGCAGAGATTCTGTGGATTCGCAAGCTCCTAACTGAGATTGGATTTCTTCCTACTACAGCAACCAAAATCATGTGCGATAATAAAGCTGCTATACAGATCTCAGAAAATCCAGTCCAACATGATCGAACAAAACATGTGGAGGTAGACCGACACTTCATCAAGGAGAAATTGGAGGAAGGTATCATAGAGCTCCCGTATATAGCATCGAAAGATCAACTCGCAGATATTCTCACAAAGGCAGTCAACGGAAACACGTTTAGTAGCTGTTTGAGCAAGTTGAGTATTGGTGACCCCACTACTCAACTTGAGGGGGAGTGTCGGAAAGGAGAAAAACAGATAGTATAGGGTCTAGTGTGTAAAACGGTGTCCTATATAAACACCATTCTTGTAACCCTAATTGCTCAATACAATCTCAATACAATTCAAACCCTAAATCAGTTCATTCTCTATACCAAACAACAATAATGCATCAAGTCGTTGACATATTCTGCAACAACAAAAAAACAAGCAGTATTTTCAACAATTGAGCAAAGTTATACATGCACAAAATTTGTAAATTTTAAAATTCGTGCAACTTAGAAAAGACTGATAGCTTCAATTTGGCCCTTGGGAAAAAAAAAACAATCACAAAATTTGAACAATCTCACTTATATGCTCATATTCAACTTTAATTTGTCTTCAACTTTATTTTAATAGGTGGTATATGCAGCTGTTGTGATTATTCTTTCGTGTTCTATTATGTCTAATCCTTTCATATTGAACTTCATTTCTATGTTAGTCTTATATGCTTAGTGAATTAACAACTAAAAAGATTGATGACATTGCAGCATCATTCCACACAATTGGTACAACGACTTCAGTGGACTTTTATTATATGCTGATTGTTGTCGGATTTGGGAGTATAGCATAGTTATTATGAAGGATACGTCTATGGATTCCCAAGGTGATCATGATCACAGGGAGGAGTTTGATAAAAATCCGGAGTTTTATGAATCCGAACAGGTGGGTTATGTACCCTATGGTTCATTGAGGCACATCCCATGGTGGAATTCTACATGCACTAATATCACATTTTGGATTCATGCCAAGGGTAATAATAAGGTAGAACTTGTTTCTAAGAAAAGTATATTAGGTGGCTCAAGGGATAAGGCAAAAGCTACAATAGATTGCTTAGATTTTTGGGAAGAGGATCAAAAGACAATTGAGATCATGTATGATAGGCATAAATCCGAACCACCTTTTTTACTAACAATTTAGCCCACTTACGATAAATATATCTAAGGCCCACTTGACGTCCAAAGGTTCCAATTCGTGTGAGAAAAGCGTTTTGCATTTTAGTCCAAACTGGCAGACACCAGATCAGGCCCAATTACAACCACTAGCCCACTACCGACACTGAAGTTTTAGCAAAATTATACCCCGGATAAGTTGAAGATCGCTTTATGAGTGTCGACACTCCGGGCGATAGGTCGTTAAGAATTTATAATACAAGGACACTGCAACTTCCACACATGAACTTTAATTATATAAAACTTTAATTTAACAAGATTACATGTTATTAGGAAGTGCATACATTCCTAAAACCCAGTAATGGGTATCCTTCATATGAGGTTTACCTGTATTTAGTTTAAATCACCGATTGAATTTAGTATTAATTGTATGGCAAATCATATATTACAATAATAGGCGAGTTGTTATCACCGTATCTTACAATTATAGGCGAGTTTTTATAACCGTATATTACAATCATAGACGAGTTGTTATCACGGTATGACATCAAAAGTCATACAAAAAGATGCTTTGTATTTTTTATCGATCAGGTATAATTTTTGTATTAAGGGTTTAGGCATGATATGTTGATACAAGATATATTTACTAACAAATTGTTTTTTGACGTGTCTAATATAAAAAATGAAATGACTAATTTTATTTATAATTAAAATAAAATTACATATAATTTATGTATAGGAGAATTAAAAAGAAACCTTCATAAAAGATAAAGGTTTTTAAAGGGGGCTAAATTTACAACTTTTAAAGTGATTATTAAAGGAAAGGGGGTACAAACAGTGAAAAAAGGAGATGCATTTAGCCAACCCATCCAGGGCTCCAAATTCAACTTGTTATCCAAATCAGCAATAGTATGAGGGCGGTGATGAAACAGCTCAATAGATTGTGGATCCACCCCAATAGATCTGGCATCAATTTAGGTGTTTGATGCAACCAGATCCACATATGGCAATGATCAACTTCGGGATTCGCAGGTAGCGATGAAGATGCAGGGAACGACGAAAGTGATTTTAGGGTTCGGTTGGGGACGAAGTGACGACGATGTTTCTAAAGGATGTGTTTTAATAATGATCATGTAATTCTTTTTGTTTTAAACATTGTCAACGGTGGTTTTTTTGGTAGCCGGTGGTGGTGGATCTGGTGGGCTCCTGAGATTAGTCACAAATAACTACCGTCTACCGGTGGTTGTGGATCGGATGGTTTTTTGGTAGCCGGTGATGGTGGATTTGGTGGTGGTGGTTGGATTTGTGGGTTTTGGTGGCGGTGGTGGTGGATGATTTCGAGGATTTGGTGGTGGTTGTGACTATCACAGTAGTGGTGAGGGTGGGTTTGGTGGTGGTGGTTGTTTATTTGTTGGATTTGACAAATCAACTGCAGGTTTAACAATGAAATCCAGATCTGCTATAACAAAATATACCTTATGTTCGAGCTCTTTGAGGTCGTCACCAAGCTGCTGAAACAGCTCAACTGCAACTTTGTTAATGGAGAATGAAGAGTTGACTTTTGTGAGAATGAAGTCAACGACTTGGAAGTTTTCAGATGAAACTAAATCAAACTCTCCTGTAAGAAATCGAGTTGTGTAATCAGGGAAACATGAGCTGAAAGCCAAAACATTGATTCCAGAACGGGTGGTGTGAAGTTCATAAGCCAAAGTAGTCTCTGAAATTGCTTGATAAGCATCTGGAATGACATCAATGCTGCCAAGAAACTTGCCTAGCTCGATTTCATTGTTAAACCTGCATGTTTTGGTGGTGCTGGATTTGGTGGTGGTGGTTGTTTATTTGTTTAAGGGTAAATTACACTTTTCGTCCTTTGTACCAGTAAAATTACTAACCTATCCTCATGTGTAAGGCACATGCTATATTTAACTGAAATTTTTAACTTGGTTAGTGCTAAAGGACGTATAGTGTAATGAGTTTTCCAAATAAAGGATTGTGACTGTAATTATTGAAGTTAAAGGCTATCTATTGCAATATGATACAAACATAAAGGACGAAAAATGTAATTTACCCAAGAATTAATTAAAGCAATAATAATAGTAACAGTTGTACCTCTCGACCATCGTTTCTTAGTTTTAAATCATTTCTTGGCTATTGGGTTTTGCTCAGGCGAGTATTTAAAAGGGGTTTGAACGGTTTTGTTTTTACGGGTTTGAAATATTTGGTTAAGGGGAGAAGACAATGATTCGAGATTTGTCTCAGTGTAGGTTTGGGTTGGGTTGGGGTCAAGATCAAAGGGAGTGGAGGGTATAGGACCCGGTACGGAGTTTGGGTGTAAACTTCTTTTTTTAAGCAAATGTTTATTTTAGCAAAATTACAAGACTAGCTATTTACATGTAAAACGGGGGTTATACCCTTTAAGTTAACACGGGATAGCAAATAGTGTTAGATAACTATACTGAATGCCAAAAATTTATAGCATAAAAATGTGTTTTTTTCTCATAACTAGAGTTATGTGGAGAATTGTAAGAATCGTATAAACCGCTTGTACATAATTTTCCTTAATGATTTAACGAGGAAGAAAAATGTTAGTAGGGTGGTTGGTTATCTAATCTCCTTACGTTTTGCACTTAAAGCTATATGTACACGTGCTTAGTGTATATTTTTTTTAAATAAATAACTCACACGCCCTCTATACCTACTTTTAAATCTACACGAATGTGTACAATGAAGTATGACACTCAACCACTTACAGAGAAAAACCTTTACTACATACATTATTACAGCCAGACTACTAGTCGTTTAGTAAAATTTCAATGAATATAATCCTATCTTGATGTGTGAAGGTTGATACTTGTGTATATCACTAACATGAGATAAATTGTAAGTTACGTTTGCGTAGCTCATCCCAAAATTTAGATAGGAACTAATTACAACTTTTGTCCTTAAACTATATATATTAACTTAGTGGTTATATTCTTTGTCTTTAATAATTATACTAAAGATCCTTTAATCGGGAATTTTGCATGTTTGGTGTCATTTTCACTTACTCTTGTTAGCTTTTTTTTTTTTGTTAATATAATATGAAATGACTAGACTACTATTGATAATAATTAAAAAAAAACCGACGACTTCGGCACCATTTGAAAGTATTCGGAAATTTCTCTTAGACCGCCCGTAATGGGGCGTGTTTTATAAAAAAAATTCAAAAAAAAAACCGCCACAAAACGCCGGGCCACCGCCCCCGAGGGCGTTATTGAGCGAGATTCCGGGCAAATTGGTTACCGGCGTTTTTTAAAAAAACGCCTAAATTTGCATTGGGGGGCGAGTTGAACGTTGGGCAACGGTTAGTTTGTTTATTATTATTTTTTAATTCCAATATAAAGCACTATAAAATACCCACTACTTCTTCATCTTTTTATAAAAAACTCTCACACAACATCAAACTTTGTCTCTACTACTTCTACAATTTATAAAAAAATATGAACCCATTCCGACCCCCATTTGGTGTCCCCTCAAGACCCGTGAACCCGAACACAAGCCAACCGCAACAACCCTTTAACCTTCAAGACATGGACCCGAACATGTTATCGTACGCGGCTTTCTTGAGTGGCGCTACTCCATTCGTGCAACCCACTTTCAGCTTTGGTCAAGCCGGCGGGTCGCAACCTTCACAACAACAAGCCGAACCCGATGTGGATATCGTGCCGGAGACGCAACCCGAACCGGAGCTAGAGACATCCAACGCGGCAAAAGGTCGCATAAGAAGAAGGAAGCGAACGAACCTCGACGTAAGCATTCTTACCTTACTTGGACGAAGGTGGAGGAATACACGTTGGTTCGGGCTTGGGTCGAAGTTTCGGAGGACCCCGATATTGGTAACTTTTATATTTTTTTTTTTACTTTTTTTTTCGTACACGTCTATTTTGTTTTATTTTTAACGCATAACTCTATATTTCAATTTGTAGCAAACTTTCAAACGGGTCCCGAATTTTGGAATAGGATTCGTGCACTCTTTTATAGCACGTGGGGTAAGGGCGAGCATCGTGACAAAGATTCAATTTCTAGCAAATGAACCGACATCAACAACAAGTGTCACTCCTTCCAAGAAGTGTATCAACATAACTACGATAATCGCCAGAGCGGAGAAGGCGACGTCGGGGTTTTAACGAAGGCTATGGAAGAGTACGAGAGAACGAAAAGCGTTTTTCCGTACTATAAGTGTTGGGAACTACTACGAAAAAGTTCAAAGTGGGCGGGCGTAGTGACCATGTTGTCGAGTAGTAGACGTCGAGCTAAACGGTCAAAAACATCATCCTCCGTTGACCCTGAAACACCGACTTCCGATGCCCGCAATGTCGATCTAAATGTTGTTGTGGACGTTGACGAGCAACTTGAAGAAGAGTTGGCCCGACCGCCCGGTAGAAGAAAAGATAAGCGAACCGGGAAAAACGGTGGAGTCGTCTTCCGATCTAGAGTTGAAGGAAGATTTCGATGAGATGAACCGTCGTCTCCAAGACATTCGAGACCTCGGCCACCAACGTTTGGAGACTATGAAAGAATGCGTCGCCGAAACGAAAAAGTTTAACGAGATGCAAGAGGCGAGACAAATGGAAAAAGGACATTGAATTTTTGTCGAAACCGATCGACCACCTCCAAGGCGACGCGTTGATCCTTGCGCAAATGCATCGCCAAAAAATTCGGGAAAAATACGGACTCTAGATCTTCATCTTTTTTTTTTAACTTTATTTTTTTTATTTCCGTTTTTCTATTATGTATTTTTTATTTTTAGTAGTGTAATTTTTTTTTTAAATTAATGAAGTATTTTTAGTTTTAAATTAAAAAAAATAAATAATTGTGTAATGAATGCATGGGCGTTATTGGGCATTATTCCCACTACGACATTTTTACAATAACGCCCAATAATGCCCTCATGCTGACATGGCAGAAAACGCCCTATTGTGAGGGCATTATTGAGCTAACTACTACACATGGTCTTAGACTAGAGGGTATGGAGAGCCCCATCCCCATGAGGATGGGCCGCCACGTAGACGCCACATCACCATCCCATGGAGGATGGGCCTCCTTGCATTTTGAGGGGGTGGAGGATGGGCCTACCCTACCTAAAATTTTATAATTTTCTAACTTTTTTTTTTGTTAACTTAATAAAAGTTAAAAAAAAAAACAACATAATTAAATTCATTTCATAACATAAAAAAATTACATTTCCTAAAAATTAAAATTACTAATCCTAAAACGGTAAACATAAAAACGAAAAAAAAAATAACGATACGATTAAATAAGTAAACAGCCTACGACGTCCATTTTTTCTTAACCTCCTCTTTCATCCTCCGATAAACCTCGCGTTCATCCTCCGGAACCGAGTTGAGATCCAACCTCATAATCCTAAAATCCTCCGCTCGAGCATAGTCTGCCGACAATGTTTTCTTGTAACTATATTTTCGGCCGCGAGCTCTTTGAACGAACGAAATTCGGATATCAACTCGTCCATTTTCGAACCCGCCCCCGAGCCGCCCCCTCCACTCGAGCCGCCCCCTTTTCGCTTTCCGGCCGCCTCTTTTTTTGCTTTGTCCCTTCCGGTGGGACGTTCCAACTCCTGAACGGGCAACACATCCTCGTCATATTCCGGGTCGTCGTTTATGTCGATTTGACAACGAGCGGTGGAGCCTCCCGCACTATAACTTCCGGACTCGGAAGTTTTACTTCGTTTGCCGGTTGCGACCTCATTTGGAACCGGCTTCCATTTGTTTTCTTTCTTTAAAATGTTCCATGCTCGGAGGTGCGGGAAATGCGTTGAATTTTTAGAGTCCCACTTAGCCAAAGCAAGGTTAAGAATGTCCTCGTCGTTACTCCCACTAGGAGGATTCGTGTAAATTTGGTTATAATACCTGCTAAAGGTATTGATGGCCTTGCTCATTTTACGCCACTTGCCCGAGACGTAATCGAGATCACGCATCGGGCCTTGCTCCATAATCCTGTTAAATCTTTCCGTTGTCGCCTTCCAAAAACTACTACCCGTTTGGTTGTTCCCTAAATTTAAAAAAAATGCATTAGTAAAAATAAAAAATAAATCTTTTTAAATTTAAATTAAAAAAATAAACTTTGGTTCATACCGATAATCGAGCAAGTTGAGGACATAACAAACGCCATTGCTAGCGCCTCCTCCTCTATTTTTGTCCAAGGTCTCGGCTTTGCTCTCGAACCGCTTTTTGGAGCGGTTTCGGCTACGGTTTCAACCGCCTTGCCCTTCCCCTTGTTTTTTTTTTTGCGCTTGAGCTCTTGAGGTGGCTATTCGGGGACGACTTCTTCATCATCATCGTCAAGTTGAACCGGGGGTTGCAGTTAGGAAGTTGACGGTTGCGATTGGAATTGTTCAAACGAGTTGCGTTGCATGATTTGTTGGAGTGCTTGGTATTGTTGCATTTGTTGAACTTGGGACATTTGTTTGAAGGAGTTGGGTGATTGTTGGTGTAGGTCCCTCGGAGGTTGAGGTTTAACCTATTCCTTGTTATGTCTAACACACTAGCGAGTGCGGAATCCAAGCTAGCATGCAAACCGGGATAGAACAAGCACAATGATAAACACAACACACAATATTCAACGATTAACACCACTTGTATTAATACTATGAAAGGTTCGGTTACAAGCACAAGGTTTACAGATGTATTCTATAAACTCTCTCTATCTTTCGTGTGTGTGTGTTCTCTGAACAGAATGCTCTCACTTTTTCTGAAAATGTCTAGCTCTAAATGAACACAACACACGGGTATATATACCCAACACAGCAGGTCCGGTCGAAGGATCAGACAGACTGATCGAAAGATCATCTGTCGACCAGAAACAGCTCGAAGGATCCACATGTACCACGAAAGATGGGATCTTTCGTGGTCCATCTATCGAATACTATCTATCGAGCTTATCATCGAAGGATATAAGTGATCCTTCGATGACACATCCTTCGATCCAAACAACTTACAAACATAATGTTGACTGTTTGGCCAAGTCAAACCAGGAGGATGGTTGACTTGGTCAAACTTACAAGACTAACAAAGACATCGTTCAGTAACAAGACAAAATACAGACAAAGCACAGACACAAGTGCACCAACAAACTCCCCCTTGGCTGTAGCTTTGTCTCGATCTTCGAGATAGTTTTGTCTTGATCTTCATTCTTGTAGGTCCTTCGTGTCTTTAAGTCTTTGACTTCTATTCAAGTCTTCAATGTCGGAGGATCTTCAAAGTCTTCACGTCTTGAAAGCAGAAAGTGTATCAACAAACTCCCCGTTTCATGTAGGAAGTGTGTTGACAAACTCCCCGTTTCATGTAGGAAGTGTGTTGACAAACTCCCCCTTAACATAAGCTCCCCCTTGAGTTATGCTTGTGAAAGTCTTGATCTTTATGAAGTGAGATCCTTGTGGTGTTGATGATGGTCAACGACAGCTCGATCATCTTCGTCTTTTGAGTGCCTTCACGTCGTGTCTTCATTCCGAAGCTTGTCATCGACCATGTTCTCCTTGCCTTTAGAATCTGCACATGCAAGAAATCTAAACGCGTAATGAGAACAACTGCTTGGAATATAGCAAACATAAACAAACGACACACATGTGACCATTGTTTAAACAAACACCGTCCGACAGTTTGAAAGTTTAAAGTATTTTATCAATTTCAATTTCAACTTTCAACACTTTGCAAATTTCGACCGTTTATGAAGATTTAGTCGTTTCGGTTTTCAATCAGGTTTCAGGGTAACGAAGACTTGAGCTCCAACATCGTACGATCGAAAATAAAATAGAAATAAAATCTTTTTGGTTTTTGGAAAGTTTACATTAAAACACATTTTAGGTGTGTTTTAACATTAGAAATGTAAGGACTGAAAGCAGTAAATAAATATATACAAAGATGCCGAAAATGAAAGCATTAAATAAATATTTACAGACATTCTTTTTGCGAGTTTCGAGGGTAAGAGAATCATATCAGTGTACGGTCATGCCAAAACGCTCTTGTTGTTCAATTAGTTAACATTAAGATAAGCATCCTATAACAATTATCGGTATTGTTGTCCACTTAAGCTCAACTTATCAGATGTAATCATGGCGAGGGGATACGTTAAGGTATGATTTATACTTACCGACCGGTGTTCATCCACATCACGACACATTCCCGTATCAAGGTATGCACGAGGGTTCATCTTACCGGTGAGTATACCGATTATCATCTGTTTGACCGTATATGATGTGAGATTCTCACTTATTTGATTGAAAACAAGCCCTATGTGATAGAATCACTTATTGATGAGGAACTTGATTTTCGAGGCATGAGGGCACAGGAGCAAGTCCGTGAACAGGTCAGTACTTTCGTACAGCAGAGAGACGAACTTGACTCCCGGAAAGAATTTGTGATATATTATCACTTATTTGTTTGGACATGTGATTGTTTATCACTTATTGAGGTCGAATGCAATATGTACACGTATGTATGGTATCATGGAAGATCTAGACTTGCGTCCCCGTTATTTTTCGGTAAAAGATACAACCATGATACCCAGATGATAAGCAGCATAAAGACCGAATATTTCAGAACCTCGGCAATCTCTCAAACGAAATTTCGGTACTAAGACCATATGCCAATGAATGGTTCCCACCCAGTCTTCAGTCGATTTTAAGTTTATATCACCCTGCACACTTTAAAATGATTGTGAGCCTACCGATACATCTTATATAGAGCTGCTTATCGTTTTTCATTTAAGGTTTAAAGAGGTTTGGACAGACCACTGGTGTACTATCATTTTCTCTTTTGCTCGCCAGGAAACTCATTTTTGTTTTTCTATTGTTTTTGTGTTTTTGAATTTTTTTTTTTTAATGTTTTTGGATTTTCAAATTTTGGATTTACTCCCCCTAAAATCAACAAACCAAGACAAATTTAAAACACAAAGGTATTTACAAAAATGATTTTCCGATGTGGATTACTCTTGCTTGACCTTAATGCCGTTTACCAATAATAAATAGTCAAATCTTGATTTGTCAAAAGCTTTGGTAAAAAGGTCGGCACGTTGGTCATCGGTGTGAACGTAAGCAACATCGATTAGCCTTTTCTCAAAGCAATCACGTATGAAGTGATACTTAATGTCGATGTGCTTAGTCTTTGAATGCTGCACAGGATTCTTAGTGATCTGTAAGGCAGCAGAATTATCAACGTAAATAGGAGTAGTTAGGAATTCAAAACCGTAATCACGCATTTGTTGTTGGATCCATAGAACTTGGGAGCAACAACTTGAGGCAGCAGTGTATTCAGCTTCGCATGTTGATGTAGCGACACACGTCTGCTTCTTGCACTGCCATGTGACTAGGCGATTTCCCAAAAACTGACATCCAGCCGTTGTGGATTTGCCGTCGATTTTGCATCCGCCAAAATCAGAATCACTGAATGCGATCAAGTCAAAGTTATTATCCCTAGGGTACCACAGACCGGTGTCAGGGTAACCCTTCAAATAACGAAAAATCCTTTTTACAGCTGCAAGATGTGAGGCCTTCGGGTTCACTTGATATCTGGCAAGCAGACACGTTGGGTACACTATATCTGGTCTTGATGCTGTGAGGTACATAAGAGATCCGATCATCGCGCGGTAGTATGAGGGGCTAACAGCTTCACCCTTCAAGTCTGGAGTAATTCCGTGATTTTGCGGCAATGGGGTACCGATGGGCGTTGCATCTGACATCTGGAACCGGCTCAAGATGTCACCAACATATTTAGTCTGATGGATGAATATCCCAGACTCGGTTTGTTGTACTTGTAGGCCCAAAAAAAAGTCATTTCCCCCATAGCACTCATCTCGAATTTATCCTGCATGATGCGCTCGAAATTCCTACACAAAACATCATTAGTAGACCCAAATATAATATCATCAACGTATACCTGTACCAGTAGAAGATCTCCATCTTGTTCTTTGATGAAAAGAGTACAATCGATAAGACCTCTGCGAAATCCATTCTCCAGCAAATAATTAGATAAGGTTGCGTACCAAGCTCGCGGTGCTTGATGTAGACCATAGAGAGCTTTGTTGAGCAACCAAACCCGATCGGGATGGATAGGATCTTCAAAACCTGGAGGCTGTTCGACGTACACCTCTTCTTCCACCACACCATGTAAGAATGCACTTTTCACGTCCATCTGGTATACCTTGAAACCTTTGAATGAGGCATAAGCCAGAAAAATCCGAATTGCTTCTTGACGTGCAACAGGTGCATACACTTCGTTGTAGTCGATTCCTTCAATCTGACGAAAACCTTGAACGACTAGCATTGCTTTGTTTCGGATAACAATTCCACGGTCATCCTTTTTGCATTTAAACACCCAACGGGTACCAATCTTCTTGTAACCAGCAGGTTTCTCTACGAGTTTCCAGATACCAAGCTTCTGGAATTGTTGCAGTTCTTCCTGCATTGCTTCAACCCATGAATTGTCTTTCAAAGCTTCTTTCCAAGTCCTTGGCTCTTCCTGTGAGACATAACACGCGAAAGACCAATCATTTTGTTGACCAGATTCTCTAATCGCCGTATACAAGCCTGCATTGTTGTTGTTTCGCAACATGTTTCTTGTTTGAACGCCACTTTGTACATTTCCGATGATGTTTTGTTGAAGATGGGTATTGTGAATCCTTGTTTCTGGATTATCTGGAACTGGAATATTTGTACCCAGATTGTTGAGATTGAGATCAACAATCAATTCAAGACCCGGAATTGACGAAGAGGATGATGCAGTAGCTTCAGTTGTTCTAGGGACATCCACTGGCGGAGTACCCTCTGAAATACCATGAACTGCTGTTGGAGCTTCTTGATCTGCATCTAGAAATTCATCATCCTCTGAAGATTCGTTCAATTCGGAAGCATCATGAAAATCCTCATTGTCGAGAGCATTATTGTTCACCGAAGATGGTTCTTGATTGACAATAATGGGACGAACCAACGGTGAATCTGTTGCATTGTCACTCTCGAAAAACATCCTTGCCGCAGCATTTTCTTCAACGGCTTCAACATTGATCGAATTGAAAAAGTCATCGTACTCAAACATCCAAGGCTGACCAGGATTTCTGACTGGTAAAGTGTGCCTTTGTACTCTGACTTCAGACCATTCCTCGACCCTTTTAGTCTCTAGATTCCAGACTCTTAAGTTCGGGGTGGAATACCCAAGAAAGTATCCCTCAATTGCTCTTGCCCCAAACTTTCCATTAGGATCGATTATCGTGCAGGGAGCTCCAAACGGTTCAAGATATGACAAATCTGGTTTCCGTTTGTTGATAAGCTCAAAACAGGTCTTGTTGTGCCTTTTGACTGTAAGGACTCGATTCAACGTATAACATGCAGAGGACACAGCTTCAGTCCAGAATGGAATGGGCAGCTGCGACTCCATGAACATAGTCCTAGCAGTCTCGATCAATGTGCGGTTCTTACGTTCAGCGACGCCATTCTGTTGAGGAGTATAAGCTGCACTAAATTCGTGAAGAATACCTTTTGAAGTGCAAAACTCCGCCATGGCATGATTTTTGAATTCAGTACCATTGTCGCTACGTATCCGCCTAACCTTCAAGTTATAAAGATTCTCAATCTGAATGATCAAGTTTTTGATAATACCGAAGGTTTCGCTCTTATGTGCCATGAACGCCACCCACGAAAATCTAGAATAATCATCAGTTATCACGAGGCAATATTGATCATTCCTAATGCTTTTGTGCTTGACAGGACCGAACAAATCCATGTGCAAACGTTCAAGAGGAACAGCCACCGTGTTGACTTTCTTTGTAGGGTGTCGCTTCTTCGTTTGTTTTCCTTTCTGGCACGAGACACAGACGTCTTGAAGATGAAAGTTTTTAAGAGGAACACCATTCACCAATTCATTTGACACCAAATGATTCATTTTGCGTAAGTGAATGTGACCCATTCGTCTGTGCCAAGAGATTGTGTCTTTTTCTGTGGCTTTGGAAACGAAACATGTTGCTTGTGCAGACGTTGTGATAGCTTGGCTCATATCAAGGATATACAAATCATTTATCCTTGGAGCCGACAAGAGAATCCATTCTTTTGGAATTTTGAAGCCGGGTTTCAGCACATAACATCCATTAGCATCAAAGTGTACTGAGAACTGCTTATCACAAATTTGAGAAACACTAAGAAGATTGTGATCAAGTTGTTGTACAAAGTTTATCTTATCAAAGCTCACAACCCCGTTGGAAATCATTCCTTCACCCGTAATATATCCGCCCTTATCTCCAGCAAAAGCAACATAACCTCCTCTAATAGATTTGACGTCATAGAGAAGCTTCATGTCGCCTGTCATGTGCCTGGATGCCCCACTATCAACAATCCAATGACTACTGATAGTTCCTCCTGAAACACCCTGCACATGAACTCACATAATTAGTTGGAGATGGGGACCCAAGCCATTGTGGTCTTGGGTCTTCCATTTTCATCAACAACAATAACCTCTATTCTTTGATGATTTGAAAATTGTGATGGTCCCCCTGATTCTTTAACCGTTTTTGGTTTCCACGTCTGTTTTGTTATACCAGTGTTTTTCTTTAAAATTTTAACTTCATGGTTGTCAGAAGTTTTTGAATTTTCTGGTTTGACATAAACAGATGGTTTGTTAATCGCATCAGTTTTAATTGCTTTTTCAATTTTCTTCACCTGTTGGCGTTTCTGTTTCTTTTCCCTTTCTTTTACAAGGCGGGGAGCTTGTTTTACAGAAACAGATCGCTTTTGGTGATTGTGTTCACGGGGATCATCAACTATGCCTTTTTGTTTATGAAGATACGGGCAATTTCGAATGATATGCCCGATTGTACCACATTCAAAACATGATCTTCGTTCAACAAACCCCGAAGTATCATGTGATCGTCTTGCCGATGATGATGAACTTTGTGATCTCGAGGTACTAGGTTTCGAACAACTTGGTTCATTCCTTTTCATCACAGTCGCTTTCTGGACAAAATCTAAGTTAGATTGATTTGCAAACTTTTCAATTTTGTCCGTTCCCTTCGACTTCACAAAGTTCACATTCTTCTTTTTCTTCTGATTCGGCTTCCTTTGATTTTGAGTCGGTGCCTTACCTTTGGGTTTGGTATGATTTTGCTGTTTTTCCACTGTTGGTAACTTCTTGTTCCCAAATTGTTTTCTAACTTCAGCCTTTGAGATAGGAGGACACTGTGTGACTGTAACATGTGGTCCTGACTTTCCCAAAAACTTAGTTGTTGAATTTTCAAAGACTTTACTGATTAATGATTGATTAACATTCTTAATAGGAAAATCTTTGTCAGAATAGATTTTATCATCACCAACTAGAGTGTACAGCAAATCCACACTCTCCGACTCTTGTGCAGACGAGGACTCGATTGCAACAGTCTTAGCGGGTTTTGCAGGAGGATCACACAGAATATGATTCTCAAGAGGTATGTCCTCTTCGTTTGTCGCCGCATCAGACTTTGCTGAATCGGTATCATCAGACTCATCATCAGAAGAATCAGCATCCTCAATCACAACTGGAGGATCCTGATTCTGTTCAGCAGTTACAAATGTATCCGCTGACACATCTGAATCGGATGATACTTCTTTCTTGTATCCGAGCCCTGTTGCAAATTCCTCAACGTCCAAAGGAACAGATGGTTCAAAATGAGTTCTATACTCCTCATCAGGCAGTGCATCAAAATTGTTTCTTACGGGTGGTGGACATTTTCTGTACCCTATACATGTGACATCCCGTTTCTCTTTCTGAACATCAATGATGTGTTCCAACACATAGCTAGAACTCAAATAACTGTCTAGCTTGAGTCGGATCGCCTCACTTTCTGTTTTAACACAAGCCATTTCCTTTTGCATTACCTCAAGACGAGTTATATAAAGGTTAATGTCAGTTTGTTTTCTGGAAACCATTTTTGTCAGCTCTGTTTTATCTTTCTTTAACGTTTCAATCATTGACTTAAATTCCTTTTCATGGTTTTCATAAAACATGTTGGCTTCAGTGCACTTTGAAAGATCAACGGTCAATTTCTGATTGTGAATGAATGTCACATCATATTTCTCTTGCAAAGCCTCGTGTTTGCTTTGCAATTCACACCACCTATCATTCATAGAAACATGTTTGTCTTGCAAGTCAAACAAACTAGCTTGTAAAGCATCATGTTTGCCTTGCAACTCAGACATGTTTGCATCCAACTCAGCACATTTAACACGCAAACTATCACAGTTATCACAGCTAACAGAAGTGGGTTCATCGACACATACCTGACTTGATGAACCGTCGACATTCGCCATAAAGGCTGAATGGAGAGAAGACAAAGAATAAGCAGCTTGATCCACCAAAATAGATCTTCTTTGAATTCCTGCTGCAGTTTCTTCCAAGAGTTCATCAATATCTGCATCGATTAACGCATTTGATGTCTCATCCACATGATCATCACCTGAGCTCGAGGATTCTTCATCCGAACTTCTGCTGTAACCAGACGAGTCTTCATCCTCAGAAGAGTCACCACCATTGGCGGAAGATTCTCCACCACTGGTGTGATTAAGATCCTTGACAATCTCAGCAAAACACGCTGTTCCATCTGGAGCATCGTTTCCCAACTGAATAGACCAATCACAACCTTCATCTACTTGAACCACAAGTGCCTGGTTGGCATTTGATGGTCCTGCTTGAGTCTGGTTGTTAACAGGCACCAATGTGCGAACATTGTTCCTATTCTGGTTCTGCTGGTTGCCTTGACCTCTGAAGGGATTCTGGTTTCCATGCTGAGATGGTCTTGTACATTCACGCTTGAAATGACCACGTTCACCACAATTGAAGCACTTTACAGCTTGCTTGTCGAACCCATACTTGGTGTCCTTCTTGCTCTCCAAGCTGGTTCTGCCAGTTCTTTCCATGAAATCCTTTGCTCGTCTAACAGCACTGGCAAAGGCCCATTTGATGTCCATCATCTCCATCTCCTCTTTATCAATCTGCTGATAGTCTTCTTGTGTCAGATTAATATTACCAATCTGACCTTCCACTAATCCACAGTATGCGCTCACCACAGTGTTTAGCAGCTCCATGTGTTCCTTTGCTACTTCCACACTGACTTTAGAAAAGCTTGAGGTGTCGAGCCGTACTGTATTTGGCTTTGATTGTTGACCAGCAGATGATGTGCTTCCATAACATGCTTGCTGTTGAGGAGGAAGTGGATTCCCGAACATATCAGTTGCTCTGATTTGCTGTTGCTGTTGTGGTGCTGGTTGAGGAGCTGGATTAAGCGGATTTCCAAACATATCTGTTGTTGGAGGAGGAGTGCCATACAAGCTCGTGCTAGACACAAATGCTGTTTGAATTGGAGCGTGTGAAGCAGGTTTTGTAGAAGTGCTAGAAGTTCCATAATAAATTTCAGGATTTTGTGGCACTGCAACTCTTTTTGCCTTGAGAGTTTCTTCCTGATTCTTATTTTCCAGGAGTTGAGCAAAATCACTGAAGCTTGTTGTATCCAAAGTGCCATTGTACTTCATGATTTCTAAGAAATTACTCCATTGAGGTGGCAGTGCATCTGCAAACTTCTTCACTATCTCTGCTGAAGTTGTTACAACCCCAGTATTTGCCAATTCAGTCAGCAAATGAGTAAATCGACTTGTCAAATCTCCTAGAGATTCATTCTGCATACAAACAAAACCATCAAACTCTTTCTTTAGCAGATCTTTTCTTAATTGACGTGTTGCTTCATTTCCTATGCCCCTTATCTTCAATGCGTCCCACAACTTCTTCGTTGTCTTGAAACTGACAAATTGATGATAAATGTCTTTGCTTAACGCCTGAGTAAGAATGGCATATGCTTTCTTTTCTAAGTCATAGACCTTCTTCTGATCTTCCGTAAGATCAGCAAACGTAGCAGCAGATGAAGCGGCAACCTCTATCGTTTGATCAAAATCTGTGATGAAGCGCAACCACAGTTCTGTATTTTGACCAAGGACATATGTATGAAATCTGTCAAACCATCCCGGATATTCACTTAAATGCATCAACTTTGGAGGCCTATTCAAACTTCCTGTTTCACTTTCGCTTAGCAAAATGCTTTGAACACTTGGAGCTTGATTTGATACAAATGCCCATTGACCGGTAGATGTAGCATTAGCTTGCGAACCCGAATCCGGAGCTGGAGTACCAAAATACATTTCTGCATTTACCGGAACACCCCACATCGAATTCATTTTGATCAGCCGAAGGATACCTGTTCGAAAGACTTGAACAACACAAACTGTTAAACACAAACAGACTAAGGATCGAAAGATCAACACCTGTTCGAAAGATCAACAGGGTTCGAAAGATCACTGTTGAGTTTCGAACAATGTTTTCGAAAGATTCTCCAACGAAGGATCCTTATCCTTCGAAAACGTACTGCAGACCGAAAGATGAACACGAAAGATGACTTCGAAAGACTCCCCAATCGAAGGATCCTAGTCTTTCGAGAAAGAGCAGTAGACCGAAAGATGTATGTTTCGAAAATATTCCTTGGAACGAAAGATAATGATCTATCGAACCTCCACTGATCGAAAGATGGTCTTTCGAAATGATTCCTTGGTTCGAATGATGATTGATCTATCGAACCTCCACTGATCGAAAGATAGTCTTTCGAGTTCGAAGGATATCTTTCGAACGGTTCTGACACAGTTGACAAAGGAAGACAGGTTGGTGAAAAATGTGATAGGTTGGTGAAAAATGTGATGGGTTGGTAGAAACTTTCTGCGGAAGATATGGTCAGACCATGCTTTCTGCCAAAACCATGATTTGAAACATAAAATATAATAAACTTATCCAGAAAACCGGTCACTGGAGAAGCCGGAATTTTGGCCGGAAATTACCAAACACCTCAAAAACGAGTTTTTAAGTTACCCAACCCGACATGCAACACACCCGGTTAGTATAGAACACGTTTTAACAACTGGAAAGGCGAGAAAAACAGTAAAAACGAGTTCAAAACCAAGTGAGTTTTTGAGCAAAAACACTCCAAAGTCTTGTAAAAACCCGGTTTTTAACAAGAAAAAGAGCCACGGCTCTGATACCACTTGTAGGTCCCTCGGAGGTTGAGGTTTAACCTATTCCTTGTTATGTCTAACACACTAGCGAGTGCGGAATCCAAGCTAGCATGCAAACCGGGATAGAACAAGCACAATGATAAACACAACACACAATATTCAACGATTAACACCACTTGTATTAATACTATGAAAGGTTCGGTTACAAGCACAAGGTTTACAGATGTATTCTATAAACTCTCTCTATCTTTCGTGTGTGTGTGTTCTCTGAACAGAATGCTCTCACTTTTTCTGAAAATGTCTAGCTCTAAATGAATACAACACACGGGTATATATACCCAACACAGCAGGTCCGGTCGAAGGATCAGACAGACTGATCGAAAGATCATCTGTCGACCAGAAATAGCTCGAAGGATCCACATGTACCACGAAAGATGGGATCTTTCGTGGTCCATCTATCGAATACTATCTATCGAGCTTATCATCGAAGGATATAAGTGATCCTTCGATGACACATCCTTCGATCCAAACAACTTACAAACATAATGTTGACTGTTTGGCCAAGTCAAACCAGGAGGATGGTTGACTTGGTCAAACTTACAAGACTAACAAAGACATCGTTCAGTAACAAGACAAAATACAGACAAAGCACAGACACAAGTGCACCAACAGTTGGAAACCCGAAAACGTAAATTGCGGAGACACCCATGAAGGATCGATAGTCGGAGTGTAAGCGGGAGTCGAAAAAAAGTTAGGTGGGTTCGGGTTGGGATTGTTCGGGTTGGGGTTGTTCGGGTTGAATGGATTCATGATTGTATAAAAAAGATGGAGTGTTTTTTTATAAAATTGGATGAGAATGGGAGAAGTATTGAGAAATTGTAATAGAAATGGATGAGATGAGGGGTATTTATTTAAAGTTAAATAGTTTTTTTTAATAATATAGCCATTTGTAACAGCTAGAAATTTGAAAAGAGGCACATCGCCGTCGTCGTATGAGAGCCGTTTGGGACTAGCCGGACCGAGGGAGGCGGTGTGGGGGACCGGCGCCGGGTCTAAGCCGGCCCCCATACTGTCTGGTCTTAGGCTATCTCCTATTATTTCACACCCTTTCACTTCAAATCATTGTCACGTCATAAGGAAATGTTGCCTAATTGACACATCACTACCATATTATCCTTTACTTTTTTTCACTAACACCTAGTATCATTTCACTCCTTTTCACTACCACTACTCTATAAAATAATATTATTTTCAAATAAATTAAAAAAAACGATTGGTTGAGAATAGCATGGCCCCACACATCTTCCTTCTTCACGTCGTGTTCCCTACCCTGCCTCCTCCTTCACATGCCAAACCCCGCCGCATTCTCTGGTGTTCCCCGTCCTCTCACAACGCCCCTATTGCGATCTGGCAGAGGCATGGGATGGTAGTAGATGCCCTTACTACCACTGGGGTGGTGGTCCATTTGCAAAGGCAAAACCTTTAAACACCTTGAGAGAGGGAGGACTTGAGTTTAAGTTCCATAAACGACATGAAATAAAAGAAATTTGCCGGTGAATGCCTTTACTAGAAGGGGAACTTTCTAGGAAATTTAATATGCATGTGATCTATAATCACTCAATGAGTCAATGGAGTAAATGACAAGTCTATATAGTTTAATCTTTTTTTAATGGCATGATGATTTTATTAAAACATGGACCACACAAGCAAGTTACTAGTGAAAGGCCACCATTAATTTATATCGAGAATTTCACCATTTATACTACTTCAAATCATACAAATTACACTTCAAATTATAAAATTTCACTCTATTTGAGCTATTCAAAACCACATATATCTTTTTCGGTTTATCTTTTATACTAATTTCTCATTATAATATATCTCAAGTAATTAATGAAATAAAAATAAAAAACGTTGTCCAACTATCAATGTAAGTTAACAATATGTTGTGGTTTTGATTGAGATTACATTTTACTTGGTGAGTAAAAATTTCAATCATCCATTTAAAAGTGAAACTATAAAAGTTATGAATATTTTCTGTTATGAATTATAGGATTGTAAAAAATAACAAAGTTAAGATAATGAATCTAACTTTCTATATTTATTTTCATTTTATTGATTGTTAGAGCTCGTATCACAATTTTTATCCGTTTTCTATCTCTAAATATCATCTAATCTTACACTTGAACATATTTGAATTTACATCACTTTTTGAGCAAACATACCACCAAGAAGTACTTAGTTATGCATGGATATAAACATGTAAGGTAAGTATCATATATGTTTAAAGTTATTACCTGCTATTATGTTCAAGTTACTTTGAAGGTGATCATTATTTTATACTTGGAATATATAATTTAAAATTGAGCTTCATGAAAATACAAAGAACAATGAATGAAACAAGTGTGAAATGTTGAAACTTTCCTTTCCAGTACACATTGCCTTCACATTTACTTTTACAAGAAAATTGTAGGTGGGTGTATGGGTGATAAGATAGTTGTCGGCAAATAATAAGTGTGATGGGACAACACTTATTACGTATGTATATTAATTTTTTTTTTCTAAACAGTGAACACACCAAGTTTATGACATTTATCTCTAAAACACACAAAATATCTAGTTTGTGTGGCTTAAACTCATGTTACTTTACAGAGATAACTACTTAAAGCATTCACATTTGATCCTCTTTATAGAGTGGTTGTAAGATGAGGAGAAAGAAAATGTCACTAAATTTGAGAAAACATTGTTCATTATCTATAATTTTTTAATATATTAAAAGTGATTATAAGTAGAGAAGAAAGAAAAGGTACATAATGATAAAAGTATAAATAATATTATTTAATTAAAAAGGAGAAAGAAAAAAAATTGTAATCTTTAGTATAATTATAAAGAAAGAGATTGGAGGATTAATTGTGAATGCTTTAGTGTCACTACTCTAAATGACCATTAATATAAAAAATATTTAATTAGGGGATGATACTATAAATTCTTTAAATTTTTCTTAAATATGTTTACTAAAAATATGATTATAGCTAATAATGGATAAAATTACTATTCTATTTTTAAATATCTCAACCATGTATGTACTAGTCATTTCATATATTAGTTTTGTAAATTAAGTTAAAACTAGTTGTTCACACCCGCGCTTCGCGGCGGGGCGGGTTGATTTTAAACGAAACGTCAATGGAAACGTATACGCAATGTTAAAATGACATCAAATTGTCGCACAATTTTGAAGTATTAGTTAACAATAATATTATAATTAATATTATACCGAAGAATAAAGAATTATTCAAAAGATGATTATACAGAGCGACTCACGTTAAAACTGACCGAGTAAGGTTCGTACCCATATTGTTTAAGACCCTCTCGTTTGACCCAATATAAAATTAAAAATCACTTTTAGTAAACGTTATGTACTTTTTTATTTGTAGAAATAAAAATTAACAAAGGTGTGGTTAGCATCTTGGCCTTTGAGCTGTCTACCTTAGCAAGCAAAACACAAAACGACAGCCTGCAATGTGAAATTTGTTCACACTATTATTCTATTTGCACCCATACACAATTTTAATTTACACAAAGAGAGATATGTATGTGAGAGAGAGTGAGAGTGGGGGATTTCGGCGGCCACCAACGGCCGCTCATGCGACGGTGGCTCCAGTGTTGCAATCTCCTAACAGTGGCAATGGTAGTTCTCGGCTCCTCCGGCAACGACGATTGAGGGTATGCTATTGCGATCTGAGCTGCTATGGAGGAGAGTTTGGTTTTCCGGAAACGCGAGTAGTGACGACGATGGTTTTCTTACAGTTCATCGCATCGGTGGTGGCTTTTCTGAGGGTAACACCACAACTCCGACGACGACGCTAGTGTTCCTCGGTGATCTCAGGCGTTAGCGGTAACAAAAGGGTGTTCAGATGTAGGGTTTTGAAGGTTGGATGAAAGATGCATGGATCTTGGTTGAAGCAGGTGTTTGGTGGTCTCTTTTTCTTCTTTGGGTAGAAATCCTATTTCACTTTGTTGGTTGTGCACTATCATGAAGTTAGAAACTTACGTGGTCATATCTAGAAACCTAAAATCTTCACTGGAGCAAACCCCTTTTATCAATTAATATATATAATAGTAGTTACTAAACGCTCAAAAGCTACACCTTTATAAGGCTATTTCTTATGGGTTGATGCTCTTTCACTTCACGTTACTACCATGTCATAAAGTAATTATCACTTTATCGACACATCACAACCTCGTTCTCCTTCACTTTCTTCCACTGACATTTACTATGGTTTCACCCCTTTCACGCCCTATTAAAATGATAAAAAGTAAAAAAAGACCAAGGAACTTTATTAGTTGCCAAGCATGGGACCCACCACCACAACCATCGTCCACACCGTACCCACACCGCCCCTTGCCACGCCTTGTCCGACAGTGTACCCCTGCCATGTGGCAAGGGACGTCAATCAGTAGTCGACCGCCTAAGAAACACATTCATCCATGTTCCAAATGTTTCAGTTCCTTGCACATAGATAATTCACAGTTTGATTACAATAAACCTGATACAACGCCAACCATAAGAAGATAATGTAAAAAAATAACGTAAATAACAAAGTTAAAAATTAAAAATTAAAAAAAGGAAAGGTATAAATAGTAGAAAAGAAGAGTAAACAAAGTTTAAGAAAAATAAGTAAGATAAAGGTAAAAAAAGTTTAAAAAAGCAAATAAGTAAAAAAGAAGAAGCAAAAAAGATAGGCAAATACATGTATTATTGGTTAAGTAAAAAAGAAAAGGTGAGGAAAGCAAGAAAAGTATCGGTTGAGAAATAATTTTTCTTAACTCAGTTTTGATATTTTAAAGCAAGAAAACCTGAGTTTGATTCTTAAAGGTACCCAATATTTTGTGATGATATTTTTTAACAACATGTATATTTGATGATATTATGTGAAAAAAAAAACATTTTGTTTTCCATTTTAAATCTAAACCCGAAAACCGAACAATCCGAATGCGAATAACCCATACTTGAACAACTCAAACTTTAAATGGGTCAGTTATCGGGTCACTTTTTCCTAGCCAAAAACTCAAATAACCCGACCTGAAAAACCCGAAATTCGAAAAAACCCCGAAGAACACCTGTACACCCAAGCACAATCGAGCCCATTAGAACTGAAGAGGATGCATAAAAAGAGGGTTGAAGTCGAGCCCATGGAAAAGAATATCATGCATTTGATTTCTCATATGGAGCTGGCTTTGGTCTGTGCGTGGGTTGACAACTCGGTGAACCCAGGCACTAGGGGTGTGCATGGGTCGGTTTGGGTCAGTTTTTACTATTAACCATAACCGTAACAGCTAGTTCGGTTATGGAGTTTTGGTAACCATAACCATAACCAAACTTCGGTTATGGTTAATCGGTTATGAAGTCGGTTATGGTTCGGTTTTGGTTAATTTCGGTTACGTAACCAAGCAAGGTTTGAAATAAATAGGGTTGTGCATGATTTGAACTTAGTTTGAGCCTATTTTATAAGATAACAAAGACTAAACTTTTTGGTTAAACTACCGATTTAGAGTTTTTTTTAATAAGTATAAGATAACGAAGACTAAACTTTTTGGTTAAACTACCGATTTAGAGTTCTTTCTAATAAGGTAATTGTCAAACAAAAACAATTATGGTCATAACACCTTAGTTCTTTATCAAAATTAATGACATCTACATCAAGATCATTTTGTTACTAACATACTTTTATCTTAGTAAAAACCCTCTATATGGTTTTGTAAAACACAAATCTATTATACAATTTTAACATCACAACTTCGGTTCGGTTTCGGTTATATTCGGTTAACCAAAGCTTCATAACCATAACCGATTGAGCGGTTATACAAAGTTTCATAACCATAACCGTTGGTTATATTGGTTATCGGTTATTAGTGGTTCGGTTATGTCAGTTATGGTTCGGTTATGGGTTATGGTAGTTAATTTGCTCACCCCTAAACCCAGCTATGATTAGTTATTTATAATGTTTATTTATTTATTTTAGTTGTCTAACAATGTTTATTTATTTATTTTCGTTGCATAATAATATTTATTTTATTTAGAGTTAAATGCCCGGATAGTCCCTGTGGTTTGCCCTTTTTTCACCTTTAGTCCCTAACTTTCTAAAATTACAGATATAGTCCCAAACTTTTCAATTTTCGTTCCCGGATAGTCCCTGATCCTAACATCAGTTAGTTTACTCAGTTAAGAGAGTATGAAATGACGTAAATACTCTTTCCTTAAAACATTAAAAGAAATATATTATTTAATTATTTAATCTAGTAGGGTCTACCATCCTTATCTTCATCAACCCAACCCACCCTACCCCACCCCACCACACCCCACCCACGCACTTCATCTTCCCCCTCCTCACCATCACCACCACCATCTTTATGGCAAGATTGCTTAGTGATGCAGCACTGAAATCGAATTATCTGATTACCAAAGAGCCCCTAGTCATAGTAGTGAAAGTCCTTCGGGGCTTCTAGACGGTGAATATTTTAAAGCCGAACCAATCGCAGATTTAGATCTTTTCTTTGAGCGAATTTATAGCTACTATTGTGGGAAAGGCCTGCAATGCATTATCATAAAGTGGATAGTGGAACTCTTCACTCTGGCATTTATCATATTGTTTTAGGGATTTTTCTTGTTATTTTTTAATTGGAATGGCATTAGAAATGTAAAATGTGGGATGGATGCAGTTGAATCCGGAAAAAAAGCCGTGTGATTTAGCCAAAGAAGTTCTTCACAAGCATCCTTTGACCTCTTTAACGCTTCTAAAAGTTGTGATTCTTGGTTATTTGGGAATCACCTCGAGTTACTGGATATTCTGTTTTTTACGTTTTTTCGCACAGTTGAAGGATACACTAGAGATTCGTAAATTTTACATTAACAGGTATAAATTAGCAAGTATTTTTATCAACTAGTTTTAGTATTTAATTATGCTTTTGTTTGTTGGCAGTCTTAATGTAAAAGACGATGAGATACATACCATGCCATGGTCAAATATTCTTGAAGAAGTTGTTAGAGTCCAAGAATCCCGACAGTTATGTGTAGTTAAAGATCTTTCGGGTCATGATATTATTATGAGAATGATGAAGAAAGAAAATTACTTGATTGGGATGTTAGTAACAAGTGGTGAAAGGTGGAGATGGTGGTGGTGATGGTGATGATGAGGAGGGGGAAGATGAAGTGGGGTGCGGTGGGTTGGGTTGGGTTGATGAAGATAAGGATGGTGGGTCCCACTTGATTATATAAATAAATAATATATTTCTTTTAATGTTTTAAGGAAAGGGTATTTATGTCGTTTCACACCCTATTGACTACAAAACCTAACTGATGTTAGGCCCAGGGACTATCCGGGAACAAAAATTGAAAAGTTGGGGACTATAGTTGTAGTTTTAAAAAGTTAGTGACTAAAGGTGAAAAAAAGGGTAAACCACAGGGACTATCCGGGCATTTAACTCTTTTTTTAATCGGAAATCATCAAACAGAAACCGACTTTTAGAAATGTGTTCATGAAGTATTACACGATCTAATGGGACAGGAACCATACCGGAATGCAGATTCCATCTCTGGTAAATGGAGAGAAATGTCGAAAAAAATACACCGTGTTTATCATCATCTACAACGACCTCTCCAACAACGAATCTAGAGTTAACGGATCTAGTAATGTGGATTTGCTAATTGAGACACACAAAATCTACAACACGAATATCAAAAATCTGATAACTCTTGAGGAACAAAAAACCGATGTGTTTGATCTTGTGATTCTTGGGTTTAGCTGATACCGTCAAACTTGTATATTAAATTATATGTTTAAGGAAGTGATAGAAAATTTTATAGAATAGTGATTTTTTGTTAAAACATTATACACGATTGTTATAAAAATACAAGATGACAAGAAAAATAATAATTTAATCATAAAACCTATAAAACGCAACAATGAAAAATGAGCTTGATGATACCATGTTTAATTTCCAAAGAAAGTCTTACAATGAATAATAAGACTATCCGCATCACTGAAAGGCTATCCTTTCTACAAACAGCCTAATCAGCATGTCACATCAGCTTTTCACTTATTCTTCCCACAAACACTTTTTACCCACAACAATGACATATATATCATTCCCACAAACAACCTTAGTATAATTATTTTATTAAATTTAAACTAAATAAAAAAAAGGACCCACCATTCCCCCATTCTTCACCATTCTTCCCCAAGAATCCTTAAGAATGAACACCCTCCATGTCATCCTCTACAACACCCACTAATCCATCCCTCTCACAAATGCCCTCCACATAGGCCAAGAATCACCTACAAACATCCTTGATGTGGATAGTCTAAGGAACAATGGATGAAGAAGAGGAAGTAAAGTGTAAATATCTCTCACAAATTTCCAAGCTTTGAAAGCAAGTGGGATATCAATTGCAGAGTGATTTCGGTGCTAGCAACTTTATCCTTTTGTGATCAAAATATAAATTATCTTCATCAAACAAATAATTCCTCCTTTAAAGGTTCCTAGAGGTGTCTGCCACTTTCTTTTTCTTTAAAAGATCCTGGACACGAACATTGAATTGCTGTAGGAGGACCAAACGGTTGCTGCAGAAACCCTAGATCTATGAACACGAACATCGAATCGCTTCAATTTGAAGCAACAAATCAGACAACTTTGATGCTTGTGGGCGGTAGGTCGACGACGGTAACGGTGGCGGTGGTTTAGGAGGTGGCAGTGGAGTTGGTGGGTGGTGGTGAGGGTGAGATAAGACCGTGGGGTATGGTGGGGCTTGGGTTGGGCTTGGATTGGGGCATTAGTTGACACGTGGCTTGGGTGGGCAGACATGGGGCGACCCACATTCAACACGGTATGGTGGGGCGGGGGTTTGGGGCGTGGGTTTGGTGGGCTTGGATGGGTTGTTTGTTTTAAAACAACAAATATAATTTTTAAATATTTTTAAATAAAGAAAAGAGTTAAATGCCCGGATGGTCCCTGTGGTTTTATGTTTTACGTTTAGTCCCCACCTTTTGAAAATAGCAGGTATGCTCCCTATGGTTTGTCATTTTGTTACTTGGATAGTCCCCTGAGTAAATGTCAGGGGACTATCCGAGTAACAAAATGACAAACCATAGGGAGCATACCTGCTATTTTCAAACTAACTGACATCTTGTCAGGGGACTATCCGAGTAACAAAATAACAAACCATAGGGAGCATATTTGCTATTTTCAAAAGGTGAGGACTAAACGTGAAAAACGTGAAACCACAGGGACCATCCGGGTAATTAAGTCTAAAGAAAATTACATAAAAAAAATTCCTAATGTTTATATTTGTTTTTTTATCTCTTCTCTCATCTCCAAGACTAGTTGCAACTAGTTACCCTGAAGGTGATTAATCGGCTGGGATAGAATTTTCAAATCCTCCCGTCTTTGCTCTGGGTATCTCTAGCTTCTTTGCTCCTTCGTATTTCGGCCCTTTGTTGTTGGAAGACGTTGAATGTATCTAACTTGGATGAAATGTCTTCCAACTGATCGCTGTATAATCCCCTACGCGAGCCCGAACTCCCAGCTGAAGGCGATGCCATACCAGATCTTGATTTTTGAACACGCCTTTTTGCGGCATCTCTTCCATATCCAGGTCGGTTTGGGCTTGGCGAATCATCCAAAAGGTCCTCAATCTCTTGATCTCGTGCATCAGATTGGGCTTGGGATGAGGCCCTTGACCTTTTGGAAGACGTGTTACTTTCGCTGCCACTGGGAATATTCGCCCACTTAGGATGGAACTTACAAATCTCCCAACAATGCATAAAACGGAAGTCAGTCCCCACATTTGATTTGAATTGAACCAATGCATTCGTCACAATGTCGGCTTCGGTTTCACCACTATTTGGGTTTTGCTTTGCTTTATTTAAATAACCACTATATTTTGTAAGTTGGGTGCTTATCTCGCTCAACTTCGAGGATAAGCTATCGTTTTCACGATAAACATCTCTTCCCAATTCTTGATGGAATACTCTACTAACCGATTGCCACAAATGGGTTCGATGTTGAGAATTTCCTATTTTAATAAAAACAAAATTTAATATATTACAAAGTTATATAAAAAAAACCATTAATAAAAACAAAGTTTAAAAATACCTAAAGTTGCATGTTGAGATTGTTGAAACCAACCCCTCGCCAATGCAGTTCTTCAGGAATGGTCCATTTTAGTTGTTTTCGTTTGACGGTTTCAAGTGCTTTATCCGCCTCGGTTTTTTTCTTATGGCTTCTCTTTTTTATGGGTTTCGATGCGGAAGGACCATCATTGGGTGGTTGAGTTTTGGGGACGGTTTCGTTTTGTGAAAGGTCGATGGAGGTTGGTGAAAGGTTGATGGGCGTTTGTGTAAACGGGGTAGGTATCGAATCATCGGAGTGTGGGAAGTTAGTAAACAAACGATTCCCAAGAAGCGATGCATAACTCGCTTCATGGGGCATAGGAGAGTGTATGAAAAATGGACGAGCCATTGGACTGGATGATTGGGTTGTGGGCTAGGATTATTTTCTTGGAATGCATACGGGTGGTTCGGGTCAGATTATTTTCTTGGAATGCATACGGGTGGTTCGGGTCAAAAGGACGGTTATGAGGATGCATTTTTTCGTTTTGTAGAAGGAGAATTGAAGATGATTATAAAAAATGTGGTAGAAGAGTGGTAAAAATGGAAGAAAAATGTGAGTTTTATAGTGAAAAAATAATTTTTTTAAGATAGCCGTTGGCCAATGGCTAGCCCAGCGGATAGTTAGGTTTGTCCAGTGAGAGCCCGCCATGTCAGCTTGGCCAGACCGCCCCACGCCCCGCTTGAAACCCAAGTCCCAAGGGCCACGCCCCAACCCAAGCCCACCCGGGGTGGTGGCTTGGGCGTTTTCCCCCAACCCGCGCCCAAACCCCTGCCCCATACCCCACGGTCTAAGACCATGGGGTATGGTGGGGCTTCGGTTGGGCTTGGGTTGGGGCATTTTGTGACACCTGGGTCACTGCGACCATCAAACAAATACCAAACCAATGAAATATTGCATTTCATACTTGGGATTTCTATAAATATGTGTATCATTTACACATATCAAATTTTTGTTCAATTCCAAACTCTAAATCGCTTTCTGGAAGGTTATACGCGCACCGATGCGTAAATATAACCAGTTTAATGCAACAAACACTCCGAAATAGTGACATTGGCTTAACATACCTTAAATAGCCTTTACATAACTTAGAAATAAGTTTTGAAGGCTTTGGTATGGCAAAATCGAGTTAAATCGCTTCAGGGACTAAATTTGACAAAATGCGAAAGTATGCCAATTTGAACTGTAACGAACATTCCGGAACATGACCATAAGTTAAACATACCATAAATATCCTTTACATAGCTTAGAAATAGGCTTTGAGGGGCTCGGTATGCTAAGACAAACTTTTGGGTCATTCAGAGACTAAAAGTGTCAAAAAGTGCACAAGTTTGCACTTTTGCGCATAACTCACGTTCTGAATACATCCGGACATCCAAAAATTTATGTAAGCCCTAAAATATTTTATTTTAGTGTTTGGCATAAGAAAAATCCATTCGTCGCGTCATTTGGATCATTTTTCGCGCTTGTGCGCATTTCCGTCGTAATTAAGCGAACATCGCGTTTGTACGACCAAACGAACCAACACCCGGCATATTTTTGAGCATGTTTCATGTCCACAATGTTTAGGCATCATTTTAGGGCCTTAAAGTTGGCTTTACGGGCCTTAGAAGTGTCGGAAATGGCCTTAAAACACAACAGGGACCAAAACTGTCATTTCTGAAAGATGTTTGCTGATCAGACAGGCCATGCGGCCCGCGTAAGGTTTGTGTGCACCTTTACACGGCCCGCATCAGGTCCCCATACAGCAGAAAACATGCAGAAACATTGGATCTGGTCCATTCCTCTTGTGCACATGGTATTGGGCAATACTAGGGGCTCAAATGGTTTTCAAAAACCACTATCTTGATGTGTATGGCCAAGATCAAAGCACGGTTTCCTAGAAACGATCCTAACGGCTAACCAAACACTATAAATACCCCATGCCATCCATTGCAAAACCCACAAGAATTTTGATTTGAGAAGCTCTAAGTTGGAACCATTGTTTCATACCTGAGCTACTTGAATCGAAATTAGCATTCGGGGACCCTTCGTAAGTATTCCTTCGTTCTTTTATTGCTTTTCGAGTCTTTTCGAGTCTGAAAGTCAAACTTTGTTTGACTTTCTGCGTTGACCAGTTTATGGTCAATGTGAAGTTCGTTTGAACTTCGCAACGTGAGTGTAATCACGTTGGTTATAGTCCCTTGGGACTATGCCTGCTGATTACCACGTTGTCTAGGCTCGTAAGGGTAAGCGATCTAATAAATCGCTTATACCTTCGAACCCGACCCATTTGGTCGATCATTAGGATCCGACCAAATACATTAGGTGACCATAGTATATAGGGAATAACCTTCCGAGGTTATACCCTATGGTCGCTTCGTTTGAATAGTTGTATGATAGGTAGTTTATATGCCTTAGGTAAATTACCAGAATACCCTTTTCATTGTGTAATCGGTAATTAAGCATATGTAACCTAAACTTTTGCCACATAACTGATTATGTAACATGTTTAGGCATATAACACTTGTCATAGGACTAGTTAGACGTTCCGAACACGTTTCACGCGAACGACGCGTTAAAGTAGCATAAGCTACCTAAACGGGTCGTAATGGGTCGTAAACACTTAGGTTAGGTTTCATTTAATATGTAGGCTTTGTTAAACCATATTACACGAGTCTCCACACTCGTTTGGTTTACGAACCCTCATTCTATCTAAATCCTCCGATTTGGGTCCGGTTTATTAACATAGTTACCTATATTAGGTGCCGTTTGATATCCGTGATCTCTAGCATTGTTTGGTTGTTACTCAAGGACTACTAAGCAATCTCAAGTGAGTACATAGACCCCTCTTTTACTGTTTTCCAAACTGTTTTGGGGTGAAACACATGTGCCTACTTGTTACTTTCATGCTTTCCTGATTTCACATCATATACTTGCTATGTTCATTAGTACATTATTAGTACATGATTTACATTACATTTCTGCTATGTATGTTGACTGATAGCATGCTAGCACATTGGTTTACATGATTTTTCTGCTTTGTATGTTAACTAAGCATACTTAGTACATCACTTTACAATACATTTTATGCTATGTATGCCCATTGTGTGCGTACTTAGTACATTATTTTACATTACATTCTATGCTACGTATGCCCATTGTGTGCGTACTTAGTACATTATTTTACATTACATTACATTTTATGCTTACATTTTGGTATGACATTTGGGTTGTTTAAACTATACTGTACATTCATTAACACCGATCATGCCGCTCGGTAGTAGGTAGTGGTACCATAGGACTTGACAAATCCCATTCCTGTAATCTCGGTTTTGTTTGGATGGAAGGAATGACCGAATCCGAATACATTTTTTTGATAACCTTGACTAAAAGGGTTATCCGACTGTCGCAAGGCTTGGATGTGTGAATTTTCACAACACCACATAAATGTCTATATCAGTATAGCATGCATTTATTACACAAAACATAACTTTGATTTAAACCATGTTTTACTTCAATACCTTGTTTTTGTGCATTTTACATATGGTTTAGTTGATATATTTCACTTACCATACATAAACATTTGTTACACATTACTTGACTACTTTTGGACTATCAACATTTGACATGGTTTATACAAGGACTTTTGACAATTGGTTTAAACATAGACATTAGACATTTGATTATACATAAACATTTTACTTTGGTGGTTTGTTTAAGTGACTTAAATAACGAGGCGTGTGTAATATGATACAAGCATGGTGGATACGCCGCTGGTACTTCCTATATATAAGTGTTTGTATGGTATCACATATTGTAGCGTTATTTGAATCATTTCAATTTGAGACATATAACATTTTATACAAATAACATACTTTTCACAAGACATTGTTTTACAAACAACTTATCTTATACAAACTCATTTTACATGGTTATTCGTTTAACCTTACATTATTCTCTTATTTATACATATCATCTGATCTTATCGTTTTTTTCAAATGATTTACAAGACAAAGCAAATTAAAAGGTTCATGACTAAACATTTTCTCAAACACAAGTCATGAATTCTGTTTTCACAAAACCTATGTATCTCACAGGCATTTTTATGCTGACGTACCTATTTTCACATGTGTTTTCAGGAGATGATGCTTAGGATTTATCAAGATACACTTAGGCGGACTTGGGCCTTAGCGACAATAAAAGATGCAAGACTAGTTATTTATGTTATGTTTCTTTGATTGTCAAGACATTGTAACTACTTTAATCAATAAAACAATATTTCAATTTCCATGTGTTATGAAACAATGATTCTGTTACCACACTCCCCGACGTTTTCCGCCACGTTTTGTTGTTCTACGTGGTCGGGGTGTGACAGAAAAGTTGGTATCAGAGCTCATGGTTATAGGGAATTAGGTTATTAGTAATACTTTGACCTAGTCTATAACCTTCCTAGGACCCTAATGCGAGTTTACTTGCGTTTAGTCATAAAACAATATTGTCACCTATCCTTAGGCGACAACCACAACAAGAACATAAGTTTCAAAACCGCTTTGAAAACCTATCATCTGTTCTAGGATGATTGCTTACTAGGTTTTGAACCCTCTATTGTAAGGTTTTGAACCCTCAGTTATAAGGTTTTGAACCCTCAGTTATAAGGTTTTGAACCCCTTTGAATTTTCAAAATCTCGTCAAAGTTTGGGTCATATAATGTGAACACGTGCAAACTGGAAGAGTGAATGCCTGTACCCTGAGTTTTCAGTCGAAGGCTAGAGTGTTCGTACAAATCCGCAGTATCGGACCAATCACTCTTACCTGGGAACTCTTCGGGTGAGTGTTCACTTATAGGCGAGCATGTCTTCAGTGATACATTAATATGATCCGCTTACTTTGATTTGTCACCGTCTCATTTGTTTGCCTTAGGTAACAAACAAATGATCGCAAATTCTTATGCATTGCCAATCTGTTTTGTTTAGCCGATGACGTTTCACTTGTTTCTTCCTATGTCTTTCATTTTTTCTAGAATGTCTCTTCATCACGATGACGCCCAGATATCCGAGCAGACTGCCAAATTCGCTCAGCGAATAGGCGAAGTAGTCCTGAAGACTGTTGAATTAGCTACTGCCATGTATCGTCTCCAGGATGAAGCCACTCAAGAGTCACCAAGACAGGAAGGACCTAGTCAGGTGACAGCACCATCAGCCAAGAAACCAATCGAGGAATCAAAGAGCATGGATGAACGATCCCCTAAGAAGTCAAAGAAGCGAAAGGCTTCTCAGAACTTCGCCATGGTCGCTCACAATGGTCAAGACGTCCCCAACCAACCAGCTCAACCCCCTGCTAGGAAGCCATACAGTGGAACTGCACCCTTGTGCAACCAATGTAGCCTTCATCATCACGCTAGGGTGAGGTGCCGCAAATGCCAGATTTGTGGACTTATAGGACATACAGCAAGGGTTTGCCCAACTGTAGCTGTACCAAATCAAGCTGGCGACAATCCTGCTCAAGCTCGTTTCTCACGAGGGTCTTGCTACAACTGTGGCGAGATGGGCCATTTCCTAAGGGATTGCCCAAAGCTTGCTAATGCAAATCCAACCCACGGATGAGCAGTTGGCTGACTAGAAGATGTTGTTGTCTTATGCCTTTGTTTCTTTTGTTTTCGTGTATTGTGAAACAATATGTCTCGTTCATAAATAAAAGTTATTGTTCGCAATTCTGATATACAAGTATATTTACATGTGTTTATGGCATTTCCCTATAATACCTACATTAAGGAACTATGTTCCTTACAAACTACTCTTGTGATTTCTCCCTTTCAAATGATCGCTCATGATTCCCTCGAAAATTTTAAGTACTCGTTTCACTCTAAGAAACAAGGTACAGGAAATAAAGTGACATTATGAGTAATCATGCTTCTGCACATATGTGCCTTTGAATCTTTGGTTAGATAACTAAGGGTATTTTCAAATCTCATACCCATTACGTTTTGATTTTTCCAACATACGCAGTACAAGTATTTCAAAAACAATCTTCATGATCTCAAAACATTTCATATAGTTTGAAAACAAATTTTTAAATGCATTGTCTATGTTATTTAAAAAACATTGGCTATGTTTTCAAAAACAACATTCATAATTTCAAAATGTTTCATATAGTCAGAAGACAATATTAACACAGTATATTTTCTTATCAAGTGCATGATTTCGAAAAGCATCATTCATGTTTTTCAAAAACCTTATACATAATTTCAAAATTCATATCGCATGATTTTAAAACATTTTTATAAATATACTTACCTAGTACTCCTACTTTATGATTTCAAATGTATTATATATAAGGTTTCAAA
Organism: Helianthus tuberosus; assembly: GCA_030545235.1. Lineage (NCBI taxonomy): Eukaryota > Viridiplantae > Streptophyta > Magnoliopsida > Asterales > Asteraceae > Helianthus > Helianthus tuberosus. Next base: position 9,560,746 of record CM060393.1, read on the forward strand.
AACATTGAACACATTTTTTTAAGAACCCCATGCATAGTTCTCAAAAATATTTTCTTCATTGACTTAACTTTCAAATTTCGCTTCATATGTCGCCTTGGCATATCTGGCATCTCAACTTCATAAGCATTTAACTTCATGTTTTGACCTAAGCACATCAAGTGCAAGGTTTGAAACATCTTCAACTTCTAAAAATCCATATGGGATCTTTTTATCTTCACATTTAGATCGTTGTGGATGATTATCATTCAAATCAGAGTCCTTGATTGGATTCCTTATGTACCTAAATTCGAACATTTCGGTTCCTTATAATCGAAATCAAATTTTTTCTTTTAAAAATCTTTCTATCTTTATAGTTAGATTCTTGATAATGTTTAAAGTACCAAATGAAATCCACGGAATGGATTCCTAGTGTGCTTTAAATGCTTGTACGCAATTAACAAGACAAATTAACAAATAATTTTGTGGTTATATGACTATGTGTTATGCATCTTGTGTTTTCTTTTATGCATTTTTGTGTTTTTGGTATACCCTGGATATTCGTTACCCAAATCCTCGCAGAATCTATCATATTTTCAGATGAGGGATTCGTAGCAGGATATTCAAAAGGTACTACCTTAAATCCTTAATGGGCTTCTATGTAATAATTAAGACCCTTGGATTATATAGTACCACTTCATGATTCATAAGAGACCCTTTAGTGGTCTAGTAAAAAAGATTGATTCACAATTTGGTTAAAGAACGACATCTAGTGATGTAGCTGAACAGACTCCTTGATAGTCTGTTTAGATCATTTATTGATTTAATTAAAAGGACTCTATGGCGGTCTAGTCACACTCATCACAGGATTGTTCATTTGGTTTTACCCTACATAGTATAAAATAGACTGTGTGAACTATGCAAGGAATTGTCTAATTATGGACGCATACATAATTATGAGATTCAGTGCACGGTAACCACAGTAAGATTTATTATGTGTAAGAACCGATAGTGACAACAATAACGAAACGAGAACGATGTAATGGAGGTACGGTGGACGCACTAATGACGCTTTATATACTGGTATATAAGTATCCCTCTTACATTGCAATCATGATGTTATTAAAGTTACTAGAAGTTCAGAACCCTAACCAATGTTGTTCGATCTTTTCAACTTCATGTTTCAAGTTCTCACAAGTTTCCTCTAAATAAATTTCGGGACGAAATTTTCGAAAGTAGGGGAGACTGTGACACCTGGGTCACTGCGACCATCAAACAAATACCAAACCAATGAAATATTGTATTTCATACTTGGTATTTCTATAAATATGTGTATCATTTACACATATCAAATTTTTGTTCAATTCCAAACTCTAAATCGCTTTCTGTAAGGTTATACGCGCACCGATGCGTAAATATAACCAGTTTAATGCAACAAACACTCCGAAATAGTGACATTGGCTTAAAATACCTTAAATAGCCTTTACATAACTTAGAAATAAGTTTTGAATGCTTTGGTATGGCAAAATCGAGTTAAATCGCTTCAGGGACTAAATTTGACAAACTGCGAAAGTATGCCAATTTGAACTGTAACGAACATTCCGGAACATGACCATAAGTTAAACATACCATAAATATCCTTTACATAGCTTAGAAATAGGCTTTGAGGGGTTCGGTATGCTAAAACAAACTTTTGGGTCATTCAGGGACTAAAAGTGTCAAAAAGTGCACAAGTTTGCACTTTTGCGCATAACTCACGTTCTGAATACATCCGGACATCCAAAAATTTATGCAAGCCCTAAAATATTTTATTTTAGTGTTTGGCATAAGAAAAATCCATTCGTCGCATCATTTGGATCGTTTTTCGCGCTTGTGCGCATTTCCGTCGTAATTAAGCGAACATCGCGTTCGTACGACCAAACGAACCAACACCCGGCATATTTTTGAGCATGTTTCATGTCCACAATATTTAGGCATCATTTTAGGGCCTTAAAGTTGGCTTTACGGGCCTTAGAAGTGTCGGAAATGGCCTTAAAACACAACAGGGACCAAAACTGTCATTTCTGAAAGATGTTTGCTGATCAGACAGGCCATGCGGCCCGCGTAAGGTTTGTGTGCACCTTTACACGGCCCGCATCAGGTCCCCATACAGCAGAAAACATGCAGAAACATTGGATCTGGTCCATTCCTCTTGTGCACATGGTATTGGGCAATACTAGGGGCTCAAATGGTTTTCAAAAACCACTATCTTGATGTGTATGGCCAAGATCAAAGCACGGTTTCCTAGAAACGATCCTAACGGCTAACCGAACACTATAAATACCCCATGCCATCCATTGCAAAACCCACAAGAATTTTGATTTGAGAAGCTCTAAGTTGGAACCATTGTTTCATACCTGAGCTACTTGAATCGAAATTAGCATTCGGGGACCCTTCGTAAGTATTCCTTCGTTCTTTTATTGTTTTTCGAGTCTTTTCGAGTCTGAAAGTCAAACTTTGTTTGGCTTTCTGCGTTGACCAGTTTATGGTCAATGCGAAGTTCGTTTGAACTTCGCAACGTGAGTGTAATCACGTTGGTTATAGTCCCTTGGGACTATGCCTACTGATTACCACGTTGTCTAGGGTCGTAAGGGTAAGCGATCTAATAAATCGCTTATACCTTCGAACCCGACCCATTTGGTCGATCATTAGGATCCGACCAAATACATTAGGTGACCATAGTATATAGGGAATAACCTTCCGAGGTTATACCCTATGGTCGCTTCGTTTGAATAGTTGTATGATAGGTAGTTTATATGCCTTAGGTAAATTACCAGAATACCCTTTTCATTGTGTAATCCGTAATTAAGCATATGTAACCTAAACTTTTGTCACATAACTGATTATGTAACATGTTTAGGCATATAACACTTGTCATAGGACTAGTTAGACGTTCCGAACGCGTTTCACGCGAACGACGCGTTAAAGTAGCATAAGCTACCTAAACGGGTCGTAATGGGTCGTAAACACTTAGGTTAGGTTTCATTTAATATGTAGGCTTTGTTAAACCATATTACACGAGTCTCCACACTCGTTTGGTTTACGAACCCTCATTCTATCTAAATCCTCCGATTTGGGTCCGGTTTATTAACATAGTTACCTATATTAGGTGCTGTTTGATATCCGTGATCTCTAGCATTGTTTGGTTGTTACTCAAGGACTACTAAGCAATCTCAAGTGAGTACATAGACCCCTCTTTTACTGTTTTCCAAACTGTTTTGGGGTGAAACACATGTGCCTACTTGTTACTTTCATGCTTTCCTGATTTCACATCATATACTTGCTATGTTCATTAGTACATTATTAGTACATGATTTACATTACATTTCTGCTATGTATGTTGACTGATAGCATGCTAGCACATTGGTTTACATGATTTTTCTACTTTGTATGTTAACTAAGCATACTTAGTACATCACTTTACAATACATTTTATGCTATGTATGCCCATTGTGTGCGTACTTAGTACATTATTTTACATTACATTCTATGCTATGTATGCCCATTGTGTGCGTACTTAGTACATTATTTTACATTACATTTTATGCTTACATTTTGGTATGACATTTGGGTTGTTTAAACTATACTGTACATTCATTAACACCGATCATGCCGCTCGGTAGTAGGTAGTGGTACCATAGGACTTGACAAATCCCATTCCTGTAATCTCGGATTTGTTTGGATGGAAGGAATGACCGAATCCAAATACATTTTTTTGATAACCTTGACTAAAAGGGTTATCCGACTGTCGCAAGGCTTGGATGTATGAATTTTCACAACACCACATAAATGTCTATATCAGTATAGCATGCATTTATTACACAAAACATAACTTTGATTTAAACCATGTTTTACTTCAATACCTTGTTTTTGTGCATTTTACATATGGTTTAGTTGATATATTTCACTTACCATACATAAACATTTGTTACACATTACTTGACTACTTTTGGACTATCAACATTTGACATGGTTTATACAAGGACTTTTGACAATTGGTTTAAACATAGACATTAGACATTTGATTATACATAAACATTTTACTTTGGTGGTTTGTTTATGTGACTTAAATAACGAGGCGTGTGTAATATGATACAAGCATGGTGGATACGCCGCTGGTACTTCCTATATATAAGTGTTTGTATGGTATCACATATTGTAGATGGCTTTTTAGATTTGAAACTAATAGGATGGACCAAAATACCCTCCTAGTTTTTCTACATTGCCACATGTAAGGCTAAGATAGTTTCCTACCCTTCCTATTTGATCCTTAGGCCATCCGTAGTCATAAAGCTCCTTTGTGGGCGTTATGCGACACGTGTCGTGCCCCGTCACATAGGGGCTTTATGGGGCGTTATATCACCAGAGCCCGTAGTCATAGAGCATTACCCATCATTACCTAATATTAATTTTCAATTTTATTAATTAATTATAAAAACACTATGCTCTTTCTTGATTGGCCAAAGGTTGAAAACCAAACACATATAGCGCCGCTATATGCATGGCGCTACCCACCAAAAAAACCTCATAACACCGCCCGTCGTTGTGTTCAGGGGTCTATTGGAGAAAAAAAAAAACCATTTATCATGCCCGAGGTCTTACCCTTGAGATATAATAATAGTTGGTCAACAAAGGTGAAAGAAAGATAAAGGGATCCATGAACCTTCGACTAATATCATCCACATATAGGAGGTGTTTGGGGTTCCTTATTTTTCTGACTTATGACTTATTTTGAGGGAAAAAGACTTTTGAAAGTGTTTGGGTTTTCTTTGTTTGTGAGGGGAATTTGCCAGAAGTTAGAAATTCTGACTTATTTTGGAGGAAAAGGACTTTTCAAAAGTTGAAAATTTTCAAAAGTTGAAAATAAGCTAAGCCCAGGGGCGAAGCTTCTTGGGGGCCGGGGGGGTCGCCCGACCCTCGGGATTTTTCGCTCAGTAGTGTTATATATGTAGTTTTCGTATAGAAATTTTTGGATATATACGTTTTTACCCCCCCGATTCTATAGAAATTTTTGGGTATATATGTTTTAGCCCCCTCCGTTTTCTCCGGCAAGCTTCGCCACTGGCTAAGCCAAACATGCCCATAAAAGTACTTGATAGGGATACGGTTTGTACCTACCAAACTCACATACACACACTAGTAGATGAACCAGAAGACCATCACAATAATCGTGAACAATGGCTGTTGAATTTATGGAGACTCTCAAAGAAAACACAAGCGCCAACACCGGACTCTCTCCAAATACTTTATTTACTTTATTCGCCACCGGTGTCACCGTCTACTACATGCTTTCCGTTTTCTTTAGAGGCTCCTCCGATCACCATCACCCAACGTCTTCCGAAGAAGACAGGTGTTCTATCCTTGATTTAATATTACTTTAGTGCCTATCTATTTCCTTTTTGAAAAAAATATAATAATATTCATGCTTCACTTTTGGGGAAAATGTTAAATTTCCTGTGAGATTATAATATTTCCTTCTTTAATTTATCAGCTGTGTTGATTTGGACACCAAAATTAGGGTTTTAAGCATGATTTTGGGTATGTCTTATTTTGTTCTTAGACGCTGTGAATGCATATACGTTGACTTGGTAAAGTCAAAATTGATAACATATGTTAAGGTTTTCAGTTGATCTGTTGGTTATATATCAACGTTGTTGCATAACGGATCATTGATTTTTTTTTTAATATACACATGACGCATCTCAAATACTCAATACCACATCTCATTTTCTTTTACTAATTCCAAACAAATTCGATTTACAGATCCGCGGCATCTTCTTCGTCCGCTTCTCACTCAGTTCCTGCCTCTATTTCTCAATCATGGAATCATGATGTATTTCTGAGCTTTCGGGGAGAAGACACCCGTAAGAGTTTTGTGGATCATCTCTATGCGGCTCTTGTACAACAAGGAATCCAGACGTACAAGGATGACGAAACACTTGCTCGGGGTGAATCAATCGGTCCAGCCCTCTTGAAGGCTATCCAAAAATCACAGGTTGCCATTATTGTATTCTCTAAAAGCTATGCGGATTCATCTTGGTGCTTGGATGAGCTTGCACATATTATGGAGTGCGTGGACACCAGAGTGCAAATAGTTGAGCCCATATTTTATTTTGTAGATCCCTCCCATGTGAGAAAACAAAAGGGGCAATACGGAGAAGCATTTACAAAACATGAGAAGGAAAATAAGCAAAAAGTTGAATCGTGGAGAAAAGCTCAGGAAAAGGCAGGCAACCTCTCTGGATGGGTCATAAACCACACTGAAAACAGGTAATTTTCTCTCTTTTTAAAAACATTTTTTATGTTTAAGATATTTGCATTCTACAATGAGTCGATTTAAGTTTTGTTTTCACAGTTGACAATTTGATAAATAACAATAAAATGGGTCAAATAAGTTGGGAGGAGCCAGATTTACCAAAAAATAGTTAATATTGTAATAAGGTAGTTTTTAAAATTTGTAAGTAGATTTAAGGAATTGGAATTGGTCATGAATCCCTTCAAATTTCTTTAACTAAAGGAATTCAAGATAAATTAATTGGAATATTCAACGGGTTGACGTTGTCGCATTCGCCACCCCCGTCACCATCCATCATGCCCGACCTGCCCCGTTCCAACCCGCACTATTTCAACCCGAACCGTTTCAACCCGAACCGTTTCGACGCACACCGTTAAGACCCGTACAGTTTCGACACGAACCGTTTCGACCCCCACCGTTTTGTCACAAACCATTCCGATGCTTTCTGTTTTGACACACATAGACCTCAACCGTTTCGACCAACACGTCCGTTTCGATTCCACACTGGTTTGACCCACACCGTTACGACTCGAACCGGGGGTGGTGGTGGCCGTGGTGATAGCCTCCAATTGCAACAATTTCCAATTCCTATTGGAATGTTTAAATTCTAAATTGGATTACTTCTAAATCTATACTATATAATAAAATAAACATGTTTTGGGACACTTGTCATTCTCTCATTTAATTGATTAAAATTATTAATAATACTAAAAATAATAATATTTAATCTAAATTAATACAAACTAGCAAAATTCCTCCGTGCGTTGCATGGGAATTCAGTCGAATATCATTTCGTTTCATTACGGTACCGACATTAATATAGCAATTGAGATATAAAACACAAAATAATGTCAACACGTGTAATGAATATTAGTACAGTCCCGATAGTATGATACCAGTATCAATGTTGTTTGGTCGGAATTGTCATGGTAATTTTGTTCGGACGGTATCACTTATGTTCGTCCATGTACCGACACTAATTATGGCTTACGGTATAAATAAAAAAACTGTATACTGTTATGGAAATTGTTCCAGACACTCTTTAAGCTAGCCCCATCCTCTCGTACATCGGTTTCCAAGCCTTTTAGTGATCGATACATAAAAACAAATTATTTAAACATTTTTTTTCGTTTTAATAAAAAAGAAAATCATTAGTTTTCTACAACTAATCACACCCGTAACATTTCTTCTTTTATATAAACTCTAAACTAACTATATATATACGTTTGTGGCGATATCTATAATTACCACCATTTTATTACTTCACGTAAACTTTTTTTTGTTCGTATCAAGAAACCAATGCTACCAATTTAAAATAATTAGTTTGTCTCCAGATTTCCCATAGTGAAACAGTGTGCGATAAACCAGCAAATTTTTAGTGGATTTGTAATCTGAATACCACTGCAACCACACAGTATTTAATCTCTCTACACACCCTAACAGCCAATTGAATCCACAACCAGACAGTGTTTAATACCTGAAAAAGAACCATTAATTTCATATTGATATATTGCTTACACCATTGCAATGTTTTTAGCATTTTGCTCTCTATGAAATAGCTTGTTTGGTGGCCACAATCTTCTCAATCGCGAAGCGTTAATCATGCCGTCCATAAGTCTGATCGCCGGAGATTGAAATTCGTCACGGAACACTATACCGCCGCTCATGGAGCTTCGTGCCACAGTCGATGTTGGATCTATGAAGAAAACGTCATCGCCGCTACCTTCTGAACACCAACTACTCCGACGCCGCTGCCATAGTTTGTCGCCGGTTCTATACTTAAAAGTAGATGTGGCAAAATGAATGGGTTGGATTGGATTGGTTGTTGGGTCAGGATGGGTTTGGGTTAGAATGAGTTTGGGTCAAGATGGGTAAAAGAAAGAAGAAGGTCAGGATGGGTTTGGGTCAAGATGAGTTCGGGTCAGGATGGGTTTGGATCAGGATGGGTTGAGAATAAATCAATAATAATAAGGCTGGAGATATTTGGACACCCATCGCGCCTATTTTCACACCTTTTGTGCCCTAGACGCCTCGTATAGGTCTATACGAGGCGTCTAAACACTGAATTCAATGGGGTCTGAGAGAGTGTCAGGCACAAAGTTTAAGGATTCTAGACGCCTCGTACAGAGCTATACGAGGCGTCTAGACTTGGGAATTTTTTTTGGCTGAAATGAGGGGTGTTTTGGAGGGTTTTGGTATGGTTTTTTGGATAGTTTTTGAAGATGTGTTTTTTGGTTGAAAATTTTTTTGTTTTTAAAAAATGTTATGTTTTTTTTTACACTATAAAAAAGTTTTTGATTTTTAAAAATGAACTATTTTAAAAATCGGCTCTTTAAATATATTATATCTATTAAATATTATAATGTTTTTTACATTTTACTTTTTTAAATATTATTCTTCCGATTAAAATTTTATCTCGTTCAAATATTGTTTTCGTATTATATTCAGGGGATATATTGTTTCCGTATTATATTCAAAACATATTTTGTTTCCGTATTATCTCAATTTAAGACAACAATCATTAAGTAACCGAATAATTGAAAACAAACATAAATATGACATAGATAAGATAACTTTGTACATCCATAACAAAAATATATAAGATAAGTTTGTACATCCATAATAAAAATAAAAACAACAACAGGTCTATGCATCCGAATCCGAATCTGGCTGCTGCGGCTGCTGCTGCTGATGTGGTGCTCGAGGTGGTGGGAGCGGTATCGCGGGTAACCCCTCTCTCTCGCGTCTATCCTGCAGCTCCCGAACCACCCAACCTATCAAATCGCTGAGCCTGTCAAGCTCTGCTCGTACCTCCGGATGTAGCGGCGCAGGTCCTGGGGCATGACCTGGAATAGCGTGACGTGGAAACTGAGGCGCCCCGGCAGGTGGCGGTGGCTGTGGCATCGCTGCACCGTCTACATCCTGCGGAGGCTCCTCCACGGGCACTACATCAGCAGGAGGATGAACGGGCTCGAAATGCTCTGGTAGGGCCTCCTCTGTCCATATGCCCCCGTTGCGGTTTTTAAACCGCGGGCCAACTGGGAACCTCCTGATTACCCTCATCCCCCACAACGACTGCATGCCCATCCGCGTCGGCATGACTGGCGGCGTCCGTAGATGTGGGTCCTCGTGCAGTACGAGGCCAAATGAACGGGCAATGACGGTCACGTACGCCCCGCCGTACAAAAATCCGCGCTCCTGTCGGTGATGGGCAGAGGCGTAGTACTGGGCTAGACCGTGTGCTAGCGCGCACGGCCTCCTATACAACAAACAATAAAGGAAAAAAAGATCTGTGGTCGTACACCACTCACGGCTGTAGCCGCGCGCTGAAATCGAAGTAGCGAGCAAATGGTGCAGATACCTGCAGATAGTGTTAGCGAAATACAGAAACAGAGATTAATAAACAATGCACATAATCACAATAATTGCCGTAATAAACGTACGTACCTGTACAGTGGGTCCCTAACAAACGACACCCTCCCCTTCGACTTGTCGTGCTCCCAAGTATTTGGCCCTGCAATCACCTGCCAAAACCCTAGAAGAATGGGTTTGTCAACCACCACTTGCCCCGCTGTGTAAATCTCAGTCTCGATCTCCCCCTGCATGTATAAACCAGAACGCACCGCAAAGTCTGCTAGCGTCATCGTACGCAAAACGCCAGCGAGCCTGAAAGAAATCTCAGGCGGAGGGGGAGCATCTGGGTACGGAAGCGCCACTGGGACCCCAGGAGGGTGAAATGTGAATGACGAAAGGAACTCGACCAGCAGCTCCCTGTAGGTCGGCGTGTGCGCCAAATCAAAAAGACGATGCCACGGCGAATCGAGAGGTATAAACCGACGCACTCTATCCATCTCAGCAAGCTCCCCCATCGCATCCCAGTCGATCGATGCATGCGATCCAATGTACATCCTCCTGAGCTTCTGGCAATGGCGGGCGGCATCGGTGCCGTCGGGAAACTCTAGGTACGGACAACCCTGAAGCGTATCCAGAGCCGGCCGCCGCCTCCGTCGTGGACCCTCCTGAACCGGCTGAATCGGCAGTGGCTCACCAAGATCTATCTGAATGTCGTCGCCCTCCATAATCAATCTGCAGGTAAATAACGTATACGTATAAAAACAATAATAAATAAATCAGAATAATAATAATAATTAACAATAATAATTAATAAATATTATTAATTAAAAAAAATAATAATTAATAAATAATAAGAATTAATAAATAATAATAATTAATAAATAATAATAATAACTAATAATAATAATAATAATAAATAATAATAATAATAATAATAAACAATAATAATAATAATAATAATAATAATAATAATAATAATAATAATAAATAATAGTAATAATAAATAATAAAAATAATAATAATACTAATAATAAACAATAATAATAATAATAATAATAAATAAAAAAACTAATAGTAATAATAAATAATAATAATAATAATAACATTAACAATAATAATAACAACATTAATAATAACAATAATAATAAAACTAATAATAATAATTAATTAAAAAAAAAAAAACACAGAGCCTCGTATAGCCCTCGTATAGGGCTATACTCGGCGTCCTGTTCTTCCACATTCATCTTCAACCTCAAAAGTTAAACCCCCAAACCCCACAAAAATCAAATTTCAGGGCAAACCTACGGTCTAAAGGCAAAAACGTGGCAAAAATACTAAACTACGGGGCGAAATACGTACCGGTGATGCTTCAAATCTTCGAAAATCCGGTCGAGATCCGTATCCGAGGCGTATAGAGGTGTATTCTCCGTATGTGTGTTTGTTTTTTGTTTGGGGGTATAAGCAGCCTCGTCTAGTTCCCCCCTGTGATATACGAGGCCTAGACGCCTCGTATAGCTCAATACGAGGCGTCTTGGTTTTTTATTAAATGACCATTTAGCCCCTGGTATGCCCCTAGTATAGGCATTATTCAGGGGCAAAATGGTAATTAACCATTCCAAAAAGATATTTCTGGAATGGTTAATTACCATTTTGCCCCTGAATAAAGCCTATACTGAGGGCTTTACAGGGGCAAAATGGTAATTTAATAAACTTTTTTTAATAATTTAAAAACAAAAAATCTCAAAAAGTTGCCGCCTCAAAAGACGACACGTATAGCTCTATACGCGGCGTCTGGGCTTTCAAAATTACCTTTAAGCCCCTGTTAATGGTCTAGATTGGGGGCTTTACAGGGGCAAAATGGTAATTAACATAAAATATTTTCAAAATTCAAAATTTAAAAAAAGAATTGTTGCAGACACTGTAGACGTCTCGTATAGATCTATACGAGGCGTCCTAATTCAAAAAATTCAAATTTTGATTTTCAAATTTTCAAAATTCAAAATTTCAAAAACCCGCTCAAATAGACGTCTCGTATAGATCTATACGAGGCGTCTGTGGTTTAGAAAATGACCTTTTAGCCCCTGAAATAAGCCTAGATTGGGGGCATAACAGGGGCTAAATGGTCTTTTGGGCATACCTATACGACGCGTATAGCTCTATACGCGTCGTATTTTTTAATTTTTTTAAAAAATGATATTAAACTGTTTTAATTATTGAAAAATGATACAAATTATAAAAAAAATTATAGAAATTGTAGAAAATTATAGGAATTAATAAAAAAAATACATTCAAATTACAAAAATCATTCTTCCGTATCACTATCGATGTAATTAAGACTGGGGTTTGATCTTGGCGGAGGATTCATTATCGATGTATACCATTCTAGACGTGGCAAGTACATATCTTCCCATTGTTTCGTATGGGGTGTTCGGTTGGTCAACCATAGCCCGTGTGCTGGTGGCATTGGATAATCCCCTTCCAGCTTAACATGTATGAAGTGGTTCTCGTTTACATGTGTAAGCGTTATGAACAATGGTTGTTGATTAGCCGGAGGACTTAGTATCGGGAAGAAAGTGGAACTCGCACCCATGGTTGTCGTTAACAGGTGCACCCCGATACCGTACGTTTGTGCAATAAGAAGTCCTGCATAGGGGAAGTCCATCCGGTGATCCCCCCCACAACCGGACACTGAATCCCAAATTAGGCCCTGACGATGCGTGTAAAAATAACCTTTATCCCATGCTTCAAATATTGGGAACCAGATCGATTTGTTCTTTATCCATTTCTTGAACAAGGTGCCTTCGAATGAGCCCCCATGAACTCTGTTCCATACCTAAGCCCACAGCCACAGACCGAAACCCACAATGACCGTCCGGCATCACATCTCGTATGCACGAGACGTACGGATGGAACACTAGCGGAATGTCATCCTGAAACTGTTCGATGATTCCCACGTACTCGTCCCCAATGATTAACGGAAAACCGTGAGCATCTCGTGTCTCTTTCTTCTTAGAACTCTTTGAACGGCTTAGGCTCGCTTTGGGTTTTTGGGACCTTATAACCGACTGTTGAGAGGCCTGTGACGGAACGTACGAGCTGTGACGAGGTTTTTCGTACTTACTTTGTCGGGAACCTTCAAAGCACGTGTTTGCATCACCGAATGAGCTTCTCCTCAATTCTTCATCTATACGAGAGGCCTCCTCCAACCTTTGTTGTACCTGCTTTGTTGTTGGTCGGCCACGAGTATTTTGTTGGACAACCGGTGGTTTCTTGGTAGATTTCTTTGGAGTCAACACCGCTTTAATCTTTGAAATCAGGCTTTTTTGCTGAGCTGGGGGGTGCGACTCTAATTGTTGTCTAACAATATTTAGCTCTTCGACCACGTCCACGTCATCGTCTATCAATTTACAACTTTGGAAGTTAAGTCTCCGCCAGAAGACGTCCACGTCTTCGAGTTGAATCGGACGCTCTGCACGGTTAAAAACAACATTGTTTAAGTCACATGATTAACGGAAATATATCACACAAGTGTTGTACGTTTAACAATTATTACCTTCAAGCATGTACTTTTGTATCCTGCAAGCACAGGGCAACCCACAGCTGTGCCACATTTGGCAACCACATGATGAATGAAAGCGCTCCAAGACATCTAGCTTCCTAATTGCCTCTCCCCTCAACAAATCAAGGGCTGTATGAGATACTTTACCAAGTAGGTGTTGAAACAACGGGTGTTTGTGGTGGGTCATTGTTTTTTCGATGCTTTCTCGAAAAGTCTTCCTTATTTCACCGAACTGTGTCTCAACTATATCATGGACACAACCAACTATACGGTCGAGCGAGCTCCTATCTTCAACGTATCTCTTTAAGTTGGCGTGTTGGCTCTCAACTCTGTTTGTGGTACGATTACCAAAGTTGCGCCTCTTATCAGTCCACGCAAAGACGAACATCTCCTTATAGTCTTTTAGCCAGTTATCGTACACGTATTTGAAGACTCCTAAAACGTAAAAATAATTTAATAAAATTTGCATATGTGAGTCGTATGTTATTATAAAAACTTACTAGAACGTTTGCACTCCACAAGTCGTTTTCGCATGTTGCGCAAGTGGTACTCGTAGATGAGTATGGATGGAGACTCAATCAATGTCCCCCAGAATGACAAAAATTTCTTCCAGTCTTCGTCTGTGAAGGCACCCTTGCAGTTCTTCATAACATTCTGTTGTATGTGCCACCTGCAAAGAAGCCTGGAGGCGTTTGGAAATACTTTAGCACACGCGCCCATAAGGGCTAGGTCTCTATCGGTTAAAATCACACGTGGCTCCATGCATTCATCCAACATTGACTTGACCCTCTGAAGCACCCACACAAAGTTATCACCCCGTTCTTTACTAACAACGGCATGCGCGATAATAAACGATTTGTTGGTAGGCGTCATACCAACAATCTGGATAAAGGGCATATTGTATATGTTTGTCTTGTACGTCGCATCGATCAGCATGACGTGGGGGAATGCACGCCACATGTCTCTCGAGTACCGATGAAGAAAGAAGATATCTGTTACGATCTCTGTTCCGGGTTCCTCCCGTGTCTCGTAAATAAAGTCGTGGTTTATCAGCTTGTTTTCTAATGACTGCATGGGAGTCAATCCTTGTCTTTGTTCGGCTCTAATCTTCGCCACAATGTTTTGAACGTCTTTCAGAACATGAAACCTGTCGGGGTCCTGCTTCCTTATCGTTTGAAATATTTTGCGCGACTCCATGTTTTGAGCTGTCAGCTGCTCGATCAGTTTCATTTCGCTTGGAGTAAACCTTCGCACAAACGCGTGGGCCGACAGGTCCTCACAAAGTTCGTGGTTATGTTCAATTTTTCCGTCTTTAATCTCCCAGGTTTCATACGGGTGGTTTCGCACAGCCAGCAGGTAAAACGGGCAACCGGTTTTTTTGCTTCCGGCTTTTCTAAGTGTTGCTGTAGTCTGGTGCTCACCAGCACGATCACATTCAAGCCATACCCTCCGGATTATTCCACCGGTTTTCTTTGATCGACGGGTGACAATAACGAAACCATCCGCGTTTGCTATTTCTTGAATCCGATTCTTTAGTTCATCTAAAGAGTTGAAAACCTGTAATATCGACAATAATAATAAATAATTTTAATAAATAAATAATAATAATATTAATAATAATACTAATAATAATACTAATAATAATAATTAAATAATTAAATAATACAAAAATAGTAATTAATACCTGCTTTTTTAAGTACGGACTGTCCTGGATGGGAGGTGTCTCACCACCATATCTACCATATCCACCATAACCACCGTCTCCTCCGTATCCACTGTATCCACCATCTCCTCTGTAACCACCGTCTCCTCCGTAACCACTGTCTCCTCCGTATCCATCGTCTCCTCCGTATCCACCGTCTCCTCCGTATCCACCGTCTCCTCCGTATCCACCGTCTCCTCCGTATTCACACCCGTATCTATAATCCGGATACCCTTGTTGCGTCAGATAACTTGGTTGACAAGCATGGTATGAGTCATCTACAGGGGGTGTTTCATCAACAGGGGGATGATTGTTCAAATCTAGAAACGGTTTGTTTTGTTCTCCTTGTATACTAGACACAACCTCCTCTTGCTCATTAGAATCGGGAACGCAAGACTCCTCCAAAATAAAGAACCGTATCATCATTAGAAAATAATAAACTAAAACAAAAACTAATTAAAACATTTAAGTACCTGTACTGTTACCGGATCGCTTTCGGGCACCCAGTTCTCGCTATAATACTGCCCGAAGACATAGTTGCCGTCCCAGTATGATGACATTTCAACACTTCGGGATGATAATAACACAAATTAAATGTCTTCCCAGAATGAAAGAAGAAGAAGAAGAAGCAGAATGAAAGAAGAACAAGCAAATGTTTTAAGTCTTTCGTTCGATGCTAGGGACAAACCATACACTGTATGTTGCACTTTTTCATAAGCCATCGACGCCTCGTATAGCTCTAGACCCCTCGTATATCTTTTTGTCTCCTGTAGAAGACGCCTCGTATAGGTCTATACGGGGCGTCTTAGTGCCTCGTATCCATTCCTCGTACAGACCTATACTCCCCGTCTGATGTGACTGATTTGACATTGTGCTTTGTTGCAGAGATGGTCGGAAAAGTAACCCTATACGCCTCGTATAGGTCTATACGAGGCGTCCTGAAGGGTGTCAAAATAGGCATAAAGGTGTGTAAATATGTAGACCCTAATAATGTCACACCCTGGCTTTGCGGAAGCGTGGTTAACTTTGGTGTGACTTCTTAATACCATAGCTTAATCATACCAAAGCTATATGAGTTAAAAAAACATGCAAGATCATCCATTAAGTTTTGAAATCCAAACACCATACCATTGTTTTAACATACCCTGACAAACATAATCTTGTTCTACAAACATTACAACTGAAACATAACACAAATGTGGTTTAAGGATTGTGTCTTGTCCAGGAAAGAGACACATCCCCTAAACCTCGGATGATCTTGGAAACTAGTGCAGCGGAAAACATGCCATACCGTGCCAGATCTCGTTAATTTCCTGAAATACATGTAAGTTGAAAAATCAACAATAATGTTGAGCGAGTTCATGTGCAAGTGAGTATGTAAAACACTTGTAAGTATAAAAGTTTCCTGGTATGTAGCAGTGTAAGAGGACTTGTGATCACCAATGGTTTGCAAGGCCATTAGCATGTTGTGAAATGCAAGTAGGAAGACTCAAACCTAGCGTATTTGGCGTTGGGGCACAAAGTCACCGCCTGGTCCATTATGCGGGCTCAGGGGTTGGGCTCGCTACACCCAGATAGATCTACCGCTTAAGTCCCTCGGTGTTCTACCTATCCATTCACATGATCTAAACCTCCTTACGTTAATCATACCGTGTATAAAAGTACTTGTAACAAAGTAACATGTATTTCACCCCCGTAGTTAAGTAAACTGAAAACAGTTAGAGAAAAGGGGGACATGAACTCACAGTGAATGCGCGTCTCTACCAAGTATCTCCAATACAGTAAGCTGTGCAACGACCTACAAGTGCTAATTCTATTAGACGGATGGCCGTGCCTTAGCTTTACAGTTTATGTTCGCGGGAAATAGTTAGACAACTATTTCGTGTTCATATTCAGTATTTTACTTGGTAGTTATTCTCCTTCCCAAGGATGGGGGATTTAATACATGTGCGTTCAAATTCATCATTAAGTCTTACTTAATCTTTATATACATCCAACTCCAAAATGTAGGTATTTATCAAAAATACGTTGTTAAAGTACGCGTTCATAAATATTTCCGTAATTGTGTAAGTTACGTTTTAACGTACGGGTGGTAATATAATTACCGGTGTAACCTATATATTTATGGCGAAAGCGTTCGTATTATTTTGGAGTCGTTATCGTTCGTAAATATTATTTTTTACTCTAAAAATAATATTTATTTATTTCACAAAATAATCATAAACAGTGTGTGAAAATATATTTTTATCACGTTAATATTTTGTGAAAATCACACCTCCGAATATTTAGTAAATAAGTCTTGGCGAAATTTATGTTTCGAAAACATGTCAAAAATAGTTCTAACACTTGTAGTGTAAATATTTCTAAGTGTTAGGTTTTTAGAAAAATTTCGCCAGAGTCTCCTCTGTAACTGGAGGTGGCCACGCTTTCAAGCGTATCATTTTCTTTTAATAAATCACATCAACAATGTTCCCAACAATTTCAAATAACTTTCCAACATTTTAACTAGTCAAAATGGACATAATCGTAAAAGTACACAAACTTGTGGTTTGTCTAAATTTCGTAGTAAATCTCTTTACTTTTGGTGGATCTTGTGGGCAAATAATCTGTTTTAGTGAAAACCCCGTTTTTAGAGAAAACTTATTCTTACATCTTCTAGTCACTTTTTACAAAACTAGTTTCTTGCCGGATCTTTTCATTTCACAAGTGTTTATACACTTGTGGTTTGTAAAATCATGTTTATTTGCGTAAGATCTATTCTTTAGAAAAACATGATTCCTTTAAAGTGTGGTCCTTCAAAAATACCACTTGCAGATACGTAGATCCGCTAGTTTTAAACACCCTTGTACATGTCAAATCACTTTTACACAACTAAAATTCTTTTACACAAGTTTATGCTTTAAATGTGGTAGAGTTTCATCTTTAACCCTTGTATCTTTCAAAACGAGCTTATGTGAAGATACATGATCTTACAAAGTTGGGTTAAACGATGTTCCGAGCTACCACATCATAGATCGGGTCTCAATAATCACATATTTCAAGTCCTACAACTTTTACACAAGTTATATGTCTTTAACCACCATTTTAAGTAGTTTTAGTAGACTTTAAAGCTTCAAAACGCATGTTTACGATATTTAACCGACGAAATTTCTTTTAACCACTTTAGATACGTTCAAGAGTGAGTTTTAGACATTATACCTCTAGCTCAAGGCTAGGGAAGATTATTGATGAAAATGAGGTGGATAAAAGCAAAGTAACGAGGTCCTTCGCGTTCCGCTTGCTTCAAGGCTCCTAATACGTGATCTTTAACGTGTGTGAGAGCTTGGAATGTGATGAACTAGACTTGAAATCGAATGGATGGATGGATGTATCTTGGCCGTGAGTGGGTAGGAGAGGATGAGAGAGTTGGAGGGTTGAGTTATGTGATGATTATTGTGTGGTTAGGGGTTAATTTATAGATAAAAACTCATGGTCCTTAACCTTTGGTAGTTATGTCCTCAAGATACTAGGCAACAATCCTTAAACAAATCAACCAAGTACTAGTGTGTCCCCCCCTTAGTTAGGGGACGGTTATGATGGGGGGGGGGGGGGTGGGGTTGGTTCGATTTTAAACTAGTTAGTTAGGGGTTTAGTTTAGTTAATTAGGTTAACTAAGTATTTAACTTAGTTAGTTGTATATTATGTGTTATGACGGGAGTTAGGGTAATCAGGGACCCTAACTGGCTCAGAAAAATCATAATAGTGAAAATAGTAATATTTTCGTGTTCCGGGTAAAGTCCGGTTGTTCGGTAGGATAGTAATCCGTTAAAGCGTTACAAAAGCTTTAAAAGCGTCGTTATTGTACTTTTAGTGACACCATTTGCTTTCCCGACACTTTAGAAAGTGTCTAGTGATATTTTCCCATATTTTGGCACTTTACTAGTCAGCTAGAAGCTGGTTAAATTATTAAAGTGCAGTGTTTTGTACTTAAAGTACGTTTTAGGCTCATCCGTTCACTGTAACTTATCCCTAGAGACGCGGTTCTACAATACTTGTATTTCTGCATTCACCACTAGTGTAGTAACTTTCTCAGGCTCTTACAGGCCTTAGAGGCAGTGTCTGCCTGGTGCTGGTTATATCAGCATGTTCACTGTGTATCCGTTAATTGTGCTACTGTGCGTTTAGTGCATCAAGTTTGTCACAAAGGTGCTATAAGCAGAATATAGTGTGACAGCAAGTAAAGTATGATGCAAGTAAGTACATGTATCAGTATATTAGTAGCAGTTCATCAGCTAGTTCAATGTTGCACAGTAATTAAGCAGTAATTAATCAGTAATTAAGTTGTACGGATACCTGGTTTAGTGAGGGTTGTCACATTCTCCCCCCGTTAAATAAATTTCGTCCCGAAATTTTAAGTTCTGCTTGTAGATGCAGGGTTCTTGGGAAATAAGTGAGGGTACTTTTCTCTCATCCGGTCCTCACGCTCCCAGGTGTATTCAGGACCATGCCTGGCATTCCAGTGAACCTTGACGAGTTTGACACTGCTCCGGCGGGTCTTGTTAATTTTCCAATCCGTGACCTCGACAGGTTCTTCTACGAAGTGGAGCGTGTCGTCAACATGAATCTCGTCGATGGGAATGGCAACGTCACTTGAGTTGGACTTTTCTTTAAATTGGATACATGAAATGTATCGTGAACCCCATTTAGTTCAGCAGGTAGATCCAACTTGTATGCTACTAGTCCCATTCTTTCCAAAGCTTTGAAAGGACCAATGTAGCGCGGATTTAACTTCCTACGCTTCCCAAAGCGTGCCACCCCCTTCCAGGGTGAAACTTTCAATAATACCATTTCTCCGACTTGGAAATCCACATGTTTCCAGTTTGGATCCGCGTAGGCCTTTTGCCTGTGGCGAGCGGCTTCGATGTTCTTAAGAATCTGCGCAATCTTGTCCGTCGTCTCTTGGACGATTTCGGGACCGGCAAGCTGCCTATCACCTGCGTCAGCCCAACATAGTGGTGATCGACACTTGCGTCCGTATAGGGCTTCAAAAGGCGCGACACCAATACTGGTGTGGTAGCTGTTGTTGTATGAAAATTCGACCAAAGGTAAATGTTTATCCCAGCTACCGCCCAAATCCATAACACACGCTCTCAGCATGCCTTCCAATGTTTGTATCGCTCGCTCGCTCTGGCCATCTGTTTGCGGATGAACGCAGTGCTCAGATTCAATTGAGAGCCAAAAGCTTCTTGGAAGGATTGCCATATTCTTGACACAAACCTTCCGTCTTTATCAGAAATGATTGAGAGAGGCACTTTATGACGTGCGACGATTTCTCTCATGTATATTTCAGCCAATTTGCTCGTGTTATCCTTCTCTCTGATAGGTAAGAAGTGTGCTGTCTTTGTTAATCGATCCACTATCACCCAGATAGTGTCATGGCCTCTTGGCGTTCTTGGCAGTTTTGTAACAAAATCCATGGAGATTTGTTCCCACTTCCATTTGGGAATCTCCGGTTGTTGCAGAAGTCCCGAAGGCCTCTGATATTCAGCTCTAACTTTAGCGCATGTTAAACATTTGCTCACGTAGACAGCAACATCGCCTTTCATTCTAGGCCACCAATAATAATCTTTGAGATCCTGGTACATCTTATCCGTTCCAGGGTGGATAGAGTACCGTGATTTGTGAGCTTCATAAAAAAAAATAACTTTCCTTAAATCAACAAACAGAGGAACCCAAATCCTTTTCTCGAAACATAATGTTCCTTCATTGTTTGGCGACAGTAACTTCTCCATCCCACGGAGATATTCTTCCTCACGATTCCCTTCCTTAAGGACCTCTTTTTGTGCGGCACGAATGCGCAAGGAAAAGATCGGTTCGTATAATCATTTCTAGAGCTCTAACCCGTATGGGTTTGATCCTTTCCTTTCGTCTTAGGGCATCGGCGACCATATTCGCCTTCCCTGGATGATACTTTATCTCACAGTCGTAATCGTTCAGCAATTCAACCCAACGTCTTTGCCTCATATTTAGCTCTTTCTGGTTGAATATATGTTGTAAGCTCTTGTGATCTGTGAAGATTGTGCACTTCGTACCGTATAGGTAGTGTCTCCAAATCTTTAAGGCAAATACCACGGCGCCAAGTTCCAAATCATGTGTGGTATAGTCCTTTTCGTGCACTTTCAATTGGCGAGATGCGTAAGCAA
This sequence comes from Helianthus tuberosus, assembly GCA_030545235.1. NCBI lineage: Eukaryota > Viridiplantae > Streptophyta > Magnoliopsida > Asterales > Asteraceae > Helianthus > Helianthus tuberosus. The sequence goes on from CM060393.1 coordinate 9,581,853, forward strand.
TAACCTTTTGGCGTTGCATCAACACGCAACCCAATCCCTGACGCGATGCGTCGCAGTATACCACAAGATCATCAGTACCTTCCGGTAGTGCTAAGATTGGCGCATCACAAAGTTTGTTCTTTAATAACTGAAACGCTTCTTCCTGTTTGATTCCCCAAATCAAACTTCCTATTCTTCTGTGTGAGCGCGGTAAAGGGTTGAGCGATCTTTGAAAGACCCTCAATGATCCTTCGATAATAGCCAGCCAAACCCAAGAATTGTCGAATCTCGGTTGGCGTCTTAGGCGTTTTCCCAATTCTTGATTGCCTCGATCTTTGTGGGATCAATATGAATTCCATCTTCATTAACCACATGTCCAAGAAATTGGACTTCACGTAGTCAGAATTCGCACTTAGAAAGTTTGGCATACAGCTGTTCTTCCGTTAATAGCTCCAAAATGGCTCTTAAGTGCTGTTCGTGTTCGGCCTTGGTTCTTGAATAAATCAAGATGTCGTCGATGGATACAATCACGAACTAGTCCAAGTATGGCTTGTAAACTCCATTCATCAAGCCCATAAAGACTGCAGGTGCGTTTGTCAAACCAAACGGCATAACAAGGAACTCGTAGTGCTCATAACGAGTTCTAAAGGCTGTCTTCGGGATACTCTCCCCTTGTATCCTTAACTGATGGTATCCAGATCGTAAGTCGATCTTTGAATAAAAGCTTGTGCCTTGCAGTTGATCAAACAGATCATCGATTCTTGGCATAGGGTATCTACCCTTGATCGTCAGCTTGTTCAATTCTCTGTAGTTGATGTTTATTTGAAATTCATCATCCTTCCTTTTGACGAGTAGAAATAGGGTTACCCCAAAAGGAAATTTTGGTCTGTTATCTTCCTTCTCTAACCATTGCTAACACTTCTCTGTCAATCCTTGCATCTCCGAAAATGTAAGTTGCTATGATGCATCGACTACGGGTGCAGTGCCCGGAATTAAATCGACGCGGGATTCGACTAATCGTGAGGAGATGATTCCGGCAAGTCTTCGAGGAAGACTTCAGGGTATTCTCCAATCACAAGGATATCTTCGAGTTTTGGGTCTTCGACTTCCTTTTCCATAACATGAGCCAAGAATGCAACACATCCTTTGTGCGAAAATTTTCGGGTCTTCTTAGTCTGATAATCCGTAGGAGCGTATCCTGCTCCACGAGTCACGGTCATTTCTTCGTTCGTTGTCCGGGCGCGGATGACAATCTCCGCATGGTTGTTCGTCAACCAGACCATCCCAATCATCACGTCGAAGCTTCCAAACTCAACAGGCAATGGATCTAGTGTAAACTTACGCTCTCCGGGTTCTATCGTGCCGATTCCAGTTACTGCGTTGGCTTCCACTAGCTTCCCCAAAGCTAGTTCTAATGGGTACTGGAATAACTACTCACTCGCTACGTAAACCAATTATGTTCTTGAATACTAGAATTGTGAATCGTAAAATTTGCAACAGTAGTTGGCAATACAGATGCATAATATTGAGTAATGTGGGACGTACCGCTATTCATGCTTGGATTTCTAGCGTGCCTCCCTAGCTCCGATGGGGAGCTGTCATCCTTGCGCCTGATTGCTTTTCGGGCAATATCTTCTGAAATGCTTTTTGCTTCCACAGTTTAAACATCCTCGAGCACGCTTCTGTTTATCACTCATTCTGCCTTGACAATTATCATTGTCGTTGTCCCCTTCGTGATTCTCACTACCGTCTTGGCCCCCATTACTAAGTTCAGTATTTTGCCAACAAGTTTCCTTGACATGTCCCACCTTGCCTGTCACACCCCAACTTCCACGTGTTACCGGTGGGCCCGGTGGGGAGTATCGTGATGTAGTTGGCAACATGATAGTCAAACCACACAATATATAAATGCACAGCGGAAGCAAAAGATAAATATTATTACATTTCCGAATATAAAGTAATATCCAGTATTACAACGGAAAGTAAGGGATCCACAGGCGGATCTTAAAATATATCACTTGTTCAACAGACTTTAGACGCCTAGAACTTGCAAGATTCCTTATTAGCGCCCTGAGCTTCCAGCCAATTACGTTCAGTACCTGTCACTTAACCCTGTTTGGAAAATACGTCAGTTTTCACTGGTAAATACACTCAACCGACTCATTTGAAAAGAGTTTAAGAAAATTGATTTGAATGCACGTGGCACAAAATATCTTTTATAATTTGATTAAAATGCACAGAGGCAAAATTAACCTTTTTAACTTGGAACAATTATATTTATAACCTTGTATACAGATTTACATGTTCGTTGTACGTTCAGGGCCCGATGTAGAAACCGAGTCAAGATTAACAGACACACCACAAGTATAGGCCCACATGGAAGTGAGATACCGTTATTACTTAAGTAACTGTCAGGTGTATGCCTACACCCCGTACTTAAGACGTGGCCATTTTATAATACAATGATGTCATGGATATCCGGGACATGGTCATAAACCCCTAAAGGCTTTTATTTCAAACAATACAGATTAAACCGGGTTACCTCAATAATTTAACCATAATAAGATTAAATATTCAATACCCGACCAAGCGGTATTATTATACCGTATTCCAAGCCCGTATAGGGAAAATAAGTTAAGAGTATTTACCCGAGCTAGCTCCTGTCTTAATTAATAAGAATTTAATAACTCAGCCGTATTCACTTAAGTAAGCGTAGGTACCATTTACCGGAAGGCTCTAGTCTGGAATGATGACATAAATAATCAATTAGAATGCTAGCGGGTCTTTAATTAAGCCAAAGCTTAGACCGGTTAGTCTTAAGGAAATTATACGGTTCAAACGCACGATTAAGCGAAGACCGGATAGAATGTGAATTTGACCCGATAAGTCTGGAGACTTGTATAATATGGGTTTACTAAACACATTCTGGATTTTGAGACAAAAATGATAATGTTTGACTCGTTTCGGTCAATTTATGCAAACTAGTTACATAAACCGAACCGAACGCGAAAAGGGCGTTACGGGCGACCATAAGAGGCATATGCAAGTTTCCTAAGTTAATATGCTTCAATTATGTTATAATATTAGCAAGATATTTTCTATTATGCCCGGAATGTATTTAAACTCAATTTACGCCTCATAAGGGCATTTTGGTCCTTTAAAAGTTATAAAAGAGTTTATTTGTAAATCTGAGTTACGGGTCTGATTTATATAGAAAATATACTTAACTTATTATGTTATAACAGTAGGGTATGACCCATATGTAAAATGTATCATTCTCGGATAACCTACCCGACATTTAGACACACAAAACACTACTTATGTCATTTCAGCTTTTATGTTCAAAACTGGGCTGTTTTCGGGGATTTTAATAAAATAGTTAACTTGTTCCAAAAATTCCCAAATTTTTACAGAATGTCATAAACATTCCGTATTTTATTGTGTAAAAATCTTGGGGTTCAGTTTATTACCAATATTTTATAAAATTCATTTTCCCGGACTGAACTCAGATTTACCTTTTTCTGACCACAGTTCACGAAACAATTTATTAAAAATTCATCGAGTGTCCGATTTACGAAATTCCAGTGGGGTAATTACAAATACTTCAGTTTTCATCTACAGTAAAATTTTCATGGTCCGATTCATCACAAAACTCAGGTTATGACTGAAAGTACGACACCCATTTATTGCTGTCAAAATTCAGCTTAAGTTGCTGTTACAAATTAACACTTTAAAAATAGTAAACGGAGTCCAAAAATTACGATTCCGGTGCCATTAGAACCGTATTTTATAACACATAAATTTAGGCTTCAGAAAATACAATTTTTGTTAAGTTATGGCCTGTTTACAGCCTGATGAAGTCGGCTGAAATCATTACTCAGCTTGCTGTTTTGTGGTTTAAATGTTACTTAAAACGTATTAACAAGTATCCGAACAACGGGTTTATCAAAGTTTGACGATCAAACATCATATATACATTAACCACCCTTAAACCAACAAGTTTTCATCTTTGTATCAATCATAAGTAAACCTTTATATTTATCTATTTGTTCTTGACACTTTAGTGATTTTAAACATACTACACCCTTTGATCATAGAAACAAGATTAAACAAGATTGACAAGAGTGTAACAAAGAACTTACTACTAGCTTATAGCTAGGGATGAATCTAGTGCAAAGTTGGAAAGAAAGAGATGGTGAAAAGTCCTGAAACAAGCTCCTTCAAGATGCACCTTCCATGGTTGTTCTTCAAAGCTTAAATGAAACTTGTAAGTGATGAAGATGAAGGTGACAAGAGAGAGAGAGGTGGGTTTGGTTTGGGGAAACCGAATAGAGAAGGAGAAGGATTTGATTGAATGAAGTGAGAAGTGAAGTGATATATATATAGAACAAGATCTAAATAAATCTTAAGAATCCAAGGGAAATCTAAAATAAATCAAGGAAGATCAAATTGGATCTTGAGAGATCTTGGAAAAATATTGGTGGGGTCCCCTTAGGGTGACCGTAAGTTTCAAGGGGGGAGGAGAGAAGGATAGATTGAGTTTGTGATCTTGGTTAGATTATGATCTAGGAAAGATCATATAAAGATATGGAGGATCCATGGGAAATCTAACTAGATCTAAGAAATATCAAATTAGATCATGAAAGATCTTAGCAATATTTTTGGTGATCTTGGTGGGGGCCACCCTCCATGTGATCGTAAGTAATATAGGGGGGGGGGGGTAAAGTGTAATTTTGATGGTAAATAAGATAAAGACAGGTGTTAGAATGATATGTTTATTTAGTAACTTTTTAGCGGTTGTTATGGCATACGGGGATCATGACTAGCCAAGAATAATTAAATAATGTGTTTGACAAATATTTGGTGTCCCGGGTAATGTCCGGTTGTTTGGTCGGATACTATTCCGTTAAGTTGTTAACTGTTCCGTAAGGCGTCTTACTTATATATTTTTGTAACGAAATTTATTCCTAACACATAGGAAAACATACCGGACTATTTAACAATTTTTCTGTATACTACTAGTATGTTAACACGCACATGTAAGTACAATCACAGTAATCAGAGAGTAGTTAAATAATTCAGCAATTTTACTTATAGGCATAAAAACCTTAGATGGCCATTATTTGGCATTCCCGAGAGTATAATTAAATATTATGAAGCTCCCGGTTTGTTAAAAGGTCTCTCAGAGGTAAGAATTAACATGTGGACGCTTTTAACCCCTTTATTGTGCAACCTTTCAATTAATTACATAAACGGCTACACTTAACTAACAAGTGGCTCATTTGTGAATATAAAACCGTAGAAGGTTATTTAGAAACTTATTTTAAGTATGCTAACACTTCCAGTCCTTTCTAAATCAAAGTTTTCGATTTTTCGAAAAATTAGTCCCTTAATTTCAGTGTTTGACTTCATTAGGGTTTATTACACGTGTCAATACATCATTGGACGTGATTTTTACGAGGTGTTACATCCTCACCCCCTTAAAAGAAATCTCGACCTCGAGATTTACTAAAATGCTGGAAGTACCTTTCATCACATAATGGAATTTCTCCAAGCTCCCAAAGTGACCTTTATATTTGGTACATGTATCCTTTTGGAGCTTCTTAACCTATCGATTCTCAATCGATATAGATTGCTCATCATGTCATAGGTCTGCATATCATCAAGTGATAATGCTTCTTGCCTTATTGATGAAACATATCCTCAATCCATTGGTGTACAATGTATTGTACGCTCCGCCAAGCTCCTTAAATAGGTTTTGGCTTATAAGCTATTTGATCTGATACATTCGACTCCCTAGAACGATTCTATGTATTCAGAGCTCAACTATCCTCATAATTAACAGGTCGGCACACCCTTCCAGGGTGATATCTTTGTTGAACTTTATTCCTTAACAAGAACTTAGGAAGGTTGCTATTTTCACTAATCCGTGATTTTCTGCCGAATACTGGCATTTTACAAATGATTTCGTATGATCTTATTCGTTGTTTCCAAGACAGCTCTAAGATCTTGGTAATTGGACTTTCAAATCTTTTGTCAACAATAAGTGTTTAATATACCATCTATACAAGGTTTCCACATGAACTGCCTTGATACTTATATACCCGTTATCATAGAGAAGCTTAATTTAAGGTAAGATGGTTATTCCAACCACTGCTTAATGCTAATCTTATGGAATAGCTAATCCTTACAGTTAGTCGAACAAATCGACGATCCTGGGCAGCTGACAACGATTTTTTTAATTGTTGCCTAATCAGGGTTGCGGTACACAATGCATAAGCAGACCGAACCGTCTTTCTTAATTAACTATACCGAATTCTCAGACTATTGAGTTAGACTATACGAACCCTTTATTTAAAACTTACCTAATTAGGGTTCAAATTCTTCCAATGATGGTACTAACCGTCTTGAGGATTTCATAATAATACAGCCTTAAATGGGATATAAATCTTAACTCCACCTGCCTCTCAGGGGTAAACAGGGTAATCTTAGGAGAAGATACTTAGGTATAATGAATTTACAGAGATTTTTCAAATCTCAGGCTCTAATTCTTCCATTGATGTCGGTGTCAGATAATGACACATTCTTTTTACAAATGCAAGGATGTCCTAAGTAGAGGTACTTATGAGGACATTTTATATTGGATATTTCCCTTGAATGCTACTAGTCGTCTTTGGTACAATATGACCATTGGGATATCTTAGGGGTTCCATGCATTAAACCTCCATACTGATCAGGCATGGAAGTAATCTATGGGACACACTAGGATACGCCGATCCTCATATGGCACTTTTATCAAGCATAGTTTGGCATTCGCAGGCGATAGAAAACAATGAGAAAATAATAAATAAAATAAAATAATATACATTGTCGTACTCTATTCGAAGAAAGAGTACTCTTAGATTTTCCAGAAGGATCCCTTGCCGATACTTAGAAGAATCGGTTACTATGGTTTCCTTGGTAAGTTATACCTTACGGATAATATAAAAGTTTGCTAAGCTTATGGTTTATGAAGATTTATTATTGCCTGTATTAAATCAGGACACTTAGCAGAAATTATCATTGGTAAATGATAAGGAATGTACTTGATGGCATCGTGAACTGCCTCTTGGCATTCATCAGGTGAGTTCAGGCGTTTTCCTTTCTTAGCCTTTCCAGGCTTAGCTGCACCTTCTTTGGCAGCTTTATGGTATCTAGTTCTGATGCGGCCTTACTCACCACAGTCGTGACAGACTGCATTCTTTATGTCCCTACATTCATGGGAAAATGATGACCCGTTCCTTTGCAGATGTCACACTGCTTTGGGTCCTTCCAACTGCTGTGTTAACCACAGCTTGGAGATTAATTCCATTAATATTGAGATTTACGTTTGTAGCTTTATTAACTTTCGTCGCCTTAATAGTATTTCGACTGTCGTCTACCTCATTCAAGTTTTCCATACTTGAAACTTGGTACCAATCACCAAAATTTAACAATTATTAGTCATCATCCCGATGACCCGACTTAGATTAGCCACGACATTTATAAACCGTATGGGCTATTCTGTTCTGAACATTCCTAGTGAATGTTATTTGAATGTATATCCTTTATATTTAGCCTAGGTCACAAAAGGACCATCAATGGCATTCAAGGTTTGGAGTAAGTCCAATACCTGCTTGACAAGGGACCATAATGTCACAATTGTCTTTGTCACAAGGAGGATTATAAATAGCTCAAAGGCTAGCCTTACATGACTTTGGTTATATATATACATATATGGCGTAGAAGCCTGTCGCGAGGGACGTAGAAAGATATGGCTTAAAGTCTAGTCATGAAGGTCATAAGTAATCATATGGCGCGAAGGCCTTGTCGTAATGACATTCAGATGTGGCACAAATGGCCTTGTCTCTAGGACGTTATAGGATATGGCACTAAGGCCTGTCACCGGCGATGTTAACATTTAGTATGTTAACTTGTCACGAATGACGAATTATAGCCCGGAGGCTTGTTATGGGTGACTTGAATATAACTTGTGGATTTGTCACAAGGACGTCAATTCATAGGCTGCAATCTTATTAGATCAGGAGTCTTAAGGCTTGAACATAGTTCTTCACCTTTGGACAGGGAGTCATAGACTACAACTGTCATCGTCTTGAAAGGCGATTCACTTAACAGAAAGGTAAACCAATTAACATCACTAATGGATGTCTATATATAATTATAGTATCTAATGATATTAGTCATGATCACCTCGATCATATTGACTATTAGGTTTGGGTATAATTCCACCATTTTGAATAGGGGATCATAAAGATCACCCCTGTTTTGTCTTATCGGCAATAGAGTATAATATAGCCTGTAGGCATTTCATCACTAGGGATGCCAATATTATAAATTTATGATCGTCATACTGATGATACTAGTCAGGATCGCAATGATCACATGGACTATGGGATTTGAGCGTAGCTCACCCCCTTGGGTAAAGAATCACAAAAGATTGCAATTGCCTTGACTTAATTTAACAATATAATATAGCCCTTAGGCAAAACATCTTTACGGATGTTAAAATTTTTAATCATCGTATTGATGATTTTTGTCACGATCGCATTGATCATATGAACTATTAGGCTTGAGCATAGCTCACCACCTTGGACAGGGAATCGTAAGGATCACAATGTCTTTGTCACATATGGACAGTATTATTTGGCCCATAGGCGAAAACATCACTCATGGATGTTTATAATTGGTTCATCCTATTAGATGCTATATGTCATGATTGCATTAATCATATTGACTATTTGGCTTGAGCATAGCTCACCACCTTAGACAAGGAATCATAACGATAACAATGTCAATGTCTCAAATGGACAATATATTATAGCCCGTGGGCAAGACATCACTAAAGGATGTTAAATAATATGATCATCGTATTAGATGATATTAGTCATGATCGCATTGATTATATAGACTATTATGTTTGGACATAGTCCAATATTTTAGACAGGAGGTCAAAGACCACCACTGTCGTTGTCTTATCGGACAACAAGTTTAGTCCGTAGGCACTTCATTACTAACGGATGTTTATAATATGATCATCTTATAGGATGATATAAGCCATGATTCCTAGATCATTAGGCTAGATTTGAGAATTGGAAGAATCCAATATAAGGATGACTGTTGTGATTTTCTCGAATCACATTTGTCAAGAGTGCTAACACATTCCTAAGTGTTAACAAGGATCTGAATCCCTTGAGTAGGTTTCACCATCTTGGCCGCGTAGGCTAGGTTTCACCTTCAAGATTCCCTTTTTAATTGCATACTGACAGGGAAGGAAGGATGTTTATTTTATTCAGGATTTTTATCATAAATCCTCATTCATAAGTTAATAATAGCACAAATGGCATAGTCGCGTAGACAAGTTAAATTTATAAGCCATGATTTCAGAGAATCGCGACATTAAGGTTTGAATCAAAGTTCACTACCTTTTCCTGACAGGGAGCTGTAGGCTGCCACTGTCTTTAGTCTCAGAGGACATTAACTATAGCCCCTAGGCACTTCCCTCATAAGGGATGTTTATTACGGAATTGCCCCTTAGGGAAATCCATTAACCATGGTAAACAGTGACCATATTTGGTTAATTCATATATTTATTTAGGAGTTCTATTATAATTTATCCTAATTATAAACATTAACAGTTTTATTAGTGGCACCCAATGGCCTGGTCACGTGGACATTTATTAATTATAAGCTTATGATTTCAGAGAATCAAAGCATGAAAGTATATTGGCACAATAGGCCTAGTCACAAGGACAATTATATGCTAGGATTTCAGAGAATCAAAGCATTTGAGGTTTGAACCTAGTTCATTACCTTTATCTGACAGGGAGTCATAGCTACCACTGTATCTTGGCTCATGTAGAATTGAGCAAGGCCCGTAGACACTATATTACCACATATGGTTAAAAATATGATCATCTTAATTGGTGACGTAAACCCAGGATTCAGAGATCATTAAACTGGGTTAGGAATCTTTAGAAAGATCCTTATATAATAATAATAATAACGTGTGTGATTTTTAAATGAATCACATCTGTCAGGAGTGTTAACATGTTTTAAGATGTTAACATGGATTTGAATCTTTTAAACAGGTCTTACCATCTTGGCCTGGTCTTATAATTGATCCGAAGGCTAGGTTTCACACTTAAGATTCTTAATTAATTAACGCAGAACAATTTTAAATTGAGGTGTTAATATGGATCTGAATCTAATTATGGAACTACCATCTTGGCCGGTCTTAATATGACCCGTAGCTAGGTCTTGTCCTTTTTTAGATTTTGCCATTTTATTATAATGGTAGATCTTGCAAAAGGAAATGTTATTTTCCATTTATTTAAAAATTTTTGTTTAGAATGAAAGTTTAAACTTAATCATTCCAAAAAAATAAAAGTATAAAGTTGCCCTAAGCGGGACTTGAAAGAAATAATGTTGTCCTCGGAGGGACTGAAAGATAATTATGTCCTTATAAGGACTAATAAGGAAACGATCCTCAGTAAAAGAAGTTTCTTCTTCATTTTATTTCTGAATGCTTTCTCCTCGGATGCTCGTTTCATTCTAGTCGCGGTACGAAGCTCAGCATCTCAGGGCTCCGGGTGTGGAGAACTCCTATTACGGCTTCTTTGCTTGGCGACGTATCCCATAAAAATTTGGAAGTAAAATTTCAAGATTAGGACTGAGAATATTCCTAAGTTAAGTCTAGACTCAGAAGGTTTAGATATGTGCAATTGTGTAACTGAGATTAAACACAAAAGGCTAGTGTTTAATTCACTCAGTTGTTGGCTCTGATACCAACCTGTCACACCCCAACTTCCACGTGTTACCGGTGGGCCCGGTGGGGAGTATCGTGATGTAGTTGGCAACATGATAGTCAAACCACACAATATATAAATGCACAGCGGAAGCAAAAGATAAATATTATTACATTTCCGAATATAAAGTAATATCCAGTATTACAACGGAAAGTAAGGGATCCACAGGCGGATCTTAAAACATATCACTTGTTCAACAGACTTTAGACGCCTAGAACTTGCAAGATTCCTTATTAGCGCCCTGAGCTTCCAGCCAATTACGTTCAGTACCTGTCACTTAACCCTGTTTGGAAAATACGTCAGTTTTCACTGGTAAATACACTCAACCGACTCATTTGAAAAGAGTTTAAGAAAATTGATTTGAATGCACGTGGCACAAAATATCTTTTATAATTTGATTAAAATGCACAGAGGCAAAATTAACCTTTTTAACTTGGAACAATTATATTTATAACCTTGTATACAGATTTACATGTTCGTTGTACGTTCAGGGCCCGATGTAGAAACCGAGTCAAGATTAACAGACACACCACAAGTATAGGCCCACATGGAAGTGAGATACCGTTATTACTTAAGTAACTGTCAGGTGTATGCCTACACCCCGTACTTAAGACGTGGCCATTTTATAATACAATGATGTCATGGATATCCGGGACATGGTCATTAACCCCTAAAGGCTTTTATTTCAAACAATACAGATTAAACCGGGTTACCTCAATAATTTAACCATAATAAGATTAAATATTCAATACCCGACCAAGCGGTATTATTATACCGTATTCCAAGCCCGTATAGGGAAAATAAGTTAAGAGTATTTACCCGAGCTAGCTCCTGTCTTAATTAATAAGAATTTAATAACTCAGCCGTATTCACTTAAGTAAGCGTAGGTACCATTTACCGGAAGGCTCTAGTCTGGAATGATGACATAAATAATCAATTAGAATGCTAGCGGGTCTTTAATTAAGCCAAAGCTTAGACCGGTTAGTCTTAAGGAAATTATACGGTTCAAACGCACGATTAAGCGAAGACCGGATATAATGTGAATTTGACCCGATAAGTCTGGAGACTTGTATAATATGGGTTTACTAAACACATTCTGGATTTTGAGACAAAAATGATAATGTTTGACCCGTTTCGGTCAATTTATGCAAACTAGTTACATAAACCGAACCGAACGCGAAAAGGGCGTTACGGGCGACCATAAGAGGCATATGTAAGTTTCCTAAGTTAATATGCTTCAATTATGTTATAATATTAGCAAGATATTTTCTATTATGCCCGGAATGTATTTAAACTCAATTTACGCCTCATAAGGGCATTTTGGTCCTTTAAAAGTTATAAAAGAGTTTATTTGTAAATCTGAGTTACGGGTCTGATTTATATAGAAAATATACTTAACTTATTATGTTATAACAGTAGGGTATGACCCATATGTAAAATGTATCATTCTCGGATAACCTACCCGACATTTAGACACACAAAACACTACTTATGTCATTTCAGCTTTTATGTTCAAAACTGGGCTGTTTTCGGGGATTTTAATAAAATAGTTAACTTGTTCCAAAAATTCCCAAATTTTTACAGAATGTCATAAACATTCCGTATTTTATTGTGTAAAAATCTTGGGGTTCAGTTTATTACCAATATTTTATAAAATTCATTTTCCCGGACTGAACTCAGATTTACCTTTTTCTGACCACAGTTCACGGAACAATTTATTAAAAATTCATCGAGTGTCCGATTTACGAAATTCCAGTGGGGTAATTACAAATACTTCAGTTTTCATCTACAGTAAAATTTTCATGGTCCGATTCATCACAAAACTCAGGTTATGACTGAAAGTACGACACCCATTTATTGCTGTCAAAATTCAGCTTAAGTTGCTGTTACAAATTAACACTTTAAAAATAGTAAACGGAGTCCAAAAATTACGATTCCGGTGCCATTAGAACCGTATTTTATAACACATAAATCTAGGCTTCAGAAAATACAATTTTTGTTAAGTTATGGCCTGTTTACAGCCTGATGAAGTCGGCTGAAATCATTACTCAGCTTGCTGTTTTGTGGTTTAAATGTTACTTAAAACGTATTAACAAGTATCCGAACAACGGGTTTATCAAAGTTTGACGATCAAACATCATATATACATTAACCACCCTTAAACCAACAAGTTTTCATCTTTGTATCAATCATAAGTAAACCTTTATATTTATCTATTTGTTCTTGACACTTTAGTGATTTTAAACATACTACACCCTTTGATCATAGAAACAAGATTAAACAAGATTGACAAGAGTGTAACAAAGAACTTACTACTAGCTTATAGCTAGGGATGAATCTAGTGCAAAGTTGGAAAGAAAGAGATGGTGAAAAGTCCTGAAACAAGCTCCTTCAAGATGCACCTTCCATGGTTGTTCTTCAAAGCTTAAATGAAACTTGTAAGTGATGAAGATGAAGGTGACAAGAGAGAGAGAGGTGGGTTTGGTTTGGGGAAACCGAATAGAGAAGGAGAAGGATTTGTGTGAATGAAGTGAGAAGTGAAGTGATATATATATAGAACAAGATCTAAATAAATCTTAAGAATCCAAGGGAAATCTAAAATAAATCAAGGAAGATCAAATTGGATCTTGAGAGATCTTGGAAAAATATTGGTGGGGTCCCCTTAGGGTGACCGTAAGTTTCAAGGGGGGAGGAGAGAAGGATAGATTGAGTTTGTGATCTTGGTTAGATTATGATCTAGGAAAGATCATATAAAGATATGGAGGATCCATGGGAAATCTAACTAGATCTAAGAAATATCAAATTAGATCATGAAAGATCTTAGCAATATTTTTGGTGATCTTGGTGGGGGCCACCCTCCATGTGATCGTAAGTAATATAGGGGGGGGGGGGGTAAAGTGTAATTTTGATGGTAAATAAGATAAAGACAGGTGTTAGAATGATATGTTTATTTAGTAACTTTTTAGCGGTTGTTATGGCATACGGGGATCATGACTAGCCAAGAATAATTAAATAATGTGTTTGACAAATATTTGGTGTCCCGGGTAATGTCCGGTTGTTTGGTCGGATACTATTCCGTTAAGTTGTTAACTGTTCCGTAAGGCGTCTTACTTATATATTTTTGTAACGAAATTTATTCCTAACACATAGGAAAACATACCGGACTATTTAACAATTTTTCTGTATACTACTAGTATGTTAACACGCACATGTAAGTACAATCACAGTAATCAGAGAGTAGTTAAATAATTCAGCAATTTTACTTATAGGCATAAAAACCTTAGATGGCCATTATTTGGCATTCCTGAGAGTATAATTAAATATTATGAAGCTCCCGGTTTGTTAAAAGGTCTCTCAGAGGTAAGAATTAACATGTGGACGCTTTTAACCCCTTTATTGTGCAACCTTTCAATTAATTACATAAACGGCTACACTTAACTAACAAGTGGCTCATTTGTGAATATAAAACCGTAGAAGGTTATTTAGAAACTTATTTTAAGTATGCTAACACTTCCAGTCCTTTCTAAATCAAAGTTTTCGATTTTTCGAAAAATTAGTCCCTTAATTTCAGTGTTTGACTTCATTAGGGTTTATTACACGTGTCCATACATCATTGGACGTGATTTTTACGAGGTGTTACATTGCCACAGTTACCACAATTTCCATATTTGCATCGCCCGACATGATAACGTAAACAATTGTCGCACTTAGGTAGGATACCCTTGTAATCTTTTCCCCTTTTGGCCTTCTTCTTGTTACTTACCCGAGTAACCATCTTGAAATTTGCAAGCTTTCTCTTGTTATCCCCAGATGCCTTTATAGCAGTCTCCTTTTTCTCCTCCGCAGTGGAAAATTTTCCTTGTCTAACTGCTTCTTCCGTGAGTGCTATGCTTATGTTGATAGCCTCGGTGATCGTTGAGGGTTTTGATGCTGTTACCAGGCTTAGAATCTGAGGTGCCAATCCCCTTATGAACTGTTCAATTCTCTTAAACTCTGGTGTCCCCAGGAGTATGGCAACTTGTGATAATTCGTTAAATCTCTGCACATACTCTGCTATCTGTGGTCCTTTCATTTTCAAGTTCCACAGTTCTGTTTCCAATTTCTGGACTTCTGCCCTCGAGCAATATCTTTCACGCAGCAAATTTTTCAGTTCGTCCCACGTCATAGCATGCGCAGCAGTCTCGCCCATCGTCCGAATTTGATGGTTCCACCATGACAGAGCCTCATCCATCAATAGCCCAGTAATATACTTGACTTGATGTTCGTGGTCACATTTGCTTAATCGTAAAACAGAATCTGTCTTTTCAACCCAGCGTACGAAGGCTAAGGCACCCCCGGTGCCGTCGAACTCTCGAGGTTTGTGGTCTAAGAATTGTTTGTAGGTGCAGCCATTGGGTGGGTTATTTCCTGAGGTACCCCCGTTGCGCTCGGAGTGATGGGCCTCGTATTGTGCGATGACTGCAGCAATGATTCCCTGAAGTTCCGCCTCGTTGGTGGGTATGCGTACATCCCGTCTTGGAGACATTTTCTAAATAATGATCGTATGGGTCAGACCATATAAAGTGGAGTGTATATAAGTATACAACAATATCAACACATAACATCTCATGTTATCAATAAATCAATCACATAACATCTCCTGTTACAAATAAATTAGCCTCTGCAATGGTCGAGGGTTTCGAGGTAGTAACCATACCCCTGATCTGGGGTGCAAGTCTCCAAATGAATCGTTCAATCCTTTTGAACTCCGGTTTGACTAAGTAGGGGACGACCCTAGACAAGTCGTGAGATTGCTGGATGTATTCAGGAATCTCTGGTCCGTCCATTTTCAATTCCGGAATTCTACCTCAAGCTTCTGAATTCCAGTCTTAAAACAACCTTTCTTTTCAATCGTTCCCTTGAGCTCACCCCAGCTCAGTGCATAAGTAGCATCTTGTACCAGGGATCTAATCCTGGAAGTTCCATTATGAGAGTGTGCCATCTAGAAATATCCCCGAGATATAGGTAACACTCTGTTGGGGCGAACAGTTACTCATTCTTAGAATGGAGTCGGTCTTTTAGGACCAACGAACAAATGCAACGGTGCCTCCTGTTCCATCAAAGTCCAAAGGCTTGCAGTTCAGGAACTGTTTATAGGTACAGCCAGTTGGAGGGTTATTTCCAGTAATGCCATTGTTGTGCTTAGAGCGGAGGGCTTCAGGTCGTGCATTTGCCTGTGAGATGCGTTCTTGCAGCTCGTCTTCTGTCCTTGACAACGTACTGGTGTTTGTGTCACGTCTGGGTGACATTCCGTCTTGTTGGAAGGATGCGGGCTAGACAACGTTTCAATTGTCTTATGAGATTCATAGCACCATAAGCTATCATAAAATCACCCAATTTTGCACGTAAATATACTCACTGTATGAGTGGGGAAGTAAATTCCTGAGCCTTCACATAGACTGGCCAATTGGGGCTTGTTGCTCGCAATAGAATGAACTCGAGGTTACATCGCCTTGGTCATTCGTGTTTAAGTTATTTCCTACTGCATTGGTTATCATTAGCTTCACCCGCAGAGTCCACCAGGATCCCTGTGCACTACAAATTGTTATTACGTGGGCCCCCATAATAATAAATTGTCTTGCACAGTTACCCCAAACTTTCTCTCGTCCAAGCAGGTGATTACTCAAGGAGCAACAGTAGGTGCATTGGCATGAACAGTGTTATGCTCCAATGCAGGGTCAGGAGCAATGCCTGGCTCAGGGGCCAGGGCTGGTTCCGGATCAACAATCTTCATTTCAAAATCGGCTGGATCAACAAACATAGGGGTCGACAGGGGCTACAGGATCCCCCAAGGGCTGGTCTAAGTGTATGAACTCAATGTCATGGTCTGGATCAAAACCAGGTGGAAAAACAGAATCGTCCTCATTATCGCAATCAAACTCAAAGCTGTGTGCGGAAACTGGTGCAGCTGATGACGCTATGTCAGGGTCGGCGTCGTGTGAGTAGTGCTGCACTCCCGGTATATGAAAAGATGCGGATGTCAGATACTCAAATGAGTCTGGGATAGGGGAGTGGTCATGAGTCCCCCTGCAGAAGCGTCCGCATGCAGTAGTCCAATACCAGCAGCAATAGGGTCTTGCCCTCGAATGGGTCCTCTTCCAGTATATCGTTATCGTCGTTAGAGGCCACGTTGGGGGTATATCAACAACAAGATAAGCGGCAAGGGGCACAGGGACAGGGATTTCTGCCAGTGGAAAATTCCCAACAAGATGGCCATCAGTAGGCTCTGCTACGACTTCAGGCAGCGTAAAAGGGCTGAAAGCCGTCATTGTCTGTGCCGGTAGTATCGGAAATGTACACCTCGTGCTTCGTTGAACTATGTCGTCTGATACTATGGTCATGGGATTCGTAGTGCCCATCTTTCTAGTACTTGATGAAAGCATAACGTTTGTAACATAAACACATATACGTATAATAATCATTCATATAATCAGTTAATCACATAGTCAACAAGTAGGCATTCAAACCAACACTCTTAGTCCCACTAGCCAACACTCCTACTCCCACTAGCCAACATTCCTAGTCCCACTAGTCAACACTCCAACATTCCTATCTCGATCTCTCTCAGCCTCCCAGACTGAGCCTAGAATAATGAATAAAATGTGCTCAACATTTGTTTGGAAAAAGTTTTGGATCTGGACTTAAGTGGTATGCAGAAAAATGTTTTCGTGAGAGCCCTAGTGATCATAGTCTAGACTCAAGAAAGAATCCTAGTTCGCTATGATCAGAGCTCTGATACCAAGCTGTCACACCCTGGCTTTGCGGAAGCGTGGTTAACTTTGGTGTGACTTCTTAATACCATAACTTAATCATACCAAAGCTATATGAGTTAAAAAACATGCAAGATCATCCATTAAGTTTTGAAATCCAAACACCATACCATTGTTTTAACATACCCTGACAAACATAATCTTGTTCTACAAACATTACAACTGAAACATAACACAAATGTGGTTTAAGGATTGTGTCTTGTCCAGGAAAGAGACACATCCCCTAAACCCCGGATGATCTTGGAAACTAGTGCAGCGGAAAACATGCCATACCGTGCCAGATCTCGTTAATTTCCTGAAATACATGTAAGTTGAAAAATCAACAATAATGTTGAGCGAGTTCATGTGCAAGTGAGTATGTAAAACACTTGTAAGTATAAAAGTTTCCTGGTATGTAGCAGTGTAAGAGGACTTGTGATCACCAATGGTTTGCAAGGCCATTAGCATGTTGTGAAATGCAAGTAGGAAGACTCAAACCTAGCGTATTTGGCGTTGGGGCACAAAGTCACCGCCTGGTCCATTATGCGGGCTCAGGGGTTGGGCTCGCTACACCCAGATAGATCTACCGCTTAAGTCCCTCGGTGTTCTACCTATCCATTCACATGATCTAAACCTCCTTACGTTAATCATACCGTGTATAAAAGTACTTGTAAACAAAGTAACATGTATTTCACCCCCGTAGTTAAGTAAACTGAAAACAGTTAGAGAAAAGGGGGACATGAACTCACAGTGAATGCGCGTCTCTACCAAGTATCTCCAATACAGTAAGCTGTGCAACGACCTACAAGTGCTAATTCTATTAGACGGATGGTCGTGCCTTAGCTTTACAGTTTATGTTCGCGGGAAATAGTTAGACAACTATTTCGTCTTCATATTCAGTATTTTACTTGGTAGTTATTCTCCTTCCCAAGGATGGGGGATTTAATACATGTGCGTTCAAATTCATCATTAAGTCTTACTTAATCTTTATATACATCCAACTCCAAAATGTAGGTATTTATCAAAAATACGTTGTTAAAGTACGCGTTCATAAATATTTCCGTAATTGTGTAAGTTACGTTTTAACATACGGGTGGTAATATAATTACCGGTGTAACTTATATATTTATGGCGAAAGCGTTCGTATTATTTTGGAGTCGTTATCGTTCGTAAATATTATTTTTTACTCTAAAAATAATATTTATGTATTTCACAAAATAATCATAAACAGTGTGTGAAAATATATTTTTATCACGTTAATATTTTGTGAAAATCACACCTCCGAATATTTAGTAAATAAGTCTTGGCGAAATTTATGTTTCGAAAACATGTCAAAAATAGTTCTAACACTTGTAGTGTAAATATTTCTAAGTGTTAGGTTTTTAGAAAAATTTCGCCAGAGTCTCCTCTGTAACTGGAGGTGGCCACGCTTTCAAGCGTATCATTTTCTTTTAATAAATCACATCAACAATGTTCCCAACAATTTCAAATAACTTTCCAACATTTTAACTAGTCAAAATGGACATAATCGTAAAAGTACACAAACTTGTGGTTTGTCTAAATTTCGTAGTAAATCTCTTTACTTTTGGTGGATCTTGTGGGCAAATAATCTGTTTTAGTGAAAACCCCGTTTTTAGAGAAAACTTATTCTTACATCTTCTAGTCACTTTTTACAAAACTAGTTTCTTGCCGGATCTTTTCATTTCACAAGTGTTTATACACTTGTGGTTTGTAAAATCATGTTTATTTGCGTAAGATCTATTCTTTAGAAAAACATGATTCCTTTAAAGTGTGGTCCTTCAAAAATACCACTTGCAGATACGTAGATCCGCTAGTTTTAAACACCCTTGTACATGTCAAATCACTTTTACACAACTAAAATTCTTTTACACAAGTTTATGCTTTAAATGTGGTAGAGTTTCATCTTTAACCCTTGTATCTTTCAAAACGAGCTTATGTGAAGATACATGATCTTACAAAGTTGGGTTAAACGATGTTCCGAGCTACCACATCATAGATCGGGTCTCAATAATCACATATTTCAAGTCCTACAACTTTTACACAAGTTATATGTCTTTAACCACCATTTTAAGTAGTTTTAGTAGACTTTAAAGCTTCAAAACGCATGTTTACGATATTTAACCGACGAAATTTCTTTTAACCACTTTAGATACGTTCAAGAGTGAGTTTTAGACATTATACCTCTAGCTCAAGGCTAGGGAAGATTATTGATGAAAATGAGGTGGATAAAAGCAAAGTAACGAGGTCCTTCGCGTTCCGCTTGCTTCAAGGCTCCTAATACGTGATCTTTAACGTGTGTGAGAGCTTGGAATGTGATGAACTAGACTTGAAATCGAATGGATGGATGGATGTATCTTGGCCGTGAGTGGGTAGGAGAGGATGAGAGAGTTGGAGGGTTGAGTTATGTGATGATTATTGTGTGGTTAGGGGTTAATTTATAGATAAAAACTCATGGTCCTTAACCTTTGGTAGTTATGTCCTCAAGATACTAGGCAACAATCCTTAAACAAATCAACCAAGTACTAGTGTGTCCCCCCCTTAGTTAGGGGACGGTTATGATGGGGGGGGGGGGTGGGGTTGGTTCGATTTTAAACTAGTTAGTTAGGGGTTTAGTTTAGTTAATTAGGTTAACTAAGTATTTAACTTAGTTAGTTGTATATTATGTGTTATGACGGGAGTTAGGGTAATCAGGGACCCTAACTGGCTCAGAAAAATCATAATAGTGAAAATAGTAATATTTTCGTGTTCCGGGTAAAGTCCGGTTGTTCGGTAGGATAGTAATCCGTTAAAGCGTTACAAAAGCTTTAAAAGCGTCGTTATTGTACTTTTAGTGACACCATTTGCTTTCCCGACACTTTAGAAAGTGTCTAGTGATATTTTCCCATATTTTGGCACTTTACTAGTCAGCTAGAAGCTGGTTAAATTATTAAAGTGCAGTGTTTTGTACTTAAAGTACGTTTTAGGCTCATCCGTTCACTGTAACTTATCCCTAGAGACGCGGTTCTACAATACTTGTATTTCTGCATTCACCACTAGTGTAGTAACTTTCTCAGGCTCTTACAGGCCTTAGAGGCAGTGTCTGCCTGGTGCTGGTTATATCAGCATGTTCACTGTGTATCCGTTAATTGTGCTACTGTGCGTTTAGTGCATCAAGTTTGTCACAAAGGTGCTATAAGCAGAATATAGTGTGACAGCAAGTAAAGTATGATGCAAGTAAGTACATGTATCAGTATATTAGTAGCAGTTCATCAGCTAGTTCAATGTTGCACAGTAATTAAGCAGTAATTAATCAGTAATTAAGTTGTACGGATACCTGGTTTAGTGAGGGTTGTCACAAATAAAAACTGAAAAAATTATAAAAATGAAAAAAAAAAACGAAAATAAAAAAAAATTAAAAAATAAAAAAATTTAAAAAACGATCTGCACTTGATGATAGTGAATAATCAATCGTATCTTAAGAAAGAAAAGTTCATTTTCTCCTTCGATTATCCTCAATATCTTCAACTGGGTATTATTATTATTATTATTATTATTATTATTATTATTATTATTATTATTTTATTTTATTTTTATTACTTGATGACAGTGACAACTCAATTTCTGTTATGGTTGCATCTGGCATCATCTTTGTTGCTGGAATTATTATTACTTAATTAAAAACACCTTGTGCTGCTGTAATAACTTGTACTTGATGCATGGATACTTGTATTATAAAACAATAACAGATCACAAAGCATTCAAACACGATCTCAGATCACTCGCACTCGATTCAAAACTGCATCTCAAACCTCAAGTTCAAAACTCACTCGATTGAATAAAAGACCGTGAAATCAAGTACAAAGTCAATTATTACAAAATTGAAGTATGAAATTGCGTAAGTTGACTGTAGTTTTGAAACAGTAGCTGACGGAGAGTACCTGTGGCTGGAGTGCCGGCGGTGCAGCGGCGACGGTGGTGGAAGAGGAGGATGATGAGAGAGAGTGAGTTTGTTAGAGTTGAATTTGTTTGGAAAAATGGCGTAGAAAATACAGATAGGTGCTAACAAAGATCGGTCTTGTAGTTAATCTTTATGAGAAACCCTAACTGTGCTTGAAGTAGTCTTACCCATCCTGACCTGCTCGGTGAGAATGTCATACCCATCCTGACTTGTCTTTTGATTATGTTTAATGTACTTTGGCCCATCTAGACCTACTAACAATTTACTTATGGCCCAAGATAACCCAAAGTGTTATTTTAAATGCCCATCTTGACCCAAAATTTAGTTAATGGGTTTATTTTGCCAGCCCTACTTAAAAGTTAAAACTCAGCCATCGTTGGTTGCACTCTCTTAAAAAAAGCATGGTGATTATCGTGTGGAAAGATCGGTGGCCACTATGTGGACAACATCGCACCGATCTTCATCTCTTTCTCCCTGTCTCTTACTTTCTCTCCCTCTCTCTCTGTAGGGATTTCCCCCTTTGTCTCTTCCGTTTGTCTTTCTCAATCTACTTTCTCGATATCAAGTAACGGCCGTTAACGTTAAGTTACTGTTCTTCGGTTATGTTTCAAATTAATATAGTTATACAATTCTTATTATTAATAATATTTAATCAAATCTAAAATCTAATCTAATACAATTTTTTATTATCAATAATATTTAATCAAATCTAATAAGAATTCATACGAATTCCAAAGTTGATATTAACTTTCAAATAATTAAAAAAAATCCGCCTAACATCACAAGTGTTTCGGTTAACCGATTTATCATAATACAACCTCCCACCTATTCAATCATATGATTTTTCAATCTTATATTAACTAAATAAATAAAAATTAATATTCAATCTTATCCTACTTTAAATATAAAAAAATCCGTTAGTTCAGATTAATATTCAATCTTATCCTACTTTAAATATAAAAAAATCCGTTAGTTTTTTTAAATATATTTTTTTATTATTTGGTATATAAAATCATATTTATTCAACCCATGTAATACTCGGGGGTTTTAAAAAATATAACTTTTTTTTATTTGATAAATAATGTTACATTTATTCAACCCGTGTAATACAATACTTTTAAAGATACAAGTTTTTTTATTATTTGGTATATGATATTACATTTATTCAACTCGAACAATACATATGGTTCTTATAGATATAACTTATTTTATTATTTAATATATAAAATTACATTTCTTCAACTCGTGCAATAAAGGAGGCTTTTAAAAAGATAATGTTTTATTATTTGGTATATAAAATTCATTTATTCGACCCGTGTAATACACGGGGTTATAACCTAGTCCAATTCCTATACAAATTTCAATTCGAAAACATTCCGCGAACTAAACGCACCCTAAAATGTGTCAATTATTACATCGATACAGTAGTTAACTAGATATGGAGGATTACATTGATGTAGTAGATACGAAGTAAACTTAAAATTGGTGTGGCTCAACAAACACCCACCACTGAAGCAAACATATGTGTAAAATAATACTATGTAAGCCACATCATCTTCAAAGATTCATTTGATTTGCAAAAAAAAAAAAAAAACATTTTTAAATTAAAAGTGCAAAAAATGCATTTAATTTAGAAGTTTCAAGATATACACCACTACTCGCTCCAACAAAATACTAGTGCTTAAACTCATTTACATGTGCACAATTTACCGGAACTGATCAACACATTGCGATCCCGATGACCACCTGAACATTGTAAAGAAACTAAAATTAATCAAAAGACATTTTAACATCACCTAGAGGTAGAGATGCACACGAAACCCGGTTCCAGACCCAACCCGAAATACCCGACCCGGAACCAGTTCATATCCTACCCGACCAGCAGGTACATACCAGTTCCAGACCCGGGTGTAACAAAACAAACCGAATCGGACCCAACCCGGAACCACCGGACCCGGTTCCTGCCAAAACCCAAAAAACCGGCCAAACCGGTCAAAAACCGGCCAAACCGGTCAAAAACCCGAACGTACCCAGAACGGGTTCCTAAAAAAAATATGATTTGTGCATCTCTACCTAGAGGTGGTAAGTGGGAAGATGGTTTGATTAGGTAACGGGTCATAACAAGTCACCTAAATACAAAACGATTTAGGTGATTTTTCAATTATTATAATATGTTAAGTTAATTATAATTAAAAAAAAAAACAATCACAAAATTTGAACAATCTCACTTATATGCTCGTCTTCAACTTTATTTTAATAGGTGGTATATGCAGCTGTTGTGATTATTCTTTCGTGTTTTATTATGTCTAATCCTTTCATATTTGTAACACCTCGAAAATTCACGTCCTATAATGTGTTGACACGTGTCATAAAGTTTGAACGTGTGAAAGAATGTTATAAAAGGACTAAAGTTGACAAACATGGAAAGTATGAGATTATACGGATTCTAAGTGTCAACAGTGAATAAATATACTTCATAATAACCCTACATAATGTTCATAACATCAAACGAATAAATCATGGATCATACGAAGCTAAAAGTGAGAGATTACAAACTACAGGGGTTAAATGTGTCAACATGTTAAAGATATACCTCTGAGTGACCTTTTGACAAACCTGAAGCTTTGTAAATGTTAATTATGCTCACTAGAATGCACGATTCAAATTTCATAAAGTTTCGTTATCGTATGAGAAAGTTATGATCAAATTCGTGTACGAAGGGTTAAAGTGCAAACGTTGAAAGTTAAGACTTTTCGGGTTAACCGGAAGTGTACAGGGACTTGGAAAAGTGAGTATAAGTCCTAAAGCCCTTGTGGGTAAATATAGGGGGGTCAAAATGCTAGAAATAACCCTAGTTGCCCCTTCGTAAAGCCAAAGGTCAAGCTGCAAAACATTTAAAATGAGAATTCTGACTTTGAATGCTTACGCATCGTAGCAATATGTTGCTACGATGCGCAAGGGTATGCCCAGAACCAAAAAACTGGCTGTTGCCTGTTTTACGCGATTTTGACCCATTTGGCCGGTTATTCTCACTCATGTACGACCCCTAGGCACCTCCTAACATCTAGGACCAGGTGTTGATCAGTTGTGGTGTATGCTAGACCTTGTTGTCAACCAATCATGGTGAGTGAGTCCACTATATAAGGACTTCAAGTGCACAAGTGTTCCACACATCATTTCCTTGCAATCTGATCATTCTTGGAGCTCTCAAGCAGGTCCAATTGATCATATCTCGTGCATAGGACTCTTGTAAGTCTACTAGTCCTTCCTTAGTTGAGTTTAGCTTGTTTAATTAGCTAAAAGTCAAACCGTCGTAATTACGGTTTGACTTCGAGATTAGTCACTAATGACTCAGTCTTATCTCGAATTAAAAATAGTTTTAGAATGGTATTTATGTGGGAAATAAAACCCCAAAAGGGTTTCCCCTGATCACCATCCTAAGCAGGTCAAATGTCGGGTCAAACCTTTACTTAAAAAGTCAACATAATGCTTAAAATGTCATTTATGCATAATTAGCTATCTAGAACATATATAACATGTTTGAACATTGTTATAACTTAGAAATAAGTGTAAGAACATGTCCCAAAATGTTCAACCCGACTATTTCCTGTTTAGACCCGGTTCGGAACCGAAAGTCACATAGTTTGACTTTCCCGTTGACTTTCAGTTCTGACCCGTTTGGGCATATTTTAGAAATGCCTCAGAGCTTTAATTGGATTAGGATACATGTTAGAACAACCCTCTGTGATCATACACCTTGGTTCACTAGTTATCCAATTAATATGCATATTTCCGTTAATTGCTCATACGTTGACCGTTATGCCCTTATTACCTTAAATCATGATTTATGAAAATGTAAAAGTGTAGAAACCTTAGTTACTGATATATAAACTTGTATGCAAAGTTTGACATCATTTTGAGTTATAGATTAAGAGTTATGCTCAATATCGCAAAATTAGTGCTTTATGTTAATAAAACGGCGTAACTAGCGTATAGCCTAGTTAAGCCTACTTTTTGGTATCAAACTTAATACCCACTGATGTAATATATTATTTTGGGATTTTTAAATATTTTTAATTAATTTTAGGCTGAGCATAACTAGTAGTCGTAGGCTTAATCCGGTAATTGTCGGTTTTGCCCTTACGGGCCATAAAATGAGTTTTACTTATCTAAACGACTCCAAACCTTTTGCTACTGATCACATATGTTAAATAAATTATTTTAAGCCTTCTGGAAATATAAAAATATCAGATTTAAGTATCGAACCCGGAAATGGCCTTAAATCGCCATAATTAGCGTTTTTAACGCATAGTATGTCTTAAAATCATATTGGACATACCCGGGTTGATACCTACTGATATATGAGGCAAAATATGATATTTTAACAGTAAGCAAAGGTTGATTAACTCAGACTTCGTTTTTGAGCTTTTCGGCTTATGTGAAATTACCAAAATACCCCTACGGGGCATAGTTTGGTTAAAGATGATAAATCTCACATATATGCTTTAGTCTACTGTTATAACTCATCAAATTGAGTATGTTTGCTGTTTACATCAGACCTGTAACTCAGTTAAACATCTAAGCGCTTTTACAAACTTTAAAATGACCAAACTACCCCTACGGGGCATAGTTTGTGTTTAAATTAGTTCGGGGCATCACGAAAGACATCCTACTGATGTTACAACATATTTGAAGCATATTAACTTAGGAAATCTGTATATGGCTCTTACGGATACCCGTTATGCATATTACGCGTTCGGCTCGTTTTATGTAACAAGTTTACATAAATTAGCCGAAACGGGTCAAACCTTATCGGTTTTATCTCAAAATCCAGAATGTGAATAATAAACCCATATTAAACAAGTCTTCAAACTTGTCGGGTCTGAATCACATTCTATCCGGTCTTCGCTTAATCGTGCGTACGAACCGTATCTTCGAAACTAGCCGGTCTAAGCTTAAGTATAATTAAAGACCCGCTAGGATTCTAATAGGTTATTAAAAACATTCGTTCCAGATTAGGAGCCCAGTAAAAGCTATCTGTACTTGCTGATTTGATATACGGCTGGGATTGAATTTATATTTACCAGTGTAAACTGACGTATTTTCCAAAAAGGCTAAATGCAGGTACTATACGAAATTGGCTGGATATGTCTCCTTAGCATCAATAGAAGTCTCGCAAGCTTAAGATGCCTAAAAGTCTGTTGAACTATTGTTTCAATTTTATGTTCGATCCTTCTGTGGATAAACTTCCAAAATATTGTGACATATGATATTACAATAATAAATTCGGTTGTATCATATTTTAAATTACTTCCGCTGTGCTTAATAATATTGTGTTGTTTGACTATTACGTTGCCAACCACGTCACGATACTCCCCACCGGGCCCACCGGTGACACGTGGAAAGTCGGGGTGTGACAGGTTGGTATCAGAGCCAACACTGAGTGAATTAAACACTAACCTTAATGTTTAATCTCAGTTACACAATTGCACATATCTAAACCTTCTGAGTCTAGACTTAACTTAGGAATATTCTCAATCCTAATCAAAAATTTTTATTTCCAAATTTTTGGATACGTCGCCAAGCGAAGAAGCCGTAATAATAATTCTCCACATCTGGAGCCTTGAAATGCTGAGCTTCGTACCGCGACCAGGATGAAACGTGCGACCAAGGAGAAAGCATTCAAGAATTGAATGAAGAAGAAACTCCTTTGCTGAAGATCGTTTCCTCAATAGTCCTTATAAGGACATATTTACCTTTTCAGTCCCTTTGAGGACAACATTATTCCTTTTAAGTCTCACTTAGGGCAACTTTATACTTTTATTTTTATATAATGGAATGATTAAGTTTAAACTTTCATTCTAATTAAGAAATATTAAATAAATGGAAAAATAATATTTCCTTTTTGCAAGATCTACCATTATAATAAAATGGCAAAATCTAAAAGGGCAAGACCTAGCTTCGGGTCATATTAAGACCGGCCAAGATGGCAGTTCCGCAATTTAGATTCAGATCCATATTTACACCTCAATTTAAAATTGTTCTGCGTTAATTATAAATTAAAAATCTTAAGTGTGCAACCTAGCCACGGGTCAAAAATAAGACCGGGCCAAGATGGTAAGACCTGTTTAAAAAGATTAAATTCCCTGTTAACATCTTAAAACATGTTAACACTCCTGGCAGATGTGATTCAATTAAAATCACACACGTCATTTTTATATAGGATTCTTCAAAAGATTCCTAACCCAGTTTAATGATCCCTGAATCCTGGGTTTATGTCATCAATTAAGATGATCATATTTTAACCATACGTGGTAATATAGTGCCTACGGGCCTTGCTCATTTCTACATGAGCCAAAATACAGTGGTAGCTATGACTCCCTGTCAGATAAAGGTAATGAACTAGGTTCAAACCTCAAATGCTTGATTCTCTGAAATCCTAGCATATAATTTATAATTGTCTACGTGACTAGGCCTATTGTGCCAGAATACCTTCATGCTTTGATTCTCTGAAATCATAGCTTATAAATCATATATGTCCTTGTGACTAAGCCAGTTGTGCTAATATACTTAAAGACCTTGATTCTCTGAAATCATGGCTTATAATTTAAAAATTGTCCTTGTGACTAGGCCTTTTGTGCTATTAAATAAAACAGTTATTGTTGCTTTGATTCTCTGAAATCATAAGCTTATAATTTATAAATGTCCATGTGACCAGGCCATTGGTGCCACTAATAAGACTGTTAATGTTTTATAATTAGGATAAATTATAATAGAAATCCTAAATAAATATGATTAATAAATTAACCAAATATGGTCTCTGTTTACCATGGTTAATAAATTTCCCTAAGGGGTAATTCCGTAATAAACATCTCTTATAAGGGAAGTGCCTACGGGCTATAGTTAATGTCATCTGAGACTAAAAACAGTGGTAGCCTACAGCTCCCTGTCAGGAAAAGGTAATGAACATTGATTCAAACCTTAATGCCACGATTCTCTGAAATCATGGCTTATAAATTTAACTTGTCTACGCGACTAGGCCATTGGTGCTATTATTAACTTATGAATGAGGATTTATGATAAAAATCCTGAATAAAATAAATATCCTTCCTTCTCTGTCAGTATGCAATTGAAGGGAATCTTGAAGGTGAAACCTAGCCTACGCGGCCAAGATGGTGAAACCTACTCAAGGGATTCAGATCCTTGTTAACACCTAGGAATGTGTTAGCACTCTTGACAAATGTGATTCGAGAAAAAAAAATCACAACAGTCACCCTTATATTGGATTCTTCCAATTCTCAAATCTAGCCTAGTGATCTAAGAATCATGGCTTATATCATCCTATAAGATGATCATATTATGAACATCCGTTAGTAATGAAGTGCCTACGGGCTAAACTTGTTGTCCAATAAGACAACGACAGTGGTGGTCTTTGACCTCCTGTCTAAAATGTTGGACTATGTCCAAACATAATAGTCTATATGATCAATGCGATCATGATTAATATCATCTAATACGATGATCATACTATTTAACATCCTTTAGTGATGTCTTGCCTACGGGCTATAATATATTGTCCATTTGAGACATTGACATTGTTATCGTTATGATTCCTTGTCTAAGGTGGTGAGCTATGCTCAAGCCAAATAGTCAATATGATTAATGCAATCATGACTTATAGCATCTAATAGGACGAACCAATTATAAACATCCATGAGTGATGTTTTCGACGATGGGCCAAATAATACTGTCCATGTGTGACAAAGACATTGTGATCTTTACGATTCCCTGTCCAAGGTGGTGAGCTATGCTCTAGCCTAATAGTTCATATGATCAATACGATCATGACCAAAAATCATCAATACGATGATTAAAAATTTTAACATCCGTAATGTTGTTTTGCCTAAGGGCTATATTATATCGTCCAACTGAGACAAGGCAATTGTAATCTTTTGTGATTCTTTGCCAAGGGGGTGAACTATACTCAATTCCCATAGTCTATACTATCAGTGCGATCCTGACTAGTATCCTCAGTATGATGATCATAATATTAACATCCCTAGTGATGAAATGCCTACGGGCTATACTTTATTCTAGTGTCGGTAAGACAAGGGTAGTAGTGATCTGTACGATCCCCTGTTCAAAATGGTGTGATTATACCCAAACCTAATAGTCAATATGATCGATGTGATCATGACTAATATCACTAGATACGATAGTTATATATATAAACATCCATTAGTGATGTTGATTGGCTTATTTTACTGCCAAAAGAATCGTTTTTCAAGACGATGACAGTTGTAGTCTATGACTCCCTGTCCAAAGGTGAAGAACCACGTTCAAACCTTGAAGCCCTAATCTAATAAGATTGCAGCTTATAAATTAAGGTCCTTGATAATAGACCATCGAGATTATGTTTTAAAGTCATTCATGACAAGCCTATGTGCTATAATAGGTCATTCGTGACAAGTTAACATATTAAATGTCAACATTCCTGGTAACATGCATTTGTGTCAGATTCGATGAATGTCCATATAACAAGGCCGTTTGTGCCATATCTAATTGTCCTTCGTGACAAGGCCTTCGTGCCGTATAATCATTTATGTCCTTCATGACTATGCTTTATGCCATATTTTCTACGTCCCTCGCGACAGGCTTCTATGCCATATATATATAACCGAAGTCATGAAAGGCTAGCCTTTGAGCTATTTATAATCGTACTTGTGACAAGGACAGTTGTGACATTATGGTTCCCTGTCAAGCAAGTAATGAACTCGCTCCAAGCTTCGAATGCCATTGATGGTCCAGTTGTGACCTAGGCTAAGTATAATGGAAATACATTCAAAATAACATTCTCTATGAATGTTCGGAACAGAATAGCCCATACGGTTTATGAATGCCGTGGCTAATCTAAGTCAGATTATCAGGATGATGACTGATAAAGGTTTAATCTTGGTGATTGGTACCAAGTTTCGAGTATGGAAAACTCGGATGAGGTAGACGACAGTCGCAACGCTATTCAGGCGATGAAAGTTAATAAAACTACAAACGTAAACCTCAATATTAATGGAGTTAATCTTCAGGCTGTGGTTGACGCAGCAGATGAAAGGACCTAGAAAGGTCATGAGACAATCCAAAGAGCCGAATGCTTCTCGCTCTAAATCTCATTCAAAACCATGTTTAAATTGCTCATGAGGAGATTTCGTTCACACTTCGTATATGAAGGATGAACCAAAAGAAGGAGAATAACTTCCAGAAATCTGAGAAAGAGAGCAAGTACAGGCTTAATAAAAAGCAACGAAAGTTCAGTAAGAAGCCTGTATACCTCTGAGACTGCTTCAGCATTATCAGATGGATGTTTTATATCCATTAGGAATCATTTTTCCGATGTCCTAAGTTTTCGTTAAAAATAAGGACTCAATAAAGTGATAAAAAAAATCGATGGTTACCTTAAAAATCAAACCCATATTGTGGGTGATAAGGAGCAATTAATTATCAAGACTCCTTATGAGACAACCCTCGTAATTACACGTATTCGTACGATTAATCAATATTAAACATAAAAAAATGGTGGAACTGGCCGTCCCCGGATTCGAACCCGGGTCTAGGCCGGCCGCACCCTTTCGCGCGCCTAACCAACTGAGCTAGGTGCCTAGTTTGTGAAAATCTCCATTCTAATTAAATATAAGCACTTGTACAATAAACTTCCTTATCATTTATCAATGATAATTTCTGCTAAGGGTCCTGTTTTTAATACAGGCAATAATAAATCTTCATGAACCATAAACTTAGCAAATTTTTTATCATCCACAAGGTATAAATTACCAAGGAAACCATAGTAACCGATTCTTCTAGTATCGGCAAGTAATCCTTCCGAAAATCTAAGAGTACCCTTTCTTCGCATAGAGTACGACAACATATGTTATTTTAATTATTTTTCTCATTGTTTTCCATCGCCTGCGAATGCCAAACTAGGTTTGATAAAAGTGTCATATGAGGATTGGCGTATCCTAGTGTGTCCCATAGATTATTTCCATGTCTGATCAGCATGGAGGTTTAATACATGGAACCCCTAAGATATCCCAACGATCATATTGTACTAAAGTCGACTAGTAGTATTCAAAGAAGATATCCAAAAATGGAAAAAAAAAAATTTCCAAGTAAATGTTCCCGAATAAGGAATTCGTGGACTTATAACATAAAGGTGTCACTCATTTGACACGAATGATAATGGATGAACTGGAGCCTGAGATATGGAAAATCTCTGTAGCCTCCTTGTATCTTAATTATCTTCTCAAAAGTTTTCCCTGCTTACCTCCTAGAAGACAGGTAGAACTAAGGTTAACATCCCGTTGTGGGTTGGAGTATTATGAAAACTCCATATCGATTGTGGAAAAATCGAAACCTTGATTTAGTAGGTTTTAAAACATAGGCACATAAAACCTGACTCAATCTTCTGAGGGTTTTATATTATTAAATAAGAAAGACGGTTCATATTGCTTATGCATACATGCCGCAACCCCAATTAGGCAACGATTAAGAATTTGCCATCAGCTACCCAGGATCTAAGGGCAAACTATTAGTGGATAGGCTTGAAGAAGTCTATGGCCACCTATGTAGCTAAATGCTTGACATGTGCGCAAATCAAAGCCGAGCATCAAAAGCCATCAGGTTTGCTACAACAGCCTGAACTTCCTACGTAGAAGTGGGAAATGGTAACTATGGATTTTATTACCAAGTTACCCAAGACGAGGAAAGGAAATGATACGATATGGGTTATAGTTGACCGACTGACTAAGTCAGCTCATTTCTTACCCATCAAGGAGACTTATAGCTCCGATATGTTAGCCCAGTTATATGTTGATAAGATTGTAGCCCTACACGGCATACCTGTAGCTATTATCTCTGACCGAGATACTAGATACACGTCACATTTTAGGAAAAATTTCCAACAATCTTTGGGCACACGTTTGAATATTAGTACGGCCTACCATCCTCAGACTGACGGTCAGAGTGAGCGTACTATTCAAACGTTAAAAGACATGCTATCTGAATGTGCGATCGATTTGGGTGGTAGTTAGGATAAGAACCTACCGTTAATCAAATTCTCCTACAACAGTAGCTACCATACCAGCATTAAGGCTGCGCCTTTTGAGGCGTTATACGGTAGAAAGTGTAGATCGCCTAATTGTTAGGCGGAAGTTGGAGATGTCCAGTTATCAGGACCAGAGATAGTGTTCGAAACAACGGACAAGATTGTCCAGATTTGCGACCGTCTCAAAGCTGCCCGGGATAGTCAGAAGAGTTACGCTGATCCTAAGCGTAAGGATTTTTACTTCGAAGTAGGTGACAAAGTCCTACTTAAAGTGTCACCCTGGAAGGGAGTGATGCGGTTTGGTAAGAAAGGCCAGCTAAGCCGAGATACATAGGACCTTTCGAGGTTATCGAACATGTCGGGTCAGTTGCCTATAAGTTGAACTTACCTGAAGAGCTCAGTGGAATTCACAATGTGTTCCACATCTGCAATCTGAAGAAGTGCTTCGCTGATGAATCACTGGTTATACCCCATACAGATATGCATATAGATGAGAGCTTAAAATTTGAAAAACCTGTGTCGATTGAAGATCGACAGGTAAAGAAGCTTCGAATGAAGCAAGTACCTATTGTTAAGGTCAAATGGGATGCCCGTAGTGGTCCCGAATTCACGTGGGAGGTTGAATCCACGATGAAAGAAAAGTACCCTTACTTATTTCAGTAAATCTCGGGTCGAGATTTATTTTAAGGGGGTGAGGATGTAACACCTCGAAAATTCACGTCCTATAATGTGTTGACACGTGTCATAAAGTTTGAACGTGTGAAAGAATGTTATAAAAGGACTAAAGTTGAAAAACATGGAAAGTATGAGATTATACGGATTCTAAGTGTCAACAGTGAATAAATATACTTCATAATAACCCTACATAATGTTCATAACATCAAACGAATAAATCATGGATCATACGAAGCTAAAAGTGAGAGATTACAAACTACAGGGGTTAAATGTGTCAACATGTTAAAGATATACCTCTGAGTGACCTTTTGACAAACCCGAAGCTTTGTAAATGTTAATTATGCTCACTAGAATGCACGATTCAAATTTCATAAAGTTTCGTTATCGTATGAGAAAGTTATGATCAAATTCGTGTACGAAGGGTTAAAGTGCAAAAGTTGAAAGTTAAGACTTTTCGGGTTAACCGGAAGTGTTCAGGGACTTGGCAAAGTGAGTATAAGTCCTAAAGCCCTTGTGGGTAAATATAGGGGGGTCAAAATGCTAGAAATAACCCTAGTTGCCCCTTCGTAAAGCCAAAGGTCAAGCTGCAAAACATTTAAAATGAGAATTCTGACTTTTGAATGCTTACGCATCGTAGCAATATGTTGCTACGATGCGCAAGGGTATGCCCAGAACCAAAAAACTGGCTGTTGCCTGTTTTACGCGATTTTGACCCATTTGGCCGGTTATTCTCACTCATGTACGACCCCTAGGCACCTCCTAACATCTAGGACCAGGTGTTGATCAGTTGTGGTGTATGCTAGACCTTGTTGTCAACCAATCATGGTGAGTGAGTCCACTATATAAGGACTTCAAGTGCACAAGTGTTCCACACATCATTTCCTTGCAATCTGATCATTCTTGGAGCTCTCAAGCAGGTCCAATTGATCATATCTCGTGCATAGGACTCTTGTAAGTCTACTAGTCCTTCCTTAGTTGAGTTTAGCTTGTTTAATTAGCTAAAAGTCAAACCGTCGTAATTACGGTTTGACTTCGAGATTAGTCACTAATGACTCAGTCTTATCTCGAATTAAAAATAGTTTTAGAATGGTATTTATGTGGGAAATAAAACCCCAAAAGGGTTTCCCCTGATCACCATCCTAAGCAGGTCAAATGTCGGGTCAAACCTTTACTTAAAAAGTCAACATAATGCTTAAAATGTCATTTATGCATAATTAGCTATCTAGAACATATATAACATGTTTGAACATTGTTATAACTTAGAAATAAGTGTAAGAACATGTCCCAAAATGTTCAACCCGACTATTTCCTGTTTAGACCCGGTTCGGAACCGAAAGTCACATAGTTTGACTTTCCCGTTGACTTTCAGTTCTGACCCGTTTGGGCATATTTTAGAAATGCCTCAGAGCTTTAATTGGATTAGGATACATGTTAGAACAACCCTCTGTGATCATACACCTTGGTTCACTAGTTATCCAATTAATATGCATATTTCCGTTAATTGCTCATACGTTGACCGTTATGCCCTTATTACCTTAAATCATGATTTATGAAAATGTAAAAGTGTAGAAACCTTAGTTACTGATATATAAACTTGTATGCAAAGTTTGACATCATTTGAGTTATAGATTAAGAGTTATGCTCAATATCGCAAAATTAGTGCTTTATGTTAATAAAACGGCGTAACTAGCGTATAGCCTAGTTAAGCCTACTTTTTGGTATCAAACTTAATACCCACTGATGTAATATATTATTTTGGGATTTTTAAATATTTTTAATTAATTTTAGGCTGAGCATAACTAGTAGTCGTAGGCTTAATCCGGTAATTGTCGATTTTGCCCTTACGGGCCATAAAATGAGTTTTACTTATCTAAACGACTCCAAACCTTTTGCTACTGATCACATATGTTAAATAAATTATTTTAAGCCTTCTGGAAATATAAAAATATCAGATTTAAGTATCGAACCCGGAAATGGCCTTAAATCGCCATAATTAGCGTTTTTAACGCATAGTATGTCTTAAAATCATATTGGACATACCCGGGTTGATACCTACTGATATATGAGGAAAAATATGATATTTTAACAGTAAGCAAAGGTTGATTAACTCAGACTTCGTTTTTGAGCTTTTCGGCTTATGTGAAATTACCAAAATACCCCTACGGGGCATAGTTTGGTTAAAGATGATAAATCTCACATATATGCTTTAGTCTACTGTTATAACTCATCAAATTGAGTATGTTTGCTGTTTACATCAGACCTGTAACTCAGTTAAACATCTAAGCGCTTTTACAAACTTTAAAATGACCAAACTACCCCTACGGGGCATAGTTTGTGTTTAAATTAGTTCGGGGCATCACGAAAGACATCCTACTGATGTTACAACATATTTGAAGCATATTAACTTAGGAAATCTGTATATGGCTCTTACGGATACCCGTTATGCATATTACGCATTCGGCTCGGTTTATGTAACAAGTTTACATAAATTAGCCGAAACGGGTCAAACCTTATCGGTTTTATCTCAAAATCCAGAATGTGAATAATAAACCCATATTAAACAAGTCTTCAAACTTGTCGGGTCTGAATCACATTCTATCCGGTCTTCGCTTAATCGTGCGTACGAACCGTATCTTCGAAACTAGCCGGTCTAAGCTTAAGTATAATTAAAGACCCGCTAGGATTCTAATAGGTTATTAAAAACCTTCGTTCCAGATTAGGAGCCCAGTAAAAGCTATCTGTACTTGCTGATTTGATATATGGCTGGGATTGAATTTATATTTACCAGTGTAAATTGACGTATTTTCCAAAAAGGCTAAATGCAGGTACTATACGAAATTGGCTGGATATGTCTCCTTAGCATCAATAGAAGTCTCGCAAGCTTAAGATGCCTAAAAGTCTGTTGAACTATTGTTTCCATTTTATGTTCGATCCTTCTGTGGATAAACTTCCGAATATTGTGACATATGATATTACAATAATAAATTCGGTTGTATCATATTTTAAATTACTTCCGCTGTGCTTAATAATATTGTGTTGTTTGACTATTACGTTGCCAACCACGTCACGATACTCCCCACCGGGCCCACCGGTGACACGTGGAAAGTCGGGGTGTGACAATATTGAACTTCATTTCTATGTTAGTCTTATATGCTTAGTGAATTAACAACTAAAAAGGTTGATGACATTGCAGCATCATTCCACACAACTGGTACAATGACTTCAGTGGACTTTTATTATATATGCTGATTGTTGTCGGATTTGGGAGTGTAGCATAGTTATTATGAAGGATACGTCTATGGATTCCCAAGGTGATCATGATCACAGGGGGGAGTTTGATAAAAATCCGGAGTTTTATGAATCCGAACAGGTGGGTTAAGTACCCTTTGGTTCATTGAGGCACATCTCATGGTGGAATTCTACATGCACTGATATCACATTTCGGATTCATGCCAAGGGTAATAATAATAAGGTAGAACTTGTTCCTAATTAAGAAAAGTATATTAGGTGGCTCAAGGGATAAGGCAAAAGCTACAATAGATTGCTCAGAGTTTTGGGAAGAGGATCAAAAGACAATTGAGATCATGTATGATAGGCATAAATCCGAATCACCTTTTTTACCAACAATTTAGCCCACTTACGATAAATATATCAAAGGCCCACTTGATGTCCAAAGGTTCCAATTCGTGTGAGAAAGGCGTTTTGCATTTTAGTCCAAACTGACAGACACCAGATCAGGCCCAATTACAGCCACAAGCCCACTACCGACACTGAAGTAATTTTAGCAAAATTATACCCCCATAATTTAACCCTGGATAAGTTGAAGATCGCTTTATGAGTGTCGACACTCCGGGCGATAGGTCGTTCAAATTTTATAATACAAGGACACTGCAACTTCCACACATGAACTTTAATTATATAAAACTTTAATTCACCAAGATTACATGTTATTAGGAACTAGAATAATTAAAGTGCATACATTCCTAAAATCCAGTAATGGGTATTCCTAAAACCCGGGTACGGGTATTTTTAAAACCCGGGTATAAATCGGGTACGAAAAAACCCGGGTTCGGGTAGTGATGAGAATATGCATACCCAGACCCTATCCTACTCGGGTTCGGGTTTCAAAAACCCTTTTTTTTAATACCCGGGTCTAGTTTTTTTTTGGGTCCGGGTTCGGGTTTTTTGTGCACCTCTAGCACTAAGCCACCAACGGAGGAGGGGTTATTTGATTCGAAAATCGAAAGGAATTAATTAGAGCAAACTAAGCCACTAACGGAGGAGGGGTTATTTGAGCAATAATAATAGTAACCGTTGTACCCCTGACCATCGTTTCTTAGTTTTAAATCGTTTCTTGGCTATTGGGTTTTGCTCCGGCGAGTATTTAAAAGGGGTTCGAACGGTCTTGTTTTTACGGGTTTGAAATCTTTGGTTCACGGGGAGAAGACAATGGTTCGAGATTTGTCTCTGGGTAGGTTTGGGTTGGGTTAGGGTCAAGATCAAATGGAGTGGAGGGTACAGGACCCGGTAGGGAGTTTGGGTGTAAACTTCTTTTTTTAAGTAAATATTTATTTTAGCAAAATTACAAGACTAGCTATTTACTTGTAAAACGGGGGTTATACCCTTTAAGTTAACACGGGATAGCAAGTGGTGTTAGATAGCTATACTGAAATGCCAAAAATTTATAGCATAGAAATGTGTTTTTTTCTCATAATTAGAGTTATGTTGAGAATTGTAAGAATCGTATAAACCGCTTGTACATAACTTTCCTTAATGATTTAAGGAGGAAGAAAAATGTTAGTAGGGTGGTTGGTTATCTAATCTCCTTACGTTTTACACTTAAAGCTATATGTACAAGTGCTTAGTGTATGTTTTTTAAAATAAATAAATACCTATTTTTAAATCTACACGAATGTGTACAATGAAGTATGACATTCAACCACTTACAGACAAAAACCTTTACTGCATACATTATTATAGTCAGGCTACAAGTCGTGAATATAATCCTATCTTGGTGTGTGAAGGTTGATACTTGTGTATATCACTAACATGAGATAAATTGTAAGTTGCAAAGTTTGCGTAGGCTCAGTGGCGAAGCTTGACAATGAAGACGGGAGGTTGAAAACGTAAATACCCAAAATTTTCTATAGAACCGAGGGGTCGAAAACGTATATACCCAAAAATTTCTATACGAAAACTACATATATAACACTACTGAGCGAAAAGTTCTGGGGGTCGGCTGCCCCTTCTGGCACCTCTTAAGATGCGCCTCTGCGTAGGCTAATCCCAAAATTTAGATAGGAGTAAATTACAACTTTTGTCCTTAAACTATATATATCAACTTGTTGGTTATATTCTGTCTTTAAGATCCTTTAATTGGGAATTTTGCATGTTTGGTGTTATTTTCACGTACTCTTGTTATCTTTCTTTTATTAATATAATGTGAAATGAGTAGGCTACCCTTGATAATAATTGAAAAAAAAAACCGACGACTTGGGCATCATTTGAAAGTATTTAGAAATTTCTCTTAGACTATCTCCTATTATTTCACACCATTTCACTTCAAATCATTGTCACGTCATAAACTAAAATGTTCTCTCACTGACACATCACTACCACATTTTTCTTTACTTTTTTTCACTAACACCTACTATCATTTCACTCCTTTTCACTATCCACTACTCTATAAAACAATACTACTTTCAAATAAATTAAAAAAAAATTGATTGGTTGAGAATAGCATGGCCCCACACCTCTTCCTTCTTCACGTCGTGTTCCCTACCCTGCCTCCCCCTTCACACGCCAAACCCCGCCGCTTTCTCAGGTGTTCCCCGTCCTCTCACAATGCCCCTATTGCAATCTGGCCGTGGGATGGTAGTAGATGCCCTTACTGGAAGGGGAACTTTCTAGGAAATTTAATATGCATGTGATCTATAACACTCAATGAGTCAATGGAGTCAATGCAAGTGTATTTAGTTAAAACATATACCACAGGCTACTAGTGAAAGGCCACCATTAATTTATATCGAGAATTACACCATTTATACTTTTTTTTTGAACGGCTAATTTCTTTAATCCCTAGTCGTCTGTGGGACTTGAACCCAAGACCTTCCCCTTCCCAACCTAGGTGTTTTTAAAGGCTTTGCCTTTGCCAATGGACCACCACCCCATTAGTTATTTATACTTTTTTTGAACGGCAAACACACTTTATATATATATGTGTATATATGTCACACCCCGGATTCCACGTGTCACCGGTGGGCCCGGTGGGGAGTATCGTGACGTGGTTGGCAATATAATAGTCAAACAACACAATATTTAATATGCACAGCGGAAGCAATTGAAAGATATAATTCAACCGAATATAATATTGTAATGTCAAGTATCACAATAGTCGATTGTTTATCCACAGACGGATCGAAAATAAAATGGAAACAGTAGTTCAACAGACGATAGGCATCTTAAGCTTGCGAGACTCTTTATTGATGCTAAGGAGAGAATCCAGCCTATTACGCTTAGTACCTGCATTTAATCTTTTTGGGAAAATACGTCAGTTTACACTGGTAAATACAATCAACTGACTCATTTTAAAAATGATTAAAATTGATTTGGATGCACGTGGAATAAACATTTTATAACTTGGGATAATCATTTAAATATATAATCTTGTAAAAGAATTACATGTTCCTTATGCGTTCAGTAGCCCGGATCGTGCCGGGTTAAAGATCAATAGACACACCACATCAACTATTTATGCACTGACGAGTGTACGCCTACACTCCGCGCTTAGGTCGTGGCCATTTCGTAAAATGATGCCAAGGATATCCGGGACATGGTCATTAACCCCCCAAAGGCTTTAAGTAAACAAAACAATTTAAACGGGCCGATGAAATTATTCAATTAACCACCAAACGATGGAAGATTTGATGCCCGACCAAGCGGTATTTTATATACCGTAACCCAAGCCCGTATAGGGGAAATAAGTTAAAAGTATTTACCTGAGCAAAGTAATAATCACAATAAGCAATGCAAGTAGCTTTTACTGGTCCTCCTAATCTGGAACGAAGGTTTATAATAACCTATTAGAATCCTAACGGGTCTTTAATTAAGCTTAAGCTTAGACCGGTTAGTTTCAAAGATACGGTTCGTACGCACGATTAAGCGAAGACCGGATAGAATGTGATTTAGACCCGACAAGTTTGAAAACTTGCTTAATATGGGTATTTCATACACATTCTGGATTTTGAGATAAAACCGATAAGGTTTGACCCGTTTCGGCTAATTTATGTAAACTAGTTACATAAACCGAACCGAACGCGTAATAAGCGTAACGGGTATTCATGAGAGCCATATACAGGTTTCCTAAGTTAATATACTTCAAATATGTTGTGACATCAGTAAGATGTCTTTTATTATGCCCCAAACGAATTTAAACACAAACTATGCCCCGTAGGGGTAGTTTGGTCATTTTCAAGGTTATAAAAGAGTTGAAGTATTAACCTGAGTTACAGGTCTGATATAATCAGCAAAAATACTTATTTTAATAAGTTATAACAGTAGGGTAAAGTATATATGTGAAATTTATCAATTATAACCAAACTATGCTCCGTAGGGGCATTTTGGTAATTTCACATAAGCCGTAAAGCCCAAAACTGAAGTCTGAGTTTAACAACTTTTGCTTACTGTTAAAATATTATAATTTACCTAAAATATCAGTAGGTATCAACCCTTGTATGTTTAAAATAGTCTTAGTACATACTATACGTTAAAAACGCTTAAAAAGGCGATTAGAAGCCATTTCCGGGTTCTATACATAAAGCTGATATTTTTATTATTCCAGAAGGCTTAAAACAATTTATTTATCATTTAAAATCGGTAGCAAAAGGTTTGGAGTCAATTGGATATGTAAAACTCATTTTATAGCCCGTAAGGGCAAAACCGACAATTACCGGATTAAGCCTACGACTATAAGTTATGCTCAGCCTAAAATTAATTAAAAATATTCAAAAATCCCAAAATAATATATTACATCAGTGGGTAATGAGTTTGATATTAAAAAGTAGGTTTAAATAGGCTATACGCTAATTACGCCGTTTAATCGCTAAAGAAGCTTTTAATTACGCCAATGAGCATAACTCTCATTCTATACCTCAAACTGATGTCAAACTTTGGGTGCAAGTTTATATATCAGTAACTAAGGTTTCTACTCTTTTACATTTTCAAAAATCACGTTTTGAGGTGAAAAGGGCATAATGGTCAACATATGAGCAATTAACGGAATCATGCGTATTAATTGGTTAACTAATGAACCATGGTGTATAATCACAGAGGGTTATACTAGCATGTAACCTGGTCCAAATAGAGCTCTAAGGTATTTCTAAATCATACCAAAACGGGTCAGAACTGAAGTCAAAGTTTTGCGACTTTCGGTTCCGAACCGGGTCTAAACAGTAAATTGTCGGGTTGAACATGTTTAGACATGTTCTTACACTAATTACCACGTTATATTAATGATCAAACAGGTTGTATATGTTCTACATTGCTAATTATGCATAAATTATAAATTAAGTATCCTGTTGACTTTTTAATAACTAGTTTGACCCAACATTTGACCTAGTTAGAGTGGGAATCAGGGGGAACCCTTTTAAGGGTTTAATGCCCACATAATTACCAACTTATAACTACTTTCAATTCGACTAATCACTGGACCATTAGTGATTAATCTTGAAGTCAACCGTTAATTACGACGGTTTGACTTTTAAGCTAAAACTAAGCAAAAACTTAACTAAGGAAGG
Source organism: Helianthus tuberosus (assembly GCA_030545235.1). Classification (NCBI taxonomy): domain Eukaryota; kingdom Viridiplantae; phylum Streptophyta; class Magnoliopsida; order Asterales; family Asteraceae; genus Helianthus; species Helianthus tuberosus. The sequence goes on from CM060393.1 coordinate 9,623,987, forward strand.
TTAAGCAAACTTACTGAAGTCCTATGCACGATTTGTGAAGCTTAGAGAGAAGTCTTGAGCTCCAGAGATGTTCCAAAGTGCAGATGGAAGGTGTGAGAAAATGGTTGCAACATCATGGCCTTTTATAGTGTTCAAAAGCACTTAGATCTTTGAAAACAAGAGCTACAACTGATAATGGATCATCAACAGATGTCCCTAAGGTTCTAGGAGTCACTTAGGGGTCGCCCATGATGTGAAATTATCTGTTTTGGGTCGGTTAAGCGCGATTACAGGCTGCTGTCCAACTTTTCTGATACTGGGCGTCTGACGCGGCCCGCGTAAGACCTCTTAACATCTTACGCGGCCAGCCTGAGCCTCGTATTCAGGATTTCAAGTTTTTGCAACTTGTCCCTTGGCCTTTCGAAAGGTCAACCAACATTATTACTTGCATTTTGAGCCCTCCATATTTACCTACAAGGGCTTTAGGACTTATACCCACTTTATTTAGTCCTTGATCACTTTGTTATTACCCGAAAAGTCATAACTTTCAACGTTGACGCTTTAACCCCTTGTATACGAATTTGATCATAACTTTCTCATACGATAAAGAAACTTTATGAAATTTATATCGTGTATTCTAGTGAGCATAATTAACCGTTACAAAGCTTCGGGTTTGTTAAAAGGTCACTTAGAGGTATAACTTAAACATGTTGACACATTTAACCCCTGTAGTTTGTAATCTCTCACTTTCTTTCATATTTAGCTTCGTATGATCCATGATTTATTCGTTTGGAGGTATGAGCATCATGTAGGGTTAATGTACAATATATTTATTCACTGTTGACATTTAGAACTCGTATATTCACATACTTTCCATGATTGTCAACTTTATTCCTTCTATAACATTCTTTCACACGTTCAAACATATGACATGTGTCAACTCATTATAGGACGTGAATTTTCGAGGTGTTACAATATATATATATATATATATATATATATAATAAAGAGCCAGAAAGGGGCTGGGAAAACAAAACACGAAAGAAAACACAACAAAAACAAAAACAAAACCAAAACAGAGGATTACATCAGATCGCTAACATCGAACATCTTCCATTTATCCCAGTTGAGCGGATTGAGCCTCGACCGATTACTAATCCAAATAAACGCGTCTTCTTTGATCTGCTCCACAGTCTTAGTTGTAGGAATGAAGTGACCTTCAAACACTATCTCGTTTCTAGCTTTCCAATTTCTCCAAACTGTAGCCAAAACCATTGTGTAAATAATCCGTTCCCAAACTTTACTCCCCAGCTAACTGGAAATGTACAAGGACAGATCTTTTAAGGAGTTGATGTTGGCGGGAAAACTGATCCGCAACCAGACTAAAATATTCCACCAAATGCTTTGCGACCAAAGGCAAGACACAAAAATGTGGTCCGGGTCTTCTTCACCATATTTATACTACTTCAACTCATTATAATATACAAAAAGTAATTAAGGAAATAACAATATGAAACGTTGTGCATCTATCTATATAAGTTAACAATACGTTGTGGTTTTGATTGAGATTGCATTTTATTTGGTGAGTAAAAATTTCAGTCATCCATTTAAAAGTGAAACTATAAAAGTTATAAATATTTTCTGTTATGAATTATAGGATTGTAAAAAATAACAAAGTTAAGATAACGAATCTTACTTTCTATATTTATTTTCGTTTTATTTATTGCTAAAGCTCATATCATAATTTTTTTATGAGTTTTCTATCTCTAAATACCATCTAATCTTACACTTGAACATATTTGAATTTACATCACTTTTTGAGCAACATACCACCAAGAAGTACTTAGTTATGTCACATGAATATAAAAATGTAAGGTAAGTATCAAATATGTTTAAAGTTATTACCTGCTATTATGTTCAAGTTACTTTGAAGGAGACCATTATTTTATACTTGGAATATATAAGGGTCCTAATATTAACACATGGAAAAAACTTATTTTCACATGGTGTTATATGGCCCGTATAGAATTTAAAAAACTAACAAAGTTTGTGCCAGCAGACTTTGTCAGTTTTTTTAATTCTATACGGGCCGTATAACATTATACGGCCCGTATAGACCATGTGAAAATAAGTTACCTGGTCGTATAAAATGTATACGAACATAGTATACGGGCCGTATAATGTTATACGGCCCGTATTCTTCGAAAATTGGATTTTTCTCAAAGTATATAAGGGGTTTAAAGTGCCAATCACACGAGACATTTTACAGTCGTGAGGTGGTCAAACCTTTCTAAAAGTAGAAAAAAATAAAACATTAACAAGTAACAAAGATTGAAGAACAAAAAGCCGTGTCGTATGACTATAATAAAACGGAAGCTATCAACGCGAGGATGGGTACGGAAGCCGACATGTCTTCCTAAATCTGAATTTGAATAGCAACGTTAACTTTGACTTATAAATCCCACTAGCAAAATAAGCAGTTTTATCATACAATCGTGAGGTGGTCAAACCTTTCTAAAAGTAGAAAAAAAATAAAACATTAACAAGTAACAAAGATTGAAGAACAAAAAGCCGCGTCGTATGACTGTAATAAAATGGAAGCTATCAATGCGGGGATGGGTATGGAAGCCGACATGTCTTCCAGCTAGGGTTTAGAATGGTTGAAGGGATGTCGGTTTTTCAGTATTCGGATTTTGTTGGTTCAATACCAACTCATCTTTAGTAGGAAGGGTACGTACGATTACGGGCATGGTGTTATTCTTTATTTAATATTTACAGAATAAAAGGAAGGGTACGTAGTGTTTGTTTGAGAACCTGATTCAGATACACAACGGTTCTCCAATTCCAGATCAGTAAGCAAATACACAACGGTTCTCCAATTCCAGATCAGTAATGTAAGGAGAAGCGTTGAGATAACGGACATCCATCAAGCTCAAAAAGAAAACTTGTGTTTCCCATAGTCACAAACGATTTCGTTTCAAATCAAGGGTCTTGTCATTACAACCACTTGTTTTCAACGGGGATGTAATGCAATGATTCATCTCAATTGAATAGACAGACACTTGCTTCATAGGACTCACTTGTATCGTCTCGGAAGTACTGAACAACCGAAATAACAGCTTCGGTTTCATCAGCTGCATCATTTACCGTGAAATGCATCCTTACAGAAACCACTAAAGATGAGTTGGAAAATTGCATCAACTCTCCTATATCAACATACTCTTCTCCGGACAGTTGATCAGCCTGTACCGAAGAAACCAAATTCGCAACAATTAGTCTGAGTCCATTGTGGTTCGTGAATGTATCGAATCATCATAGAAGGCGTGTCGGGTTCTTCTGCTAGTGGTCGGGCTTCCAATGCTCACACAGGGTGATAAACAACACTGATATGAACACAAACCAACTGCTTTATCTTGAGTCGCCGGGAAAACTTTTCCTCAGGGGAGGGTGAGTAGTATAAGTCTGAGTCCATTGTGGTTCGTGAATGTTTCGAATCATCATAGAAGACCTGTCGTGCTCTTCTGCTAGTTATTCAGAATGTTTCGAATCATCATTAAAATTAACAATGCGGTCTCGAGCCTTTGTAGGAACTACCCGTAATAATGAACTTTTATTTATTTCTAATCTTTACAATTGAAGACGTAATTGCAAGACTGTTTGTCAGGCTTCCAATGCTCACACAGGGTGAAAAACAACCCTTGATGTTGAAACCGGTTTTACCTCATGAAAAGGAAAGAAACACATTTTTTTAGAGAAGCATTGGAATTCAAGGGTTTATGAGTCAAAGTTAACTTTCAGATTCAGATTCAGAAAGCATATGATTTGTACGTGGTTTATTCTCTTTAATCTATTAGAACGATCCTTGTTTTGTCACGTACATGCGTTTAATTCCCAAACATCCTTGTTTTGCCACGTACATTTCGTAAGAAACTTTTCGTGCACTGAACATTCAGTTGTGTACGCAAATTCACCACCGGTTTCTACAGCACAAGCACATACACAGGGAGAATGTTCTCGAAATTGAAGGAAAAGAAAAAATGGTTGCTGATGTTTTTCAGTATTCGGATTTTGTTGGTTTGTTTCCAGGTAGGGTTTAGAATGTTTGAAGGAATGTTGGTTAAATACCAACTCATCTTTAGTAGTGTTTGTTTGAGAACCTGATTCAGATACACAACGGTTCTCCAATTCCAGAGTAAGCAAATACACAACGGTTCTCCAATTCCAGATCAGTAATGAACTTTCAGTTGTGTACACAAATTCATCACCGGTTTCTACAGCACAAGCACATACACAGTTAGGGTTTAGAATGTTTGAAGGAAAAGAAAAACTGGTTGCTGATGTTTTTCAGTATTCGGATTTTGTTGGTTTGTTTCCAGGTAAGGTTTAGAATGTTTGAAGGAATGTTGGTTCAATACCAACTCTTCTTTAGTAATGTTTGTTTGAGAACCTGATTCAGATACACAAAGGTTCTCCAATTCCAGAGTAAGCAAATACACAACGGTTCTCCAATTCCAGAGCAGTAATGAACGTTCAGTTCTGTACACAAATTCATCACCGGTTTCTACAGCACAAGCATGTACACATTTAGGGTTTAGAATGTTTGAAGTATTCGGATTTTGTTGGTTTGTCGGGTTCTTCTGCTTGTGGTTTCTGTAACTACAATCCTTCCTACATTATTGAAAATTACTATATTACCCCCACCAGATACAACTATGATGATCCGAAACATTCCGAATAACTACACAAAGATTTGTTGAAAACCCAACTCTCTCTATATATATGACTGAGAGTGAGGGTTACTCTGTTATATATATCAACAAGTCATTGGTTCAATACCAATTCATCTTTATTGAACTTCATATTCTTGGTTCAATACTAGCAGAAGAACCTGACACGTCTTCTACCAACTGCTCGAAATCCCTTTCGTTTCTTGGATTTCCCTTCAGTTAAGATCGAGAAGGATGATGTGAATGATAAAAGCTGTGCCAGCAGACTTTTGTCAGTTTATTTAATTATATACGGGCCGTATAAACTTATACGGCCCGTATACACCATGTGAAAAAAATTTACCGGATCGTATACAATGTATACGATGATTGTATACGGGTCGTATAATAGTACACGGCCCATATTCTTAGGGTAAAAAATGGTAAAAAAATATTATATTTAGGATGTGGTTTATTCTCTTTAATCTATTAGAACGGTCCTTGTTTTGTCTAGTTGTGTTTGTTTGAGAACCTGATTCAGATTTAAACAATGCACGACATGTCTTCCTGAATCTGAAAGTTAACTATGTTTAAGAAACAAATTTGTAAAAATACAACTGATTACTCGATCGAATAATGGCCAATAAGAAACAAATCTTTAAAAATACAACTGATTACTCGCCATTCTCTTGCACCTTTTGCAGACATGCACCTTCAACTTTGTTGGTTCGGTTTAGTTTTTTTCCGACTGTTTCAGTTATGATTCAATAAATAATATCTGATTGAGAAGCACTAAAACGGTTGCGGTTGTCCAACTCCAAATCAGTAATGTAAGGAGAAGCGTTGAGATAACGGACATCCATCAAGCTCAATCCTTCCTATCTTATTAAAAATTACCATATCACCCCACCAGATACATCTTCCAACTTTCAAAATTCAAATCAAACTAACACGAAGTATCTCGAAGGTATCTTATTCGTATATTACAAATTAATCATTGAAGAAAAAGGAGAACTAGAATATCGATATGGTTGGTGTAAAAGCTCACATTTTACTACATTGACTATGTGTTATACCTGCGAGAAGTAGATGCATTCGGGAATTAAACGTGGAATTTGTAATGATGTTTGGGAATTAAATGCATGTACGTGACAAAACAAGGATCGTTCTAATAGATTAAAGATATTAAACCACGTACAAGACTGTTTGTCGGGCTTCCATGTCTTTTGACAAAACATCTGCTTCTTGAATCTGAATCTGAAAGTTAACTAGACCCCTCTACACAAAGATTTGTTGAAAACCCAACTCTCTCTATATATATGACTGAGAGTGAGGGTTACTCTGTTATATATATCAACAAGTCATTGGTTCAATACCAATTCATCTTTATTGAACTTCATATTCTTGGTTCAATACTAGCAGAAGAACCTGACACGTCTTCTACCAACTGCTCGAAATCCCTTTCGTTTCTTGGATTTCCCTTCAGTTAAGATCGAGAAGGATGATGTGAATGATAAAAGCTGTGCCAGCAGACTTTTGTCAGTTTATTTAATTATATACGGGCCGTATAAACTTATACGGCCCGTATACACCATGTGAAAAAAATTTACCGGATCGTATACAATGTATACGATGATTGTATACGGGCCGTATAATAGTACACGGCCCATATTCTTAGGGTAAAAAATGGTAAAAAAAATATTATATTTAGGATGTGGTTTATTCTCTTTAATCTATTAGAACGGTCCTTGTTTTGTCTAGTTGTGTTTGTTTGAGAACCTGATTCAGATTTAAACAATGCACGACATGTCTTCCTGAATCTGAAAGTTAACTATGTTTAAGAAACAAATTTGTAAAAATACAACTGATTACTCGATCGAATAATGGCCAATAAGAAACAAATCTTTAAAAATACAACTGATTACTCGCCATTCTCTTGCACCTTTTGCAGACATGCACCTTCAACTTTGTTGGTTCGGTTTAGTTTTTTTCCGACTGTTTCAGTTATGATTCAATAAATAATATCTGATTGAGAAGCACTAAAACGGTTGCGGTTGTCCAACTCCAAATCAGTAATGTAAGGAGAAGCGTTGAGATAACGGACATCCATCAAGCTCAATCCTTCCTATCTTATTAAAAATTACCATATCACCCCCACCAGATACATCTTCCAACTTTCAAAATTCAAATCAAACTAACACGAAGTATCTCGAAGGTATCTTATTCATATATTACAAATTAATCATTGAAGAAAAAGGAGAACTAGAATATCGATATGGTTGGTGTAAAAGCTCACATTTTACTACATTGACTATGTGTTATACCTGCGAGAAGTAGATGCATTCGGGAATTAAACGTGGAATTTGTAATGATGTTTGGGAATTAAATGCATGTACGTGACAAAACAAGGATCGTTCTAATAGATTAAAGATATTAAACCACGTACAAGACTGTTTGTCGGGCTTCCATGTCTTTTGACAAAACATCTGCTTCTTGAATCTGAATCTGAAAGTTAACTAGACCCCTCTACACAAAGATTTGTTGAAAACCCAACTCTCTCTATATATATGACTGAGAGTGAGGGTTACTCTGTTATATATATCAACAAGTCATTGGTTCAATACCAATTCATCTTTATTGAACTTCATATTCTTGGTTCAATACTAGCAGAAGAACCTGACACGTCTTCTACCAACTGCTCGAAATCCCTTTCGTTTCTTGGATTTCCCTTCAGTTAAGATCGAGAAGGATGATGTGAATGATAAAAGCTGTGCCAGCAGACTTTTGTCAGTTTATTTAATTATATACGGGCCGTATAAACTTATACGGCCCGTATACACCATGTGAAAAAAATTTACCGGATCGTATACAATGTATACGATGATTGTATACGGGCCGTATAATAGTACACGGCCCATATTCTTAGGGTAAAAAATGGTAAAAAAATATTATATTTAGGATGTGGTTTATTCTCTTTAATCTATTAGAACGGTCCTTGTTTTGTCTAGTTGTGTTTGTTTGAGAACCTGATTCAGATTTAAACAATGCACGACATGTCTTCCTGAATCTGAAAGTTAACTATGTTTAAGAAACAAATTTGTAAAAATACAACTGATTACTCGATCGAATAATGGCCAATAAGAAACAAATCTTTAAAAATACAACTGATTACTCGCCATTCTCTTGCACCTTTTGCAGACATGCACCTTCAACTTTGTTGGTTCGGTTTAGTTTTTTTCCGACTGTTTCAGTTATGATTCAATAAATAATATCTGATTGAGAAGCACTAAAACGGTTGCGGTTGTCCAACTCCAAATCAGTAATGTAAGGAGAAGCGTTGAGATAACGGACATCCATCAAGCTCAATCCTTCCTATCTTATTAAAAATTACCATATCACCCCACCAGATACATCTTCCAACTTTCAAAATTCAAATCAAACTAACACGAAGTATCTCGAAGGTATCTTATTCGTATATTACAAATTAATCATTGAAGAAAAAGGAGAACTAGAATATCGATATGGTTGGTGTAAAAGCTCACATTTTACTACATTGACTATGTGTTATACCTGCGAGAAGTAGATGCATTCGGGAATTAAACGTGGAATTTGTAATGATGTTTGGGAATTAAATGCATGTACGTGACAAAACAAGGATCGTTCTAATAGATTAAAGATATTAAACCACGTACAAGACTGTTTGTCGGGCTTCCATGTCTTTTGACAAAACATCTGCTTCTTGAATCTGAATCTGAAAGTTAACTAGACCCCTCTACACAAAGATTTGTTGAAAACCCAACTCTCTCTATATATATGACTGAGAGTGAGGGTTACTCTGTTATATATATCAACAAGTCATTGGTTCAATACCAATTCATCTTTATTGAACTTCATATTCTTGGTTCAATACTAGCAGAAGAACCTGACACGTCTTCTACCAACTGCTCGAAATCCCTTTCGTTTCTTGGATTTCCCTTCAGTTAAGATCGAGAAGGATGATGTGAATGATAAAAGCTGTGCCAGCAGACTTTTGTCAGTTTATTTAATTATATACGGGCCGTATAAACTTATACGGCCCGTATACACCATGTGAAAAAAATTTACCGGATCGTATACAATGTATACGATGATTGTATACGGGCCGTATAATAGTACACGGCCCATATTCTTAGGGTAAAAAATGGTAAAAAAAATATTATATTTAGGATGTGGTTTATTCTCTTTAATCTATTAGAACGGTCCTTGTTTTGTCTAGTTGTGTTTGTTTGAGAACCTGATTCAGATTTAAACAATGCACGACATGTCTTCCTGAATCTGAAAGTTAACTATGTTTAAGAAACAAATTTGTAAAAATACAACTGATTACTCGATCGAATAATGGCCAATAAGAAACAAATCTTTAAAAATACAACTGATTACTCGCCATTCTCTTGCACCTTTTGCAGACATGCACCTTCAACTTTGTTGGTTCGGTTTAGTTTTTTTCCGACTGTTTCAGTTATGATTCAATAAATAATATCTGATTGAGAAGCACTAAAACGGTTGCGGTTGTCCAACTCCAAATCAGTAATGTAAGGAGAAGCGTTGAGATAACGGACATCCATCAAGCTCAATCCTTCCTATCTTATTAAAAATTACCATATCACCCCCACCAGATACATCTTCCAACTTTCAAAATTCAAATCAAACTAACACGAAGTATCTCGAAGGTATCTTATTCATATATTACAAATTAATCATTGAAGAAAAAGGAGAACTAGAATATCGATATGGTTGGTGTAAAAGCTCACATTTTACTACATTGACTATGTGTTATACCTGCGAGAAGTAGATGCATTCGGGAATTAAACGTGGAATTTGTAATGATGTTTGGGAATTAAATGCATGTACGTGACAAAACAAGGATCGTTCTAATAGATTAAAGATATTAAACCACGTACAAGACTGTTTGTCGGGCTTCCATGTCTTTTGACAAAACATCTGCTTCTTGAATCTGAATCTGAAAGTTAACTAGACCCCTCTACACAAAGATTTGTTGAAAACCCAACTCTCTCTATATATATGACTGAGAGTGAGGGTTACTCTGTTATATATATCAACAAGTCATTGGTTCAATACCAATTCATCTTTATTGAACTTCATATTCTTGGTTCAATACTAGCAGAAGAACCTGACACGTCTTCTACCAACTGCTCGAAATCCCTTTCGTTTCTTGGATTTCCCTTCAGTTAAGATCGAGAAGGATGATGTGAATGATAAAAGCTGTGCCAGCAGACTTTTGTCAGTTTATTTAATTATATACGGGCCGTATAAACTTATACGGCCCGTATACACCATGTGAAAAAAATTTACCGGATCGTATACAATGTATACGATGATTGTATACGGGCCGTATAATAGTACACGGCCCATATTCTTAGGGTAAAAAATGGTAAAAAAATATTATATTTAGGATGTGGTTTATTCTCTTTAATCTATTAGAACGGTCCTTGTTTTGTCTAGTTGTGTTTGTTTGAGAACCTGATTCAGATTTAAACAATGCACGACATGTCTTCCTGAATCTGAAAGTTAACTATGTTTAAGAAACAAATTTGTAAAAATACAACTGATTACTCGATCGAATAATGGCCAATAAGAAACAAATCTTTAAAAATACAACTGATTACTCGCCATTCTCTTGCACCTTTTGCAGACATGCACCTTCAACTTTGTTGGTTCGGTTTAGTTTTTTTCCGACTGTTTCAGTTATGATTCAATAAATAATATCTGATTGAGAAGCACTAAAACGGTTGCGGTTGTCCAACTCCAAATCAGTAATGTAAGTAGAAGCGTTGAGATAACGGACATCCATCAAGCTCAATCCTTCCTATCTTATTAAAAATTACCATATCACCCCACCAGATACATCTTCCAACTTTCAAAATTCAAATCAAACTAACACGAAGTATCTCGAAGGTATCTTATTCATATATTACAAATTAATCATTGAAGAAAAAGGAGAACTAGAATATCGATATGGTTGGTGTAAAAGCTCACATTTTACTACATTGACTATGTGTTATACCTGCGAGAAGTAGATGCATTCGGGAATTAAACGTGGAATTTGTAATGATGTTTGGGAATTAAATGCATGTACGTGACAAAACAAGGATCGTTCTAATAGATTAAAGATATTAAACCACGTACAAGACTGTTTGTCGGGCTTCCATGTCTTTTGACAAAACATCTGCTTCTTGAATCTGAATCTGAAAGTTAACTAGACCCCTCTACACAAAGATTTGTTGAAAACCCAACTCTCTCTATATATATGACTGAGAGTGAGGGTTACTCTGTTATATATATCAACAAGTCATTGGTTCAATACCAATTCATCTTTATTGAACTTCATATTCTTGGTTCAATACTAGCAGAAGAACCTGACACGTCTTCTACCAACTGCTCGAAATCCCTTTCGTTTCTTGGATTTCCCTTCAGTTAAGATCGAGAAGGATGATGTGAATGATAAAAGCTGTGCCAGCAGACTTTTGTCAGTTTATTTAATTATATACGGGCCGTATAAACTTATACGGCCCGTATACACCATGTGAAAAAAATTTACCGGATCGTATACAATGTATACGATGATTGTATACGGGCCGTATAATAGTACACGGCCCATATTCTTAGGGTAAAAAATGGTAAAAAAAATATTATATTTAGGATGTGGTTTATTCTCTTTAATCTATTAGAACGGTCCTTGTTTTGTCTAGTTGTGTTTGTTTGAGAACCTGATTCAGATTTAAACAATGCACGACATGTCTTCCTGAATCTGAAAGTTAACTATGTTTAAGAAACAAATTTGTAAAAATACAACTGATTACTCGATCGAATAATGGCCAATAAGAAACAAATCTTTAAAAATACAACTGATTACTCGCCATTCTCTTGCACCTTTTGCAGACATGCACCTTCAACTTTGTTGGTTCGGTTTAGTTTTTTTCCGACTGTTTCAGTTATGATTCAATAAATAATATCTGATTGAGAAGCACTAAAACGGTTGCGGTTGTCCAACTCCAAATCAGTAATGTAAGGAGAAGCGTTGAGATAACGGACATCCATCAAGCTCAATCCTTCCTATCTTATTAAAAATTACCATATCACCCCCACCAGATACATCTTCCAACTTTCAAAATTCAAATCAAACTAACACGAAGTATCTCGAAGGTATCTTATTCATATATTACAAATTAATCATTGAAGAAAAAGGAGAACTAGAATATCGATATGGTTGGTGTAAAAGCTCACATTTTACTACATTGACTATGTGTTATACCTGCGAGAAGTAGATGCATTCGGGAATTAAACGTGGAATTTGTAATGATGTTTGGGAATTAAATGCATGTACGTGACAAAACAAGGATCGTTCTAATAGATTAAAGATATTAAACCACGTACAAGACTGTTTGTCGGGCTTCCATGTCTTTTGACAAAACATCTGCTTCTTGAATCTGAATCTGAAAGTTAACTAGACCCCTCAAGTTGTCATTCGTAACAACTAAGCGTCTAGAGAAGAGTATGTTGATATAGGAGAGTTGATGCAATTTTCCAACTCATCTTTAGTGGTTCTCCAATTCCAGATCAGTAAGCATTCATAGCCACCATTTCCGTAGTCAAAGACGGTTGCGGTTTGCACGTTCAATCTTCATTGCTTCATTAAAATTAACAAGGCGGTCTCGGTTGCATATTTTAGAGAGACCTTTAAGTACGGATCCTACAGCTGCATTTGGAACAAGAAGTCCAACAATCTGTTAATTATCTGTTGTTGTCTAAACAATATGAATGCACGCAACGAATTTGACAACTGGTCAAATCACACACTATAAAGTGTAAACTTATCGTGCAAACCGCATCCATTTTTTTACTACGGAAACGGTGGATATGGGAAATACAAACCCGGCACGTCTTCTATGATGATTCGAAACATTCCGAATAACTAGCAGAAGAAGACGTGTTATTCGAAATGTTTCGGATCATCATAGAAGACGTGTCGGGTTCTTCTGCTAGTGGTTTCTGTACCCATCCCCGCCGATAACTAGCAAAATCGATAAATAACCAACACGAAGATCTCCGCGATCGCTAAGGTTTCCATAAACGGACTGATCGGTAAAGTTACTCTACTTGTGCTCCGATTTAAGCGGCGTGTTCCGATCAACATTTACCGACATTGTTAAAGGTGATGAATAGCTTAGAAACTCTAGAATGATTGTGTTTTTACTGGAAAAAACGTTATATACGGGTCGTATACAGTTATACGGCCCGTATACATTTGGTAACATAAAAAACCTCACAAAATAAATCCATTGAGCCATATACGCTTTACAATTCGTATACACATGTATACGGCTCGTATAACTATATACGGGCCGTATATAGTAAAATCAAAAAAACATTCCCTGCGCATTTTCCTATTCAAAAACGTTCTATACGGGCCGTATAATGTTATACGGCCCGTATACAATAGAGGGTGTGAAAATAAAATATAGGGTATGTGAAAATAAGGGGGGCCATATATAATTTAAAATTGAGCTTCATGAAAATACAAAGAACAATGGATGAAACGAGTGTGAAATGTTGAAACTTTCCTTTCCGGTACACATTGCCTTCACATTTACTTTTACAAGAAAATTGTAGGTGGGTGTATGGGTGATAAGATAGTTGTCGGCAAATAATAAGTGTGATGGGACAACACTTATTACGTATGTATATTTTTTTTTCTCTAAACAGTGAACACACCAAGTTTATGACATTTATCTCTAAAACCCACAAAATATCTAGTTTGTGTGGCTTAAACTCACGTTACTTTATAGTTTATAGAGATAACTACTTAAAGCATTCACATTTGATCCTCTATATTTATGTGAGTGAGTCCTCTATATTATATAGAGTGGTTGTAAGAGGAGGAGAAAGAAAATGTCCGTAAATTTGAGGAAACACTGTTCATCATCTATAATTTTTTAATATTTTAAAAGTGATTGTGAGTAGAGAAGAAAGAAAAGGTAAGGATGAAAGTATAAATAATATTATTTAATTAAAAAGGAGAAAGAAAAAAATTGTAATCTTTAGTATAATTATAAACTAGTGGGAAGGCCCGCGCGTTGCAGCGGGTGTCAAAAGCACCACACTCAAGACGAAAATTTCGTGTAAAGTCAAACACACCGGACTGTTAAACCATCCCACAAGATCAAGTTTGAAAGTCGTCTCTAGCAGCCTCTGCAAGTTCAAAACCACAATTTTATATATATATTTATAAAGAAAGGAGGAAAAATGGCTTCAAAATCGTTATGTGAACTTGCTTGCAATGAAAGGCTATCCACAATTCCTGCTTCACAAAATAGAATAAAAGCCAAAGTTGCAAAAAGAAGACCACCTCCATAACTATATATAAAAAAAGAATACCGAGTATGAGTAAACAATACCAATTATACATATTTTTACACTATTATAGATTAAGGTAAGACATTTTACATATCATCTGCTATTCCAAAAGCTCGTTTTTCCATAGTCGTATATGCCCCAGATGATCTTGCTCCTTCAGACAATCCATATGCATTTTCCTCTAAGCTTGAAAATCTAGAGCGAAAAGCTATTAAATTAGTCAAAGGTTGTTCATAAAAAAGAATACATTCAATTATGACCATCACCACAAGCATACCGTATATCAACTGAGAAGGCAAGATCACGGAGCCTTAGAACAAAATAAGTAGCATCTTTATCTACCATTGTACTGCAATACCAACACATACGTTTAATTTACCTTTTTAATACACTACAAATCGCGTCTTCAAGAAAAAAGAAACAATAATAATTACGTCCTTGAGAATGATTCGTTTATACGTATATAAAAAAACTGTTTGGTAGATTTGATTTTGATCAATTGTATGTTACTACTCACAACTCGATTTTCAGTACAATATACATTGAGATGTAGATAAAAAATAACCGTGTAGTCGTAACGACACACTCGAAATTTTATAAAATGTCCTATTTTGAATGTAATACGTGTTTTCTTCATCAACCATTTTCTGCAATGATTCTTTCGCACCATCAAGCTCTAACGTAACGGTTTTCAAAGAATCAAGATCCAAAGCCCTTAGATTCTCCATTTCGGTTTGCAATCTTTTGATCTCGAACATCGTTTGTTCGTATTGCGTTTCCAGATCTTTCGACATTTTCTGGGTTAAACTGTTCCTGTAAAGCAAGTAACTTTGTCACGGACTCTTCAAGTGCAGCTTTATGCGAACGTTTTTTTTCTCTTCGAAAACCTTTTCTTGTTCTTGCTGAGTTTCCATCGTCACAACCGACATAATCTCCTTCGATATCTCACCTGCTCGATCCAAATTCACCTTTTTTATAAGCTCGGCTTCCGTTTCTTGCTTAACAGCAGTGTTTTGTTCTTCGAGTGCCGCCTCAGGATCATGACGGATTCTTGGCAACTCTTGTTTAGCAGCATCGAGTTCTGTAAACACCGCGGCATACTGTTGTTTTGTGTTATCCAAATCTTGTTACAAACCCCCATTAGGGTTGATTTCTCCGGTTTCAAATTGCTTTGCTTGACTCTTCGACGCTTCTGCCGCCTTGATTGCCGCTTCTTTTGCCGTGTTAACGGTCTCGAGCTTTTTCTTCAGAATGTCGACTGTTCTTTTGGCTCGTTCGAGCTTGGTTAGTGCATTGGTTTTTGTAGTCTCAGCACTGTTTAATCGTTCGAGCTTGGTTAGTGCATTGGCTCGTTTCTTTTTGTGCAAAATGGAGCTTTGTCTCCTTCAACAACACCCTCTGCAAAAAAAAGTCGGTAAAAAGTTGATGACTTTATTACGCGTTTGATAATCGGTTTTGTTGCAGCTAGTGTGTAACAAATTATCCAAAACTGATTATAATCTTATAATTAGTTCTTAATTGAAAAAAGTAAAAAAAAAAACACCGCACACACACTATGTACCTCAGCAGAAGGAGACTTTATTTTCTTGATGGCAACCTTTTCACCTGAAAAAGCACCTTCACCAAAAAGATTTATGGTATCCTTGACAGATTGGAACGGTGCCCGAGTGTCGATCTCTCCAACTTCCACTTTTGGAGAGTTGGTTTTGTTTTGATGGTCTTTCGCGACCATAATGTTTATTAATGGAAAAGAGCGCGATTATCATTTTGCATCTACAAAAAAATAATGAAACGAAAGCAAACAAACATAAGCAGTAGTTTCATGTCTTTCAAAACAAAAACAAAAGAACAAACGTATTGGGCCACGAACAATGATCTAAGTTATGATAGGTAACGAATGAAGTGACGTTTTGACGGGGTCTTACATCGTTCTAAACATAAGAGAGGTAGCCAACTAACCAAACGTGTTCCATTTGCGGTATCCATTACTGGGACCCACAATTCTCCAGGTATAAATGGGACCCACACAACAAAAACATTACATAACTTAAGAGGATGTTTATGCTAGTCTATTGTCATAGGTTTTAGCTTGTAATCAAATACATTAATTCCTAGCATTTATACAAAAACAAACCATAAACCACCAATAAATTGTGTTTCAGAACAATTATCAATATCTTAAGCAGTATTAAATCAAGAACACCCAAATATACAATCACATCAAGAACACCAAAATTTCAAAGTTCATTCTAAACTAATTAACAGTCAAAATAGACTGCTTTTTATCGAAAACCCATATTCATAAACTAAAAAAAATATAGAAAACACCTTACCTGGTTAATTAGGAGGTACCTTCAGTCAAATAGTCTGTTTATGATGATCAAGAAAGCTCAAGAACCCTGCAAACTGAAAAAACAAAACCTACAAGCATATATTCATTCACAAGCAAGTTAGCACAAAAGATGCTAAACCTAATTCACAAAAAAAAAGATCAATAAAAAGGGATTTAAGACATCAACAAGCCTTAAAAATCAATAAAACTAAAAAAGATCACAAACCCAGATGCAAAAACACTTTAAATCAATCAAGAAACACAAAAACAACTAAATCATAATCACAAACCCTAGATGATCAATCAACCAATTAATCAATCAATTACCCATCAATAATTGGGGGAAATTGAATTAGAACAGTTTGCACTCTTAATGTTGTGGAATCCACTTTAGTGAAGACTTATAATTAGCTTTATAAACCACAATTTTCTATCTATTTATATATTTTGAAGTATAAAGCACAAAAACAGTATTCGGACAATGAAACCACAACTCAACCCCAAAATCATAAAACAAACTGGTAAGTATGAGTATGACAAAAACAGTACATGCAAATTGAATCAAGAACTCTGTACTAAATGAAACCCCCAACATAAATAAGGATTATAGCGAAAACAAGGATGTATAATAATATGTTACCCGTGTAGATTTTGATGCAGTCGTTAGGTTGAACCTCTTCATCTGTGTGAAAACAAAGTGAGCAAAATCAAGGATGAATTGGGGCAATTAGGATCGATGTTATATGTATTTCTTGGTTAGTATGATGATCGCTGCTTTCTCCCTCTCTATTTTTCTGTAACGTGTTTGTGTATGAAGGCGATGAGAAGAGAGGGGGAATTAAAAGACTTGGGGTGGATTCAAGGCGAGACGCTTGAGTGGCAGCATTCAATTGAAAGGTGAATTTCGCTCACGGACAATGGATACTGAAAGGTTCCATTCACAACTTTGAGCATTGAACAGCGGCTATTCATCTTCAACAACGAGCAGGGGTAGAAATGACCTAGATGAAATCCCTATATTACCCTCAAAACGTCTTAAAATTTTGAACAATTATCAAATATTACCCCTCTAAAACAGCTTATACTCACTTGTACGTAATGCTTCAAAATTTATACGTGTGTAAAATGACAAAAAAGATAGAAAACCCAGTTTCTTTAATAAGGTAGTATAGATATAGATAAAGAGATTGAAGGATTAATTGTGAATGCTCTTAGTGTCACTACTATAAATGACCATTAATATAAAAATATTTAATTAGGGGATTATACTATAAATTATTTAAAGTTTTCTTAAATAGGTTTACTAAAAATATGATTATAGCTAATAATGGATAAAATTACTATTCTATTTTTAAATATCTCAACCATGTATGTACTAGTCATTTCATCTATTAGTTTTGTAAATTAAGTTAAAAGAGTTATTAAACGCTCAAAAGTTACACCTTTATAAGGCTATTTTTATGGGTTGACGCTCTTTCACTTCACGTTACTACCACGTCATAAGGTAATTGTCACTTTATCGACACATCACAACCTCGTTCTCCTTCACTTTCTTCCACTGACTTACCATGGTTTCACCCCTTTCACGCCCTATTAAAATCTTAAAAAGTAAAAAAAAAAAAAAAAAAAAAGCCAAAGAACTTTATTAGTTGCCAAGCATGAGACCCACCACCACAACCATCGTCCATGCCGTGTGTAATGACCGGCTCTTTTGTACTTTCCATTTAGAGAAAGTTTTGTTCGTATTTCTATTTTTGGAAACTTTGTATTCTTGTAATCGTTCTTTCTTTGTAATCATTGTAAAACCGAGACTTGGATCATTAATGAAACTCGTATTTTGTTACAAATATGATATACATACTTTATATATGCTCATACATTCAATTTTGTGGAACAATTGATGCTTATTCGAAATTATTGGAAACTATGTGCTAAACTTGTAAATACGTGAAACTTATGCATAAAACGTGTTTTGATCATAAACGATACTCGAATACGACCTTCATACACTAAATTATACTTGATTATGTTCCTCATACTTTATTTGGCCTTAAACTATGCTTAAATGGCAAAACTGGTCCTTAAAACACCTTTAAAGCCCTAAGTAACAAACTACAGGGACTAAAATGCAAATAAGTGAAATGTGGTAAGCTTACGGACCGTAACATTCTAATTGTTGAGGTCCGTAAGGATGTCTGCAGACAGCAGACTTTTGTATCTTCACGAATTTGAACGCAAACAACTCGTTTTTTACTTCTAGACGGGATTTGAGCAGCCATTACACCTCTACACCAACCCCAAACTCATCCCCTATAAATCTACACCTTCCCCAAGGCCTTAAACACTTTGACAACTCTCAAATCTCTCCTAAATCACTCTCAAATCTCTTGCAAAGAAGAAATTCGGACAGATTCACTACCTCTTACAAAAGTGAGCATAACTTGCTCAAAACTCAACCAAATTACATGATTCTTTTTCCTACTTGCTTGTATAATCATGGGGTTCGATTCCTTGACTTCTCCTAGGAGAAATCAGACCTGGAATTTCCCTGAAAATGTCCATAAACTTTCTATTGTGTTTTGAAACTTTCTTAAACTCTTGTATACTTCCAACAAACTTGTGTTCTTATGCTTCTAGTCTATTGTATGATTAGTAAAGCCAAACCAAGGTTGTTTTAAACTTAGTAAGAGTGTCTAAACACTCTAAACTTTCTGTTTTAATAGAGTTATTAACTCACAAGTGGTGTCAAGTCTTGAACTTGAAGATGGTGTGACTACTTGGTTAGCATAGGCTAACTTACATACAAGTCCACACATCACTTGATGTTTTGTTTAGTATAATTGTACCTTTATTTCTTGAACATAACTATGAGGTTCCTAAATGGAAGATTCGTATTCCTACCTCTTACATGACCTATATATTAACATAACAATCGAGGTAACCAAGTGGAAGGTTCAACCTCCCGCCTCCTACATAACTCATATGACACCAAGAGGTACCAAAGTGGAAGGTTAAACCTCCCGCCTCCTACATGATTAACTATATTATTATGTAAATATATATTATTAACCGAACCATTGATAGTGATTATATAAATCTACTACCAGGTTAATAAGTTTCTCACTATGTGTGTAGTTCCTTGTCACGATTCTAATAGGTATTGAGCCTATGAAATCATACATAATCCTTAAGGATTTCCATAGTGTCAAGACAAGTGCTAATACCATAGTGAATATTTTCCTAATACATACTTTGTCACTCTTTGAATCTTAAGTCCGAATATCCCTTCGTTCTTCCAAATTACTCATACACCTTGAATTTTCTCTTGTAGGATAACTTGGTGTTCTCTCCATTATTCAACTCTTCACGGACTCAAGTAGGAAAGCTTGCAAACCGTGAGTATACTCGATCCCTTTTCCCCTTTATTCTTGGAGATGTAACATGTATAACTATGCAACAACTTTTAAACTCAATTAAACTTACTCTATCCATGATTAAACATGAAACTAATGTGACTTACATGTTATTCTCGTATGCTATGTGAACGCTTTGGAACGTTATATGCTCATTAACTTTGCTCGCCCACCTTAACAATTATAGCGCTATAGGATTAACGCCCCGCCCATTATACTTTTGGGTATTGTTAAGTTAAACATTACCACCCCAATAAACTTTTGGGATTAGGCTCTTTTATGCGTTGTATTCTCGGGTTTGATCATATTGTACGCCAAAATTGCATACAAGTAATCACATATTATGAATCATGTTGGATTTGAGTTTTTATTATATTATGCTATGTAATTAAACTTGTATACTCGTCTTTGCTTTTGCATTGAAACTCTGTTTTAATACATGTTGCAGGTTGATTGTTGAAGTATGGATGAATGATGAAACAAGTTTAGGGTGGACTAGATACACACCTTTAATCTATGTATCTTTTGATGTTATGTTGAAATTTGAACAATGTTGTTATTTCTATTCTAAATGTTTTATGACAATTTAGCACTTGCAATGAAATTTGAATTTAATTAAATATTGTCACATAGTCTTATGAAGTCTCTAGCAATCTATACACACTTCGTCTCATCCCGATGTTTCTGCCATCGGTTGGGGTGTGACAGATTGGTATCAGAGCCATAACTATAGGGAATTAGGAAAATTGCCATGCTTTTGCCCTAATCTATAGTTTTAGGAATTTTGCCTCTTATGTGCTGTTTAAAACTTTTGTACTCTACCATGCATGCTTCCTAGCTATACTTCTTGTTGATTAAATTTATATGCCTTTCCTAAGGCTAACATGAATACACTTTTGTTGGTTTGGATACTCTAGTAATATAAGCGAGACGACTTTACCAAAATAGGCGTGAAACCCACAATTTGGTAAACGACTCTCATTCTACCTTAAACTATTTTTACACGAAATTGCACCATTAAGCTAGGAGTGAAATCCACAAGTTAATGGTAATTTCCATTACAACTCTAGTGGACCCTCGTCAAAGTGTTGAAATTATATTTTGACCCGACGAGTACTAACCACATTTGGGGTACGAAATCGTCAAGTTAGGAGTGAAACCCGCATCTCGTCGATTAAGTCCCATTCCTCGATTTTCAATCTCGTCAAAGTCTCGATTATTTCAATCGATTAGAGATGTGTAGTAACTGGAAGGGTAAGATACCGTTAATCGCTCTCGACGAGAGTATCTTACCTATAGGCCAAAGCACGTTTTCTCTAATTCGAAAGGACTTTCGACCCACTTTGGAATAGTCAACGTTTCTCTACTCGAAACAATCCAATGTTTTATTGAACCTCTCTTTTATGTATCTCAATTTACATGTGATTTTATACGTGAACGTTCATCCATTTCAAACTTTTTACTCATTTCGCACGTCTATCGCAATCAAAAACAATAATAATCTTTCGAGAACAAACTAAATTTACGATGCTTTCAGTTACTTATGTTATGCTATGTGAAACTCATGATTATGCTATATGAGACGTCTAAACTCTTTATGTTATGTGAATCAATTTGAACCCTTTATGCTATGTGACACTTTATGCTATGTGAATCAATTTATGCGAACGATTTTTCTTAAACAAACATTATGATCAAGTCTCACCTATTCGTTCTTTTGAATCTTATATGATGTCTTCCCGTCTTTCCAACTCGACTAAGCAGTCAAGGACCCGTGCTACGAAGAAGATGATGGCTTTCATGGCCGATCAATTTGCGCGCGTCGTTCAAAAGGTCATCACCGAGATTCGAGCTTCTAAAACTCCTCACTCTTCCGTCGACTCTAAAGTTGAAATACGCAAGCCCGCTTCGTTCAACTTCAAGCAACTTTCGTCGTGCAATCCCAAGCCATTCACTGGCAATGATGGGGTGACCACCATGCTCGAGTGGTTTGATAGCATAGAGGTCACGTTCATCAACAGTGATTGCCCCGATGAGCTCAAAACGCGTAGTGCGACTGGGGTATTCCAAGCCCGAGCTCTTGAGTGGTGGACAAACGAAAGAAACATCCGTACGAACGAACTGGCGTATGCTTTGGCATGGGAAGAAGTTAAGGCCCTGATGATGGATGAGTTTTGTCCTCCACATGAGCAACAAAAGTTGGAGGAAGAATTTTGGGCACTAAGGCAAGTGGGAGATGAGAACCTAGCTTACACCACCCGTTTCAAACAACTTAGCTTCATTGTTCCTCACCTCGTTATGACCCCTGACCGCAAGATAAGGAAGTACATCAATGGGTTACCCTCTGCTATGCGCGATACGATCGAGGCTGCCAAACTCGACAATATCGAAGTTGTCTATCGTTTGGCCGCTTCCCTGAACAACAACCGTGTACGCGACAAGCAAGCCGCAAAACCCGTTTCATTCAAGCCAGCCAACCAAATTACCCAACAGTCGAGTAGCAATAGGGGGAAGAAGCGAAAGCAATCGAACCCTATTTGCAATGCGGTTGTGCCACCCGTTAACCCAAATCCTGTTGCTCCTGATAACACCCAAAAGTCGTACACTGGGATTCACCCCAAGTGTGCCCTTTGTAACTATCACCATCCCGCCAATGCCAGGTGTCGTCGTTGTACCAATTGCAACCGTTATGGGCGCGATACCGCCTTTTACCGTTGCTATCAACAGCAACAAGCACCACCAGCTCAACAAGCACAACAAGCTCCACCTGCTCCTCAATACGCAAGACCAGCTAGGGCTTGTTTCAAATGTGGGGATACTAATCATCTTCGTCCTAAATGCCCACAATGGAATCAAGAGCAACAACAACCTCCTCGTGGACGCGCTTTCAACCTGAACGCAAATCAAGCGCGCAACGACAATGATGTCGTTAACGGTACGTTTCTTGTTAACCACCTTTATGCTTCGATACTATTTGATACTGGTGCGGACAAAAGCTTTGTGTCCTTAGAATTTGAATCATTGTTAAATTGCACGCGCTCTAAGCTACCTAAGTCATTTTTCGTCGAAGTCGCAAATGGCAAGTCCATCTTAGTCAATTCCGTCCTCCTCGATTGTCGTCTTACTCTTAACGAGCACGCTTTTACTATCGACCTCATACCCATGCAACTGGGTAGTTTCGACGTCATCATAGGCATGGATTGGCTTCAAAAGAACCATGCCGAAATCGCTTGTCACGAGAAATACGTTTGTTTACCCCTTCCAGCTGGCGATGTCTTGCACGTCTATGGAGACCGACCTTCAAAGGGACTGAAGTTGATGTCCTGCACACAGGCGAACAAATATTTACGCAAACAGTACCTTGCCTTTTTAGCCTACGTTGTGGAAGAAAAGGGCAAGGGAAAGAGTATAAGTGATGTTCCAGTGGTGCGCGACTTCCCTGACGTCTTTCCTGAAGATTTTCCTGGTCCTCCTCCACCTCGATCTGTTGACTTTCGTATTGACCTCGTACCTGGTGCGACTCCTGTTGCCAAAGCTCCTTATCGTCTTGCACCTTCTGAGATGTAAGAATTATCTACGTAACTTCAAGAACTCCTCGATAAAGGTTTCATTCGCCCCAGTACTTCACCTTGGGGTGCTCCTGTGCTTTTCGTCAAAAGGAAGGATGGCTCTTTCCGCATGTGCATCGACTATCGTGAACTCAACAAACTCACCATCAAGAATCATTACCCTTTTCCGCGTATCGACGATCTCTTTGACCAACTTCAAGGCGCTACCTGTTTCTCCAAGATCGATCTTCGTTCTGGTTATCACCAACTTCGTGTTCTCAATGAGGACATCCCCAAAACCGCTTTTTGCACTCGCTATGGGCACTACGAGTTCGTGGTTATGCCTTTTGGCTTGACCAACGCACCCGCTGTGTTTATGGATCTTATGAATCGTGTTTGTAAGCCCTACTTGGATCGCTTTGTGATCGTCTTTATTGATGATATTCTCATTTATTCTAAATCTCAAGCCGATCATGAACGTCATCTTCGTCTTATACTCGAGATCTTACGTACTAAACGCTTATACGCTAAGTTCTCTAAATGGGAGTTTTGGATTAAAGAAGTCCAATTCCTTGGAAACGTTGTTAGTGAAAAAGGAATCCACGTTGACCCTGCAAAGATCGAAGCCGTAAAGAATTGGACCGCGCCTAAATCTCCTTCTGAAATCCGTTCCTTCTTAGGATTGGCGGGTTATTATCGCCGATTCATCTCGAATTTTTCAAAAATCGCCGTTCCTCTCACTTCGTTGACTCAAAAGGAGAAACCTTTTGCTTGGGGTCCTGAGCAAGAGGAATCTTTTCAGACCCTCAAAGATTTGCTTTGCAATGCTCCTATTCTAACTCTTCCTGATGGGAATGATGATTTTGTGGTGTATTGTGATGCCTCAAACCGTGGTCTTGGTTGCGTCCTCATGCAATGAGGCAAGGTCATCGCTTATGCCTCTCGTCAACTCAAAATACATGAGAAAAATTATACTACCCACGACCTCGAACTTGGCGCAGTTGTTTTTTCGTTAAAGATTTGGCGACACTACCTTTATGGTACTAAGTGTGTGGTTTTCACTGACCACAGGAGCCTTCAACATATCTTCGACCAAAAGGAACTGAACATGCGTCAACGTCGTTGGGTGGAACTGTTAAACGACTACGACTGCGAAATCAAATACCACCCAGGTAAAGCAAATGTAGTAGCTGACGCCCTTAGTCACAAAACTCATATGAAGGGTATTCGTTGTCTTCAACTCCTGAACGATCTTCCACGCCGCATTCGTGAAGCTTAGTACGCCTCTATCAACAAAGGTAACTTCCATGTTGAGATACGAGGTGCTAGAGAACACGACCTCGTCTCCAAAGCCGATGGTATCCTATACCTTGACAATCGTGCCTGGATCCCTGATCGTGAAGACCT
The DNA here is from genome assembly GCA_030545235.1 of Helianthus tuberosus. NCBI lineage: Eukaryota > Viridiplantae > Streptophyta > Magnoliopsida > Asterales > Asteraceae > Helianthus > Helianthus tuberosus. The sequence continues at coordinate 9,648,786 of CM060393.1, forward strand.
TCGAGACTTCCTAATGGACGAGGCACACAAATCCAAGTACTCAATTCATCCTGGTGCCGACAAGATGTACCATAACCTACATACATCCTATTGGTGGCCCGGTATGAAGAGAGACATTGCCGTGTACGTTTCTAAGTGTCTTACATGTTCGAAAGTCAAAGCCGAGCATCAACTACCTTCTGGTCTACTCGAACAACCCAAAATCCCCGTTTGGAAATGGGATAGCATTGCAATGGACTTCATAACTAAACTCCCTCGTACACCTTCTGGTCACGATAGTATTTGGTTAATTATCGATCGTCTAACCAAGTCCGCTCAATTCATCTCTATTCGCGAAGATTTCAAGGTTGAACGACTTGCTCGCATCTATACTGACGAAGTCATACGCCGTCATGGTATACCTCTCGACATCATTTCTGATCGTGATGGTCGATTTAATTCGCGTCTCTGGCAAACCTTTCAGTCCGCTATGGGTACTCATTTGAATCTCAGTACGGCCTTTCATCCTCATACGGATGGACAGACTGAACGTATTATCCAAACCCTAGAGGACATGCTCCGTTCTTGTGTCATCGACTTTGGTGGTAGTTGGGATGTGCATTTACCTTTGGTCGAGTTCTTGTACAACAATAGCTAGCACTCCATTATTCAAATGGCTCCATTCGAGGCATTGTATGGTCGCAAATGCCGATCTCCTTTAAACTGGCACGAGATTGGTGACAAACATTTTACTGGCCCTGAGATCATACAAGAAGCGACAGATAAGATTCACCAAATCCATGATAATCTACTCAAGGCTCGAAATCGTCAAAAGGTCTATGCTGATAAGGGACGCAAACCGATGGAATTCAACGTTGGGGATCACGTCCTACTCAAAGTGTCTCCTTGGAAAGGAGTGGTTCGTTTTGGTAAAAAGGGAAAGCTTGCCCCTCGCTATGTTGGTCCTTTCAAGATACTCGAAAGGATTGGTAAGGTGGCTTATCGACTCGATTTACCTCAAGAACTCAACAACGTTCATCCAACATTTCACGTCTCAAATCTAAAGAAATGTTTCGTTGAAGAAGGACTCCAAGTTCCTCTCGAAGACCTCCAAATCAACGAAACCATGCATTTTTTGGAAAACCCCGTCAAAATCATGGATTAAGAAGTCAAGTTATTGAGGCGCAGTAAAATTCCTATCGTCAAGGTTCGATGGGAAGGTAAACGTGGCGCCGAATTCACTTGGGAACTCAAGAGCGATATGAAGAAGAAGTACCCTCATCTTTTCCCTACGTCTTCCTAAATTTCGAGACGAAATTTCCTAAAGGAGGGGAGACTGTAACGCCCGGCTCTTTTGTACTTTCCATTTAGAGAAAGTTTTGTTCGTATTTCTATTTTTGGAAACTTTGTATTCTTGTAATCGTTCTTTCTTTGTAATCATTGTAAAACCGAGACATGGATCATTAATGAAACTCGTATTTTGTTACAAATATGATATACATACTTTATATATGCTCATACGTTCAATTTTGTAGAACAATTGATGCTTATTCGAAATTCTTGGAAACTATGTGCTAAACTTGTAAATACGTGAAACTTATGCATAAAACATGTTTTGATCATAAACGATACTCGAATACGACCTTCATACACTAAATTATACTTGATTATGTTCCTCATACTTTATTTGGCCTTAAACTATGCTTAAATGGCAAAACTGGTCCTTAAAACACCTTTAAAGCCCTAAGTAACAAACTACAGGGACTAAAATGCAAATAAGTGAAATGTGGTAAGCTTACGGACCGTAACATTCTAATTGTTGAGGTTCGTAAGGATGTCTGAAGACAGCAGACTTTTGTATCTTCGCGAATTTGAACGCAAACAACTCGTTTTTGACTTCTAGACGGGATTTGAGCAGCCATTACACCTCTACACCAACCCCAAACTCATCCCCTATAAATCTACACCTTCCCCAAGGCCTTAAACACTTTGACAACTCTCAAATCTCTCCTAAATCACTCTCAAATCTCTTGCAAAGAAGAAATTCGGACAGATTCACTACCTCTTACAAAAGTGAGCATAACTTGCTCAAAACTCAACCAAATTACTTGATTCTTTTTCCTACTTGCTTGTATAATCATGGGGTTTGATTCCTTGACTTCTCCTGGGAGAAATCAGACCTGGAATTGCCCTGAAAATGTCTATAAACTTTCTGTTGTGTTTTGAAACTTTCTTAAACTCTTGTATACTTCCAACAAACTTGTGTTCTTATGCTTCTAGTCTATTGTATCATTAGTAAAGCCAAACCAAGGTTGTTTTACACTTAGTAAGAGTGTCTAAACACTCTAAACTTTCTGTTTTAATAGAGTTATTAACTCACAAGTGGTGTCAACTCTTGAACTTGAAGATGGTGTGACTACTTGGTTAGCATAGGCTAACTTACATACAAGTCCACACATCACTTGATGTTTTGTTTAGTATAATTGTACCTTTATTTCTTGAACATAACTATGAGGTTCCTAAATGGAAGATTCGTCTTCCTACCTCTTACATGACCTATATATTAACATAACAATCGAGGTAACCAAGTGGAAGGTTCAACCTCCCGCCTCCTACATAACTCATATGACACCAAGAGGTACCAAAGTGGAAGGTTCAACCTCCCGTCTCCTACATGATTAACTATATTATTATGTAAATATATATTATTAACCGAACCCTTGATAGTGATTATATAAATCTACTACCAGGTTAATAAATTTCTCACTATGTGTGTAGTTCCTTGTCACGATTCTAATAGGTATTGAGCCTATGAAATCATACATAATCCTTAAGGATTTCCATAGTGTCAAGACAAGTGCTAATACCATAGTGAATATTTTCCTAATACATACTTTGTCACTCTTTGAATCTTAAGTCCGAATATCCCTTCGTTCTTCCAAATTACTCATACACCTTGAATTTCCTCTTGTAGGATAACTTGGTGTTCTCTCCATTAATCAACTCTTCACGGACTCAAGTAGGAAAGCTTGCAAACCGTGAGTATACTCGATCCCTTTTCCCCTTTATTCTTTGGGATGTAACATGTATAACTATGCAACAACTTTTAAACTCAATTAAACTTACTCTATCCATGATTAAACATGAAACTAATGTGACTTACTTGTTATTCTCGTATGCTATGTGAACGCTTTGGAACGTTATATGCTCATTAACTTTGCTCGCCCACCTTAACAATTATAGCGCTATAGGATTAACGCCCCGCCCGTTATACTTTTGGGTATTGTTAAGTTAAACATTACCACCCTGCTAAACTTTTGGGGTTAGGCTCTTTTATGCGTTGTATTCTCGGGTTTGATCATATTGTACGCCAAAATTGCATACTAGTAATCACATATTATGAATCATGTTGGATTTGAGTTTTTATTCTATTATGCTATGTAATTAAACTTGTATACTCGCCTTTGCTTTTGCATTGAAACTCTATTTTAATACATGTTGCAGGTTGATTGTTGAAGTATGGATGAATGATGAAACAAGTTTAGGGTGGACTAGATACACACCTTTAATGTATTTATCTTTTGATGTTATGTTGAAATTTAAACAATGTTGTTATTTCTATTCTAAATGTTTTATGACAATTTAGCACTTGCAATGAAATTTGAATTTAATTAAATATTGTCACATAGTGTTATGAAGTCTCTAGCAATCTATACACACTTCGTCTCATCCCGATGTTTCTGCCATCGGTTAGGGTGTGACACCGTGACTCCACCCACACCGCCCTTAGCCACGCCTTGTCCTGCAGTGTATCCCTGCCATGTGGCAAGGGACCTCAGTCAGTAGCTGACCGCCTAAGAAACACATCCATCCATGTTTCAATCGTTTCAGTTCCTTGCACATAGAAAATTCATAGTTTAATTACAATAGACCTGATACAACACCAACCATAAGAATAAAATGTAAAAAAATAAATAACAAAGGTAAAAAGAAAAAATTAAAAAAAAGGAAAGGTATAAATAGTAGAAAAGAAGAGTAAACAAAGTTTAAGAAAAATAAGTAAGATAAAGGCAAAAAAAGTTTAAAAAAAGGAAATAAGTAAAAAAAGAAGCAAACAAGATAGGCAAATACATGTATTATTGGTTAAGTAAAAAGAAAAGGTGAGGGAAGATAGAAAAGTACTGGTTGAGTAAAATATTTTTTCTTGGCTCACTTGATTACATTGATATTTTAAAGCAAGAAAATCTGAGTTTGATTCTTAAAGGTACCCAATATTTTGTGATGATATTTTTTTAACAACATGTATATTTGATGATATTATGTGAAAAAAAAAAACATTTTTTTCGTTTAACATCTAAACCCGAAAACCGAACAACTCGAATCCGAATAATCCATACTTGAACAACTCGAACTTTAAATGAGTCAGTTGTCGGGTCACTTTTTCCTAGCAAAAAACTCAAATAACCCGACCTGAAAAACCCGAAACTCGAAAAAAAACCCGAAGAACACCTCTACACCCAAACATAATCGAGCCCATTAGAACTAAAGAGGATGCATAAAAAGAGGGTTGAAGTCGAGCACATGGAAAAGAATGTCATGCATTGGATTTCTCATAAGACTACTCACATCGGCAACCTAATATAAGTTGGGCTGCCACATGTCAAACATGTATTGGTTTCAATATAATAAACAAAATAAAAAAGAAAACAAAGTTTGCAATCTGGTCGTTCAAATGTGCTCATATTTTTTTGTCACTTGTCCAACTTTGGTTGGTCCACTATTTTTTATTTCTTTTTCATTTATCATCTAAACTATTTCTTCTCCTAATGAATAAATTACTCAAATAACATGTCTTATTTAAACTTAAAAATAAAACTAAGTGCACTGTATTTCTTAATAATTTTTTTGAACATGCCGGTATAAATTTTATTGAAAATAGAGTTCGGTTAAAAAATATTTATTTAATATAAATATGATTTAAATACACTTTATAAATATAAACTAGGGTTAAGACTCGCCCGCGTTGCGGCGCGGGTACATCGTAAGCATTGAATGGATTAGTCCAAACGTTATATGATGCATTAACCATATGAAAACACACATTTCAACGTATTCAGCTGAACTCAGTATAACATGTATAAGCATTGTGATTGGATCAAAGGTAAAGTAAATGAAATTTATATCGAACAATCATAACGTATCATATGTGACCCAACTCATACATAGAAAACGTAACGGGTATGAAGGAAAATATGCACATGTAATCGAAAGGGATTAATTAGAGCTTTCGAAAAAATAGGGGAGAAAAAGAAACCATAATTTGACTCCACTCGGTTCGAAAAAAACTTTACGAAATATACATAAAATAAACAAGAAAACATATTATATTTGACCTGAATCATTTCCCAAAAAAGTTTGCGATGAAACGTAGAACAACTTGAATTTATACCAAAATGTACATAAAAATAAAAATATGCACGTAAAAATAGTTTCTTTGAATAAAAACGTATTATATTTTACTTGACTCATCTATAAAAAAAGTTTACGTCGGAATGTAGAACAAATCATATTTATACGTACCCGTACATAAAATATGCACGTAAAAAATAGTTTTTAAGTAAAGGAAGTATAGGGGGAAACCGAAACAAAATATTAGTAAAAAATTTAATAGGTTAAAAACGTTCGTAAAACCGTGCCAAGTAGCACCAATGCCTCAACGACATCGACTCTCAACATCGTAAAAATATAATAGATAAAATGGTAAAAAGTACATTGAACGAAAAGGAGACCAAAATCGTTGAACCACGCACACCCGTTACAGTCTCTTAATGCGAAGAAATTAACCAGAAACGTAAAAGTACAAAATAATAACTTAGTCGATCTAGGACCTGTCCGTTGCGGGGACAAAAGGGAAAAAATGGACGCGTTGCGACGGGTCTGTCAAATATAAAAAAAAATAGAGCAAAAACGTTGAACCTCACATGCACGCTACGGCATGTTAACTCGCAAAATATAGATAGAAACGTAAAACGAAAAACTTGCGAAAGATAAAAAGTATGGGGGACCAAAGTTGTAAATAATAAAGTGTTGTGTTAAATTACAAAAGATGAAAAAGTTTGAGGTAAAAGTAAAAAATTTCAAATAGGTTAAAATGTAAAAGAAAAAAACTTTAAGGTTGAAAGTGGAAAATCAAGTTTTTTTTATTATTATTGAAAAAGTCCCCAAACATGATGTACAAGTATGGAATAATGATTTAAATACACTTGATTTTTATTCTTAAATAAATACATTTAAAATTTTTGAAATAAAAATGAAGAATGTGCGATGATGAAACTGTTGTGATGAGTGATGATGAAGATTAGTTAATTTTGAGCTAGTGATGGGCATTTCCACTAAAATCCATCACTAGTGATGGAATAAAGCTCGATGACATGGAGGAAATTAATTGGATATTGTGAGTGATGAGTGAGTGGTGAGTGATGGGCGCACCTACCCCACTTAAGCATGTGGTAACCTTTTTTTGAACTGTTTAAATAACCCTCAATCCGTCTACGGCGAGGCTCGATCCCCCTTGATCTCAAAGGGAACAACACCTTAACTCCGATGACTTTGTCAATAAACTCAACTCCTCACCGATGTGGTAACCTTTTTATGTATCCGTTAAAATATACCAAAAATATATTCACAAAATTAGAAAGATAAAATAAAGGAGTAAATTGCCATTTTGGTCCCTGAGGTTTGGTCACTTTTGACACTTTAGTCCAAATTTGAAACCTTTTGCATCTGGGTCCCTGTGGTTCCAATTTTTTTTTTTTTTTTGCTATTTTGGTCCAAAAGTGAAATCAGGTCATATTTGTCATATAAAATTCAGCCATTTTGTCCTTTTCCTTAGGGGCAAAATGGTCATTTCTTTTTTATTTTATTTAAAAAATTTTATTAAAGGGACTTTATTGACCTTTGACTTAAAGCATAATTATCATCTTCAACAACAAAAACCCTAACCCTTTCCCATCTGCACACACAGAAAACCCATTAGCTTTGGATCAAACATCAGCACCATGGCTCCACCACCACTAAACGCCGCCGTCACCACATCACATGTTGCCACCACCCTCCACCAACCCACCATAACTCTCTCTCTCTCTCTCTCTCTCTCTCTCTCTCTCAAGAACACCACACCAACCCGCCGACATCCTCCCCTCTCTCCTGAACAACACCACCAAGAGCCACCACAATCGGAAGGCTTCCACCTATCCAAAACAGCTTAATCAGGTCATAAAATTGTTCATCAATATCAACACAAACCTTCACCGAACGTTTCACTAGCTGCACATTCCATTCCTCCATCCTTATCAGACGTTTCACCAGCTGCACATTCCATTCCTCCATCCCTTTCAGACGTTTCACCAGCTCAATCAGGGTTTCCACCTATCCAAAATCGTCACAGACTCACAGTCACCGGACGTTTCAGCGCAAAGCTTCACCGAAGGGTTTTCCGATTTCGTTTTCTTCTCAAATGTTACCAAATCTGTGAAAATCGATGGTAAGATTTTAGACCTGTGAAAATCGATGATGATTTTGTGAATCGGATGTTGAATGTGTGACTGCAAGCTGCTCTATCTTAGTCTGTGGTGATTGTGGTGGAAGAGGTGGTGGTGGTTAAATTTGCAAAGATTGATGGGGGGTTTGTGGTTGAGTGAAGAATTGGGTTAAATTGTAGATATGGGTGTGGTTTGGTTTTATTAGTTTTTAATTAAAATGACCATTTGCCTCTAAGGAAAAAGACAAAATAGCAGGATTTTATAAGACAAATATGACCTGATTTCACTTTTGGACCAAAATGGTAATAAAAGTGAAAATACAGGGATCCAGATGTAAAATATTTAAGTTTTGGACTAAAGTTGCAAAAGTGACCAAACCTCATGAACTAAAATTGCAGTTTACTCTAAAATAAAGTCTACAAAAGGAGCATTGTACGGTCTGTCAGCAGCATTCAAAGAAAGATAAACGGATCCATTGACGCTAAAAAATTGCAGCCCTTTAGGAGTTGAAGGATTTGGAAACGGAATTAGAAAACAGAGACTTGAATGAAGAAGAGGAATGGATCATGGCTGGAAATAAAAAAGTTTTAAAAGAAGCGGGCGATAGAAGGACATCGGATCTCATGCAAAGATCCCGCGTGAATTGGGCTTCGGGGGGCGATGAAAATTCTAAGTTTTTCCATGCCCTTGTTAACAATAGAAAATCGGTGAATTCTATTCATGGTCTCTCCATTAATGGGGAATGGTGTACTGAAGAAACACTAGATAAATGGTCGGAACCGAAATATCTAGGGGGTTTGAATCCGCATAAAAGGGTTAGTTATCTCTCGATTGATTCAATTGCAGCTGATCTTCTTCTCCGATGGTTCTGCAAAAAAGAACACCGTTAGCCTCACCAAGGGGAGAAGAGGGTTCTCTCCTTGACCCGACTCCGGTGTGAGAATAAGTATTGGTAATGGAGAAGATAATGTATTTGAGAAGTGTGTGTGACCTGAATTCATACCTGGGTTCTTTCTCATATTTATAGTCGGGAGTCGTTTTGGGCGGGAAAATCCGTTAGTGAAAAGTTAACGGAAGATGCTAACTCCGTAAGAGGTTATATTTCCTTCCGTTTAAGTTCTCTGATCCGACGTGAGAGCACACAGATCGTGGTCTAGATCAAAGGCTGGGGATTTGCCACGTGTAATGTGATCAAGTGGAGATTACTCTCCGATTGCATGCCTCCATCGTGTTTTCAGGGGCGTCTGTGGTATTGACACGTGTCCAGACGGTTATAACCGCCTGGGTGGTGCACGATTATATTTCTTCTAGAAGATTACTGATGTAATCTAATGTGGCACCTTATTGTGTGGAGACCACTGAATAATAAATCCAAATCTGGGTAGAATAATATCCAGGTCTGGATATTTAGGCGGAAGTATTGTTCTCAGGATTTTTATCCTTTGCTACTGGGAGAAGGCGCAAGGATTTATGTTTTCCTTTGGGCGCGCGACTATAGATTGCTGATTTACTTTCTTCCTTTTGTAAGACCAGTGCGCGGCCGCGCAAGGTTAAAAGGTTGAAAAGCCAGTTTGTGGTATGGTCTCAAATGCTTATTATGAGGTTTTTGGGACCTTACCCCTTCATGTACCAAACCTTCTGTTATCAAAAAAGAAATTTTCTCTTTTTTCCGTGACCGGTTCAAAGGAGACTCTTTAATTTGGCCCGAATTATCGGATATTGGCTTCGACAAAATCTCAGAAACGAATAGCAACCTGTTAGTGGAAGAATTTTTGGTCTCGGAGATAAAAGAAGCGGTGGCCCAATGTGGGGATGATAGGGCGCTGGGGCCGGATGGTATGAACTTCAAGTTCATTAAGCACTTTTGGGATTTATTTGAAGATGACTTTATTCGGATTTTTGCAAGGTTCCATGAGAGCGGTGAAATTATTTTGGGGAGCGGGTCGTCTTTTATAGCTCTCATTCCCAAGGTTAAGGATCCGGTGAATCTTGGCAATTTTAGACCTATTAATTTAGTCAGAGTCATTAGCAAAGTTATCTCGAAAGTTATAGCTAATCGGATGAGAAAAGTGTTAGATGGAGTGGTTTCGGATTCTCAATCGGCTTTCCTTTTCGGTAGATACATTCTTGATGGGCCGCTCATCATAAACGAACTAATTTCGTGGACCAAAAAGGCGAAAAAGAAAGCTTTGTTTTTCAAGATTGACTTTGAAAAAGCTTACGACAATGTTAGATGGTCGTTCGTGGTGAATATCCTTCGGCATATGGGCTTTCCGAATATTTGGTGCAAATGGATTATGGGTATTCTTAAGTCGGCTAGATCTTCTATCCTTGTGAACGTGGCTCCGACGTTCCAGTTTCGGTGTGAGAAAGGTATGAGACAAGGAGATCCTCTATCTCCTTTCTTGTTTCTTGTTGTGATGGAAGGTCTCTCTCGTATGATTTCGCGGGCTAGGGAGGAAGGAGTCATCAACGGTATTCGTACTCCTAATAATGGCCCGGTTTTGTCTCATCTTCTCTATGCGGATGATGCCATTGTGTTGGGGTAGTGGTCTAAAGAAGAAATGGGAAATGTTATGAGAATTCTTCATTGTTTCTATCTTTGTTCGGGTTTGAAGATAAACATTAACAAATCTAACCTTTATGGTGTTGGCGTTAGTGTAGAAGAAGTTGGAGCTTTGGCCAAGGAGTTCGGATGTATTCCGGACGTTCTTCCCTTTAAATATCTCGGATTGAAAGTCGGCGCCAATATGAACCGGATTTCCAATTGGCAACCGGTCTATGATACGTTTAGGAGCCGCCTTGCAAATTGGAAGTCACACCTTTTGTCTATTGGAGGTAGAGTTGTCATTATTAAATCGGTTTTGTAAAGCTTACCGACGTTCTACTTCTCTTTATATAAAGCTCCCAGAAAGGTTGTGTCGGATTTGGAATCTTTGATTAAAAGCTTTCTTTGGGGCGGTTCGGAGGAACAAAGAAAGATGCATTGGGTTAATTGGGAACGGGTGGCTCGGCAAAAAAAAAAAAAAAAAAAAAACAAGGAGGATTGGGTCTTTGCAAGTTAAATGAGATTAACATCTCTCTTCTATCGAAATGGGGATGGCGATACAAGACGGAAAGTAGCAACTTATGGAAGAAAGTGATCGATTCCATTCACGCTTATAGGGTGGGATGGGAAGCCATCAATTTCAAAAAATCTTTGAACGGTACGTGGAGTAACATTGCCAAGGTTTTCATTAAATCGAAGGTGGGAAGGGTTCCGTTACGGAATTTTCTGAAAGGCGAGATTAGAAACGGAGATGATTTATCATTTTGGCTGGACCCCTGGATCATTAACGAGCCTTTTAAAGTGAGATTCCCAGAGCTTTGTTCTTTGGAGGTTCAGAAAAAATGTAAAGTTGCTGAAAAGGTTTCAATGGTTGGAGATGGTCTGATTTTTAATTGGGCTTGGCGTTTGCATCAACTCTCGGAGGATCAAATAGTCAGCATTCAGCAGCTGACTTCGATGCTTTCAGGGGTGCGGTTATCGGCTGGCAAGGACGCTTGGTCATGGCAGGCTGGTAAGGACGGGGTATTTTCTGTGAAATCGACTAAACGGCTCCTGTTCAGTGATTCTGCTGTGGGTTCCTGGTTCGTCATGGATTGGTGTCGGTGGGTTCCGGCTAAAGTTAACATACATTCGTGGAGGATGGAGATGAATAAGCTCCCGACGGGTGAGGGTTTGAGAAAAAGGAACATCGCCATTGACGACATTACATGCCCGATGTGCAACTCGGAAGAAGAAACGGTGGATCACGTTTTCATCGCATGTAGGGTGGCTGCCATCATTTGGAACGGGATTTCCCCGTGGTGTAAGATCTCGAATATTTTCGCCTTCTCTACTAAGGACCTTCTGTGTTTGCATTCTACTTTAAGAGTTTCGGAAAGAAAAAAGGTTGCGGTGCAAGGTATTATCATGCTGGCTTGCTGGAGCTTGTGGCGCGTGAGAAACAACATGAAGTTTTCGAATGCTCCTGTGAAAATCGATGGTATTTTGAGTGAAATAAAAGCGTTGGATCATTTTTGGTTTTCGTATAGATCTAAATACAAAGAGGTAGAGTGTAAGGGTTGGGTCTCTTTTGTAAATATGTAATTTCTTTTTTCGTTTGTTGGTAGGCCTGTTTTAGGGTCGGCGTTTTTCATTAATGAAGTATACGTTTAAAAAAAACAATTAAAAAATAAAGGGATCCAATGACCCTAGATTATTTTCATCCACATATTTGTGATAAAGTACTTGATAGGAACTAAGTGTGATGGGGACCCAACTCTCTTCATCCTTTCATTCTTTTTTCAATCAAACTTAAAACTAATTTTTAAAAGGTTCAAAAAGAAATGAAAACTGATAGCTAACTCGGTGAACCGAATTTTTATTTTATTTTGTTTAGTTTATATAATTATCAACTATTTTCTTTAATAGAAACGCTTTCTACTACTCTATTACACCAATATTCTAAATTACAATATTTAACTTTCCTTTAATATTCTAAATTATAATATTTAACTTTCCTTTTTTTTAGTTTTGCGTTTCGGCTTTCGAATTTCTTTTTGTAATTTTACTTTGTGCTTCTACTCTTATAGCGTTTCAAAACAAACTTAATAATGAAGACCTCTACGATCAAGACTACTACCGCTACCTTTACCTTTACCTTCTCCTATCGCCAAACTCTCTCAACACCAATGCCCAATATTAAGTGTTGTAAATTGTAATTTGTTGGTTGATTTAAAAGTTAACCGTTGGAGTATATTTTTAATTCCACACGTGTGTGACATTAATATATGTAAATCCCCAAAATAATTATAAGAAAAATGTTAGTTTTGTATATATTGACCACAATAAATATGTTTTAAGTTACTCTTGCACATTTTATCGCAAAGTTACATGCAGCACACGTCAATTTAATAAAAAGTCAAAAAAGTGTATGGAGAAAAAAAGGGATAACTTTAGCATTAACATTAGAGTTAGATGCTATTTTAATCCATGTGGTTTGTGTCATTTTCTAAGTTTTGTACAAAGGTTTGAAACGTTAGACATTTTAGTCTAAATAGTTTTAAGAGTTGCCATTTTAGTCCACTGGGTTAACTCTGTAGTTTGAGTCATTTTGCCAGTTTAGTCCAAAGGTTTGAAACGTTGCCATTTTAGTCAACTTGGTTAACTGTGTCCATTTTTTATGTTAGCTAGAAGGATAATTCGATCATTTTATATGATCGAATTGCCTTTATAGTTAACAAAATTACATTTAAAATGACCTTCTACTTAACAAAATAAAGGAATGAAATTAACTTAATGAACTAAAATAACAACATTTCAAATCTTTAGAGCCACATGAACTAAAAGGTCATTTAACTCTTAGCATTATTTGAAAGTACTATGAAATTTACTCTACACGCTGAGAAAGTGAATAGAGAAAAAAAAAACTGATAACTTTGGCTTTATTTGAAGGTACCAAGAAATTTACTCTACATGCTGAGAAATTTCTCAACTAGTTAATATCAGCATGTATATAATTATATAAATATATATGTATAATGCATCCCAACAACTCAAAACTACCTCTCTCTTTCTTTGACCTAAGTTCCACTGCATACTAATTTCAAACTAATTCCATCCACATACCAATGGCATCTTCATCCTCCTCTTCTCAGTCGATTCCGGCATGGAGTTACGATGTATTTCTGAGTTTTAGAGGCAAAGACACTCGCAACGGCTTTGTGGGTCATCTCTATGCGGCTCTTAACGATAAAGGAATATACACGTACAAGGATGACGAAACACTTGATCGGGGTGAGCAAATCAGTCCAGCACTCTTGGAGGCTATCCAAGAATCACGGATCGCTGTTGTCGTATTCTCTGAAAACTATGCGGACTCATCTTGGTGTTTGGCTGAGCTTGCACATGTTATAGAGTGCGTGGACAAGAGAGGGCAGATCTTGATGCCCATATTTTATTACGTAGATCCTTCTGATGTCAGAAAACTTAAGAGGAAATATGGCGAAGCATTTGAAAAACATGAGAGAGAAAAGAAGGAAAAAGTTGAATCATGGAGACAAGTTTTGGAAAAGGCAGGCAGCATTGCTGGATGGACCATCAATGACACTCTAAATTGGTAATTAATTTTCTCTCTTTCTCTAAACATTTTTCTCTCATTTTTTAAACTTTTTTATGCGTAAGATATGTGCATTTTATGACTAGTCGATATGAGTTTGCTTTTATAAGTTACTATCTTGGGAATTATCGCACCACCGGCTTATCTAACCGTCATATCCACACAAACACCTCGTTTACAAAAATCAACTCAACCATCCACCGCAGATCAACATTCTTACCGTCCAACCAACTCAACTCCTTGAATTAAAACACCTTGTTTTACAAAACCATTTTGGATTTTGAAAAAAAAAATTAAAACTACATTTTATAAATTTTAACAGGTGATAAATGAATGAGATTAATAAATTTTAACGGTTAAACCACATTTCTCAAGATGCTTTTTATTTTATTTTAATAGGTGATATATTTATTTTCTAATCTATACATAAAAAATTATAGTGGTGGCAAAGTTGCTTTTTATCGCTTAAAGAGTTGGAATTTCAACTTTATACATTATTTTTTTATGTCATGTCAAATTAATGCATATAAGAAGTTATAGAACAATGTAGATGGTATGTGATAAGAAGGCCTGGTCTATTCGCACACGGCCTTTGTCTTTTTGCACACTTAAAGCGCCCCGCTTTGGCCATAGCGGGGCGCTTTGGACAAGGTCAACAGACAAGGGCTGACTTTGTCACGCGCGGTTTCATACATCCTACCAGCATAGACTTGATCCTCTGCAACACCCATAGGTAGTTCTCTGACTTCTCAGCGGAAATTACCGCACAAGCAGCCGTAAACGATTTGTTTGTCGACGTCATGCCTACGACCTGAACAAATGGCAGGTTGTACATGTTCGTTTTGTAGATGGCGTCAATCATTAGCACATGCGTGAAGGCACACCACATAGTGAATGATCTTTCGTGAACAAAGAAGACATCTTCAACTTCGTTCGATATCTCAGTCGTGCGCATGTAATAAGTGTAATTTTTTTCGAGAAGAATGCTTTCAAGTTTTTGCATCGGAGACTTACCGACATTTTTTTCGGCGTTGATCTTCTGAACAGCGTTGTGTATATCTTTCGGAATAAGCTTTCTAGCCGGATTGTTTTTTGTCAGCGTTCGCCAGATACTTTGGTTAGGAATGTCTTGCTCTGCCAGCTCCTTAAGCAGTTTTTTATCCTCCGAAGAAAGCCTTCTCGCATACGCGTGACCCTCTAAGTTTTCAATAGGAGTGTGGTTATGCTTCGCCTTCGTCACCTCGATCCTCCAAACACTTCCGGATGATTCCGAAAACCCGATCATCTCGAACGGGCAACCTATTTTCTTGCTACCCGTTTTCCTCTGTGTAGCTATACTCTTATGCTCCCCACCAAAAGTACATTGAAACCAAATCTTGTAATTCTCTCCTCTTTTATTCGACCTCTTAATCACAATGAGGTAATCGTTGTCTTTTGCCGTGTCTTGTACCCAACGCACCAACTCTTTACGGGACGAAAAGGTCTGCGTTGTATCAAACGAAAACGTAACCGGGTAACAGCCTTCCTCGTCAACAGACACATCCCCCGGCTCACCATCGTCACCGAGGTCCGAATATACTTGATGTTCAAAGTTGTGCTCGCCACCGTAACCGAAATTCGAATAACCTTGTAAGCTCTGTTGACAACCGTAACTGTCGTTTGGACCACACTCCTGCTGTACAAAGCTGTACTCGCCACCGTAACCGAAATTCGAATAACCTTGTTGTGCGTAAGGGTCCTCCACAGGGGTATTCATATCCAGCGTCACCGTGTTATCACGATAACGAAAGCCAGATACAACCTCTGCCTCCCTCAAGTTGGACGAGACCGGTTTCTCATACGAGTCAGAAATAGCGGTCCCCTCGTAAGAATCAGGAACAACTGTCTCGTCAGAATATTGACCGAAAATATAGTTGTTTAACCACGACATCGTTCTTTCAAGAGATGTAACTAATACAGCAAAACCGCGCGTTATTTTGAAGAAACACAACGGATGGGGAATAAAGGCAATACAGACCTTTGATCTGAAATGAAGGCAACCACGAGGGTGAAATTTGATGGAACTGTCTCAGAGGTTGCTTTTAAAAGTGAAAGAGGGTGAAATTTGGGGTCGAAGCGCCGCGCTATGGCCAAAGCGCGGCGCTTAGGGTTAACGACAAACCTCATAATCTGCTTTATGTCTCTCAAACAGTAACTCATGTCTCAAACGTCAATCAACTCACCTTTTGTCGATCTAAGCGCCGCGCTATGGCCAAAGCGCGGCGCTTTGAGGTGTGAAAATAAGTTTGGTCGTGTGCAATTAGCATGACCCGTTGTTATGAAAATAAAATCTCCTGTAATAAAGAACACTTATATTAACTAGAAAAAATATTAATATAAAAGAAAATAAATAAAAGTGTATTTCTAGAAAAAAAAAATGGTTTGTAATATATTCAAACCGGTTAATGATGGAATGGGATACATATCGTTGTTTATAATTGGGTTTGAATTATGTTTGTAAAACAGATTAATATAAATATTATCTATACTATATTATAATGCATGAGTGAGGGGTATTTTAAGATACCAAAAAAATAAGAATTTTTCCCACTTAATTTATAAATACACCCCTAAAATAAGGGTAAATTAGTCTTTTAAACAATAATTATATTTTAGTCCATCATTTTATTACACTTAAACCTCTAAGTTTTAACATAATTATAGGTAATTAGTTACACTTTACTCTCTCCACAACAAACTTATAATTCTTTTACGTATTCTTGTCATATCTTATAAACTATGATGTTTTAAAAAAATCCAAAAGTACTGTGACGACCTACTCATTTTTGTCGACGTTTCGATAGTTGTCTTGGTCAGCATTGACGTGTGGATTAAAAGGTACAAGTAGATGATTTTTTAGTGTACAAGTGATTAAAACCCAACGTACTTAGCCATTATTCCAGAAAGTTTAATAGCTAGAGAATGTCAAGTAATTAAACTCTCATCTTTAACAAAATTATAGATAATTAGTTAGCAGTCAGACTTTATCTCCTTATAAAAAACTAACTCACCCCTCCCGATTTTTAAACGACAATAACTTTTTGGTATATTAACATTTTTTTTTAAATTACACCATATAAACAAGTATTTTATTCTCTTTCATTTGAGTATAGTATTGCTATAGTTTCTTTAATTAAAAATATTGATATGTTACGTGATTAAAAGTGTCTAAGGGATGAATTGTTAATTGAAACCGAACTGAAATCAATCAAAAATTGAGTTAACTGAAAACTGATTAACCAAAACCCAAATTAACCAAAAACAGTTATCGATTTTTTTGTACCATCATTTCACCAAAATTAACTGAACCAGACCATTCATATTTTCATATATTTCTAGCTTTTATACCTTCACTTCATGCACCTATACACTCATTACATGTATTTATACCTAAATTTCAAGAATTTCTAATCAAAAGTTTTAGCCCAACTTTAGTTTTGGCTATTAAGCGAAATTAAATGAATCAAACAAAAAAACGTCAATCTAACTGAATAAACAAAACCAATTAACGGAATACGTGTTGGTTAATAAAATAGAATAATCGATGACCTCGATTTTGGTTGAGAATATTTTTTGGTATGTTAATATTTTTTTTTCAAAATTACACTATATAAACAAGTATTTTATTCTCTTTCATTTGTGTATAATATTGCTATAGTTTCTTTAATTAAAAATATTGATATGTTACGTGATTAAAAGTGTCTAAGGGTTGAATTGTTAATCGAAACCGAACTGAAATCAATCAAAAATTGAGTTAACTGAAAACTGATTAACCAAAACCCAAATTAACCAAAAACGGTTATCGATTTTTTTGTACCCTTATTTCACCAAAATTAACTGAACCAGACCATTCATATTTTCATATATTTCTAGCTTTTATACCTTCATTTCATGTACCTATACATTCATTACATGTATTTATACCTAAATTTCATGAATTTCTGATCAAAAGTTTTAGCCCAACTTTAGTTTTGGCTATTAAGCGAAATTAAATGAATCAAACAAAAAAACGTCAATCTAACTGAATAAACAAAACCAATTAACAGAATACGGGTTGGTTAATAAAAATTAACTAATCGATGACCTTGATTTTGGTTGAGAATAATAATCTAACCAACCGAACAATGCACATCGTGACAACTATGTTTCCCGCCGCATAGCGCGCGCACCTATCGTTTATTAACTAAAACCAGTTATCGGTGAGCAATAACTAAATCGTTAACCTAAATCAAGCTGAAAACAGACGAAACTGAACCGAAATCAACAAAAAACTGAATTAACTAAAAACCGAATTAACCAAAAATCGGTTATCAATTTTTTTGTACTCTCGTTTAACCAAAATTAGCTGAACTAAACCATTCGTATTTTAATATATTACTAGCTTTTACACCTCCAGTTCATATATTTCATATTTTATATCCCATTTCATATGTTTATACTTTCAATTCATGTATTTATATCTCAATTTCATATATTTCTAAGCAAAAGTTTTAGTCCAGGTATGGTTTTTGCTGTTAACTAAAATTAAATGAACCAAACTGAAAATCGTCATTTTAACTGAATAAACCGAAGTGTTTAACTGAGGACCGATTGGTTAATAAAATAGACCAACTGATGCCTTTGGTTTTGGCTTCGGTTGAGGATAATAACCGAACTGACCGAACCATGCAAAACACAATGAAATTGATTACCTGATTACTTCGCTTTTGATGTATATCTATCATAATAATGCTACAATAAACATAAAATATTATATGAATAAGAAAACTACCAAAACCAGTATCGCAATGCGATGTGTCTATCCCGCCGCATCGCGCGGGCATCCTGCTAGTATGTAATAATGTAGAAAGTAAATTAAAATTAGACGCAAGTTAAACACATGTGTCAAAAAAGTTCTCATTATATTTCTCTCAAATTTGCCGATGATGTTGTAGCTCAGCGGTGGAGAGGTTGGTTTCCTCGTAAGAGGTCTCCGGTTCGATCCCCGTGGTTGCAATGGAGGTGTGAGGGTTTTACCCACAGGTCACGGGTTCGATCCCGGGCCAGTGGTGGTTTCCCGCACGGGGCCCGATTCGATCAGGTTACGCTTAAAACGGGGGCGGGCTGATTCGAACGCGGGTAGGGGCAGTCGCTGCGATTTAAGGGACGCGGGGTTGCCAGATCTAAGCCTTCCAAAAAAAAATACGTCTCTCAAATTTTTTATCAAACAAATATTGAAATATTCGTCACAAAATATATATAGGTATTTTTTCTTTAACTACAAAAAATATATCATTTTGTTAAATAATGGACGTTAATTTTTGAAAATACTGTTTTCTTAAATAGTTTTTTGAATAAAATATTATATTTTAAGAAACGTGTATGCATAAGCTACAATGTTTAGGAGATGTTCTTAACTGTATTTGAATTTTGGTAATAAGATTGATATTTCATAAAAAAAAATTGTACTACTTAATTTTAACTAAATTTTTTTAGTAGCTTTTGAAATATAGCTTTTAAAATGTTTTTTTATCAAACCGAACAGACGTCATAGTTTTGGTTAAGCAAAACGCTTAACAAAAAATGGATTTTTGTGTTAGTTTAATTAAGAAGGGTTTAATTTGGTTTGCTTTGAAAAAGTGACATCATAGTTTTGGTTAGGCAAACAACTTTGTTAAAAAAATGCTTTAGTGTGATGTTGTATGCCAGATGTTAGTCAAAACGAAAAGAATCTTTTATAAAAAGCTTAAGATTTTCGCATCTCATATACTTAGACCATGTGTAGTGGTAACAACTTATAACGCCCCTACCATGGGACATTATCCGATACGTGTCATCCCAGTCAGCATGGGGCGTTATAGCAAAAAGTGGTGTAGTGGGGCATTATTCCAATAACGCCCATATTACTTTTAATGAAAAAAAAAAAGCACACCAAACGTAGCATGTGGGTAAAGTTGTCAGACACACAGGGTAAAGTGATTGGTGGGTCATAAACCTTTTCAGGTTCTTCCTTTTCTCCTCCACTCTCATTGGCTACTTCAATAAAGCTTTGACCATTTCTAGCGTTTTAATTAAAACGCCAAGACCCATATTTTTGAAAAATAACGCCTAATAACGCCCTGTGTAGTGGGGGTGGGGGCGTTTTAGGGCGTTTTTTTCATTTTTTTTTTTTTAAATCACGCCCCACTACACATGGTCTTATAAAAGAGTCATTTATAATCAACAACCCGTCGCAGCGCGCGGGTTACGTCAACTCGTTAATTACAATTAAAAACATATTTGAAAATACATATTTATTTGTATATTTAAAACATATTTCATTAAATAATAATTATGAAAATAATGAAATAATAGAAAAAAACTTGAGTAATTGCATTAATAACCTCTTAAATATTAAAAGAACTTTGTAATTATTAAAAACAACCCCTAAGGTATATAATGATTTAATTACCCTTACACTTAACTGCATAAAAGTAACAAAGTTAGTGTCAGGGGCCAAAACCGTTATAAAATGCAACATCGGGGCTAATATGTTAAAAGATTTTTTTTGGTCTAAAATGGTTAAACTGGCTAAACCACAGGGGCCAAAACAGTAATTTACTCTATTTGATAAATAACAATGAGTTGATTTAAGTTTTGTTTTCACCGTTGACAAGTCAAATGGGCAAAATTTGATAAATAACAATAAAACGGGTCAAATAAGTTGGGAGTAACCAGATTTACCAAAAAATAGTTACTATTGTAATAAGTTAGTTTTTAACATTTGTAAGTAGATTTAACGCGTTAATAGTTTATAAGACTCAGAAAGGAAGTGTTAAAAAGTGTTTAATTTACTGAGCCAAGTTTTTAAAAATATAAAAAATTGCATATGATTGGGAGCTGTTTTTTTATAAATATAAATATTGAAAGACTAAAGCAAAGCTGGTAGTGGTTACCGGTACTTTCTGAATTAACGAGACCCTCACCTCATTAAGGGAGTGGGAGCATGTTCTAAATTAGGGATGATCAAATGATACCGGGAACCGGTACCGGTTCGGTACCGTTACCGAATTTACCAAACCTAGTACATTTTCGGTACCGATTCGATACCGACTTTTGACATTTTCGGTACCGGTATTTACCAGTTCGGTACTGAACGGGTACCATGCTCGTCCCTATTCTAAATTCTAATTATTTGTATTAACCCATCGCGCAGTCATGAAGCAAAATGTATCAAAGAAATTGTTGGTACAATTTCTAGTAGGCTGCCTACACTAAGTACAAACGTCAATAAAGACCTCATTGGAATAGAGACCCGCTTACAAGATCTTATATCAAAGTTGGAAATTGGGCCGGGTGGTGTGCGCATGGTTGGAATATGGGGAGTTGGGGGTGGTGGTAAGACTACTCTCGCATCTGCTGCTTATGCGGAAATCTCTCACCGATTTGAAGCTCATTGCCTTCTTGAAAATATTCGTGAAGAATCAAGCAAGCATGGTTTGACAAAGTTGCAAGAAAAATTTCTCTCACTTGTTTTGAAAAAAAAAAGACGTGGTAGGGAGTGAGATAGAAGGAAGAAGCATGATAGAAAGACGGTTATGTCGTAAATGTATTTTACTTGTTCTTGATGATGTTGATGATGTTAAGCAACTAGAGGCTCTAGCCGGATCGCATGCTTGGTTTGGTGAGGGGAGCAGGATAATAATTACAACGAGGGATGAGCATTTGCTAACTCGCCATGCAAACAAGATATATGAAGTGCGTTTGTTATCACAAGACGAGGCTATGGAGCTCTTCAACAAACATGCATATCGGGAAGATAAACCTATAGAAGATTACGAGATGCTTTCAAAAGATGTAGTTTCTTATGCTAGTGGGCTCCCATTAGCACTTGAAATTCTAGGTTCTTTTCTATATGACAAAAACAAGGATGAGTGGAAGAGTGCATTGGCCAAGTTAAAATGCATCCCAAATGTTAAAGTCACCGAAAGACTCAAAATAAGTTATGATGGACTTGAACCCGACCATCAAAAATTATTCTTAGATATTGCTTGTTTTTGGAGGAGAGAAAAGATGGATGAGGCAATGATGGTGCTTGATGCTTGTAATTTACACCCTCGTATAGGGGTGAAGGTGTTGGTTCAAAAGTCTCTCATAAAAGTTTCAAAATATGGATTTTTTGAGATGCATGACTTGGTAGAAGAAATGGCTCACTACATTGTTAGAGGGGCACACCCTAATAATCCTGAAAAGCATAGCAGAATTTGGAAGAGGGAATATCTTAAATACCTCTGTGATATGGGGGCAGATGCAGTGCCAATGGTTAAATTAACTTTGCAATAAAATATTTCATATATATATCTGCATCAAATGACACTTGTGTATAACGTTACTGACACAATTTGGTTCCCTTGAATAATTAACACAGGAAACTGAAGTATTAGCTTTGAGAACAACTACTTGCCAACATCCAGGTCTATCTCATGTTGTTGCAAACATGAAGAAACTTCGGTGGATTCATTTTGATACGTATCCGGCATCTTCATTCCCATCAAATTTTCAGCCAAGAGAGCTTGGTTGTCTAGAGTTGACATGGAGCAAACAAAAAGAACTCTGGCATGGGTATAAGGTAGATAAATATTGTTGTTTCACAAATCGTTGCAATAAAGCTGTGAAATGAATTATAAAATGAACATAGGCATTTGACATATTTATAAGTATAGGTGTAATGAAATATTTCATTAAGAAAAATACATATCATACTTTCTGTATAAATTAGAGGTCGATTAGCTTAGTTTAGATTGAATGCTTTAAAGAAACTTTTGATGATATGGCCAGAAATAAATAAATTAACAAAGTGTCTGAAATGTAATATTATGAAGGTAGATCTTTCGGCAAAGATTGATGAAAATTATCGACGGTATGATGTAAAGAGGCTGTTATTATAAGATATTAAAGAGGCTGTTATTATAAGATATTAAGATGGTAGTTTAAATTTGTGTATAAATCAAGAGCTCCTGCCTAATGATCGATCAATGGTCCGGCAAGAAGTATGCGAATGTGAAAGGAAATTGTTGTATACTTGCCGATTTATTTGACTTTTGCTACTTGTCTTGAAACAGCATCTACCAAATTTGAAAATTCTTCATCTCCAATTTTCAAAGAACCTAATCACGACACCAGATTTTGACGGTCTTCCATGTCTTGAAAGATTGAATTTATCATGTTGTAAGAGTTTAGTAGAGATTCATCCATCAATTGGATATCATAAAAGGCTTGTATTCGTGGATATGGGCAACTGTGCAAGACTTAAAAGGTTTCCACCCATCATACACATGAAAAAATTGGGGACTCTTAAACTCAATGATTGCAAACAACTTCAACAGTTTCCGGATATCCAGTCAAACATGGATAGCTTGGTAACCCTTGATTTGGGTTGTACTGATATAAAAATAATCCCACCGTCAGTTGGACGATTTTGTACCAACCTTGTTTCCTTAGATTTAAGTGATTGTTACGAACTGGATCTCAGTGGTTGTCTGAACCTACCCCAGTTTCCACGTTCATTAAGGGAGTTGGATCTTAGCGATTGCAATTTGGGAGATGGAGACATCCCATCTGATATTTGTGAGTTATTAAACCTACAAATACTAGACCTAAGTCGTAACAACTTTTCAAGATTACCTTCCGGCATCTCACGACTCCCGTGTCTCAAGTATCTCAATCTGTCATTCTGCAAAAGCCTTGTAGAATTGCCAGACCTCCCATCAAGCATAGCTATTCTCAGAGCAAAAGATTGTCCCTCACTTGAAATTGTAAGAGATTTATCAGATTATAAATGGTTGTGGAAAGTCTCACTTCCGGAGAGAACCAATAAGAGGGTACTACTTTCTATGCTTGAGGTATAACTCTTTATCTTGTTTTTGAATTTCAAATTTTTTTAACTTATAATATAATAATAGTATTCATCATAACTGGAATGTAAACTGTGGCAGGGAAATGCAGCTGAAGATCGCTTTATGAGTGTCTTACTTCCCGTGGTTGAACCATCGTCACGTATTTTTACAAGATTAGTAACATTGCAACTTCCAAGCAACTGGTACAGTGACTTTAGTGGACTTTTATTATTCTTACGTTATGATAATGAGTATGGGTTTAGTCATGGCATAGATATTAAGGAGGAGATGTCCACATATGATTACTCTGAACAGTCGGATGAAGTTTGGGAACAATGTAAGTATGAAAAGGTGGGTTATGTACCCTTTAATTCATTGCGGCACATCCCATGGTTCAATCCTACATACACTAAAAATATTTCATTTCAGACATATAAAGCTGGTCTTAATGTGGAACTTGTTCGTAGTAAAAATAAAATAGTTAATTTAAACGAAAACCCAATCGATTACTCAGACTGTTGGGATGAAGAAGATGAAGATATAAAGACATTTGAGATCATGTATGATTCACAGTCCTCTAATATTCAGATTGTATGGAAACATTATTAGTTGACTTGGGCATTAGTGTTGCTTGTATATCTTCCTAGATTTTGTTTCAAGGGTCATCAACAACTATTAGTATCAGTTTCAACATTATTGGTCCCACATTTTGTTACCATTTCCAGTTTGCTTTAGCAACATTATTGCAGTCTACCAAAAAAGTTGTAATAATTTTTTCTTTATTATCCCATAAAAATTCACATTCTATACTCCCAGGTTTCATATATCGTTTTTGTTAGTTGTTGCTCCCCTTTTGTGCTACCATCGTATGTGTAAGCAACAAAGGTATGTTATTTGTAGAAGAGGATACAAGACGGGTCAAAATAAGTTCAGAGTTGGACCGACAATTTATACGGGCCAAAATTGGGTTGGTCTCATGCAGCCTTCTTTGCTCACTCTTGTGTTGAACCGTCCTTAATTGCTACACTCCGGGTGGCTAATTCTGATGATCCGTATCTCAAGTCCATGCAAATGAAGTGCACCTCTGCACCACAGTCGGTACCCGGCTTCCTTCTGTTTTAAAGATGGACTTTTGTTTTTCAAAGATAGGCTGGTCCTTCCAGCAGGTTCGCCCCTATGCACTAAGCTACCGGAGGAATATTATAATTCTGTGATTGGCAGTCACTCCGGGGTCACGCGTACCTTCCATCGCCTTTCATCCAATTTCTTTTGGCCCAAAATGCGATCAAATGTTAAACGTTTTTGTTGCCACTTGTCAAGTTTGCCAGCAAATGAAATCTTCACTTTTACCTCCTGCTAATCTTTTACAACCATTACCCTTACCACAACAGGTTTTTGAAGGTATCTCCATGGATTTCATCACAGGGTTGTCCTTATCAAATGGTAAATCTGTCATTATGGTCGTCGTGGACCGGTTATTAAAATACGGACACTTCATTGGGTTACCTCCATCTTTCCCTTGCTGGAACGAGACACCGTGCTCCAACTGCTTAAGGCCAACCTCTTGAAAGCTCAAAACACTATGAAGTCTCAGGCCGATAAACATCGTCGAGATGTACTTTCAACCAGGGGATTGGGTATATATTAAATTACAACCATATCGACAAGGCTCCATCTGCTTGCAGCGCCATCATAAACTCAGCCGTCGATATTTCGGTCCCTATCAAGTTGGTATCCAAGGTGGGCTCTGTGGCTTATAAACTGAATTTACCGGAGAGCGCCAAAATCCACCCCGTGTTCCACGTCTCCCTCATTCGAAAATGTATTGGCGTTCCCGCATCACAGGTCACTCCACTCCGTTTGGTTGACTCGACCGCCACCATGATACTTCACCCGTTCAAGATATTTGGATACTCATGTTCTCTCCAAAGCGGGTCATTCTGTTCCCCAATATTTGGTTCAGTATGTGGGAAGATTCCACTAGCCTGTGTAAACAATTTCCTGATGCAGGTACATACCAGTTCAAGACCCGGGACCCAGTTGTAACAAAAGGAACCAAACCAGACCCGGTTCCACCTCTACTCGGTCAAAACCCGGACCGGAACCGGCCAAAACCCGAACGTACCCGGAACGGGTTCCTACCCAACCCGGTTCTTGACTTTGTTGAGGAAACCCGGACCCGGTTCCTACCCGGTTTTAGGTTCTACAAAAAAAACCGAGTTGTGCATCTCTACCTAGAGGTGGTAACTGGTAATATGGGTTGATTAGGTGATGGGTCAAAACAAGTCACTTTAATACAAAACGATTTAGGGGATTTTCAATTAATATGTTAATTATAATTTAAAAAAACAATAGTAAAATTGATATACAAGGTTGTGTGCTTTAAGAATAAATTTCTTTAGGTGATTCATTAATTTGACCCGTTTGAGAGATAAAACACAACCCGAATCAGCCCACTAGTAAATGGTTTGAAACTGCCACCCTTAATAAGTTTTGTTAAGAGCTTAGTAAACTACTTTATGCAAACAAGAATGCAATATGTAGATATAGGTACTTACACTGCCATTCTACAACATAACACCGGTACAAAATGATAATATGAATGCATCAAGCCGTTGATATATTCTGCAACAAAAAAAAAACAGCAGTATTTTCAACAGTTGAGCAAATTATACATGCACACTGCCATGAAGTTATATAAGTTCCTAGCAAGCCGCAGATTGTATTAAAATATTACTTCAATTTAGCAAGTGATTTAGAAAGGTGGTAATTTTGGCCCGTTTGCTTACAGAGTTACAGATGGACCCGTTTGGGTTTATATTACATCTTTATTGAGTTATTAACAGGTCAAGTGAGTCGAAATCACCCAAATAAGCCTATAAATGAACTGTTCATTTAACTTTAACCGAACATGAACACGAACACCAACATAAACGAACGAAATAAATAAATATAAATAAACGAACATAAATGAATTAACAAAATGTGTGTCCATGTTCGTCCGTTTATTAAATAACAAACATAAACGAACCAACATAAACAAATTTAAATAAAGGAACCTCAATGAATGACAAAATGTGTTCAAGTTTGTTCGTTTATTAAATAAATGAACATAAACGAACTTACGGCCGAACAATTTTATGAACGTTCCATTCATTTACCGGCCTACACACAAAGTATATTTTTAAAGCTGCGACCTTTTGAACTGCTACTGCGCACTATTTGTAACCAGCATCATCCATGATCCCACCTGAACCAGAAGAAACCTGTGTGAAATTCGAGCACATCTTCTTAATCTATTTGTATACATTGGTATGTGTTTCTTTTCTCTCTCAACTTGCTTAATTTGTATCAACTGTCCAAACACATCTTCTTAATCTATTTGTATAGTTTCATGCATACCAACTGTTTGATGAAATGCCTCAATGAACAAAGTAGGTCTAATCATGCAAACCATGATGAGTTTTTACTCAGAGGTGTTGGGATTAATAACTTATTTTCAGAACAACAATCAATGTGTCATTTTTGGTGATATGGTGTCTGGATCACCAACACACACACACACATCTGCAGTTTACTTTTTTATTCCTTAAATATAGATTCAGTATTGCGCAAGAATGATATTTTATTAATAAATGGATCCTTTACATTTCATTTCATATGATTGTTAAATGTTATACCATTTACCTCTTTTATTCTTCTACAACATAATTGCTAGGTTGCAGGGTATGAGAAGAAGCTGAAATCACAGGCTTCACAGTTTTGATCGTCATTCACTTGAAGAAACATAACAAATTGAATGAGGTATCTTCTTCTAATCTTGACATGTTTGATGATTATTTTGTGCTAAATCGTAAAATCATGCATGTCAATCAAACACTAAATTTAATCAGAAGAATGGTAAGCCCGAACTAGATGAATGATGTGCATGGTAATTATCTGATTAACAAACAATACCCAAAACTGTTTGTGCCTGTCCCCAACACCCCTTATACGCGATATACACCCAAACACACCCTTATTTAAACCGGATATAAATACCTTGCTTGTCCCTTCCTTTCTCTCATTTTACCCAAACACAGACACATGTGTGTCTGCAGCACGATGGCAGCAACGGTTCCCCTTCTCATGCTTGTTATGGGATTATGCGCTTTCGTTTATTTCTTTTATCAACGGCTTTTAAAGATTTTGTTTCTAGCATCAACAAATATTATTCAATTTCAGTAATATGCCCCACGTTTATATGCTTTAATTTAATAGATTTTTAAGTTTGATTTTGCTTCTTTGACATTATAGATATCCTTCAATGTAGGCACAAAATTAAAGGTATCCTTCAATGTAGGCACAAAAAAGGCTAATTGCTGATTATTTTGTGCTAAATCGTAAAAGCATGCATGTCAATCAAACACTAAATTTAATCAGAAGAATGGTAAGCCCGAACTAGACGAACTCCGGTAACCCCCATTCTCCGATGACCGGAGGTCCGGCCGAACTCCGGTAACCCCCATTCTCCTGCTCCGACGCGACACCCACTCTCCACCCCTCGCTCATCTTCCTTCCTTCTACTCCAACGGCAGTCCAGCCAGCGACAACACACCGCAACAACCCTCCACCCCCTTCACCTTAAACCACCACTTCGATTGTGGCATACGGCGGCAGTGGTAGAGAGAAGGACACGGAGACAGAAGAATGACGGCGGCCGTGGCACCGTCGTCTGCGGCAGGTGGAGTGCGGGAGCAGGTGGAGTGCGGGAGCAGGTGGAGTTCTCGAGGTGGTGGGGGTGCGGCGGTCTGTGGAGGTGGAGAAGGGTGGAGGAGGAGAAGGTCTGTGTTTTCAAAATGTGGAGAAGAGGTTTTATGCAGACCCTAGAAGACATTGGTCCTTGTCTGTATGAAGCAGAGGTCTCGCAGACCTTTTTTAATGAAAGGTCTGCGAGAAAACAAACAAGCTGCAGACTCTTATGTATGCGCGTGGTCTGTGCGGCGCAGACATAAGAGGTTCTGAAGTGCTTCTAGCAAAAAACAAACACCACCTAAATTTAATCAGAAGAATGGTAAGCCCGAACTAGACGAATGCTATGCATGGTAATTATCTGATTAACAAACAACACCCAAAACTGTTTGTGCCTGTCCCCATCACCCCTTATACGCGATATACTCATTTTACCCAAACACAGACACATGTGTGTGTGCAGCACAGTGGCAACAAGGGTTCCCCTTCTCGTGCTTGTTATGGGATTATGCACTTTCGTTTATTTCTTTTATCAACGGCTTTTAAAGATTTTGTTTCTAGCATCAACAAATGTTATTCAATTTCAGTAATACGCCCCACATTTATATGCTTTAATTTAATAAATTTTTAAGTTTGAGTTTGCTTCTTTGACATTATAGATATCCTTCAATGTAGGCACAAAATTAAAGGTATCCTTCAATGTAGGCACAAAATAGGCTAATTGCGGAATATGTCTACTAAAATTTGTGTCTTGTGAGTCCATTTTCATGCCTATTAATATGCTACAGATTAGGCCTGGCAATTTCTACCCAAATACCTAAACTTGGGTCAATTTGGACTTTAATTTTAAGCTGCTGGGTCATCTTGGGTCGATTAAAATTATTAATGGGTCTAGATGGGTAATAAGAAAATCAGAATTAGGTCAGGATGGGCCACTAAAAAAAAAAGAGAATGGGTCAAGATGCGCCAATATGAAAATCATCTACGCTCTCATCTTTTCTACTCTACTACCAGTACGCTCTCAATTTCTACCCAAATACTCCCTTAAATCAACCTATTAACAATCTATTCTACACTTCTTGATCGATTGAATGGTATGAATTTCACTTTTGGTTGATTTATTTTCTGTATGCATTCTAAACTTCTTCTTAATTGTTCAATTTCAAATACACATCCAAACCCTAGTTAGGAATCCGTGAATATTCATGACGATTTAGATGTCGTTTAGGTTGTATGTTGTTGGATACTTGGATTCTTGTTTGATGGATTCATATTGGGATTTTGTAGTTTTGTACTACCCGAGTTGTTGGATACTTAGATTCTTGTTTTGTGAAACTGTAGTTTGTGGTATGATTGATTGAGGTTAATGTGGTTGTTGCTTTAAGCAAGTTTCTACATGTTCTGGTCTCGTTTTGCCCTCTAATTTGCTTTAACTTTTGTTGATCGTTGAAAATGGAGTTACTGTTCGAGTGTTGGTTTGACCCTATGTTGGTTAGTATGATGAGATCACATTAGGATCCTAAATTTGGTTTCTTTTTCGCTTTGTTGTCGACTGTCGTGTGGATTTGTTAGTTTGTCTTGCTTTGTTTTATTGTGGGGTTTTAGCTTACAGATTGTATTTGGGTTGTGTTGGTTTGAAACTACGAATTAGATGTTGTTTCGTCTGATGGATTCACACTGCTAAACAAACTCTTGAATGAGAATTCATCAATTGTTAGTTGTATAATTATTATCATCTGTTTGCTGGTAAATTCAGAAGAAGCAATAGGAATTACATTTTGTGCATACTGCATACTTATTCCTTTTTATATAAAATTAGACCCCAAAAATGAAAATGACTCTGTTAATGGATCCAGATTATTATTTTGCCACTTTCATCATTTATTTTTGTCTTTTTCCATACGATTTAGGTCGATTATTACGGATGGAAGCATGTCGCATTTGGGTTGAAATAGATACACAGTCTTTTCTTATCTTATAAAACAGATATCCTGGATTGTGTCACACATTGTACAAAAATAGCATAATTAAGTCTTTCTTTAATTCCTATATATGCACTATACACAATTGATGTGAAAATTAGTCTACGGGAACAACGAAACACGTCAAACGGGTCAGGCGCCCAAACAGACTGAGGAGCATCAAGAAAGTATTCAAGTGTAATAAAAGAGAAAGTTTAGATTGTTGTTGTAGCGATATACATTTTATAAACTACATAGCACACTGGTTATCAATAAATATAGTAGTAGACTCATCAAACAGAGATCGAAGGTACATCATAACATCAGGTATGTTATGCAGGAAAAGTGCAGATCGTTTTTTTAACTTTTTTTTTCTTTTTTAATTTATTTCGTTTTTTATAATTTTTTTATAATTTTTTTTTTTTATTTTTTATAATTTTTTTAGTTTTTATTATTATTGATTTATTCTCAACTCATCTTGATCCAAACCCATCCTGACCCTAACTCATCCTGACCCAAACCCATCCTGACCTCCTTCTTTCTTTTACCCATCTTGACCCAAACCCATTCTAACCCAAACCCATCCTGACCCAACAACCAATCCAATCCAACCCAACCCATCCATTTTGCCACCTCTACTACAGATAACTAATTAGAGGTGGCAAGATGGACAATATATAGGTAACTTGTCAAAACAGGATATGATTGAAACTTTGCAATGTTTAATACAGGCCAAGACGGGTTAACTTGCAAACAGTTTTTTTTTTTTGTTCATTTCTTATTACGAAAACAGTTAATCATATATTAACAATCTGAAACAGTTGAACAGAACTATTTAGGATGTTGTATGCATTGGAAATGGCTTACTCATGTGTCCCTTTTGACCCGGTTAAAGTAAATTAAACACAACCCAGATCAGCACATTTATTCGTAAATGGGTCGAAATTCCACCTAAACCCACACATCTTTTTTCTAAGTTCATTTCCAGCCATTTATTAGCTTAGTAGTTACACAATTTTCTCGTGATATTGTCGGTTAAGAAAATACAAATAGATAAAGGGATCCAACGTGAAATATTGAAATCTTCTGTTGACCCACATATCTTTATGATAAAGTAGTGGGCTAATATATTGATCAGCTATTTAAAACCACATATATCTTTGTGTATCTGATTTCCACTCCTTTTTTTACGCGAATCTCAAACAAATTCCACAGATCAATGGCGTCTTCGTCGTCCTCTTCTCACTTGATTCCCACATCGTGACTCGTTTGCAAGATTTGAAATCAAAGTTGGAAATTGGGTCTGGTGGTGTGCGCATGGTTGGAATATGGGGGGTTGGAGGTGGTGGTAAAACTACCCTCGCATCTGCTGCGTATACAGAAATCTCTCACCAATTTGAAGCTCACTGTCTTCTTGAGAAGATTCGTGATGAATCAAGCAAGCATGGCCTGAAAAAGCTCCAAGAACATTTTCTATCAAGTGTTCTGAAAACTAATGTTGTGGTAGAGAGTGAGATAGAAGGAAGAAGCATGATAGAAAGAAGGTTATGTCGTAAAAGGGTTTTAGTTGTTCTTGATGATGTTGATGACCTTGAGCAACTAGAGGCGTTAGCCGGATCACATGATTGGTTTGGTGAGGGGAGTCGGATAATAATCAATAGCAGGGATGAGCATTTGCTAACACGCAAGATAGACGCGATCTATGAAGTAAGTTTGTTATCACACGATAAGGCTATCAAGCTCTTTAGCAGACATGCATATCGGAAAGAAAAACCTGTAGAAGATTATGAGAAACTTTCACAAGATGTAGTTTCTTATGCTGGTGGACTCCCATTCACTACTAGAAAAATAGAACTTTTCAACGTGCTTTTCCGTTACAAAAACCTAATGTTGGAAAAAGCCTCATGGAAAACTTTTTGCAACGCATTTACTACACAAAGTTCAACTCATTTGCAACCGAAATATTGTGTTGGAAATTTGTAACGCATTTCCTGCTATTCTTTAATTACTCTTGTCTAAGATTTGTGAGGTATTTGCAACGGAAATATGGTGTTGGAAATTTATTTGCAACGCAATTCCTACACCATTTCTTAAAGAATTTGCAACGCATTTGTAATGAAATATATATATATATATATATATATATATAAAACTGGAATATTTAATTTTCTGTATAAAATTGTTTTTTTATGCTGAAAATTGCATGAAAAATCACCAAAAAATATATAGAAAAGATTAAGAAACCTGCTTAAATTCACTGAAATAATAAATAACACAAGTTCTAGTGTTTTTAAACAACAAAACTAACTTGCGTATATGTCTAAAAATACAAATGATAAATAATTGAAACTTGTGATTGCCAATGTCTCGTAAAGGTTACAGAGTGTTTCAAGCTTGCAGTCTTCTTTCTCCACATTCAAATAGAACTATTTGATACCTTCCAAAGTGAGTTCATCACGCTTCACAAGAATCCTAACCGGTTAGTTGCGGAGAACACGCCAACATGAACCATCGATGGCAACAACCGGAAGATATCATAGATCTGGAACAAGAACAGCCACTTGTTAGACGCTGATTACCCCTAGTAAAATTTAATTTGACCATATATACCTGACCCTTGAACCCCATTAAAAGCATTTTATCAGCCTCATCAAGTACAGCCTTATCGAGCTCGAGCCAAGTTTGAGCCTAAAACAAAGCTCGTTTATTTATCAAGACCGAGCTCGAGCTTGGCGTGCGTCCCAACTCTGCAGCAGGCACAGTTAAACCGGCTCCAACCAATCTTTGCACTTTCGCTAGACGGGCTGCAACCACAACACAAACAGACCACAGTCCATAACTTGATTCATTAATCAATAGCCCCCATATATTTTTTTTTTTTTTGTTTTTAAAAATAGTTTATACATACTTTATGAAACAGGCTCGTATGCAGTGATGAGTAGATCTGTTCCAACTCCTTTGAGTCGCAAATTCGCCAAATATACCTGAATGGAAGCACACAAGTAGTTAGTTTTAACCAACACATATATTGAAAAAATTGTATGCACCAAAACATGGTAGTATTAACTTGTATAGTAATAATATGTTTTGGCAACATATATTTCAAGATTTATAAAAAAAAAAAAAAAAAAATCTAACTGAGGATCAATAAATGTTAAGAGATACCTTAACAAGATTTTGTGCTTCTCTTCCCTGGCGTCCCTTGGATATAGCCTACGAGAAATGACAAAATAATAACAAAAATAAAATTTGATTTGATTTATTTCGGTTAACAAAATGTGTTTAGTTTGACTTCATTACTTGACAAATAGTAAAACATTTTACTGAAGCTATATGCAAAGTTAAAGTTGGTATTTTGTTTACCATTTGAGCAGTAGCAGTTGTTATGACAGAAGGTATGTTTCTGTATCCCAATCCTTGCGCCTCGAAAACTGCCGATTGTTCAGTCACCTGAATGAAACATATTAAACAAAGATTTTTTTTACAAATCGTTGAAAAAATAGTAAAGTAGACGAAGAGAAGAAATAAATTCAAAAGAAGGCGAAAGAGAGGAAATTTACGATGTTGCCCTCAGCTGCTTGTTCTGTTGCAAGGTCTTGTAGAAACCAAGTGGCACTTGCATTGTCTGCTAAGTCATGCTTCATTTCTAAAAGCTCAATTATCAGGCTCTCATCGCGTGCAGGGTCCACAAACACCTGAACACAAAATAAAAAAGAAAATCTAATAATGAAAAAGTAAAAGAGTTTGAAGCATAATTGAACCTAATGATGATGATGATGATGATGATGATGATGATCTTATTAAAGACAAATTGTTTCGTTTCGATTAGTGAGTAACTGAAGTTGGAACTTGGAAAATGAATACCGAATCCACGAAACAAACAAACCTGATGATTAGGAACTTCACAAACATTGCTCACATCCTGCAAGTGAAAAATTCAAACTTCCGCATCAAAAATCTTTAAATGAACAACTCACACACACTAAGGCCCAAAAGATAAATGGAAACAAAGCTCAAACCTAAGTGGG
This sequence comes from Helianthus tuberosus, assembly GCA_030545235.1. Classification (NCBI taxonomy): domain Eukaryota; kingdom Viridiplantae; phylum Streptophyta; class Magnoliopsida; order Asterales; family Asteraceae; genus Helianthus; species Helianthus tuberosus. The sequence goes on from CM060393.1 coordinate 9,683,062, forward strand.
AAAGTAGTGGAAATTGCTCTACCAAACATCTGTCTTTGTGGAAGCCTACACAATATCATTTGCATGTCAGAAGCTAAAGCCCTGATTGGAATTCGCTGTAATGGGATTCCACCAGCATCACGCAACTGCATCGTATTCCCAACATCATATGGGACAGAATCCATTGACACATCACCAATGTTGCACCCAGGTGGGTAACGATATAGCCTCTAATGCCTTTGCAACCGCTTTCACTTCTTTCTCAAGCAGAGAAAAGCACACATAATGTTCACTACTAGCCTGTAATAAGACTACACTTAGCTTAAGAAAGCAATTGTCCTTTCTCAATAAGATCATACATCATATCTGTAACTTTTGACATTACAGAGACAACAACCATCTTTCTTTCAGAACTGTCATCCATGACAAAGTTAACAATACATTGGATTCTTTGAGAAATTCTAACACATGTGCCACCAAATTGAACAACACACGGTAGCTCAAATTCATATTATACATTGCAATTCGATACAACAAACACGCCCTAATAAACCTAAATTGAACTCGTAAACAATTTCATTTAAACTTCTGAACAAAATATTAGTAAACTATAACACGAATCGTCACTAACGTTCAACTAATCAATAATCTGAACAAAATCTCAACAAAAATAGAACACGAATCGTCAGTAACCTGCAACTAATCAACAATTTAAACAAAATCTCAATAAAACTGAACACGAATGGTCAATAACCTGAACAAAATCTCCATAAAACAGGTTTGAACGTCTCAACAATGCGAAGAACAATAACAAACGAGAAAACGCACGTACAACACATTTTCGGGCATTAAAATCGGATCACACAATAAAGCGAAAAGGAATATTTATATAACAAGTTATCGGAATCTACTGACCTGTAGAAACTGTTGTTCCTAATCACGGCGGTGATATCGGTTATGAGTGTTATCCGGTGGAAGATTCCGGCGAAAAGCTACCGGAGTACGAACTGTAGCTCCGTTTAAGAAGAAAATGAAGGTGTGATTGTGTGGATGAGTTTCTCTCACATGAAAATATCTTCGGTGGATTTACACATATTGTGTGTGTGTGTGTGTTCTGATGGGACCAACAATAGAAGAAGAAGAAGAAGAAGAAGAAGATGCAGTTGAATTTGAATGGAGATTGATCATCATACTGGAATCAGGATGAACCCTAGAAATCACGACTGTTGAAAGAGCTTGAGAAACCCTAGAAATTTGTTAAAATGACGCCTTCTGATTTCTGATGGTGATAGTAGATTCGGGAATAAAAGAGGAAAACCATCTCATGTGCATCGCATGTGCTTCTCATGTGCATAGTTATCACATTGTTCTAACTAATATGTCATAACTCATAACTAGGGCTGTAAACGAACCGAATGTTCAGCGAACCGTTCGGCGGAAAGCTCGTTTATGTTTGTTTGTTTAATAAATGAACGAACATGAACAAGAAATTTCGTTCGATTAGTTGATTAGTTAAATGAACGAACATGAACAGATGTCTCGTTCGTTCGATTGTGTTCGTGAACGTTCGGTAAGGTGTTCGTGAACGTGTTCGTGAACATTCGTTGATTTGCATACGTTTATGTTCGTATGTTTGTGTTTTAATTGAAAACATTTGTATTTTCTTATATTTTATTTGTACTTTTTATATTATTAAACTTTTAGTTATTTTATTTCCCTAACAATTATACTAGAAAACTCACTTTCACCTTGTTTATGCATCATTTCCCTTTCATTTCTCATTATTTACATCCATGAATACGATCGACCTCCGTTTCACAATAAGGGATTCAAGTTCGAGTACTATTCTCTGGGCCATCTATCTTTATCCTTCGTCGCGTTCGCCAACTTTATTTGTGTTCGTTTGTGTTCGTGAACCGTTCGCGAACACGCTCATTTCCTTAATGAACGAACACGAACATAAAATCTCGTTCGGTAAGTGTTCATGAACCGTTCGTGAACACATTTATTTCCTTAACAAACGAACATGAACAAGGCCTTGTTCGTGTTCGTTCGGTTCGTTTACAGCCCTACTCATAACCTTTTATAAAAAATAGATTAATAGTTCTGTTACAAATGCGTAGCAAGTTCCTACACGTTTCCAACACAGCAGATAGAACTAGTAATTTTAATTATTTTGGTTAGAAATGTGTTGCAAAATAGTACAATTGTATTTAATAATAGTAATTAATTAAGTCAATAATAATAACAAAAAATTTCTATCACAAATTTTTTTTTAAAAAGTTAGGGGTTTTTCTTTCGTAAAAAATAGGTTGCAAATGTGTCGGAATTTTCGACGCATTTTTTTGTGTTGGAAATTTGTATAGCAAAATACCATTTTTATAGTAGTGATTAGCACTTGAAGTTCTAGGTTCTTTTCTATATGACAAAGATAAAGATGAGTGGTCGAGTGCTTTGACCAAGTTAAAATGCATTCCCGATATTAAGGTCATGGAAAGACTCAAAATAAGTTATGATGGACTTATGCCTGACGAGAAAGAGTTATTCTTAGATATTGCTTATTACTTTAGGAGATCTCTGATAGATGAGGCAATGATGGTGCTTGATGTTTGCAGTTTTCACCCTCGTATAGGGGTAAAGGTGTTGATACAAAAGTCTCTCATAAAAGTTTCAAATGGAATAGTTGATATGCATGACTTGATAGAAGAAATGGCCCACTACATTATAAGAGGTGCACACCCTAATCATCCAGAAAAACATAGTAGAATTTGGAGAAAAAAAAATGATATTGTAGAGTGTTGTGCTATGGAGGCTGGAACATTGATGGTAAAAGCTAGCTGTTAAAATTATATTATATGTTAATCTGATGACGTTTGGTTATGGATACTAACACAATTTGGTTCCCTTGATTAACTAACATAGGAAAATGAAGTATTAGTTTTGTCAAGTTATGTCGAACATCCACGTCTTCCTCATGTTGTTGCAAACTGTTGATACATATTTTGTGGACGCAACTCGGCTCAGTTCGACTTGGTTCGGTTCGACTCGGTTAGGTTCGGCTCAAGCCCGACGTCACGACATTCCTCCGTCGTGCGCCCCATAGTTCGTCACGCGAAGCACGAAGCACCGCGAGCCGGTTCCCGCTACCACATCATCATGACATCATCATGATGATGTCATGATGATGTCACAAGTTGACCAATCTCTACAAATATGAATTTGTTGAATTATGTACGTACAGAATGGTCATGCATGAGAATTATGATTGGGCCAATCTTTATGGGAGATCAAAATACTTGTAGTGGGCCGAACCAAACAAAGACTTGGGCTTATAACAGTTTGGCGAAACAAAGAGGAGTCGACGAAACAGCCTTGATTCGTCGACCTGATTCCATTTCGTCGCTTGTGTCCTTTGTTTCGTCAAATGTATTTGTGTTTCGTCAAGCCAGTTCCGTTTCGTGGTGCTGTGTGACTATATATAGACTGAAGACAGAACAGAAACAGAGTGAGACAAGAGAGCACATAGAACACACACACACGAGAGAAATTAGAGAGTTTACAGAATACATTTGTAAACATTGGTTTGTAACTGACTTTTCATACGTATTAATACAGAGGTCCCCTAGCTTTCGTCTCTCAGTGTCAGTGTCGGCCCAGCAGAGTGCTTTCGCCGTTGGTGTTCTTTCCGATCTCTGCGCATTTCAATCTTGTGTGTCGTTATATTGCGTGTTCTATCTCGGTTTGCTTTCCCGGTTGGATTCCGCACAACCGGGTTGGTTTGTATACAAGGATTAGGCGACTAGATCCTCCCCTAGCCGGACCTACAAGTGGTATCAGAGCCTTGGCTCTTCTCCTTGTTAAAACCGAGTTGTTTTCAGGTGTGTTTCGGATTTTTGAAGTTCATATTTTTCTGAAAAATCAGTTCAAAACTTCGAAATTTCTGGTGTTTTTGTTGAAAGTTCTTATAAAAACCATTTTATTTTTCATTTTCACATGTTAAACCTTGGTTTTTAGTGAAGTTACGGGCAAAAACGGGTTTCGGAAAGTTGTCGGTTTACCGGAAAATGCAAAGTTTCTGGGGTGTTCTTCATATCTTCAAGCAAGCTTCAAAATGTTCTTGATAATATTCTTGTTTGATCTGCATTTGGATTTGAATTAAAGTGTTTGTGTGTTGGAATTTGTAATCTGATTAAAATATTGGTAAGACATCATTAGGTTGGTAAGTTGGGAAAGTGTGAGCCGAAAGTGGGTTTGACAAAAGCATCTTTATGTCAGAAAGTTAGAAAGATAAGATTACTTTGCAAGTTGTGTGTTTATTTAGTCAACTGGTATCACAAGATCTTGTCAACAATTAATTAGAAGCTGGTACTCGCACATGATTTGGAAGCCCAAAAGCTGTTTCGTCATTGGGCCTGGACTGTTTCGATTGTCTGGGAGCCCAAAATTTCTAAATCTTGTTTCGTCGAACATAAGTGGGATTAGTAACTGGGCTTTATTTAAAATCAATTTCGTCGACTAGCAAAGACTTGGGCCCGTTTCGTCATTATCATTCAAATAGGCATATTTCTGTTTCGTTGTTCATTGGGCCAGTTTCATGGAACGTTGGGCTTAGTCTTGTTTCGTCAACGATCATTCAAATTTTTCGGTTTCGTCGATCTTGAATTGGGCATTTGTTTCGCCGAACTTGACTTGGGTTTAAATTTATAAATCTGTTTCGTCACTTAATCTGTTTCATCACTTATTCTGTTTCGTCAACATTCTATTTCGTCGAGACACTTGTAATTTTAAACAAAAGGTTTGCAATTGTGGTTTAACTGTTTGTTTCAAGTGTGTTGTTCAGATTTTCTTTCATACATATCAAATATGAATCCAAGTTGGTGGGGTACTCCGTCTCCGGATACAGGAAAATATAGAAATACGAGTTTGTCTCCTTCGTGGGCCGAGTCTCCCGTACCGGTATCCTCGCAAGCTAATCCAATTTCAACCGGTCAATGGGCATTCGTATCAAACCAAACTCCTAGTATTCAAAGCATTCTATTAAGCGAGAGCGAAACCGGAAGTTTGAATCGACCTCCAAAATTGATGCACTTAAACGAGTATCCGGGATGGGATGATAGATTTAATACATACGTCCTTGGTCAAAATACGGAATTGTGGTTACGTTTTACCACAGATTTCGATCAAGCTATCGAGGTTGCCGCTTCATCTGCTGCTACATTTGCCGATCTTTCTGAAGATCAAAAGAAGACGTACGATCTGGAAAAGAAGTCTTATGCTATTCTTACTCAGGCATTAAGCAAGGATATTTACCATCAATTTGTCAGCTTCAAAACGACAAAGAAATTATGGGATGCGTTGAAAACGAGATGTGTAGGAAACGAAACGACTCGCCAATTGAGACACGATCTACTCAAGAAAGAGTTTGATGGGTTTACATGCATGGATAAAGAATCTTTGGGAGATTTGACGAGTCGATTTTCTCATTTGTTGACTGAATTGGGAAATTTTGGAGTGGTAACGACTCCACTCGAAGTTGTCACCAAGTTTGCTGATGCTTTGCCACCACAATGGAGTAATTTCTTGGAAATACTGAAGTACAATGGCACTTTGGCTACAACAAACTTCAATGACTTTGCTCAACTCCTGGAGAATAAGAATCAGGAAGAAATCCTTAAGGCGAAAAGGGTCCTAGTGCCACAGAATCCTGAAATGTATTATGGAACTCCTAGCACTCCTACAATACAAGTGCGACATAATCCTGAGATGTATTATGGAACTCCTAGTACTCCTGCAAGACCAATCTCACATGCTCCAATTCAGACGACGTTTGTGTCTAGCACAGATCTACATGGCAATCCTATCCAAGTTCCTGTTAAGCCAGCTCCAACAACAGATCTGTATGGAAATCCATTACCACCAGTTGCTTCACAGTGCCATCGTTCTATTGTAGCACCATCATCTCTTGATTCAAGGAACTGTAGTCAAACAAAAACAGCGTTGTATGCTGAAATTGTCAAAGATGCCAGCAATGGTGAATCCTCGGGAAATAATGACAGTTCTGAACATGACAGTAGTTCAGATGAAGATGTTTCAACTTCAGTTGAGGATGATACAACTTCAAGTTCAAGCGAGGATGGATCTGAATGTGAATCATCAAGGGAGGTTGTTGATTCTGATGCAGAAAGGTCAACATCTGAGAGTGATTCCAGTCAGGTACGTGTCGATGAATCAAAATTTGATAGTTGTGATAGATGTGATAGGTGTGTTGGATTAGATGCTAATATGTCTGAGTTGCAAAGCAAACATGATGCTTTAAAAACTAAATTGTTTGACTTGCAAAACAAACATGTTTCTTTAGATGATAAGTGGTGTGATTTGCAAAGCAAACATGAGGCTTTGCAAAACAAGTATGATGTGACATTCATCCACAACCAAAAGTTGACAGTAGATCTTTCTAAGTGCACAGAAGCCAACATGTTTTATGAAACCCATGAAAAAGAATTTAAATCGATGATTGAAAAATTAAAGAAAGATAAAACCGAGCTGACAAAAATGGTTTCCAGAAAACAAACTGACATAAATTTGTATATCACTCGTCTTGAGATAATGCAAAAAGAGATAGCTTGTGTTAAAACTGAAAGTGAGGCGATCCAGCTTAAGTTAGACAGCTATTTAAGCTCTAGCTATGTGTTGGATCACATCATTGATGTTCAGAAAGAGAAACGGGATGTCACATGCATTGGATATAAGAAATGTTCACCACCTGTGAGACACAATTATGATGCCATGCCTGACGAGGAAGATAGAACTTTCTTTGAACCATCTGTTCCTTTGGACGTTGAGGAATTTGCAACAGGACTCGGATACAAGAAGGAAGTATCATCAGAATCGGATGTGTCAGCAGATACATGTGTGTCTTCTGCTGAACCGAATCAGGATCCTCCAGTTGTAATTGAGGATGTTGATTCTTCTGATGATGAATCTGATGATACTGATTCGGCAAAGTCTGATGCGGTAATCAAAGAAGAGGACATACCTCTTGAGAATCATATTCTATGTGATCCTCCCGCAAAACCTGCTAAGACTGTTCCGACCGAGTCCACGTCTGCAAAAGAGTCTGAAAGTGTGGATTTGCTGTACACTCTTGTTGGTGATGATAAAATTTATTCTGACAAAGATTTTCCGATTAAGAATAAATCAATCTTTAATCAGTAAAGTTTTTGAAAATTCAACAAGTAAATTTTTGGGAAAGACAGGATCACATGTTACAGTAACACAGTGTCCTCCTATTCCAAAGGCTGAAGTTCGAAAACAATATGGAAATCAGAAATTACCAACAGTGCAAAAACAACAAAATCATACCAAACCAAAAGGAAAAGCAACGACTCAAAGTCAAAGGAAGCCGAATCAAAAGAAGAACAAGAATGTGAACTTTGTGAAATCAAAGGGAACGGACAAAATTGAAACTTTTGAAAACAAATCTAACTTGGATCTTGTTAAACAAGCAACAGTGTTGAAAAGAAATGAACCAAGTAGTTCAAAACCAAGTACCTCGGGGTCACAAAGTTCATCATTATCGGCAAGACGATCACATGATACTTCGGGGTTTGTTGAACGAAGATCATGTTTTGAATGTGGTACAATTGGACATATAATTCGAAATTGTCCGTATCTTCATAAGTTAAAAGCCAAAGTTGATGATCCCCGTGAACGAAATTACCAAAAGCGATCTGTTTCTTCAAAACAAGATCCCCGCCTTGTAAGAGAAAGGGAAAAGAAACAGAAACGCCAACAGGTCAAGGTAATTGAGAAAGCACTTAAAACTGAAGTGGTTCAAAAACAATCTGTTCCAGTTAAACCAGAAAGTTCAAAATTTTCAAAAACTTCAAACAATCACGAAGTTAAATTTTCCAACAATCAAGCTGGTAAAATTCAACAGACATGGAAACCTAAAATGACCACAAATTCAGGGGGATCATCATCGTTTCCTAACCATCAGAAAGTGGAAGTTATTGTTGTTGATGAAAATGGAAGACCCAATGCCACAATGGCTTGGGTCCCCCTCTCCAACTAATCTCTGAATGAGTGTGTAGGATGTTCCAGGAGGAACCATTGATAGTCTTAGGATTGTTGATAGTGGAGCGTCCATGCACAAGATAGGTGACATAAGGCTCCGAAACATTGTTGTATCCAAGGAGAATATTGTTGCCTTTGATGGAGAGAGGAGAAAAGAAGACTAAAATGTCTGATGAAAGAATGTTGAATGAAGTTGAAAAATTCGACATGATGAGATATGTGCCAAAATTGGTTGTTATGGTTTTTGATCGGGTCCTCAGGAAAGATTCCAATGAAAAGTACGCGCCTATAGCACGTCTGAAGCTTTTCGAAGATTCATGGATTTTTCTTCCACAAGAAGTTCAAAGTCCACAAGATGAACGTGTAAGGTACTTTTCTCTACGGTGTGATTGAAGAAAATGTGTTTGTTGAACAAACCAACCGGGTGTGCGGATGCCTTGGCGTGGATTGAACAACCGCACACTACTTCTCAAAGAGAAAGACAAAGACCTTCACTGGTACAATGTGGAAGACCAGCCGGACCCAGAGGTTTTTGATCTTGTTGCTGTGAAGGGATTTCAGTAGCTACAAAATCGACTTTGAAATCCACACCTGGTGGATATCCAGTTTGGGAGAGCACTCAGATTCCTGGCAATGCACGAAGCAGTTGCAGGATACGGTTTTAAATTTCTAATCTCTCCTATACTTGTCGATATTTAAGCTGCTTTATGAATTATTATCTCGTACAGCACTCTTTGGCCAGACAATGTTGTCATGGTCTGCACCGCTTACCGACATGCCAACTGATTTTTCCAAAATTCGATACATCATTTCTTATTCAAAAATTAATTTTGGTAAACGGCATTGAGGTAAAACATGAGTTAACCGACATCGGAAAATCGTTTTTGTAAATACCTTTGTGTTTTTAAAATTTTATCTTAGTTTGTTGGTTTTAGGGGGAGTAAATCCAAAATTTGAAAATCCAAAAACATCGAAAAATTTAAAATCATAAAAACAATAGAAAAACAAAAATGAGTTTCCTGGCGAGCAAAAGAGAAAATGATAGTACATCAGTGGTCTGTCCAAACCTCTTTAAACCTAAAATGAAAAACGATAAGCAGCTCTATATAAGATGTATCGGTAGGCTCACAATCATTTTAAAGTGTGCAGGGTGATATAAACCTTAATCGACTGAAGACTAGGTGGGAACCATACATTGGCATATGGTCTTGGTACCGAAAATTTCGTTTGAGAGATTGCCGAGGTTCTGAGATATTCGGTCTTTATGCTGCTTATCATCTGGGTATCATGGTTGTATCTTTTACCGAAAAATAACGGAGACGAAGTCTAAGATCTTCCATGATACTATACATACGTGTACTTACTGCATACGACCTCAATAAGTGATCAACAATCACATGTCCCACAAATAAGTGATAATATATCACATTTATCCGGGAGTCAAGTTCGTCTCTTTGCTGTACGAAAGTACTGACCTGTTCACGGACTTGCTCTTGTGCCCTCATGCATATGAAAATCAAGTTCCTCATCAATAAGTGATTCTATCACATAGGGCTTGTTTTCAATCAAAATAAGTGAGTTTCTCACATCATATACGGTCAAACAGATGATAAACGGTATACTCACCGGTAAGATGAATCCTCGTGCATACCTTGATACGGGAATGTGTCATGATGTGGATGAACACCGGTCGGTAAGTATAAATCATACCTTAACGTATCCCCTCGCCATGATTACATCTGATAAGTTGAGCTTAAGTGGACAACAATACCGATAATCGTTATAGGATGCTTATCTACATGTTAACAAAAAGAACAACAAGAGCGTTTTGGCGTGACCGTACACTGATATGATTCTCTTACCCTCGAAACTCGCAAAAAGAATGTCTGTATATATTTATTTACTGCTTTCAGTCTTTACATTTTAAATATTCAAAATACCAAAAAGATTTTAGGTGTGTTTTAATATAAACTTTCTAAAAGCCAAAAAGATTTTATTTCTATTTTTTTTTCGATCGTACGATGTTGGATCTCAAGTCTTCGTTGCCTGAAACCTGAACGAAAACCGAATTGACTAAATCTTCATAAACGGTCGAAATTTGCAAGTTTTTGAAAGTTAGAAACTAAAATTGATAAATTTATTAAACTTTCAAACTGTCGGACGGTAGTTGATTGAATAATGGTCACATGTGTGTCATTTGTTTATGTTAACTATATTCCAAGCAGTTGTTCTCATTACGCGTTTAGATTTCTTGCATGTGCAGATGTTAAAGGCAAGGAGAACATGGTCGATGACAAGCTTCGGAATGAAGACACGACGTGAAGGCACTCAAATGATGAAGATGATCGAGTTGCCGCTGACCATCATCAACACCACAAAGATCTCAAGCATTGAAGATCAAGTCATTCACGAGCATAACTCAAGGGGGAGCTTATGTCAAGGGGGAGTTTGTTAACACACTTCCTTCATCAAAAGGGAAGTTTGTTGATACACTTTCTGCTTACAAGACGTGAAGACTTTGAAGATCCTCCGACTTAGAAGACATGGAAGATGAACCTCACGAGTAGCGTCCAAGGGGGAGTTTGTTGATACATATTTTGTGGACGCGACTCGGCTCAGGTCGACTTGGTTCGGTTCGACTCGGTTAGGTTCGGCTCAAGCCCGACGTCACGACATTCCTCCGTCGTGCGCCCCAGAGTTCGTCACGCGAAGCACGAAGCACCGCGAGCCGGTTCCCGCTACCACATCATCATGACATCATCATGATGATGTCATGATGATGTCACAAGTTGACCAATCTCTACAAATATGAATTTGTTGAATTATGTACGTACAGAATGGTCATGCATGAGAATTATGATTGGGCCAATCTTTATGGGAGATCAAAATACTTGTAGTGGGCCGAACCAAACAAAGACTTGGGCTTATAACAGTTTGGCGAAACAAAGAGGAGTCGACGAAACAGCCTTGATTCGTCGACCTGATTCCATTTCGTCGCTTGTGTCCTTTGTTTCGTCAAATGTATTTGTGTTTCGTCAAGCCAGTTCCGTTTCGTGGTGCTGTGTGACTATATATAGACTGAAGACAGAACAGAAACAGAGTGAGACAAGAGAGCACATAGAACACACACACACGAGAGAAATTAGAGAGTTTACAGAATACATTTATAAACATTGGTTTGTAACTGACTTTTCATACGTATTAATACAGAGGTGTTAATCGGTGAATCATGTGTGTCGTTATATTGCGTGTTCTATCTCGGTTTGCTTTCCCGGTTGGATTCCGCACAACCAGGTTGGTTTGTATACAAGGATTAGGCGACTAGATCCTCCCATAGCCAGACCTACACAAACATGAAGAAACTTCGGTGGATTTATTGGGATAGGTATCCAGCATCATCATTCCCATCAAATTTCCAGCCAACAAAGCTTGGTTGTCTAGTGTTGATAAGGGGCCAGCAAAAACAACTCTGGAAAGGGTGCAAGGTAATCCTTGTTTTTCCACAAGCTTAATCAATTAATTATTAGGGTTCTACAAGAAAAAACCCTTATAGGAACAACATTTTTTAAGCCTATAGGGAGGACATGTCCTCTCTATAGGTCTTTTTCACCAATAGAGAGGACATGTCGTCTCTATAAAAATTGTCTCTACAGCTCCGTCCCTATAGGTCATACAAGTCGTCCCTATAAGTGTCCTCTCTATAGAAAAACTTGTTGAGACAACATGTCGTCTCTATAAGTTTGTGAAAAAAAATAATTCAAAACTAGAATTAATATTTATTAAATAAAAAATCATTTATGAAAATATTTTTTAAACCCTTTAGAGACAACATGTTGTCTCTATAAGTTTTCTTAAAAAAATAAAAAAATGTTTAGGCCCTATAGAGACGATATATCGCCTCTATAGGTTTTCTTTTAAAAAAATAAAAGAAAACATTTTCTTATAGAGAGACAACATGTCGTCTCTAATGGTTTTTCTTTAAAAAATGGAAAAAAAAACATTTATGCTCTACAGAGACGACATGTCGTCTCTATAGATTTTTCTTTAAAAAAAACATTTATGCCCTATAGAGACGACAAGTCTTCTCTATACTTTTTTCTTTTAAAAAAAATAAAAATTAAAAAAAAACTATTATCTAGATATTGAAACCAAATAATTCGCACAATACAACATCTACAAAAACATACATCAGAATCTTTAAAGTTGGAAAAAACAAAGCCCACTTGTACAGGCTACAAATCATTTGGGAAGTTATACATATTCACTATTCGAACAATTTACAAAGATAACATTATAACCTTCCAAGTTAATTTAGTCATTTCTAATATAAAAGGAGATACAAACTCACATGCCAGCCAATGCCTCAACAGAGTAGCACGTAAGTAGGCAGTGGTGTTGCAATCAACAACCGAGATGCAGCCGTATATGCACCAGTTCTGTTACTATACGGTTTGTTCTTCATTATTATTCTACTGAGCATCAACCTGATACATAACCTGATTCAAAAGTTAAATGAGTGGCTAATATTATAATTCTAGTGAGCATCAATTGATAGGGCAAAAAGTGAAATCACCAACCTTTTTAAAGTAAGGTATATAGTACAAAGTTGCAGGAGAGAATTCATAATCATAATGCCTTGATTTTGAGGACCAACATAACGGGTTTCCTTTATTGTACCATTATCTTTAAATATACATGTATCATGCATAAGATAACCTTTGTGAGGGTCAAGGAGCTCATTAAGTAGCATAAACGAGGTAATACCGCAATAACTTTGTGATGTGTACCTGCAGGGTAAAATGTGGAAATTAGAACACTAGTATTTTCTTTTTCTTGTTAATGTGAGATAAATAGATAACTAAGGCCACCCACTAGAATTAAAAGTTATCATATAAAGTTTATGCGGAAGATCCGATGTGAAATTTGAACCACATCAATGAAAACATTCAAGCACAAACATAAGAGCATGATCAGAGAATATGGATGAATGCTGACTGTTTTCAACACATCTACTAAAGAGGCGAAAAATTTACTAAGTTGTCGGGTTATGCGTCATACCTTCGGATCCCCGACCTGAACCTCATCACATTTCTTTAACCTCAAACAGAACATGTAGGTAAAGAGGGCTGACCTGAACTTCGCATGTGCTTCGTCCGTCGCCTGAACTCGCAACCCAGGCTCACTGGAGGTGTGTATCTAACCATGGTTGTCTTTATTTTAACTGAAAAACTGGCATTCAAGCATGGGGGTGCTCATCGGAACGCTAATCCCCACTGTCCTCGCCGCCGCATTGAACCAAATCCCCTTCGCCACTGTCGTCAGGTCTCACACTCGTATACCATCGTGACACCTCCGCATCTTGTATACATTCCGATAACCCAAATCATCGTACCATACTTCTCAAACCGCCCGTTGTTTTTTTATTCGCCATTCAGGTCTGCGAATCCCTCTCTATCGTCACTGCAGTACTGAAAAAAAAACATGGCAAGTGTTTTAGGGATATATGAAATGCCAATATCATCCTTTGGTTTGAGATACATACGGTTCCGTTTTGGCAGTTTAACGGTTCATGAAACAGGTTGTGTAAGCCAAACCAGCCATTTAACTTTTATTATTTATATAGTTCATGGAACAGGTTTCATTTTGGCAGTTTAAATGGCTAGTTTAAAAACTAACAGGTTTGAAAACAAAGGTTGGTATAAACTGCCAAATGGGTTAAACTGACCGTTGCATCCGACCCACCAAAACCCAGCCAGTTTGGTTTATTGTTTCTAAAAACTATAGACAGCAGTTCGGCCAAAAATTTTAACCAAAACTGGCCAAACCTTAATCAAATTCTAATGGCCAAATTTCTCAACACTAGACTCACTAAAGAGTTCTTGATTGCAGAACTTGACCAAATTGTCAAACATATGCTAAAACTGAAATGTATCAATCGTTAGCCAAACGATATCACACGTTGAAGAGTTCTACAAAATGTATCGATCTTTTATATATTTTGTGAAATAAAATAACAAACACATCCAAATAATCAAAACTTAAACAAATAATAATCAAAATCAAACAAAAAACTACTAGTGCCCATGGCCTGAACTGTACATCTGAGAAATATAGTCAGAAATATTATAAAATAAACCAAACTTCACAGAATTGCTATAACAATCAATAACATCCAGCTTCTAAAAATTGCTTTAACAAGTAATAACTGGAGGTTTGAATACATGAAAAGTGGTCAGTCATTTACTATTGCCAGCCACAGGGAACTTACCACAAAAAAGACCACTTCTTTGTTAGCAAAAGCAGCAATGTACTTCCATTTTTGCATTTGGATCATCACAAAGCGTTGCAACTGAATAGGGAAGAAAATTGTCATTGTTGCCATTTCAGAAAGTGACAGTATCAATCTTATCAAGTGTACCTGGTGATTCTTTTGTTTAATCGTTGACCAAGCTGTTTCTAGCACCTCTGGACAGTCATCAATGAAGTGTCCAAATTGTCTTTTGACAAACTGAGAACCAAAAGTGCATTATGTGTTTGAGATTCAGTATTATGATAAAAGAATGTGAGTGAGTACCTTTAGAAAGGAGCACCTGCTAATAATAATAATAATAATCAGATTTAAAGGTCCATCATTCACAAGACAAGTGAAAGCATAAACAGAAAACATACTTGTGCAATGACAAGTGCCTGTTCAAGATGTTGGATCTGAATCCACTGTTGATTCACAATTGCAGTCACCATTTTCTATTCACCTTCGCAAAATCCCAATCTACAATATTAGAAATTGCAATTAAGCCAGTTGATTCAAAATGAACGATAATTAACACATTAGGGTTCAATATAGGTAAAATTGGTAAGCAGACCGACCGTACCAAGTTGATTAAAAATTCTTGCAAGGTTGTGCCAACCCAATCTGCCATACCACTAATGAAAGATACAAAAAGAAAGAAGACCGGAAGCATATAATCAAATGAAACAAGAAAGCAGGAAATCTTCGTCCTGTTCTATGATTTCTAACTCAGGGAGCATATAATCACAAAATTAGTGTTAAATTAAGTCACAAACCGGCGAATCAGAGGTGGTGGTTGTTACGGAAGACCTCACGAAGGCACGAACGGTTCTGGTGCTTGCTGTGAGAATAACCGGCGGCGTAGGTGGTGGTTACAGAACACAGCAAGAACCGTTTTGGTAATTGCGGTGGGCTAAACCGGTAGATCGTAGGTGGGACGGAGGGACTCACCGCTGGTAGTGATGGTGGGAACAATTGGGGGGAAATGAGGATGCGGCTTTATTTTAGAGAAACTGGGCTCAAGCCTCAACCTATTGAGGGGGTGTTTGGGTTAGCTTATTTTGGAGCAACTTATGACTTATCTATACTACCTTATTAAGAAAAGTGGGTTTTTTGCCCTTTTGGTAATTTCCCATATGTACAAGTTTTAAAGCCACATATACAAACACCTTCAAACCATCTGAGAGGGACTAAAACAACACATTTTACAAACTTTTAAGACGCTTTTAGGGGTAAAATTGGGAAACTTACAGGGAAATCAAGCGCCGCCAGCCTTCAATTCTGCAAACCTACAAGGAAATGAAGCGAATTGGACAACTTCAATTTCTTCAATAGAGCATGCCTTCAATTCGATTTCGGTTTCAAAGAAGTAATCTCATCACCCCTGGTCTTTTTAATTACATCCTCTGCTTGTTCATATTTTGATTTAAACTCGAACAAAACACATCGATAACCGGAATCTGAAGTCGCCGGCAATGGAGTGTGCTCTCCTTCTATTAGCCACTGTGATTGATTCTTTCATCTCTACATTCCCATGCAGGTAATGCTAATTTCAATCGTTAGGGTTTTGCTGGATATAATGACCAGAGGGAGATGAGAGGTTTTTGGCATCACAATGAAGCCCCGAGATCGAGTGATCGACTTCGATGAGCACATGAAACAGGTATGTCTTTTTTTCTAATTGTAGTTTTAGGGTTCGAATTAGGGGTGCTTTTTTTCTAATTGTAGTTTTAGGGTTCGAATCAGGGGTGTGTGTATTGTTCTTTTGCAAAGCCTTAGTGTAAGGACGTGTGGAGCGGGATTTCGACAAGGGGTTAGGGATTCTGGAGAGTTGGTTGATGGTTGATGAGTTCCGATGGATTCGTATAACAAGTAACTGATTGATACTTTAAATTGTTTGGGTTCTTGTAATTACATTTATAAGTACATATTTTGAATTAATTTGGGTTTAGGTCATTTATTGATGAGTATTTTGTGTATGTTTATTTCATCTCTATTTTGTTGTGCAGATGAGTTATGGAAGCTAAGGTGTTATTGAGATTGAGAACCGTAATATGGCTACGTCCAAGACCTTGAAAGCAGGTGATGTTGCTGTAACGATCTAGATTAGAGGTGTACAAATTGTCTTTCTTTAGAAACCAGTTTTCTTTGTTGGAGGGGGGTGTTTAAAAAACTGGTTCGGTTTTTTAACCGGTTTTACACAATGAAAACCCAAACCGGTACTAACCGGTTCGGTTTAAAACCGGTTTGTGAAAAAAAAAACATGGTTTTTAATCGGTTTAAATTGGTTTTTTAAACTGGATTCGGTTTTTTAACCGATTTCGAAGATCAAGAATACTAACAAGTTTACAAACCGCCGATTCAGTTCGGGTTGGAACCGATTTTTTTAAAAACTGGTTTTGGTTTTTTTCGGTTTCAATCCTAAAACCTGTTTTTTACACCTCTAATCTAAACTCTTTAGTGTTTTTACCTTTTAGTTATGATTTAGACCATTTGGTTGGTTATTCCGTTTTTTGCTCTTTATGAAAAGTGCAAGGGCTAGAATGCAACTTTGCTTACAGTTGTAATTTGCAAACACAAACTTTATTCAAAAAAGTAAAAGAAAAACAAAAAAACGACAACTTTTCAGTTAAAAAAGTTGTAGTTGTGTCGGATTTATTGTCATATGTTTGCTGTTCCTTTTGTGATGTCTGGACCATAGGGTATGTTATTTCTATTAGTAATTAGATTTTTGTAACACCTCGAAAATTTACGCCCAATAATGTGTTGACACGTGTCATGGACCTAGAATGTGCGAAAACATACTTTAGAGGGACTAAAGTTGACAAACAGTGAAAACTATGGAACATAAGGGTCCAAAGTGTCAACAATGGATAAATAGACTCTATAATAACCCTACGTAATGTTTATAACCTTAAACGGATGGGTCATGGATCATACGAAGCGGAAGATGTGCGAAAGTGAGGAATTACAAACTATAGGGGCTAAAAGTGTCAACATGTTGAAAGTATACCTCTGAGTGATCATTTGGCTGACCCGAAGCTTTGTAGTGCTAAAATATACTCACGGGAATATGTGATAAAAATTTCATGAAGTTTCGTTATCGTATGAGAAAGTTATGGCCAAAACCGTAAACGAAGGGTTAAAAGCGTCAACGTTGATTTTGATGGCTTTTCGGGTGAGCGCAAAGTGAACCGAGGACTCCGACAAATTTATAAAAGTCCCATGATTCCTAAAAATCAAGTTTTAAGGTTTTAGAGCATCAATTGATAGTTTAAACCGCGAAACGAAAGTACAGGGACTAAAGTTGAAACATTAAAAAGAAGTTCTGATCAGACAGGCCAAAGCGGCCCGCCTGGGTTTTAGCCTGTCTGGGACGCGGGCCGCGTAAGGAGCCCAGATATGCGAAAATCAGGACAGCTGCCAGTTTTCTGCTCTAAACCGACTCTAAACCAGCTGTAGACCACTTTTGAACCCTCCAATCACCTTTCATGCAATCTCTGGACCTTGTATCATCTTTATAACACATAGAGAAGCCTTCAATCTGATGACATTGCTCTCAAGAATCCTCAAAGTAGTAAAACTCAAGAACACTTGAATATTCATAAACTCACAAGACCTCTTTGGAGCATTTCTGAACGTCAAGGCAGCCTCCAAGTGCTTTCTAGGCTTCACTAGGACTCTTGTAAGTATTCATAACCTTCTCTAATTCGTTCTAGCTTAGATTATTAGCCGAAAGTCAAATCCGTCATAGTTATAGTTTGACTTTTCGATTAAACGAAAATGGCTCAGTCATTTCTCAAATTGAAACCACTGATATGTTGGTATTTATGTATATAACAAACCCCTAAAAGGGTATTATCAGATTCACACTCTAAGCATGCCAATTGTCGAGTCAAAGTTGTTCTTAAAAAGTCAACAGAACTTGTTTTTGCAAAATATAGCATAAATGGTAATGTAGATGACATGCAATCAGTTTGATCATCATAAATAACTTATAATGTATGTAAGAATGTATTTTATCATAATCAACTCGACAATCTTTAATATAAACCCGGATTGGAACCGAAAGTCTTATAAAACGACTTTTTCGTTGACTCTCGATTCGGATCCGTGCATGCATGTTTGAGATCTGTATTAAAACATATTTTGAACCATTTTTATTTTAGTATAACTTTCTGGAAATTTTATAACTTGAGTCTATGTTTAACCGATTCATATGCATGTTTCCGATTATGCTTAAAAGTTGACTATTTTGCCCTTTTTGATATAAAACGTGATTTTTGGAAAAGTAAAAGAGTAGAAATCTTTATTATTAAATTATAGACTTGTACCGAAAATTTGAGATCAGTTAGCGGTCCAGATTTTGGGTTATGGCCGATATCGTAAATAGCGGTCCTTATGTTATATAAATAGCGCATTTAGCGCATAACCTATCTAAGGCCACTTTTCGGTATAAAACTTTTTACCCACTGATATCATATAATATTTTGGGATTTTTGATGATTTTTATTTAATTTTTGGCTGATCATTTCATGGGTTTCTAAACTTAATTCGGTAAATACCGAATTTGCCCTTTTCGGTCATAAAACAAGTTTTACAATTCCGATTGACCCCAAACCACTTCCTACTGATTTTATTTATTAAATATAGTATGTTGAGCCTTCTGGAAGTATAAAAATCTCAGCTTTCCTTTACAAACCCGGAAACGGCTCCAAATCGCCTTTTTAGACATTTTTAGCGCATAGTAAGCGTTACACTTATATTAAACATATTAGACTTATATCTACTGAAGTGTTAAGTATATTTTTATATATTAACAGTAAAAATATGTTTATAAACTCAGAATTCACATTATGGCATTTATGGCCCTTGTGAAATTACCAAAATGCCCCTACGGCGCATAGTTTGATTTTAAATGATGTATTTGACATATGGGTCATACCCTACTGTTATAAAACTATAAACTAAGTATGTTTACTGTATGATTCAGACCCGAAACTCAGATTTCCAATTTAACCCTTTTATAACCTTTTAAATGACCAAAATACCCTTATGAGGTATAAATTGAGTTTAAAATCATTCGGGGCATAATAGAACATAACTTACTGATATTATATCATATTTAAAGCATATTATATCAGGGAACTTGCATATGACTCTTTAGGTCGCCCGTAACGCCCTTTTCGCGTTCGGTTCGGTTTATGTAACTAGTTTGCATAAATTGACCGAAACGGGTCAAACAATTATCATTTTTATCTCAAAATCCAGAATGTGTCTAGTAAACCCATATTATACAAGTCTTCAAACTTGTCGGGTCAAATTCACATTCTATCCGGTCTTCGTTTAATCGTGCGAACCGTATTGTTCCCTAAGACTAACCGGTCTAAGTTTTAGCTTAAGCAAAGACCCGTTAGCATTTTAATTAATTATTTATGTCATCATTTCAGACTAGAGCCTTCCGGTAAATGGTACCTACGCTTACTTAAGCGAATACGGCTGAGTTATTAAATTCTTATTAATTAAGACAGGAGCTCGCTCAGGTAAATACATTTCGACTTATTTTCCCTATACGGGCTTGGGTTACGGTATATAGAATACCGCTTGATCGAGCATTAAATCCTCCACCATTGCGTGTGGCTAGTTGAATAGTTTAATCGGCTCGTTTAAACAGTCTTGTTATCTTAGGGCCTTTGGGGGGTTAATCGACCATGTCCCGGATATCCTCGGCATCATCTTACGAGATGGCCACGACCTGAGAACGGGGTGTAGGCGTACACCTTACCGTGTATAACTCAACTACAGTGGAGGGTCCATTGATCTTTAGCCCGAACTAGATTCGGGCCACTGAACGCGAGTAACATGTAATTCGTTCACATGATTATATATTAAAATAATTGACCCAAGTTAAATAAAATGTTTTATGCCATGAGCATCTAAATCAATTTTTAATCTTTTCAAAATGAGTCAGTTGATTCGTATTTACCAGTGAAAACTGACGTATTTTTCAAAAGGGTTAAGTGACAGGTACTGAACGTAATTGGCTGGAAGCTCAGGACGATTATATGGAATATTGCAAGTCCTAGGCGTCTAAAGTCTGTTGAACAATGATTATGATTATTCGAACCACCTGTGGATTTTTTTTTACTTTCCGTTGTAATACTCCGATATTACTTTATATTCGGATTGTAATATTTATCTTTTGCTTCCGCTGTGCATTTATATATTGTGTGGATTGACTATGATGATATCAATTACGTCACGATACTCCCCCACCGGGCCCACCGGAATATACGTGGAAATCGGGGTGTGACAGGTTGGTATCAGAGCCAACATTGAGTGAATTAAACACTAGCCCTTAGTGTTTAATCTCAATGACACAATTGCACATTTCAAAACTTCCGAGTCTAGACTTAACTTAGGAATATTCCCAATCCTAATCTAGAAATAATTGCTTCCAAATTTTATTGGATACGTCGCCAAGCGAAGAAGCCGTAATAGGAATTCTCCACGTCTGAAGCCTTGGAATGCTGAGCTTCGTACCGCGACCAGGATGAAACGTGCAACCATGGAGAAAGCATTCAGAAATAAGAATGAAGAAGAAACTCCATTTACTAAAGATCGTTTCCTTAATAGTCCTTCTAAGGACGTATTTATTATACATAATTATTTTTCAGTCCCTTCAAAGACAACATTCTTCTTTTGAAGACCCCATTTGGGGGCAACCCTATACTTGTTTAAATTTTTCTTTAAAAGGAACGATTATGTTTAAAATATCATTCCTATATTATAAGATCTACCATTATAATAAAATGGCAAACTCTAAAAAAGGACCAGACCTAGCCTCGTGTCATTATTAAGACCCGGCCAAGATGGCAGTTCCTCGATTTAGGTTCAGATCCTTATTAACACCTCAATTTAAAAATTGTTCTGCGCTAATTAAATTAAGAATCTTAAGAGTGAAACCTAGCCTGAGTGTCCTTTTAAAGACCTGGCCAAGATGGTAAGACCTGTTTAAAGGATTCAAATCCCTGTTAACATCTGTAAACATGTTAACACTCCTGGCAGATGTGACTCCTTAAAATCACACACGTCATTTATAAAAGGATTCTTTAGAAGATTCCTAGCCCAGTCTAATGATCTCTGAATCCTGGGTTTAGAACATCAATTAAGATGATCATACTTTGACCATACGTGGGTAATATGTTGCCTACAAGCCTTGCCCATTTCTACATGAGCCAAAAGACAGTAATAGCAATAACTCCCTGTCTATTAATATAATGCCTTTGGGCCTTGCTCACCTCTACATGAGCCAAAAGACAGTTGTAGCTATGACTCCCTGTCAGATAAAGGTAATGAACTAGGATCAAACCTTCATACTTTGATTCTCCGAAATCATAGCTTATGAATAAAACTCGTACATGTGACTAAGCTAATGGTGCTATTAATAAAACATTAATGCCTCGATTCTATGACACCATGGCTTATAAATTAGACTTGTCTACGCGACTGGGCCATTTGTGCTATTATTAATTTATAAATTTGGATCATGATAAAAGTCCTGAATAAAATAAATACCATTCCTTTCCGCCAGTATAAATATTGAAAAGAATCTTAAAGGTACGACCTAGCCTATATGTCATCCCAGACGAGGCCAAGATGGTAAAACCTATTCAAAGGATTCAAATCCTTGTAACATTATAAATATGATGACCCTCCTGGCAACAGTGATACAATAAGAATCGCACTCGTCACCTTTACATTAGGAAACTTTTCCAAACCCCTTTTTGCAAAAGCGATCAATGGGAATCATGGCTAACAACCGTCGGACATGATGTACGCAACAAAACATCTATTCGAGATGTTGCATACAGATAAGGATGAATACATGAAAAAGATAGTCTTAGTTCATAACTTCTTGTCAAGACAATGAACTATAAAAGTTTCAGATCCAAAGGAATCATTGATTATGTTTTAAAAGTTTCCTAGTGACAAGGCCTCGGCGCCATCATAAGTCCTTGGGAACAAGCCATTGTGCTATATATATAAAAGATGTTAGTTTGTCATTGACAGTCGTGACTTATGTCCCCTGTCTAATAAATACGAAGGATTATATTCCGTTTAAGCGCCAAAGATAGTTTATTTAAAAACTTAGGCAAAACATAATCAAATAAAGTTGATACTATCTAGTCGTCTATATGGTTTAAATACACCATGGCTATAGATTCATCAAAATTTGACAATCCGACATATACTTAAACCAATTATTACTACTTGATTTGTAGCCTTCAAAGCTTCACTATGGCTGACCCCTCTAAAGCTCACAATCATCCGGTTAATCAGGAGGATGAAGCAAGACTGAAATTAATCAGCACCGGGATACAGGCTATGATCGAAATAGCCGTAAGCAACGCTGCGGACCGTGTGTTGAAGGATCTTAAGCGAAAGTGCGATAATACCCCAAACAAAGGTTACAAGAAGGGTAAGACCGGTTCAAACTATAACCAGTCCAAACCAAAGGAGGAAAAACCCGAATGTAAAACCTGCAAAAGAAGACACTGGGGACAGTGTCGATCAAAACCAAAGATAAAGCAATGTGGCATTTGTAAAAGAGCTGGCCACCAGTCCCACGAATGTAGGGACATAAAGAATGCAAACTGTTTCAGCTGCGGCGAAAAGGGCCACATCCGTACTAATTGCCCTGAGGCTACCAAGGAAGGGGCAACAAAATTTGGGTTTGAAAAGAATAGTCGGCGGACAGAGGAAAAGCCAAGGTGCTCGACTTGCCAAAAGCGCCACTTTGGAAAATGCAGAATGGAGTCCAATTCTAAATCAGGACCACATGCATGTGGGATATGCAAGTCTAAGAAGCACAAGACTGTTGAGTGCAGGAAGGTTAAAGATGCTACATGCTACAACTGCAACGAGAAAGGGCACATAAAGACCAACTGCCCTAAGTACTCGAAGAAGAAGCCCGAAGAGGCCAAGAGAACAAACGCATGAGCTTTTAGGACGAACGCCCAAGAGATGGTGCAGAATAATAATAGTATAATATGTACTTCTCCTTATCAAGCAGTTTATGTAAAAACTTATTTGATACTGGCACGTGTAAACGTATTATGAATGATAAAGGTTGAGAACTGTTATCTCCACCTGATTAAGACTCCGGTCATTTAATGCCCGGTAGAAAGTGACGATGTTACGTCGTAAATGCTCCAACAAATCCTATATTGATATTAATATCTATTAGAAATCACTCTTTCTAATATCCTTATAGCAAACCTTTGGTTGCATACTTAAGGACTCAATATAGTGATAAAATCGATTAGGTTGCCTTAAAAATCGAGTCCATATCGTGAGTGATAAGAAGCAATTAACTATCAAGACTCCTTATGAGACAACCCTCAAAATTACACGTATCCGTACGTTTAATTAAAGTTAAGCATAAAAAAAAAAAAAAAAAAAATGGTGAAACTGGCCGTCCCCGGAATCGAACCTGGGTCTAGGCCGGCCGCACCCTTTCGCGCGCCTAGCCAATTGAGCTAGGTGCCTAGTTTGTGAAACTTCCATTATTGATTAAATATAAGCACTTGTGCGATAAACTTCCTTATCATTTATCAATGATAATTTCTGCCAAGTGTCCTGTTTTAATACAGGCAATAATAAATCTTCATGAACCATAAACTTAGCAAAATTTTTATATCCTCCCCAAGGTATAATTACCGAGGAAACCATAGTAACCGATTCTTCTAGTATCGGCAAGAAAAACCTTTCCAAAAAAAAAAAAAAAAAAAAAAAAAAAATCTAAGAGCACTCTTTCTCTGCATAGAGTACGGCAACATATGTTATTTTAATTATTTTCTCATTGTTTTCTATCGACTGTGAATGCCAGGCTATGTTTGATTAAAGTGTCATATGAGAAGTGGCATATCCTAGTGTGTCCCATAGATTATTTCCATGTCTGATCAGCATGGAGGTTTAATACATGGAACCCCTGAGATATCCCAATGGTCATATTGTACTAAAGTCGACTAGTAGTATTCAAAGAAGATATCCTAAAATGGAATTTTTTTTTTCTCCAAGCAAATGTTCCCGAATAAGGAATTCGTAGACTTATAACATAAAGGTGTCGCTTAATTGACACGATCAATGATGGATGAACTGGAGCCTGAGATATGGAAAATCTCTGTAGCCTCCTTGTATCCTAATTATCTTCTCATAAGTTTTCCCTGCTTACCTCCTAGAAGACAGGTAGAACTAGGATTGACATCCCACTGTGGGCTGGAGTATTATGAAAACTTCATATCGATTATGGAAAAATCGAAACCTTGATTTAGTAGGTTTTAAGACATAGGCACATGTAGCCTGACTCAATCTTCTGAGGGTTTTATATTGTTAAAATAAGAAAGACGGTTCATATTGCTTATGCATACATGCCGCAACCCTAATTAGGCACGATTAAGAATTTCCATCAGCTACCCAGGATCTAAGGGCAAACTATTGGTGGATAGGCTTGAAGAAGTCTGTGGCCACCTATGTAGCTAAATGATTGACAAGTGCGCAAGTCAAAGCCGAGCATCAGAAATCATCAGGTTTGCTACAACAGCCCGAACTTCCTACGTGGATGTGGGAAATAGTAACTATAGATTTTATTACCAAGTTACCCAAGACAAGAAAAGGAAATGATACAATATGGGTTATAGTTGATGGACTGACTAAGTCAGCTCATTTCTTACCCATCAAGGAGACTTACAGCTCCGATGTGTTAGCCCAGTCATACGTTGATAAGATTGTAGCCTTACATGGCATACCTGTGTCTATTATCTCTGACCGAGATACTAGAGACACGTCACATTTTAGGAAGAATTTCCATCAATCTCTGGGCACACGTTTGAATTTTAGTACGGCCTACCATCCTCAGACTGACGGTCAGAGTGAGTATACTACTCAAACGTTAGGAGAAATGCTACTTTCATGTGCGATCGATTTGGGTGGTGGTTAGGGTAAGAACCTACCCTAATTGAATTCTCCTACAACAATAGCTACCACACCAACATTAAAGCTGCGCCTTTTGAGGCCTTATACGGTAGAAAGTATAGATCACCCATATGTTGGGCGGAAGTTGGAGAAGTCCAACTGTCAGGACCGGAAGTTGTTTTCGAGACAACGGACAAGATTGTCCAAATTCGCGATCGTTTGAAAACTGCCAGGGATAGGCAGAAAAGTTATGCGGATCCGGATCGTAAAGACTTTCATTTCGAAGTAGGTGATAAAGTATTGCTAAAGGTATCACCCTGGAAGGGGGTGATGAGGTTTGGTAAGAAAGACAAGCTAAGCCCGAGATACATAGGACCTTTCGAGGTTATCGAACGTGTCGGGTCAGTTGCTTATAAACTAAACCTGCCTGAAGAACTCAGTGCTATCCATAACGTGTTCCACATTTGTAATTTGAAGAAGTGCACCGCTGATGAACCACTGGTTATACCATATACGGATGTACATATAGATGAAGGTTTGAAATTTGTGGAAAAGCCGATAGCGATTGAAGACCGAAAGGTAAAGAAGCTTCAAAGGAAGCACATACCTATTGTTAAGGTCAAATGGGATGCCCGTAGAGGTCCCGAATACACATGGGAGGTAGAATCCACGATGAAAGAAAAATACCCTCATTTGTTTCAATAAATCTCGAGGTCGAGATTTCTTTTAAGGGGGTGAGGATGTAACACCTCGAAAATTTACGCCCAATAATGTGTTGACACGTGTCATGGACCTAGAATGTGCGAAAACATACTTTAGAGGGACTAAAGTTGACAAACAGTGAAAACTATGGAACATAAGGGTCCAAAGTGTCAACAATGGATAAATAGACTCTATAATAACCCTACGTAATGTTTATAACCTTAAACGGATGGGTCATGGATCATACGAAGCGGAAGATGTGCGAAAGTGAGGAATTACAAACTATAGGGGCTAAAAGTGTCAACATGTTGAAAGTATACCTCTGAGTGATCATTTGGCTGACCCGAAGCTTTGTAGTGCTAAAATATACTCACGGGAATATGTGATAAAAATTTCATGAAGTTTCGTTATCGTATGAGAAAGTTATGGCCAAAACCGTAAACGAAGGGTTAAAAGCGTCAACGTTGATTTTGATGGCTTTTCGGGTGAGCGCAAAGTGAATCGAGGACTCCGACAAATTTATAAAAGTCCCATGATTCCTAAAAATCAAGTTTTAAGGTTTTAGAGCATCAATTGATAGTTTAAACCGCGAAACGAAAGTACAGGGACTAAAGTTGAAACATTAAAAAGAAGTTCTGATCAGACAGGCCAAAGCGGCCCGCCTGGGTTTTAGCCTGTCTGGGACGCGGGCCGCGTAAGGAGCCCAGATATGCGAAAATCAGGACAGCTGCCAGTTTTCTGCTCTAAACCGACTCTAAACCAGCTGTAGACCACTTTTGAACCCTCCAATCACCTTTCATGCAATCTCTGGACCTTGTATCATCTTTATAACACATAGAGAAGCCTTCAATCTGATGACATTGCTCTCAAGAATCCTCAAAGTAGTAAAACTCAAGAACACTTGAATATTCATAAACTCACAAGACCTCTTTGGAGCATTTCTGAACGTCAAGGCAGCCTCCAAGTGCTTTCTAGGCTTCACTAGGACTCTTGTAAGTATTCATAACCTTCTCTAATTCGTTCTAGCTTAGATTATTAGCCGAAAGTCAAATCCGTCATAGTTATAGTTTGACTTTTCGATTAAACGAAAATGGCTCAGTCATTTCTCAAATTGAAACCACTGATATGTTGGTATTTATGTATATAACAAACCCCTAAAAGGGTATTATCAGATTCACACTCTAAGCATGCCAATTGTCGAGTCAAAGTTGTTCTTAAAAAGTCAACAGAACTTGTTTTTGCAAAATATAGCATAAATGGTAATGTAGATGACATGCAATCAGTTTGATCATCATAAATAACTTATAATGTATGTAAGAATGTATTTTATCATAATCAACTCGACAATCTTTAATATAAACCCGGATTGGAACCGAAAGTCTTATAAAACGACTTTTTCGTTGACTCTCGATTCGGATCCGTGCATGCATGTTTGAGATCTGTATTAAAACATATTTTGAACCATTTTTATTTTAGTATAACTTTCTGGAATTTTTATAACTTGAGTCTATGTTTAACCGATTCATATGCATGTTTCCGATTATGCTTAAAAGTTGACTATTTTGCCCTTTTTGATATAAAACGTGATTTTTGGAAAAGTAAAAGAGTAGAAATCTTTATTATTAAATTATAGACTTGTACCGAAAATTTGAGATCAGTTAGCGGTCCAGATTTTGGGTTATGGCCGATATCGTAAATAGCGGTCCTTATGTTATATAAATAGCGCATTTAGCGCATAACCTATCTAAGGCCACTTTTCGGTATAAAACTTTTTACCCACTGATATCATATAATATTTTGGGATTTTTGATGATTTTTATTTAATTTTTGGCTGATCATTTCATGGGTTTCTAAACTTAATTCGGTAAATACCGAATTTGCCCTTTTCGGTCATAAAACAAGTTTTACAATTCCGATTGACCCCAAACCACTTCCTACTGATTTTATTTATTAAATATAGTATGTTGAGCCTTCTGGAAGTATAAAAATCTCAGCTTTCCTTTACAAACCCGGAAACGGCTCCAAATCGCCTTTTTAGACATTTTTAGCGCATAGTAAGCGTTACACTTATATTAAACATATTAGACTTATATCTACTGAAGTGTTAAGTATATTTTTATATATTAACAGTAAAAATATGTTTATAAACTCAGAATTCACATTATGGCATTTATGGCCCTTGTGAAATTACCAAAATGCCCCTACGGCGCATAGTTTGATTTTAAATGATGTATTTGACATATGGGTCATACCCTACTGTTATAAAACTATAAACTAAGTATGTTTACTATATGATTCAGACCCGAAACTCAGATTTCCAATTTAACCCTTTTATAACCTTTTAAATGACCAAAATACCCTTATGAGGTATAAATTGAGTTTAAAATCATTCGGGGCATAATAGAACATAACTTACTGATATTATATCATATTTAAAGCATATTATATCAGGGAACTTGCATATGACTCTTTAGGTCGCCCGTAACGCCCTTTTCGCGTTCGGTTCGGTTTATGTAACTAGTTTGCATAAATTGACCGAAACGGGTCAAACAATTATCATTTTTATCTCAAAATCCAGAATGTGTCTAGTAAACCCATATTATACAAGTCTTCAAACTTGTCGGGTCAAATTCACATTCTATCCGGTCTTCGTTTAATCGTGCGAACCGTATTGTTCCCTAAGACTAACCGGTCTAAGTTTTAGCTTAAGCAAAGACCCGTTAGCATTTTAATTAATTATTTATGTCATCATTTCAGACTAGAGCCTTCCGGTAAATGGTACCTACGCTTACTTAAGCGAATACGGCTGAGTTATTAAATTCTTATTAATTAAGACAGGAGCTCGCTCAGGTAAATACATTTCGACTTATTTTCCCTATACGGGCTTGGGTTACGGTATATAGAATACCGCTTGATCGAGCATTAAATCCTCCACCATTGCGTGTGGCTAGTTGAATAGTTTAATCGGCTCGTTTAAACAGTCTTGTTATCTTAGGGCCTTTGGGGGGTTAATCGACCATGTCCCGGATATCCTCGGCATCATCTTACGAGATGGCCACGACCTGAGCACGGGGTGTAGGCGTACACCTTACCGTGTATAACTCAACTACAGTGGAGGGTCCATTGATCTTTAGCCCGAACTAGATTCGGGCCACTGAACGCGAGTAACATGTAATTCGTTCACATGATTATATATTAAAATAATTGACCCAAGTTAAATAAAATGTTTTATGCCATGAGCATCTAAATCAATTTTTAATCTTTTCAAAATGAGTCAGTTGATTCGTATTTACCAGTGAAAACTGACGTATTTTTCAAAAGGGTTAAGTGACAGGTACTGAACGTAATTGGCTGGAAGCTCAGGACGATTATATGGAATATTGCAAGTCCTAGGCGTCTAAAGTCTGTTGAACAATGATTATGATTATTCGAACCACCTGTGGATTTTTTTTTACTTTCCGTTGTAATACTCCGATATTACTTTATATTCGGATTGTAATATTTATCTTTTGCTTCCGCTGTGCATTTATATATTGTGTGGATTGACTATGATGATATCAATTACGTCACGATACTCCCCCACCGGGCCCACCGGAATATACGTGGAAATCGGGGTGTGACAATTTTGTATGTGGCATTAGTTTGATCTCAGATCTGAAAGGTTAGAATTCGAAATTCTTGTGAATATTCATCTGTTTGATGTTTCGGTTTTGTTGACTGTTTGGTTGCTTACTTATACTTCTCATGGTTGCACGATTGAACACTCATGTGTCTCAGATCCAGACGAATTGTTGATTGTTTTGATAGATTAACATATCATCACAGCATATGATTTTGTTGTATGTTACCAGAATTTGATTTATTCTCGGTAGAAACTTTCTATTAAATGTTGCATAACTAAATTGTAACTGTAAACTTAATACTTTAATATGATTGGCGCAGGTGCAAAAGGCAATTTTTCTGGTGGTTTTGACATCAGTGCATTTGGTGCACTGCAGGAAAGGAAAGTTATGAATATTGTATACATTACGTTCTGTCTGTGTGTCAACTAGAGATGGAAATTAGGTGGTTTGACGGGTCAAAATGGGTCATTTATATATGAATCGGGCCAAGTTGACCTTATTTTTTGCAACACCTTTTGTCCTAGCTTTTGAATAATTTTTAAAAGTTATGATATAGCTTTTGAATGAAATGAATTAGGAGGTTTAATGTTTGATCCATCAAAATGGGCTTCACAAGACTTTTAACTTGTTTGACCCATAACTCATTCAACCCATTTTACTGGTTTCATTTGAGCCAAGTTTATTATTTTATCTGCTTGACCCCTTGGTGATGAAACATAACCCGGATCGATTCACTTGTAATATATATGTCGAAATTATTTTCTTTAGTTAACCTATTAGTTTTGCTAAAAAAAATATTTATTTTTTCATTTTGGTTTCTTGTTTACAGCAATGACAACCGGACTGGCATCAAAACCTGGTTATAGATCAATTGATATTTTGTCCGATACCGTGGAAGGTAATTTTTTTACTATTCTAATTATTACTGTTTACCACTTATTATTAGAATTTCTTTGAAAAAATGTTGGTGTTGTTGGTTTCAGCATGTCCATATGATGGATGCATCATGTGTAATCTGTTAACAATAAAACTGGCCCTTTTCATGTGTTTATTAAGAAGTGTATTGCAATCATAATAACTTACATATTGTGGATTATTATTTAACTTAATATTTTGCGATGTTGATTTGCAGGGTGAAAGCTATTGTTTCTGTAAATATTGTTCACTATGGATTGCGAGTCGAAGGAAGAGATGGTATATGAACCATGAGAGCTGAAGGTCATTGGATTGAGTATGTTCATATATCTTTTCACTTTTCTATATGTCAGGCGTGGCAAAATGGGCAGGTAATACATGTTGGGTATCAATAAAGTGGGTAAATATATGGTACATGCTAAAACAGGTCGGGTTATGTTGGCCTAAAATCATTTTTTCCCAAAACTTTAAATCTTTATAATAATACTAGGTCACACTTACATCTTCTTGTTTGATCCATTAGTGATAAAATATGATCTTGGATCGACCCATCCTATAAAACACCTCAAACGGGCACCTCTTTATCAAATCTATAACAACTTATCCGATTTTTAGTAATTTGTGTAAGTCTACTAATCATCATTTTGATATGTTAGATATGATGGGCTGCACCATGGTATAAGCTACTTGTAATGTCTAAACTTTTAGCCGTGTTCAAGGCATCGTTATTTTCATGTCATGGATTGTATGACTCAACTAACTGCGTTGATGCTTTAATTCAATGTTGAATCTGTTTTACTTTGATGTAATATTACTAATTTACAAAATGCGCTATCTGCAGCGAAACGCGGGTCACCAACTAGCTTTAGCAAGATAATTAATGTCTGCATGATCAGAAGAATATTTCCTTTGTGTAAAAACCCCAGGTGCAGCTAGAGCTTGGGTGGCGACTTTGCAGGGAGTTATAAGATGCTTTTTGCATAAAATCAATTTTTTTTATTTGATTTTCCTTTTATAAAAATATGATGAATTTATAAAAATATGGGCTTAATTGTTTTTAACCATGAAGCCTTGAAGTAATACCTTGAGTTGATGTTTGTATTTTTAGGTAGGTAGAAATAGTTGGGAGTGTAAGATTTTGTATGAATTAATAGGTGGATTTAAGCTTTTATTGTTTGTAGTAATGTGGGCTTAAGGTGCCATTCTCATTTGTCATCTTAATTGGTCGCGTAATAGCTCTGTTGTGGGCATCTCATATAGTTTTTCATCATATCAAATCATATTTCATGAAACCGGCCACGTAACGGGCGCCCAAAAAAGCATATGTGGAGTGACATGTTTGGTTTTGTAACTAGCAAACTTCATGCTTAAAGGACAACATTTATAATACATATCATAAAAGAATATGATATAAGTCGGGACACCCGCTGCAACGCGCGGGCTTTCCCATTTATTTACTTATAAAAGTTAATAAGTTGTTTTTTTGAGTGTTTTGGTTAACTTATTTTAGAGGGCTTTGTGTGTTGAGAAGTCAGAATTTTATGACTTATATAAGTTAATAATTTATTTTTAGAAGGAATCCCAAACACCAATTGTTTAATAATTTTTTTAATCTTTATATTTCCTTAAAATAAAACCAAAAAGAATTAATCTATTAGAATAAAAAATATAGTTTTTTTTCCTGTATTCTCTATAAGTTTATTATATAAAAAAAAACTTTTTTATTTTCTTAAAATAAAACCAAGAAGAATTAATATACTTCTAAGGTTATTTTTCTAAAATACTCTTGGAAGAAAATCAAGGGTGTGGTTCTATAGTAAACACAGCGTTGGAACCTGCTTGTTGAACCATGCTCAAGTATATATATGGGGTTTGCTTTTAGGTTCAGCATTAGTATTTAGGGTTTTGGTTATGGTTTAGCCTTTAAGATTTAATTTTTATGGTTTATAGTTTAGATTTTATAGTTTAGCTTAGGGTTCGGCCTTATGGTTTAGCTGTAGGGTTTAGAATTAGGGTTTAGGGATTAACTTTATGGTTTGGGGTTAAGGGGTTAAGGGGTTAGGGTTCCTGGTTAAGGTTCGACGAGCCAACTCCAACGACGTTGGAATGAGCTCATCATTTGACCCGATTTTCTACGATTCCTAGGTTAAAGACACTTTGTACCGAATCCTTACCATACTACACATACACATATATATACAAAAACACACACATATATCACATACGTACAATAACACATATACACACGTACACTACCACATATACATACACACGTACATGAGCCCGAGCTGGACAAAGGTCATTGTTTGGCTTGATGAAGTCGTAACCCTTGTCGTTGTGGAAGCAGATGACGACTCCGGTGAAGTCAGCATCCACCATTGTCAATGTGGTAAAAGGTGTGGAGAGTGTGGGGAATGAAAGATGAGACCCTAACTGTTTATAGGTGCCTTTTGGGTTCAAGTGATTGGAGTGGGTTACCTAAGCAGCTGTTGGTGCAATCCAGGGTTCCGAATAACTTCGGTTGGGGGTGATGGCAGTGAGTGTTGACATTGTATTTGGTACGGTGCTCGTTGTGTAAGATGATGGAGTTTGTGGTAGTGGTGTAACACCTCGAAAATTCACGTCCTATAATGTGTTGACACGTGTCATAGGTTTGAACGTGTGAAAGAATGTTCTAGAAGGACTAAAGTTGACAAACATGGAAAGTATGTGAAAATACGGGTTCTAAATGTCAACAGCGAATAAATATACTTTACATTAACCCTACATGATGCTCATACCTTCAAACGAATAAATCATGGATCATACGAACCTAAATGTGAAAGAAAGTGAGAGATTACAAACCACAGGGGTTAAATGTGTCAACATGTTTAAGTTATACCTCTGAGTGACCTTTTAGCAAACCCGAAGCTTTGTAACAGTTAATTTTGCTCACTAGAATGCACGATATAAATTTCATAAAATTTCGTTATCGTATGAGAAAGTTATGATCAAAATCGTATACAAGGGGTTAAAAGCGTCAACGTTGAAAGTTATGACTTTTCGGGTGATAACGAAGTTAACCAAGGACTTAACAAAGTGGATATAAGACTTGAACCCCTTACAAGTCAATTAGAAGGGCTCAAATTGCAAGAATAAAGGTGGATTGACCTTTCGAAGGACCAAGAGCCAAGGATGCAAACTGAAAAAGAGATTTTTGCCATGATGACATGCTTGCGCACCTCAACACAAATACCCTTGCGGTGCGCAAGGTATGCCCAGATGCAGAAAGTTGGTTGTTGGCTGTTTTAAATGTTGCAACCAACTTAAAACCGATTTTCCACATCTTGCTTAACCCCTAAACAACCCCTAGACACTTAGGGACACTTGTGGATGAATTGTGGTCAGTTGTAGACTTGCATGTCAACAATCTAGTGGGTTCTTGAACACTATAAAAGGCCCTCATGTGCAACAACTTTGATCACACCTTCATCTGCAATTGTGGAGCATTTCTGGAGCTTAGGAGCAGATCCAAGACATCCCTACTCGTGCATAGGACCCTTGTAAGTACCCTTGACCTTCCTCAATTAAGTTTTGCTTAGTTTTTAGCTTAAAAGTCAAACCGTCGTAATTAACGGTTGACTTAACGATTAATCACTGATGGTCCAGTGATTAGTCGAATTGAAAGTAGTTATAAGTTGGTAATTATGTGGGTAATAAACCCTCAAAAGGGTTCCCCCTGATTCCCACTCTAACTAGCTCAAATGTCGGGTCAAACTTGTAATTAAAAAGTCAACAGAATGTTTAAATTCTAATTTATGCATAATTAGCAATGTAGAACACCTACAACCTGTTTGATCATTAATATAACTTGGTAATTAGTGTAAGAACATGTCTAAACATGTTCAACCCGACAATTTAATGTTTAGACCCGGTTCGGAACCGAAAGTCGCAAAGCTTTGACTTTTGCTTTGACTTCAGTTATGACCCGTTTTGGTATGTTTTAGAAATACCTTAGAGCTTTATTTGGACCAGGTTACATGCTAGTATAACCCTCTGTGATTATACACCTTGGATCATTAGTTATCCAATTAATATGCATGATTCCGTTAATTGCTCATATGTTGACCATTATGCCCTTTTCACCTTAAAACGTGATTTTTGATAATGTAAAAGAGTAGAAACTTTAATTACTGATATATAAACTTGGACCCAAAGTTTGACATCAGTTTGAGGTGTAGATTGAGAGTTATGCTCATTAGCGTAATCAGAAGCTTCTTTAGCGATTAAACGGCGTAATTAGCGTATAGCCTAAATACACCTACTTTTTGATATCAAACTTATTACCCACTGATGTAATATATTATTTTGGGATTTTTGAAGATTTTTAATTAATTTTAGGTTGAGCATAACTTATAGTCGTAGGCTTAATCCGGTAATTGTCGGTTTTGCCCTTACGGGCTATAAAATGAGTTTTACATATCTAATTGACTCCAAACCTTTTGCTACTGATTACATATGATAAATAAATTATTTTAAACCTCTTGGAATAATAAAAATATCAGATTTCTATATAGAACCCGGAAACGGCTTCTAATCGCCTAATTAAGCGTTTTTAACGCCTAGTATGTACTAGAACTATTTTAAACATACAAAGGGTGATACCTACTGATATTTGAGGTAAATTATAATATTTTAACAGTAAGCAAAAGTTGTTTAACTCAAACTTCAGTTTTGAGCTTTTCGGCTTATGTGAAATTACCAAAATGCCCCTACGGTGCATAGTTTGGTTATAATTGATAAATTTCACATATATACAATACCCTACTGATATAACTTAGTAAATTGAGTATGTTTGCTGATTACATCAGACCTGTAACTCAGGATACTACTTAAACTCTTTTATAACCTTATAAATGACCAAACTACCCCTACGGGGCATAGTTTGTGTTTAATTTCCTTTCGGGCATAATAAATGATATCTTACTGATGTCACAACATATTTGGAGCATATTAACTTAGGAAACCTGTAAATGGCTCTCATTATTACCCGTTACGCTTTTTACGCGTTCGGTTCGGTTTATGTAACTAGTTTACATAAATTAGCCGAAACGGGTCAAACCTTATCGGTTTTATCTCAAAATCCAGAATGTGTATAATATACCCATATTAAACAAGTCTTCAAACTTGCTGGGTCCAAATCACATTCTATCCGGTCATCGCTTAATCGTGCGTACGAACCGTATCTTTGAAACTAACCGGTCTAAGCTTTAGCTTAATTAAAGACCCGTTAGAATTCTAATAGGTTATTATAAACCTTCGTTCCAGATTAGGAGCCCAGTAAAAGTACTTGCATTTGCTGTATTTGATTGATACTTTGCTCAGGTAAATACTCTTAACTTATTTTCCCTATACGGGCTTGGGATACGACACTATAAAAGTACCGCTTGGTCAGGTGTATGTAGTCATTTAAATCGGATTGTGATTGATGTATTTACATAACCTGTTTAATATGTATTATTTGGTGTATGGCTTTTGGGGGTTAAATGACCATGTCCCGGATATCCTTGGCATCATTTTACTAAATGGCCACGACCTAAGCACGGGGTGTAGGCGTACACCTGACAGATGCATTATGTAAAAAACTGGTAATCCACTAAAGGAATCAACCTTGTGGGCATTATACCTGTGGCGTGTCAATTAATTTTGTCCGGCTCTTCTAACCGGCCCTGATGGACGACAAATAATTAAAACTGTATACATGATTATTTTAATGATTGTCCCAAGTTATAAAGATATATTTTGCCGAAGTGCATTCAAATCAATTTTCAAACTCTTTTCAAAATGAGTCAGTTGAGTTTTATTTACCAGTGTAAACTGACGTATTTTCCAAAAAGGCTAAGTGCAGGTGCTAGACGAAATAGGCTGGCTACTCCAGGCATCATTACTCAAGTCTCGCAAGCTCTAGATGTCAAAGTCTGTTGAACAGTTTTCATTTTATTTTGAATCCGCCTGTGGATCCTTTACTTTCCGTTGTAATACTGGATATTACTTTATATTCGGAATGTAATATATTTATCTTTTGCTTCCGCTGTGCATTCATATAATTGTGTTGTTTGACTATGATGATATCAACTACGTCACGATACTCCCCCACCGGGCCCACCGGTGACACGTGGAAGTCGGGGTGTGACAGGTCGGTATCAGAGCCAACACTGAGTGAATTAAACACTAACCTTTTGTGTTTAATCTCAGTTACACAGTTGCACATTCTTGAGTCTAGACAAGAACATAGGACTAATCCTAATTCGTTTCATTGTCTTTGATTGCTTCTTTGGTTATTTTTTCTGATTAGCCCTAGCATGGGCAAGTCATTTTATTAGAAGTCCCGTTTAGGGCAACCATATATTGTAATTTTTTTAAAGGAACGATCATATTTAAAATATCATTCATATATTATAAGATCTACAATTATAATAAAAATGGCAAAATCTAAGAAGGACGAGACCTAGCCACATGTCACCTTAAGACAGGGCCAAGATGGTAGTTCCACAATTAGGTTCAGATCCTTGTTAACATTTCCATTTAGGATTGTTCTGCGTTAATTGTTAAAAAGAATCTTAAAGGTAAAACCTAGCCTAAATGTCACTGCAGACAAGGCCAAGATGGTGGAACCTATTCAAGAGATTCAAATCCTTATTAAACATCTGAAAGCATATTAACATGCTTGACAAAGTGTGATACGATAAAATCACATAAGTCATTTTTAAATGGGTTATTCTAAATTCCCTTATTTATATAATCATCCCCTATGGATGAAGTGCCCACGGGCTATAATTAACATCCTCTGAGACTAAACACAGTGGTAGCTTATGACTCCCTATCAAGAAAAGGTAATGAACTTTGATTCAAACCTTAATGCCTCGATTATCTGAAATCATGGCTTATAAAATTAAACTTATCTATGTGACTAGGCCTTTTGTGCTATTATTAACTTATAATTTAGGATTATGATAAAGATCTTGAACAATTTTTATATTTAACAAATTAACTAAAATGTGTGTTAAAAGCATGGTTAATAAATCGTTTAAGAACGATAGTACTGTATGGGCTTCTAAATAAACCTTGCCCTTATTTTCTTTTTGTAGCAACTAAGACTACATGGCTAACTCTGACGAGATAAACAGTCATCCTCTGGAAAACCACGATGATGATAAGATTGATATAACCAGAGGAGAACTTTGTACTCTGATTAATACAGCTGTATCTAAAGCTGTAGAGGAGCAATTCAAGGAGTATAGTGAGACTCATAGTAAAGCCTCATCTGTACCCCACTCTAAGTCTGTCCCTAAGACGCATTCGGAGGCTCACAGCAAGCCGCCCTCCAAAAAGGAAGAACCAAAGAAGGATGATGATCGACGTTCATCTAATCAACTTAGTGTTCCATCCAAGAAGATAGTGTTCGATAATGAACAACATACCAAGTCCTGTACCTATAAATATTTTGTTTCCTGCAAACCCCGGGATTTCACTGGGGAAAAAGGGGCAATTGATTGTATGACCTGGTTAGATGAGATGGACACCGTGGTTGACATCAGCGGTTGTGCTGAAAGGGATGTAGTGAAGTATATATCTCAATCGTTCAAGGGAGAGGCATTAGCGTGGTGGAAGTCTCTCATTCAAGCTGCTGGGAAGATCCCGCTCTACAACATGTCATGGGAGCAGTTTGTTACTCTCATTATGGAGAACTACTGCCCTCAACACGAGGTCGAAAGAATTGAATCTGATTTCTTATCATTGGTGATGACAAACTTAGATTGTCAAGCTTACCTCACCAGTTTCAATACCCTGTCCAGACTAGTTCCTTACCTTGTAACACCAGAGCCCAAGCGAATTGCTCGCTTCATTGGGAGTTTAGCCCCAGAAATCAAAGACAGTGTTAAGGCTTCAAGACCTGCTACATTTAGGTCAGCAGCTGATCTCTCTTTGTCCCTTACTTTAGATGCGGTCAGGTTGAGATCGCTAAAGAAATCTGAAGAAAGTAAGAGGAAACATGAGGATGATAACTCAAGAGGGTCAGAGAAGAAGCACAAGGGAAACACTGATTCTAAGAAGTTTGGGTCTGGAAGGAATAGTCAGTGAACAGAGGAAAAGCCAAAGTGCACGACTTGCCAAAAATGCCACTTTGGAAAGTGCAGACTTGAGTCCAATTCTAATTCAGGATCACCTGCATGTGGGATATGCAAGTCTAGAGAGCACAAGACGATAGAGTGCAAGAAGATAAAAGACGCAACATGCTACAATTGCAATGAGAAAGGGCATATCAAAACCAACTGCCCTAAATACGGCAAGAAGCCTGAAGAGGTCAAGAAGACCAATGCAAGAGTCTTTCGAATGGATGCAAGGGAAGCAGTCCAGGATGACACCGTAATCACAGGTACCTTTCTCATCAATGATGTCTATGCAAAGGTACTTTTTGATTCAGGCGCTGATAAGTCGTTTGTAGATAACAAGTTTTGTGAATTGTTGAAATTGCCTGTTAAAACCTTAAGCGTAAAGTATGAGGTTGAGTTAGCCGATGGCACCATAGAAACCGCCTCAACCATATTAGATGGATGTTTTATATCCATTAAGGACCACTCTTTTCCTTTGTCCCTACTTCCTTTGAAGTTAGCTGGGTTCGACATCGTGTTAGGCATGGACTGGTTATCTCATAACCAGACCCAGATTGTCTGCGATAAAAAGAAATTGGTGATCAAGACTCCATCTGGTGAACCACTTACCATCAAGGGAGATACCCGGTATGGACTACCTGAGCAAGTGACTATGCTCAAGGCCTCGAGATGTTTGAAGAAGGGTTGTGTCATCTACATGGCACAGGTTACTATTGATGAGCCGAAACCCAAGATGGAAGACATCCCTGTCATTTCTGAATACCCTGAAGTGTTTCCTGAAGAACTACCTGGCTTACCACCAGATAGACAAGTCGAATTCAGAATTGACATCATCCCTGGAGCAGCACCTGTTGCTAGAACGCCTTACAGGTTGGCACCAACAGAGATGAAGGAATTGAGAGCACAGCTGGATGAATTGCTAGCTAAAGGTTTCATTAAACCTAGTTCGTCTCCTTGGGAGCGCCAGTCTTGTTTGTCAAGAAGAAGGACAGATCGATGCGTCTGTGCATCGATTACCGTGAACTTAACAAAGTCACAATAAAGAATAGGTATCCTTTGCCCAGGATCAACGATTTGTTCGATCAATTGTAAGGGGCAAGTTACTTCTCGAAGATTGACTTGAGGTCAGGCTACCACCAACTGAAGGTTAGAGATGAAGACGTGCACAAAACTGCATTTAGGACTCGTTATGGTCATTACGAGTTCCTAATGATGCCTTTTGGGCTCATGGATCTCATGAATCGCGTTTGCAAGCTGTACTTAGATAAATTCGTCATCGTTTTCATCGACGACATTCTCATTTACTCTAAGAACCAAGCTGACCATGAGAAACACCTTCGTTGTATTCTTAAACTTCTACATCATGAGAAACTCTACGCCAAATTTTCAAAGTGTGAATTTTGGCTTCGAGAAGTCCAATTCCTTAGACATGTGGTTAGTGAGCGTGGTATCCAAGTGGATCCCGCTAAGGTTGAAGCTGTTATGAACTGGCAAGAGCCAAAGACACCTACGGAGATTCGTAGCTTCCTAGGCTTAGCAGGATACTACAGACGTTTTATCAAAAAATTTTCAAGAATTGCTGCACCCCTGACTTCGCTGACACGCAAGAAGATTAAGTTTGACTGGGGTCCTAAGCTGCAAGAATCTTTTGATATTCTGAAGCAGAAGTTGAGCAATGCTCATGTACTGACATTGCCTGAAGGTACCAAAGAATTCGTAGTTTACTGCGATGCATCACACACTGGCATGGGGTGTGTGCTTATGCAGAAAGGCAAGGTTATTGCCGATGCTTCACGGCAATTAAAAGTGCATGAAAAGAATTACACCACCCATGACTTGGAGTTGGGTGCCGTTGTATTTGCACTAAAGCTCTGGAGGCATTATTTATATGGAATCAAGTGTGTGATCTATTCTGATCACAAGAGCCTCTAGCACTTGTTTAATCAGAAGGATTTAAACATGAGGCAGCGCCGATGGATGGAGACGTTGAATGACTATGATTGTGAAATCAGATACCATCCCGGCAAGGCGAATGTAGTCGCCGATGCCTTGAGTAGAAAGGAAAGGGTGAAACCCATCCGAATCAATGCCAAGAGCATTGAAATAAAGAACAGTTTAAATGAAAGGTTGTTAGCTGCATAGAAGGAAGCTGTGTTGGAAGCTAACTATCCTAACGAAAAGCTAGGAGTAACTGAGGAGCAGTTATCTCTTAGCAAGGATGGAATTCTAAGATTAAATGGACGAATATGGGTTCCAATTTATGGAGGACTTCGAGATGTCATCCTCCAGGAAGCCCATAGTTCCAAATACTCCGTTCATACTGGAGCTGACAAGATGTACCAGGATCTAAGGGCAAATTATTGGTGGATAGGCTTGAAGAAGTCTGTAGCCACCTATGTAGCTAAATGCTTGACATGTGCGCAAGTCAAAGCCGAGCATCAGAAACCGTCAGGTTTGCTACAACAGCCTGAACTTTCCACTTGGAAATGGGAAATGGTAACTATGGATTTTATCACCAAGTTACCTAAGACGAGGAAAGGAAATGATACCATTTGGGTGATCGTAGACAGACTGACTGAGTCAGCACATTTCCTACCCATTAAGGAGACTTACAGCTCCGACATGTTAGCCCAATTATACGTTGATAAGATTGTAGCTTTACATGGCATACCTGTGTCTATTATCTCCGACAGGGATACTAGATACACGTCACATTTTTGGAAGAGTTTCCAGCAATCTTTGGGCACACGTTTGAATTTTAGTACGGCTTACCATCCGCAGACGGACGACCAGAGTGAGCGTACTATTCAAACGTTGGAAGACATGCTACGCGCATGTGCGGTCGATTTAGGTGGTAGTTGGGATAAGAACCTACCGTTAATCGAATTCTCCTACAACAATAGCTACCATAACAGCATTAAGGCTGCGCCTTTCAAGGCATTATACGGTAGAAAGTGTAGAACGCCCGTTTGTTGGGCGGAAGTTGGAGATGCCCAATTATCAGGACCAGAGATAGTCTTTGAAACGACGGACAAGATTGTCCAGATTCGTGACCGTCTCAAAGCTGCCCGAGATAGGCAGAAGAGCTACGCAGATCCAAAGCGTAAATCTTTTCACTTTGAAGTTGGTGACAAAGTGTTGCTTAAAGTATCACCCCGGAAGGGGGTGATGCGATTTGGTAAGAAAGGCAAGCTAAGCCCGAGATACATAGGACCTTTCGAGGTCATCGAACGTGTCGGGTCAGTTTCCTATAAGTTAAACTTACCTGAAGAGCTCCGTGGAATTCACAATGTGTTCCACATCTGCAATCTGAAAAAGTGTTTCGCTGACGAATCACTGGTAATACCGCATACAGATGTGCATATAGATGAGAGCTTGAAATTTGTGGAAAAACCATTGTCGATTGAGGATCGACAGGTTAAAAAGCTTCGAAGAAAGCATGTGCCTATTGTAAAAGTAAAATGGGATGCCCGTAGAGGTCCCGAATACACGTGGGAGGTTGAATCCACGATGAAAGAAAAATACCCTTATTTGTTTCAGTAAATCTCGAGGTCGAGATTTCTTTTAAGGGGGTGAGGATGTAACACCTCGAAAATTCTCGTCCTATAATGTGTTGACACGTGCCATAGGTTTGAACATGTGAAAGAATGTTCTAGAAGGACTAAAGTTGACAAACATGGAAAGTATGTGAAAATACGGGTTCTAAATGTCAACAGTGAATAAATATACTTTACATTAACCCTACATGATGCTCATACCTTCAAACGAATAAATCATGGATCGTACGAAGCTAAATGTGAAAGAAAGTGAGAGATTACAAACCACAGGGGTTAAATGTGTCAACATGTTTAAGTTATACCTCTGAGTGACCTTTTAGCAAATCTGAAGCTTTGTAACAGTTAATTTTGCTCACTAGAATGCATGACATAAATTTCATAAAGTTTCGTTATCGTATGAGAAAGTTATGATCAAAATCGTATACAAGGGGTTAAAAGCGTCAACGTTGAAAGTTATGACTTTTCGGGTGATAACCAAGTTAACCAAGGACTTAACAAAGTGTATATAAGACTTGAACCCCTTACAAGTCAATTAGAAGGGCTCAAATTGCAAGAATAAAGGTGGATTGACCTTTCGGAGGACCAAGAGCCAAGGATCCAAACTGAAAAAGAGATTTTTGCCCTGATGACATGCTTGCGCACCTCAACACAAATACCCTTGCGGTGCACAAGGTATGCCCAGATGCAGAAAGTTGGCTGTTGGCTGTTTAAAACGTTGCAACCAACTTAAAACCGATTTTCCACATCTTGCTTGACCCCTAAACAACCCCTAGACACTTAGGGACACTTGTGGATGAATTGTGGTCAGTTGCAGACTTGCATGTCAACAATCTAGTGGGTTCTTGAACA
Source organism: Helianthus tuberosus (assembly GCA_030545235.1). NCBI lineage: Eukaryota > Viridiplantae > Streptophyta > Magnoliopsida > Asterales > Asteraceae > Helianthus > Helianthus tuberosus. The sequence continues at coordinate 9,726,182 of CM060393.1, forward strand.
CTATAAAAGGCCCTCATGTGCAACAACTTTGATCACACCTTCATCTGCAATTGTGGAGCATTTCTGGAGCTTAGGAGCAGATCCAAGACATCCCTACTCGTGCATAGGACCCTTGTAAGTACCCTTGACCTTCCTCGATTAAGTTTTGCTTAGTTTTTAGCTTAAAAGTCAAACCGTCGTAATTAACGGTTGACTTAACGATTAATCACTGATGGTCCAGTGATTAGTCGAATTGAAAGTAGTTATAAGTTGGTAATTATTTGGGTAATAAACCCTCAAAAGGGTTCCCCCTGATTCCCACTCTAACTAGGTCAAATGTCGGGTCAAACTTGTAATTAAAAAGTCAATAGAATGTTTAAATTCTAATTTATGCATAATTAGCAATGTAGAACACCTACAACCTGTTTGATCATTAATATAACTTGGTAATTATTGTAAGAACATGTCTAAACATGTTCAACCCGACAATTTAATGTTTAGACCCGGTTCGGAACCGAAAGTCGCAAAGCTTTGACTTTTGCTTTGACTTCAGTTCTGACCCGTTTTGGTATGTTTTATAAATACCTTAGAGCTTTATTTGGACCAGGTTACATGCTAGTATAACCCTCTGTGATTATACACATCGGATCATTAGTTATCCAATTAATATGCATGATTCCGTTAATTGCTCATATGTTGACCATTATGCCCTTTTCACCTTAAAACGTGATTTTTGATAATGTAAAAGAGTAGAAACTTTAATTACTGATATATAAACTTGCACCCAAAGTTTGACATCAGTTTGAGGTGTAGATTGAGAGTTATGCTCATTAGCGTAATCAGAAGCTTCTTTAGCGATTAAACGGCGTAGTTAGCGTATAGCCTAATTACACCTACTTTTTGATATCAAACTTATTACCCACTGATGTAATATATTATTTTGGGATTTTTGAAGATTTTTAATTAATTTTAGGTTGGGCATAACTTATAGTCGTAGGCTTAATCCGGTAATTGTCGGTTTTGCCCTTACGGGCTATAAAACGAGTTTTACATATCTAATTGACTCCAAACCTTTTGCTACTGATTACATATGATAAATAAATTATTTTAAACCTCTTGGAATAATAAAAATATCAGATTTCTATATAGAACCCGGAAACGGCTTCTAATCGCCTAATTAAGCGTTTTTAACGCCTAGTATGTACTAGAACTATTTTAAACATACAAAGGGTGATACCTACTGATATTTGAGGTAAATTATAATATTTTAACAGTAAGCAAAAGTTGTTTAACTCAAACTTCAGTTTTGAGCTTTTCGGCTTATGTGAAATTACCAAAATGCCCCTACGGTGCATAGTTTGGTTATAATTGATAAATTTCACATATATACAATACCCTACTGATATAACTTAGTAAATTGAGTATGTTTGCTGATTACATCAGACCTGTAACTCAGGATACTACTTAAACTCTTTTATAACCTTATAAATGACCAAACTACCCCTACGGGGCATAGTTTGTGTTTAATTTCCTTTCGGGCATAATAAATGATATCTTACTGATGTCACAATATATTTGGAGCATATTAACTTAGGAAACCTGTAAATGGCTCTCATTATTACCCGTTACGCTTTTTACGCGTTCGGTTCGGTTTATGTAACTAGTTTACATAAATTAGCCGAAACGGGTCAAACCTTATCGGTTTTATCTCAAAATCCAGAATGTGTATAATATACCCATATTAAACAAGTCTTCAAACTTGTTGGGTCCAAATCACATTCTATCCGGTCATCGCTTAATCGTGCATACGAACCGTATCTTTGAAACTAACCGGTCTAAGCTTTAGCTTAATTAAAGACCTGTTAGAATTCTAATAGGTTATTATAAACCTTCGTTCCAGATTAGGAGCCCAGTAAAAGTACTTGCATTTGCTGTATTTGATTGATATTTTGCTCAGGTAAATACTCTTAACTTATTTTCCCTATACGGGCTTGGGATACGGCACTATAAAAGTACCGCTTGGTCAGGTGTATGTAGTCATTTAAATCGGATTGTGATTGATGTATTTACATAACCTGTTTAATATGTATTATTTGGTGTATGGCTTTTGGGGGTTAAATGACCATGTCCCGGATATCCTTGGCATCATTTTACGACATGGCCACGACCTAAGCACGGGGTGTAGGCGTACACCTGACAGATGCATTATGTAAAAAACTGGTAATCCACTAAAGGAATCAACCTTGTGGGCATTATACCTGTGGCGTGTCAATTAATTTTGTCCGACTCTTCTAACCGGCCCTGATGGACGACAAATAAGTAAAACTGTATACATGATTATTTTAATGATTGTCCCAAGTTATAAAGATATATTTTGCCGAAGTGCGTTCAAATCAATTTTCAAACTCTTTTCAAAATGAGTCAGTTGAGTTGTATTTACCAGTGTAAACTGACGTATTTTCCAAAAAGGCTAAGTGCAGGTGCTAGACGAAATAGGCTGGCTACTCCAGGCATCATTACTCAAGTCTCGCAAGCTCTAGATGTCAAAGTCTGTTGAACAGATTTCATTTTATTTTGAATCCGCCTGTGGATCCTTTACTTTCCGTTGTAATACTGGATATTACTTTATATTCGGAATGTAATATATTTATCTTTTGCTTCCGCTGTGCATTCATATAATTGTGTTGTTTGACTATAATGATATCAACTATGTCACGATACTACCCCACCGGGCCCACCGGTGACACGTGGAAGTCGGGGTGTGACAAGTGGGTTGTTGCTGTTGAGGCTAATGTTGGCGCTGGGTTTAAGTGGCAGAGGTGGTCGGTGGGGGTAGGTGGTGGTCTGATAGTTAGAGAAATATAGTATAGTATGGTATGGTATGGTATGGTATGGTATGGTATGGTATGGTATGGTATGGTATGGTATGGTATGGTATGGTATGGTATGGTATGGTATGGTATGGTATGGTATGGTATGGTATGGTATGGTATGGTATGGTATGGTATGGTATAGTATAGTAGTTCTACGATTTACACAAATACTTACTTCCACAACGAGCCATTTGATAACCAAGAGCTCTGATACCAACTGATGCTGTTTCACGTGCAATCAAATAGCTTAAGAAACTCGAATGATTAAAATCAAACGGTTGAACCAAAAAGTTCAAGAATAAAACTTCAAGAATGAAACACACACATACAAATACGCATACACATACGCCTACGCCTACGTACACAATTAAATATACATACATGTATAAACACACACACGCACGCGTACACATATACATACATGCACACACTACACAAAGACGTACATATACACACACACATAGCCATACCCTCAGACGTACATAATTACATTTACATGCACGTATACATCTCATATGTACACATACACATATACATACGTACACTATTAAACATACATACACACATGTTCATATAGACACATACACATACACACGCATACATACGCACACACATATACACACACATACACATACACAACCACACATATACATACACACATACATCACATATGTACACATAGACATAGATACACACATGCGTAACTAATTACATATACATCATACACTAACACAGTGGCGTCTCTGAGAATTCATGTACCCTTTTCGAGGTCAAAAAAATGTGGCCTTATATCTTAACGATAAACAAGGCATTTACGAAAATGACAAAATCGTATTATTCGATAAACAATGTGTAACATCCGCCAAAAACGGATCTCCGATACCCATCCGTTTTGAAAACCGGATCCTAAACGAACTTATTTTATTTATATTAGATGTCGCGTATTTAGAAATTACTATAACTAGTTTTTTCGGGTTTAAAATATTAATTTTATGAATGAAACTTGTTAGTCCCATTAATAATTACAAAAGAAATAACTAACATGGTTATAAATTTTAGATTAAACTAATTTTCTAATTGAAGGGACTGATTTGGTAATTCTTTAGAACTTTTAAGTGCAGGGACCAGTTGTGCAATTATTGGAAACTGTTAAATGAAACTTGTTAGTCCGGTTAATAATTACAAAACAAATAACTAACCTAGTTATAAATTTTAGATTAAACTAATTTCCTAATTGAATGGACTGATTTGGTAATTCTTTAGAACACACTAAGTTTTAAGTTGGGGGTGACGGGCGTCAAAGTGATAGTTGGGGGTGGCGGCGGGAAATAGTCAACAGTTAGGGGTGATAAAATCCAATAACCCTATATATAAACACACAAACACGTACACACGTACAGGCTCGACAAGACTCGGCTCGACTCATTTCGAGCTTTATCTCGAGATGATCCCGTGTAGCTCGCGAGTCGTATGACTCGTTTGTACCCCTAGCACAAACACACAAACATACATACATCCACAACATCATACAAACACATACATACACTAACACACACATACACATATACACGAACACATAATATAATACACATATCAATAGGAAGACGAGCGTTCACCGAATTCAGATTACTCGTTTGATTGAATTAAATATCTTATTATGTTTGATATTACGTGTTTTTTATGTTTTAATATGTAGGTCTTTTTAAGTTTATGCATTTTATTTAAAATTATATTTATGTAGCATTCATATATATAAGTTCAAATACATATAATAAACCAAATAAAATTAATTTTATTATAGAACCTAATTCTTTATTACTTAATAAAATGACAATTATATAATTGACTATTATTTTTTTTTGGTAAAAATCATGAATAAAATAAGAAATAGTTAATTTAGCTTTAGGTGAATATTTTTTTAAATTTAATTATTTATTAATAAAAAAACAAAACAAGATCATTTTTACTTATAGAGACGGCATGTTGTCACTATAGATTAATTTCATATCTAGAAACGACATGTGTCTCTATACGTGAATATTTTTTTTACATTTAATTATTTATTAATAAAAAATAAAAAAAACAAAGCAAAATTATTTTTTCCATATAGGGAGGACATGTCCTTTCTATAGGTTAGTTATTTTTTTTTTTCAAATTTTTATAGATTGGTGGGAAATTTTGCCACCTAAATGATTTTTTTTTACATTTCAAACATTTTAGAGACGATATGTCCTTTTTATAGGTTAGTTTATTTATTTTTTAAAATTATTATTTCAAACATTTGTAGAGACGGTATGTCCTTTCTATAGGTTAGTTTATTTATTTTTTAAAATTTTTATTTTAAACATTTTAGAGACGACATGTCGTCTTTATAGGTTTAAATATATATATATATATATATATATATATATATATATATAGTTAAAAACAAGAATAAACTAATAAACTTAATTTAAATGATTTTTTTTCTTTCAAATATTTTAGAGACGATATGTCCTTTCTATAGGTTAGTTTATTTATTTTTTAAAATTTTTATTTCAAACATTTTAGAGACGACATGTCGTCACTATAGGTTTAAATATATATTTTTAGTTAAAAAACAAGAATAAATTAATAAACTTAATTCGGTTTATAGGAACGACATGTCGTCTCCATCTACGAATAATTTTTTTTGTATTTTTAATTATTTATTAACCAAAACTAAAAAACAAAACAAAATTATTTTTACATATAGGGAGGACATGTCCTTTCTATAGATTAGTTAATTTTTTTTTTCAAATTTTTATGGATTGGTGGGAAATTTTGCCTCTTAAATGAATTTTTTTTACCTTTCAAACATTGTAGAGAAGATATGTCCTTTCTATAGGTTAGTTTATTTATTTTTTAAAATTTTTATTTCAAACATTTTAGAGACGATATGTCATTTCTATAGTTCTGTTTATTTATTTTTTTAAATTTTTATTTCAAACATTTTAGAGACGACATGTCCTTTCTGTAGGTTAGTTTATTTATTCTTTAAAATTTTTATTTCAAACATTTTGAGACGACATGTCGTCTCTATATGTTAGACTTTTTTTCTAGAACAATTTTGGAATGGTGGGAAATTTTTCCGCCTAAATTAAAATTATTTTTGACTAGTGAAACTTTTTAGAGACGACATGTCGTCTCGATAAGTTAAACTTTATTTTTTAGTTTTTTTTTTTAAATTTTTATACATATTGATTATTAATAAAATAAAAGTAAAAGAAAAATATTTAAAGTTATAGAGACAATATGTCGTCTCTATAAGTTAAAATGTTTTTTAAAGTTTCCAATTCAACAAATTAGAGAATAAAAAAAAGCAAAAAAAAAGTATTTTCACCTTATAGAGAGGATATGTCGTCGACTCGTCCCTATAAGGTAACCTATCTTAAAAGGCATGAAAACCTTATAGAAACGACATGCCGTCTCTGTAGGGTAATCTATAGAGAGGATTTATGTTGTCCCTATAGGTATCCTCCCTATAGGTGTTTTTTCTTGTAGTACGTAACTCGGATAAGTAGACCCTAGACTAATGAAGTTAGAATTGTGAAATGAATACTATACGTACAAGGTTTCCAAGCAAACACTATACGTACACCGTATAAGATCAGATTGTCAAGATAAAATTGTTTACAATAATTTTTTTTTCACTGGACCTTAAGACCATGTGCATTTACTATTCGTTGACCAACCATGAGCCATGACCAACATTAAACAATTTTTGTTTTGAGCTTAACTAACACCTCTCTCCTTGTGACAAAGGGGAGTTTGTCTTTAACCGATATAAACACCATTCAATTTACCATTTATATTACATAAATTTTTATATAACTAGTACAAATTTGTGTATAATTTAAACTAAACGGCGTAAAGCTCTGGCCTAATTGATCCGTGAGAAAAAACATACACGAATGACAATGTTTATAACTATACCTACTTATTTGCCTTTTGTGTACATGTCTATTAACAGCATCTACCAAATCTGAAGATGTTATGAGCCCACATAAGATCCACAAAGCCCAGTCTAGTTCAATGGCCCAACAAGATGAATGACACAGGAGCGCACAATCGAAAGATATAAGCGAGAAAGATAGAAAGATTAGGGTATGAAGAATGTTAAGTAAATGGACTGTCTCTTCCCATCTCAATCTCTAGTCTGATTCCCATCCTCTTCTTTGCTGATTTCTATATTGTTTTGTATCTGTATTGTTGAAATACTTTCAGTTGTAATCCTTCCATTAATCAACAGCTAGTATCTTCTCTAATCTAATTCAGTGTGTAATTGGTTGTGTGAATATCAATTCACAACATTGGTGCTTTCATTGATCCTTAGCATCGATGGGTTTGGAAGATCTCAAACCACAATTACCTCGTTTCACTGGCTCCGATCCTAACTCGTGGATTTCTCAATCTGAGCTATACTTTCGTTTTTACTCAATCTACGGGGATGAACGATTCTCATACGTTATTGAAGTATTTGAGGATGAACCATTCTACTGGTTCAATTCCTGGTTTCGGAGCGATGATCTCACATGGAATGATTTCACTACTGCAATGCTTCTTCGATTCCGTTCTTCGTCCCTATCATTATCTGCCCTCCAGGTGTTTGATGAAATGCCTGATCGAGTTAAACATGAAATTTTCAGTGTAGATCATGACACCATGACTGCTGGGGCATTAAAAGTTCAGGCCCACTCAATGGTTGATGTTCACGAATCATTCAAAGTAACTGATGCCACCAATCCTAAATTGAATGTTGTAGAGTCGCCACTGAACTCTAATCCATTGTTGCCTTCGATTGGCTTTTCACATGTGGCGAACATGCATTCTAATTTCATACCGATACCGATACCTGTTATTTTACCTTCTTCAGTAACTCCTATTCAGGTATTGCCTCCAAAAACCCTTATTACACCTGATCGCACACGACGTTGTTATGTTGGTGATTCAGTTCATTTCAACTTAGGGCCTGATGTGAAATTTGACACTACATTGCACTGGATTGACTTTGGTTTTGATCCTGGTCCATATTTTTTTAACACTCTTTATTCTAATTGCATCATTTTAATGCTTAACCATATCAGTTTGAATTTATTTGAGTTGCGCGCTTCTATTTTGGATCATCATTGCCACTCTGCATCTAAGTTGTTTGTTTTCGATAATGATTCAGACCCGTATACAACCCTTATCTCAGTCTCTATTCCGCTTGGTACTCCTAATGTGGTGTTTCAGTTGCAACCACAACTACTCAATTCAGCAATGTCCGTTCTTCCTGAGATTAGAAATGATTCACTTAGGCCGGTTAATGATCGGTTGTCACAACAACGAATGCTTCAATTTCATGCAGTTGCAGCAAATGTGCATGTGCAGCATTGTCCAAAGGATGCTATTTCTTTTTATCCTTCATCTGCACAGGTAAGCCTAAGAGATGGCACTGCATTAGTTGGTGGGCTTGTGTCTAATTCAGCAATAATTTTACCCATTCTACCATTGGTTCACAGTTACACTTATGAGCTTTGCCCAACTTCTATGTCAATATTATTTGCGCAAAAATATTCACGATCTAGTATGGGAGTTGTTATGCAAAATCACCAGCTTAGTATTAGTAAATTGCTGCTTCAATTTCAAGTTGGGGATAAACGCATTACTTGGAAAGGGGGTTATGGAATGGTGGTGCCTATTCACGCAATTGCGTTAGAATTTCAGTCGTTTTTCGCCTCAACCAATGTTGTTACCGGGCCTAATTCCTCAACGCCTTCAATTGGAAAATTTGATGCTATTCATGAGTGTTGTCACGATATCCTACTTTCACAGCGCAATGTTCAGGTTTATCCTAGACCTGAGTTCATTATTATTGTTGTTAGCACAAGCCAATTTAAATTTGGTAGTTCTGTTATGGTGCTTGTTGGTCCTAGTTCGCATTTTGGTGCTATCGTGCAAGGCTCGTGTCTCGGCTTTGTTGTCCAATTTGCTATTGGCAAGTTTTCTGTTCCCAGAGATTATAGGATGTTTGCACTACTCATAGGAGATCAACGCATTGGCTGGAAGGGTGGAACACCACCTTCACTTGCAACTTTAGGTGATGGGGTAGTCGCACCTCAATTTCATGACATGGCGGGTCAAGTTTTTACCTTACCAGTTGAGTTTCCTTGGAAGCCTCCATGGTGTTCTTTTTGTTCCGCTTTTGGGTTGCTGGTTCAGAGGCGAATGCTACAGCCATTACCGGTTGATGAACCGACAATTATTGTGCTATTTCAGTTCCAAATAAAGGATAAATATCTTCCTTGGAAGGAAGGCACCACATGGACAGTCTTTCAGATGCATTGTGGGTTCATGTCCATGCGAATGCTTTGCCACTGTTATTTCCTGCTACTTTCCGATACAACTGCTGACTTACATTTCCTTATACTATGCGGCGGGAACATGCACTAATGGTGGGTGCCCAGACCATAACAAAGTTGTTTATATCGTCACTCAGGAGTCAATTGATGATTTTCGCGCTTCTAGAGATAATAACGAGATAGCAATGGCAAACCATAAGAAAGTTTTTGATGAACTTCAGCTTAATGATGAGAAAAAAGAAGGCGAATATAAGGTTACAGATATGGTTTGGGCCAAGATATCAAGGCGTGTAGAATTTGAATTATCGTGTTCTTGCTTATCCAATAAGGTAGATTATACAACTAAAACTAAATTCCAAGATTTTGTTAATACTGGAATACAGAAAGAAGCTAGCAACATAGATGGTGGTGATAGATTTTCAAGTCTTTCTACTTTCAAACCGGTTAAAGTTATTCAATGTGTGCCAGAACTAGCCAGCGAACATTTTGGTGGATTTTGTGGAATGGAGGTTTTGTCCGTGGGACCTCAGTTATTGGCAATCTTTTGCTGGAAAGGCTCTTATCAGTTTCACGCACAAAATACTTTGGCTGAACAAGATACTAAGTTAGAAGATGAATCTGAGTTTCCATTCACAGAGGAAAATATGGTTGTTGATGGTGAAAAACCAACTTCTGTAGGTAAAAACGTTTCATCTGGAAATAGAAAGGTGAATGGGTGTGATAGTGATGCTTCGGTAAAAACAAGAAGAGTGGCAAACATGGCCCCAAAGGGTAAGTCCAGTGGGGATGTTAGTAACAATGATCTTAGCAAAGCATCAACTGTCTTACAACGGTTCCTCATGTACTTGGTACTGCACGGGACTCCTCAAGTTACTACTTCGCCCCTCATGCAGGTGTATGGATTTGCCCCTAAAGCTACGGGTGCCCACATGTTGGAACACAATGATATATTCCCTATTTTCACAAGCACATTTATCTTCGTCCGACACCGTATAAGGGAAGCACATGTGGAAACGTGGGATGTCATTGCCGCTTTGTACAATCATTTTACTAACCTACACCTTGAGGACAAGGTGTATTTGAAAGGGGGGAGTAATGTTATGAGCCCACATAAGATCCACAAAGCCCAGTCTAGTTCAATGGCCCAACAAGATGAATGACACAGGAGCGCACAATCGAAAGATATAAGCGAGAAAGATAGAAAGATTAGGGTATGAAGAATGTTAAGTAAATGGACTGTCTCTTCCCATCTCAATCTCTAGTCTGATTCCCATCCTCTTCTTTGCTGATTTCTATATTGTTTTGTATCTGTATTGTTGAAATACTTTCAGTTGTAATCCTTCCATTAATCAACAGCTAGTATCTTCTCTAATCTAATTCAGTGTGTAATTGGTTGTGTGAATATCAATTCACAACAGAAGATTCTTGATCTTCGTCATTCAAGGTACCTAATGAAGACACCGGATTTTAATGGTCTTCCATGTCTTGAAAGATTGAATTTACAGGGTTGTGAAAAATTAGAAGAGATTCATCCGTCAGTTGGATATCATGAGAGGCTTGTTTTGGTGAATATGAAAGGATGTTCAAAACTTAAAAAGTTTCCACCTATCATACAGATGAAAAAGTTGGAGACTCTTAAGCTCTCTTCATGCTGTCAACTTTAAAAGTTTCCAGATATCCAATCGAACATGGATAGCTTGGTAGTTGGATCATACTGTCATCGTTGGAAAATTTTGTGCCAACCTTGTTTCTCTTGACTTACATTGGTGTCACATGCTAATTAAAAAGAATAGCTTGCAACTTCCATCTCTTAAAACGTTTGGAAGATATTAATTTTTTTTCTGTTGCAGTCAACTTTGTGACAACCCGCACGATCCGTTTTGTACCGATACTATTTATGTTGTAACCCCGTTAGTTAACAAGTGTTATCAATATAAAAAGGGTTCTATGATTCGAAGTTATATGTAGTGGTGTGTTATGCTTAATATTCGCAGGGTACAATTGTTTGCTGCATGCTTGAATATTTATTAGATATTGATGTGTCATGTGTTTGATTGAATATTGGAGAATAGGATGATGATGATAAATACCTCTTATTTAGCAGCTGTAGTAAATAAAGAACCTTACCTGGGTTTTCTTATTTAAAAGCTTTGTTATGTGCTTTAATGGTGTGTACAAGTATGTAAGCCCAAGGTACATGTTAGCAATGCAAGCCTAAATAATTGGAGAAGATGAAATGTCACGTGATGGGTTTAAATGGTTACATATGACTGACTGGTCACACACTCCCACCACTTGTTTTGTAATTTTGAACATGAATCGCACAAGGGCCCCACAGTTGCACAAAATTGGTTTCTCATAAAACCCAGTCGCACAAACCTGGTTACCAATCGCACAATCAAATGAGCTGGCCCCCACCACTACAACTTGGTCGCACAACACTGCCTCAATCGCACAACTGAAATTGGAGGAAAAGGTTACTAATGGATTTCCCTAATTGGGCCACATGAATCCATTTGGGCCATACACCTTAAGTGGGCCGATTGCAAGGGTAATCACACAAGTTGAGAATCAGTCACACACTCACTTGGAGTCACATTCTTAATTTGTTCCAATCGCACACCTGGAAACATGAACCGTACACTTCTGATTTGGTCGCACAAAATGGTTTCAATCGCACACCTAAATTAAGTTGTATTAAGTGGTTATATACAAGAACCCATGTTCCTATAACTTATATTATTTGGAAATATGTGTTATGTGTAAACTACTCATCGTTTATACGTTAGTGTGAAGTACGTGCTATACGTGATTACTTGATATATGTGTACAATATGTGATTCATTTACAAATAGTCCTAACAATTGGTAACCATAATAGGACGTGGTTGACCAAGTTTAGGATAAACATACTAGCTACCGAGCAACCTAAGGTGAGTTCACACTACATCTCAAAGCATGCATTTCCCGGTGGGTTTGGGAACTTCATATATTTCCGTTGGGACTATAATTTTTACCTTTTCTTTTGAGTATCTTTTGGCTGTCAATTCGAGCACATCTTCTTAATCTATTTGTATACATTGGTATGTGTTTCTTTTCTCTCTCAACTTGCTTAATTTGTATCAACTGTCCAAACACATCTTCTTAATCTATTTGTATATAGTGATCAGTTAGAGTTTTGTAGTTTCATGCATACCAACTGTTTGATGAAATGCCTCAATGAACAAAGTAGGTCTAATCATGCAAACCATGACGAGTTTTTAATCAGAGGTGTTGGGATTAATAACTTATTTTGAGAACAACAATCAATGTGTCATATGTTGATATGGTGGCATGGTTGTTGAGGTTTCTGGATCACCAACACACACACACATCTGCAGTTTACTTTTTTGTTCCTTAAATATAGATTCAGTATTGCGCAAGAATGATATTTTATTAATAAATGGATCCTTTACATTTCATTTCATATGATTGTTAAATGTTATACCATTTACCTCTTTTATTCTTCTACAACATGATTGCTAGGTTGCAGGGTATGAGAAGAAGCTGAAATCACAGGCTTCAGAGTTTTGATCGTCATTCACTTGAAAAAACATAACAAATTGAATGAGGTATCTTCTTCTAATCTTGACATGTTTGATGATTATTTTGTGCTAAATCGTAAAATCATGCATGTCAATCAAACACTCAATTTAATTAGAAGAATGGTAAGCCCGAACTAGATGAATGCTGATGTGCATGGTAATTATCTGATTAACAAACAATACCCAAAACTGTTTGTGCCTGTCCCCAACACCCCTTATACGCGATATACACCCAAACATACCCTTATTTAAACCGGATATAAATACCTTGCTTGTCCCTTCCTTTCTCTCATTTTACCCAAACACAGACACATGTGTGTGCAGCATAGTGGCCGCAAGGGTTCCCCTTCTCGTGCTTGTTATGGGATTATGCACTTTCGTTTATTTCTTTTAGACAAAATTGCAGAAATCAACTTCTATGTTATACCCAAACTACACTTCGTACCTTTCACTATGAAATCGGCAAAAACCAACCTTAATGTTCATCTTTTGCTACAGGTTCAACCTTTACAACTAACACCGTTAGACTTTTTGGTTAAGTTACCTCACATGCTTTACATGTGCGGGTATTAATGTCTTTTCACCCGTCTTTTTAATTAATAATTCTTTTTAAATTAATAACCCACCATAACATTCAACTCTTTCAATCTTGATCGGTTCATGAAATCACCTATACCTAAAATAACACCAGAATTTCAATTTGTTCTTGAAATCACTTCAACAAATCAGCAACAAATCTAGCAATTAATAATCAAAGGGCTGGTGTTCTTCCCAAAACAAAACTTCTTCTTTCTCCTCAAAACAAACACAACTGGAGCACCAAAATATGATTGTATCTAGCAATTAAAATAAATTGTAACCACCACTGTCACACTTTGGAACAGTAATAAGTTAACTAGACGTGAAAGAGTACTACATTCCATGCTTCAGGTTTAACTCTATATTGTTCTCCGATTTCAATCTTTATATGGATTAGAAATTATTATAGTAATAACAATTGAGATGAATCGTTGCAGGCAAATGCAGTTGAAGATCGCTTTATGAGTGTCACACTTCCGGGTAGACAGCCTGATATGTTCTGTAATACAACAACATTCATCACACTGCAACTTCCACCCAACTGGAATAGTGAATTTACCGGATTTTTAGTAAGTGCTGAAAATTATTTGTGGAAGGACGAATGTGTCATAGTTATTAAGCAGATGTCCATGGATCCCCAAACTGATCATCACCATGACGAGTTTGATATAAATCTAGATTCTTATGAATATGCACAAATAGGTTATGTGTCCTTTGGTTCATTAAGGCACACCCCATGGTGGAATTCTTCACACACAAATATTTCATTTGAGATACAAGGCAAGGGTAATTGTAAAGTTGAACTTGTTCCTAGGAGAAGTAATTCAGGTGATTCAAGGGAAAGAGCAAAGGATACACTAGATTGTGCAGAGTGTTTGGAAGAAAAATATGAATATAGAAATACGTTTAAGATCATAAATGACCCAATATCCTCTCATATTCAGATACGATGGCGTCTTTGATATGATGACTAATTTCTATATGGAAACAACAGTAGAGTACAACATGTTGTGTTACGTAAAAAAACCTCCTTGAATGTAAATATTGCAGGACCATGGTGTAATCAATCTAAAATATTGTTCACTTCACAAAATTCACACAACTAGTCTCCTCTTATGTGACTTTGTGATAGATGACTCAGAGCTTGAAAATCAATTGCCCGGACCATCACCTGGAATAATCAATTGCCCGGACCATCACCTGGAATCTTATGAATACAGACAGGTGGGTTATGTCCCCTTTGGTTCATTGAGGCACACCTTATGGTGTAATCCTACATAAACAAAGATTTCATCTATGATTAAAGATTGATACATGTACAAGAGTATATATATAAAAGATAATATTACACTCTAAACCCTCTAATATAATATAATATAATATAATATAATATAATATAATATAATATAATATAATATAATATAATATAATATAATATAATATAATATAATATAATATAATATAATATAATATAATATAATATAATATAATATAATATAATATAATATAATATAATATAATATAATATAATATAATATAATATAATATAATATTAAACTATGTCTAATAACACCCCGCAAGCTAAGGCCGGGGACTGGAGCTAAAATGGCGTATGGTGAGGTAAAAGTTATCAACCCGGCCCTCTGTGTATACTCGGCACAGTTATGCTCACCTACGCACTTGAATTAATCCAACGATGATAAATTATGCTCAAAACCTGATGTTTTCAGCATTATTTTATAAAATTTCTTCTATATGCCTTTTTGGATCTGATTTCCAGAGCTTACTTTTATACTAATTTCTAATTAATTTGTTTCAACAAAGCTGTAATAGTGTAATCCCGTGTTGGGAATTTCGGATTGAAGCAAACTTGTCGTGCAAGGCTCAAGGAGGCAATTAAACAGTGGATAGTTACAAATAATTGAATGTGATTAAGGTTTAATTATCAGTGATAGTTATCATGTCCCAGATTTATTAATTGTTTAATTAATAAATTTGTGTATAATTATGAATAATTGAATGTAATTCTTAATAAATGATTAAACTTTTATATATGTTTCTTTTAAGAGTTATACTTATAATTTATATATTCTTAATATAGAGTTTTTACCCACAGTTATTTTAAAATGTATTAGTCCTTGTGTAGTGGGGCGCTATCTCACCTTATAAAGCCCCATAAGGCCCTTGAACACCATTACGAGGGGCTTTATGAGGGCGCTATAAATGAAAA
This sequence comes from Helianthus tuberosus, assembly GCA_030545235.1. Lineage (NCBI taxonomy): Eukaryota > Viridiplantae > Streptophyta > Magnoliopsida > Asterales > Asteraceae > Helianthus > Helianthus tuberosus. The sequence goes on from CM060393.1 coordinate 9,741,788, forward strand.
TTGGGGGTATGGCGCGATAATTTTAACGGCGCTATAAATGAAAATTGGAGATTGTTGACCAATAAAAAATTATTAAGGGTTTTTTTAATATTCTAATGAAATTGAAAATTAAGAATTAGGTAATGATGGGTAGGGGCTTTATGACTATGGGCTCTAGTGATATAACGCCCCATAAAGCCCCCGTGTGACGTGGCACGACACGTGTCGCATAACGCCCCATAAAGGGCTTTATGACCTTATAAGTATTATTCCTTTGAGCCTGAGTTATCTCAGTTTTCAGCCACATGAAAAAGTAGTTGGTAGACACTAATTGTGATGTGGACGCCACCTCTCTGGATCAACAAAATTGTTGACTTTTGCATTGTTTATAAGGCTATGGGGTGTGGAGGCTCCATGGGGCTCCATCACCGCCACGTCACCATCCAACACCACACCCTCCATGTTAAAGCCCCATGGGGCTCCATCATGATAAAGCCCTATAAAGCCCTTCAGGTGGGTCCCACTAGTTCCACAACCAATCAAATGTTTTTTTTTTTTGTTTAATAGGGGCTCCATCTACACCCTCTAAATTAAAGGGGGGCTCCATCGCTGACGTGGATCCTATGTGGACTTGATAAAGCCCCATGGGGCTTCATCCACACCCCATAGCCTAAGTGTTATGAAGTTTCCTCTGTATGACTTTTCTATTATTGGAGGAGGAAATATCTCAAATATTATATATATATATATATATCTATACTACTTTATAAAGCATATAGGAAGGACTTCTTAATGTCCAAAAAAATTTCCTTCAAACACCTCTAAAGCTTGGTTTACAACCCTCTAAAGCACAAAATATTTTACACTTCCAATTATGCCCCTCCAGCTTTTACCCGGATCCATCATCACCGTCCATTTCCTTTATGTCTTCACATGGATCGCGATCTAACGACTGATGTATTTTTCACTCGGATCGACCTTTCCCCATCATTCTCTCTCATCTCTCTCACAACTCACTCACATCTCACCACTCTCTCTCTCTCTCTGGCGATGGCGATTCCAGATCCAGATCTGGATTAGGGTTTCTCTGCTATCTCTCTCGCAATCCAAGCTATTCGGATCCGCCTTTCCATCTGCTCTCTCTCTCGCACGATCCAAGCGATTCAGATCCAAGGAGATTCAGATCCAAGAGATTCAGATCTAGGTGCTTGTGAAGGTGTTGACTGAATTATGGATTGTTTTTGCCCTAAGTTTTCAAAGTTACGTTTCTAACACTATTTTTTGCATTGTTTGAAGTTTTTTCAGGTTTGAATAGATAGGGTTTTGATCGATTGGTAGATCCTTTGTGATAATCTATTTACCAAGGTTAGATTTCTAGCATTTTTTTCTGTTACGGTTGGTTTATTTTTAGTTTCAGTGTTATTTTTTGTGATTAGGTTATATTCATCTTTGGTTTTATATGTTTGGCTTTATCACCGTTGTTTGAAGTTTTTTCAGGTTTGAATAGATAGGGTTTTGATCGATTGGTAGATCCTTTGTGATAATCTATTTACCAAGGTTAGATTTCTAGCATTTTTTTCTGTTATGCTTGGTTTATTTTTAGTTTCAGTGTTATTTTTTGTGATTAGAACTGGAAGGTTTAAACAACATGCTTGGTTATTATGTTATCTTTATAGCAAAATCGGTTTTTAGCAAAATCAGATGATCTGTTGTAAAGTGGTTTAGTCATATAGAAGAAACAAGTGACATAGTCGGTTTTGAGCAAGACCAGTTAATCTGTCTTTTAACTATGATATTTATCAGTTTTTTTATGTGGGTTTTTGTTATTGACATACAGAATGGAGTCTGCTTACAGGACATGGGTCAGACAGAAGAAAGAAGGGGTTAAATCTGTTGATTTGGATGAACTTTGTAGGGAGCTTCAAACTGCTTTAGGCACAGCAAAGTGGCAGGTTAAATCGTTAAACTCAATCTGGTGATTCAGTTTTCAGCTTTTTATTTGTTGTGTTTCTATGTGGTTGTTAATATACTTGTGTTTGTTGGTGCAACTGCTGTCGAGGATAAGCTGCAACAAGGGGTTTGGTTTCAATGACACCGGCGACAGTGGTGACTTGCGGTGGTGGTACTACATCATGCTTCAGCAGGTTCACGGGAGTATTGGTAAGTTTATATCATTATATATGTATCCGTTCTTCGTATTTTCTATTGATTTATGATTTTGTGCTGAACTCATTATGTGTCAATTATCTATTGGTGCAGTGTATTGGGGCTACAACACTTGATGAGTACCAGAAGCATATTGAGAAGGACCTAGCACTGGAGAGACGTTTCCAGCCCGTAAAGGTGCCCGAGCCCATGAAATTGAGAGATGATCTTGAGCGGTTGAAGAAGATCAGGTTGGTCATAATTTCATAATAAATTGATTGTTTTGGGTCGTGTAGTTTTTAGATCTCAAACGGGTTAAGTATCTTCCATCCAAAAGTTAATATGGGTTGGTTAAACATGTTTATAGGGTTGGTTATTTTTTTAACAATATTGTTTGCATTTATGATCAATGGAATTAACTTTATAAAACATACAAGAAAGAATCTTTGTAGTCAACGCTTTATTTTAAAACGGCAAATATTTATAAATTTGTCAAGACGGGTCATTTGTAATATATTTTTCTTATCAAAATAGGATTGGATGCTTAATATTTTAATAGTTTATTGCAACTTTATAAAATCAAATTGTTTTTGGATAAATGATATTCACTTTTTGCCAATTTTTGTTACTAAAATGACAAGTTTTAAAACAATTATGTTACTGGGTCTGCTTGTTTTGCCATTTTGAGTTATAAAATACTGAATGTGGTTTCATGTGGCTTGTTGACAGGAACCATCGTGGTCTTCGTCATTACTGGGGTCTTCGTGTGCGTGGACAGCACACCAAAACCACTGGTCGTCGGGGAAAGACCGTTGGTGTGTCCAAGAAGAGATAAGGTGTTTGTTTTTTTGAAATCAGGTTACATTCTGGGTTTTAGACATTTTAATGGATCTTTATTGTCATCAGTTTTGAATGTTTGGGTTAAAGTTCTCATCTTTTTCGGTTCCGTTTCGATTTTTTCAGTTTTTTGTTTCGTTTTGGCCGGTTTCGATTCGGTTTTTTGTTCCGTTTTGAACGGTTTTTCCGAATCAATTTCAATCTTTTAAGTTTTTTTTGTTTCGTTTTGGTTGTTTCATTTCGGTTCAGTTAAGTTTCGGGTTTTTTTGTTTCGTTTTGGTCACTTTTTTCGTTCCATTTTTTTTCAGTTTTTTTTTTCCAGTTTTCGTTTTGTTTCATTGCATCCTTTTAATTTCCAGTTTTCGTTCTGTTTCATTGCATCCTTTTAATTTCCAGTTTTCGTTTTGTTTCATTGCATCCTTTTAATTGAGAGATGATCTTGAGCGGTTGAAGAAGATCAGGTTGGTCATAATTTCATAATAAATTGATTGTTTTGGGTCGTGTAGTTTTTAGATCTCAAACGGGTTAAGTATCTTCCATCCAAAAGTTAATATGGGTTGGTTAAACATGTTTATAGGGTTGGTTATTTTTTTAACAATATTGTTTGCATTTATGATCAATGGAATTAACTTTATAAAACATACAAGAAAGAATCTTTGTAGTCAACGCTTTATTTTAAAACGGCAAATATTTATAAATTTGTCAAGACGGGTCATTTGTAATATATTTTTCTTATCAAAATAGGATTGGATGCTTAATATTTTAATAGTTTATTGCAACTTTATAAAATCAAATTGTTTTTGGATAAATGATATTCATCTTTGGTTTTATATGATTGGCTTTATCACCGTTGTTTGAAGTTTTTTCAGGTTTGAATAGATAGGGTTTTGATCGATTGGTAGATCCTTTGTGATAATCTATTTACCAAGGTTAGATTTCTAGCATTTTTTTTCTGTTATGCTTGGTTTATTTTTAGTTTCAGTGTTATTTTTTGTGATTAGAACCGGAAGGTTTAAACAACATGCTTGGTTATTATGTTATCTTTATAGCAAAATCGGTTTTTAGCAAAATCAGCTGATCTGTTGTAAAGTGGTTTAGTCATATAGAAGAAACAAGTGACATAGTCGGTTTTGAGCAAGACCAGTTAATCTGTCTTTTAACTATGATATTTATCAGTTTTTTTATGTGGGTTTTTGTTATTGACATACAGAATGGAGTCTGCTTACAGGACATGGGTCAGACAGAAGAAAGAAGGGGTTAAATCTGTTGATTTGGATGAACTTTGTAGGGAGCTTCAAACTGCTTTAGGCACAGCAAAGTGGCAGGTTAAATCGTTAAACTCAATCTGGTGATTCAGTTTTCAGCTTTTTATTTGTTGTGTTTCTATGTGGTTGTTAATATACTTGTGTTTGTTGGTGCAACTGCTGTCGAGGATAAGCTGCAACAAGGGGTTTGGTTTCAATGACACCGGCGACAGTGGTGACTTGCGGTGGTGGTACTACATCATGCTTCAGTAGGTTCACGGGAGTATTGGTAAGTTTATATCATTATATATGTATCCGTTCTTCGTATTTTCTATTGATTTATGATTTTGTGCTGAACTCATTATGTGTCAATTATCTATTGGTGCAGTGTATTGGGGCTACAACACTTGATGAGTACCAGAAGCATATTGAGAAGGACCTAGCACTGGAGAGACGTTTCCAGCCCGTAAAGGTGCCCGAGCCCATGAAATTGAGAGATGATCTTGAGCGGTTGAAGAAGATCAGGTTGGTCATAATTTCATAATAAATTGATTGTTTTGGGTCGTGTAGTTTTTAGATCTCAAACGGGTTAAGTATCTTCCATCCAAAAGTTAATATGGGTTGGTTAAACATGTTTATAGGGTTGGTTATTTTTTTAACAATATTGTTTGCATTTATGATCAATGGAATTAACTTTATAAAACATACAAGAAAGAATCTTTGTAGTCAACGCTTTATTTTAAAACGGCAAATATTTATAAATTTGTCAAGACGGGTCATTTGTAATATATTTTTCTTATCAAAATAGGATTGGATGCTTAATATTTTAATAGTTTATTGCAACTTTATAAAATCAAATTGTTTTTGGATAAATGATATTCACTTTTTGCCAATTTTTGTTACTAAAATGACAAGTTTTAAAACAATTATGTTACTGGGTCTGCTTGTTTTGCCATTTTGAGTTATAAAATACTGAATGTGGTTTCATGTGGCTTGTTGACAGGAACCATCGTGGTCTTCGTCATTACTGGGGTCTTCGTGTGCGTGGACAGCACACCAAAACCACTGGTCGTCGGGGAAAGACCGTTGGTGTGTCCAAGAAGAGATAAGGTGTTTGTTTTTTTGAAATCAGGTTACATTCTGGGTTTTAGACATTTTAATGGATCTTTATTGTCATCAGTTTTGAATGTTTGGGTTAAAGTTCTCATCTTTTTCGGTTCCGTTTCGATTTTTTCAGTTTTTTGTTTCGTTTTGGCCGGTTTCGATTCGGTTTTTTGTTCGGTTTTGAACGGTTTTTCCGAATCAATTTCAATCTTTTAAGTTTTTTTTTGTTTCGTTTTGGTTGTTTCATTTCGGTTCAGTTAAGTTTCGGGTTTTTTTGTTTCGTTTTGGTCACTTTTTTCGTTCCATTTTTTTTCAGTTTTTTTTTTCCAGTTTTCGTTTTGTTTCATTGCATCCTTTTAATTTCCAGTTTTCGTTTTGTTTCATTGCATCCTTTTAATTTCCAGTTTTCGTTTTGTTTCATTGCATCCTTTTAATTGAGAGATGAACGGTTGAAGAAGATCAGGTTGGTCATAATTTCATAATAAATTGATTGTTTTGGGTCGTGTAGTTTTTAGATCTCAAACGGGTTAAGTATCTTCCATCCAAAAGTTAATATGGGTTGGTTAAACATGTTTATAGGGTTGGTTATTTTTTTAACAATATTGTTTGCATTTATGATCAATGGAATTAACTTTATAAAACATACAAGAAAGAATCTTTGTAGTCAACGCTTTATTTTAAAACGGCAAATATTTATAAATTTGTCAAGACGGGTCATTTGTAATATATTTTTCTTATCAAAATAGGATTGGATGCTTAATATTTTAATAGTTTATTGCAACTTTATAAAATCAAATTGTTTTTGGATAAATGATATTCATCTTTGGTTTTATATGATTGGCTTTATCACCGTTGTTTGAAGTTTTTTCAGGTTTGAATAGATAGGGTTTTGATCGATTGGTAGATCCTTTGTGATAATCTATTTACCAAGGTTAGATTTCTAGCATTTTTTTTCTGTTATGCTTGGTTTATTTTTAGTTTCAGTGTTATTTTTTGTGATTAGAACTGGAAGGTTTAAACAACATGCTTGGTTATTATGTTATCTTTATAGCAAAATCGGTTTTTAGCAAAATCAGCTGATCTGTTGTAAAGTGGTTTAGTCATATAGAAGAAACAAGTGACATAGTCGGTTTTGAGCAAGACCAGTTAATCTGTCTTTTAACTATGATATTTATCAGTTTTTTTATGTGGGTTTTTGTTATTGACATACAGAATGGAGTCTGCTTACAGGACATGGGTCAGACAGAAGAAAGAAGGGGTTAAATCTGTTGATTTGGATGAACTTTGTAGGGAGCTTCAAACTGCTTTAGGCACAGCAAAGTGGCAGGTTAAATCGTTAAACTCAATCTGGTGATTCAGTTTTCAGCTTTTTATTTGTTGTGTTTCTATGTGGTTGTTAATATACTTGTGTTTGTTGGTGCAACTGCTGTCGAGGATAAGCTGCAACAAGGGGTTTGGTTTCAATGACACCGGCGACAGTGGTGACTTGCGGTGGTGGTACTACATCATGCTTCAGTAGGTTCACGGGAGTATTGGTAAGTTTATATCATTATATATGTATCCGTTCTTCGTATTTTCTATTGATTTATGATTTTGTGCTGAACTCATTATGTGTCAATTATCTATTGGTGCAGTGTATTGGGGCTACAACACTTGATGAGTACCAGAAGCATATTGAGAAGGACCTAGCACTGGAGAGACGTTTCCAGCCCGTAAAGGTGCCCGAGCCCATGAAATTGAGAGATGATCTTGAGCGGTTGAAGAAGATCAGGTTGGTCATAATTTCATAATAAATTGATTGTTTTGGGTCGTGTAGTTTTTAGATCTCAAACGGGTTAAGTATCTTCCATCCAAAAGTTAATATGGGTTGGTTAAACATGTTTATAGGGTTGGTTATTTTTTTAACAATATTGTTTGCATTTATGATCAATGGAATTAACTTTATAAAACATACAAGAAAGAATCTTTGTAGTCAACGCTTTATTTTAAAACGGCAAATATTTATAAATTTGTCAAGACGGGTCATTTGTAATATATTTTTCTTATCAAAATAGGATTGGATGCTTAATATTTTAATAGTTTATTGCAACTTTATAAAATCAAATTGTTTTTGGATAAATGATATTCACTTTTTGCCAATTTTTGTTACTAAAATGACAAGTTTTAAAACAATTATGTTACTGGGTCTGCTTGTTTTGCCATTTTGAGTTATAAAATACTGAATGTGGTTTCATGTGGCTTGTTGACAGGAACCATCGTGGTCTTCGTCATTACTGGGGTCTTCGTGTGCGTGGACAGCACACCAAAACCACTGGTCGTCGGGGAAAGACCGTTGGTGTGTCCAAGAAGAGATAAGGTGTTTGTTTTTTTGAAATCAGGTTACATTCTGGGTTTTAGACATTTTAATGGATCTTTATTGTCATCAGTTTTGAATGTTTGGGTTAAAGTTCTCATCTTTTTCGGTTCCGTTTCGATTTTTTCAGTTTTTTGTTTCGTTTTGGCCGGTTTCGATTCGGTTTTTTGTTCGGTTTTGAACGGTTTTTCCGAATCAATTTCAATCTTTTAAGTTTTTTTTTGTTTCGTTTTGGTTGTTTCATTTCGGTTCAGTTAAGTTTCGGGTTTTTTTGTTTCGTTTTGGTCACTTTTTTCGTTCCATTTTTTTTCAGTTTTTTTTTTCCAGTTTTCGTTTTGTTTCATTGCATCCTTTTAATTTCCAGTTTTCGTTTTGTTTCATTGCATCCTTTTAATTTCCAGTTTTCGTTTTGTTTCATTGCATCCTTTTAATTGAGAGATGAACGGTTGAAGAAGATCAGGTTGGTCATAATTTCATAATAAATTGATTGTTTTGGGTCGTGTAGTTTTTAGATCTCAAACGGGTTAAGTATCTTCCATCCAAAAGTTAATATGGGTTGGTTAAACATGTTTATAGGGTTGGTTATTTTTTTAACAATATTGTTTGCATTTATGATCAATGGAATTAACTTTATAAAACATACAAGAAAGAATCTTTGTAGTCAACGCTTTATTTTAAAACGGCAAATATTTATAAATTTGTCAAGACGGGTCATTTGTAATATATTTTTCTTATCAAAATAGGATTGGATGCTTAATATTTTAATAGTTTATTGCAACTTTATAAAATCAAATTGTTTTTGGATAAATGATATTCACTTTTTGCCAATTTTTGTTACTAAAATGACAAGTTTTAAAACAATTATGTTACTGGGTCTGCTTGTTTTGCCATTTTGAGTTATAAAATACTGAATGTGGTTTCATGTGGCTTGTTGACAGGAACCATCGTGGTCTTCGTCATTATGATGGTTGACTTTGCGAGAACTAACGGAGCTTGTGTTCTTAATATGTCTGAACTGAAAGTGTTTGAGGCTATGATGCATAAGCTGAGTCTGTCAGGTTACATATTTGTTTCTTGTGCTTAAAACACGTGTACATCATGCTTTAAAGGTTGTTTAAGTTTAGTGGCAAATTACTCTTGTTGTGTACTCCGGATTTTGTGTTCTTAATCTGTCTGAACTGAAAGTGTTTGAGGCTGTGATGCGAAAGCTGAGCTTGTGTTCTTAATCTGTCTGAACTAAAAGTGTTGAGTCTATGATGCATAAGCTGAGCTTGTGTTCTTAATCTGTCTGAAGTAAAAGTGTTTTGAGGCTGTGATGCAAAAACTGAGCCTGTGTAATCTATCTGAACTGAAAGTGTTTGAGGCTGTGATGCAAAAACTGAGCCTGTGCAAGGTTCGCTCGGTCCAACAACTCAAGCAAATGTTTTCTTTGCATTTTAGGGGGAACATGTGTGCTTCTCTCCCAGGGCATACAAAACATAGGTTATTGGCGGCAATAACCTGTGTCTTGTATGCCCTGTGGAGAGAAGCACCCATCTTCCCCCTAAAAAACATAGAAAACATTTGCTTGAGTTGTTGGACCGAGCGAACCTTGCATAATGCGTCAAGGGAAACTATTGGTCGAGCGAGACATTTGTTCAGGTATCCTTATTTCATGATAAAATGATTATGAATAGCTGTGCATAAACTAATCGCAAGTTTGTTTGGTATATGCAGGGTAATAGGGAACAGAGGTTGAACCTGTGGTTTGACGCAACAAAGAACTTCCGTACTTACTCTATTCTATGACTACTGCAGTGACACCGGTCGGCTTGAATCGAGCCCAAATCAGTTTTCTGGATTTGAAATGATAGCCATTCAAGTTTATAATAAAAAGCAATCATGCTGTAGTGAACTACTTTTAAAAAAAACAGATGTATGTATGTATGCATGTTCTGATTATATATTAGAAACCACCTACATATTTCTGATGCTTGAATGGGAACGACTATTGGACCAACAAAAACAAGATAATTTCATATTCATGATGCTAGCTACCAATATGTATTCATAATTGATTATCTTGTATACACTTGTACGAAGTGTCATGCACAACAAAAGGTAAAGTTATTCTTTGTGTGCATTGCCACTCAAGTTCATTGTTTGGGTCAACTAACGGGTCAAAATAGGCTTTCGAACTCTAAAAATGGATCTTCGGAATCAGTTAGTTGTAGCAAGAAAATGGTTGGTTGGGTTATGTGGTTAACTTTACTAGATATGCCATCACTTCATCTGTTATAAAACACAATATTGACCCATCGGTTGGCAGGTTTCAAATCTTGACTTGACCTTTAGAGCATATGTATTGGTAAATATCTGCCAACGTACAGTAAGTAATCAGACAGCGTTACCTTTTCAACACTTAACATTTTAATGTTGTTTTTGTAGTTATGTTTAATACAAGTATAAATAGTTGGACAAAGGAGTGTTGTTGTGTTGGTCCAAACCGACATGTTATAGGTTGTATTTTTTTTTTAATAAAGATGGTAACTTTATTATATTCGGCAATGTATATGATTTGAATTACACTTTTTTTTAGATTATATTCGGCAATGTATATGATTTATAATCATTAACTTATGAGTTTTTAAGAGATTACAATTTAAATTACATAAGGTACTAATAGATCCTACTTGACCCGGATTACATCTCTAAACAATGAAACCCTAAAATCTTGAGCCATTTTTCTCTCTAAATTCACTTGCTACAATTTATCGCGCCATATTGAAATCGAAGAACAACAAACCTATAGGTGATAAACTAACCGTAAACGAGTATCCTATTGTAAATCGTCACTCCCGCCAAACCTATAGGTGATAAACTAACGGTAAACGAGTATTCTATTGTAAATCGTCACTCCCGCCGCATCGCGCGGGTAAATGGCTAGTATATATATATATATATATATATATAATGCTAAAATGAGAACCACCTTGAGTTGTAAGAACTGTGAAAACTACACCGTAGGGGGCGCGGTGGACCAAATTTTTTTTCTCATAAACGTAGATGCATGTATAAAAACAACATTTGTAAAAAAAAATTCAAAAAAAATGTCGTGGGTGTAGTTTTGAGCGCCACAAGTTTGTGTTTACGGGACCCGTAAATCTGGCCGGAAAATTTACGGGTCCCGTAAACACAAACTTGTGGTGCTCAAAACTACACCCACGACATTTTTTTTTGAATTTTTTTTTACAAATGTTGTTTTCATACATGTATCTACGTTTCTGAAAAAAAAATTTGGTCCACCTCGCCCCGGATCAAAAAGTTCTCGCGGTTCTTACAACTCGATGTGGTTCTCATTTTAGCGGATACTTATATATATATATATATAGTGGAAGGATCCACTAAAAAGTGGATTTTGCCTAAGTAGTCTAAGAAGGATTGTGATGATGACATGTGTCGCTCCTAATAAGTAGGAAAGAAGAGCATTTTGGTCCTTATAAATAGGAGTGAAAATGACATGTGCCACCCCTTTTGTCTTTTAAAAATACAACAAAAAAATCTAGTACAAAAAAAATGTAGCACAAAAAATCTAGTACAAAAAAATCTAGCACAAAAAATCTAGTACAAAAAAATATAGCAAAAAAAATGTAGTACAAAAAAATATAGCACAAAAAAATCAAGTACAAAAAATATAGCACGAAAAAATTCCGCAAAAAATGTAGTACAAAAATATCTAACACAAAAAAATTGAGAACAAGATATTAAGACAAAAAAATTTAGCACAAAAATATAGTACAAAATTCCAGTACAAAAAAATGTTATACAACATAGAAATACAACACATTTTAGTGGTTTTTTTAGTCTTCATATTTTATATAGCAATATGGTACTCAAATTAAATATAAAAAGAAGCTTGATTTTATGGTGAAATTTTTATGAAAAAATAATGTCGTATAAAAAGGTTATGAACGTTTAAAAAATTAGGGTGAAATATGCATGTGCCTTGCATGTGGAGAGAGAAATTCTATAAATATGATTTTCCCAAAATACCCTTGCACTCCTCCTTTTTCTACACTTTCATCTTAACCATTGATCTGAAAATAAATTGTTAAGATTTCTTCTCATCCTACTTAGGGAAAATTAACTTTTTATTTGATCTTACCTATATATATATATATAGGGTCAGGATTTAGAGAAAACGCACAAAAGTGTGAGAACGGAGAGAACGCTTATGGATCGTCAGATCAAAACAATCTATGTACTAGATGACGCGGTGGCATTTTCGTAAATAAAATCACTTTTATTAATCTGGCGTGCTTCATTAAGGGTAAAAAAGTCTTTTGACTTCTCTACACAAAACGCCAAACTCACGCAATTAAAATCCCGCCTTAACACACATAGCACACTTCATCATAATATAAACGCCATTAGATATAAAACGCCAAACTTTGTTTTTAACTGATAAAGCTGAACAAACAGTACTGAAACGACGGAACTTAATTACTAGCATTTACTGTAATAAAAATCGCACCTAAAATACGCGCAAAAAACTTCATATATAAACAAACTCTCAGAACTACTAAAATCCACACCAAAACCCAAAAACCTATATTTTCCTCTATACCATTCATTTTAGAAACGTCAAAAAAACCCAAATATCAAAGATTCCAATCCATGTTTCTTTGATATACACTAGTTTCTCAATAAATTTTCACTCTATGTAATGAGCAGATCCTCAATATAAACGTCAAAACATACAAAAACCACAAAACTTCAAAAATGCCATTTCATGGAGATTCAGTTTTTGTTCTTAATAAAGTTTAGCTAAACGAGATGGATAACATTGTTAGACATCTTTCTTGACTGAGTATTAACAATGTTATCCATCTCGCTCAGTAAAACATTATTGAGTTTAGCATGACCAAAATTAGAAGTTTATGGTAGTTTTATTTAGTGGCGTTATTGTTTTTTTTTTTTGTCGTTTGATTTCCTTGTCCGATCTTATATTGTTTGTTATGTAACTTCGAAGTAGCATGTTATGAACAAATTGGTAGAAAAAAAAGATGGAAAAAATGATGTATAAAAATGATGTAAAACACCAAACTGAGATCTGTCTGTGTTCTATAGGATTGAAATATACAAAACGCCAAACTACTCTACACTGGCTCTTAAAGACCATCTGTGTGTGTTCTGTAAGAATGAAAAATACAAAACGCCAAACTACTCTTCACTGGCTCTCGAAGACCTTGTCGATCTTCTTTTAATTACGGCCTGTTTGCATGTCGATGCGTAGTGTCCTTAGCCTTTGCAGTTCTGACACAATCTTTCTTTGGCCCCGGGTTTCGACTTTGATTTCTTTTTGTCAATTGCTATCTCTTGTTTAGATTTCAGGCGCTTCCGAGAACCAGAACCTTTGGATTTATACCCAACAGGGACTCTTATCGGATTCTTTTCGTTTTTATATTGACTGGTTATCTCGGCAAATCTATCCCTAATACTAGCGGGAGGAGCAACAATCTGCATATCTTGAACCTTCTTCATATAAGATTGAACATGATCCTTGTATAAGGATAGCTCCTCTTTATTACCAGATAAACGATTCAAAGTATATTTCGTTGAAAAAATAATATCTCGCATCATACTTTGCACATCAGGATCAAGCTCGGTCATATATTCACGACTAATTAAGTATTCTGGAGAGCAGTTTGGGGAAGCCTCTCTGCGCCATCTATTCAGAATGTATTGTTTTGGAAATTCCCTAATGTCCATAATTCTCAAAACATAGAATATATGTCTACATAGCAAACCAAACTGTTCAAAACGCCTGCATGAGCAACTGCATGTGCAATCAGACTTATGGAACATTACCTAGAAAACGCCAAAAACAATATCTCTATAACGCCATGCATAGAATGTTTGTCTAAAAAACATAAAAAAACACATTGCATATGATAAAACGCCATTAACAGAAAACGCCATAAAAACCAAAACGCCATTATTTACCTCAAATAAAGATGTACAAGGCTGTTGAAAGTCATTTATATAAAACTTAACAAACCAATCAGGCTGATCTTCGTAACGTTGATTTATGCAATCCGCAACTCCAATAAGCCCAACTTGAACGTCACAAAAAATACTTTTTGTGTATATGTCAACAGCTTGCCCTTCCAACAATTGGTAACTACTCTTCAACTGGGGTCTTTTGTATCGAGATTTATGATCATTTTTTCGGTGTGTGTGATGTTGTGCTTCTATTGCAGTCTCGTAATGCGTTATGAACTCAACAAGAGTAGCTTTCGAATTGCACACTTGACCAAAAATATGATTCTCACTCTCCGACCTCGATGTCGTTCGCATAAGACAAGACATCTCCTCCATTCTATAGTTTGCAAGGATCCAAGATTCCCTAAGTGCAAAAAAATCAGATAGCCAGTGTCACACCCCAACCGATGGCGGAAACATCGGGGTACGGCACTAAGCGTTCAGATTGCTCATGAGATTCCATAACACTGTCGTTTCATTTTAGATTAAGTAGATTCAAACATTGTTTAAACATCAAATGTCACAACCATAGAATATTGAATACAACCATTTCAAATAATGTTCAAAAGATTCTAGATTATCTAGGCGTGTGTTTCTAGCAGCCGCCTAGCTTGTTTCTTGATTCAACATCCAATCAGCCTGCAACATGTATTAAAATATCAATACAAAAGTATTGGCGAGTATACAAGTTTGAGTATATAGCATAGTAGATTAAAAGACTCATATCCATCATGTAAATGATAAAAATAGTTTCAGCCATGCTAGTGTTCGCAGTCCAAGTGATAGCCCAAGTGTCCCGATGCTTTAGTGTTTTCCCAAGACTCAAGGAAAACTAGAATCCTCCTAACAATACCCCCGAGAATAATGGGGAGGTGCATCTTCCTATAGCGCTACTATTGTTAAGGCGGAACTACACACAGGGTTTAAACGTTCACATAGCATAAAGAATCAAGAATCAAGAATCACAAGTTTCACATACACGTAGGATAGAGTTTAGATTCCAAAAGTATCAAGTTTCAAGTTTCATAGAATACATGTTGCATCCCAAAAGTTTAAAACAAAAAGGGATCGAGTATACTCACAGTGATTTCTTAACAGTTAAGTCTGTTATTGGATCAAAGGGAGCTCTTAGGATTTGCCTGATTAGATTACAATAGATAAGTGTCGGACAGAATAATGAGAATTTTGCAAGGTGTCGGATCAGTCACCTGATCGGATGACATGTGTAACTTGGGACGGGCCGCCATCCGATCGGATGGTCATCCGGTCAGATGGCCATTCGATTGAATGGTCATTCGATCCCAAGTGTGCTTCCAAAATGTTCAACTTTTGAAGTTTTCGTTGTAGTATAAATCCAAATTGTTCGATCGGATGGTCATCCGATCGGATGACCGTTCGGTCGAATGACTCTTCGAGTGTAAGTTTCAAAGTTCAAGTTTCTGATTCACAAATAGTTCAAGTGTTGAAGGTTGTAAGTCAAATTGCCACTTCGATCGGATGGTCGTTCGATCGAACGGCAGTCCGATCGGATTGCCATTCGATTATCATAACTTGTTCCTTTTGCAACCTTGTAAAGTTTCCAAGTTTCGAGCTTAACGGTGACGGCATGGTACGTACTGAGACAACGGTAAACACATCAATGTTCAACCTGTCTGATCGAATGGGAATCACCCCGTCCGTTCAGGTGTCTGTCCTTAACGGTATCTATGTCGGAATCCGTACTCCGGCCATCTTCTCCGGCAATAATCCTGTTCCAAGCTGACTCCAGACTATTCATCAAGTCTACAGCCCGTTTGGATCTAGATTCACCGTTTTAAGTAAAAGTTTAAGAAAAGATGAAGAAAACATGAGTTTTAGCTGAAAAAGTCTAGATTTAGCAAAGATTAGGTGTAATAACTCATGAAATTCCTTAGATCTGAGTTAGATCTTGACTGGAATGACACCACACAGCTGTTTGTACAAACTGTCATGATGACGTCATCCTCAAGAGCTCAAATCTTAGAGATTTCATGGTGAAAATTGTGATTTTAAAGAAGAATCATGTAGAGGATAGTGTGTAGATTAAAGATGTACAAGAATCAAGTGTAAAACATACCGAAATCGTCGAGAAATGGAAGAAAAGTGGGAGAGTGTGCGTCTGGTCGAAGGAGGCTGTCACACCAGTGAAGGATGATGTGACAGGTCCTATTTATAGTGCAAGAGAGGGAATAAGGCGTGTGGCAGTGGATCAGATGGCACTTCGATCGAGTGGCCCTCTGATCGCATCCGATCGGATTGCCATTCGGTCAATCCCATCCTTTCCACTTTCCGTCTTTGGTTAGATTTGCAAGTTAGATTTAGCGTTGCGTGTTATTGTGTAATAGAATCACATAACTAGACTATATTATCAACACAAGTTTCCAAGTTTCCGCCAGTGACAAGACTCCAGTCTCTCGTTCAACCAAGTCTCAAGTTTCACGAGTCTCAAGAGTCAAGCACTAAGTATCGAGTATCAAGAATCTAGAATCTAGCTTCTAAGTATCAAGTATCTGTAACATCCGACAAAAACGGATCTCCAAAATCCGACTTCTTATGTAAAACGGGTTTCTTTACGTATTTAACGAGAATGGAATTTTTCTATAATTACTTGACGTATCGTTCTCCGAGGCTAAACGTTGATGTTTTAAAGATACTCAGGTAACTTTGTTACTAAATAAAAGGAATCATTTAACTAATGTAGTTACAACATTTAACCGAGTTAAATTATATAAATTATATGTAATACGTTATAATCCTTTAACAAAGTTAGACTCTATGTGTATAAACATCAAGCTAAGTTGGAATAATGCATGAGATTTAATAATAAACTACTAGTTATTAGTAGTTAAAAAACTCTAGGGGGCGAATCTGTCATAACAGGAAACCCAAGTTCAGGGGATGGGGAGCCATAAACTGAAAGTTAATTAGGAAGTGAACAAAAATTTAAACACAAAACGCGTGCCCAAAGACTCGATCCCAGATCCGTCCGGTTGAACAAAACACTAAACAACCAACTGGACGACATGTTATGTTGATTCTTGGAATCATGTTTCTATTATATAACACCTGCTGCATATATATTAATTAAAAAAACTAGGTTTATTCATATACGCGCGCTGCGCGTGGACTCTGGATTAACCGAGATTGTGTGTGTATTATAAACGCCATGAATACTCATTACTCGGGCTGAGACACATCGTTTCAGTCACCACCACCAATAATCAACAACAATACTACCATTATGAACTTCATTTCTTCAAAAGCATTGCTTACAGTTTCATATCAAAACTAAAACATCCTACCAAAACAAAATTCATCACCTAACATTCTCTTTCCTGTGCTCCAACCTCCCACTGCCGTGGCAACCATCACTATTCACAGCCATAGTCAAAGCCTCTCAGCACCAAAATGTTTTACCTATGACAAACCTTGAGGTAAACAGTGGTGAATACATACAAATTAGTTAGAATATCTTACCTGCAAACTCTAACACGGAAATGAGTTAAAAAACCGGCTCCCACGTAAGGGGAAATATCAGATGCAAAAACCTGTAAATTTGTATTATTTATTATTTCAAACTTCCAAATACCATGTAAAACCAGATATTTTCAAGTCCGGTTGGCAAACCCGATTCCCTTCTCGATGGATGACTTTAGTGCATGCAAAAGTGCTTTCAATAGTCGGAAAGTGAATCCAGGCCTATGATTTTTTGTACACCATTCTTGTTGAGTCTCACCTGCAATAAGGGATGTAGTTTTTTAACCATCTAACGTATAATTCGTATCATTTGTTGGCAAAATACACAACTTTTAACCGTTTAAAGCCAACATACTTGCCATTAGACTATGGGGTATGGGGCGTGGGTTGGGTACAAACGCCCAAGTCACCACCCCGGGTGGGCTTGGGTTTCGGCGTGGCCCCTTGGAGGGGGGTTTCAGCCCGGGCGTTGGGCGGGCCTAGCAGTCTTCCGTGCCCGGCTCTCATTGGCTGGGTTGGCTAGGCTATAGGTGGCTAGGATTTAAATTTAAATTTTGTGTGTATTTTTATAATAATTGAAAAAAAAAATTATAACTCGTGGCCAACCCACACGGGCTAGCCACGCCCCGCCCCGCCATACCGACCCAACATGCAACTGACCAGCAGTGCCCCTCGAAGAGCCCCCCCCCCTCCCCCACCATACCCCACGGTCTTAGTTAACTCACCATTGTGTGATAAATGTCGCTAGGAGTGTAAAATTATTGTAAAAATATAGCTGCAATCAAGAAAGTCTCCATTATCATCTGTTGCTATATGTCCTGTAAACAACAAAATGAAACTTTATTCCAACGTGTTACAAAATGCAAGTTTCAAGCTAACATATTACACATTTCCTTACAGACCAAAAATTTATCATCTGTTGAATTTTGAAGTTTCAATATGAAGCTCCTAGACATAAAAATTGCTCCTAGACATAAAAATGGTGGATTGATGGCAAGAAACAAACATCATTAAATGCTCGAAATTAAATAGAAAACTTCATGTAAATCGAAAATATAATACTTCTAATGAGTGATCGAGTACTTACCAAAGTCATGGACACCAATACCGCGGTTGGGTCTGTTGGAATCGGACAGACCAGAGACATGCAATGTCCAATCCGGTGTGCTCTTTGCCGGAAGCCAACATCGCTGCCGTGACCTTGGCCACCGGAAGACAGATATACACCACTAATACCAACCCTGCCACCGGAGCCGCACACTGAATCCGGAACCACCGCACACCGATAATCTCTCTAGTCACCACCACACACACACACGGGGACATGGCCGGCTACCGTTCTCTGTCTCCTTCTTTCTGATCTCTCTGATTGTTCTCTCTCGCGTGTAATCGGCGGTGTTTGGGATTATTTACTGTTCATTACACCGCCGCCGCCTGACGGCCCAATAACATCACCATCGTCCTCTCTGCGTCAAACCCTAGCACCGCCGCCGTCGCTCCTCTGCAACTGTAGTTTAACAAAAAGTGGGGTTGCGTCGCCGGTGGAAGCTGGCGCCGGAACCATCGGCGTCGCTCATCTCTCTTTCTCGCACGCTCTCTCTGCTCTCTGCAAATGACCTCTTCACTTGGGGTCGAATAACCTAGTGCCAGCACATCTGAATACTGTGAAATACCTAAACTATCCTTTTATACTGTTCAAAGCTTGCTACTGTTCAAAGCCTTCGATTTTTAATATGTAGTATAATATTAGAGGTCGGGTTGCGAACCCGCGACCTCCTCCTTTCAAACGTAAAAATGCAGCAGCTTAACAACTGGACCACATTTGATGTTGTGTTGATTTAAGACGTCATAAATATATAATAACAACCTAGATCAACCTAAACTTCATCGTCTTCCCTGCAGAAAATGCAAACCCGAACCCACACTTGACCGACCCGCATTTCCGCTCGATTTTCGTGATGATTGGGATCCCTTTTGGGTTTAGTTGTTTCGTATTAAGTGGAGGGTTCAGTTTCATGATATTAACGAGCATTTAACGTACCTAATCAAGTGTATTGATTAACAAAATTAAAACACCATTTAAGAGTGTCAAGCACATGATCGGCCATCACATTAATCAACAATTAACTTTATAAAACTGAACCCCTGTGATTTTGAGCACCTTTACACAACAATATAACACTCGAAACCTGCAAACTCGCATCCAACCAGGGGCGCAGCTTAGTGGTACTCCGAGGGGGCTCCCGACCTCTTGAACTTTTCGATGCGTAGTGTTATGAATAGTAATTTCGTATAGAATATTTTTAGGTATATACGTTTCCACCCCCCGGTTTTGGAAAAATTCGGGGGGGGGGGGGGGGCGAAGCTTCGCCACTGCATCCAACATCACGAATTTAAGCAAATAAGGAGCTAGGGCTTGTAACTTTGATTCATCATAACTTCATCATACGGGCACCAAATCAGGTGATTTAAAAACCCATTCTTATTTTTTTCCGTGCTCTACAAAACCCCTCTATCAATTTCTATGATAGAAAAATTGATAGAGGGCTTAATCTGTACGAATTTCAAATCCCCAAATTCTAGGGTTCTTGATAATAAAATGTCGCAACCCCTGTCCCCTAACTACCCGGGAACGGGCGGCCGAGGCCAGTTTTGGTGGTATCTGGGTTTGTCAGTTTGGCAGCGGAATTTATATCAGGATCGTAGTTAGGAAATATTTTATCAGAGTAAAATACCACGTTTTTCGTATATTAAATATATGGGAAAAACCCAAGTTTCTAGTACACACGTTTTCATAGGGATAAAACCCTATTTTATTTAAATAAAAACATCTATTTATTTTAGGTAACTTTATAGCCACTTTTCCAAGCCTTCAGTGCTGTCCAGCTGGCTTCTATTTGGCTTTCACATTTTGTTACCTGAAACGCGTTTAAAAACATTTTGTCAGTGGAAAATACTAGTGAGTGAATCCCAGT
Source organism: Helianthus tuberosus (assembly GCA_030545235.1). NCBI lineage: Eukaryota > Viridiplantae > Streptophyta > Magnoliopsida > Asterales > Asteraceae > Helianthus > Helianthus tuberosus. The sequence goes on from CM060393.1 coordinate 9,761,944, forward strand.
TTAATCAAGTTAAATAAAAACCATTGTACAATATCGAGGGCGGTCGCGCAATTACATTTGTTTCCATCTATTCAATTACCACCCACGGTACTGTCAACCCGACTTGTAGTCATGTCACTCCTCGCAAGTTAGTAACAAATTTTGTATACAAAACCCCAACATACCGACGATAATTGTAGAATACAAATACTCAATCACTGTTTAATGCATATTAATTATGTGAGGTTTTGTAAAAGAAATTTACAAAAAGGAGATTACTCACATTGCTGTCTTAGGTTTTCTGTAAGGGTTTCCTGGTGATTATCTATAATTTACACAAATGCACATGCGTTAGTATAATAACCCTTAATATTTACATTAGTAATACCCTCCCCGAGACGACATTTCAACGACTACGTCGGGTAGAACCACGACAGCCGTTACGGAATCCTGGATCAATCGGGCAACGTATCTAATACGTAACCGGGGTTATGATACTTACAACGGAGCATAACTTCGTTATTTAGGGGGGTATTATACTCGAGAATTATGCCTACTATGTGGAAATTTTGAGAGAGAAAACAAATGTGAGCGATCTGGACTGAAGGTCGTTGCCCTCAATTTATAGGGCTGCAAATGGACTTCGTCGCGCCCCGCGTAAGCCACGGCCAGGGTCTATGCGGCCCACAAGGCTTCCTAGGGTAGGCCCTAGGGTTGCTGAGTTGACCACTAGGCACGTCACGACTGGAACACGTGGCGGCTTAGGGGCTCGCCCTGACTCCTTGCTGTCGCGGCCCGCGTAGGAGGTAGCCAAAGGCTACGCGCCCCGCGAGGGACCATTAAATCTGGTTTTTTAATTAATTTTAATGAAAATAAAGGTATTCGGGGCCCGTTTTCGCATACGGGTTGTATTTTAGGACATTTTGGATATTTTAAATATTTTTTAGGGTGTTAAAAATATTTTGAGGGTTGTTATATCCTCCTCACCTTGTTTTAGAGCTCGTCCTCGAGATCTACTGGAACAAGTGTGCGTATCTCTTTTTCATTTCTGATTCAAGCTCCCATGTGTACTCTGGTCCTCTTTTGGATTCCCATTTTACTTTGACTAGAACCAATCTCTTGTGTTTAAGATTCTTGATTTTTCTTTCTTCAATTTGTAAAGGCCTTTCCACAAACTTGAGCTTTTCATTTACCTCTATGTCCTTAAGAGGTACTAATAATGATTCATCAGCAATGCATTTCTTGAGATTAGATACATGAAATACATCATGTATTCCTGCCATTTCCTCTGGCAGTTGTAGCTGATAGGCTACAGGTCCTATTATTCTAATAATCTTAAAAGGTCCAACATACCTAGGACTTAGCTTTCCCCTTTTGATGAATCTTACCACTCCTTTCCAAGGAGAGACTTTTAATAACACCTTGTCTCCTACTTGAAATTCCAATGGCTTTCGCCTGTTATCAGCATAACTCTTTTGTCGATCACGTGCTGCTTTTAGTCGTTCCTTGACTTGAATGATCTTGTCGGTTGTTTCTTGTACTATCTCAGGTCTAGACAATTGCTTTCCCCAATTTCTGCCCAACAGACTGGGGTTCGGCACTTTCGTCCATAAAGTGCTTCGAATGGTGCAATATTGATACTTGTGTGGTAACTGTTATTATAAGAAAATTCTATCAATGGTTAGTGATCGTCCCAATTACCTCCGAAATCAATTACACAAGCTCTAAGCATATCTTTCATTGTCTGAATCGTCCTTTCGCTTTGTCCGTCCGTTTGAGGATGATAGGCTGTGCTTAGATTTAGCTTGGTTCCCATAGCTTTTTGGAAACTTGTCCAAAAATGAGAGGTAAAACGGCTATCTCTGTCAGAAAAAATTGATAAAGGAATTCCATGCAATGAAACTATTTCATTTACATACAATTTAGCTAATTGTTCCATACTGAAAGTTTCCTTCATTGGTAGGAAATGAGCTGACTTAGTTAGCCTGTCTACAATCACCCAGATTGTATCATTAGCTTTCCTTGTTTTGGGTAGTTTAGTAACAAAATCCATTGTTATTAATTCTCATTTCCACACTGGCATTTCTAATTGCTGCAATAAACCTGAGGGTTTCTGATGTTCAGCTTTAACTTGTGAACAGGTTAAACACTTAGAAACGTAAGCTGCTATATCCTTTTTCATTCCTATCCACCAAAAATTCTTTCCTAAATCTTGGTACATCTTATCACTTCCAGGATGCATCGTATACTTAGACTTATGGGCTTCTTCTAATATACGGTGATGTAGGTTTCCTAATTTAGGTATCCATATTCTTTTCTTATGGAATCTCCAAATTTCATCTGTTCCTTGTTCTAATTCCTTAATCATTCCTTTTAACTTTTCAGTATCATCCTTGATTACTGATTCTTGTGCTTTTCTAATTTGTTCATTTAAATCTACTCGTAGATTTAATTTAAGAGAACATACTATTTTTTTGTTTTTCATGATACTTTCGACTTAAAGCGTCAGCCACTACATTTGCCTTTCCTGCATGATACTGGATATTACAATCATAATCACTAAGTAATTCCATCAAGCGTCTTTGCCTCATATTCAATTCCTTTTGCCCGAAAACATATCTTAAACTCTTATGATCTGTGAAAATGGTAAACTTACTATCGTAAAGGTAATGTCTCCAAATTTTCAGGGCAAAAATTATAGCTCCTAATTCCAAATCATGGGTTGAATAGTTCTCTTCATGATTCTTAAGTTGTCTAGATGCATATGCTATAACCTTTTGACGTTGCATCAACACACATCCATAACCTAATTTAGAAGCGTCACAGTAGACTACAAATTCTTCAGTTCCTTCTGGTAATGCTAGTATGGGTGCATGGGTTAATCTTTGTTTAAGAATTCTAAAAGCTTTTTCTTGTTTTGGTCCCCATTCAAACTTAATGGATTTACAGGTTAATTTGGTTAAAGGAATGGCTATTCTAGAAAAATCTCGAATAAATCTTCTATAATAACCTGCCAGTCCTAAGAAACTTCTAACCTCGGTTGGTGAATCAGGTGTTTTCCATTTAGTAATTGGCTCGATTTTGGTGGGATCCACATGAATTCCTTCATGATTGACTATGTGTCCAAAAAATTGTACCTGTTCTAACCAGAATTCACACTTCGAAAACTTGGCATATAGCTTTTCCTTTCTTAATAAACTTACGAGTGCGTGCAAATGTTTTGCATGTTCCTCTTTATTCTTAGAGTAAATGAGAATATCATCTATAAAGACAATTATGAATTTATCCAAACATGGCTTACATATTCGGTTCATCATGTCCATAAATGCAGCTGGGGCATTGGTCAAACCAAATGGCATGACAATAAATTCATAATGGCCATACCTTGTTCTAAAAGCGGTCTTAGGAATGTCCTCTCCCTGTACCTTTAATTGATGATATCCTGAGCGTAAATCGATTTTAGAGAAAAATCGAGCTCCTTGCAACTGATCGAACAGATCATCGATTCTTGGTAATGGGTACCGATTCTTAATTGTGACTTTGTTCAATTCACGGTAATCAATGCATATACGCATCGATCCGTCCTTCTTCTTGACGAATAAAATCGGTGCTCCCCATGGCGATGAACTTGGCTGTATGAATCCTTTTTCCAATAATTCATCTAACTGTTTCTTCAGTTCCTGCATTTCTGCGGGTGCCAAACGGTAAGGTGCTTTGGCAATTGGTGCTGTTCTTGGTAACAGGTGAATTCTGAATTCAACTTCCCTATCGGGCGGTAGTCCTGGCAAACCTTCCGGAAATACATCTGAAAACTGAGATACTACTGGAATATCTTTTAGTTCTTTTCCTTTAGTGTTAGTGATTATAGAAATCAAATACACTAATAATCCTTTTCTTATATAACTTGTTGTTTTCATCACAAAGATGAATTTTGTGGATCTAGATGGTTTATCTCCTTTAATTGTGATCTTTTCACCTTTTGGTGAATTTACTTGGATTGGCTTTTGATCACACAAAATACTGGCTTTATTGGCTATTAACCAATCCATTCCTAACACAACATCAAATCCTTCCAGATTCATTGGGTAAAGGTTTACAATAAATTTTTGATTTAAAAATTTTATTCTTGCTCCCTGCAAGATTTCAGAAATCCTAACGGTTTTCCCATTCGTTGTTTCTACTAGACATTCTTGTGTGAGTTTAGTTAATGGTTGATTGAGAAGTTTGCAAAACGAAGTATTAATAAAACTTTGGTTCGCACCAGAGTCAAATAATACTTTAGCAAAAAATATCATTAACTAAAAACGTACCAGCTATCACATCCGGAATCATCCTAGCTTCATCTGCAGCCAGGACAAATGCTCTAGCATTTTTAATGTTCTTGTTGTTCGTAGCTGGAGCTAGTTTCGGATAGTTGGGCTTGATGTGTCCTTTTTCTCCATAGTTGAAGCACATCCCATTGTTTGGTTTTCTTCTGCAGTCTTCTTCCTTGTGCCCTGGTGTCTTGCAGAAATTGCAATAAGTGAAGCATTTTCCTGAATGCTTCTTTTTGCAGGCCTTGAAGTAGGGTGCCGAGGTAGAACCTACATTTTTCCCACGGTTGGAATTACAGTAGCGAAATTCCTGGGTAAGCCTTTGAGCTAGGTTTCTCCTTTGGTCTTCTTCTCGTGTACGTACTAACTCATCTGTCAAGGTATTTGCTAGTTCTACAGCTTCTTCTATAGTTTGAGGTCTAGCTGCCTTGACTACATGCCTTATCTCACCAATTAATCCCCAAATGTAACGGGAGATTAATACGGGTTCAGGTGATGCAAGGGTTGGTACTATTCTAGCATATTCAAAGAATAACGTAGTGTACCCCTTACTATCCACTCTCGTCATTCTAAGGTTTAGGAATTTATTTGCTACCTGTTCCTTTTCATTGTGAGGGGAGAATTTCCTTTCTACCATGTTCTTAAATTCCTCCCATTCCATATTGTAAACCCTGTCACTTCCCCTAGACTAGAGGATAGTGTTCCACCATTCTAGTGCTGAGTTCTTAAATAGATTGGAAGCAAACATTATCTTATCCTCTTTTGGGTACTTGCTTATTTTTAAGACTGCCTCAGTCTTTTCTATCCAATGTAGAGCTGCAACGACCCCTTCATTGCTGTTGATACACGATATTGTGGATGCGACTCGGATCGGCGCGTATTGATACGACTTTCCTCCGTCGTGTACAAGACCTCAAGCCTTACAAGCTTCAAGACAAGGACTGGGCTCTACTTCAAAGTCCTTGGGCTAAGACATGATGACGAAAAGGAATTGGGCCTCAACTGTTTGGGCCGAAGCCCATGTCGGCGAAACATAATGGATGTCGACGAAACACTTATGTTTCGTCGACTATGAATCCATTTCGTCGCTGCCTTTCTGTTTCGTCAAGCCTTGTGTGTCTGTGAGTATAAATAGAGTTCATTTGTTCTGTTTCGATAGGAGGACACAGAGAGAACACTCAGAGCAAAAACACACACACACACACGAGAGTTAGAGAGAGTTTGCAATACACATTTGTAAACATTGCTTTGTAACCGAACCTTTCATTCGTATTAATACAGTGGTGTTAAACGGTGAACCTTGTGTGTCGTGTAGTTACGTGTTCGATCTCGGTTTGCTATTCCGGTTGGATTCTGCACAACCGGAGTGGTTCGTATACAAGGATTAGGCGACTAGATCCTCCCCTAGCCGGAATTGATTCGTCGAAAAGGTTTCGTCGTACTTGTCATTTTACATCAAAAATGAATTCGATGTGGGGTATTCCGATCAATACAGAAATGTATTATGGTACTCCGAATCCGGACTCGGGAAAGCATAGAAATACAAGCTTATCTCCAGCATGGGCCGAATCTCCTGTACCAGTATCTTCGCAAGCTAATGCTATATCTACCGGTCAATGGGCATTCGTATCAAATCAAACTCCAAGTATTCAAAGCATTTTGCTAAGCGAGAGTGAAACGGGAAGTTTGAATAGGCCTCCAAAGTTGATGCACTTAAGTGAATATCCGGGATGGTTTGACAGATTTCATACATACGTCCTTGGTCAAAATACAGAATTGTGGTTGCGTTTCATCACAGATTTCGATCAAACAATAGAGGTTGCCGCATCATCTGCTGCTACGTTTGCCGATCTTACGGAAGATCAGAAGAAGGTCTATGACTTAGAGAAGAAAGCTTATGCCATTCTTACTCAGGCGTTAAGCAAAGATATTTATCATCAATTTGTCAGTTTCAAGACAACGAAGAAGTTGTGGGACGCATTGAAGACAAGGGGCGTAGGAAATGAAGCGACACGTCAATTAAGAAAAGACCTGCTAAAGAAAGAGTTTGATGGTTTTACTTGTATGGAGAATGAATCTTTAGGAGATTTGACAAGTCGATTTAATCATTTGCTGACTGAATTGGGAAATGTTGGGGTTGTAACAACTTCAGCAGAGGTAGTGAAAAAGTTTGCAGATGCGCTGCCACCTCAATGGAATAACTTCTTGGAAATCATGAAGTACAATGGCACTTTGGATACAACAAACATCAATGACTTTGTTCAACTCCTGGAAAACAAGAATCAGGAAGAAACTCTCAAGGCAAAAAGAGTTCCAGTGCCACAGAATCCTGAAATGTATTATGGAACTCCTAGCACTTCTACAAGACCTTCTTCACACGCTCCAATTCAAACAGCGTTTGTGTCTAGCACAGATATGTATGGCAATCCTATTCAAGTTCCGGTCAAGCCTCCTCCAACAACAGACATGTATGGAAATCCGATTCAACCAGTTCCTCAACCAGTGCCACAACAGCAAAATCAACGACCTCTCAGACCAACTGATATGTTCGGAAATCCATTACCTGCTCGACCTACCGGACCAACAGATCTATATGGAAATCCACTTCCACCTTCCTCAAAACCAACGGTTGTTCAACCAACCACAGATATGTACGGCAATCCACTTCCTTCTCAACAACAAGCATGTTATGGAAGCACATCATCTGCTAGTCAGCAATCAAAGCCAAATACAGTACGGCTCGACACTTCAAGCTTTTCTAAAGTCAGTGTGGAAGTAGCAAAAGAACATATGGAGCTACTAAACACGTTGATGAGCGCATACTGTGGATTAGTAGAAGGTCAGATTGGCAACATTAATCTGACTTAAGAAGATTACCAGCAGATTGATAAAGAGGAGATGGATTTGATGGACATCAAATGGGCATTCGCAAGTGCTGTAAGGCGTGCAAAGGATTTCATGGAAAGAACTGGCAGAACCAGCTTGGAAAGCAAGAAAGATACCAAGTATGGATTCGACAAGCAAGCTGTAAAGTGCTTTAATTGTGGTGAACGAGGTCATTTCAAAAGGGAATGCACAAGACAAGCTCAGCATGGAAACCAGAATCCCTTCAGAAATCAAGCCAATCAACAGAACCAGAACAGGAACAATGTTCGTACGTTGATACCTGTCAACAACCAAAGCCAAGCAGGACCATCAAATGCCAACCAGGCACTTGTGGTTCAAGTAGATGAAGGTTGTGATTGGTCACTACAGTTGAGCGGTGATGCTCCAGATGGAACAGCGTGTTTTGCTGAAGTCGTAAAGGATCTTAAGCACGCCAGTGGTGGAGAATCTTCCACCAATGGTGATGAATCTTCTGAAGATGAAGACTCTTCCGGTTACAGTGGAAGCTCAGATGAAGAATCCTCAAACTCAGGCAATGATCAGGTGGATGAGACATCAAGTGCGTCAGTCGATGCAGAAGCTGCAGCAGGAACTGAAAGAAGATCTATCTTGGTGGATCAAGCTGCTTATTCTTCGTCTTCTCTCCATTCAGCCTTTATGGCTAATGTCGACAGTTCATCAAGTCAGGTATGTGTCGATGAACCCACTGCTGTTATATGCGATAATTGTGATTGTTTAAATGTTAAATGTTCTGAATTAGATGCAAATATGTCTGAGTTGCAAGGCAAACATGATGCTTTACAAGCTAACTTGTTTGACTTGCAAGACAAACATGCTTCATTGAATGATAAGTGGTGTGAGTTGCAAAGCAAACACGAGGCTTTGCAAGAGAAATATGATGTGACATTCATCCACAATCAGAAGTTAACCGTGGATCTTTCTAAGTGCACAGAAGCCAACATGTTTTATGAAAACCATGAAAAGGAATTTAAATCGATGATTGAAAAATTAAAGAAAGATAAAACTGAGCTGACAAAAATGGTTTCCAGAAAACAAACCGACATAAATTTGTATATAACTCGTCTTGAGGTAATGCAAAAAGAAATGGCTTGTGTTAAAACTGAGAGTGAGGCGATCCAACTTAAGCTAGACAGTTATTTGAGCTCTAGCTATGTGTTGGATCACATCATTGACGTTCAGAAAGAGAAACGGGATGTCACATGCATTGGATACAAGAAATGTCCACCACCTGTGAGACACAATTATGATGCCATGCCTGACGAGGAGGATAGAACTTTCTTTGAACCATCTGCTCCTCTAGATGTTAATGAATTTGCAGCAGGACTCGGATACAAGAAAGAAGTATCGCCAGATTCAGATGTGTCAGCAGATACATGTGTGTCTTCTGCTGAACCGAATCAGGATCCTCCAGTTGTGATTGAGGATGCTGATTCTTCTGATGATGAATCCGATGATACTGACCCAGCAAAGTCTGATGCGGCAATCAAAGAAGAGGACATACCTCTTGAGAATCATATTCTATGTGATCCTCCTGCAAAACCCGCTAAGACTGTTGCAATCGAGTCCTCGTCTGCAAAAGAGTCGGAGAGTGTGGATTTGCTGTACACTCTTGTTGGTGATGAGAAAATTTATTCTGACAAAGATTTTCCTATTAAGAATGTTAATCAATCTTTAATCAGTAAAGTCTTTGAAAATTCGACAATTAAGTTTTTGGGAAAGACAGGATCACGTGTTACAGTAACACAGTGCCCTCCTATCCCAAAGGCTGAAGTTAGGAAACAATTTGGCAATCAGAAATTACCAATAGAGAAAAGGCAGCAAAATCATAACAAACAAAAAGGAAAATTGTCGGCTCAAAGTCAAAAGAAGCCGAATCAGAAGAAGAACAAGAATGTGAATTTTGTGAAATCCAAGGGAACGGACAAAATCGAAACGTTTGAAAATCAATCTAACTTAGATTTTGTCAAGAAAGCAACAGTGATGAAAAGGAATGAACCAAATAGTTCAAAACCTAGTACCTCGGGATCACAAAGTTCATCATCATCGGCAAGACGATCACATGATACTTCGGGGTTTGTTGAACGAAGATCATGTTTTGAATGTGGTAAAATTGGGCATATCATTCGAAATTGCCCGTATCTTCATAAGTTAAAAGCCAAAGTTGATGATCCCCGTGACCAAACTGACCGCAAGCGATCTGTTTCTGTAAAACAAGATCCCCGCCTTGTAAAAGAAAGGGAAAAGAAACAGAAACGCCAACAGGTTAAGAAAATTGAAAAGGCGATTAAAACCGATGTGGTTAACAAACAATCTGTTTCTGTCAAACCAGAAAATTCAAAAACTTTTGACAACCAAGAAGTTAAAATTTTAAAGAAAAACACTGGTAAAACTCAACAGACATGGAAACTAAAAACGGTTAACGAATCGGGGGGATCATCACAATTTTCAAATCATCAAAGAATAGAAGTTATTGTTGTTGATGAAAATGGAAGACCCAAGACCACAATGGCTTGGGTCCCCATCTCCAACTAATCATGTGAGTTCATGTGCAGGGTGTTCCAGGAGGAACTATCAGTAGTCATTGGATTGTTGATAGTGGGGCATCCAGGCACATGATAGGCGACATGAAGCTTCTCTACGACGTCAAATCTATTAGAGGAGGTTATGTTGCTTTTGCTGGAGATAAAGGCGGATATATTATTGGTGAAGGAATGATATCCAACGGGGTTGTTAGCTTCGATAAGATCAACTTTGTACAACAACTTGATCACAATCTTCTTAGTGTTTCTCAAATTTGTGACAAGCAGTTCTCAGTACACTTTGATGCAAATGGATGTTATGTGCTGAAACCCGGATTCAAGATTCCGAATGAATGGATTCTCTTGTCTGCTCCAAGGATAAATGATCTGTATGTCCTTGATATGAGCCAAGCTATCACAACGTCTGCACAAGCAACTTGTTTCGTTTCCAAAGCCACAGAGAAAGACTCAATCTCTTGGCACAGACGAATGGGTCACATTCACTTACGCAAAATGAATCATTTGGTGTCAAATGAATTAGTGAATGGTGTTCCTCTTAAAAACTTCCATCTTCAAGACGTCTGTGTTTCGTGCCAGAAAGGAAAACAAACGAAGAAGCGACACCCTACAAAGAAAATCAACACGGTGGCTGTTCCTCTTGAACGTTTGCACATGGATTTGTTCGGTCCTGTCAGGCATAAAAGTATTAGGAATGATCAATACTGCCTTGTGATAACTGATGATTATTCAAGATTTTCTTGGGTGGCGTTTATGTCACACAAGAGCGAAACCTTCGGTATTATCAAAAACTTGATCATTCAGATTGAGAATCTATATAAGTTGAAGGTTAGGCGGATACGTAGCGACAATGGTACCGAATTCAAAAATCATGCCATGGCGGAGTTTTGCACTGCAAAAGGTATTCTTCATGAATTCAGTGCAGCTTATACTCCTCAACAGAATGGCGTCGCTGAACGTAAGAACCGCACATTGATCGAGACTGCTAGGACAATGTTAGTAGAGTCACAATTGCCGATTCCATTCTGGACTGAAGCTGTGGCCTCTGCATGTTATACGTTGAACCGAGTCCTTACAGTCAAAAGGCACAACAAGACCTGTTTTGAGCTTCTTCACAAACGGAAACCAGATTTGTCATATCTTTAACCGTTTGGAGCTCCGTGCACTATAATCGATCCTAATGGAAAGTTTGGGGCAAAAGCAATTGATGGATACTTTCTTGGGTATGCCACCCCGAACTTAAGAGTCTGGAATCTAGAGACTAAAAGGGTCGAGGAATGGTCTGAAGTCAGAGTACAAAGGCACACTTTACCAGTCAAATGTCCTGGTCAGCCTTGGATGTTTGAGTATGATGACTTTTTCAATTCGATCAATGTTGAAGCCGTTGAAGAAAATCCTGCGGCAAGGATGTTTTTCGAGAGTTCACCATTGGTTCGTCCAATTCTTGTCAATCCTGAACCATCTTCGGTGAACAACAATGCTCTCGACAATGAGGATTTTCACGATGCTACCGATTTGAACGAATCTTCAGAGGATGATGAATTTCTCGATGCAGATCAAGAAGCTCCAACAGCAGCAGTTCATGGTACTTCAGAGGGTACACCTCCAGTGGGCGTCCCTAGAACAGATGAAGCTACTGCATCGTCCTCTTCGTCAATTCCGGGTATTGAATTGGTTGTTGATCTCAATCTCAACAACCTGGGTATTAATGTTCCTGTCCCAGATAACCCAGAAACTAGAATACATAATACTCATCCTCAACAAAACATCATCGGAAGTGTACAAAGTGGCATTCAAACAAGAAACATGTTGTGAAACAACAACAACGCAGGCTTGTATGCAACTATCCGAGAATCTGGTCAACAAAATGATTGGTCTTTCGCGTGTTATGTCTCACAGGAAGATCCAAGAACTTGGAAAGAAGCTTTGAAAGATAATTCTTGGGTTGAAGCAATGCAGGAAGAACTGCAACAATTCCAGAAGCTTGGTGTCTGGAAGCTCGTAGAGAAACCTGCTGGTTACAAGAAGATTGGTACCCGTTGGGTGTTTAAATGCAAAAAGGATGACCGTGGAGTCGTTATCCGGAACAAAGCACGGCTAGTCGTTCAAGGTTTTCGTCAGATAGAAGGGATCGACTACAACGAAGTGTATGCACCTGTTGCACGTCTGGAAGCAATTCGGATCTTTCTGGCTTATGCCTCATTCAAAGGTTTCAAGGTGTACCAGATGGACGTGAAAAGTGCATTCTTACATGGTGTGGTGGAAGAAGAGGTGTACGTCGAACAGCCTCCAGGTTTTGAAGATCCTATCCATCCCGATCGGGTTTGGTTGCTCAATAAAGCTCTATATGGTCTACATCAAGCACCGCGAGCTTGGTACGCAACCTTATCTAATTATCTGCTGGAGAATGGTTTTCGCAGAGGTCTTATCGATTGTACTCTTTTCATCAAAGAACAAGATGGAGATCTTCTACTGGTACAGGTATACGTTGATGATATTATTTTTGGTTCTACTAATGATGTTTTGTGTCGGAGTTTCGAGCGCATTATGCAGGATAAATTCGAGATGAGTGCTATGGGGGAAATGACTTTCTTTTTGGGCCTACAAGTGCAACAAACTGAGTCTGGGATATTCATCCATCAGACTAAATATGTTGGTGACATCTTGAGCCGGTTCCAGATGTCTGATGCAACGCCCATCGGTACCCCATTGCAGCAAAATCACGGAATTAATCCAGACTTGAAGGGTGAAGCTGTTAGCCCCTCGTACTACCGCGCGATGATCGGATCTCTTATGTACCTCACAGCATCAAGGCCATATATAATGTACCCAACGTGCCTGCTTGCCAGATATCAAGTCAACCCGAAGGCCTTACATCTTGCAGCAGTAAAAAGGATTTTTCGTTATTTGAAGGGTTGCCCTGACACCGGTCTATGGTACCCTAGGGATAATAACTTTGACTTGATCGCATTCAGTGATTCTGATTTTGGCGGATGCAAAATCGACGGCAAATCCACAACGGCTGGATGTCAGTTTTTGGGAAATCGCCTAGTCACATGGCAGTGCAAGAAGCAGACCTGTGTAGCTACATCAACATGCGAAGCTGAGTACATTGCTGCCTCAAGTTGTTGCTCCCAAGTCCTATGGAGCCAACAACAATTGCGAGACTACGGTTTTGAATTCCTAACTACTCCTATTTACGTTGATAATTCTGCTGCCTTACAGATCACTAGAAATCCTGTGCAGCATTCAAAGACTAAGCACATCGAAATTAAGTATCACTTCATACGTGATTGCTTTGAGAAAAGGCTAATCGATGTTGCTTACGTCCACACCGATGACCAACGTGCCGACCTTTTTACCAAAGCATTTGACAAATCAAGATTTGACTATTTATTATTGGTAAACGGCATTAAGGTCAAGCAAGAGTAATCCACATCGGAAAATCATTTTTGTAAATACCTTTGTGTTTTAATTTTATCTTAGTTTATTGATTTTAGGGGGAGTAAATCCAAAATTTGAAAATCCAAAAACATCGAAAAATTTCAAAAACACAAAAACAATAGAAAAACAAAAATGAGTTTCCTGGCGAGCAAAAGAGAAAATGATAGTACATCAGTGGTCTATCCAAACCTCTTTAAACCCTAAATGAAAATCGATAAGCAGCTCTATATAAGATGTATCGGTAGGCTCACAATCATTTTAAAGTGTGCAGGGTGATATAAACTTAAATCGACTGAAGACTGGGTGGGAACCATTCATTGGCATATGGTCTTAGTACCGAAATTTCGTTTGATAGATTGCCGAGGTTCTGAGATATTCGGTCTTTATGCTGCTTATCATCTGGGTATCATGGTTGTATCTTTTACCGAAAAATAACGGGGACGCAAGTCTAGATCTTCCATGATACTATACATACGTGTACATACTGCATACGACCTCAATAAGTGATAAACAATCACATGTCCAAACAAAATAAGTGATAATATATCACAGATTCTTTGCGGGAGTCAAGTTCGTCTCTCTGCTGTACGAAAGTACTGACCTGTTCAGGGACTTGCTCCTGTGCCCTCATGCATCGAAAATCAAGTTCCTTATCAATAAGTGATTCTATCACATAGGGCTTATTTTCAAATCAAAATAAGTGAGAATCTCACATCATATACGGTCAAAACAGATGATAATCGGTATACTCACCGGTAAGATGAACCCTCGTGCATACCTTGATACGGGAATGTGTCGTGATGTGGATGAACACCGGTCGGTAAGTATAAATCATACCTTAACGTATCCCCTCGCCATGATTACATCTGATAAGTTGAGCTTATGTGGACAACAATACCGATAATTGTTATAGGATGCTTATCTTAATGTTAACTAATTGAACAATAAGAGCGTTTTGGCATGACCATACACTGATATGATTCTCTTACCCTCAAAACTCACAAAAAGAATGTCTGTAAATATTTATTTAATGCTTTAAAATTTCTGCATCTTTTTATATATTTATTTACTGCTTTCTGTCTTTACATTTGAAATATTAAAAAATTCCAAAAAGATTTTAAGTGTGTTTTAATATAAACTTTCTAAAAGCCAAAAAGATTTTATTTCCATTTTATTTTCGATCGTACGATGTTGGATCTCGAGTCTTCGCTACCTGAAACCTGAACGAAAACCGAATTGACTGAATCTTCATAAACGGTCGAAATTTGCAAGTTGTGAAAGTTAAGAACTAAAATTGACAAATTTGTTAAACTTTCAAACTGTCGGACGGTGTTTGATTAAACAATGGTCACACGTGTGTCGTTTGTTTATGTTACTATATTCCAAGCAGTTGTTCTCATTACGCGTTTAGAATTCTTGCATGTGCAGATTCTAAAGGCAAGGAGAACATGGTCGATGACAAGCCTCGGAATGAAGACACAACGTGAAGGCACTCAAATGATAAAGATGATCGAGTTGCCGCTGATCCATCATCAACACCACAAGGATCTCAAGTACTGAAGATCAAGTCATTCACGAGCATAGCTCAAGGGGGAGCTTTTGTTAAGGGGGATTTTGTCAACACACTTCCTACATGATACGGGTAGTTTGTTGATACACTTTCTACTTTCAAGACGTGAAGACTTTCAAGATCCTCCGACTTAGAAGATTTGAGAAGCGAACCTCACGAGTAGCGTCCAAGGGGGAGTTTGTTGATACACGATATTGTGGACGCGACTCGGATCGGCGCGTATTGATACGACTTTCCTCCGTCGTGTACAAGACCTCAAGCCTTACAAGCTTCAAGACAAGGACTGGGCTCTACTTCAAAGTCCTTGGGCTAAGACATGATGACGAAAAGGAATTGGGCCTCAACTGTTTGGGCCGAAGCCCATGTCGGCGAAACATAATGGATGTCGACGAAACACTTATGTTTCGTCGACTATGAATCCATTTCGTCGCTGCCTTTCTGTTTCGTCAAGCCTTGTGTGTCTGTGAGTATAAATAGAGTTCATTTGTTCTGTTTCGATAGGAGGACACAGAGAGAACACTCAGAGCAAAAACACACACACACACGAGAGTTAGAGAGAGTTTGCAATACACATTTGTAAACATTGCTTTGTAACCGAACCTTTCCTTCGTATTAATACAGTGGTGTTAAACGGTGAACTTTGTGTGTCGTGTAGTTACGTGTTCGATCTCGGTTTGCTATTCCGGTTGGATTCCGCACAACCGGAGTGGTTCGTATACAAGGATTAGGCGACTAGATCCTCCCCTAGCCGGACCTACAATTGCCCTAGAATTCCATTGGTTTACAAGACCAGAATTCTTTATAAGAACAACCATAAGACATGGTCCTTCTTCTTTTGGGAATGGGCACTTAAAGTATGGGTCCATTGTTCACGCTGTGACTGAGTTCATTGGTAGGTCGTTTACTGTCACGGTTACTTTTATTATCAGCTTCCCTAACATTTTGGATAATAAATGGCATTGCATCTATAATCCCTTGTGCCACTATGTGTTGGATGGCACTATTATCCACTTGGTTTCCATGGTTTCCATTGTTATCATTGTTCAGGTCATTATTCGGGTTATTGTCATTCTGGTTTTCATTATTATGGTTTTCCTGGTTCACTTGGTCAGCCATCTGAATTATAAACAATTTCCACGTATTAATATCACAAAATAATATTTAACACAACCAATCACACAATACGCATATTGATAAAAAACGTTGAAAACATTGCGACTTACTTTTTCTTATATTATGCATCTAATACACACTGGAACTGGAACTTAAAATTACAATACAACTGAAATAAAAATTACACTACTAGTAGGCATCCATAGCTATGATTTTTTTTATACACACATATTATATATTATTATATTATTATTACTACCTCCACCATCATCTTCACGGATATGGATTCATCCAGAAATCCATATTACGCTCGTCATACTTCCAGACGAGTCGTTCTCCTACCTGTCTCATTCTCTCGCTACTTTCTAAAATCTCTTCTCCGAAGGTTCGGAGCTCTTGCACATTTTCTGCACTCATTGGGGGTGCAGGTGCTGGGACTGGGTTTGGGAACTAGGGCATGTGTTCCTAGTACGGGTATGGATTCTCTAAAATTTCCCTAATGTATTGATCGCTATCATAATAGGGATCTAGAGGGTCCAAACCTGGGTAAGATGCTAGATTCGGCATGGGCATCTCTTCGGGTATCGGGTAACACTGCACATAGTCCCTGTTATCATCTAACCATGGGTCATAGTCTGGATCTAAGGGATTGGATGCTGGTACCCTAGGTATCTCCATTGGGTCGAAGTCATGCATTTGGACTTGACTTTCAGGCTTGTTTTCTATTTCCATGGGCTGTAATGGTTGAGGTGCTATAAGTTGCTCCAGATTAGAATCGGCAGCTGTGGTTGCTAGGATATGAAAATTTGCTAAACCCCTATTAAGCATATCCTGGGTGTGGGCATCCGTCTCTCTTTTAGCGTCTGCTAGGGCTCGCTGTTCTTGCAACTTTTTCATTCGTTTCATACGTTCATGTGCTCCCTTACTGAACCATCCTCTCTTTTTAGGAGGGTATGGCTCTTCAGACTAAGCCTTAAACACGAATATCCCGTCTTCATTATCAGCTGAATACCCTGAGAGGGCAGGCAGTGAAGAGGTGCCTTCGCTCCTAGGTGAGCTGGACAACTGACGATACGCGTCAGAAGGTCCTTGGTCGCTCATACTGTAAACTAACAAATAGTCAAATAACACATAATAATAATATACAATTATGCACGTATTTTCGTAAATTATTTCCTAACATATCATATTTTGGTGTCAGTAGAACACTTATGTGGCTGAATCAGTGGCTTAGCTCTGATACCACCTTCTGTCGCAACCCCCGTCCCCTAACTACCCGGGAACGGGCGGCCGCGGCTAGTTTTGGTGGTATCTGGGTTTGTCAGTTTGGCAGCGGAATTTACATCAGTACCGTAGTTAGGAAATATTTTATCAGAGTAAAATACCACGTTTTTCATATATTAAATATATGGGAAAAACCCAAGTTTCTAGTACACACATTTTCATAGGGATAAAACCCTATTTTATTTTAATAAAAACATCTATTTATTTTAGGTAACTTTATAGCCAGTTTTCCAAGCCTTCAGTGCTTTCCAGCTGGCTTCTATTTGGCTTTCACATTTTGTTACCTGAAATGCGTTTAAAAACATTTTGTCAGTGGAAAATACTGGTGAGTGAATCCCAGTTTAATCAAGTTAAGTAAAAACCATTGTACAGTATTGAGGGCGGTCGCACAATTACATTTGTTTCCATCTATTCAATTACCACCCACGGTACTGTCAACCCGACTTGTGGTCATGTCACTCCTCGTAAGGTAGTAACAAATTTTGTATACAAAACCCCAACATACCGACGATAATTGTAGAATACAAATACTCAATCACTGTTTAATGTATATTAATTATGTGAGGTTTTGTAAAAATAATTTACAAAAAGGAGATTACTGACATTGCTGTCTTAGGTTTTCTGTAAGGGTTTCCTGGTGATTATCTATAATTTACACAAATGCACACGCGTTAGTATAATAACCCTTAATATTTACATTAGTAATACCCTCCCCGAGACGGCATTCCAACGACTACGTCGGGTAGAACCACGACAGCCGTTACGGAACCCTGGATCAATCGGGCAGCGTATCTAATACGTAACCGGGTTATGATACTTACAACGGAGCAGAACTTCGTTATTTAGGGGGTATTATACCCGAGAATTATGCCTACTATGTGGAAATTTTGAGAGAGAAAAGAAATGTGAGCGATCTGGACTGAAGGCCGTTGCCCTCAATTTATAGGGCTGCAAATGGACTTCGTCGCGCCCCACGTAAGCCTCGGCCAGGGTCTACGCGGCCCGCGAGGCTTCCTAGGGTAGGCCCTAGGGTTGCTGAGTCGACCACTAGGCACGACACGACTGGAACACGTGGCGACTCAGGGGCTCGCCCTGACTCCTTACTGTCGCGGCCCGTGTAGGAGGTAGCCAAAGGCTACGCGCCCCGCGAGAGACCAGTAAATCTGGTTTTTTAATTAATTTTAATGAAAATAAAGGTATTCGGGGTCCGTTTTCACATACGGGGTGTATTTTAGGACATTTTGGGATATTTTAAATATTTTTTAGGGTGTCAAAAATATTTTGAGGGTTGTTATATAAAATTTGGGGCTTTTAGTCTTATGCTTAGTTTTTGATTAAATTGATCCTAGGGCTTTGTTCCTCATCATGTCAGATTAGTTTCGTGAAATTTTAGGGATTTTTAGGATTCGTTTGATTATGCTATGAATTTTATTGCAAATATATATAAAAAGGGAATTTTATATAAAATAAGAAAACGACTAACCTAGATATCGTGAAATTCAGCGTAAGCTCAAGATTTAGTAATTTCCAAGATTTTCGATCCGCGATTATAATTATTGTGTTACCTAGTGATTGGAATAATTAATATAAATTTAGTCGTTTAACAAATAAATTGTTAATATTATAAACTATGTGATTTGTAAAACAAATGTATTTTTATGATGGATTGTTTTATAAAAACTATATTATCTAAATCCAATATATATATAATTTCCATCGCATCTTAAAAGTATATTGGATAGTAATAAATATCAATATATTATATTATTAGGTTATGTTTATAGTGGAGAGTTCAAATGAGAAGAAATTACAAATTAAGAATAAAAAGAATAAAGGGTACAAAGGTAATTAGAACAAATCATTTAATGAATTTATCCTTTATTTTTGCAATTCAAATTAATGAACCTTTATCATTTAATGAGTCATACTATAAAATAATTTTATACCTTACACAATAAAAACAAACATGTACATGTTCTTACATATTCAACGTTTCCTACACCATAAAAACAATGTTTTGATGTAAGGTAGAGAATGTGTAGGACCCCAACACTTTTAAATAATTTGTTGATTCATAATAAAATATGTGTAGGACACAACACTTTTAAATAATTTTGTCACTTCTAATAAAATTGGTGTAAGACCAACACATTAATGGTGGTGAAGGAGGAAATTATGGTGGCATTAATAAGACTTGGGTAACTCTTTATAACATTTATTAGTATTCTAAATCAAAATGTCTATCCTACCCTTATTAATTAAATTATTAATTAAAAGTAGACAAAAATTATATCTTGATTCAAAACCATTGATCAAAAAAATAAAGGGCCTAGATTAATTTATTTTTCTTCTTATAAGAAGATTCTTCTCAAATGAACCTCCCCCTATGTTTATATTGTGACATTTAGTATTTAATTTTTACATATATACTAGGGTGACTTTCCATCTTTCGAGTTTTCCCAAATCGTGCGGTGTTTCAACAAGATTAAGCAGGAACACAAACCGTGAGTAGATTCGACTCTTTTCCCCTTTTTGCCATTAAATCTTTTTGGGGTGTATCTCGTGCTTGATTTCAAATTTATTATTTATTGATAACATGCTATTCGATGTGTTTCTATGTGTCACTTGTTGCTAATTTCTATTGTTTCTCTATACGTGCATCTATGTGTTACTCGCTTTGTGTCACAGGTTTCGCGTGGATCCACCTGGCTGACCGGTTCCCCACGGCCATGGGTCGAACTCGGTATCGCCATCATTGTTTAGCAGATTCACCTTTTGGGGCTTGAATCTCTATGTGTCTATGGTTACTATTTTTGTTATGTTTGTGTTGCTTATTTTATATGTGTTGAATTCTTGTTATGTTGGAGGGCATGGTTTCACATTTGATAATGCATGTTATAAAATAATGTTTTCTAAAGACAATGAAACAAAAACGGCTTTAAATAAAAATCGAATCTATTCACCAACATGTTTGTTGACCCAAAACTCTTTTACGCGTGATACAGGTACACAACGGTAGGCGGATTTTGAGTTGAAGACACGTAGGACTGCCTTAGTAATAAACCGGATATGTTATGTTTCTTTTATTTATTTGAATTTGTAACTTGTTAATATTTGAATTCTATGTTATGTGTAACAATTTAATATCGATGCTTTAAATACTTTAACTTTTAAAGAGTTGTTATAAGCTTTGAGCAATCATCATGCCCCGTACCATTCTGCTGCGGGTCGGGTTATGACAGTATCAAGAATCAAGTGTCAAGAATCAAGCATCAAGAGTTTAGCCTCAAGAATCAAGTATCAAGTCTCATAGTATTAAGAATCAAGAATGAAGTTTCAAGAATCCAGCTTCATAGAATTAAGTATCAAGTATCAATAAGATTCAAGTATCATAGCTTCAAGATTCACAAGTATCAAAACTGTCAAGAATCACATAGTATCAGGGCTAAAATTGATAATAGCTAAAAGTTCAGGGACGCAGGCATTACAGTCTCCCCTTCTTTAGGAGATTTCGTCCCCGAAATCTAAGAGGAAGACTCTGGAAACAAATGTGGGCACTTGGTCTTCATTTCACTCTTGAGTTCCCAAGTGAACTCAGCGCCACACTTTCCTTCCCATCGAACCTTGACAATGGTAATTTTGATGCGCTTTAATCGCTTGGCACTTTGATCCATGATTTCGACCGGTTTCTCCACAATGTGTAAAGCCTCATTTATTTGCAAGTCTTCGAGGGGTTCCTGAAGTTCCTCGTCAACTAAACACTTACGAAGATTAGATACGTGGAACACCGGATGTACGTTGTTTAGTTCTTGTGGCAAGTCGAGTCGGTATGCCACCTTGCCAATCCTTTCGAGTATCTTGAAAGGACCCACATAGCGAGGAGCGAGCTTTCCCTTCTTACCAAAACGAACTACTCCCTTCCAGGGAGATACCTTGAGAAGAACTCGATCACCAACATCAAATTCCAAAGGCTTGCACCTTTTATTAGCATAGCTCTTTTGTCTGCTTCTATAGCCTTGATCATGTTATCACGAATCTGAAGAATCTTATCCGTTGTCTCTTGAATGATTCCTTATACTTGTGTATTTTGCCAAGTATTGGTGGCGTATTCTAGTGTGTATTTGTACGTACGAGAATACGTATTTTCTTGTATTCATTAAGTATTTTATACTTAATCTTGTATTAAATTTTCCGGAATATTATTTTTAATCAACTAAAAATCGACAATTTGTACTCATAAAATATATGTATTTTAAGAAAACTTTTATTGAAAAACAACTATAACTTTGCTTGGCAAAAATGATATATTTTCATATAACCTCAAGAGTAATATATTTTCAAGATTAACTTAGAAAATATTTCTAATTCCATTTTTCACCCAAAATAATATGTTTTTGGCTTGTTTAAAAATGTATATATTTTCTTCAAAAATAATATATTCTTCTAATTTTTCAAGAATATATATCTATATATATATATATATATATATATATATATATATATATATATATATATATAGGGTTGGGCTATACAAGAAACCCCATCTTTTTTAAGAAACCTTGGAAACCCAATGTGAGCCATTGATTGTCTCTCATCTAACTTGATCAAGGGCCCTCATTTGTTTAGATAATTCTTGGCATGAAAAACAATATAATAGTCCATAAAGTACAAGTTAAGGGCAAAATGGGTAATGAAAAAGGCACTTTATTGACTTTGGAAAACACAAAACATCCAATCACCATAAAAAGCTTCTCTTTCTCTTACCTCTTTCTCTTTCCTCTTTCTCTTTCCTCTTTCTTCTTCCCTAATCTTGAAGACAACCATAGCCACAACCATAAAAGCTTAGAGAGAGAAAGTTTCGATCTTCAAGTTCAGATCAACATCTTGTGAAAGAGAAATTGTTTGAAGAAGGACGGCAGGATGAAGGTTTTTAGAGAGATGAATTCTTTGTTTTAGAGAGAGAAACAACAATCTTCATCATGTTCATCTATAACACCAAGAACACACATACAAGTGTGTGAGAGAGAAGAAGTTTGAAGTATGTTGTTTTAGAGAGAGAACGATGACACACGCACGAGTGTGTGTGTGAGAAGAAGGTTTGAAGATCTTCTTCGTGTTCATCCGACGGTTATAGATCCGGTAAGTGTTCTTGAAATATCATTTCACAATTGATTTTTTGTTAAATGGTTATTAATATGTTTTTGTGTGCTGAAAGTGTTTTAGTAATGGTTGTTAATATGATTTTGTATTTTAAGTAAATCTAAAACTTTAGGATGAGATTTTGAACGAGTTTTTTTTTGTTGGTTTGGTTGCTTGTTAGATGCTTTTGATCTTAACAGTAGCTGTTTTTTTTGTTGGGTTGGGTTCCTTGTTTGGGTTTTTGATCTGAACAGTAAATGTTTTTTTGTTTGGTTGCTTGATTCACAGACTCAGACCCATAACATGTGTTAAGCCCCCTGTTAGAATGTTATATAACATGTGTTGATTTACAGAAACAAACCCATAAAGGTTTAGGTTGTTTGTTTGGGTTGCTTGTTTGGGATTTTGATCTGAACAATAAGTGTTTTTTTTGTTAACAATAATTGTTTTTTTGTTGGGTTGCTTGATTTACAAATACAGACCCATAACATGTGTTAAGCACCTGTTAGAATGATATATAACGCGTGTTAATCATAATATGTTGATTATGATAACAATTAGTCATTTTGTTCATTAGAGGCAATGTTAATCATAATAGTTTGTTGTGATGAGCAGGAGCTTGAGAAACAGCACTGAAAGAAAGGAAACTAGGATTCTTCTCATGTGGAACTGGTAATACCATTGATGACTGATGGACGTGTGACCCGAACTGCCAAAAGAACCGCAAGCGCCTTGCAGACTGTGGTATCGGTTTTGGGTGGAATGCCATTGGAGGCAACGACTTAACGGTTTTACGTGGTCACGGATTCTGGAGACGAGTCATTTATAGTAACACATGTACCGGTAATGTGGATAGTATGTAACGTGTAATATGAAACGAGCCATTTATGGTAACACGTGTACCGGTAATTTTGGAATATATAATATGAAACGGGTCATTTGTTTTGCACAATTTTGGACGTATAACATGTGTTAAGCCTCAGTTATAATCTTTTTGTAACCTGACATGTATTCATGTATAAGCTAGTGGTTTACAAAACACCATGATGTGTATATACTGATCTAACATGTGTTACAATTTTTCTGTTTGAAACATGTAATTGCTTAACATGTGACAAGGGTGAAAACAGTCGACGGGGGCGATGAGTTTAATGGTGAGCTTAGTTAATATCGTAATCTTGTTGTAACCCCACTTGTTGTAACAATATATAACGTGTGTTAACCTTTTGTTAATTAAAAAAAAACAAATAATATCTATTTTATTTTTGTTGATGTTTAAAATATCCGATAATGTGGGTACTGAGCGTAAAACTTGTACAAGTAATAAATGTACAAGTTAGTATGTAACGTGTAATATGAAACGAGCCATTTATGGTAACACATGTACCGGTAATTTTGGAATATATAATATGAAACGGGTCATTTGTTTTGCACATTTTGGAACGTATAACATGTGTTAAGCATCTGTTATAATCTTTTTGTAACCTGACATGTATTCATGTATAAGTTAGTGGTTTACAAAACACCATGATGTGTATATACTAATCTAACATGTGTTACAATTTGTCTGTTTGGATCATGTAATTGCTTAACATGTGACAAGGGTGAAAACAGTCGACGGGGGCGATGAGTTTAATGGTGAGCTTAGTTAATATCGTAATCTTGTTGTACCCCACTTGTATACATATGATAACATGTAAGCATCCATTATAATCCGACTTGTATTCATAAGTCCCTGTTAAGCCCTAAGAGTCTCATAAGAAAATACATAGCACTAAGAGTCTCATAAAACAAAAAAAGAGTCTCACATTACATATTACTAGTAAACGAAAATACATAGCACTAAGAGTCTCATAAGAAAATGCTGTAACAGAACACCATGATGTAACCTGACATGTGTTCATGTATAACATGTGTTAAGCCCCTGTTAGAATGATATATAACGTGTGTTAACCTTTTGTTAATTAAAAAAAAAGTAACATCTATTTTATTTTTGTTGATGTTTAAAATATCCGATAATGTGGATACTGATCGTAAAACTTGTACAAGTAATAAATGTACAAGTTAGTATGTAACGTGTAATATGAAACGAGCCATTTATGGTAACAGATGTACCAGTAATTTTGGAATATATAATATGAAACGGGTCATTTGTTTTGCACATTTTGGAATGTATAACATGTGTTAAGCCTCTGTTATATTCTTTTTGTAACCTGACATGTATTCATGTATAAGCTAGTGGTTTACAAAACACCATGATGTGTATATACTGATCTAACATGTGTTACAATTTGTCTGTTCGGAACATGTAATTGCTTAACATGTGACAAAGGGTGAAAACAGTCGACAGGGGCGATGACTTTATTGGTGAGCTTAGTTAATATCGTAATCTTGTTGTAACCCCACTTGTATACATATGATAACATGTAAGCATCCATACCGTTTTAACATCATGTACTAGACAAAACAATAAGAGTCTCACATTACATATTACTAGTAAACGAAAATACATAGCACTAAGAAAATGGTGGAGCTTCCTTTGACAATTTGCCTTAGCTTTTCAGCGGCTACCTTTGCTGCCTTAGGTTTTCAGCGGCTACCCTGGCTTTATTGTTTGGGTCGGTCTTGAAACGGTTTGTAAACATGTGGGTGTGCGTATGCCAGGGAAGTTAAAAAAATGTGTTTTCATGTCTCACGTAACACGTGTTACGTTGTACATGGGTTTCATGTCACATGTAACACATGCATGTCCGAGAAGTTCAAACTATAACACGTGTTAGTTGTGTTGTGCTGTAACATAAACATGGTCATGATCCTTGAGCATCTGATCCACGTTTGACGAAACCAACGTTTGCTATAACACGTGTTAGTTGTGTTGTGCTGTAACACAAAAATAAAAACATGCAAATTACATAAACATTTACCCCTTTTAAGAACCATTTTAACAAAAAAAAAATCATGTTTCATCTCTAAAACAACCATTACACAAAAACCTATTAACAACCAGGTTTTATGTTACTATGGTTTAGCTGTGAAACAGGAGTTCAGACTATAACACGTGTTACGTTGGTTGTGTGCTGTAAGACAAACTTGGCTTAGCTGTGAAACAGAAGTTCAGACTATAACACGTGTTACGTTGGTTGTCCTGTAAGACAAACTTGGCTTTTCGTTTCTAAAAACAGATGTGCCGATTATTAGACGTCTAAAAATAAAAAAATCGGGCATGTGTTAAACACGTCATAACTATGATAATTTAAACTATATGGCTATGTCTAATAGGATAAAGTGTAACATGTATTAGGGTATGACGAGGTAAAATTAATCAGTAAAACTAATCACATGTTTAATAAAATTAATCAATAACACCTGTTTAATAAAATTAATCTTACACAACTGAAACAACAACTAACAAAGTACACAGAACTAAAAACTCTTTAACATATAATCAATAACACCTTACAATTTCAGCAATTAATTCAGCAACTCCTAATCAACAATTAGTAAAATTAATCACATGTTTAGTAAAATTAATCTTATACAACATTAACAAAAAAAAAAAAAAAAAACCTCACAGATTTAACAACTCTTAACACCTTACAATTTCAACAAATTATTTCAAACAAATCACATACAAAACAATAACCAAAATCTGAAACAACATATACAAATCATATTTTATATAAACTAAAAAAGTGTAAAAAAAACTCACAAATATTCAGATCTGAAACAACATATACAAAACCAACAAAAAACAGTTACTATTCAGATCAAAAGCCCAAACAAGCAACCAAACCAAGCACAACTTTTTAACACAAAAATAAAAACCTGCAAATTACATAAACATTTACCCCTTTTAAGAACCATTTTAACAAAAAAAATCATGTTTCATCTCTAAAACAACCATTACACAAACAAAAACAAAAACCCACAATGCAATAATCAAATCAAGAAACTAAATCAAGATTACCTCATCTCAAATATCACCACAAATCAAGATTAACTCATCTCAAATATCACCACAAATATCGGACCCAAAATGCAAAAAAAAAAATAATAAAATTAATTCCTAATACTTGCAACGCAAAATATACACTTTTTTTTCAAGATAAAACACTTTTTTTAAGATACTGATTTATGCAACTAATTACGTTGCTAAATTTCAACATGAATATTATCAGGTCTTGTGAAAAAAATATAAAAAAAACTATGTAATTACGTTAAATATCATTCATCGAAGAATCAGCTATAGTTTGACCACAAAAGTCAACAAGTTATGAAAAATCAGGTCACCCAATCAAGATCCAGATCTACATCGTTGCATAAAATATAGTCCAAAAAATTAACCACAACGGAAAAAAAAAACAATTGTGCCAATCATAACCGAGACAAATCGATGAAGAAACAGCTTTACGAAAACAAATTTCCATCAGAATTCACGAAATAGATCTATAATACTAGAATTTCGATTGATAATCTAAAGAATCAGGTCATGAATAAATGAAAATTAAAAAAATTGGGGTAAAAATGAAGGACCTGAACGAGCCAAACGGCGGTGGTGAAAGCAGCGACTCTCCAAGCGGCGGCAGCCTGGATATCGGTGGCTTGTGGACGGTTTTTTGGCTTCACGAGCTTTAGTGCTGCAGCGCCTCCGCCATCGTCTTCGATCTTTCTCAAAAGTGAACCCAATGAGAGATAGATTTGATGAAGAGAGAGAGAGAGATTTTTAAAAATGATTAAGGAAGAGGGAGATGGGTAAAGATCTGGATATGAATGTGAATAAATGTGTGTGGGAGATATGTGTGAGAGAGAAATGTGTACTACATTGGTATTGGTATAAAGAAGAAAGAGAAGCTGGCCAATATGTCAGGAAGAGAGAGAAAGAGCAATGTAAAAAGCCCAAAATACCCTCCATTTTGTCATCTCCAATCAATGACGTGGCCAATTGTAGGCCACATATTGAGTTTGCAAAGTTTTCTAAATTTAAAGGGTTTTTTGTGGAGCATTCCCCTATATATATATATATATATATATATTTTCCACTCAAAAATAATATATTTTCTACTTGATAAAATATGTTATATCTTGTAATACTTGTAAAAATCATACTTTCCGTTCTCTTGGTTTCCAAAATACCGTTAAACTCGTTTGTCGAAATATATGAATTTAATTTCGGAATATATATATATATATATATATATATATATATAGTCCATAGTTCTTGTCCTGTTTGTCCAATATTCAGGTATAATTCATATATTTATTTTCTTGGAATTTTGGTAATATTTTGTATTACAATCTTGGTATTTTGGTGTGTTATATTATTTTCAAGTTCCTAATAATAATATAACTATTACAAATAATATACAAGTATCACACAAATTGTGACATCTAAATATATATATTTTCCTAAATATATACTTAGTCACCTTTATTTATCAAAAATCAACCTCCACTATTTAAAATTTTTGTAACAAAAATTATGGCAAGTTTTTATATGAAAATCATGATCAAAATTTATTTGTAAACACTTGTTTAAAAATATTTTTCTACGTATTTAGATTCTACAAAAATTTTGCCAGAGTTTCCCCTTAAAAATGGAGGTTTCCATGGTTTAAAAAGCATATCATTTTCTTTTAAAATCATCATCAATCATCAACAATTCAATCAATACTTACCATGAGCCAAAATCATGCAATTTACACTACATCATGAACTTGAAGTTTTGTAAAAGTTTGTAGTAACTTAATATGTTATTTAGTAGGTTTAGCTACCCTTTAAAACAGGGTTCTTTGTTCATAAATCCCTTTCTTGAAAAATTTAGTCTTTTACAACTTACAAGATGATTTTCTAAAAATGCTTTTTCTTGTATTCTTCTTGTTAACAACATGTATCTAGCTTTGATTTAACACTAAAAATATGATTAGTTTCTTTAAAGATCACGATCTTGTAAATCTTGTAAATAGCTTTGGTTTCTTGAGAAAACTATTTTTGAAATCATCCATTTACAAGTCTTATAACATGTATTCATCATCATCATACACAAAAACATCTTTATTTTCAAGTTCATGTTGAACATAGAGGATGCTCATTTTAGTTATCACAAGATTCATCCTCTCACTTGCTAGATCATGTGTTTAATCACAATCTAGCAAGCTTCTTATGATGATCAGCATCATAATCACAAGAAATCAACAATCAAGATTCATACATACACTAAATCAACATAGATCCTTATGTTATTAAGCTTTATGTGAAAGATTATCTTCTTGTTTCTTCATGATTCTTATGTTTAACATCTTACATACCATCAAAATGAGAAGTAAAATCAAGTTATAAGAGGCTTACTACTAGCACAAGGGCTAGGGAAGAAATCAAGATGATGAAGATGATGAACAAGGTGGATAAATGCTTATGGTGAAGGTCCTTCAAGCTCCAAGCTTCCTAACTTAGCTCCTATATAACAACCCTCCAAAATATTTTTTCCAACACCGTAATATATTTAAAATACCCCAATATGTCCTAAAATATACCACGTATGTGAAAACCGAGCCCGAATACCTTTATTTTTATAAAAAATTAATTAAAAACAAAGTTTTTATTTCGCTCATGGGCCGCGTAAGACCACTCCCTAGTCTACGCGGGGCGCGCCAGCCCAACCACCAGATTGCACCCGGTGATGACACGTGGCACAATCGTGTCAAGCCTAGCGTAATGACAAGGATCAGCTAGACCCTACCTCCCCTATGTCGCGGGCCGCGAAGGGTAACCCTTCGGGTTACGCGGGCCGCGAGAGACCTGTCAATCAGAACTATAAATAGGGGCCTCGAGCTTCAGTTTACAATCGTTCAATTCTCAATCTTTCTCTTTAATTTCTGCATAGCAATTATAATTATCGGGTATAATACCCCACCTAATTAACGAAGTTCTGCTCTGTTGTAAGTATCATAACCCCGGTTACATATTAGATACGCTGCCCGATTGATCTAGGGTTCCGTAACGGCTGTTGTGGTTTTGCCCGACGTAGTCATTGGTATGCCATCTCGGGGAGGGTATTACTAATGTAAATATTGGGTTATTATACTAACACGTGTGCATTTGTGTATATTATAGATAATCACCAGGAAACCCTTACAGGAAACCTAAGACAGCAATGTGAGTAATCTCCTTTTTACCAACTGTTTTTACAAAACCTTAAATATTTTACAATGTGATTAAGCAGTGATTGAGTCTTTGTAATTCTTCAATTACTGCCCGTATTATGGGGTTTTGTATACATTACTTGATAACCATCACAATTGGACAACGAGTTAGCCAATGTGTGATATGACCATAGCCACAGATACGGTCGAGTGGCAAGTACTGAATGGGTAATTGTGTAGATATAAACATTGTAATTGCTCTCAATACTGTGTTAATTGATAAAACTCTTCTTGATTAAACTGGGATTCACTCACCAGTATTTCCCACTGACAAATGTTTTTAAAACGCGTTTCAGGTAACAAAATATGAGAGCCAACTAGAAGCCAGCTGGACAGCACTGAAGGCTTGGAGAAAGTGGCTATAAAAGTTACCTAAATAAAAGAAGATGTTTTATTAAATAAAGTAGAGTTTATCTCTATAAATCAGTTTGTAATGAAAACATGGGTTTAGTCCCAATATGTTTAATATTATAAAAGTGTGGTATTTACTCTGATAAAATATTTCCTCACTACGGTCCTGATGAAAATTCCGCTACCAAATAATAAACATCGATACCACCAACACGGGTTTCGCGGCCGCCCGTTCCCGGGACAGATAGGGGGCAGGGGTTGCGACATCCTAGCACCTTAGAATCACCTTAGAATGATTGTTAATGGATTGAAAATGGTGGTGCTGTGGTGGTTGTTTGAGGCCGAGACCAGGGGAAGGAAGGAGAAGATGGAGTTGTTTGAAGTTGTGAAATGTAAGAAGATGATGGCCTTATGGGTTTTAATAGAATTCTTCCAACAAACATTAGTCTAATGGGTATTGTGTTGCTAAAGTTATAAACAAATCACTTAAACAGTTCAAATAAAATCATGGGGTGGGTCCCATGTCTAGAACCGGTCATGGGGGGGGGGGTATGTTGTTAGATTTCAATCTTAGTTACATAATTTAGTTAGGTTTTTAAATGATTAATTTTGATGTTTAAGTGTGTTGTAATGCTTTATGTAGTAATATGGTGTGTAATGATCATAACTAGCTTTGATACACTAAAACAATGCTTTTAGTGAAAATTTGGTGTTCCGGGTAGTGTCCGGTTGTTCGGTTGGTAACTGGTTCGTTAAGGTGCTAAATTACGCAGTTTAGTGTGCTTTATGTTCCCTTTTATGACAGTTTTGCTTTCCGACACTTAGCAAGGTATTCTGGACCATTAAACCATAATTATGCATTATATTTTGTTGTTAAAAAGCTAAAAATTGCTGAATTTTATTGTTTTCTGCAGAATTCTACAGTTTTAGAGTGTTTCGGGGACTTTCCGGCACTTAAACTATCACTCGGAAGACAGTTTTGTAATCCCTACTTTCCTACACACTATTCTAGTGTAACTCTTGGTTTTGGGGCTCATTCTGGGTCTTAACATCATGTCTTCCTGAGTACTGAACTCCCGTTAGTACTTCTAATTTGTCTGATAACTGTGCTAACTTTGTTTCGTGCACTAATTGAACCATATTGTGTTGTATGCAATAATGATAAATAATCTTTCAACATGTAATGCACTTGCATGTATATGACAACGTTTAGAAAATCATTCATGTCATTAATTAAATCAGGCACGGTCATTAATGCACAAATTACTGTTTAACATTGTATGAAATATGTGGAAAAGTGCCAGTTGTCACATTCTCCCCCCGTTAAAAGAATTTTGTCCTGAAATTCAAGCTGTGTTATCGGTTGCAGGGGAGTTATGAAACAATGCGGATACTTTGATTTGGTTTGGTCTACACGCTCCCAAGTAAGCTCAGGGTCATGACGTGAATTCCAATGAACTATGATAAGTTTAATACGACTTCTCCGGGTCTTGTGGTGTCACAACCCCCGATCCCTGATACCCGGGAACGGGCGGACGTGATCACAGAGTTTGGTGGTATCAGATTGTTTAATCTTGCAGCAGAATTTACATCAGGACCGTAGTTAGGAAATGTTTATCAG
Organism: Helianthus tuberosus; assembly: GCA_030545235.1. Lineage (NCBI taxonomy): Eukaryota > Viridiplantae > Streptophyta > Magnoliopsida > Asterales > Asteraceae > Helianthus > Helianthus tuberosus. Next base: position 9,793,401 of record CM060393.1, read on the forward strand.
AGTAAAACCACTATAATTAATATTATTAAACACATGGGTAAAACCCAAGTTTCTTATTACAATATATTTATAGGGACAAACCCTATTTTATTGAATTTAAAACATCGTTTATTAGGTAACTTTTATAGCCACATTTTTCCCAAGCCTTCAGTGCTCTCCAGCTGGCTTTTCACTAATTGGCTGTTCACATTGTGTTACCTGTAACGCATTTTTAAAAACATTTGTCAGTCGGAAATGCTGGTGAGTGAATCCCAGTTTAATCAAGAAACATTTTATTAATTAAAACAGTATTGAGAACGATCACATTGTTTATTTCTACACAATTACTCATTCAGTATTTGCCACTCGACCGGATCTATGGCTATGGTCAAATTACCCATTGGCTAACTCGTCGTCCAATGGTAATGCACTGTCATTCAGACTTACTACTAGTCGTAGTAAATTTTGTATACAAAACCCCATAATACCGGCAGTAATTGAAGAACTACAAAGACTCAATCACCGCTTAATTTCATAGTAAAATATTTAAGGTTTGGTAAAACATTACCAAAAACATTAGCAAAAAGAGGATAAACTCACATTGCTGTCTTAGGCTTTTCGTAAGGGTTTCCTGGATATAATCTATAATTTACACAAATGTACATTGGTTATTATCACAACCCTTTGAAATTATTAATAATACCCTCCCCGAGACGGCATTCCAACAACTACGTCGGGCAGAACCACGACAGTTGTTACGGAACCCTAAATCAATCGGGCAGCGTAACTATTATGAAACCGAGGTTATAATACTTACAACGGAGCAGAACCTCGCTAATTAGGGGTATAATACACGAAATATTACTTTCAATATTAGAGATTTCGAGATTGAGAGAAGAATTGAGCGACGGAAAACGAAGTCTGATGCGTTCTATTTATAGTTGTGAAATAGGGTCTCCATGCGGCCCGCATTCGTGAAGACTAACCCTAAAGCGGGCCGCATCAACCTATAGCTTTGACTAGTCAGCTAATAGGCTTGACACGATGTCGACACGTGTCGCCTCCTGGTGCAATCGCGTGTATAGGTCACTCGCGGCCCGCATTAACTTAACAAAACCCTTAAGCGGCCCGCTTCAGCTTATATTTTCAGAATTTTATTTATTTTTATAAACTATAATATAATTAAGGCTCGGTTTTCACATATGGGACATAATATAAGACATTTTTAGGACATTTATTCTATATTAGAGAGTCGGACATATTATGAGAGTGTTGGTTTTACCGAGGGTTGTTACATTCTCCCCACCTTATTTTAGAGCTCGTCCTCGAGATCTACTGAAATAAGTGCGGATATTTCCTTTTCATTTCTGACTCTAGCTCCCACGTGTACTCAGGTCCTCTTTTGGAGTCCCACTTCACTTTGACTAGAACTAGTCTCTTATGCTTGAGATTCTTGACTTTCCTGTCTTCAATTTGTAGGGGTCTTTCTACAAATTTAAGTTGTTCATTTACCTCTATATCCTTAAGAGGCACTATCAATGATTCATCAGCTAAACACTTTTTAAGATTTGATACATGAAACACATCATGTATTCCTGCCATTTCCTCTGGCAGTTGTAACTGATAGGCTACATGTCCTATTCTTCTAATAATCTTAAAAGGTCCAACATACCTGGGACTTAGCTTTCCCCGTTTGATAAATCTTACTATTCCTTTCCAAGGCGAGACCTTTAACAATACTTTATCTCCTACTTGAAACTCTAATGGCTTGCGTCGGTTATTGGCATAACTCTTTTGTCTATCACGTGCTGCTTTCAGTCGTTCCTTGACTTGAATAATTTTGTCAGTTGTTTCCTTCACTATCTCAGGTCCAGATAATTGCTTTTCTCCAATTTCTGCCCAACAGACTGGGGTTCGGCATTTTCGTCCATAAAGTGCTTCGAATGGTGCAGCATTGATACTTGTGTGATAACTGTTATTATAAGAAAATTCTATTAAAGGTAAATGATCGTCCCAATTACCTCCAAAGTCAATTACACAAGCTCTAAGCATGTCTTCCATTGTTTGAATTGTCCTTTCACTTTGTCCATCTGTTTGAGGATGATAAGCCGTACTTAGCTTTATCTTGGTTCCCATTGCTTTTTGGAAACTTGACCAAAAATGAGAAGTAAAGCGACTATCTCTATCAGAAACAATTGATAAAGGAATGCCATGTAAAGAAACAATTTCATTTACATACAATTTAGATAATTGTTACATACTAATTGTTTCCTTCATTGGTAAGAAATGAGCTGACTTAGTTAGCCTATCTACAATCACCCAAATTGTATCATTTCCTTTCCTAGTTTTGGGTAATTTAGTAACAAAATCCATTGTTATTAATTCCCATTTCCAAAATGGCATTTCTAATTGTTGTAACATACCTGAGGGTTTCTGATGTTCAGCTTTAACTTGTGAGCAAGTTAAACATTTAGAAACATAGACTGCTATGTCCTTCTTCATTCCTATCCACCAGAAATTTTTCTTTAAATCCTGGTACATTTTATCACTTCCTGGATGCATTGTATATTTAGACTTATGGGCTTCTTCTAATATACAATTACGTAGATTTCCAAATTTAGGTATCCACATTCTCTTTTTATGAAATCTCCAAATTCCATCTGTTCCTTATTCCAATTCTTTTAGCATACCTTTTAATTTTTCAGAATCATCCTTGATTACTGATTCTTGTGTTTCTCTTATTTGATTATTTAAATCTACTTGCAGATTTAATTTAAGAGAACGTACCCTTTTTGGCTTTTCATGATACTTTCTGCTTAAAGCATCTGCCACTACATTTGCTTTTCCTTCATGATACTGGATATTACAATCATAGTCACTAAGAAATTCCATCCAGCGTCTTTGTCTCATATTTAAATCTTTCTGCCCGAAAATATACCTTAAACTTTTGTGATCAGTAAATATGGTAAACTTACTACCGTAAAGGTAATGTCTCCAAATCTTAAGAGCAAAAATTACAGCTCCTAATTCTAAATCATGGGTTGAATAATTCTCTTCATGATTCTTAAGTTGTCTAGATGCGTAAGCTATAACCTTTTGGCGTTGCATCAATACACATCCATAACCTAATTTAGAAGCATCACAATAGACTACAAAGTCTTCAGTTCCTTCTGGTAATGCTAATATAGGTGTATGGGTTAATCTTTGTTTAAGAATTCTAAATGCTTCTTCTTGTTTTAATCCCCATTCAAACATAACAGATTTACAAGTTAACTTAGTTAAGGGAATGGCTATTCTAGAAAAATCTCGGATAAATCTTCTATAATAACCAGCCAATCCTAAGAAACTTCTAACCTCGGTTGGCGATTCAGGGGTTTTCCATTTAGTAATTGCTTCGATCTTTGTTGGATCCACATGAATTCCTTCATGATTAATTAGGTGTCCTAAGAATTGTACCTGTTCTAACCAAAATTCACATTTATTAAATTTAGCATAAAGCTTTTCATTTCTTAACAAACTTAAAAGTACATGCAAATGTTTTGCATGATCCTCTTTATTCTTACAATAAATTAGAATATCATCTATGAATACAATTGTGAATTTATCCAAATATGGCTTACATATTCGGTTCATCATGTCCATAAATGCAGCTGGGGCATTGGTTAATCCAAATGGCATGACAGTAAATTCATAATGACCATACCTTGTTCTAAATGCGGTTTTAGGAATATCCTCTTCCTGTACTTTTAATTGATGATATCCTGACCTTAAATCGATTTTAGAGAAAAATCGGGCTCCTTGTAGCTGATCAAACAGATCATCGATTCTTGGTAATGGATACCGATTTTTAATTGTGACTTTGTTTAATTCACGGTAGTCAATGCACATACGCATTGATCCGTCTTTCTTTTTAACAAACAATATCGGCGCTCCCCATGGTGACGAACTTGGCTGTATGAATCATTTTTCTAACAATTCATCTAATTGTTTCTTCAATTCTTGCATTTCTGCAGGTGCCAAACGGTAAGGTGCTTTGGCAATCGGTGATGTTCCTGGTATTAAATGGATTCTGAATTCAACTTCCCTGTCTGGTGGCAGTCTTGACAATTCCTCTTGAAAAATATCTGAGAACTGGGATACTACTGGAATATCTTTTAGTTCTTTTCCTTTAGTGTTAGTGATTATAGAAATCAAATACACTACAGAACCTTTTCTTATACAACTTGCATTTTTCATCACAGATATGAATTTTGTGGATCTAGAGAACTTATCTCCGTTAATTGTGATCTTTTTACCTTTTGGTGAATTTATTTGGATTAACTTTTGATCACATAAAATACTAGCTTTATTGGCTATTAACCAATCCATTCCTAAAACAACATCGAATCCTACCAGATTCATCGGATACAGGTTTGCAATAAATTTCTGATTTAAAATTTCTATGCTTGCTCCCTGCAAGATTTCAGAAATTTTAATGGTTTCTCCATTAGCTGTCTCCACTAAACATTCTTGTGGTAGTTTAGTTAATGACTGATTTAAAATTTTGCAAAATGATGTATTAATAAAACTTTGGTTAGCACCAGAGTCAAATAATACTTTAGCAAAGATATCATTAACTAAAAACGTACCAGCTATGACATCTGGAATCATCCTGGCTTCATCTGCCGTTAGCACAAATGCTCTAGCATTTTTAGTATTCTTGTTATCTGTAACTGGAGCTAATTTTGGGCAATTCAGCTTGATATGACCTGTTTCCCCACAATTGTAACATACCCTGCTATTAGCTTTCTTCCTGCAGTTTTCTTCCTTGTGTCCCGACATTTTGCAAAAGTTACAGTATATGGAACATTTTCCAGAATGCTTTCTTTTGCAGTACCTACAATAGGGTGCAAATGTAGAACTTACATTTTTCCCACGATTAATGTTTCCAGAACGAAATTCTTGTGTAAGCTTTTGGGTTAGGTTCCTTCTTTGATCTTCTTCTCGGGTACGAACTAATTCATCTGTCAAGGTATGTGCTAGTTCTACAGCTTCTTCTATGGTTTGAGGTCTAGCTGCCTTGACTACGTGTCTAATCTCTCCAATTAATCCCCAGATATAACGGGAGATTAACAATGGTTCTGGTGAAGCAAGAGTTGGTACTATTCTAGCATATTTGAAGAATAATTTAGTATATCCCTTACTATCCACACCAATCATCCTAAGATGTAAGAATTTGTCTGCTATCTGTTCCTTTTCATTAGGTGGGCAGAATTTCCTTTCTACCTTTTCCTTAAATTCTTCCCATGTCATATTGTAGGTTTGATCACTTCCTCTTGATTGGAGGATAGTGTTCCACCATTCTAACGCTGCATTCTTAAACAGATTAGAAGCAAACAATATCTTATCTTCTTCAGCACACTTACTTATTCTTAAGACTGCCTCAGTTTTCTCTATCCAGCGTAGAGTTGCAATGGCCCCTTCGTTGCCCGAGAATTCCACTGGTTTGCAAGATCAGAATTCTTTATAAGAACAACCATAAGGCATGGTTCTTCTTCTTTTAGGAATGGGCATTTGCAGTAAAGGTCCATTGTTCACACTGTTTTCTGGTTCACTTGGTCTTTTACTGCTATGCTTACTTTTATTTTCAGCATCCTTAACAGTTTGAATAATAAACGGCATAGCATCTATAATTCCTTGTGCTACTATGTGTTGGATAGCACTATTGTCCACTTGATTTCCATTGTTATTGATACTTGGATTCTCATTAACCACGTTACTATTACTCTGGTTATCATTATTCTGATTTCCTTGATTTCCTTCGTCGGCCATCTGAATTTTTAAACATTTATCCCGTTATTACTATCACAAGATAATATTTTAATATAATAAATCATACGACACGCAGTTTTGTCAAAAGCGTAGATCATTGCTACTTTACTCTTTTCATATACTTATGCGTCTATTACACACTAGTACAGAAATAAAGATTACAATACCAACATAAATAAAATAGTAATATGCATCCGTACACACATATTTCATTTTATTTTATTATTATTATTACTACCGCTTTCTCCATTCTAACATTCACGGATATGGATTTATCCAAAAATCCATATTACGTTCATCGTATTTCCATACGAGACGCTCTCCCACCTGACGCATTATCTCACTGCTTTCTAAAATTTCCTCCCCAAAAGTCCTAAGTTCTTGGACGTTTTCTGCACTCATTGGGGGTGTAGGTTCTAGGACTGGGTTTGGAATCTGGGGTGTGGGTTCCTAATATGGAGGTGACAGTTCCTGAAATTGGTAAGGATCCTCTAAAATCTCCCTAATATAATCATCTTGGTAATAGGGATCTAAAGGGTCCATACCTGGATAGGCTCCTATGTTCTGTATGTCTTCATGGATCGGATAACGTTGCACAAAGTCCCTATTATTGTCCCACCATGGGTCGTAATTCGGGTCTAGAGGGTTTGGTGCAGGTATCCTAGGAATTTCCTCTGGATTGAAATCAGGCATCTCCACTTGATTATCTAAGTTTTCTATCTCCATGGGCTGATTGGGAATTACAGGTAAGGGTTGTGGGGCTACTTGTTGTTCCAGACTTGGGTCAGCAGCAGTCGTGGCTAAGATATGAAAATTAGCTAGGCTTCTATTCAACATATCTTGGGTTTGAGCATCTGTCCTACGTTTAGCAGCCGCTAAGACTCTTTGCTGTTGCAACTTTCGCATTCTTTTCCTATGAGCAAAAGCTTCTTTACTGAACCATCCTCGTTTCTTATTAGGAAATGGCTCTTCAGATTGAGCTCTAAAGGAAAATATTCCATCCTCCTGATCACCAACGTACCCCGAGAGGGCAGGCTGTGAAGAGGTACCTTCACTCTTAGGGGAATTAGATAACTGAAGATTCAGATCTGAGGGTCCTTGATCACTCATACTGAAAACTAACAAATAGTCAAATAACACATAACAAATAAATACAGTTATGCATTTATTTCCGTAATTTATTTCCTAACACAAAATATATACTTTAAGTGTCAGCAGAACACTTCTTTGGCTCAGACCAGAGGCTAGGCTCTGATACCACCTTCTGTCACAACCCCCGATCCCTGATCCCCGGGAACGGGCAGACGCGATCACAGAGTTTGGTGGTATCAGTTTGTTTAATCTAGCAGCGGAATTTACATCAGGACTGTAGTTAGGAAATGTTTATCAGAGTAAAACCACCATAATTAATATTATTAAACACATGGGTAAAACCCAAGTTTCTTATTACAATATATTTATAGGGACAACCCCTATTTTATTGAATTTAAAACATCGTTTATTATGTAACTTTTATAGCCACATTTTTCCCAAGCCTTCAGTGCTCTCCAGCTGGCTTTTCACTAATTGGCTGTTCACATTGTGTTACCTGTAACGCGTTTTTAAAAACATTTGTCAGTCGGAAATACTGGTGAGTGAATCCCAGTTTAATCAAGAAACATTTTATTAATTAAAACAGTATTGAGAACGATCACATTGTTTATTTCTACACAATTACTCATTCAGTATTTGCCACTCGACCGGATCTATGGCTATGGTCAACTTACCCATTGGCTAACTTGTCGTCCAATGGTAATGCACTGTCATTCAGACTTACTACTACTCGTAGTAAATTTTGTATACAAAACCCCATAATACCTGCAGTAATTGAAGAACTACAAAGACTCAATCACCGCTTAATTTCATAGTAAAACATTTAAGGTTTGGTAAAACATTACCAAAAACATTAACAAAAAGAGGATAAACTCACATTGCTGTCTTAGGCTTTTCGTAAGGGTTTCCTGGATATAATCTATAATTTACACAAATGTACATTGGTTATTATCACAACCCTTTGAAATTATTAATAATACCCTCCCCGAGACGGCATTCCAACAACTACGTCGGGCAGAACCACGACAGTTGTTACGGAACCCTAAATCAATCGGGCAGCGTAACTATTATGAAACCGGGGTTATAATACTTACAACAGAGCAGAACCTCGCTAATTAGGGGTATAATACCTGAAATATTACTTTCAATATTAGAGATTTCGAGATTGAGAGAAGAATTGAGCGACGGAAAACGAAGTCTGATGCGTTCTATTTATAGTTGTGAAATAGGGTCTCCATGTGGCCCGCATTCGTGAAGACTAACCCTAAAGCGGGCCGCATCAACCTATAGCTTTGACTAGTCAGCTAATAGGCTTGACACGATGTCGACACGTGTCGCCTCCTGGTGCAATCGCGTGTATAGGTCACTCGCGGCCCGCATTAACTTAACAAAACCCTTAAGCGGCCCGCTTCAGCTTATATTTTCAGAATTTTATTTATTTTTATAAACTATAATATAATTAAGGCTCGGTTTTCACATATGAGACACAATATAAGACATTTTTAGGACATTTATACTATATTAGAGAGTCGGACATATTATGAGAGTGTTGGTTTTACCGAGGGTTGTTACATGTGGACTTTCCTGTCCGTAACCTCTACAGGTTCTTCAGTAAATTGGATTTTTTCGTTTGACGTGAATCTCGTCTGCGGGAATAACGACTGTTTCTTGGGTCGGACTCTTCATCAGATTAGACACGTGAAACGTGTCGTGGACACTACTAAGTTCTTTTAGAAGTTTCAGCTTGTATGCAACGGTTCCGATCCTTTCCATGATCTCGAAAGGTCCAATATTCCGTGGGTCCAACTTCCCACGCTTTCCATTTTGTACCACGCCTTCCCAAGGCGAGACTTTCAGTAAAATCATATTATCAACCTCAAATTCTGACGGTTTCTACCGCTTGTCAGCGTAACTCTTCTGTCTATCACGTGCTGACTTGATATGATCACATATCTGAACGATCTTGTCCGTAGTTTCCCGAACCAACTCGGGGTTCAATAAACCATTTAACCCTGTTCTCCGTCCAATCACAATAGGGATCGACACTTACGTTCATATGAGGCTTCAAACGGGGCAGCCTGAATATTGGTGTGATAATTATTATTGTAGGAAAACTCCACCAAGGGCAGGTGAGTATTGTAACTCCCACCCAAGTCCATCACACAAGCACGTAGCATGTCTTCCAAAATCTGAATCGCCCGTTTACTCTGGCCGTTCGTTTGAGGGTGAAGGACCGTGTTATGATTCAACTGTAAACCAAACGCCTGTTAAGACACCTGTTAAATCCTTGACGCAACATGACCATCTCGGTCGGATATGATGGATACAGGCACTCCCTGACGTGCCACAGTCTCTCTGAGAGGTATTTCTGCTAACTTCTTTGTGTTGTCTTTCTTACTGATAGGTACAAAGTGCTCAGACTTCGTGAGTCGATTGATAATCACCTAAATCATATCGTGTCCTCTTTTTGTTCTTGGTAGCCTTGTAATGAAGTCCATGGAGATCTGTTCCCACTTCCAGACGGGAATCTCCGGTTGTTGCAGTAACCATGGCGGGTTCTGGTATTCTGCCTTAACTTTGGCGCAAGTAAGGTAGTTACACACATATACAGCAATGTCGGCTTTCCTCTTGGGCCACCAATACCAATGTTTTAAGTCTGGGTACATCTTGTCAGATCCAGGACGGATCGAGTACCTCAACTTATGAGCTCTGTCCAGAATAAGTGCTCGTAGATTGCCGAAGAATGGTGCCCAAATTCGTTCCACGAACTACATTATTCCATCTTCCTTTGGAACCAATTTCACTTCCATACCACGCAGCGATTCAACTCGTAGATTCTCTGGTCTAGGTGCTTCCTGCTGAGCTTCGCGAACCTGAGTGGTGAGACCAGTTTGCATAGTCATTTCTAGGGCTCGCGCCCTTAGAGGCTTTGCACGCTCCTTGCTACTAGAAACGTCCGTTCCAACGCCTTGCTCAGTCGATACCTAATATCACAATCGTAATCATTCAACAGCTCGACCCATCGTCGCTGTCTCATGTTCAAATCCTTCTGATCGAAGATGTGCTGCAAACCCTTGTGGTCAGTAAAGATCGTGCAGTGTGTTCCATACAAGTAGTGGCGCCAATTCTTTCACGCGAATATCACAACTCCTAACTCGAGGTCGTGCGTCGTATAGTACTTCCCTTGTACCTTTAACTGATGTGTCACGTATGCGATGAATTTATCCAGTTGCCTCAACACGCAACCTGGACCTTGTCGAGACACATCACAGCAGACCACAGAACCGTTAGTACCGTCGGGTAAAGATAAGATAGGTGCATTGCAGAGTCTATCTTTCAATGTCTGCAAAGCTGTTTCTTGTTTCTCTCCCCGATCAAACTTCTAATCCTTTTGGGTTAGGGACGTTTGCGGCTGGGCAATACTTGAAAACTTCTCAATGCACCATTTGTAATAGCCCGCTAACCCCAGAAATTATCGTATCTCGGTTGGCGTCTTTGGGGCTTCCCAGTTTTTGATTACCTCGATCTTAGCAGGGTCGATATGAATTCCATTCTTATTCACTATGCGACCTAAGAAATGCACCTTGCGAATCCAAAATTCGCACTTCGACAACTTTTCATACCATTGCTCCTTCTTCAAGTGTTCTAAGATAGGTCGCAGATGTTGCTCATGCTCTTCCTTGGTCTTTAAGTAAAATCATCAATAACCACATTTACGAACTTGTCCAGATATGGCTTACACACTCGGTTCATGAGATCCACGAATAATGACGGTGTGTTCGTCAAGCCAAACGGCGTGACAAGGGACTCGTAATGCCCGTAGCGAGTCCGTAAGGCCGTTTTAGGGACACTTTCTTCTTGCATCCTCAATTAATGTTGTCATGTCCTTATGTCAATCTTAGAATAGTAGCTGGAACCTTGTAGTTGATCAAACAAGTCATCAATTCTCGGTAAGGGGCACCGATTCTTGATGGTTAGTTATCTATCTCCCTGTAACCTTTGCACCATTCTTTTTCCCATTAGCCCTTCTGAGCTCCTCTTAGGTTAGGTTGTATACACGTACGAAAACTGTTGTCCTTCTTCCTATCTAATAACACTGGAGCTCCCCAAGGTGAGAAGTTCGGCCTGATAAATTCCCTTGTCTAGCAGCTCTTGTAGTCGCGTCGAAAGCTTCTGTATTTCGGACGGGACTAACCGGTAAGGTACCTTTGCCTCTGGTGCCGCTCCTGGTACTAAGTCTATTCGAAACTCTACTCGCCGCCGGGGAGATAACCCAGGAAAGTCTTCGGGGAAGACTTCTGGAAATTTTTTCAAGACAGAAATGTCTTCTAGCTTTGGCTCCTTGGTCTCCTTGTCGACGACATGAGCGAGGAAGGCTATGCAGCCTTCTCGGAGACACTTCTGCACCTTCGTAACCAATATGGGATGTCACCATCCACTGCCTTATGAGGCCTAGCGTCCTCACATCAATCGTATGAAGGCCATGTACTATAAGCGTTTCATCATTCACAAGAGAGGTGCGAACGATTTTCTCATGACAACAGCTTCAGCTCCATTCTTGGATACCCAATCCATGCCGACTACGACATCGAAACTTCCTAAACCAACTGGTAGCAGGTCAATAGAAAACTTTCGTTCCCCAAGCTCAAGTGTACAACCCTTAATAACTTCATCCTCTTTGACTAATTTCCCATTCACTACATCTATTGGATAGGGGGTGTCTAGTTTACTTGCATCTAAACCAAGTGGGTTCTTTAATTCTATAGATACAAGGCTAAAGTTGGTGCCAGTATCAATCAAAATGGATGCATATTGTTAGTTTATACAGAACGTTCCTGCAGCCACGTTCAGGTCCTGGTGCGCCTTAGGTGCTCCTTTCGTAACAAATGCTCCCACGAACTTTATTTTTCTTCGGGCAGTCCTTCCGTTAGTGTCCTTTGTCACCACATCCGTAGCATCCTTTGCCCTTGTCGTTTCCATTACTGCTCTGCTCCCTACTATCACTCTGGTTTCTATCATTGTCCTGTCTCCTATTCCCATGCCCCGTACTAGACCAGCACTGCCTCCTTGCTATGCCCGATCTTGCCACAACTTTCACACCTATGAGCCCTGCATGGACCGGTGTGATGATAACCACACCTGTTACATTTTGGTAGTTCTCCTCGGTAGTTTTTATCACATGCCTTAGTTATGGTCACGGATGTCTTGACTGTCCTAGTCGCAACGTTTTCCTTCATGTTTGTCGCTTGGCTTAAAGTCTTGCTGGTAATGCGTATACTTCCTCTTATTCCTATCCAAAGAAGACTCCACATGTGTCTTATCTTTTACTGGACATTTATTCGAATTCCCCATCATTATTCTGCCCTTGGCAGAACCTAGGGCATGAGTTATTGCCTGAGCAGTTCCCAATATGATTCCTCTTATTCCGCCGTTGTTTGCAGTGTTACTTGCTTCGTATTGGACGATTGCTTCAGCAACTTGTTGGTTCTACAGAGCTTCAATCTCAGCTCTTGTTGCAGATAAAGGTCCTAATTAGACTCGGCCATCGTTTCCTTCGTTGTGGTTCCATGTGCCTCTCATGTATGAAACACATCGACGAGATTAAACATTTATTTTGTAATAAATGTTGTCGTTTATGTGTGAAAGCAAGCTTATTCGTTGTGCACCATAAGTATAAAGGTAGGGTACTTCCTAATGATGCCTATGCAAATCTTCTCACCATAATCATCTCATCATTGTAGCTAGATAAAATAAGTCACAACAAAATCTTGCTAAGGGTACATCGACTTTTACACATGCTATCTCAAGTTGTTGCAATTACCTTACTCCGATCGGTGCAAGTCATCCAGTGCTACACAAAATTCGGTGAGGCCTTCCCTTCACCTTGTTCCTTGTTTATTCCTCAAGTTTCCGACTCTTCCATAGTCTTTACTTTTACAAAAACAGGCATACTTCCCAAAGGATGGGGTCGTGCATTACTGCCATGGGTAGGAGGGGATAGTGGAAACGCAGAGGTAATGACTTCTTCCTTGGAACCAAATTGTATCTTGTAGCAACCGTTAAGTGGTCTCCAGGGTGTAAATGCACTACCCAAACGATGGGGTGCACTACGGGATAAAGAGTGCGGAGGTACTGATAGAGGTGTGGATCGAGAAGAATCTTCTTGCATGTGTCTTCCATGTCCCTAAATGGAACAACAATTTGTTGAGTATATCGAGTGGTTACTTCCGCCTTTAAAATATGTGTTATATACTTCATGGTTCGCGATTGTCCAATATAGGGGGGACCCCTTTGCCACACTGGGTTGTGCAATGCATACATTGATTTGGCTTGGGCTCCATGAGTCCCAATATGGTTGACCTAGTCTTCCTGAATGCCGAATAGAGTGCGGTAAATAAGTCACACCACAGCTCGAGCCATGCTACCTTCTTGGGGTAAAGCGGATGTCAAATGTTGGGGTCTTATCATAGCATCTACAATGGACAAGTTTGGGGGTGTTGTAAGTATTATGCAAGTTCGTACATAAGAATCCTACAGTGTTGAGGTAAATCTTTTCTGAGCGTTAGCCATCTTCCCATGCTTAGATACCGGGTCCCAAACGACTCGTACTACAGGTAGAAGTGTTATATGCTAAGTAGGTAAGGACAAACTTCCTCCTTTGTGGAATGTTGTAGCAACTATCTTGATTGGGGTTCTACTAGATAGAGGTTTAGAATGACTGGAGAGATTTAAATAGATAGTGATCATTTGCTTGACCCGCAGAGTCCACCAGGATTTCCATGCACTACAAGTTGTTATTACTTGGGCCCCTGTAATAATAAATCGTCTTGCATGGTCACCCTAATTTTCTCTCGTTCAAAGCAGCCGATCAGTCAGAAAAGGGGACACTACTGTCCTCATACCTTCAACAGGGGAAAGGACCTTTATGGTGGTCCACACGCTATCATCCATTGACATTACGCGCGAATTAGCGCAATGCTTAGACAAAATAAGAATAGGGAGAGTTCCTAGTAATAGAAGTTGGAGCGGCACCTTTAAGATGAGTGCTTCATTCCCTTTATCTGGAAAAGAGTGTCGTCAATCTTGTTTCGTAAATGCCTTAGGGACCTCGTCCCACTGATAAGGTTGCTGTCCAAGGTGACCTCCTCCGCCTCGCCGTCGCTATTGTAGTCAGGCATCTTCGCATTCGAGAGAGAAGAACAACCATCTTCTAAGAAATCAAGCTCAGGGTCTCGTTTAGTAATTACTTCAGCCACGAGCTTCGCATTAAACGCGAGGTCGATAGTCGCATTGTGCGAGTCAGGAACAGTAATAGAATTGGAAGTCAAAGGTATCTCGTTCCCATTAATAATTATCCCATACGTATATATATACATATATATTAAGGAATAGTAATGTTACTTAGTATATACAAGCAAGTAATGCAACATGTCACATATAACTTTCTTTTGTTCTTTCGGGGGGTCATTTGTCTTTGGCAAGTCTATCCCACGTGGACTGACTATACCTCTATTGGCACATTAGTCGGGTTATTCCCTTCCCTACTAATGTCCTTGCTTTGTCTTTCCTTTGAAAAATGTTCGACTCATGGATCTTGGCGCTTTTTGTAATGCAATGAAAAATATTTTGTGAAAATGTTTTTTTTTCGTGAGAGAATCCTAGTGATTGTAGTCTAGACTCGAGAAGAAATCCTAGTTCACTACAATTGAAGCTCTGATACCAAACTCTCACACCCTGACTTTTGCGGAAGCGTATGATGTGTGACTAGTTCAATATCATTGCATTCAATTATAAAAAAACAACTATATGATTAAAACATGATGTTCATCCATTCATAAGTTTAAAATGTTACAAACACGAGTCATTAAGTTTCAACCAACATATCCTCAAGTTATGTTACAAATCAAAAGTGGATGACATCAAAACTTGAAATTTAAGTCTTGAAGACAACACCAGCGCCCAAGATCCATCTTGTTCCCTGAAATACATGTAATTTTGAAAACATCAACAAAAATTGAGCGAGTTCATGTGTTTCTGTATGAGTTTGAATAATCTTGTAAACATTTGTATGTATGCCTTTGTAATCCGGTATGAAAATGTCTATGAACAGATCAACTAATGTGTAGCTAATACATTAATATATGTGCAATGGTGTAGGAAGACTCAAACCTTGCAGATTTTGTACCGGGCCTCCGGCTGTAAGACATAGTCACCACCTTCGGCCACTTCCAGCCCAGGGGTGGAGCTCGCAACACCCAAATAGATCTATCACTCATGTCCCTCGGTTCTTATACGAGGATTAATGGTCTTAAGTGTGCGCCTACCCATTCACATGATCTAACAGTTCAGTCCTTAGCTAACCATACCATTCGAAATTATTGAAATATTTGCAACATGAATTTCACCCCCGAAGTTATAAAACTGAAAACAGTTAAAAGAAAAGGGGGACATGAACTCACAAATTTGCGTCCTGCTGTCTCGTATACTCAAAGGTCCTTCTATGAGTCGTACAACTACCTACACACGCGCCATGTTTTATTAGACGTTTAGGTCGTGCAATGACTTTTAGTCTTTGTTGTTTAGTAAGACTTATTTCGGAGTTCATGGTATACGTTGAGTTACATCGTTTGATGTTCGTTATGTAATTCCAAGGTATATAATTATTAGTTAAAATAAAAATATTTTAACTTAAATTATATTCATCAATTATTTAGAATATTTGTTAAAATAATATATTTTAACTTGGTATGTTATGTATTTCTACATATGTATTTTCCCAAGTATGGGTGTACTTGTATTTTGTGTATTCTTATACTTGTGTATTTTGCCAAGTATTGGTGGCGTATTCCGGTGTGTATTTGTACGTACGAGAATACGTATTTTCTTGTATTCATTAAGTATTTTATACTTAATCTTGTATTAAACTTTCCGAAATATTATTTTTAATCAACTAAAAATCACCAATTTGTGCTCTTAAAATATATGTATTTTAAGAAAACTTTTATTGAAAAACAACTATAACTTTGCTTGGCAAAAATGATATATTTTCATATAACCTCAAGAGTAATATATTTTCAAGATTAACTTAGAAAATATTTCTAATTCCATTTTTCACCCAAAATAATATGTTTTTGGCTTGTTTAAAAATGTATATATTTTCTTCAAAAATAATATATTCTTCTAATTGTTCATGAAAATATATATATATATATATATATATATATATATTTTTCTCCACTCAAAAATAATATATTTTCTACTTGATAAAATATGTTATATCTTGTAATACTTGTAAAAAGCATACTTTTCGTTCTCTTGGTTTCCAAAATTCCGTTTAACTCGTTTGTCGAAATATATGAATTTAATTCCGGAATATATATAGTCCATAGTTCTTGTCCGGTTTGTCCAATATTCGGGTATAATTCATATATTTATTTTCTTGGAATTTTGGAAATATTTTGTATTACAATCTTGGTATTTTGGTGTGTTATATTATTTTCAAGTTCCTAATAATAATATAACTATTACACATAATATACAAGTATCACACAAATTGTGACATCTAAATATATATATTTTCCTAAATATATACTTAGTCACCTTTATTTATCAAAAATCAACCTCCACTATTTAAAATTTTTGTAACAAAAATTATGGCAAGTTTTTATATGAAAATCATGATCAAAATTTATTTGTAAACACTTATTTAAAAATATTTTTCTACGTGTTTAGATTCTATAAAATTTTTGCCATAGTTTTCCCTTAAAAATGGAGGTTTCCATGCTTTAAAAAGCATATCACTTTCTTTTAAAATCATCATCAATCATCAACAATTCAATCAATACTTACCATGGGCCAAAATCATGCAATTTACACTACATCATGAACTTGAAGTTTTGTAAAAGTTTGTAGTAACTTAATATGTTATTTAGTAGGTTTAGTTACCCTTTAAAACATGGTACTTTGTTCATAAATCCCTTTCTTGAAAAATTTAGTCTTTTACAACTTACAAGATGATTTTCTAAAAATGCTTTTTCTTGTATTCTTCTTGTTAACAACATGTTTCTAGCTTTGATTTAACACTAAAAATATGATTAGTTTCGTTAAAGATCATGATCTTGTAAATCTTGTAAATAGCTTTGTTTCTTGAGAAAAATATTTTTGAAATCATCCATTTACAAGTCTTATAACATGTATTCATCATCATCATACACAAAAACATCTTTATTTTCAAGTTCATGTTGAACATAGAGGATGCTCATTTTAGTTATCACAAGATTCATCCTCTCACTTGCTAGATCATGTGTTTAATCACAATCTAGCAAGCTTCTTATGATGATCAACATCATAATTACAAAAAATCTACAATCAAAATTCATACATATACTAAATCAACATAGATTCTTATGTTATTAAGCTTTATGTGAAAGATTATCTTCTTGTTTCTTCATGATTCTTATGTTTAGCATCTTACATAATCCTTTAACCATCAAAATGAGAAGTAAAATCAAGTTACAAGAGGCTTACTACTAACACAAGGGCTAGGGAAGAAATCAAGATGATGAAGATGATGAAGAAGGTGGATAAAAGCTTATGGTGAAGGTCCTTCAAGCTCCAACGCCTCCAAGCTTCCTAACTTAGCTCCTAGCACCTTAGAATCACCTTAGAATGATTGTTAATGGATTGAAAATGGTGGTGGTGTGGTGGTTGTTTGAGGCCGAGACCAAGGGAAGGAAGGAGAAGATGGAGTTGTTTGAAGTTGTGAAATGTAAGAAGATGATGGCCTTGTGGGTTTTTAAAGAATTCTTCCAACAAACATTAGTCTAATGGGTAT
This sequence comes from Helianthus tuberosus, assembly GCA_030545235.1. Classification (NCBI taxonomy): domain Eukaryota; kingdom Viridiplantae; phylum Streptophyta; class Magnoliopsida; order Asterales; family Asteraceae; genus Helianthus; species Helianthus tuberosus. The sequence continues at coordinate 9,811,117 of CM060393.1, forward strand.
TGTGTTGCTAAAGTTATAAACAAATCACTTAAACAATTCAAATAAAATCATGGGGTGGGTCCCATGTCTAGAACCGGTCATGGGGGGGGGGGGTATGTTGATAGATTTCAATCTTAGTTACATAATTTAGTTAGGTGTTTAAATGATTAATTTTTATGTTTAAGTGCTTTGTAATGCTTTATGTAGTAATATGGTGTGTAATGACCGTAACTAGCTTCGATACACTAAAACAATGCTTCTAGTGAAAATTTGGTGTTCCGGGTAGTGTTCGGTTGGTTACCGGTTCGTTAAGGTGCTAAATTACGCAGTTTAATGTGCTTTATGTTCCCTTTTATGACAGTTTTGCTATCCGACACTTAGGAAGGTATTATGGACCATTAAACCATAATTCTTCATTATATTTTACTATTAAAAGCTGAAAATTGCTGAATTTTATTGTTTTCTGCAGAATTCTGCAGTTTTAGAGTGTTTCGGGCACTTTCCGACACTTTCCGGCACTTAAACTATCACTCGGAAGGCAGTTTTGTAATCCCTACTTTCGTACACACTATTCTAGTGTAACCCTTGGTTTCGGGGCTCATTCTGGGTCTAAACATCATGTCTGCCCGAGTACTGAACTCCCGTTAGTACTTCTAATTTGTCTGATAACTGTGCTAACTTTATTTCGTGCACTAATTGAACCATATTGTGTTGTATGCAATAATGATAAATAATCTTGTAACATGTAATGCACTTGCATGTATATGACAGCGTTCAGAAAATCATTCATGTCATTAATTAAATCAGGCACGGTCATTAATGCACAAATTACTGTTTAACATTGTATGGAATATGTGGAAAAGCGCCAGTTGTCACAACCATAATATTTTCTAGTAAAAAATAGAATAAAAGTGAATGGTCTGTTAATGTATTAGTCATTTTATGATGTGAGAATGAAACCAATAAAATAGTTATTTCTCAACTCTTAGGGTGAACGAGGCTCCTCGTGATAAGCCCTCCACCACGCGTGGAAGACAATTTCACACCGCCTCCACCCCTTTTTATCACTCGTCAATTTTAAAATGCATGAAAAATTTAACGCGTGATGATGATGAAGAAGAATGTGCGATGATGAACACTGTTGTGATGAGTGATGATGAAGATTAGTTAATTTTGAGCTAGTGATGGACATTTCCACTAAAATCCATCATTAGTGATGGAATAAAGCTCGATGACGTGACAGAAATTGATTGGATGTTGTGAGTGATGAGTGAGTGATGAGTGATGGGCGCCCCTACCCCCCTTAAGCGTGTGGTAACCTTTTTTTGAACTGTTTAAATTACCCTCAATCCGTCTTCGGTGAGGTTCGATCCCTTGATCTCAAAGGGAACAACACCTTAACTCCAATGACTTTGTCAATTAAACTCAACTCTACACCGATGTGGTAACCTTTTTATGTATCCGTTAAAATATACCAAAAATATATTCACAAAATTAGAAATATAAAATTAAATAAAAAATAACACTACGAATACGGGGTTGAGTCGTAGCCCGTACTACAGCTACTAATGCTATAGTTCCGCCCATAATCATTATTTTATATTTGAAATATATAATTTAAAAGTGGCTTTATGTAAATACAAAGAAATATCGATGAAATGAGTGTGAAATGTTGAAACATTCCCTTGCCGGTATACATTGCCTTCACATTTACTTTTACAAGAAAATTGTAGGTGGGTGTATGGGTGATAAGATAGTTGTCGGCAAATAATAAGTGTGATGGGACAACACTTATTACATATGTATATTAATTTTTTTTCTAAACAGTGAACACACCAAGTTTATGACATTTACCTCTAAAATCCACAAAATAGCTTCGTTTTTTTTTTTGAAAAGAAAACTTCATAGAAAACAACACACCTCCGACCCAAACGGGCAAAAGGCCAAACACAACAAATACCCCCGACCCAAACGGGCAAAGGGTAAGAAATTACAACATATACATCGGATATTTACACCAATACCCCCAACTAATACTGTTACAAGACGTTCTATTTTTAAACCACTCAAACCCTCTCGATTTAATTTCCCTAACTAACTCCAGTGGGCTTCGGCTGATTTGCTTGAAAACCAAGTCGTTCCTACCTTTCCAAATACACCAACATGAGATAATAACCAAACCATGAATGATTTTCTTAGCTTTTTTTTTTCAACTTGAGAATAATTATGAATATCCAATATGTCTTTGAAGTCAAAAATAAATATCGGGGGAATTTTACACCAAACACTTAACTCCGTCCAGACCCGCATCGCCATAGGACAAGCAGTGAATAGATGCCCCACCGTTTCCTCAAACTCGTTACAAAGAGGACACATAACAGATATAATGTCCACATTCCTTCTTCTTAAATTCACTCTTGTAGCAAGTCTATCCAAATTACCTCTCCAAGCCATAATGTTGCATTTAATAGGCACCCATTTACACCACTCAAAATTCGGAAGCTGACGATTCCCCCTTTCGTCAATTAAGGCATTTTTAACAGTCTTCACCGAGAAGGCATCTTGTCTATCTACGTTCCAGACCCACCTATCTCTAGAGTTATTAAGGTTCACCTTAGTTAAGGCCTCTATGCATTCCCGCCACTCCATAATCTCCACATCCGACTCAGGCACTCTGGACTAGTACCAATTGAACCTGTTGTTTCCCCTGTTCCTCTCCATCCTGTCCGCGACCCTGCAAGGTTTAAACAATTCCAACCCGAACAAGTGTGGCCATCTATCCATAAAAGGCCTATCTCCCTCCCATTTGTCAATCCAGAATCTAGTATCCTCCCCGTTCCCAACCTTACCCATAATAAAATGATTAACACCCTTCCCTTTGATTTTAATAAGGTTGAAAGACTTCACAATATTTTTCCAACACCCTCCCAGTTTACCATTAAAAGGAAGAAAACTTCTCTGATTTACATTACCATGACAAGCATCGACCACTTTCCTCCATAAGTTTTGATTTTCCACCCTGTATCTCCACCCTCATTTAACCAAAAGCGCCTCATTAACATCTTTAATGCGGCTGATGTCACGCCCATATTTTCCACGTGTCACCGGTGGGCCCGGTGGGGAGTATCGTGACGTAGTTGGTATCATCATAGACAAACCACACAATATAATAATGCACAGCGGAAGCTAAAAGATAGATTCGTTTCAACTTTAAATAAAAATGTAATATTAATTATCACAAGTAGTTGAAACGGATCCACAGGCGGATCGTAAATAAAATAGGATAATTGTTCAACAGTTTATTTGTCGTCCAAGCTGCGTGACTTATTGTGAACGCTCTAGAAGCCTGCCAGCCTATTTCGTGTAGTACCTGCACTTAATCTTTTTGGGAAAAATACGTCAGTTTACACTGGTAAATACAATTCAACTGACTCATTTTAAAAAGTTGAAAATTGATTTAAATGCACAAGGCACAAAACATTTTATAACTTGGGATAATTAAGTAATATAATCTTGTAAGGGATTTACATGTTACTTATGCGTTCAGTAGCCCAGATCTAGTCCGGGTTAAAGATCAATAGACACACCACAATAAAGAGTTATACACTGACGGGTGTACGCCTACACCCCGTGCTCAGGTCGTGGCCATCTCGTAAGATAATGCCAAGGATATCCGGGACATGGTCATTAACCCCCCAAAGGCTTCAAGCAAACAATACACGTTCAAAACTTAGCATATCAATGAATTTAACCACAATTGGATTAAAGAATTCAATGCCGGACCAAGCGGTATTCTATATACCGTACCCCAAGCCCGTATAGGGGAAATAAGTCAAAAAGTATTTACCTGAGTAAGTATCAATCACAGTCAAGAAAGATTGCAAGTGTCTTTTACTGGGGCTCCTAATCTGGAACAATGGTTTATAATAACCTATTAGATTTCTAACGGGTCTTTATTTAAGCCTAAGCCTAGACCGGTTAGTTTTAAGGAAGATACGGTTTACGCACGATTAAGCGAAGATCGAATAGAATGTGAATTTGACCCGACAAGTTTGAATACTTGTATAATATGGGTTTACTAAACACATTCTGGATTTTGAGACAAAAATGATATTGTTTGACCCGTTTCGGTCGATTTATGCAAACTAGTTACATAAACCGAACCGAACGCGAATAGGGCGTTACGGGCGGCCTAAAGAGTCATATGCAAGTTTTCTGAGTTGGTATGCTTTAAATATGTTAAAATATCAGCAAAGTATTTTCTATTATGCCCGGAATGGATTCAAACTCGTCTTATGCCTTATAAGGGCATTTTGGTCATTTAAAAGTTATAAAAAGGGTTAAATTGGAAATCTGAGTTTCGGGTCTGAATCATATAGTAAATATACTTAGTTTATTGTTTTATAACAGTAGGGTATGACCCATATGTCAAATACATCGTTTAAAACCAACTTTACACCGTAAGGGCATTTTGGTAATTTTACAAGGGCTAAAAATGCCAAATTTGGAAATCTGAGTTTATAAACTTATGTTTACTGTTAATATATAAAAATATGCTTAACACATCAGTAAGTAATAGTCTAATACGTTTAATACGGCTATGGTACGTTTCATACGCTAAAAATGCCGAAATAGGCGACTTAGAGCCGTTTCCGGGTTTGTAAAGTAAAGTTGAGATTTTTAAAGTTCCAGAAGGTTCAAAATACTTCATTTAATAAATAAAATCAGTAGGAAGTGGTTTGGGGTCAATCGGATTTGTAAAACTTGTTTTATGACCGAAAAGGGCAAATTTGGTATTTACCGAATTTGGCCTAAAGACCCATGTTATGCTTGTCCAAAAAATTTAATAAAAATCTTTAATAATCTCAAAATATTATTTAACATCAGTGTATGAAAAGTTTGATACCGAAAAATGGGTTAGAATAGGTTATGCGCTAAATGCGCTATTTATATAACATAAGGACCGCTATTTACGATATCGGCCATAATCTAAAATCTGGACCACTAACTGATCTCAAATTTTCGGTGCAAGTTTATAATTTAATAATAAAGATTTCTACTCTTTCACTTTTCCAATAATCTCGTTTTATAACAAAAAGGGCAATTTAGTCATATTTAAGCATAAACCGATAATTTGCATATGAGCCGGTTAACCAATTATGATATGAAATTCCAGAGGGTTGTTTATACATGAGACTAGGTCCAAAATATGCTCTAATGCAGATCTTAACATGCATGTATGGATCAGAACTGAAAGTCAACTAAAAAGTCAAATATTGTGACTTTCGGTTCCGATTCGGGTCTAAACAGAAAATTGTCGAGTTGATTATGAAGAAACACATTTTTACACTTATTATAAAGTTATTTTGATGATCAAATAGGTTGCATGTGGCCTACATTGCTAGATATGCTTATTTTTGTAAAAATACTTCCTGTTGACTTTTTACATAAAGCTTTGACTCGACAATTTGCACACTTAGAATGTGAATCTGAAAATATCCTTTTAGGGGTTTGTTATACACATAAATACCAACATATTGGTACTTTCAATTCGAGATATGACTGAGCATATTCTGATTTATAGCAAAGTCAAACCGTATTTACGACGGATTGACTTTTAATGCATAAACTAAGCTAGAATGAATTTGAAACGGATTTGAATACTTACAAAGCTCCTAATAGTGATTAGATAGCACTAGGAAGTGATCTTCACGTTCAGGGAGCTCCAGAGAAGGCTCTTGTGAATATTGGAGTTGCAAGTGTTCTTGGTTGTTTACTACTTGGTGCCTTTTAAGCAACTTTGATCAGATTTTATGGATGATTCAGAGGTTGTCTGATGTTATGAGATGAAAACAAAAGCCTTAGAATGCATGTAATATGATTGGTAAAGGCCCTGAGTTGCATACAGCTGTGTTAAGTCGGTTTAGAGCAGAGAACTGGCAGCTGTCCTGATTTTCGCGTATCTGGGGTCCTTACGCGGCCCGCGTGCCAGATAGGCCAAAACCCAGGCGGGCCGCTTTGGCCTGTCTGATCAGAACTTCTTTTTAAAGTTTCAATTTCAGTCCCTATACTTTCGTTTCGTGGTTTAAACTATCAATTGATGCTCTAAAACTTTAAAACTTGATTTCTAAGAACCTTGGGACATTTACCAACATAGTAATGTCCTCGGATAACTTTGCGCTCAACCGAAACATCATGAATTTCAACGTTGACGCTTTTAACCCCTCGTTTACGGTTTTGGCCATAACTTTCTCATACGTTCACGAAACTTCATGAAATTTTTATCACACATTCCCGTGAGTATATTTTAGCATTACAAAGCTTCGGGGCTGCCAAAAGTTCACTCAGAGGTATAAATTTAACATGTTGACACTTTTAGTCCCTATAGTTTGTAATTCCTCACTTTCGTGCATTTTCCGCTTCGTATGATCCATGAACCATCCGTTTAAGGCTATAAACATTATGTAGGGTTATTGTAGAGTCTATTTATTCATTGCTGACACTTTGGACCCTTACGTTCCATAGTTTTCACTGTTTGTCAACTTTAGTCCCTTTAAAGTTTGTTTTCACATACTCTAAGTCCATGACACGTGTCAACACATTATTGGACGTAAATTTTCGAGGTGTTACAGCTGATACCCAACCCCCTTTAGCTTTAGGCCACATTACCCAATCCCAAGCCACCCAATTCATTTTCTTATTATCGTTTGACCCCGCCCAAAGAAATTTTCTCATTTTTGCTTCCAGCGTCTTAAACTCACGTTACCTTACGGAGATAACTACTTAGAGCATTCAAATTAGATCCTCTAAATTTATGTGAGTGGGTCCTCTATATTATATAGAGTGGGTGTAAGTGGTTGTAAGAGAAGGAGAAATAAAAATGTCAATAAATTTGAGAAAACATTGTTCACCATCTATAATTTATTAATATTTTTAAAAGTGGTTGTGAGTAGAGAAGAAAGAAAAGGTAATGATAAAAGTATAAAAAAATATTATTTAACTAAAAAGAAAAAAACAGTAATCTTTAGTATAATTATAAAGAAAGAGATTGGAGGATTAATTGTGAATGCTCTTAGTGTCACTACCCTAAATGACCATTAATATAAAAATATTTAATTAGGGGATTATACTATAAATTCTTTAAAGTTTCTTAAATAGGTTTACTAAAAATATTATTATAGCTAATAATGGATAAAATTACTATTCTATTTTTAAATATCTCAACCATGTATGTACTAGTCATTTCAACTATTAGTTTTATAAATTAAGTTAAAAGAGTTATTAAACGCTATTTTTTATGGGTTGATACTCTTTCACTTCACATTACTACCACGTCATAAAGTAATTGTCACTTTATCGACACATCACAACCTCGTTCTGTTTCACTTTCTTCCACTGACATTTACTATGGCTTCACCCCTTTCACGCCCTATTAAAATGTTAAAAAGTAAAAAAAGACGAAGGAACTTTATTAGTTGCCAAGCATGGGACCCACCACCACAACTATCGTCCACACCGTGACTCTACCCACACCGCCCCTTGCCACGCCTTGTCCGACAGTGTAGTCCTGCCATGTGGCAAGGGACGTCAATCAGTAGCTGACCGCCTAAGAAACACATTCATCCATGTTCCAAATGTTTCAGTTCCTTGCACATAGATAATTCACAGTTTAATTACAATAGACCTGATACACAAGGCCGGCCTTGAAAATTTATGTACCCTGTCCGAGCTCGAAAAAATGTGCCCTTAGGCCTTAACGAAATTAGGCATTGTGCTCATTAAAGGTTTAAACTAATTGGCAATGAGCTAATTACTAATCTAAACCATACAAATAGTTTTGTAAGTGGGCCAATATTGGTGTTTGTATGAGTATACCCTATTAATTTATTTATTTTTACATTTACATATCGGATTTTTTTTTAAATAATGTGCCCTTTGAAGTATCGGGTCCTGGCCGATAGTCCTGCCCGCCCACCTTAAAGGCCGGCCATGCTGATACAACACTAACCATAAGAAGATAATGTAAAAAATAACGTAAATAACAAAGTTAAAAATAAAAAATTAAAAAAAGGAAAGGTATAAATAGTAGAAAAGAAGAGTAAACAAAGTTTAAGAAAAATAAGTAAGATAAAGGTAAAAAAAAGTTTAAAAAAGGAAATAAGTAAAAAAGAAGAAGCAAAAAAGATAGGCAAATATATGTATTATTGGTTAAGTAAAAAAGAAAAGGTGAGGGAAGCTAGGAAACTATCGGTTGAAAAATAATTTTTCTTAGATCAGTTGATTACATTGATATTTTAAAGCAAGAAAACCTGAGTTTGATTCTTAAAGGTACCAAATATTTTGCGATGATATTTTTTAACAACACATGTATATTTGATGATATTATGTGAAAAAAAAACATTTTGTTTTCCATTTTAAATCTAAATCCGAAAACCGAACGACCCGAACGCAAATAACCCATACTTGAACAACTCGAACTTTAAATGGGCCAGTTGTCGGGTCGATTTTTCCAAGCCAAAATCTCAAATAACCCGACCTAAAAAACCCGAAACTCAAAAAAACCCGAAGAACACCTCTACACCCAAACATAATCGAGCCATTAGAACTAAAGATGTCGCAACCCCCGGCCCCTAACTCTGGGAACGGGCGACCGTGAGCCAGTATCAGTGGTATCGGTGTTTATCAATTTGGCAGCGGAAATTACATCAGGACCGTAGTTAGGAAATATTTTATCTGAGTAAAACAACACATTTTTATAATAATAAATACATGGGAAAAACCCAAGTTTTCATTACAACATATTTATAGGTGTAAACCCTAATTTATTGATAGAAACATCTTCTTTATTTAGGTAACTTTTATAGCCACTTTTCCAAGCCTTCAGTGCTCTCCGGCTGGCTTCTATTTGGCTTTCACATTTTGTTACCTGAAACGCGTTTAAAAACATTTTGTCAGTGGAAAATACCGGTGAGTGAATCCCAGTTTAATCAAAACAAGTTTTATCCATTTTTAGCATTGAGGGCGATCTCACAATTACATTTGTTTATATTTCTACTTTAATTAACATTCACGGCACTGTCAATCCTGACTTGTGGTAATGTTACTACTCACAATGTAGTAACAAATTTTGTATACAAAACCCCAACATACCAATGATAATTGTAGAATCACAAATACTCAATCACTGTTAATTGTAATTTAAAACAATTGAGGTTTTGTAAAACAGTTTATACAAAAAGGAGATTACTCACATTGCTACTTTAGGTATTTCCTTTGTGACTTCTTGGTTATAATCTATTAATTAAACAATGCACACACGTTAGTATAATAACCCAATTTACATTAGTTATACCCTCCCCGAGACAGAACTCCAACGACTACGTCGAGCAGAACCTCAACAGGCGTTACGGAGCACTAGATCAATCGGGCAACGTATCTAATACGTAACCGGGGGTTATGATACTTACATTGAGGCAGAACTTCGCTATTTTTGTGGGTATAATACCCGATATTATTATTTCCATTCAGAATTGAGAGAGAGAGAGAGTTTGGGATTTTGAGCGAATTCCAACTAAATGTCGATGCCCTCTATATATAGTGCCTGATCGGCACTTTGTTGCGCCCCGCGAGAGCCGAATACAATGTCTTCACGGCCCGCGAGCTAGGCAGGGTAGGCCCTAGCTTTGACCAATCACTGATATAGCTCCGACACGACATCGACACGTGGCTGTTCTGGGTTAAGCCTATGGCTAGGCTGTCGTGGCCCGCGACTAAGTTAGTCATGGGCGTCGCACCCCGCGAGCGACGTTAGAACTTTGTTTTAATTTATTTTTTGTAAAAATTCAGCTATTTCGGGCCGTTTCTCGTATACGGGGTGTATTTTAGAGCGTATAGGGGTGTTCTAAAATATTTTAGGAGGGTTGTTATATCCTCCCCACCTTGTTTTAGAACTCGTCCTCGAGGTCTACTAGAACATGTGTGGATATTTCCTCTGCATCTCTGATTCAAGCTCCCAAGTGTATTCTGGTCCTCTTTTGGAATCCCATCTTACTTTGACTAGAAATAATCTCTTATGTTTGAGGTTCTTGACTTTCCTGTCTTCAATTTGTAGAGGCCTCTTGTAACAACTCTCACAAATGATCATAATTAATATTTAATTAATCCAAAAGGAAACCCTAATTGAGACACCCAAGTGATTCCGCACTAACCCTAAAATTTTCATAATTTTCAGAATTAGGATTAGGACCCCTAAAACTAAGGGGGGTAAACCCTAGTCGATAATTATCTATAAATATACGTTGTTCAATTGTGAGAAACTGATTTTAGTGAATCATCAAGGCTAGTCCTAATCGTGGCTAGTCTATTAGCCTATTTTCAACCCATACGCATCGTAGCAGTTTTATGCATACGATGCGCAGGGGTTTAAAAGACCCATACGATGCGTATGAGGTTTTTGGCTACGATGCGCAGGGCTTAAAATATTTCACCTATAAATAGAACAGTGTGGCATTCGAATTTTGGAACATTTACGACGAAACAATACGCCCAAATTCATTGAGATACGAACTGATCTTTCATAAATTACACCCCGGGTATCGAATCGCTGCTGCAAAACAGGGTATTAGCACAATCGCTACTACGATTCAATTATACGACGATCAATTTATCCAATTGATGTTTAAGTGCCGCTCACATTAGGGTTATACTAAATCGTTCGTCATTAATTTGACGGATCTTCGTTAATTCGATGGATTTAGTATATTACTTTATCATTCGTCATTAAATTGACGAATTGTCGTTAAATCGATAGATAAAGTATTGCACTTTGTCATTAATTGTGATAATTTGATCTCGGGAATTATCGTAATTGCTGGATTGATTACTAACCCAGTTTTGCATGCATTGTTATTAAAATTAGGTTAACAAGGATAATCCATAAATTAGATTCTGTTCGTAGTAAATCAGCAAGGTGAGTCATTCTCTCTTTTTATCAAATCTAATTACAAAACCCTATTTATTTCAATGTTATAATTACGGGGATTAAGTCTTTGTAATCACCAAGTTACAGCCGGTATGTGGGATTTTGTATACATTACTTGATAATCTTCACCATTGGGGCAGCCAGTGTGATATGACCATAGTCACAGACACCATTGGACGGAAGGGCCAATGGGTCGAGTGACAAAGTACTGTGGGTAATTGGATTGATATCAGAAACATTGTAATCGCTCTTAATACTGTATATTATAACAAATATGTCATTTTAGTAAATAGAATGATTCACTCAGTATTTTCCGCTGACAAAACCTTTTTCAAACATGTTTCAGGTGATCTGTTGTAATTCAGGAGAAATGCTGGAAAGCATTTAAAGCTTGAGGATGTGGCTCAAAATAAATAAATAAATAAAGTTTTTGTAATAAAACAACTTTGTAGTAAAAACATCATATTGTAAATTATCAGGGTTTTATCCCAAATTATGAAATAAAATAATCAAGGAAAATTTAGCTTTAAGCGATCCTTTTTAAATAAACTTCCGCTGTAAACTCAATTAAACAAATACCGCAGGATTTTCTGTCCCGCGACTCATGAAACGGGTCAAACCGGGTCGTGGGCCGTGACAGAAATAAGGTGGTATCAGAGCCACTGAGTTAAGCCAATTAAGTATTGAAAAGATACTTAATTTTTCCTGATTACTATTCTGTGATTATGTGATTATTATCTGACTATTTGTTAGTTACAGTATGGGTAAACAAAAGCTGTCCAGTATCTATCGTAAATTAGATAGATCATTCTACGAGAAGGGAAGTTCATCCCAAACTAAATCCTCCAGTCAGTTTGAAATTCCTGAGGAAGGAATATTTGTGCGCAAGGCACAATACGAGGAATCACTTTCCCCTAGAAAAAGGGAAATGATTATTAAGAAAAGTAAAGAGAAAATCCGAGAAAAGAAAATTAAACAAGAAACCCAGGAAATACTCGATAAATCACCCTGGGAAGATAAGTTAGACGCTAAGTGGGCAAATTTATATATGTTAGCCACTGTAGCAGAAAAGATAAATCTTTAAAGATTTATTTCTTTCAAAATCCAGAAACCTTCGGTAGTAAATAAATAAATTTACAATAAACCCTAGGTGTGTTTTTTGATTATCCTTGTAATAAATTAGTACACGGTGTGTAATAAATTTTAAAGGTTATTTATAACTTCTAACTTAGTCTTTTATGCATTTTGCATATATGATATATCAGCATGAGTGGAATTTCTGAAGCTTTTCAAAACCTTAATCTATATCCGGTGAAAATCGAAGCTTCCAAAGAATATGCTAGCTACTTTCCCGATATAGAACAACCAGTAGAATTTAAGGCTCCACCTGTGAAAAAGCCAAAACAAAAGAAAAGAAGCTATGTAGGATGGAGGAAAATCCGTAGGAAAAAGCCAGCTACTAAACTTCCCAAAATCAATAATCATTTGAAAAAGGGAAAAGAAGTTGTAGTCGGAGAAAGTTCTGAACAACCAGAAATGGAAACTGAAGGCAATGAAGAGATTAAGGAAATGGTAACACAGATGGAAGTTGGACAAAGCCCAATACCAACTCAAATGGAAATCGGAGAAAGCTCCAATCCAAACCAGAGGAGAACTTTTCAAGACGAGATCGATTTCCTATTGGCAAGCTGTGAAACCATCCAGCCTGTCAATACCAATATTTTTACTTATCCTCTTGAAAGCCAACTCCCTATGAATTGGGAACCAGCAATCCCAGACCCAATAGTTCACCCTCAACCAATAGAAATGGACGAATGGTGGACAAACGATTGGCAATTCCAGAGTATTGTCAACGATCCCTATTCTTTTCATCCACAATTCGATCCAGAACCTTTACCCAATCCACCCATGACTAATGAAAACATGGCTGAACTTCGCCACTTTGGTGAAGAGTTGATCGATATGGGAAATAGAATGAGGGAGATAGGAGGACAGATTACATGGAAATATGATGAAAGGGAGATGCGTTTTTAAAACAACAAGTAAACGAGGGACAAACAAACTATAGTTGTGTAATAGTAGTAGTAACATCGGGCTGTAAATAGACTAATAAAACGTTGTGATATATTAGCGAGTAATGATGCATACTATGCTAAAAGATATATGATGAAATCGAGAAATCGATTGTTTTTGACCATACTTGCATTATAGAATTTTCTGATTGTTTGTATAAATTATTAATTATCAGATACTAATAAAATTTATATATATATTATCAGATGGCAAACAGTGGTAATGAACCAGTAAATGAAGTAAATCAGTCCGAGCAACATTCAGGAGACCAATATATGACTAGACAAGATATTGAGAATATTGTCGCTCAGGGTATAGCTAATGCTATTCCTGCAATAGTCGCTGCTGTAAAGAATCCAGTAGATCCGCAACAAATCATTCCTAGTAAACTTAATACTGAAGATAACTTCAGTAATAGTGTAAATGATCATGTTAATCATGAAACACGACAAGCTCCGCTTCCTAAGAAAATGAAAGCCGCAACACCTGGTTGCACTTTCAAAGAATTTCTTGCTTGTAAACCCATGGAATTTGCGGGCAATGAAGGAGCAACTGCATCACTGCGTTGGTTAGAGAAAACCGAAGCAGTCATTGCAATAAGTAAATGTGCCAAGGACGATCAGGTCATGTACGCATCAAATCTGTTTAAAGAAGGAGCACTCGAATGGTGGAACACTGTGCTACAAGCCAAAGGAAGAACCATAGCTTATGCTATGAACTGGGAAGGATTTAAGAATCTTGTCGAAAGAAAGTTTTGCCCTGAGTACGAAAAGGAACAAATGGCAAATAAATTCCTTACTCATCGGATGGTGGGTGTAGATTGTCGCAATTACACTTCGACATTCTTCGAATATGCTCGAGTGGTACCAAAACTGGCTTCGCCAGAATCGGTACTTATTTCTCGATATATTTGGGGGCTAATTAGTGAAATCCGCAATATTGTTAAAGCTGCGAGACCTCGCACTATTGATGATGCGGTAGAATTGGCTAACACTCTAACCGATGAACTGGTACGTACAAGAGATGAAGATAGGAAAAAGGAATTGGCTCAGAAGATTACCCAAGGATTTCGGACGGGTAATAGTAATAACTTCAAGAAAAGAGGAACAGGACAATATGCAAATCCACCTTTTTGTAGAAATTGCAAAAGGAAGCATTACGGAAGATGTAATGTAACCTGTAACCTTTGCAAGGGTACAGGACATCGTGAAGAAAATTGCAAAAAGAAAAACGTAATCTGTTTTAACTGTGGAGAAGCAGGGCATTACAAAACAGAATGTCCTAAATTGGTCAAACCAGTAGACAACAAACCCAAGGCAACCGAAGGAGTTACGAAGAAGAATGTCAGAGCATTCCAGCTAACCACTCAAGAAGCCGAACTTATCCCGGATGTGATAGCTGGTACGTTCTTAGTTCACAACGTATACGCAAAAGTATTATTTGACTCTGGTGCAAACCAAAGTTTTATTAATAATTTATTTTGTCAAGCTCTTAAGTTACCTTTAACCAACATTAGGCAAACATTTACCGTTGAAACCGCAGAGGGGAATTCAGTTAAAATTAATCAGGTTTTGCAAAAGGTAGGAATAGAACTTTCAGGCCATAAATTTACTACAAACCTATTACCCATGAAATTAGCTGAATTCGATGTTGTGTTAGGAATGGATTGGTTAATAGCCAACCATGCTCGAATTCTTTGTGATAGGAATTCTATAGAAATTCAAACACCTACTGGAGAGGTGATTATGATTACAGGAGATAAACCACGCAAACCCATGAAGTTCATATCAGTAATGAAAGTTGCTAGTTATGAACGAAAACAAGGAATAGTATATATGATTTCAGTAATCATTAATACTAAAGGGAAAGAACTGAAAGAAATTCCTGTAGTCTTAGAATATCCAGATATATTCCCAGAGGAATTACCTGGATTACCACCAGATAGGGAAGTAGAATTTAGGATTCATCTAATTCCAGGAACTACACCGATAGCCAAAGCACCATATCGGTTAGCTCCTACCGAAATGTTAGAACTGAAAAAGCAATTAGATGAATTACTAAGTAAAGGATTCATACAACCTAGCTCATCCCCTTGGGGAGCGCCAGTGTTGTTTGTAAAGAAAAAGGACGGTTCAATGAGAATGTGTATCGATTATAGAGAATTAAATAAGGTTACAATTAAGAATCGATACCCATTACCTAGGATTGATGATCTTTTTGATCAACTTCAGGGGGCTAGATATTTTTCTAAGATAGATTTACGCTCCGGATATCATCAATTGAAGGTACAAGAGGAAGACATACCTAAAACTGCTTTCAGAACTAGGTATGGTCATTACGAATTTACAGTCATGCCCTTTGGGTTAACGAATGCACCTGCAGCATTCATGGACATGATGAATAGGATCTGTAAACCGTATTTGGATAAATTTGTAATTGTCTTTATAGATGATATACTTATTTATTCCAAAAGTCAGATAGAGCATTGTGAACATCTTCATGCACTCTTAACTTTGTTAAGAAAAGAAAAGTTGTACGCCAAATTCTCAAAGTGTGAATTTTGGTTGAAAGAAGTACAATTCTTAGGCCACATGGTAAATCACGAAGGTATTCACGTAGATCCTGCTAAGATAGAGGCAATTACCAATTGGAAGGTTCCACAAACTGCAATGGAAATTAGGAGTTTTATAGGTTTAGCCGGTTATTATAGACGGTTTATTAAGGATTTTTCCAAGATAGCCGTACCATTAACTAAGTTAACCTGTAAAGCCATTAAGTTTGAATGGGGAACTAAACAAGAAGAGGCTTTTAGGATCTTGAAACAGAAGTTTTTGAAGTATATTGTGATGCTTCAAAACTAGGATTAGGATGTGTATTGATGCAACGTAAGAAGGTAATTGCATATGCCTCAAGACAATTGAAGAAACATGAAGAAAACTATACGACTCATGATTTAGAATTAGGAGCCGTAATTTTTGCCCTTAAGATTTGGAGACATTATCTGTATGGAAGTAAGTTTACTGTCTATACGGATCATAAAAGTTTAAAGTACATATTTGGGCAAAAAGAGTTGAACATGAGGCAAAGGAGATGGATGGAAATATTAAGTGACTACGACTGTGATATTCAGTATCACGAAGGAAAGGCAAATATAGTTGCAGATGCCTTAAGTCGTAAGTATCATGAAAAACAACGACGAGTTCGTGCACTTAGATTAAATCTACAAATAGATTTAATGGAACAAGTGAAGAAGGTTCAAGAAACAGCAATAGAAGATGTTGCTGAAGGAATGAAAGGAAGAATCAAGGAATTAGAACAAGGAGTAGATGGAATTTGGAGATTCCACAAAAGTAGAATCTGGGTACCTAAGCAGGGAGACTTAAGACCCAAGATTTTAGAAGAAGCTCATAAATCTAGGTACACTATGCATCCAGGAAACAATAAAATGTACCAAGATTTACGAAAGAACTTTTGGTGGATAGGCATGAAAAAGGATGTAGCGCAATATGTTTCTAAATGTCTTACTTGTTCACAAGTTAAGGCAGAACATCAGAAACCTTCAGGTCTACTACAACAGTTAGAAATGCCAGTGTGGAAATGGGAACTTATAACAATGGATTTTGTTACTAAGTTACCCAAAACCAGAAAAGGTAATGATGCGATTTGGGTAATTGTGGATCGATTAACCAAATCTGCTCACTTTCTACCTATGAAAGAAACCTTTACCATGGCAAAATTAGCAAAATTGTATGTAGATGAAATCGTATCTCTACATGGAGTTCCACTCTCCATTGTATCAGATAGAGACAGTCGATTTACTTCCCATTTCTGGAAAAGTTTCCAGCAAGCTATGGGAACTCGATTAAATTTGAGCACTGCATATCATCCTCAAACAGACGGGCAAAGTGAAAGGACAATCCAAACTCTAGAAGACATGCTTCGAGCATGTGTAATAGATTTTGGTGGAAATTGGGACGATCATTTACCATTGATCGAATTCTCCTATAACAATAGTTATCATTCAAGCATTGAAACTGCTCCATTTGAGGCACTGTATGGAAGAAAATGCAGAACTCCAGTTTGTTGGGCAGAAATAGGAGAAAGTCAATTGTCAGGTCCAGAAATTGTACAAGAAACGACTGACAAGATTACTCAAATTAAGGAAAAACTCAAAATGGCTCGAGATCGCCAAAAGAGTTATGCAGACAATAGATGCAAGCCATTAGAATTCCAAGTTGGAGATAGAGTACTGTTGAAAGTATCTCCATGGAAAGGAGTTGTAAGATTCGGTAAGAAAGGAAAGCTAAGTCCAAGATACGTAGGACCATTTTCAATAATCCAACGTATAGGACCAGTTGCTTATCGTTTACAACTACCAGAAGAATTGGCTGGAATACATGATGTATTTCATGTTTCCAATCTCAAGAAATGTCTAACAGACGAATCTCTGTTAGTACCTCTTCAGGACATAAAGGTAAATGAAAAGTTAAAATTTGTTGAGAAACCTCTTCAGATAGAAGACAGAAAGGTGAAATTTCTCAAGCACAAACGCTTAGTGCTAGTTAAAGTAAAGTGGGATTCAAAGAGAGGAGCTGAATACACTTGGGAGCTGGAATCAGAAATGAAGCGAAAGTATCCTCATTTATTCCAGTAAATCTCGAGGACGAGATTTTTCATAAGGTTGGGAGAATGTAACAACTCTCACAAATGATCATAATTAATATTTAATTAATCCAAAAGGAAACCCTAATTGAGACACCCAAGTGATTCCGCACTAACCCTAAAATTTTCATAATTTTCAGAATTAGGATTAGGACCCCTAAAACTAAGGGGGGTAAACCCTAGTCGATAATTATCTATAAATATACGTTGTTCAATTGTGAGAAACTGATTTTAGTGAATCATCAAGGCTAGTCCTAATCGTGGCTAGTCTATTAGCCTATTTTCAACCCATACGCATCGTAGCAGTTTTATGCATACGATGCGCAGGGGTTTAAAAGACCCATACGATGCGTATGAGGTTTTTGGCTACGATGCGCAGGGCTTAAAATATTTCACCTATAAATAGAACAGTGTGGCATTCGAATTTTGGAACATTTACGACGAAACAATACGCCCAAATTCACTGAGATACGAACTGATCTTTCATAAATTACACCCCGGGTATCGAATCGCTGCTGCAAAACAGGGTATTAGCACAATCGCTACTACGATTCAATTATACGACGATCAATTTATCCAATTGATGTTTAAGTGCCGCTCACATTAGGGTTATACTAAATCGTTCGTCATTAATTTGACGGATCTTCGTTAATTCGATGGATTTAGTATATTACTTTATCGTTCGTCATTAAATTGACGAATTGTCATTAAATCGATAGATAAAGTATTGCACTTTGTCATTAATTGTGATAATTTGATCTCGGGAATTATCGTAATTGCTGGATTGATTACTAACCCAGTTTTGCATGCATTGTTATTAAAATTAGGTTAACAAGGATAATCCATAAATTAGATTCTGTTCGTAGTAAATCAGCAAGGTGAGTCATTCTCTCTTTTTATCAAATCTAATTACAAAACCCTATTTATTTCAATGTTATAATTACGGGGATTAAGTCTTTGTAATCACCAAGTTACAGCCGGTATGTGGGGTTTTGTATACATTACTTGATAATCTTCACCATTGGGGCAGCCAGTGGGTGATATGACCATAGTCACAGACACCATTGGACGGAAGGGCCAATGGGTCGAGTGACAAAGTACTGTGGGTAATTGGATTGATATCAGAAACATTGTAATCGCTCTTAATACTGTATATTATAACAAATATGTCATTTTAGTAAATAGAATGATTCACTCAGTATTTTCCGCTGACAAAACCTTTTTCAAACATGTTTCAGGTGATCTGTTGTAATTCAGGAGAAATGCTGGAAAGCATTTAAAGCTTGAGGATGTGGCTCAAAATAAATAAATAAATAAAGTTTTTGTAATAAAACAACTTTGTAGTAAAAACATCATATTGTAAATTATCAGGGTTTTATCCCAAATTATGAAATAAAATAATCAAGGAAAATTTAGCTTTAAGCGATCCTTTTTAAATAAACTTCCGCTGTAAACTCAATTAAACAAATACCGCAGGATTTTCTGTCCCGCGACTCATGAAACGGGTCAAACCGGGTCGTGGGCCGTGACACCTCTCTACAAACTTAAGTTCCTCATTTACCTCTATATCCTTAAGAGGTACTACTAATGATTCATCTGCTAAGCATTTCTTGAGATTACATAAATGAAATACATCATGTATTCATCCCATTTCCTCTGGCAGTCGTAGCTGGTATGCTACGGGTCCTATCCTTCTAATAATCTCAAATGGTCCAACATACCTGGGGCTTAGCTTTCCCCTCTTGTTGAATCTGACTACTCCTTTCCATGGAGAAAATTTTAATAATACCTTGTCTCCTACTTGAAATTCCAACGGTTTCCGCCTGTTATCAACATAACTCTTTTGTCGATAGCGTGCTGCTTTTAGTCTTTCCTTGACTTAAATAACCTTGTCTGTTATTTCTTGTACTATCTCGGGTCCAGTGTCACGGCCCCCGACCCGGTTTTACCTGGTTCCGAAGCCGCGGGATAGAAAACCCGTGGTATTGGTGTTTAGTTTGGCAGCGAAAATTTTTAACAGGATCATTTTAACTGAAAATACCCCATTATTTTATTTCAAGTTTCGGGACAAACCCCGTACTTTACAATAACGGAATTTCACTAGGAAATCCCCTGTTTACAAAAACATGTTTATTTATTTACTGA
Organism: Helianthus tuberosus; assembly: GCA_030545235.1. NCBI lineage: Eukaryota > Viridiplantae > Streptophyta > Magnoliopsida > Asterales > Asteraceae > Helianthus > Helianthus tuberosus. Next base: position 9,830,957 of record CM060393.1, read on the forward strand.
GCCACTTTATCCAAGCTGGTAGTGCTATACGGTACTTTTCCTTGTTCATAGTAAATCACCTGAAACATGTTTAAAAAGATTTTATCAGTGGGGAAATACTGGCGAGTCATTCAATTTGCACAAAAGACACATTGTTATAATATACAGTATTAAGGGTGATTACAATGTTTCTATCAACCAATTACCCCAAATCGGAATTTGTCACTAGACCGGATCCGTGACTATGGTCATATCACCCAATGGCTAACCCGTTGTCTCATGGTGAAGATTATCAAGTAATGTATACAAAACCCCACATACCGGCAGTAATTGAAGATTACAAAGACTTAATCCCTGTAATTATAACTTTGAAAACAAGTAGGGTTTGGAAAACAGTTTGGTAAAAAGAGAATGACTCACATTGCGAGTTTAGACGGGCAGAGTTTTGCCTACTGATTAAGACTGGTAACCTAGTTAAATAATGCAAACGAAACTAGGTTAATAACTTAATACAACATTTACGATAAACTCACGAAATCAAAACCCTCACGACGAATGACAAAGTATAGCCCGAATTTGGGCAGCACTTAAACATCCATCGGATTAGTTTCAATCGATCGGACATTGTATCATAGCAGTGATCGAGTTATTACCCTGTGATTCTAGCAGCGTTTCACCACTAAAATTGAAAATTCGTACAATACGGAAGCTGTTTTGATGAAAGTTTTCGAGCAGACAAGAATGGACATGCAACGTACAATTTATAGCTGAAAATTAGGGTCGTCGCAGCCCGTGTAAACTCGAAGGGAAATCCTTCGCTGCCCGCGAGGGCCACCCTAGCTACGGCTAGGGCTGCCGTGTCACCCCCTAGGTCTGCCACGTGTGCAACACGTGTCTTAAAACTTATCCTGAGATTTGTATGGCTGTCGCGCCCCGTGTAGACTTCTCTTGCGTCTTTCGCGGCCCGCGAGCGGTCCATAAAATCTGATTTTCTTGATTTTAAATAAAATTTAGGGTTTTAGGGGTCCGGGTTTGTACTTACTGAGTGTTCTAGGTCGTTTTCATGTAGGTCCTTACATCCTCCCCACCTTATTTAAGATCTCGTCCTCGAGATTTACTGGAACAAGTAAGGATATTTTTGCTTCATTTCTGACTCCAGTTCCCACGTATATTCTGGTCCTCTTTTCAAATCCCACTTTACTTTGACCAGTACCAATCTCTTGTGCTTGAGGAACTTGACCTTTCTGTCTTCTATTTGAAGAGGTTTCTCGACAAATTTTAACTTTCCATTTACATCTATGTCTTGAAGAGGTATTACCAACGATTCATCAGACAAACACTTCTTGAGATTAGATACATGAAACACGTCATGTACCCTTGCTAATTCTTCTGGTAGTTGCAATTTATAGGCCACTGGTCCTATTCGTTGGGTAATGGTAAATGGTCCAATGTACCTTGGACTCAGTTTTCCTTTCTTACCGAATCGAACTATCCCTTTCCAAGGATAAACTTTCAAGAGTACCTTGTCTCCAACTTGAAATTCTAATGGCTTGCGTCGGTTGTCTGCATAACTTTTCTGACGATCTCGAGCCGTTTTCAATCTTTCCTTGATTTGAGTTATCTTGTCGGTGGTTTCCTGTACAATCTCAGGACTTGATAGTTGACTTTCTCCTATTTCTGCCCAGCATACTGGAGTTCTGCACTTTCTTCCATATAATGCTTCAAATGGGGCAGCATTGATGCTGGTATGATAACTATTGTTATAGGAGAATTCTATTAGTGGTAAGTGGTCATCCTAGTTTCCATCGAAATCTATTACACATGCCCTGAGCATGTCTTCTAAGGTTTGGATTGTCCTTTCACTTTGTCCATCTGTTTGGGGATGATATGCAGTACTTAAATTTAATCGTGTCCCCATTGCTTCTTGGAAACTCGTCCAGAAGTGTGAAGTGAAACGACTATCCCTATCTGACACAATGGAGAGCGGGACTCCATGTAAGGATACTACTTCGTCTACGTACAACTTAGCCAATCTCTCCATACTAAAGGTTTCCTTCATTGGTAGGAAATGAGATGATTTGGTTAATCTGTCTACAATTACCCAGATTGCATTGTTACCTTTTCTGGTTTTGGGTAGCTTAGTAACAAAATCCATTGTTATTAATTCCCATTTCCATACGGGCATTTCTAGTTGTTGAAGTAAACCTGAAGGTTTCTGGTGTTCTGCCTTAACTTGCGAACAAGTTAGACACTTAGAAACGTATCTAGCTATGTCCGTTTTCATTCCTATCTACCAGAAGTTATCTCTTAGGTCTTGATACATCTTGTTATTACCAGGATGTATCGTATACCTAGATTTATGAGCTTCCTCTAAAATCTTATCTCTTAATTCTGCTTGCCTAGGTACCCAAATCCTTTTCTTATAGAATCTCCAAATTCCATCTGTCCCTTGCTCTAATTCTTTTATCCGTCCTTTCATTTCTTCAGCATCATCCTTGATTGCCGTTTCTTGAATTTTCTTCAGTTGTTCCATCAAATCTAACTGTAGATTTAATCTGAGAGCACGAACTCGTCGTTGCTTCTCGTGATACTTACGACTTAAGGCATCTTCTACTACATTTGCTTTTCCTCGTGATATAAGATATCACAGTCGTAATCACTCAAAATTTCCATCCATCTTCTTTGCCTCATGTTCAATTCTTTTTGCCCAAATATATACCTTAAGCTTTTATGATCTGTATAAACAGTAAACTTACTACCATACAGATAATGCCTCCAAATCTTAAGGGCAAAAATTATGGCTCCTAATTCTAAGTCATGAGTTGTGTAATTCTCTTCGTGGTTTTTCAACTGCCTTGATGCATACACAATTACCTTTTTGCGTTGCATTAGTACACACCCTAATCCTAGCCTAAAAGCATCACAGTAGACTTCAAAATCTTCTGTTCCATCATGTAAGGCAAGAATTGGGGCATTTGTTAACTTATGCTTTAGAGTTCTAAAGGCCTTCTCTTGCTTGGGTCCCCATTCAAACTTAACGGTCTTACAGGTTAGTTTAGTTAATGGAACCGCTATCTTAGAAAAGTCTTGTATAAAACGCCTATAGTATCCGGCTAATCCTAGAAAACTTCTAACTTCAGTAGCTGATTGCGGGACCTTCCAATTTGTGATTGCTTCTATTTTGGAAGGATCTACGTGAATGCCTTCATGATTCACCATGTGTCCTAAAAATTGCACCTTTTGTAGCCAAAATTCACATTTTGAAAATTTGGCGTAAAGCTTTTCCTTTCTTAACAAAGTCAAGAGTGCATGCAGGTGTTCACAATGTTCATCTAGGCTTTTGGAATAAATAAGTATATCGTCGATGAAAACAATTACAAATTTATCCAGATACGGCTTACAGATCCTATTCATCATGTCCATAAATGATGCAGGAGCATTTGTTAATCCAAATGGCATGACTGTAAACTCGTAGTGACCATACCTAGTCCTGAAAGCAGTTTTAGGTATGTCTTCTTCCTGTACCTTCAGCTGATGATATCCGGAGCGTAAGTCTATCTTAGAGAAATACCTAGCTCCTTGAAGTTGATCAAAAAGATCATCAATCCTAGGTAATGGGTATCGATTCTTAACAGTAACTTTATTCAATTCCCTATAATCGATACACATCCGCATCGAACTGTCCTTCTTTTTCACGAACAACACAGGTGCTCCCCAAGGGGATGAACTAGGTTGTATGAATCCTTTGCTTAACAATTCATCTAACTGCTTTTTCAGTTCTAACATTTCTGTGGGTGCTAACCGATAAGGTGCTTTAGCTATTAGTGCAATTCCAGGAATTAGATGAAATTCTAAACTCTACTTCTCGATCTGGGGGTAAGCCAGGTAGCTCTTCTGGAAATACCTCCGGATATTCCGATACTACTGGAATTTCTTTAAGTTCCTTATTTTTAATGTTAATGATTACCGAAATCATATACACTATTCCTTGTTTTCGTTCATAACTAGCAACTTTCATTACTGAAATGAACTTCATTGGTTTACGTGGCTTATCTCCTGAAATCAAAAGTACTTCTCCTGCTGGTGTACGTATTTCTATGGAATTCTTATCACAAAGGATTCGAGCATGGTTGGCTACTAACCAATCCATTCCTAATACGACATCGAATCCTACTAAATTCATATGTAGAAGATTTGCAGAAAAAGTATGGCCTGAAAGTTCTATTTTTCCTTCTTGGAGAACCTTATCTATGTTAACAGAATTTCCATCTGTTGTTTCTACCGTACAAACTTGCCTAAGTTTGGTTAAAGGTTGCTTAAGAGCTTGGCAGAATGAAGTATTTATAAAACTTTGGTTTGCACCAGAGTCAAATAATACTTTTGCGTAAACGTCATGAATTAGGAACGTACCAGCTATCACATCAGGAATCAGATCTGCATCCTGCGTGGTCAGTTGGAAGGCTCTTACATTCTTTTTAGTAGCTCCACCAGTCGCTTTTACCTTGTTATCAGCTGGTTTGACCAATTTAGGGCAATCTGGTCTAAAATGTCCAGCTTCGCCACAATTGTAGCAGATCCTCATTTTCTTCCTGCATTCCTCCTCTTGATGCCCTAGGGCCTTGTAGAAATTGCAAATTTCATTACATTTTCCAAAATGTTTCCTTTTACAGTTTCTGTAGAATGGTGGGGTGGAAGTTTGCCCAGTTCCCTTTTTCTTGAAGTTACTGTTGTTATTACGGAAACCTTGGGTAATTTTCTGGGCCAATTCCTTTTTCCTGTTTTCTTCTTGAGTGCGTTCCAACCCGTCAGTCAAGGTGTTGGCCAATTCGACTGCATCGTCGATCGTCCTGGGTCTCGTAGCTTTGACTATATCACGGATCTCGCTAATTAGTCCCCAAATGTAGCGAGAGATAAGTACCGGTTCTGGCGAAGCCAGAGTTGGTACAATTCTGGCATACTCGAAGAATTTCAAAGTATACCCTCGACAATCAACGTCTACCATCCGGTGGTTTAGGAACTTGTTTGTCATTTGTTCCTTTTCATAGTCGTGGCAAAATTTTCTTTCCACCAATTCCTTAAATTCCTCCCAACTTATGGCATAAGTCATATCACTTCCTTTAGCTTGCACTACTGTGTTCCACCATTCCAACGCCTCTTCCTTAAAAAGGTGGGATGCATACATCACCTGATCTTCTTCCGCGCACTTACTAATTTTAATTACTGCTTCGGTCTTTTCCAACCAACGTAGTGCGGCAGTCGCCCCTTCATTGCCTGCGAATTCGACTGGCTTACAGGCAAGAAATTCTTTGTAAGTGCAACCAGTCGTTGCCATTTTCATCTTCTTAAGAAATGGGGCTTGAACCACGTTATTATTATTATTAATATTATTGCCGCCTCCGTTGACACTGTTACTGGAATCATCATCCCGGGTGCGTTTGTTGTGGTTAGCTTGGGAAGGTTCAACGGGATTTCTAACAGCAGGGACGATTGCTAGGATAGCATTGGCTATTACCTGAGCAACGATATTTTCAATATCTTGCTGATTGAGAAATTGTTCTTCATGATTTGGTTCAGATTGGTTAACTTCAGTTGCCGGTTGGTTTACTGCGTTTTCCATCTGATAATTAACAACATATATATAAATTAAAATGGATAGCAATTAAACGCAATTAGGGCAATCACAAACACACGTCAATCAACACATATAGCCAAAACCGTCGACCTTGCGACATTTATATATTTTTATATAATATTATGCATCCGTACAAGCCAGATATCATATTTACAGATGTTTTATTTTGTTTATTATTATTATACAAAACATTCAACCTACCGTTAGCTGGCTTCTTCAGAAACAACGCTCCCTCTCGTCGTATTTCCAAGTGATCCTTTCTCCCACGTCTCGAATCCGGTTTCCCGCATCCACCAGTTCCTCGCCATAACGGCGTAATTCGGCAATGTTCTCCGCCCTCATAGGTGGGAAAGGTGCAGGTTCAGGATCAAACTGGGGAAAATAAACATTTGGATTATTCATGAAGTTCTGAAATTGCCAGTCACTCGTCCACCATTCTTCCAGCTGTCATGTAACAAGTTGAGGGTTGACAATAGGGTCTGGAATAGCAGGTTCCAAATTAATTGGAAGTTCTGATTGGGCAGGAAAATTGAAAAGAGTTTCATCAGCAGGTCCAATGAGGTCACAGTTTGCAAGTTTTCTATCAAGTTCTTCCCAAGGTGGCATCTCCTGGGCTTGACCAGAACTCTCCCCTACGTCCTTTCCTTTTCCCTTCGGATCCTCTGTCTTTTTCACCTTTTGGGCAGCAGGCTTCTGCCTTCGTCCGCGTTTCCAGTCAAGAATCCTTCTCCTCTTTTTAGGCTTAGGTTTCTCCTGTGGCTAGGCCTGAAACACTAATGGCTCCTCGGTATCCACCTGATAACCGGATTGGATTCCTGTTGTATCCATATCAGTGGTATGGATTGTAAAGTTTCGGAGTGCCTCCGACAGTTCATTCATGCTGTTAGCACACATGAAGAAACACACAAAAATCCAAATTAAAATTTTATTTATTGTAATTAAAATCACAAAATAGCAACTTGAAGCTTAAGTATTTTCTAAATACTTAGTTGGCTTTAATCAGTGGCTCTGATACCACCTTTTTCTGTCACGGCCCCCGACCTGGTTTTACCTGGTTCCGAAGCCGCGTGACAGAAAACCCGTGGTATTGGTGTTTAGTTTGGCAGAGGAAATTTTTAACAAGATTATTTTAACTGAAAATATCCCATTATTTTATTTCAAGTTTTGGGACAAACCCCGTACTTTACAATAAAGGAATTTCGCTGGGAAATCCCCGGTTTACAAAAACATGTTTATTTATTTACTGAGCCACTTTATCCAAGCTGGTAGTGCTATACGGTACTTTTCCTTGTTCATAGTAAATCACCTGAAACATGTTTAAAAAGATTTTATCAGCGAGGAAATACTGGCGAGTCATTCAATTTGCACAAAAGACACATTGTTATAATATACAGTATTAAGGGTGATTACAATGTTTCTATCAACCAATTACCCCAAATCGGTATTTGTCACTAGACCGGATCCGTGACTATGGTCATATCACCCAATGGCTAACCCGTTGTCCCATGGTGAAGATTATCAAGTAATGTATACAAAACCCCACATACCGGCACTAATTGAAGATTACAAAGACTTAATCTCTGTAATTATAACTTTGAAAACAAGTAGGGTTTGGAAAACAGTTTGGTAAAAAGAGAATGACTCACATTGCGAGTTTAGACGGGCAGAGTTTTGCCTACTAATTAAGCCTGGTAACCTAGTTAAATAATGCAAACGAAACTAGGTTAATAACTTAATACAACATTTACGATAAACTCACAAAATCAAAACCCTCACGACGAATGACAAAGTATAGCCCGAATTTGGACAGCACTTAAACATCCATCGGATCGGTTTCAATCGATCGGACATTGTATCGTAGCAGTGATCGAGTTATTACCCTGTGATTCTAGCAGCGTTTCACCACTAAAATTGAAAATTCGTACAGTATGGAAGCTGTTTTGATGAAAGTTTTCGAGCAGACAAGAATGGCCATGCAACGTACAATTTATAGCTGAAAATTAGGGTCGTCGCGGCCCACGTAAACTCGAAGGGAAATCCTTCGCAGCTCGCGAGGGCCACCTTAGCTACGGCTAGGGCTGCCGTGTCACCCCTAGGTCTGCCACGTGTGCGACACGTGGCTTAAAACTTATCCTGAGATTTTTATGGCTGTCGCGCCCCTCGTAGACTTCCCTTGCGTCTTTCGCGGCCCGCGAGCGGTCCATAAAATCTGATTTTCTTGATTTTAAATAAAATTTAGGGTTTTAGGGGTCCGGGTTTGTACTTACTGAGTGTTCTAGATCGTTTTCATGCAGGTCCTTACATACAGATAGTTGCTTTTCTCCAATTTCTACCCAACAGTCTGGAGTTCGGCACTTTCGTCCATAAAGTGCTTCGAATGGTGTAGCACTGATACTGGTATGATAGCTGTTATTATAGGAAAATTCTATCAGTGGTAAATGATCTTCCCAATTTCCTCCGAAATCAATTACACAAGCTCTAAGCATATCTTCCATCGTCTGAATTGTCCTTTCGCTTTGTCAGTCCGTTTGAGGATGATAAGCGGTGCTAAGATTTAGCTTGGTTCCCAACGCTTTTTGAAAACTTGTCCAAAAATGAGAAGTAAAACGGCTACCTCTATCAGATACAATAGATAAAGGAATTCCATGTATTGAAACTATTTCATTTACATATTGTAACACCTCGTAAAATCACGACCAATATAATAAAGACACGTGTCATGGACTTTAAACTTGTAATGAATTGATTACGAGGGACTAAAATGGTCAAACAATGTAAATATGTTAGTAAAAGGATCCAAAGTGTCAACATGCCATTCTTGTGCCTCTGATTGACCTCACATGACGTTCGTATTCTTTAATGAATAAGTTATCGAACATAAAAAGTTGTTTGTATTTAAATTAAGGATTCTACGAAGCATAGGGGTTAAAAGTGTCAACATGTTAAATGTTACCTCTGATTGACCTTTTAACGATCCAAAAAAAAAATTGTAATATTTATTTATTATACCCTCATGAAAATCAGATAATGATTTTTAAATATTCTGATTCAATCTTGTGGGAAATAATTCAAATATCAAGGAAATGGCCATGTGAGTATACACGACGAATTCTTCATTTCATGGCTTCTTTCAAAGAGTCCAAAACCTCTTTGTGCATGGTCACACTTCCATAAGCATGCAGACCTGATCAGGTGGACCCTCCTGCTGAAAGTGACTATATATGCGAGTTATAAAAGTTGCATTGTCAAAGATTAAAAGTTCTCAAATTTTTGCCCTCTGATCAAAGGCTTACGGACCGCAAGGCGTCCTCCTTACGGTCCGTAAGGAGGCTTACTGGGCGATAAAATTTGAATAGCGGTTATGGACCGTAAGGGCCAAGGCTTACGGTCCGTAAGACCTGTAACTGGGCAGTAAAAATGGACAGCTGCAGGTTCAGCCAGTTCCACCGCCTTTGTAAGTTAGTTTTTCGATACCAGGGACTTTGCAACTGGTTTTAGTGTCCTAGGGACACTTGGGAACATCTGGTGATAGCCTAGGGACACTTGCTTTGATCTTAGGACTTGCAAAACACTATATAAAGGGCCTTGTGATGCCTCATTTGAACTCACATTTGAAGTTTTACTTCATAACAACTTCTCTAAAGCCTCCTGGAGCTTAAAGAAGTTTTCTTAATCTTAATCTTCTTGCTAAGGACTAATGTAAGTGTTCTTAGACTCCTTAATTAAGTTTTATTTAGTTTAATGACCAAAAGCCAAAGCCATCGTAATTAAGCTTTGACTTAGTGATTAATCACTAATGCTCCAGCCATTATTCGAATTGAAAGTGGCTATGAGTTGGTAATTATGTAGGTAATAAACCCTTACGAGGGCACCTACTGATTATCACTCTAACTTGGTCAATTGTCGGGTCAAACTTAATAATAAAAAGTCAACAGAAGTAATTTTTACAAATTCATTTGTAAATGATAATTTAGAAGTTATGAAGCATGTTTTAACATTAAAATAACTTGGTAAATAATGTAAGAACATGTTTAGGCATGTTCAACCCGACAATCCTGAGTTTAGGCTTGGTTCGCAAAGGAAAGTCGCAAAAGTAGACTTTTGCTTTGACTTTCAGTTCTGACCCGATTTAGCTTGTTTTAGATATACCTTAGGGTTCCTTTAGGACCATATTACATCTTAGTATAACCATCTGAGATTATACTATATGGTTCCTTTGAAATCCAAATCATTTGCATGTGCCCGTTAAATGCTTAAAATGGACCATTATGCCCTTTTATCATTAAAACGAGATTTTTGAAAATGTGAGTGGACAAAAATCTTTAGTACTGATATTTAAATATGTCCTAAATATTTGACATCAGTTCATGGTCTAAAATAGAAGTTATGCGAGATATCGTAAAATGAAAGCCTTTTATTAATTAAATAGCATTTTTAGTATAAATCTCATTTAAACCCAAATTTTGACACCAAACTTTCTACCCACTGATTTAATATAATATTTATGGATTTTTGATGATTTTTGATGATTTTTATTAAATTTTAAACTGATCATAACATAGAGTTCTTGCATAGACTCGGTAATTGACGATAATGCCCTTTTTGCTAATAAAATGAGTTTTACACATCTTTTACATATCAAACCTTTTTCTACTGATTTTATATATTAAATAAGTTATTTTAAACAGTAAAGGCTGATCAAAATCTCAGGTTTCCTTAATCAACCCGAATATCGTCAAATACCGACTTTTATGCGATTTAAGAGCATAGTATGGTTTAAAACCATATTTGGCACCTAAGGTTTGTTACCTACTGATGTTATGGATAAATTTTTATACTTTAACAGAAAGTTAAAGTTTTAAACTCAGATTTCCAAATTTGACCCTTAAAGCATATGTGAAATGACCAAAATGCCCCTACGATGCATAGTTTGGTCATAAATGAAAAAATTCACATATGTATGATATCTTACTGATATAACTTAATAAAATTTATATTTTTACTGATTATTAAAGACCAGAACCTCAGATTACAATTTAACCTCTTTTATAAACTTAAAAATGACCAAAATACCCCTACGAGGCATAAATTGTTTTTAAATTCGTTTTGGGCATAATGGAAGATATCCTACTGATATCATAACATGTTTAAAGCATATTAACTAGTGGAACATGTTCATGACTCATTTGATTACCCGTTATGCATATTCACGTTCGGTACGGTTTATGTAACTAGTTTGCATAAATTAACCGAAACGGGTCAAACCTTATCATTTTTACTTCAAAATCCAGAATGGGTTTAGTGTACCCATTTCATACAAGTCTTCGTACTTGTCGGGTCTAAATCATATTCTAATCCGGTCTTCGCTTAATCTTGCGTTTTGAACCGTAAACCTTTCATTAAAACTAACCGGTCTAAGTTAAGACTTAAATAAGACCCGTTAGGAATCTAATAGGTTATTAAAACCTTCGTTCCAAATTAAGGAGCCTAGTAAAAGATACTTGTACTTGCTGATTTGATATCCGGGTGGGATTAAAATTATATTTTATCTTAGGTAAATACTTTTAACTTATTTTTCCTATACGGGCTTGGGATACGGTATTATATTAATACCGCTTGGTTGGGTATTGAATATTTAATCGATTAGTGGTTAAATAATTGAGATAACCCGTTTTAATCTGTTTTGTTTAAAACAAAGCCTTTGGGGGTTAATGATCGTGTCCTGGATATCCTTGGCATCATTTAAAATGCAAATGGCCACGACTTAAGCACGGGGTGTAGGCTTACACCTGACAGTTGCGTATGTATAAGGTATAGCCACTCGTGAGGATAACTCCCGGTGGGACTATATTAGTGGTGTGTCTGTTAATCCTGTCTCGGTTTCTATATCGGGCCCTGAATGTACAATAAACATATAAATCTGTATACAAGATTATTTTAATAATTGTCCCAAGTTATAAAGGATTTTATGCCTTGTGCATCCAAATCAATTTTAATAAACACTTTTCAAAAGAGTCAGTTAATTGTATTTACCAGTGTAAACTGACGTATTTTCAAAAGGTTAAGTGAAGGTACTAAGCGTAATGGGCAGGAAACTCCTGAGTGATTAAATAAAGAGTCTTGCAAGCTTTTATCACTTTAAGTCCGTTGAACAATATTTTCTTTTGTTTTGATCCGCCTGTGGATCCATCTACATTCCGTTGTATAATATTTCATTGTACTTTCGTATCGGTTAGTATAATAATTTACTTTCAGACTTTCGCTGTACTTTTAAACTGTGATTATTGACCATGATGATATCAACTACGCCACGATACTCCCCACCGGGCCCACCGGTAATACTTGAAAATATCGGGGTATGACAGGTTGGTATGAGAGCCAACATTGAATGAATTAAACACTAGCCTTTTGTGTTTAATCTCAATGACACAGTTTGCACATTCCTTGACTTCCGAGTCTAGACATGAGCTAGGAATGATCTCATCCCTAATAAGTATACATTGTTTTTTATATTTGTGTATTTCAGGAATATGTCGCCGAGTAAAGCTGCCATTGGTGGAAACTCTCCAAACCCGAAGCCCGAGAATGTTAAGCTTCATACCATAGCTCGGATCAGCGTACGACCAGTATGGAGAAAAGACCTTTTTGGACCCATTCCCAAAATCAAACCAGTTGAAACCATTTACCATATTTCAAATTTTGTACCTAAGACTTTTGAAACTTCAAATGAGAAGCCTACATCGGAGGAGTCCATACCAACAGTCCCTGAGGCTCCCACTTTAAAGATGATACCTATGGACAAATGACCCATATTTCTTACCTCCAAACCTTGGAATCCCAAACTTGGATTACACCTGTCCTGACCCTATCCGTGATCCATATTATTTGTTAACCATAGAATCCTTGGATTCCACTTCTGCTAAGGTTCCTAATGTGGAAGATCTCGACTACCTGCCAAAACCTTCAGTATCCATACCGCACACAGTGAACCAAGAAGGAAACTTTCAGAAATAAAATGAAGAAGAAACTCCTTTTGTTGTATTTCTTCTCTTAGTCCCTATGTGGATAAACTATTCATTTAAAAGTCTCGATTAGAGCATCTATGTACTTCATTTAAATTTATTAGAATGTTTTATTTAAGTTTCATTTGTCATCATATGTATAAATATATAATATGAAATAATCAAAATATCATTCCTTTTGTAATTGATCTGCAAATATATATTAAAAAGAATCTTAAAAGGTATAACCTAGCCTATATGTCATTATAGACCTGGCTATGATGGTAAAACCTATTTAAAAAGATTCAAATCCTTGTTAACATCAGAATACATGTTAGCATTCCTGGCATATGTGATTCGGTAAAGTCACACATGTCATCCTTATACTGGATTCTTCCAGATTCCTTATCTAGCCTAATGATTTACAAATCATTGGTTCAAATCATCAATTTAGATGATTTTATATTAAACATCCATTAGTGATGAAGTGCCTACGGGCCATAATGATTGTAAAATAAGACAAAAGATTAGGTAATGAACTACATTCAAACCTTAATGCCCCGATCTTACGAGATCATGGCTTATGAATTAAATATGTCCTTGTGACTAGGCCTTTTGAGCCACTCTAATATCCTTAAAGAGTTATAACTCAGGATAAATTATAATGAAAACCCTAAATAAATATGATTAACAAGATAACCAATATGGTTTGTATTTACCATGGTTAATGATTTGTCAAAATGACAATTCCATAATAAGACTTCTGAATAAATTATTGTCAACATTTCTATGTAGCAGTCAAGCTACATGGCTGAATCAGAAGAGGTTGACAGTCACCCCGGGGAGAGAAATGATACCACCAGAATAAACATAGCTGGTGCGGAGCTTCAAGCATTGATAGATAATGCTGTTACTCGAGCCCTAGACAGACAATATAAGGAATAAAGTGGTACTCGCACCAGGACTCAGTCTATACCTCATGTGAAGCCACTTTCAAAGACTCATACATTTCACAAAGATGACTCTCATTACTTATCGAACCAGAAAAGTATTCCATCTAAGCAGATTGTGCTCACTCAAGAGCCACGTGTTAAGACCTGCTCTTATAAACATTTCGTCTCCTGCAAGCCTAGAAACTTCACAGGGGAGAAAGGGGCCATCGATTGTATGACTTGGCTCGATGAGATGGATACAATAGTTGATATTAGTGGTTGTGCAGAACAGGACATTGTGAAGTTTGTTTCACAATCCTTTAAAGGTGAAGCGTTAGCTTGGTGGAGGTCCCTACTCCAAGCTACAGGAAAGATCCCGTTGTATAACATGTCTTGGGATCAGTTTGTTGCGCTGATCAAGGAAAATTTCTGTCCACAGCATGAGGTGGAAAGGATTGAAACTAACTTCTTGACCTTGGTCATGAAGAATTTAGACTGTCAAGCATACCTTACAAGTTTCAATACCATGTCGCGATTGGTTCCTTATCTGGTGACACCGGAACCAAAACGCATAGCTCGTTTTATTGGAGGTCTAGCTCCGGAAATCAAGGCAAGTGTGAAAGCATCTAGACCTACTACCTTTAGGTCAGTGGCTGATTTGTCCTTATCCCTTACTCTTGATGCGATTAGGCCGAGATCGCTCAAGAATTCAGAAGAAGGGAAAAGGAAGCTAGAGGATGAGAGTTCCCATCGCTCCGACAAGAAAAGGAAGGGCAACTCTGATTATAAGAAAGGTGGTCAGGAACATAAAAAGAATTATGGGTTTAAAAAGGGTGCCCAGCATACGGACGAAAGGACCAGGTGCAAAACCTGTAAGAAGTACCACCTCGGGAAATGCAGATATGAATCTCAGCCTCTACCTTGTGGGATCTACAAGTCTAAGGAGCATAAGACCTTGGATTGCAAAAAGATGAAAGATGCAACTTGTTACAGTTGTAACGAGAAGGGGCATATCAAGACTAACTGCCCAAAATATGCAAAGAAGCCTGAGGAGGCTAAAAAGACCAATGCTCGGGTCTTTCAGATGAGTGCTCGGGAAGCGGTTCAAGACGACAATGTGATAACAAGTACCTTTCTTATCAATGATGTTTATGCTAGAGTATTGTTTGATTCGGGTGCAGACAAGTCTTTTGTAGACAATAAGTTTTGTAAATTGCAAAATTTGCCTGTTAAGACTCTAAGCATAAAATATGAAGTAGAATTAGCCGATGGTACCATAGAAACTGCCTCAACATTTTTAGATGGATGTTTTATATCCATTAGGAATCACACTTTTCCGCTATCCTTGCTTCCGTTAAAATTGGCCGGATTCGACACAGTGATAGGCATGGATTGGTTATCTCATAACCAAGCCCAAATCATATGTGATAAAAAGCAAGTGGTTATCAAGACCCCTTATGGTGAGCCATTAACGATTCAAGGAGATACTCAGTATGGATTGCCTAAGCAAGCGTCTATGCTTAAGGCATCGAAGTGTATGAAGAGAGGTTGTGTCATTTATATGGCACAGGTAACCATTGATGAGCCAAAGCCCAAGATTGAAGACATCCCATTATTTTTGAATATCCAGACGTTTTCCCTGAAGAACTACCTGGTTTACCTCCAGATAGGCAAGTAGAGTTCAGAATCGATATCATTCCTGGAGCAACACCGATTGCAAGAGCACCTTACCGATTGGCACCAACTGAGATGAAAGAGTTAAGGACTCAGTTGGATGATTTGTTAGAAAAAGGATTTATTCGACCTAGCTCGTCCCCTTGGGGAGCACCGATTCTGTTTGTGAAGAAGAAGGATGGGTCAATGCGTTTGTGCATTGACTATCGAGGGCTGAACAAGGTTACAATTAAGAATAGATATCCGTTACCCAGGATCGATGACCTATTCGATCAGCTTCAAGGAGCAAGTTACTTTTCAAAGATCGATTTAAGGTCGGGTTATCACCAATTGAAGGTCAGAGATGAAGACGTGCACAAGACTGCATTCAGAACGCGCTACGGCCACTATGAATTCTTGGTGATGCCTTTCAGGCTCACTAATGCACCTGCAGCCTTCATGGATCTCATGAATCGAGTTTGCAAGCCGTATTTAGACAAGTTTGTCATTGTCTTCATCAATGACATACTCATTTATTCGAAGAATCAAGCCGATCATGAAAAACACCTTCGATGTATCCTTAAACTTCTTCAACAAGAGAAGCTCTACGCCAAGTTTTCTAAATGTGAATTTTGGCTTCGAGAAGTCCAATTTCTTGGACATGTGGTATGTGAGCATGGAATCCAGGTGGATCCCTCTAAGGTTGAAGCGGTTATGAATTGGCAAGAGCCCAATACTCCTACAGAGATTCGCAACTTCTTCGGTCTAGCAGGATACTATAGACATTTCATTGAGAACTTTTCAAGAATTGCCGCACCTTTAGCTTCGCTGGCCCGCAAGAATGTCAAGTTTGACTGGGGTCCCAAGCAGCAAGAATCTTTTGATATCCTTAAACAGAAATTAAGCAATGCTCCTGTGTTGACATTGCCAAAAGGAATTGAAGAGTTTGTGGTTTATTGCGACGCATCGCACACAGGCATGGGATGTGTGCTTATGTAGAAAGGCAAGGTTATTGCATATGCTTCCCATCAATTAAAGGTGCAAGAGAAGAATTACACCACCCCCGATTTGGAGTTGGATGCCGTTGTATTTGCACTAAAGCTTTGGAGGCATTATCTTTATGGAACTAAGTGCGTGATCTATTCTGATCACAAGAGCCTTCAACATCTATTTAATCAGGAGGATCTTAACATGAGACAGCACCGATGGATGGAGACACTGAATGATTATGATTGTGAAATCCGATATCATCCAGGCAAAGCAAATGTAGTTGCTGATGCTTTGAGTAGGAAGGAAAGAGTTAAGCCTATTAGAATCAATGCCAAGAGCATTGAACTGAAGAACAGCTTGAATGAAAAGTTGTTAGCCGCTCAAAAGGAAGCTGTATTAGAGGCTAACTATCCAAATGAGAAGTTAGGCATCACTGCTGACCAATTGTCTTATGGCAAGGATGGAATCCTAAGATTGAACGGTAGAATATGGGTTCCAATTTATGGAGGACTTCGAGATGTGATTCTTCAAGAAACTCATAGCTCCAAGTATTCAGTTCATCCTGGCAGTGATAAGATGTACCAGGATTTAAAGGCAAATTATTGGTGGATAGGTTTGAAGAAATCTATAGCCACCTATGTGGCTAAATGTCTGACATGCGCACAGGTTAAAGCTAAGCATCAGAAACAATCAGGTTTACTACAATAGCCTGAACTTCCCACTTGTAAATGGGAAATGGTAACAATGGATTTTATTACTAAGTTACCAAAGATGAAACGTGGGAATGATACTATTTGGGTTATAGTTGATAGAGTGACCAAGTCAGCCCACTTCTTGCCTATTAAAGAAACTCACCACTCTGATAAGCTAGCGCAACTGTATGTGGATGAGATTGTATCTCTCCACGGAGTGCCAGTATCTATTATCTCAGATAGGGATACAAGGTACACATCGCATTTTTGGAAAAGCTTTCAGCAATCTTTAGGCACTCGATTAAATTTTAGCACTGCTTATCATCCTTAGACGGATGGGCAAAGCGAGCGTACGATTTAAACGCTTGAGGATATGCTACGAGCTTGTGTTATAGATTTAGGAGGAAGTTGGGATGATCATCTTCCTCTGATTGAATTTTCGTACAATAATAGCTATCATTCGAGCATCCAAGCCGCACCTTTTGAAGCATTGTACGAAAGGAAGTGTAGAACGCCCGTTTGTTGGGCGGAAGTTGGAGATGTCCAACTGTCAGGACCTGATATAGTCCTGGAGACGACGGACAAGATTGTCCAAATCCGTGATCGTCTCAAAGCTGCCAGGGATAGGCAGAAGAGTTATGCTGATAAGAGGCGCAAGCCTCTAAAGTTTGAAGTTGGTGATAAAGTGCTACTGAAAGTGTCACCTTGGAAAGGGGTGATGCGTTTTGGCAAAAAGGGCAAGTTGAGCCCAAGGTACATAGGACCATTCGAGATTATCGAATGTGTCGAAACAGTAGCCTACAAGCTAAATCTACCTGAAGAACTTAGTGGCATACATAATGTGTTCCACATCTGTAATTTAAAGAAATGTCTAGCCAATGAATCGCTAGCGATGTCACATAAGGACGTGCAGATTGACGAAAGTTTGAAATTCGTTGAAAAACCTTTGTCGATCGAGGATCGACAGGTTAAGAAGCTTCGAAGGAAGCATGTGCCGATTGTGAAAGTAAAATGGGATGCCCGAAGAGGCCCAGAATACACGTGGGAGGTTGAATCCATGATGAAACCGAAGTACCCTCATTTATTTCAGTAAATATCGAGGTCAAGATTTCTTTTAAGGGGGTGAGGATGTAACAACACGTAAAGTCATGACCAATATAATAAAGACACATGTCATGGACTTTAAACGTGTAATGAATTGATTACGAGGGACTAAAATGGTCAAACAATGTAAATATGTTAGTAAAAGGATCCAAAGTGTCAATATGCCATTCTTGTGCCTCTGATTGACCATACACGACGTTCATATTCTTTAATGAATAAATTATCAAACATAAAAAGTCGTTTGTATTTAAATTAAGGATTCTACGAAGCATAGGGGTTAAAAGTGTCAACATGTTAAATGTTACCTCTGAGTGACCTTTTAACGATCCCAAAAAAAAACATTGTAATATTTATTTTTTATACCCTCATGAAAATCAGATAATGATTTATAAATATTTCGATTCAATCTTGTGGGAAATAATTCAAATATCAAGGAAATGGCCATGTGAGTATGCACGACGAATTCTTCATTTCATGGCTTCTTTCAAAGAGTCCAAAACCTCTTTGTGCATGGTCACACTTCCATAAGCATGCAGACCTGATCAGGTGGACCCTCCCGCTGAAAGTGACTATAGATGCGAGTTATAAAAGTTGCATGGTCAAAGATTAAAAGTTCTCAAATTTTGGCCCTCTGATCAAAGGCTTACGAACCGCAAGGCATCCTCCTTACGGTCTGTAAGGAGGCTTACTGGGCGATAAAATTTGAATAGCGGTTACGCACCGTAAGGGCCAAGGCTTACGGTCCGTAAGACCTGTAACTAGGCAGTAAAAAAGGACAGCTGCAGGTTCAGCCAGTTCCACCACCTTTGTAAGTTAGTTTTTCGATACCAGGGACTTTACAACTGGTTTTACTGTCCTAGGGACACTTGGGAACATCTGGTGATAGCCTAGGGACACTTGCTTTGATCTTAGGACTCGCAAAACACTATATAAAGGGCCTTGTGATGCCTCATTTGAACTCACATTTGAAGTTTTACTTCACAACAACTTCTCTGAAGCCTCCTGGAGCTTAAAGAAGTTTTCTTAATCTTAATCTTCTTGCTAAGGACTAATGTAAGTGTTCTTAGCCTCCTTAATTAAGTTTTATTTAGTTTAATGACCAAAAGTCAAAGCCATCGTAATTAAGCTTTGACTTAGTGATTAATCACTAATGGTCCAACCATTATTCGAATTGAAAGTGGCTATGAGTTGGTAATTATGTAGGTAATAAACCCTTACGAGGGCACCTACTGATTATCACTCTAACTTGGTCAATTGTCGAGTCAAACTTAATAATAAAAAGTCAACATAAGCAATTTTTATAAATTAATTCATAACTGACAATGTAGAAGTTATGGAACATGTTTTAACATTAAAATAACTTGGTAAATAAGGTAAGAACATGTTTAGGCATGTTCAACCCGACAATCCTGAGTTTAGGCTCGGTTCGCAAACGAAAGTCGCAAAAGTAGACTTTTGCTTTGACTTTCAGTTTTGACCCGATTTAGCTTCTTTTAGATATACCTTAGGGTTCCTTTAGGACCATATTACATGTTAGTATAACCCTCTGAGATTATACTATATGGTTCCTTTGAAATCCGAATCATTTGCATGTGCCCGTTAAATGCTTAAAATGGACCATTATGCCCTTTTATCATTAAAACGAGATTTTTGAAAATGTGAGTGGAAAAAAATCTTTAGTACTAATATTTAAATATGTTCTAAAGATTTGACATCAGTTCATGGTCTAAAATAGAAGTTATGCGAGATATCCTAAAATGAAAGCTTTTTATTAATTAAATAGTATTTTTAGTATAAATCTCATTTAAAACCAAATTTTGACACCAAACTTTCTACCCACTGATCTAATATAATATTTAGGTATTTTTGAAGATTTTTATTAAATTTTAAACTGATCATAACATAGAGTTCTTGCATAGACTCGGTAATTGACGATAATGTCCTTTTTGCTAATAAAATGGGTTTTACACATCCTTTATATATCAAACCTTTTTCTACTGATTTTATATATTAAATACATTATTTTAAACAGTAAAGGTTGATCAAAATCTCAGGTTTCCTTAATCAACCCGAATATCGTCAAATACCGACTTTTATGCGATTTAGGCGCATAGTATGGTTTAAAACCATATTTGGCACCTAAGGTTTGTTACCTACTGATGTTATGGATAAATTTTTATACTTTAATAGTAAGTTAAAGTTTTGAACTCAGATTTCCAAACTTGACCCTTAAAGCATATTTGAAATGACCAAAATGCCCCTACGGTGCATAGTTTGGTCATAAATGATAAAATTCACATATGTATGATATCTTACTGATATAACTTAATAAAATTTATATTTTTACTGATTATTATAGACCAGAACCTCAGATTACAATTTAACCTATTTTATAAACTTAAAAATGACCAAAATACCCCTACGGGGCATAAATTGTTTTTAAATTCGTTTTGGGTATAATGGAAGATATTCTACTGATATCATAACATGTTTAAAGCCTATTAACTAGTGGAACATGTTCATGACTCATTTGATTACCCGTTATGCATATTCGCATTCGGTACGGTTTATGTAACTAGTTTGCATAAATTAATCGAAACGGGTCAAACCTTATCATTTTTACTTCAAAATCTAGAATGGGTTTAGTTTACCCATTTAATACAAGTCTTCGTACTTGTCGGGTCTAAATCATATTCTAATCCGGTCTTCGCTTAATCTTGCGTTTTAAACCGTAAACCTTTCATTAAAACTAACCGGTCTAAGTTAAGACTTAAATAAGACCCGTTAGGAATCTAATAGGTTCTTAAAACCTTCGTTCCAGATTAAGTAGCCCAGTAAAAGATACTTGTACTTGCTGATTTGATATACGGCTGGGATTAAAATTATATTTTAGCTCAGGTAAATACTTTTAACTTATTTTCCCTATATGGGCTTGGGATACGGTATTATAATAATACCGCTTGGTCGGGTGTTGAATATTTAATCGATTAGTGGTTAAATCATAGAGATAACCCATTTTAATCTGTTTTGTTTGAAACAAAGCCTTTGGGGATTAACGACCGTGTCCTGGATATCCTTGGCATCATTTTAAATGCAAATGGCCACGACTTAAGCACGGGGTGTAGGCATACACCTGACAGTTGCGTATGTATAAGGTATAACCACTCATGAGGATAACTCCCGGTGGGACTATATTAATGGTGTGTCTGTTAATCTTGTCTCGGTTTATATATCGGGCCCTGAAAGTACAACAAACATATAAATCTGTATACAAGATTATTTTAATAATTGTCCCAAGTTATAAAGGATTTTATGCCTTTTGCATCCAAATCAATTTTAATAAACACTTTTCAAAAGAGTCAGTTAATTGTATTTACCAGTGTAAACTATCATATTTTCAAAAGGTTAAGTGCAGGTACTAAGCGTAATGGGCTGGAAACTCCTGAGTGATTAAATAAAGAGTCTTGCAAGCTTTTATCACTTTAAGTCTATTAAACAATATTTTCTTTTGTTCTGATCCGCCTGTGGATCCATCTATATTCCGTTGTATAATATTTCATTGTACTTTCGTATTTTTTTGTATAATAATTTACTTTCAGACTTCCGCTGTGCATTTAAACTGTGATTATTGACCATGATGATATCAACTACATCACGATACTCCCCACCGGGCCCACCGGTAATATGTGGAAATATCGGGGTGTGACATATATAACTTGGCTAACTATTCCATACTGAAAGTTTCTTTCATTGATAAGAAATGAGCAGACTTAGTCAACCTATCTACAATCACCCAGATTGTATCATTACCTTTTCGTGTCTTGGGTAATTTGGTAACAACATCCATTGTTATCAATTCCCATTTCCATATTGGCATCTCAAGTTTCTGCAATAAACCTGAGGGTTTCTGATGTTCAGCTTTGACATGTGAACAGGCTAGACACTTGGCAACATAAGCTGCTATATCCTTTTTCATTCCTATCCACCAGAAATTCTTTCTTAAGTCTTGATACATCTTATCACTTCCAGGATGTATCGTATACTTAGACTTATGGGCTTCTTCTAATATTCGGTGGCATAGGTTTCCTTGTTTGGGTATCCAAATCCTTTTCTTATGGAATCTCCAAATTCTATCTGTACCTTGTTCTAATTCTTTAATCATTCCTTTTAATTTTTCAGTATCGTCCTTGATTATTGACTCTTGTATTTCTCTAATTTGCTCATTTAAATCTATCTGCAGATTTAATTTAAGAGAACGTACTTTTCTTGGCTTATCATGATACTTTCGACTTAAAGCATCAGCTACTACATTAGCCTTTCCTGCATGACACTGGATATTACAATCATGATCACTAAGAATTTCCATCCAGCGTCTTTGTCTCATATTTAATTCCTTTTGCCCAAAAATGTACCTTAGACTCTTATGATCAGTGAAGACAACAAATTTATTTCCATATAAATAGTGTCTCCAAATCTTAAGGAAAAAAATTATGGCTCCTAATTCTAAATCATGGGTTGTATAATTCTCTTCATGATTCTTAAGTTGTCTAGAAGCATAGGCTATAACCTTTTGACGTTGCATCAACACACATCCATAACCTAATTTAGAAGCGTCACAATAGACTACAAAGTCTTCAGTTCCTTCTGGTAACGCTAATATGGGTGCGTTGGTTAATCTTTGCTTAAGGATTCAAAAGGCTTCTTCCTGTTTTGGCCCCCATTCAAACTTAAAAGATTTACAGGTCAGTTTTGTTAATGGGATGGCTATTCTAGAAAAATCTTGGATAAACCGTCTAAAATAACCTGCTAGTCCGAGAAAACTTCTCACCTCTGTTGGTGATTCAGAGACTTTCCATTTAGTAATTGCCTCAATCTTTGTGGGATCCACATGAATTCCTTCATGATTGACTAAATGTCCAAGGAATTGTACTTCTTGTAACCAAAATTCAAATTTTAAAAATTTAGCGTAAAGCTTTTCTTTTCTCAGTAAATTTAAGAGTGTATGCAGATGCGTTGCATGTTCTTCTTTACTCTTAGAGTAAATGAGAATATCATCTATAAAGACAATTATGAATTTATCCAGATATGGCTTACATATTCTGTTCATCATGTCCATAAATGCAGCTGGGGCATTGGTTAGACCAAAGGGCATGACTGTAAATTCATAATGGCCATACCTTGTTCTGAAGGCGGTCTTAGGAATATCCTCTTCCTGTACCTTTAATTGATGATATCCTGAGCGTAAATCGATATTTGAAAAGTATCGAGCTCCTTGCAACTGATCAAATAGATCATCGATTCTCGGTAATGGGTACCGATTTTTAATCGTGACTTTGTTCAATACTCGGTAATCAATGTACATACGCATTGATCCATCCTTTTTCTTGACAAACAGAATTGGTGCTCCCCATGGCGATGAACTGGGCTGTATGAATCCTTTCTCCGGAAGTTCATCTAATTGTTCCTTCATTTCTTGCATTTATGCTGGTGCCAAACAGTAAGGTGCTTTGGCAATTTGTGCTGTTCCTGGTAGCAGGTGAATTCTGAATTCAACTTCCCTGTTTGGCGGTAGTCCTGGCAATTCTTCTGGAAATACATTTGAGAATTGAGATACTACGGGAATATCTTCCAATTCTTTTCCTTTAGTGTTAATGATTATGGAAATCATATACACTAGTGATCCTTTTCTTGCACAAGTTGCTGTTTTCATCACAGAGATGAATTTCGTGGATCTAATTGGCTTATCTCCTTTAATCGTGATCTTTTCACCCTTTGGTGAATTTACTTGTATCGACTTTTGATCACATAAAATACTGGCTTTATTGGCTACTAACCAATCTATTCCTAATACAATATCAAATCCAGTCAGATTCATTGGGTAAAGATTAGCAATAAAATTTTGATTTAAAATTTCTTTTCTTGCTCCCTGCAAGATTTCAGTTATCCTAATGGATTCTCCATTTGCCGTCTGCACTAGACATTCTTGTTGAAGTTTAGTTAATGGTTGATTGAGAAGTTTGCAAAATAAAGTATTAATAAAACTTTGGTTCGCATCAGATTCAAATAATACTTTAGCAAAAACATCATTAACTAAAAACGTACCGGCAGTCACATCCGGAATTATCTTTGCTTCTTCTGCAGTTAGAACAAATGCCCTAGCATTCTTAGTAGTCCTGTTATTCATGGCTAGAGCTAGTTTCGAACAGTTCGGCTTGATAAGTCCCTTTTCTCCACAGTTGAAACATACTCCATTGCTAGGTTTCTTCCCACAGTCTTCTTCCTTATGTCCCGGTATTTTGCAGAAGTTGCAGTATGTGGAGTATCTTCCTGAATGCTTCTTCTTGCAGGCCTTACAATAAGGTGCGGAGGTAGAACCTATGTTTTTCCCATGGTTGGAATTACCGTAGCGAAATTCCTGGGTAAACTTTTGGACTAAGTTTTTCCTCTGGTTCTCTTCTTGTGTACGTACTAGTTCATCAGTCAAGGTATTTGCTAGTTATACAGCTTCTTCTATAGTTTGTGGTCTAGCTGCCTTGACTACATGTCTAATCTCACTGATTAATCCTCAGAGGTAACGAGAGATTAATACTGGTTCTGGTGAAGCTAGGGTTGGCACAATTCTAGCATATTCGAAGAATACAGTAGTGTAACCCTTACAGTCTATTCCAGTCATCCTAAGGTTTAAGAACTTATTAGCTATTTGTTCTTTTTCATTGGGAGGACATAATTTCCTTTCAACCATACTCTTAAACTCAGTCCATTCCATATTATAGACTCTGTCACTTCCCCTATACTGGAGAATAGTGTTCCACCATTCTAAGGCTGCATTCATAAAAAGATTGGAAGCAAACATGATTTATCTTCCTCTGCACACTTGCTTATTTTTAAGACAGCCTCTGTCTTTTCTATCCAGCGTAGAGCTGCAATGGCTCCTTCATTGCCAGAGAATACTATCGGTTTGCAAGACCAGAATTCGTTGTAAGAAAAACCATAAGACATGGTTCTTCTTCTTTTTGGAATAGGCAATTGAAGTAATGGTCCATTGTTTACGCTGTGATCGGGTTCAGTAGGTGGTCGTTTACTTCCATCGTTACTTTTATTATTTTCTGCTTCCTAAACAGTTTGGAGGATATAAGGCATAGCATCAATAATTCCTTGTGCCACTATATGTTGGATGGCACTGTTATCTAATTGGTTTCCATTATTCTGGTTATTCTGGTTTTCCTGATTTACTTCGTTGTCCATCTGAATTATAAACATTTACCATGTATTAATATCACAAAATAATATTTAATGTAAATTATCAAACACATTGATCAAAATCGTCGTGCATTGCGACATTTTCTCTATTTTATAGATATGCATCTATTACAAACTGGAACTGAAATTTAAAATATAATACTAGTTATGCATCAGTAGTTATTGGATTATATTTTTAATTTAGTTTTTTTAAACTACTCACACACACACACACACACACACACACACACACACACATATATATATATATATATATTATTACTATTGTGACTAGGGGTTCATCCAGTACTGCATATTACGCTCGTCATACTTCCAAACGAGCCTTTCCCTTATTTGTCTGATTCTATCTCCTTCATCTAGTAACTCTTCACCAAAAGTGTGGAGTTCCTTCACGTGTTCGGTACTCATGGGTGGTGCAGGTGCTGGTATCGGGTCAGGGTACTGGGGCATCGGTTCTTCATATGGGAATGGGTTTTCTAGTATTTCCCAGACGTACTGGTCATTATCCCAATATGGATCTAGAGGGTCAAGGTTAGGAAATGGTGCTACTGGGTTGTGTATGGGTTCTTCCTGTGGGTAGAGTTCTTGGTAATCCCTATGTTCATCATTCCATGGATCATATGCTAGGGGATTGGGTACTGGAATTCTAGGGATTTCGTTTGGGTCGAATGCGGGTATGAGAACCTGGTCTCCTGGGTTAGGTTCTATTTCCATGGGTTGATTTGGGAACAAGGGTATTGATTGTGGTGCAATAATTTGTTCTAAGTTTGGGTCTGCGGCAGTAGTGGCTTATATGTGAAAATTTGCTAATCGCCTATTAATTATATCTTGGGTCTGTGCGTTCATTTCCCTATTTGCTGCTGCTAAAGCCTTCTGCTGGTGTAACTTCCTCATTCTTTTCATACGCTCATGTGCTCCCCGACTGAACCATCCTCTCTTTTTGGTAGGGAATGGTTCTTCGGATTGCGCTTTGAATATGAAAATCCCCTCTTCTGTGTCAGCTGAATACCCCGAGGGAGTAGGCTGGGAAGAAGTTCCTTCATCTCTAGGAGAACTAGACAATTGACGATAAGCGTCTGACGGACCTTGGTCACTCATACTGTAAACTAACAAATTGTCAAATAACACAAAACAATAATATACAGATATGCACGTAATCACGTAGATTATTTCCTAACAAAATGGATAAAATTTTGGTGTCAGCAGAATACTTCTGTGGCTGAAATCAGTGGATATAGCTCTGACACCACTCTCTGTCGCAACCCCCGGCCCCTAACTCTGGGAACGGGCGGCCGCGAGCCAGCATCAGTGGTATCGGTGTTTATCAATTTGGCAGCGGAAATTACATCAGGACCGTAGTTAGGAAATATTTTATCAGAGTAAAACACCACATTTTTATAATAATAAATACATGGGAAAACCCAAGTTTTCATTACAACATATTTATAGGGATAAACCCTAATTTATTGATAGAACATCTTCTTTATTTAGGTAACTTTTTTTTATTTCAGTGCTCTCCAGCTGGCTTCTATTTGGCTTTCACATTTTGTTACCTAAAACGCGTTTAAAAACATTTTGTCAGTGAAAAATACTGGTGAGTGAATCCCAGTTTAATCAAAACAAGTTTTATCCTTTTTCAGCATTGAGGGCGATCTCGTAATTACATTTGTTTATATCTCTACTTTAATTGCCACCCACGGCACTGTCAATCCTGACTTGTGGTAATGTTACTACTCACAATGTAGTAACAAATTTTGTATACAAAACCCCAACATACCAACGATAATTGTAGAATCACAAATACTCAATCACTGTTAATTATAATTTAAAACAATTGAGGTTTTGTAAAACAGTTTATACAAAAAGGAGATTACTCACATTGCTACTTTAGGTATTTCCTTTGTGACTTCTTGGTTGTAATCTATTAATTAAACAATGCACACGTGTTAGTATAATAACCCAATTTACATTAGTTATACCCTCCCCGAGACAGAACTCCAACGACTACGTCGGGAAAATAAGTAAATAAAAAAACCAAACTCAATATAATTGGTGTTCAAAAGAAACCAAACATGTTTAAGTAATCAGCGGAAGCATAGTAATGTCTAATTAACCAAAACATAGTTTAAAGTTCAAAGGTTCAGCACGGGACATAACAGTCCATATCCCACAACGATCACTCCTCCCTGTGCAAGCTCCATAAGCACCTAACGACCTGCAAGGCATATAACAACGAGTCAACAACAAAGTTGAGCGAGTTCATAGTTGGTTGTTTAGTTGTTAATGTTTGAGCTGAAAATCATATGATGTTTCGTAAACCACGAGTTAACCAGTATCCTTATTTCCCAAACCATATCCAAAATCAGTGGGGGCTTCCCCATGTGAACTACTAGATCGTTAGCATATCGACAACTGATGAAAGAAAGTTGTGCCCTAAGTCAATGTCTATCATCATTGACTGAGTGCCCAGATCCATTAGTACACGCCCGTCCTACCGGCACGGTGTGAGGCTTGTTAACCCTAATAGCGCTATTAACTAATGACCCGCTCGCCATTGGCCCGGAGATATAAAAATGAGGGACTTAATGATAGAGTTTTGTCTAGTAAGTTAAGGTTGTTGTCCTACCCAAGGAGGACGAACGTACGTAATCTACCCAAGGAGAATACGCAGATTTAACATTGGCATCCTACCCATGGAGGATGGAGGTACATATCCTACCCAAGGAGAATATGTAGGTTTCGTTTTAGTTCATTAACCCATTCCCAACCACCGGGAATCCCATGCCTTATAAAGAGTGTGAACTCACCTTGGTTTGCTCGGTATGCTTAATTACTCGACCACAATTAGTTCAATCAAAGCCTATAGTTTGCATGTGTACCCAATCAGTTTGCAGTTACAAGTTTCACGTATAATATACAGTCACAGTATGAATTTAAATATCACAACAGTTATACAGATTCATGCAAACCATGCTTCCTAGTTCATGACAACAGATAACAGTCACTAACATTAGATGACAAAAAGGATCATGCATGCAGTGTACCTAAACATATTAACCTACTGCTTCACAACGAAGACTTGGGATTTCGTCGACATAGGGCCACGACGAACATTGGATTTCGTCGGCCAGGATTACGACGAAAACACCACGACGAACACTAAGATTTCGTCGCCATGGGATTTCGTCAAGTGGGAGTTCGTCGGGCAAGGGTCTTCGTCGGCTCTGGGTTTTCGTCGGGTAACATAACAGTTTAGCATAATCATGTGAAAACCCTAATCGTTATCATCAGCCGTTTCATCACTGTCATTCATCATACAGTATTCGTACACATGTATTATTAACATCAAGAAGGAACATTATCTACTAGCGGTAAATCATAATGAATACAGACTATGAGAATATTAACCGCAAGATCTAATCTAATTAATTTAATTATCGATGGATAACCTACAACATGTGCGTCGAATCATGAGCATCTTTTGCAGTCAATGAATGAATACTAATTATAAGCCTATGAATAAACCCTAGAAATGAATCCTTTCATATATGATCGATCACAACCATTCACACGCATCATACAATCTAAAACATCATGCAATACACAAATCTACTCACAATATGATTAATTCAGTATCAGACAAGGTCATATGTTCACAAGAACCCGTAACGATCATCAACAAGTAGTCGAACACATTAAGTTAATTAATCTAAACACACACTAACCAGTTGAAAGACGATACTAGCAATAATCCGAGAGGGATGATGGTGAAAGAGGGTGGTGGCCATCGCACAAGGGAATGGAGAGACTCTAGGGTTATCGATCGACTACACATGAGGAGAAAGAAACAGTTCTACAAAAATATATACACACAACGGCGAACTGGGCCCTTAATGGGCTTCGGCGAAATCTGGGCCGGCGAAATCTGGGCCGGCGAAATCCCTTGATTTCGTCGTGAGGGTTATGGCGAAAACCCTTGGGTTTTCGTCGGGCAGGCTAATGGCGAAAACCCTCTAGGTTTTCGTCATGCACATAAAATATACGTATAACAGCACATCACATAATTTCACATAATTTCACAAGTCCATGTTTATCATTTAACCAATTAACACTAAACAGAAATTCATAATCAAATAACAAGGTGCACATAAAAGAACACAACGAATTAAGAAAACGCAGTTGCGAGGAAAGACCTTGAAAACTCGGGTTGTCACATCATCCCCTACTTGAAAGAAATTTCGTCCCGAAATTTAGCACGTGGTTACTGAGGAAGCTAGTTGTGTTGCGTTGTTTCCTGGTTTTCCTGGGGTGTCACATCATCCCCCCGTTGGTTTGGAATTTCATCCCGAAATTCCGCAGTATCTTCAGCCTCAGTAGTGGTTGTACTCTTCTCGAACAACTGGGTATACTTGTGTTTCATTTGGTCTTCTCGTTCCCAGGTGAACTCTGGGCCACGACGGAAGTTCCAACGAACTCGAACAAGAGGTATTCTGGTGCACTTGAGAATCTTAACATCTCGGTCTGTGATTTCAACTGGTTCCTCGACGAATCGCAACTGATCGTCGATTGTGAGCTCCTTCAAAGGAACTATGAGGGTCTCATCTGACAGACACTTCTTCAGATTTGACACGTGAAATACGTTGTGAACTCCGCTGAGTTCTTCAGGTAGATTCAATTTGTAAGCCACATTGCCAATTTTCTCAATGATTTCGAATGGTCCGATATAACGCGGATTGAGTTTGCCTCGTTTGCCAAAACGAACTACACCTTTCCAAGGTGAGACTTTGAGTAGCACTCGATCCCCAACCTGGAACTCAAGTGGTTTCCTGCGCTTGTCAGCGTAGCTTTTCTGACGGTCACGAGCTGCCTCCATTCGTTGTCGTATCTGAGCAATCTTCTCAGTTGTGTCTACCACAAGTTCTGGGCCTGTGATTTGGCTGTCACCAACTTCTGCCCAGCAAAGATGTGACACTCGAGCAAAATCCGCAACAATCTTGATTGCTCGCCTCATTCTTTCGTGCTTACTTGTCAAATTTCGGGACGAAATTCTTTTCAAGTTGGGGATGATGTGACTAACCGAACTTTAAAGGTTAGCATCGCTCATATTTCACACAAATCTCAACGTGCATTGGTGTGTATATTGTTAATTACCGTTTGAATAGGTGTGTCAAACTCGTTCCTAACTGGGCCGGAGCATTGGGCCGGTCTAACGTTAAAACCTGCACCCCACACATGGGTCATGAGACTTAAGTTGGGCCGCACCTTCACACTGCCGAATCAGTCACGCATGTCCAGTTGATTTGGGCCACAACATTGTATAATGTGTGTGAAATACAAAGCCGGCCCACTATCCACTCTTGCTTGTAGACTTATGGGGTGATAGTAATACCCATTTGACCACCGGCCCACTAAGCCTCTTGTAGCATTAAAATAGGTTACGTAACTATAAATTCACATATACATATTAACCCTAAACAAAACTTGCTATCCCCTAGTTGCGATCGACTGGAGAACCCCCCCCCCCCTTCATTCGCAATATCATATTAATCAATCAAGACTTCCGGTTAGTAATCGACATCACAGTCTTCTTATGTGTGCTTAATTTGTATGTGGTTAGGGGATCGTAGTATGTGTATATATGTTGTGAGTATGTGTTACAATTTACCCACTACCATGATGCTTGTATGTGACAAGTCGTGATGTAATAAGCATGTTATCGGGTATTAATATTTGAATGAAGGTTGTAGATATCGACTAACAGGAAGAACTAATGTTATGAATAGACTTAGGTTAGTTGCAAAGGTATATATGTATATATAAGTTGTTTATATTAAATCTTGCTTTAGTATTCGGCAGGTGATTGTTGATATATTAATGTATACAGAAAATTATTGAATTGTGTCATCTATTTCATGAACATTAATCTGAATCTGGACCACACATAGGAAGAGTAAATGGGGCTGCTACATAAAATAACGAGGTTGGGCTTTGTGTGTTAAATGGGCCATCGATTATTTCAGTATTGTTTAGCATTAATGTAACATATGATAAATTGGGCCAATGATTTATGTTTCAATCGAGCAGGTTGTCGGTCGGTATTAGCGAGTGGGTCGGGCAGGAAAATTATTGAATTAATTACTGATGGGCCACAAGTGGGTTATATTGGACTTATATTGGTATTAGTGAATTATGTATGAATGAAGTGTGATAATAGGGTATGTACTATGGTGTGAAATCGTTTTGTGAATAGCATGTGCGTAGTCTAAGGACATATGTGATAAGGGCTTTTGTGATACATGGTCAGTGTGATTTATGGATGCTACGGGTACAACGTATTTAGTAATCAATGCGCTATTGGTGTTGTGTGTGTAAAGAGTGTATAATCTATGTGATTTATGTATGGAAACTGATTGGCATTGAAACCATACTAGGATCCGAGTATCCAACTATAAATGAGTAATTAATCTTACCGAGCAAATCAAAGGTGAATTCACTGCTCTTTTCTCAAGCATGCATCCCGGGGAGGGATAACGGGTAACGTTTCAGGGAGAAACGCATGTTTATTGGGATGTTTGTTATTGTACTCAGTATCTATCTCGTAAGACCCCTTACATCTACCGACAGTTGCCGAGGAGGCAACGAGGTTATTACTTGATAGCGCTATTAGGTTTGGCACCCTCACACCGTACCGGGGAGGACGGTCGTGAACTAATTTCCTTAAAGCATGACCAATGTTTTGATAGAGACATTGGGGTTGGGCAATCACATATCTTGTAGCCATTCGGTAATCGAGTAATAACAACATCAAATCTTCAAAACAACGAAACATCATACCATCTTGTTAACTGTTTTACACACGTGACTGATAACTAAACTCGGTAACAAAACTTTGAACTCACCAGCGTAGTCTGACACACTTGTTTGCATGCTTGTAGGTCGTTAGCTGAGGTACTTGGGAACTTGCTATCTGGAGCAGCTGGAGTGGGCATGGTCATGACAAAGCGTTTTATTTCAATACTTTATGATACATTGTTGGGTTTTCAAACTACTTACTTTTGCTTTCGCTGATTACTTGGTTTTATTTAAACTTACAAACAGTATTTCCTTTACAAACAAGTACTCTATTATTTTATCGAATGGGTTTGATATGATTAGTGGCTCTTTGTTGGATCGTTGCACCTCCAATAGGGACATACCCTAGGTGGGAATTTGGGGGTGTGACAGTTTGGTATCAGAGCCACTGGTTATAGAGAACTTGGTTTTAAAAACGTTTTCATAAAACCAGACTATAACCGAACTGATCCGAAATTGACCATGACACTCAGCTTCAGATTGCAAGGTTCGTCTCATACTACTTTACGCATTACTTGTTTAGTAATCACACATTCATAGCATGCATGACACGATATGTTAGAACCATAGTACATTGAAAGTGTAACGCTACCCCTCAAATCTTGTGAATCATAAACGTGTAGTGCCTGCTTCTGTGCCATTGAATGCGGTGAGAAACTTCGAGCACAAGTTAAGCGGCATTGAGATGAGCATGCAAACCACCTTATTATCATGGGTGCACACATAATAATAACGCGAGGTGCATGCAATTCCCAATGAGGCTTAACAAGTGTGAGAGGGATTCTTCCTTATTGTGTATGAACTTGGTAGTACGTAGATATCAACGTGATACTTGACTTTCGCCTCATTTCAACTCCTAAATTGGTTCATTTCCATATATAGAAACATGAGTGGACGAGGACACAGACGTGGTAGCATCAACATGACTCAAGCTGAGTTAACAAATCTGATAAACACACGTGTGGCTGAGGCTCTGGCAGCCTACCAAGCTGGTATGAACTGTACCAAATACTTTTAATCCTGTATCGTGTACACAACTCTTACTCATGTGTTGCATCTTCTTTCACCCAGCGCACCCGAATAACCAGCCTGCCTGCACGTTCAAGGCATTCATGGATTGTAAGCCACAGACCTTCAATGGGACTGAAGGGGCTGTGGGGCTACTAAGGTGGTTCGAGAAAGCTGAGTCAGTGTTCGCTATGTGCAACTGTCCCATGGGGGACCGCGTGAAATATGCTACAGGCACTCTCGAGGATGGTGCCCTGACATGGTGGAATGCCCAGGTGCAGTTGTTGGGTATCGAGGCGGCGAACGCTACTACTTGGGACGACTTTAAGGAATTGATGAGGGAGGATTACTGTCCTCGTGATGAGATACAGAAGCTAGAGAACGAGTATTATGATCTGAAATTGGTGGGATCTGAGGTTGAAGCATACGTGAAGCGGTCGTGTGAGTTGGCTGACTTGTGTATGAATTTGTCCCGACCTATGTCTCGAAGAATTGAGTTGTTCATCAAGGGATTACCTCCACGAGTGAAGGGTTTGGTTACTGCAGCAAACCTCAATAACTTAACACAGATTGTCCGTTTGACTCACAAGATTGTTGATCAGGAGGTGGAAAGTAATTCACTACCACCACGTGTTTCTGCTACTACTACTACTGCCGCTACTACAGCTACTACTCCTACCACTGACGGTAAGCGTAAGTGGAATGATGTGGACAAGGCGTCCAATTCAGTATAGTCACAGAAGAAAGCAGACACCGGCAGTACTCGCAGCTTTAGCCAAGCGTCATCAGTTAATCAGAATCAGGGTTCTTATGCTGGGAAGAAACCCCAGTGCAACAAGTGTGGTTATCATCATTTCGGGCAGTGTGCTCGAACTTGTCGTAGGTGTGAAAAGGTAGGCCACGAGGCCAAGGATTGCAGGGCTCCACAGCCAAAGCAGCAGAATCAGCAGCATCAGCGACAGCAAGGGCAGCCACCTCAGCATAATCAGGGGTTCAGAAAGGGGTGTTTTTAGTGTGGAGCCGAGGGTCACATCAAGCGAGACTGCCCTCAGCTGAATCAGAATGCGGGTAATAACAACAACATTGGGAACAACAACATAGGGAACAACAACGGGAACAACGGGGGCAATGTGGCGAATGGGCGCGGATTTACTATTGGAGCTGGTGAGGCGAGGAATGACGGCAATGTAGTTACTGGTACGTTTTCAGTGAATGGTGTATTTGCTTCTATTTTATTTGACTCTGGTTCCGATTGGAGTTATGTATCTTTGGGGTTCAGTCGTCAGTTAGGGTTAAGTCCTACACCTCTCGTAACGAAACACATAGTAGAGATAGCGAATGGTAAAACAATCGAAGCTTCGCATGTCCTGGTAGGGTGTAAACTCGATCTTCTGGGTCAGGTATTCGACGTTGACCTACTCCCCATTACTCTTGGAAGTTTCAACGTAGTTATCGGCATGGACTGGTTGTCCAAATATCAGGCGGAAATTCTCTGTAAGGAGAAAATCGTGCGTGTTCCTCTCCCTAGTGGGGAATTCTTATCGGTTCAGGGTCATCGCAGTGGGACCCAGATTAGTATTATTTCGTCAATGAAGGCTCAGGAGTATCTCTGTAAGGGCTATCCTGCTATTCTAGCCCTTGTCACTGATTCGCAGACTGACGAGAGGAAGATTGAGGATCTTCCAGTTGTTCGTGAGTTTCCTGATGTATTTCCTGAGGAACTCCCTGGTTTACCTCCACATCGACAGATGGAATTTCAGATCGATCTCGCCCCAGGAGCAGCACCGATTGCTCGTGCTCCTTACCGTCTGGCACCAGGGGAGTTGCAGGAATTGTCAAATCAACTTTAGGAGCTATTAGACAGGGGTTTTATCCGACCCAACTCTTCACCTTGGGGAGCCCCAGTTCTGTTTGTGAAAAAGAAGGACGGGTCTTTTTACCTGTGTATAGACTACCGTGAGCTCAATAAGGTGACGGTCAAGAATCGTTATCCTTTACCACGTATTGATGACCTGTTTGACCAGCTGCAAGGGTCAAGTTTCTACTCCAAAATCGACTTAAGGTCGGGTTATCATCAGGTACGGGTTAGAGAGGAAGATGTTCCCAAAACGGCATTTCGGACCCGGTACGGTCACTATGAGTTCTTGGTTATGCCATTCGGGTTGACCAACGCACCAGCGGTCTTCATGGATCTCATGAACCGCGTGTGCAAGCCATACCTTGACGACTTCGTTATCGTTTTTATCGACGACATTCTAATTTATTCCAAGAACAAGGAGGATCATGAGCAGCATCTACGCCTTATTTTAGAGCTCATTCGGAGGGAGCAGCTGTACACGAAATTTTCTAAGTGTGATTTCTGGATACGGGAGGTACATTTTCTGGGTCATATCGTTAATGAGATGGGTATACACGTGGATCCTGCCAAGGTCGATGCCATTAGAAATTGGGCGGCACCAACGAATCCTTCAGAAGTGTGACAATTTCTTGGTCTAGCGGGGTATTATCGTCGTTTTATTCGGGATTTTTCGAAGATTGCACAGCCTCTCACATCCTTGACACAGAAGAAAGTAGTTTATTCGTGGGGGGCAAAACAGGAGGATGCCTTTCAACTGTTGAAACAGAAATTGTGTAGCGCTCCGATTCTGTCTCTACCAGAGGGTACCGAGGATTTTGAGGTACATTGTGATGCATCGATTCAGGGTCTTGGTTGCGTGCTGATGCAGCGCAACAAGGTGATAGCTTATGCCTCTCGACAACTGAAGGTACACGAGAAGAACTACACGACCCATGACATGGAATTAGGGGCGGTGGTCTTTGCATTGAAAATTTGGAGGCACTATCTGTACGGTACTAAGTGCACCATCTATACCGATCACAAGAGCCTTCAGCATATCTTCAATCAGAAAGAATTGAATATGCGTCAGAGTCGTTGGGTAGAGTTGTTCAATGATTACGAGTGCGCCATCAAGTATCACCCGGGTAAAGCTAATGTTGTAGCAGATGATTTTAGTCACAAGGAACCGAAACCGAAGCGTGTTCGTGCCCTACAGCTTACTATTCACTCTGATCTACCCACACGGATTCGTTCAGCGCAGGTCGAGGCCTTAAAGGATGAAAACATTGAAGCGGAGGGTTTGCGTGGTATGAACAAGAAGTTCGAGCAAAAGTCGGATGGCATTTACTATTTTATGGAGAGATTATGGGTTCCTCTGCTTGGCGACCTTCGAGAACTGGTAATGGATGAAGCACACAAGTCAAGGTATTCGGTTCACCCGGGGTCTGATAAGATGTATCAGGATCTCAAAGTCTTGTATTGGTGGCCTAATATGAAAGCTATTATAGCCACATATATGAGCAAGTGCTTGACTTGTGCTAGGGTCAAGGCAGAATACCAGAAGCCTTCGGGTCTGCTCCAGCAGCCCGAGATACCGATGTGGAAGTGGGAGCAGATCTCCATGGATTTTGTTACGGGGTTACAGAGAACACAGGCGGGAAACGACACGATATGGGTAATTGTCGATCGACTTACGAAGTCAGCGCACTTTCTACCAATTAAAGAAACAGACAAGCACTCCCAGCTCGCAACGATATACCTTAAGGAGGTGGTTTCTAGGCACGGAGTGCCAACTTCTATCATTTCGGATCGGGATCCACGTTTCACTTCGGAATTGTGGCAGGCTATGCACAGGTCGTTTGGCTCGCGTCTCGATATGAGTACTGCGTATCACCCACAGACCGACGGTCAGAGCGAGCGCACTATTCAGACACTCGAAGATATGTTGAGAGCGTGTGTTATTGATTTTGGGAAGGGTTGGGAGAGACATTTGCCATTAGTAGAATTCTCCTACAACAATAGTTACCACACTAGCATCAAGGCCGCTCCGTTTGTGGCATTATACGGGAGGAAGTGTCGTTCACCTCTCTGTTGGGCTGAAGTGGGTGACAGTCAGATTTTAGGTCTCGAGTTGGTATTAGAGACATCAGAGATGATTGTGAAAATCAGGGAGCGTATGGCAGCAGCTCGTGATCGACAAAAAGCCTATGCTGATAAATGTAGCAAGGAAGTAGTGTTCGAGGTGAATGATCACGTTATGTTGAAAGTTTCACCGTGGAAGGGCGTTGTACGTTTTGGAAAGCGTGGCAAGCTTAATCCACGCTTCGTTGGGCCGTTTAGAGTTCTTGAGCGCATCGGTACAGTGGCTTACAAGCTAGAATTACCTGCTGAGCTGGGTAATGTTAACGATGTCTTCCACGTTTCGCAGTTGAAGAAGTGTTTTGCAGACGACCCGCTAGTGGTACCATATCAAGAGTTGAGGATCGACGACAAGTTGCAGTTTTTCGAAGAACCTATTGAAATCATGGATAGGGAGGTCAAAGTACGCAAGCATAGTCGTATTCCGATTGTTCGAGTCCGTTGGAACTCGCGGCGGGGACCGGAGTTCACATGGGAGCTAGAAGATCAAATGAAGCTCAAGTATCCACACCTTTTTCCTAAAGACAAGCCTGAATCTAGTAAAGCTGGCGAATCTCAGGACGAGATTCCTCTTCAAGTTGGGAATGATGTGACACTCGAGCAAAATCCGCAACAATCTTGATTGCTCGCCTCATTCTTTCGTGCTTACTTGTCAAATTTCGGGACGAAATTCTTTTCAAGTTGGGGATGATGTGACAAACTGAACTTTAAAGGTTAGCATCGCTCATATTTCACACAAATCTCAACGTGCATTAGTGTGTATATTGTTAATTACCGTTTGAATAGGTGTGTCAAACTCGTTCCTAAGTGGGCCGGAGCATTGGGCCGGTCTAACGTTAAAACCTGCACCCCACACATGGGTCATGAGACTTAAGTTGGGCCGCACCTTCACACTGCCGAATCAGTCACGCATGTCCAGTTGATTTGGGCCACAAAATTGTATAATGTGTGTGAAATACAAAGCCGGCCCACTATCCACTCTTGCTTGTCGACTTATGGGGTGATAGTAATACCCATTTGACCATCGGCCCACTAAGCCTCTTGTAGCATTAAAATAGGTTACGTAACTATAAATTCATATATACATATTAACCCTAAACAAAACTTGCTATCCCCTAGTTGCGATCGACTGGAGAACCCCCCCCCCCCCTTCATTCGCAATATCATATTAATCAATCAAGACTTCCGGTTAGTAATCGACATCACATTCTTCTTATGTGTGCTTAAATTGTATGTGGTTAGGGGATCGTAGTATGTGTATATATGTTGTGAGTATGTGTTACAATTTACCCACTGCCATGATGCTTGTATGTGACAAGTCGTGATGTGATAAGCATGTTATCGGGTATTAATATTTGAATGAAGGTTGTAGATATCGACTAACAGGAAGAACTAATGTTATGAATAGACTTAGGTTAGTTGCAAAGGTATATATGTATATATAAGCTGTTTATATTAAATCTTGCTTTAGTATTCAGCAGGTGATTGTTGATGTATTAATGTATACAGAAAATTATTGAATTGTGTTATCTATTTCATGAACATTAATCTGAATCTGGACCACACATAGGAAGAGTAAATGGGGCTGCTCCATAAAATAACGAGGTTGGGCTTTGTGTGTTAAATGGGCCATCGATTATTTCAGTATTGTTTAGCATTAATGTAACATATGATAAATTGGGCCAATGATTTATGTTTCAATCGAGCAGGTTGTCGGTCGGTATTAGCGAGTGGGCCGGGCAGGAAAATTATTGAATTAATTACTGATGGGCCACAAGTGGGTTATATTGGACTTATATTGGTATTAGTGAATTATATATGAATGAAGTGTGATACTAGGGTATGTACTATGGTGTGAAATCGTTTTGTGAATAGCATGTGCGTAGTCTAAGGACATATGTAATAAGTGCTTTTGTGATACGTGGTCAGTGTGATTTATGGATGCTACGGGTACAACGTATTTAGTAATCAATGCGCTATTGGTGTTGTGTGTGTAAAGAGTGTATAATCTATGTGATTTATGTATGGAAACTGATTGGCATTGAAACCATACTAGGATCCGAGTATCCAACTATAAACGAGTAATTAATCTTACCGAGCAAATCAAAGGTGAGTTCACTGCTCTTTTCTCAAGCATGCATCCCGGGAGGGATAACGGGTAACGTTTCTGGGAGAAACGTGTTTTATTGGGATGTTTGTTATTGTACTCAGTATCTATCTCGTACGACCCCTTACATCTACCGACAGTTGCCGAGGATGCAACGAGGTTATTAGTTGATAGCGCTATTAGGTTTGGCAACCTCACACCGTACCGGGGAGGACGATCGTGAACTAATTTCCTTAAAGCATGACCAATGTTTTGATAGAGACATTGGGGTTGGGCAATCACATATCTTGTAGCTATTCGGTAATTGAGTAATAACAACATCAAATCTTCAAAACAACGAAACATCATATCATCTTGTTAACTGTTTTACACACGTGACTGATAACTAAACTCGGTAACAAAACTTTGAACTCACCAGCGTAGTCTGACACACTTGTTTGCATGCTTGTAGGTCGTTAGCTGAGGTACTTGGGAACTTGCTATCTGGAGCAGCTGGAGTGGGCATGGTCATGACAAAGCGTTTTATTTCAATACTTTATGATAAATTGTTGGGTTTTCAAACTACTTACTTTTGCTTTCGCTGATTACTTGGTTTTATTTAAACTTACAAACAGTATTTCCTTTACAAACAAGTACTCTATTATTTTATCGAATGGGTTTGATATGATTAGTGGCTCTTTGTTGGATCGTTGCACCTCCAATAGGGACATACCCTAGGTGGGAATTTGGGGGTGTGACAAAAGAGGTGATCGGCATTTACGTCCGTACAATACCTCAAACGGAGCGGCTTGGATATTGCTATAGTAACTATTGTTATACGAAAACTCTACCAAAGGGAGATGTCTTTCCCAACCATTGCCAAAATCGATTACACATGCTCGAAGCATGTCTTCAAGGGTTTGGATGGTGAGCTCAGACTGCCCATCCGTCTGTGGATGATAAGCGGTGCTCATGTCTAAACGTGAGCCAAAGGACTTGTGCATTGCTTGCCACAGCTCAGAAGTAAAACGTGCATCGCGATTAGATATGATAGAGGTTGGCACCCCATGCCTCGAAACTACTTCCTTTAGGTACACGTCTGCTAGAGTAGAGAACTTATCCGTTTCTTTGATAGCCAAGAAGTGTGCAGATTTGTGAGTCGATCCACGATCACCCAAATAGTATCGTTTCCTCGCTGAGATCTAGGCAGGCCAGTAACGAAATCCATGGAAATTTGCTCCCATTTCCATGTCGGTATTTCTGGCTGTTGAAGTAGGCCTGATGGTTTCTGGTATTCAATCTTGACTCTTGCACAAGTCAAACATTAACTAACGTAAGTTGCTATGTTGGCTTTCATGCTAGGCCACCAATACGTAGTTTTAAATCGTGGTACATCTTATCCGAACCAGGATGTACTGAGTAACGAGACTTGTGTGCTTCAGCCATCACAAGTTCGCGTAAATTTCCATAAAGTGGGACCCAGATGCGCCCTGTCACGTAGTAAGCGACGTCTTCCTTCTGTTCTAACCGCTTCTTCGTCCCTCGCAGGGATTCAGCCCTGATGTTTTCTACTTTCAATGCTTCAACCTGATCATCTCGTATCTGAGTAGGAAGACTAGATTGGATGGTAAGCTGTAACGCTCGCACGTGCTTAGGTTTTGAATCCTTTCAGCTGAGGGCGTCGGCCACTACATTGGCTTTTCCAGGATGGTACTTGATCGCGCATTCATAGTCATTAAGGAGTTCGACCCATCGACGTTGTCTCATGTTCAACTCCTTCTGTTCGAAGATATGCTGGAGACTCCTGTGATCGGTGTAAATGGTGCATTTGGTACCATACAGGTAATGTCTCCATATCTTGAGAGCAAATACCACTGCTCCCAACTCCAAGTCGTGAGTAGTATAGTTTATTTCGTGAACTTTAAGTTGGCGTGATGCGTAAGCAATGACCTTGTCACGTTGCATCAACACACAACAAAGTCCTTGAATGGATGCGTCACAGTAGACCACGAAATCATATGTGCCTTTAGGTAGTGAGAGAATAGGTGCGCTACAAAGTCTCTCCTTCAAGTGTTGAAACGCTGACTCTTGTGCATCACCCCAATGATAGGTGACACCCTTCTGAGTTAGTGAAGTGAGTGTTTGCGCAATCTTTGAGAAGTCTTTGATGAACCTTCTGTAGTAGCCCGCCAAACCCAAGAATTGGCGGATTTCGGTTGGTGTACGAGGTGCAGGCCAGTTCTTGATTGAGTCAACTTTGGATGGATCAACGTGAATCCCATCCCCGTTTACCACGTGGCCTAGGAAATGGACTTCTCGAAGCCAAAAGTCGCATTTCGAGAACTTAGCATAAAGTTGTTCAGTTCGAAGAAGTTCCAAGATAAGTCACAGGTGTTGCTCGTGTTCCTCCTGACTCTTAGAATAGATCAGGATGTCGTCAATAAAAACAATAACGAACTTATCCAGGTATGGTTTGCACACCCGGTTCATGAGATCCATGAAAACCGCATGTGCGTTTGTTAACCCGAAAGGCATGACCAAAAACTCATAATGGCCGTAACGAGTTCTGAATGCCGTTTTGGAGATATCCTCGTCTCGGACTCTTAGTTGATGGTATCCCGATCTCAGATCAATCTTTGAGTAGAAGCTCAACCCTTGCAGCTAGTCAAATAAGTCATCAATGCGTGGAAGAGGATAGTGGTTCTTCACAGTTACCTTGTTGAGTTCGCGGTGGTCAATACACATTCTGAAGGTACCGTCCTTCTTCTTTATAAACAAGACTGGAGCTCCCCAGGGCGAAGAGCTGGGACGTATGAAACCCTTGTCCAAGAGCTCTTGTAGTTGCGTAGATAATTCTTCCAATTCTGATGGGGCTAAACGATAGGGGGAACGAGCTATTGGTGCCGCTCCAGGAGCTAGCTCGATTTGAAACTCGACCTGGCGATGAGGCGGTAGACCAGGTAATTCCTCAGGGAACACTTGAGGATAGTCACGTACAACTGGGATATCTTCTATCTTCTTCTCTTTCAATGATGTATCAGAAACGAGGGCTAGGATAGCAGTGTGGCCCTTTCGCAAACACTTTTGGGCCTTAAGGAAAGAGATGATGCCCACAACTGCACCACTCTTATCTCCATGAATCATGAGAGGTTCTTCACCAGAACGAGGAATACGGACGATCTTCTCCTTGCAAAGAATTTCCGCTTGATGATGAGATAACCAATTTATCCCAATGACGACGTCGAAACTACCAAGAATGATGGGAATAAGGTCGATCGAGAAGGTCTGACCAGCTAAGACGAGGTTACAACCCTTAACTACGTGTGTGGCTTCAAGACTTTTACCATTAGCTAACTCTACCACATGCTTGGTGTTCAAAATGTTGGAGTGCGCTTAAGCATTTGACTAACTTTAAAAGACACGTAA
This sequence comes from Helianthus tuberosus, assembly GCA_030545235.1. NCBI lineage: Eukaryota > Viridiplantae > Streptophyta > Magnoliopsida > Asterales > Asteraceae > Helianthus > Helianthus tuberosus. The sequence continues at coordinate 9,873,548 of CM060393.1, forward strand.
CTAGTATCGGCACCTGAATCAAATAAAACAGTAACATAGAAGTTGTCTAGTAGAAACTTACCCTTCACAACGTTGGGATCGTTCCTAGCATCCCCCTGACCAAGCACGAACATTCGGCCCCTGGCACCATTGCCATCATTATTACCCCCATTGTTGTTCCCGTTCCCCTGATTGTTGTTGTTGTTCTGATTCTGATTCTACTGGGGGTCGTTCCTCTTGAAGTGGCCTTCAGCACCACACTGAAAGCATCCCCTGTTACCCTGCTGTTGTTGCTGATTATGTGGAGCTGGTGGCTGCTGCTGACGATTCTGATTTGCTGGTCGTGTGCTCCTGCAATCCTTGGCTTCATGACCAAACTTGTTACACCTCTGATAATGACCCTTGTTGCATTGCCCACTGTGGTGCATGTTGCATCGATTACACTTAGGGTGATTTCCTCTGTATCCACCCTGCCCCTGACTACCTGAAGATTGCTGACCAGGGCTCTTGTAGTCATCAGTCCTTCGCTGCTAAGACTGAGACTGAGCTGAAGTTGAACCCTTGCTGGAGGCTCTATCCCATTTACGCTTGTTGTCGCTGGGGGCATCAGTAGTAATAGTAGTAGCACCAATACGCTTCGGCAGCTTGTTCTGCTCAACCGCCTGATCAGTGAGACGATGAGCCAAACGAATAACTTCCTGCATGTTAGCGAGGTTAGTTGCGGTCACATGACTTTGAATTTCTGGCACCAGACCCTTAAGGTACAGCTCAATACGCTTGATGGGAGGATCTACCATAGTTGGACATAACCCTGCCAACTCATTTGACCTCTTCGTATATGCCTCAATCTCTGACCCTGTCATCTTCAGGTTATAGAACTCCACCTCTAGCTTGTGGATGTCTCACGATTGCAATACTTCTGTTTGATCAGTTCCTTGAAGTCGTTCCATGGGGTGGCATTAGCAGCCACCAACCCTAGCATTTGGACCTGACCGTTCCACCATGTGAGTGCCACGCCTTCAAGAGTACTAGTGGCATACTTCACCCTACGAGCTACACGGCATTCACACATTTTGAAGACCGATTCGAGCTTCTCGAACCAATGGAGGAGTCCTACGGCTCCTTCGGTACCACTGAAGGTACTAGGACGACAGTCCATGAAGGTCTTGAACATACAAGTGGGACCTGTTACGCGAGAAAAACAGATAAGTTTAAGCACAAGAGTTGGATCGAGAGGGTAGGATCTAAACATCCTAGAGTAAGTCGCCATGGCGGGTTATACCTCCTGCCTGAGCTGCTGCGAGTGCCTCAGCCACTCGTGCATTGATGAGAGCCGTCAGCTGGGCTTGTGTCATGTTGATACCACCACGTCCTCCGCGTCCATTCATGATCTTCACAATGAAGCGAACATAAGTGAGAAATGTGTGGCATAAGTGTGTAAGTGTGAGATGACTGAAGAGAGCAAACACACAAGGTTTCAATTTAACAGTTGCTATATTAACTGAGCATGCAATGTACTATGCAAACTAATAGACAGGCAATGTAAGTATGAATCATATCACCTATAATGTTGAGTCTTGCACGTGGAGCGAAGCGTCGTTGTGGATCGTTGAGCACTATACAGGTTATAGTCTGGTTTAGTCAAAAGTTTTTCTCTTTTTAAAATCAAGTTCACTATAATCAATGGCTCTGATACCAATCTGTCACACCCCCAAAATCCATAAGGGGAGTATCACCGCATGGAGGCGTGACTGACCAGGATCAAGCCACCAATCATATTGAACAATGCAAATAAGTAAATAAAAAAACCAAACCCAATATAATTGGTGTTCAAAAGAAACCAAACAGGTTTAAGTAATCAGCGGAAGCATAGTAATGTCTAATTAACCAAAACATAGTTTAAAGTTCAAAGGTTCAGCACGGGACATAACAGTCCATATCCCACAACGATCACTCCTCCCTGTGCAAGCTCCATAAGCACCTAACGACCTGCAAGGCATGTAACAACAAGTCAACAACAAAGTTGAGCGAGTTCACAGTTGGTTGTTTAGTTGTTAATGTTTGAGTTGAAAATCATATGATGTTTCGTAAACCACGAGTTAACCGGTATCCTTATTTCCCAAACCATATCCAAAATCAGTGGGGGCTTCCTCATGTGAACCACTAGACCGTTACCATATCGACAACTGACGAAAGTAAGTTGTGCCCTAAGTCAATGTCTATCATCATTGACTGAGTGCCCAGATCCATTAGTACACGCTCGTCCTACCGGCACGGTGTGAGGCTTGTCAACACTAATAGCGCTATTAACTAATGACCCGCTCGCCATTGGCCCGGCGATATAAAAATGAGGGACTTAATGATAGAGTTTTGTCTAGTAAGTTAAGGTTGTTGTCCTACCCAAGGAGGACGAACGTATGTAATCTACCCAATGAGAATACGCAGATTTAACATTGGCATCCTACCCATGGAGGATGGAGGTACATATCCAACCCAAGGAGAATATGTAGGTTCTGTTTTAGTTCATTAACCCATTCCCAACCACCAGGAATCCCATGCCTTATAAAGAGTGTGAACTCACCTTGGTTTGCTCGGTATGCTTAATTACTCAACCACAATTAGTTCAATCAAAGCCTATAGTTTGCATGTGTACCCAATCAGTTTGCAGTTACAAGTTTCACGTATAATATACAGTCACAGTATGAATTTAAATATCACAATAGTTATACAGATTCATGCAAACCATGCTTCCTAGTTCATGACAACAGATAACAGTCACTAACATTAGATGACAAAAAGGATCATGCATGCAGTGTACCTAAACATATTAACCTACTGCTTCACGACGAAGACTTGGGATTTCATCGACATAGGGCCACGACGAACATTGGATTTCGTCGGCCAGGATTATGACGAAAACACCACGACGAACACTAAGATTTCGTCGCCATGGGATTTCGTCAAGTGGGAGTTCGTCGGGCAAGGGTCTTCGTCGGCTCTGGGTTTTCGTCGGGTAACATAACAGTTTAGCATAATCATGTGAAAACCCTAATCATTATCATCAGCCGTTTCATCACTATCATTCATCATACAGTATTCGTACACATGTATTATTAACATCAAGCAGGAACATTATCTACTAGCGGTGAATCATAATGAATACAGACTATGAGAATATTAACCGCAAGTTCTAATCTAATTAATTTAATTATCGATGGATAACCTACAACATGTGCGTCGAATCATGAGCATCTTTTGCAGTCAATGAATGAATACTAATTATAAGCCTATGAATAAACCCTAGAAATGAATCCTTTCATATATGATCGATCACAACCATTCATACGCATCATACAATCTAAAACATCGTGCAATACACAAATCTACACACAATATGATTAATTCAGTATCAGACAAGGTCATATGTTCACAAGAACCCGTAACGATCATCAACAAGTAGTCGAACACATTAAGTTAATTAATCTAAACACACACTAACCAGTTGAAAGACGAGACTAGCAATAATCCGAGAGGGATGATGGTGAAAGAGGGTGGTGGCAGTCGCACAAGGGAATGGAGAGACTCTAGGGTTTTCCATCGACTACACATGAGGAGAAAGCAACAGTTCTACAAAAATATATACACACAACGGCGTACTGGGCCCTTAATGGGCTTCGGCGAAATCTGGGCCGGCGAAATCCCTTGATTTCGTCGTGAGGGTTATGGCAAAAACCCTTGGGTTTTCGTCGGGCAGGCTAATGGCGAAAACCCTCTTGGTTTTCATCATGCACATAAAATATACGTATAACAGCACATCACATAATTTCACATAATTTCACAAGTCCATGTTTATCATTTAACCAATTAACACTAAACAGAAATTCACAATCAAATAACAAGGTGCACATAAAAGAACACAACGAATTAAGAAAACGCAGTTGCGAGGAAAGACCTTGAAAACTCGGGTTGTCACAATAGTGGTGTTCTAAAATATTTTAGTAGGGTTGTTATAAAAGAGGATGCATAAAAAGAGGGTTGAAGTCGAGCCCATGGAAAAGAATATCATGCATTGGATTTCTCATAAGGAGCTGGCTTTGGCCTGTGCGTGGGTTGACAACTCGGTGGACCCGGCTATGATTTGTTATTTATAATGTTTATTTATTTATTTTACTTGTCTAACAATGTTTATTTATTTATTTTCGTTGCATAATAATATTTATTTATTTATTAATAGGAAATCATAAAAAAGAAACCGACTTTTGGAAACATGTCCTTGAAGTACTACACAATCTAATGGGACGGGAACCATACCGGAATACAGATTCCATTTCTGGTAAATGGAGAGAAATGTTTAAAAAATACATCGTGTTTATCGCCATCTACAACGACCTCTCCAACAACAAATCTAGAGTTAACGGATCTAGTAATGTGGATTTGCTAATTGAGACGCACAAAATCTGCAACGTGAATATCAAAAAGCTGATAACTCTTGAGGAACAAAAAACCGATGCTCTTGATCTTGCGGTTCTTGGGTTTAACACCGAAGATGTGTCTTATACCGTCAAACTTATAAGTGGGAAAAAAGTAAAAACAAGATTAGTCAACATTTCCTAGAGGATGAGTAGTTTAATTTTTTGGTTTTTTAAATATCTTTCATTTTATTGCATTTTTTGGTTTTCAAAAGTTTATTGTACTTTTTTTAGGTTATTAGATTTTATTACACTTTGTTTTTAACTAAATGCATTTTTTACTTTTTTTTAATTTAATTAATACTAAAAATAAAATTTAAATTAATAATTAATGATTAGAAACACATTAAGATGCAATGAAAACAGTAAAACCATAATATTTTCTAGTAAAAAATAGAATAAAAGTGAATGGTTTGTTAATGTATTAGTCATTTTAAAAATAGAATAAAAGTGAATGGTTTGTTAATGTATTAGTCATTTTATGATGTGAGAATGAAACCAATAAAATAGTTATTTCACAGCTCTTAGAGGGGATGAGGCCCCTCGTGAATAGCCCTCCACCACGCGTGGAAGACAATTTCACACCGCCGCCACCCCTTTTTATCACTCGTCAATTTTAAAACAAGTGAAAAATTTAACGCGTGATGATGACGAAGAATGTGCGATGTTGAACACTGTTGTGATGAGTGATGATGAAGATTAGTTAATTTTGAGCTAGTGATGGCCATTTCCACTAAAATCCATCACTAGTGATGGAATAAAGCTCGATGACGTGGAGGAAATTGATTGGATGTTGTGAGTGATAAGTGAGTGGTGAGTGATGGGCGCCCCAGCCCCCTTTAAGCATGTGGTAACCTTTTTTTGAACTGTTTAAATTACCCTCAATCCGTCTTCGACGAGACTCGATCCCTTGATCTCAAAGGGAACAACACCTTAACTCCAATAACTTTGTTAATTAAACTGAACTCCTCACCGATGTGGTAACCTTTTTTGTGTCCGTTAAAATACACCAAAAATATATTCACAAAATTAGAAAGATAAAATAAAGGAGTAAATTTTCATTTTGGTCCCTGAGGTTTTGTCACTTTTGCCACTTTAGTCCAAATTTGAAACCTTTTGCATCTGGATCCCTGTGGTTTCATTTTTTTTTTTTTTGCCATTTTGATCCATAAGTGAAATCAGGTCATATTTATCATATAAAATTCAATTATTTTGTCCTTTTTCTCAGGGGCAAAATGGTGATTTCTTTTTTATTTTATTTAAATTTTTTATTAAAGGGACTTTGTTGACCTTTGACTTAAAGCATAATTACCATATTCAACAACAAAAACCCTAACCCTTTCCCATCTGCACACACAGAAAACCCATTACCTTTGGATCAAACATCAGCACCATGGCTCCACCACCACCAAACGCTGCCGTCACCAGAGATGTTGCCACCACTCTTCACCAACCCACCACAGCTCTCTCTCTCTCTCTCTCTCTCTCTCTCTCTCTCTCTCTCTCTCTCTCTCTCTCTCTCTCTCTCTCTCTCTCTCTCGCAAGAACACCACACCAACCCGCCGGCATCCTCCTCTCTCTCCTGAACAACACCACCAAGAGCCACCACAATCGGAAGGCTTCCACCTATCCAAAACAGCTTAATTAGGTCATAAAATTGTCCATCAATATCAACATAAACCTTCACCGAATGTTTCACCAGCTGCACATTCCATTCCTCCATCCCTATCAGGCTTTTCACCAGCTGCACATTCCATTCTTCCATCCCTATCAGACGTTTCACCAGCTCAATTAGGATTTCCACCTATCCAAAACCGTCACAGACTCACAGTCACCGGATGTTTCACCGCAAAGCTTCACCGAAGGGTTTTCCGATTTCGTTTTCTTCTCAAATGTTACCAAATCTGTGAAAATCGATGGTAAAATTTGAGACCTGTGAAAATCGATGATGATTTTGTGAATCGGATGTTGAATGTGTGACCGCAAGCTGCTCTATCATAGTCTGTGGTGATTGTGGTGGAAGAGGTGGTAGTGGTGAAATATGCAGAGATTGATAGGGAGTTTTTGGTTGAGTGAAGAATTGGGTTGAATTGTAGATTTAGGTGTGGTTTGGTTTTATTAGTTTTTAATTAATTAACATATGTTTTTAATTAAAATATCATTTTTTCCCTGAAGAAAAAGGCAAAATAACATGATTTTATTAGACAAATATGACCTGATTTCACTTTTGGACTAAAATGGTAATAAAAATGAAACCACATGGACCAGGATGTAAAATATTTGACTTTTAGACTAAAGTTGAAAAAGTAATGGTAATTTATTCTAAAATAAAGTCTACAAAAGGAGCATTGTACGGTCTATCAGCAACATTCAAAGAAAGATAAATAAACGGATCCATTGACGCTAAAAACAATTAAAAAAATCAAGGGATCCAATGACCATAGATTAACTTCATCCACATGTATTGTGATAATACCATGCGTAGTGGGTAATATTCATCCTTGGGCGTTTTGCACCATGTGGTAGCCCAGTCAGCAATGGGGCATTATGGGGCGTTTTCTAAAATGGGTGTAGTGAGGATGTGGGGCATTATGTTTGTAATAAAATAAAATAAAAAAAATTAAAAATCTAATTGGCCAAATAATGGAAGCTCAAATGTGATTGGGCAAGATTTTCCCCACCCGGCGTGATTTATAAAACGCCCAAACCAAAAAAAAGCCAAACATGCCCAAGGGGGCGGAGGTGCCGGCGTTTTCCGACGTTTTCGGGCGAGATTCCGGGCAAAAAACGCCCCACTACGTTCAGTCTAAGTGTGATGGGGACCCAACTCTCTTCATCCTTTCATTTTTTTTTTTCCAATCAAACTTAAAACTATTTTTTAAGAGGTTCAAAAAGAAATGAAAACCGATAGCTAACTCGGTGAACCGAATTTTTATTTTATTTTGTTTAGTTTATATAATTATCTACTATTTTCTTTAATAGCGGCTATTTGTGCTACCATATTACACCAATATTTTAAATTATGGGTCAAGTTATTCTACAAATGCTCCTATTTGTAAGAAGTGTAAGAAGGATTTATAGAGTGACAAGTGTCCAATAACCTAAAACCTAAACCCAGTACATCACCACCCAAAACCTAAACACCCACCCTCACCCCACCCCACCCCACCACACCACCACCCAAAATCCTAACCCCCCCCCCCCCCAAATCCACCCCCAGAAACCTAAAAAAAACCTACCCCCACCCAAAAACATAAACCCCCCGACCCCCTCGGCAAAAAAAATAATAATAATATAAAATTTTGGGGGGTTGGTGATGTGGGAGGGGTGGGGTGGTGGTGAGTGTTTAGGTTTTTTTTTTTTTTGTAGTGGGTTTTTTTAGGAGCTTTTGTACCTTTCTTACAATTAGGAGTCTTTATATTTAATCCTAATCCTCTAAATTATAATATTTAACTTTCTTTTTTTAGTTTTGTGTGTCAGCCTTCGAATTCTATCATAGTTTTACTTTATGCTTCTACTCTTATAGCGTTTCAAAACGAACTTAATAATGAAGACATCTCTTATCATCACTACTACCGCTACCTTTACCTTCTGCTATCGCTACCATCAAACCCTCTCAACGTCAACGTCAACGTCAATGCCCAATATTAAGTGGTGTAAATTGTAGTTTGTTGGTTGATTTAAAAGTTAACTGTTGGAGTAGATTTTTAATTCCACACGTGTGTGTCACTAATATATGTAATTCCCCAAAATAATTATAAGAAAAATGTTAGTTTTGTATATTTTGACCACAATAAAATGATAAATGTATTTTAAGTTACTCTTCACATTTTATCGCAAAGTTACATGAAGCACACGTCATTTTAATAAAAAGTCAAAAAAGTGTATGAAGAAAAAAAACTAATAACTTTAGCCTTAACATTAGAGTTAGATGCCATTTTAATCCATGTGCCTTCTGTCATTTTCTCAGTTTTGTTCAAATGTTTGAAACGTTGACTTTTTAGTCTAAATAGTTTTAAGAGTTGCCATTTTAGTTCACTGGGTTAACTCCGTGGTTTGAGTCATTTTGCCAGTTTAGTCCAAAGGTTTGAAACGTTTCCATTTTAGTCCAAATAGTTTCAAGCGTTGCCATTTTAGTCAACTGGGTTAACTGCGTCCATTTTTTATATTAGCTAGAAGGGTAATTCGATCATTTTATATGGTCGAGTTGCCCTTTTAGTTAACAGAATTACATTTAAAATCAACAAAATGCCCTTCAAGTTAAAAAAATAAAGGGATGGAGTTAACCCAGTAGACTAAAATGACAATGTTTAAGACTATTTCGACTAAAATTGCAACGTTTCAAACATTTGGACTAAACTAAGAAAATAACACAAACCATAGAGACTAAAATCACATTTAACTCTTAGCATTATTTGCAACTAGCATGAAATTTACTTTACACGCTGAGAAAGTGAACAGAGAAAAAAAAACTGATGACTTTAGCTTTATTTGAAAGTACCAAGAAATTTGCTCTACATACTGCGAAATTTCTCAACTAGTTAAGTGTGTATATAAGAGAAAATTGCTAAATTCGTCCCTGAGGTTTTACACAAATTGCTAGATCAGTCAAAAATTAAGATTTACTGCTAAAACAGTCCAAAATCAAGATTTGTTTTGCTAATACAGTCCAAAAAACAAACGCAGTTAAATATAGCAGTTTGACTGTTTTAGCAACAAATCTTAATTTTTGGACTGATTTAGCAATTTTCTCTATTATTATTAAAAACTTCATATTTTTATGAAATAAATTGTATATATTATAAAAGGGAAATTGGCCTGTAATAATCCCACCTAAACCTTTTTGGCCATTAATAATCCCATCTCAGAATATTCCCCCCACCAGTCCCACCTTTCACACATTTTTCCTACAATGGTCCCCCGTTAAAAAAACTTAACAGAGTTAAGCTTTTTTCCAAACTACAAACAGATTTTTTAGGGCTTTTGATTAGAACGACGATACGAGTCCATTGATGTAAAACTTGCCTCGAAATGGCGCTCCAAACGATGAAAACGGCGCTTTAATTCGGGTGTTTAAATTTCCAATTAACCAAAATCAAGTCACTTGGAGCACCATTTCGAAGTAAGTTTTACATCAATGGACTCGTATCATCGTTCTGATCAAAATCCCTAAAAAGCTGTTTGTAATTGGGAAAAAAGCTTAACGGAGTTAAGCTTTTTTAACGGGGGACCATTGTAGGAAAAATAGGTGAAAGGTGGGACTGGTGGGGGGAATATTCTGAGGTGGGATTATTAATGGCCAATAAGGTCTAGGTGAGATTATTACAGGCCAATTCCCCATTATAAAATGTAAAATTTTTATAAGTATTATTAAATGTCAATTTTTTTATAAAACGAATTGTATATATTATAATAAAGTTTTTTATTTATTAGGTAATTTTACCGTCGTTCCTACGGACGGGTGGGTTACCGGGTTTTCCCCGGAATTGGTGGTGGACGACTCGGGTTACCTTCGGAGTAGAGGTCATTGGCAACATATCTCTGAATTGTATATTTTTATTCATAGATCTATCACATCCATAACTAGCTTATGAATTATGAATGGTTTCGGTGAAAAAGCTACAAAAGTTGGTGAAAAAAGCACAGTAGATTGCACCATAAGGCAAAAGTAGGTTGTAGCATGGTTAATAATGGGTTGTACCTAGCCGTTGCTATATACGTGTTTATAATTATGCATGTAGATTTTTTGACATGAAGCGGATTACTAAGGGCATGTTTGTATAATATCACTAATCAAACTAAAACATGGTCAATACAGGAATACATAATAAGCATGTGAAGGGCAAGTGGCGTAAAGGCGACACGAAGACCAGCGGTTAAAGGAATTGTATGCTAGAGGCGACACGACCATGAATCGCCTGTTTTGGTTTTAATCAAGCTAGGACCGTGGAGGCCAGAAGTTGTATTACACGGGTTAGATCTTGTACTCCGCTACGTGTGTTGTAGGCCACCCCTCAAAATAAATCTTCTTTATAAAGAAAAAGTAGCACAAGTAAATTGTGCATGCCGCATGTGGATGGTATATTGTGGCTTAAATACATCATTCATCATCATATTTCTTATGACATACATATATTTAGTTACATCATGTTTCCATAAACCTTTCAGGTGGCCTACGAAATGTTGGATAGCAAATTTTTCACTAAAGTAAAAAACCATCAATTTAGGTGGAATGTATTTTTTACCACAAAATATTACCTCATGCCATCATGGTTATTTTGACTTTTTTAATAGTGATGTAAACCTAAGTTGGTTTTTTTTAAAAGTTTTAGTAATTTCTTCAAATATAATAAGTGATTTTTTATTTGTTAGTTATTTTTTTCCATGTAATTGTATTATCGTTATGTCATCTTAAACTTTAATTATGATACATATAATGCATTTCGAATTTATTAAGTTTTTTTTGGTAATTGTTACTTTTGCTTAGGGGTGACAATCGGCAAAAAGAACACCCGACTCGAAATCTAATAGGTCGTTTTCCATCTTTTAAATTCCAAAATTGTTTTGTGATATTCAATCTTTTCATATCTATTACTTTCATAATTCCTACAAACACTTATGCCGGTAAATTCATGGTTTTTCATCCATCGAAAACAACAACCATACTCGGTAATAGCACGAAAGTAGTATTTTAGTTACCCATTAATCCCAACTAAAAATGAGCGTAAAGTCAAATCAAAACGAACAGCTTCCATCCTGGAACGACCAACAAATTAGGGCGAAAAACGCTGGGTGGCAAAAAATACGGTCAATTTCTTATCGCTCGTAACCTAACCAGGTTCTGTTTCTTCGTCTATTTCTGTTACACCCTAATTCGTATTTGACAAAAAGTCGCAGCGGAAACACGAACCATAAAATTTCTTTCATTATAAATACCTCAACTTATTTAAAATTTAACTTAAACATAATTCTTATTCATAAATCCGTCATCCTCTTATTTACTAATTAAAAACATAGCTTACGTTTACTACATTTTACATTCAACGTCCCCGTACAATCTCTCTAGTGGCTCGGTCTTCAATCCCTAATCCTTCTGATAATCGCTCATTATCCGTACAACCTGCATTCACCACATACATTCATAACATTAGCACACATTAAAGAAACAAGGTTCATTCGCGTACACTTCACACTTCGTCGTCTTTTAAGCTTTGAGCATTTCATCTGCATATCCATTTCCTGGTGAGGCTTCAATAATGTACCTGCATTACTTTTCATTCTCGAGGTACACCATTAATAACGTTAACCCTCAACGTGTCTAAATCATGCATACATACGTACTTACATACATACATACATACATACACATCTACATACGTACATATCTTTCCTACAACTTTACATACATGCATACACTCATACTGGTCTTTATACATGCATACATACACATCTGCATACATACAAACCCTTCCTACATCATTACATACATGCATACACATCTGCATACATGCAAACCCTTCCTACATCATTACATACATGCATACACATCTGCATACATACAAACCCTTCCTACGTCATTACATACATGCATACACATCTGCATACATACAAACCCTTCCTACATCATTACATACATGCATACACATCTGCATACATACAAACCCTTCCTACATCATTACATACATGCATACACATCTGCATACATACAAACCCTTCCTACATCATTTCATCCCCGTATATACTCATACATACTTACATGCTTGCTTATCCACATAGGGGCGATTACCAATGAGAATTAAATTAATAATTCTTACCTGGAGTACGGGATCCCACTTTAAGGTTCCTAAATGGAACCTAAGGTGGGATTCTTACCTGGGCTATGGGATCCCGCTTTAAGGTTCCTAAATGGAACCTAAGGTGGGATTCTTACCTGGGCTATGGGATCCCGCTTTAACCTCCCGTTTCTTCCTACATGCTTATAGATTCACATTCTATCATATGAACTTAAAATCCCACATCCGGATTAAGGAAATTCTTACTTACGTGCATTCGGCTTATTATTATCTTCTAATTATTTGACCCGTTCGTGCATTTATCAACATAGTCCATTCAATTGACCTCAATCTCATATGAACTTAATAATTTCATTGACGCCTATCATAAAAGATTAATTTCTCGGATGTCTAGTATTCTTTTAACCCATTTCCGCCCAAAAGCTCATTTTGACCCGTTATGGGTATTTACGCAATTTAAGGTCTATGGCTTACAAGACCATACTTCTTGCTTCCATACTTGTCTGAAACATTACATTGTTTGAACAACTTGTTTCTAAACCACTTCTCATATCGTTTGCCCAAAATACCCATCAGGGGCATTTTGGTCAACTTTAATTCATTCATTTACGACGAAAGACTTCAACACATATATGACCTCAAACATCATGTTTAATTAATTTAAACGGTATATCACTTAATCATACTAAGAAGTGATTACAGAAATCACTTACCTTGTGCATCCGTGTTCATAACCTCTTCCTTGCCTCATCTTGACCCGTTAGCCTTCCAGGCTTGGTCCGTGCTAGTGTGGTTCCTATTCTTTCATGCCGTCATGCCATGATTATGTTAGTATTCATGCTCATTCATATTAACACACATTTTTCCAACTTTTATCTATTTGACTTTCACTAACACGCATACGACATGACTTGTCAACCACATAGTTCAATACCTTCGAAATCCAATTTCCTTATCACACATGACACATAATTGGTCTAACACGTAATCCATGATCTTTCGATCCTTACATTTGTGTCATAATGCCTAACCATGTTATAAATTATCGGTTGACTTTCAGAAAGTCAACCTTCTAGCATATAACTTCCAACTTATGGACACGCATTCATGTTGATATAGTGAACCATATCAATGACATGACATTCATTTCATACATAATGTTATATGACACTAACAACTACATGATCACCTAGTCACATACACCATATACCGTTTACATTTCATACTCATGGTGTAGGACACACACCTACCTAAGCACATGATCGACTAACTACATACATGCACATGTATCGTCAATCCAACACATACTAACATATTCATGATTCTTTAGTTGACAACCATATTCAAAGCTAGTAATTTGACATAATCTCAACCTCTTCACATGTTCATCCGATGTTTAGCATACAATTTCACATACTAGCTTATACGAGGCATTTCATCAAACACTTGGTGTGCGTGCACAATTTAATGCACAATGTACAACTAATTTATGCATAATCTTCCTAGTTCATACATAATTCATCAATTTCTTCCTTCCCATCAACACGAATCATACATGCATAATCATCAAACATATAATCATCACATTTCTTCCAATCCTTTTAACAAGAATCCATCATACATAACATGATACATCAATTTTGGACAAGAATTGGACCTTGATGATATATCCATGCTATCATTTTCACCCTAACAATTGGGTTTCACCTTTACACATCAAATTAACACAAACCATACATAACATATGTTTTATATGATGATTTTAACACTTATACATGATCAATTTCACATTAACTTACGGATTAGAACATAACCCACTTCACACATGATCACCAATCTTTGATTCAAGACATACCTTACGATCCCCTTGTGAAGGTGATCACTAATTCATGCTCGGTTGTGAATTTGGGCCTTGATTCATTCTTCAATTTGAAGCTTTTGCATGAACTAGGGTTTGGTTCATGGGGGTGTTCCCCTGATCGATCTAGAACATACACGATGTGTGTGTTGTGTGTGTGTTTGTTTTGTTCATATAAAACATAACTTTCCCTTTTTTCAACTTTGGCCCCTCATGTTTATTACTTACTCATGTTTGGCACAACTTTCATCTTCTAAATAGTTTTTATCATACACTTTTTTAGGTTAAATAACCTAGTCATTTATTTCTTAATGTACCATAGCATAACATTTAACGAACATAAACATTCAGGTTTTGGGGTGTTACAATTTCACCTTTTTCAGTCAAATTCTTGCAGAAAAATCAACATTAACTCCTCAAATTGGTGCTATTGATAGCGTAAGTCAAATCTTTATTGAATTCCCTCAATTGGGTTTCGTTTATTTTGTTAAAACTATTCGAAATTGTAGAATTTTTAGTTGTCCGCCAGGTGTTTGTTAAAATGCCTGAATGAGTTTTCACTTCTTATCCTTAACAGGTTTGTTGAATTGTATAATCTGATGGCTTTTTCTTCTTGTTTAAGTTGTGACCCATGGACACTTTCTCAAAATCTAAAGCACCCATCTTTGTTTTTCTTCTTCGCACGCAAGGTGTTCGATGAAATGCCTAGGTGATTTCTTCGGGGCTTTTTAGCGTAGCGGTTCAATTACCTTTTGACCCATCAGCTGCGATTCCTTTTGGATTGGGTTTTCTTTATTGGTGGTGGCGTACCCGACATTATCTAAGTGTCGACTCTGCTTACTTAGTTTTGTTATGCTTACTGTTGATTTTTCGAACGCTTTTAATTTGGTTGATAGGACAACCCTACTGTACGAGGTAAGGAAAATGTGTCCTTCTATTTCTACGTGGGTCGATTTTTTATATGGTCAACCAGCTAGATTATATGTGGGGGATGAGTCTATTTGGTCTACTACTGGCGTTCAGCAGGGGGACCCCTTGGGGCCCCTCCTTTTTGCCCTTGTTCTACACCCCCTTGTTCACCGAATAAGGGATCGTTGCAAACTTCTATTTCACGCCTGGTACCTAGATGACGGAACGCTTATTGGAGATGCCACCCAAGTGGCTAATGCTTTAGATATCATCAGAGCTGAGGGTCCTCCCTTAGGGCTTCAACTTAATATAAAGAAAACAGAAGTTTTCTGGCCAACCTGCAATGGTGTAAAGGTTCAGGAGGGCTTATTCCCTCGGGGGATTGGGAGGCCGGTTCTGGGTGTGAAACTCCTGGGGGGTGCCGTTAGTCGTGATGCAGAGTTTATTAGTAGTATGGATCTTAAAAGAGCGAACTGTGCAGTCGAACCGATGAGGTGCCTTAAACGCCTACGGGACCCTCAGAGCCAGCTCCTCTTGCTTCGTTCTTGTATGGGTGTTGCTAAATTACTGTTTGGTCTTCAAACGTGTCAACCTTCTTTGCTCGGGGGAGCTGTCTCTGTTTTTTATGAAGGCTCCGGGGAGCATTAGAGGATATTGTTGTTTGTGGGGGTGCGTTTTTTGGAGATCTCCAGTGGAGGTTGGCTTCTCTCCCGACCCGGTTTGGAGGCTTAGGGATTTGTACGGCCGAGGATGCCTCTTCATATGCTTTCATGGCTTCAAGGGCCCAATCTTGAGGTTTACAAGACCACATACTCCGAGAATGTGGTGGGGATGTTTTAGACTCCGATTACAGGAGTGCGTTGGAACTTTTGCATAGTTCTCTTCCCGACCTTGATATTGGCGGTTTCTACATTAAAGAGGTTTGAAGAGAAGTTTGTTTTATCCCCTCGGCAAAGAGCTATGTTTGAATGTCTACGTGCCCTACATGCTCAGGATTTTCTGTCTGTCGCACCTATTGAAGGCTTGGGGCAACACATGTCGGCTATGGAATACCGTGCTATCCTTAGATACCGACTGATGATTCCTTTGTTCCCAGTTGACGAGCCATGTCCGGTATGCCGCAAAGCGTGTTTGGATTCTTCCAGCGAGCACGCGATCCACTGTAAAGAGCTACCAGGGTTTAAATATCGGCATGATTAGGTGAGAGATGTGTTATGTGATGTTCTTAAGCGGGCCGTGATCTCTGCCAAAAAGGAGGCTCCAGTAAATTTCCTGACTGACCCCTTAGAGGGGAGGTCCACTTTACGCCCGGCGGACATCCTTGTGTTTGGATGGGAAGGGGGGAAACATACTTGTGTAGATCTAACTGGAGTCTCCCCCCTTGTCGGGCTCAAGGACAAGGACTTTGTCGTAGGGTAAGCGGTGCTCAAGGCAGAGGCGAGCAAAGTGGCAAAACATGAGAAAGCCTGCCTGGAGAATCAACATGTGTTTTTCCCGTTTGCGTTTGATACCTTTGGTGGCCTCGTTCCAGACGCTGTGCGACTTTTGAGTCGGGTTCAAAAAGTCATTAATAGTAATTCTTCGTCGCTAAAGGTTTCAAACTTTGTATTTAGTAGAATTGGTTTTTCTATTCAAAAGGGGGTGGCGGCGCAACTGCCATTGCTTTGTAATTGTCCTTTTTCGTGTGGAATGATATTCTACTTAAAAAAAATACACCATAATGAAATCTTAACAAAAAAAAAAACTATTCATTTTTTCAACACCATAAGATTTTTTTTTTTTTTTTGAACGGCCAACAAATCAATCCCGAGCACTCTCGGGGCACCCACTGGACAAACGGAGTACTCCGAGGGTAACCCGAGTCGTCCACCACCAATTCCGGGGAAAACCCTGTAACCCACCTGCCCGTAGGCACGACGGTAAAATTACCTAATAAATAAAAAACTTTATTATAATATATACAATTCGTTTTATAAAAAAAATTGAGATTTAATAATACTTATAAAAATTTTACATTTTATAATATATACAATTTATTTCATAGAAATATGAAGTTTTTAATAATAATAGAGAAAATTGCTAAATCAGTCCAAAAATCAAGATTTGTTGCTAAAACAGTCCAACTGCTATATTTAACTACGTTTGTTTTTTGGACTGTATTAGCAAAACAAATCTTGATTTTGGACTGTTTTAGCAGCAAATCTTGATTTTGGACTGATCTGGCAATTTGTGTAAAACCTTAGGGACGAATTTAGCAATTTTCTCTATATATAATTATATATATATGTCATATGTGTGATGCATCCCAACAACTCAAAGCTACCTCTCTCTCTCTCTCTCTGACCTAAGTTCCACTACATACTAATTTCAAACAAATTCCATCCACATACCAATGGCATCTTCATCCTCCTCTTCTCAGTCGATTCCGACATGGAGTTACGATGTATTTCTGAGTTTTAGAGGAGAAGACACTCGCAACGGCTTTGTGGGTCATCTCTAAGCGGCTCTTGCACAACAAGGAATCCAGACGTACAAGGATGACGAAACACTTAAAGATGATTTATTGCTTTAAGTTCAATTTATATTAAACGACATTTTAAATGAATTAATAAGTAACTTAATAAAATATATTGGTGGGGAATACATGAATGAAACGTTGCAACCCATCAAAGTCATCTTCCCAAAGTTAGGATTTTTATTTTTAACTTTTTGGTAAACCATCCCCGATGCTCAAAATGAATTCGCCAGGAATACAAAAGAGACATAGTCGAATATATTGGAAATAGTATGATTCATAAAGATTTATAGGAATAGTTTATTTACCTGGTTTGGTAAAGAGACCCATAACTTCTCGTGAGGCCTTCACCATCAATGGTTCATTAACGATGACGTTTTATACGGAGGCTGTCGAACGAGGGTGAGACCAAGGGCTACAACGCCATAGGGGACACGTTGCGTCGTGCTGATAACGTGTTGTGTAACAACGACCTACTAGCAACCAACATATAACTATAAACATAAAGAACAAGGATTATAGAAAGTTAGAAAGAAAGAGAATAGAAGAACTCATTCTTATTCATGTATGTATGAAATACAAAAGCCACTATTTATAGGGCTATCATTCAATACAACTTAAATGTCAATGGGAGTTAGGCATGTGGATAATCATATCATAAAATATATTTATAACAAAAACCATAATATTTTCTAGTAAAAAATAGAATAAAAGTGAATGGTCTGTTAATGTATTAGTCATTTTATGATGTGAGAATGAAACGAATAAAATAGTTATTACTCAACTCTTAGAGGGGACGGGGCGTCTCGTGATAAGCCCTCCACCACGCGTGGAAGACAATTTCACACCGCCGCCATCCCCTTTTATCACTCGTCAATTTTAAAACGCCTGAAAAAATTAACGCGTGATGATGATGAAGAATGTGCGATGTTGAACACTGTTGTGATGAGTGATGATGAAGATTAGTTAATTTTGAGCTAGTGATGGGCATTTCCACTAAAATCCATCACTAGTGATGGAATAAAGCTCGATGACGTGGCGGAAATTGATTGGATGTTGTGAGTGATGAGTGATGGGCGTCCCTGCCCCCTTTAAGCATGTGGTAACCTTTTTTTGAACTGTTTAAATTACCCTCAATTCGTCTTCGGCGAGGCATGATCCCTTGATCTCAAAGGGAACAACACCTTAACTCCAATAACTTTGTTAATTAAACTCAACTCCTCACCGATGTGGTAACCTTTTTATGTATCCGTTAAAATATTCCAAAAATATATTCACAAAATTAGAAAGATAAAATAAAGGAGTAAATTTCCATTTTGGTCCCTGAGGTTTGGTAACTTTTGCCACTTTAGTCCAAATTTGAAACCTTTTGCATCTGGGTCCCTGTGGTTTCATTTTTTTTTTTTTGTCATTTTGGTCCAAAAGTGAAATCAGGTCATATTTGTCATATAAAATTCAGCTATTTTGTCCTTTTTCCTTAGGGGCAAAATGGTCATTTCTTTTTTATTTTATTTAAAGTTTTTATTAAAGGGACTTTGTTGACCTTTGACTTAAAGCATAATTATCATCTTCAACAACAAAATCCCTAACCCTTTCCCATCTGCACACACAGAAAACCCATTAGCTTTGGATCAAACATCAGCACCATGGCTCCACCACCACCAAACGCCGCCGTCACCAGAGATGTTGCCACTACTCTTCACCAACCCACCACAGCTCTCTCTCTCTCTCTCTCAAGAACACCACACCAACCCGCCGGCATCCTCCTCTCTCTCCTGAACAACACCACCAAGAGCCACCACAATCGGAAGGCTTCCACCTATCCAAAACAGCTTAATCAGGTCATAAAATTGTCCATCAATATCAACACAAACCTTCACCGAATGTTTCACCAGTTGCACATTCCATTCCTCCATCCCTATCAGGCGTTTCACCAGCTGCACATTCCATTCCTCCATCCCTATCAGACGTTTCACCAGCTCAATCAGGGTTTCCACCTATCCAAAATCGTCACAGACTCACAATCACCGGACGTTTCACCGCAAAGCTTCACCGAAGTGTTTTCTGGTTTCGTTTTCTTCTCAAATGTTACCAAATTTGTGAAAATCGATGGAAAGATTTGAGACCAGTGAAAATCGATGATGATTTTGTGAATCGGATGTTGAATGTGTGGCCGCAAACTGCTCTGTCATAGTCTGTGGTGATTGTGGTGGAAGAGGTGGTAGTGGTGAAATATGCAGAGATTGATGGGGGGGTTTTGGTTGAGTGAAGAATTGGGTTGAATTATAGATTTGGGTGTGGTTTGGTTTTATTAGTTTTTAATTAATTAACATATGTTTTTAATTAAAATATCATTTTGTCCCTGAAGAAAAAGATAAAATAACAGGATTTTATAAGACAAATATGACCTAATTTCACTTTTGGACCAAAATGGTAATAAAAATGAAACCACAAGGACCTAGATGTAAAATATTTGAGTTTTGGATTAAAGTTGAAAAAGTAACCAAACCTCAAAGACTAAAATGATAATTTATTCTAAAATAAAGTCTACAAAAGGAGCATTGTACGGCCTGTCAGCAACATTCAAAGAAAGATAAATAAACGGATCCATTGACGCTAAAAACAATTAAAAAAATCAAGGGATCCAATGACCATAGATTAAACACTTTTGGTCAAGATCTATTGTGATAAAGTACTTGATAGGTAATAAGTGTGATGGGGACCCAACTCTCTTCATCCTTTCATTTTTTTCCAATCAAACTTAAAACTATTTTTTAAAAGGTTCAAAAAGAAATGAAAACTGATAGCTAACTCGGTGAATCGAATTTTTATTTTATTTTGTTTAGTTTATATAATTATCTACTATTTTCTTTAATAGCGGTTATTTCTGCTACCATATTACACCAATATTCTAAGTTATGGGTCAAGTTATTCTACAAAGGCTTCTATTGTAAGAAGTGTAAGAATGATTTATAGAGTGACAAATGTCCAATAACCTAAAACCTAAACCCAGTACATCACCACCCAAAACCTAAACACCCACCCTAACCCCAACACCCCCCCCCCCCCCCCCAATCCACCCCAAAAAACCTAAAAAAAAAACTACCCCCACCCATCAAAAACCTAAAAAAAAAATCTAAACACCCACCCCCACACCACCACCACCCAAAAACCTAAACCCCCGACCCCATTGGCAAAAAAAAAATAATAATAAAATAAAATTTTGGGGGGTTGGTGATGGGGGAGGGGGTGGGTGGTGATGGGTGTTTAGGTTTTTTTTTTAGTGGGTTTTTTTAGGAGCCTTTTTTTAGTGGGTCTTTATATTTGATCCTAATCCTCTAAATTATAATATTTAACTTTCTTTTTTTAGTTTTGTGTTTCAGCCTTCGAATTCTATCATAGTTTTACTTTATGCTTCTACTCTTATAGCGTTTCAAAACGAACTTAATAATGAAGACATCTCTGATCATCTCTACTACCGCTACCTTTACCTTCTGCCACCCTCTCAACGTCAATGCCCAATATTAAGTGGTGTAAATTGTAATTTGTTGGTTGATTTAAAAGTTAACTGTTGGAGTAGATTTTTAATTCCACACGACACTAATATATGTAATTCCCCAAAATAATTATAAGAAAAATGTTAGTTTTGTATATATTGATCACAATAAATATATTTGAAGTTACTGTTGCACATTTTAGACTAGAGGGTATGGAGAGTCTCATCCCCATGAGAATGGGCCGTCACGTAGGCGTCATATCACCATCCCATGGAGGATGGGTCTCCTTACATTTTGAGGGGGTGGAGGATGGGCCTACCTCACACAATTATTTAAGAATTTTCTAACTTTTTTTTTGTTAATTTAATTAGAACTTCTTAAAAATTAAATAAAATTAAAACATAAAACAACATAATTAAATTCATTTCATAACATAAAAAAATATTACATTTCCTAAAAATTAAAATTACTAATCCTAGAATCGGAAAACATAGAAGCGGAAAAAAAATTAACGAAATCACTAAAAAAATAAACCACCTACGACGTCCATTTTTTCTTAACCTCCGATAAACCTCGCGTTCATTCTCCGGATCCGAGTCGAGATCCAACCTCATATTCCTAAAATCCTCCGCTCGAGCATAGTCGGCCGACAAGTTTTTCCTATAACTATATTTTTCTGCCGTGAGCTCTTTGAACGAACGGAATTCGGATATCAACTCGTCCATTTTCGAACCCGCCCCAGAAGACGTTTGGCTCGAGCCGCCCCCTTTTCTCTTTCCGGCCGCCTCTTTTTTTGCTTTTTCCCTTCCGGGGGGACGTTCCGACTCGTGAACGGGCAACACCTCCTCGTCAAATTCCGGGTCGTCGTTTATGTCGATTTGACAACGAGCGGTGGAGCCTCCCGCACTATAACTTCCGGATTCGGAAGTTTTACTCCGTTTGGCGGTTGCGACCTCATTTGGAACCGGCTTCCATTTGTTTTCTTTCTTTAAAACGTTCCATGCTCGGATGTGTTGGAAAGGCGTCGAATTTTTGGAGTCCCATTTAGCCAAAGCAAGGTTGAGAATGTCCTCGTCGTTACTCCCACTAGGAGGATTAGTGTTAATTTGGTTATAAATCCCGCTAAAGGTGTTGATGGTTTTGTGCATTTTACGCCACTTGCCCGAGACGGAATCGAGATCACGCATCGGGCCTTGCTCCATAATCTCGTTAAATCTTTCCGTTATCGCCTTCCAAAAACTAGTACTCGTTTGGTTGTTCCCTAAATTTAAAAAAAAATGCATTAGTAAATTTAAATTAAAAAATGCATTAAATTTAAATAAAAAAGTACATTAAATTTAAATTAAAAAAATAAACTTTGGTTCATACCGACAATCGGGCAAGTTGAGGACTTAACATAGGCAATTGCTAGCGCCTCCTCCTCTAGTTTTGTCCAAGGTCTCGACTTTGGTTTCGAACCGCCTTTGGTTTCGACTACGGTTTCTTTGGCCTTCCCCTTGTTTTTTTTTTTGCGGTTGAGATTTTGAGGTGGCTATTCGGGGACGACTTCTTCATCATCGTCAAGTGGAATCGGGGGTTGCGATTGGGATGTTGGCTGTTGCGATTGGAATTGCGCTAGAGATTCAAACGAGTTGCGTTGCATCATTTGTTGGAGTGCTTGGTAATGTTGCATTTGTTGAAGTTCAGACATTTGTTTGAAGGCGTTGGGTGATTGTTGGAAACCCGAAAACGTAAATTGCGGAGACACCCATGAAGGATCCATAGTCGGAGTGTAAGCGGGAGCCGAAAAAAAGTTAGGATTGTTCGGGTTGGGGTTGTTCGGGTTGAACGGATTCATGATTTATAAAAAAGATGGAGTTTTTTTTTTTATAAAAATGGATGAGAGAATGGAGAAGAAGTGAGATTATGGATATAAAAATGGATGAGAAGAGGTATTTATTTAAAGTGAAAAAGGTTTTTCTTAATTAATATAGCCGTTGAAAAACGGCTAGTTGATGAGCCGGGCCTAAGGGGGGCGGTGTTCAGGGACTGCGCCGGACCTCGCCGTGCCCTTGCCATCCCCCATACCCTCTAGTCTTATCGGAAAGTTACATGCAGCAGACGTCACTTTAATAAAAAAGTAAAAAAGTGTATGGAGAAAAAAACTGATAACTTTAGCATTATTTTATTATTATTATTTGAAAGTACCATGAAATTTACTCGACACGCTGAGAAACTGATGACTTTAGCTTTATTTGAAAGTACCAAGAAATTTACTCTACATTCTGCGAAATTTCTCAACTAGTTAATAAGTGTGTGTATATATATATATATATGATGCATCCCAACAACTCATAGCTACCTCTCTCTCTCTCTCTGACCTAAGCTCCATTAGATACTAATTTCAAACAAATTCCATCCACATACCAATGGCATCTTCATCCTCCTCTTCTCAGTCGATTGCGGCATGGAGTTATGATGTATTTCTGAGTTTTAGAGGAGAAGACACTCGCAACGGCTTTGTGGGTCATCTCTATGCGGCTCTTGCACAACAAGGAATCCACACGTACAAGGATGACGTAACACTTGATCGGGGTGAGCAAATCAGTCCAGCCCTCTTGAAGGCTATCGAAGAATCACGGATCGCTGTTGTTGTATTCTCTAAAAACTATGCAGATTCATCTTGGTGTTTGGCTGAGCTTGCACATATTATAGAGTGCGTGGAAAAGAGAGGGCAGATCTTGATGCCCATATTTTATTACGTAGATCCCTCCCATGTGAAAAAGCTTAAGAGGAAATATGGAAAAGCATTTTCCAAACATGAGAGAGAAAATAAGGAAAATGTTGAAACATGGAGAAAAGCGCTGGAAAAGGCTGGTAGCATTTCTGGATGGGCCATCAATGGCATTATAAACTGGTAATTAATTTTCTTTTTTTTTTCCTCGAACATTTTTGTGCTAAAGGTATTTGCATTTGCTTTTGATTGGAGCTGTTTAACTAGTCGATATAACTGTTAAAAAGTGTTTAACTTACGGAGCCAAGTTTATAAAAAAAAAACAATTTGCGTTTGATATGATTAAGGTCCTCTATCGACGAACACAACCGCAACCACTTGATGATCCACCAATGCCCATTGTAGTCAATTACGATCCAATATGGTCCAATAAGACACATATGGTCTACCATTGCCCAATGTAGTCAATTAAGGCCCGATATGCAGCGGCGGGCCCAATGCTTTAGCAGCCGTAGCACGGGCTACGGCTCAAGTGCGTATCCGTAGTGTATTTTTTTTATTTTTTTTCGGTTTTATACTAAGGATACCCCTAAAATTATACAAGGATATCCTTAATCAAATCAAGCTTGTAGAACAAAGGAGCCCGATTGAAACAGTGGCCCAATTGCCCAAATTATTAATAATATGATTGAAATTGTGGCCCAATTAGTTAGCAATTTGTTTTACTTTATTTATTTATTGTCATTTTTTTATATTGTGTGATTGCACGGTAAAAAAAATTTAGGATACCCCTAAGTTAATGAGCTAGTTCCGCCACTGCCGATATGCTCAATTAAGACCCAATATGGTCTACCAACCATTGCCCAATGTGATCTACAAATGTGATCTATTAAGGACCACAATGGGCATTGGTAGACAATAGATGTCTTAATAGACCATATTGGACCTTAACTGACTACAATGGACATTGGTAGATCATGTTGGGCCTTAATAGATCATATGGGCAATGGTAGATTATATAAGCCTCAATTGACCATACGGTAGAGTTAAAAATTTGTGATGATGATACACGACATAGTTCATAAAGATTAATTTGTCTGGTCTATTTTTAGAAATGAACATGAGTTCAAAGATGGTCATTGAGAAGTGACCTTTTGCTATGCTTTTCTAACACTTTTTTTTATTCAAACTAACTAGAAATCCTTGCAATATCAGTTATCTACAACCATTAATGTGTTGTTTGGCTTATGCCGGTTCAAAGGTTTCAATGTAAGATTGCAAGTATTTGAAATTCATCCACTCTATTGTTAGGTTATCAATAGTAATATTAACCGAAGAAAACAGTGATGAATCAAATATCGTATCAACAAATGTCATTATATGTATATATGGACATGTTATTACTAATGTGTTTATACATTTTTCTGTTTAGTCGACCAACAAAAGATATATATTAACTAGTTAGTTATATATGAATAATAATATGGACCTTAGTTCACATACTCACACCCATCATGAATCGTTTGCCACCTATCCACTACCTTAGGGTGTGGGGGGCGCCTTCGGGGAATCCCTTCGGGGACCCCTCTTGCCGAGCGGTAATCACACCGCCATCAAGGCGGGGGGTGAAATCGGGGACCATTATCGGTGGTTGTTCACCGCGAGAGGGAAGGGAAAGAGATGGTGGGCCCCATTTTTCCAACCAATCAAATCATTTTTTTTTTTTTTTTTTTTTGAATAAAAATACAAGGGGAGTTAAGAGGGGAGTGGCGCCATCAAATTGGGGTGTTAGGGAAGTTTAAGAGGGGAGTTGACGTGGCACACGAGGATTGGGTGTGCGTAAGAGAGGGGACTCCCCTCTTAGGGGAGTGCCCCCCTCACCCTTATATAACCATCACCACCACCACCACAAAACCACACGTACACGTCATGTCCCAACATCCTCCCAATTATCTCTGCAAATCACCATATGTGTGGAATGCGGGCAAAGTATCTGTAATTGTTTTCTCCCCATGGATTTAACGACGCTGACTGCTTCGATTATGTCACCACAACGTTGAGCGAGTGAACAGAGAGATGCTTATGACAACGACGAAAACATTATATCCGCCGCTGATCGGTGGTCGGATCTAGAAAGAGAGAGTGTGAGATAAAGAGAAAGATATCGTTTTCTGTATTTTCTTTTTTGAACACTTTCGTCAACATAACTCTTCATCGCCCGCCCGAGTGATTTGAACATTTCGCCGGTTTTCCTAAAACCGTCATCTTCTTCCACCGAGGATATCACCGGAGCACTGACCGACTGATATGGATGGTCGCCGCCACCCAGAATTCTGGTCGGCCACTCACTCTTTTTCTCACATATCAATTTCGCTCTCTATATCTACGATCTCTCTCTAAAATGCAAATATGCAAAGATGTGTGTAGGGTGATATAAAAGAAAATGGTTTTATGATTGTGTTTGATGGTTTCACAAAACCATACCTGGATAATGTTTGATGGTTTTAAAAAACCATCTTGGATTTTGAAAAAAAATATTAAAACTACATTTCATAAATTTTAACTGGTGATAAATGAATGAGATTAATAAATTTGAACGGTTAAAACTACATTTCTCAAGATGTTTTTTTTTTTAATTTTAATAGGTGATATATTTATTTTCTAATCTATACATAAAAAATTATAGTTATGACAAAGTTTCTTTTTATCACTTACAGAGGTGGAATTTGAAATTTATACATTTTTTTTATATGTCATGTCAAATTAATGCATATAAGAAGTTATACAACAATGTAGGAGTTGTCCTTTAGCGCAAAAATTGACGAGTTTTGTCCTTAATATATCAAAACCATGCACGTTATGCCATTTGAGTCTAACCTAGTTAATCTTGTCTTTTCACCTCCCCAAGAATTATTGTGTAACACAACTTATATCAAGAGACTATTGTGTAAAAAATAAAAAGATATTTAAAAAAACAAAACTCAGCACTCTCTCTCTTATCTCTCTCTCACACCTGCCGCCGACCACCACCACTTGCCACCACCTGCAATCGCCCCTAAAACCGCGCCACCTGCAAACGCCCCACACCGCCTCTAGCACCACAAACACGCCACCTGCCACCGACCTGCAACCTCCCATAAAACCACCCCCACCGCTGCCCCTAACGCCACAACCACGAGTTAACAAAATGTAAATAAATTCACTAATCACCAAAATATCACAAGATACTCCAGAGAGTAACTAATCAAAATTTTAAACAAGTTCGATAATCCATAAAAAACATATTTAAATTTATCATCACAGTTTACAAACAATTTCCATAAATTTAAACCCTTTGAGACATCTCATCGAACATCTTGCCTTATGTGCCAAAACCCCTCCTGTTAAAACATATGAAACCCTAATTGTTTGATTTGCAGCCGTCGCCCCTGCTCTCTTCATTCTCTCTCTCTCTATGTTATCAACTCAAACACAAAATCAAAAGAACACCTGCAACTATCCTTCAACATATTTTTTTATTCCAAGCCACCGTTAACCACCGCACGACAACCACAACAAACAGGGAAGCATGTTTACACAGTGGGAGATAAATAAACACTTCATGGTTGATAACGGAACTGCAACAAGATCCGAGAGGTGAATTCAGTTATAAACATCTCTAAATTCAGCGCCCAACTGAATTCTGATCAGCAACAAGATCCGGACAAACTATTGTGAACGTCACCAAACAAACGAACGAAAGAAAACCACGTTCCGTTGAATCTTCGATTTGGGATTGTTATCGTCGATCGGAGTTCGCCGGAAGTAGGCCGACAACCCCTTTCTCTTTCGCCGGAAACACACGTTGTTCCGTTGAATCTTTGATCTGGGACGTGGCGGCGGTGGGTGTTGGTGGTGGCAGGTGGAAGGAGGTGGTAATGGGTGAAGAGAGAGAGAAAGAAGAGGAGATTGTGTTAGAGAGAGAGAAGGGAGAGGGGGAGAGTCAGGGTGTAAGGAGTGGTTAAACACTTGAGAGTGGCAAACTAAAAAATCAACCAATCAGAGTGCGTCACGTCAATCAGTGAAAAGTGTTTAAACTTTGCTGAAAAGTGTTGGCAATTGTTAGACACTTGGTGAAGTGGTAAACTTTTTTTTTTTTAAAAAAAAAAGGAAAAATGTGTGATTGGTTGAGAGATGCCATGGACCCCACCCCACACTACCCTCTCTCTCATACCCTCCCTCTCTCTCCTCCGATCATCTCCCCGAATCGTCAACCCTTCCCCGCATCTTCAACCTTCACCGAGCGGCAAACCCACCGGCGGCGGTGTTACCGCGCGGCAAAGGCGGTTTGCCGCCCACTCCGTATACCCTCAGAGATTTAAGGTTTTTTAATATTTATATTTTATTTTCTATTTCGTACATAATTAGTCCCTTGAAGAACAAGTTATTTACTTAATAGTTCCTAGGGAGGTAAAATGACAATAATGCCCTTATATGCAAGACATATGATCAGATTTAACTAAAAAATCTAATTAAGTTTAACCTAAAGGATATAACATGTAAAATTTTTATGATAAATAAATGAGATTAATAAATTTTAACGGTTAAAACTACATTTCTCAAGATGCTTTTTTTTTTTATTTTAATAGGTGATATATTTATTTTCTAAGCTATACATAAAAAATTATAGTTAGGGCCAAACTATCTACACACCAAGTGTGTAGATAGTCAACCAATAAGGTAGTTTTTGTCCTTATATGCACACCCTGCAGTGTCGAACTATGGTCAAAACGTGGCGTTTTGGTCTGCGTTTTGGTCTGGTTAACCAGACAAAGACTGATGGGTGTCTGACGGGTCTGTTGACCGGACCAAAACGCCGAGCTTTGGCAGCGTTTTGGTCCTGTCAACCAGACCGGGTGTCAGTCTTTTGTCTGGTTGACAGGACCAAAACGCGGCCAAAGCTCGGCGTTTTGGTCCGGTCAACAGACCCGTCAGACACCCGTCAGTCTTTTTCTGATTAACCGGACCAAAACGTCGCGTTTTGGCCACAGTTCGACACTGCAGGGTGTGCATATAAAGACAAAAAAACACCTTTTTAGGTGTGTATATAGTGAAAAGGGTGTGCCAATAGGTTACTCAAGTTTCAAAAAGTGTTCCAATCAGGTCACTCAACAGTCATTTTTCATTAAAATTAAGGGTTTTTTCATCCATTTCAAAAGTAACCATGGTGATGTAGTTTTTTGTTTTTTTTCCCTTTTATTTGATGCTAACTTTGAGTGATGGCGTGAATTGTAACTTGTTTTTTTTAATTTTTAATGTAATTAAAGTGTTTTTATTTTTAATAAATATAATTTCATATATTAAAATAATCCAACCCCAACATCTTATTCTTCTTTTTTTTCTTGACACATAGAAAAAATGACATAACTCGATTTGAATGTTAAGTTATCTAATTGGGACAAAACCGATACGAGTAACCTAATTAGAACACTTTTGAAACTTGGTTACTATTCTGTGACATATTCCCAAAAAAAAAATTGTACACCTTAAGTTTAACTAATTTTTTAATAGCTTTTGAAATATAGCTTTTAAAATGTTTTTTATCAAACCGAAAAGACGTCATAGTTTTGGTTAAGCAAAATGCTTAACAAAAAATGGATTTTTGTGTTAGTTTAACTAAGAAGGGTTTAATTTGGTTTGCTTTGAAAAAGTGACATCATAGTTTTGGTTAGGCAAAACACTTTGTTAAAAAAAATGCTTTATTGCGATGTTGTATGCTGGATGTTAGTCAAAACGAAAAGAATGTTTTATAAAAGCTTAAGATTTTCACATCTCATATACTTATAAAAGAGTCATTTATAATCAACAACCCGCCGTAGCGCGCAGGTTACGTCAACTCGTTAATTACAATTAAAAACATATTTGAAAATACATATTTATTTGTATATTTAAAACATATTTCGTTAAATAATAATTATAAAATAATGAAATAAAAAAAAACTTGAGTAATTGCATTAATAACCTCTTAAATATTAAAAGAACTTTGTAATTATCAAAAACAACCCATAAGGTATATAATGATCTAATTACCCTTACACTTAACAACAAAAAAGTAACAAAGTTAGTGTCAGTGGCCAAAACCGTTATAAAATGCAATCTCGGGGTCTGATATGTTAAAAGATTTTTTTTGGTCTAAAATGGTTAAATTGGCTAAACCATAGGGGTCAAAACAGTAATTTATTCTATTTAATAAATAACAATGAGTTGATTTAAGTTTTGTTTTCACCGTTGCAATGGGCAAAATTTGATAAATAACAATAAAATGGGTCAAATAAATTGGGAGTAGCCAGATTTACCAAAAAATAGTTACTATCATAATAAGTTAGTTTTTAACATTTGTAAGCAGATTTAACGTGTTAATAGTTTATAAGACTCAAAAGGAAGTGTTTAATTTAGAGAGCCAAGTTTTTTAAAGGAATAATGGATTTTAATAATCTTAACTATTGCCAATTGGCCGGCAACGGTCCTAACTTCAAAAATTCCCATTGGAGGTCCCATCTTTTCACATATTGGTCTTTAATGGACCCTGACTAACAGAACGCTAACGCCGTTAGTTTCTGGTCGCTGGAAAAACGTTTTTGGTCTGAAAACTCCATTTTGACGGGAATACTCAACCTTTTCGTCTCAAACCTCTTTGTAACTTTATTACGCACCTTTAAAAACCTTTTCTAGTAAAAAGCCCTAATTATTAAGGTGCCGGAAAAACTACTTTTTCGTCAGAAAACTTATTTTTGGCCGGAAAACTCAACTTTTTAGCAGGAAAACTCAAAGTTTTCAGCCCAAACTTGTTTGTAACCATAGATCGGACCTTTATGAACCTTTTTCCGACCAAAACGTTTTTCCGGCGACCGGAGACTAACGGCGTTAGGGTACTGTTAGTCAGGGTCCATTGAAGGCCAATATGTGAAAAGATGAGACCGCTAGTGGGAATTTTTAAAGTTGACACTTTTGCCGGCCAACGGACAATAGTTGTGATTATTAAAATCCATTATTCCTTTTTTAAAATATAAAAAATTGCATATGATTGGGTGCTGTTTTTTATACATATAAATATTAAAAGACTAAAGCTGGTAGTAGTGGTTACTAGTATTTTCTGAATTAGCGATGTGACCCTCACCTAATTAAGTGAGTGGGAGCGTATTCTAAATTCTAATAATTTCTATTTATCCATCGCGCAGTCATGAAGCAAAATGCATAAAAGAAATTGTTGATGCAATTTCTAATAGGCTGCCTACACTAAGTACAAACATCAATAAAAACCTCATTGGAATAGAGACACGCTTACAAGATCTGAAATCAAAGTTGAAAATGGAGTCAGGTGGTGTACGCATTATTGGAATATGGGGAGTTGGGGGTGGTGGTAAGACTACTCTCGCAAATGCTGCTTATGCGGAAATCTCTCACCGATTTGAAGCTCACTGCCTTCTTGAAAATATTCGTGAAGAATCAAGCAAGCATGGTTTAACAAAGTTGCAAGAAAAATTTCTCTCGCTTGTTTTGAAAACAAAAGATGTTGTGATAGGGAGTGAGATACAAGGAAGAAGCATTATAGAAAGAAGGTTACGTAATAAAAGCGTATTAGTTGTTCTTGACGATGTTGATGACCTTAAGCAACTAGAGGCTCTAGCCGGATCACATGCTTGGTTTGGTAAGGGGAGCAGGATAATAATTACAACCAGGGATGAGCATTTGCTAACCCGCCATGCAGACACGATATATGAAGTGAGTTTGTTATCACAAGACGAGGCTATGGAGCTTTTCAACAAACATGCATATCGGAAAGATAAACCTATAGAAGATTACGAGATGCTTTCAAAAGATGTAGTTTCTTATGCTAGTGGGCTCCCATTAGCACTTGAAATTCTAGGTTCTTTTCTATATGACAAAAACAAGGATGAGTGGAAGAGTGCATTGGCCAAGTTAAAATGCATCCCAAATGTTAAAGTCACCGAAAGACTCAAAATAAGTTATGATGGACTTGAAGCCGACCATCAAAAATTATTCTTAGATATTGCTTGTTTTTGGAGGGGACGAAACATGGATGAGGCAATGAAGGTGCTTGATGCTTGTAATTTACACCCTCGTATAGGGGTGAAGGTGTTGATTCAAAAGTCTCTCATAAAAGTTTCAAATGAAGAATTTAGACTATTTCCTAAACAAAAATTTGATATGCATGACTTGGTAGAAGAAATGGCTCACTACATTGTTAGAGGGGCACACCCTAATCATCCTGAAAAGCATAGCAGAATTTGGAAGAGGGAAGATATAGCATACCTCTGTCATATGGGGACAGATGCAGTGCCAATGGTTAAATTAACTTTGCAATAAAATATTTCATATATATATCTGCATCAAATGACACTTGTGTATAACGTTACTGACACAATTTGGTTACTTTGATCAATTAACACAGGAAACTGAAGTAGTAGCTTTCCATGATTTTTCTGGAGCTCCGGATTTATCTGATGCTGTAGGTCTATCTGATGTTGTTGCAAACATGAAGAAACTTCGGTGGATTCGTTTTATTAAGGGGTATCCGGCATCTTCATTCCCATCAAATTTTCAGCCAAGAGAGCTTGGTTGTCTACACTTGATATCGAGCCAACAAAAAGAACTTTGGCATGGGAATAAGGTAGATAAATATTGTTGTTTCACAAATCATTGCAATAAAACTGTGAAATGAATTATAAAATGAACATAGGTATTTGACATATTTATAAGTATAGGTGTAATTAAATATTTCATTAAGAAAAATACATATCATACTTTCTCTATAAATTAGAGGTCGATTAGCTTAGTTTAGATTGAATGCTTCAAAGAAAACTTTTGATGATATGGCCAGAAATAAATAAATTAACAAAGTGTCTGAAATGTAATATTCTGAAGGTAGATTTTTGGGCAAAGATTGATGAAATTATCGACGATATGATATAAAAATGATATGATATTTTAAGCAATTAGAATTTACTATGCATGTTAAAGAGGCTGTTATTATAAGATATTAAGATGGTAAAATTTGGGTATAAATCAAGAGCTCCAGTCTAATGATCAATGATCCATGGGCAAGAAGTATGCCAATGTGAAAGGAAATTGTTGTATACTTGCCGATTTATTTGACTTTTGCTACTTGTCTTGAAACAGAGTCTACCAAATTTGAAAGTTCTTGATCTCGGTCATTCAAAGAACCTAATCAAGACACCAGATTTTGAAGGCCTTCCATGTCTTGAGAGATTGATTTTAGTGTATTGTAAGAGTTTAGAAGAGATTCATCCATCAATTGGATATCACAAAAGGCTTGTTTTCGTGGATATGAGATTGTGTACATCACTTAAAAGCTTTCCACCCATCATACACATGAAAAAATTGGAGACTCTTGATCTCAATCATTGCGAGAAACTTCAACAGTTTCCGGATATCCAGTCGAACATGGTTAGCTTGGTAACCCTTCATTTGCATTTAGTTAGTTAGTTGTTGTTTTGAGTTTGTTACACATCTACAAACAGAGGTGTCTCTGTAGATTAAAGACAAATTAGCTTAGTTTCAGTAGTTTCCTGTATAGTCAACATTACACGAATGCCAAATGCTTTAAAGAAACTTTTGATGATATTGCGCAGAGGTAATAAATTTAATATTACAAGGAAATTCTAAGCGTAGATTTTTGGGCGAGAGGATCGAGGAGACTTTTAGACTATATGATGTTTTAAGCAATTGGAATATACTTTGCATGTTACAGAGGTTGTTATTATAAGATGTTATATCATATGCTAGTTTAAGTTTATGTATAAATTAACAACTCATGTCCTGCCTAATGATCGATCAATGGTCCATGGGCAACAAGTATGCCAATGTGAAAGGAAATTGTTGTATACTTAATTATTTATTTGACTTTTCCTACTTTTCTTGAAACAGAGTCTACCAAATTTAAAATTTCTTAATCTTTCGAGATCATCTAAGCTAATGAGGACACCAGATTTTGAAGGCCTTCCATGTCTTGAAAGATTGATTTTACAAGATTGTAAGAGTTTAGAAGAGATTCATCCATCAATTGGATATCACAAAAGGCTTGTTTTCGTGGCGAATGTGTAAGACTTAAAAGGTTTCCACCCATCATACACATGAAAAAATTGGAGACTCTTAATCTCTTTTATTGCAAACGACTTCAACAGTTTCTGGATTTCCAGTCAAACATGGATAGCTTGGTAACCCTTGATTTGAGTTGGACTGGTATAGAAATAATCCCACCGTCAGTTGGACAACTCCCAGGTCTCAAGTTTCTCGATCTGTCAGGCTGCATGAACCTTGTAGAATTGCCAGACCTCCCATCAAGCATAGCTATTCTCAAAGCATATGGTTGTCACTCACTTGAAATTGTAAGAGATTTATCATACTATAAATGGTTGTGGAAAGTCTCACTTTGCGGTTGCTATAAGTTGATTGGTGGTGAGAGGGTACTACATTCTATGCTTGAGGTATAACTTTTATCTTGTTTTTGAAGTTCAATCATTTTTTAATTTACAATATAATAACAGTGTTCATAATAATTGGAATGAAAATGTGGCAGGGAAATGCAGCTAAAGATCGCTTTATGAGTGTCTTACTTCCCACGGTTGAACCATCGTCACGTATTTTTACGAGATTAGTTACATTGCAACTTCCAAGCAACTGGTCCAGTGACTTTAGTGGATTTTTATTATTCTTACGTGTATGTGATGATGATTGTGATGAGAGTTTTCTCATAGATATTAAGCAGGAGACGTCCACAGATGATTACTCTAAAGAGTCGGATGAATATCGGAAACCATGGGAGTATGAAATGGTGGGTTATGTACCCTTTAATTCATTGCGGCACATCCCATGGTTGAATCCTACATACGCTAAAAATATTTTATTTCAGACTAAAAAGGGTGGTCTTAATGTGGAACTTGTTCGTAGTAAAAATAAAACAGTTGATTTAAACGAAAACCCAATCGATTACTCAGAGTGTTGGGATGAAGAATATGAAGATAGAAAGACATTTAAGATCATGTATGATTCACAGTCCTCTAATATTCGGATTGCATGGACTAATTAACAGTTGACATGGGCATTAGTGTTGCTGGTATATCTTCCTAGATTTTGTTTCAAGGGTCATCAACAAGTGTTAGTAGATCTCAGTTTCAACATTATTGGGCTCACATTGTGTTACCATTTCTAGTTTGCTTTAGCAACATTATTGCAGTCTACCAAAAAAGTTGTAATAATTTTTTTTTTAGTATTCCATAAAACTTCACATCCTATACTACCAGGTTTCATATATCGTTTTTGTTAGTTGTTGCTCCCCTTTTGTGCTGCTATCGTATGTGTAAGCAACAAAGGTATGTTATTTGTAGAGGAGGATACAAGACGGGTCAAAATAAGTTAAGAGTTGGAACGACATTTTTATACGGGCCAAAATTGGGTTGGTTCTCCACAAACACTTTTTTTCTATTTTGATATATATATATTTTTCAATTTTAGTATATTGACTATCATACAAAAACAGTATTGTTACAATAATATTGATAAAAGGGTTATTAGATTTTATCACACTCAACTATTGGCTATTGGCCGCTGCCACCCTCAAATATCACTTTGACGCACGTCACCCCAACTTAACACTTAGTGTGTTCTGTCACCAAGTCGTTAACTAATCACTAACTTTTGATCCTGTTACTATACTTTTGGGGGTGTCATAGAGATCTTAGGAATGTTTTGGTATGATGACTTGATGAGTGATGACTCGTCCAATAGAGTCCGTTATGGTGTTTGTTACGGTACTGATGTGTTTTACTTCAACCGAAAACATAAAAACTGAATAATGAGAGAGGTACCAATGTTGGCATGTGTTTGGTTCGTGTTGATGTAGTAGCTTACAGTACTAAAAAATGTTATATTTGAATATAACTCCAAACAGAATTTTTGTTTAAATGTTGATAAATAGTTTATTTAACATGTCGGCATATTCTGACTTTTTTTAAACGTAAGTTATTGAACGAAAATAAAACTTAATGAAAAATAAATGTTAAAAACATATATTTTTTATAATATAATAGGTGAAACTGAAATTAAAAAAAACAAATAATATTTATTGAATAGTGCCCCACACACGCAGTGGCGAAGCTTGAGATTTCCAACCGGGGGGTCGAAAACGTACACACCCAAAAATTTCTATAAAACGGGGGGTCGAAAACGTATATACCCAAAAATTTCTATACGAAAACTACATACTCTCCACTACTGAGCAAAAAGTTCAGAGGGTCGGCCGCCCCCTCCCGCCCCCACTATCCTACGCCCTTGCACACACGAACCGACATTGCGAATTAATATTAAGTAAATCAATGATAGATCGATCACTATATAATACTAGTGGGAAACCCGCGCGTTGCGGCGGAGTCAACACTTTGCAGTAGAATTTATAAAAAGCTGTCGGTAGAAACTGCTAGATGCTTTCAAGTTTCAAATTATCATCGATTCAACACATACCGTAATAGCCAACACTCCTTTAACCAATTTTAAAGTACATAATGTTCGAACAAAGAACATAAGCTATCAACGGTTGATTTCGTTACGTAGGAGCAACTGTTTTTTTGTGTAAATGGATGATCCTGAAGACTCAACCGTCCTCCACTCTTTGCTATATAATATAAATTACAAAATTAGGTTAGTATAAAAGAACAGGAATATGTTTGATAGACCGGTTACCAAACATGATCGACAATTCCTAAACAAACAATTAATGACATGTTTCAGATTCTCTTACGGCTTAAGCTCGAGTTCGAACTTAAACTTAAACAAGCCAGCTCAACTCGGCTCGTTTATTTTTTCGAGCTAAAAAGTCGAGCTCGAGCTCGGCTCGTTTATTTTTTGAGTTGAAAAGTTGAGCTCAAGCTCGGCTCATAAAAACTTCGAGCCTAATCAAGCCGGCTCGTCTAACTTTTCTTAAATTTTTTTTTTAATATTTATAAAAGAGACAAAGATTAAAAAAAATATTAACACATTTCTAAAGAATATAATAAATACACACACATACATACACGCCATTGAGTCGAGCCACAGAGCCAACCATGGAGTCGCGCCATCGAGTCGTTCAAAATAAAAACAACTCGAAGATTCCAAGCTTAAGGCCACGATGGCATGAAGAAATATCTTTTATTTACTTTCATTAATTTTTTAACAAAATTGTAGTTGAAAAATATACAATTGATTACACAAGTCTAAACCACCCTTTAAAATGACAGACAAAGAGGAACTTGTGAACCAAGATCAATGCAATATATAGGTTCAACGATGGCACCAAGATCAATGTAATATATAGGTTGCAACGATGGCAAGGGCTAATTTTAAACAAGTTTTAAGATCACAAATGAAAAGATAAAAAAACTAAGTTATATTTGACTCGGCGCAGAAAATCAAAGGCTATAAAATGGCCAAGCAAATGGAGCAGATTGATTTTTTAGGCCTATGTATCCTTACTCTTTAATTAATAAAAGGAAAAAAAATTAACTAGGTGCTATCAAGTTATCAACAATTAAGATATCCAAAGTTTCACACAACTGAAAAATGGGCCTCAAAAGAGTTTCAACTAATCTTTGTCACTAAGATCGTATTAAGAATATAATTACCTGCATCACATCAGCGGCCGAACGAATAGCATCTTTTAAACTTTGAACATAAGGTAACAAAGGTTATCAATAAACTTTAGAAGCTTTTGAAACCGAAATATGTAACCTTGACTTCTTATTATAAATTCGTATATGTACAAAGTTCTCAAAGAAATGCAAGTTAAAAAAAGTCACTTTCAATCTACGTTGTTTAAAGCGCATGAGGTGCGCGCTTAGGCGCAGTAAGTGGGCTGCGACTGGAGAAGCGCACTTTTAGGCACTGAGGCGCGATTTCCAGCCAAATTCCGGCTAAAAGTTGTCTGAAACGCCTAAAAGATCCTAAACGAACCATCAACAAGTCCTAAACAGCCCTAAAACATCCTAAAGTAGCCTTAAACAAGCCTAAAATATCTCTAAAACCCCTAAAAAGGTATTTTATATTATTCGCCTTACTTAAAAAAGCTCTCATTTTTAAGTGCTTAGAGCCGTTCCAGGCTCGGCCTATGCGCCTTGAGTGTGCCTAGGCGCTTTTACAACATAGCTTTCAATGAATCAAGCGGATATACCCAGAGGGCGAGGGCACTGCTGTCACACCCCAACCAATGGCGGAAACATCGGGATGAGACGAAGTGTGAAGATTGCTCGAGACATCATAACGCTAAATTGTGACAATAGAATTAAAGATAAATTGATTTCTTTCGTAAATAAATGTTACAATACATGAAATTTGAAATACAACATGTTAAATACAAGAAGAACAACACGACAACAATTATGAAATTTATACAACGTATTTAATCTAAACGTCTATATGTGTATCTAGGTATCAACGCTACTTCATTTCAAAGCATCATCATCCTCAACCTGTAACATGTTTAAAATAAAGTTCAATGCAAAAGCAAAGGCGAGTATACAAGTTTGGTACATACATAGCAAAAGATAAGTTTTGAACAATTCCTCATAGCAAGCATGTGATTCAAGATAAACATAAAAACATGGTATGTGTCTAACATATCGAACCAAGGAAACGCAATATGCTCATGACATAACCCAGATAAAGGGGGCGGGTCGTTAATCCTATAGCGCTACATATGTCACGGTTTGGCTCGTACAAGTTAATGATAAGTTCAACACATAAGATAAATCCAAGTTTAAAGTATCAAGCCATCACGTATACAAGCATGTTAATAAGAATGTTCATGTGTTTAAGCAAAAGTTCATGTGTAAGTTGTTGATAGATAAACATGTTACACCCCAAAAGTGTTAAAAGTAAAAAAAGGGAAATACGAGTATACTCACAAAGGTTGCATATGCCTTCCAATTATCCAATTATAGACGAGTGAATGAGGTTAAAAGATTGAAGGTGTAAGGGTTAAAGTTCAAGTATGCATAGAGTCGAGTTTCGGTATTTAAAACAACATAAAAGTAAGGTATGAAAATATAACATGTGAAAATAATCATCTAGTACATATGATGCTTGTTCTTGACACTAGGAAACTCTAAGGAGTTTAAATGTTTTCATGGAACAAAGTTCCATTAGAATCGTGACAAGTTATCATAGTCTAGAATGATGAAATCTAGTACCTTGACATATGAACACTAGTTCATCATCAAAGATTCGATTATTCGAATAATATGGTTATGTATTGTGTTAGGTATATTAATAAGTACAAAGTTCAAGTATTTCAAGCATGAGGTAGAAGATTACATCTTCATTTAGGTACCTCAAATGTGTCATAGAAGTCATGTAGGAGGTAGGAAGAATAAGCTTCCATTTAGGCACCTCGTATGCGTTCACCACTACACTTGTTGTAATAACAAACAAGGAGGGTCATGAACTTGAGATTAGTACATTAATATAAACATTCTAAACTATGAGAAATCATCAAATCATGTGGGGATTTTATGTTGGAACAACCCAAGTTGTTCCTTAATCACTCCTATATCAAGATGAAACTTGAACATGACTTGTGGGTTAAAAACCCTTATAAAACAGAAAGTATTTGAGGTTTTAACCTCTGATTTAACATGTCTCAACCTTGTTTTTAAGCTTAACTAACCATAGATGAGGTTATAAGCATTAGGACATAGGTTTGAGATGAGAAAACTCAAGTTTGGTTAAGTTTAACAAAGATTTCATGAAAGCACAAAAAAATCAGTGGACTTTGGAGCCTTTTTGCCGGAGTTCCAGGGATTTATTTACTATGAAAAACCCATGGAATCGAAGCTAAGGAAAATCCAAGCACATAGGAAAAAGAATGGACCAAAACGGATAAGAAATGAAGAAGTTATGCCCATTTTCGTGATGCTTGCTGAATCTGGCCGAACATGGAAACTCAGCTACGGTTTTGAGATGTTTTTGAAGTGTTTAAGGGTTGTAAAAATGGTAGAGAGGCTGGACATAAGTTGGTATTTATAGGGAATGATTAGGGTTTCAATGGGTTGGGTTTTGGAAGTGTTTAGAAGGGGTTAACCCATTAAACAAGCCCACAAAACCCAATCATATGGGGCTGAATTTTTGTTGATTTGGGCTGCCATATTTCTTTATTTTTTTTTCTTTTAAACATTATAATGAGTAATTTTGTTAATTAAGTTGTGTAATTATATGCAACAATGTTTCCCCTAACTTGTAACAAGGTATAATATGAAATAAAACATGATTTAACTAGGTAAAAAGTGTGATGTATAAGTATGTAATATGTTTGTAAGTGACAAGTATATGTCACATATTAGATGATTAATCGTTGTGTAAATACGCATATTATTGGGGGGGTTTTTAAGTGTCAACAATTTAAGGACAAGCATGGACATGTATCACAAATAAGTACCGTATGCGTATGAATTACGAATAAGGATTTGATGTACAATGAATTCGATCGTATGAGGATGTATGAATATGTAGAATGTGAAAAGAAATATGAATTTTATTTATGATCCAAGTATTAGATTTTACAACAATTACTACGAAAAGTCGATTACAAGAATAAAAGATTTCCAAAAATAGAAATACGAACGAATCTTTCTATAAACGGAAAGTACAAAAGAGCCGGGCGTTACAGTCTCCCCTCCTTTAGGAAATTTCGTCTCGAAAT
Organism: Helianthus tuberosus; assembly: GCA_030545235.1. Classification (NCBI taxonomy): domain Eukaryota; kingdom Viridiplantae; phylum Streptophyta; class Magnoliopsida; order Asterales; family Asteraceae; genus Helianthus; species Helianthus tuberosus. The sequence continues at coordinate 9,914,031 of CM060393.1, forward strand.
TTATTCAAGAGGTAGACTTGAAGAGTTTTAGTAAAAAATTGAGACTTGAAAATTTTGAAATATTTTGAAAGGCACAAAACTTTGGAGAACGACAAGGCAAATTTGTGAGTGAGTTTATTGCCTAAAATAATTTGAGGTGTCTGACATAGTTGAAAACATGTAGGTGCGTATACAGGTGAAGTGAGTCTAACAACCTTGAGTAACTTAAATTGGCGAAGTATTTAAAAAGGTGGCGTATTAAGAAAGAAGATGTTGACAAACGGTTTGTATTTTGATGGGACGTGGTAACGAATCACATTTGTAGGAGATTGTTTATTGGGTGAAACGAGAAGGTTTGGCACATTAAATAAAGCCTTAAGGGTATACTAAGTACAGTTTCACAAGAATCCAGAATAGGAAGACTATTTTATGGGTAACGAGGTAAGTTAGGACCCAAATGTTTAAACAAGCTTGATTGCGAGCGAGGTTTGTATGAATTAAAAGGATAAGGAGAATCATTCGAGTATAGAGTGAACGAATGACTCTTAAAGAGTGCAAGTATAAGAATAGCATAAGTGTTGGGTAGATGAACGTAGTGTGTTAAGGATGAAGTCTCGTCATTGGATAATCGGATATAATGCATTTGAGAGTTGTATAAAGTTTGTATAAGGTCCAAAATAGGTCGGTAAAACACTGAATTTCTCGTGACACGTTTTACGAAAGTTTGGTAACGTGGTGAAAACACTTATATATAGGAAGTACCAGCGGCGTATCCACCATGTTTCGACCATGTCACGTCTGTTTCGTTATTCGTGTCATGTTACGTTCCGTGTCTCATCATACACAGTAGTACACTCTATGGTTCTCATACGCCTATCACTATAATCCCGTGTGCACCCGTGATTATATTGATCGTCGCCTGATCCGCATAGCTTGTACTAGTTGTGTATGAATTAGGGTATCCATAATTTAAAAATTAAGAATGTGCACGTGTAAGAATGTAGTATGCAAGCAATCCATGCTTAAGTATGTATGGGACCCACGCAAGCGAATCACTCGGATTACGTTCGCATATGGGTACGAATGTATGGATCATGAGTATGAATGAAAGTGTGAGCATAAGTATAAGTTTGGGTATGAATAAGCACGCAAGTATGTGTATCGACACAACATGTACGAGTAGTATGTGTATATGTATAAGCACGCAACGTATGAGTATAAGTGAAATCATGAAATATATGAGTATAGGTAAAATCATGAAACGTATGAGTATAAGTAAAACATGAAACGTATGAGTATAAGTATGAATACGATTATAAGTATAGGCATAAAACATATGAATGTAAGTGTAGGTATGAATATTTAAATTTACGTATATAGTGTATGTTGGAACATCACGGATTTAGGTGTATAAAATCATCCAAAAGGTTAAGTATGTAAATACGAATGATTATAAGTGAATTGTTGCGTTAAAACGACTAAAACGTGTAGGACGATACGTGGGTATAGTTGTTAAATGAAACGTTGAGTTTATTGTATCAAAATTTGATTGAGCTTGGTTTGAAAGGTAGGATATAGTTGCATATGTAAAAGGATATGAGGTACTCATTGGTTAAGCCCAATGCATTTTGTAATAAATGGAAATGCTACTTTTGTTTTAAAAGAGTTTACGAGATCCAAGGATGGTCGGTCTCCAAGAAGTCTTCTTGCCCACGTGTTTTGTAAATTGGTGTAAGAAGGTTTTCAATCAAAAGTAATTTCATTTCATTAGACAAGAAGTTATGAATTTAGGAGGTTCTTGTGAAAACGAGGATCCTTTAGAAAAGATTTTTTTTTTTTTTAGCAAAAGGATTTTGTGATTGTTAAAAGTTCTAACAAATGATTTGTTGATGTGAAAATAATCCTTGGTAAAACGATCATATAACATCCATAAGATCTTATAGGTGTAAAGAAATGTTGGTTTGATCCTCCGATTGAGAATGAAAATCTTTAGTTTGGTGATATATATCATGAGTGCGCTTTAGTGATTAAGTCGAATGTGAAGTTCATGGGCAAAAGATTCCTTGGACCGATTAAGTTGATAGGTAGCATTTCGTAAGGTTTGGAGATTTGTGTAGTAAATCGTTTAAGATAAGTTTAAGAATCCGTGTATACGAGTTAAGTAAAGAAAAGATAGGTGGTAGGATAGAAAGTATGCTTGATAAAACAATGTATTTCGAAATCGTATACGTATGTACTTTGAATGATGATAAATAATTTAGGTATAAAACATGATCGAGTTTGCATAATAAGATATTTTGGAAGGGAAATTTGGTAACGATCACCTTGGTAAGGGAATCACCCCTAACTCGTTGGTGAGGTCGTCTTAAGAAAAGGGGTAGTGGAGTTAATCGTCAAGGTAAGGAAATCACTCCTATCTCGATGATATGTCACCACTTACCGTTACAAGGAATATGGATCTAAATTATATGAAATCATGTATATGTATAAGTGTACGAAAAGATTTAGTATGATGTGTGTGTGAGAAGAAAATATCGAAAGTAAATTTCGAATTTGGAAGACTTCATCACATAAAAATAAATAGTAGAACACATGTTTGGTTAAAATTTAGGATGGTTCCAAAATGGAACGTTGACTAACCAAAGTGGTCGAAAAGTCTTTCGAATTTGAGGAGCATGCTTTGGCCTAATAGGTGAAATACTCTCGCCGACAAGTCGGTTAACGGTATTTACCCTTCCGGTTACTACATGTCCCCGATTCGGTTGAAATTTCGAGACTTGGCGGGATTAATGAAAATCAAAGAGTGGAACTAGTCGACAAGGTGCGGGTTTCACCCCTAACTCGGCGATTTAGTATCCTAAGTGTGGTTGGTACTCGTCGGGTCAAAATTTAATTTTAACACTTTGACGAGGGTCCACTAGAATTTGCACTTTGAATTTCTCCATCAAGGTGAGGATGTCACTCCTAACTTGATGGTGAATTTCGTACAAGAAAAGAAAAGTAGAAGGGTTGAGAGTCATTCACCAAATTGTGGGTTTCACGCCTATTTTGGTGAAGTCGTCTCGTTTGTGTATTACGAGTGGTTTGTGAATTTTAGAATAGTCGAGTAAAATGACGTATTCTCAAAATAATAATAAGTGTAGGCACATAAAGCATCTCAAGAAAGTAACACGTAAAAGACATTTCAAAATGGCACATAAATAATGACATATTAAAACAAATATGAACACATATTAAAACATGTATAATAACATAAGAATAGCATGCCAAGTATGATTCATAAGGATAAAGTGTCATATATGTTCAAAGGCTCAAAGAGAATGTATAAGAACACATAAAGTGGCATGCGTGTAGTTTCAAGTAAAGCATAAGAATAAGGCTCTAAACTATAGACTAGGTAAAGGCATGGCAATTCTACCTAATTCCCTATAGTTATGGCTCTGATACCAATCTGTCACACCCCAACCAATGGCGGAAACATCGGGATGAGACGAAGTGTGAAGATTGCTCGAGACATCATAACGCTAAATTGTGACAATAGAATTAAAGATAAATTGATTTCTTTCGTAAATAAATGTTACAATACATGAAATTTGAAATACAACATGTTAAATACAAGAAGAACAACACGACAACAATTATGAAATTTATACAACGTATTTAATCTAAACGTCTATATGTGTATCTAGGTATCAACGCTACTTCATTTCAAAGCATCATCATCCTCAACCTGTAACATGTTTAAAATAAAGTTCAATGCAAAAGCAAAGGCGAGTATACAAGTTTGGTACATACATAGCAAAAGATAAGTTTTGAACAATTCCTCATAGCAAGCATGTGATTCAAGATAAACATAAAAACATGGTATGTGTCTAACATATCGAACCAAGGAAACGCAATATGCTCATGACATAACCCAGATAAAGGGGGCGGGTCGTTAATCCTATAGCGCTACATATGTCACGGTTTGGCTCGTACAAGTTAATGATAAGTTCAACACATAAGATAAATCCAAGTTTAAAGTATCAAGCCATCACGTATACAAGCATGTTAATAAGAATGTTCATGTGTTTAAGCAAAAGTTCATGTGTAAGTTGTTGATAGATAAACATGTTACACCCCAAAAGTGTTAAAAGTAAAAAAAGGGAAATACGAGTATACTCACAAAGGTTGCATATGCCTTCCAATTATCCAATTATAGACGAGTGAATGAGGTTAAAAGATTGAAGGTGTAAGGGTTAAAGTTCAAGTATGCATAGAGTCGAGTTTCGGTATTTAAAACAACATAAAAGTAAGGTATGAAAATATAACATGTGAAAATAATCATCTAGTACATATGATGCTTGTTCTTGACACTAGGAAACTCTAAGGAGTTTAAATGTTTTCATGGAACAAAGTTCCATTAGAATCGTGACAAGTTATCATAGTCTAGAATGATGAAATCTAGTACCTTGACATATGAACACTAGTTCATCATCAAAGATTCGATTATTCGAATAATATGGTTATGTATTGTGTTAGGTATATTAATAAGTACAAAGTTCAAGTATTTCAAGCATGAGGTAGAAGATTACATCTTCATTTAGGTACCTCAAATGTGTCATAGAAGTCATGTAGGAGGTAGGAAGAATAAGCTTCCATTTAGGCACCTCGTATGCGTTCACCACTACACTTGTTGTAATAACAAACAAGGAGGGTCATGAACTTGAGATTAGTACATTAATATAAACATTCTAAACTATGAGAAATCATCAAATCATGTGGGGATTTTATGTTGGAACAACCCAAGTTGTTCCTTAATCACTCCTATATCAAGATGAAACTTGAACATGACTTGTGGGTTAAAAACCCTTATAAAACAGAAAGTATTTGAGGTTTTAACCTCTGATTTAACATGTCTCAACCTTGTTTTTAAGCTTAATTAACCATAGATGAGGTTATAAGCATTAGGACATAGGTTTGAGATGAGAAAACTCAAGTTTGGTTAAGTTTAACAAAGATTTCATGAAAGCACAAAAAAATCAGTGGACTTTGGAGCCTTTTTGTCGGAGTTCCAGGGACTTATTTACTGTGAAAAACCCATGGAATCGAAGCTAAGGAAAATCCAAGCACATAGGAAAAAGAATGGACCAAAACGGATAAGAAATGAAGAAGTTATGCCCATTTTAGTTAAGCTTGCTGAATCTGGCCGAACATGGAAACTCAGCTACGGTTTTGAGATGTTTTTGAAGTGTTTAAGGGTTGTAAAAATGGTAGAGAGGCTGGACATAAGTTGGTATTTATAGGGAATGATTAGGGTTTCAATGGGTTGGGTTTTGGAAGTGTTTAGAAGGGGTTAACCCATTAAACAAGCCCACAAAACCCAATCATATGGGGCTGAATTTTTGTTGATTTGGGCTGCCATATTTCTTTATTTTTTTTTCTTTTAAACATTATAATGAGTAATTTTGTTAATTAAGTTGTGTAATTATATGCAACAATGTTTCCCCTAACTTGTAACAAGGTATAATATGAAATAAAACATGATTTAACTAGGTAAAAAGTGTGATGTATAAGTATGTAATATGTTTGTAAGTGACAAGTATATGTCACATATTAGATGATTAATCGTTGTGTAAATACGCATATTATTGGGGGGGTTTTTAAGTGTCAACAATTTAAGGACAAGCATGGACATGTATCACAAATAAGTACCGTATGCGTATGAATTACGAATAAGGATTTGATGTACAATGAATTCGATCGTATGAGGATGTATGAATATGTAGAATGTGAAAAGAAATACGAATTTTATTTATGATCCAAGTATTAGATTTTACAACAATTACTACGAAAAGTCGATTACAAGAATAAAAGATTTCCAAAAATAGAAATACGAACGAATCTTTCTATAAACGGAAAGTACAAAAGAGCCGGGCGTTACAACTGCCTACATTACTCTATAATAACTTTTTCCCCATTAACATTTTGCAGAAACAATGATTCAGTTACCAAATAGCCAATACATATTGTTAATTTAGTCGAATTCTGCGGGTATCAATGTAATAACAATCTATGTTAACAAATCTTGATTACAACTACAAAATCTTTCAATATATAATACTTCATTTACATCCACAATAATTTCTCCACATGCTATAACAAACTCATCAACTAACATGAATCAAATCAATAATAATCAAAACATTTACATCCAACTGATTCTGAAGAGATTTGGGCCGCTTCTTGGGCTTTTCTGGGCAACCGCCGTTCTCCCATATCCTCAAAATCCTACTCCATCTCCCTCCGTAAAAGCGGAACCGAAAACTTTGCCCTAACCCTAACCCCATCTCTCTCCTCAATTCCACCACTACCGCAGTCGCTACTATTGGCCACATCAAACGCCAGCTTCAATTTCTCCTTCTCCTCCTCTGCAGCAAGCTCCTTTTTGAAATTGAGAATAATTTTCTCCCAATTGGCTTCTGTGTCGGTAGACCTGTCAAACGGGTCGGGCTGGGTCAGGTTGGGTCATGGGTCAAAACGGGTCCGGGTCAAAACGGGTCCGGGTCAAAATGGGTCAGTTATAAAAAGGGTTGTTTTGGTTCGGGTCGGAACGGGTTCGGGTCAGAACGAGTTCGGGTTGAAACGGTTCCGGGTCGGAACGGGTTTCGGGCCGGGTTGGGTCGGTTTGGTAAAAAAATGGTTTTTTTTTTTAAAGAGAGATTGTACATCAAGGGGCAATTTTGTCGGGTTGAAATGGGTCCGGGTCGGTGGTATTTTCCGATTTTGAAATCACGGGAGTTAGGCCTGGTAAATTAAAGAGATGCAACGAAACAAAACGAAAACTGAAAAAAAAAAACTGAAAATCGTATGAAAAAAGAGACCAAAACGAAACAAAAAACCCAAAACTGAACCGAAACGAAACAAAAAAACTGAAAAAATCAAACGAAGAAAGCATCCAAAACGAAACAAAAAACCCGTCTCGTGTCCCGGCTCGAAACTCGTCCATTCGAAAACTCATGTCGGCCCGAAACCCGTCCCGTGCGGAAACCCGTGCAGACCCGAAATCCGATCAGAACCAACTACGTTCCGATCCAAAACCCGTCCCGGCCGCCCGAAACTCAATCCGAACCGAACCCGTTTCGATCCGAAACTTGTCCCATTTCTTTAAGACACCAACCCACATTGATCCATTTCTTTGAAGTTGTCGACCCGTCTTGACCCGAAAATATATGAGATGGAATTTTAATTGACCCATTTTGACCCATTGAGTGAAAATATCTTACCCAAACCAACCCATATAATTTAAAAAGCAACCCAAAGTGACCCACTTGGAAGGCTTTAGGTCAAGATTGCCCCTTCTACAAAACACAAAATACATTTGCTCCATAAACAAGTGGAACACGAAGAGAGCTGAACTTCAGAGATGCAATAGTACCAGACAAATTTATTACTTTATTACTTTTTTGATATAACAATTTGCAAGCTTGGAAAAGTGTCAAAAGTTTACCAAGCGCTCCAAAACCCCTACACTTTTAAAGTAACCTTAATTATGAGTAGATTGGGGAGGGGGAGGGGGGTAAGTCTTACGTACGCATGACATCCAATGCCAAATACGCCCTACTTATGTTAAAGAAAAAAAATACAATATTATCTACTTAAACAGTAAGTGAGAACTGGATTCAACATTTTTTTAAAGAGAGGCACATATACACCTGGCTAAAAATCATTTTAGTTTAGACCATACGTCTTTGTCTTCAAAATTTAACTACAGTCATATAGGTAGAGATCATTCTAATTTACTTAAAACAATAAGTAAACATGATTCACCATTTCATTAAAGAAAGCTAGATGAAGAATGAAATGGAAAAGGAAAGAAGGGGGAGCTGAAATTTACACAGGGAAACGCAAAATATAGCGCCATCAAAGGACTACAATTATGTTAGAGCAAGGAGGGTCGCTTACCAGTCGATGTTGATGCCACCACGGCAGTTGACATGGCGACACAACCGCTGCCAGCACTAACCAACATAAAAAACCCTCTCTGAGCCAACCCGTTTTGACCCGAACCATTTGACATGATTTTTAAAGCTGCCCATTTCGACCCGTACATAATTTGACACAGGCTGCAAAAACACATATACCCACTTTAGATGTTGTGTCTTGTGAGAGCGAGAGTTAAGTAACAATAAGAACTGCCCAACACGGATGCACCAGTGCAATTCAAGTACCAAAAAGTTCCGCTGCACTGATATCACCAAAATACTAAAAAATCAAGCGAAAAACGACAAATAACAGATATAGAAAGATAGTATCAGCAAAAAAAATCCAACAAAAATTCCCAAGAATGAACACTTTGATTTGCATCCAATGACCCAACATAAAAAAACCAAATTAAATTGCATAACATTGTACATGAAAAACAAACACATACAGGCATGCCCGCACGGCCGCACGCACGAGCTCATATAGATTTAATGTAAGGGAGAATCTGATGATGGGTTAAAGAGAGTAAACCTGGGCGAATCTGTAAAATGGATGCTTTCCAAATCGAGTCTAGATAGAAGAGCCAATACATCCATTTCTCTCTGTCACATAGAAGAGCCAATATTCACGGGTATTTGGTTTAGTCTAAACAGGTTTGGGTCAGTAAGAGGTCGAACCTATTAACGTGTTTAGCTAACCGTGTCAGCTTCGGGTCGGCCAAATCACACTTAACTGGGGCTCCAAATAATAAAAAAAATGGAACAAAAGCTTACATCAGATGCATTAATTCCCTCAAGTAAATGTCCTTGGTACTGTAATATTGTAAAGAGAGTTGACAAGAATGTCCATAAGCCAAAATACCTCAGCCTATGTCCATAAGCCAAGATATCTCAGCCTGGAACTCAAATTTCTTAGCATTGATGCGAAGATTTTTCACTGAACCATGAAAATGAAACCTCTTAAACTATTTAATAGCAAAACAATGCAATCTTTATATGAAATTAAAAAAAGGCGATGTTATATTCAAGAGTATCAACTCCTAGCCAAAAATTCTAGTTTGTTTTGTTATTTTTAAAGTCAATAGTTAGGCAGCATGGTCAGAAACACAACATGAACAATGAATTAGTTCAGGTATATCTGAAATTATGCAAACAGGTAGTATAGCAAACCTCTTGGCAGCATTAGAATCAATGGATAAACCATGTAAAAGAGCACCAAGCTTCTCTTGAAAATTTGGTGGATCCACCCGTTCATCCGCATCGGACTTTGCGTTGGCATGCAACTTTCGACATATAAATCATAACCAAAAAGATTATTACAGTATTACACTACATTCATAAGCTAAGTAAAAATATACCAAAACAGGAACTTAACTCATCATCATATTGTTCCCCTATCCTCAAATATGTTATAAATAAGAGCAAATCAATGACCTTTCTACCATTTTACCAGTTGTCCTTTAACTAAATTGTATTTTCTTCTATTGGAACGTTTTTCACTATATCAAAGTTGTACCTGTTTGCTTCATTTTCATCACCACATAACAAACACTAATAACGACAATAATCACAATCAACTCGAATATAATCAAACCTTATGTAACAAAATCAAATAGATTTCTAAGAGGGCACCTTGTCAAAATCCCAGAAGAAGCTTTTCCGGGCTCTTCAGTATTTTCAAGTGGGCAGCAATTACGCCATTAATTCAAGCTAAAATTCAGCATGCAATTGAATGTTGTCCATCATAATCAACAAATCAAATGAGCCCTAATTCAAAAAAATAAGAACCCAAAAATGTAAATGGATGAAGAAGTACAATAGTCACTTCATATAAGTTTGATTGAAGAGAGTCAGAAACCATTACCTATTCACGCTAATCGTATTTCAAAACCAAATCAAATTGAACATCTTCAATATCAAGAGTTGATTTCAATCATCAAACCTAATAGATCATTGATTATACTTATAACTGTTGCCACCGTTTCAATCATCAATCGGCGTCTTCAATGTACACTTTCATCAATTGGCGTCTTCAATGTACACCGACTGTTGAATAGTTCGTTGTGTAAGAATCATGTAGGCTAAAGATATTGAATTGGGGGAAATTTTGGGAGATAAGGATGAAGAATCAGGGAAAAAGGTATGTCGATTGGGCTGTCGTCTTAAAATTAGGGGAGGAAATTACAATTTAGTCCTAAGGAAATGTATTAAGTGGCAGAGCTTGACCAAAAGTTTTGAGGGGGCGTAAAGTGATGAGACCCAAAAAAAAAATTCATATCGTTATGTTTCGGGTCGGGTCGGGTCAGGTTAGCTATTCGATTCAAGTCGGGTCAAATAATAATAGTTCCAAATAAAACAAAGTGTATATTTACCAAACTACCCATCATTTATATACAAAGTTTATAAATATTTAAGATATACAATTTAGGAAAAATAATCGGGGGTGATCATATATAATTTTAAATTTTTTGGACGAAAAATCGGAACTTATACACTTCTAACCGAAACATTGGGGTGGGCGGGTGCACCCCCGGGCACCCACTATACTTCGCCAGTGAATGTATTATATAGTATTATAGATATAGATATTGATAGATGGGTAAATTACACTTTTCGTCCTTTATGTTTGCATCGGATTGCAACGGATAGCCTTTAACTTCAATAATTACAGTCACAGTCATTTATTTGCAAAACCCATTACACTCTACGTCCTTTAGCACTAACTTGGTTAAATTTTTTTGTTAAGTTTATTCAATTAAGGGTATTATAGTCAATTCATGCTTTTATTTAAATGTTTAATAAATAAAATCAAAAAAAATTTTGCCTATACATTTCATCTTCCTCAATTTTCTAACCCTAACCACCACATCTTGCCACCACCACCACAACCACATCTTGCCACCACCACCTCTGCCACTCCCTCTCTTTGTCTAATTTTCAACAATTTTCAACAAACTTTAACAATTAGAATATCAATCAACAAATTAAACTTAAGATTTACGATTTCTGGCAATTAATTGTTACCGACAAAACAAAAGAACAAGAATTATACATTAAGTGTTCATATCAGCAAAACAACCTATGAAGATAATAAGTTAAGAAGACTGAAGAAGAATACACACACCAAACACACACAAGATGCAGACTTTATGCTTCTGATACAATGTAAATTGTAAAACTAAAAGGGGTTTTGAAAATTTTAATGAATTGGAAGTTGGATCAAACTAATGGGTACCTTGTATCTAGGGTTTGTGTTTTACTCAAATGAATCTTTTCACTTAGAACTTGAAAGAAACTTGTTACTCTGTCTCTCTCATTTGTCGGAAGATGGTCATGGATCTTCTTTTTTCTTTTTTTTTTTCAACAAACCTCTGCAACTCCCCTCTCTCACCCACCCAAATGATATGTGATTTCACAGATCTGATTCAAAAGCGAGTTGATTTCATAGAAAAAGAGAGTTCAGGGAGAGTGGAGTAGTGTTGCTGGATGACAGGCCCGGCTAAACCCAAGTGCTGGGTGGGCTTGAGAACAGGGCCCAAAAAGGGAAAGGGCCCAAAAGTTTTTTAAGTTTTCTTTATAGTTATAGATGTAGCCCAAAATTCAGCAAACCAAACGACGCATCACCGCCATCACGCACGCGGTTCTGATCGAAAATCGAAATCAAACATTCGAGGTATTTGAAATCTGAATTCTGATCGAAATCAAACATTCAAACGCGCTGCTGCATCATCAAACGAGGTTCTGAACTTCTGATTGATAGATTGAGTCGCCACTCGCCACCACGGTTCGGTTCTGATTGAGTCGCCTGTCGCCATCATCAAACGCGGTTCTGATTCGAGGTGTTGATTTTTGCTTGTTGTTATCTGAATATCTGTTACGTCGTTACGAGTCGCCACTCGCCACCACGGTTCGGTTCCGATTTAACAGATTCTGTTTATCTGTTATGTAATATGAAAGATGTGAAATTGAGAATTGCTTTTTTTTTTCTTTTTTTTTTTTTGCAGTTGATAGATATCTGTTTGACATATATTGAGTTTAAGAAGGGCCGGCTAAACCTAAAGTGACTTCATCTTGAGGTATTGAATGGATTTTATTCGTGTAAATTGTTATTGAATGGATAATATTTATGTATTAGACTTCGTGTGAATTGTTATTGAATGGATTTTAATCATTTTATTCGTTAATAACTTAATATGTAGAAAGTGAAATATTAGATACTATGGATTACAAGGATTTGATCGAGAGCTTTGCTTCAAAAAACGCTAGGAGAACCACACTGTTTGCTTAGCAAGTAAGTTCGATACTTTGATCATTTTTGCTACACTATTTTTGTTAATTTGTTTTATCTATTTCATAACAATTATCGTAGTATTATGAATTTTTAGTATTTATATATATATGATTGAATGATTGATGAGTTTATGTTATATGAAGATTTGCGAATAGGGCCCAAATTTTTTATCTCGAACAGGGCCAAAATTTTTTTTGTGATTTTCGGAGACGGCCCTGCTGGATGATGTCCGAGCTCCATCAAAAAAAGTGGCCGGAGAAGAAGACCGGAGAGAGGCTGACCGGAATTGGGGAAGGGCTGGAGAAAATTAATCTCTTAGACGGTGGAGGTGCTTATGGCGGTGGCGGTGGTTACTACGGTGGTGATGCTAGGGCAGTGGTTCAACTTCAACAGTTAGTATAAAGAAGATGAAGTTTGGGTTTATATTCATGTTTTTTTTTAGGTTTTTGTTTTATTGATAAATAGATATAAATATACTTTTAAATAAATTGGTAGGGTAAAATGACGGGAATATCCTCATGTGCTTTGCACATGACTAGACTTAACTGATAATTTTAACAAGGTTAGTACTAAAGGACCTATGGTGTAATACTTTTAACAAAAAAAGGACTGTGACTGTAATTATTTAAGTTAAAGGCTATCCGTTGCAATCCGTTACAAACATAAATGACGAAAAGTGTAATTTACCCTAGATAGATAGAGAGAATTAATATTAAGTAAATCAATGATAGATCGATCACTATATAATATAGAGAAATAGTTTATATTAACTAAGACAATGCATTAAGAATAGTGTCTAAATTATTCACAAAAGAGACCACATGCAAAGAGTCCAACAAACATTAAATATGGTCCAAAAGGTTTACTTATAGAGACCCTTTATTCAGCTTAAGCCATACAATCCCAAGACAATAATATGAGTTGTAAATTGAGTGACATGTTACATTGGTTGAGTTATATCCATAAGAGCTTTTTTTTAACAGCTAAATGTTACATTTCCCGGGTATTGAATCCATAACCTCTTCCTATTTAAACACCTAGAAGGTTTTCCCTCTGCCACTAGGCCAAAGCCTGAATGGCATATCATTTTCATGACTCGAATTTCTTGTGTTGGAACTTGGAACGATCAAGGCTAACCGCCTCGATTGTTAGAGAACTCAAAGACATTGGAGTTTAAACTAATATTACAACATGCGACCTTGATTAGATCATGTTTCCTCAGACTAAAAGCATAAAACCTTAGTTATGTTTAATTACTCGAGGGCAATCCCGTATACTAAAGACGAAATATGAACGATCCTTAAATTCCTAACGAGTTTGTATGTCTTTTACTATTTTAGTCAACTTTTTTTAAATATTACTAGTGATAAAGTTATAATATGTAAGTTGTTGACTATTTGAAAACTCTCTCAAATCGATTATTTCGTATTATTGGAATTTGGATTGACTTGTTTGATCAAAGTGTGTCATAATATACATCAAATGTGTCAGGAGAGTGCTTATTGCACGCTTTATTTGAGTTTACCATGATTGTAAGTATTCGGGAATCTCCCTGGCTCTTAGGGGCAAAACCCCCTAAGTAATTAGGCTTCTAAGGGGGCAATGCCCCCCTTTTGTTGCAATTTGAAAATTAAATTGGATAACCATCATCGGGCAGTGAATGGCCCTCCAACCCTAAATTTGTATCCCTCTCTTTGGTAAAAAAACCTAGCTCGTGAATTCATCACACCGACATACTTGTTCTTGTAGAATTGAAATTCTAAGTTTTTCCCATTGAAATTTGATGCATCCCTGCCAGGCCCGTCCCCTGCAAGTCCAGTTCAGGCCCAAAAGGAAGCAGTCCAGCAGAAGAATGAAGCAATTCAGAGGCCCAAACGAATGCAAAAGAAGCCCAGCAAGCTGAAGGATTGATCCGCAAGTATGAAGGGGAATATTCTGAGGAATTAGGCTGCATGCATTTTTATTTTCAGTATGCATTTTTATTTTCAGCACATGTTAATTAGTTATGCATTAGTGGGTAGTTAGTGGAGCATGGTAGGTTATTGTCACATGCATGTCTCCAAGAAATAAGGTACATGGGCATAGTGTGCTCAGATCCACTGCATATTTAATTCCCTGTAATTTTGATTTTGAGATATCCAGAAAATTGTTCCAAAAATCCTTGCCTTCCCTCTATTGTTCTTAGGAGTGTTTGCCTACTAGAAAAGGCTTGCAACATTTGGTGCTTTCATTCACGAATCACCTCCACCATGCCTCCGCGTCGCGGTCCAACTGGTTCCGATGATTTTCCCCCATCCATCATAGACCAACTTAGCCAACTAATTCAAATCACCACCACGGCCGCTACCACCGCTGCCTCCACTCAATCCGATCTCCGAACACAGTTAGCCACCCTCGTTCAAGCTACAACCAACCTCAACACCAAACTTGATACCCAAACCGAAACCACCGCTCGTCTTGTTAATCATGTACAACAGTTAACCGATAACCTTGAACCAGAGAAAACCGTTAACCAGCCGAAGTCCCCAGTCTGTCAAAACAATAACCAACAAACCTTACGTCAACCAAAAATTACCCTACCGCTCTTCGACGGATCCAATCCGCTCGGATGGATTTTTCAGACTGACCACTATTTTACCTATTACAATATTCCACCGGCAGACCGCATTTCCCTCACGGCTTTTCCTTTTGTTAGAGACGCCCTATCTTGGTATCAAAACCAATTCAACAATGAACTTCTGGGTTCATGGACGGATTTCAAACGCGAAGTGGAACTCCACTTCGGTCAGTCAACTTATGAGAATCACGAGGCCGCCTTGTTCAAACTCCGTCAAACCGCGACGGTCACCGAATATCAAACGGAATTTGAAAAGATTAGCAACCGCATTACCGGCTTGTCTCAACAAACCCTAAAAAATTGTTTTATTTCAGGTCTAAAACCTGAATTACAAGCTGAACTGGCCATTTTAAAACCCACGTCCTTTCATGAGGCTTATGGGCTAGCCCGTAAAGTTGAAGACAAATTTGCTAATACCTCAAAACCCAAACCGTTTTACCAACCTAAATCCTACCCTTCCTATAATATTGCCCCCCAAACAACAATCTCTCCTAATTCCCAGCCATCCTCTACGACCTCTGCAAAACCTACACCATCATCAACTCTTCCATTATTGCCATCTCCACCAAAACCATTATCTTTCACTAAAATATCACCCGAAGCAATCTAACAACGCCGAAAAGACGGTCTCTGCTTCCGCTGCCCCGAATTTTTTTTTCCCGGACATAAGTGTTCGCTTCCTCAATTTTTATTAATCGTCGACAACGACGATCAATACACCTCGCCGGATTCCCAAACCGATGACAGCATGCCGCTGGCCGACGACCAAAACACACCGCAATTCATGTCTCTGTCCGACGCTGTGTATTTTGGTTTAAGCTCCATCCAAACTCTCCAAATCACGGGGTACGTTAACGGTGTTCCGGTTACCGTTTTAATTGATTGTGGTAGCGCCCACAATATAATCCAACCCCGAGTCGCTACGAATCTCCGTTTACCAACCCTACCCCTACAACCATTTTCGATCATGGTCGGAAACGGACAGTTCATACATTGCCAAGGGTATTGCCCAGCGGTCGATGTGCAACTCCAAAAATCCAATTTCACCATCCCATTTTTTATTTTTCCGGTGCAATGTCACACCCCGACCCGCAGCGGAAAGGTACGGGGCATGATGATTGCCCATAGCTTATGACACTATTATAAGTTTAATATTTAAATTCACCAAATTAAATTTGTCGCACATAACATAGAATTCAAATATCAATACCATGTTACAAAATCAAATAAACAAAAGCAACATATCATAGCTGGTTTATTACTAAGGTAATCCTACATGTCTTCAACTCAAAATCCGCCCACCCTTGTGTACCTGTATCACACGTAAAAGAGTTTTTGGGTTAACAAACATGTTGGTGAATAGATTCGGTTTTTATTTAAAAACATTTTTGTTTTATTAATTTTAGAAAACCTTATTTTATAAGATGCATTATTAAATGTGAAACTAGATCTTTCAATATAATAAGAAGGGAATATGCCACAGAATAGTAATGAAGTTTTAGGAGTGTTCCAATTAGGTCACTAATAAAATTTATTGTTCCAATTAGATCATTCTACTTTATTTTGGTGTTCTAATGCTAGATAATTTACCTGAATAGCAGGTCATAGTCCTACATGACATTTATTTATTGTTAGTTGTTTATCTTTTTTATGACTATAATTTAAATGTTTTTGGTGTAGGAGTAATTAGTACTTTCTTTCATTAAAAATTTACTGACATCTAATTAGAACACTCTTGAAACTTGATTACTATTATACAAAGTTAACCCTAAGAAGAACTCAACACATAACTCATAAACAACACAAATATAACAATATTAGCAACCATAGACATATAGAGATTCAAGCCCCGAAAGGCGAATCTGAGAAACAATGATGGCGATACCGAGTTCGACCCATGGCCGTGGGGAACCGGTCAGCCAGGTGGATCCACGCGAAACCTGTGACACAAAGCGAGTAACACATAGATGCACGTATAGAGAAACAATAGAAATTAGCAACAAGTGACACATAGAAACACATCGAATAGCATGTTATCAAATTACATAATAAATTTGAAATCGAGCACGAGATACACCCCAAAACGAGTAAGTGGCAAAAAGGGGAAAAGAGTCGAATCTACTCACAGGTTGCGTTCCTGCTTGGTCTTGTGAAACACCGCACGACAAGAACCGGATTATATCTAAAATGATAATCACCCTAAAATGAATAACCGAAATCCTAAACAAACGGACAATATATAAATTTTAGGAAATTGGGTTCTCCTATTTAGGGACTTATATGAGTTTTCAAAATAATATACAAATTGGTATTTTGTACAAATTGTCATGATTAATTATATAGTAATAACAATTTAGTATGTTATCATAATCGTTAAATGTTACCAATTTAGATTAATTAATAGAATTTATCTAACAAAATTGTACCTTAGATTTCATGGTTATCACATTTTTTTTATTTTAACATAATAAGTTTTATAAAGAAATTTCATTTACTTAAAAGAAAATCCATTGATAAGATAATTAAAATTATAGAAAATTCATATAAGAGTCTGAAAACAATTATAGAACCTATAACAAAATCAGTAAAGATATGTACAGAAATTATTTGTGATAAACTTGTATTTTTGAATAATTAAAACATGTATAAATCCAAATTATATTCATGAATTTCAAAAAAAAAAAATATTAGAAAAAATTATATTAAAATTCCCTAGTGTTCATATACTCTGAAATACCCAATAGAAATATTTATTGAATTTATTTAAAATTATCTCGTATTTTTATTTGATTTATCTAGTGATTAAAACATAAATAATTCACCAAAATTCCAATTGATATCTAAAAATTCTCAAAATTTACACACAATACAAAAATATGATATATAACAATATTATTATTTCAATTTCATCAAAACCCAAGTTTAAATCTAAAAGCCTCAAATTGTATGGACGAAGAACCCTAATTCCCACTAAAATTAGATTCGGATAAATTAGCCTTTTATCACTGAAATTGATAGAGGGATTTTGTAGATCATGAAAAATAAATAATAATAGGCGATATCGTCCTGAAAACGTTGAGAATTGAAGGAGATATCGTCCGTGGAAGATACGAGCCCTAAATTGTTCTTCGATTAAATTCTCGAGATGCGGTTGATAATATGAAGTAATTTCAGTGGGTGTTTACATGGTTTGATTAGAAGAACGAATGGTAAAAGTTTCGGGACATAATTTGATGATTCGATACAAAACCCAAGTGTGTTCTTCAAGGTGTTTTAATGGTTTGAATAATTGAATCTTAATCAACCGATTTGGAGTTTAGAAGGAAACGATTATGATGCAAGACCATCACTCTCCATCATTTCGATTTAATTGGCATTAAAACAAAGTCGAATCGTTGGATAAAACGTTTCGTATGTTCGGGTCGGGTTTAATGCGTAACGGATCGCGTCTCAGCTCAAGAGGGAAGAAGATGATCGCGTTCAGTTCGTGCATTTATTTTAAATAGGTCTTGAATTGTTACAAAATGGGTTGCAGCTCAGCCGGTCCGATAGTTAGCTGTTGAACGTGGGGATCCGGGTTCGATTTCCGACCCTTGAAATTTTGTTCTCTTTTTCCATTAAATGTTTTATGTAATTGCACTTCAGCCCCTGTTCTTATATATTAATTGCTAACTGCACTAACTCTAATACCAACTTAGTAACTTATAACTTATTCTTTATATATATATAAAAAAAAAAAAACTAATTAACTAACTTAGTTAATTTATATAGTATTAAAGAAGAAGGTCGGTGGTAAATACCTCCAACCCTTTCTAACTTTTTGTAATAACAAAACTAACCCTCTAATTTTATACATGTTATTTTGATCTCTCAAGTTTCAAAAGTATTGAGTTTATCCTAAAACTAATTTCTTACGTTGTTATTTTGATGTACGCGTCAGTATAAATTCAAATTCGTCTACGCGTAAACGTTTTTTTTTTTTTTTTTAAATGAGTCGGGTCAGTTACAAAATGTTTTATTTTTATGTAAATTTTGTTCGGGAACAAATCAGGTCAAATATAATACGTTTCATTCGACGAGATAAATTTGAGTTACTATGTTTCGACGTAAATTTAGTTCAGAAAAGATTTGGGTCGATTTAAGTCTATTCTTTATCATGTCGCGTACGATGCCACCACACATGTTTATATATATGTATTAAAACTGAAGTCGGTGGCTTTCTACTCACACCCACCTCTTCTTTCTTATATATTAAACTTTGGCGAAAAGTAAACAAAATGGGAGTCTGCTATATTGGTTGAGCGTATTAATAATAAACTAGACATCAGGTGTTCGATCCCTGATCTGTTCTTTTTATTTTTGCTATTAGCAATTTGTAAGTCTTATATACTCAACTAAAAATGGTTATGTCATTATTAATAAAACTAATATATATTAAAATGTGTGAATTAGTATTCACACGTTTTAATTTTCTCTCAACTTTCAATATTGATATTTACATCTCTTTTAATTTTTAAAAATTTTGTAAAATGTCATTTAACTATCTTGAGTTTTTTAAGTTTAAAGTTTATTCCCTGTACTTTCATTCTTTAACTTAAAAACTATGTTCTTATGTGCTTAATTTTATGTACGTGTAGGTATAAATTCAAGTTGGTTTATGTTTCAATATCATTTTTTTTTGGAACGACTAGGGTCAAATATAATACGTTTTCATACCTATTTTTATGTACGTTTTCAGTTGATCTACGTTTTGACGTAAATTTTGTTCGGAAACAAGTCAGGTCAAATATAATACGTTTTTATTCGACGGAATAAATTCGAGTTATTGTATGTTTTGACGCCGCCGCAACGCGCGGAGGGTACAATTACTAGTTAGCATTAAATACTAAATACTAACTTAACTAGGTTTACCTAGTTAACTTGTTTCTGAATATATAGTTTCGATTAATTATAAAAACAACCCCTTAACTTGTAACTTTGATATTTTGACGGTTTTAATCCTTTTAAGTTAAAAACTTGTTTTAACCACCAATTTTAACGTAGTTAATTATTTCCCTTATAACTATTAACCGAGTTAACCGAGTCTCACTAATAACTTCCAATTTTAATCTGACGCAACACATGGTGATCGATTTAATTACATAATAAAATAGAGTAATATAAATTCTTATTTTTATTTTTATTGATAAAGGCCCGGTTTTACAATCCGGGTCAGATTTCGGAGGTCCGGTTTTGACGGATGTTACATGCAAGGTGCCGATATTGTGTTGGGTATTTCGTGGTTACGTACACTTGGTTCGATCACAGCCAATTTTTCCATCCCAGAAATTTCGTTTACAATCAACAGCCAAAACATCACCTTGCGGGGTGAACCACTAGCTCAGTCGGTATCTCCAGAATCCTTAGCCACAGTCCTTCGCCATGGGTCCATTGCTTCGTTGCACACATTAACCATTGAACCTCCAATTCCACACTCACCTCTTACATCGAACCCTCAGTCGACTGATCCAAACATTTCGGCCCTTCTTGACTTATTTCAGCCGATATTTGAAGAGCCTCAATCATTACCACCTACTTGACCACAAGACCACCATATCACCCTTGTCAACAATGACCACACCGTTAATGTTAAACCATACAGATATCCACATTACCAAAAACAAATCCCAACTCATCTCTGAAATGCTTACTAACGGCATTATTCGACCGAGTCAAAGCCCATTTTCCTCATCGGTACTTCTTGTCAAAAAGAAGAATGGCACTTGGTGCTTTTGTGTCGATTACCGGGCTTTGAATATGGTTACGATTCGCGACCGATTTCTGATTCCGACTATCGATGAACTCTTAGATGAGCTTCATGGGGCAACCATATTTTCAAAAATCGATCTTCGGTCGGGTTACCATCAAATCCGAGTCGCACCGGACGACATTCATAAAACCGCCTTTCGCACAATGGACGGTCATTATGAATTTCTCGTCATGCCCTTGAGCCTCTCCAACGCACCTTCGACCTTTCAAGCTACCATGAATGATCTATTCCGTTCGGTGCTTCGCCAGTTTGTCTTGGTGTTTTTTGACGACATATTAATTTACAGTGAGACCAAAGAAGAGCACTATAACCATCTTCAATATGTCTTTCAAAAACTGCACCAAAATCGTTTCTATGCCAGGGCATCCAGATGCACTTTTGGCGTATCAGAAATCACGTTTTTAGGCCACAAGATTTCTGCCCTCGGTGTCTCCCCGGAACCTGACAAAATCGACGCCATTCAACGCTGGCCGGCCCCCAACTCGTTTTCCACCCTTCGGGCATTTCTGGGCCTTACCGGTTATTACCGATGCTTTGTAAAGGGTTATGCTCAAATTGCAGCACCTTTAACCGATATCTTGAAACAAAAAGAGTTTGCATGGAATGCACAGGCTACTGAGGCATTTATCCAATTGAAGAAAAACATGCAACAGTTAGTTACACTTGCACTTCCCAATTTTAACGAGCCTTTCGATGTCACTACCGATGCTTCCGGGCAAGCTATCGGAGCCGTACTCTCCCAAAATAACCAACCTATAGCCTTTTTTCAGTAAAAAACTCTGCTCCACCATGCAAGCTCAATCCACGTATACCAAGGAGTTGTATGCCATTACCGAAGCGGTAAAAAAATGGTGTCAATATCTTTTGGGCCGTCGATTTCGTATTTACACTGATCATCACAGCCTTAAACACATCATTTCTCAAACCATTCAGACACCGGAGCAACAAAAGTGGGTTACGAAACTTATGGGTTTCGATTTTGAGATCCATTTTAAACCGGGCAGAGAAAACACCGTGGCTGATGCATTAAGCCGCCTTGACATTCCATCTTTTTTATCCATTTCCTATCCAACGACCACTTGGTTGGAAGAACTCCGTTCTTATTTTCTATCCGACAAGATTGGCAGCCAACTTGTCGTCGATGTTAAAAAGGACACGACAAGTTTTCCACACCATTCTTTTCGTGACGGTTTACTCTTCGTGCATGGGAAACTTTTAGTGCCTCCCATTTTAGACTTGCGCCACAGATTACTAGACGAGTTCCATTCATCATTTCTGGGCGGCCATGCAGGCGTCAATGCAACCACGAAACGCTTGGCCAGTTCTTTTACTTGGTTGGGTTTAAAACGAGATGTTTCCAACTTTGTTAGATCGTGCCAAGTATGTCAACCCATCAAAACTCCGAACCATAAACCATACGGTTTATTGCAGCCACTACCCACCCCCGAATACCCATGGGTCGACATATCGATGGACTTTATAACCGGACTTCCCAACTCCAAAGGGAAAACGGCTATATGGGTTGCTGTCGATCGACTTTCCAAATTTGCCCATTTTATCGCATTACCAACCAATTATACCGCGGTTTCTTTAGCTTCGATTTTTATGAGAAAAAAATTATCGATTACACGGTTTACCAAACACCATTGTTTTAGACTGTGACTCGTTATTCGTAAGACAATTTTGGAAGGAGTTATTCAAGCAAATGGGAACCAAGTTGTTACACTCGAGTGCTTACCATCCTCAAACGGATGGGCAAACCGAAATGGTAAATCGTGGTCTTGAGATGTATTTGCGGGCATTTGTGCTTGATGCACCAAAGACGTGGGAACGATATCTGTATTTGGCTGAATTTTCATATAATACAAGTCATCATTCGGCAATTAAAATGTCACCCTTTCGAGCTGTCGCACCCCATCCGATGGCGGAAACATCGGGGTGCGAGCACTAAGCGTTCAGATTGCTCATGAGATTCCATAACACTAAAAGTTTCATTATAAATTAGATTGATTCAAACATTGTCTAAAGCCAAACAACCAACACATAGTATCAAAGCACATCGAGTCTCGAATATTGTTCAAAAACGTAATTATCTAGATGAGTTTCTAAGCATCATCCTAGCTTGATTCCAAGAATCCTAGCATCCTGTCAACCTGCAATATGTATTGAAATAGAGTCAGTACAAAGTGTACCGACGAGTATACAAGTTTGAATAATAGCATAATAGATTAAAACAACTCACATCCATACGTAGTGTCACATAAATAGTTTCAGCCATGCTAGTGTTCGTAGTCCATCAAGTGATAGCCCAAGTATCCCGATGCTTTGTTGTTTTCTCAAGTCTCAAGGAAAACTAGAATCCTCCTAACAATACCCCCGAGACTAATGGGGAGGTGCATCTCCTATAGCGTTACTATTTTTAAGGCGAAACTACACACCCTGGATTAAACATTCACATAACACAAATAGAATACAAGAATCACAAGTTTCACATACACGTAGGATAGAGTTTAGTTTGCAAAAGTCTCAAGTATCGTAGTTTAATAGAATACATGTTACATCCCAAAGTTTAAAACAAAAAGGGATCGAGTTTACTCACAGGGATTGCTTAACAGTTCAACTGTTGTTGGATCAAAGGGAGCTCTTTTAGAATTAGCCTGATTATATTACAATGGATAAGTGACGGACAAAACAACGAGATTGCACAAGTTTCGGATTAGTCACTGGATCTGATGGTTGTCCGATCGATTGCCAGTCGATAGAAGTGACAATGTGTGAGGGAACGGATGGCTACCCGATTGGATGGCTATCCAATCGGATTGCCACTCGATTCAAGTGTAGTGTTTGATGTGACCGTGTCGTCCCGATCAGTCAAAAACCCAATTAAACCTAGGTAGCTAGGGTAAGTCGGGTATCGAATCCACGAAGAGCATGTGGTCAGTATTGCACGACCCGTTCGATTAGTTACAAATAATGTACAAGATGATTATGAAGATTGCTATTTTTATTTATTTGTTTGGTTTTTAAAATAAATCGGAATGAACCGAAAAATTGATGTTATCGAAAACAATGATTTATTAACTAAACTTGTAAACTAAACTACTTAATTGAAAACAGGAATTAAGAATACAGATCACACCCGGTTTCGGTAATTGTAAGTCCTAGGGTTCCTACATGTTTTAATTCAACTCAATTGCATACGATTAGCGGATTTAGTGTACCGTGACTTAGGTGCCAATAACTATCAACGTCCCGAAGAACGGACAAGAATGCACTTTGTAATTAACACAAGTAAATCCTAACCACGACAACGCATAACTACACATAACCATTTCGCAAAGTCATAACTTTTAACATCGTTCGACAATTTACGAATACAAAACAAATGTAAACTATTGTCAATGGTTTCAAAAATCAATACAAGTTGTCACAAAGTCGAATCAAAGAACAAATGCATAAACCCTAGAAAATACAACTACCTACACTGGGGTGAAACCAAAGAGACTAGCCCCTTATGGTTGGGTGGACGCGATCACCGGCCAACGAACACGAACACGGAGCCATGACCTTGAGTCTTCAAGAGTGGTGGAGGTTAGGGTTGAAGGTGATGATGGAAGGTTGAAGATGGTGGTGATGGTGGAATGATTGAAGGTTAGGGATTATGGAGAATTGGTTAGGGTTTTGATGTTAGAGGTGAAAGAAAGATGTTAGGTGTGGATTAGAGAGGTAGGTGTTATGAAGAAGATGCTCCAAGATGGTCTTGTAACCTCCTCCTACTCGTAACTCCCGAATTCAATAGCCAAGGACCAATAAAAATCGTTTCCACATAAGAAAAAAACAATTTTCGTGTTTTCAGAATCTAAGGCCCGTCGCCGATGGCCCGGGGACCCGTCGGCGATGGCCTCTCGTTTTCTGACTTCTCTCCGACGCTTTATCCTTCTGGTTACGCGAGTCTGGTCCGACGGGGTTATCTAAGGGGCGTCGCCGACGACCTCCCAAACTCCTGTTTTCTGTTTTTCCCATCTGGAGTTCCTGTTTGACCCGTAACGCGTTCTGATTATCCGTTTTTCATCCCGGTGGCCCGTAAATGTAACACC
Source organism: Helianthus tuberosus (assembly GCA_030545235.1). Taxonomy (NCBI): domain Eukaryota; kingdom Viridiplantae; phylum Streptophyta; class Magnoliopsida; order Asterales; family Asteraceae; genus Helianthus; species Helianthus tuberosus. Next base: position 9,938,788 of record CM060393.1, read on the forward strand.
TCAAAAATTTGTGTCCAATAATACATCGACACGTGACATGAGCTTTAAACATGTAAAAGATTTCGTATGAAGGACTAAAGTTGACAAACAAGGAAAGTATGTGAATAAAAGGGTTCAAAGTGTCGACAATGGATAAATATATCTTTCAATAACCCTACATGATGTTTATACTCTTAAACGAATGAATCATGGATCATACGGAGCTAATTGTGAAGAAAGTGAGGAATTACAAACTACAGGGGTTAAATGTGTCAACATGTTTAAAGTATACCCCTGAGTGACCTTTTAGCAAACCCGAAGCTTTGTAATGATTAATTATACTCACGAGAATAAGTGACAAAAATTTCACAAGGTTTCGATTAAGTATGAGAAAGTTATGACAATATTCGTATCCGAGGGGTTAAAAGCGTCAACGTTGATATTTAAGGCTTTTCGGGTGATCATAAATCTGACTGAGGACTTCACAAAGATTGGTAATGTCTTGGAGTCCTTAGAAATCAATTTAGAGGGCTTATAATGCAAGAAATGAAGGTAAAACAACTTTTAGAAGGATCGGGGACCAAAACTGCAATTAGTTGAAACTTGTTTAACCTGAGCTGGGGCTCCATACGAGGCGCGTAAGGTTGCCCAGAACCTTACGCGAGGCATCTAAAGTGCCCAGATGCAGAAACTCTTGACAGGTGACTGTCCAGCCCGTTTAACCGACTTATATCACTTGTTTTCAATACCATGGGCTGCACAAACTTGTTTTTAGGCACTAGGGACACTTGTGTTGATCAGGGATCCATCCTAGACTTGTTTGGCATCACCTTGATCAATCAAGATCACTATAAAAAGGTCCTCATTATGCAACTTTTGATCATTCATTCTAAACTTCACTTCTGAAGATTTCTGGAGCACAAGAGCATTTCCCTAAGCATCATTAGTCGTGCATAGGACCTTGGTAAGCTTCCTTAACCTTCCTTAATCGTGTTTTACTTAGTTAATTAGCTTAAAGTCAAACCATTGTAATTAAGGTTTGACTTAATGATTAATCACTAATGGTCCAGTGATTAGTCAAACTAAAAGTAGTTATAAGTTGGTAATTATGTGGGCCTTAAACCCTTAAAAGGGCACCCTCTGATTCCCGATCTAGCTAAGTCATTTGTCGGGTCAAAGTTAGTTATAAAAAGTCAATAGAAACTTAATTTTCGAATTAACACATAATTAGCAATGTAGAAGACGTGTAACCTGTTTTACCACTCATATAACTTGGTAATCAATGCAAGAACATGTCTAAGCATGTCCGACCCGACAATTTTCAGTATAGGACCGGTTCGGAACCGAAAGTCGCGTAAATTGACCACTGCTTTGACTTTCAGTTCTGACCCATATTAGCATGATTTAAAAATGCCTTAGAGCTTCAATAGGACCAGGTTATATGATAGTATAACCCTCTGAGATTGGCCGATTCATTTACACGTTTCCGTTAATTGCTTAATGTTGACCATAATGCTCATTTGACCTTAAAACAAGAATTTTGGAAATGTGAGAGGACAATAATCTTTGTTACTGATTTATAAACGTGTCCCTGAGTTTTCACATCAGTTCGAGGTCTAGATTAGGAGTTATGCTCAATAGCGCACTTAAAAAGCTTTTTATTAATTAAACGGCGTAATTAGCATAAAGCCTATCTAAACCCGATTTTTGACACCAAACATTTTACCCACCGATATAATATAATATTTTGGGATTTTTGAAGATTTTTAATTATTTTTAAACTGATCATAACATAGGGTTATTGCCTTGATTCGGTAATTACCGATTATACCCTTTTTGCTTATAAAATGAGTTTTACATAACATTTTGATACCAATTATTTTGCTACTGATTTTATATAATAAATGAAGTGTTTTGAACTTTGTGAATTTATCAGGAAATTCAGATTTCCTATTTTAACCCGGAAATCGCTTAAAACGGCTGTTTAAGCGTTTTAAACGTATAGTATGGGTTAAAACCATTCTTGCCATATAAGACTTATCACCAACTGATATAACTTATTAAAATAAGTAATTTTATTGATAATTTCAGACCCGAACATCAGAGTTATAATTAATCTCTTTTATAATCTTTAAAATGACCAAAATACCCCTACGGGGCTTAAATTGAGATTAAACCCGTTTTGGGTATAATGAAAGGTATCCTACTGATATCACAACATATTTAAAGCATATTAACTTAGGAAACCTGTTCGTGACTCATTTGGTTATCCGTTGAGCGTTATTCGCGTTCGGTTCGGATTATGTAACTAGTTTGCAAAAATTGACCGAAACGGGTCAGACCTTATCGTTTTCACCTCAAAATCCAGAATGTGTTTAGTTTACCCATATTATACAAGTCTTCAAACTTCTCGGGACTAAATCACATTCTAATCCGGTCTTCGCTTAATCTTGCGTTTTGAACCGTATTCCTTTCTTTAAAACTAACCGGTCTAAGTTTAGGCTTAATTAAGACCCGTTAGAAATCTAATAGGTTATTAAAACCTTCATTCCAGATTAGGAGCCCCGTAAAAGCTATGTGCACTTGCTGTTTGTGATTTATACTCTGCTCAGGTAAATACTTTTAACTTATTTTCCCTATATGGGCTTGGGGTACGGTATCATAATAATACCGCTTGGTCGGGTATGAAGTCGTACAATCAAATATTGATTAAAAAGATGCATAACCCGTTTTATTCTGTCTTGTTTGATGCAATGCCTTTGGGGGGTTAATGACCGTGTCCTGGATATCCTCGGCTCATTCATTAGAAATGGCCACGACTTAAGCACGGGGTGTAGGCATACACCTGACAGCTGCGTATGTAAAAAGGTAGTCCACATGAAGGGAATCTTCTTGTGGGTATTATACCAAGTGGTGTGTCTATTAATCTTGTTAAACGGGCTCTTCTAACCGGGTCCTAAATTGATGACAAACATGTAAAACTGTATACAAGTTTATTTTTAAATAATTATCCCAAGTTATAAAAGATATTTGTGCCATGTGCATTCAAACTAATTTTCTTAAACTCTTTTCAAAATGAGTCAGATAATTGTATTTACCAGTGTAAACTGATGTATTTTTCCAAAAAGGCTAAGTGCAGGTACTATACGAAATAGGTTGGCTACTCCAGGCATCAATAATCAAGTCTTGCAAAATCTAGTTGTTAAAGTCTGTTGAACAATGATCTTATTTATCTTTTGATCCGCCTGTGAACCCTTTACAGTCCGTTGTAATACTTTGATATTACTATTTATTCGGTTTGTAATGTGATTCATACCTTTTGCTTTCGCTGTGCATTTATAATTTGTGTTGTTTGACTATGATGATATCAACTACGTCACGATACTCCCCACCGGGCCCACCGGCAATACATGGAAATATCAGGATGTGACAGTAAAGCTCCCAAAAAGCACCTTAAACTTCTCTAGACCTGCAAAACATAAATCTAATAAAAAGTAGGCTTTTCAAGATTAAAAGTTAAGTAAAAACTCAGACTTAAACATTAACAAACGCCGGTTTTCGACCACGTATCAGTGTTACTAAGTGTCTTGGTTGCTTTGATCGGATGGCTGTTCGATCGGATGGCTATCCAATAGGGTTGCCATTCGATCTAGGTTCCAAAGTTTCAAGTTTCTGAAAAAGTTTGAAAGGTTTAGAGGCATAAGCTATACTGATCGGATCGCAGTTCGATCGGATGGCTATCCGATCGGATTGCCATTCGACGATGGTAGTTTCCCCAAGTTTTAAAGATTCAAAGTTCCAAGTGTTCAAGACTATGAGGCAAGTGTCACATGATCGAGTAGTTGTTCGATCGGATGGCTATCTGATCGGATTGCCGGTCGATCGAGTGGTCCTTGCTCCGTCTTATAATTTTGTAAAGTTGCAAAGTTTCTAGATTCATGACGGCACGGTACGTACTGAGACAATGGTAAACTCATCAACATACAGCCGCTCTGATCGGATGGGAATCACCCATGTCCATTCAGTCGTCTGTTCATAATGGGTTTATGTCGGAATCCGTACTATGGTCGTCTTCTCTGGCAACAATCCGTTTCCAAACCAACTCCAGACTATCCATCAAGTCTACAGTCCGTTTAGACTCGGATTCCGTCGTTTAAAGTGAAATATTGAAGAAAAGATGATGATAACTTAAGTTTTGTTACGAAAATTCTAGATCTAGCTTAGATTCGGTGAAAAACACATGGAATTCCTCAGATCTGAGCTAGATTCTACCAGGATTGACATCATATAGTAGTTTGTACAAACCACCATGATGACATCATCCTCAAGAACTCAGATCTATGAGATTTCCTGGTGAAAAGTGCGATTTCAAAGGAGAATCGCATAGAGAATGAAGTGTAGATCAAATATGTATAAGAATCTAGTGTAAAACGCATCGAAATCGTTAAGAAATGGAGGAAAAGAGGAGTGTGTGCGTCTGGGTCAAGTGAGGCTGTTACATCAGTGAGAATGGTGATGTGGCAGGCCTATTTATAGTGTCAGAGTGTGTGAAAAGGGGCGGTGTGCACGGATCGGATGGCAACTCGATTGAGTGGCCATCCGTTTGGGTGGTCATCCGATCGGATGGTCATTCGATCGGATTGCCACTCGGCCAATCCATCCTTTCCACGTTTCCGTCTTTGATTCGTTTCGCGCGTTTAGATCAAGCGTTGCGTTGCGTATTTGTTGGGTTATAGTATCACGTGACTAGATTACATTATTAAAACAAGTTTCCATAGTTTCCATAGTTTCCACCAGTGACAAGATTCCAATAGATTTCACAGGTTTCAATAGATTCCAATAGATTTCACAGGTTTCAATAGATTCAGTAGGTTCATAGACTCCAATAGATTCAATAGTTTTCAATAGATTCAATTGATCCTCATAGATTCATGTTAACAACCCATAAACAACGAAATCCCGCATGGCACGTGCTACGAAAGTTCAGCAACATGACGGAAGCACATATATATAGGAAGTACCAGCGCCGTATCCACCATGCTTCAATCATGCCACGCCCCCTCGTCATCGGTGCCATGCTTCGTTAACCCCAACATTAGATTCCACCACTTTTATAACATAGAATAACCAAATAGATTCAACATAGACTAACCATATAGATTCAACATAGATTAACCAAATAGATTCCACAACTTCAACCCGAGCCTACAAAACTACGAACTTCACTTAGCGCGTGGTACGAAGACTCGGTAACATGCCAGAAACACTTATATATAGGAAGTACCAGCGGCGTATCCACCATGCTTCGGACATGCCACGTCCTCCTCGTCTTCGGCGCTAGGCCATGTTTCGCATTTTGTTTCTCAAAACAACACATACTTAGATTACACATAGATTACACTAGCGTACACATAGGTTACACATAGATTACACAAGTAGTTTCCCTTAGCTTTAGATTTCAATCATTTCATCACCGGTCTACAGAACACTAAGTTTCGCATGGCACTTAGTACGAAAGTTGGTAACATGTTGGAAACACTTATATATAGGAAGTACCAGCGGTGTATCCATCATGTTTCAGACACGTCACTTTTCCTCATACTTCTATGCCATGTTACATTTAGTGCTTTACAACCACATTAACACATAGATCCATCAGATAGATTCTCATAGTATCGTAGTCGATCAAGATTCCCACATAGGCTATCAAGATAGAATACAACTTCATAAATTTAGTTTGATTCTGAGATTAGAATTAAGGTTTTAGATTGCGGACATACGTGCGATTCATGTAAAAAGTCTCAAAATAAACGAAGAATCAAGTTTAAAACCACATGCAAAATCGAGATACATAAAAGATAGGCTCGTAAAACATAGAGTGTTCCGGGAAGAGGAACGGTGACTAGCCAAAGTGATTCAAACCCCTTTCAAATTGAGGTAACGAGTCTTGACTTACTTAGACAAATACGTCATCGATGTTAGGCCTACGATATTCGTCCTTTTGGTCATTTCACGTACCTAATTGAACGGAAGTTTCGAGACTTTGGCGAGACATAAATCAAACATCATGGGGTGGGACTAGTTATCAAGGTCTGAGTTTCACCTCTAACTTGACAACATCGTACCCTAATAGCGTTGGTACTTATCAGCAGATAAGACCTACTAGAATATAATAAGGAAATTTCCCATCAAGGTTTGGATGTCACTCCTGGCTTGTGGGCAATTCCGTGCAAAAACACAAACACTGATTAGCAGTGTTTTCAAGTATCAAGTATATATTGCATCAGCCTTAGGAAAGGCATTGTAAGCTTATCAGGGAAATGTGATGCTAGGAAGCAGATAACATAGAATACATAAGTCTTAAACAACAAATAAGAGTCAAGATTCCTAGAACTATAGACTAGGGCAAGTATTCCTACTTATCCTAATTCACTATAGTTATGGCTCTGATACCAATCTATCACACCCCAACCGATGGCGGAAACATCGGGGTGCGAGCACTAAGCGTTCAGATTGCTCATGAGATTCCATAACAGTAAAAGTTTCATTATAAATTAGATTGATTCAAACATTGTCTAAAGCCAAACAACCAACACATAGTATCAAAGTACATCGAGTCTCGAATATTGTTCAAAAACTTAATTATCTAGATGAGTTTCTAAGTATCATCCTAGCTTGATTCCAAGAATCCTAGCATCTTGTCAGCCTGCAACATGTATTGAAATAAAGTCAGTACAAAGTGTACCGACGAGTATACAAGTTTGAATAATAGCATAATAGATTAAAACAACTCATATCCATATGTAGTGTCACATAAATAGTTTCAGCCATGCTAGTGTTTGCAGTCCATCAAGTGATAGCCCAAGTATCCCGATGCTTTGTTGTTTTCCCAAGTCTCAAGGAAAACTAGAATCCTCCTAACAATACCCCCGAGAATAATGGGGAGGTGCATCTCCTATAGCGCTACAATTGTTAAGGCGGAACTACACACCCTGGATTAAACGTTCACATAGCACAAATAGAATATAAGAATCACAAGTTTCACATACACGTAGGATAGAGTTTAGTTTGCAAAAGTCTCAAGTATCATAGTTTAATAGAATACATGTTACATCCCAAAGTTTAAACAAAAAGGGATCGAGTATACTCACAGGGATTGCTTAACAGTTCAACTGTTATTGGATCAAAGAGAGCTCTTTTAGAATTAGCCTGATTAGATTACAACGGATAAGTGATGGACAAAACAACGAGATTGCACAAGTGTCGGATTAGTCACTGGATCGGATGGCTGTCCGATCGGATGGTTGTCCGATCGGATGGCCATCCGATCGGATTGCCAGTCGATTGAAGTGACAATGTGTGAGGGAACGGATGGCTACCTGATAGGATTTTGTACAAACCACCATGATGACATCATCCTCAAGAACTCAGATCTAAGAGATTTCCTAGTGAAAAGTGTGATTTCAAAGGAGAATCACATAGAGAATGAAGTGTAGATCAAAGATGTACAAGAATCTAGTGTAAAACGTACCGAAATCGCCAAGAAATGGAGGAAAAGAGGAGTGTGTGTGTCTGGGTCGGGGTCGAGTGAGGCTGTCACATCAGTGAGAATGGTGATGTGGCAGGCCTATTTATAGTGTCAGAGTGTGTGAAAAGGGGCGGTGTGCACGGATCGGATGGCAACTCGATCGAGTGGCCATCCGTTCGGGTGGTCATCCGATCGGATGGTCATCCGATCGGATTGCCACTCGGCCAATCCATCCTTTCCGCATTTCCGTCTTTGATTCGTTTCGCGCGTTTAGATCAAGCGTTGCGTTGCGTATTTGTTGGGTAATAGTATCACGTGACTAGATTACATTATTAAAACAAGTTTCCATAGTTTTCATAGTTTCCGCCAGTGACAAGACTCCAGTCCCTCGTTTAACCAAGTCTCAAGTTTCACGAGCCTCAAGAGTCAAGCACCATAGTATCATAGAATCATCGTTTCCAAGTATCATAGAATCATAGTCTTATAGCATACGTTTCACCAAGTACCAAAAGTATTAATGACTACATAGTTCAGGGACTAAAATTGACAATAGGAAAGGTCCAGGGACTAAACTTGCCAAAAGCCTAAAGTTTAGGGACGCAGGGTGTTACACGAGCACTGTATGGACGCGATGTTGCTATTATTCATGATTACATCCCCGGGTCGAATAAAACGGGTTCCATCGACGACTCTCTAGTTCAACATCAGCAGATTTTACAAGCATTAAAGGGGTATATCACAGCCGCTAAAGATCGAATGGTGAAGCAGGCTAACAAGAAACATACTCACAAAGAATTTAATGTGGGTGATTACGTTTATTTGAGGCTACACAAATATCGCCAAATGACGGCTCATAGTCGTATTAATCAGAAGTTGTCTCGTCGTTTTTATGGGCCGTACAAAATCCTGGAACGTATCGGGAAGGTAGCTTATAAGTTGGAATTACCGACCGGGTCAAAAGTTCATCTGGTGTTTTATGTCTCGCTTCTTAAGCAAAGTTATGGTTCAGTTGCAACTCCGGGTGGCGATCTCGCGAAAATCTTTCCTGATATGGAAGTAGCTCCACTACCAGAGTCCATCATTGAGCAGCGTTTCGATAATGCTAAGCAACAAGTACTCATCAAATGGGCCAACAAGCCGTTGGAGGAAGCTACATGGGAAGACTTTGATGACATACAACGATTGTTTCCGGAATTCATAGACATTGACGGCAATGTCGATTTCCAAGAGGAGGGGAATGATGCATCCCTGCCAGGCCCGTTGTCACACCTCGATTTCCACGTGTCACCGGTGGGCCCGGTGGGGGAGTATCGTGACGTGGTTGGCAACAGAATAGTCAAACAACACAATATATAAATATGCACAGCGGAAGCAATTGAGAAATATAATTCAACTTTATTAATATTGTAATATCGTGTATCACAACAGTTGAATGTTTGTCCACAGAAGGATCAAAAATAAATAGTAGTTCAACAGACGGTAGGCATCTTAAGCTTGCGAGACTTCTAGTGATGCTAAGGAGAAATCCCTGCCAATTACGCTTAGTACCTGCATTTAATCTTTTTGTGAAAATACGTCAGTTTACACTGGTAAATACAATCAACTGACTCATTTTGGAAAAATGATTGAAAATTGGTTTGGATGCACATGGCATAAACATTTTTATAACTTGGGAGAATTATTTAAATATATAATCTTGTGAACGAATTACATGTTCCTTATGCGTTCAGTAGCCCGGACGTACCGGGTTAAAGATCAATAGACACACCACATCAACTATTTATGCACTGACGAGTGTACGCCTACACTCCGCGCTTAGGTCGTGGCCATTTCGTAAAATGATGCCAAGGATATCCGGGACATGGTCATTAACCCCCCAAAGGCTTTTAATTAAACAAGACTGTTTAAACGAGCCGATCAAATTATTCAATTAACCACCCAACGATGGAAGATTTGATGCCCGATCAAGCGGTATTCTATATACCGTAACCCAAGCCCGTATAGGGAAAATAAATTAAAAGTATTTACCTGAGCAATGTAATAATCACAATAAGCAAAATGCACGTAGCTTTTACTGGTCTCCTATTCTGGAACAAAGGTTTATAATAACCTATTAGAATCCTAACGGGTCTTTAGTTAAGCTTAAGCTTAGACCGGTTAGTTTTAAAGATACGGTTCGTACGCACGATTAAGCGAAGACCGGATAGAATGTGATTTAGACCCGACAAGTTTGGAGACTTTCTTAATATGGGTATTTCATACACATTCTGGATTTTGAGATAAAACCAATAAGGTTTGACCCGTTTAGGCTAGTTTATGTAAACTAGTTACATAAACCGAACCGAACACGTAATAAGCGTAACGGGTAATAATGAGAGCTATTTACAGGTTTCCTAAGTTAATATGATCCAAATATGTTGTAACATCAGTAAGATATCATTTATTATGCCCGAAATGAATTTAAACACAAACTATGCCCCGTAAGGGTAGTTTGGTCATTTATAAGGTGATAAAAGAGTTTAAGTAGTATTCTGAGTTACAGGTCTGATGTAATCAGCAAAGATAATCAATTTGCTAAGTTATATCAGTAGGGTATTGTATATATGTGAAATTTATCAATTATAACCAAACTATGCACCGTAGGGGTATTTTGGTAATTTCACATAAGCCGTAAAGCTCAAAACTGAAGTCTGAGTTAAACAACCTTTGCTTACTGTTAAAATATTATAATTTGCCTCAATTATCAGTAGGTATCACCCTTTGTATGTTTAAAATAGTTTTAGTACATACTATGAGTTAAAAACGCTTAAAAGGGCGATTAGAAGCCGTTTCCGTGTTCTATGCATAAAGCTGATATTTTTATTATTCCAGAAGGCTTAAAATAATTTATTTATCATTTATAATCAGTAGCAAAAGGTTTGGAATCAATTAGATTTGTAAAATTCATTTTATGGCCCGTAAGGGCAAAACCGACAAATACCGGATTAAGCCTACGACTATAAGTTATGCTCAGCCTAAAATTAATTAAAAATCTTCAAAAATTCCAAAATAATATATTACATCAGTGGGTAAAAAGTTTGATATCAAAAAGTATGTTTAAATAGGCTATACGCTAATTATGTTGTTTAATTAACATAAAGCTTTCATTTTACGCTAACGAGCATAACTCTTAACCTACACCTCAAACTGATGTCAAATTTTGTATGCAAATTTATATATCAGTAATTAAAGTTTCTACTCTTTTAAATTTTCAAAAATCACGTTTTAAGGTGAAAAGGGCATAATGGTCAACATATGAGCAATTAACGGAATCAAGCATATTAATTGGATAACCAATGATCCGAGGTGTATAATCACAGGGGGTTATACTAGCATGTAACCTGGTCCAAATAAAGCTCTAAGGCATTTCTAAAACATACCATAACGGGTCAGAACTGAAAGTCAAAGTAAAAGTCAAACTATGCGACTTTCGGTTCCGAACCGGGTCTAAACATGAAATTTAAGTATCCTGTTGACTTTTTATTAACAAGTTTGACCCGACATTTGACCTAGTTAGAGTGAGAATCAGGGGGAACCCTTTTAAGGATTTATTACCCACATAATTACCTACTTAACGGTACTTTTAATTCGAGATTTGACTGAGCCATTATTAATTAATCTCGAAGTCAAACCGTAATTACGATGGTTTGACTTTTAGCTAAATAACTAAGCTAAACTTAATTAAGGAATGATTAGCAAACTTACTGAAGTCCTATGCACGAAATGTGAAGCTTAGAGAGAGGTCCTTAGCTCCAGAAATGCTCCAATGTGCAGATGAAGGTGTGAAGAACTTGGTTGCAACTCATGGCCCTTTTATAGTGGTTTAATCACCACAAAATGTTGACACACAAGTCTACTACTGACCATAACCTTCCCACAAGTGTCCTAGATGTTTAGGGGTTGTTTATGTAAAACCAATAAGGTTTGACCCGTTTAGGCTAGTTTAGGCTAGTTTATGTAAACTAGTTACATAAACCGAACCGAACACGTAATAAGCGTAACGGGTAATAATGAGAGCTATTTACAGGTTTCCTAAGTTAATATGCTCCAAATATGTTGTAACATCAGTAAGATATCATTTATTATGCCCGAAATGAATTTAAACACAAACTATGCCCCGTAAGGGTAGTTTGGTCATTTATAAGGTGATAAAAGAGTTTAAGTAGTATTCTGAGTTACAGGTCTGATGTAATCAGCAAAGATAATCAATTTGCTAAGTTATATCAGTAGGGTATTGTATATATGTGAAATTTATCAATTATAACCAAACTATGCACCGTAGGGGTATTTTGGTAATTTCACATAAGCCGTAAAGCTCAAAACTGAAGTCTGAGTTAAACAACCTTTGCTTACTGTTAAAATATTATAATTTGCCTCAATTATCAGTAGGTATCACCCTTTGTATGTTTAAAATAGTTTTAGTACATACTATGCGTTAAAAACGCTTAAAAGGGCGATTAGAAGCCGTTTCCGTGTTCTATGCATAAAGCTGATATTTTTATTATTTCAGAAGGCTTAAAATAATTTATTTATCATTTATAATCAGTAGCAAAAGGTTTGGAATCAATTAGATTTGTAAAACTCATTTTATGGCCCGTAAGGGCAAAACCGACAAATACCGGATTAAGCCTACGACTATAAGTTATGCTCAGCCTAAAATTAATTAAAAATCTTCAAAAATCCCAAAATAATATATTACATCAGTGGGTAAAGAGTTTGATATCAAAAAGTATGTTTAAATAGGCTATACGCTAATTATGTTGTTTAATTAACATAAAGCTTTCATTTTACGCTAACGAGCATAACTCTTAACCTACACCTCAAACTGATGTCAAATTTTGTATGCAAATTTATATATCAGTAATTAAAGTTTCTACTCTTTTAAATTTTCAAAAATCACGTTTTAAGGTGAAAAGGGCATAATGGTCAACATATGAGCAATTAACGGAATCATGCATATTAATTGGATAACTAATGATCCGAGGTGTATAATCACAGGGGGTTATACTAGCATGTAACCTGGTCCAAATAAAGCTCTAAGGCATTTCAAAAACATACCATAACGGGTCAGAACTGAAAGTCAAAGTAAAAGTCAAACTATGCGACTTTCGGTTCCGAACCGGGTCTAAACATGAAATTTAAGTATCCTGTTGACTTTTTATTAACAAGTTTGACCCGACATTTGACCTAGTTAGAGTGAGAATCAGGGGGAACCCTTTTAAGGGTTTATTACCCACATATTTACCTACTTAAAGGTACTTTTAATTCGAGATTTGACTGAGCCATTATTAATTAATCTCGAAGTCAAACCGTAATTACGATGGTTTGACTTTTAGCTAAATAACTAAGCTAAACTTAATTAAGGAATGATTAGCAAACTTACTGAAGTCCTATGCACGAAATGTGAAGCTTAGAGAGAGGTCCTTAGCTCCAGAAATGCTCCAATGTGCAGATGAAGGTGTGAAGAACTTGGTTGCAACTCATGGCCCTTTTATAGTGGTTTAATCACCACAAAATGTTGACACACAAGTCTACTACTGACCATAACCTTCCCACAAGTGTCCTAGATGTTTAGGGGTTGTTTATGTAAAACCAATAAGGTTTGACCCGTTTAGGCTAGTTTAGGCTAGTTTATGTAAACTAGTTACATAAACCGAACCGAACACGTAATAAGCGTAACGGGTAATAATGAGAGCTATTTACAGGTTTCCTAAGTTAATATGCTCCAAATATGTTGTAACATCAGTAAGATATCATTTATTATGCCCGAAATGAATTTAAACACAAACTATGCCCCGTAAGGGTAGTTTGGTCATTTATAAGGTGATAAAAGAGTTTAAGTAGTATTCTGAGTTACAGGTCTGATGTAATCAGCAAAGATAATCAATTTGCTAAGTTATATCAGTAGGGTATTGTATATATGTGAAATTTATCAATTATAACCAAACTATGCACCGTAGGGGTATTTTGGTAATTTCACATAAGCCGTAAAGCTCAAAACTGAAGTCTGAGTTAAACAACCTTTGCTTACTGTTAAAATATTATAATTTGCCTCAATTATCAGTAGGTATCACCCTTTGTATGTTTAAAATAGTTTTAGTACATACTATGCGTTAAAAACGCTTAAAAGGGCGATTAGAAGCCGTTTCCGTGTTCTATGCATAAAGCTGATATTTTTATTATTTCAGAAGGCTTAAAATAATTTATTTATCATTTATAATCAGTAGCAAAAGGTTTGGAATCAATTAGATTTGTAAAACTCATTTTATGGCCCGTAAGGGCAAAACCGACAAATACCGGATTAAGCCTACGACTATAAGTTATGCTCAGCCTAAAATTAATTAAAAATCTTCAAAAATCCCAAAATAATATATTACATCAGTGGGTAAAGAGTTTGATATCAAAAAGTATGTTTAAATAGGCTATACGCTAATTATGTTGTTTAATTAACATAAAGCTTTCATTTTACGCTAACGAGCATAACTCTTAACCTACACCTCAAACTGATGTCAAATTTTGTATGCAAATTTATATATCAGTAATTAAAGTTTCTACTCTTTTAAATTTTCAAAAATCACGTTTTAAGGTGAAAAGGGCATAATGGTCAACATATGAGCAATTAACGGAATCATGCATATTAATTGGATAACTAATGATCCGAGGTGTATAATCACAGGGGGTTATACTAGCATGTTACCTGGTCCAAATAAAGCTCTAAGGCATTTCAAAAACAAACCATAACGGGTCAGAACTGAAAGTCAAAGTAAAAGTCAAACTATGCGACTTTCGGTTCCGAACCGGGTCTAAACATGAAATTTAAGTATCCTGTTGACTTTTTATTAACAAGTTTGACCCGACATTTGACCTAGTTAGAGTGAGAATCAGGGGGAACCCTTTTAAGGGTTTATTACCCACATATTTACCTACTTAAAGGTACTTTTAATTCGAGATTTGACTGAGCCATTATTAATTAATCTCGAAGTCAAACCGTAATTACGATGGTTTGACTTTTAGCTAAATAACTAAGCTAAACTTAATTAAGGAATGATTAGCAAACTTACTGAAGTCCTATGCACGAAATGTGAAGCTTAGAGAGAGGTCCTTAGCTCCAGAAATGCTCCAATGTGCAGATGAAGGTGTGAAGAACTTGGTTGCAACTCATGGCCCTTTTATAGTGGTTTAATCACCACAAAATGTTGACACACAAGTCTACTACTGACCATAACCTTCCCACAAGTGTCCTAGATGTTTAGGGGTTGTTTAGGGGCCAAGAAAGATGAGGAAAATCGATTAAAGATCAGTTCCATGCGTTTAAACAGCAAACAGCCAAAAATCTGATGCTGGGCAACTGCTTGCGCACCGTAAGAGTCAATGCTTGCGGTGCGCAAGCCTTCTTCAGCAGCCAAAAACTTTTGTTCTTTCAGGCATTCGAAAGGGCAACCATCTTTTCCGAATTTGGGACTTTATTTCATCAGTTTGGGGCCTCTAAAATGTGCCTTTAATAGTTACATACCCTACCATTTGCCATGTTCCTTTGAATCCTTTTTGAAAGTGCCGTTAAAGAAGGTTTACCGTGCATTTTCTTCGTAGGAGTCCACCATTTCAATTATGAATCAGTTTGTTGCTATGATTCCCCGAATTTGAATATATACCAGATGCTTATTAGTCTTGGGATTCATAATAAGGTCGTTCAGAGGTGTAAAATTAACATGACAACACTTTTAATTCCCGTCGTACACCTTTAATTATATCCGGGTTTATATCACTTTTGTCTTAATTGACACGTGTCGTTATTTCATTGAACACGAATTTTCGAGGTGTTACATCCTCACCCCCTTAAAAGAAATCTCGACCTCGAGATTTACTGAAACAAATGAGGGTTCTTTTCTTTCATGGTGGATTCAACCTCCCACGTATACTCGGGACCTCTACGGGCATCCCATTTGACCTTTACAATAGGTACATGCTTCCTTCGAAGCTTTTTAACCTGTCGATCCTCGATCGATACAGGTTTTTCAACAAACTTTAAGCTCTCTTCTATATGCACACCTGTATGCGGTATTACCAGTGATTCGTCAGCGAAACACTTTTTCAGTTTGCAGATGTGGAACACATTGTGAATTCCACTGAGCTCTTCTGGTAAGTTTAACTTATAGGCAACTGATCCGAAACGTTCGATAACCTCGAAAGGTCCTATGTATCTCGGGCTTAGCTTGCCTTTCTTACCAAATCGCATCACTCCCTTCCAGGGTGATACTTTGAGTAACACTTTGTCACCTACTTCGAAGTGAAAGGATTTACGCTTTGGATCTGCGTAACTCTTCTGCCTATCCCGGGCAGCTTTGAGACGGTCACGAATCTGGACAATCTTGTCCGTCGTTTCAAAGACTATATTTGGTCCTGATAATTAGACATCTCCAACTTCCGCCCAACAAACTGGCGTTCTACACTTTCTACCGTATAATGCCTCAAAAGGCGCAGCCTTAATGCTGGTATGGTAGCTATTGTTGTAGGAGAATTCGATTAACGGTAGGTTCTTATCCCAACTACCACCCAAATCGATCACACATGCACGTAGCATGTCTTCCAAAGTCAGTACAGGAGCATTGCTCAACTTCTGCTTCAAAATATCAAAGGATTCCTGCTGCTTGGGACCCCAGTCAAACTTAATCTTCTTGCGTGTCAGCGAAGTCAGGGATGCAACAATCCTTGAGAAGTTTTCGATAAAACGCCTGTAATATCCTGCCAAGCGTAGGAAGCTACGAATCTCCGTAGGCGTCTTCGGCTCTTGCCAGTTCATAACAGCTTCAACTTTAGTGGGATCCACTTGGATACCACGCTCACTGACCACATGTCCAAGAAACTGGACTTCTCGTAGCCAAAATTCACACTTGGAAAATTTGGCGTAGAGTTTCTCGTGATGTAGAAGTTTAAGAATACAGCGAAGGTATTTCTCATGGTCAGCTTGGTTCTTCGAATAAATGAGAATGTCGTCAATGAAGATGATGACGAATTTATCTAAGTACGGCTTGCAAACGCGATTCATGAGATCCATGAACGCGGCCGGTGCATTAGTGAGCCCAAAAGGCATCACTAGGAACTCGTAATGACCATAACGAGTCCTAAATGCAGTTTTATGCACGTCTTCATCTCTGACCTTCAGTGGGTGGTAGCCTGACCTCAAGTCAATCTTTGAGAAGTAACTTGCCCCTTGCAATTGATCGAACAAATCGTCGATCCTGGGCAGACGATACCTATTCTTTATAGTGACTTTGTTAAGCTCACGGTAATCGATGCACAGACGCATCGATCCGTCCTTCTTCTTGACAAACAGGACTGGCACTCCCCAAGGAGACGAACTAGGTTTAATGAAACCCTTGGCTAGTAATTCATCCAGCTGTGCTCTCAATTCCTTTATCTCTGTTGGTGCTAGCCTGTAGGGCGCTCTAGCAACAAGTGCTGCTCCAGGGATGATGTCAATTCTGAATTCGACTTGCCTATCTGGTGGTAAACCAGGTAGTTCTTCAGGAAAAACTCCTGGGTATTCAGAAATGACGGGGATGTCTTCTATCTTCGGTTTAGGCTCATCAATAATCACTTGTGCCATGTAGATGACACAACCCTTCTTTAAACACCTTGAAGGCTTGAGCATAGTCACTTGCTCAGGCAGCCCGTACTGGGTATCTCCCCGAATTGTAAGTGACTCACCAGACGGAGTCTTAATCACCACTTGCTTTCTGTTGCAAACAATTTGGGCCTGGTTATGAGATAACCGGCCAACTTAAAGGGAAGTAGAGACAGAGGAAAAGAGTGGTTCTTAATGGATATAACACATCCATCTAACACAGTTGAGACGGTTTCTATGGTGCCATCTGCTAACTCTACCTCATAATTTATACTCAAGGTTTTGACAGGTAAATTCAGCAATTTGCAAAACTTATGATCTACAAACGATTTATCAGCGCCTGAATCAAAAAGTACTATTGCATAGACATCATTTACAAGGAAAGTACCTGTAATCACATTGTCGTCTAGAACTGCTTCTTTTGCATCCATTCTGAAGACTCTCGCATTGGTCTTCTTGGCCTCTTCAGGCTTCTTGGCGTATTTAGGGCAGTTGGTTTTAATGTGCCCTTTCTCATTGCAACTGTAGCAAGTTGCATCCTTCAGCTTTTTGCAATCCAAGGTTTTGTGATCCTTGGACTTGCATATACCACAAGCAAAGGTTTTTGAATGAGTCTGCGAGTTCGACTCGAGTCTGCACTTTCCAAAGTGCTGTTTCTTACAAATCTTGCATTTGGGCTTCTCACCAGACTGATGCCCATCTTTCCTTGACTCTGATCCCTTCTTGTTGTCACCGTTCCCACGATGCTTCTTGTTTGACCTCCGTGAATTATCATCTTCATGTTTTCTCTTCTCAGCATCTTTGTTCCTCAGCGATCTTTGTCTCACCGCATCCAGAGTGAGGGACAGAGATATGTCAGCTACAGATCTGAAAGTAGCTGGCCGAGAAGCCTTCACGCTTGCCTTTATTTGGGGGGTAAACCACCGATAAAACGAGCTATTCTTTTTGGTTCCGGGGTTACCAGATATGGAACCAACCGGGACATTGTGTTGAAGCTCGTGAGGTAAGCTTGACAGTCAAGGTTTGTCATCACCAACGATAGAAAATCAGACTCTATCTTCTCAACCTCGTGCTGAGGGCAGTAATTTTCCCTGATTAGGGCAGTAAATTGTTCCCAAATCCATGTTGTACAATGGGATCTTCCCAGTGGCTTGAATCAGTGATCTCCACCAGGCCAAGGCTTCGCCTTTAAATGATTGGGACACAAACTTTACAATATCCCTCTCAGCGCACCCGCTGATATCCACTACCGCGTCCATCTCATCTAACCACGTCATGCAGTCGATGGCTCCCTTTTCCCCGTTGAAATCCCGGGGTTTACATGAAACAAAATACTTATAGGAGCAACCCTTGTTACGGGGTTCTTGATGTAGTACAATCTGCTGAGATGGAACACTGTGGTGGTTTGTGGACTGACGATCGTCATCCACTTTCTTGTGTTCCTCCTTCTTGGAGGGAGGCTTGCTAAGAGCCTCAGATTGATTTTTAGGCTTTGAGCGTGGCGTAGATAGGGTCCTACTCCGAGTCCCACTATACTCTTCGTACTGCCGCTCCAAGGCCTGTGTAACAGCGCCGTCTACTATCGCTTTCAATTCAGCACCCGTTAAATGAACTCGGGCGTTATCAATATTCTCCACTGGATGGCTATTAATTTCGTCTGAGTTAGCCATTTTAATTGAACTGTTACAGAAAACAAGGACAATAGTTTATTTGGAAGTTTATTATGGAATTGCCCCTTAGGGTAATTCATTAACCATGGTAAACAGAGACCATATTTGGTTAATTTATTAATCGTATTTAATTAGGATTTCAATTATAATTTATCCTAATTATAAACAATAACAATATATATTAGCACATAAGGCCTAGTCACAAGGACAACTTTTAAATTATAAGCCATGATTTCAGAGAATCAAGGCATGAAGGTTTGAATCATAGTTTAATATCTTTATCAGACAGGGAGTCATAGCTACCACTGTCTTTCGGCTCATATGGAAAGGAGCATGGCCCGTAGGCACGTATTACCACGTATGGTAAAAATATGATCATCTTAATTGATGATCTAACCCATGATTCAGAGATCATTAAGTTGGGTTAGGAATCTGTGGAAAGATCCTTATATAAAAATAACGTGTGTGATTTTTAACAAATCACTTTTGCCAGGAGTGTTAACATGTTTTCAGATGTTAACCGGAGTTTGAATCCTTTTAACAGGCCTTACCATCTTGGCCCGGTCTTTTAATTGACCCGAAGGCTAGGTTTCACCTTTAAGATACTTAATTAATATTTAAAGTAGGCAGATTATTTTTTAAAAGGAATGATTTTAATTTATTTATTTCATATATATTTTATTTATGCGTAATATGGCAAGAATGAAATTTATAAATTTAAACATTCCATTAATCATTAATAGATTACATGTTGCCCTAAACGGGACTTTTCAATAAACAAACTTACCCACGCAGGGGTTTAAGCAAGTACTTACCCACGCAGGGGCTTAATAACACACATACCCACGCAGGGGCTTAATTACAAACATACCCACGTAGGGGCTTAATAATATAATAGTCCACGCAGGGACTTACACAAATAACATACCCTCGTAGGGGTTAACAGAAGGATAGACCCACGCAGGGGTCAAAACAAACGAGCATACCTACGCAGGGGTTTATTCAGCAAGACTGGCCCACGCATGGGCTCAACAAGAATTGGAAGGATTCAGTGGTCCTTCTTGCTCTTCCCTTTGATCAGGCTTGTCAATCCTTGGAAGAAGGTTTGTCGCTCCCTTCGGTCTCTATGAAATTCTCGTTCCACATGATCCAACCTTTGAAGAATTTCTTCTCTTTCAGGTGGGGAAAACCGTGGCGGTTGCGATTGTTGTCGGATGATAGGTCTTGCAGGTATCTGGTACCCATGAGTTGGGTACCCTACTCCCCATGGGTCTCCATACGGTCCTTGGGTGTTATAGTTAGCCGCTACCAAGTATGGGTCGGCTTCTGCGTAGTTGTAGTTGGTGTGCACTGGCTGTTCAAACGGGTTATACACCATGGAACCTGTGAATGCCGGAATTGGGTTATCAAAACCCATAGGCGGTGGTTGTGGTGCAACTGGGTGCGAAGGTCCACCCATTTGTGGGTCCTCCTGAAGTGGCGGGTAATGGCTGCCACTTGATTGTCGTGGATAACTAAAATGAAAGTCTCCCGCTCGCGCAGACATACGCGCTCCGATTCTCCTACGCCTTGGCGGTTGCGGAGGTGCCGGTTGAACTGGTGGCGGTGGAGGTGGTGGCGTGACTGCCACAAATCTCGAATCCTCAGAGGGATCCTGTTGCTGCTGCTGCTGCTGAGGAGGTGAATGGCGAGGAGGTGTATAGTACCATTCGTGCCTGGTAAACATAGCTTGAAAGCTGTCTGGACCACCATAGGGTGATCCGTGGAAAGAAGATCCGTCATAGATCTCTATCGGGTGGTTTGGTGTACCACTGGAAGGCTCGACGGGGTCCGTATCCTCGTCCATATCGTCCGCGTGATCTCCCGAGAAATGATCGTCTGGCCCCAGTGGGTTAAAACCCGCTGGTTCTGGTATATAATTGACCGGGTTAAACCGGCCCCTGAAGACAGGTGTAGGGTCTCCGAAAGAATGATGCGATAAGGATAGCTGTAACGGTATGTAGGACGGTTGAGGGTTGTTGGGCTCATACTCCGGCTGTGGCCCATAAGGGTTATGTTCGGGAGGTGTTGAACTGTGCGAAACCGACCGTCTAGCCGGCTCGAAAAGGTTCCTCCGGTTCTGTCGAGGGTTGTCACTCTCGGTGGCAGAAGGAGCTCGCGTACGCGAAGGTCCTGCCTCGTCGTCATTGGGGGCGGTGATTGGCCCCTTGCCTCGTCCTCTTCTTCTAAAGAATCTTGGCGGCATTTTTCAAACCTGTCAATATAACATGAGATAACAAACATATATAAAATAAAGTAAACGACAAAACAAAACAAAAAATGGAGTTTGTCTTATGTTATATGTCTAGACTCGAAAGTTTAGAAATGTGCAATTGTGTCATTGAGATTAAACACAAAAGGCTAGTGTTTAATTCACTCAATGTTGGCTCTAATACCAACCTGTCACACCCCGATTTCCACGTGTCACCGGTGGGCCCGGTGGGGGAGTATCGTGACGTGGTTGGCAACATAATAGTCAAACAACACAATATATAAATATACACAGCGGAACCAATTGAGAAATATAATTCAACTTTATTAATATTGTAATATCGTGTATCACAACAGTTGAATGTTTGTCCACAGAAGGATAAAAAATAAATAGTAGTTCAACAGACGGTAGGCATCTTAAGCTTGCGAGACTTCTAGTGATGCTAAGGAGAAATCCCAGCCAATTACGCTTAGTACCTGCATTTAATATTTTTGTGAAAATACATCAGTTTACACTGGTAAATACAATCAACTGACTCATTTTGGAAAAATGATTGAAAATTGGTTTGGATGCACATGGCATAAACATTTTTATAACTTGGGAGAATTATTTAAATATATAATCTTGTGAACGAATTACATGTTCCTTATGCGTTCAGTAGCCCGGACGTACCGGGTTAAAGATCAATAGACACACCACATCAACTATTTATGCACTGACGAGTGTACGCCTACACTCCGCGCTTAGGTCGTGGCCATTTCGTAAAATGATGCCAAGGATATCCGGGACATGGTCTTTAACCCCCCAAAGGCTTTTAAGTAAACAAGACTGTTTAAACGAGCCGATCAAATTATTCAATTAACCACCCAACGATGGAAGATTTGATGCCCGATCAAGCGGTATTCTATATACCGTAACCCAAGCCCGTGTAGGGAAAATAAGTTAAAAGTATTTACCTGAGCAATGTAATAATCACAATAAGCAAAATGCACGTAGCTTTTACTGGTCTCCTATTCTGGAACAAAGGTTTATAATAACCTATTAGAATCCTAACGGGTCTTTAGTTAAGCTTAAGCTTAGACCGGTTAGTTTTAAAGATACGGTTCGTACGCATGATTAAGCGAAGACCGGATAGAATGTGATTTAGACCCGACAAGTTCGGAGACTTGCTTAATATGGGTATTTCATACACATTCTGGATTTTGAGATAAAACCAATAAGGTTTGACCCGTTTAGGCTAGTTTATGTAAACTAGTTACATAAACCGAACCGAACGCGTAATAAGCGTAACGGGTAATAATGAGAGCCATTTACAGGTTTCCTAAGTTAATATGCTCCAAATATGTTGTAACATCAGTAAGATATCATTTATTATGCCCGAAATGAATTTAAACACAAACTATGCCCCATAAGGGTAGTTTGGTCATTTATAAGGTGATAAAAGAGTTTAAGTAGTATTCTGAGTTACAGGTCTGATGTAATCAGAAAAGATAATCAATTTTCTAAGTTATATCAATAGGGTATTGTATATATGTGAAATTTATCAATTATAACCAAACTATGCACCGTAGGGGTATTTTGGTAATTTCACATAAGCCGTAAAGCTCAAAACTGAAGTCTGAGTTAAACAACCTTTGCTTACTGTTAAAATATTATAATTTTCCTCAATCATCAGTAGGTATCACCCTTTGTATGTTTAAAATAGTTTTAGTACATACTATGCGTTAAAAACGCTTAAAAGGGCGATTAGAAGCCGTTTTCGTGTTCTATGCATAAAGATGATATTTTTATTATTCCAGAAGGCTTAAAATAATTTATTTATCATTTATAATCAGTAGCAAAAGGTTTGGAATCAATTAGATTTGTAAAACTCATTTTATGGTCCGTAAGGGCAAAACCGACAATTACCGGATTAAGCCTACGACTATAAGTTATGCTCAGCCTAAAATTAATTAAAAATCTTCAAAAATCCCAAAATAATATATTACATCAGTGGGTAAAGAGTTTGATATCAAAAAGTGTAACACCTCGAAAATTTACGTCCAATAATGTACTAACACGTGTCATGGGCTTTGAATATGTGAAAACATACTTTTGAGGGACTAAAGTTGACAAACAGTGAAACTGTGTGAATATAAGGGTCCAAAGTGACAACAACTGATAAATAGGCCCTACAATAACCCTACATGATGTTTATAATCTTAAACGGATAAATCATGGATCATACGAAGCGAAAAATGAAAGAAAGTGAGGAACTACAAACTACAGGGGCTAAACGTGTCAACATGTTGAATTTATACCTCTGAGTGATCTTTTGGCAAACCCGAAGCTTTGTAATGATAAAATATACTCACGAGAATATGTGATAAAAATTTCATGAAGTTTCGTGAACGTATGAGAAAGTTGTGATCAAAACCGTACACGAAAGGTTAAATACGTTAACGTTGATTTTAAGACTTTTCGGGTAAGCGCAAAGTTGTTCAAGGACTTTATCATATTTATAAAAGTCCCAAGACCCTTAAAAGTCAGGTTTAGGGTCCATTGTGCAAGGAAAACATGCCAAAACACGTTACAAAAGTACAAGGACTGAAATGTAAAAACAACAAAACTTATTGGGCTGGTCGCCCCCTTGTTCGCGGCCCGCGTGGGCTGTCTTCGCGGCCCGCCTACCAGTGCCCAGCGACGAAACAACCTGCAGATGTCAGTTCTTGGCTGTTTGTGAGTTGTTTGCAGCTGTATACGACTCAAGGACCTCCCCAATCGAATTACATGCAGTTGAGGACACTTGTACAGGTCTTACAACACCTGTGAACCTCTGTGGCAGCCTCACAACACACCAAAATCTGCATATAAGGCACTTTATGTAGTAAACACAAGAACACTTGCATTTTCACAAGTTCACAAAAACGTTTCTGGAGCTTTTTGGACGACAAGGCAGCCTCTTAGTGATCTCTAAGCTTGTTTAGGACCATTGTAAGTGTTCATATCATTCTCTAATTCGTTCTAGCTTAGTGTATTAACCGAAAGTCAAAGTATCGTAAATTAAACTTGACTTTATGATTAAACGAGATTGGCTCTGTCATTTCTCAAATCAAAAGTACCTACAAGTTGGTATTTATGTGTGTAACAAACCCCTAAAAGGGTATTTCCAGATTCACACTCTAAGCATGTCAATTGTCGAGTCAAAGCTTTTCTTAAAAAGTCAACAGGAAGTGTTTTTGAAAATTTAAGCATATTTAGCAATGTAGGTTACATGCAACCTGTTTGATCATCAAAATAACTTTGTAATTAATGTAAGAATATGTTTCTTCATGACCAACTCGACAATTTTCAGTTTAAACCCGAATCGGAACCGAAAGTCACATAAATTGACTTTTTCTTTGACTATCAGTTCTGATCCGTACATGCATGTTTGTGATCTGCATTAGAGCATATTTTGGACCAATTTTCATATATGTTCAACTCTCTGAGATTTTACAACCTGGTCCAACACTTATCCGATTCATATGCATGTTACCGATTTATGCTTAAAGTTGACTATTTTGCCCTTTTTAATATAAAACGTGATTTTTGAAAAAGTGAAAGAGTAGAAACATTTGTTACTGATATATAAACTTGCACCGAAAATTTGATATCAGTTTGAGGTCCAGATTAAGAGTTATGCTCATTATCGTAATTTACAAGCTTTATGTTACTTAAACGGCGCAATTAGCGTAAAGCCTATTTAAACCCACTTTTTGATATCAAACTTTTTACCCAATGATGTTATATAATATTTTGAGATTTTTAAAGATTTTTATTTAATTTTTGGCTGATCATATCATAGGTCTTTAAGTTTAATTCGGTAAATACCGATTTTGCCCTTTTACGCCATAAAATGAGTTTTATAAATCCTTTTGACCCCAAACCTTTTTCTACTGATTTTATTTGATAAATAAATTATTTTGAGCATTCTGGAAATATAAAAATATCAGTTTTCTTTTAAAAACCCGGAAACGGCTCTAAATCGCATTTTTAAGCGTTTTTAACGCTTAGTATGTATTATACCCATATTAGACATATATGATTGATACCTACTGATGTTTTTAGCATATTTTTATATAATAACAAAAAGTATAAGTTTTTGAACTCAGGTTTCCAATTTTGACATTTTTAGCCCTTGTGAAATTACCAAAATACCCCTAAGGTGCATAGTTTGGTTTTAAATGATAAATTTAGCATATGGGTCATACCCTACTGTTATAATATGTTAAATTAAATATATTTACTATATAAACCAGACCTGTAACTCAGATTTCTAATTTAACTCTTTTATAAACTTTTAAATGACCAAAATGCCCTTATGAGGCGTAGGTTGTGTTTAAATCCATTTCGGGCATAATATAAGATATCTTACTGATATTAAAACATTTTTAGAGCATAGTATCTCAGGGAACTTGCATATGACCTTTACAGATACCCGCAACGCTCTTTTCGCGTTCGGTTCGGTTTATGTAACTAGTTTGCATAAATTGACCGAGACGGGTCAAACATTATCATTTTTGTCTCAAAATCCAGAATGTATTTAGTATGCCCATATTATACAAGTATTCAAACTTGCCGGGTCTAAATCACATTCTATCCGGTCTTCGCTTAATCGTGCGTTTGAACCGTTTCGTCCTTAAAACTAACCGGTCTAAGCTTGAGCTTAAATAAGGACCCGTTAGAAATCTAATAGGTTATTATAAACCTTTGTTCCAGATTAGGAGCCCCGGTAAAAGCTACCTTCACTTGCTTATCGTGAATTAATACTTACCAAGGTAAATACTTTTTGACTTATTTTCCCTATACGGGCTTGGGGTACGGTATATAGAATACCGCTTGGTCCGGCATTGAATTCTTTAATCCAATTGTGATTAACTTTATTGATATGCTATGTTTTAAACGTGTATTGTTTGCTTGAAGCCTTTGGGGGGTTAATGACCATGTCCCGGATATCCTTGGCATTATCTTACGAGATAGCCACGACCTGAGCACGGGGTGTAGGCGTACACCCGTCAGTGTATAACTCAATAATTGTGGTGTGTCTATTAATCTTTAACCCGGTCTACGGATCGGGCTACTGAACGCGGAGTAACATGTAAATCCCTTACAAGATTATAATGCATAATTATCCCAAGTTATAAAAATATTTTTGTGCCACGTGCATTCAAATCAATTTTCAACTCTTTTCAAAATGAGTCAGTCGAATTGTATTTACCAGTGTAAACTGACGTATTTTTCCCAAAAGATTAAGTGCAGGTACTCAACGTAATAGGCCGGCTGTTTCCTAGAGCATCCACAATAAGTCTCGCAAGCTTGGACAACAATAAACTGTTGAACAATATCTTATTTTATTTTTGATCCGCCTGTGGATCCGTTTCAACTACTCGTGATGTTTAATATTACATTTTTAATTAAAAGTTGAAATGAATCTATCTTTGCTTCCGCTGTGCATTTATATATTGTGTTGTTTGTCTATGATGATACCAACTACGTCACGATACTCCCCACCGGGCCCACCGGTGACACGTGGAAAATAGGGGTGTGACAGGTTGGTATCAGAGCCAACTCTGAGTGAATTAAACACTAGCCTTTTGTGTTTAATCTCAGTTACACAATTGCACAAATCCTCGATTCTCGAGTCTAGACAAAGAACTTAGGAAATTTCCAAATTTTTTTTTGTTTAAATTTTCTAACTTTGTCTTAATTATATTTTGCTGTATCACTTGTTTTTGTTTTACAGGATTTAATCATGCCGCCACATATGAGAGGCCGAGGAAGAGGAAATGGAGCACATGTAGCTCCAAATGATCACGAAGCCGGACCGTCACGCCGGCGAACACCTTCGGATTCTAACACGGATGCTCAGGATCTTTGGAGATCCTTTACTGAACCAGCGAGGCGCTCAGTCTCACTGAGTACCTCCCCGTCCATACCACATTCGTTTGGGCCTCACTCGGAGAATGAGCCCCACAACTCACCATAGTCCTATATACCTCTCGAAGGACACCAGTCACCCTTCCACCATCCATCACCCGTCTCCCAGGGTCATTTCAACCCTGATGATTACTTGGGAGCAGCAGTGGGTTTTAACCCACTCGGACCAGAAGACCACTTTTCTGGTGGCAACCCTATGGACATCGAGGAGGATACTGATCCTGTTATGCCACCGTCCGGAACACCGAACCATCCCATCGAGATTTCTGATGGGTCACCATTTCTGGGATCACCTTACAATGGTCCCGATAGCTTTGAGGAGAACTTCAAACAGTATGACTGGGCATTTACTCCTAGCTACCATAACTCTCCCATGCACCAGTCATACCGTAGCTCTCCATTGCACCAACCCCATCACTCTCCTCTTCACCAGTCTCACCATAACTCTCCTCTGCACCAATCATACCATAACTCTCCCCTGCACCTGCCTTACCACTCTCCCCTACACCAACCACAGCAGCAGCCACAGCAGCAGCAGAATCCTTCCGAGGATTCTCGACTTGTAGCGGTCACTCCGCCAGCAGCAGCACCTCCACTTCATCCTCCCTCGCCTCCTAGGCGAAGGAGAACTACCGTGCGAATTTCCGCACGAGGGGGAATACGCATCGCCACTCCTCCTCATTCAGGTGGCAGCCGGTACTCACCGGTCCATGAAGAACCAGAGGTGGGTGAATCCTCACACCCCGTCTCTGAAGTAGCAACTGCGCCAGTCGCGCCACAGCCACCATTGGGTTTTAGAGACCCAATCCCCACTTATACCGGTGTTGCAGCATTCAACCCTTTCGAGCAGCAGTTCCCCACAGGTTACAACTTTTCAGAAGACCCCTACTGGTTAGCCTCAAGCTTCAACGTTCCCCAACAGGGAGGTTCCTATGGAGGTCCCTGGAATACAGGACCCTCGACCTATGGGTATCCATCATATGGGTATCAGCAGTCGCAACCTTCTCAACCTCCTTATTATCAACCGCAGCCTCCACAACCCCCGTTTTATCAACAACCACCTCAGGCACCGGCAATGTCACCGCCCCAAATGCAAGAAATCATTCATGAGATACAAGAGGTGCGTCAGGAGATGCGGGATGGGTTGCAGCATGAACGGAGGCGTAGTCGGGGGATGTTTAAGAAGATGGCGGATCTGATTAAGGGGAAGAAAAAGAAGGATCGTTGAATCCTTTGTTTGTTTGTGGTACTCATGTCCCTGCGTGGACATTTATTTATTCCTGTACTCTACCCCTGCGAGGGTATTTCTTTCTGTTCTGCCCCTGCGTGGGCATATCTTTTATTTGACCCCTGCGTGGGTTTGTTTATTTGTTTGTTTTGTTATTTGGCCCCTGCGTGGGCATATGGTTTATGTAAAAGACCCGTTTAGGGCAACTCGTACTGGTTTGATTTTTATTTGAAATGGTTAATTTAAGTTTTCATTTTTAAATGAGTAAATTTCAAAGTTCGTCCTTTATGTATGTCTAATATATCAAAGTATGTCCTTTATCTTTAATATCTTCAAGAAACATACTTAATGTTTGAAAAACCATTCAGGTTATGTCCTTTACCCAAAACCTGGTTTGTTTTCCCAGTTAAGTCAGGTCATGTGAGAGGCACATGGGGGTATTAATGTCATTCTACCTAATTGACTGGTAAGGTAATAAAAAGAATCTTCTTGAGCTCTCTCTCTCTCTCAAAACCCAACCCCCACCACCATTGTGACAGCCGCCGCCACCACCACCAGATCCACCACAACACACCACCAGCTCCATCAAGATCCACCACACCGTCACAATGCCTCCATCCAGATCCGCCACACCACACCACACCACCACCTCCGTCCATCCAAATCACCACACCGCAAAGTCTGAATTCTTTGAACGGAGACGACATAGTCTCTGAATCCGTTTGATCAGATTAGGGCCACCTCCATCCATCCAAACCAATACCCCTGAGCACTGCCCCCTTCATCATCCGGCCAATAACACCACCAACAACCAATCCCTCTGTATTTTAATGATTATTGCGGCTCTTGTGATGTCATAAGATATAGAGAAAAGACTATAGAAAGAGTGGAGAAGAAGTGAGTAGCGGCTGTGGATTTTGAATGTTAGGGTTTCCCTACTTTTTCTTTATTATCAAATGACTTTAACATGGGCCAAAAAAAGTTTTCTTTTTCTTTTTTGTTTTAAAACAAGATCTGGATATCGTTGATCTAATATTTGAAAAGTAAAATGCAATTTTTAATTGTTTTGAAGTCTAAAATGTTAGTGGAATTATAAGATGATTCTGGTATGCTTTGGGAAGTGAAAACTTTAATGGAATATAGGTTGTATGGTTTCTACGGTGGGAGGTGGTGGTGCGGTTAGGTGGTTGTGGTAGGTGACGGATGGTGGTGGATGAGGTTGCCCAGGATAATGTGCAAGATAAGGAACATGAGGTTGCCCAGGAACATGAGGTTGCCCAGGTAGGTAGAATGACATTAATACCCTCATGTGCCTCTCACATGACCTGACTTAATTGGGAAAACAAACCAGGTTTTGGGTAAAGGACATAACCTGAATGGTTTTTCAAACATTAAGTGTGTTTCTTGAAGATATTAAAGATAAAGGACATACTTTGATATATTAGACATACATAAAGGACGAACTTTGAAATTTACTCTTTTTAAATTATGTGCATAAACATAGTGTATAAATAAATGAAAAATAACTTGTATTATTTTGAGATACCATTTTGATAAAAAGAATCTTAAAAAGGGGTAAAACCTAGCTGTTATGTTATCATAAATTTAGCCAAAATGGTAGAACCTGTTTAAAAAGATTCAAATCTCTGTTAACATCTATAAACATGTTAACATTCTTGACTAAAGTGATCCGTAAAATCACACATGTCACCCTTTTAATAAATTATTCAAAGTTATATTTTTATATATAGCTGATTGTGACATAATGCCTACGGGTTATAATAAATGTCATATAAAGCAAAAAGGCAGCCGTAGTTTATAAACTCCCTGTCAAGAAAAAGGATTGAATTGTCTTATATATTCAAACTTTAATCCTATAAGATCTAAATTTTAATTTAGAAACTTGTCTACGCGACTAGGCCTATTGTGCCAATACTTTATTTCATCCTAGGATAAAATTTTTAACAAAAATCCTGAATGAAATTATCAAATTAACTAATATGGCTTTTATTTACCATGGTTAATAAATCGTCAAAGAACGATAATACTGTTTAGACTTCTAAATAGACCTTGTCCTTATTTTTATGTAGCAAATTAAGACTACATGGCTAAGTCTGAAGAATTAAACAGTCGTCCGGCACAAAACCCTGAAAATGCTAAGATATTAGTAACGGGTGCGGAATTGAAAGCATTAGTGAATGATGCTGTTGTCGAAGCACTAAATGGACAGTATAGTGAATCAAACGGGACCCGAAGTAGGACCCGAACCGCATCACGTTCCAAGCCAAGAACACACTCGGAGGCTCATAGCAAGCCGCCCTCAAAGAAAGATGAACCTAAGAATGAGAAGCCAAAGAAGGATGATGGGGATCATCACTCCTCTAACCAAAACAGTGTCCCGATAAAGAAGGTCGAGCAAAAACGGGAACCGCATAGTAAGTCTTGTACGTATAAATACTTCGTCTCGTGTAAACCCAGAGACTTTACTGGGGAGAAAGGAGCGGTCGACTTCATGACCTGGTTAGACGAAATGGATACGGTTGTAGACATCAGCGAATGCGCTTAAAGAGATGTAGTGAAGTACGTATCCCAGTCGTTTAAAGGGGAAGCACTGGCGTGGTGGAAGTCACTTATTCAATCTGCTGGAAAAGTCACACTTTACAGCTTGACATGGGATCAGTTCGTTGATCTCATTAAAGTCAAACTATGCGACTTTCGGTTACGAACCGGGTCTAAACATGAAATTTAAGTATCCTGTTGACTTTTTATTAACAAGTTTGACCCGACATTTGACCTAGTTAGAGTGGGAATCAGGGGGAACCCTTTTAAGGGTTTATTACCCACATAATTACCTACTTAAAGGTACTTTTAATTCGAGATTTGACTGAGCCATTATTAATTAATCTCGAAGTCAAACCGTAATTACGATGGTTTGACTTTTAGCTAAATAACTAAGCTAAACTTAATTAAGGAATGATTAGCAAACTTACTGAAGTCCTATGCACGAAATGTGAAGCTTAGAGAGAGGTCCTTAGCTCCAGAAATGCTCCAATGTGCAGATGAAGGTGTGAAGAACTTGGTTGCAACTCATGGCCCTTTTATAGTGGTTTAATCACCACAAAATGTTGACACACAAGTCTACTACTGACCATAACCTTCCCACAAGTGTCCTAGATGTTTAGGGGTTGTTTAGGGGCCAAGAAAGATGAGGAAAATCGATTAAAGATCAGTTCCATGCGTTTAAACAGCAAACAGCCAAAAATCTGATGCTGGGCAACTGCTTGCGCACCGTAAGAGTCAATGCTTGCGGTGCGCAAGCCTTCTTCAGCAGCCAAAAACTTTTGTTCTTTCAGGCATTCGAAAGGGCAACCATCTTTTCCGAATTTGGGACTTTATTTCATCAGTTTGGGGCCTCTAAAATGTGCCTTTAATAGTTACATACCCTACCATTTGCCATGTTCCTTTGAATCCTTTTTGAAAGTGCCGTTAAAGAAGGTTTACCGTGCATTTTCTTCGTAGGAGTCCACCATTTCAATTATGAATCAGTTTGTTGCTATGATTCCCCGAATTTGAATATATACCAGATGCTTATTAGTCTTGGGATTCATAATAAGGTCGTTCAGAGGTGTAAAATTAACATGACAACACTTTTAATTCCCGTCGTACACCTTTAATTATATCCGGGTTTATATCACTTTTGTCTTAATTGACACGTGTCGTTATTTCATTGAACACGAATTTTCGAGGTGTTACATCCTCACCCCCTTAAAAGAAATCTCGACCTCGAGATTTACTGAAACAAATGAGGGTACTTTTCTTTCATGGTGGATTCAACCTCCCACGTATACTCGGGACCTCTACGGGCATCCCATTTGACCTTTACAATAGGTACATGCATCCTTCGAAGCTTTTTAACCTGTCGATCCTCGATCGATACAGGTTTTTCAACAAACTTTAAGCTCTCTTCTATATGCACACCTGTATGCGGTATTACCAGTGATTCGTCAGCGAAACACTTTTTCAGATTGCAGATGTGGAACACATTGTGAATTCCACTGAGCTCTTCTGGTAAGTTTTACTTATAGGCAACTGATCCGAAACGTTCGATAACCTCGAAAGGTCCTATGTATCTCGGGCTTAGCTTGCCTTTCTTACCAAATCGCATCACTCCCTTCCAGGGTGATACTTTGAGTAACACTTTGTCACCTACTTCGAAGTGAAAGGATTTACGCTTTGGATCTGCGTAACTCTTCTGCCTATCCCGGGCAGCTTTGAGACGGTCACGAATCTGGACAATCTTGTCCGTCGTTTCAAAGACTATCTCTGGTCCTGATAATTGGACATCTCCAACTTCCGCCCAACAAACTGGCGTTCTACACTTTCTACCGTATAATGCCTCAAAAGGCGCAACCTTAATGCTGGTATGGTAGCTATTGTTGTAGGAGAATTCGATTAACAGTAGGTTCTTATCCCAACTACCACCCAAATCGATCACACATGCACGTAGCATGTCTTCCAAAGTTTGAATAGTACGCTCACTCTGACTGTCCGTCTAAGGATGGGAAGCCGTACTAAAATTCAAACGTGTGCCCAAAGATTGTTGGAAGCTTTTCCAAAAATAGGACGTGTATCTAGTATCTCTGTCAGAGATAATAGACACAGGTATGCCATGTAAAGCTACAATCTTATCAACGTATAATTGGGCTAACATGTCGGAGCTATAAGTCTCCTTAATGGGTAGGAAATGTGCTGACTTAGTCAGTCTGTCAACGATCACCCATATGGTATCATTTCCTTTCCTCGTTTTAGGCAACTTGGTGATGAAATCCATCGTCACCATCTCCCACTTCCATGTAGGAAGTTCAGGCTGTTGTAGCAAACCTGGCGGCTTTTGATGTTCTGCCTTGACTTGCGCACATGTCAAGCATTTTGCTACATAGGCAGCCACAGACTTTTTCAAGCCTATCCACCAATAATTTGCCCTTAGATCCTGGTACATCTTATCAGCTCCAGGATAAACGGAGTATTTAGAACGATGGGCTTCCTGGAGGATGACATCTCGAAGTCCTCCATAAATTGGAACCCATATTCGTTCATTTAATCTTAGAATTCCGTCCTTGCTAAGAGTTAACTGCTCCTCAGTTACTCCTAACTTTTCATTAGGATAGTTAGCTTCCAACACAGCTTCCTTCTGTGCAGCTAACAACCTTTCTATCAAATTGTTCTTTATTTCAATGCTCTTGGCATTGATTCGAATGGGTTTCACCCTTTCTTTTCTACTTAAGGCATCAGCGACTACATTCGCCTTGCCGGGATGGTATCTGATTTCACAATCATAATCGTTCAAAGTCTCCATCCAACGGCGCTGCCTCATGTTTAAATCCTTCTGATTAAACAGGTGCTGGAGGCTCTTGTGATCAGAATAGATCACACACTTGATACCATATAAATAATGCCTCCATAGCTTTAGTGCAAATACAACGGCACCCAATTCCAAGTCATGGGTGGTGTAATTCTTTTCATGCACCTTTAACTGTCTCGAAGCATAGGCAATAACCTTGCCCTTCTGCATAAGCACACACCCCATGCCAGTGTGTGATGCATCGCAGTAAACCACAAATTCTTCGGTACCTTCAGGCAAAGTCAGTACAGGAGCATTGCTCAACTTCTGCTTCAAAATATCAAAGGATTCCTGCTGCTTGGGACCCCAGTCAAACTTAATCTTCTTGCGTGTCAGCGAAGTCAGGGGTGCAGCAATCCTTGAGAAGTTTTCGATAAAATGCCTGTAATATCCTGCCAAGCGTAGAAAGCTACGAATCTCCGTAGGCGTCTTCGGCTCTTGCCAGTTCATAACAGCTTCAACTTTAGTGGGATCCACTTAGATACCACGCTCACTGACCACATGTCCAAGAAACTGGACTTCTCGTTGCCAAAATTCACACTTGGAAAATTTGGCGTAGAGTTTCTCGTGATGTAGAAGTTTAAGAATACGGCGAAGGTGTTTCTCATGGTCAGCTTGGTTCTTCAAATAAATGAGAATGTCGTCAATGAAGATGATGAAGAATTTATCTAAGTACGGCTTGCAAACGCGATTCATGAGATCCATGAACGCGGCCGGTGCATTAGTGAGCCCAAAAGGCATCACTAGGAACTCGTAATGACCATAACGAGTCCTAAATGCAGTTTTATGCACGTCTTCATCTCTGACCTTCAGTTGGTGGTAGCCTGACCTCAAGTCAATCTTTGAGAAGTAACTTGCCCCTTGCAATTGATCGAACAAATCGTCGATCCTGGGCAGACGATACCTATTCTTTATAGTGACTTTGTTAAGCTCACGGTAATCGATGCATAGACGCATCGATCCGTCCTTCTTCTTGACAAACAGGACTGACACTCCCCAAGGAGACGAACTAGGTTTAATGAAACCCTTGGCTAGTAATTCATCCAGCTGTGCTCTCAATTCCTTCATCTCTGTTGGTGCCAGCCTGTAGGGCGCTCTAGCAACAGGTGCTGCTCCTGGGATGATGTCAATTCTGAATTCGACTTGCCTATCTGGTGGTAAACCAGGTAGTTCTTCAGGAAAAACTCCGGGGTATTCAGAAATGACGGGGATGTCTTCTATCTTCGGTTTAGGCTCATCAATAATCACTTGTGCCATGTAGATGACACAACCCTTCTTTAAACACCTTGAAGCCTTGAGCATAGTCACTTGCTCAGGCAGCCCGTACTGGGTATCTCCCCGAATGGTAAGTGACTCACCAGACGGAGTCTTAATCACCACTTGCTTTCTGTTGCAAACAATTTGGGCCTGGTTATGAGATAACCAGTCCATACCCAAAACTATGTCAAAACCGGCCAACTTAAAGGGAAGTAGAGACAGAGGAAAAGAGTGGTTCTTAATGGATATAACACATCCATCTAACACAGTTGAGACGGTTTCTATGGTGCCATCTGCTAACTCTACCTCATAATTTATACTCAAGGTTTTGACAGGTAAATTCAGCAATTTGCAAAACTTATGATCTACAAACGATTTATCAGCGCCTGAATCAAAAAGTACTAATGCATAGACATCATTTACAAGGAAAGTACCTGTAATCACATTGTCGTCTAGAACTGCTTCTTTTGCATCCATTCTGAAGACTCTCGCATTGGTCTTCTTGGCCTCTTCAGGCTTCTTGGCGTATTTAGGGCAGTTTGTTTTAATGTGCCCTTTCTCATTACAACTGTAGCAAGTTGCATCCTTCAGCTTTTTGCAATCCAAGGTTTTGTGATCCTTGGACTTGCATATACCACAAGCAAAGGTTTTTGAATGAGTCTGCGAGTTCGACTCGAGTCTGCACTTTCCAAAGTGCTGTTTCTTGCAAATCTTACATTTGGGCTTCTCACCAGACTGATGCCCATCTTTCCTTGACTCTGATCCCTTCTTGTTGTCACCGTTCCCACGGTGCTTCTTGTTCGACCTCCGTGAATTATCATCTTCACGTTTTCTCTTCTCAGCATCTTTGTTCCTCAGCGATCTTTGTCTGACCGCATCCAGAGTGAGGGGCAGAGATATGTCAGCTACAGATCTGAAAGTAGCTGGCCGAGAAGCCTTCACGCTTGCCTTTATTTGGGGGGTAAACCACCGATAAAACGAGCTATTCTTTTTGGTTCCGGGGTTACCAGATATGGAACCAACCGGGACATTGTGTTGAAGCTCGTGAGGTAAGCTTGACAGTCAAGGTTTGTCATCACCAACGATAGAAAGTCAGACTCTATCTTCTCAACCTCGTGCTGAGGGCAGTAATTTTCCCTGATTAGGGCAGTAAATTGTTCCCAATACATGTTGTACAATGGGATCTTCCCGGTGGCTTGAATCAGTGATCTCCACCAGGCCAAGGCTTTGCCTTTAAATGATTGGGACACAAACTTTACAATATCCCTCTCAGCGCACCCGCTGATATCCACTATCGTGTCCATCTCATCTAACCACGTCATGCAGTCGATGGCTCCTTTTTCCCCATTGAAATCCCGGGGTTTACACGAAAAAAAATACTTATAGGAGCAACCCTTGTTACGGGGTTCTTGATGTAGTACAAACTGCTGAGATGGAACACTGTGGTGGTTTGTGGACTGACGATCGTCATCCACTTTCTTGTGTTCCTCCTTCTTGGAGGGAGGCTTGCTAAGAGTCTCGGATTGATTTTTTGGCTTTGAACGTGGCGTAGATAGGGTCCTACTCCGAGTCCCACTATACTCTTCGTACTGCCGCTCCAAGGCCTGTGTAACAGCGCCGTCTACTATCGCTTTCAATTCAGCACCCGTTAAATGAACTCGGGCGTTATCAATATTCTCCACTGGATGGCTATTAATTTCGTCTGAGTTAGCCATTTTAATTGAACTGTTACAGAAAACAAGGACAATAGTTTATTTGGAAGTTTATTATGGAATTGCCCCTTAGGGTAATTCATTAACCATGGTAAACAGAGACCATATTTGGTTAATTTATTAATCGTATTTAATTAGGATTTCAATTATAATTTATCCTAATTATAAACAATAACAATATATATTAGCACATAAGGCCTAGTCACAAGGACAACTTTTAAATTATAAGCCATGATTTCAGAGAATCAAGGCATGAAGGTTTGAATCATAGTTTAATATCTTTATCAGACAGGGAGTCATAGCTACCACTGTCTTTCGGCTCATATGGAAAGGAGCATGGCCCGTAGGCACGTATTACCACGTATGGTAAAAATGTGATCATCTTAATTGATGATCTAACCCATGATTCAGAGATCATTAAATTGGGTTAGGAATCTGTGGAAAGATCCTTATATAAAAATAACGTGTGTGATTTTTAACAAATCACTTTTGCCAGGAGTGTTAACATGTTTTCAGATGTTAACCGGGGTTTGAATCCTTTTAACAGGCCTTACCATCTTGGCCCGGTCTTTTAATTGACCCGAAGGCTAGGTTTCACCTTTAAGATCCTTAATTAATATTTAAAGTAGGCAGATTATTTTTTAAAAGGAATGGCTTTAATTTATTTATTTCATATATATTTTATTTATGCATAATATGGCAAGAATGAAATTTATAAATTTAAACATTCCATTAATCATTAATAGATTACATGTTGCCCTAAACGGGACTTTTCAATAAACAAACTTACCAACGCAGGGGTTTAAGCAAGTACTTACCCACGCAGGGGCTTAATAACACACATACCAACGCAGGGGCTTAATTACAAACATACCCACGTAGGGGCTTAATAATATAATAGTCCACGCAGGGACTTACACAAATAACATACCCTCGTAGGGGTTAACAGAAGGATAGACCCACGCAGGGGTCAAAACAAATGAGCATACCTACGCAGGGGTTTATTTAGCAAGATTGGCCCACGCAGGGGCTCAACAACAATTGGAAGGATTCAGTGGTCCTTCTTGCTCTTCCCTTTGATCAGGCTTGTCAATCCTTGGAAGAAGGTTTGTCGCTCCCTTCGGTCTCTATGAAATTCTCGTTCCACATAATCCAACCTTTGAAGAATTTCTTCTCTTTCAGGTGGGGAAAACCGTGGCGGTTGCGATTATTGTCGGATGATAGGTCTTGCAGGTATATGGTACCCATGAGTTGGGTACCATACTCCCCATGGGTCTCCATACGGTCCTTGGGTGTTATAGTTAGCCGCTACCAAGTATGGGTCGGCTTCTGCGTAGTTGTAGTAGGTGTGCACTGGCTGTTCAAACGGGTTATACGCCATGGAACCTGTGAATGACGGAATTGGGTTATCAAAACCCATAGGCGGTGGTTGTGGTGCAACTGGGTGCGGAGGTCCACCCATTTGTGGGTCCTCCTGAAGTGGCGGGTAATGGCTGCCACTTGATTGTCGTGGAGAACTAAAATGAAAGTCTCCCGCTCGCGCAGACATACGCGCTCCGGTTCTCCTACGCCTTGGCGGTTGCGGAGGTGCCGGTTGAACTGGTGGCGGTGGAGGTGGTGGCGTGACTGCCACAAATCTCGAATCCTCAGAGGGATCCTGTTGCTGCTGCTGCTGAGGAGGTGAATGGCGAGGAGGTGTATAGTACCATTCGTGCCTGGTAAACATAGCTTGAAAGCTGTCTGGACCACCATAGGGTGATCCGTGGAAAGAAGATCCGTCAGAGATCTCTATCGGGTGGTTTGGTGTACCACTGGCAGGCTCGACGGGGTCCGTATCCTCGTCCATATCGTCCGCGTGATCTCCCGAGAAATGATCGTCTGGCCCCAGTGGGTTAAAACCCGCTGGTTCTGGTATATAATTGACCGGGTTAAACCGGCCCCTGAAGACAGGTGTATGGTCTCCAAAAGAATGATGCGATAAGGATCGCTGTAACGGTATGTAGGACGGTTGAGGGTTGTTGGGCTCATACTCCGGCTGTCGCCCATAAGGGTTATGTACGGGAGGTGTTGAACTGTGCGAAACCGACCGTCTAGCCGGCTCGAAAAGGTTCCTCCGGTTCTGTCGAGGGTCGTCACTCTTGGTGGCAGAAGGAGCTCGCGTACGCGAAGGTCCTGCCTCGTCGTCATTGGGGGCGGTGATTGGCCCCTTGCCTCGTCCTCTTCTTCTAAAGAATCTTGGCGGCATTTTTCAAACCTGTCAATATAACATGAGATAACAAACATATATAAAATAAAGTAAACGACAAAACAAAACAAAAAAATGGAGTTTGTCTTATGTTATATGTCTAGACTCGAAAGTTTAGAAATGTGCAATTGTGTCATTGAGATTAAACACAAAAGGCTAGTGTTTATTTCACTCAATGTTGGCTCTAATACCAACCTGTCACACCCCGATTTCCACGTGTCACCGGTGGGCCCGGTGGGGGAGTATCGTGACGTGGTTGGCAACATAATAGTCAAACAACACAATATATAAATATACACAGCGGAAGCAATTGAGAAATATAATTCAACTTTATTAATATTGTAATATCGTGTATCACAACAGTTGAATGTTTGTCCACAGAAGGATCAAAAATAAATAGTAGTTCAACAGACGGTAGGCATCTTAAGCTTGCGAGACTTCTAGTGATGCTAAGGAGAAATCCCAGCCAATTACGCTTAGTACCTGCATTTAATCTTTTTGTGAAAATACGTCAGTTTACACTGGTAAATACAATCAACTGACTCATTTTGGAAAAATGATTGAAAATTGGTTTGGATGCACATGGCATAAACATTTTTATAACTTGGGAGAATTATTTAAATATATAATCTTGTGAACGAATTACATGTTCCTTATGCGTTCAGTAGCCCGGACGTACCGGGTTAAAGATCAATAGACACACCACATCAACTATTTATGCACTGACGAGTGTACGCCTACACTCCGCGCTTAGGTCGTGGCCATTTCGTAAAATGATGCCAAGGATATCCGGGACATGGTCATTAACCCCCCAAAGGCTTTTAAGTAAACAAGACTGTTTAAACGAGCCGATCAAATTATTCAATTAACCACCCAACGATGGAAGATTTGATGCCCGATCAAGCGGTATTCTATATACCGTAACCCAAGCCCGTATAGGGAAAATAAGTTAAAAGTATTTACCTGAGCAATGTAATAATCAAAATTAGCAAAATGCACGTAGCTTTTACTGGTCTCCTATTCTGGAACAAAGGTTTATAATAACCTATTAGAATCCTAACGGGTCTTTAGTTAAGCTTAAGCTTAGACCGGTTAGTTTTAAAGATACGGTTCGTACGCACGATTAAGCGAAGACCGGATAGAATGTGATTTAGACCCGACAAGTTCGGAGACTTGCTTAATATGGGTATTTCATACACATTCTGGATTTTGAGATAAAACCAATAAGGTTTGACCCGTTTAGGCTAGTTTATGTAAACTAGTTACATAAACCGAACCGAACGCGTAATAAGCGTAACGGGTAATAATGAGAGCCATTTACAGGTTTCCTAAGTTAATATGCTCCAAATATGTTGTAACATCAGTAAGATATCATTTATTATGCCCGAAATGAATTTAAACACAAACTATGCCCCGTAAGGGTAGTTTGGTCACTTATAAGGTGATAAAAGAGTTTAAGTAGTATTCTGAGTTACAGGACTGATGTAATCAGCAAAGATAATCAATTTGCTAAGTTATATCAGTAGGGTATTGTATATATGTGAAATTTATCAATTATAACCAAACTATGCACCGTAGGGGTATTTTGGTAATTTCACATAAGCCGTAAAGCTCAAAACTGAATTCTGAGTTAAACAACCTTTGCTTACTGTTAAAATATTATAATTTGCCTCAATTATCAGTAGGTATCACCCTTTGTATGTTTAAAATAGTTTTAGTACATACTATGCGTTAAAACGCTTAAAAGGGCGATTAGAAGCCGTTTTCGTGTTCTATGCATAAAGCTGATATTATTATTATTCCAGAAGGCTTAAAATATTTTATTTATCATTTATAATCAGTAGCAAAAGGTTTGGAATCAATTAGATTTGCAAAACTCATTTTATGGCCCGTGAGGGCAAAACCGACAATTACCGGATTAAGCCTACGACTATAAGTTATGCTCAGCCTAAAATTAATTAAAAATCTTCAAAAATCCCAAAATAATATATTACATCAGTGGGTAAAGAGTTTGATATCAAAAAGTATGTTTAAATAGGCTATACGCTAATTATGTTGTTTAATTAACATAAAGCTTTCATTTTACGCTAACGAGCATAACTCTTAACCTACACCTCAAACTGATGTCAAATTTTGTATGCAAATTTATATATCAGTAGTTAAAGTTTCTACTCTTTTAAATTTTCAAAAATCACGTTTTAAGGTGAAAAGGGCATAATTGTCAACATATGAGCAATTAACGGAATCATGCATATTAATTGGATAACTAATGATCTGAGGTGTATAATCACAGGGGGTTATACTAGCATGTAACCTGGTCCAAATAAAGCTCTAAGGCATTTCTAAAACATACCATAACGGGTCAGAACTGAAAGTCAAAGTAAAAGTCAAACTATACGACTTTAGGTTACGAACCGGGACTAAACATGAAATTTAAGTATCCTGTTGACTTTTTATTAACAAGTTTGACCCGACATTTGACCTAGTTAGAGTGGGAATCAGGGGGAACCCTTTTAAGGGTTTATTACCCACATAATTACCTACTTAAAGGTACTTTTAATTCTAGATTTGACTGAGCCATTATTAATTAATCTCGAAGTCAAACCGTAATTACGATGGTTTGACTTTTAGCTAAATAACTAAGCTAAACTTAATTAAGGAATGATTAGCAAACTTACTGAAGTCCTATGCACGAAATGTGAAGCTTAGAGAGAGGTCCTTAGCTCCAGAAATGCTCCAATGCGCAGATGAAGGTGTGAAGAACTTGGTTGCAACTCATGGCCCTTTTATAGTGGTTTAATCACCACAAAATGTTGACACACAAGTCTACTACTGACCATAACATTCCCACAAGTGTCCTAGATGTTTAGGGGTTGTTTAGGGGCCAAGAAAGATGAGGAAAATCGATTAAAGATCAGTTCCATGCGTTTAAACAGCAAACAGCCAAAAATCTGATGCTGGGCAACTGCTTGCGCACCGTAAGAGTCAATGCTTGCGGTGCGCAAGCCTTCTTCAGCAGCCAAAAACTTTTGTTCTTTCAGGCATTCGAAAGGGCAACCATCTTTTCCGAATTTGGGACTTTATTTTATCAGTTTGGGGCCTCTAAAATGTGCCTTTAATAGTTACATACCCTACCATTTGCCATGTTCCTTTTAATCCTTTTTGAAAGTGCCGTTAAAGAAGGTTTACCGTGCATTTTCTTCGTAGGAGTCCACCATTTCAATTATGAATCAGTTTGTTGCTATGATTCCCCGAATTTGAATATATACCAGATGCTTATTAATCTTGGGATTCATAATAAGGTCGTTCAGAGGTGTAAAATTAACATGACAACACTTTTAATTCCCGTCGTACACCTTTAATTATATCCGGGTTTATATCACTTTTGTCTTAATTGACACGTGTCGTTATTTCATTGAACACGAATTTTCGAGGTGTTACATCCTCACCCCCTTAAAAGAAATCTCGACCTCGAGATTTACTGAAACAAATGAGGGTACTTTTCTTTCATGGTGGATTCAACCTCCCACGTATACTCGGGACCTCTACGGCATCCCATTTGACCTTTACAATAGGTACATGCTTCCTTCGAAGATTTTTAACCTGTCGATCCTCGATCGATACAGGTTTTTCAACAAACTTTAAGCTCTCTTCTATATGCACACCTGTATGAGGTATTACCAGTGATTCGTCAGCGAAACACTTTTTCAGATTACAGATGTGGAACACATTGTGAATTCCACTGAGCTCTTCTGGTAAGTTTAACTTATAGGCAACTGATCCGAAACGTTCGATAACCTCGAAAGGTCCTATGTATCTCGGGCTTAGCTTGCCTTTCTTACGAAATCGCATCACTCCCTTCCAGGGTGATACTTTGAGTAACACTCTGTCACCTACTTCGAAGTGAAAGGATTTACGCTTTGGATCTGCGTAACTCTTCTGCCTATCCCGGGCAGCTTTGAGACGGTCACGAATCTGGACAATCTTGTCCGTCGTTTCAAAGACTATCTCTGGTCCTGATAATTGGACATCTCCAACTTTCGCCCAACAAACTGGCGTTCTACACTTTCTACCGTATAATGCCTCAAAAGGCGCAGCCTTAATGCTGGTATGGTAGCTATTGTTGTAGGAGAATTCGATTAACAGTAGGTTCTTATCCCAACTACAACCCAAATCGATCACACATGCACGTAGCATGTCTTCCAAAGTTTGAATAGTACGCTCACTCTGACCGTCCGTCTGAGGATGGTAAGCCGTACTAAAATTCAAACGTGTGCCCAAAGATTGTTGGAAGCTTTTCCAAAAATGGGACGTGTATCTAGTATCTCTGTCAGAGATAATAGACACAGGTATGCCATGTAAAGCTACAATCTTATCAACGTATAATTGGGCTAACATGTCGGAGCTATAAGTCTCCTTAATGGGTAGGAAATGTGCTGACTTAGTCAGTCTGTCAACGATCACCCATATGGTATCATTTCCTTTCCTCGTTTTAGGCAACTTGGTGATGAAATCCATCGTCACCATCTCCCACTTCCATGTAGGAAGTTCAGGCTGTTGTAGCAAACCTGACGGCTTTTGATGTTCTGCCTTGACTTACGCACATGTCAAGCATTTTGCTACATAGGCAGCCACAGACTTTTTCAAGCCTATCCACCAATAATTTGCCCTTAGATCCTGGTACATCTTATCAGCTCCAGGATGAACGGAGTATTTAGAACGATGGGCTTCCTGGA
This sequence comes from Helianthus tuberosus, assembly GCA_030545235.1. Lineage (NCBI taxonomy): Eukaryota > Viridiplantae > Streptophyta > Magnoliopsida > Asterales > Asteraceae > Helianthus > Helianthus tuberosus. The sequence continues at coordinate 9,982,417 of CM060393.1, forward strand.
GGATGACATCTCGAAGTCCTCCATAAATTGGAACCCATATTCGTTCATTTAATCTTAGAATTCCGTCCTTGCTAAGAGTTAACTGCTCCTCAGTTACTCCTAACTTTTCATTATGATAGTTAGCTTCCAACACAGCTTCCTTCTGTGCAGCTAACAACCTTTCTATCAAATTGTTCTTTATTTCAATGCTCTTGGCATTGATTCGAATGGGTTTCACCCTTTCTTTTCTACTTAAGGCATCAGCGACTACATTCGCCTTGCCGGGATGGTATATGATTTCACAATCACAATCGTTCAAAGTCTCCATCCAACGGCGCTGCCTCATGTTTAAATCCTTCTGATTAAACAGGTGTTGGAGGCTCTTGTGATCAGAATAGATCACACACTTGATACCATATAAATAATGCCTCCATAGCTTTAGTGCAAATACAACGGCACCCAACTCCAAGTCATGGGTGGTGTAATTCTTTTCATGCACCTTTAACTGTCTCGAAGCATAGGCAATAACCTTGCCCTTCTGCATAAGCACACACCCCATGCCAGTGTGTGATGCATCGCAGTAAACCACAAATTCTTCGGTACCTTCAGGCAAAGTCAGTACAGGAGCATTGCTCAACTTCTGCTTTAAAATATCAAAGGATTCCTGCTGCTTGGGACCCCAGTCAAACTTAATCTTCTTGCGTGTCAGCGAAGTCAGGGGTGCAGCAATCCTTGAGAAGTTTTCGATAAAACGCCTGTAATATCCTGCCAAGCGTAGGAAGCTACGAATCTCCGTAGGCGTCTTCGGCTCTTGCCAGTTCATAACAACTTCAACTTTAGTGGGATCCACTTGGATACCACGCTCACTGACCACATGTCCAAGAAACTGGACTTCTCGTAGCCAAAATTCACACTTGGAAAATTTGGCGTAGAGTTTCTCGTGATGTAGAAGTTTAAGAATACAGCGAAGGTGTTTCTCATGGTCAGCTTGGTTCTTCAAATAAATGAGAATGTCGTCAATGAAGATGATGAAGAATTTATCTAAGTACGGCTTGCAAACGCGATTCATGAGATCCATGAACGCAGCCGGTGCATTAGTGAGCCCAAAAGGCATCACTAGGAACTCGTAATGACCATAACGAGTCCTAAATGCAGTTTTATGCACGTCTTCATCTCTGACCTTCAGTTGGTGGTAGCCTGACCTCAAGTCAATCTTTGAGAAGTAACTTGCCCCTTGCAATTGATCGAACAAATCGTCGATCCTGGGCAGACGATACCTATTCTTTATAGTGACTTTGTTAAGCTCACGGTAATCGATGCATAGACGCATCGATCCGTCCTTCTTCTTGACAAACAGGACTGACACTCCCCAAGGAGACGAACTAGGTTTAATGAAACCCTTGGCTAGTAATTCATCCAGCTGTGCTCTCAATTCCTTCATCTCTGTTGGTGCCAGCCTGTAGGGCGCTCTAGCAACAGGTGCTGCTCCAGGGATGATGTCAATTCTGAATTCGACTTGCCTATCTGGTGGTAAACCAGGTAGTTCTTCAGGAAAAACTCTGGGGTATTCAGAAATGATGGGGATGTCTTCTATCTTCGGTTTAGGCTCATCAATAATCACTTGTGCCATGTAGATGACACAACCCTTCTTTAAACACCTTGAAGCCTTGAGCATAGTCACTTGCTCAGGCAGCCCGTACTGGGTATCTCCCCGAATGGTAAGTGACTCACCAGACGGAGTCTTAATCACCACTTGCTTTCTGTTGCAAACAATTTGGTCCTGGTTATGAGATAACCAGTCCATACCCAAAACTATGTCAAAACCGGCCAACTTAAAGGGAAGTAGAGACAGAGGAAAAGAGTCGTTCTTAATGGATATAACACATCCATCTAACACAGTTGAGACGGTTTCTATGGTGCCATCTGCTAACTCTACCTCATAATTTATACTCAAGGTTTTGACAGGTAAATTCAGCAATTTGCAAAACTTATGATCTACAAACGATTTATCAACGCCTGAATCAAAAAGTACTAATGCATAGACATCATTTACAAGGAAAGTACCTGTAATCACATTGTCGTCTAGAACTGCTTCTTTTGCATCCATTCTGAAGACTCTCGCATTGGTCTTCTTGGCCTCTTCAGGCTTCTGGGCGTATTTAGGGCAGTTTGTTTTAATGTGCCCTTTCTCATTGCAACTGTAGCAAGTTGCATCCTTCAGCTTTTTGCAATCCAAGGTTTTGTGATCCTTGGACTTGCATATACCACAAGCAAAGGTTTTTGAATGAGTCTGCGAGTTCGACTCGAGTCTGCACTTTCCAAAGTGCTGTTTCTTGCAAATCTTACATTTGGGCTTCTCACCAGACTGATGCCCATCTTTCCTTGACTCTGATCCCTTCTTGTTGTCACCGTTCCCACGGTGCTTCTTGTTCGACCTCCGTGAATTATCATCTTCACGTTTTCTCTTCTCAGCATCTTTGTTCCTCAGCGATCTTTGTCTGACCGCATCCAGAGTGAGGGACAGAGATATCTCAGCTACAGATCTGAAAGTAGCTGGCCGAGAAGCCTTCACGCTTGCCTTTATTTGGGGGGTAAACCACCGATAAAACGAGCTATTCTTTTTGGTTTCGGGGTTACCAGATATGGAACCAACCGGGACATTGTGTTGAAGCTCGTGAGGTAAGCTTGACAGTCAAGGTTTGTCATCACCAACGATAGAAAATCAGACTCTATCTTCTCAACCTCGTGCTGAGGGCAGTAATTTTCCCTGATTAGGGCAGTAAATTGTTCCCAATACATGTTGTACAATGGGATCTTCCCGGTGGCTTGAATCAGTGATCTCCACCAGGCCAAGGCTTCGCCTTTAAATGATTGGGACACAAACTTTACAATATCCCTCTCAGCGCACCCGCTGATATCCACTACCGTGTCCATCTCATCTAACCACGTCATGCAGTCGATGGCTCCTTTTTCCCCATTGAAATCCCGCGGTTTACACGAAACAAAATACTTATAGGAGCAACCCTTGTTACGAGGTTCTTGATGTAGTACAATCTGCTGAGATGGAACACTGTGGTGGTTTGTGGACTGACGATCGTCATCCACTTTCTTGTGTTCCTCCTTCTTGGAGGGAGGCTTGCTAAGAGCCTCAGATTGATTTTTAGGCTTTGAGCATGGCGTAGATAGGGTCCTACTCCGAGTCCCACTATACTCTTCGTACTGCCGCTCCAAGGCCTGTGTAACAGCGCCGTCTACTATCGCTTTCAATTCAGCACCCGTTAAATGAACTCGGGCGTTATCAATATTCTCCACTGGATGGCTATTAATTTCGTCTGAGTTAGCCATTTTAATTGAACTGTTACAGAAAACAAGGACAATAGTTTATTTGGAAGTTTATTATGGAATTGCCCCTTAGGGTAATTCATTAACCATGGTAAACAGAGACCATATTTGGTTAATTTATTAATCGTATTTAATTAGGATTTCAATTATAATTTATCCTAATTATAAACAATAACAATATATATTAGCACATAAGGCCTAGTCACAAGGACAACTTTTAAATTATAAGCCATGATTTCAGAGAATCAAGGCATGAAGGTTTGAATCATAGTTTAATATCTTTATCAGACAGGGAGTCATAGCTACCACTGTCTTTCAGCTCATATGGAAAGGAGCATGGCCCGTAGGCACGTATTACCATGTATGGTAAAAATATGATCATCTTAATTGATGATCTAACCCATGATTCAGAGATCATTAAGTTGGGTTAGGAATCTGTGGAAAGATCCTTATATAAAAATAACGTGTGTGATTTTTAACAAATCACTTTTGCCAGGAGTGTTAACATGTTTTCAAATGTTAACCGGAGTTTGAATCCTTTTAACAGGCCTTACCATTTGGCCCGGTCTTTTAATTGACCCTAAGGCTAGGTTTCACCTTTAAGATCCTTAATTAATATTTAAAGTAGGCAGATTATTTTTTAAAAGGAATGATTTTAATTTATTTATTTCATATATATTTTATTTATGCATAATATGGCAAGAATGAAATTTATAAATTTAAACATTCCATTAATCATTAATAGATTACATTTTTGCCCTAAACGGGACTTTTCAATAAACAAACTTACCCACGCAGGGGTTTAAGCAAGTACTTACCCACGCAGGGGCTTAATAACACACATACTCACGCAGGGGCTTAATTACAAACATACCCACGTTGGGGCTTAATAATATAATAGTCCACGCAGGGACTTACACAAATAACATACCCTCGTAGGGGTTAACAGAAGGATAGACCCACGCAGGGGTCAAAACAAACGAGCATACCTACGCAGGGGTTTATTCAGCAAGACTGGCCCACGCAGGGGCTCAACAACAATTGGAAGGATTCAGTGGTCCTTCTTGCTCTTCCCTTTGATCAGGCTTGTCAATCCTTGGAAGAAGGTTTGTCGCTCCCTTCGGTCTCTATGAAATTCTCGTTCCACATGATCCAACCTTTGAAGAATTTCTTCCCTTTCAGGTGGGGAAAACCGTGGCGGTTGCGATTGTTGTCGGATGATAGGTCTTGCAGGTATCTGGTACCCATGAGTTGGGTACCCTACTCCCCATGGGTCTCCATACGGTCCTTGGGTGTTATAGTTAGCCGCTACCAAGTATGGGTCGGCTTCTGCGTAGTTGTAGTTGGTGTGCACTGGCTGTTCAAACGGGTTATACGCCATGGAACCTGTGAATGCCGGAATTGGGTTATCAAAACCCATAGGCGGTGGTTGTGGTGCAAATGGGTGCGAAGGTCCACCCATTTGTGGGTCCTCCTGAAGTGGCGGGTAATGGCTGCCACTTGATTGTCGTGGAGAACTAAAATGAAAGTCTCCCGCTCGCGCAGACATACGCGCTCCGGTTCTCCTACGCCTTGGCGGTTGCGGAGGTGCCGGTTGAACTGGTGGCGGTGGAGGTGGTGGCGTGACTGCCACAAATCTCGAATCCTCAGAGGGATCCTGTTGCTGCTGCTGCTGAGGAGGTGAATGGCGAGGAGGTGTATAGTACCATTCGTGCCTGGTAAACATAGCTTGAAAGCTGTCTGGACCACCATAGGGTGATCCGTGGAAAGAAGATCCGTCAGAGATCTCTATCGGGTGGTTTGGTGTACCACTGGCAGGCTCGACGGGGTTCGTATCCTCGTCCATATCGTCCGCGTGATCTCCCGAGAAATGATCGTCTGGCCCCAGTGGGTTAAAACCCGCTGGTTCTGGTATATAATTGACCGGGTTAAACCGGCCCCTGAAGACAGGTGTAGGGTCTCCAAAAGAATGATGCGATAAGGATCGCTGTAACGGTATGTAGGACGGTTGAGGGTTGTTGGGCTCATACTCCGGCTGTCGCCCATAAGGGTTATGTACGGGAGGTGTTGAACTGTGCGAAACCGACCGTCTAGCCGGCTCGAAAAGGTTCCTCCGGTTCTGTCGAGGGTCGTCACTCTTGGTGGCAGAAGGAGCTCGCGTACGCGAAGGTCCTGCCTCGTCGTCATTGGGGGCGGTGATTGGCCCCTTGCCTCGTCCTCTTCTTCTAAAGAATCTTGGCGGCATTTTTCAAACCTGTCAATATAACATGAGATAACAAACATATATAAAATAAAGTAAACGACAAAACAAAACAAAAAATGGAGTTTGTCTTATGTTATATGTCTAGACTCGAAAGTTTAGAAATGTGCAATTGTGTCATTGAGATTAAACACAAAAGGCTAGTGTTTAATTCACTCAATGTTGGCTCTAATACCAACCTGTCACACCCCGATTTCCACGTGTCACCGGTGGGCCCGGTGGGGGAGTATCGTGACGTGGTTGGCAACATAATAGTCAAACAACACAATATATAAATATACACAGCGGAAGCAATTGAGAAATATAATTCAACTTTATTAATATTGTAATATCGTGTATCACAACAGTTGAATGTTTGTCCACAGAAGGATCAAAATAAATAGTAGTTCAACAGACGGTAGGAATCTTAAGCTTGCGAGACTTCTAGTGATGCTAAGGAGAAATCCCAGCCAATTACGCTTAGTACCTGCATTTAATCTTTTTGTGAAAATACGTCAGTTTACACTGGTAAATACAATCAACTGACTCATTTTGGAAAAATGATTGAAAATTGGTTTGGATGCACATGGCATAAACATTTTTATAACTTGGGAGAATTATTTAAATATATAATCTTGTGAACGAATTACATGTTCCTTATGCGTTCAGTAGCCCGGACGTACCGGGTTAAAGATCAATAGACACACCACATCAACTATTTATGCACTGACGAGTGTACGCCTACACTCCGCACTTAGGTCGTGGCCATTTCGTAAAATGATGCCAAGGATATCCGGGACATGGTCATTAACCCCCCAAAGGCTTTTAAGTAAACAAGACTGTTTAAACGAGCCGATCAAATTATTCAATTAACCACCCAACGATGGAAGATTTGATGCCCGATCAAGCGGTATTCTATATACCGTAACCCAAGCCCGTATAGGGAAAATAAGTTAAAAGTATTTACCTGAGCAATGTAATAATCAAAATAAGCAAAATGCACGTAGCTTTTACTGGTCTCCTATTCTGGAACAAAGGTTTATAATAAACTATTAGAATCCTAACGGGTCTTTAGTTAAGCTTAAGCTTAGACCGGTTAGTTTTAAAGATACGGTTCGTACGCACGATTAAGCGAAGACCGGATAGAATGTGATTTAGACCCGACAAGTTCGGAGACTTGCTTAATATGGGTATTTCATACACATTCTGGATTTTGAGATAAAACCAATAAGGTTTGACCCGTTTAGGCTAGTTTATGTAAACTAGTTACATAAACCGAACCGAACGCGTAATAAGCGTAACGGGTAATAATGAGAGCCATTTACAGGTTTCCTAAGTTAATATGCTCCAAATATGTTGTAACATCAGTAAGATATCATTTATTATGCCCGAAATGAATTTAAACACAAACTATGCCCCGTAAGGGTAGTTTGGTCATTTATAAGGTGATAAAAGAGTTTAAGTAGTATTCTGAGTTACAGGTCTGATGTAATCAGCAAAGATAATCAATTTGCTAAGTTATATCAGTAGGGTATTGTATATATGTGAAATTTATCAATTATAACCAAACTATGCACCGTAGGGGTATTTTGGTAATTTCACATAAGCCGTAAAGCTCAAAACTGAATTCTAAGTTAAACAACCTTTGCTTACTGTTAAAATATTATAATTTGCCTCAATTATCAGTAGGTATCACCCTTTGTATGTTTAAAATAGTTTTAGTACATACTATGCGTTAAAACGCTTAAAAGGGCGATTAGAAGCCGTTTTCGTGTTCTATGCATAAAGCTGATATTATTATTATTCCAGAAGGCTTAAAATATTTTATTTTCATTTATAATCAGTAGCAAAAGGTTTGGAATCAATTAGATTTGCAAAACTCATTTTATGGCCCGTGAGGGCAAAACCGACAATTACCGGATTAAGCCTACGACTATAAGTTATGCTCAGCCTAAAATTAATTAAAAATCTTCAAAAATCCCAAAATAATATATTACATCAGTGGGTAAAGAGTTTGATATCAAAAAGTATGTTTAAATAGGCTATACGCTAATTATGTTGTTTAATTAACATAAAGCTTTCATTTTACGCTAACGAGCATAACTCTTAACCTACACCTCAAACTGATGTCAAATTTTGTATGCAAATTTATATATCAGTAGTTAAAGTTTCTACTCTTTTAAATTTTCAAAAATCACGTTTTAAGGTGAAAAGGGCATAATTGTCAACATATGAGCAATTAACGGAATCATGCATATTAATTGGATAACTAATGATCCGAGGTGTATAATCACAGGGGGTTATACTAGCATGTAACCTGGTCCAAATAAAGCTCTAAGGCATTTCTAAAACATACCATAACGGGTCAGAACTGAAAGTCAAAGTAAAAGTCAAACTATGCGACTCTCGGTTCCGAACCGGGTCTAAACAGGAAATTGTCGGGTTGAACATGTTTAGACATGTCCTTACACTAATTACCAAGTTATATTAATGATCAAACAGGTTGTATGTGTTCTACTTTGCTAATCATGCATAAATTAGAATTTAAGTATCTTGTAGACTTTTTATTAACAAGTTTGACCCGACATTTGACCTAGTTAGAGTGGGAACCAGGGGGAACCCTTTTAAGGGTTTATTACCCACATAATTACCTACTTAAAGGTACTTTTAATTCGAGATTTGACTGAGCCATTATTAATTCATCTCGAAGTCAAACCGTAATTACGATGGTTTGACTTTTAGCTAAATAACTAAGCTAAACTTAATTAAGGAATGATTAGCAAACTTACTGAAGTCCTATGCACGAAATGTGAAGCTTAGAGAGAGGTCCTTAGCTCCAGAAATGCTCCAATGTGCAGATGAAGGTGTGAAGAACTTGGTTGCAACTCATGGCCCTTTTATAGTGGTTTAATCACCACAAAATGTTGACACACAAGTCTACTACTGACCATAACCTTCCCACAAGTGTCCTAGATGTTTAGGGGTTGTTTAGGGGCCAAGAAAGATGAGGAAAATCGATTAAAGATCAGTTCCATGCGTTTAAACAGCAAACAGCCAAAAATCGGATGCTGGGCAACTGCTTGCGCACTGTAAGAGTCAATGCTTGCGGTGCGCAAGCCTTCTTCAGCAGCCAAAAACTTTTGTTCTTTCAGGCATTCGAAAGGGCAACCATCTTTTCTGAATTTGGGACTTTATTTCATCAGTTTGGGGCCTCTAAAATGTGCCTTTAATAGTTACATACCCTACCATTTGCCATGTTCCTTTGAATCCTTTTTGAAAGTGCCGTTAAAGAAGGTTTACCGTGCATTTTCTTCGTAGAAGTCCACCATTTCAATTATGAATCCGTTTGTTGCTATGATTCCCCGAATTTGAATATATACCAGATGTTTATTAGTCTTGGGATTCATAATAAGGTCGTTCAGAGGTGTAAAATTAACATGACAACACTTTTAATTCCCGTCGTACACCTTTAATTATATCCGGGTTTATATCACTTTTGTCTTAATTGACACGTGTCGTTATTTCATTGAACACGAATTTTCGAGGTGTTACACCCGTCCCCTGCAAGTCCAGTTCAGGCCTAAAAGGAAGCAGTCCAGCAGAAGAGTGAAGCAATTCAGAGGCCCACACGAATGCAAAAGAAGCCCAGCAAGCTGAAGGATTGATCCGCAAGTTTGAAGGGGAGTATTTTGAGGAATTAGGCTGCATGCATGTTTATTTTCAGTATGCATTTTTATTTTCAGCACGTATTAATTAGTTATGCATTAGTGGGTAGTTAGTGGAGCATGGTAGGTTATTGTCACATGCATGTCTCCAAGAAATAAGGTATATGGGCATACTATGCTCAGATCCATTGCATATTTAATTCCCTATAATTTTGATTTTGAGATATCCAAAAAATTGTTCCAAAAATCCTTGCCTTCCCTCTATTGTTCTAAGGAGTGTTTGCCTACTAAAAAAAGGCTTGAAACAAAATTTTAGAGTGAACGATCGAATTGATTCAATTTGAAAATGATATCAAGACCCTCATATTTATCCAAACAGTTTATTCAAGGAGTTCCCAACAAACATCCCTTTTCAAACAGTTTAAATAGTTTAGCAATTATCACTTAGTTCCATTCATTCACAAGAGTTACTATCACCAATAAATCTGATTAGAATACAAACCCCTAATTATAATAACATTGATGAAGAAATAGAAAATGACATGTGAAACACGTTTCTTAATAGGAAAATGGCACTCAATTAAGTTAAAAGGTTTTCTTATTAGTTAACTTAATTCATTTAAAATATGCTTTCACGGTTAAAAGTTAAAACCATTATGTTTTAATTTATTATATATTCCATTAAATGGAATGACCTCAATGACATAGTTATTACAGGTCCCCCTGTTTCTCGTCTAGTGGTAAAAAGTTTCGGTTTTCCAATAGAGACTCAAGTTCTATTTTCATTTGTGTCATATAAGTGGATATAGACAATGAAGAATTTGAACTAGGCCTTGTGTGAGGTTGTCAGTTCGATTCCCGAGCCCAACCGGGTTTTCGTCTCACCGTGTGTTACGCCAGAGAGTTCTGCTATTGTGGTGGCACAACGACTGTCAAGTGGCTGTTGGCTGTATGGTTTCCTGAGGGAAGGCCCAAAAAAGCCAAACTTTGAAGCCAGCGTGAGCCCGGTTAAGACAACATGGCCTGACCGGAATGGGGCAATACGAAACTCTTCGATTTGAAGAGTGTGGTAACCTTATAAATGAAGTTCTTAAAAAGAAAAACATAGATGTTACAATGTGGAAGCATTTTCCCACAACCTCGTTTGACCTTGTCAAACTCTACCAACACGTGAAAAATGTTTCAACATTTAACAAATGGATCAAATAACGACAAGGAAAGAGTTAAAACATGAAACTCAACTATTGTCATTATTTTCATGTTCACATTTTTGTTTTTTATGTGGATTTTGTAGGTCCGGCTAGGGGAGGATCTAGTCGCCTAATCCTTGTGTACAAACAAACCCGGTTGTGCGGAATCCAACCGGGAAAGCAAACCGAGATCGAACACGAAAATACACGACACGCAAGATTCACCGATTAACACCTCTGTATTAATACTATGAAAAGTTCAGTTACAAAGCTATGTTTACAAATGTATTTTGCAAACTCTCTAAAACTCTCGTGTGTGTGTGCTCTCACAAATATGATCTCTGTGTTCTCTGGTTGAAACAGAAGGATAACACTCTATTTATACCCACAGACACATGAGATATGACGAAACAGAAGAATGCATGACGAAACAGGATCATTGTCTACGAAACAGGTCTGTTTCGTCAACTCCTTGTGATTCGTCAACTTCGGTTTAGGCCCAAACAGTGAAGGCCCAGCATGAAAGTCCAACATGCATGCACGTACAGTTTCACCAATTTCATGTATTTACTTCTACATGACATCATCATGACATCATTATAATGATGTCATGGTGATGTGGCTCCTTGGAAAGGCTCGCGGCTCTCCGTGCTTCGCGTGTCGAACTCTGGGACGCACGACGGAGGAATGTCGTAATGTCGGGCTTGAGCCGAACCTAACCGGGTCGAACCGAACCGAGTTGAACCGAGCTGAGTCGCGTCCACAAAATATGTATCAACAAACTCCCCCTTGGACGCTACTCGTGAGGTTCATCTTCCATGTCTTCTAAGTCGGAGGATCTTCAATGTCTTCACGTCTTGAAAGCAGAAAGTGTATCAACAAACTCCCTGTTTCATGTAGGAAGAGTGTTGACAAACTCCCCCTTAACATAAGCTCTCCCTTGAGTTATGCTCGTGAATGTCTTGATCTTTACAACTTGAGATCCTTTTGGTATTGATTGATTGATCAGCGGCAACTGGATCATCTTTATCTTTTGAGTGCCTCCACGTCGTGTCTTCATTCCGAAGCTCATCATCGAACATGTTCTCCTCGCCTTTAGCATCTGCACATGCAAGAAAGCTAAACGCGTAATGAGAACAACTGCTTGGAATATAGTTAACATTAAACAAATGACACACATGTGACCAATTTTTATTCAACTACCGTCGACAGTTTAGTTTGAAAAGTTAACAGATTTTTCAATTTTAATTTTTTAACTTTCAAAACCTGCAAATTTTGACCGTTTATGAAGATTTAGTCGTTTTGGTTTTCGTTCAGGTTTCAGGCAACGAAGACTCGAGATCCAACATCGTACGATCGAAAATAAGATAGAAATAAAATCTTTTTGACTTTTAGAAAGTTTATATTAAAACACACCTAATTTTTTTTTTGGTATTTTGAATATTTCAAATGTAAAGACTGAAAGCAGTAAATAAATATATACAAAGATACAGAAACTGAAAGCATTAAATAAATATTTACAGACATTCTTTTTGTGAGATTCGAGGGTAAGAGAATCATATCAGTGTACGGTCATGTCAAAACACTCTCTTTGTTCAATTAGTTAACATTAAGATAAGCATCCTATAACAATTATCGGTATTGTTGTCCACATAAGCTCAACTTATCAGATGTAATCATGGCGAGGGGATACGTTAAGGTATGATTTATACTTATCGACCGGTGTTCATCCACATCACGACACATTCCCGTATCAAGGTATGCACGAGAGTTCATCTTACCGGTGAGTATACCGATTATCATCTGTTTGACCGTATATGATGTGAGAAACTCACTTATTTTGAATTGAAAACAAGCCCTATGTGATATAATCACTTATTGATGAGGAACTTGATTTTCAGATGCATGAGGGCACAGGAGCAAGTCCGTGAACAGGTCAGTACTTTCGTACAGCAGAGAGACGAACTTGACTCCCGGATAAATGTGATATATTATCACTTATTTGTTTGGACATGTGATTGTTGATCACTTATTGAGGTCGTATGCAGTATGTACACGTATGTATGGTATCATGGAAGATCTAGACTTGCGTCCCCGTTATTTTTCGGTAAAAGATACAACCATGATACCCAGATGATAAGCAGCATAAAGACCGAATATTTCAGAACCTCGGCAATCTCTCAAACGAAATTTCGGTACTAAGACCATATGCCAATGAATGGTTCCCACTTGGTCTTCAGTCGATTTAAGTTTATATCACCCTGCACACTTTAAAATGATTGTGAGCCTACCGATACATCTTATATAGAGCTGCTTATCGTTTTTCATTTTAGGTTTGAAGAGGTTTAGACAGACCACTGATGTACTATCATTTTCTCTTTTGCTCGCCAGGAAACTCATTTTTGTTTTTCTATTGTTTTTGTGTTTTTGAAATTTTTCGATGTTTTTGAATTTTTAAATTTTGGATTTATTACTCCCCCTAAAATCAATAAACTAAGACAAATTTAAAACACAAAGGTATTTACAAAAATGATTTTCCGATGTTGGTTTTACTCTTGCTTGACCTTAATGCCGTTTACCAAAATTAAATTTTGAATCTGAAATGATTTATCGAATTTTGGAAAAATCAGTTGGCATGTCGGTCATCGGTGCGGACCATGACAACATCGATGAGTTTCATATTGAAACAATCACGTGTGAAGTGATATTCGAGATCAATGTGTCAGGTCAAAGAGTGCTGTACGAGATGATAATAATTCATAAAGCAGCTTAAACATCGACAAGTATAGGAGAGATTAGAGATTTAAAACCGTATCCTGCAACTGCTTCGTGCATTGCAAGGAATTTGAGTGTTCTCCCAAACTGGATATCCACCCGGTGTGGATTTCAAAGTCGATTTTGTAGCTACTGAGAAATCTCTTCACAGCAACAAGATCAGAAACCTCTGGGTCCGGCTGGTCTTCCACATTGTACCAGCGAAGGTCTTTGTCTTTTTCTTTCAGAAGTAGTGTGCGGTTGATCAATCCACGCCAAGGCATCCGCACACCCGCTTGGTTTGATCAACAAACACATTTTCTTCAAACACACCGTAGAGAAAAGTACCCTACACATTCATCTTGTAGACTTTGAACTTCTTGTGGAAGAAAAATCCATGAATCTTCAAAAAGCTTCAGACGTGCTACAGGCGCGTACTTTTCTTTGGAGTCTTTCCTGAGGACCCGATCAAAAACCATAACAACCAAACTTTGGCACATATCTCATCATGTCGAATTTTTCAACTTCATTCAATTTTCCTTCATCAGACATTTTTGTCTTCTTTTCTCCTCTCTCCATCAAAGGTAACAACATTCTCCTAGATGTAACAATATTTTGGAGCCTTATGTCGCCGATCTTGTGCATGGACGCTCCACTATCAACAATCCTAAGACTATCAATAGTTCCTCCTGGAACATCCTGCACACTCATTCAGAGATTAGTTGGAGAGAGGGACCCAAGCCTTCACAGACTTGGGTCGTCCGTCATCATCGAGGATTGTGACATCCATTTCCCGATGATTCGGAATTGATGTAGCTCCCCCTGAAACAGTTACTGGTTTTGGTTTCCAAATCTGTTTTTGTTTTTCATTTTTAACATTTGATTTAACAGACTGTGTTTGGACAACCTCTGGTTTTAAAACCTTTTCAATTTTCTTGACCTGTTGGCGTTTCTGTTTCTTTTCCCTTTCTTTTACAAGACGGGGATCTTGTTTTACAGAAACAGATCGCTTGCGGTCAGTTTTGTCACGGGAATCACCAACTTTGCCTTTTTGTTTATGAAGATATGGACAATTTCGAATGATATGTCCAATTGTGCCACATTCAAAACATGATCTTCGTTCAACAAACCCCGAAGTATCATGTGATCGTCTTGCCGATGATGAACTTTGTGATCCCGAGGTACTAGGTTTTGAACTACTTGGTTCATTCCTTTTCATCACAGTTGCTTTCTTGACAAAATCTAAGTTAGATTGATTTTCAAACTTTGCAATTTTGTCCGTTCCCTTCGATTTCACAAAGTTCACTTTCTTCTTCTTCTTCTGATTCGGCTTCCTTTGACTTTGAGTCGGTGTCTTACCTGTTTGTTTGGTATGATTTTGCTGTTTTTCAACTGTTGGTAATTTCTTGTTCCCAAACTGTTTCCTAATTTCAGCCTTTGGGATAGGAGGACACTGTGTGACTGTAACATGTGGTCCTGTCTTTCCCAAAAACTTATTTGTTGAATTTTCAAAGACTTTACTTATTAAAGATTGATTAACATTTTTAATAGGAAAATCTTTGTCTGAATAGATTTTATCATCACCAACAAGAGTGTACAGCAAATCCACACTCTCCGACTCTTTCTCAGACGAGGACTCGACCGCAACAGTCTTAGCGGGTTTTGCAGGAGGATCACACAGAATATGATTCTCAAGAGGTATGTCCTCATCTTTTATCACCGCATCAGACTTTGCTGAATCAGTATCATCGGATTCATCATCAGAAGAATCAGTATCCTCAATCACAACTGGAGGATCCTGATTTGGTTCAGCAGCTACAAAGGTATTTGCTGACACATCTGAATCTGACGATACTTCTTTCTTGTATCCGAGTCCTGTAGCAAATTCCTCAACGTCCAAAGGAACAGAGGGTTCAAAATGAGTTCTATACTCCTCATCAGGCAGTGCATCGTAATTGTGTCTCACAGGTGGTGGACAATTTTTGTAACCTATGCATGTGACATCCTTTTTCTCTTTCTGTACGTCAATGATGTGATCCAACACATAGCTAGAGCTCAAATAACTATCTAACTTGAGCCGGATCGCCTCACTTTCGGTTTTAACACAAGCCATCTCTTTTTGCATTATTTCAAGACGTGTGATATACAAATTTATGTCAGTTTGTTTTCTGGAAACCATTTTTGTTAGCTCGGTTTTATCTTTCTTTAATTTTTCAATCATCGATTTAAAGTCCTTTTCATGGTTTTCATAAAACATGTTGGCTTCAGTGCACTTCGAAAGATCAACAGTCAATTTCTGATTGTGGATGAATGTCACATCATATTTCTCTTGCAAAGCCTCGTGTTTGCTTTGCAATTCACACCACTTATCATTCAATGAAACATGTTTGTCTTGCAAGTCAAACAAACTAGCTTGTAAAGCATCATGTTTGCCTTGCAACTCAGACATGTTTGCCTCTAAATCGGCACATTTAACACGCAAACTATCACAGTTATCACAACTAACAGCAGTGGGTTCATCGACACATACCTGACTGGAATCACTCTCAGATGTTGACCTTTCTGCATCAGAATCAACAACCTCCCTTGATGATTCATATTCAGATCCATCCTCGCTTGAACTTGAAGTTGTATCATCCTCAACTGAAGTTGAAACATCTTCATCTGAACTACTGTCATGTTCAGAACTGTCATTATTTCCCGAGGATTCACCATTGCTGGCATCTTTGACAATTTCAGCATACAACGCCGTTTTTGTCTGACTACAGTTTCTTGTATCAAGAGATGATGGTGCTACCGTAGAAGGATGGCACTGTGAGGCAACTGTTGGAGGAACTGGTTGAAGCGGATTTCCGTACATATCTGTTGTTCTGGTAGATTGAGGAGGAAATGGATTCCCATACATGTCTGTTGTTCCGGAAGATCGAACTGGTAATGGATTTCCAAACATATCAGTTGGTCTGAGAGGTCGTTGGATTTGTTGTTGTGGTACTGATTGAGGGACTGGTTCAAGCGAATTTCCATACATGTCTGTTTTTGGAGGGACCGGAACTTGGATTGGAGTGCCAAAACAATTTGTGATTGTGACAAACGCCGTTGGTCTTGAGAAAGCTGTATCCGGAGACGGAGTTCCATAATACATATCCGTATTTGTCGGAGTACCCCAAATCGGATTCATTTTTTTTTTATCAAGAAAGAAAAAAAAAGGAACCGGAAAATCACAACTCAAACAAACAGTTAAGTCACTTTGACAAACCTTCTGTTTAAAATTACAAGAGTTTTGACGAAAAAGTTTCCACGAAACAGACTTTTTGCGACGAAACAGAATTTTCGACGAAACAGAGTTTTTGCGACGAAACAGAATTTTCGACGAAACAGATTTTTTGCGACGAAACAGAATTTTCGACGAAACAGAGTTTTTGCGACGAAACAGAATTTTCGACGAAACAGAGTTTTTGCGACGAAACAGAATTTTCGCGACGAAACAGACTGTTCCCTTTGTGCGACGAAACAGGTGGCCTTTTTGCGACGAAACAGGTACTGAAATCTTGTATTGCGACGAAACTGATTCCCTTTAGACTTCTGACACAAGACACTCCTTTTTAAACCTCACCATGCTTTGTCTCCCATGCTTTTCCCCCTTTTTTTTTATTAAAAAAAATCCATACGCATGCACACTCTTTTCAACAATATTTTTATAATAATACCACCTCAATATTTACCAACACAAGATCAAACTCAGATAAATAACAGGAATAACTCAAGAACACTTTGAATGTCTGATGAACTCCGATGAATATATGAGTTTTCCGATGAGTTTATGAGTTTACCGGCCACCGGAAAATTTTCCGAACACCAGTTTTTGCTTAAAACTTCACTAAAAACCACTCTTTAACATATGAAAATGAAAAATAACAAGGTTTTTATGTGAACTTCCAGCAAAATATGAAGATATTTAAAGATTTAACCAGATTTTTCAAGAAAAATAAAAACTTCAAACACCCGGAAAACACCCGAAAACACTCGGTTTTAACAAGGAGAAGAGCCAAGGCTCTGATACCACTTGTAGGTCCGGCTAGGGGAGGATCTAGTCGCCTAATCCTTGTGTACAAACAAACCCGGTTGTGCGGAATCCAACCGGGAAAGCAAACCGAGATCGAACACGAAAATACACGACACGCAAGATTCACCGATTAACACCTCTGTATTAATACTATGAAAAGTTCAGTTACAAAGCTATGTTTACAAATGTATTTTGCAAACTCTCTAAAACTCTCGTGTGTGTGTGCTCTCACAAATATGATCTCTGTGTTCTCTGGTTGAAACAGAAGGATAACATTCTATTTTATACCCACAGACACATGAGATATGACGAAACAGAAGAATGCATGACGAAACAGGATCATTGTCTACGAAACAGGTCTGTTTCGTCAACTCCTTGTGATTCGTCAACTTCGGTTTAGGCCCAAACAGTGAAGGCCCAGCATGAAAGTCCAACATGCATGCACGTACAGTTTCACCAATTTCATGTATTTACTTCTACATGACATCATCATGACATCATTATAATGATGTCATGGTGATGTGGCTCCTTGGAAAGGCTCGCGGCTCTCCGTGCTTCGCGTGTCGAACTCTGGGACGCACGACGGAGGAATGTCGTAATGTCGGGCTTGAGCCGAACCTAACCGGGTCGAACCGAACCGAGTTGAACCGAGCTGAGTCGCGTCCACAAAATATGTATCAACAAACTCCCCCTTGGACGCTACTCGTGAGGTTCATCTTCCATGTCTTCTAAGTCGGAGGATCTTCAATGTCTTCACGTCTTGAAAGCAGAAAGTGTATCAACAAACTCCCTGTTTCATGTAAGAAGAGTGTTGACAAACTCCCCCTTAACATAAGCTCTCCATTGAGTTATGCTCGTGAATGTCTTGATCTTTACAACTTGAGATCCTTTTGGTATTGATTGATGGATCAGCGGCAACTGGATCATCTTTATCTTTTGAGTGCCTTCACGTCGTGACTTCATTCCGAAGCTCATCATCGAACATGTTCTCCTCGCCTTTAGCATCTGCACATGCAAGAAAGCTAAACGCGTAATGAGAACAACTGCTTGGAATATAGTCCACAAAATATGTATCAACAGATTTTTTCAAATAAATTTGAATGACAAAGCAATCATAAAGGAAATGGAATATATGGATGATGGTAACATGGTCTTTCCGGTATGCAAGTTGCCTGTTAGTCTGATACCAAAAGTTGCTAGTTTCTTGTCGCTAACATCAGTCGCTAAAGCGGTTCTTAAGAGTAAAATGCTAAAATGGTCTCTGAGTTTAGGCCACTTTCGTCACTTTAGTCCAAAAATGAAACTTTTGTATCTGGGTCTCCGAGATTTCATTTTTGTTGTCATTTTCATCCAATTGGGTTAGAATTTTCAAGTTAACTTATCCCCTCATTGTCGTTTTCCTCATTTAAATAAAGGGTATAATCGTTATTTCATGTCATAATATATTTCAATTAAAGAGTAAATTGTCATTTTAGTCCCTGAGGTTTGGTCCAAATTGTCATTTTAGTCTAAATAGTTTTTTTTTCTCCTTTGGGTCCCTGACTTTTTCATTTTCTTGTCATTTTGATCACATTGACTAACTCAGTCTAAAAATCTGGTTATAACCAGGGGTGTTTTTGGCATAACTGTTGTGTCGTAATAACCAGGGGTAGTTTAAAACATAATTTATAAACCTCATAATAATTTAATGCCAATTGTGTCGTAATAACCAGGGGTAGTTTAAAACATAATTTATAAACCTCATAATAATTTAATGCCAAAAATACCCCTGATTATAACCTGGTTTTTAGACTAAGTTAGGCAATGTGATCAAAATGGCAAGAAAAATGAAAAGTCAGGGACCCAGAAGAGAAAAAAACTATTAAGACTAAAATGGCAATTTGGACAAAAACTCAGGTACTAAAATGGCAATTTACTCTTAATTAAATGAGGGAAATGACAAAAAAAAATGGGAGAAGTTAACAGAAAATTCTAACCCAATTTGCTAATTGGATTAAAATGGCAACAAAAATGAAACCTCAGGAACCCAGATACAAAAAGTTTCATTTTTTTTTGACAGAAGTGCCAAAAGAGCCCTAACCTCAAGGACTATTTAAGCATTTTACTCCGGTCCTTAATTTTAAAATGAAAATTTCAGTCATTAAATATGATTATGTAATATTTAAACCACAACAAAAAGTGATTATTCCAAAGAAAGAGAAGTTATTTGATGTGAAATTCGAATTATGAAATTTTCGATAATAAAATTAGAGTATGATTACTGTATATATGGGGTCAAACCATCGCAACATTTCACTTAGAGGACCCAGGGTGGAGAGGAAAATCCCCGTGATGAAATTATACAAGGCGTGGAAAACTACAAAACACCACCGCCACATCACTTTATCACGCGTAAAATTTTATAACACGTGGTATTTTTAACGCGTGATGTTTTGATTGCTGTGAGGGAAATTGTTGGTTGGAGGAGAAAATGTTGGGTGTGGTGGTGAGTGATGGTCATTTCCACTAAAAAAAGTTGTGAGTGATGGAATAATGGTTGATGACATGGCGTAACTTGATTGGAAGTTGTGAGTGATGGAATTTATACAAGTGATGACCACCCCTACCCCCCTTAGTGGTTATAACTGTTGGCGGTTCAGTAAGAAACTCTTCAGAGAACACCCTTAGTAGCAACTCTATTGCTACCTCGGGACTGAAGTTCCAAATTGCTATCAAGGTCCACACCTCAAAAGGGTCGATTCTTTACTACCGAAGTCATACCAATGTTGAACGAACGTGTAATCTACACCTCCCAACTCATATCGATAATAATTAAACACTGAAATAAACCGCTGAAATAAACCGCTAAACTAGTAAAAATCTACAAAAACTAGTAAAAATGAATAAATATGTATTTTTTAAGTTTTAGTAAAAATAAGGGGTAAAAAAGTCATTGTATAACTTGTTTTTAATGAAATAAATTAAAATGGGTAAATTTGCAATTTTATTAGTTAAGGAAGGGATATATACAATTTTAATTTTAAGTTGGGTAAATACGCAATTAAGCAATTTTTTTAAGAGGAAATATGCAATCGTCCCTAAAATAAACAAGCAAATAGAGAAACTCACAAGAATAAGTACTACTTTTAGGTATATCTAAATCATGTTAGTGTATATATGTTACTAGGTTAGAGGTCCGTGTATCACACGGGTTGAATAAAAGAATTTAATATATTTACGAAATGGGTACGTTTTCTTTAGAAACCAAAAAAGTGATCTTGAACTAATTAAGCTATTTTTTTTACATGGGTGACATTACAAAACAAACTTTAGGGAATTAAAACAACAGCACCTAGGACATGCATGAAGCCATGTAAAATAGTGGCATATAGGGTATGCAATCGCTTGAACCATCAACAGTAATTGACCCGTTCCAGCTTTATCCATGTGCAGTTGCTGACCCGTACCAATATAATCCACCCAAGACATCTACAGCAGCTGAGCCATACCTACAGCAAATGAGACAATCAATTTGATCCAAACTGCAGTCACACCAACAATAACAGTTTATCCAAAAGACTACTTATCCCACAAAATGCATATCAAAGAAAAGGACAGTAAATAAGAACACAAACTATATATTTGTGGAATGCTGGCATATGAGCTAAACATATCATTATGAACCAACAGTTGCTGGCCAAAACTAAGATAGCTAAAGACCTTCAATAAGAATCATAGCATGGAATAATGATAATAGATCAAAGAATGCCAATAAAGTATCCAAAACACATGAAAGTTCCAAACAACAACCTAGGAAGCTAAGGCAAAAAAAGGTCGCACGCCTAATACAAAAAAGAGCAATGATAAAATGAACAATTTAGAGTAGACAAAGAAGATTCATCATTCAATGCAACATCTATCTACTATAATAAGCGATGTTTAATGGATAAAATATGTTTTTTTATTATTACATTAACACATATGTCTTGTTAACAATAATAACTAATTCGATGAGTCAATTAACAATAATAACTAATTCGATGAGTCAATTAACAAAAGAATTCGCATTTGTTTGAATTTTGGTCAACATCTTATTTTGTTAAGAAGTACAAGAACAAACATTTTTACAAAATCCCAAATCACCCCAACATTTAAGTGCATTGAAGTAAAATTGGAAATAATGTTATTCATGTGGTCCTGTTGTTGAATAGATCTAATTCCGTGATTTTAAGACAATGTTTTTTAATAGAATAAGATGGTTGATGTAATGTGGTCGTATTAATAACAAATTGTAATTAATTAATCTAAATAACTTTCCCGAGCCCGGGAAGCAATCCCGGGTAAAAACCTAGTATATATATATATATATAGGGAGGAGCTCATGCGAGAACCACCTTTATTGTGAGAACCGCGAGAACCAATGTGAACACAACCTAAAATAGCTAAAAAAACCTAAAAAAAACTAACCCCCACCCCTCAAAAACCTAAACTCCCCCCCCCCCCCCCAAAAAAAAAAACCCTAACCTCCCCCCACCCCCCAAAAAAAAAAAACCTAAACCCCCCCCCCCCCCCCTCTCCCCCCAAGCTAAAATACTAAAAACTAAACCCCCAAAAAACCTAAAAAAACCTTAAAATATCTAAAAAAATGTAAATTTTTTTTAATATTTTTTATGTTAAAATCGCTACTTTTAGAAGCCAAAAATTTTTTTTTTTTTTTTGGCTTCGAAAAGTAGCGATTTTTAAAAAAAAAAAAAATTTGTGTGATTTTTAGCTATTTTTAGGCATTTTTTGTTGTGTTCACATTGGTTCTCGCAATAAGAGTTGGTTCTAGCATGATCTTCTCCCTATATATATATATATATATATATATATATATATATATTATTTCTAACAAGTAATATATATAAGTGAAGTAACAAAAATAAAAATATGATAACGGGGCAAATTTATTCAAAGTATGTATATACTGCATCCAAAATCATAAATTAGTGTATCTTAAATGATTAGATCATGGTTTAAGTATTTTTTTTTTGTATTTAATTCACTAATAAACCGCTAAACTAGTAAAAAAAATACATCTTTATTCATTTTTACTAAAACTTAAACACTGAAATAAACCGCTAAACTATTAAAAATCTACAAAAACTAGTAAAATGAATAACTATGTATTTTTTAAGTTTTAGTAAAAATAAGGAGTAAAAAAGTCATTGTATAACTTGTTTTTAATGAAATAAATCAAAATGGGTAAATTTGCAATTTTCTTAGTTAAGGAAGGGGATATATACAATTTTAATTTTAAGTTGGGTAAATACGCAATTGAGCAATTTTTTAAGAGGAAATATGCAATTGTCTCTAAAATAAACAAGCAAATAGAGAAACTCACAAGAATAAGTACTACTTTTAGGTATATCTAAATCATGTTAGTGTATATATGTTACTAGGTTAGAGGCCCGTGTATCACACGAGTTGAATAAAAGAATTTAATATATTTACGAAAGGGGTGCGTTTTCTTTAGAAACCAAAAAAGTGATCTTGAACTAATTAAGCTATTTTTTTTTTTACATGGGTGACATTACAAAACAAACTTTGGGGAATTAAAACAACAACACCTAGGAAATGCATGAAGCCATGTAAAATAGTGGCATATAGGGTATGCAATCGCTTGAACCATCAACAGTAATTGACCCGTTCCAGCTTTATCCATGTGCAGTTGCTGACCCGTACCAATATAATCCACCCAAGCCATCTACAGCAGCTGAGCCATACCTGCAGCAAATGAGACAATCAATTTGATCCAAACTGCAGTCACACCAACAATAACAGTTTATCCAAAAGACTACTTATCCCACAAAATGCATATCAAAGAAAAGGACAGTAAATAAGAACACAAACTATAAATTTGTGGAATGCTGGCATATGAGCTACACATATCATTATGAACCAACAGTTGCTGGCCAAAACTAAGATAGCTAAAGACCTTCAATAAGAATCATAGCATGCAATAATGATAATAGATCAAAGAATGCCAATAAAGTATCCAAAACACATGAAAGTTCCAAACAACAACCTAGGAAGCTAAGGCAAAAAAAAGTCGCACGCCTAATACAAAAAAGAGCAATGATAAAATGAACAATTTAGAGTAGACAAAGAAGATTCATCATTCAATGCAACATCTATCTACTATAATAAGCGATGTTTAATGGATAAAATATATGTTTTACTATTACATTAACAAATATGTCTCGTTAACAATAATAACTAATTCGATGAGTCAATTACAAAAGAATTCACATTCATCCCAAACAACACATCATATAGATAGTTGAATTTAGAGCATTAACCACTTTAAGCTATACAATAACATTGTACCACCTCTGTTCCTCATCTATAGAAGGCACAAGACCCTCTCCGTTCATAAACTGAAAGAAAAAGATTGCTAAAAGAGTAAATAATCAGCAATCACAACTTATGTCATAATGAAATCATTCGATAAAACATAATTAAGTAGCAACTAAGTCACATCCTGCAAGCTCGAAACAATTATAAAACATGAAATTAGGGTTTTTGAGTAAGTAAAAGCCTAGGGTTTAGTCAAATGTAATGGCCAAAATAGAATGCATTTAATATGCATAGATGGACAACAACCACATGTAGTTTGTAGTTATCATTGCCATCTGCAGATTCACTTATGAAAGGACTTTGATCTTAAGTCTCTAGGGATAAGTTTCCCAAATCTCTCACCCTGCAATCACGATTATAAAACATGAAATCAGGGTTTTGCGAAAGAATCGGATGCTTGATTGACGAAGTGTTCAATTAGTTCTTCTTGCTTTTGCTCGATGTCCATGATGATCAGCTCCAACGATCATACAACTTGCATTGAATTGATAACCAGGTTAGTGGAACTTTTGGATAGATCTTAGGATTTTGAAATTGGGGTTTGAAATCAAAATTGAGGGTTTGGAGACACTGGAAATCGGCAAACGAAAAGATCAAATGGGGTAAAGATTTTGCAGATTTGGGATTGGGTATAGGGAAACTTCGGTGGTGAACATTAGAGAGGAAGAGGTTAACGACATGCGAGACTGAGATTAGGGTTTTGTGAAGGAAAGATGGAAAGGGGGAGATGAATAGAACATATAATAGTTTTTTGAGTAAACTGCCATTTTGGTCCCTGTGGTTTAGGCATTTTTGCCATTTTAGTCCAAATCTCAAACTTTTTAAATCTGGGTCTCTGTGGTGTCACTTTTATTGCCATTTTAGTCCAAAATTAAGAGTAAACTGCCATTTTGGTCCCTGTGGTTTCACTTTTATTGTCATTTTAGTCCAAATCTCAAACTTTTTGGAACAGTAAAAAAAATGGGGGATTTTGAATTTTGAACTAAAATGGCAATAAAGATGAAACCACAGGGACCCAGATTTAAAAAGTTTGAGATTTAGACTAAAATGGCAAAAATGCCCAAACCACAGGGACCAAAATGGCAGTTTACTCTAGTTTTTTTATAATAGTTTTGTTTTGAATGAGATGTGGGTCATGGATCCATACCGTATGACCCGGTTTCATACCCCAGTGCCTATTTAATCAAAGGGGTCTTCATTGAGTGACAAGTGTCCTAAAGTTGGTTTCTTTTATTATAGTAGATAGATGCAAACATTTGTTTCTATAGTTATGAAATATGTCAAAACTATTTTGTGTATCTATTTCATGTTTGTGTTTCATTTTTAACATATTGAAATATATAAAATATAAAATGAAACAACTAATTATTTTCTTTTTTATTTATATGTAAAAAATTGTTGAGTATCTATTTTTTCGCATGTCTATTCACTCTTCGGGTGTACTTTATTTTCCTAAAAAGTGTATCATTATAAGGGTATTCAAATTCAAATATATGATTATATTCTAACATTTTCACAAAATTTATTCTTGTATTTCATAACTATATAGACAAAATCTTAACTCACCTAGACATCACCGTATATTTTACCCCAAAAATACTTTTTTTTAATGATTTTTTATACAAATATAAAATCATATGAATTTATTTTCATCTTCATGCAAACTTCCTTTATGCACATGGATTATGTATATACATGTGGCCGTATGTATCCAATCTATTCATGGAAACCTAAGACATGTTATTCAAACCCCATGAACAACAACCACATGTGAGCATCACCAACAACTAAAGTTTAATTATTTGAAGTTGGGAAGTAAACTAGTAAAGAATTCAACTGGACTTTTAATGCTAAACATGGATATAAAGAAACGACATCGTTTTCAACATTAAAAAGTTATAAATATTATCAAGAGAGAGAGTGTTAAACAACTGAAAATATAAATGTTGAACGAAGACTCATGGATCAACCTAACATAATCCTCGTATTTTGAGAAGAAAAAAGAACACAACATTTAACTAGGGTTAGATATGGTGTCATGCTATACTCACACCCCAAAATCTAATTCACACCATCAAACGGCCATTAAACATACACACAAACAACCGTTAAAAATTCAGGGAATATGATTTAACATAGAGACTTGCAAACAACTATATAAAATATACGCAAACAACAGTTTAAAATTCAAGGAATATGATTTGACATACAAACTTGCAAACAACCGTATAAATATACACAAACAGTTGTTTAAAATTCAGGAAGCTATGATTTGACACAAAGACCTGCAACAACAACAACTGTTTGATTCATCATCAAACAGTTGTTTAAAAACGGTGTGAGACTAGAATTTGGGGGGGGGGGGAGAAGGGTATATAAGTACTAAGAATAGGTTTGGTGATCATATAAGGGGCTGTTTGACAACTTATAAATGGTTAAGTACTAAACTAGTAAGATGTCTGAATCATTAAGGGGTTGTTTTTTTACCTCTTAATGAGGCTCTTAATGGTTCAGACCTCTTACTGATTCAGCACTTAATGGTTCAGATTATTTGTTTCGCGAGTAGATGTCTAAATGGTTCAGACATTTGCCTCTAAATGGTTAAGTTTTATATTGAGTATGAGTGGTTAAGACCTTTAATCTGAATTGGTCAAACATTTGCCTCTGAAAGGTTAAGCATTATACTGGCTCTTAATGGTTCAGCACTTAATGGTTCAGACCTCTTACTGATTCAGCACTTAACCATTCAGAATTTGCTAAACAACCCCTAAGTGCTGAACCAGTAAGAGGTCTGAACCATTAAGAGCCAGTATAATGCGTAACCGTTCAAAGGAAAATGTCTGACCAATTTAGATTAGAGGTCTTAGCCATTCAGAGTCGGTATAATACTTAACCGTTCAGCCATCTGCTCGCGAAACAAACAGTCTGAACCATTAAGTGCTGAACCAGTAAGAGGTCTTAACCACTAAGAGCCTCATTAAGAGTGCTGAACCAGTAAGAGGTCTTAACCACTAAGAGTCTCATTAAGAGGTAAACAAACAACCCCTAAGTCACCAATTTCAAAACTAGCAACCTTAAATGCTATGTATAACTCAGTTGTAACATTGGCCTCACCCAAGTATATACTTAATTTTAAGAATATTGAGTTTTTATTAAATAAAAAAATCAGCATTTGGGAATTAATTTGTTAAGGAAACAAATAAGCGTAAAGAAAATATCGATGGTTGGATAAGAGCCTGGTGGCGGACCCATGAATTTTTCCATTGGGTGCGGAACATTTTTAAAAATTTTAGGCCCCTAGGTATATAAGTAAAAAAAATCGATTCGTATCAGGTCGGGTCATGTAAAACAAAAGAACATCAAACTAAATTTATATAATCATCAAAAACACGTCAAACCTTGTTACAAACTATCACACCCCAACCGATGGCGGAAACATCGGAGTGAGACGAGTGAGATTGTTCAAAGACTTCATAACATTATGTGACAGTAGTTTAAGTTCAAAACCGATTTCATTCATAACCATAGATTGTCAAATATAACAAAGAAATTCAAGTACAACATTGAAAAAGTCAAGTACAACATTGAGAAAGACAAGTATAACATGATTAACATAACAAAATAAGCAAACCTAGTATTTTGACCGTGTTTCTAAGTCATCCTTACTAGATTCATCATGAGCATCATCATCAACTTGTAACATGTTAAAAATAATGGTTCAACACAAAAGCATTGGCGAGTACACAAGTTTGTAAATACATAGCATAGGTATAAAAGGAATTTCTCGAATCCACATGGCAAATTGTATACAAGGATATATAGCATGCAATACTAAGTGTCAAACCTGTCACACCTCGAACACGTAAAACAACGAAACGTGGCGGAAACGTCGGGGAGTGTTGTAACAGAATTAATGTTTCACAACCATGGAAATTTAAAGTTTCATTTTATTCATCAAACAAGCGAGTTACATTGTCTTTAAACAAGAAATAAAGAGTACATAACATAAATTAACTAGTTCTTGTCTCGTTTTAAGTCACTAAGGCACAGTCCCGCCTAAGTATGTCTCGAAAAGTCCTATGCATCAACTCCTGAAAAAACATGTGAAAATAGGTACGTCAGCATAAAAATGCCTGTGAGATACATAGGTTTTGTGAAAATAGGTTTCATGACTTGTAAGTTTAGAAAGAGTTGTTTAATAAAGTTTAGTCATGAACCTTGTAAATTGTTTTGTTTTGTAAATCATTTGAAAAACAATAAGTTCAGATGATATGTATAAATAAGAGAATAATGTATGGTTAAATGAATAACCATGTAAAATGAGTTTGTATAAGATAAGTTGTTTGTAAAACAATGTCTTGTGAAAAGTATGTTATTTGTATAAATGTTATATGTCTCAAATTGAAATGATTCAAATAACGCTACGATATGTAATACCATACAAACACTTATATATAGGAAGTACCAGCGGCGTATCCACCATGCTTGTATCATATTACACACGCCTTGTTACTTAAATCACTTACTCAAACCAAACCATCAAGGTAAAATGTTCATGTCTAATGTAAATCATGTAATGTGTATCCAAAATGTAAGCATGTGATGAATAACAAATGTACTAAGTATGCAACAAAGGACATACATAGCATAAAGTGTAATGTATAACAATGTACTAAGTACGCACACAATGGGTATACATAGCATAAATGTAATGTAAGGCAATGTACTAAGTACGCACACAATGGACATACATAGCATAAAATGTAATGTAAAATAATGTACTAAGTACGCACACAATGGGCATACATAGCATAAAATGTAATGTAAAATAATGTACTAAGTACGCACACAATGGGCATACATAGCATAGAATGTAATGTAAAATAATGTACTAAGTACGCACACAATGGGCATACATAGCATAAAACACAATGAAATCGTGTACTATAAATGTACTAATGAACATAACAAGTATATGATGTGAAAACAGGAAAGCATGAAAGTAACAAGTAGGCACATGTGTTCCATCCCAAAATAGTTTGAAAACAGTAAAAGAGGGGTCTATGTACTCACTTGAGATTGCTCAGAAGTCCTAAGATAACCACCAAGCAATGCCAGAGATCACGGAATCAAACGGCACCTAATATAGGTAACTACATTAATAAACCGGACCTATAATCGAAAGATCGGATAGAATGAGGCTCGGAAACCAAATGATTAGGGGAACTCATGTAATATGGTTTAACAAGGCCTACATACTACAATGAAACCTAACCTAAGTGCTTACGACCCATTACGACCCGTTTAGGTGGCTTATGCTACTTTAACGCGTCGTTCGCGTAAAACGCATTTGGACCGCCTAACTAGTCCTATGATAAGTAAAATATGCCTTAACATGTCTAATATAGTTACCTAATCAGTTTAGATGTTAAAATTTAGGTTACATATGCTTAAAATGAATTTATGCATAAAAGGGTATTTTGGTAATTTACCTAAGGCATATACTCTACCTATCATACAACTACTTAAACGATGTGACCATAAGGTATAACCTTGGAAGGTTATTCCCTATAAACTATGGTCACCTAATGCGTTTGGTCGGATCCTAATGATCGACCAAATGGGTCGGGTTCTAAAGTATAAGCGATTGTTTAGATCGCTTACCTTACGACCCTATATAAGCACTAAACTAAAAGTGATGAGCAAAGCATGTTAAGACATGCTTAACTAAGTTTAGAAAACAGGTTTGGTATCAAAACAAACGGTTTTGATACCCAAGAGTAGTTTGGTTACAAAATACGCAAGAATGCGCATTTTGGCCGAAACTACGACTCGTCACTGAGCCTAGATAACGTGGTAATCAGTAGGTATAGTCACTAGGGACTATAACCATCGTGATCACGCTCACGTTATGAAGTTCAAACGAACTTTGTGTTGACCATAAACTGGTCAACGCAGAAAGTCAAACAAAGTTTGACTTTAACGCTAAAACGAATGAAAAGAACGAAAGAACACTTACAGAGGGTCCCCGCAAGCTCTTGATCCGATTTACCTTCAGGTATGAAGTATAACTTCAACTTAGAAGGCAGAAATCAGATTCAAGTGTGAGGAATGAGTGAAACTAAGGTGGGTATTTATAGGAAATGGACCACCGTTAGGATCGTTTCTTGAAAACCGGGCTTTAATCCCATCCGTACAAGTGTTGGAATGTTGTGGTACCTCATTTGGCCACCCACCATAAGGTATTGACACTTGGCCTTGGCCTTTGGAGGGTTTAAAGGCTGAAAACAGGCTGTTAAAAACGTTTTGCTGCATCTGGCCCCTGCTTACGGACCTCAACACTGACAATGTTGAGGTCCGTAAGGTAACAACTTTACAGAATTGTCAATTTTGGTCCCTGTTATGCATTTAAGCCATTTCCGACACGTTTAAGGCCCGTTAAGCCAACGTTAAGGCCCTAAAATGATGCCTAAACATTGTGGACATGAAACATGCTCAAAAATATGCCGGATGTTGGTTCGTTTGGTCGTACGATCGCGATGTTCGCTTAATTACGACGGAATGCGCATAAGCGTGAAAAACGATCCAAATGACGCGACGAATGGATTTTTCTTATGCCAAACACTAAAATAAAATATTTTAGTGCTTACATAAATTTTTTGGATGTCCGGATGTATTCAGAACGTAAGTTATGCGCGAAAGTGCAAACTTATGCACTTTTTGACGCTTTTAGTCCCTGAATGACCCAAAAATTTATTTTAGCACACCGAACCCCTCAAAGCCTATTTCTAAGCTATACAAAGGATATTTATGGTGTGTTTAACTTATGGTCATGTTCCGGAACGTTCGTTACAGTTCATATTGGCATACTTTCGCAGTTTGTCAAATTTAGTCCCTATAAGCGAATTAACTTGATTTCGGCATACCAAACCATCCAAAACTTATTTCTAAGTTATGTAGAGGTATTTTAAGGCATGTTAAGCCTATTTCACTATTCCAGAGTGTTTGTTGCATTAAACTGGTTATATTTACGCATCAGTGCGCGTATAACCTTCCAGAAAGCGATTTAGAGCTTGAAATCGAACAAGAGTTGATATGTGCAAAAGATACACATATTTATACAAGTCCAAAGTATGAAATACAATATTTCATTGGTTTGGTATTTTTTTGATGGCACAAAACCCGGGTGTCCACGAGAATTATGTGCATCCCTCGCCACAAAAGTGATTAGACCGTTTATGAATAATAAGCTTAACAATACCCCGACGGGCGGCGTGCTACTCCTATAGCGCTATATATGTTAAGTTGGGCTAGCTAAGTTAATGACAAGTACCAAACTATGGATTCTAGCATGAACCTAAGCATAACAAAAGCATGTATAATGGATTGAGAATAAAATATGTTTGTGTGTGTTTATGTATTTTGTAAGTTAATATGTTACAACCCAAATTGTGTAAAAAGGAAAATGGATCAAGTGTACTCACGATTTTGCAAGCTTCCACTTGGTAATTCCGTGAAGAGTTAATTGTTTGAGGATGGAACACGGAGTTCTCCTACACGAGAAAACATAGGCTTGTGAGTATTCGAATGATAATGGAGGATTTGGATTTGGAATTTTAAAGTACACAAAAGTATGCATATGAGAAAGTAATCATCTAGACTTAAACATTCGTTTTTGACACTATGAGTCCCGTATGGGTTGATGTGATTTCATGGGTTAAGATACCCATTAGAATCGTAACGAGAGGTTTAAGTCCTTAGATAATATAACTTATTACCATAACAAATAATCACTTGATTATTATCAAGGGCTTGGTTATGTATATATTTAATATCATTTATATAGTATGTAGTATGTCCAACATGTTTATCATGGAATTTCATAGAAGTCATGCATGGAGGTAGGAGGATAACCATCCTTTAACCTCTTTCGTAAGATTCACCAATGCACAAGTTGTCACAAGGACAACTCGGATGGTCATGAATGAAGTGGAAAGGAAACGTACATACTTCTTAAGGGGAAATCATCAAGTGAGGTGGTGGATTGAGAGTAGGATAGCCAAGGCTTCCAAGTAATCACACTCATACCAAAGCACAAGTCTTGTTACAAGAACAAGCTTGGATGGTTCCAACACTTGTGGGTTAAAAACCCTTACAAAACAGAAAGTTTGGAAGTAATTAACAGCTCCGAATTTGTGTGAAACAACCTTGGTTAGGCTCACTAATCATGGACTTGATTAATGGCATAAGAACACAAGCTTGTTTTAGGAAAATACATGTTTAAGAAAGTTTATATAGATTTCTTCCAAAACAGAAAGTTTGGACCTCAAAATGGTGATGTTCCACCTTGGTTTTCCATGGAAAACCTGTGGAAATACTCCTAGAGGTGTTCCAAGCTTTGTAGAGGAAGAAATAGTGAAGAAAAACGGAAGAAAGGTGAGTATGAACTCACTTATGTAACTTGTATGAATATGCCTTGAATCTGATTATAATCTGAGAATTTGCTGCTATTTGAGAGTGCTTTTAGTGAGGATTGAAGTGTTTGTAATTAAGGAAGGTTACGAAAAAGCGGAGTGGTACAGTCTCCCCTCCTTTAGGAAATTTCGTCTCAAAATTTAGGAAGACGTAACGAATAGATGCGGATACTTAGGTGGTGTTTGTTTTTTGGCCAAAAGCTCTTCTGAGCACTTATGTCTGCATCACGCAGACGCGCACAAACATAAGGATCCTGCAGCTTGTTTGTTTTCTTGAAGATCTGTAGAGCTTTTACCTCTGCCTCACCTCTTCCCCAAGCAGATCCTTCGCCATGTCTTCAAACCTCTGCCAACCTCTTCTCCCTCTTCAAAACATCCATCTGCTCCAAAACCCTAGCTACACCTCCACCTCCGAGACCACCTCCACCTCTGCCACCACCTCCACCTCCACCTGCCGTCACCACCTCCACCTCCAATACCACCTCCACCTTCGCCACCACCTCCACCTGCCACCACATCTCCGCCACCACCTCCACCACCACATCTCACCCACCACCTCCACCACCACATCTCAGCCACCACCTCCACCACCACCATCGTCAAAACCCACCACCACCAAACCCATCAATTAAAATAAAACCCAGATCGGTGAGAGAGAGACCGTAGAGAGAGAGAGATCGGTGAGAGAGAGACCGTACAGAGTGAGATCGGTGAGAGAGAGAGAGAGAGAGATCGGTGAGAGAGAGATCGTAGAGAGAGAGATCGGTGACAGAGAGAGAGACCGTAGAGAGAGAGAGAGAGGCGGTGGTGTGATGGCGAAGGTGGTACGGTGGTGGTGGTGCTATGGGCAGTGGTGGTGACAGATTCTAGAGAGAGAGAGAGAGTTTCTAGAGAGAGAGTGTTCAAGGTAGAGAGAGAGAACTGTTGTGTGTGTTGTGTGTGTGAAGTGGTTTTTGTAGAAAAAAAACAAACCCTCTTCTCCTTGCAGACTGCAGACATTTGGTCCACCTCTTCTCCTGCAGATGTGGTCCGCAGACTTCAGACCTTTTTACTTCTGAAAAAACAAACAGCACCTTAGCCTTCATATCACTTTCGAGTTCCCAAGTAAACTCAGCGCAACGTTTTCCTTCCCATCAAACCTTGACGATCGGAATTCGACTGTGCCTCAATTGCTTGACTATTTGGTCCATGATCTCGACAGGTTTCTCCACGAAGTGTAAAGTCTCGTTGATTTGAAGATCTTTGAGTGGAACATGAAGTCCTTCTTCAGCTAGACATTTCTTCAAGTTTGAGACGTGAAATGTAGGATGAACGTTGTTATCAAAATGAACCACACCCTTCCAAGGGGATACCTTGAGAAGTACAAAGTCTCCTACTTCGAATTCCAAGGGTTTGCGACGCTTGTCAGCGTAACTCTTTTGTCAGCTTCTAGCTTTCAGCAAATTGTCTCGAACATGTAAAATCTTGTCCGTCGTCTCTTGTATAAACACAGGACCGGTGATTTGAGCTTCTCCGATCTCGTGCCAACAAATAGGAGAACGACACTTACGACCATACAATGCCTCGAAAGGTGCCATTTGAGTACTCGTGTGATAATTATTGTTGTACGAGAATTCGATCAAAGGCAAGTGCATATTCCAGTTGCCACCAAAATCGATTACGCATGAATGAAGCATATCCTCTAGAGTTTGGATAGTACGCTTGGTTTGTCCGTCAGACTGAGGATGAAAAACAGTGCTAAGGTTAAGGAGAGTACCCATAACGGATTGAAAAGTTTGCCAAAGACGAGACGTAAAGTGACCATCACGATCAGAAATGATGTCAATGAGGATACCATGACGACAAATGATTTCATCTGTGTGGATACGAGCCAATCTCTTGACTTTGTAATCTTCAACGAATGGGGATAAAGTGAGCGAATTTGGTCAATCGGTCAATGATCACCCAAATACTGTCATGACCTGAAGAAGTATGAGGAAGCTTAGTAATAAAGTCCATCGCGATGCTCTCCCATTTCCAGAAAGGAATTTCTGGTTGTTCGAGCAAGCCAGAGGGACGTTGATATTCAGCTTTAACCTTTGAACAATTGAGACATTTCGAAACGAAGGTGGCGATATATTTCTTCATTCCAGGCCACCAATAGGACGTACGCATATCGTGGTACATCTTATCAGCACTAGGGTGAATAGAATATCTCGATTTGTGTGCCTCCTTCATCAAAAAGTCTCGAAGGTTATCGCGATTAGGAATCCAGATGCGATTGAGATGATATAAAATACCATCAGATTTAGACACAAGAATCTCTTCAGCACCACATTGCATCTTGTTGTAGAGGTTACCCTCATTAACGGACGCATATTGAGCTTCACGAATGCGGTTTTGAAGATCGTTGACGAGTTGGGGACAAAGAATACCCTTAACATGAGTCTTACAGCTAAGTGCGTCAGCTACTACATTCGCCTTACCTGGATGGTAGCGAATTTCGCAGTCGTAGTCGTTTAACAACTCTACCCAACGACGTTGACGTATGTTCACTTCCTTTTGGTTAAAGATGTGTTGAAGGCTCTTATGATCGGTGAAGACCACACACTTAGTTCCATAAAGGTAGTGTCACCATATCTTCAAGGCAAAAACAACTGCACCAAGTTCAAGGTCGTGCGTATTGTAGTTTTTCTCATGTATTTTGAGTTGCCTCGATGTGTAAGCGATAACCTTGTCTCATTGCATAAGGACACAACCAAGGCCATGGTTCGAAGCATCGTAATACACGACGAAGTCGTCGTTACCATCGGGAAGTGCAAGGATAGGAGCATTGCAAAGAATGTCCTTGAGCGTTTGGAAAGACTCCTCTTATTCAGGAACCTAAACAAAATGTTTCTCTTTTTGAGTCAAGGAGGCAAGAGGAACGACGATTTTCGAGAAGTTCGAAATGAAACGAAGATAATAACCAGCTAGACCAAGAAACGAATGAATCTCAGACGGACACTTAGGAGCAATCCAGTTCTTCACCGCTTCAATCTTTGCAGGGTCAACGTGAATACCAAGTTCGTTGACAGTATAACCAAGGAATTGAACTTCTTTTAGCCAAAATTCGCACTTGGAGAATTTGGCATAAAGGCGTTCAGCGCGTAGAAGTTGAAGGATAAGACGCAAGTGTCGCTCATGCTCTTCTTGAGTCTTGGAATAGATAAGAATATCGTCGATGAAGACGATCACGGAACGGTCTAAATAAGCTTTGCACACGCGGTTCATCAAATCCATGAAAACTGCAGGTGTGTTGGTTAAACCAAAGGGCATGCCACAAACTGATAATGACCATAACGCGTACGGAAGACGGTTTTGGGTATATCTTCTTCGAGGACTCAAAGTTGATCATAACCAGAATGCAGATCAACCTTGGAAAAGCAAGTTGCGCCTTGTAATTGATCAAAGAGATCATCAATACGAGGAAGAGGATATCGGTTTTTGACAGTAAGCTTGTTGAGCTCACGATAGTCAATACACATTAAGAACGATCCATTTTTCTTCTTGACGAATAGAACGAGAGCACCCCAAGGAGAAGTACTAGGGCGTATAAAGCCTTTATCAAGAAGCTCTTGAAGTTGGCTCAAAAGCTCTTGCATCTCCGAGGGTGCTAGACGATAGGGAGACTTAGCGACAGGCGTAGCGCCAGGTACTAAGCCGATGCGAAAGTCAACAGAACGAGCAGGAGGCGGACTAGGAAGATCATCGGAAAATCACGTACAACAGGAACATCGTGCATGCTCAAGCCCTTATCCTTCTTTTCCACAATGTGGGCAAGAAAGGCGAAGGTACCCTTGCGCAAGCACTTGTTCGCTTGAATACACAACATAAGCTTGAGACCTTGAGAAGGTTTCTTGCCATAGACGTGTAGAGAATCACCATTGGGAAGGGGAAGACGAATGAACTTGTTGGAACAAACAACTTCAGCACGAACTCGCCTAACCCAGTCCATACCTACTATGACGTCGAAACTACCCTTTTGTATAGGTATGAGGTCAATCGTGTCGCAACCCCGACCCCTTCCCGGGGAGGCGGGCGGCCGCGGCCTACTCAGAGCCGCTGGTATCGGTGTTTATTAATTTGGCAGCAGAATTTACATCAGGACCGTAGTTAGGAAATATTTTATCAGAGTAAAACACCACACTTTTATAATTATTAAATACATTGGGATGAACACAAGTTTCCATTACAAACATGTTTATAGGGATAAACCTTAATTTATTGAAATAAAACTTCTTCTTTATTTAGGTAACTTTTATAGCCACTTTTCCAAGCCTTCAGTGCTCTCCAGCTGGCTTCTAATTGGCTTTCACATTTTGTTACCTAAAACGCGTTTAAAAACATTTTATCAGCAATAAATACTGGCGAGTGAATCCCAGTTTAATCAAAACAGGTTTTTATCATTTTACAGCATTGAGGGCAATCCCGCAATTACATTTGTTTATATCTACTTTAATTACCACCCATGGTACTGTCAATCCTGACTGGTGGTAATGTTACTACTCACAGTGTAGTAACAAATTTTGTATACAAAACCCCAACATACCGACAATAATTGTAGAATTATAAATACTCAATCACTGTGAAATATAATTTAAACATTTGAGGTTTTGTCAAAATAGTTTACAACAAGAAGGATTAACTCAGATTGCTAATTTAGGTATTTCCTTGTGACTTCCTGGTTATAATCTATTAATTAAACAATGCACACGCGTTAGTATAATAACCCAATTTACATTAGTTATACCCTCCCCGAGACAGAACTCCAACGACTGAGTCAGGCAGAGCCTTGATATGCGTTACGGAGAACTAGATCAATCGGGCATCGTATCTAATATGTAACCGGGGGTTATAATACTTACATCGAGGCAGAGCTTCGCTATTTTAGTGGGTATTATGCCCGAAAATTATAATTGCTATCAGAGATTTAGAGAGAGAGATCGAGATTTGAATGATTTGGACTGAATGCTCGAACTCTCTATATATAGGGCCTGACAGGGGGTTCCTGGCGGCCCGCGAGAGAAACAAAGGGGGTATTCGCACCTCGCGAGCTAGGTTGGCTAGGGCCTAGCCTTGGCCAGTCACGAGATAGCTTCGACACGGAGTGGGACACGTGGCGGCGTAGGGTGCGACCTAGTGGCCAAGCCGTCGCGCCCCGTGACAGATTTAATCAAGGGGTGGGTCACAGCCCGCAAGCGCCTCATAAACTTTGTTTTATTTGATTTTTGTAAAAATTAAGGTATTTCAGGGCCGGTTTTCGTATACAGGGTGTATTTTAGGGCGTATAGGGGTGTTTTAAGAACTTTAGGAGGGTTGTTATGTCACGGCCCCCGCCCCCGGTTTGACCCGGTCCAGGAGCCACGGGACAGGAACCCGTGGTATTTATTAATTGAGTTGACAGTGGAAGATTTTACAGGATCTTTTAAAACTGGAAATGCCCGATTATTTTATTTCATAATTTGGGATAAACCCCGTAATTTACAATAGAGGAATTTCACAAGGAAATTCCCTGATTTACAAAACATGTTTATTTATTTAACTGAGCCACTACTTCAAGCTTGTTAGTGCTCCGTAGCACTTTTCCTTGGTTCACAGTAGTCACCTGAAACATGTTTTAAAAATATTTTATCAGCGGGGAAATACTGCCGAGTCATTCAAATTTGATAAAACGACACATAGTTATAAATTACAGCATAAGAGCGATTACAATGGCTTCTATCTTATTTTTATCTGGCGCCGTGTCACCTCCTGGTGACGATGGTCATACCACTATTGGGTCCTTTCACCCAAGTAGTGATGATTATCACTGTTAGGATTTATTAGCCTAACCGTGAGAAATTAGTAATGTGCACAATACCCCACTAGCCAGTGATTCAAGATAACCACGACTTAATCCATGTAATTATAACTTTTGGAAATAAATGGAGTATTGTAAAATACTTTTGATAAAAGAGAATGACTCACATTGCAGATTTAAACGGGCAGAGTTTAGCCTACTGATTAGCCTTGTAACCTAATTTAAATAACATGCACACGAACTAGGTCAGTAACTAATACAACATTTACGATAACTCAGGAGATTAAAATCCTCACAACGAATGACAAAGTGCAACACTTAAACATCCATCGAATTCACGACGAATGACAAAGTGAAATACTTAAACATCCATCGAATTCACGACGAATGACAAAGTATAGCCCTAATTTGGGCAGCACTTAAACATCCCTTGGATTGATTTCAATCGATCGGACATTGAATCGTAGCAGCGATTGAGTTAATACCCTGTATCGTCGCAGCGCCTCGCTATTGTAAAAGTAAATTTCGAATTTGAGCAGCCAAACTTCGTTTTTGAGTTTTGGTTTCGACATAGATGAACTACTCATGAACTGATCTATTTATAGGTGAAATTTGGGTCTCATGCGGCCCGCGTAAACCCACACTTAATCTTTACGCGGCCCGCGAGGGGGTCTAGTCGTAGATTAGGGCATTCGTGTCACTGGTAGGCATGCCACGTGGATGACACGTGGTTCGGGAACGCTTATCCGGTCAAACACACTTTGACGCGGCCCGCGTAAGCTTCTCTTATGGCTTACGCGGCCCGCCTGAAACCCAAAAACTTTGATTTCTTGATTTTTCATGCATAGTAGGGTTTCAGGGGTCTGGGTTTTCACTTACGGGTTGTTTAGGGATAATTTTGCAAGTCCTTACATTCTCCCCACCTTATTTAAAATCTCGTCCTCGAGATTTATTGAAATAAGTGAGGATGCTTTCACTTCATTTCCGATTCTAGCTCTGTTGGGATTGAACCCTACCAGAGGAACATATAATGAAAGCCAAAACCGGATCACAACAGCGGATCCACAATAAGCAATTGTTTACACTAAGTCTTCTCCCTTGAAAGTGATTATAACAGCTGATGGTCTTATATCCACTGCTCGGATACAACTGCTGCTGTTCTTCAAAACTACTGATGAAGCCAGAAGACTGCTGAGAACTAAGCACTGCTGGTACAATCTACTGATGACAAAGCACTGCCCAATCAAGGACTGATCAACCTTGAGGAAAGCACTGATGTAAAGAGAGAGCAATAGTTTAGTATGTCATCTTTTTTATGTATAGTCAGTGGTTAGGTTTAGCAGTGTTTGTATAAGAACAATAGATACAGGTTGTTAGGCTGTTAGACGTCGCTTTCATGGTGACGTCAGCTGAGATGCCTCAGTGGTTTGGATTGTCTATAAATGGAATAGTACTCTGTACTGTTACATTTGATCGTCTTGAGTGAGTTCTTCTCCTCAATTCAATCCTTTCATCTTGTGCAACCAACCCTGAAGTATCAGGCTGAGGGGGAGCTTAGTTTGTAAGCTTGCAATGTAATCTTTTGCTTTGAATTGTAATCTTTCGACTCTATGAAAAGCAAATGTTTATCAAACTATATTCTCCTCTGATTATGTTTACAAAGTTTGTTATTCATTTCCGCTGCACTTTACACATGTTTCATATTCACTCATTGTTCAATTTATACAAACAAACACAATCATGAGAGCCTCCGATCCTAACAATTGGTATCAGAGCCTGGACAGTCAAATTCGATCTAACAATCAATTTGACATAATAGTTCGGCTCAAAAATCATTGATACTACGGTTGGGTGCATTTAGTTGAAAAACAGAGTGCCGAGTAAACCATGCTCAAAGTGGTTATTCAAAAACTCTGTAAAACAACCAAGATGTCATAAGACACACAAATTTCACACAACAAGTGATGTCATACACAAGTCACTCATAGTTTTTAGATCTGAAAACATATTTGTTAAACTATGGGATTAGTTCTTATTTTCAAAAATTGATTTCAACTGTTGTTATGAAACTTGTGATGTCACTATATTAGATGCTAAAGTATGAACCTCAGGTTAACAAAAGCCTATGTTCATAAAAAACCTTAGTGTTTTTGCTAACGTAAAAAAGAGGGAAATTAAAACTTTAGTCATAAGGATTTATGTATTGAAAACAGGTTGAGAACCTCAAAAGGAACAAATCAACTCTGTTAAAATACATCAAGAAAACAGGATAATCCGTATCATATGTAATGTGAGATTGTTCAAAAATTTGTACAAATATGGCAATTTCTCTTAAAGCATTACTGCAAAATGATTCAGGATTAAGTATTCCTTCAATAAAGACCTCCCAATAAGTATTTTATTACTTATGAATGGGAAGGGTGAAAGGGGAAGAAGAAAATTTAAAAAAAAACTCATAAGTGTGTTTATCTCAAAACTTTTGAAGTCAGAAGAAAAGAGTATAAACATAAAACACTCAAGAGTCAAAGATTGGGGTAAAAATGGTCATTAAGCAACTGTGTGCATTCATTGGTTCAAGAAAAGGTTCAGGTAACAATAGTATTCGCTGAGAATAAACTTTCAAATGGACTAGACAAATTTTCAGAATAATCACATGGTAACAAAATCTACACCAGGTTTTTCAAAAACTCATGTGATCTTGTGTCCTCATTTTTCTGTTGAACATCAATCAACAAGAGAATGGTACCAAACAATGGTCAAAATGTATTTAATATCTCATACCACTGTTGTCAAAACACTGACCATTTTCATAAGCTTGAGATTGATATGATTAGGAGTTTCAGTGAAAAAATTATACCAGATTCTTTTGGTGCTGTTTTCAGAAAATCCTTTAATTTTTCTGAAAAAGGATTTTCTCAAATAAAGCAGGATATATTATTCTTTATTTTTCCTTTAGGAATGATATATTTTGAACATTTTACTGATTTTTGATAGTAAAAGTTTCAATCTCCTGTGAGGATATATGACCTTATTTTTGTTAGGTGATATTATCCTCAAAACAGATCTAAAGGAAATGGTATATTTGTCAAGGTCATGTCAAACTCAAGTTTGTTCTTTCACTATGCAAAAGATTGATTGTCAACAGATCTTAAAATACTTGGGTACTTATGTTTTAATTTAAATATTATAACAAGAATGAGTTGCCTTGGTAAAAAGTTTACATCATCTGGGGTACTAAACCACTGTCAGAAATTTGTATAAGCTTCAAAATGTGTAATTGACATGTGGTAAAACCTTGAATGGAAAATTCTCAAAACGGTTGCTGATATATCCATCTTTCAAGTCTTTACCATTTACCCTAATCACTGTTTTGTTCAAACATTTGTCTTCTAAATATTGTCCACTGCTAAAAGTCAGCCACTGATCCTTCATTTTGCGTGGCAAGCATTGATGCTCAAAATCAGTGTCTTATCCACTGATATGCTATCCACTGACAGTAAAAATCATCCACTGTTATCACAGCATTACCGTTGTAACCACTGATGTTTGCTTCATCAGTGGCTCTCAAAACAACTGTCCTCCATTCTTCATCCATATCATCAGAGGTTGACACGTGGTCAGTTTTTAGCCATCAGATCTTAATAACCGCTGCCACATCAGCGATCATTTTTTCTTAATAAAACCCTGATCAAAACCCCCAAACAGGGTTTTACTGTCGAATTGAATTCTCAAAAATTCTCTTCTCAAAGCAGTTTTTCTTCAAATTCCTTCAAAATCTTCTTCGATCATCATCTCCAAAATGACAAAATCGAAGCCATCTGCAAAACCCACTTCCAAATCATCTTCAAAAGATGCCTCTCAAAAGGCCAAACCCACTGAAATTCC
The DNA here is from genome assembly GCA_030545235.1 of Helianthus tuberosus. Lineage (NCBI taxonomy): Eukaryota > Viridiplantae > Streptophyta > Magnoliopsida > Asterales > Asteraceae > Helianthus > Helianthus tuberosus. Next base: position 10,024,207 of record CM060393.1, read on the forward strand.
ACACAAACCATCTCACAATCTTCTGGGTCTTCTCACAAAACCCGGCACTACAAACATTTTCGATTCCATCCTTGCTACCATCTCCGCATCAAAGTACAAAACTTTGTTAACAGCAGATGCACCAATTTACTTGATAACCCAAAGAGAGTTTTGGAAGAATGCAACCCTTGAAACACAAGGAGACGCTGTAATAGCCATTAACTCTACTCTAAAGGGAAAAGCTGTCAAGATTACACCACAATCAATTTCAGAGGTCTTTCAACTCGATGATCAGGAAGGTACTATTTCTTTCCCCAAAAATGAGTTAAAAAATGGTTTTCTGGAAAGAGGGTATAATGCAGAAGTAAAAAAGGATACCTTACAAAAAGATTACTTCCCTTCTGCAACAAGGTTTTTATTTCATACCCTTCTAATGTGTGTTTCAAACAAAACCACTGCTTTTAATGAAATACCATTAAAAATTCAAAATCTGGGATATGCTATTCTTCAAGGAGAAAATTTTAATTATTCTCGGGAAATTTTTAATGATCTGGTTAAAAATGTTGAAACAAAGGCATTCTTACTATTTCCAAGATTTTTGAGTTATTATTTTGAAAAGAAACTTGGTAAGAATGAACCTGCTGCAATAAAACAAGGTGCATCTATTCAAACAAACAACTTAACTGCTAAAACTTTTACAAGGATGTGAACACCTTGCAAAACACAAGCAGAGGTGCCTGAGCAGAATTTAGCAGCTATCACTGCTCCTCAGGTATCTGCTGCTGAGCCCACTGCTCAAGGTGATCAAAGTAGTAAAACAACTACTTTGAAACCCACACCTAAAATCACCAAAAAGCCAACAAAAAGAAAAACACAAAAACCCCCCAAACCCATCAAAAAGGCAACTCTGGAGGATGAGATACCAGAGCAAATGCCTGTGACAACACAAAAGTCACAAGAAACCACTGCTGCTTCTTCCTCACAACAGTTGGTACAAATATCTCAACCCATAACCGAAACTCCTCCTGCTTCTTCTAAAAAAGAACAGGTTGTACACATAGGGACTCCATATCATGATGCTCTGGATTCACTTGTTTCCATCATCCACAGCCCAATGCCCGGGGCAAATCCTCTTTCTACACCACCCATCACATCCACAATTCCTCCACCAACTAAACTTCTGTTGGATGCAATCGATTTGAACCAGGCATTAACCAGTCCTTCTCAATTACCTATTAATGAGAATATACCTCAACAAATGACTGGGTCTGATGTATCAATCCTTGCTAACCCACCAACACAACCTGAGGAGGTTACACCCCTTGAGTTACAAGTAACTCTTGGTGGTATTCCAAGTGAAGCAGCCACTACAATTGTTGAACCCACTGGTTTACATTTGGACAGTGGTTACATCAATAAGACTTCCTTGGAGGCAATTCCTTCCATAGCACCTCTGACATCTACCAGTGGATTCTTTTTGACCACTGGCAACATCAAAAGATTGTCAAGTGTTGAAGGGAGAAGACCCCAGTACCAAGAAAAAGGGGCATCAGTGGTTAATGTTTGGAGTACACTCCCTACCTCAACCACTGATAAAACCACTGATAGTGGGAAATTAGATGATCCCATTAAATAGGGTGATGGTTTAAAATATTTGGAATTGACGGAACGTGTTGATAAACTGGATACTTCAGTTGCAGATATCAAAGAAATGCTGCAACAGTTGTTGATAGTACAAAAGATGCAATCCACTGCTGTTCCACCTCAAGCACCTGCTCCACAACAAGCACCTGCTACAAATGAGCTCTGGAACCTCTTCCAACCTTTTCTCCAACAACAAAAAGAAATGGCTGATCAGCAACATGAACTACATGTCCAAAAGCTGAGAAACATAATGGAGTCTAGGTACAAGAACACTCAAGCACACATTAAGGCAATCAAGGCCCACATCTTACAAACCACTGGCACTGCTCCTCCAACAGTTCTTTTTATTGATCAACTTCCCCCAGATAATGCCAAAAAGGGGGAGAAAATTCAGGAGTGGATAAGGAAAGGGATAGATGATGGTCTTTACATTGAACCAGAAAGGAATGCTATGACCAGAAAAATTCCTTTGCCAGATGGTAGCAAAAAGGTTGATGCTACCCAAGAAGCACTTGATGAAGGAGTAGCAAGTGTTAAAAGGGATAGGGCGGCGAAGGATATTTCAAGGTGAAATGAGGAGAAAAGAGCTTACATGGAGCTGAATGCGCAGGGTTGTTCTGGTTCAAAGGATGTTAAAAATCCTAAGCCAAAAAGGAAACCTAAGTCCACACCATCCAGTATTCCAAAGCATATTCCAAAACCACCATCCAAAAGCCACCAGCATCAAACCTCCACCCAAACAGCTGTTGTAACTCCTACTGTATCAACTACTGTTGGTACTTTAGAGGTTTCAACATCTGTTATCACTACAACACACACCACTTCAACACACACCACAACCAAAGCTTTACCACCACCATCACCACCAAAAGAAACACCACTACCATCAGCTCTTGCCAAAAAGCAGAAGACAACAGATGTTACAACATCTGATGTAATGACAACAGTGGTTGAAACACCAGTTGTTTCAACAGCTGTTAGTCAATCACAAACCACTGCCACTCAAACTACTTCCACTGTTCCATCCAAAGCATCATCAGTCCCTCCTCAAACAAAAAGGATAAGGCTAATCCTAAAAGATGATGACACATCTCCACCACCAACATCTTCAAAATCTATGTCACTTGTCACAATTCCAAATCCCATGCTTTTCTCTTCAGCTCAAATTCTAAAGCCATTACCTCCTGCTGGTGTCTCATTTCCTCTGGAACTCATTGCAGTTAGGGAAGAAATCAAATCCTTCTACTATGAGGATGACCCAGCTAAAAGGAGTTTGCCATCAGTTGAAGGATATCCCAGGCCAAATAATATTGAAGAATATTTGAAACTCAGGGCCAAGCAAGCAGAGGATATCTCAATAAAAAATAAACAAGGGAAATCTGATAGAGAATTTCAGTAAAACTATCAGTTTCTACTCACACAGGTCAGAGCTATGGAGCAATTTGCCAAAAATATATGTCAGCAAATCTCAGAAAGGGCAGATGAGTCCTTGAGAAAAGACTACATTGAGAACATCATGACCTACAAGAAATACAAGGGGGAGAAACACATGTACAAAAACTGGACCATTCCTGAGCTTGAAAAAGAGGCAGCCAGGATTCAAGAAATGATTAAAAATAAGGTCAAGCAGACTCCTCCTGAAAAATTCAAACAATTTGAAGCTGAAAAAGCCTTAGAGTTGAAGAGAATGAAAGAAGAGCTGATAGCAACTGATTATGGGTCAAAGAATTCTGTGACAAAGTGGGGAGAAGATAGGGTCAGGGCTACTTACAAAAAGTTAGAGGAACTTAGAAAGAAAGATCCAACGGTTCCAAAAAGGCCTGACTACTCCAAAGCAGAGGTCTCAAAAAGACCACCAAAGCTACAAGTCAAAAGAACTACTGCTCCAGCTGGTGCTGCCATCTACAAAAGAAGGAGTCAAAACCAGTCAGGTGATGCGTGGTCGAAATCCGGTGCTTGTAATTGTTTAATTTGATGTTTTTACACAAGTTTTAGTTTCGAATTGCCTACTCTTGATTAGATATGTGTTTTGCAGGTTTAACAGAGTTTAAGGAGCTTTTCGAGAGCTTTACAAGTCACCGGAGCGAAAACGGAACCACCGGGATGCGCAACGGGTCAACCGGACTCAAGAAATGGAAGAAACAGAAAACCAAACATCTGGGCACCGTCGCCGACGCCCATATGGGCCGTCGCCGACGGTTTGTACAATGTTCCGTCGCCTGGTTTGTTCGTAGACAGCAAGATAGGCCGTCGGCTCTAACTCAACAACTAAGGACCGTCGCCGACGGGGCATCAGGCCGTCGGCGACGGCTCGTCAATTGTGTTGCGCGGTTGATTTTGTTTTGGGTCAAAATAACGAGTAAAAGGGGGGTTGTTGACATCAATTCGGGGAGTTACACTTGGGATAGAGTTTGAAACCACTTCTTGGAGCCATTCCGAATCCATCTCTATCACTACCAATCATCCAAGATCACCAACCTATTCCCACACATCTCTAACACCACCTACCATTCACCTCTAACCTATAACCCTAATCCATTCCACAATCACCATCTCCATCATCTTCAACCATTCTCCATCAAACCTTCAAACCCTAACCTCCACCACTCCTCAAGACTCAAGGTCATGGCTCCGTGTTCGTGTTCGTCGGCCGGTGATTGCGTCCACCCAACCATGAGCGGCTAGTCTCTTCGGTTTCACCCCGGTGTAGATGTTGTAAGATTTTCTAGGGTTCATGCATTTGTATTTTGATATGATTTTGTGACAAATTGTTTAGTATTTGAAACTTATGATAATTGTCGTGCATTTGAATTGAATTTGTGAATTGTCGAATGATTATAAAATTTGACTTTGCGAAATGAATTTGTGCACTTATGCCTTATCGTAGGTTAGGATTTACATGTCCGAGGTAACGAAGTGCATTACGGTCCGTTGTCTATGACGTCGATAGCAATTGGCACCTAAGCTTCGTGATAGTAATCCGTTAATCACTATATGCAATTGAATCAAGTTAAAACATGTAGGAACCCTAGGTCTTGCAATAATCGAACCGGGTGTGGAACTTGTCTCTAATTTCTTGTTTTAATCATTTAGTAATTTAGTTGCAATTTTAGTTAATCACAAGTGTTTTAGATAATACCAATTGTCGGGTCACTCCGATTTATTTTCCAACCAAATAAATAAATAAATATTAGCAACCTTCATAATCATTTTGTACATTATTTGTAAATAGTCTAACTAATCGAACAGGTTGTGCGATACTGACCACAAGCTCTTCGTGGATACGATACCCGACTTACCCTAGCTACCTAGGTTTAATTGGGTTTTTGACTGATCGGGACGACACGGTCACGTCAAAATGGCGCCGCTGCCGGGGAGCTAGTGCGCTTAGTATTTCATTTCTTGTTCGATTTTAGTTTAGTTTTTCTTTCCTGTATTTTTGTGATTTTACTTTGGGTGGTCGAGCTTGTTTGTGCAGGTACATGTTTTGCAGGTACCGTCTTTCAATATGAATTGGGTAGATGATGATCCGTGTGAGTGTTGCGGAAGCGGAGAGCACTATTTAGAGGATTGCTCTGTTTTCTATGAAAAAGTTAAAGCTAACAAGGAACGGGAAGACTACCTCAGCGGATTGTTTGATTATAGGAGGGCGAATTATGAAGATTTCAATGGTCCATCCTCACCTTATCCATACACTAGACTACCTCCACCACCGGAGCAAGAAAAGTCATGCCCTTGTTGTGGCAAAGTTCACATACATGAAGATTGCCCAGTGTTTTGGAAAGATCCAGTGTTTTGGAAAGAAAAAATAAAGTCTGGTTACCATTATGAGCAAGAACGGGGTTACAACAACTATGAACCCGACTTGCCACATTTCTCAAGTTATCAGGAGGAGTATGGTGACTATTATCATGACTCCCCTCAACCGACGTACGAGGAGCCTCAAGATTCATTACACTCTAAGCTCGACATGATCATGGACATGATGCTTGAAATGAAAAAGAAAGACGAGTTGAGAGACAGATCATTTGAGGCTTTGGTTATTCAGGTTGGTCAACTAACCGAGGAGATGGCCCAACTTAGGCGAGACCAAGAGGTTTGGGCTAATGGTACAATAGTAGATGGTGAGATGGTGGAAGAGGTTATCGATCTACCCGAGCAAGAAAATGAATGTTTGAACCGAGCGGAAGACATCACACCGCGAGACGAGTCGGATCCGAAAGATGCCCACGTTCATATCCATCCTTCTCCCATACTTATCACTCCAACCAAAAAAGTTGGGGATGCGGGTTCGGGTATAAAGATTCGAAGGGTGGCGTTGCAAGACATTGGCCAGTTTAGTAAGAAGCGACCCCAAAGTTGTACAATATGCATGCCGAGTATAATAAAAAGAGTATGGATTCAGCATGCTAATTACCGAGCGTATGTTGGAAACTCGGTAGGCAAATGTGCACTTCGACCACCATGAGAGGTAAATCAGGTATGATTGTTGTAGAGTTTGTATTATTTTTTGTTGTTTTATTTTATTTTATTTTATTTTAGTAGTTAAATGAACGTTGTGGGTGTGTTCCCTATATAACCCTCACGAGACCTCTCGTCCTCCCAAGCTATTGGGGGGTTTAAAAGGGCTTGTTGCATAAGCTAAATGCAACCGTGATTCCTACGAAAGTGAGTTAGGTTTGTTATTGTTGTAAATTATTTTTCCACATAAATCAAAGTAAATTAATGTATGACTTGGTAATATTTTCATAAAAGTGGTAGAACTAGGTAGCTAATAAATTTTAATGGTTGTGAGAAGCATGCTTCTACACAAGGGTTAAGATTTGTAGCTACATCATGTTCGTGGGACGACCGCTTTCTTGAAGAGAAGAAGAGCACACGAGGAATGAGCTTAAAAAAAATCAGGTGCATACGTTTCTTTTTACTTTTGATTTTTAGTTAGCAAATAAGTGGATTGTATTTTGTATTTTTTTTTTTTCGGGGTGAAATTTTGGGGAGGTTAGCCGTGTCACATCCCTTGTGCGTTCATTACTCTAGTTCTTACACATTGAGGACAATGTTTACCTCAAGTGTGGGGATGGGGGAGTAGTAAAAATTTTAGATTTTGACCCGTTCATTTAAATACTACACATTGAGGACAATGTTCACCTCAAGTGTGGGGATGGGGGAAAATTTCAAAAATTTTTCAAAAATGTCTTGTTTCAAAAGCAGTCTTAAAACACAAGTAACTAAGCCAACGAGGGATGTCACAACCCATTTTGGTCTTTTGTCATGGTCAAGTTCAAGTTAATAGCATAACGGGTATTTAGCGGGTGGTTATTTGGGAATAATTCGCCTAAGGATCTAGCAATTGATGCATATCACATATCATACCCTTATACGTGAGGTTGAGCCACTTTTACATCATAGATTTACATTTACATGTTTCTTTGTTTGAGTGGACCATTAGTCACGTATTGTAGAACTTGCAACTTTTGATACGTTTGAGACCATAGACCGAATACAAGCACGAGAATGATAAAGGCATTAGGTGAGCCTCGTCTGGTTGAGTGAGAGTGTTGGGAATTTGGGGTTGGGCCTCATCCGTTAAAAATATGAGCATGGGTAAATGAAAGGGGCGGGGGTTTGGTCCTTTAGTAGCCACTTTGAGCTTATAACCTATCATTTGACAAACCGTGCCTATTTCCTATTATTACCCGTGTGATGGAAATTCGATTATAGGAGTCGTAGTTGTATAGTTATTCTTGATTGTTTGCATTGTTAAAAAAAAAAAAAAAAAAAAAAAAGAGAATGGAAAATTGTTGAAGAAAAACACAAAAAGAAGTGCTAGTAGTTGTTGAATAAAAAGGCGAAAGTTGTTGCCTCATAGTTGATGTTTATATTTAGTTTTGTTTAGTTTAGTAGTTTGTAATAAAAAATCGAATTTTCATCGCCTTAGCCACTCTAAAATATCCGATTTCCCACCTCTAGCCTAGCCTCGTTACAACCTTTCAAAGACCTTTTGACTTGTGCTTAGTATTCGTGTTCGGTGGTGGAGAATGATTGAGTTGCAAGCTTATGCGGGTGCGTGTTCTAATCGGTTTGAGCGATTAATTGTTGAAGTGCTAATATATTATACACGTTAGCCAATTTTAAGCCGAGTGGAGAGCACATTGTGAGGGATATGCATGATTTGTTAGTTTTACGGGCGGGTTAATCTTGGATAATCATTATTATAGGTGATCATTCACTTTACCGGTAAATATGTGGAAATTGTAAAGAATGTGAACTTTTGTATGACAATAGACCTTAACCTTTGTCTCGGGAATGGGAAGTGTATTAGTTGTTCGGCTCATGTGAAAGTGAAAGACAGATTTGCTTGAGGGCAAGCAAAAGACAAGTGTGGGGATGTGATGCGTGGTCGAAATCCGGTGCTTGTAATTGTTTAATTTGATGTTTTTACACAAGTTTTAGTTTCGAATTGCCTACTCTTGATTAGATATGTGTTTTGCAGGTTTAACAGAGTTTAAGGAGCTTTTCGAGAGCTTTACAAGTCACCGGAGCGAAAACGGAACCACCGGGATGCGCAACGGGTCAACCGGACTCAAGAAATGGAAGAAACAGAAAACCAAACATCTGGGCACCGTCGCCGACGCCCATATGGGCCGTCGCCGACGGTTTGTACAATGTTCCGTCGCCTGGTTTGTTCGTAGACAGCAAGATAGGCCGTCGGCTCTAACTCAACAACTAAGGACCGTCGCCGACGGGGCATCAGGCCGTCGGCGACGGCTCGTCAATTGTGTTGCGCGGTTGATTTTGTTTTGGGTCAAAATAACGAGTAAAAGGGGGGTTGTTGACATCAATTCGGGGAGTTACACTTGGGATAGAGTTTGAAACCACTTCTTGGAGCCATTCCGAATCCATCTCTATCACTACCAATCATCCAAGATCACCAACCTATTCCCACACATCTCTAACACCACCTACCATTCACCTCTAACCTATAACCCTAATCCATTCCACAATCACCATCTCCATCATCTTCAACCATTCTCCATCAAACCTTCAAACCCTAACCTCCACCACTCCTCAAGACTCAAGGTCATGGCTCCGTGTTCGTGTTCGTCGGCCGGTGATTGCGTCCACCCAACCATGAGCGGCTAGTCTCTTCGGTTTCACCCCGGTGTAGATGTTGTAAGATTTTCTAGGGTTCATGCATTTGTATTTTGATATGATTTTGTGACAAATTGTTTAGTATTTGAAACTTATGATAATTGTCGTGCATTTGAATTGAATTTGTGAATTGTCGAATGATTATAAAATTTGACTTTGCGAAATGAATTTGTGCACTTATGCCTTATCGTAGGTTAGGATTTACATGTCCGAGGTAACGAAGTGCATTACGGTCCGTTGTCTATGACGTCGATAGCAATTGGCACCTAAGCTTCGTGATAGTAATCCGTTAATCACTATATGCAATTGAATCAAGTTAAAACATGTAGGAACCCTAGGTCTTGCAATAATCGAACCGGGTGTGGAACTTGTCTCTAATTTCTTGTTTTAATCATTTAGTAATTTAGTTGCAATTTTAGTTAATCACAAGTGTTTTAGATAATACCAATTGTCGGGTCACTCCGATTTATTTTCCAACCAAATAAATAAATAAATATTAGCAACCTTCATAATCATTTTGTACATTATTTGTAAATAGTCTAACTAATCGAACAGGTTGTGCGATACTGACCACAAGCTCTTCGTGGATACGATACCCGACTTACCCTAGCTACCTAGGTTTAATTGGGTTTTTGACTGATCGGGACGACACGGTCACGTCATCAGGTGCTGAAACAGTTCAAGATCTAAATGCTGGAAATGCTGTTGTAAAAGAGGGCATTAGATTAATGATGAAAGAAGATCCTGAATTGGAACAATCTGCAAGTACTGCTCAGCCAGTCATGAATAGGCCAGCATCTCCAAACAACTCTTCAAATAAAAATCTCCCAAGAAACCCATCAGGCTCAAAAGTACTAAAGTGGGAAACTGACAAACAGACCCATGTACTGACTATGTTCAGGTCTGATGGAGAAGTGAAGAAAATATCAAGGGAACAAGCACTTGGCCTAAGTCTTGAAGATTTGCAGGATCTCCTTGATCTTCCACTTAGCAGGGATGATGATGACACATATGCCTTAACCTTTGAACTACAACTTAAAGGGCAAATAAGGGAACTGTTGATGAGGCAATAAAAATTCCACAATAATGAAGAGTTTTGGCATTATCTGTTCCAGGGGGAGATTGTTGGGATTGAACCCTACCAGAGGAACAGATAATGAAAGCCAAAACCGGATCACAACAGCGGATCCACAATAAGCAATTGTTTACACTAAGTCTTCTCCCTTGAAAGTGATTATAACAGCTGATGGTTTTATATCCACTGCTCGGATACAATTGCTGCTGTTCTTCAAAACTACTGATGAAGCCAGAAGACTGCTGAGAACTAAGCACTGCTGGTACAATCTACTGATGACAAAGCACTGCCCAATCAAGGACTGATCAACCTTGAGGAAAGCACTGATGTAAAGAGAGAGCAGTAGTTTAGTATGTCATCTGTTTTATGTATAGTCAGTGGTTAGGTTTAGCAGTGTTTGTATAAGAACAGTAGATACAGGTTGTTAGGCTGTTAGACGTCGCTTTCATGGTGACGTCAGCTGAGATGCCTCAGTGGTTTGGATTGTCTATAAATGGAACAGTACTCTGTACTGTTACATTTGATCGTCTTGAGTGAGTTCTTCTCCTCAATTCAATCCTTTCATCTTGTGCAACCAACCGCTGAAGTATCAGGCTGAGGGGGAGCTTAGTTTGTAAGCTTGCAATGTAATCTTTTGCTTTGAATTGTAATCTTTCGACTCTATGAAAAGCAAATGTTTATCAAACTATATTCTCCTCTAATTGTGTTTACAAAGTTTGTTATTCATTTCCGCTGCACTTTACACATGTTTCATATTCACTCATTGTTCAATTTATACAAACAAACACAATCATGAGAGCCTCCGATCCTAACAAGCTCCCAAGTGTACTCTGGTCCTCTCTTTGAATCCCACTTGACTTTGACCAGCACTAGTCGCTTATGCTTGAGAAACTTGATCTTCTTGTCTTCTATTTGCAGTGGCTTCTCAACAAATTTTAGCTTTTTATTTACCTCTACATCTAAACGGACCTCCCCAGAAGGTAATTTTAATGTGGCCGATTTCCCTTCTTTTGCAATCAGTTTCGCTACAGCACCCGCTGCTCTAGCTAATTGTCCACCCTTTCCAAGTGTGATTTCTATGTTATGTATGGCCGTGCCTAAGGGCATATCGGTTGAAGTAGATTCTTCTTTTTTATCAATCAAAACCCCTTCCCAAACTGTACAAGCTTCTTCCAAAGCATACGGCTTTCTGGATGTAGATGGTGATATCTATACAGATGGATCTTATCTATATGAAGAGGTACTACCAGGGATTTGTCAGATAGACATTTCTTGAGATTGGATACATGAAACACGTCATGTACCCCGGCTAGCTCTTCTGGTAGTTGTAGGCGATAGGCAACTGGTCCTATTCGCTGTATTATTGGGAATGGTCCTACGTACCTTGGACTTAGTTTTCCCTTCTTACCAAATCGTACTACTCCCTTCCAAGGAGAAACCTTCAATAGTACTTTATCTCCCACTTGAAATTCTAACGGCTTGCGTCGATTATCGGCATAACTCTTTTGGTGATCGCGAGCCGTCTTTAATCTTTCCATGATTTGAGTGATCTTCTCAGTAGTTTCTTGCACAATTTCGGGTCGGAATAATTGGCTTTCTCCTATTTCTGCCCAACAAACTGGAGTTCGACAGTTTCGTCCATACAGTGCTTCAAATGGGGCAGCTTCGATGCTTGAATGATAACTATTATTATAGGATAATTCAATTAAAGGTAGGTGGTCATCCCAATTTCCACCAAAATCGATGACACATGCTCTAAGCATGTCTTCTAGGGTTTGGATCGTCCTTTCACTTTATCCGTCTGTTTGAGGATGATATGCAGTGCTTAAATTTAGTCGAGTTCCCATAGCTTCTTGGAAACTTGTCCAGAAATGCGAAGTGAAACGACTATCTCTATCCGATACAATGGAGAGTGGAACTCCATGTAAGGATACTACTTCATCTACATACAACTTGGCTAACCTTTCCATGCTAAAGGTTTCCTTCATGGGTAGAAAGTGAGTTGATTTGGTTAATCAATCCACAATTACCCAAATAGCATCATTACCTTTTCTGGTTTTGGGCAACTTAGTAACAATGTCCATTGTTATGAGCTCCCATTTCCAAACAGGCATTTCTAATTATTGGAGTAAACCTGAAGGTTTCTGGTGTTCTACCTTAACTTGGGAACAAGTAAGACACTTAGAAACATACCTAGCTATGTCCTTTTTCATTCCTATCCACCAAAAATTATTCCTTAAATCTTGGTACATCTTATTATTACCAGGATGCATGGTATACCTAGATTTATGGGCTTCCTCTAAAATCTTATTTCTTAATTCTCCTTGCTTAGGTACCCAAATCCTTTTCTTGTGGAATCTCCAAATTCCATCATTTCCTTGTTCTAATTCTTTTTATTCGTCCTTTCATTCCTTCAGCATCATCCTTGATTGCTGATTCTTGAATGTTTTTCAATTGTTCCAATAAGTCTAATTGTAAACTTAACCTAAGAGCACGAGCTCGTCGTTGTTTCTCATGATACTTTCGACTTAAAGCATCAGCAACTACATTTGCTTTTCCTTCATGATATTGAATATCACAGTCGTAATCACTTAGAATTTCCATCCATCTCCTTTGCCTCATATTCAATTCATTTTGCCCAAATATATATCTTAAGCTCTTATTATCTGTATAGACAGTAAACTTACTCCCATACAAATAGTGTCTCCAAATCTTAAGAGAAAAAATTATGGCTCCTAATTCTAAGTCATGAGTCGTATAGTTTTCTTCGTGCTTTTTCAATTGTCTTGATGCGTACGCAATTACCTTCTTGCGTTGCATTAGCACACATCCTAATCCTAACTTAGAAGCATCACAATAAACTTTGAAATTTTCGGTTCCTTCGGGTAAGGCAAGAATTGGGGTGTTTGTTAATCTTTGCTTTAAAACCTTAAAAGCCTCTTCCTGCCTAGGTCCCCATTCAAACTTAACTGCTTTACAGGTTAGCTTAGTAAATGGTACAACTATTTTGGAAAAATCCTTAATAAATCGTCTATAGTATCCAGCTAACCCTTGAAAGCTTCTAATTTCTATAGCTGATTGCGGGACCTTCCATTTGGTGATCGCTTTTATTTTGGAGGGATCTACGTGAATACCTTTGTGATTCACCATGTGTCCTAAAAATTGCACCTCCTGTAGCCAAAATTCACACTTCGAGAATTTGGCGTAAAGCTTTTCCTTTCTTAACAAAGTTAAGAGGGCATGCAGGTGTTCACAATGTTCGTCCTGACTTTTGGAATAAATGAGTATATCGTCAATGAAGACAATTACAAATTTATCCAAGTACGGTTTACAGATCCTATTCATCATGTCCATAAATGCTGCAGGAGCATTTGTTAGTCCGAAGGGCATGACTGTAAACTCGTAATGACCATACCTAGTTCTGAAAGCAGTTTTAGGTATGTCTTCTTCTTGTACTTTCAGTTGATGATATCCGGAGCGTAAATCTATCTTAGAAAAATATCTAGCTCCTTGAAGTTGATCAAAGAGATCATCAATCCTAGGTAATGGGTATCGATTCTTAAATGTAACCTTATTCAATTCCATATAATCGATACACATTCGCATTGACCTATCCTTCTTCTTTACAAACAACATGGGTGCTCCCCAAGGGGATGAACTAGGATGTATAAATCCTTTACTAAGCAATTCATCAAATTGCTTTTTCAATTCTAGCATTTCTGTGGGTGCTAATCGGTAAGGCGTCTTAGCTACGGGTGTAGTACCAGGAATCAAATGAATTCTAAATTCTACCTCCCTATCTGGTGGTAGTCCAGTGTAACACCTCGAAAATTTGTGTCCAATAATGTATCGACACGTGTCATGAGCTTTAAATGTGTAAAATATTTCTTTAGAGGGACTAAAGTTGACAAATAAAGAAAGTATGTGAATAAAAGGGTTCAAAGTGTCACCAATGGATAAATATGCCTTTCAATAACCCTACACGATGTTTATACCCTTAAACGAATGAATCATGGATTATACGAAGCTAATTGTGGAAGAAAGTGAGAGATTACAAACTACAAGGGTTAAATGTGTCAACATGTTTAAAGTATACCTCTGAGAGACCTTTTAGCGAACCCGAAGCTTTGTAACGATAAATTATACTCACTAGAATATGTGATAAAAATTTCACCAAGTTTCGTTATCGTATGAGAAAGTTATGACAATATTCGTATACGAGGGGTTAAAAGCGTCAACGTTGAAATTTATGACCTTATGGGTGATCACAAAGTTAACCAAGGACTTAACCAAGTTTGTAAAAGTCTTAAGGTCCTTAAAAATCAAGTTAGAGGGCTGGAAATGCAAAATTGGAAGTTAAAACCACGCATACAAGGACCAGGGACCAAAAATGCAAAGATTAAAACTTGTTTGGCCTGTTCTGGATGGCCATACCGGCCGCGTAAGGTCAGGCAGAACCCTTACGCGGGCCGCCTGAACACCCCAGCGACAGAAAGTTTTGGCAGCTGCCAGTTTTAGCTGTGTAACCGTCTCTAGGACCTGTAAAATGATACCAGGGGCTGCACAAACGGATTTACATGCATAGGGGGCACTTGTCTTGATCTGGAAACAATTGTAGACCTCTTTGGCATGATCCTAACTGATCAAAAGGAATGTATAAGGAGCCCTTTAGTTGCAACTTTGAGTTCATACATTTGCAAGACTTCACAACTTCATTTCTGGAGCTCCCCTGATCAGCAACAAGCTTCCTTAGGATCCCTAGTCGAGCTTAGGACTCTTGTAAGTGTCCTTAACCGTTCTTAATTTAGTATAGCCTAGTTAATTAGCTTAAAGTCAAACCATCGTAATTAGAGTTTGACTTCGTGATTATTTATAATTTGTCCAGTCAAATCACGAATTAAAAGTACCTATGAGTTGGTAATTATGTGGGTAATAAACCCTTAAAAGGGCACCCTCTGATTCTCACTTTAACCAGGTCAATTGTCGGGTCAAAGTTAACTTTAAAAAGTCAACAGAAAGCTTATTTTCAAATTAATGCATAATTATCAATGTAGGATCCATGCAACCTGTTTTATCATTAATAAAACTTGGTAATTAATATAAGACCATGTCTAAACATGTTCAACCCGACAATTTTCTGTTTAGGCTCGGTTCGGAACCGAAAGTCGCATAATTTGACTTCTGCTTTGACTTTCAGTTCTGACCCGTTTGAGCATAGTTTAGAAATGCCTTAGAGCTTTATTTGGACCAGGTTTCATGTTAGTATAACCCTCTGTGATTATACAACTTGGTTCAATAGTTATCCGATTCATATGCATGCTTCCGTTAAATGCTTAAATGTTGACTATTATGCCCACATGACCTTAAAACATGATTTTTGAAAATGTAAAAGAATAGAAACCTTAGTTACTAATTTTTAAAGTTGTCCCTAAAATTTGACATCAGTTTGAGGTCTAGATTAGGAGTTATGCTCATTAGCGTAATTAGAAAGCTTTTTATTAATTAAACTGCGTAATTAGCATATAGCCTATCTAAACCCAATTTTTAATACCAAACTTTTTACCTGCTGATATAAAATAATATTTTGGAATTTTTGAAGATTTTTATTTAATTTTAGGCTGAGCATAACATAGGGTTCTAAGCTTGATTCGGTAATTGCCGGTTTTGCCCTTTTGGGCTATAAAATGAGTTTTACAAATACCAAACCTTTTTCTACTGATCTAATATGATAAATAAATTATTTTAAGCCTTCTGGAATAATAAAAATATCAGCTTCCCTTTGGAAACCCGGAAATAGCTCAAAATCGCCTTTTTAAGCATTTTTTAATGCATAGTATGTATTAAAACCATTTTAGATATATAAGACTTGATACCTACTGATGTTTTAAGTAAATTTTTATATTTTAACAGTAAGGAAATTTTTTAAACTCAGATTCCCTGTTTTGACCTTTTAAGCTTATGTGAAATTACCAAAATGCCCCTACGGTGCATAGTTGATTAAGAAAAGGTAAATTTCACATATATACCATACCCTACTGTTATGACTTATAAAATTAAGTATATTTACTAATTATATCAGACCTGTAACTCAGATTAATATTAAACCTCTTTTATAACCATTAAAATGACCAAAATACCCCTACGGGGCATAGTTTGAGTTTAAATCCATTTCGGGCATAATAGAAGATATCTTACTAATGTCACAACATATTTAAGGCATATTAACTTAGGAAACCTGTATATGACTCATATGGTTACCCGTTACACATCTTGCGCGTTCGGTTCGGTTTATGTAACTAGTTTGCGTAAATTGACCGAAACAGGTCAAACCTTATCATTTTTGTCTCAAAATCTAGAATGTGTTTAGTTTACCCATATTATACAAGTCACCAAACTTGTCGGGTCTAAATCACATTCTATTCCGGTCTTCGCTTAATCGTGCGTTTGAACCGTATCTTCTTTTAAAACTAACCGGTCTAAGTTTAGGCTTAATTAAAAACCCGTTAGGAATCTAATAGGTTATTAAAAACCTTTGTTCCAGAATAGGAGACCCGGTAAAAGCTATCTGCACTTGCTATTTGTGATTATACTTTGCTCAGGTAAATAATTTTAACTTATTTTCCCTATACGGGCTTGGGGTACGGTATATAAAATACCGCTTGGTCGGGCATTGAATTTTTAATTGAATGAAGATTAAATTATTGAAATGTCCCGTTTAAATTGTTTTATTTGATTAAAGCCTTTGGGGGGTTAATGACCATGTCCCGGATATCCTTGGCATCATTTTACGAAATGGCCACGACCTAAGCACGGGGTGTAGGCGTACACCCGACAGTGCATAAATAAATAATAAGGTATAACCGCCGGTTTCGGGAATAACCCGCCGCGGGACTATATCATGTGGTGTGTCTATTAATCTTTAACCCAGTGTCAATCCGGGCTACTGAACGTATAACGAACATGTAATTCTTTTACAAGTTTATATATAAATAATTATCCCAAGTTATAAAATATTTTGTGCCTCGTGCATTCGAATTTATTTTCTAATTTTTTTCAAAATGAGTCAGTTAATTGTATTTACCAGTGTAAACTGACGTATTTTCCAAAAAAGGTTAAGTGCCGGTACTAAGCGTAATAGGCTGGCCTCTCCTTAGCAGCGTTAAGAGTCTCGCAAGCTTGGATGCATAGAGTCTGTTGAACTATGTTTTCTGTTTGTTTGATCCGCCTGTGGATCCGTTTCAACTACCTTGTGATACTTAATATTACAATTTTATTCAGTTGAAATAATTCTATCTTTTGCTTCCGTTGTGCATTTAAAATTGTGTTGTTTGACTATGATGATATCAAGTACGTCACGATACTCCCCACCGGGCCCACCGGTATTACGTGGAAATATCGGGGTGTGACAGGTTGGTATCAGAGCCAACACTGAGTGAATTAAACACTAGCCTTTTGTGTTTAATCTCAGCTACACAGTTGCACTTTCCTAAATTTTCGAGTCTAGACAAAGAACTTAGGACAAATCTCAATTTGTTTTATTTTTGTCTTTTATATATTTTCCTTGTTGTTATCTTTGTTTATGTTGACAGGTTGACAAGATGCCACCAAGAGTAAGAGGGAGAGGAAGAGGCAAGGGGCCACTCGGTGCCCCGAATGATCATGAGGCCGGGCCTTCGCACCGGCGAACACCGTCAGATTTCCATAACAAGAGTCCTCAAGATAACTGGAGGACCTATATTGAACCAGCAAGGCGCTCAGTTTCGCTGAGCTCCTCCCCTTCTTTTCAACACTCCTTTGGGCCTCATTCTGAAAATGAGCCCCATAATTCCCATCAATCTTACATTCCTCTCCAGGGTCACAACTCACCTTTTGATGACCCAACACCCTTTTTCCAGAGCCGGTTCAACCCGGCAAACTACCTTGGAGAACCAGTGGGTTTTAACCCACTAGGACCCGAAGACCATTTCTCGGGTGATCATGCAATGGACATAGACGAGGACACCGATCCTGCAGAACCACCGCCCAGAACCCCTAACCACCCCATCGAAATTTTGGATAGGTCACCTTTCGTAGGATCACCTTACAATGGTCCCGACAGCTATGAAGAAAGGTTCCGACAGATAGACTGGGTGTTTACTCCCAGTTACCATAACTCACCACAACAGCAGCAGCAACAGGATCCCTTCGAGGATTCTCGTTTCGTCGCGGTCACTCCGCCACCACAACCAGCCCCGCAGCAGCCTCCGGAGCCACCGAGGCGAAGAAGATCGAACGCACGGATGTCCGTGCAAGGAGGAGTTGTTAGTGCAGTTTTGTGTCTGTAACTTGTCTTGTTTAGTTGTATGTTAAACAGTCTTTTGTTATCGAGTCTGTACGTTCCGTCATGTCTACCTAGTCGGATATCCTCCTATCCTACTTGGTATGACAGCTTGTCTTTGTATTTGTATCTTAACCTAATGCTAGTGTGCATTATGTTTAGAGGTTGTGTAATCATACTTGACTGTCCATCCATGCCTTAGTTATTCTGTCCTTGTTTGGTTTTGATGAAAACACATGTGTTTTCATCAACAATCACATCAACGAAATCCCATTGTGATTTCGTTAGACATGTGTGGCGAAATCACTCTTGATTTCGTCCAAAGGGTTTTCGTACAAGGGACAGTATAAATACTTGGCATGTTTCACAGTTAGGCTTATGAGAGCATAGAGAGAAACTGAGAGTTTATCGTCAAGCATTGTGTGTATGTGTTTGCAGTTTGTTCTCATCCTGTTAATCTAAGTGAATCTTTGATTATCTGTTTGTGTTATCCATTTTACATTGTTTGGTTTGCACCGTTACGGGGATTCCGCACCCGTGATAGTGTTTGTGATAAACAAGGATAGGTTATGTATCGGATCCTCCGAGAAAAACGGACCTACAGGAGTGCGTATCAGCACCCCTCAACATTCTAGTGGCAGCCGCTACTCGCCACTCCATGAAGAACCGCAGATGGGAGGATCTTCAAACCCCATCTCAGAAGTAAACTCTGCGCCTGTCGCACCAGCACCGTTGGGCTTTGGTGACCCAATTCCTACATACACCGGTGCGGCGGCGTATAATCCCTTTGAGTAGCCGATGCACACCAACTACAACTATGCCGAGGCCGACCCTTACCTGGTAGCAGCGGCAAACTACAATGCCCATCATCCGGAAGGATCCTTTGGGATCCCATATCAAGCTGGATACCCACACTATGGGTACCCACCATATGGATATCAGCAACCGCCGCCTCCACCTCCGTTTTATCAGCAACCCCCGCGACCACTAGTAATGTCACCACCGCAGCATCAAGAAATTCTTCAAAGGATAAATGAGGTGTGGGAAGAAGTGCGGGAAGATCGTAGACAAAACCAAGGAATGTTCAAGGGTTTGGTGAACTTGATTAAAGGGAAAAGCAAAAAGGATCGTTAAATCCTTTGTTTGTTTAATTGTTTATTTAAATGTTAATCATGTCCCTGCGTGGACATTTGTTTCAGTATTCAGCCCCTGCGTGGGCATGTCTTTCTGTATTCCGCCCCTGCGTGGGCATGTTTTTTTTTTCTGTATTCCGCCCCTGCGTGGGCATGTTTTTTTCTGTTTAACCCCTGCGTGGGTATGTTATTCTGTTTAAGCCCCTGCGCGGGCATGTTATTCTTGTAGAAGTCCCGTTTAGGGCAAATTTGTACTGGGATAATTTTGTAGTGGAATGAATTAATTTAAATTTTCATTTTTTTGTTAAATTATATGCATAAATATAATATGTAAAATAAATAAAATTATAACATTCCTTTTAAGACCTATCAATATAATAAAATGATAAAATTTAAAAAGAATCTTAAAGGTAAAACCTAGTCTATATGTTGTCTCAGACATGACCAAGATGGTAAAACCTATTCAAAAGGTTCCAATCCTAGTTAACATCTGAAAACATGTTAACACTCTTGACAAAAGTGATTTGCTAAAATCGCCTAAGTCGTCCTTATATTTGATTTTCTCAAATAACTTTTAATTAACTAAAACATCCTTTAGGGATATAACGCCTACGGGCTATACTCATTGTCATATAAGACAAAAGACAGTCGTGGTCTTCGACCCCCTGTTAAGAAGAGGTAATAAATTATAATTAAAACCTCAATACCATGACCCTATAAGATCATGATTTAAAAATTTAAAACTGTCCATGTGATTAGGCCTTTTTACCATTAATAGATTTTGATTATAACTAAGGATAATTATAATGAAAATCCTAAATATATATATATATGCCTAACAAATTAATCAAAATGGTTCTTAAACACCCTGATTAATAAATCATCTAGAATGATAAAACTGCTATAGACCTCTGAATGAATTAAAATCATTATTTTATGTAGCAATCAAACTACATGGCCGGGTCAGACGAAGCCAATAGCCACCCCATAGATAATCATGACACCTCCAGAGTCAACGTAGCAGGAACAAAGTTACAAGCATTAATAGATAATGCTGTCACACGAGCTTTGGAAAGACAGTTCAATGAATCTAGTGGTACCCATGTAAGGACCCAATCTGTACCACATACGAAGCCACCCTCAAGAACCCATACTGCTCACAAGAGTGATTCTCATCACTCATCGAACTAGAGGAGTATTCCATCTAAGAGGGTTGTACTGGACCAAGAACCACGTACTAAAGGTTGCACCTATAAGTACTTTGTTTCCTGCAAACCCAGGGATTTTACTAGGGAGAAAGGAGCAGTTGACTGCATGTCATGGTTAGATGAGATGGACACAGTAGTAGATATCAGTGGTTGTGCAAATAAGGATGTGGTAAAGTTTGTGTCATAGTCATTCAAGGGTGAGGCACTAGCTTGGTAGAGGTCGTTGATCCAAGCTACTGGGAAGATCCCATTGTACAATCTGTCTTGGGATCAGTTTGTGACACTGATTAAAGAAAACTACTGCCCTTAGCATGAGGTTGAAAAGATCGAAGCTGATTTCTTGTCATTGGTTATGAAGAACCTAGATTGTCAAGCCTACCTCACAAGCTTCAATACTATGTCAAGATTGGTTTCGTACCTAGTGACTTCAGAACCCAAGAGGATAGCTCGTTTCATTGGGGGTTTGGCCCCAGAAATCAAGGCCAGTGTGAAGGCCTCCAGACCAGCTACTTTTCGGTCTGCAGCTGATATATCATTGTCGCTTACTTTGGATGCGGTCAGGCAGAGATCGCTGAGAAACACAGACGCTGAGAAGAGGAAGCGTGAGGATGACAACTCACGACGTTCAGACAAGAAACATAAGGGAAACAATGACCACAAAAAGAGTTCTGGAACTAAAAAGGATGGTCATTAGTCGGGTGATAAGCCCAAGTGTAAGGTCTGTAAGAAGCATCATTTCGGGAAGTGCAGATATGAATCGAAATCCCAGCCACAGCAGAGAGTTTGTGGGATTTGTAAATCCTCTGAGCACAAGACCTTAGACTGTAAGAAAATCAAGGATGCTACGTGTTACAACTGCAATGAAAAAGGGCGTATCAAATCCAACTGCCCAAAGTTTGCTAAGAAAGCTGAGGAAGGGAAAAAGACCAATGCTAGGATCTTCCAGATGAACGCACAAGAGGCGATCAAGAATGACAATGTCATAACAGGTACCTTCCTTATTAATGATGTTTATGCAAGGGTGTTATTTGATTCTGGAGCAGATAAGTCATTTGTTGATTATAAGTTTTGTAAGTTGTTAAACCTACCTTTTAGAACCCTAAGCATAAAATATGAGGTTGAATTAGCTGATGGCACCATAGAAACCGCATCAACCGTGTTAGATGGATGTTTCATATCCATTAGGAACCACTCTTTTCCTTTGTCCTTACTTCCTTTGAAGTTAGCCGGTTTTGATATAGTTATAGGCATGGACTGTTTATCTCATAACCAGGCCCAGATTGTTTGCAACAAGAAGCAAGTGGTGGTCAAGACTCCGTCTGGTGAACAACTTACCATTCAGGGAGATACCCAGTATGGACTGCCTGAGCAAGTGTCTATGCTCAAGGCATCTAGGTGCATGAAGAAGGGATGTGTCATTTATATGGTACAGGTAACTATTGATGAGCCGAAGCTCAAGATTGAAGATATCTATGTCATATCTGAATATCCTGAAGTATTCCCGGAAGAACTACCTGGTTTGCCACCAGATAGACAAGTAGAATTTAGAATTGACATTATTCATGGAGCAGCACCTGTTGCTAGAGCGCCTTACAGGTTGGCACCAACAGAGATGAAAGAGCTAAGAACACAATTGGATGATTTGTTAGCCAAAGGTTTCATTAGACCTAGTTCGTCTCCTTGGGGAGCTCCAATCCTGTTTGTGAAGAAGAAGGATCGATCGATGCATCTATGCATCGATTATCGTAAGCTAAACAAAGTTACTATCAAGAATAGATATCCATTGCCCAGGATCGACGATCTGTTCGATCAATTGCAAGGGGCAAGTTACTTCTCTAAGATCGATTTGAGATCAGGCTACCATCAACTGAAGGTTAAAGATGAAGATGTACACAAGATTGCATTTAGGACTCGTTATGGTCATTATGAGTTCCTAGTGATGCCTTTTGGGCTCACTAATGCACCTGCCGCATTCATGGATCTCATGAATCGCGTCTGCAAGCCTTACTTAGATAAATTCGTCATCGTCTTCATCGATGACATTCTCATTTACTCAAAGAGCCAAGCTGACCATGAGAAGCATCTTCGATGCATTCTGAAACTGCTTCAACAAGAGAAGCTCTATGCCAAGTTCTTGAAGTGTGAATTCTGTCTTCGTGAAGTCCAATTCCTTGGACATGTTGTTAGTGAGCGTGGTATCCAAGTAGATCCCGCCAAAGTTGAAGCTGTCATGAATTGGCAAGAGCCAAAGACGCCTACAAAAATTCGTAGCTTCCTAGGTTTAGCAGGATATTATAGGCGATTTATTGAAAATTTCTCAAGGATTGCTGTGCCCTTAACTTCATTGACTAGGAAGAATATTAAGTTTGACTGGGGCCCTAAGCAGCAGAAATCCTTTGACATCCTTAAGCAAAAGTTGAGTAATGCACCTGTGTTAACATTGCCTGATGGAATAGAGGAATTTGTAGTATATTGTGATGCATCGCACACAGGTATGGGATGTGTGCTCATGCAGAAAGGCAAGGTCATTGCCTACGCTTCTCGACAATTAAAAGTGCATGAGAAGAATTACACCACCCATGACTTGGAGTTGGGTGCCGTGGTATTTGCACTGAAACTTTGGAGGCACTACTTGTATGGAACCAAGTGTGTGATCTATTCAGATCACAAGAGCCTTCAAACCTGTTTAATCAGAAGGATTTAAACATGAGGCAGCGACGTTGGATGGAAACTTTAAATGATTATGACTGTCATTTAAGATACCATCCTGGCAAGGCAAATGTAGTCGCCGATGCCTTAAGTAGAAAGGAATGAGTAAAGCCTATAAGAATCAATGCCAAGAGCATTGAGATAAAGAATAGTTTGAATGAAAGGTTGTTAGCTGTGCAGAAGGAAGCTGTGTTGGAAGCTAACTATCCTGATGAAAAGCTAGGAGTAACTGAAGAACAGTTATCCTATGGCAAGGACGGAATTCTGAGATTAAATGGACGAATTTGGGTTCCAATTTTTGGAGGACTTCGGGATGTTATCCTCCAGGAAGCCCATAGTTCTAAATACTCCATTCATCCTGGAGCTGACAAGATGTACCAGGATCTAAAGACAAATTATTGGTGGATAGGCTTAAAGAAGTCTATAGCTACCTATGTAGCCAAATGTTTGATGTGTGCTCAGGTCAAAGCTGAACATCAAAAGCCGTCAGGTTTGCTACAACAGCCTGAACTTCCCACCTGGAAATGGGAAATGGTGACAATGGATTTTATCACCAAATTGCCAAAGACAAAGAAAGGAAATGATACTATTTGGGTGATAGTAGATAGACTGACCAAGTCAGCACATTTCCTACCAATTAAGGAGACCTATAGCTCCGACATGTTAGCCCAATTGTACATAGATAAGATTGTATCTCTGCATGGCGTACCAGTGTCTATTATCTCTGACAGAGATACTAGATACACATCACATTTTTGGAAAAGTTTCCAACAATCTTTGGGCACGCGCTTAAATTTTAGTACAGCTTACCATCCTCAGACGGACGGGCAGAGCGAGCGTACCATCCAAACTTTGGAGGACATGCTTCATGCATGTGTGATTGACTTAGGTGGTAGTTGGGATAACCACCTGCCATTGATCGAATTCTCCTATAACAATAGCTACCATACAAGCATTCATGCTGCACCTTTTGAGGCATTATATGGTAGGAAATGCAGGACGCCTATTTGTTGCGCAGAGGTAGGAGAAGCTCAGTTATCTGGACCTGATATAGTCCTTGAAACGACGGACAAGATTGTCCAAATTCGTGACCGCCTGAAAGCTGCCAGGGATAGGCAGAAAAGTTATGCTAATAAAAGGCGAAAACCTCTAAAGTTTGAGGTTGGTGATAAGTATCACCCTGGAAGGGGGTGATGCGATTTGGTAAGAAGGGTAAGTTGAGCCCAAGGTATATAGGACCATTTGAAATCATCGAATGTGTCAGATCAGTGGCTTACAAGTTGAACTTACCTGAAGAGCTCAGTAGTATTCACAATGTATTCCACATCTGCAATCTAAAGAAATGTCTAGCTGATGAATCACTAGTCATACCACATACGGATGTGCATATAGACGAGAGTTTGAAATTTTTGGAAAAACCTTTGTCGATCGAGGATCGACATGTTAAGAAGCTTCGAAGGAAGCATGTGCCTATTGTAAAGGTCAAATGGGATGCCCGCAGAGGTCCCGAATACACGTGGGAGGTAGAGTCCACAATGAAAGAAAAATACCCTCATTTGTTTCAGTAAATCTCGAGGTCGAGATTTCTTTTAAGGGGGTGAGGATGTAACACCTCAAAAATTTATGTCCAATAATGTATCGACACGTGTCATGAGCTTTAAATGTGTAAAATATTTCTTTAGAGGGACTAAAGTTGACAAACAAAGAAAGTATGTGAATAAAAGGGTTCAAAGTTTCAGCAATGGATAAATATGCCTTTCAATAACCCTACACGATGTTTATACCCTTAAACGAATGAATTATGGATTATACGAAGCTAATTGTGGAAGAAAGTGAGAGATTACAAACTACAGGGGTTAAATGTGTCAACATGTTTAAAGTATACCTCTAAGAGACCTTTTAGCGAACCCGAAGCTTTGTAACGATAAATTATACTCACTAGAATATGTGATAAAAATTTCACCAAGTTTCGTTATCGTATGAGAAAGTTATGACAATATTCCTATACGAGGGGTTAAAAGCCCAACGTTGAAATTTATGACCTTATGGGTGATCACAAAGTTAACGAAGGACTTAACCAAGTTTGTAAAAGTCTTAAGGTCCTTAAAAATCAAGTTAGAGGGCCGGAAATGCAAATTGGAAGTTAAAACCACGCATACAAGGACCAGGGACCAAAAATGCAAAGATTGAAACTTGTTTGGCCTGTTCTGGATGGCCATACCGGCCGCGTAAGGTCAGGCAGGACCCTTACGCGGGCCGCCTGAACACCCCAGTGACAGTAAGTTTTGACAGCTGCCAGTTTCAGCTCTGTAACCGCCTCTAGGACCTCTAAAATGATACCAGGGGCTGCACAAACGGATTTACATGCATAAGGGGCACTTGTCTTGATCTGGAAACAATTGTAGACCTCTTTGGCATGATTCTAAGTAATCAAAAGGCATATATAAGGAGCCCTTTAGTTGCAACTTTGAGTTCATACATTTGCAAGACTTCACAACTTCATTTCTGGAGCTCCCCTGATCAGCAACAAGCTTCCTTAGGATCCCTAGTCGAGCTTAGGACTCTTGTAAGTGTCCTTAACCCTTCTTAATTCAGTATAGCCTAGTTAATTAGCTTAAAGTCAAACCGTCGTAATTAGAGTTTGACTTCATGATTATTTATAATTTGTCCAGTCAAATCACGAATTAAAAGTACCTATGAGTTGGTAATTATGTGGGTAATAAACCCTTAAAAGGGCACCATCTGATTCTCACTTTAACCAGGTCAATTGTCGGGTCAAAGTTAACTTTAAAAAAGTCAACAGAAAGCTTATTTTCAAATTAATGCATAATTAGCAATGTAGGATCTATGCAACCTATTTTATCATTAATAAAACTTGGTAATTAATATAAGAACATGTCTAAACATGTTCAACCCGACAATTTTCTGTTTAGGCTCGGTTCGGAACCGAAAGTCGCATAATTTGACTTCTGCTTTGACTTTCAGTTCTGACCCATTTGAGCAAAGTTTAGAAATGCCTTAGAGCTTTATTTGGACCAGGTTTCATGTTAGTATAACCCTCTGTGATTATACAACTTGGTTCAATAGTTATCCGATTCATATGCATGCTTCCGTTAAATGCTTAAATGTTGACTATTATGCCCACATGACCTTAAAACATGATTTTTGAAAATGTAAAAGAATAGAAACCTTAGTTACTAATTTTTAAAGTTGTCCCTAAAATTTGACATCAGTTTGAGGTCTAGATTAGGAGTTATGCTCATTAGCGTAATTAGAAAGCTTTTTATTAATTAAACTGCGTAATTAGCATATAGCCTATCTAAACCCAATTTTTAATACCAAACTTTTACCTACTGATATAAAATAATATTTTGGAATTTTTAAAGATTTTTATTTAATTTTAGGCTGAGCATAACATAGGGTTCTAAGCTTTATTCGGTAATTGCCGGTTTTGCCCTTTTGGGCTATAAAATGAGTTTTACAAATTATTTTGATACCAAACCTTTTTCTACTGATCTAATATGATAAATAAATTATTTTAAGCCTTCTGGAATAATAAAAATATCAGCTTCCCTTTGGAAACCCGGAAATAGCTCAAAATCGCATTTTTAAGCATTTTTTAATGCATAGTATGTATTAAAACCATTTTAGATATATAAGACTTGATACCTACTGATGTTTTAAGTAAATTTTTATACTTTATCAGTAAGGAAAGTTTTTAAACTCAGATTCCCTGTTTTGACCTTTTAAGCTTATGTGAAATTACCAAAATGCCCCTACGGTGCATAGTTGATTAAGAAAAGGTAAATTTCACATATATACCATACCCTAATGTTATGACTTATAAAATTAAGTATATTTACTGATTATATCAGACCTGTAACTCAGATTAATATTAAACCTCTTTTATAACCATTAAAATGACCAAAATACCCCTACGGGGCATAGTTTGAGTTTAAATCCATTTCGGGCATAATAGAAGATATCTTACTGATGTCACAACATATTTAAGGCATATTAACTTAGGAAACCTGTATATGACTCATATGGTTACCCGTTACGCATCTTGCGCGTTCGGTTCGGTTTATGTAACTAGTTTGCGTAAATTGACCGAAACAGGTCAAACCTTATCATTTTTGTCTCAAAATCCAGAATGTGTTTAGTTTACCCATATTATACAAGTCTCCAAACTTTTCGGGTCTAAATCACATTCTATTCCCGTCTTCGCTTAATCGTGCGTTTGAACCGTATCTTCTTTTAAAACTAACCGGTCTAAGTTTAGGCTTAATTAAAGACCCTTTAGGAATCTAATAGGTTATTAAAAACCTTTGTTCCAGAATAGGAGACCCGGTAAAAGCTATCTGCACTTGCTATTTGTGATTATACTTTGCTCAGGTAAATACTTTTAACTTATTTTCCCTATACGGGCTTGGGGTACGGTATATAAAATACCGCTTGGTCGGGCATTGAATTTTTAGTTGTATGAAGATTAAATTATTGAAATGTCCCGTTTAAATTGTTTTGTTTGATTAAATCCTTTGGGGGGTTAATGACCATGTCCCGGATATCCTTGGCATCATTTTACAAAATGGCCACGACCTAAGCACGGGGTGTAGGCGTACACCCGACAGTGCATAAATAAATAATAAGGTATAACCGCCGGTTTCGGAAATAACCCGCCGCGGGACTATATCATGTGGTGTGTCTGTTAATCTTTAACCCGGTGTCAATCCGGGCTACTGAACGTATAACGAACATGTAATTCTTTTACAAGTTTATATATAAATAATTATCCCAAGTTATAAAATATTTGTGCCTCGTGCATTCAAATCAATTTTCTAATTTTTTTCAAAATGAGTCAGTTAATTGTATTTACCTGTGTAAACTGACGTATTTTCCCAAAAAAGGTTAAGTGCAGGTACTAAGCGTAATAGGCTGGCCTCTTCTTAGCATCGTTAAGAGTCTCGCAAGCTTGGATGCATAGAGTCTGTTGAACTATGTTTTCTGTTTGTTTGATCCGCCTGTGGATCCGTTTCAACTACGTTGTGATACTTAATATTACAATTTTATTCGGTTGAAATAATTCTATCTTTTGCTTCCGCTGTGCATTTAAAATTGTGTTGTTTGACTATGATGATTTCAACTACGTCACGATACTCCCCACCGAGCCCACCAGTATTACATGGCAATATCGTGGTGTGACATCCAGGTAGTTCTTCTGGCAATACATCTGGGTATTCTGATACTACTGGAATTTCCTTAAGTCCTTTACCTTTTGTGTTAATGATTACTGAAATCATATACACTATTCCTTGTTTTCTTTCATAACTAGCAACTTTCATCACTGAAATGAATTTCAGTGGCTTTCGTGGCTTATCTCCTGTAATCACTATTAATTCTCCTGTGGGTGTATGAATTTCTATGGAGTTTTTATCACAGAGAATTCGAGCATGGTTGGTTACTAACCAATCCATTCCTAACACAATATCGAATCCAGCTAAATTCATAGGTAACAGGTTTGTAGAAAATTTATGGCCTAAGAGTTCTATCTTTCCTTCTAGCAAAACCTTATCTATGTTAACAGAATTCCCATCAGCCGTTTCGACTGTAAAAATCTGCCTAAGGTTGGTTAAGGGTAGGTTAAGAGCTTGGCAGAAGGAAGTATTTATAAAAATTTGGTTTGCACCAGAGTCAAATAATACTTTTGCATAAACGTTGTGAACTAGGAACGTACCAGCTATCACGTCAGGAATTAGTTCTGCTTCCTGAGTAGTCAACTGGAAGGCTCTTGTGTTTTTCTTGGTAGTTCCTTCCGCTGGTTTGGCTTTGTTGTCAGCTGGTTTGACCAATTTCGGACAGTCTGGCCTAAAATGTCCAGCTTCTCCACAGTTGTAGCAGATTGTTGCTTTCTTCTTCCTGCAATCTTCCTCTTTATGCCCCAGAATTTTGCAGAAATTGTAATACCCTTTGCATCTTCCAAAATGCTTTCTTTTGCAGGCATTGCAAAATGGAACAATGGAAGATTGCCCAGTTCCCTTTTTCTTGAAATTACTACGGTTACCCATATGGAATCCCTGGGTAATCTTTTGGGCCACTTCCTTTTTTCTATTTTCTTCTCGTGTACATACTAGTCCGTCAGTTAGGGTGTTAGCTAATTCCACAGCATCATCAATAGTGCGAGGTCTTGCAGCTTTAATGATATCACGGATTTCGCCAATCAATCCCCAAATATAGCGAGAAATAAGTACCGGCTCTGGTGAAGCCAGGGTTGGTACTACTCTAGCATATTCGAAGAATGTCGAAGTATACCCTCGACAATCTACATCCACCATCCGGTGGTTTAGAAATTTATTTGCCATTTGTTCTTTCTCATATTCGGGACAAAATTTTCTCTCCACTAGCCGCTTAAATTCTTCCCAACTCATGGCATAGGCCACATGGCTTCCCTTGGCTTGTAGTACTGTATTCCACCATTCTAGCGCCCCTTCTTTAAAAAGATGCGACGCGTACATGACCTTGTCTTCCTCATCACATTTACTTATTTTAATTACTACCTCGGTTTTCTCTAACCAACGCAGTGCAGCAGTCGCCCCTTCGTTGCCTGCAAATTCAACCGGTTTACAGGCAAGAAATTCCTTATAAGTGCAACCAGTCGTTGCAGTTTTCACTTTCTTAAGGAGTGGGGCTTGTATTCCATCGTTGTTGTTATTAGTATGGTTGCCGCCTCCATTTACGCTATTACTGAAGTTGTCTTCATAAGTACGTTTGCTAGGAATAATTTGTTGAGGTTCAACTGGATTCCGAGCAGCAGCAAGAAAAGCTGGAATAGCATTGGCTATTCCCTGAGCAACGATATTCTCTATATCTTGCCTATTCAGAAATTTATCTTCATTGTGTTGCTCGGATTGGTTAACCTCGTTAACTGGTTCATTACCAGCGTTTGCCATCTGGTAATTAATATATATATATTATTAGCACAAAATAATTAAGGCAAATTGGAAAATAATAATCCCACCATTGTGAAATTGGCCAATAATAATCCCAAGTCAGGAATTAGCCACCAATAATCCCACCTCGTCCATTTTTGGAAAATAATACTCCACCGTCACTAAACGACAAAAGTGCCACGTCAGCATTTGGAGTATTATTTTCCAAAAATGGACGAGGTGGGATTATTGGTGGCTAATTCCTGACTTGGGATTATTATTGGCCAATTTCACAATGGTGGGATTATTATTTTCCAATTTGCCAATAATTAATAAGCATAACAAAACAATCGCACATAATCAATTTAACACGTATAGCCAAAATTGTCGATTTTTCGACGTTCGATATTTTATATATATTAGGCATCCGTACACACTAGTTATTTTACAAAGTTTTATTTTTGAGTTATTTCACATGATTTATATTTTATTATATTATTATTAAACATATATTCCTACAACCACAGTCACACCATCTCTGTCAGCTAGCATATTAGAAATGACGTTCCCTCTCGTCGTATTTCCAAGAGATCTGTTCTCCCACCTCCCGGATTCGATTCCCTGCATCCATCAGCTCTTCGCTAAAATGGCGGAGTTCAGCCAAATTCTCATTGCTCATTGGAGGGTTTGGTGCAGGCTCTGGGTTAAACTGAGGGAAAAAGGTATAAGGGTTGTTTAGGAGGTTCTGAAACTGCCAGTCGGTGGTCCACCACTCTTCTAGTTCTGCTGGTAAAAGTTGGGAGTAGATAATAGGATCTGGGATTTCAGGCTCTAGGTCAACTGGAAGTTGTGCTTCCGCTGGGTAATTAAAAAGGTTTTCACCGGGTGGTCTGATGAGGTCACTAAGTGCCAGTTTATGATCCAGCTCTTCCCAGGATGACATTTCCTGGTCTTGCCTAGAACTTTCCCCAATCTCTATTCCTTTGCCTTTATTTTTGAGACCCTCCATCTTTATAACTTTCCGTGTCACTGGTTTCCTCCTACGCACACGTCTCCAGCCCACAATTCTTCTTCTCTTCTTTGGCTTGGGTTTCTCCGGAGGTTGGGCTTGAAATTCCATAGGTTCCTCAACATCGGCACAATAACCGGTAAAGTCTCTGGAAACTTCCACATTAACAGAATAGAGATTGAGATTCTAAAGAGCTTCAGACAACTCATTCATGTTGTTTAGCATATATGAAGAAACACACAAAATTCTTGGTTAAATTTTGTAAATTGAATACTCACATAATCACAGAATGGTAATCAGAAAAATTATGAAATATTGTCATTATATATATATATATATATATAACAAATTACAACTGCAATTTAAAATATACTAGTGGAAAATTTATTTTAGTCTATCTTTTCTTACTAAGTTGTTTATCTATTGGGCAGGTTTCTTTAAAGTTTCTGGCTTATGGATGATATGGGTGTTAGGACTGGGTTAGGGTGTTGGCAGTTTAACTTAATTAAAAGTTAACATTTACTGCTGTAGTGGCTAACATATAGAGATTTGCCCATTGTTCGTCTAATTTATCTTCCCATGGTGGATTATTGCCTATTTCCTGAGTCTCTTTATTAATTATCACTTCTTTTGGTTGTGACTTCTTTATTTTCTCTTGACTTTTTCTAATAATCCGACTTCTTTTCTCAATGGTAAGTGGTTTCTCAAACTGAGCCTTACAAACAAATATTCATTCCTCAGTATCTGCTGAGTATCTGGAGGAATTTGATTGGAATGAGATTCCCTTATCTTTTGGTGTACTATCTAGTTGACGATAGATGTCCGAAATTCTTTGCTTACCCATACTGTAACTAACAAGTAGTCAGTTAACAAAATACATAATCACAAGAGGGTAATCAGGAAAATTAAGTATTTCTAAATACTTAAATGGGCTTAAATCAGTGGCTCTGATACCACCTTTTCCTGTCACGGCCCCCGCCCCCGGTTTGACCCGGTCCAGGAGCCGCGGGACAGGAACCCGTGGTATTTATTAATTGAGTTGACAGCGGAAGATTTTACAGGATCTTTTAAAACTGGAAATGCCCGATTATTTTATTTCATAATTGGGGATAAACCCGTAATTTACAATAGAGGAATTTCACAAGGAAATTCCCTGATTTACAAAACATGTTTATTTATTTAACTGAGCCACTACTTCAAGCTTGTTAGTGCTCCGTAGCACTTTTCCTTGGTTCATAGTAGTCACCTGAAACATGTTTTGAAAATATTTTATCAGCGGGGAAATACTGGTGAGTCATTCAAATTTGATAAAATGACACATAGTTATAAATTACAGCATAAGAGCGATTACAATGGCTTCTATCTTATTTTTATCTGGCGCCGTGTCACCTCCTGGTGACGATGGTCATACCACTATTGGGTCCTTTCACCCAAGTAGTGATGATTATCACTGTTAGGATTTATTAGCCTAACCGTGAGAAATTAGTAATGTGCACAATACCCCACTAGCCAGTGATTCAAGATAACCACGACTTAATCCCTGTAATTATGACTTTTGGAAATAAATGGAGTATTGTAAAATACTTTTGATAAAAGAGAATGACTCACATTGCAGATTTAAACGGGCAGAGTTTAGCCTACTGGTTAGCCTTGTAACCTAATTTAAATAATATGCACACGAACTAGGTCAGTAACTAATACAGCATTTACGATAACTCACGAGATTAAAATCCTCACAACGAATGACAAAGTGCAACACTTAAACATCCATCGAATTCACGACGAATGACAAAGTGAAATACTTAAACATCCACCGAATTCACGACGAATGACAAAGTATAGCCCTAATTTGGGCAGCACTTAAACATCCCTTGGATTGATTTCAATCGATCGGACATTGAATCGTAGCAGCGATTGAGTTAATACCCTGTATCGTAGCAGCGCCTCGCTATTGTAAAAGTAAATTTTGAATTTGAGCAGCTAAACTTTGTTTTTGAGTTTTGGTTTCGACACAGATGAACTGCTCGTGAACTGATCTATTTATAGGTGAAATTTGGGTCTCACGCGGCCCGCGTAAACCCGCACTTAATCTTTACGCGGCCCGCAAGGGGGTCTAGTCGTAGATTAGGGCATCCGTGTCACTGGTAGGCATGCCACGTTGTAACACCCCGAAAACGGGTTTGGTAATTAACCCACGTTAATACTAAAAGACGGGTAAAGTACCGCTAGTAGTAAAAATAACCCGGTAAATATTTAGGATTTAATAAGAAATCCTAATATTAAATACAAGCGAAACAAAGTTTTAAGGAATTGAGTTTATAAGAGCCCGAGTTAACGGGACTTAAAATACTACGGATTATAACTCCCAGAACCCACCAAGTAACTAGGAGTATTAACCTAGTTAGATAATGTCTTGATATTTATAGAACAAATATGGTTAAGATATCCTTTAAATAACTTGTGTAAAGTTGAGGGGCTAAACATGGACAAAGGAATTATAGTTTTTAATTAAATCAAATATTAAAAACATAAAACACACATACGTGTGTGTGTTTCCTGCGAATTCAACCAGAGCCAAGAAAGGCTCTCATGCTTCAACCCTAAACTTCAGAAATTCATCAAATTGAAAGGGCAAATCAAGCCCAAATCGAAATCCAAGCACAAATTAGTGATCACCTTAGTAAAGGGATCATAAGGTATGTAAAATTTTACTATTTGGTTCCATCTCAAATTCTGGATGAACACATAAGATTTGAAATTTGTGCTTGCATGATTGTTGTTTTGATGAAATTGGAATGAAATCATGTCTAGGAGGTAACCCTAGCCATTAGCTTGTTGAATGTTGCTCATCATGATGAAGTTCATAATCACCAATATGGGTGTTTAGTGGGTTTTGTAGAAATATGTTAAACACTAGGATTTTTGATTGTCACTCTAGTGTATTTTGATCTCTATGAAGTAAGTCTAGGTGTTGTTATGCATGCTAGACATAAGAACTTGTGAATTATGTTAAAACTTGGGTAAATAACTAGTCATGAAAAATTGATTGTTGATTTTATAGAATATGCCCACAAGGTGTTTGTTAAAATGCCTAAGTGAATGTTTATATGTTGAAAGTACGAATCAAGCGCGTAATTGCCTTAATTGATTAATTACGTGAAATATGGGTTAAAACGGGTTCTAATCATAATGTTGATTTGACTTAATGGTGTAAACCAAGTGATCAATAAGTAGTTAACTTTTGATAAGCTAAGTTTGTAGGATCGAATTCGGACCTAAACGAGTCGTTTAGAAGAGTTTATCTCAGTTTGAATGGCGGAAACAGACAAACCGAGTACAATTCAGCGAGAATTCATTTTAAACTGTTGTTGTATTGATTAATAATACGAGTACACGTTCAGACAACACTTCGGCAGCACTTCGTGGCTTGCCGGAAGACAACACCTACCACTATGTGTTGATTCCACCCCAAATGACCTATTTATATTGTTTCTGATTCCACTCCTAATGACATGGTGTCATTTCGGGTGGAATCAGCATGTTACTTTCGGGTGGAATCAGAATGTAACATTTCGGGTGGAATTAGAAAATTATATTAGGAATGGAATCAGAAAGTTAACTTTCGAGTGGAATCAGAAAATTAACTTTCGGGTGGAATCACTCCTAAATGTTCTGATTCTTGGATTCAGTGCTCTATTCTATCTATCTCTAAACAAGACTCGATACAAGACGTAGACGACAGACGGATGCACCAACAAACTCCCCCTCGGATGTTGACGGAGTCTTCAGTGTCGAGTCTTCGCATCTTCAGTCTTTATCAGCCTTTGGACTTCTTAGCATATACCAGGATCTTCTCTTTGGCTCTAACCTCGTCAGACTCCCCCTCTCATCATGATGGGATCGCTGTCTGGAATTAGCTGTCACCTAGAGATCACATCCTGGCTTTAATTCTATTCAGTTCAAACCCTGCACACATTTTCTCACCACTACATAAGTTTTTACTTAAAAACAATAAGAAAAATTTACTGAAAATAGTTACATCAAGTTCAAATTAATGACCCTGATTAACTAATCTCAACTTCTTTCTCAAAATAAATTTCTCAATTCAATACACACACTCCCAAACCAGTTCATCATGTTCAGCACTCGGAATTTTGAAAATCAGCTTTTCAACATCAGTTGTCGAAAATCTTTTTGAATTTTTCAAAATTTATGCTAAAACACACTAAAATCTTTTTGGATTCTTGACTAAAAATAAATGCAGTGAAATAATATTTACAGACACTATTTTTGTGAGCTTGTGCAAGAGGATCATATCAGTTTATGAGACAAATCACTAACACCGTTAAGCTTGATTTCATTTTATGCTCTAAACGATTCACATTGATTGATGATATTGTTGTCCACTTAAACTCAATCTAAAAACTTTTGAAATGCTTACCGATACGTTAAGATATATTTAGATAACACTAAATTCTTATGGACCCCACGATCTCAGCATATCCCCTCATCATGCAATACACTGACTCAAGTAATGCCTTTAAACTTTTATCAACTGTGATTTGTGTGAAAACAAAGCAGAATGTTTAAACATTAACAATCAGGTCGATACTTCCGTATACGCAGAGAAAGTCCAATGTTTAAACAAAATAAGAAAAATAAAACAAGTTGAAGTTGTTTAGGCTTTAACCACCAGGTCGATACTCCCGTATACGCAGAGGTGGTCCAAAGCTTAAACGAAACACCAAAGAAAATAAAGCAAAACGTTTAGGCAACAACATCCAGGTCGATACTCACGTATACGCAGAGGATGTCCGATGCTTAAACAAAATAAAGAAATAAAACAAGTTTAAATCTTTGCAAAATAAAATGCACAATCACAGTGACTTTTCAGCAAAGTTGTGAAAGTTCACAAACTTAACCAGTTTTATGTCTTTCGACAATCAGCGATTACTGAGTAGGTACACAGTCAAGAAAGACAAAAACTAAGTACTATGCTTTTGACCATGTTTTCCACTAGAACTAGGCTTTTTCATTTAAGTTTGTATCGTTGTCGCAAATCTACTAGTCTAGCTGAGCCTATCGTCACATCTTTAGTGAGACCATTTATCACATTTTGACTTTCCATTTCTTTAGCGTGTTGTGACAGTCCAACTGATCTACTATCATTTCCTCTTTAATGCAACAAAAAACTCATTTTCATTTTATCATGTTTTTGGCTTTTTCAAATTTTCAAATGTTTTTGGATTTTCTAAAAATTCTTACTCCCCCTAAAATGCAAACACATTTTAGGAAATTTGAAAACAAACTGTACAAGAACATGACAACTGATATCGAATTGCCTCAATTCTCCATCCACTTGGCATAAACAATCAGAACTCCCCCTCACAACAAACTATTTTCCCATTGTGATCTCAAAACACTTAAGTTTGTTTTAATCAAATGGTTTTTCCGGAAAATTAGTTTTGTTGATTTTCACAACCACTTGTAGGTTAGGGGATAAACTCATCACATTGTTTTCTTCAATCATTTGTAGAAAATCAGATACAACTTAATGTCCCTGATTTACCACTTGTAAGATCAATCCAATCAAGCATTTTCAACCAAACATCATCAGTTGGTTGAATTCTCAAAGTGCCGATTCCTACTCCTCGCTTACAAACCTGGGAGTTCCGGCAAGTCCTGCAAAAAATTTCCAAAAATTTTCAATTTTCAAACAAACAACATAAGAATGATGCCGATTCATGATCCACGATTACCAACTTGGGATCTCCGGCAAGTCAGGTTTTTCATTTAAAGAGATTCACCCAAGCCTGACGGTCCTTGGGTGATTTTGAATTCTTGTTCAACAATGGTGGAAAATTTGCATCATCCATTGTTAGACCAGAATTCTCAACTTTTACCTCAACAAATGGCTCTTCTGGTTTTACCATACCAGAATCATTGCCTGAATGTGGCTTGTCTGACTTTGATGAGTCAGATTCATCGCCGACATGTGGCTCCTTTGTTTCTGAAGAAACAAATTCATTGCCAGAAATTTTCACCTTCTTCTTTCTCTCTTCTGTCCTCAGATTTGTATCTGATGAACTCGTCTTGTTTGACTTTGCAGTTGAGGAAAGCGGTTCATCAGAACTCTTATTTTTACCAACGGATGAACCCGAGGATAAAATCTTCTCGAGATACTCTCTCGCCTTCTTCCTCTTCTTCCTCAGTCTGTCTTTTTGCCCTTGAGAAAGCTTCACTTTCGTTTCTTGAACTTTAGGTTCTTGAACCTTCTGTTCTTTAGGCTTGACGTTGACTGGAATGTTTTCCATTTTCTGAGATTTAGCACTCGATCTTTCATTCGATCTCCTTGGGCAGTCTCTGGCAATGTGACCTTTGATATTGCAATTATAACTTATCCTCGTCTCAAAATACAGACTCTGGCAGTTAACAGCAATGTGTCCTTGATAACCGCATCTGTAACACACCCTGTTATCATACCAGTTACCACCTTCGTACCAAACATTCAAGTCGTAACACTGTTTGGCCTCGTGGTAGTCGTTTCTCCTCTTCTCAGCTGAATTTGGCTTTTGTGCACTGTGGTCCGACCTGCACCACTTATTACCAACAATCTTTGAGTTTTCATTTTTCAATTTTTGTAATTTTTCATTTCGATTGGATGATCGATCTGATGAGCTTTTATTATCTTTTTGTATAATTTTCTCATTTTTAATTTTTTGTTTCTGTTCCGCTTTCTTCTTCAAAGGTTTTTGCTTAGAGCATCCTCCCTTTTCGGTTGATTGCGGAACGGTTTCTTGAAATTTTTCTTTTAATTTCAAAAACAATTTTTGTTTTTCACTTTTATCTTTTTTATCATCAGATTTCTCATCACAATCTTCAACTTTGACTTTTTCAAAGTTTGTGACATTGTCACTTATTGGAACAGAATTGATCGGTTTTGGACAGGGGAACTCAGATGAAGTCACAAAACCTTTCAATTTCTTTTCAAGTTCCTCAATTTTGTTCCTTGAATTTTCAGCTTCACTTTCAAGCCAAGATATTCTCCCAAAATGAGTCTTGATTGTTTCTTCATTCTCATTCTTCAAATTTTCAAGAACAAAGTTTTCATTTTCCAAAACTTTTATCTGTTCTTGGAATTTTGATTCATTTGCTTTCAGATTCTTGTTTTCCAGTTTAATCCAGAAATCCTCATCTTCTGAAGATTTCTTTTTACTTTCAAAGTCTTTTTCTTTTTCTTTCAAAAACTTGTTTTCAAATTTCAAACTGTTCAAACCATCCAACAGTTTGTCATTTTCAGCTTTTAGTTTCTCACAATTTTCTTGCAACATAAGAATCTGCTTATCATCAGCCTGCTTCACATCTTCTAACTTCTTGACTTCCGATGTCAAACTTTCCGCATCCCTCAAGAGTTTGTCATTTTCAGTCTTGAAGCTCTCACATTTTGAGCACACTGATGCAGAACTTGAAGGTCCAGACTCTACAGATTCCTCATCCTTTGGAGTATCCTTTGTTTCCATCTTGTATGTTCCTGCACGAAAGAGTTTAACAAAATCAAAAGGATTCATACTATCATCAATATAACATTTCCTTTTGATATCATATTTCAGAGTACTCTTTGTTGCAAGAAATCCACAAATTCTTTTATCAATTTCAATAAGTACATCCAACTCCAATTTATTTAAATTCTTTTCAATCTCGGACAAAAAACCCCTCCTTTTCTTTTCTTTTTTATAATACTCTGCATTAACCTCATTAAAGAACTGATATGGAAAAAGCTCTGGAAAAAAATATTTCTGTTTTAGCTCAACCATGAACTCATCCCATTTAGCAGGTAATGCAGTTGTCAATTTCGATATATGTTCATCATTTGTCATTCTAATACCCGTTCTCCACAAATTGTCCGTTAAAATTTTAAACCGTGTTTCCATCTCATTCAACGTTTCATCCTTTTGACAAATGAATAATTCAAAACTTTTAGCCCAAATACCCGAACTCACATTTCTATAATCGGTATCCATATTTCTCATATACTAATTATTAAAATCTTCAAGCTTATTGTTTTCCTGTTCATCGAATACCATCGTCATTGTTCTAAACAACCCGACAAGTTTCACTCAACAACACACTTTCACTTAAATCTGATTAGACCTCAAATGATGTATGATCACACGCAATATCACATGGGCTGACAAGCTTGAATATTGATTGGGCCGCAACTTCTGTAGTGGGCTGACACACCTTTAATTCACCACACAAGATAATTTGACCTCAAATGTAGTATTCACATGCAAACACATGCTGTTGTATTCATGAATCTGACAAAAATTATGTTACTCCAAATCTGATTTGACCACCTTTAACATTCACTTGATTGAACCGTGAATGTCTTTATGATTATAAAATTGAACTGATGAAACATATGAATTTATTGTGATCTCGTGAATTCATCAAGTGGCTGACACACTTTTTACTTGGATCTAATTGGACCTCAAAATCCACTACCTCGACAAACACACAAGGGTTATTCTGATTTACTTTGCAATCCGACAAACCAATTCACATGTACATATTGAACCACAAATTCATGTGACCGACTGACATCAAAACTTTATGATTTCTAGTCCCAAATCACTGACAACAATTTACGTAATTATCCTGTTCAAAAGAGCGGAATCATGATGTTCATAAGGGCGGAATCAACTTTTTTATCTCAGGAGTGGAATCAAATTTTTATCTCAGGAGCGGAATCAACCAAACTACTCAAGAGCGGAATCAACAAACAATTTTAGGAGCGGAATCAACTCTGAAAAACTGCTGACGTCACTAATCAATCGAACATTTTCGAGCTGAATCACCAAAAATGATCAGTTTTACTTCGAATTTGAACATGAAACTTTCAAGAATTTGTCAATTGTTAATTCCGAGCACAATATGAAAGTTTGAACCAATTCTGACCGTAAAAAGTTTTGATTTTCGAAAAAGAATGATGTAGAAACAAAATTATCGGCTGAATTGTATAGAACTCTTCTTCACTGGCTCTGATACCAATTGTAGGATCGAATTCAGACCTAAACGAGTCGTTTAGAAGAGTTTATCTCAGTTTGAACGGCGGAAACAGACAAACCGTGTACAATTCAGCGAGAATTCATTTTAAACTGTTGTTATATTGATTAATAATACGAGTACACGTTCAGACAACACTTCGGCAGCACTTCGTGGCTTGCCGGAAGACAACACCTACCACTATGTGTTGATTCCACCCCAAATGACCTATTTATATTGTTTCTGATTCCACTCCTAATGACATGGTGTCATTTCGGGTGGAATCAGCATGTTACTTTCGGGTGGAATCAGAATGTAACATTTCGGGTGGAATTAGAAAATTACATTAGGAATGGAATCAGAAAGTTAACTTTCGAGTGGAATCAGAAAATTAACTTTCGGGTGGAATCACTCCTAAATGTTCTGATTCTTGGATTCAGTGCTCTATTCTATCTATCTCTAAACAAGACTCGATACAAGACGTAGACGACAGACGGATGCACCAACAAAGTTAACTAATCATGAAGTCGAATAGTAGCTTCGGCATAGTAAGTAAGCGAGGTGGAATAGTCGTGATTTTTATGACTAATTTGACCGCCTTGTAAATGATTAAAAATAGTTTGACGCCTAACGAGCTAGGTGGAGGCTTGGGAAATGAAGCGGGTCAAACGAATCAAGAATGAAGGGAAAAGCATAATTCGGATGCAAGGTAAGTATAGCTTACACTAGTCTTACATTTCAGAATATTCTCTTATCGTATTAGTTAAGAATAAGTTAAATACAAAATCGAGGTAAGATGTTCCGGCGTGTAGACGTACGGAACAAGATAGTCGAGCATAATTAGAAGCCATGTTGATGGTTTAAAAAGAAGTAAATCGATAATTCGGTCATATTATGTCGAAGGTAGTAAACGGTTTATAAGTTAAAAATGACCGTACGGTGTTAAACGGAACGAGTCATGCAGAGGAGATGATAATAAATATCATCTCACAAAGATAAATGGTCAATTCGGCCAAACGGGTCAAAAGGTGTAGACAACACCTTTTGACTATATAGACTAATGATTCTTTTGTCGAGTTATATGCTTATAGGAATAGATATCCAATGGATATTCGCATCGTTCTTAGTTAGCGAATATAAAGCAAGGTATTAAAATCGGGTCTATTTGTTGATTCGAGCCAGGTACGCATATTTATGATTAATGTAAAAATGCTAATTTGGTCGAATAATTGGTGATAGCCCTTCATTGTAAAAGAAGGACCAAAATCGACCAAAACACCCTTGTAGGCTAAATTGAACAAACAACTCTTAGAGGTTGTTTGGAAAGGAGTCTTATGATTAAACAAAAGTTTAGAACGAGTATGGGTAGTGAAAGATGTAATTTTTGGGCCAAAAGACTCCATATGAGTCTTTGCCGAAAAATGATATTTCAAGGGGTATAAATTCGGAACACATTGATATCTACTTTAAATCCAACCCACATTTAGTTGTGATGGAAGAGTACTAGATAAGAGATATGGGATACAACGCTAGATTAGAATGAAAGCGAAATTTAGCTTAAAAGTGCTTAAAATATCCTTAACGGGTCAAAATAAGCATACTAGTGAAAACGGGTTTAAATTGGTGTAATAAACCTATGATTAGAACCTAATATGGTATATCACAATTATTTGATGAAGTGTATGAAATATAGGAATCAAATAAATACGTTTGTTCGATAAAATGCATAACCGGGTCAAAAATTTGGTATAAAGGGTAATAAGCCGAAGACTTAAAAGTCTTAAAATTTATTAAGCCAGATGTCGGATTTTAACTCCATTTGATGGAGAATCAAATTACAAATATGTAGGAAGAAACGGTAGGTCAAACGGTTGAGCGGTTTGAAAGATACGAAAGATTTCGTGTCAAATTACGACAAAATAGAGAAGTTGGATGCAGTGTCCACCGTAATTTACGGTTCCACCGTAAATTACGGTGGAGTTGTTTTGGTTACGGTGCTAATTGTCTGTTGTACGGTAGAAGAATAGAAACCCAGGGGCCACCGTAATTTACGGTCCCACCGTAAATTACGGTGGAGAATTTTTTTATATATTTTGTTTTTCATTTGAAAATCAATTGTTTCCCGGACATCGTTCGGACATGAATTAAACCCCGTATGACTAAAGCATTTCATGTTTATGAAATGTAGGTACACTTTGGGATGCCGAAAGACGATCAAGCTCAGCGAAGAACCGAACACGATAAAAATACACGCTTCCGCACTTTGCCACGTTGTAAATTTTAAACAACGAATTTGATCACGCTATGTAGAATAACTTATTATTTGTAAAAGTTTTAATAAACCCGTATTTTTATAATATGTGTGGTCTTAACTACACATCTAATTGTTGGTATTTACATGTAAAACCGTTATATAGAAACTAGGGTGTTACAAGTTGGTATCAGAGCCTTGGTTTAAGAGATTCGAGTATGGTGGGGAGGAACCATGCTTGGACTTAAACCTTATGCTCTTAATAAAGATTGGTGTTCGGTTCGAGGCTTGATCGCAAATCCGGTAAGTGCATGTATGCTAATGGTCTAGCGTATTAAAGTGTTGAAGACAACACATAGGGTTACCGTGTGTTACACGTTACCCCAATTGAAATGATTGAAATAGTTGGCGAAAATACGTGCATTGACGCGTATAGTAGAAAAAGCTTTGTATTAGAATACGGGCGATTTTTGAAGTAGATGTTATTAACTTTTGTGAATGTTTTAATTGAAGGACACTCGCGTTTGAAGACGACGAGAGTCAAACGAATTGTGGATATGATGATGGAATGGTCCGAGATATAACAAGAAGAGCATGCTCATTAAGGACCTAAATCGCGTAATGGTCGCTAACAAGGCTAATGGCAAGAAAAGCCCGTTAGGGCAAGCAT
Source organism: Helianthus tuberosus (assembly GCA_030545235.1). Taxonomy (NCBI): domain Eukaryota; kingdom Viridiplantae; phylum Streptophyta; class Magnoliopsida; order Asterales; family Asteraceae; genus Helianthus; species Helianthus tuberosus. Next base: position 10,067,325 of record CM060393.1, read on the forward strand.
TTACCAGGTGCACGTTTGAATTATTGCATGAATATAAATATGCAACAAAAACGTAGAAACTGATAGTTGCATATGTAGCTTGAAAAACTTGGAAAGACCTGAATAGAATACCTATCCAGGATATTGTTTCCAAGAGAACTAAATAGAGGCATTACTTACATAGGGCGTGATGTAAAAACTATAAAAAGGTCGTGCATGCAATGTGTTAATCGCTTACTTTGGCCAAGTAAGTAGTGGCATATGATACCATGAGTTTCTTATATCGGACACATTTACATCCGATGTAGTAAGGGCAGGGTGAATGGGACTAACTTAAAAAGTACCCAAATGGATCAAATGAGCAAAATATTTGATAATAATGTAAACGCACGGCCGTGTGACGGAAGCGTATTACATTAGGATAATGAGCCCGAGAGAAGGGACAAAGAAGCATGTAAAATGATTTAGACAAGTATTGGGAGGGAGTGTACTTACACTCGAACCCAGAAAACGCAAACATGTAAAATGATTTAGACAAGTATTGGGAGGGAGTGTACTTACACTCGAACCCAGAAAACGCAAACATGTAAAATGATTTAGACAAGTATTGGGAGGGAGTGTACTTACACTCGAACCCGGAAAACACACACATGTAATATGATTTAGACGAGTATTGGGAGGGGGTGTACATACACTCGAACCCGGAAAATGCGAATATGTACCTGAACAAGTCGTTTTTGTAAAACGTCAAACTTAAAGACAAAGTCGGAATACAAAAATGAAGCGAGGTCTTAAAGCATACCGGGAGGGTTGCAATAATAACGATTTCGGTAAAAACACCCGGTGGATGGGTAAGAATTAAACACATGCGTAAACCATGAGACGTGAACGCGGGTTGAAAAAAATCAAAGTAACTTGGATTACGAGTTATGACTATAAAATCTCGTATATAGAAATTGGGAGTAAATATGTTCAACTATTCGAAGTCGAATGGGTTGAATAAAGAATAAAGTTGATTGTTTATAAGTAATGGATTTCACATTAATAGGTCAAACATGTTGAATACAATATAACGCCGAATGGCACAAATGAGCACTAGACAGACAAAGGCAGCGTTAAATGCAAGAGAATAATGAGCCCGGTAATGGGATATAACCAAATGAGAATAAATTATGGGCTGTCAATATCCTGGTATGGATAATTGACAAAAGTTAAAGAGAAGATCCTAAAACTAAAACTTCGGTTTTAGTAAGAAATAATGTTTTTACAAACATAAATTCTGATAGGAATTTAAATAGTAGGCATGAAAGATACAAGTCTTGACACCGATAGGCGCAAAACGATATATTCGAAAAGTGATATTCTCGAAAATGAAATTTGATATAAATTAAACATGACGTAACACAATCACGGTCAAGAAATGTAATGTGAAATAGAATCACATTATAACCAAGCAAGCGGTAAAAAGTAAATGGACTAATAAGTCTATTTAGTGAGACTCGTCAAGGTCATTTAAATAAATTTGGTTTGCTTGTAAACGGTAGGTTCGGTATGACTGAACCGAATAAATAAATCTGAAAACAAAAGAAAGTATTGCTAAAAGTGAAAGATTTCACTAAAAGACCTTTAAACGGGTCAAAGTAACGGATTCATAAGGAATTCGATGGTATATGAAAGCGATGGATATCGCTAAGTTAACTAAACTAGTGGAAATAACGAGACTACGTTATTTCGAAGTTACATTATGTCATATGAGATATGTAGAGGTTCTGTAACCAAAAAGACATTACCATAATTTTTCTGGTAATGCTAACGATTGGTTAAAGTATGAGTAATGCTTAAGAGATTACTCAAGTCAAACGCATTGAGTTTAGAAATTCAATGAACTAGGTAAGCAAGGTTTCGAGGACGAAACCTCTTTAAGGGGGGTAGACTTGTAACACCCCGAAAACGGGTTTGGTAATTAACCCACGTTAATACTAAAAGACGGGTAAAGTACCGCTAGTAGTAAAAATAACCTGGTAAATATTTAGGATTTAATAAGAAATCCTAATATTAAATACAAGCGAAACAAAGTTTTAAGGAATTGAGTTTATAAGAGCCCGAGTTAACGGGACTTAAAATACTACGGATTATAACTCCTGGAACCCACCAAGTAACTAGGAGTATTAACCTAGTTAGATAATGTCTTGATATTTATAGAACAAATATGGTTAAGATATCCTTTAAATAACTTGTGTAAAGTTGAGGGGCTAAACATGGACAAAGGAATTATAGTTTTTAATTAAATCAAATATTAAAAACATAAAACACACATACGTGTGTGTGTTTCCTGCGAATTCAACCAGAGCCAAGAAAGGCTCTCATGCTTCAACCCTAAACTTCAGAAATTCATCAAATTGAAAGGGCAAATCAAGCCCAAATCGAAATCCAAGCACAAATTAGTGATCACCTTAGTAAAGGGATCATAAGGTATGTAAAATTTTACTATTTGGTTCCATCTCAAATTCTGGATGAACACATAAGATTCAAAATTTGTGCTTGCATGATTGTTGTTTTGATGAAATTGGAATGAAATCATGTCTAGGAGGTAACCCTAGCCATTAGCTTGTTGAATGTTGCTCATCATGATGAAGTTCATAATCACCAATATGGGTGTTTAGTGGGTTTTGTAGAAATATGTTAAACACTAGGATTTTTGATTGTCACTCTAGTGTATTTTGATCTCTATGAAGTAAGTCTAGGTGTTGTTATGCATGCTAGACATAAGAACTTGTGAATTATGTTAAAACTTGGGTAAATAACTAGTCATGAAAAATTGATTGTTGATTTTATAGAATATGCCCACAAGGTGTTTGTTAAAATGCCTAAGTGAATGTTTATATGTTGAAAGTACGAATCAAGCGCGTAATTGCCTTAATTGATTAATTACGTGAAATATGGGTTAAAACGGGTTCTAATCATAATGTTGATTTGACTTAATGGTGTAAACCAAGTGATCAATAAGTAGTTAACTTTTGATAAGCTAAGTTAACTAATCATGAAGTCGAATAGTAGCTTCGGCATAGTAAGTAAGCGAGGTGGAATAGTCGTGATTTTTATGACTAATTTGACCGCCTTGTAAATGATTGAAAATAGTTTGACGCCTAACGAGCTAGGTGGAGGCTTGGGAAAGGAAGCGGGTCAAACGAATCAAGAATGAAGGGAAAAGCATAATTCGGATGCAAGGTAAGTATAACTTACACTAGTCTTACATTTCAGAATATTCTCTTATCGTATTAGTTAAGAATAAGTTAAATACAAAATCGAAGTAAGATGTTCCGGCGTGTAGACGTACGGAACAAGATAGTCGAGCATAATTAGAAGCCATGTTGATGGTTTAAAAAGAAGTAAATCGATAATTCGGTCATATTATGTCGAAGGTAGTAAACGGTTTATGAGTTAAAAATGACCGTACGGTGTTAAACGGAACGAGTCATGCAGAGGAGATGATAATAAATATCATCTCGCAAAGATAAATGGTCAATTCGGCCAAACGGGTCAAAAGGTGTAGACAACACCTTTTGACTATATAGACTAATGATTCTTTTGTCGAGTTATATGCTTACAGGAATAGATATCCAATGGATATTCGCATCGTTCTTAGTTAGCGAATATAAAGCAAGGTATTAAAATCGGGTCTATTTGTTGATTCGAGCCAGGTACGCATATTTATGATGAATGTAAAAATGCTAATTTGGTCGAATAATTGGTGATAGCCCTTCATTGTAAAAGAAGGACCAAAATCGACCAAAACGCCCTTGTAGGCTAAATTGAACAAACAACTCTTAGAGGTTGTTTGGAAAGGATTCTTATGATTAAACAAAAGTTTAGAACGAGTATCGGTAGTGAAAGATGTAATTTTTGGGCCAAAAGACTCCATATGAGTCTTTGCCGAAAAATGATATTTCAAGGGGTATAAATTCGGAACACATTGATATCTACTTTAAATCCAACCCACATTTAGTTGTGATGGAAGAGTACTAGATAAGAGATATGGGATACAACGCTAGATTAGAATGAAAGCGAAATTTAGCTTAAAAGTGCTTAAAATATCCTTAACGGGTCAAAATAAGCATACTAGTGAAAACGGGTTTAAATTGGTGTAATAAACCTATGATTAGAACCTAATATGGTATATCACAATTATTTGATGAAGTGTATGAAATATAGGAATCAAATAAATACGTTTGTTCGATAAAATGCATAACCGGGTCAAAAATTTGGTATAAAGGGTAATAAGCCGAAGACTTAAAAGTCTTAAAATTTATTAAGCCAGATGTCGGATTTTAACTCCATTTGATGGAGAATCAAATTACAAATATGTAGGAAGAAACGGTAGGTCAAACGGTTGAGCGGTTTGAAAGATACGAAAGATTTCGTGTCAAATTACGACAAAATAGAGAAGTTGGATGCAGTGTCCACCGTAATTTACGGTTCCACCGTAAATTACGGTGGAGTTGTTTTGGTTACGGTGCTAATTGTCTGTTGTACGGTAGAAGAATAGAAACCCAGGGGCCACCGTAATTTACGGTCCCACCGTAAATTACGGTGGAGAATTTTTTTATATATTTTGTTTTTCATTTGAAAATCAATTGTTTCCCGGACATCGTTCGGACATGAATTAAACCCCGTATGACTAAAGCATTTCATGTTTATGAAATGTAGGTACACTTTGGGATGCCGAAAGACGATCAAGCTCAGCGAAGAACCGAACACGATAAAAATACACGCTTCCGCACTTTGCCACGTTGTAAATTTTAAACAACGAATTTGATCACGCTATGTAGAATAACTTATGATTTGTAAAAGTTTTAATAAACCCGTATTTTTATAATATGTGTAGTCTTAACTACACATCTAATTGTTGGTATTTACATGTAAAACCGTTAAATAGAAACTAGGGTGTTACACACGTGGATAACACATGGTTCGGGAACGCTTATCCGGTCAAACACACTTTGACGTGGCCCGCGTAAGCTTCTCTTATGGCTTACGCGGCCCGCCTGAAACCCAAAAACTTTGATTTCTTGATTTTTCATGCATAGTAGGGTTTCAGGGGTCCGGGTTTTCACTTACGGGTTGTTTAGGGATAATTTTTGCAAGTCCTTACATGTTATATCCTCCCCACCTTGTTTTAGAACTCGTCCTCGAGGTCTACTGGAACACGTACGGATATTTCCTCTGCATCTCTGATTCGAGTTCCCAAGTGTACTCTGGTCCTCTCTTGGAATCCCATTTTACTTTAACTAGAACTAATCTCTTGTGTTTGAGATTCTTGATCTTTTTGTCTTCAATCTGTAGGGGTTTCTCTCCAAACTTAAGTTTCTCATTTACCTCTATGTCCTTAAGATGTACCACTAATGATTCATCTGCTAAACATTTCTGGAGATTACTTACATGAAATACATCATGTATTCCTGTCATTTCCTCTGGCAGTTGTAGCTGGTAAGCTATTGGTCCTATCCTTCTAATAATCTAAAAAGGTCCAACATACCTAGGGCTTAGCTTTCCCCTTTTAATGAATCTAACCACTCATTTCCACGGAGAAACTTTTAATAATACCTTATCTCCTACCTGAAATTCCAATGGTTTTCGCCTATTATCAGCATAACTCTTTTGTCGATCGCGTGCTGCTTTTAGTCTTTCCTTGACTTGAATAATCTTGTCCGTAGTTTCTTGTACTATCTTTGGTCCAGACAGTTGCTTTTCTCCAATTTCTGCCCAACAGACTGGAGTTCAGCACTTTCGTCCATAAAGTGCCTCAAATGGTGCAGCATTGATACTAGTATGATAGCTGTTATTATAGGAAAATTCTATTAATGGTAGGTGATCGTCCCAGAAGTCTGTTTTCTCTCTCTCCTTCTTCAAAACCAGATCTCCCAGAGTTTTTTCCCAAAAGAGGATTGGTGGAAAAGTTATTTACCAAAATAGGTGATTTGAAAAATAATTACTAAAATGGGTATTTTTCTATATTTCTTTATTTTTAACTAATATGTTATAGTTCTTCTATTTTTATTTAATCAACCTATCACATTTGTGAAAAAGTGAGAATAAAGGGGAGTGGTACTGTTAGGTGAGAAAATGGGAAAAAAGAAGCCCTAATCTAATGACACGTGACCCAAATAACTTTCATTTATTATAATATATATATATATATATATATATATATATATATATTGGGATCGGTTAAAATAAAAACCATTTTCAGTTACGAAAACCGCAAGAACTCCTCTCTATCAATCAAAATATGAGACATATAAACTATTATTTTAAAAGATAAAGATTATTTTTGTAATTTTCTAAGAATGTCAAATCTTCTCTTACTCTCTCTCATTTCTTCAAAACCAGATCCCCCATCATTTCTTCTAGATTTGAAAAATTTATAATGGAAATAACCAAATTTCAAGCCACCATTTCTTCTAGATTTGATGTTCACGATACCTGAATTTATGTGTTTGTTGTGTTTTTACAGGGTGGACTTCTATATTGACAGTGATATAGGTTAGTTTCAGTTTGTTTCTCAATTGGTAATTCTACTACGTAATGTCGTGTTCAAGTTATGATTGGAATCTTTAGATGATTATGCCAGTTCTGTTTTAGCTAAAAAAAATCTAGCACATATCATCACTGATGTGATATTTGATTGAATATAAAACCATTTTTGGGTTTGCTTTGCGGTATGTCTTGATGGTTTAGTCGTCATCAAGGTTTAATTGAAAACTTATGTTGGTTTGCTTTGTGGTCTTTATATTGATATTGAATGCGAGTTTAGATATTTGGAGACTACTAAAATGGTTGAAGTTTAGGCAGTTTTAGACATAATATTTTGAAGACCAGCATTAATCAATTGTGTGAAGCCCATAATATTTTGCTAAACTAGTCTAATAGGTTGCTTGAAGATATGTGATGTGATAATAGGCAGGGGCATTTTAGTGTTTTTGATCGAATGGGTGTCCACTAGTCGGAAGAGCTCTTAAAATTTAGTTGTCAGTTTTGCATCTTCTTAAACATTTGCATCTTTTGTCTTATGATTATAACATGAGATATAGCTATAGGCATGATCTTTGTGCAGAGTAATAATAATGTGTCATGAAAACATGGAAAATTTAATACATAAATGACTATGATCGGTGCATTTGATATATATTTGAGATTATGTGGATATTAAGGGATAAGGGTATTAACCGACAAATCATACATGTCTTTAACATTACTTTATAAAGATATAGAACTAAAGACCAAAATTTAAATGATATATTATAACCTGTTTTTTAGTATTTGATTTCGATCATTATTAAACCTACCCGTGTGGTAACACGGGTCCTACAACTAGTTATTTTAAAAGATAAAGATTATTTTTGTAATTACTCAAAATATCAAATCTTCTCTTACTCTCTCTCCTTTCTTCAAAACCAGATCTCCTCATCTCATCTTTCAAAACCTAAAACCCTCATGAGCAGTGACATCCCTTTCTTCTCCCCTCTCGTCTCCTGTTCGGCGACCGGAGCTGGACTCCGACGACTATGCCGGCCCGTTCTTGCTCCGACGAGACACTCACACCACACCACCACCCTCATTCACCTTAAATTCACCACAAAACCCCCATGTTTTCACGCGATTAAACGGCCGGCCACCATGGTGGTGGCGGCATACGGCTGCAACGACAGAGAAATAGGGAGAGAACGAGAGAGATCGAGGAGAGAGAAAGCTGCAGAAAGAGAGAGAGAAAGACACCGGCGCCGGTTTCGGTTCTGGTGTTGTTCTTACTCCGGCCGTTCTCCGATGATGACGAAGATGATATTCTCTCTCTCTCATCTCGGGCCGGATTGTTCGAGGTGAAATGCTAAAGCAAGCGCGAAATCACTGCTTCGGCTTTTGAGGGATTGTTCGAGCCATTTTGTTTTGACGGTGGGCGCCAATGAAGAAACCATTTTGTTTTCCATTGTGAAAAAAAACCATTTTGTTTTTCACGGTGGGCACCAATGAAGAAACACGTAACTAATTGTCACACCCCGATTTCCACGTGTCACCGGTGGGCCCGGTGGGGGTATCGTGACGTAGTTGGTATCATCATAGACAAACAACACAATATAATAATGCACGGCGGAAGCAATAAGATAGATTCGTTTTAACTTTAAACAAATGTAATAATAAAGTATCACATGTAGTCAAAACGGATCCACAGGCGGATCGAAAATAAAATAGGAATATTGTTCATCAGTTTATTGACGCCCAAGCTGCGAGACTTATTGTGGACGTTCTAGAAGACTGCCAGCCAATTACGTGTAGTACCTGCACTTAATCTTTTTGGGAAAAATACGTCAATTTACACTGGTAAATACAATTCAACTGACTCATTTTGAAAATATTGAAAATTGATTTAAATGCACAAGGCATAAAACATTTTTTTATTAACTTGGGTCAATTATTTTAATATAATAATCATGTGAACGAATTACATGTTACTTGTGCGTTCAGTAGCCCGGGATCTTCTGTCCGGGTTAAAGATTAATAGACACACCACATAAATGAGTTATACACTGGCAGTGTACGCCTACACCCCGTGCTCTGGTCGTGGCCATCTCGTAAGATGATGCCAAGGATATCCGGGACATGGTCATTATCCCCCCAAAGGCTTTAAGTAAACAAGACTGTTTAAACGAGCCGAAACAAACTATTCAAACTAAACACCCAAGGGTATAGGATTTGAACGCTCGATCAAGCGGTATACTATATACCGTAACCCAAGCCCGTATAGGGAAAATAAGTCAAAGAGTATTTACCTGAGTATAGTAATAATTCACAATAAGCAGTGGAGGTATCTTTTACTGGTTCTTCCTATTCTGGAACAAAAGGTATATAATAACCTATTAGATTTCTAACGGGTCTTTATTTAAGCCTAGGCCTAGACCGGTTAGTTTTAGGAATGATACGGTTCGCACGATTAAGCGAAGACCGGATAGAATGTGAATTTGACCCGACAAGTTTGAAGACTTGTTTAATATGGGTTTATTAAACACATTCTGGATTTTGAGACAAAAACGATAACGTTTGACCCGTTTCGGTCAATTTATGCGAACTAGTTACATAAACCGAACCGAACGCGAAAAGGGCGTTACGGGCGACCGTGAGAGTCAAATGCAAGTTCCCTAAGATAATATACTTTAAATATGATATAATATCAGTAAGTTATGCTCTATTATGCCCCGAATGATTTTAAACTCAATTTATATCTCATAAGGGTATTTTGGTCATTTAAAAGATTATAAAATGGTTAAATTGGAAATCTGAGTTTCGGATCTGATTTATACAGAAAAATATACTTTATTTATTATGATATATCAGTAGAGTATGACCCATGTGTCAAATATATAGTTTAAAACCAAACTATGCACCGTAGGGGCATTTTGGTAATTTTACAAGGGCTAAAAATGCCAAATTTGGAAATCTGAGTTTATAAACTTATGTTTACTGTTAATATATAAAAATATGCTTAACACATCAGTGAATATAAATCATATATGTTTAATAATGATATAGTGCGCCGTATACGCTAAAAATGCCGAAATAGGCGACTTAGAGCCGTTTCCGGGTTTGTAAAGGAAATCTGAAATTTTTAAAGTTCCAGAAGGTTCAAAATACTTCATTTAATAAATAAAATCAGTAGGAAGTGGTTTGGGGTCAATCGGATTTGTAAAACTTGTTTTATGACCAAAAAGGGCAAATTCGGTATTTACCGAATTTGGCCTAAAGACCCATGCTATGCTTGTCCAAAAATTTAATAAAAATCTTTAAAAATCTCAAAATATTATTTAACATCAGTGTATGAAAAGTTTGATACCGAAAAATGGGTTAAAATAGGTTATGCGCTAAATGCGCTATTTATATAACATAAGAGTCGTAATTTACGATATTGACCATAACTGAAAATCTGGACCTCCAACTGATCTCAAATTTTCGGTGCAAGTTTATAAATTGAAAATAAAGATTTCTACTCTTTCACTTTTCCAAAAATCATGTTTTATATCAAAAAGGGCAAAATAGTCAACTTTTAAGCATAATCGGAAACATGCATATGAACCGGTTAAACATAGACTCAAGTTATAAAAATTCCAGAAAGTTATACATAAATAAAAATGATCAAAAATGAACTCTAATACAGATCTCAAACATGCATGCACGGATCCGAATCGATAGTCAACGAAAAAGTCGTTTTATAGGACTTTCGGTTCCGATCCGAGTTTATACCAAAGATTGTCGAGTTGATTATGATAAAACATATTCTTATATTCATTATAAGTTATTTTTGATGATCAAACTGATTGCATGTCATCTACATTACCATTTATGCTATATTTTGCAAAAACGATTTCTGTTGACTTTTTAAGAACAACTTTGACTCGACAAATAGCATGCTTAGAGTGTGATTCTGATAATACCCCTTTGAGGGTTTGTTTCCCACATAAATACCAACATATCAGTGGTTTCAATTTGAGAAATGACAGAACCAAACTCGTTTAATCGAAAAGTCAAACTATATGAACAATTGTTTGACTTTTAACTAATAATCAAAGCTAGAACGAATTTGAGAATGAAAGGAATGCTTACAAAGGTCCTAATGAGGCTAAGATAGGACTAGGAAGTGGTCTTCACGTTCAGAGAGCTCCAGAGAAGTCTTGTGGGTTTTTGCAAGTTTCAAGTGTTCAAGCTTGTTGCAACTTTGATGAACTTTATGATGATTTGATCTGATTTAGGCATTCTCAGGGGTTATAAAGAGTGAAACAAGGTCCCCAAACTGCATGTAATCTGATTGGTGTGTTCTAAAGTCGAGTACAGCTGGTCTTGAGTCGGTTTAAGCTGAAAACTGGCAGCTGTCCAGTGTTTTCGCGACCTGGGCTCCGGACACGGCCCGCGTGACAGATAGGCCAAAACCCAGGCGGGCCGCTTTGGCCTGTCTGATCAGAACTTCTCTTTAAAGTTTCAACTTTAGTCCCTATATTTTTGTTTCGTGGTTTAAACTATATATTTTTGCATTCTAAATCCTCAAGTCTGGTTTTTAAGAACCTTGGGACTTTTATAAACATGGTATAGTCCTCGGTTCACTTTGCGCTCGCCCGAAAAGTCATCAAAATCAATGTTGACGCTTTTAACCCCTCGTTTACGGTTTTGGCCATAACTTTCTCATACGTTCACGAAACTTCATGAAATTTTTATCACATATTCCCGTGAGTATATTTTAGCATTACAAAGCTTCGGGTCTGCCAAAGGGTCACTCAGAGGTATACTTTCAACATGTTGACACATTTGGCCCCTATAGTTTGTAATTCCTCACTTTCTTTCACTTTTCGCTTTGTATGATCCATGATCAATCCGTTTAAGGTTATAAACACCATGTAGGGTTGTTGTAGGGCTTATTTATCAATTGTTGACACTTCGGATCCTTACGATCACATAGTTTCACTGTATGTCAACTTTAGTCCCTCTAAAGTATGTTTTCTCATACTCTAAGTCCATGACACGTGTCAACACATTATTGGGCGTAAATTTTCGAGGTGTTACATCCTCACCCCCTTAAAAGAAATATCGACCTCGAGATTTACTGAAACAAGTGAGGGTATTTTTCCTTCATTGTGGATTCTACCTCCCATGTGTATTCGGGACCTCTACGGGCATCCCATTTGACCTTAACAATAGGTATGTGCTTTCTTCGAAGCTTCTTTACCTTTCGGTCTTCAATCGATAGCGGCTTTTCCACAAATTTCAAAGTCTCATCGATATGTACATCTGTATACGGTATAACCGGTGGTCCATCAGCGGAACACTTCTTTAAATTACAGATGTGAAACACGTTATGGATAGCACTGAGTTCTTCAGGCAGGTTTAGTTTATAAGCAACTGACCCGACACGTTCGATAACCTCGAAAGGTCCTATGTATCTCGGGCTTAGTTTGCCTTTCTTACCAAACCTCATCACCCCCTTCCAGGGTGATACCTTTAGCAATACTTTATCACCTACTTCGAATTGAAAGTCTTTACGATCCGAATCCGCATAACTTTTCTGCCTATCCCTAGCAGCTTTCAGACGATCGCGAATCTGGACAATCTTGTCTGTTGTCTCGAAAACAATTTCCGGTCCTGACAGTTGGACTTCTCCAACTTCCGCCCAACATATGGGTGATCTACACTTTCTACCGTATAAGGCCTCAAAAGGCGCAGCTTTTATGCTGGTGTGGTAGCTATTGTTGTAGGAGAATTCAATTAGGGGTAGATTCTTATCCCAACTACCACCTAAGTTGATCGCACATGCACGTAGCATGTCTTCCAACGTTTGAATGGTACGCTCACTCTGACCGTCAGTCTGTGGATGATAAGCCGTACTAAAATTCAAACGTGTACCCAGAGCTTGCTGGAAACTTTTCCAAAAATGTGACGTGTATCTCGTATCTCTGTCAGAGATAATGGACACAGGTATTCCATGCAAAGCTACAATCTTGTCAACGTATAATTGGGCTAGCATATCTGAACTGTATGTTTCCTTTATGGGTAGGAAATGTGCTGACTTCGTCAGTCTATCTACTATGACCCATATCGTCGGATCGTTTCCTTTCCTTGTCTTTGGTAACTTGGTGATGAAATCCATCGTCACCATCTCCCATTTCCATGTGGGAATTTCAGGTTGTTGTAACAAACCTGACGGCTTCTGGTGTTCAGCTTTGACTTGCGCACAAGTCAAACATTTAGCCACGTAGGCAGCTACGGACTTTTTCAAACCAATCCACCAATAGTTGGCCTTTAAATCCTGATACATCTTGTCAGCTCCAGGATGAACAGAGTACTTGGAACTGTGGGCTTCCTGGAGGATAACATCTCGAAGTCCTCCAAAAACAGGAACACATATTCGTCCATTTAATCTAAGCATTCCATCCCTGTCTTGGGACAACTGCTCTTCAGTTACTCCCAGTTTTTCTTCAGGATAGTTAGCTTCCAACACAGCTTCCTTCTGTGCAGCTAACACCCTTTTGTTCAAATCATTCCTTATCTCAATGCGCTTGGCGTTAATTCTGATTGGTTTCACCCTTTCCTTCCTGCTTAAGGCGTCAGCAACTACATTTGCCTTGCCTGGATGGTATTTTATTTCAAGGTCATAATCATTCAGGGTTTCCATCCATCGCCTTTGTCGCATGTTTAAGTCCTTCTGATTAAACAAATGTTGAAGGCTCTTGTGGTCTGAATAGATCACACACTTGGTTCCATACAAGTAATGCCTCCAAAGCTTTAATGCAAATACTACGGCACCCAACTCCAAGTCATGGGTGGTGTAGTTCTTCTCGTGTACTTTTAGTTGTCGTGAAGCGTAGGCAATGACCTTGCCTCTCTGCATGAGTACACAGCCCATACCAGTGTGTGATGCATCACAGTACACCACAAATTCTTCTATTCCCTCAGGCAGTGTTAATACCGGAGCATTGCTCAACTTTTTCTTCAGGATGTCGAAGGATTCCTGCTGCTTGGGGCCCCAATCAAACTTAACCTTCTTGCGCGTCAATGAAGTTAGGGGTGCAGCAATCCTTGAAAAGTTTTCAATGAATCGCCTATAGTATCCTGCTAAACCCAGGAAGCTACGAATTTCAGTAGGCGTCTTTGGCTCTTGCCAATTCATCACTGCTTCTACTTTAGCGGGATCCACTTGGATACCACGCTCACTCACCACATGTCCAAGAAATTGGACTTCTCGAAGCCAAAATTCGCACTTCGAGAATTTGGCGTAAAGTTTCTCTTGGTGTAGGAGTTTGAGAATACAACGAAGGTGTTTCTCGTGGTCAGCCTTATTCTTAGAGTAGATAAGGATGTCGTCAATAAAGACTATGACGAATTTGTCTAGATAAGGCTTGCAGACGCGATTCATGAGATCCATGAATGCGGCTGGCGCGTTGGTGAGCCCAAAAGGCATCACTAGGAACTCGTAATGTCCATAACGAGTCCTAAACGCTGTCTTGTGCACATCTTCATCCTTGACCTTCAGCTGGTGATAACCTGACCTTAAGTCGATCTTCGAAAAGTAGCTTGCCCCTTGCAGTTGATCGAATAGATCGTCGATCCTGGGCAAAGGATATCTGTTCTTGATGGTGACCTTATTCAGCTCCCGGTAATCGATGCACAGGCGCATCGACCCATCCTTCTTTTTGACAAACAGAATAGGCGCTCCCCAAGGAGACGAGCTAGGTCTAATGAATCCTTTCGCTAATAGATCGTCTAACTGCGTCCTTAATTCCTTCATCTCCGTTGGTGCTAACCTATAAGGTGCTCTCGCTACTGGTGCTGCACCCGGAATGATGTCGATTCGGAATTCCACTTGCCTATCTGGTGGTAAACCAGGTAGTTCTTCTGGGAAAACTTCGGGGTATTCCGAAATAACAGGGATGTCTTCAATCTTTGGCTTAGGCTCATCAATAGTGACTTGTGCCATGTAGATGACACAACCCTTTTGCATACATCGGGATGCCTTGAGCATAGACACTTGCTCGGGCAATCCATGCTGGGTATCTCCTTGGATAGTGAGTGACTCACCTGACGGAGTTTTCACTACCACTTGTTTTCTATTGCAGACAATCTGGGCTTGGTTATGTGATAACCAATCCATGCCTAACACTATGTCAAAACCAGCAAGTTTAAAGGGAAGTAACGACAATGGAAACGAGTGATTCCTAATGGATATAACACATCCATCTAGGACAGTTGAAGCGGTTTCTATGGTTCCATCGGCTAATTCCACTTCATATTTTACACTTACAGGTTTTATAGGCAATTTCAACAAGTCACAAAATTTATTATCTACAAATGACTTATCTGCTCCAGAATCAAACAGGACTCTAGCAAAAACGTTATTTACAAGAAACGTACCGGTAATCACGTTGTCATCTTGGACTGCTTCCTTAGCGTCCATCCGGAAGACCCTCGCATTGGTCTTCTTTCCTTCTTCAGCCTTCTTGGCGAACTTTGGGCAATTAGGCTTTATGTGCCCCTTCTCGTTGCAACCGAAACAAGTTGCATCCTTCAGATTCTTACACTCCGAAGCTTTGTGATTCGTGGACTTGCAAATTCCACAGGGTCGCGGGCGAGATTGGGAGTTCTGCTCCAACCGACACTTCCCAAAGTGCCTCTTGTTGCAAGTCTTGCACCTGGGTTTCTCCCCTGATTGTTGTCCATTTCTCTTCGATCCCGACCCTTTCCTATGGTCGTCATTTCCCCGATGCCTCTTCTCCGACCTTCGTGAGGTATCGTCCTCACGTTTTCTCTTGTTCTCGGCCTCTTTATTCCTTAGTGACCTTAGTCGGACCAAGTCCATCGTGAGGGACAAGGAGAGGTCAGTTACTGACCTGAAAGTCGTTGGCCGAGATGCCTTCACACTTGCCTTAATTGCGGGGTCTAACCCTCCGATAAAACGAGCGATTCTCCTTGGTTCAGGGGTCACAAGATATGGAACCAGTCGAGACATCGTGTTGAAGCTCGTTAAGTAGGCTTGGCAATCCAGGTTTGTCATTACCAACGATACGAAATCGGACTCAATCTTCTCTACCTCATGCTGCGGGCAGAAATTCTCCCTGATGAGTGCGACGAACTGCTCCCAGTTCATGCCATACAATTGCACCTTTCCGGTGGCTTGGATTAGTGATCTCCACCACGCTAAGGCCTCGCCTTTAAAGGACTGGGACACGAACTTCACGACGTCCCTTTCTGCACACCCACTTATGTCTACTACTGTGTCAATCTCATCCAACCATGTTATGCAATCAACTGCCCCCTTCTCCCCAGTAAAGTCCCGGGGCTTACATGAAACGAAATACTTGTACGTGCATCCTCTAGCACGAGGCATTCCATCATCCACTATCTTTTTAGAGGGGACACTGTGATGGTTAGAGGAGTGCCTGTCATCATCTCTCTTGGGCTCCACTACCTTAGGTACAACCTTTTTAGAGGGCGGCTTACTGTGAGCCTCCGAGTGGACTATGGGTTTAGACTTGGGATGTGATGCAGTTCGGGTCCTACTACGGGTCCCGTTAGATTCACTATATGGTCCATTTAGTGCTCCGATGACTGCCTCTTGCACTAAGGCTTTTAATTCGGCTCCAGACACAAGTATTTTACTGTTGTCATGATTATCTGCCGCGTGACTGTTGATTTCTTTGGACTTTGCCATGTAGTCTTATATGCTACATAAAGATAAGGACAAAGTCTATTTAGAAATCTTAAACAGTATTATCGTTCTTGACGATTTTATTAACCATGGTAATTAACAACCATATTAGTTAATTTGTTAAGCGCTATATTTAGGACTTTTATAAAATTTTTTATCCTAAAGCGAATTGTATGTTGGCACAAAAGGCCTAGTCACGTGGACAATTTCTAAATTATAAATTTAGGTTATTATAAGATTAAGGTCTGAATAATCAAAACGAATTAATCCTTTTTCTTGGCAGGGAGTCTATAAGCTACAGCCGCCTTTTTGTTTTATGTGACATTTAGTATGACCCGTGGGCATTATGTCACTTTCCATTAAATATGAATTTGGATAATGTATTAGATAGGGTGACATGGGTGATTTTGCGAATCACTCTAGTTAAGAGTGTTAACATATTTACAGATGTTAACAGAGATTTGAATCTTTTATACAGGTTTTACCATCTTGGCCAGGTCTTTAATATGACATTCGGGCTAGGTTTTACCCTTTTTAAGATTCTTTTTATAAAAAAAAATGGTGAAGTATAATTAATACATGCTATTTTTCCATTTATTCTTTTATTTTATTTAAGCATATAATTTAAAATGAAAAAGCTTCAATTTAACCATTTTAAATTTAAAGTTAACAAGTACAAAATTGCCCTAAACGGGACTTTTGATAAGACAAATGCCCACGCAGGGGCTAAACAAATAACAAACCCGCGCAGGGGTCAATAAAAGACATGCCCACGCAGGGGCGAAACAGGAAATAAATTACCCACGCAGGGGTAGAGTACATGAATAGATAAATGTCCACGCAGGGACATGATTAAACAATAAGCAAATAAATGAAGGATTTAATGATCCTTCTTGCTCTTCCCTTTGAGCAAGTCCACCACCTTTTGAAACATCCCCCGGCTTTGCCTTTGGTTATCATCCAGCCTCGCATGAAATTCCTGACGCACCCCCTGTATCTCTTGTATGATCTCCTGAACCTGAGGTGGTGACATCGCTGGCGCCTGCGGGTAATACGTAGGCTGAGGGGGCTGATACTGTGGAGGTGGAGGAGGCTGATAGAATGGAGGTTGAGCAGGCTGATACTGTGAGGGCTGTAGAGGCGGTGGCTGCTGATACCCATATGATGAGTATCCATATGCCGGCTGTCCCGTAGCCCAGGGACCTCCATAGGAACCTCCCGGTTGGGAAACGTTGAAGCTTGAGGCTAACCAGTAGGGATCCTCAGTAAAGTTGTAACCCGGGGGAAACTGCGGCTCGAAGGGGTTGAATGCTGCAGCACTGGCGTATGCAGGAATGGGTTCTCCAAAACCCAATGGTGGCTGTGGTGCAACCGGAGCAGTAGCTACTTCTGAGACGAGAGGTGGAGATTCTCCCATCTCTTCTTCTTCATGAACCGGTGAGTACCGGCTACTGCTGGACAGTGGAGGGGTGCGGATACGTACTCCTCCTCGCGAGGACATCCTCGCGTTGGTCCCTCTCCTTCGCCTCGGAGGCGAGGGAGGCTGAACCAAAGGTGGTGGTGGCGATGGAGTGACCGCGACATACCTAGAATCCTCCGAAGGATTCTGCTGCTGCTGTGGCTGTGGCTGCTGCTGCTGGTGCAAGGGAGAGCCATGGTAGGATTGGTGGTGTTGAGGTGAGTTGTGGTAGGACGGGTGTTGGGGAGAGTTGTGGTAACTGGGAGTAAGTACCCAGTCAATTCTTCGGAACTTCTCCGCATAGCTATCGGGACCATTATAAGGTGATCCCAAGTAAGGTGACCCATCAGATATCTTAATGGGATGGTTCGGTGTGCCTGTAGGTAGCATGGATGGGTCGGTGTCCTCGTCGACATCCATATCATTACCACCCGAGAAGTGGTCGTCCGGTCCGAGTGGGTTAAAACCCACTGGTTCTTGCAGGTAGTCGTCAGGGTTGTACAGGCCCTGAAAGTTAGGTGACGTGTTGTCAAAGGGTGACTGGTGTCCTAATAAAGGAATGTAGGACTGCTGTGAATGGTGGGGCTCATTTTCCGAATGAGGCCCAAAGGAGTGGGGAACGGATGGTGAGGGGGTATGATCAGTAAAGGTCCTCCAAAGATTTTCTGCATCTGTGGGTTGGTGGTCTGGAGGTGGTCGTCGGCTTGATGGCCCGGCTTCGTGGTCATTAGGTGCCACGTATCCTCTTTGTCCTCTTCCCCTCATCCTTGGCGGCATAGTTATAACCTGTCAAAAACAAACAAGTGATACAACAAGATATATATAAGACAAAGTTAGAAATAAAAACCAAAATTGGGAAATTTCTTAAGTTCTTTGTCTAGACTCGAGAGTTCGAGAGTTGTGCAATTGTGTAACTGAGATTAAACACAAAAGGCTAGTGTTTAATTCACTCAGAGTTGGCTCTGATACCAACCTGTCACACCCCGATTTCCACGTGTCACCGGTGGGCCCGGTGGGGGTATCGTGACGTAGTTGGTATCATCATAGACAAACAACACAATATAATAATGCACGGCGGAAGCAATAAGATAGATTCGTTTTAACTTTAAACAAATGTAATAATAAAGTATCACATGTAGTCAAAACGGATCCACAGGCGGATCGAAAATAAAATAGGAATATTGTTCATCAGTTTATTGACGCCCAAGCTGCGAGACTTATTGTGGACGTTCTAGAAGACTGCCAGCCAATTACGTGTAGTACCTGCACTTAATCTTTTTGGGAAAAATACGTCAGTTTACACTGGTAAATACAATTCAACTGACTCATTTTGAAAATGTTGAAAATTGATTTAAATGCACAAGGCATAAAACATTTTTTTATTAACTTGGGTCAATTATTTTAATATAATAATCATGTGAACGAATTACATGTTACTTGTGCGTTCAGTAGCCCGGGATCTTCTGTCCGGGTTAAAGATTAATAGACACACCACATAAATGAGTTATACACTGGCAGTGTACGCCTACACCCCGTGCTCTGGTCGTGGCCATCTCGTAAGATGATGCCAAGGATATCCGGGACATGGTCATTAACCCCCCAAAGGCTTTAAGTAAACAAGACTGTTTAAACGAGCCGAAACAAACTATTCAAACTAAACACCCAAGGGTATAGGATTTGAACGCTCGATCAAGCGGTATACTATATACCGTAACCCAAGCCCGTATAGGGAAAATAAGTCAAAGAGTATTTACCTGAGTATAGTAATAATTCACAATAAGCAGTGGAGGTATCTTTTACTGGTTCTTCCTATTCTGGAACAAAAGGTTTATAATAACCTATTATATTTCTAACGGGTCTTTATTTAAGCCTAGGCCTAGACCGGTTAGTTTTAGGAATGATACGGTTCGCACGATTAAGCGAAGACCGGATAGAATGTGAATTTGACCCGACAAGTTTGAAGACTTGTTTAATATGGGTTTATTAAACACATTCTGGATTTTGAGACAAAAACGATAACGTTTGACCCGTTTCGGTCAATTTATGCGAACTAGTTACATAAACCGAACCGAACGCGAAAAGGGCGTTACGGGCGACCGTGAGAGTCAAATGCAAGTTCCCTAAGATAATATACTTTAAATATGATATAATATCAGTAAGTTATGCTCTATTATGCCCCGAATGATTTTAAACTCAATTTATATCTCATAAGGGTATTTTGGTCATTTAAAAGATTATAAAATGGTTAAATTGGAAATCTGAGTTTCGGATCTGATTTATACAGAAAAATATACTTTATTTATTATGATATATCAGAAGAGTATGACCCATGTGTCAAATATATAGTTTAAAACCAAACTATGCACCGTAGGGGCATTTTGGTAATTTTACAAGGGCTAAAAATGCCAAATTTGGAAATCTGAGTTTATAAACTTATGTTTACTGTTAATATATAAAAATATGCTTAACACATCAGTGAATATAAATCATATATGTTTAATAATGATATAGTGCGCCGTATACGCTAAAAATGCCGAAATAGGCGACTTAGAGCCGTTTCCGGGTTTGTAAAGGAAATCTGAAATTTTTAAAGTTCCAGAAGGTTCAAAATACTTCATTTAATAAATAAAATCAGTAGGAAGTGGTTTGGGGTCAATCGGATTTGTAAAACTTGTTTTATGACCAAAAAGGGCAAATTCGGTATTTACCGAATTTGGCCTAAAGACCCATGCTATGCTTGTCCAAAAATTTAATAAAAATCTTTAAAAATCTCAAAATATTATTTAACATCAGTGTATGAAAAGTTTGATACCGAAAAATGGGTTAAAATAGGTTATGCGCTAAATGCGCTATTTATATAACATAAGAGTCGTAATTTACGATATTGACCATAACTGAAAATCTCGACCTCCAACTGATCTCAAATTTTCGGTGCAAGTTTATAAATTGAAAATAAAGATTTCTACTCTTTCACTTTTCCAAAAATCATGTTTTATATCAAAAAGGGCAAAATAGTCAACTTTTAAGCATAATCGGAAACATGCATATGAACCGGTTAAACATAGACTCAAGTTATAAAAATTCCAGAAAGTTATACATAAATAAAAATGATCAAAAATGAACTCTAATACAGATCTCAAACATGCATGCACGGATCCGAATCGATAGTCAACGAAAAAGTCGTTTTATAGGACTTTCGGTTCCGATCCGAGTTTATACCAAAGATTGTCGAGTTGATTATGATAAAACATATTCTTATATTCATTATAAGTTATTTTTGATGATCAAACTGATTGCATGTCATCTACATTACCATTTATGCTATATTTTGCAAAAACGATTTCTGTTGACTTTTTAAGAACAACTTTGACTCGACAAATAGCATGCTTAGAGTGTGATTCTGATAATACCCCTTTGAGGGTTTGTTTCCCACATAAATACCAACATATCAGTGGTTTCAATTTGAGAAATGACAGAACCAAACTCGTTTAATCGAAAAGTCAAACTATATGAACAATTGTTTGACTTTTAACTAATAATCAAAGCTAGAACGAATTTGAGAATGAAAGGAATGCTTACAAAGGTCCTAATGAGGCTAAGATAGGACTAGGAAGTGGTCTTCACGTTCAGAGAGCTCCAGAGAAGTCTTGTGGGTTTTTGCAAGTTTCAAGTGTTCAAGCTTGTTGCAACTTTGATGAACTTTATGATGATTTGATCTGATTTAGGCATTCTCAGGGGTTATAAAGAGTGAAACAAGGTCCCCAAACTGCATGTAATCTGATTGGTGTGTTCTAAAGTCGAGTACAGCTGGTCTTGAGTCGGTTTAAGCTGAAAACTGGCAGCTGTCCAGTGTTTTCGCGACCTGGGCTCCGGACGCGGCCCGCGTGACAGATAGGCCAAAACCCAGGCGGGCCGCTTTGGCCTGTCTGATCAGAACTTCTCTTTAAAGTTTCAACTTTAGTCCCTATATTTTTGTTTCGTGGTTTAAACTATATATTTTTGCATTCTAAATCCTCAAGTCTGGTTTTTAAGAACCTTGGGACTTTTATAAACATGGTATAGTCCTCGGTTCACTTTGCGCTCGCCCGAAAAGTCATCAAAATCAATGTTGACGCTTTTAACCCCTCGTTTACGGTTTTGGCCATAACTTTCTCATACGTTCACGAAACTTCATGAAATTTTTATCACATATTCCCGTGAGTATATTTTAGCATTACAAAGCTTCGGGTCTGCCAAAGGGTCACTCAGAGGTATACTTTCAACATGTTGACACATTTGGCCCCTATAGTTTGTAATTCCTCACTTTCTTTCACTTTTCGCTTTGTATGATCCATGATCAATCCGTTTAAGGTTATAAACACCATGTAGGGTTGTTGTAGGGCTTATTTATCAATTGTTGACACTTCAGATCCTTACGATCACATAGTTTCACTGTATGTCAACTTTAGTCCCTCTAAAGTATGTTTTCTCATACTCTAAGTCCATGACACGTGTCAACACATTATTGGGCGTAAATTTTCGAGGTGTTACACTAATTTGATGTTATTAGTTTGGTTTATGTTTCGACCATAAGGGTTAATCTTCTTAATCCTTCCTGAGCTGGACGCCTGAATCTCCCTGCAAAACAATCAACACCCCGTTAAGCTCGTTAAGAGGGAAATATGGGGGTTTCCCTCTTAACCACTCTCCGGCGTGAGAATAAGTATTTGTTTTGAGAGAATAAGTGTGTGGTTAATGGTGAAAGAGCAGAGAACATACTGAATAAACCTGTATGTGAAGGCACCTATTTATAGCCGGAGTAGTGAAGACGGAGATGGGCTGGTGGGCCTTGGGCCTGGAGCCGGCAACAAGGAATATCCTTCTTGTCCCCTCTATTGCAGCCGTTAGTGCTTCTTTGTGAGGGCAAAGTTGGCGCATGGTGAATGTCACACCCCAACCGATGGCGGAAACATTGGGGCGCGGCACTAAGCGTTCAGATTACTCATGAGATTCCATAACACTAATAGTTTCAATAGTAATTAATCAAGTTTCATAGAAATTGTCTAACGACATTCATGAATCAAACACAAAGTACCAAATACAATAACCAAACATTGTTCAAAGTTTCTAGACTAACTAAGATGTGTTTCTAAGCAGCATCCTAGCAAGTTTCTTGTTTCCTCGGCTACTATCAACCTGCAACATGTATTAAAATATATCAACGACAAAGTATAACCCTAATGTGGGCGGCACTTAAACATCCATTGGATATATTGATCGTCGGAAAATGAATCGTAGCAGCGATTGTGCTAATACCCTGTTTTGTGGCAGCGATTCTGAATTAGTGTGTGTTGGTGTAGTAATTCGAACGTAACTCAGTGTGTATAGTGAATTTTTACGTCGTTTTTCTTTCTGAATTCAAGTCCCACTGTCCTCTATTTATAGGTAACTTTTGACCCTTACGCGGCCCGCGTGAGATTTAAGCTAATCCTTACGCGGCCCGCGTGAGACCTACTTTTAGCCCTAGGGTTGCCACGGTTGGGACTAGCCTTGCTGAGTTGACAATTTTCGAAAATTCCTTGCTGCCAACTTTTTAAGTGGATAATCGTCAATAGGGTTTAACCCCTCCTGAGTTTTAGGGGCCCTAATCCTGATTCTGAAAATTATGAAAATTTTAGGGTTTGTTCAGAATCACTTGGGTGTCTCAATTAGGGTTTCCTAATGATCGATTAAAGTAATAATTAGGAATTTTTAGTGAGAGTTGTTACATTCTCCCTACCTTAATAAAAATCTCGTCCTCGAGATTTAATGGAATAAATGTGGATATTTTCTCTTCATTTCTGATTCCAGCTCCCAAGTGTATTCAGCTCCTCTCTTTGAATCCCACTTTACTTTGACTAAAACTAGTCGTTTGTGTTTGAGAAACTTGATCTTTCGATCCTCAATTTGAAGAGGTTTCTCAACAAATTTCAACTTTTCGTTTACTTCTATTTCTCGAAGAGGTACTACCAGTGATTCATCTGATAAACATTTCTTGAGATTGGATACATGAAAGACATCATGTACTCCTGCTAATGCTTCTGGTAGTCGTAAACGATAAGCGACTGGTCCTATACGTTGGATCACTGAAAATGGTCCTACGTACCTTGGACTTAACTTTCCTTTCTTTCCGAATCTCACAACTCCTTTCCAAGGAGAAACTTTCAACAGTACTCTGTCTCCAACTTGGAATTCTAACGGCTTGCATCTATTGTCTGCATAACTTTTCTGACGATCTCGAGCCGTCTTCAGCCTTTCTTTAATTTGAGTAATCTTATCAGTCGTTTCTTGCACAATTTCAGGACCTGATAATTGACTTTCTCCTATTTCTGCCCAACAAATTGGAGTTCTACACTTTCTTCCATATAATGCTTCAAATGGGGCAGTTTCAATGCTTGAATGATAACTATTGTTATAGGAGAATTCAATTAATGGTAAGTGATCATCCCAACTTCCACCAAAGTCTATTACAAATGCTTGGAGCATGTCTTCTAGAGTTTGGATCGTCCTTTCACTTTGTCCGTCTGTTTGGGGATGATATGCAGTGCTCAAATTTAATCGAGTTCCCATAGCTTGCTGGAAACTTTTCCAGAAATGGGAAGTGAATCGACTATCTCTATCCGAAACAATGGAGAGTGGAACTCCATGTAAAGATACAACTTCATCTACATACAATTTAGCTAGTCTTTCCATGCTAAAGGTTTCTTTCATAGGTAGAAAGTGAGCAGATTTGGTTAATCGATCCACAATTACCCAAATCGCATCATTACCTTTTCTGGTTTTGGGTAACTTAGTAACAAAATCCATTGTTATAAGTTCCCATTTCCACACTGGCATCTCTAACTGTTGTAGTAGTCCTGAAGGTTTCTGATGTTCTGCCTTAACTTGGGAACAAGTAAGACATTTAGAAACATATCGCGCTATATCCTTTTTCATTCCTATGCACCAAAAGTTCTTTCTTAAATCTTGGTACATCTTATTGTTTCCTGGGTGCATAGTATACCTAGATTTATGAGCTTCATCTAAAATTTTAGGTCTTAAGTTTCCCTGCTTAGGTACCCAAATTCTACTTTTGTGGAATCTCCAAATTCCATCTGCTCCTTGTTCTAATTCTTTGATTCGTCCTTTCATTCCTTCAGCATCATCCTTGATTGCTGTAGTTTGAACATTCTTCAATTATTCCATTAAATCTATTTGTAGATTTAATCTGAGAGCACGAACTCGACGTTGTTTTTCATAATACTTACGACTTAAGGCATCTGCAACTACATTTTCCTTTCCTTCATGATACTGAATATCACAGTCGTAGTCACTTAGGATTTCCATCCATCTCCTTTGCCTCATGTTTAACTCTTTTTGCCCAAATATATATCTTAAACTTTTGTGGTCTGTGTAGACAGTAAATTTACTTCCGTAAAGATAATGTCTCCAAATCTTAAGGGCAAAAATTACGACTCCTAATTCTAAATCATGAGTCGTATAGTTTTCTTCGTGCTTTTTCAATTGCCTTGATGCGTACGCTATTACCTTCTTGCGTTGCATAAGCACACATCCAAATCCTAATTTTGAAGCATCACAATATACTTCAAAATCTTCAGTTCCTTCTGGTAAGGCTAAGATTGGAGCATGGGTTAGTTTCTGTTTCAAAATTCTAAAAGCTTCTTCTTGTTTGGGTCCCCATTCAAACTTAGTGGCTTTACAGGTTAGCTTAGTTAATGGTACAGCTATCTTGGAAAAATCCTTAATAAACCGTCTATAATACCCAGCTAATCCTATAAAACTTCTTATTTCCATTGCTGTTTGTGGAACCTTCCACTTGGTAATTGCTTCTATCTTAGCAGGATCTACGTGAATACCTTCGTGATTCACCATGTGTCCTAAGAATTGCACTTCTTGTAACCAAAATTCACATTTCGAGAATTTGGCGTACAACTTTTCTTTTCTTAACAAAGTTAAGAGTGCATGAAGATGTTCACAATGCTCTGTCTGACTTTTGGAATAAATAAGTATATCGTCTATGAAAACAATTACAAATTTATCCAAGTACGGTTTACAGATCCTATTCATCATGTCCATAAATGCTGCAGGTGCATTTGTTAACCCGAAGGGCATGACTGTAAACTCGTAATGACCATACCTAGTTTTGAAAGCAGTCTTAGGTATGTCTTCTTCTTGTACCTTCAATTGATGATATCCGGAGCGTAAATCTATCTTAGAAAAATATCTAGCCCCTTGCAGTTGATCAAATAGATCATCAATTCTAGGTAATGGGTATCGATTCTTAATTGTAACCTTATTCAATTCTCTATAATCAATACACATTCTCATTGAACCATCTTTCTTCTTTACAAACAACACTGGCGCTCCCCAAGGGGAT
Organism: Helianthus tuberosus; assembly: GCA_030545235.1. Lineage (NCBI taxonomy): Eukaryota > Viridiplantae > Streptophyta > Magnoliopsida > Asterales > Asteraceae > Helianthus > Helianthus tuberosus. Next base: position 10,093,395 of record CM060393.1, read on the forward strand.
GAGCTAGGTTGTATGAATCCTTTACTTAGTAATTCATCTAATTGCTGTTTCAGTTCTAACATTTCCGTGGGTGCTAACCGATAAGGTGCCTTGGCTATCGGTGTAGTTCCTGGTATTAGATGAATTCTAAATTCTACTTCCCTGTCTGGAGGTAATCCCGGTAAATCTTCTGGAAATACATCAGGATATTCTGAGACTACGGGTATTTCCTTAAGATCTTTATCCTTAGTGCTAATGATTACCGAAATCATATACACTATTCCTTGTTTTCGTTCATAATTAGCAACTTTCATTACTGATATGAACTTCATGGGTTTACGTGGTTTATCTCCTGTAAATCTAATCACTTCTCCGGTGGGTGATTGAATTTCTATGGAATTATGATCACAAAGGATTCTAGCATAGTTGGCTACTAACCAATCCATTCCTAATACAACATCAAATTCAACTAAATTCATCGGCAATAGTTTTGCAGAGAATTTATGTCCTAAAAGTTCTATGTTTCCTTCTTGCAACACTTTATCTATTTTAACTGAATTTCCGTCTGCTGTTTCAACTGTAAAAATCTGCCTAATGTTGGTTAAAGGTAACTTAAGAGCTTGACAGAATAAAGTATTAATAAAACTTTGGTTTGCACCAGAGTCAAATAATACTTTTGCGTACACGTTGTGAACTAAGAACGTACCCGCTATCACATCCGGAATGAGTTCTGCTTCTTGAGTGGTCAGCTGAAATGCCCTGACATTCTTCTTAGTAGTTCCTTCGGTCGCCTTGGGTTTGTTGTCTACTGGTTTGATCAATTTAGGACATTCTGTTTTATAATGCCCCGCTTCTCCACAGTTAAAACAGATTACGGTCTTCTTTTTGCAATTTTCTTCACGATGTCCTATAGTTTTGCAAAAATTGCAAGTGATATCGCATCTTCCATAATGTTTCCTTTTGCATTTCCTGCAGAATGACGGAGCTGGAGATTGCCCTGTTCCTTTTCTCTTGAAGCTGTTATTATTACCCACACGAAATCCTTGGGTAATTTTCTGAGCTAATTCCTTTTTCCTATCTTCATCTCTTGTGCGCACCAGTTCATCGGTTAGAGTATTAGCTAATTCTACCGCATCATCAATAGTGCGAGGTCTCGCAGCTTTAACAATATTGCGGATTTCACTAATTAGCCCCCAAATATAGCGAGAAATGAGTACCGATTCTGGCGAAGCCAGTGTTGGTACCACTCTAGCATATTCGAAGAATGTCGAGGTATAACCACGACAATCTACTCCCATCATCCGATGACTTAGAAACTTATTCGTCATCTGTTCCTTTTCATACTCGGGACAGAATTTTCTTTCCACAAAACCCTTAAATTCTTCCCAAGTCATAGCATAAGCTATTACTCTTCCTTTTGATTGTAACACAGTGTTCCACCATTCGAGTGCTCCTTCTTTGAAGAGATTTGAGGCGTACATAACCTGATCATCTTTACCACATTTACTTATTGCAATGACTGCTTCGGTTTTTTCTAACCAACGCAGTGATGCAGTTGCTCCTTCATTGCCTGCAAATTCAGTGGGTTTACAAGCAAGGAATTCTTTGAAAGTGCAACCAGGCGTTGCAGTTTTCATTTTCTTGGGTAATGGAGCTTGATGTGGTTTCCTATTATGATTAACATGATTATTGCCTCCATTTACACTATTACTGAAGTTATCTTCAGTAATCTGTTTACTAGGGACAATTTGTTGTGGTTCGATCGGATTCTTTATAGCAGCAACGAATGCTGGAATAGCATTGGCTATCCCTTGAGCAACAATGTTTTCGATATCTTGCCGAGTCATATATTGATCTCCTGGATGTTGCTCCGACTGATTAACTTCATTTATAGGTTCATTACCACTGTTTGCCATCTGATAATGTATATATAAATTTTTTTATTAGTATCTGCTAAATAATAATTATATACAAACAATCAGAAAATTTTATAATACGGGTATAGTCAAAACAATCGATTTCTCGATTTCATTTTATATCTAGTATAGTATGCATCATTACACACCAATATTTTACAGAGTTTTATTCGTTATTTACAGACTAACTTTACTATTACTATTATACAACTACCATTTTACCATCGTACTATCTCTCGTCACTTGCTGTTCTAAAAACGCAGTTCCCTTTCATCGTACTTCCAGGCAATTTGTCCCCCTATTTCCCTGATTCTAGTTCCAGCATCAAACAACTCTTCACCAAAGTGGCGAAGTTCAGCCATGTTTTCATTACTCATGGGTGGATTAGGTAGGGATTCTGGATCGAATTGTGGAAGAAAGGAATAAGGATCGTTGACAATATTTTGAAATTGCCAATCGTTCGTCCACCATTCGTCCATTCCTATGGTTTGGGAGTGGACTATTAGGTCTGGGATTACTGGTTCCCAATTCTTAGGGAGTTGGTTTTCAAGAGGATAAGTAAAAATATTATTATTATTATTGACAGGCTGAATAGTTTCACAGCTTGCCAATAGGAAATCTATCTCATCTTGAAAAGTCCTTTCCTGGTTTGGATTGGAGCTCTCTCCGATTTCTATCTGAGTTGGTTTAGAGCCTTGCCCAACTTCCATTACTATTTCTTTAGTACCTTCCTCCATCTGTATTCCTATTTCCTTAACCTCTTCCTTGTTTTCAGTTTCCATTTCCTGCTGTTTCGAACTTTCTCCGGTTATAATTTCTTTTCTCTTTTTCAAAGGATTATTTATTTTGGGAAGTTTTGTAACTGGCTTTTTCTTATGTATACGACTTCCCCACACGTAATTCTTTCTTTTCTTTCGTTTTGGCTTGTTCACAGGAGGAGCCTTGAATTCTACTGGTTGTTCTATATCAGGAAAGTATCCAGTATATTCTTTGGAAACTTCAATATTCACCGGGTAAAGATTAAGGTTCTGAAAGGCTTCAGATATCTCACTCATGCTGATGTAGCATATATGCAAAATGCGTAAAATACTAAGTTAAAATTCATAAAAAAAAACCTTTTATTTACTACATACTGTGTACTAATTTATTACAAAGATAACTGGAAAACACACTTAGGTTTTGAAATTTTATTTATTGCACAGGGTTTCTAGATTTGTAAGGGTAAGGTGCTAAACTTTAAAATCTTTAAAGATTTATATTTTCTGCTACTGTGGCTAGCATATATAAGTTTGTCCATTTCTCATCTAGCTTATCTTCCCAAGGTGATTTATCAATTAATTCCTGGGTTTCCCGTTTAATCTTCTTTTCTCGGATTTTCTCTTTACTTTTCTTAATAATCATCTCCCTCTTTCTAGGAGAAAGTGATTCCTCGTATTGTGCCTTTCGCACAAATATTCCTTCTTCAGGAATTTCAGCCTGATTCGAGGATTTGGTTCGGGATGAACTTCCCTTCTTATTGGATGATCTATCTAATTTAAGATAGATACTTGACAGCTTTTGCTTACCCATACTGTAACTAACAAATAATCAGTTAATAACACAAATAACCACATAATAGTAACCAGGAAAATTAAGTATTTCTAAATACTTAATTAGCTTAACCCAGTGGCTCTGATACCACCTTTTTCCTGTCACGACCCCCTGACCCGGTTTGACTAGTTTCAGGAGCCGCGGGACAGAAAACCAGTGGTATTTATTTAGTTGAGTTTAACAGCGGAAGTTTATTTAACAGGATCGTTTAAAGCTAAAATTTTCCCGATTTATTTTATTTCACAATTCGGGATAAAACCCCAATAATTTACAATATTATATTTTTACTACGAAATCATGATATTACAAAACTTATTTCTTTATTTTATAATGAGCCACTATCTTAAGCTTGAAATGCTCCCCAGCACTTTTCCTGAATTACAACAGATCACCTGAAACATGATTTGAAAAAGGTTTTGTCAGCGGGAAATACTGAGTGAATCATTCTATTTACTAAAATGACACATTTGTTATAATTTACAGTATTAAGAGCGATTACAATGTTTCTGATATCAAACCAACTACCCACGGTATTTGTCACTCGACCGAATCTGTGACTATGGTCATATCCCCCAATTGGCTGCCCCAATGGTGACGATTATCAAGTAATGTATACAAAACCCCACATACCGGCTGTAATTTGGTGATTACAAAGACTTAATCCCCGTAATTATAACTTTGAAAATAAACATGATTTGGAAAGTAATTTGATAAAAAGAGAATGACTCACATTGCTGATTTAATACGGACAGAGTTTACTCTATGGATTAGCCTTGTTAACCTAATTTAAATAACAATGCACACAAAACTGGGTTAGTAATCAATCCAGCAATTACGATAACTCACGAGATCAAATTCTCACAACGAACGACAAAGTGCGATACTTCATCCATCGAATTAACGACAAACGACAAAGTATAACCCTAATGTGGGCGGCACTTAAACATCCATTGGATATATTGATCGTCGGAAAATGAATCGTAGCAGCGATTGTGCTAATACCCTGTTTTGCGGCAGCGATTCTGAATTAGTGTGTGTTGGTGTAGTAATTCGAACGTAACTCAGTGTGTATAGTGAATTTTTACGTCGTTTTTCTTTCTGAATTCAAGTCCCCCTGTCCTCTATTTATAGGTAACTTTTGACCCTTACGCGGCCCGCGTGAGATTTAAGCTAATCCTTACGCGGCCCGCGTGAGACCTACTTTTAGCCCTAGGGTTGCAACGGTTGGGACTAGCCTTGCTGAGTTGACAATTTTCGAAAATTCCTTGCTGCCAACGTTTTAAGTGGATAATCGTCAATAGGGTTTAACCCCTCCTGAGTTTTAGGGGCCCTAATCCTGATTCTGAAAATTATGAAAATTTTAGGGTTTGTTCAGAATCACTTGGGTGTCTCAATTAGGGTTTCCTAATGATCGATTAAAGTAATAATTAGGACTTTTTAGTGAGAGTTGTTACACCATTCGTCCCGGGTGGGACCAATTCGATCGGACGATCGTCCATTCAGTAGCGTGTTTGTGAACTGATAAAGTTTCAAGTGTCAAGATCATTGTGTCCTGTAAAACAACAAGTGTAATGACAATCAGACCCTCTGGACGGATAGTCATCCGATCGGATGGCCATCCGGTCAAATGATCAGTGATGAGTTTGCAAAATGTCTCAACTTTTGAAGTTTTCGTTGTAGCATAAGTTCAAGTCGTTCGACCGAATGGTCATCCGGTCGGATGACTGTTTGAGTAAAAGTCTCATGGTTCAAAAATCCTGATTCAAATAGCTTAAGTATTGAGAGTTACAAAGGATAGTCACAGGGCCGGAAGGTCATTCGTCCGGACGGTCATCCGTTCGGACGATCATTCGACCGCCATGATCTTTCTCCTTTGAACCTTTTGTAAAAGCATCTAAGTTCGAGTTTAACGGAGATGACACGGTAACGTATCAAAACAACGGAAACCCATTAAGTTTCAGCTCGTCTGATCGGATGGGAATCATCCCGTTCGATCGGATGACTGTTCTTGATGGAGTTTCATGTCTGACTCGTAATCCGGTCATCTTCTCCGCTGGAGATCCGTTATCGAGCCGACTCCAGACTAAGGAACAAGTCCTAAGGCCTGTTTTGGGTCTAGGTTCCACCGATTTGGGTATAAAGTTAAGAAGGTTTGAAGAAGACATGAATTTAACCGAAAACATTTAGATTAGATTTTTAGTAAAACACATAGAAACCTCTTAGACCTGGACTAAATCTTGACGGGAATGACATCACATATCAGATTATACAACTGCCATGATGACGTCACCCTCAAGAGCCCAAATCTTAGTGATTTTATGGTGAAAAGTGAGATTTTGGTGAAGAATCATGTGAGGAAGTGTGAATTGATGATAGTTGTACAAGAGTAATCAAGAAAACTTACAAGAATCGCTAGAAAATGGAAGAAAAGTGCCTTAGAACGGGAGAGTGCGTGCTGGTCGGAGGAGCCTGTCACATCATGTGATGTGACAGGGGTATTTATAGGTAACATAGGGTAAGGCGGTGCAAGCACGCTGGGTCGGATGGCTGTTCGGTCGAATGTCCTTCCGATCGGATGGTCATCCGATAGGATGTCAATTCGGACAGCCAAGACCTGTTTTGCTAGTTTTCTAATTTCGATTCGATTCGCGAGATGGATTAAGTGTTGCATTGTGTAATATCATCATAAGACAAGATTGTATAATGATACGTGGTCGAAAACCGGTGTTCGTAAATTTTTTTACGTGGTTTTTAATCTCGAATAGCCTACTTTTAATGGGATTTGTGTTTTTCATGTCTTACGGAGTTTAAAGAGCTATTTGGGAGCTTTACGGAGCACCGGGAGCGAATGGGATCAACCGGGGATGTGAAATGAACAAAATCGGGTTAATCACTAAGAGTGGATGTGTTTTGAGGAATGTTAATGGATTTAAAATGAATATATTGGAAGATAGCATGATAGATGGCTGAATTACGAGTACGTGGGCAAAAACGGTGAGTAAAACGGAGCTATAACGAAGAAGTTATGAAGAAAACAGTTTTGGACGAAACCGACAAAACCAGGCAGCGTCGGGGACGCCCCAATAGGCCGTCGGCGACGCCATCCAAAACCTTCCGTCGCTGAAAAACCTCCGTAGGCAGTGGGTTAAGCCGTCGGACGAATTGGGAACAACCAGAGGCCGTCGGGGACACCCTAAATGGCCGTCAGCGACGCCACCTGCATTCTCACTTCGTGAAAAACTTGATTTTTGAGTTAGGGGACGGGTTATATCAATTGTTTTGACTCTTTCTTGGGGGTTAACACATTCTTGGAGTTTGAACTTGATCTTGGAGCCAAGAATCATCACCACTTCATTCCCAATCATTATCATCATCCATTATCATACGATTTCACCATCGAATTCATATCCTAACCCTAACCATTCCATCAATTATTCGATTCATTCATCATCACCATCTCACCCAAACCCTAATCATCATTTCCTCCATATCCAAGCTTCAATATAAGAATGTTCAAGTTCTCATCATCCGGTGATCAAGTCAATTCGATCATGAGCGGCTAAATTCTCGGAGGTTTCACCCCGGTGTAGACTTTTGTAAGGTTTAGGGTTTATTATTTGTTTGATACTTGGTTTGTGACTAATTGAATTGCATTTGAATCATTAGATAATTGTCATACGTTTGTATTGCATTTGCGAATTTTTGAATGAACAATTAAGTTTGACTTTGTGAAATGAATAAATGAATATGCGTATTTATGCCTTGTCTTTTGATAGGATTTACTTGTCTAAAGTAACGAAGTGCATCGTGGTCCGTTGTCTATAACGTCGATAGTGATTGGAACCTAAGCTTTGTGATTGTCAAACCGTTAATGAACTAATTCGATTAAACCAATTTAAAACGTGTAATAACCCTAGGTCTTGCATTTGTTGAACCGGGTGTGAACCTTGTTTTCTCTATCTTGTTTAAACCATCAATTGTAATTCTGTGCACTTGTTTAAGTTCTTGTTAGTTAGTAATTAAAACCAAATTGTCAGTTCATTCCGACCCATTTTCCAAACAAACAAAATTCCTAAAAACAACTTAGCAAGCTTCATAAAAGTGACATTTGTTTAAATTCAATCAAGTCCATTCACAAGCCACATACTCTTCGTGGTTCGACCCCTTACTACCACTAGCTATCGTTAAGGGTAATTTGGGCTTATAAATCTTATCTTTGACCGGAGCGCGGCACTCTGATCAAATTTTTGCGCCGTTGCCGGGGATCTAGTGCGCTTAGTATTTCATTGCTTGTTCGATTTTAGTTTAGTTTTTTTTCTTTCTTGTATATTCGTGGTTTTACTTTGGGTGGTCGAGCTTCTGTGTGCAGGTACATGTTTTGCAGGAATTACTTTTCAATATGAATGGGGTGGATGATGACCCCTGTGAGTGTTGCGGAATCGGAGAACATTATTTAGAGGATTGCTCTGTTTTCTACGAAAAATTTCAAGCTTACTAGGATCGGGAAGACTACCTTAGCGGATTGTACGGATATGGGAGGGCGGATTATGAAGATTTCAATGGTCCATCCTCATATTATCCATACGATAATCCACCACCACCACATTATCAAGAATACTACTATGAAACCGAATTGCCACATTTCTCAAGTTACAGGGAGGAGTATGATGATTATTATAATGAATACCCTCAACCGGCATTCGAGGAACCTCAAGATTCAATGCATTCCAAGCTTGATGCTCTCATAAATATGGTGAAAGGATATCACAAAGATATCAAATATATGAAGAAAGCGAATGAAGTGAGAGATTGTAACACCACGTAAAAACGTGTCCAATTATGTAAAGACACGTGTCCCAAACTCTAAAAATGTGAAAGATTGAGTTTGAAGGACTAAAGTTGTCAAACAGTGAAACTATGTGTCCGGAGGGACTAAAAGTGTCAACATGCCAAGCTTGTGCCTCTGAATGACCATACATGATGAATATATTCTTAAACGAGAGATTTATTTAATATAAGAAGCCGTTTGTGAAAATAATCGGAAGATTATAAAACTACGAGGGTTAAACGTGTCAACATGTTAATTCTGACCTCTGAGTGACCTTTTAACGAACCCGAGGCTTCGAAATATTCAAATATACTCTCAAGAATAAGTGATATAAATTTCACGTGGTTTCGAGATCGTTAAGTATGTTTTCAAGACTTTGGGCTATAAGTGTCAACTTGACAAAACTTGCATTTATAGTGATAATTAACGAATCCGAGCCTACCGAAGTTTGTTTATACATCCTTAAGCCTCAATAAACTAACTACAAGGGCCTTACATGTCAAAAAGGAGGTTAAATAGGGTTTAAATGGACCAGGGACTGATTCTGCCATTTCAGAAAGTTGTTTTAACTAGTTACCAGGTCTACGCGGCCCGCGTAAGACCCCTCTTGACTCTTACGCGGCCCGCCTGAAAGTTACCAGCGCAGAAAATGAAGGACATGTGCAGGTTTCAGCTGTTTAACCGCCTTAACCTCAATGGTATCGATTCTATGGGCTGTAAGTCGGCCATGATAAACCACTAGGACACCTGGGGTGATCCTAGGGCCTTCCTTAACAGCTGCAATTGATCTAGGAGCTTAGAAATCACTATATAAGGAGAGCTAGTTCATGCTTCATGAACTCACAATTGCAATAATCTTCAAGGAACTTACTTCTGGAGCTTGCAAGGATTAGGAAAAGGATTAAAAGTGTAGAAAAGATAGCAAGGACCATTAGTAAGAGTCTTATTACTTGCTTAGTCGTTTTAATTAGCTTAATTACCGAAAAGTCAAACTTGTCGTAATTTAGCTTTGACTTTCGGTTTAATCTCATATGGTCCAGTCACTGACCAAAATGAAAGTGGTTATGGAACCATATTAATGTAGGTGATTAACCCTTAAAAGGGCACCTCCTAATTATTTCGTTTGACTAGTTAATTGTCGGGTCAAACTAGTTTGACAAAAAGTCAAACTGGACAGAAAGTTTAAAAATGAATAAAATTAATAAACCAGAGGTTCTAAATTATATTTTAACATTCTAATGACTTGGTAATTAATATTAGAACTTGTTTTATCAGTCCTAACCCGACAATTATCAGTCTAAGGTCAAATTATAACCGAAAGTCGCAAAAGCTTGACTTTTGCTTTGACTTTCAGTTCTGACCCGTTCAATCTTAATTCTCCCATGTTTTAAGCTTCCATTAGGACCACATTACTCAGTAGTATAACCCTCTGGAGTTATAGTGCATGGTTCTTAGTGGTTTGAATTATATGCTCTTGATCGTTAATATGCTTATAAATGCCATAAATGCCCTTTTGACAATAAAATGAGATTTTTAGAAATGTGAGAGGACAAAAACCTTTGCTACTGATTTATAAACTTGTCCTAAAAAATTTGACATCAATTTGAGGTCTAGATTAGGAGTTATGCTCAATAGCGTAATTAGAAAGTTGTTTATTAATTAAACGGCGTAATTAGCATAAAGCCTATCTAAACCTAAATTTTGGCACCAAACTTTTTACCCACTGATGTAATATAATATTTTGGGATTTTTGAAGGTTTTTAATTATTTTTAAACTGATAATCATAGGGTTCTAGCTTTAATTCGGTAATTTCCAATTATACCCTTTTCTTGAATAAAATGAGCTTTACATAATATTTTGATACCAAACTTTTTGCTACTGATTCTATATGATAAATAAACTATTTTGAACTTTATAAACTGATCAAAAACTCAGATTTCCTATTATGACCCGAAAATCGCTTAAAACCGACTTTTACGTGTTTTAAGCGCATAGTATGGGTTAAAACTATTTTTAACATATAAGACTTGTTACCTACTGATGTTTTTAGTAAATTTCTACATTTTAACAATAAGCAAAAGTTTTAAACTCATATTTCCAAAATTAACCTTTAAAGCTTATGTGAAATTACCAAAATACCCCTTCAGTGCATAAATTGGTTATAAATGGTAAATTTCACATATAGAGAATACCCTACTGATATAACTTATTAAATTAAATATTTTTACTGATTTCAAAAGACCAGAACTTCAGTTTATTATAAAATCTATTTTATAAGTATTAAAATTACCAAAAATGCCCTTTCGGGACTTAAATTGGTTTAAATTACTTTTTGGGCATATATGTTGACATCCTACTGATGTATTAACATATTTTAAGCATAATAACAATTAAGACCTGTATATATAATTCATTTGGTTACCCGTTACGCGTTTACGCGTTCGGATCGGTTTATGTGACTAGTTTACATATAATAGCCGAAACGGGTTTAACCTTATCGTTTAATCCTCAAATTCCAGAATGTGATTAGTTTACCCATATAATACAAGTATCCAAGCTTGTCGGGTCTAAACCACATTCTATTCCGGACTCCACTTAATCTAGCGTTTAGAACCGTAAGGTTTCTTTCTAGCTAGCCGGTCTAAGTCCTTGATTTAACTAAAGGCTCGTTAGCACCCTAATAGGTTATTAAGCCTTCTATACAGATTAAGTAGCATCCAGTAGAAGGTATCAATATACAGCTTTAGGATATATGGCTGAGTTACTTTCACCGTCGAGCTCAGGTAAATACTTTTAACTTATTTTCCCTTATACGGGCTTGGGATATGGTATTATAATAATACCACTTGGTCGGGTATGAAATCATTTAATCGGATTGTGATTAATAAATTTGCATAACCCGTTTTAATCTGTCTTGTTTGATAACATAAACATTGGGGGTTAATTCGACCGTGTCGTGGATATCCTCGGATCATTTCACTTGAAAATGGCCACGACCTATGCACGGGGTGTAGGCATACACCTGACAGATGCAAATGCTAAAATATAAACCCACATGCTGGGGATAACTCCTTTGTGGGTTCTATAAGTGGTGAGTCGGTTAATCATGACCGGCTTCCAACCGGCCCCAATTGTAAGACAAACATGTAAATCTGTATACAGGATTATATTTAAATAATTGTCCCAAGTTATAAAAGATTTGTGCCATGTGCACTTAAATAAATTTTCATAAATGTTTTCAAAAGAGTCAGTTAATTGTATTTACCAGTGTAAACTGACGTATTTTCTTAAAGGCTGATTGACAGGTACCTCTCGTAATAGGCTGGAGCTATTAGGTGTCATAAGAGGATCTTGCAAATCCATTGATACCTGAAGTCTGTTATTTTGTTTTTTTGTAACTATTTATGATCCGCCTGTGGATCTTATTACATTCCAGTCTGTATATTCTTTCGTCGAACACTCAGACACTATGGTTTGTAATAGTTTATTCACCAAGCCTTCCGTTGTGCTATTATATTGTGTGTATTGACAATGATGATATCAACTACGTCACGATACTCCCCGCCGGGCCCACCGGTAATATGTGGAAATATCAGGGTGTGACAAAGATAAAGCCCATGAAGTATTGGTGATGCAAATGGGTTAATTAGCGGAGGAAATAGCCCAAATTAAACGCGACTAAGAGGTTTTGGCTAATGGTGCAATGGTGGATGGTGATGTGGTGGAAGAGGTTATAGAACTTCCGGAGCAAGTAATTGAATGTTTGAACCAAGCGGAAGACGTAACACCGCAAGACGGGTCAGAGCCAAAAGAAGCTCAAAGTCATATCTCTCCTTCTCCCATACATATCACCCCAACCAACAAAGTTGGGGATGTGGGTTCGGGTATAAGGATTCGAAGGGTAGCCTTGCAAGACATTGGAAAATTCATCAAGAAACGACCCCAAAGTAGCTTACTACGCATGCCGCGTAAAATAAAAAAGAGAATGGATCCGGCATGCCAACTACCGAGCGTATGTTGGAAACTCGGTAGACAAATGTGCACTTCGACCACCATGAGAGGCAAATCAGGTATAATTGTTGTAGAGTTTGTATTATTATTTGTTTTATTTTATTTTAGAAGCTAAATGAACATTGTGGGTGTGTTTCCTATATAACCCTCACGAGACCTACTCGTCCTCCCGAGCTATCGGGAGGTTTAAAAGGGCATGTTGCATAAGCTAAATGTAACCGTGATTCCTACGAAAGTGAGTTAGGTTTGTTGTTATTGTAAATTAAATTTTCCACATAAATCAAAGTAAATTAACGTATGACTTGATAATATTTTCAAAAAAAATGGTAGAACTAGGAAACTAACAAATTTTGATGGTTGTGAGAAGCATGCTTCTACACAAAGGTTGAGATTTGTAGGTACATCGTGTTCGCGAGACGACCATTTTGTTGAAGGATGAAGAGCACACGAGGAATGAGCTAAAAAATCAGGTGCATACGTTTCCTTTTACTTTTGATTCTTAGTTAGTAATAAGTGGATTGTAATTGTATTTTAGTTCCGGGGTGAAATTTTGGGGAGGTTAGCCGTGTCACATCCCTTGTGCGTTTTAAAAACTCCAGTTCTTACACATTGAGGACAATGTTTACCTCAAGTGTGGGGATGGGGGGGGGGGGGTAAAAGTTTTCGATTTTTGACCCGTTCATTTAAACACTACACATTGAGGACAATGTTTACCTCAAGTGTGGGGATGGGGGGGAAAATTTCAAAATTTTTTGAAAATGTCTTTGTTTGAAGTGATCTAAAAAGCACAAGTAACTAAGTTAACGAGGGATGATACAACCCATTTGGTCTTTTGTCATGGTCAAGTTCAAGTTAATTAGCATGACATGTATTTAGCGGGTGGTTATTTGGGAATAATCCGCCTAAGAAACTAGCACATCATGCATGTCACATACCATACCCTTTATATGTGAGGTTTTGAGCCACTTTTACATTATAGAATTACATATTTATGTTTTCTTTGTTTGAGTGGACCATTAGTCACGTATTGTAGAACTTGCGACTTTTGATACGTTTGAGACCATAGACCGAATACAAGCACAAGAATGATTAAGGCATTAGGTAAACCTTTTCTTTTTACACCATTTATCCATCCTTACCCAAAAATTATCCCTTAGTAGCCAACTTTGAGCCTAATCCTTTCGTTTGACAACCTAGTTAGTCCATAACCATAAGCCTTTTCTTTTTAAACCCGTGTGATGGAAATTCGATTATAGTAGTCTTCTTTGTATAGTTGTGCTTTACATTTTGCGAAAAAAATCGAAAAATTCAGAAAAGTTGTGAAAAAGAAGAGAAAAATTGTTGAGAAAGATACAAAAAATATAAGTAGTAGTTATTGAATAAAAGGAGAAACTCGTTGCCTCTTAGCTTGATGTTTATAGTTAATCATTTTAGATTAGTTGTTTTGTAATAAAAATCGAGTTTTCATCACCTTCACCACTTAAAAACATCCTATTCCATACCCTTAACCTAGCCCAGTTACAACCCTTCAAAGCCCTTTTGACTTGTGCTTAGTATTCGTGTTCGGTGGTGGAGAATGATTGAGTTGCAAGCCTATGCGGGTACGTGTTCTAATTGGTTTTTGAGTGATTACTTGAAAAGTGCTAATTCATTATCTATTAGCCAAATTTTCAACCGAGTGGAGAGAACATTGTGAGGGATGTGCATGATTTATTAGTTTCAAGGGCGGGTTAATCTTGGATAACCGTTTTCACACGATTAATCATTTTTCGCTAAATATGTTGAAAATTGTAAAAAGTTTGAACCGGGTATGACATTAAACCTTAACCTTAGTCTCGGGAATGGACATGTTTTTCTCGTTCGACCCACATGAAAGTGAAAAGCAGATTTGCTTGAGGGCAAGCAAACGACAAGTGTGGGGATGTGATACGTGGTCGAAAACCGGTGTTCGTGATTGTTTAAGTTGATGTTTTTACGTGATTTTTAATTCCGAATAGCCTACTTTTAATTAAATATGTGTTTTACAAGTATAATGAAGTTTAAGGTGCTATTTGGGGACTTTACGGACTACCGGGATGAAAAACAGACTACCGGGACGCGAAACGGGTCAACCAGGACCAAGATACACGAAAAACAAAGATCTGGGATTAGAGACACCGTCGCCGACGCCGTGGAGGGCCGTCGGCGATGCCCCGTAGTAAACCATGGTGCCAGAAACGTCCTTAACCAGTGAAATAACGCGTCGGAAAAAGTTGGACCAGCACTAGGCGTCGCCGACGGGGCACCAGGCCGTCGGTGATGGCCTCCCTAAATGTGTGTCGCGCATATTTTTGGTTCTTGTTTGTTTGAACATTTTTAAACCTCTTGGGAGCCATTTTTTCGGGAGTTACGAGTTTGGGAGGATTAAAACACCATAGGGGAACCATTTTACCATCATCTAACACATCTCTTTCATCTCTAACCCACACCTAACATCATCGTCATCCAAACCCTAACCGAACCACCACCTCCATCATCTTCATCCATTCTCCACCATTCAAACCCTAACTTCCACCATTCCTCAAGACTCAAGGTCATGGCTCCGTGCTCGTGTTCATCGCCCGGTGATCGCGTCTATCCAACCATGAGCGGCTAGTCTCTTCGGTTTCACCCCGGTGTAGATTGTTGTAAGATTTTCTAGGGTTTATGCATTTGTATTTTGAATTGATTTTGTGACAAATTGTTTAGTATTTGAAACCTTTGATAATTGTCTTGCATTTGTTTCGAATTTGTAAATTGTCGAGTGATGATAAAATTTGACTTTGCAAAATGGTTATGTGCAATTATGCCTTATCTTAGGTTAGGATTTACATGTCCGAGATAATGAAGTGCACTGTGGTCCGTTGTCTATGATGTAGATAGCAATTGGCACCTAAGTTTCGTGATAGTAATCCATTAATCACTATATGCAATTGAATCAAGTTAAAACATGTAGGAACCCTAGGTCTAGCAATTATCAAACCGGGTGTGATCCGTATTCCTTATTCTTGTTTCAACTTTTTAGTTTAGTTTACAATTTTAATTAATCACACATTGTGTCACACCCCGACCGCGTTAAAACAACGAAACCGCAGCGGAAACGTTGGGGAGTGGAGTGGCAGAATCATTGTTTCATAACCATGGATACAAAAGTTTTGTTTTATTGATTCATTAAGTAATTTACATTGTCTTATTACAAAACAAACAAGTTACACATCGTCTATCATTATTATTATGTCACTAAGGCCTCGTCCAGATCCTATGTGAATATGCATCCTAGCAATCAACATCATGCAACACCACCTGAAACATATTTAAAAACAAAGTCAACAAAGAAATGTTGGCGAGCACATAGGTTTTATGAGAGTGTTGGATTCATGGCTCGTTTGCATGTTGCAGTACTTTATTAGACTACAAGAGTCAAAAGTTACAAACCTTGTTTTGAAAAGTGTATTGCAACATAATTAACCAACTCAAATCAAATTGGTTATAATTTATAAGATCTCGCAGCCATGATTCTTAACCCAAAAACAGTTGTTTAAGTAAACCAAATCGTAAAACATCTCGTAAAAACTCGTATGGCTTATATGATTTAGAAAACCTCGTTGTGTGACATCGTTTCAAAATCGTTTGCCCAAGTGAACTAAATAATGACACGGAATATAATATGATAAAAGCACTTATATATAAGAAGTACCAGCGGCGTATCTACCATGCTTTTATCATGTTACACCCGTCCCATTATCTAATCACATCCTAAAACCAATCGTTCTTTCAAATCGTTTAACTCGTTCAAATCGTTTCAAATCATTTAACTCGTCCCAAAAATCATTCTCGTTTTTACTTGTGAAACTACTTTTGGTCGTATCGCTAATAACATCCAAACCTTCGCAACTCATCCATCGTTCAACTCGCATTAACAAACCACCAAAGGGTAAGTTAACAATCACATATTCGGTCGTTACCCACATAACCCCCACACATAACCATGGGTGCAGTCTGATAACTGGAGTTGTCAGATCCTATGGTACCATAACCTAATACTGGTCGGTTCGGCCAAAACTAATGAATGTTATTCGTTATGTAACTACAACCATCAAGTTTGTTCACATTATCGAAATCGTTATTAGTTTAATATAAACCGTTAAATTGTTATTGAAACCATCGTTTAAACCTCGAAATCATTTTACACATATGAATCACACCAAAACAATCGAAAACAGTAAAGTAGGGGAACTATGTACTCACATCAAAGTGCAAAGTATCCTCAATCTAAAGAATTCAACAAGCTCAGGCAAACCAAGGAAATTCAAGTAGCACCTAGTAATCGAATCACTAGTCAAATAATCGATACCTAAATCGGAAGATCGGATAGAATGAGGTATTGTAAACCAAATGAGTATTGGAACTCATGTGATATGGTTTAACAAAGTCTACATTCTAAATCGGAACCTAACCTAAGTGCTTTCGACCCATTACGACCCATTAAGGTAGCTTACGCTACTTTAACGCGTCGTTCGCGCAAACGCGTTTCAAAAACACTCAGGTATGAAGTTAGGGAGATCTTGATCCAAAATACTCAGGTATGAAGTTAGGGAGATCTTGATCCAAAATACTCGCTACTTTAACGCGTTTCAAAATCACGAAAGAAGCTTACAAAGGGTCCAAGCTAGGGAGATCTTGATCCAAAATACTCAGGTATGAAGTTTTAGAACTTCAACTTTGAGTTTTTTAGATCAAGTGTGCAGAAAATGGAATGAGGGCTTGGGTTTATATAGTTTTCGGTAAACCGTTAGGATCATTTCTTGCAAAAGAGGCTTCGATCTTGACCCTCCAAGTGGGCACATGGTTTTGAAATACAATGGGACATGATATACCATCAAAAACAAGCAGATGGTATCCCAAATCAGTGGTTAAAAACCATCAAAACCAGCCCAAAGTCCAGATTCAATGTTTCTGTGCTAAAGGTCTGACGTGGGCCGAGTAAGAATAAGCTTAGGCTTACACCCCAGGCCTAGCAAACTTTGGCAGATTTACAATTTTAGCCCATGCAGTCCTAAAACTTGGTTTTCGATGCATTTTTGACACGTTTAAGCCCCGTTAACCCCATTTCAAAGCTCTAAAATGAAGTTAAAGTATAGGGAACTTAAAATATGCTCAAAAATATCTCGGATGTCGGTTCGTTTGGTCGTACGGTTGCGTTATTCGGTTAATTACGACGGAAGTCGTAACTAACGCAAAAACGATCCAAATTGCGCGACGAATGGAATTTTTGCTTACCAATCACTAAAATAAGATATTTTAATGATTACAAAAATTTTGGATGCCCGGATATAATCAGAACGTAAGATATGCGCGAAAATGCAAACGTATGCACTTTTTGACGCCTTTAGTCCCTATTGATCAAATCAGTTTATTTTAGCATACCGAACCCCTCAAAGCCTATTTCTAAGCTATGTAAAGGATATTTAGGGCATGTCTAACTTATGATAAAGTTCTGAAATGTTCGTTACTACACAAATCGGTATAGTGTTGCAGTTTGACACAAATAGTCCCAGCAATCGAATAGACTTGTTTTCAACACACCAATCCATCCAAAACTTATTTCTAAGTTATGTGAAGGTTATTTAAGGTATGTTAAGCCTATGTCACTATTTCAGAGTGTTTTTCACGTTAATCTGACTGCGTTTACGCACCATTTTGCGTATAACTTTCCAGAAAGAGATTTAAAGCTTGAAATCGGACTCGAATCAAATCGTAAAATCACCAAACACAAATACACACATAATAACTCCAAAATAAATTTTTTATTAATAATTGATATTGTTTTACATTGTACATCGATTACAGAGCACAGTTGTCACAGTCTCCCTACTTTAGGAAATTTCATCCCGAATTTTTAACTAGAGGAAACTTGTGAGAACAATTGTGGATATTTCGCCTTCATTTGGTCCTCACGTTCCCAAGTAAACTTTGGGCCACGTTTGGACTCCCAGCTAACCTTGACCAATCGAATCCGTTTGTTCTTCAACTGTTTGACTGCACGGTCCATTATCTCCACAGGTTTCTTGTCAAAGTTCATCGTTTCATCAACTTGAATTTCGTCGAGTGGAATGTGAAGATCAGCGTCGGCTAAACACTTTCTCAAATCGGACACGTGGAAAGTCGGATGAATATTTCCAAGCTCTGGAGGTAGCTCTAGTCGATAGGCAACCTTTCTAATTCTTTCAACAATCTTAAATGGTTCAACATATCGAGGTGCAATTTTTCCTTTCTTTCCAAATCTCACCACTCCCTTCCAAGGTGACACCTTGAGTAGGACATGGTCTCCGACTTGAAATTCTAAGGGCTTGCGTCACATATCCGCATAACTCTTTTGACGTCTTCTAGCTGTCACAAGATTATCGTGAATTTTCTTGATTTTGTCTGTCGTTTCCAGAATGAGCTCAGGTCCAGTAAGCTGGGCTTCACTGATCTCATTCCAACAGACAGGTGAATGACATTTTCGACCGTAAAGAGCTTCGAATGGTGCCATATTGATGCTAGCATGATAACTATTGTTGTAAGAGAACTCGATCAATGGAAGATGAGAATCCCAATTACCACTAAAGTCTATCACGCATGCTCTAAGCATATCCTCCAAAGTTTGAATCGTCCTCTCAGATTGTCCATCTGTTTGGGGATGATAAGAAGTGCTTAGATTTTGTTGGGTTCCCATAGCAGATTGCATGGTTTTCCAGAAATGAGATGAAAATCGAGCATCACGATCGGATATAATATCCAAAGGAACACCATGTCGAGATACAATCTCATCAACATAAATCTTTGTAAGTTTATCAGTAGATAGATCCTCGCGAATCGGAATAAAATGGGCTGACTTTGTTAAACGATCGATGACAACCCAAATAGCATCGTGACCTCTAGATGTACGCGGTAATTTAGTGATAAGATCCATCGCAATGTTCTCCCACTTCCAAACCGGTATCTCTGGTTGTACAAGCAAACCAGATGGTCGTTGATGTTCAGCCTTGACTTTGAGACAAGTTAGGCATTTTGATACATACAAGGCAATATCCTTCTTCATACCAGGCCACTAGTACTGAGTACGAAGATCCTTGTACATTTTGTCAGCACCAGGATGGATAGAATATCGAGACTTATGAGATTCGTCCATCACTTAAGTGCAAAGATCATCTTGTTTCGGAATCCACAAACGATCCTTGAAGTAGAATAACCCATCATCTTTCGCTTTGAGTTTAAGCTCAAGTTGACGTGGTAATTCCTTACCCATCAAATTTTGTGAAATGAAAAATTGCTGAGCTTGAGAGACACGAGTTTGAATATCAGATAGAGTTCGAACAGAATGAAGCTTGATTTGCTCCTTTCGACTAAGCGTATCGGCTATGACATTCGCCTTACCGGGATGGTAGCGAATCTCGCAATCGTAGTCGCTCAAGAGCTCAACCCATCGTCGTTGCCTCATGTTCAGCTCCTTCTGATTAAGAATGTGTTGGAGACTTTTGTGGTCTGTGAAAACCACACACTTCGTGCCATAAAGATAGTGTCTCCAGATTTTGATTGCGAAAACTACAGTTCCTAACTCAAGATCATGAGTGGTGTAGTTCTTCTAGTGAACTTTCAGTTGTCTTAACGCATACGCAATAACTTTACCTCGTTGCATAAGGACATAACCAAGGCCTAGATTTGACGCGTCACAATAGACAACGAAATCATCGTTTCCATCGGGCAAAGATAGAACAGGAGCATTACCTAGCTTCTGTTTCAGCGTTTGGAACACTTCTTCTTGTTTGGGTCCCTACTCAAAAGGCTTATTCTTTTGAGTCAAAGCAGTGAATGGAACCGCGATCTTGGAGAAGTTCGAAATGAATCGACGATAATATCCAGCCAGACCAAGAAAAGAACGAACTTCTGTTGGTGTCGTAGGTGTATTCCAATCCTTAATTGCAGCAATTTTGGATGGATCCACATGAATACCCTGCTCGTTGACTATATGACCCAATAACTGAACTTCTTTAAGCCAGAATTCACACTTGGAGAATTTAGCAAAAAGTTGTTCCTTCTTCAGGAGTTCCAGTGTCAAACGAATGTGTTGCTCGTGATCGGCTTGAGACTTCGAATAAATGAGAATATCGTCGATGAACACAATGATGAACTTGTCTAAATAAGGTTTACAGACCCTATTCATTAAGTCCATGAAGATAGCTGGGGCATTCGCCAAACCAAAAGGCATGGCAGTGAACTCATAGTGCCCATATCTCGTACGGAATGCAGTTTTGGGAATATCTTCTTCGAGAACACGAAGTAGATGATACCCAGAACGCAGATCTATCTTGGAAAAACAGGTAGCACCTTGCAGCTGGTCGAAGAGATCATCGATTCGAGGTAGGGGATATCGATTCTTGATGGTAAGCTTATTAAGCTCACGATAATCGATACACATTCGAAAAGATCCATCTTTCTTTTTCACAAAGAGGACAGGAGCGCCCCAAGGTGAATAACTCGGTCGGATGAATCCTTTATCAGATAACTCTTGAAGCTGTTTCGATAACTCTTGCATCTTGGATGGTGCAAGACGATAAGGTGCTTTCGCAATCGGGTTAGCATTGGGTACAAGATCAATATGAAACTCGACTTGACGAACTGGAGACAAACCAGGCAGTTCATCAGGAAACACCTCTGGATATTCACGAACAATCGGAATATCTTGAATATTCTTGCTCTTGCCCTTCTCCTCGGTGATATGTGCCAGAAAAGCAACATATCCCTTTCGTAAATAACTTTGGGCCTTCGTACACGACATGAGTTTCAAACCAACAGATGGTTTCTCGCCACGAACCTCTAGGACATCACTAGACGAAAGAGGAATACTTATCGAAACAAACCACCTCAGCATGATGTTTAGTTAACCAATCCATCCCCACGATAATATCGAAACTCACAAGTTGCATCGGCGTGAGGTCAATAGGAAAAAGATGGTTATCGAGGTTCAATTGACAACCACGAATAACAGAATCGAGTGCAAGAGGTTTACCAGTCGCAACTTCAATAGATAAGGGTTTCCTCAGTTTAGTTCTAGGTATCACAAGTAAAGGCTCAAAAGATAACGAAACAAAACTCCTATCGGCACCAAAATCGAAAAGAACAGATGCAGGTTGATTGTTAACAAGGAACGTATCGTTAACAGCCTCGTTGTCAGCTCGAGCCGCGTTTGTATTCAGATTGTATGCTCGTCCTCGAGCGGGATTCACATTCGCGTTCGCATTCGCGTTTACCAATCTCGGGCAGTTGTTGCGGAAATGACCAATTTCACCGCAATTATAACACGAACCAGGTGGGAATCTCGCAGCATTCCCCTGAGCTTTTGCTGGAACCTGAGCAGCTTGATTCTAACCCAAAAAAACAAATGTTGGCCAGATGCCCAAGTTTACCACACGTAGTGCACTGCTTACAGGCCTGTTGAGCAACATGATGACCATTGCATCGAGCACAGTGAGGTGCAGTACCAGCATATTGCTTCTTCGCAGGAGGTAGTGCTGGTGGGTTCTGAGGGTTCTGGTTGGTGACAGCAAAGTTCTGGGAAGCCTTGCGCTTCCTCGACTTCTTAGAAGACTCACCCTTCTTCTTACCCTTACCCTTTTCTTGTGTGGAATCGGCTGACTTCTTCTTGTCACCCTTACGGGTCAGTTTCCCTTTTCTGACCTGAGATTCGGTTAGAGTAGCAGCCAATTCGATCGCTTGACAAACAGTAGTAGGATTACTGCCAGTCACAATGTCTTGCACAGAATCGGGTAAACCATCAATATACCTCTCTATCGCTTTCTCCAACGGGGTAACCATAGTAGGACACAACAAGCTGAGCTCCTCATAACGATCCGTATGCGCACGGTGTTCTCCCCCATCTTGTTTCAAATCATCGAATTCTCGTTCCAAAGATCGAATCTCATGACGGGGACAGAACTCTCTCATCATGAGAGCCCGAAGCTCTTCCCAAGTTTGTGCCAACACCACTTCGGCACCCCTATCACGTATCACTCCGTTCCACCATGTAAGAGCATGCTTCTCGAACACACTTGATACAAACTCAACCTTACACTCATTCGGACATTGCACACGTCTGAATGTGCTTTCCAAACTTTCGAACCATTGCAGGAGCGCGGTTGCTCCTTGAGACCCAGAAAACTTCTATGGTTTAGCCGAATTGAAATTCTTGAAACTACACTGAGCATTATTGTTGTTATTGTTGTTGTATAATTGATGGATCTGGGTTACTATGTTCAAAAGCACAGCAGCCATTTGCTAAGCATCAAGGGCTGCGACTTCTTCGTTGGTTAGAGGTTGTGCATCACGTCGAGGAGGCATTGTCTAAAAAGAAAAAGGAAACATGAGAAACGAGTGAGGGCGACAATTGGAAAAACAAAAGAGGTATTGAAAACATCGACAAAACACAAGGAAAGCGATCATTCGTTAGTTACCTCGAACAAACAAACGACACGCAGTGACTAATCAAAGTAAATGGGTCAGTATAATGTATCGCGAAGACATGCTTTAGCCTATAAGTGAACACTCATCCCAAGAGTTCCCAGGTAAGAGTGACTGGTCCGATTATGTGGATTTGTATGAACACTCTAGCCTTAGAGAAAAAAACTCAGGATACAGGCGTTCACTCTTCCAGATTGCACGTGTTCACATTACAAGACCCAAACTTTGACGAGATTTTGAAAACTCAGAAGGCACTAAGCAAAAAATGAATCATCCAGAAAGGTGGGTGATTATTTTCAAAATCAATTCGGAAGCTTTAAAGGTTCAAAACCTTATAACAAATCATCTACGAAGAGATGATTGGTTTTTTTCAAAGCGGATTTATTATTGTGTTCTCGTTGTGGTTATCACCTAAGGATAGGTGACGGTATTGTTTTAAAATCTAAACGCAAGAAGACTTGCGTTAGGGTCCTAGAAAGTTATAGTCTAGGTCAAAGCATTGCTAATAACCTAATTCCATATAACCATTGGCTCTGATACCAACTCTTCTGTCACACCCCGACCGCGTTAAAACCATGACTCGTTTGCATGTTGCAGTACTTTATTAGACTACAAGAGTCAAAAGTTACAAACCTTGTTTTGAAAAGTGTATTGCAACATAATTAACCAACTCAAATCAAATTGGTTATAATTTATAAGATCTCGCAGCCATGATTCTTAACCCAAAAACATTTGTTTAAGTAAACCAAATCGTAAAACATCTCGTAAAAACTCGTATGGTTTATATCATTTAGAAAACCTCGTTGTGTGACATCGTTTCAAAATCGTTTGCCCAAGTGAACTAAATAATGACACGGAATATAATATGATAAAAGCACTTATATATAAGAAGTATCAGCGGCGTATCTACCATGCTTTTATCATGTTACACCCGTCCCATTATCTAATCACATCCCAAAACCAATCGTTCTTTCAAATCGTTTAACTCGTTCAAATCGTTTAACTCGTCCCAAAAATCATTCTCGTTTTTACTTGTGAAACTACTTTTGGTCGTCTCGCTAATAACATCCAAACCTTCGCAACTCCTCCATCGTTCAACTCGCATTAACAAACCACCAAAGGGTAAGTTAACAATCACAGATTCGGTCGTTACCCACATAACCCCCACACATAACCATGGGTGCAGTCTGATAACTGGATTTGTCAGATCCTATGGTACCATAACCTAATACTGGTCGGTTCGGCCAAAACTAATGAATGTTATTCGTTATGTAACTACAACCATCAAGTTTGTTCACATTATCGAAATCGTTATTAGTTTAATATAAACCGTTAAATTGTTTTTGAAACCATCGTTTAAACCTCGAAATCATTTTACACATATGAATCACACCAAAACAATCGAAAACAGTAAAGTAGGGGAACTATGTACTCACATCAAAGTGCAAAGTATCCTCAATCTAAAGAATTCAACAAGCTCAGGCAAACCAAGGAAATTCAAGTAGCACCTAGTAATTGAATCACTAGTCAAATAATCGATACCTAAATCGGAAGATCGGATAGAATGAGGTCTTGTAAACCAAATGAGTATTGGAACTCATTTGATATGGTTTAACAAAGTCTACATTCTAAATCGGAACCTAACCTAAGTGCTTTCGACCCGTTACGACCCTTTAAGAGCTTACGCTACTTTAACGCGTCGTTCGCGCAAACGCGCGTTCGAGAAGTCTAACTACTCCTATGAAAAGTATTATATGCCTAAACATGTTTAAATATGTTGCATAATCAGTTTAGGTGACAAAAGTTAAGTTACATATGCTTAAAATCCAATTATGCATGAAAAGGGCATTTTGGTCATTTTCCTAAGGCATATAAACTATCTATCATACAACTACTTAAACTAAGTGACCATAAGGTATAACCTCGGAAGGTTATTCCCTATACAACTATGGTCATAAATATGCTTGGTCGGATCGTAATGATCGACCAAACGGGTCGAGTTCGAAAGTCTAAGCGGTGGTTTAGACCGCTTGACTTACAACTCTATACAAGCACTAAACTAAAAGTGACGAGCTAAACATGTTGGAACATGTTTAACTAAGTTAGAAAACAAGTTTTGATATCAAAACAAAGTGTTTTGATGTCACACCCCGATCACATAAAACAACAAATCGTGGCGGAAACATCGGGGAGTGTTGTAACAGAATCATTGTTTCACAACCATGGATTAAATTGTTTTGTTTTATTGAATTATTGAACTCATTGTTTTATTACAATTGAGACAAATACAAATATTGTCTTTCGATTTTTAAAGTTACTAAGGCACGAGTCCATCCTATGTATAGCATGCATCAACAATCATCACATAGCAGCACCTGAAACATATGTGAAAATAGGTACGTCAGCATATAAATGCCTGTGAGTAACATAGGTTTTGTGAATTAGATTCATGGCTTTGGTTAACACAAGAAAAAGGTTTTATGTTTACAAAAAAAATAGCCATGAATCCTTGTAAAAAGTTTGGTTTCGAAAACACATTTCTTTGATAAAAAGATTTTGTAGTACATGTAAAAATATACTTTGGTTTTGAAATAGTTAAGTAGATAGTATATCAAATATACTTTGGTTAATGAAATAGTAGGTTTGGTAGTATATCTCAAGTATACTTTGGTTTTGTAAATAGCATCTCAAACTATGCTTTGGTTTGGAAATAACATATCAACTATGCTTTGGTTTTGAAAATAGCATATCAACTATGCTTTGGTTTTGAAAATAACATATCAACTATTCTTTAGTTTGATAATAGCATATCAACTATGCTTTGGTTTGAAAATAGCATATCAACTTTGCTTTGGTAAATAACAAGGTCAATAGTATATTAAAATATATGTTGGATTTTGTACATAGTATATCAAATTATACTTTGGTAAATAATATCACATTTGGGAGCACATCAAGCTGTACTTTGGTAGTATATCAAAATATACAACCAAAAAAAACTGTGATTTAGTTTTCATTCAAACCTTAGTGTATCAAACTACACTTTGGAGACTATAGAAATACCACAAAGGTAATTTCTATTTGGTTAAAATTTGGTTTCTGACATTCCATACAACAGGAATGGGATGTCTAGTCCTATAGCGCTATATCATACTACCAATCGGTTTGGTGAATGTATAAATAAAGTACAATCCAACAATTAGTTTTTAAATCTTTGAATATTTGTATTTAAACCATAGATAATTGTTCAATTCGTCAAAAGATAAGTACTAACATGTATAGTCATATAGTTGAAATCATGAAAATAACAAATAGGCACATATGTTTCACCCCAAAAAAATTGAAAGCAGTAAAAGAGGGGACTATATACTCACTTGAGATTGCAAGTATCCTTGATTAAGTGTCCTAACGAAGCTCGGGAAATCAAGGAATCAAGTGGCACCTAGTATGGATTCACTATGTTAAATAATCGGATCCTAAATCGGGAGATAGGATAGAATGATGTTCTATAAATCAAATGAGTAATTAAACTCATATGGTATGATTTAATAGAGCTAACATTCTGATTTGAAAGTCTACCTAAGTGCTCTTGACCCGTTTCAGCCCGTTATGGTAGTATAAGTTACTATAACGTGTCGGTTGCGTAAAACTAGGGTCGGATGGTTAACTATATGCTATGTCAAGTCTTACATGCCCAATTATGCCTAAACATGTTACTAAATTAGATTATAAGTCAAAAACATGTTCACATATGCACAATATGGTTTTATGCTTCAAAAGGGCATTTTGGTCATTTCCTATGGGCATATAAGCTACTTAACAAACAACTAACCAATCCTAAGTGATCATAAGGTATAACCTCAGAGGTTATTCCCTATGCAACTATGATCACTAAACATGCTTGGTCGGATCCTATTGATCGACCAAACGGGTCGGGTTCGAAAGTCTAAGCGTTTGTCTAGACCGCTTAACTTACGACCCTAAACAAGCACTAAACTAGTAGTGACGAGTTAAACATGTCAAAACATGTTTAACTAACTTAGAAAACTGATTTGGTATCAAAACAAAGTGTTTTGATACCTAGATGTAGTTCCGTTGCAAAATGCGTGCTAAAACGCATTTTGATCGAAACTTTGACTCGTCACTACACCTAGTTAACATGGTAATCAGTAGGTATAATCGCTAAGGATTATAACCATCGTGATTACAATCACATTACAAAGTTCAAACGAACTTTGTGTTGACTATTGACTGGTCAAAGCTTAAAGTCAAACACTGTTTGACTTTCATGCTTTGGAAAGCGATAAAAGCACGAAAGAAGCTTACAAAGGGTCCAAGCTAGGGAGAACTTGATCTTAAAATTCTCAGGTATGAAGTTATAAACCTCAACTTAGAGAAAATCAGATCAAGGGTGAGTGAAATGGGTTGAATGTCATGGCTATTTATACTTGTTGTGAGTTAACAAGATCAATCCATGTGTTTGTGTGGCCAACAAGCATTAGATCATAGCCATACAAGTGTTAGGGGCCAGCTAATTTACTTAGGGGAGGTGTTAACTTGGTTAACACACAAGAACTTACAAGAACAACCCCTGAATTAACAATCTGTTGCTGAAAATCAACTTTCTAGAACTGGCATGCTGTCGCGCCCCGCGTACGATTTGGGTCTGGGCATACGCGGCCCGCGACCTCAGGTCGAATCAGCAACAGTTTTGTTTATTTCAGTTTTGGTCCCTACACTTGCATAAGCTCATTTTTGGCACATTTAACCCCCGTTAAGCCATTTTCAAGGCTCTACAAGGTGTTCAAAGTATAGAGGACACAAAATGTGCTCGGAAATATCTCGGATGTCGGTTCGTTTGGTCGTACGGTCATGTTGTTCGGTTAATTACGACGAAACTCGAACGGACGCGAAAACAAACCAAATTAAGCGATGAATGGTATTTTTGCATGTCGATCACTAAAATAAAAATATTTTAGTGTCTGCAAAAATTTTGAATGTCCAGAGGTGGTCAGAACGTAAGATATGCGCGTAAATGTTACGCCGTTTTTGACACTTTTAGTCCCTGTAGGATCAAATAAGCATATTTTCGCACACCGAACCACTAAAATATTATTTCTAAGCTATGATTAGGTTATTTATGGTATGTTTAGCTTATGATCATATTCCGGAATGTTCGTTACTATACAAATCGGTATAGTTTCGCAGTTTGACACAAATAGTCCCTGTAAGGAAATAAACTTGTTTTTGCCATACCAAACCCTTTAAAACTTATTTCTAAGTTATGTAAAGGTTATTTAAGGTATGTTAAGATTGTGTCACTATTCCGGAGTGTTTATTGCATTAAACTGATTACATTTACGCATCAGTGCACGTATAACCTTCCAGAAAGTGATTTAAAGCTCGAAATTGAACAAGAATTGATATGTGCAAATGATACACATATTTATACAAATCCCAAGTATGAAACATAATATTTCATTGGTTTGGTATTTGTTTGATGGTCGTAGTGACACAGGTGTCACAGTCTCCCCTACTTTAGAAAATTTCGTCCCGAAATTTAATTTTAGAGGAAACCTGTGAAGACAACTATGATTGTTTCGCTTTCGAATGAATCCACCGTTTCCCAAGTAAAACTATAGATCACGTTTGAATTCTTAGCGAATTTGTTAATTGTCAAAAATGTTGTGGTTGTTGTAACAAAAGCATGGAGCTTTGAACAACGGATAGAAGAATGTTTCCTATGAAGACTATGATAGGAAACTTGTGTGTGCTCGAAATCAGAGTCGGAGAGTGTAAGATAGAATAACAATGGTCAAGGTCCAGGACTTCTAGTAACTTAAATAACGCTACGCTTGCAATGTAATAAGGAACACTTATATATAGGAAGTACCAGCGACGTATCCACCATGCCCTTTTTACATTGTTCCCGTCTTGTTATTCTCATCACTATAGGTCTTAACACATGACAAAAACTGCTTTGGTTTCTGTGCACTAAATTCCATAATTATGTATGCATCCATAATTACGCAATTCCATGCACAGTCCGCACAGTTCATTTTATAATGTGTAGGGAAAAATCAAACGGACATACATGTAATGACTTGACTAGACCACCAGAGGATCATTTTAACTAGATCAACAAACGATCTTTTTAACTAGATCAACACATGATCTTTTTAACTAGACCGACGTACGATCTCTTTAAATAGACCACCAAAGGGTCTTTGTAACTCAGAACCAAATAATCGTTTTGAAATAGCACTTAGGAATCCAAGGGTCTGACTATTTGCATAGAAAGTTCCTTAAGGATTTATGTAACACCTCGTAAAATCATGACCAATGTAATAAAGACACGTGTCATGGACTTTGAATGTGTGAAGAATTGATTTCCGAGGGACTAAAATTGTCAAACAATGTGAATATGTTAATAAAAGGGATCCAAAGTGTCAACATGCCTAACTTGTTCCTCTGATTGACCTAACACGATGTTCGTATTCTTTAATAAATAAATTGTCGAACACTGGAAGTCGTTTGTGCTTAAAATAAGGATCTTATGAAACATAGGGGTTAAAAGTGTCAACATGTTGAAAGTAACCCCTGAGTGACCTTTTTACGATCCCAAAAACATTGTGATAATTATATATTTTGATCTCAAGAATGTCGGATATTAATTTTGTGAAGTTCCATTGAATACAAGACTTTTCGGGTGATCGTATGACTAACCGGGAGCTTAACGGAGTTAGTTTGTGACCCAAGGCCATTAAAAGTTAACTATGGGGGTCCTAAGTGTAATAAATGAAAGTAAAATAAAGATTATATGGACCAGGGACCGAAATTGAAAAGCTGCCAAAGTTTTTACCGGAACAGAAGGTCCACGCGGCCCGCGTAGACCCTTTAAGGATCTTACGCGGCCCGCGTAGAAGTCACCAGGGACCCAGATGTGGACAGCTGCATGTCCAGCCAGTTCCACCGCCTTAGAAAGCTTGTTTTCGATTCCAGGGACTGAGCCAACAGTATTACATGCATAGGGGACACCTGGGATCATCAGAAATCATTTGTAGACTTGTGTGGAATGATCTTGTGAATTTTGAAATCCAATATAAAGCCCTCTTGTTTGCTAGTTCACTTGTGCAATTCAAAATCATTTCAAAACTCACTCTCTGGAGCTTTCTGGACTTCAAGCAAGTTTCCCTCAGCTCCTAATTCGTGCTAAGAGTCCTTGTAAGCATTCTTAGCTTCTCTAGTTCAAGTTTTATTAGTCTAATGACCAAAAGTCAAAGCCGTCGTAATTAAGCTTTGACTTAGTGATTAATCACTAATGGTCCAGCCATTATTCGAATTGAAAGTGGCTATGAGTTGGTAATTATGTGGGAAATAAACCCTTAAAAGGGCACCCACTGAGTATCACTCTAACTTGGTCAATTGTCGGGTCAAACTTAATATTAAAAAGTCAACATAAGCTATTTTTACAAATAAATTCATAACTGATAATGTAGAAGTTATGGAACACGTTTTAACACTAAAATAACTTGGTAAATAATGTAAGAACATGTCTAAGCATGTTCAACCCAACAATTCTGAGTTTAGGCTCGGTTCGGAACCGAAAGTCGCAAAAGTAGACTTTTGGTTTGACTTTCAGTTCTTAACCTCTTTAGCTTAGTTTAGATATGCCTTAGGGTTCCTTTAGGACCAGGTTATAGGTAAGTATAACCCTCTGAGGTGATACAACTTGGTTCTTTATTAATCCGATTCATTTGCATGTTTCCGTTAATTGCTTAAATGTTGACCATTATGCCCTTTTGATATAAAAACGAAATTTTTGAAAATATGAGAGGACAAAAACCTTTATTACTGATTTATAAACATGTCCTAAAAATTTGACATCAGTTTGAGGTCTAAATTAGGAGTTATGCTCAATATCGTAAATTGAAAGATTTTTATTAATTAAACGGCATTTTTAACATAAAGCCTATTTAAACCCAAATTTCGACACCAAAATTTTTACCCACTGATGTAATATAATATTTTGGGATTTTTGAAAATTTTTATTAATTTTTAAACTTATCATAACATGGTGTTTTTGCCTTGATTCGGTAATTGTTGATTATACCCTTTTTGCTAATAAAATGAGTTTCACATAACATTTGGATACCAAACCTTTTGCTACTGATTTTATATGATAAATAAAATATTTTGAACTTTATAAACTGATCAAAAACTCAGATTTCTTTATATAACCTGAAAATCGCCTAAAACCGACTTTTTACGCTTTTTAAGCGCATAGTATGGGTTAAAACCATTTTTGACACATAAGACTTATTACCAAATAATATTATAAGTAAATTTTTATACTTTAACAGTAAGTAAAAGTTTTGAACTCATATTTCCAAATTTGACCTTTAAAGCTTATGTGAAATGACCAAAATGCCCCTACGGTGCATAGTTTGATTATAAATGATAAATTTCACATATATGCAATACCTTACTGATATGACTTGCAAAAATAAAATATTTACTGATCATTTTAGACCAAAATCTCAGATTACTATTTAATCTCTTTTATAATCTTTAAAATGACCAAAATACCCATTCGGGGCTTAAATTGAGTTTAAATTCGTTTTAGGCATAATGGAAGGTATCCTACTGATGTCACAACATGTTTAAGGCATATTAACTTGTGAAACCTGTACATGACTCTTTTGGTTATCCGTTATGCATTTTTCGCATTCGATACGGTTTATCTGACTAGTTTGCATAAATTGACCGAAACGGGTCAAACCTTATCATTTTTGCTTCAAAATCCAGAATGTGTTTAGTTTACCCATATTATGCAAGTCTTCAGACTTGTCGGGTCTAAATCACATTCTAATCCGGTCTTCGCTTAATCTTGCGTTTTGAACCGTAAACCTTTCCTTAAAACTAACCGGTCTAAGTTTAAACTTAAGTAAGACCCGTTAGGAATCTAATAGGTGATTAAAACCTTCGTTCCAGATTTAGGAGCCCAGTAAAAGATATTTGCACTTGCTGATTGTATACGGCTGAGATAAGTTTGTAAAATTGATGAGGTAAATACTTTTAACTTATTTTCTGTTATACGGGCTTGGGATACGGTATTATAATAATACCACTTGGTCGGGTATGTAGTTATTGAAATCGGATTGTGATTAATATATTTACATAACCCGTTCTAATCTGTTTTGTTTGGTGCAATGCCTTTGGGGGGTTAATGACCATGTCCTGTATATCCACGGCTCACTCATTGAAATGGCCACGACTTAAGCACGGGGTGTAGGCATACACCTGACAGTTGTGTATGTATAAAAGGTATCCCACAATAAGGATTTTCCTTGTGGGCATTATACTTGTGGTGTGTCAGTTAATATTATCCGGCTCTTCTAACCGGCCCTAATAGATGACAAACATGTAAAATTGTATACAAGATTTTTTTTAATAATTGTCCCAAGTTATAAAAGATTATTTGTGCCTAGTGCATTTAAATCAAGTTTCTTAAATATTTTCAAAAGAGTCGGTTAATTGTATTTACCAGTGTAAACTGACGTATTTTCCAAAAGGTTAAGTGCAGGTACTATGCGAAATAGGTTGGCTACTCCCGAGTGAATAAATAAAGAGTCTTGCTAGCTTTATCACTTTAAAATCTGTTGAACAATATTTCATTTGTTTTTAGATCCGCCTGTGGATCCTTTTACATTCCGTCTGTAATACTTATGTTACTTCCATTTGGTTTGTAATATATTTTACTTTAGACTTCAGCTGTGCATTAAACTGTGATAAATTGACTATGATGATATCAACTACGTCACGATACTCCCCACCGGGCCCACCGGTAATACGTGAAAATATCGGGGTGTGACAGGTTGGTATCAGAGCCAACATTGAGTAAATTAAACACTAGCCTTTTGTGTTTAATCTCAATGACACAGTTTGCGCGTTCCTTGACCTCCGAGTCTAGGCTAACAACATAGGACTAATCCTAATTTTGTTGCTTTCTTTCTTTTGTTTGTTTCTTTTGTTTGTTTTGACAGGATCAACAAAAATGCCGCCAAGATTCAGGAGAGGAGGACGAGGTAAGGGGCCATTCACCGCCCCTAACGATCATGAGGTCGGGCCTTCACACCGGCGAACTCCGTCAGAAACCATGAGCACTAGTCCTCAAGAAGATTGGAGGACCTACTTAGAACCTGCGAGGCGTTCTGTCTCGCTTAGCTCCTCACCTTCCTACCATGATTCTTTCGGGCTCCATCAAGGCAACGAGTCCGACCATTCACGCCATTCCTACTTACCGTTGCAGCGGTCGGGTTCTCACTGCGCCTTTCAGGACCCGACCCCGTATTTCCAGAGCCAGTTCAATCCGGCAAATCAGGTGCAAGAACCAATGGGTTATAACCCATTGGGACCAGAAGATCATTTCTCCGGTGATCAAGAAATGGATATGGATGAAGATCCGGATCCAGCCGAGCCGCCATCTGGGACGCCCACGCATCCCATAGAGATTTCTGACGGATCGTCTTTTCACGGTTCGCCATACCGGGGCCCAGGCAGCTATGAAGCAAGGTTTGCCTCGTACCCTTGGGAGTTCACTCCCCCTTTTAACCCATCACCTCAGTAGCAGGATCCCTCCGTGGGTTCACGATTCCAGGCTGTCACGCCACCGCCGCCGCCAGAGCAGCAACCGCCTCCGGAGCCACCGAGGCGAAGGAGAACAGGTGCACGGATGTCCGTGCAAGGGGGATTCCACTTTAGTACCCCTCAATACTCAAGTGGCAGCCACTACCCGCCACTATATGAAGACCCGCAGATGGGTGGGCCTTCAAAACCCGTTTCTGATGTGGACTCTGCGCCAGTCGCACCACCACCACCAGTGGGTTATGATAACCCAATTCCTTCCTACGCCGGTGCAGCGGCGTATAATCCTTTTGAGCAGCCGGCCTACCCGGGGTACAACTACAACAATGCCCCCGTTGTTGACCCGTACCTCGTAGCAGCCAGCTACAATGCTCTTCATCCCGAAGGGCCTTTCGCCGTTTCATACCAATCAGGGTACCAAGCATACAGGTATCAATACCCGCCACCTCCTCAACCTCCGTAGCAGCAGCCGCCGCAGCCGCCTATGATTCAGCCACCGCAACAACAGGAGATTCTTCAGAGGTTGAGCCAGGTGGAATGAGAGGTTCAGGAGGAGCGTAGAAGCCACCGGGGATTTCTTAAGGGTTTGGCGAATCTGATCAAGGGGAAGAAGAAGAAGAAGAAGAGGGATTTTTGAAGATTCCTTATTTATTTATGTTGTAATTTCTTTATTTTCAATCAAGTCCCTGCGTGGACATTTTTATTTATGTACTTAGTCCCTGCGAGGACTTGTATTTCATTTTAGCCCCTGCGTGGGCAAGTTATTTATGTAAAAGTCCCGTTTAGGGCATCTATGTAATCTTCTTTATTTATTCATTTATGGAATGTGTTGAATTTAAAATTTCAATTGTCATTATATATATAAATATAATATATGAAATGAATCGAAGATATCATTCCTTTTATTTAATCTGCCAATAAATATTGAAGAGGATCTTAAAGGCGAAACCTAGCCTATGTGTCATATTAAGACAGGGCCATGATGGTAGTTCCTTTTAAGATTCAAATCCTTGTTAACATCTGAAAACATGTTAACACTCCTGGCAAATGTGATTCAATAAAATCACATAAGTCATCCTTATATTGGATCCTTCCAATTCCTTTCCTTTATTAAATTAAACATCCATTAGTGATGATGTGCCTGCGAGCCATATTCATTGTCATATAAGACAAAAGACAGTTGTAGTCTACGACTCCCTGTCAAGAAAAGGTAATGAACTATGTTCAAACCTAAATGCCTTGATACTATAAGATCATGGCTTAAGAATAAAAAATTGTCCTTGTGACTAGGCCTTCTGTATGCCACCCTATTATCCTTAATAGTTTATAATTGGGATAAAATATAATAAAAATTTAAATAAATTAAATTAACCAATATGGTTTATGGTTACCATAGTTAAAATTTTTTTCCATAAAAGACAATTCCATAAAAGACTTCTGAATAAACCTTTGTCAATATTTTATGTAGCAATCAAGCTACATGGCTGGGTCAGATGAAGTCAACAGTCACCCGAGGGAGAATCATGACACTTCCAGAGTTAATGTAGCGGGCGCGGAATTGCAGGCATTAATAGATAATGTCGTTACTCGAGCTCTTGACAGACAATTTAATGAATTGAGTGGAACTCGCGTTAGAACTCAGTCTGTACCACATTCAAAACCACCCTCCAAGAATCATACAGCTCGCAAGAGCGATTCTCATCATTCATCGAATCAGAGGAGTGTTCCATCTAAGAAGGTAGTGCTCAATCAAGAGCCACGTGTTAAGGGCTGTTCTTATAAATATTTTGTCTCCTGCAAGCCTAGAGACTTTACAGGGGAGAAAGGAGCCATCAATTGTATGACCTGGCTCGATGAGATGGACACTGTGGTCAATATTAGTGGTTGTGCAGAGCAAGATATTGTGAAGTTTGTGTCACAATCATTTAAAGGAAAAGCTCTAGCTTGGTGGAGGTCATTGATCCAAGCTACTGGGAAGATCCCATTGTATAATCTGACATGGGATCAGTTTGTTGCTTTAATCAAAGAGAATTTTTGTCCTCAACATGAAGTTGAGAAAATTGAGACTGACTTCCTGACATTGGTTATGAAGAACTTGAACTGTCAGGCGTATCTCACGAGCTTCAACACTATGTCACGATTGGTTCCATACTTGGTCACACCGGAACCAAAACGTATAGCTCGATTTATTGGAGGTTTAGCTCCGGAGATTAAAGCAAGTGTAAAAGCATCAAGACCGACTACTTTTAGGTTAGTGGCTGATTTGTCATTATCCCTTACTCTCGATGAGGTTAGGCAGGGATCGCATAAGAGTTCTGAAGAAGGAAAAAGGAAACGTGAGGATGAGAACTCACGTCGTTCTGATAAGAGACATAGGGAGAACTCAGACCACAAGAAGAATTCTGGGTCTAACAAGGGTAACCAGCAAACAGATGAGAAGCCTAAATGCAAAACCTGCCAGAAGCGTCATTTTGGAAAATGCAGGTTTGAATCAAAGTCGCAGTCGCAATCAAAGCCGATTGGATGTGGGATCTGCAAGTCGAAAGAACATAAGACTTTGGATTGCAAGAAGTTGAAGGACGCAACCTGTTATGGTTGCAACGAGAAGGGGCACATCAAGTCCAACTGCCCAAAGTATGCAAAGAAACCTAAAGAAGGTAAGAAGACCAATGCTCGGGTCTTTCAGATGAATGCACAAGAAGCAATTCAGAGTGACAACGTGATAACATGTACTTTGCTTATCAATTTATGCAAGGGAATTGTTTGATTCGGGTGCAGATAAGTCGTTTGCGGATAATAAATTTTGTAAGTTATTAAATCTGCCTGTTAAAACCCTAAGCATAAAATATGAAGTAGAATTGGCCGATGGTACCATAGAAACTGCTTCAACCGTGTTAGATGGATGTTTTATATCCATTAGGAACCACTCTTTTCCGTTATCTTTGTTTCCTTTGAAACTAGCTGGTTTCGACATAATGATAGGCATGGATTGGTTATCTCATAACCAAGCCCAGATTGTTTGTGACAAGAAACAAGTGGTTATCAAGACTCCGTATGGTGAGCCACTTACCATACAAGGAGATACTCAGTATGGGTTGCCTAAGCAAGTGTCTATGCTTAAGGCGTCAAGGTGTTTGAAGAAGGGTTATGTCATTTACATGGCACAAGTAACTATTGATGAACCAAAGCCCAAGGTCGAAGACATTCCCATTATCTCTGAATACCCTGATGTATTCCCTGAAGAACTACCTGGTTTACCCCCAGATAGGCAAGTAGAGTTCAGAATCGACATCATTCCTGGAGCTGCACCAGTTGCAAGAGCACCTTACCGGTTGGCACCAACGGAGATGAAAGAGTTAAGAACTCAGTTGGATGATTTGTTGGCAAAAGGATTTATTAGACCTAGCTCATCTCCTTGGGGAGCACCGATTCGGTTTGTAAAGAAAAAGGATGGATCAATGCGTTTATGCATTGATTACCGAGAGCTGAACAAGGTTACAATCAAGAACAGATATCGATTGCCCAGGATCGACGATCTGTTCGATCAATTGCAAGGGGAAAGTTACTTCTCCAAGATTGACTTGAGATCAGGTTACCATCAGCTAAAGGTTAGAGATGAAGATGTGCATAAGACTGCATTCAGAACTCGTTATGGTCACTACGAGTTCTTGGTGATGCCTTTTGGGCTCACTAATGCACCAGCAGCGTTCATAGACCTCATGAATCATGTTTGTAAACCCTATTCGAATAAGTTTGTCATTGTTTTTATTGATGACATACTAATTTACTCAAAGAATCAGGCTGATCATGAAAAGCACCTTCGATGTATTCTTAAACTTCTTCAGCAAGAGAAGCTCTACGCCAAGTTTTCAAAATGTGAGTTTTGGCTTCGTGAAGTCCAATTTCTTGGACATATGGTTAGCTAGCGTGGTATCCAGGTGGATCCCACTAAGATTTAAGCCATCATGAATTGGCAAGAGCCAAAGACGCCCACAGAAATTCGCAGGTTCTTGGGCCTAGCAGGATATTACAGGCGTTTTATTGAAAACTTTTCAAGGATTGCTGCACTCCTAACTTCATTAACTCCCAAGAATATCAAGTTTTATTGGGGTCCTAAGCAACAATAATCCTTTGATATTCTTAAATAGAAGTTAAACAATGCACCTGTGTTGACATTGCCAGAAGGAATTGAAGAGTTTGTGGTTTATTGTGACGCATCACACACATGTATGGGATGTGTGCTTATGCAGAAGGGCAAAGTTATTGCCTATGCTTCCTGACAATTAAAGGTGCACGAAAAGAATTACACCGCCCACGATTTGGAATTGGGTGCCGTTGTATTTGCACAAAAACTTTGGAGGCATTATTTATATGGTACCAAGTGTGTGATCTATTCTGATCACAAGAGCCTTCAGCACTTGTTCAACCAGAAGGATCTAAACATGAGACAGCGTCGATGGATGGAGACTTTAAATGATTATGATTGTGAAATCCGATATCATCCAGGCAAGGCGAATGTGGTCGCCGATGCCTTGAGCCAAAAAGAAAGAGTTAAACCAATTAGAATCAATGCTAAGAGCATTGAATTGAAGAATAGCTTGAATGTAAGGTTGTTAGCCGCTCAGAAGGAAGCTGTATTAGAAGCTAACTATCCGAATGAAAAGTTGGGAGTAACTGCTGAACAGTTATCATATGGTAAGGATGGAATTCTAAGATTGAATGGACGAATATGGGTTCCAATTTATGGAGAGCTCAGGGACGTTATCCTTCAAGAAGCCCATAGTTCCAAGTATTCTGTTCATCCTGGCAGTGACAAGATGTACCAGGATTTAAAGGCAAATTATTGGTGGATAGGTTTGAAGAAATCTATAGCCACTTATGTGGCTAAATGTTTGACGTGCGCGCAAGTCAAAGCCGAACACCAGAAGCTGTCAGGTTTGCTGCAACAACCTGAACTTCCCACCTGGAAGTGGGAAATGGTAACTATGGATTTCATCACTAAGTTACCAAAGACAAAGCGAGGAAATGATACTATTTGGGTTATAGTCAACAGATTGACCAAGTTAGCCCACTTCCTACCTATTAAGGAAACACACAGCTCAGATAAGTTAGCTCAGCTGTACGTGGATGAGATTGTATCTCTCTACGGAGTGCCAGTGTCTATTATCTCCGATAGGGATACAAGATACACATCGCATTTTTGGAAAAGCTTTCAGCAATCCCTAGGCACTCGATTAAACTTCAGCACTGCATATCATCCTCAGACGGATGGTCAGAGCGAGCGTCCAATTTAAACTCTGGAGGATATGTTAAGAGCTTGTGTTATTGATTTAGCTGGAAGTTGGGATGATCATCTTCCGTTGGTTGATTTTTCGTATAATAATAGTTATCATTCGAGTATTCAAGCTGCACCTTTTGAAGCATTGTATGGAAGAGAGTGCAGGACGCCAGTTTGTTGGGCGGAAGTTGGAGATAGCCAACTAACAGGACCTGATATAGTCCTGGAGACGACAGATAAGATTGTGCTGATACGTGATCATCTCAAAGCTGCCAGGGATAGGCAGAAAAGCTACGCAAATAAAAGGCGTAAACCTCTGAAATTCGAGGTAGGTGACAAAGTGTTACTTAAAGTATCACCCTGGAAAGGAGTGATGCATTTTGGCAAGAAAGGCAAGCTAATTCCAAGATACATAGGACCATTTGAGATCATCGAATGTGTCGGAACAGTGGCTTACAAGTTAAACATGCCTGAAGAGCTCAGTGGAATCAACAATGTGTTCCACATTTGCAACTTAAAGAAGTGTCTAGCTGATGAATCGCTAGCCATGTCACATAAGGATGTGCATATTGATGAGAGCTTAAAGTTTGTTGAAAAATCTTTGCCGATCGAGGATCGACAGGTTAAGA
This sequence comes from Helianthus tuberosus, assembly GCA_030545235.1. Classification (NCBI taxonomy): domain Eukaryota; kingdom Viridiplantae; phylum Streptophyta; class Magnoliopsida; order Asterales; family Asteraceae; genus Helianthus; species Helianthus tuberosus. Next base: position 10,132,792 of record CM060393.1, read on the forward strand.
AGCTTCGAAAGAAGCACGTACCGATTGTGAAGGTTAAATGGGATGCCCGTAGACGTCCCGAGTACACGTGGGAGGTCGAGTCCATGACGCGATGTCGTGGTCACAATCAAATTTAATCCAATTACTACTAAATAGATAGTGGCAAGTGGGTATCGAACACAGGGAGTTTGTGGAATATGTGTTATTTGAAGGTTTATCTAAGTTAACTAAAATTAAACTAAATGCAATAAAAGTAAATCTCAAGAGTTGGTTTGATTGATTTGATTTTTAAAACTAAGATTACTATTTAAATTGCGAAAATGGAAATTTGGTTTGTAAACAATTTAGAGACAAATGACCATCTTTAGTTTCCGGTTTGCTTTGACATTTATGCTGACATTCCACTAGATAGAACTACATAGACATAGTTCATGTGTGATTACTAGTAGTGATGAAAGGGAACTAAGTACTCAGATTCCTAGAACGTGAGGTTTTTACCCGATGATCAATTAACCCTTACCCAAGCCTAATTATACCCATGATATCTCGATTGCCAACGGCACCAAGAACGTATGGTTTCAAACTAGTTTAACATAAGAATCAACAATTTACAACAAAGCAATCACACACCATAACAAACACATCATAAAGATAAAGATTGTTATTCTAGAAATAGGAAATCAAACATAAAGTCTTATGCAAACCTTCAACTAAAGACAAGCATAAAGAGTTTAGCCACTCATGGCTTGAACAAACATCATGAACCAAGTCTCGATCTTCAAACAAGTTAAAAACATAAAACAAATGAATAACAATTGTCTTCAAGCTCCAAGTGCAGCCAAAATCGTCTCTAGAATGTTGTGTAACCGAAAAACCATGAAAGGACCATAAAAAACATCATCAAAAGCTCAATAAATGCGTAAGTTACAAGAACAACCCAGTTGGCGCCGTAACCTACGGCACCCGCCGTAGGCTACGGCGGTAATAAAAGTGCTACGGTGGCTCTATATTGGACTACGGTGGTCAAAAAGTGCCAGTCGGCGCCGTAAGCTACGGCCCTTGTCGTAGCTTACGACAGGCTTCAACATGAAAACTTGTTTTCAGCATAACTTTTTCTTTTCAACTACGTTTTCTTCACCGTGTTCGCCTACGTTCTCGTAATTTCGTCCTCTATAATGCTATCCTCTTAATTCTTCAATTCCAAAAGTTGTTTTTTTCCATTTATTCTCCGTGTTCCTTCCATTTTAAGCTTCCGTTTGTACCTGAAACACAAACAACCGTAGTTATCTAATTCTAGACAACTACCCGATTAAATGTAGGATTTTATTATCATTTATACCACTTAAGGGTTATCCTACGGACTACCCGTCACATCCCCACACTTAACCGTTGCTTGTCCCAAGCAACCCGTTCAACAAAACACAATTTATTCAAGCGATCAAGTACAAACCAAGCAACAATTGTCCTCATTTACTAACTTTTTCTTAAATCCGCACATAACACACCCTTCACAATAACTCTCTTCTCGGTGGCAAGTAATAACTAGCAAAGATACGCTAGATCACACTCAAGGCAAACGGGTAGTTGAACAATAATATGCTTGTACTCAAATCGGTCCTTCGCCTAAATAATTTGCTAAACATGCACATGAATCAAAGGGACTTAGATGTTGTAACGTGGCTAGGCAAATGGGTAGGAAATGGAAATATATATGCAAAGTAGCTAACAATTCAACCTGGTCTTTTATTTCTAACTAACCAAAACATAAACAACTATGTACAACATATCTCATTCATTTTTTTTTTCATTTTTATTACTTTTTCTCTCTTCTTTTTTTTCTTTTTCCTTTCATATCTCTTTTTTCTATATTTTTTTCTTTTCAAACATAACAAGATAAACATACTAATACGAGATGCAACACTAATAGACCGGGTCAAATACGGGTTAAATTTAGAGGAACTAGGCACGGGTTATAAATGATCGGCTTCAAGCTCAAATGGGCTAGTAAAGTCCAAACCCCGCCCCTCTCACTACCATGCTCATATATATAATTTATGAGGTCCAACCCCCCAAATCCCACACTCGCACTCACCATGACGAGGCTACCTAAATGCCCTTATCATTTTCACATTCATGCAAAGCTAAGGCCTCAAACTGCATCTAAGCACAAGTTCTAATGTACCCCCACCCATTGCCACTCTCATCAAAGAAAAATATTTCTAATAAATTCAAAGAGATGGTTCAACTCTCACCAAGAAAGAACAAGGGAATATGGGATGCCGGTGTATCATGCGGTTTTGTATTCAAATGTTCAATTCGAACCATTGTCACTTGATTTTTAAAAATTTACAATTTTCACAAATTTTTCAAAATTTCCCCTCATCCCCACACTAGGGATACATTGTCTCCAATGTATGGTTTTGAAGGGAAGATCGCTTAACATCAAAAACATCAACTTTGTTTTTTTTTTAATTTTTTTTATAAACAAAAGCAAACTAATAAACTAACAATATTTCAAAGCTAAAGAACATGACAAGTCTAAGGAAAAAAGTACATTGACCTGGTGAAGTTTGACACAATAGATATTGTAAATGATCCAATTTCCTATCACCACCTTCGCACAAATATCCGCACATCTTCCCCACACTTGAGTGTTGCCATGACCCTGAAACATAGAAAACTAAAGAAATAACAAGATCAGTGAAAAACCTCGGGTTGCCTCCCGAGCAGCGCTAAGTTTTCAGGTCTTCAGCCAGACCATGCCACCCTCATTTAAGGTGGCTCAAAGAAGCGGTTCCTGCCATCTCCATCACTTCCTCGTGCCATTGAGCAAAATGCATCCGTCTCGTTTTGACTCGGTGGGTAATCAAATACACTCTTGCTTGAACCCATATGTTTTTCTTCACGGTCCGGTAGGTGATTTCTTCTCATTCTTTGAAACACGTTTTCACTAAACCCTCTATCCTTCGCCACAACAAATTGTAACTAATCATCTTAGTCTGAACATCAAATGACAACTTACGGTTCTTTTCAGTCATGGTAATGATTCCTTCTATACAATCGATTTGAGCATTTGCCGTATAGAGAAACGGTCGACCCAAAATCACCCTTTGTTGTGACGCCATCATGGTAGTAGCATAATCTAAAACCAAAAAATCCACCGGGTATTCGAATTCTCCCAACCGAATCATAACATTCTTAACCATTCCCCGTGGACGCCTCCAACTTTCATCCGCCAAACTCACCATGGTGTCTGCATCCTGAAGCGGACCAAAATCATACATATCATATAAGTCACCTGGTAGCACACTCATACTCGCCCCATAATCCAATAATGCATGGGGAATTTTTAATTTTCCCACTTGAATCGGCACAAGTGGTGCTCCATGCTCCTTGTCCGTTTTAACTTCGGCATCCCTTCCTATACCTGCACTCACTTGACAAGAAGAAGTAAGAAATGTTTCATTAATTTCATTATTTGGAACGGTGCTTACCACATTGATATTAATGCTTTTTGTGTTCTTGGGATTTATCACCGTGTCACTTGGTGATTGACCTTTTGCTTTCTTCAATAATGCCACGTCACTTGCAAGTTGACCCATTTGAGTGGTCAACGATTGAATAGCTTTGTCACGGATTTCATCTTTTTGCATGCGAACATCATCCATTTGATTTCTTCGCTGCATCTCTAGTTGCATTGCCTTGAGCATCTCCATGACCTCATTTCCACCAGAAGAACTTTGACCCGAAAACCCACCTTGATTATTGAACGGTTGGCGTGGAGCAAAGTTACCTTGACTTCCTTGAAAATTCGGGTTGGCTTGGTTTGAGGGATTTCCATATCTAAAATTTGGGTGGTTTCTCAAACCGGGGTGGTAAGTATTGGAATTCATGTTATAATTTCTACCACCCCCTCCTTGCCCTTGCAATCCATTCACCTCCACATATTGCCCTTCCACTCCTTGGCAATTTTCAGCCGCATGCCCTATCTTATTACAAAGTGCACAAACATCATAAATTTGATTAGAAGTTTGAACATTACCATCGTCTACCGCGTGCACTTGAGTTCGGGTAATGGTCGGTCGTGCTCTCCTTGATGCTTGAGCTTTTCTTTTTTATGTGACCGCCATTTGCTCCAAGAATTCCCAATCATCATGCTCATAATTTGTGCCAAAAGTGCCGTTCATGATCGACATTAAATCGCGAAAAGCATTCATCAACTCCCATATCTCTATCCCATGATGAGGGCAATTCTTGATCATCATGTTAAACCGTTCAAATGCTTCATGGAACATCTCACCCGATTGTTGTTGAAAACTTCTCAACCCTTTTATAGCATCATTTGTCTTTTGAGCGGTATAAAATTCATCCAAGAAGATTTGTTGCATTTCCGCCCATGTATAGATAGATGCCGAAGGTAGGGTGTAAAACCACTTTTTCGCCTTATCTTCTATTGAGAATTGAAATAGCACCAATTTGACATCATCAGCCGAAAATCCTTGACTCCCAAGAGTATTGCAAATCGAGTCATAAGCCTCCAAGTGAAAATAAGGCTCCTCCGTTGCTAGACCCTTATACTTTGGCAAACTTTGTAACGAATTGGTTCGAACTTCGAACGTCCTTCCTTGATCATTGTGAGGAATAACTACTGGTGAAGTATTATGAGTGATCACCGGTCTAAACTGTGCTTCAATGCCTCTCGCGTGTTCTCGAAGATGTCTTCTTGGTACCCTGAACCGAACTCTTGGGCGTATAGGACCCATTGGTCTTTGAACTTGCATTCGTGGAGGCCCAAATTGTTGTGGAGGTGGTTGAAATCTCGGCCCCACATGAGGTTGTTGAACTCATCTTTGCACCGGTGGACCTTGTGGTGGCAATTGTTAAGGTATGATTTGTTGTTGAGAAATCCTACCAACACTTGACGTTCTTTGATTTTGACCTTAAACATAGGTATACTCCCCTTGATCTCCATCACCCCTATACATGTATCCTTCTTCATCATATCCCACAAAGTCATCCTCAAACTCATCATCGAGCCCATCTTGTCTTGCTCCCGAAGTATGTTGAAATTGCACTCTTGGTGGGAATGGAGTAGAATGGATAATAGATGGACCGGTTTGGTATAGGTTAGGTGGTGGTATTTGTGATGATGATGGTTGGCCGGATGTTGGGAAAAATGTTGAATAAATTAGAACATCGGATGATGTACGGTTGTAACTGAAGGAGTATTCAGGTTGTGTGTTATCATGTAAGGTAGTGTTGGTTGGTTTAATTTCTGGTGTGGTTATAGGAATGGTATTATTTGGTGATGGTTGTGTTGAAGATGGTATAAATGATGGTGTAGGTTCACCCGTAGTGGGTGGTGGTGGCGGTAGATTCATGTATCTGATTGGTGTAACTGGTGTAGTAGGTGTTGTTGGTGAACCACTAATTTTATTTTCTCGTAGCAAAATTATGTTTCTTCTCAAAGTTCGTTCAATTTCTGGATCAAATGCCAATGGTGATAGCTTGTGAGAGCTCCTAGTACGCATGCACTTGTAAATACCTGCACACTAACACAGCCAGCGTAAACCAAAAAAATAACAAACTTAAAAAGATCAAAAATAACACATGTTGCGCACTACTCCCCGGCAACGGCGCCAAAATTTGACGCGATATCGTGGTCACAATCAAATTTAATCCAATTACTACTAAATAGAAAGTAGCAAGTGGGTATCGAACATGGGGAGTTTGTGGAATATGTGTTATTTGAAGGTTTATCTAAGTTAACTAAAATTAAACTAAATGCAATAAAAGTAAATTTAAAGAGTTGGCTTGATTGATTTGATTTTTAAAACTAAGATTACTATTTAAATTGCGAAAATGGAAATTTGATTTGTAAATAATTTAGAGACAAATGACCATCTTTAGTTTCCGGTTTGCTTTGACATTTATGCTAACATTCCACTAGAAAGAACTACATAGACATAGTTCATGTGTGATTACTTGTAGTGATGAAAGGGAACTAAATACTCAGATTCCTAGAACGTGAGGTTGTTACCCAATGATCAATTAACCCTTACCCAAGCCTAATTATACCCATGATATCTCGATTGCCAACGGCACCAAGAACGTATGGTTTCAAACTAGTTTAACATAAGAATCAACAATTTACAACAAAGCAATCACACACCATAACAAACACATCATAAAGATAAAGATTGTTATTCTAGAAATAGGAAATCAAACATAAAGTCTTATGCAAACCTTCAACTAAAGACAATCATAAAGAGTTTAGCCACTCATGGCTTGAACAAACATCATCAACCAAGTCTCGATCTTCAAACAAGTTAAAAACATAAGACAAATGAATAACAATTGTCTTCAAGCTCCAAGTGCAGCCAAAATCATCTCTAGAATGTTGTGTAACCGAAAAACCATGATAGGACCATAAAAACATCATCAATGTTGGTGCACTACGTCTGCTGATTACGTCTTGTATCGAGTCTAGAAGATCACAAGATAGACAATGGCATGGAAATCAAGAAATTGTATTAAACTAGGGTATCGCTTATATGTCCTAGAACAGGTTTCGCTTTTGTGTCATTAGGTAGGTATCGCTTTTGTGTCAGTCTTGTGATAGGTTTCGCTTATATGGTATGATGAGGTATCGCTCATGAGTCAAGAGCAGGTATCGCTTATGTGTCAGTGTACACATAAGCGAAACCCTGACATCTATATAAAGGTCCTCATAAGCGAAATCAGTGTGAAGTTTCCGGTGTGCAACGAAGTGCTGCCGAAGTGTTGTCAGAGATTGTAATCGATATCAGTAATCAATATACAACAAGTTTAAAGTGAATACAGCTGTTATTGCACCAAATCTTTAGTTTCCGCCTCTAGATTTGGATAGGAATTCTTCTGAACGACTCAATCAGGGCCGAACACGATCCTACAAGTGGTATCAGAGCTCAGGAGGAAGAGTTCTTGCCATTTCAGCTGCATATTCTGATTTTCTACACTTTCTTTGACACTTTTGAAAATTTTTCACGGTAAAACCAGCTCAAAATCACACACCACACTCGGAATCTAGAAATTACAAACCCTTGAAAGTTTCAGATTTAAAATCAAGCTAGAAATCAAAATTTTAGGGGTTTCGCTTTTACGACATTGAACAAAGATGACATCAGCAGAAGGTTTCGCTCCAATGACACTGATGGTTTCGCTTTTGTGGACAAGTTTCATATGATTTCGCTCTTGTGTCACTTCTGATTTCGCTCATACGTCAATTTAAGGTTTCGCTTTTAGTTACATATAGGTTTCGCTCAAAGGAACATAGTGATTTCGCTTTAGTGTACAACAAGGTTTCGCTCCAGTGACCAAAGAGGTTTCGCTCCAGTGACCAAAGAGGTTTCGCTTTAAAGGTCATCTGGTGATTTCGCTTTTACGACACTTGTGATTTCGCTCCAACGACCTGTTTGCCAAAACTTGTGAACTTTGAACAATTAATATGGCTGAGGAATTTTACAATGCTTTTGCTAGTCCAGTTATAATCACTCAGAGTGCTTTGCGTGAAACCGAAACTGGAATATCTCAGAAACCGCCTAAACTCATGGATATTGATGATTTTAACACATGGTCTGAACGGTTTGGTAATTGGGTTGAGGCTTATCATTTGGATGCTTGGGAACACACTGAGGAGCCGTATGTTAAACCCACAAAGAACAATGTTGTGAATGGTACTCCGTTAGCACTTAGAGAAATGAGTGATATAGATAGAAAGAAATATCGAGATGAGAAATTGATGGTGAGTCTGCTTCAACAAGCAATAAAAGAAGATATTTTGATATTGCTTCAACATGATGGAACTGCATATTCAATATGGACAGAGTTGGATGCAAAATTTACTGGAAGTGACGATATGCTCAGAAATAAGATGTCTCTCATGAAAAAAGAATTTGACTTATTTCGGGGATTGAAAAATGAGAGTGTCAAGCAATTAATTGATAGATATTGTAACTTGGTGAGAAATATGACTAAACTTGGAATTAAAAAAGATACTGATGAATTGATTGAAAAACTTGCAGATGCACTACCATATGAAACATGGGGAACATTTTTGATGATGCTGCGGTCTAACAAAACAGATTATAAGAAAATGACACTGGGAGATTTTATCAAGCATTTGGAAGCTCAAGAGATGGAGCAGAGAAAGATTGCCAGGATGAAGAACTATGATGGAGAACAAGATATCAGTTTGTATTACAAGAGTGGATTTACTGGAAATTCAAATCATTCTCCAAAGATTGAAACTGCTTACAGTACAGGAGATTCTTCAGAAAAGAAATCATTCCAGGGAACCAGCAACACAAGATTTTCAACATTTGATCCAAACATTTCTGCAACAAAGAATGGAAGAAAACTTCAGTGCAACATTGTTCTAAGTCTTGAAAGTGATCAAGATTATTCTGAAGAAGTTGTCCAGAATCAAATGTCTTTGTTGGGAATGGTGTTAGAATCATATAGTAGTTTCGTTGCCGGAAAGATCGGTAATCCAATGCTCACAAAAGAAGATTACGATCAAATCGATGCTGAAGAAATGGAGTTAATGGATATTAAGTGGTGCATGGTCAGTGTGATGAGAAGAGCAGAGAAATTTAAACAAATTACGGGAAGAAATGATTTTCTGGATGCTAATGTTTCAAACTTAGGATTTGATAAATCCAAAGTTACCTGTTTTCGTTGTAGAGAAAGAGGGCATTTCAAGAGAGAATGCAAGAATCGTGAAGCTACAGGAGCACACAATTCTTTTGGAAATAATGATTATCACAAAAAGGCAATTTATCATCAACTCACACCACAAACAAAGCATCAAGCACAAACTGCTCATGGAATGATGGAGATTAAAGATTCAAAGAAAGCATACTTGGGAAAAAGTGATGGTTTTAGTTGGGACAAATATGTTCAACAGGATAGTAAAATTTGTTTGGCAGAACAAGATGATGAGAAATTAGCTGAAGGCTTCAGTTGGGACAATTATTGTCCAGACCAAGAGTTCATGGATAGAGAATTGTTGAAAGAAACCCTAAATCTTAATGCTTTCTTTGCTAATGCTTATGATTTGAAATGTGCAGAAAGATGCAGAAAAGTCATGGAAGCTGCTGAAGAAAGACGAAGGAAGAACAAAGAAGAGGAAGAAGAAGAAGAGAGATTGAAAGAAGAAGCTAAAGCTGAGAAAAAGAGACGAGCTGAGTTTTTGCAATCACATAGAATAGTCAAAGAAGTTCCTGAGTTTGAAATCAAAGTTGATGCAGAAAGAGTTGAAGTTTCTGAAAAGTGCATGAATTGTGATTCATTAATCAAACAGAACAATGAGTTATTGCACAATATTCACAAGTTGAAAGAATCGTATGACACAATGAACAGAGAAATCAACAAATATACTGATTCAAGTGGTGAACAAGCTACAGCAATGAATACTCTGAAAGTAGCATATCTGAGACAGCTTGATGATGTTAACTTCCACATAAAGAAATGTGCTGATTTAGAGTTGGAGCTGGCAACACAGAAGATAGAGACTGAGAAAGTTAAAAAATTATTAAACAGTTACTCATGTTCTTCTTTTGTGGTTGACAGGATTTATCCAATTGTGGAGGAGTTAAAGACATTTGAAGACATGAAGATGTCCGAAGAAAAGAAATTCGTGACAAAGGATGAAGAAAATATTTCTGGTAAGAAACCAAGTGTGGCTTATAACAGATGTCCGCCCGCGGTCGAAAATGGATTTTTACCTCGAAATCCAAATTCTGAAAGAGTCGAAAAGGCGATAAACTTACAATGGGAGTCTGGGCCGTCGGATAATTTGCCAGAAAATATTGATGTCATGTACACGTCGTCTGACACAGATCATGAGTCAAAGTTGATAAAAAGTGTGGTCGATCAGGTGTTAGAAAAAGATGATGTAGAGGAGTCAAAACCGGAGTCCAAATCTCAGTCAAAGTCTGAGTCAGATACATCAAAGTCTACAGTCAAAAAGGACAAACGGGTTTATGATAAAGAGTTTTTAATTTCAAAATCTAATTTGAATGATGAATCATTCAAAGTAGCATATACTTTGAAGGATTCTGACAAATTATATTCTGATGAAGTTTTTCCAATAAGAAGTGCCAGATTTGAAATGATTCAAAAGGTTTACAAAATTACAGAAATTAATATTTCTGAAATGAAAGATTTAAATCTTATTGGAAAACCTAAACAATACACTTCAAGAGAACAACAAAGATTTAACAAGAAAATGGGTTACAATTATGGTTATAGTTTCCAAAAGAATCCAAACCATAATCGTAATTTCAAAAAGAAAGGTCTTGGCTTTGTACCACCGAAAAACTATAAAAATGAGAAAACTTATAAATCAAAAAATGTTTTTGTTTCAGGAAAAACATCTGAGGCTGAGAAAGAAGAAATATTCAGAAAGCAAACGAATCAAGAATTCCTTGCAAAGAAGCAAGAAGAACTGAAGAAGAATGTTGTTCCAAAGAAGATAGAAAGGAGAACATGTTTTCAGTGTAAAATTGTTGGTCATGTTGCTAGAGACTGTCCGAAGACATTCAAGCCGAAACAAGAAGTCTCTGGTAAACTCAAAGAAAAAATGATTGAGAAAACCAAACTTTCAACCCGAAAGTTTACAGGCTTTGAAAATTCTACTTTTGAAAAAGGAGAATGTTCAAAGAATGTAATCAAAAGAAAAGAAAACTTGCTAAATCAAAAATGGGTTGTAAAGGGTCTGGGTAACAGTTCTGGTGATGAATCTGATTCCATAAAATCAGAGGAGCCAAAAGTTGTTAAAGAAAAGGTTGAAAAATCAGTTCCAAAAGTGGATGATGTGAATTTTCCACCTTTGAATGCTGAAAATTTTAAAAAGAAAGTTGGGAAAGTTGAAATTTCAAATCAATTTTATTCTGACAAGAAGAAATTTGATGTTGATAAAGCCTTCAATGGAACTGTAAAACACATTTTTGGCAAAATGATCAATGGTAAGGCCAAAAGTGTTAAAGATTTTTACATTGCTAAAAGAGGAGGAGTGTACAGACCCATTGAAAGTAAGAAAGAAGAAGAGGAAGTCACACCCAAGGAAGGTCAGGCTTGGGTGGACATATTTTTCAAAGAATGAAAAATCTGACTTGCCGGAGATCCCAAGTTGTTAATCGTGGATCATGAATCGGCATCATTCTTTATCATGTTTGTATTGTTTGAAAGTTTTTGCAGGAATTGCCGGAACTCCCAGGTTTGTAAGCGAGGAGTAGGAATCGGCACATTGAAAATTCAACCAATAGATAATGATTGGTTGAAAATGTTTGTTGGATTTGATTTTAACAAGTGGTAAATCAGGGACATTAAATTGTATCTGATTTTCAACAAGTGATTGAAACGTGATGAAACAAACCCCTAATCTACAATTGGTAAACACAAAATTATTTTCCGGAAAAACCATTTGATTAAAACAAACTTAAGTGTTTTTGAAATCAATGGGAAAATATTTTGTTGTGAGGGGGAGTTCTGATTGTTTATGCCAAGTGAATGGCGAACTGAAGTGATTTGATATCAGTTGTTACTTTTATGTATAGTTTATTTTCAAATTTCCTAAAATGTGTTTGCATTTTAGGGGGAGTAAGAAATTTTAGAAAATCCAAAAACATTTGAAAATTTGAAAAAAGTCAAAAACATGAAAATTGAAAAATGAGTTTTGTTGCATAAAAGAGGAAATGATAGTACATCAGTGGACTATCACAACATGCTAAAGAATTGGAAATTTAAAATGTGATAAACGGTCTCATTGATGATGTGTCAGTAGATTTTTGCACATTTAGTAAATTGTAACGAGATATAAACTTAAATTTCAAACTTGCTTATATTGTGGGGAAACATCTCTTGGATATATGGATAACCCCCGAAATCTTGTTTGAAAGGTCCCTCTTTCTGAGATACTAGGTCTTTATACTCAGTGATATCTGGGGTATTATTCCGGGACTTCTGCTGAAAGAAATTTCTGACCTAGTCCCCGCATAATACTTTCTGCAAATGCTTGAAAAATAGCATCACCCTCAGCTAAAAAATGATGAAACATTGAAAAATGCTAATCATGGCTGTTGTATCAGAAGATTCCCAAAGGGAACACACCTAAAAGTCGAAGCCGTCATCTCTCTGCGTATCGAAAGATCGACCTGAGCTCTCACGGCCCTCGTAATTTAACCCTTACAGATATCATTGGTGGTATACTCACCTGTAAGACTGAATATTGGGATCTGGATACAGGAGTATATTCTGAGGTGGGACACGCGATTAAGTTTAAGTAATTAAAACATTAATATCGTATCTCGAAGCATTTGAAATTTGTGTGAAAATTTAAGTGGACAAATATACTGACAATCTAGGTGAATCGTTTAAAACTTAAAATGAAATGTAGCCTAACGATGTTAGTGATTTGTCTCAGAAACTGATATGATCCTCTTGCACAAACTCACAAAAATAATGCATGTAAATATTTCTTTATTGCATTTCATTCTATTAAAAATTCCAAAAAGATTTTAAGTGTGTTTTAGCATAAATTTTGAAAAATACAAAAAGATTTTCGACAACTGGTGTTAAAGAGCTGATTTTCAAAATTTCGAGTGCTAAAGATGAAGAACAATTGGTTTGGAAGAATGTGTATTGAAATTGATGTTTGTGAAAAATGAATTCATCAAAGACAGTAATTGACAAATCATTATTAGTTATCTTTACAATTGGTAAATAGAAAATTTATTTTTGGGTAGAGATGTGCAGATTTAGCCAGGTTCCGATACCTGAGTAATGATGTGAGTCAGGTTTCGATCCCAGCAGAATGAAAGGGGGAGCCTGTAGATATCATGAAGAGAGAAGATTGTTGAAGATATAATGAATGAGGATGCTTGTAATGACAAATACTTCAGAGGAAGATTGAAGACTGATAAAGATAGTAGTTCAGAGACTCGACACTGCAACTCCATCAACATTCGAGGGGGAGTCTGTTGGTGCACTACGTCTGCTGATTACGTCTTGTATCGAGTCTAGAAGATCACAAGATAGACAATGGCACGGAAATCAAGAAATTGTATTAAACTAGGGTATCGCTTATATGTCCTAGAACAGGTTTCGCTTTTGTGTCATTAGGTAGGTATCGCTTTTGTGTCAGTCTTGTGATAGGTTTCGCTTATATGGTATGATGAGGTATCGCTCATGAGTCAAGAGCAGGTATCGCTTATGTGTCAGTGTACACATAAGCGAAACCCTGACATCTATATAAAGGTCCTCATAAGCGAAATCAGTGTGAAGTTTCCGGTGTGCAACGAAGTGCTGCCGAAGTGTTGTCAGAGATTGTAATCGATATCAGTAATCAATATACAACAAGTTTAAAGTGAATACAGCTGTTATTGCACCAAATCTTTAGTTTCCGCCTCTAGATTTGGATAGGAATTCTTCTGAACGACTCAATCAGGGCCGAACACGATCCTACAATCAAAAGCTCAATAAATGCGTAAGTTACAAGAACAACCCAGTCGGCGCCGTAACCTACGGCACCCGCCGTAGGCTACGGCGGTAATACAAGTGCTACGGTGGCTCTATACTGGACTACGGTGGTCAAAAAGTGCCAGTCGGCGCCGTAAGCTACGGCCCTTGCCGTAGCTTACGGCAGGCTTCAACATGAAAACTTGTTTTCAGCATAACTTTTTCGTTTCAACACCGTTTTCTTCATCGTTTTCGCCTACGTTCTCATAATTTCGTCCTCTATAATGTTATCCTCTTAATTCTTCAATTCCAAAAATTGTTTTTTTCATTTATTCTCCGTGTTCCTTCCATTTTAAGCTCCCGTTTCTACCTGAAACACAAACAACCGTAGTTATCTAATTCTAGACAACTACCCGATTAAATGTAGGATTTTATTATCATTTATACCACTTAAGGGTTATCCTACGGACTACCCGTCAGTCCACAATGAAACAGAAGTACCCTCATTTATTTCAGTAGATCTCGAGGTCGAGATTTCTTTTAAGGGGGTGAGGATGTAACACCTCGTAAAATCATAACCAATGTAATAAAGACACGTGTCATGGACTTTGAACGTGTGAAGAATTGATTTCTGAGGGACTAAAATTGTCAAACAATGTGAATATGTTAATAAAAGGGATCCAAAGTGTCAACATGCCTAACTTGTGCCTCTGATTGACCTCACACAACGTTCATATTCTTTAATAAATAAATTGTCGGACACTGGAAGTCGTTTGTGCTTAAAATAAGGATCTTATGAAACATAGGGGTTAAAAGTGTCAACATGTTGAAAGTAACCCTGAGTGACCTTTTTACGATCCCAAAAACATTGTGATAATTATATATTTTGATCTCAAGAATGTCGGATATTAATTTTGTGAAGTTCCGTTGAATACAAGACTTTTTGAGTGATCGTATGACTAACCGGGAGCTTAACGGAGTTAGTTTGTGACCCAAGGCCCTTAAAAGTTAACTATGGGGGTCCTAAGTGAAATAAATAGAAGTAAATAAAGATTATATGGACCAGGGACCGAAATTGCAAAGCTGCCAAAGTTTTTACCGGAATAGAAGGTCCACGCGGCCCGCGTAGACCCTTTAAGGATCTTACGCGGCCCGCGTAGAAGTCACTAGCGACCCAGTTGTGGACAGCTGCATGTCCAGCCAGTTCCACCGCCTTAGAATGCTTGTTTTCGATTCCAGGGACTGAGTCAACAGTATTACATGCATAGGGGACACCTTGGATCATCAGAAATCATTTGTAGGCTTGTGTGGAATGATCTTGTGAATTTTGAAATCCTATATAAAGCCCTCTTGTTTGCTAGTTCACTTGTGCAATTCAAAATCATTTCAAAACTCACTCTCTGGAGCTTTCTGGATTTCAAGCAAGTTTCCCTCAGCTCCTAATTCGTGCTAAGAGTCCTTGTAAGCATTCTTAGCTTCTCTAGTTCAAGTTTTATTAGTCTAATGACCAAAACTCAAAGCCGTCGTAATTAAGTTTTGACTTAGTGATTAATCACTAATGGTCCAGCCATTATTCGAATTGAAAGTGGCTATGAGTTGGTAATTATGTGGGTAATAAACCCTTAAAAGGGCACCCACTGATTATCATACTAACTTGGTCAAATGTCGGGTCAAACTTAATATTAAAAAGTCAACAGAAGCTATTTTTACAAATAAATTCATAACCGATAATGTAGAAGTTACGGAAGACGTTTTAACACTAAAATAACTTGGTAAATAATGTAAGAACATGTCTAAGCATGTTCAACCCGACAATTCTGAGTTTAGGCTCGGTTCGGAACCGAAAGTCGCAAAAGTAGACTTTTGGTTTGACTTTCAGTTCTTAACCTCTTTAGCTTAGTTTAGATATGCCTTAGGGTTCCTTTAGGACCAGGTTATAGGTAAGTATAACCCTCTGAGGTGATACAACTTGGTTCTTTATTAATCCGATTCATTTGCATGTTTCCGTTAATTGCTTAAATGTTGACCATTATGCCCTTTTGATATAAAAACGAAATTTTTGAAAATATGAGAGGAAAAAAACCTTTATTACTGATTTATAAAGATGTCCTAAAAATTTGACATCAGTTTGAGGTCTAAATTAGGAGTTATGCTCAATATCGTAAATTGAAAGTTTTTTATTAATTAAACGGCATTTTTAACATAAAGCCTATTTAAACCCAAATTTCGACACCAAACTTTTTACCCCCTGATGTAATATAATATTTTGGGATTTTTGGAAATTTTTATTAATTTTTAAACTGATCATAACATGGTGTTCTTGCCTTGATTCGGTAATTGACGGTTATACCCTTTTTGCTAATAAAATGAGTTTTACATAACATTTGGATACCAAACCTTTTGCTACTGATTTTATATGATAAATAAAATATTTTGAACTTTATAAACTGATCAAAAACTCAGATTTTTTTATATAACCTGAAAATCGCCTAAACCGACTTTTTACGCTTTTTAAGCGCATAGTATGGGTTAAAACCATTTTTGACACATAAGACTTATTACCTACTGATATTATAAATAAATTTTTATACTTTAATAGTAAGTAAAAGTTTTGAACTCAGATTTCCAAATTTGATCTTTAAAGCTTATGTGAAATGACCAAAATGTCCCTACGGTGCATAGTTTGGTTATAAATGATAAATTTCACATATATGCAATACCTTACTGATATGACTTGCAAAAATAAATATTTTTACTGATCATTTTAGACCAGAACCTCATATTTCTATTTAATCTCTTTTATAATCTTTAAAATGACCAAAATACCCCTTCGGGGCTTAAATTGAGTTTAAATTCGTTTTGAGCATAATGGAAGGTATCCTACTGATGTCACAACATGTTTAAGGCATATTAACTTGTCAAAACTGTACATGACTCTTTTGGTTATCCGTTATGCATTTTTCACGTTCGGTACGGTTTATGTGACTAGTTTGCATAAATTGACCGAAACGGGTCAAACCTTATCATTTTTTGCTTCAAAATCCAGAATGTATTTAGTTTACCCATATTATGCAAGTCTTCCGACTTGTCGGGTCTAAATCACATTCTAATCCGGTCTTCGCTTAATCTTGCGTTTTGAACCGTAAACCTTTCCTTAAAACTAACCGGTCTAAGTTTAAACGTAAGTAAGACCCGTTAGGAATCTAATAGGTTATTAAAACCTTCATTCTAGATTTAGGAGCCTAGTAAAAGATATTTGAACTTGCTGATTGTATACGACTGAGATAAATTTGTAAAATTGCTGAGGTAAATACTTTTAATTTATTTTCCGTTATACGGGCTTGGGATACGGTATTATAATAATACCGCTTGGTCGGGTATGTAGTTATTGAAATCGGATTGTGATTAATATATTTACGTAACCCGTTCTAATCTGTTTTGTTTGGTGCAATGCCTTTGGGGGGTTAATGACCATGTCCTGGATATCCACGGCTCATTCATTGAAATGGCCACGACTTAAACACGAGGTGTAGGCATACACCTGACAGTTGCGTATGTATAAAAGGTATCCCACAATAAGGATTTTCCTTGTGGGCATTATACTTGTGGTGTGTCAGTTAATCTTGTCCGGTTCTTCTAACCGGCCCTGACGGATGACAAACATGTAAAACTGTATACAATATTATTTTTAATAATTTTCCCAAGTTATAAAAGATCATTTGTGCCTTGTGCATTTAAATCAATTTTCTTAAATATTTTCAAAAGAGTCGGTTAATTGTATTTACCAGTGTAAACTGACGTATTTTCCAAAAGGTTAAGTGCAGGTACTATGCGAAATAGGTTGGATACTCCCGAGTTAATAAATAAAGAGTCTTGCAAGCTTTATCACTTTAAAATCTGCTGAACAATATTTCCTTTCTTTTTAGATCCGCCTGTGGATCCTTTTACATTCCGTCTGTAATACTTATGTTACTTCCATTTGGTTTGTAATAGATTTTACTTTAGACTTCCGCTGTGCATTAAACTGTGATAAATTGACTATGATGATATCAACTACGTCACGATACTCCCCACCGGGCCCACTGGTAATACGTGGAAATAACGGGGTGTGACAATTTAAGATAGTACTTTGAGTATCCTTTTGAGAATCTATCATATGAAAATACGGAAGATTCTACTAGGATTTAGATAGCGAGCTTTAGAATTTCACATAAGCACAAAATCACAAAATTGTGCATTCGTTAATTTAGTTATTAGCTCGTTTGTTAATTTGAATTAATGTATTTGAAGTACACTAGAAATCCAATCACGGACTTCAATTAGTACTTAAAACATCCTCAAGAATATGACTATGAAGATAGGAAGATCTTATAAGGATTTGGAATTCGTGTGGTGAAAATGTTTTGAAACCCATGTACTAGGCATGTTAAGGCAACACACGAAGCAAAATGTATTTGATAATCGTGTACATAGTCACATACCATGGGTCCAGTTAAGGACTTATGAAAGTACCTTTAGACATCAAATCAAGGATTTGAAATGGTACTTCAAATATTTGTTTAAGAACTTGTAATTTGTACCTTGTACCTTTAAAAGAAACGAGTACTTAGGATTTTAGGGGAGATCACAAGTGATCATAGAATGAAAGAATCACACGAGTAGTTTGTTCTGCAAGGAACACGGTTCCTTGGTGTCGGAATCGAAGGAGTATGTCACGCAGACACACAATCATAACAGCTTCGTAAAATAAAATTGGAACAACAGTTTTATTTATATAACAACTGAATTGTTTCAAACGTCAAAGGTTAACAAACAAGGAAATACAAAAGTCTAATTGTTCACTACTGCATTATCATTCGCATTTGCCTCGTGTATGTTAAATACTCGTCCACGTGCTGGATTCACATTAACAAGTCTTGGGTAATTGTTTCGGTAGTGAGTGAGATCACCACAGTTGTAGCACGATCCAGGTGGATATGGTGCTTGAACAGCAGCAGGATTTGCAGCATTCTAGTTTTGGATAACATGACGACATGTATTGACCAAATGTCCCAATCGTCCACAGTGGGTACATTTGTGACACGGTGTCTGCTCCAGATGATAACGATTGCATTTGTTGCACAAAGGTGCGGTACCAATGTAGTTTTTCCTAGCATGAGGCTGTGCTGGCTTGTTTGGTGCAACCTGATCATTTTGAGCAACTACTGTGAAGTTTTGTGAAGCCTTACGCTTCTTCGACTTCTTAGAGGACTCGGTCTGTTTATCCTTTGGTTTTTCTTGCGCTGACTTGTCAGATGGTTTCTGGTTGCCTTTTCTGAAAAGTTTACCCTTCCTGATTTGAGATTCAGTCAGGGTAGCAGATAGTTCTATCGCTTGTCTGACGGTAGTAGGGTTGCTACTAGTAACAATGTCCTGAATTGGATCAGGGAGGCCATCGATGTATTTTTTTAATTGCCTTCTCCAAAGGCGTAACCATGGTAGGAAATAACAGACTTAACTCCTCATAACGATCCGTGTAGGATCGATGTTCACCGCTGTCTTGTTTAAGATCGTCAAATTCCCGTTCCAAAGCCCTGAGCTCATGACGAGGACAGAATTCCTTCATCATTAGAGCCCGAAGCTCTTCCCAGGTTTGTGCCATTGCCACATCGACACCCTTATCACACATCACACCGTTCCACCATGTAAGAGCATGCTTCTCGAACGCACTGGATGCAAACTCAACCTTGTGCTCATTCGGACATTGCACATGTCTGAATGTGCTCTCCAAACTTTCGAACCATTGCAGGAGCGCAGTTGCTCCTTGAGACCCGGAAAACTTCAAAGGCTTAGCAGAATTGAAGGTTTTGAAACTACACTGAGCATTGTTGTTGTTATTATTGTTATATAACTGATGGACCTGGGTTACTAGGTTCGGAAGCACTGCAGCCATTTGCTGAGAGACAAGGGTTGCGACCTCTTCGTTGGTTAGAGGTTGTGCATCTCGTCGAGGAGGCATTGTCTAAAAGGAACAGGGGATCATGAGAAACGAGTGACGTCGACAATTGGAAAAACAAAAAAGGTATTGAAAACATCGACAAAACACAAGGAAGACGATCATTCGTCCGTTACCTCGAACAAACAAACGACACGCAGTGACTAATCAAAGTAAATGGATCAATATAATGTATCACCGAAGACATGCTCGCCTATAAGTGAACACTCACCTCAAGAGTTCCCAGGTAAGAGTGACTGGTCCGATACTGCGGATTTGTACGAACACGCTAGCCTTAGACAGAAAACTCAGGGTACAGGCATTCACCCTTCCAGTTTGCACGTGTTCACATTATTTAGACCCGAACTTTGACGAGATTTTGAAAACTTAGAAGGCACTAAGCCAAAAAATGAATCATCCGGAAAGGTGGGTGATCATTTTCAAAATCAATTCAGAAGCTTTGAAGGTTCAAAACCTTGTAACAAATCATCTACGAATAGATGATTGGTTTTCAAAGCGGATTTGTTATTGTGTCCTCGTTGTGGTTATCACCTAAGGATAGGTGACGGTATTGTTTTAAAATCTAAACACAAGAATCTTGTGTTAGGGTCCTAGGAAGGTTATAGTCTAGGTCAAAGCATTACTAATAACCTAATTCCCTATAACCATTGGCTCTGATACCAACTTTTCTGTCTCACCCCGACCACATAAAACAACAAATCGTGGCGGAAACATCGGGGAGTGTTGTAACAGAATCATTGTTTCACAACCATGGATTAAATTGTTTCGTTTTATTGAATTATTGAACTCATTGTTTTATTACAATTGAGATAAATACAAATATTGTCTTTCGAGTTTTTAAGTCACTAAGGCACGAGTCCATCCTATGTATAGCATGCATCAACAATCATCACATAGCAGCACCTGAAACATATGTGAAAATAGGTACGTCAGCATAAAAATGTCTGTGAGTAACATAAGTTTTGTGAATTAGATTCATGGCTTTGGTTAACACAAGAAAAAGGTTTTATGTTTACAAAAAAAACAGCCATGAATCCTTGTAAAAAGTTTGGTTTCGAAAACACATTGCTTTGATAAAAAGATTTTGTAGTACATGTAAAAATATACTTTGGTTTTGAAATAGTTAAGTAGATAGTATATCAAATATACTTTGGTTAATGAAATAGTAGGTTTGGTAGTATATCTCAAGTATACTTTGGTTTTGTAAATAGCATCTCAAACTATGCTTTGCTTTGGAAATAACATATCAACTATGCTTTGGTTTTGAAAATAGCATATCTACTATGCTTTGGTTTTGAAAATAACATATCAACTATGATTTGGTTTGATAATAGCATATCAACTATGCTTTGGTTTGAAAATAGCATATCAACTTTGCTTTGGTAAATAACAAGGTCAATAGTATATTAAAATATATGTTGGATTTTGTACATAGTATATCAAATTATACTTTGGTAAATAATATCACATTTGAGAGCACATCAAACTGTACTTTGGTAGTATATCAAAATATACAGAAAAAAAATTGTGATTTAGTTTTCATTCAAACCTTAGTGTATCAAACTACACTTTGGAGACTATAGAAATACCACAAAGGCAATTTCTATTTGGTTAAAATTTGGTTTCTGACATTCCATACAACAGGAATGGGGTGTCTAGTCCTATAGCGCTATATCATACTATCAATCGGTTTGGTGAATGTATAAAGAAAGTACAATCCAACAATTGGTTTTTAAATCTTTGAATATTTGTATTTAAACCATAGATAATTGTTCAATTCGTCAAAAGATAAGTACTAACATGTATAGTCATATAGTTGAAATCATGAAAATAACAAATAAGCACATATGTTTCACCCCAAAACATTTGAAAGCAGTAAAAGAGGGGACTATGTACTCCCTTGAGATTGCAAGTATCCTTGATTAAGTGTCCTAACGAAGCTCGGGAAATCAAGGAATCAAGTGGCACCTAGTATGGATTCACTATGTTAAATAATCGGATCCTAAATCGAGAGATAGGATAGAATGATGTTCTATAAATCAAATGAGTAATTAAACTCATATGGTATGATTTAATACAGCTAACATTCTGATTTGAAAGTCTACCTAAGTGCTCTTGACCCGTTTCGACCCGTTATGGTAGTATAAGCTACTATAACGTGTCGGTTGCGTAAAACTATGGTCGAATGGTTAACTATATGCTATGTCAAGTCTTACATGCCCAATTATGCCTAAACATGTTACTAAATCAGATTATAAGTCAAAAACATATTCACATATGCACAATATGGTTTTATGCTTCAAAATGGCATTTTGGTCATTTCCTATGGGCATATAAGCTACTTAACAAACAACTAACCAATCCTAAGTGATCATAAGGTATAACCTCAGAGGTTATTCCCTATGCAACTATGATCACTAAACATGCTTGGTCGGATCCTAATGATCGACCAAACGGGTTGGGTTCGAAAGTCTAAGCGGTTGTCTAGACCGCTTAACTTACGACCCTAAACAAGCACTAAACTAGTAGTGACGAGTTAAACATGTCAAAACATGTTTAACTAACTTAGAAAACTGATTTGGTATCAAAACAAAGTGTTTTGATACCTAAATGTAGTTCCGTTGCAAAATGCGTGCTAAAACGCATTTTGACCGAAACTTTGACTCGTCACTACACCTAGTTAACGTGGTAATCAGTAGGTATAATCGCTAAGGATTATAACCATCGTGATTACAATCACGTTACAAAGTTCAAACGAACTTTGTGTTGACCATTGACCGGTCAAAGCTGAAAGTCAAACACTGTTTGACTTTCATGCTTTAGAAAGCGATAAAAGCACGAAAGAAGCTTACAAAGGGTCCAAGCTAGGGAGAACTTGATCTTAAAATTCTCAGGTATGAAGTTATAAACCTCAGCTTAGAGAAAATCAGATCAAGGGTGAGTGAAATGGGTTGAATGTCATGGCTATTTATACTTGTTGTGAGTTAACAAGATCAATCCATGTGTTTGTGTGGCCAACAAGCATTAGATCACAGCCATACAAGTGTTAGGGGCCAGCTAATTTACTTGGGGAGGTGTTAACTTGGTTAACACACAAAGAACTTACAAGAATAGCCCCTGAATTAACAATCTGTTGCTGAAAATCAACTTTCTGGAACTGACATGTGGTCGCGCCCCGCGAACGATTTGGGTCTGGGCTTACGCGGCCCGCGACCTCAGGTCGAATCAGCAACAGTTTGTTTATTTCAGTTTTGGTCCCTGCACTTGCATAAGCTCATTTTTGGCACATTTGACCCCCGTTAAGCCATTTTCAAGGCTCTACAAGGTGGTCAAAGTATAGAGGACACAAAATGTGCTCGGAAATATCTCGGATGTCGGTTCGTTTGGTCGTACGGTCATGTTGTTCGGTTAATTACGACGAAACTCGAACTGACGCGAAAACAAACCACATTAAGCGAGGAATGGTATTTTTGCATGCCAATCACTAAAATAAAAATATTTTAGTGTCTACAAAAATTTTGGATGTCCAGAGGTGGTCAGAACGTAAGATATGCGCGTAAATGTAAACTTACGCCGTTTTTGACACTTTTAGTCCCTGTAAGATCAAATAAGCATATTTTTGCACACCGAACCACTTAAAGCTTATTTATAAGCTATGTTTAGGTTATTTATGGTATGTTTAGCTTATGATCATATTCCGGATGTTCATTACTATACAAATCGGTATAGTTTCGCAGTTTGACACAAATAGTCCCTGTAAGGAAATAAACTTGTTTTTGCCATACCAAACCCTTTAAAACTTATTTCTAAGTTATGTAAAGGTTATTTAAGGTATGTTAAGCTTGTGTCACTATTCCGGAATGTTTGTTGCGTTAAACTGATTACATTTACGCATCAGTGCGCGTATAACCTTCAAGAAAGCGATTTAAAGCTCGAAATTGAACAAGAATTGATATGTGCAAATGATACACATATTTATACAAATCCCAAGTATGAAACATAATATTTTATTGGTTTGGTATTTGTCTGATGGTCGTAGTGACACAGGTGTCACATTTGATACCCAAGAATAGTTTGGTTACAAAATACGCATAAATACGCATTTTGACCGAAACTATGACTCGTCACTACGCCTAATTAACGTGGTAATCAGTAGGTATAGTCACAAGGGACTATAACCATCGTGATTACGCTCACGTTGCAAAGTTCAAACAAACTTCGTGTTGACCAAAGACTGGTCAAAGCAGAAAGTCAAACATTGTTTGACTTTCGCGCTTGAAAAGCAATAAAAGCATGAAAGAAGCTTACAAAGGGTCCAAGCTAGGGAGATCTTGATCCAAAATACTCAGGTATGAAGTTTTAGAACTTCAACTTAGAGTTTTTCAGATCAAGTGTGCAAAAAATGGAATGAGGGCTTGGGTATATATAGTTTTCGGTAAACCGTTAGGATCATTTCTTGCAAAAGAGGCTTCGATCTTGACCCTCCAAGTGGGCACATGGTTTTGAAATACAATGGGACATGATATACCATCAAAAAGAAGCAGATGGTATCCCAAATCAGTGGTTAAAAACCATCAAAACCAGCTCAAAGTCTAGATTCAATGTTTCTGTGCTGAAGGTCTGACGCGGGCCGCGTAAGAATAAGCTTAGGCTTACGCCCCAGGCCTAGCAAACTTTGGTAGATTTACAATTTTAGCCCCTGTAGTCCTAAAACTTGGTTTTCGATGCATTTTTTACACGTTTAAGCCCCGTTAACCCCATTTCAAGGCTCTAAAATGAAGTTAAAGTATAGGGAACTTAAAATATGCCCAAAAATATCTCGGATGTCGGTTCGTTTGGTCGTACGGTTGCGTTATTTGGTTAATTACGACGGAAGTCGTAACGAACGCAAAAACGATCCAAATTGAGCGACGAATGAAATTTTTGCTTTCCAATCACTAAAATAAGATATTTTAATGATTACAAAATTTTTGGATGCCCGGATATAATTAGAATGTAAGATATGCGCGAAAATGCAAACTTATGCACTTTTTGACGCTTTTAGTCCCTATTGATCAAATAAGTTTTTTTTACCATACCGAACCCATCAAAGCCTATTTCTAAGCTATGTAAAAGATATTTAGGGCTTGTCTAACTTATGATCAAGTTCCAAAACGTTCGTTACTATAAAAATTGGTATAGTTCCGCAGTTTGACACAAATAGTCCCTGCGATCGAATAGACTTGTTTTCAACACACCAAACCATCCAAAACTTATTTCTAAGATATGTGAAGGTTATTTAAGGTATGTTAAGCCTATGTCACTATTCCGGAGTGTTTGTCGCGTTAATCTGACTGCGTTTACGCACCAGTTTGCGTATAACTTTCTAGAAAGCGATTTAAAGCTTGAAATCGGACTCAAATCAAATCGTAAAATCACGAAACACAAATACACACATAATAACTCCAAAACACATTTTTTTATTAATAATTGATATTGTTTTACATTGTACATCGATTACAGAGCACATTTGTCACACATTGTTTTAAGAATAACATCAAATTGTCGGTTCACTCCGATTTATTTTCAAAACCAAACAAACAAATAAAAGTAGCAATCTTCTTAATCACTTTGTACATTATTTGTAAATAGTCTAACTAATTGAACGGGTCGTGTGATACTGACCACATGCTCTTCGTGGATACGATACCCGACTTACCCTAGCTTCCTAGGTTTAATTGGGTTTTTGACTGATCGGGACGACACGGTCACGTCATATAACAAACACAAAAGTTTCTGTGTTTCAAGTTTACACAAGCTAGTTAATAAGTGTCAAGTTTCTAGTTCAACAAAGTCTCCAAGTTTCTCGTTTCATAAGTATCAAGAGTCTCGTAAGTATCAAAAGTCAAGCATCAAGCCTCTAGTTTCAAGAATCAAGTATCTAGTATTAAGTATCAAGTTTCAAGTTTCAAGATTCAAAACTCATAGTTTTTAATAAGTATCAACCATCAAGGGTCAAGAGTCTAGATTCAAACTTTCAAGATTCTAGTACCATAGGAGTCTAGTTTTACATAGTTTCACATGGTGTAAAGTTTTACAGAGTATAGGGACTAAACTTGTCAAAAGGTGAAAGTTTAGGGACACAGGGCGTTACAGTGAATGGATCCACGTGGCCTGACCGTTGTCCTTGTTGTCTCTCTGCCATCAGCGGCTGAGTGGAGATTGTGGAGTAGATGTTGGTGCACTCTGATTGGTGCCACGTATGCGTCCTTATGTACTATCATGTCTCCTGTACGATTGTTAATCGTGGAGCACGATCTGATACAACCTGTTGGACAGTCATTGGCCCACTGCCCTGCCACTCGTACCTTTAATACTTGTCTTTGGATGACCTGCGCTTTTGTCCTCAACGCGACGTATGGGTGACCCCCATATAGTCCGCACAAGGTCTAGGAAGAGAGGGTGCTCATCCAGGATGCCAAGTGTAGAATTTGAGCTTTAACCTTAATTGAGCCTCGCGCAGTGACCTAGGTTTTACCTGTTTACTCGGCGCGGGGTTTGTAGGTTCGTCAGATTGGTGTAATAGGAGTATGGTCTCGCGCGCGACCTGATTGGTCTGCGCGGCTTTTTGGGACCATACCCCTTCAAAGGTCTAAACATGAAAACCGAACAACCCGTAAGCGAATAAACCATGCTTGAACAACTCGAACTTTATATGGGTCAGTTCTCGGGTCACTTTTTCCTAACAAAAAACTCAAATAACCCGACCTGAAGAACCCGAAAGTCGAGAAAAACCCGAAGAACACCTCTACACCCAAACACAATTGAGCCTATTATAAGTATAAACTCGAGAAAAACACGAAGAACACCTCTACTGGTACCAAACCGGTTCCGTACCGGACCACTTTCGAAAAAGTCCAAAATTGGTACCGAATCGGTACCGAAAATGTACCCGGTTCGCTAAATTCGGTACCGGTACCGGTTCATTACCCACTCAATTCTGGACTTGACATATCATCCACGCCTCTTCGATTTTCAATCGTGGGTAGTTGTCGCAATGATATTTTAAGACATTGCGTAATTAGGATTCAGGACTCCTTGATTAGTTCATTAGCGTCAACTTAAGAGTTTTTTCTACACGTATTACAATTAGATGTTCAAACCCAGCAACTTCAAAAGGGGTTTCCCGGTGTTAAAACATCCATGAAATATTTAAATATTTGGAAAATATATAGGTAAGCAAATAATGCGCATACACAGGGGATGTAAACTTTGAACCTTTATTAAATTTGTAAACCACTTATTCTTTGATTTGAAATAAAGTATATAAGAAAAATACAGTTTAGTATTTAAATAGGACTTATGGATGCTGTTACTAAACTTCATTTTGTCAAAACTGTGTATAATAGTTTGCAAAATAGTTATAGTGCTACAAACTTCTTAATTACATTAGTTGTGGATTGAGCTAATTGAACAAGTACCAGAAACCCAAAAATAGTATAACCCATTCAATTTGAAAACAACCAGCATGTTTAACTTAAAAAATCAAATCTAATCCCCTTATGCTTATAGTTACTCAACTGTACAAATGATCACTTTATCAAAATTGTGTGTGTATATGGGAAGGTTCAAATGAAAACCACTAGTTAACGCGAAAACTCGAAAACTAACTAAAAAAAGCCTAAAAACACACAAATTTTTTTTTTTTTTTTTTTTTTTTGCAAACCAAATTTCGCAGGTTTTTATATATAAAAAAAAAATTTAAAAAAAAAAAAATTTGTGTAGTGCACACATGTGTATTAATACACATGTCCACTACACAATTTTTTTTTTTTTTTTTTTTTTGAAAAAAAGTTTTTTTTATATATAAAAACCAGCGATTTTTATTAAAAAAAATTGAAAAAAAAAAATTTTTTGTGTTTTGTAGGCTTTTTTTAGTTAGTTTTCGAGTTTTCGCGTTAAAAGTGGTTTTCATTTGAACCATCCTCTATATATATATATATGCTTTTTATCTTATTCCGAGAAATAATAAGACATCAATTCTTAGTTAAATTTGGTATACAAGTTTAGTTCAAGAATTACTCAATTATACAAATGATCACTTTTGTTCGTCCAAAGTCGCATGTCAAGTTGCAACTTTAGGCTATGTGATATCAATTTCATAAGCGCATCACATATTTCAGTCTCTTTTATAAGTTGCAATAAACAGAACATATTCGGATCGAATTCTACTATAGTTCTTTTTATATACTCTTTAAAGTAAATGTAGGTGGAAGACTATTAAAGCAACAAGCAAGGACTACAACTTTAAATATCTTATAAAAATTATGTAAAAGACTATTACCCTTTTCAAAGTTGTAGTATAAATCCTAATGTAACTTACTACCTCTATATGTCTATAACATCGTTACTCTTATTTAAGTTGTCTGAATATCCATGCAACCAATTATCACCTAATGTACATGCGCCGCAACGCGTGCGGGCACAATTCCTAGCTATCTCTTAAAAGAGAAAGTCGATACATATGTGTATGATTTTGTTTAATGGACATTTTAAGGATCATATTAAAGTCATATTCAAAATGTTCTCGCTAGAACGAAAGCATGCCGTGAAACCTATTATACAAGGATATCTCCTAATTCTAAAATTACGCCACCAGGCTATTCAATCAGTTCAGTCAATTGTTAGGGGAACTAGGGGGAGTAGAAGGCACATCAGGTGTGGTCCATCCGAATGCCCGCTGTGCGTGGGGAGAGTGTAGAGACTGCTGAACACCTTTTTACGTCATGCATTGTTGCAACGGTAATATAGCAAAAGGTTAGCTCATGGTGTTGTATACCCCCTTTATTTATCTTCTTTTTCAGGATCTCTCACTGTCACACAAGAGTTCTGCTCTAAATGGTCAAAAGAGTAGACTGACCCAATCTATTATTTTGGTCGGGTGTTGGGCGATTTGGAGATCGAGAAATGACCGTGTGTTTTCGTATAAACAAGTAAATGTGGATGGCATCTTTGGAGAGATTCAATCGATGTCTTTCCTATGGATAAAAACCTGAGCGAAAAGGAGGAGCTGAATTGGAACAACTGCCGAAGCTTTAGCATACCATGTGACTAATTTTGTTGTCGAGAAGTCTCTGTTTCTTTTTATTGTTTTGGGGGCATGTATGTGCAACAGTTTTGGATGTTCTATGCGTAGCAACTTGCTAGACCTGATGTACACTTTTGGGTTTGGTTAAATGAAATATTTCCCCGCCATTAAAAAAAGGTGTTTTGCTTTTTCAATATGTAATTGTATGACTTCTCCACAAAGGAATTATACCTTAATTTAATTGGACTAACTACAAAGGCATTAACTTTTATATATTAATAAAAGAACAAGATAGACTTAAAAGAATATAAGAAAAGTACATAAACTGTGGTTTGTAATACAACGCAATTGACTTTGCTTCATGAAACCTAATGAACACATAATACTTCAGCTGATCCAATCGATGTTTGTAATGTGCCCGCGCCGCAACGCGCGTGACTCTATTTGCTAGTTAGAACTAAAAGAGGGTTGACGTCGAGCCCATGGAAAAGAATATCATGCATTGGATTTCTCATAAGGAGCTGGCTTTAGCCTGTGCGTGGGTTGACAACTCGGTGGACCCAACTATGATTAGTTATTTATAATGTTTATTTATTTATTTTAGTTGTCTAACAATGTTTATTTATTTATTTTCATTCATAATAATGTTTATTTATTTTTTAACAGGAAATAGTCAAAAAGGAACCGACTTTTGGAAATGTGTTCTTGAAGTATTACACAATCTAATGGGACGGGAACCATACCGGAATGCAGATTTCATTTCTGGTAAATGGAGAGAAATGCCGAAAAAATACACCGTGTTTTTCACCATCTACAACGACCTCTCCAACAACAAATCTAGAGTTAACGGATCTAGTAATATGGATTTGCTAATTGAGACGCACAAAATCTACAACGCGAATATCAGAAAGCAGATAACTCTTGAAGAAAAAACCGATGCTCTTGATCTTGCGATTCTTGGGTTTAGCACCGAAGGTGTGTTTGATAACCGTCAAACTTATATGTTAAATTGTATGTTTAAGGAAGTGATAGAAAATTTTACAGAATAGTGATTTTTTGTTAAATCATTATACACGGTTGTATCAGTGCGGTGATATCCTGGTTAAGACCTCTAATCTGAATTGGTTAGACATTTGCCTCTGGACGGTTAAGTATTATACTGACTCTTAATGGTTTAGACATCTTACTGGTTCAGCACTTAATGGTTCAGACCTCTTAGTGATTCATCACTTAATCATTCAAAAGTTGCCAAACAACCCCTAAGCTACAATTACTAAACTAAATAACCGTTATCGGAGATTTGCAGACACTATTATCAATAGCCATCATTGGAGAAGAATAAAAAGGGGTTACCCTCATGGACAAAGAAACGAGGAGGGTAATTTATATGTCCTTTCAATAAATGGGTAAAATGATCAATTACTTTACTATATATTAATAAACCAATTGAAATAAATAGTGATTTTTGTTATAAATATATTTATGATATGACTATCCACATGCCTAACTCCTATTGGCATTTAAGTTGTATTGAATGATAGCCCTATAAATAGTGGCTTTTGTATTTCATACATACATGAATAAGAATGAGTTCTTCTATTCTCTTTCTCTCTTACTTTCTATAATCCTTGTTCTATATGTTTATAGTTATACGTTGGTTGCTAGTATGTCGTTGTTTCACAACACGTTATCAGCACGAATTGCATTTGTAGACAAATCATTTATCATGTGTTAAGGAAGAAGATAAGGAGAAATTAACAACCGCTTGAAGCCACCAACGACCGATTGAGTGCATAAACTATTTTGCAATTAAGGTACCTTCCGAACCATCCCTTGATCTTATATGCAATACACACATCGCACACAAGTATTTTATTTAGAAGTATTTGAATACACCTAATTATATATCTGATATGTTTACGGATAGTAACCATTGAAATAGAAAAAATAAAATTAAGATGACCTTAAAACAATTTTTTGGTTGAAATCTTTTGAGTCACTTGGTTCGAATAAACCTCCTTTGTCAAATGAAAAATATCATGAATAAAACCATCAAGTTGAAAATAGCTTTTGCTAACAACCGAAAACTGTTGTCGAAAATTGTTGTTGGATAAGATTATTAGACCAGATTTAATGAATGGAATGGTCCGTTTATTATCTTATTTAAATTGAATAAATGTTTTTCATTGCCTAATTAATTATATGTTTATTATCTTATTCAAATTGAATAAATGTTTTTCATTGCCTAATTAATTATATGTAGTCAATTGTAATTAACTCAAAATGTGTTCAATCTTCAATCGTCTAGTATTTATTTGACTCTTTCTTTATTCAAATTTAAAGAGTAAATTTGTAACGGTTGAAGATCACATTATCCTTGTGAATATTTATATTAATATACAAAAGCTTTTGTATTTTAATAATATTATTTTATTCATATAAACTTAATTAATCAAGAAACCGTAATATTATTTATTGAATTCAGTTATATAGCTATAAATGCTATTTTGTTTTAGAAAAGGGGATTTCGTAACTTAAGTTTGATTGAAACAGTAAATATTTTTCAAAGTTCGTAACTGAAGCTTGATTAAAAGTTAAAAGTTAAAACATTAAATAATTTTCAAAAGAATCGGATAAGGTGAATTATTTTCTTTAGTTTTTAAAAATTAACTTTTATCATAGAAAACAAAATAAAGTTTGGGTCTCAGACCCCTATCCAACAGATATTTAAATGAGGTAACTAATATTTTAAAAGCTCATTAGTTAAATATTTTTAATCAAGTATTTAATCATTCATCAGGTTGTTAGACCTGGCAATTAGTAAACATTTACATGATGCTATACATTATATGATGCTATGATTATTTATTTTATGTAGACTGTAGTTACTAGAAAATGAACTAGTTAGTGGTATCCATTATCTCAGATATCGTATTATTGATTTTCATAAATTGAGTGGTATATGTTAACAAAATGGAAAATTATTCCAAATTATGGGTACCATGGATGAAAGCATTAAATTTAATTCAAAGTAGTTGGCGGACTTCCATTAGCCTTGTTTTGGTTAACCACGTTTTTAACTTTCACTATGTATGTGATATATACGATGTTAATATATATGATGTTAATATATATATATGCATAAACCAATTGTATTCTTAAGAAATTAAAGAAGGCTTTAAACGATATTAATATATATGATGTTGGTTAATGCTTAAAATTTAAAATCATTAAATATCATTTTTTCCCATCATGTTGGTTAATGCTTCTAAATTAAAATCATTAAATATCATTTTCCCATCATGCATTTAATCCATTCTTTATTAATTTTAATTCATTCTTATTAATATCTTTTAACGTTTGAAATTTGATTAATTTTTATTACGTTAAATGATCTTTAATATCCATTTAATTACAATCTTAAATGATATGGAGTTATGAACATGGATAGTCACAATATTCATAACATTAAATGATAAAGAGTTATGCATGATAAGGAATTTGGTGATTTACAATTTAATTTAAGAGATGATGATTTTAAAATTGCAATACGAAATTATAGACATATTATATATCTTACTTATTGGCTTTATAGTTTATACTGTTTAGATAATATGTTATGTATGCATTGATCGTATTTTATAATAACGTTTGATGGAGATGAATTTGTAGTATACAATAGTTGACAGATTATTATACTATGAAAAAGTCTGTTTAGTATTTAATATGTTCATGTACATTCACTTCTGACGTGTAATACTTGTATTTGGCATATAAATTTTAATGTGATTGTTCGTAACCATTTAACTAGAAATACAATATGATAAGTGCATGTTTATAGTGTTCTTATTTGATATATAAGAATAACAAATTTGGCGTTTTATATGACATTACATGACATGTTATATAGTCATGCATTGTATAATCTAATCTATATATTATGTTCCATATGTTATAAATTTGGAAGGGGACATTAAAGTGACACGGGTTGTGGTATATGATCACAAGCTATAAAAACGACTGAATTGTGGTCACGGTTTATATAAAAAGACATCTGGAGTGTCTAACCTCTCAAAGATTATTACGAGTTATCGAAGCTTGTAAGATTTTAAACTGATAAGGATAAATGTCTCGGTTATATAACTACATCTCAATTTATATCATGTGATGAGAAAAATATATATCATAATCCGTTGAGCAAAACAATTTCCATCGTCAAATATCATATACGCTATTTGATGGAGAGTGTGAAACCTGGAGGTTAAAGTATTTAAATTATATGTTTTAGTGCATCTTAGGTGGTTATATATTTCGAATGTGATAACTACGAGTTCTTGTGGTTTTACAGGTTAACCGTCTAAATCGATAAAGTTAGAGGACTTGGCGATGAAGCGGAACAAGCAAGGAGGATTATCAAGAGATATCACAATATTCGGGACTTGATTTGGGCCAAGAGTTAGCATGGAAGCATAAGAAACACGATCCAATGAAGTTGAGAGGCATTAATGTTATTAATCGAAAGTTGATATGTATGTGAGATAAAGGTTTCATGCATGAAGAGGTCGTAGGCTACGGCTTGGAGTCGTACCCTACGGTAGCGAGGTTCTGTTTCTGTCAGATTGTAAGAAACGTAGCTTACGGTTTAAAAACGTAAGTTATGTTGTATGTAAGGTAGCGCATGGTGGACTTTTCTTTGACGGCAGATGCAATACATAAAAGGGAATGGGACCTTTTGATTGGACCATGATATAAAAATCATCATCACAGCCGTACAAAAGAAAAGATGGGTGGAAATTTATAAAGGATATGAACATCGTCACTTTTTGGTGGCAAGGAGGGAAGCGAAACATCAGTTATCATTGTCACATTGAAACAAAGGATTGAGCAGCCAATTCACGTGAAGGACAATATATCCATTCAATAAAACATCATCATAAGTGTTTGACGGCAGTTGGACTTGGGAGGTACACGTGAGTATTGGGGCATAGTCAACAACATCAACAATTCTAAGTGCACATTTGGAACACTTGGGCCGCACATGGGCTTGGAGACATGGGCTGACATCATCATGATCGATCCATCATATTATCAGCCAGCATCACGTGAATAAAGGGAAAAAGGGCCTTGACTTCTTTGGCATTGGGATTGAATTTAATAATTGAAGATCCACCCACAAAGAAGGGTAATATATACCCACGCATACAATCACGAGAGAGGATCATCTTGATGGCAGCGGATTAACCCACCATCATGAGCGGCTAGTCCTTTTGTTGGATTGTCCGGTGACCCTAAACAGTCAGTATGAGTAGTTCATCATCAAGTACAAAGGCGGAATCAATGTAAACGATGTCAACACAGCTTGTTCCTTTCTAATTATCCTTTTATTGATCAATCCTGAGCTTTTTACACGTTCAAATGACTAACGGACAACACCTCGACTCAGAGCATATGACCAGATTCTGCTTCAAATGAACACAGACATCACCTATTTATAATGATCTGATTTCGCTTGAATGTGTCACATTCCATTTCAAGCGAAATAACATGGGTTGATTTCGCTTGAACTGGTTTGAGTCACTTTCAAGCAAAATCACTCATTAATACATAAACAATCCCTAATTTCAACCCTGTTGTGCACTCGTTTATCCAATCTAGACATAAGACTCGATTAAGACGAAGTTAACAGACACTAGATGCACCAACAGACTCCCCCTTGGATGTTGACGAAGTCTTCGGCGTCGAGTCTTTAGTCTTTGTCTTTCTATCCAAATTGTCTAACAATGCAAGAATTGATACCAGACGAAGTTGACAGACAAACAGCACTAACAGACTCCCCCTTGGATGTCGACGAAGTTTGTAGTGTCGAGTCTTCATAGTCTTCAGTCTTCATCAGTCTTTGCGTTAACACTGTAAAGCTCCCTTAAACTCTATCAGCTTCTTTCTTCAAACTTCAATTTGTTTGTTGATCCAGAATATAAACTCCCCCTTTCGATAAGCTGAAATTTATTTTCTGGTTCAAACTTTATACAATCTTTGCCATGAAGTTCTTTCTTTGATTATTAACTCCCCCTTAAGCTGATCTATCTCAACTGACCTACACATCTTCTACTTCAACGTAAGTTTCACAAATTTATGAAAGTTAAAATAAAACTTACTGGTAGAAATCATTTATTCATCAAACTGTTATAGTTACATCAAGTTCAAATGAATGACCTTGATTAACTAAACATACAATCTTTCAAAAACATTTGTATATAACATTCAAAGTTTTTCAATCAAACTTTCCCAACCCAATTTAGTTCATCATGTTTAGCACTCGGAATTTTGAAAATCCGCTTTCCAACATCAGTTGTCGAAAATCTTTTTGTATTTTTCAAAATTTAAAACTAAACACAATATTTTTGATTATTTGATTTTCATGGAAATGCAGTAAAGAAATATAT
The DNA here is from genome assembly GCA_030545235.1 of Helianthus tuberosus. Classification (NCBI taxonomy): domain Eukaryota; kingdom Viridiplantae; phylum Streptophyta; class Magnoliopsida; order Asterales; family Asteraceae; genus Helianthus; species Helianthus tuberosus. Next base: position 10,167,776 of record CM060393.1, read on the forward strand.
ACAAACAATATTTTTGTTAGTTTATGTAAGAGGATCATATCAGTTTATGAGACAAATCACTAGCACCGTTAATCTTTAATCATTTTAAGTTCTAAACGATTCACATAGATTGACGATATACTTGTCCTCTTAAACTCAATCTAAAAACTTTCGAAATGCTTACCGATACGTTAAGGTATATTAATTTTGCACTAAGTTCTTATGGACCCCACGATCTCAGCATATCCCCTCATCATGCAATACACTAACTCAAGTAATGCCTTTAAACTTTCATCAACTGTGATATGTGCGAAAAACAAAGTAGAATGTTTAAACATTAACAATCAGGTCGATCTTTCGATACGCAGAGAAAGTCCAATGTTTAAACAAAATAAGAAAATAAAACAAGTTGAAATTGTTTAGGCTTTAACCACCAGTTCGATACTCCCGTATACGCAGAGGTGATCCAAAGCTTAAACGAAACACCAAGAAAAAAATAAAGCAGAACGTTTAGGCACTAACATCCAGTTCGATACTCACGTATACGCAGAGGATGTCCAATGCTTAAACAAAATAAAGAAATAAAACAAGTTTAAATCTTTGCAAAATGAAATGCACAATCACAGTGATTTTTTCAGCAAGTTGTGAAAGTTCACAAACTTAGCCGGTTTTTATGCTCTTTTAGCATTCAGCGATTACTGAGTAGGTACACAATCACGAAGGACAAAACTAAGTACTATGCTTTCAACCATGTTTCCCACTAGAACTAGGCTTTTTCATTTAAGTTTGTATCGTTATCGCAAATCTACTAGTCTAGCTGAGCCTATCATCACATCCTTAGTGAAACCGTTTATCACATTTGACATTTCATTTCTTTAGCATGCTGTGATAGTCCACTGATTTACTATCATTTCCTCTTATTCTCAACAAAACTCATTTTTGCTTTTTCAATGTTTTTCGCATTTTCTAATTTTCTAATTTTTTTTTAAATTTTTCTCCCCCTAAAATCAAAATATGTTTCAATTTTGATTTTCAAAGGAAATTTTGAAAACAAACTGTACAAGAAAAATGACAAACTGATATCAAATCGCTTTAATTCACCATTCTCTTGGCATAAACAATCAGAACTCCCCCTGACAACAAACTATTTTTCCATTATGATTTCAAAACACTTAAGTTTGTTTTAATCAAAAATGGTTTTTCCGGAAAATTAGTTTTGTTTGTCTTTTCACAAACTTGGGGTTCTTTTCATCACATTGTTCTCCTTTAACCACTTGTCGGAAAAAATAAATCAAGTACAACTTAATGTCCTTGATTAATCTTTTGTAATTCGAAATATCACAGTTACCAACCTGTGAATTTCTCAAGAAATATGCCGATACCTGCTCCACACTTACCAACCTGGAAGCTCCGGCAAGTCAGGTGTTTACTTGAACAAATTCACCCAAGCCTGACCAGCCTTGGGTGATTTTGACAATACAGATTCATCACTTTTTACCTCAATTTGTGGCTCTTCTGACTTTTTTGAGTCAGATTCATTGCCAGATCGTGGCTCCTCTAACTTTGACGAGTCAGAATCATTGCCAGAACATGGCTCTTTTGACTTTGACAAGTCAAATTCATTGTCAGAAGATGGCTCTTTTGTTTTCTCAGAAACAAATTCATTGCCATTCTATAGTGGAACCCAATCCTTACAATGTTTAACCTTTCCAAACTTGTCAACCTGTGACATGCATGATTTTTCACAATCTTTGTTATATTTGAAAACTTTGATAAAGGCTTTATCTGAAAAATTAACTTTCTTTGATTGTTCATCAGTTTGATTAGTTAATTTTTCTTTCTTTATCAACCCTTTTGTCCTCAGATTTATATCTGATGAGTTCGTTTTGCTTGACTTTACAGTCGAGCGGAGCAATTCATCAGAACTCTTATTGGACACACCCAGTGTACCCGAGGACAAAATCTTTTCCAAATACTCTCTAACTTTCTTTCTCTTCTTCCTCAGTCGGTCTTTCTACCCCTGTGATAGCTTCACTTTTTCCTTTTTCTTTTTCTAGTCTTTTGGGCTTTTCTTCAATTTTGACTGATTTCTTCACCATTTTATGAGATTCAGCCCTCGATTTTTCCTTTGATCTCATTGGGCAATCTCTTACTATGTGACCTATGATATTGCACTCATAGCATCTTCTTGTCTCAAAACTCTGGTTCTGGCAGTTAACAGCAATATGTCCTTGAAAACCACAGGTGTAACACACTCTGTTATCATACCATACACCATTTTCATACCACACACTTAGATCATAGCATTGATTTGCCTTGTGGTAACCATGTCTCCTCTTGTATCATTGATTTGGCATTTGAGCACTGTGGTCAAACCTGCACCACTTATTACCAACTTTTTGTGAGTTTTGATTTTTAAATTTTTGTGGTTTTTCATAATGATTGGATAATTGAACTGATGAGCTTTTATTTTTGTTTTGAACATTTTCTGAAATTTTCACTTTTTGTTTTTGTTCTACATTCTTCTTAACAGGTATTTGCTTTGAGCATTCACCTATTTCAGTAGAATGTAAAACAGTATTTTTAAATTTTTCTTTTAATTCCAAAAATATTTTTCTTTTCTCATTTTTCTCATTTTCATCATCAGTTTTATCATCACAATCTTCAATTTTGACTTTGTCAAAATTTGTGACATTGTCACTTATTGGAACTGCATTGATCGGTTTTGGACATGCAAGATCTGGTATTGATGACGAAGTCTCAAAGCCGTTCAATTTATTTTCTAACTTTTCAATTTTATTTTTTGCACATTCAACTTCTTTTTCAAGTTGAATAATTTTCTCAAGATGAGAATTTATTTCCTTTTGTTTTTCAATATTATTTTTACCAAAAATCGATTTTTCATTTTCTAAAATTTTTATTTGATTTTCAAAATCTTTTTCAAATTTTAATTTTTCATTTTCAAAAACTGGTATTTTATTTTGAAAATCTTTTTCATTTTCTTTTAATTTTTTGTTTTCCAATGTCAAACTCTCCACATCCTTCAAGAGTTTGACATTGCCCGCTTCAAATTTTTCACATTTTGAGCACACCACTTCACATTTTGAAGTTTTGTTTTTCTTTGATTCTTCTTTCTCTTTTTCTTTTTCTTTCTCTTCTCCACCTCCCCACCATTCTCTCTGTTGGGCTTCTTCTTCTTCAGCAGATTCCTCAATGAAAGCTTCAATACTAAGAGTTTTCGCATCAATAGCAATGTTTCCTTGAGGATCACGGTAACATTCTCTATCAGCATCCTATCTCTTTGCTCTCTTGGCTTCACTGAACACTCTAGATAATCTCATCATCTTGAATTCTGCTCTCTGCTTTCTGCTTTGGTATTTTTGTTCTTCAGTTCTGGTGTCTTTGAAAGGAACTTCCTTTTCATCAAGCATCTTGACTAAACTTTCAAGAATCTGATTTAGTGTGAAATAACAAAAAATCTCAAACAAAATTACAACCTTCAAACGAAATCAACTCTTCAAACGAGATTAACCTGCACACAAAGTTCAAACTGAATTAACTTTCAAGCGAAATCAGCTTTTCAGGCTGAATAGCTTTTCAAGCGGAATAGCTAATTAAGTTTGAAACTTTCAAGCGAAATCTGATTTCAGGCGAAATCAGACTATAACTTTCAAGCGGAATAAGATTTGAAGCGAAATCACTTATTTCGCTTGAAATCAATAGAAGTTTCAAGCGGAATTAACAAAAGAAGCTAATTTCGCTTGAAATGAAACGTGTAAGTTCAAACGGAATTAGGATGATGTCATATTGTCCGAACTGATTTTCAAGAGGAATTAGCAAGTTTTATCAGTTTTAAGTCGAATTAAGGTGTCCGTTCAATCTTGTTCAAATCAGAAAAGAATGAGTAGAAGTGATAGAATCAAGCTGAATTTGTATGAACTCCTCGTCCTGAGCTCTGATACCACTTGTTGGATCGTCACATTCCATTTCAAGCGAAATAACATGGGTTGATTTCGCTTGAACTGGTTTGAGTCACTTTCAAGCGAAATCACTCATTAATACATAAACAATCCCTAATTTCAACCCTGTTGTGCACTCGTTTATCCAATCTAGACATAAGACTCGATTAAGACGAAGTTAACAGACACTAGATGCACCAACAGACTCCCCCTTGGATGTTGACGAAGTCTTCGGCGTCGAGTCTTTAGTCTTTGTCTTTCTATCCAAATTGTCTAACAATGCAAGACTTGATACCAGACGAAGTTGACAGACAAACAACACTAACACCTTTTTTATGGTTTCCTCCGGATGGAGGGTTTTTGTAAGTTAATGAATATTATGTGTTTGATACAATCGTTTTAACCTGGTGATCTAAGCATTCGATGCTTTTCACCATGGATTTGATTTATTGGTTGTAAACAGTTACGTTTATTTAAACCTTAATTTCTAAGCATTCAGTTCCCGAGAGTTCTAGTAATTGGGATATATTTGACATGGGGTTAGGGTTTGTAAATTGTAATTGATAATCATTCGATAACCTCCCGTTATGTATTGACCGGAGTACTTAGTCATTGGTTATCACAATTAATCAATCAAAATTAACACCTATGTCTATGTAGGTAACGATTAAACACATAGTTGAAGTTAATTGCAAAACCTGAAATCTAGAGGAACCATCTTTTCTCTTATTGATTTAAATCACACTTTTTACTCGTTATTTTAGTTCTTTCACATAATTAAACAACCCGATTTCTCAATTCAGTAATAGTTAATCAATACTTAGCAGAATAACACTTTCCACAATCCTCCCTTGGTTCGATACCCTGCTTATTCTATACTAATAGTTTAAATAGGTTTTTGCATGTTACTAACGACAGACATCACTATTGAAGTACCAAGATTGTTAAGGAATATATATAAAGTTTGAAACGACAAGCATGAAAGTTATGTGGTTCTAATCCATTCCCTGATGTGAATGTGATGATATAATGATCAATTCAAAGGTTATGATCATATACATAACTAAGAAAATTGTAATGATGCCACCATGAATGTTGTATGGGTATAATCTATTCCTTAAATAGAATGTGATGATATAATAATTGGTGTAAAGTTTGTGATGATGGTAATTGAGGAAATTATTATGATGATCATGTAATAAGATCAACCATGTTAATAGTGCAATGACTATATAATGATCGTTATAAAGGTCATGATCATGGTAACTGAGGAAATTGTAATAATCCTCATGTTGACAACCATTTTAATATTGAAATCGACCACGAAAATTGGCACACTTAGGGAGTGATTATACGAACATAAAACATGGGAAACATGTTATACCATGAATATTGAAATAATATTACATTATTCTCTCATACTTCCTATCGTGTATTGAACAAACACGATTGCAACTAAAACATATACGATTATAAACTAGAAGTTTATGGATCGTGATTATTTAATTCAATGGCATGACCGGTTAGACCACACCGAGTCATTAATGATGATGTGAAAAGTATTGAAGAAACAAAAGATTCGTCTTGATAATTATACATGTCATGTTTGCTCTCAAGTGAAGTTAAGTATTGATCAACAAAAGTATGGTGTGAATCCCTAAATATTATGGAAATGATAATGGAAATAAATATACAAAATACCATTTAGTGTTTTAAAATCGATGCATCGTCTAAATGGTTACCAAATCCACAACCTGAAGCTTGTGTGATTGTGGCTTAGCTAATATGATAGCAAGCATATTAATCCAGATTAGTATATTTATTTGTTAATAGTGAATTTGATTCCCAAGTTATTAACGATCATTAGAATAAGTGTTATTGTTGAGATGATCACTAAACGTCTACTATTGGTTACAAAGCCAATGATCATGAGAGGAGCAAAAGTTTATTTAGGTAAATATAATTTTATATATAGTATCATCAATTCACATCAAGCCAATAAGTTATAGTTCTCCCCATACAGTTGGTTTTTGGTCAGGAACCAAAGATGTCTCATCAAAGATTTTGGTTGTGCGACATATAATGAAACTCATCCACCACACCGCACAAAGATGGGACTTCTAAAAAGTTTGAGAATATGTTGGGTATAAATAATCGTCTATGATTAAATACTTAAAGCCATTAGTGAGAAATTCATTTATGGCTCATTGGTTTTCACGTTAGGGAATGAATGTTCCCAACATTAGGGGGAGATAACAAGCAGTTGGAAAGTGAAAAGTAAAATGAATTATCATGTCATCTTGATCCTCAGACTATAAACTATAAACTATGAACTAGAAGTTTAAAGTATAATTCATTTACCAATATTAAAGAACAAATTACCAGACAAGTTCACTGACCTAAATAGAGTGACTAAGTAAGTCACATAATCAACTGCTTATGATCCAGTTATATTTGTGTCCCAAGAAGACAACCACATATTTTGGTAATGAGTCTATTGCACGCCTAAAGCGTGGTAGACTAGTTGATTCCAATAATAAAATTCCTCGAAAATTGGAGCAAGTAATTAAGATGGTCAAGTCGAGGTTATAGTAATAAGATCTCCTGAAGAGACAATAGACATGATGGTTCAAGAAGAATCTCATGTACCTGAAAATAAAGAGATCTCGATAAGTTGTATCATGTCTAAGATATGTATGGAATCGAAATAAAAAAATCAACGTCGTTATACTTTTGTATATAATGTAGCGCTTAAAATGATTAAATGACGAGGATCAAGATTTAAGATCTGCCTATGAATGAATATTAACAAATGATTGGCCAAAATAGAAAGACGCAAATAAGGCAGAGTTTAGTTCTCTAATGAAATGGAAAGTTTCTGGACCAACAGTCCATACAACTGAAGTTGTAAAATATGTTGGATACAAATGTGTCTTTTACGCAAATCATGTGAAAATCAAATTAAATGATACAAGTCAAAATTGGTGGCACAAGAATTTTCACAAAGACCTATGATTGATTATGAGGAAACGTATTCTCCAGTGGTGGATGCATTGATTTTCCAATATTTTATTAGTCTGGTAATATAGAGAGAGAATTGATGTGCGTCTATGAATGTTATGTATTACTTGATACTAAAAGTGTACAGGAAGGTCCCTAAAGGATTTGAATGATTAAAATCATGTAAGTTAAGTTCTCGAGAACAATATGGTCGTTGTATATAGATTCGTTTTTGTTTACTATTGAACTCCTGATGAGTTTTCTAAAGCAATTGAGTTCAAAGAAATATTTCAGGTATAAATGATATTTGATTATATTTTACTAACACATCAAAACAAGTTTGGTTAGTCTTGTAGATGCAGGAATGTAACGAAACACATTCATGGACATATGATAATTTTTGGAAGGAGGCACCTAAAGTCTCGTTAGAAGATCATACAACATTGCTAAATATAAAGGATTGCACATTAAGGGATCAAACGGCAAATCATTTGCTACAAAGGCTTTATTCGACTTTCAAGGAAGATGGACACACGACACTTAAAGGATACATGTTAAAATGAGGGGAGACTTATTCAAGTTGCACTCTTTTTCCCTTGACTAAGTTTTGTCCCATTGGGTTTTTTCTTAGTAAGGTTTTTAATGAGGCAACGTACATGATTCATAAGTATCAGGGGGAGACGATACGCGCTGCACTCTTTTTCCCTTAGCTAAGGTTTTTGTCCCACTGGGTTTTCCTGGCAAGGTTTTTAACGAGTCAGCATCACAAAGCATATTAATAAAAAATATATTATGTTCTTATATCATGTGGATAGTCAAGGGGAGTGGAATAAATATATTTATGATATGACTATCCACATGCCTAACTCTCATTGGCATTTAAGTTGTATTGAATGATAGCCCTATAAATAGTGGCTTTTATATTTCATACATACATGATTAAGAATGAGTTCTTCTATTCTCTTTCTCTCTTACTTTCTATAATCCTTGTTCTATATGTTTATAGTTATACGTTGGTTGCTAGTATGTCGTTGTTTCACAACAATTTTAATATATTATAATAATATATTCTTTTCTTTACTTTTAACTTTAATTTAATGATTTATTTAGTATCACATGTTGGGATAAGTTTGGTGTTAACCGGTATTGAAAATAGCGGTACGATCTTGTTAGGTATCGGTATATGAAGGTAAAAACCGGCACCAGCCTGTACAGAAAACGCCAAAAGTCGGTACCGAGTTGATATTGAAAATCTTTTAGTTCAGGAAATTTGGTGCTGCTACCCAGTATCATTTGTTCATCCCTGATCACTGGTACCTTACAGACAATGGTATCGTACAACATTTTTTTGTTAATTTTCTTCAACTTTTAATAATTTTTTTTTAGTTTCAGGGGTAGGGATGAGCTCGGTGCCAACCGATACAAAATCGGTACTGGTACCGAAAATACCGGCTATAGTACTGGTGTAGAAGGTAAAAACCGGTAACGAACCGTTACCAAGAACGCCAAAAGTCGGTACCGAATTGGTACTTATGATCTTTCGGTTCGGAAAATTCGGTACCAGCACCCAGTATCTGACAATGGGTTTCATACGAACAATATCATTACTATAAAATTTTTTTGGTTGATTTTCTTTCGGTTATAATTTAGTGTTTTTTTCTACATTTTTTTTGTTCTTCTCAGCGGTCGCGTGCATAACACGCACGAAAGTATAGACCTAGTTTCAAGTTAAAAAGCCTAACGTAAAAATTAGACATCTCTCCATCTCATAATCTAAAAGTATGATAAATGAACAACTACTTGTGACAACATGCATAATTTCTTAAAAGAAAGTATCAAAAGTGAAATTTTAATTTACCACAATCAGTGTTGAAGTAAGCGTTAGTCGGGCGGTGGGGTGGAGACTAGCAAATAATCGGGATTAATCGGCGTCTAGTCGGGATTTTTACAACCATGACCACAATACCATACATTTGTTTTTTTTCTTTGGAACGACGGCTTTCTTGTATTAGGCCCCGTTGCCCCACTCCGGCCAGACTATGTTGTCTTAATCGGTCCCACGCTAGCTTCAGAGTTTGGCTTTGGCATTCCCCCGGAAAACCATACCACCGGCTGCCACTTGACAGTCGTTGTGCCACCACAAGAGCAGGACTCTCCGGCGTAACACATGATGGGACGAAAACCCTAGGTTGGCTCAAGATAGAGTCTAACACCTCTGCAAGGAAGCTAGGCTCTATCTATCATTGACTAATCCGCCAAAGTGACACTAGTCAGATTGAACTTGAGTCTCCATTGGAGAACCTAAGCCTCTCTACCACAAGGCCACAAGTGGTGGATAATACCATACGTTTGTTAACTCATATTTTTTGAAAAAAAAATCTGATATATCTACTTTCATCGTACCATCTCACGACCTCCATAACAGCCACCACCACCACTATCATAACCAACATCATTCACTCACCAGCCATACCAAGCAGGGCCGGCTCTGGGCCTGGCAAACACGTGCCGACGCCCGAGGCCCAAAATTTCAAAGGGCCCGAAAAGTCTTTGTAAGCTTGTATATATTTATTAAATTATATATTTAGTATATTCATTCGTTTATTATGCAAAAAAAAATATTGGTGGTGTAGTGGCAAAAACTATCCCAAAATAATATAAAGGTCTCAAGTTCAAGTCTTTGCTCCATCAATAAACTTTTATTTTTATAATTCATTTACCCTCAACCATAACTTTGGGCCCAATTCTATTCGTTGCGCGAGGCCTAAATTTTTTCTAGATTTTTCTGGGACGGCTACCAAGCAATCAATTTATAACATGAAATTACAGCAGCACCAAAGACTCTAGCAAGGTACAAGTAGTAGTGATCCACATGGGTATGGTGGCTGGTGAGTTGATGACCATAGGCTCTATGAACACTGCAACCCAATTGGTTCCAAAAGTACAATATCCAATGCACAGAAACCAAACTCACTTTTCCACACGTTTTCATGTTTGCGCGTTGGCCCACACGTCTATAGTCCATAAGCCAAAGTATTCCAGACGTTTTCATGTTTGCGCGTTGGCCCACACGTCTATAGCCCATACGTCAAAGTATTCCACACGTTTATAGTCCATGCGTCAAAGCATTCCACACGTCTATAGTCCATGCGTCAAAGCATTCCACACGTTTTCATGTTTGCGCGTTGGCCCACACGTGTATAGTCCATGCATCAAAGTATGGGTGGTCACGGTTTTAATAATATTTGGATGTAACTAAGAACGTGTTTTGGACTTTTAGGCGTCACTTCTCATGTGCATAGTCATAGTCATAGTCATAGTCATAGACAATAATAGACATAGTGGGTATACGCCAACTTCCACTTGTTCCAACCACATTCTTTAATCCCTTTTTTATGCATGTGTCTACGCATCTTTGCTATATTTAATCCAACCTAACATATTTTGACCCTTAAAGGAACCATACATTTATTCTATATTTGTTATACATGAGGAGGATTCAAAAACACAATTATATATAAGTCTAAAGAGAAAAATAAATAAATTAATAAATCAGTCAATATAATAGATATGAGGCTAATTTGTATTTAATTTTATTGATGTATGAATTATTTCAGTTTACACTCCTTAAATTTTGGGTCATAAACGGCTCACAATAATTAAACAAGACATAAGGAAAGGAAGGATATCATCGCACTGATACAACCGTGTATAATTGGAAAAAAAAAAAAAAAAAAAAACAAGATTAGTCAACATTTCCTAGAGGATGATTAGTTTTTTTTTTTTTTTTTTTGGTTTTTAAATATCTTTCATTTTATTGCATTTTTTTGGTTTTCAAAAGTTTATTGTACTTTTTTTAGGTTATTAGATTTTATTACACTTTTTTTTTTTGACTAAATGCACTTTTTATATTTTTGTTTAGTTTAATTAATACTAAAAATAAAATTTAAATTAATAAGTAATGAAAAGAAATACATTAAGATGCAATGAAAAACAGTAAAACCATAATATTTTCTAATAAAAAATAAAATAAAAGTGAATGGTCTGTAAATGTATTAGGCCCTGTTTGGTAGCCTCTTAATCCATTCAGAGGCTGCCTCTTAATGAAATCATTTGTGGCCCTTATGTCTGAATGAATAAGAGGTAACCTTATGTCTGACTGAATAAGAGGTAACATCTAAATGGTAAACCATCACATGTCACATTCTTCTACATTATCTTTGTTAAACTCTTAAATGATTTCATTAAGAGGTAGCCTCTTAATGTCATTTAGATGCTACCAAACAGCCCCTTAGTCATTTTATGATGTGAGAATGAAACCAATAAAATAGTTATTTCTTAACTCTTAAGCATGTGGTAACCTTTTTTTGAATGGTTTAAATTACCCTCAATCCGTCTTCGGTAAGGCTCCATCCCTTTATCTCAAAGAAAGCAACACCTTAACTTCAATGGTTTTGTCAATTAAACTCAACTCCTCACTGATGTGGTAACCTTTTTATGTATCCGTTTATGTTCGTTTATGTTCGTGAACGTTCATTTAGTTAAATTTCGTTCGTTTAGTTAAATGAACAAACATGAACAGAGGTCGCGTTCGTTCGTTTATGTTCGTGAACGTTCGGTAACATGTTCGCTTGTGTTCGATAGTTCAGTAGTGTTTTTAGTTTTTATATTTATTTAAATATATCAAAATTCTGACAGATTAAATATCTAATAAGTGTTAGTATATTATATATTCTGTTAATGAACGATTGTTTGTGTTCGTTTGTTTCCATTTGTGCTCATGAACATTAGTTTGTGCTCATTTGTGTTCGTTAACGTTCGTTGCCAGAAATTAACAAACAAACACAAACGAACACGAACAAGTTCATTTCCTTAACAAACGAACACAAACATAAAATCTCGTTCGATAAGTATTCGTGAACGGTTCACAAACATATATATTTTTTAACAAACGAACACGAACAAGGTCTTGTTCGTGTTCGTTCGGTTCGTTTACAGCCCTGGCTTCTCCTATCGCCACCATCAAACCCTCTCAACACCAATGCCCAATATTATTTGTTGTAAATTGTAATTTGTTAGGTTTATTTAAAAGTTAACTGTTGGAGTATATTTTTAATTCCACACGTGTGTGACAACTAATATATGTAATCCCCCAAAATAATTATAAGAAAAATGTTAGTTTTGTATATTTTGACCACAATAAATATATTTTAAGTTCCTCTTGCACATTTTATCGCAAAGTTACATGCAGTACACGTCACTTTAATAGTTTAATAAAAAGTTAAAAAAGTGTATGGAGAAAAAAACTGATAACTTTATCATTAACATTAGAGTTAGATGCCATTTTAGTCTGGTTTGCGTTATTTTACCAGTTTAGTCCAAAGTTTCGAAACATTGTCATTTTAGTCCAAACAGTTTCAAGAGTTGCCAGTTTAGCCCACTGCGTTAACTCTGTGGTTTGAACCATTTTGCAAGTTTAGTCCAAAGGTTTGAAACGTTGCCATTTTAGTCCAAATAGTTTCAAGCGTTGCAACTTTAGTTCACCGGGTTAACTGCGTCCATTTTTTATGTTAGCTAGAAGGGTAATTCGATCATTTTATATGGTCGAATTACCCTTCTAGTTAACCGAATTACATTTAAAATGATCGAATGCCCTTCTAGTTACCAAAATAAAGGGATGGATTTAACCTAAGGGACTAAAATGACAACGTTTCAAATATTTGGACTAAATTGACAAAATAACACAAACCAAAGGGACTAAAATGACATTTAACTCTTAGCATTATTTGAAAGTCCCAAGAAATTTACTTTACACGCTGAGAAAGTGAATAAGTGAAAAAAAAAAAACTGATGACTTTATAGCTTTATTTGAAAGTACCAAGAAATTTACTCTACATAATTTCTACTAGTTGATATGTATATATAATTATATATTATATGTATGATGCATCCCAACAACTCAAAACCACCTCTCTCTCTCTCTCTCTCTTTGACAGTTTGACCTAATACTAATTTCAAACAAATTCCACCCACATACCAATGGCATCTTCATCCTCCTCTTCTCAGTCGATTCCGGCATGGAGTTATGATGTATTTCTGAGTTTTAGAGGCGAAGACACTCGCAACCGCTTTGTGGGTCATCTCTATGCGGCTCTTGCACAACAAGGAATCCAGACGTACAAGGATGACCAAACACTTCCTCGTGGTGAGTCAATCCGTCCAGCACTCTTGAAGGCTATCGAAGAATCACGGATCGCCGTTGTTGTATTCTCTGAAAACTATGCGGATTCATCTTGGTGCTTGGACGAGCTTGCACATATTATAGAGTGTGAGGACACAAGAGGGCAAATCGTGATTCCCATATTTTATTACGTAGAACCCTCGGATGTGAGAAAACTTAAGAGGAAATATGAAGAAGCATTTTCCAAACATGAGACAGAAAAGAAGGAAAACATTGAATCATGGAGAAAAGCGCTGGAAAAGGCTGGTAGCATTTCTGGATGGACCATCAATGACACTATAAACTGGTAATTAATTTTCTTTTTTTTTTCTCAAACATTTTTGTGCTTAAGGTATTTGCATTTGCATTTGATTGGGAGCTGTTTAACTAGTCGATATAACTGTTAAAAGTGTTTCACTTACGGAGCCAATTTAAAAAAAAAAAAAAAAAATTGCATTTGATATGATTAAGGTCCACTATCCACGAACACAACCGCAACCACTTGATGATCCACCAATGCCCATTGTAGTCAATTAAGATCCAATATGGTCTGTTAAGACACATATGGTCTACCATTGCCCAATGTAGTCAATTAAGGCCAGATATGCAGCGGCGGGCCTAATGCTTTAGCAGCCGTAGCATGGGTTACGACTCAACTGCGTATTCGTAGTGTATTTTTTTTTTCGGTTTTATACCAAGGATACCCCTAAAATTATAAAAAGATATCCTTAATCAACTCAAACTTGTAGAACAAAGGAGCCCGATTGAAACAGTGATCCAATTGCCCAAATTATTAATAATATGATTGAAATTGTGGCCCAATTAGTTAGCTATTTGTTTTACTTTATTTATTTTCATTTTTTTATATTGTGTGATTGCACGGTAAAAAAATAATTATGATACCCCTAAGTTAATGGGCTAGGTCCACCACTGCCGATATGCTCACTTAAGACCCAATAGGGTCCATTAAGACACATATGATCTACCAACCATTGCCCAATGTGATCTACAAATGTGATCTATTAAGGACCACAATGGGCATTGGTAGACCATATATGTCTTAATAGACCATATTGGGCCTTAATTGACTACAGTGGACATTGGTAGATCATGTTGGGCCTTAATAGATCACATTAGGCAATGGTAGATTATATACGCCTCAATTGAGCATACGATAGAGTTGAAAATTTGTGATGATGATACACGACATAGTTCATAAAGATTAATTTGTCTGGTCTATTTTTAGAAACGAACATGAGTTCAAAGATGGTCATTGAGAAGTGACCTTTTACTATGCTTTTCTAACACTTTTTTTTATTCAAACTAACTAGATATCCTTGCAATTTCAGTTATTTACAACCATTAATGTCTTGTTTGGCTTATGCCGGTTCAAAGGTTTCAATGTAAGATTGAAAGTATTTGAAATTCATCCACTCTATTGTTAGGTTGTCAACAGTAATATTAACCGAAGAAAACTGTGATGAATCAAATATCGTATAAACAAATGTCATTATATGTATATATGGACATGTTATTACTAATGTGTTTATACATTTTTCTGTTTAGTTGACCAACAAAAGGTATCTATGTTAACTAGTTAGTTATACATCTACAATAATATGGACCTTAGTTGACATACTCACACCCGTCAGTCTTTGTCTTGAGAATTAATTACAATTAAAAACATCAGACCCCTATATGCTGTGCTTTGTCCAATATGCAACATATAGATACAAGGACAGTCTTTATCTGTCCGTTGTACCTATATGTTGCGCTTTGGCCAAAGCGCAACATATAGGGTTCTGGTGTTTTGTTTTAGTTGTTGTTTGGGTGTATTTGGTTGTGTTTTTGTTTGAAAAGTTATAGATTTTAGTTTTTTTTAAATATATATTTAAAAAGTTGTTAAAGAAATAGATCTATCAATTTTTATATTATTTTTACTCCGTTATCGATTACGTTGACAAACTTTATGTTTTCCTTTTCAAGGAAACTTATTCTAACCTAGCCAATTCGCGAAATAAAACAAACAAATAAGAGTTAAATGCCATTTTAGTCCCTGTGGTTTGGGCTATTTTGCAAGTTTGGTCCAAAAGGTATCATTTTTCGTATGTGGGTCCAAAAAGGTTTCACCGTTGCTATTTTAGTCCAATGGGTTAACTTCATCCATTATTTCTATTAACGAGAAGGGCGATTCGGTCGTTTTATATGTAATTCTGTCAACTAGAAGAACAATTCGGTCATATAAATGTCCACCATCAACGAACACAACCGCAACCACTTGATGAACTACCAATGCCCATTGTAGTCAATTAAGGCCCAATATGGTCTATCGTTGCTCAATGTAGTCAATTAAGACTGATATGCTCACTTAAGGCCTAATAGGGTTCATTAAGACACATATGGTCTACCAACCATTGCCCAATGTGATCTATTAAGGACCACAATGGGCATTGGTACACCATATTGGGTCTTAACCGACTATAATAGACATTGGTAGATCATACTGGGCCTTAATAAATCACATTGGGCAATGGTAGACTATATATGCCTTAATTGGCCATATGACAGAGTTAAAATTTGTGACGATGATACCCGACATTGATAGCCCCTTAAGTCACGTTTTCATTTAATATTTTTAAGTTATATTTTTATGTTTTTTTATTTGCATGAGTCCATGTTTTGTGCGGTTTTTTATTTTCCAATATGTGTTTTATTTTTATTTTTATTTTATATATTTAGATTAGTGGAGTTAGTGGGTAGTTATTAGTTTTAGGAATTCCTTTATGTAATTCACTTTAGTTTACGAATGGAAGTCGGTGTGTTTTGAGTAAAAAAAAAAAACACAAAAAAAAACTAACCACTAACTATGTCCTATTCTTTAGGGGAAATGGGAACTAAAAGTACTAGTCACAATGCAAAGAGTACAACTATGTAAAGGATGCAAATTAAACTAAAAAATAGGATTAACATGAGAACGTTGTATGCATTGCCATGTCTTGAAAAGATGACAGAGTTAGGTTGAGCCATGCATGCTCCATTCGGGCCGGGTTGCAGGTCTACGGACTTGGATTTTTTTTTTTGCACTTCAACCGGATCCGTTATGGATTGGCTATCAGACATAGTTCATAAAGATTAATTTGTCTGGTCTAGTTTTAGAAACGAACATAAGTAGAAAGATGGTCATTGAGAAATGGCCTTTTACTATGCTTTTCTAGCACTTTTTTTTTAATTCAAACTAACTAGAAATCCTTGCAATTTCGATTATCTACAACCATTAATGTCTTGTTTGTAATATATTCAAACCGGTTATGAAAATAAATTGTTATGAAAATAAAAACTCCTGTAATAAATAACACTTATATTAAGTATATTTTTCTAAGTAAATTGTTATGAAAATAAAAACTCCTGTAATAAATGACACTTATATTAACTAGAAAAAAATATTAATATAAAAGAAAATAAATAAAAGTGTATTTCTAGAAGAAAAAAAATGGTTTGTAATATATTCAAACCGGTTAATGATGGAGTGGGATACATATCGTTGTTTATAATTGGGTTTGAATTCTGTTTTTAAAACAGATTAATATAAATATTATATGTAGTAATGTAGAAAGTAAATTAAAATTAGACGCAAGTTAAACACGTGTCAAAAAAGTTCTCATTATATGTCTCTCAAATTTTTTATCAAACAAATATTGAAATATTCGTCACAAAATATATATATATATATGTATTTTTTTCTTTAACTACAAAAAAAAATATCATTTTGTTAAATAATGAACGTTAATTTTTGAAAATACTGTTTTCTTAAATAGTTTTTTGAATAAAAATATTATATTTTAACAAACGTGTATGCATAAGCTACAATGTTTAGGAGATGTTCTGCATTGTTAGTTTAATTTTATAACTGTACTAGGTTAGAACCCCGTGTATTACACGGGTTGAATGAATATATGTTTTATATATTAAATAATAAAAAAATATATGTTTAAAAAACCCCGTGTATCGTATTGTACATGTTGATTAAATCCGTGTATTACACATATATAGTCGTTAAGATATGTTTTAAAAAATAAACTTTGATATACATTTTATTTATTAAAATACGAGAGGATTAAGACGTCTTGGAATCCTATTTTAATCACACGATTAATAATACAATCTTAATTAAATGTGATATGATTGACGTATTGAAATGCTATTTAGTTACATACATACTCTAAAGTTTTATGTTTGATTATTAGTGTAATGATATAGAACGTCGCTAGTTGTTTTTATGATGAAGATTGATTAATACCAAATAACAAAAACAATTCTGTAACTCTTCCTATTTATTAATTTCATTAAACAAATAACTTTATGATTTTTATTAATACTTTATTTGTTTAATAAATAATTAACATGAATATTATCTATTAATAGCACAAGTTAAAAACAACAATTCTTAGTTTAAATTACTAATAACATATAAACAGCTTATACATAGTTTCAAATACAAAGTTATTCGGTTGGAATATTGTTTGAAAAAACAAAGATGAACAAACTTTTATGTAATATAATATATAAAGCTTCCATAAAAAAAAATAAAGGGAAGATGCTTTAAAATAAAAAAAAAAAGATTACCCCCATATTAAAATTTAAAAAAAAAACACATTTTATTTGGTTTATCCGTTAATTAATATGCTACCTTCATATTAACGTTTAATTGATTAAATAGTTATTAATTTTATGGGTTTTTGTTTAAATATTTCAAATCAAAATTAAATCCCTAAATTATAGATTAGATTTAAAACACATTTTAGACTTTAGATTTACAATCAAAATAAATTTCTAATATAATATTTAAATCTTTTTAATTTAAAATTTAAAATTTATCTATAAATTATTGATGCCCTCATTGAATGACATGTGTCCCAAATCAGGTTTCTTTTATTATATAGTATAGATTTGAATTTTGGTAATAAGATTGATATTTCATAAAAAAAATTGTACAACTTAATTTTAACTAAATTTTTAATAGCTTTTGAAATATAGCTTTTAATTTTACTATATAGCTTTTAATTTTAATAGATTGATATTTCATAAAAAAAAATTGTACAACTTAATTTTAACTAAATTTTTTAATAGCTTTTGAAATATAGCTTTTAAAATGTTTTTTTTATCAAACCGAACAGACGTCATAGTTTTGGTTAAGCAAAACGCTTAACAAAAAATGGATTTTTGTGTTAGCTTAATTAAGAAGGGTTTAATTTGGTTTGCTTTGAAAAAGTGACATCATAGTTGTGGTTAGTCAAAACACTTTCTTAAAAAAATGCTTCAGTGTGATGTTGTATGTTGGATGTTAGTCAAAACGAAAAGAATGTTTTATAAAAAGCTTAAGATTTTCAAATCTCATATACTTATAAAAGAGTCATTCATAATCAACAACCCGCCGCAGCACGCGGGTTACGTCAACTCGTTAATTACAATTAAAAACATATTTGAAAATACATATTTATTTGTATATTTAAAACATATTTTGTTAAATAGTAATTATGAAAATAACGAAATAATAAAAAAAAAACTTGAGTAATTGCATTAATAACCTCTTAAATATTTAAAGAACTTTGTAATTATCAAAAACATCCCCTAAGGTATATAATGATCTAATTACCCTTACACTTAACTGCAAAAAAGTAACAAAGTTAGTGTCAGAGGCCAAAACCGTTATAAAATGCAACCTCGGGGCTGTTATGTTAAAAGATTATTTTTTGGTCTAAAATGGTTAAATTGGCTAAACCACAGGGGCCAAAACAGTAATTTACTCTATTTGATAAATAACAATGAGTTAATTTAAGTTTTGTTTTCACCATTGACAAGTCAAAATTTGATAAATAACAATAAAACGGGTCCAAAAAATAGTTATTATCGTAATAAGTTAGTTTTTAACATTTGTAAGCAGATTTAACGCGTTAATAGTTTATAAGACTCAAAAGGAAGTGTTTAATTTAGAGAGCCAAGTTTTTTAAAGGAATAATGGATTTTAATAATCGTAACTATTGCCAAATGACCGGCAACGGTTCCAACTTCAAAAATTCCCATCGGAGGTCCCATCTGTTCACATATTGGTCTTCAATGGACCCTGACTAACAGAACGCTAACGTCGTTAGTTTCCGGTCGCCGGAAAAAACGTTTTTGGCCGGGAAACTCCATTTTGACCGGAAAACTCAACCTTTTCGTCTCAAACCTCTTTGTAACTTTATTACGCACCTTTAGAAACCTTTTCTAGTAAAAAGCCCCAAGGTCGCCGGAAAAACTCCTTTTTCGCCAGAAAACTTCTTTTTGGCCGAAAAACTTAACTTTTTAGCCGGAAAACTCAAAGTTTTCATCCCAAACTTGTTTGTAACCATAGATCGGACCTTTAGTAACCTTTTTCCGACCAAAACGTTTTTCCTGCGACCGGAGACTAACGGCTTTAGGGTACTGTTAGTCAGGGTCCATTGAAGGCCAATATGTGAAAAGATGGGACCACTAGTGGGAATTTTTAAAGTTGGGACTGTTGCCGGCCAACGGACAATAGTTGTGATTATTAAAATCCATTATTCCTTTTTAAAAATATAAAAAATTGCATATGATTGGGAACTGTTTTTTATACATATAAATATTAAAAGACTGAAGCAGGTAGTAGTGGTTACTAGTATTTTCTGAATTAGCGATGTGACCCTCACCAAATTAAGTGAGTGGCAGCGTATTCTAATTATTTTTATTTATCCATCGCACAGTCATGAAGCAAAATGTATCAAAGAAATTGTTGGTACAATTTCTAGTAGGCTGCCTACACTAAGTACAAACGTCAATAAAGACCTCATTGGAATGGAGACACGCTTACAAGATTTGAAATCAAAGTTGAAAATGGAGTCAGGTGGTGTACGCATTATCGGAATATGGGGAGTTGGGGGTGGTGGTAAGACTACTCTCGCATCTGCTGCTTATGCGGAAATCTCTCACCAATTTGAAGGTCACTGCCTTCTTCAAAATATCCGTGAGGAGTCAAACAAGCATGGTTTGGAAAAGCTACAAGAAAAAATTCTCTCACTTATTTTGAAAGCAGATGTGAAGGTAGGGAGTGAGATAGAAGGAAGAAGCATGATAGAAAGAAGGTTACGTAATAAAAGCGTATTAGTTGTTCTTGACGATGTTGATGACCTTAAGCAACTAGAGGCTCTGGCCGGATCACATACTTGGTTTGGTAAGGGGAGCAGGATAATAATTACAACGAGGGATGAGCATTTGCTAACCTGCCATGCAGACACGATATATGAAGTGAGTTTGTTATCAGATGACGAGGCGATGGAGCTCTTCAACAAACATGCGTATCGGAAAGATCAACCTATTTATGAGATGCTTTCAAAAGATGTAGTTTCTTATGCTAGTGGGCTCCCATTAGCACTTGAAATTCTAGGTTCTTTTCTATATGACAAAAACAAGGATGAGTGGAAGAGTGCATTGGCCAAGTTAAAATGCATCCCAAATGTTAAAGTCACCGAAAGACTCAAAATAAGTTATGATGGACTTGAACCCGACCATCAAAAATTATTCTTAGATATTGCTTGTTTTTTGAGGAGAGAAGAGATGGATGAGGCAATGACGGTGCTTGATGCTTGTAATTTACACCCTCGTATAGGGGTGAAGGTGTTGCTTCAAAAGTCTCTCATAAAAGTTGATTCATATGGAAGATTTGATATGCATGACTTGGTAGAAGAAATGGCTCACTTCATTGTTAGAGGGGAACATCCTAATAATCCTAAAAAGCATAGCAGAATTTGGAAGATGGAAGATATAGCATACCTCTGTGATATGGGGGCAGATGCAGTGCCAGTGGTTAAATTAACTTTGCAATATAATATTTCATATATATATATCTGCATCAAATGACACTTGTGTATAACGTTACTGACACAATTTGGTTACCATGATTAATTAACACAGGAAACCGAAGTATTAACTTTCCGTTCTTTGTATGGAGATCCGGATCTATCTGATGCTGTAGGTCTATCTGATGTTGTTGCAAACATGAAGAAACTTCGGTGGATTAGGTTTCATAAGTATCCGGCATCTTCATTCCCATCAAATTTTCATCCAACAGAGCTTGGTTGTCTAGAGTTACGATCGAGCAAACAAAAAGAACTCTGGCATGGGTATAAGGTAGATAAATATTGTTGTTTCACAAATCGTTGCAATAAAACTGTGAAATGAATTATAAAATGAACATAGGTATTTGACACATTTATAATAAGTATAGGTGTAATTAAATATTTCATTGAGAAAAATACATATCATACTTTCTGTATAAATTAATTTAGATTGAATGCTTTAAAGAAACTTTTGATAATATTGCCAGAAATAAATAAATTAATAAAGTGTCTGAAATGTAATATTCTGAAGGTAGATTTTTAAGCAATTGGAATTTACTATGCCTAATGATCCATGGGCAAGAAGTATGCCAATGTGAAAGGAAATAGTTGTATACTTGCAGATTTATTTGACTTTTGCTACTTGTCTTGAAACAGAGTCTACCAAATTTGAAAATTCTCGATCTTATGTATTCAGACCTAATCACGACACCAGATTTTGAAGGCCTTCCATGTCTTGAAAGATTGATTTTATCAGGTTGTGATAGTTTAGAAGAGATTGATCCATCAATTGGATGTCACAAAAGGCTTGTTTTCGTGGACATGAGTTGGTGTAAGAGACTTAAAAGGTTTCCACCTATCATACACATGAAAAAATTGGAGACTCTTAATCTATGTTGTTGCGATCAACTTCAACAGTTTCCGGATATCCAGTCGAACATGGATAGCTTGGTAACCCTTGATCTGTCTTATACTGGTATAAAAATAATCCCACCGTCAGTTGGACGACTCCCAGGTCTCAAGTTTCTCGATCTGTCATACTGCTGGAACCTTGTAGAATTGCCAGACCTCCCATCAAGCATAGCTATTCTCAAAGCAGATGGTTGTGACTCACTTGAAATTGTAAGAGATTTATCAGACTATAAACGGTTATGGAAAGTCTCACTTCGGGATTGCTATAAGTTGATTGGTGGTGAGAGGGTACCACATTCTATGCTTGAGGTATAACTTTTATCTTGTTTTTGAAGTTCAATCATTTTTTAATTTACAATATAATAATAGTGTTCATCATAATTGGGATGAAAACGTGGCAGGGAAATGCAGCTAAAGATCGCTTTATGAGTGTCTTACTTCCCGCGGTTGAACCATCGTCACGTATTTTTACGAGAATAGTTACATTGCAACTTCCAAGCAACTGGTACAGTGACTTTAGTGGACTTTTATTATTCTTACGTGGTCAAATTGATGCTGGGTTGAGTCATGACATAGATATTAAGCAGGAGACGTCCACATATGATTACTCTGAAGAGTCGGATGAAGATCGGGAACAATGGAACTATGAAATGGTGGGTAGTGTTAGTCATGACATAGATATTAAGCAGGAGACGTTCAAATATGATTACTCTGAAGAGTCGGATGAAGATCGGTATGATTACTCTGAAGAGTCGGATGAAGATCGGGAACAAGGGAACAATGAAATGGTGGGTTATGTACCCTTTAATTCATTGCGGCACATCCCATGGTTCAATCCTACATACATTAAAAATATTTCATTTCACACTACTTACGATGATGGTCTTAATGTGGAACTTGTTCCTAGTAAAAATAAAATAGTTGCTTTAAACGAAAACCTAATCGATTACTCAGAGTGTCAGGATGAAGAAGATGAATATAAAAAGACATTTGAGATCATGTATGATTCACAGTCCTCTAATATTCGGATTGTATGGAATCATTAATAGTTGACATGGGCATTTGTGTTGCTGGTATATCTTCCTAGATTTTGTTTCAAGGGTCATCAACAACTATTAGTAGATCTCAGTTTCAACATTATTGGGCCCACATTTTGTTACCATTTCCAGATTGTGTTTACTTTGGCAGCATAAAACTTCACATCCTATACTACCAGGTTTCGTATATCGTTTTTGTTAGTTGTTGCTCCCCTTTTGTGCTACTATCATATTTGTAAGCAACAAAGGTATGTTATTTGTAGAGGAGGATACAAAACGGATCAAAATAAGTTAAGAGTTGGAACAACATTTTTATACGGGCCAAAAGTGGGTTGGTTCTCCACAAACACTTTTTATTTTCTATTTTGATATATATTTTTTTTCAATTTTAGTGTATTGACTATCATACAAAAACAGTATTGTTACAATAATATTGATAAAAAAACACAAATGAAATCGACTAGTCGGTGATAAAAGGGGCTCGTGATACCGAACAAACATCCAGCACCTACCAGCCATCCATATTTACTTTAAGCTTAATTGTTTCTTGGACAAGTTAATTCCCAAATGTTAATTTTTTTTATTTAATAAAAACCCAATATTCTTAAAATTAAGTATATACTTGGGTGAGGCTGATGTCACAACTGAGTTATATATAGCATTTAAGGTGGCTGGTTTTGAAATTAGTCACTTATATGATTACCAAACCTGTTTTTAGCATACTTAATGTAACATTTTTTCTTGAGTGAAAAATAACTCGTTACAAGTTGATGCAGGACGAGATTGCAATCCATCGTGTATCTTTTAAAATGAAGAAAAATGCTAGATATGTTTAACAAATGTTTACGCAAATTAAAATAAAATTTTTTATTACCAAATCATAAGTTCTATCAAACAATAAAAATAAGAATATATTTATAGGTATATTGGATTTAATTAACGCCAACTTTCACCAATTGTCCGATAACACTCCCAACTTTCGACTTGTACACCAGCAGTCCTAACTTTCAACTTATTGGCTGATAACACCTCCTAACTAACTGAACTCTAACCCCGTTAGTTTTTTGCTGATGTGGCATCTGATGAGAACCTTTTTGCTGACATGGCATATGACGTGACAGCTGATGTGGCCTTTTTTAATGATGTGTCAATTGACATGGCATTTTTTATGATGTGGCAGCTAACCTGGCATTTTTTGTGACTCACTTGAAAGTGTAGGAGATTTATTAGACTATAAATGGTTGTGGAAAGTCTCACTTTGGATGAGAACAAATAAGAGGGTACTACTTTCTATGCTTGAGGTATAACTGTTATCTTGTTTTTAAATTTCATTTTCTTTAATAATTACAATAAAATAATAGTATTCATCATAATTGGAATGAAAACGTGGCAGGGAAATGCAGCTGAAGATCGCTTTATGAGTGTCGTAAGTCCCTATGTTCAACCATCAAGCATTTTTAAAAAATATGTTACATTGTAACTTCAACACAATTCGTACAGTGAATTTAGTGGATTTTTATTATCATTATGTACACATAATTGCAATTACGGGATGTGTATCATAGTTATAATTAAGCAGGAGATGTCCACGGATTACTCTGAAGAGTTTGATGAAGATCGGGAACAATGTAAGTATGAAAGGGTGGGTTATGTACCCTTTAGTTCATTGCAGCACATCCCATGGTTCAATCCTACATACACTAAAAACATTTCATTTCAGATTGATAGGGGCGATCTTAATGTAGAACTTGTTTGTAGTACAAGTAAAATAGGAGATTTAAACGAACGCCCAATCGATTACTCAGAGTGTTGGTGTAGCGCTCATTCTTTCAAGCGGTCAAACCGGTAGTTTAAGAAACGAAAATATACGACCGAATTTGAACTTTACACTTTTCTAAAGAAAACTTGGTTATACTTATAAAGTTAACCGTTTTTTGGCTAGTTACATACCATCCAACATTTACAAAAGATATAGAACATATGACTTTGGTTAATGTTTAACGACTACACTTTAATTCACATAACAACAAAAGTTTGACCCGTTTGCTACATTTAGATTGGAAGCGTGTCGAGGGCGAGAAGTGTTAGTGTGTTCGTTCCAAGCGTCACGATACACCTAAAGTTGAGCTTTACCTAAAACATAACAACAAGATTTAAAATCAATTACATGTAATTATATTATACAAACTTTCAACATACATGATAAACAATCTTTTATCTTATTCGCATACTATACTCTTTCAACATTCTTCCTTAGTTTGATTACAACTTTCACTTATTTGACCCGTTCGCAATGGGTCAAATACATAATCATTTCCACACCTAAAATACTAGTCAATTTGACCTGTTCATAACGGTTCTCTTACATAATTGTTCTTAACCATATCCTTCTAATTCGTTCGACCCGTTCATAACGGTTCAATTATATGACCATTCTTAAACAATACATTCTTATTTTGTATGACCCGTTCGTAACGGTTCAGACCATTCTTAAACAATACATTCTTATTTTGTATGACCCGTTCTTAACGATTCAATTACATGACCATTCTTAAACAATACATTCTTATTTTGTATGACCCATTCGTAACGGGTCAATAGCATGACCATCCTTAAACAATCCATTCTTGTTTTATATGACCCGTTCATAACGGGTCAATAGCATGACCATTCTTAAACATAACATCCTTGTTTGTTTGACCCGTCTGTAACATGTCAATAGCATGACAAATACTACAATTATAAAATGAGCATTATTACTAATAAATTCGAATGGTACAAGTAATGTACCTTGATCGTGAACACCATGTGCCTTCTTGTTACTCGAGCCTTCTTTCACACCTACACAACACATTCATTCTTAGTTCTCATGAATTCCCTTTTCATTATAACTATAATTTCTCACGTTCTTAGCATACCAATTGCTAACAATTATCAAAATTTCACAAAATTTACATCTAACGCATTTTGTCGAACACTTGGTATGTATCATAATTTGACAGTTAGTGTTATTATCATGTACACCATTTTACACCATTTTTCACATTCATGGATTTCCTAATTACACCAATATCATAATAGACTTAAACACAAATCATAATTTCCATTTTCATGTCAATTAACTAACATTACAATCATAGCCCAAACCCCCATTTTGTATGATCATATCACAAAACCCACTTCATCTTACATGACAATTTCCACATATCATCAATACAAACACAAATTAAACATCAACTTAATTCATGTCCTATCTTTAACCCCATACTAGAATTTGACTCATTCATGTTCATCATTTTACAACTTCACCAAATGAGAAATTGTGACTTACCTTATGATTGTAAAGTTAAGATGATTATAATTTAGAGTTCATGCATGGAATTTGCTATAATTTGACACATTTCTTTTGTTTAATTACTTTCTCAATTCTCACATTTAGCCCCCTTATGTTTAGTTGTAGATTAGTTTGGCCCCTTAAGTACTCACCAAATGACTACTAACATTCTAACATGAATAAGTTAATTGTTACTACTTTTAGTTCTCATACTAGAAACTTATGAAAATAGACATAAATATTGAAAGACGAGTTTTTGGGGTGTTACAGTTGGGATGAAGATGGATATAGGAAGAAATTTGATATCGTATATGGTTCAAAGTCCTCTGAAATTCAGATTTCATGGCGTAATTAATCCTTGACCCCAACATTAATGTTGCAAGTAAACTCCAAGATTTTGTTTCTAGTATCGTCAAAAACTATTACTCGGTCTCAGTTTCAACATTATTAGGCCAACATTTTGTTACCATTTCTAGGTTTCATATCGTTTTTGTTGGTTGTTGCTCCCCTTTATGCTACTACCGTATGTGTAACTAACAAAGGTATGTTATTTATAGAGGAGTATATAAGACAGGTCAAAATGAGTTAGATTTGAAAGGACAATTTTCTAGTTATAAAACATAACCTATAACCATCAAATACAAAATAATTCACAAAACTAGCTACTAAAACGATAAAACCTACATATCATTAACTCTAGCAATAACAATCAACGAAGTACGAACTTAATCTATAAATCAACTTCCATAGGGTTGAAACGCCTTTAGATGACGCCAGTGCTGACGAAACTTTCTTCTCTGATCTAACAACTTCCATTGTGATTAGCGATTGGTTAGTGTGGATATTGTGAAGATGGATAAATGGCGGGAAAATGGTTCACGGTTCCCACCAAAACTATTCGGCTCGGAGAAATTGGGCTCAACATTATGAATCATTGAAGCTCAATATAGAATCATTGAAGCCTAGTATAAATCATTGTCAGTTTAATACTTTAATATGAACTCACGTTGGCCCATGACATATTGTCATATAATGGCATGAATATGATGACTTGATGAGTGATGACTCGTCCAATAGAGTCTGTTATGTTGTTTGTTACGGTAGTGATGTGTTTTACTTCAACCAAAAACATAAAACCGAATAATGAGAAAGGTACCAATGTCGGCATGTGTTTGGTTCGTGTTGATGTAGTAGCTTACGATACTAAAAAAATGTTATATTTGAATACAACTCCGAACAAAATTTTTGTTTAAATGTAGACAAATAATTTATTCAACATGTCGGCATATTCTGACTTTTTTTAAACATAAGTTATTAAACGAAAATAAAAGTTAATGAAAAATGAATGTTAAAAACGTATATTTTTATAATATAATGGGTGAAACTAAAACTTAAAAAAACAAATAATATTTATTGAATAGTGCCACACACAAACCGAAATTGCGAATTAATATTAAGTAAATCAATGATAGATCTATCACTATATAATATAGAGAAATAGTTTATATTAACTAAGACAATGCATTAAGAATAGTGTCTAAATTATTCATAAAAGAGACCATATGCCAAGAGTCCAACAAACATTAAATATGGTCCAAAAGGTGTACTTATAGAGACCCTTTATTCAACTTAAGCCATATAGTCCCAAGGCAATCACATGAGTTGTAAGTTGAGTGACATGTTACATTGGTTGAGTTATATCCGCAAGAGCCTTTTTTAACAGCTAAAGGTTACACTCTTCGGGTATTAAATCCATAACCTCATCCTATTTAAACACCTAGAGGGTTTTCCCCTCTACCATTAGACCAAAGCCTCAATGGCATATCATTTTCATGACTTGAATTTCTTGTGTTGGAACTTGGAACCATCAAGGCTAACCGCCTCAATTGTTAGGGAACTTAAAGACATTGGAGTTTAAACTAACATTACGACATGCGACCTCGATTAGATCATGTTTCCTCAGACTAAAAGCATAAAACCTTAGTTATGTTTAATTACTCGAGGGCAATCCCGTATACTAAAGACGAAATATGAACGATCCTTAAATTCCTAACGAGTTTGTATGTCTTTTACTATTTTAGTCTGCTTTTAATTTAAATATTAATAGTGATAAAGTTATAATATGTACGTTGTTGACTATTTGAAAACTCTTTCAAATCGATTATTCCGTATTATTGAATTTGGATTGACTTGTTTGATCAAAGGGTGTCATAATATACATCAAATGAGTCAGGAGAGTGCTTATTGCACGCTTTGTTTGAGTTTATCATGATTGTAAGTATTCGGGAATCTCCCTAGCTCTTAGGGCAAAACCCCTAAGTGGGGGCAATGCCCCCCTTTTGTTGCAATTTGAAAATTAAATTGGATAACCATCATCGGGCACTGAATTACCCTCCAACCCTAAATTTGTATCCCTCTCTTTGCTAAAAAAACCTAGTTCGTGAATTCATCACACGGACATACTTGTTCTTGTAGAATTGAAATTCTAAGTTTTTCCAATTGAAATTTTAGAGTGAACCATGAAATTGATTCAATTTGAAAAATGATATCAAGACCCTCATATTTATCTAAACAATTTATTCAAGGAGTTCCCAACAAACATCCCTTTTCAAACAGTTTAAATAGTTTAGCAATTATCACTTAGTTCAATTCATTCACACGAGTTACTATCTTATTCGTTGCCAATAAATCTGATTAGAATACAAACCCCTAAGAGAAATAGAGATAAACTGAATTACTTTCTTCATTCTATTCAACATTACAATATATAGAGATAAACATAACTATAAACCCTAAAGCCCATAAGTAATGGGTTGGGCCTAAAATGTCTGGTTTATAACACTCCCCCTCAGACATTTATAATTATACACAATTTAACATACTTCAGGATGATGTTGAATATGTACTTCAGGACCTGAATAAATAAACTGATACTACTGGATCAGCTATGCTGCCTCATTAAAAACCTTACTAAGAAAACCCAGTGGGACAAAGCTTAGTTAAGGGAAAAAGAGTACAGCGCGTATAACTCTCCCCCTGAATTCAACAAACATCTTTCAATCTACGAAGACCGATCTTGTGTGATAGCTGCTCGAAACTCCTTCTAGGTAAAGATTTTGTGAACAGGTCGGCTAGATTTTCACTTGACTAAATCTGGCGAACATCAATTTACCCTTCTTTTTTCAAGTCATATGTTGAGAAGAACTTTGGTGAGATGTGCTTTGTTAGATCACCCTTGATGTAACCTTCTCTGATCTGAGATATGCAAGCAGCATTGTCTTCATAAATAATTGTCGGCTCCTTCTTGATCTGTTCTAATCCGCATGCTTCTTGTATGTGATTAATCATTGATCTTAACCACACATATTCTCGACCAGCATCATATAGTACTATCAATTCAGCATGATTTGATGATGTTGCTGTAAGTGTTTGCTTAGTTGACTTCCAAGAAATTGTTGTGCCACCGTATGTGAATACATAACCTGTCTGAGATTTTGCTTTGTGAGGATCTGATAGATATCCAGCATCAGCATACCTAACAAGCTGGGACTTTTGATCTTTCTGATAGAAAAGACCTAAGTCTTGTGTCCCGCAAATATACCAGAATATATGTTTTACACCATTCCAGTGTCTACGTGTTGGATTCGAACTGTATCTCGCTAGTACATGTACTGCAAATGCAATGTCAGGTCTTGTGTTATTTGCAAGATACATAAGGGCACCGATCGCGCTTAAGTACGGTACTTCTGGACCAAGTACTTCTTCGCATTCTTCTTAAGGGCGATAAGGATCCTTGTGTGGATCTAGCGGTCGGACAACCATAGGTACGCTATACGGATGTGCTTTATCCATATTGAAACGTATTAACATCTTCTGGATGTAGTTTGATTGATGGACAAATGTGCCATTGCACAGATACTCAAATTGTAGTCTGATGCATAATTTCGTCATACTAAGATCTTTCATTTCAGATTCCTTCTTTAACAACTGAGCTGCTTTCTCTATCTCTTCAAGAGATCCGATGACGTTGATATCATCAACATAGACTGCTATTATAGTGAAATTTGAGACTGATCTTTTTATAAAGACACATGGACTGATTACATCAGACTTGTATCCTTCTTTTTCGAGATATTCACTAAGTCGATTGTACCACATACGACCAGATTGTTTGAGACCATATAAAGATCTCTGGAGCTTTATAGAACACATATCTCGAGGTGTTGATTTTAATGCTTCAGGCAATTTTAATCCTTTAGGGATTTTCATGTAGATGTCATTTTCAAGTGTCCCGTATAAGTATGCGGTGACGACCTCCATTAGTCTCATATGAAGTCCTTCAGAGATTGTGAGGCCGATTAGGAATCTAAGGGTTATCGCATCCACTACAGGGGAATACGTTTCCTCATAATCAACTCCTGGGATTTGGGAAAACCCTTGTGCTCCAAGTCGAGCCTTATATCGTACAATCTCATTCTTTTCATTTCTCTTTATTGCAAACACCCATTTATAACCTACTGGTTTGACGTCTATGGGTGTTCGGACTACAGGTCTGAAAACATGTCGCTTTTCGAGCGAATTCAATTCGGCGTTTATGGCTTCTTGCCATCTTGGCCAATCATTTCTGTGCATGCACCCTTCTAAAGTTTTAGGTACATAATCATTTTCATTGATTACATCCGTTGCTATAGCATATGCGAATATATCATCAACACGTGTTTTATTCCGGTTCCACAGGGTACTATCTTGTACATAATTAATATAGATCTCATTTTCGTTCGGTACCGGTGTTTCTTCTGAAACTTCATTTTCCTCTGGATTCATAGTTGTCTCTTCTGGGACATTTACCTCTACCGGGGTTTCACTTATAATCTTTTGTGAGTTTTCACCAACTGCGTTACTTTTCTCTTTTCGTTTTCATGGGTTTTTGTCTTTGGAACCGATTGGTCTCCCACGCTTTCGTTGTATAGTAATCGCTTCTGGGATTACTTCAATTCGAGCAGGTGCATTTGATGCTGGTACATGTGACTTTGTCACTCTATTGGTGTTTGTGAATGCATCTGGTAATTAATTCGCTATTCTTTGCAAATGTATAATCTTTTGGACTTCATATTCACATTGACCACTTCGGGGGTCGAGATTTGATAGCGATGATTCATTCCACGTTATTTCTTGTGTTACCAGTCTTTCTTTGTCCTTGTCTCCCCCTAAGAATAGGAACATCGTTTCATCAAAATGACAGTCAGCATACCGTGCTGTAAACATGTCTCCTGTCATTGGTTCTAAGTATCTAATAATGGACGGGGAGTTAAAACCAATATAGATACCCAGTCTTCTTTGGGGTCCCATTGTAGTACGTTGTGGTTCTAATCAGTGCAGCGGCATACAAAATAGCATGTCCCCATGCAGAAGATGGTAGTTTACATCTCATTAAGAGTGGTCTAGAGATTATTTGTAATCGTTTAATCAGAGATTCAGTTAAACCATTTTGTGTGTGAACATGAGGTACTTAATGTTCAACATTGATCCTAATTGACATACAATAGTCATTAAAAGCTTGAGATGTGAAGTCTCCCGCATTATCCATCCGGATGTTTTTAATTTGATTATCGGGGAAATTGGTTCTCAATTGTATGATTTGAGCTAAAAGTTGGGCAAATGCTACATTTCGAGTAGCTAAAAGACTCACATGTGACCAACTTGAGGATGTGTCAATTAAGACCAAGAAATAGCGGAATGGTCCACACGGAGGATGAATAGGCCCCCAAATGTCCCCTTGGATTCTTTCTAAAAATGATGGGGTTTCTTGTATCAATTTAGTTTGTGAGGGGCGAGTTATAAGTTTGCCCAGAGAGCATGCTGCACATGATAATTTTGTGGTAGCAAAACTTTTAAGTTTTTAAGAGGGTGCCCGGTTGCACTTTTGATTATTTGTCTCATCATTATGCTACCAGGGTGACCAAGATGGTCATGCCATATATTGAATGTGTCTTTATCTAACAGCTTTTGGTTACTCACCATGTATGATTCGATAGGATTGATATTAGTACAATATAATCCAGAGGATAAGGCTTCTAATTGTTCAACAACTGTTTCTTTGCCATTTTTGTTTGAAGTAATTTGAAGATATTCAATATTATTTTCAGATATTGTTTTTAGGTGGTAACCGTTTTTTCGAATATCTATAAAGCTAAGTAAATTTCTTCTGAATTTACTAGAATATAATGCATTATCAATAGTTAATTTGGTACCCGAAGATAATGTTATGTGTGCTCTGCCGGAACCTTCGATAAGGTTACTGACACCAGATATAGTACTAATCGGTGTCTCTGCCGGAGACAACTCAGAGAAAAATTTCATATCTTTGAGAATAGTGTTAGTACTACCGCTATCTACCAGACGTTCATCACCAATAATAGCTCTACTGGAGCTAGCATGTGATGTGTCTAAAATTATACACATTCCACGCATCGGATTCCTTACAATTTAATCTATTTAGATATAGTTTTCTCGCGATATTGGTACTTATTTAGTTATATGTTATATTTACAGGAATCTGTGAATATTCTGTGGATTACGCGAGAAAACGGTAAAGGATCGACGAAGGAAACAATACATGGGGAATACTAATGGATTGAAAATGAAGATATTAGAAGATGGCATGATAGAGGGTTGAATTACGAAGACGTGGGCGAAAACGGTGCGTAAAACGGAGCTAAAACGAAGAAGATATGAAGAAATACGCGCCAGAAACAGTCAGAACTTCATCTGGACATATCCGGAGCTAGGAAATGAGTTACGGGCGCCATAATATATGCTTTTGGGGTAGCTCGACGAGAGGAATCCAAAAATGAAGTTTGTTTTAATTAAAGAAGACTTACGGACCGTAAGACAAGCCTTTACGGTCCATAAAAAAATGTCAACAAGCTTAAAACAGGTCCTCAAATGGCAGTTTGAGGACCTCAACATATTGGTCATTCTTACGGACCGTAAATCCTGAATTTACGGTCCGTAAAGGAGTGCCGGAAAGCTTAAAACGGGGCCGCAAATCGCAGTTTGAGGACCTCAACATATTATTAAGATTTACGGACCGTAAAGCCTGAACTTACGGTCCGTAAAGGACTGTCGGCAAGTGCGTTTTTAGTGCGAAAGTGGGGCGGCTGATAGTGGAGCTATTTTTTAATGTTTACGGTCCGTAAAAACTCACTTTACGGTCCGTAAAGACCTGTCGGCAACTGCTTTTCGTAGTGGAGCAATTTTTTATTAAAGGGATGGTTTACGGTCCGTAAATCCTGAACTTACGGTCCGTAAAAGGAGTCCGAAAAGCTGAAAATGTCACTATAAATAGCACAACTTCGATCCTTTCAATCCATCTCAAAAACCTTCGGGTTTTGGATCACTTGGTCGACTTTGGAGCACCTTGGAGCTTCTCGGGAGTCTCGGGAGTGTCCGGTTCGAGTTCTAAGACCTCCGGGTTCGGTAAATATTCGTTTTTCAGTTTGTATTTGCTTTGTATTATGTTTTCAGTTGTTTTCTGTCTTTGTTCAGTTGTAATGTTTAATATTATGTGTACCTAAACTTTGAAACTATCTAGGTTGTGATGAATACTTGTTAATATGTAATTTTTACCGGGTATTGTGTGATTATGGTTTGTTCTTGTTAAGTAAATGATTTAAGTTTCTAGTTTGGTGTATATGCATATTTTAACTTGATTTTACTTTGATCATTTGTTTCACATAAATTCCGGTGAATGTATTTTCATAAAAAAAATTATGTTGATATTCAAAGTCCTAAATGGGTTGGGTAATCTTATGGTGATATTGTGAAATAAACCATAGAACTAATGATCAATATTAATCCAGTTTTAATGTTCTACTATTTTTAGCGCTGTGAGGTATAAAAATATTAATAGATCAAGTTTAGTGTATTGCTAAGATTGTGTTTTGTGAGAAACCAGTTTTAAGTTAAATTATCACTGCTTGTCTATTAAACCAAATCAAGTTTTCTTAAATTTCTTTAGACTTATAACCGTGAGGAAGTCAGTCTTTTCAAGCACTTATCTAAAAACACTAGACAACTGTGAGGAAGTCTAGTAAACCGGTAATCAAAATAAATCTTTAAAATCACATAGTTGCCTTCCCGAAAATGATTGGGAATCCTACGTCGTCTTTAAAGGTTTAATATCTAAAGATCCCGGTTTCATATCACACAATTACCCGGTAGAATGCATGTTATTAATAAGTGGGATTCCAACTTAGATAGTCCTTTGTCATAATTTGTCTTAAATTGTCTTTAATTCATTTTTATTAATTAGTTTTTAGTTAATTTACTTTCCAAACAAAAACCCCCCCTTTAAATTAAAAATACAAAAATATAATAATGTTTAGTGTGGTGTCATTTTAGTGTATATAAACTAATTAACGTAATTCAACAGAGTCTCTTGGGTTCGATACTCGGACTTACATCAACTATACTACATTAATCGGTACACTGCCGGATGTGTGGTTAGGTTTAGATCGAGTCTAAGTTTATAAATTTAAAACTTAGAGTGTCTAGTTTAAGGTTATTTTTAAAGTTTGTCTTTTGTACATTATTTGTAAAAATGTGTTTTTCGTGTCGGACATGTAGTAACTGGAAGGGTTAAGTGCCGTTAAATTGGGAACTCCTGTCTAGGCTGGCATTTCGTACAACTCGATTGCCTACCTGGGGACAATCCCAATGAGAGTACCGATACCTATTAGGCCAAAGCATGTCCAAAAGTTTATTCTTTTTAGGTGTTTTTAATTAACCTTTTAGCACACATCAAAGTTTTTGGCGCCGCTGCCGGGGACTCTTTGGCAATTGCGTTGATTACTTTATTTGGACTTAATTGACATCATACGTGCTAGTAGTTTTCTTTTGTTTGAGTCGTAGGAGTCTAAGTATTCTAGTGTCTTTCTTTTTGGAGTCGTAGGAGTCTAATTTTAAGTAATTTTTCTTATTTACTTTTTGAGTCGTAGGTGTCTAATTGTTCGTGTCTTTTATTTTTCTTGAGTCTTGTAAATATGTGTGAAATTTGTGGAGGACCTCATTTTACTGTTAATTGCCCACAATATGAGGGGTCCTCTGCACAATGTTATGATAACCCCTATGTGCAGCCGCAGCCATATTTTTCACAGGAATATTCCTCGTATCAGTATAATGAACCAAATCAGTATGAGGAACCATACCAGTATGAAGAACCATATTACCAACCTCAACAGCAAAATTCTGAAGCCTTTGAGCGAGAACAGGTGGATGGATGGAAACTATTCGAAGCCGAATCAACAAGAATATGGAAAATATTGAACTCACTGGTAGAGCCGGAGACAATAATGGATGTCGAAGTCCCACCTCCGGTTCAACAGGAACAACAGGTTCAACAGGGTGAACAAGAAGAGAATACTGGTAAATTCATAATTGATTTTTCTTGTAGTGATGAGGAGATAGATGCACAGCTGGCTGAATACAGTAGATTGACGGGAGCAGAAGAAGAGGTAGAAGAAAAGAAACTGCAACCAGAGAAGCTGACGACCGGGTATACATATGATGCAGAAGGCAACTACCTCGGTTACATGCTTTCTACTGGGGAATTAATCCCAACATTTCCAGAATTGGGAAAAGAGCTATCATATGAAGATGAGCCAGAAGAAGAGATCACTCAAGTCACGGAAACGAAAATGGACGTTGAAGTCCCACCTCCGGTGACACAGGTTAGTATATATGATTTTGGAAGTGCTTCTGATAATGAAATAGATGAAGAAGAATGGGCCGCTTATCAGAAGATGACAGTTAAGAAAGAAGTGATTGAAGAAGAAGTGGAATTGGGGGATTCCACTGGTTGGATGTTTGAAGAAGTGAATGAAGAGGAGTTAGACTTGGGAGAGTCCTTGGAAATATTGTTTGCTGAAAATATAAAAGAAAAGGACTTAGAGAATGTGTTATCTGAGGTTGATGAGTTTTTAAAGTTAGAATTAGATGATTTGCCGGTCTATGAAGAAGTAGGAGAATTAGACCCCGAGGGGGATATAGCATTCTTTGATGCCCTACTTGAAGATGAACCGACAGAGGTGATCGAACCTGCCCCAGATAAAGAGTCTAAGTGTGAGGATCCTCTTGAGGAAGTGGTGGAAGAAGAAGAACACCACAGCTGGCCCGTGGAAGCACTTGTAAGTGAAACTGAAAAATCAACAAGAACACGGGAAAAGGCAAGAAAGAAAGAACCTGGAAACCGGAGTAGGTCATGCATCTGGTTAATGCCAGGTAAGTTTAAATTCTGGTGGTCTGACCCCTTTCAAAATTTCAAAATATTATTTTATTCCACCGTTAAATTTTTAAATATTTTTGAAGACCGGGTGGAATTGAACGGGTTGGACAGGGTCCAGATCAAAGAAAAGCCTCCTGATTAAATTCAAGTGTGGGGAGGTTTTGTAAATATTTGTTTTTGAGTCGTTTATTTTGTGTCGAGACGGTACTGCTTGGATTTTTGCTTGTTTTTATGCAGGTTTGGATAAATACTCAATCTCCATTCGAGTGATTTCGGAGCTGTATACCAATTTCAAGTAATTTACCAAGTGTGCTAATTAGAATCAAAGCCGATCGCGACCGAAATGCTATACGATCGAGCTGGATTGGAAATAAGTTTGGAACTTATACATCATATAACCAGCTAAGTCCTTTCCAATTTATCCTTTGTTTTTTTTTTTATTTCTTATTCATTTTAATTTCTGAGTCAGTTTAAATTCCACATTGAGGACAATGTGTCTTTCAAGTGTGGGGATGAGAGAATATTTTATTATTATTATATTATATATAAAAAAATATATTAAAATTATTGTTCTATTTTTGTGCATATTTGACTTATTTTTATCTAATAATTATGCATATGAGAAAAATAAAATGTGATTTTCATAAATAGGAATTTTTTTTTTCTAATTATTCATAAATTTGCATCTTAAATACACACCAAATTTCAGTGAGTTTTGAGCCTTTTAAAAAGCATTCATCATATGCTTAAGACTTCATTCAATTGAGTGTGCCGCATAATAGTATACATTTCAGAACTTGTCTTGAATATACTTGTTGAAATCATAAAACTATAAAAATTGTATAAAAATGATAGAGGTATTAGGATACACCAATTTGTTTACCCTTTCTTGTAAACTTGAAAAAAACCAAAAATATTATCCAATAGAAAACCATGTTGAGCCTTTTCTTTTTCGTTTGTTATAAACCCACCATATTAAACCAATTAAACCTTTTTGTTTTACCTTTTCAACCCATGTGTGAATTCCGGTTTAGTATAATTTTCCTTTCATAAGAATTTAGTTTGGTCATTTACCGGCAGACCTGAAAAAGAACTGGACATGCATTCATTCGAGTTAAATTTGTTTGAAATTCGCGAAACCAAGCTTACATACGGAGCTTAGAGAAAGAAGATGTCGAAAAAGTCAAACTGAATCTCAATATGAATACAAGCTTCTAAACAGGATGGGTGCTATTAGGCTTGATGCTGAACGATCTATTAAGAGTTGGAAGTAATGTTCACTACAGGATACAGGAAGATTTAATCTACATCAAGGATAAATTCGGTCTTGACGATCTGACCTTAAAAGAGTCACTTGGTTTGTGAGTTATGTTAAAAAAAAAAAAAATTTGTGTGAGATTTGATAGGATAATTTGCTAGGCCGGATTGAAACACTTCACCCAGTAAATAGCCACAATTTCCTACCTTTAAAACCCTAGCCAAGCTACAACCCACAATAAAAGTCCTCTTGATTTATATAATTTTTATATGTTAATTGGTAGAGATAGGATTTCATTACAAGCTTATGATAAAGTTACTATATGGCCCGGCTTTTGAGTGATCACAGAAAATTACTAGTGTACCATTCACTAGTTTACACCAGTGAGCCGAGGGAAAATAAAAGATGCAAGTAAGTGAGTAATTGAGATTAAAACTCTATTTTTGAAAAATCACTTTCAGTTTTCTCATCTCTATCATTATTAGCTAATTTTAAATCATTCATGTACATTAATGTGTGTTTAACTTCTCATTGTTAAATAAATAAACTGTTTTAAATTTCAGCATGTACAGTTGTTTGAATTTCAGCAAAAGGTTAAGTGTGGGGATGTTTGATGTGTCTAAAATTATACACATTCCACGCATCGGATTCCTTACAATTTAATCTATTTAGATATAGTTTTCTCGCGATATTGGTACTTATTTAGTTATATGTTATATTTACAGGAATCTGTGAATATTCTGTGGATTACGCGAGAAAACGGTAAAGGATCGACGAAGGAAACAATACATGGGGAATGCTAATGGATTGAAAATGAAGATATTAGAAGATGGCATGATAGAGGGTTGAATTACGAAGACATGGGCGAAAACGGTGCGTAAAACGGAGCTAAAACGAAGAAGATATGAAGAAATACGCGCCAGAAACAGTCAGAACTTCATCTGGACATATCCGGAGCTAGGAAATGAGTTACGGGCGCCATAATATATGCTTTTGGGGTAGCTCGACGAGAGGAATCCAAAAATGAAGTTTGTTTTAATTAAAGAAGACTTACGGACCGTAAGACAAGCCTTTACGGTCCGTAAAAAAATGTCAAAAAGCTTAAAACAGGTCCTCAAATGGCAGTTTGAGGACCTCAACATATTGGTCATTCTTACGGACCGTAAATCCTGAATTTACGGTCCGTAAAGGAGTGCCGGAAAGCTTAAAACGGGGCCGCAAATCGCAGTTTGAGGACCTCAACATATTATTAAGATTTACGGACCGTAAAGCCTGAACTTACGGTCCGTAAAGGACTGTCGGCAAGTGCTTTTTTAGTGCGAAAGTGGGGCGGCTGATAGTGGAGCTATTTTTTAATGTTTACGGTCCGTAAAAACTCACTTTACGGTCCGTAAAGACCTGTCGGCAACTGCTTTTCGTAGTGGAGCAATTTTTTATTAAAGGGATGGTTTACGGTCCGTAAATCCTGAACTTACGGTCCGTAAAAGGAGTCCGAAAAGCTGAAAATGTCACTATAAATAGCACAACTTCGATCCTTTCAATCCATCTCAAAAACCTTCGGGTTTTGGATCACTTGGTCGACTTTGGAGCACCTTGGAGCTTCTCGGGAGTGTCCGGTTCGAGTTCTAAGACCTCCGGGTTCGGTAAATATTCGTTTTTCAGTTTGTATTTGCTTTGTATTATGTTTTCAGTTGTTTTCTGTCTTTGTTCAGTTGTAATGTTTAATATTATGTGTAGCTAAACTTTGAAACTATCTAGGTTGTGATGAATACTTGTTAATATGTAATTTTTACCGGGTATTGTGTGATTATGGTTTGTTCTTGTTAAGTAAATGATTTAAGTTTCTAGTTTGGTGTATATGCATATTTTAACTTGATTTTCCTTTGATCATTTGTTTCACATAAATTCCGGTGAATGTATTTTCATAAAAAAAATTATGTTGATATTCAAAGTCCTAAATGGGTTGGGTAATCTTATGGTGATATTGTGAAATAAACCATAGAACTAATGATCAATATTAATCCAGTTTTAATGTTCTACTATTTTTAGCGCTGTGAGGTATAAAAATATTAATAGATCAAGTTTAGTGTATTGCTAAGATTGTGTTTTGTGAGAAACCAGTTTTAAGTTAAATTATCACTGCTTGTCTATTAAACCAAATCAAGTTTTCTTAAATTTCTTTAGACTTATAACCGTGAGGAAGTCAGTCTTTTCAAGCACTTATCTAAGAACACTAGACAACTGTGAGGAAGTCTAGTAAACCGGTAATCAAAATAAATCTTTAAAATCACATAGTTGCCTTCCCGAAAATGATTGGGAATCCTACGTCGTCTTTAAAGGTTTAATATCTAAAGATCCCGGTTTCATATCACACAATTACCCGGTAGAATGCATGTTATTAATAAGTGGGATTCCAACTTAGATAGTCCTTTGTCATAATTTGTCTTAAATTGTCTTTAATTCATTTTTATTAATTAGTTTTTAGTTAATTTACTTTCCAAACAAAAACCCCCCCTTTAAATTAAAAATACAAAAATATAATAATGTTTAGTGTGGTGTCATTTTAGTGTATATAAACTAATTAACGTAATTCAACAGAGTCTCTTGGGTTCGATACTCGGACTTACATCAACTATACTACATTAATCGGTACACTGCCGGATGTGTGGTTAGGTTTAGATCGAGTCTAAGTTTATAAATTTAAAACTTAGAGTGTCTAGTTTAAGGTTATTTTTAAAGTTTGTCTT
This sequence comes from Helianthus tuberosus, assembly GCA_030545235.1. Classification (NCBI taxonomy): domain Eukaryota; kingdom Viridiplantae; phylum Streptophyta; class Magnoliopsida; order Asterales; family Asteraceae; genus Helianthus; species Helianthus tuberosus. Next base: position 10,208,399 of record CM060393.1, read on the forward strand.
TTGTACATTATTTGTAAAAATGTGTTTTTCGTGTCGGACATGTAGTAACTGGAAGGGTTAAGTGCCGTTAAATTGGGAACTCCTGTCTAGGCTGGCATTTCGTACAACTCGATTGCCTACCTGGGGACAATCCCAATGAGAGTACCGATACCTATTAGGCCAAAGCATGTCCAAAAGTTTATTCTTTTTAGGTGTTTTTAATTAACCTTTTAGCACACATCAGCATGCATATTTCTCCAGGAAATAAATAAAAAAAATAAATAAAAGTTAATGCAAAGAAGTAAAATGAAACATTGCAAGAGTTTCAAACCAAACCAAAACTTATACGTGTAAGATGCCGATGCTCTTCCAGAGCATTTGATATGATACTAATATGTGAATTAGTATTAATAGTATCTATGTTGGGACAACTAATATAAATGTTTCTTATGTTTTGTGATAATGTTAGTAGTTTTGTTGTATGTTAGACATTTGTCACTCAAATTTGTGATAACTCTGCTGGAGCTTCTAGACATGTATATTTATGCTTTGTCAATCCGCATTTGAAGCGAGTGTTTTAATTCCTTTTTCGGACCTCCCCCTGGCACTGATAAGTTGATTTGAGGCCCTCATGTCTATTACGGATAAACATAGTTGACTATATTGTTATATAATTTAATTAACAATTATTTGTATTCCTTATTTATAGGTAGCTAATCAAGGTAGTTGTAGACTTTCCATGTTGTACTCCTGTAAATCCTCGTACATCGTGTATTTATATTTCTCCTATTGTGAATGAATAACATACCTTTTCCTTCAAATCTTCTCTGTTACTATATGGTATCAGAGCACCAAAAAAAAAAAACTCCACTGAGTTTCCATCGATCCCACTGTCCAAAACCTTAAGATTGCATCACATGGCTTCTTCAAATTCCATTATTCAACTCACTGCAACCCAACATTTTCCCATCAAATTAACAGCATCAAACTTTACCACATGGAGAAAGCAAGTTCTTTCCACTCTCATCGGACTAGATCTAGATCGCCATGTTACAGGCCCTTCAAACCAACCCACAAAACTAATCGCCGGCGATGTTCCAAAAACGAACCTAGAGTACACACTCTGGTTCCGACAGGATCAAATCATTATCAGTGCTCTTCTTGGAAGTCTCTCCGACACCATTCAACCAATCGTTGCCTCCGCTGAGACTGCCCGTCAAGCATGGGACAAACTGAATGCTAGCTATGCTAGTACTTCCCGATCCCGAATTATATCTCTGAAGTCAAAACTAGCCAAAAATCCCAAAGGCACTCGGTCCGTCACCGAGTTTTTACATGACATGAAGACCATAGCGGATGCAGTCGCACTTGCTCAGGAACCGGTTAAAGAAGAAGATCTAATCGTCCATATCCTCAATCAACTAGGAGATGAATATAGTCAGTTTGTTGCAGCAATTAAGACACGTGACAACTCTATCTCCTACTCTGATCCATTTGAAAAACTTGTTGATTTTGAATCCTCCTTGAAGTAATCGGATCCCACTCCAACCATCACAACGGTCAACTACACCCAACGAACCAACCCGAACCGACCCTCCCACCGCAACAATCAAGACACTCGTTCAGGCCGCTACACGAACACCGGATCTTCGAGACCGACCCACAACGCCTGGCCCTCGTCCCAAACCACTGGCAACCGTCCACCTCGCAACTCCATGTTCTGCCAATACTGCTCTATCCCTGGCCATGACACCAAGGAATGTCGGAAGCTTGCTCGGTTTTTACGCGACAATAACATCTTGCCACCTACACAACCGTCCATGTCCCCCATGGTTAACACCACTTCCACTCAACCTACCACTCCATCCTCACAGTGGATGATGTTCGACACTGGCGCCTCGGATCACGTGACTCCAAATCGTGGATCTCTTCACACCCTCTCGGAGTATGGCGGGCCGGATGAAATTGTTCTGGGTGACGGTAAAACTCTTTCCATTTCTCACACTGGCCACACAACTATTCCTACCTCCTCTCGCTCTTTGTTGCTTAATAATGTTCTCTGTGTTCCAAACATTCGCAATACTCTTGTTTCGGTTGCTAAATTGTGTAAATCTAACAATGTTTCTGTGGAATTTTTTCCGTTTCATTTTTTGATTAAGGACCTTCGCACGGGGGTGCATCTCATGCGAGGACTGAACCACAATGATGTCTACTATGCTTCGGTTCGCTCCCTACCGGAAATCAACTCTACTACTACCAACTCTCTAAGTGCTTGGCATCACAAGTTTGGTCATCCATCCACCAAAGTTCTAAATAAACTCCTCAAGCTTGTAGGATTTAATTTCAAGTCTGTTTCATCATGTTCTGTTCACTGTGATTCATGTTCTATTAATAAGAGCCATAAACTTCCATTTGGCAAAAACTCTTTTAATGCAAGCAAACCATTAGAGTTAATTTATTCGGATGTTTGGGGACCCGTTCAATGTTCCATTGATGGTTTTCTATATTATGTAATTTTTGTTGATTACTACACAAAGTATGTTTGGCTATACCCAATGAAACGCAAGTCGGACGTTGCGATATTGTTCCCTCAATTTAAAAACCTCGTTGAAATTTTTTTCCAAACACCGCTAATCTCTATTTTTACAGACAACGGGGGCGAATATATCGGCCTTAAAAGTTATTTTCATGAACATGGCATATCTCATTTTACCACCCCTCCCCATACTCCGGAGCAAAACGGTATCGCTGAACGGCGTCATAGACACATTGTTGAAACTGGCCTTGCCCTACTACACTTTGCTAATCTTCCGATGTCGTTTTGGTCCCATGCCTTTCAAACCGCCGTCTATCTTATAAATAGACTACCCACACCTATTCTCGACTTTCAATCTCCTTACCAATGCCTATACAACTCCCCTCCTCGCTACGCCAAGTTAAAAGCTTTTGGCTGCCTATGCTTTCCATGGCTAAAACCCTATAATACTTCAAAATTACAACCACGCTCCGCACGATGCATTTTTCTTGGCTATTCTTCATCCAAATCTGCATATAAATGTCTTGATATTAGTTCCTCTCGACTATATCATTCACTCCATGTTGAGTTCGTCGAACACATTTTTCCCTACAAAAATAACTCCTCCTCACACCATCCCATTTCACCTACTGTTGACATTTTTCTCAACAAAAATTCACTGTCACAAATGCCTACTACTACCACCACCGCCACCGCCACCTCCACCGCCACCGCCACCGCCGCCGCCGCCGCCACCGCCGCCACCGCCACCACCGCTGCTACCACCACTGCTACCACCACTGCTACCACTAATACTACTACTACTGTCACTTCACCAGTTACTACTTCCACACCTACCATTCCCATGCAAACACAACCTTCTACCATGCAAAATCCATCCACAACCACTTTAACCCATACCACACCCAATCGTATTACACCTACCATATCACATTCGTCCCCACCACCTTCTGCACATCCAAACCAATCATCCTCCCCACCACCAACAACTCATACCCAAGATAGTATTCCATCTCCAAACGTCTCACCCGAACCCCTCACACCTTCCAACCCGTTCTCCCCAACCTCCCAACCTTCGGACAATGAACCGTCTCCTCCCACCTCAACCACCAACTCCACACCCGCTCCTACACCTCGAACCCGTAAACCCAACCCAAAATATTTTAACTCTAAATTCGTTAACTCTATGAACCTTCATCCTATTCCCGATACCATTGAACCAACTACTCACACCCAAGCTCTCAAAGATGAACATTGGCGACGCGCCATGGATTCCGAGTTCAACGCTCTCATTCAAAACAACACTTGGGAGCTTGTTCCTCACACCTCCCAAACACCCATCGGTTGTAAATGGGTCTTCCGTATTAAGCGTAAACCGGATGGGTCCATTGAGAAATACAAGGCTCGTCTTGTCGCGAAGGGATTTCATCAACAATATGGTAAAGATTACTTCGACACTTTCAGTCCCGTTACTAAGCCGGTCACGATTCGTTTAATCCTATCCATTGCCTTGTCTAAAAACTGGCCGTTGCGTCAACTAGACGTCAACAACGCCTTCCTCCTTGGCACCCTTCAAGAAGAAGTATTCATGGTACAACCTCCTGGTTTCTCCCATCCACAATTTCCAAATCACATTTGTCGGCTTCGTAAATCATTATACTGGTTAAAACAAGCTCCTCGAGCTTGGTACACGGAATTAACCAGTTTTCTCATAAGCTATGGTTTCCGAAAATCACAAGCTGACCCGTCCCTCTTCATTTATCAACATAATACTATCATCGCCTACTTCATGGTTTACGTTGATGGCATCGTTCTTACCGGAAACACACCCTCCTTTTTGGATCAATTTGTCCATTCTCTGAGTCGTCGCTTCTCTATTAAGGACCTTGGTCCACTTCACCATTTTCTTGGAATAGAAGTCATTCCCACTTCAAATGGCTTACTACTCTCTCAACATCGTCATATCCATGACCTCCTTACCCATTTTCACATGGATGGTGCAAAGGAAGTCCTCACGCCTCTCAGTTCGTCTGATCCCCTAAACCCACATGACTCATCACCTTCCATCCACCCAACCCCGTACCGTCAACTCGTCGGGTCACTCCAATATCTAGCATTCACAAGACCCGATATCTCGTTCGCCGTCAATAAACTTTCTCGGTTCATGCATTCTCCCAAACAATCTCATTGGCAATCCCTCAAACGTGTTCTTCGGTATCTCAAAGGAACAATTCACTACGGTCTATTCCTTCACCGTTGCTCACCTCTCAATCTCACCGCATTCTCCGACTCCGATTGGGGAGGGATTCACGATGGCGGTCGCTCCACCACTGCTTACCTTCTTTATCTAGGCTCTAACATCATATCATGGAGGTCCACACGACAAAAATCAGTGACACGTTCATCTACGGAGGCAGAGTACAAAGCCCTTGCAAATGCCGCTGCTGAGATCTCGTGGGTACAAAATCTACTATTGGAACTCAATATCCAGCTCAACAAACCACCTACTCTTTTATGTGACAACACGGGTGCCACATATCTATGTGCTAATCCAGTCTATCACTCTCGTATGAAGCATGTTGCGCTAGATTATCATTTCGTTTGTGAAAAGGTGGCCAACGGTTCCTTACAAGTGCTCCATATTAACTCCAAAGATCAACTTGCGGATGCTCTTACAAAACCACTTAGTCGAGTTCCATTTCTTCACATTCGATCCAAGATTGGCGTCTCCAACGGAGCCTCCATCTTGCGGGGGCGTATTACGGATAAACATAGTTGACTATATTGTTATATAATTTAATTAACAATTATTTGTATTCCTTATTTATAGGTAGCTAATCAAGGTAGTTGTAGACTTTCCATGTTGTACTCCTGTAAATGCTCGTACATCGTGTATTTATATTTCTCCTATTGTGAATGAATAACATACCTTTTCCTTCAAATCTTCTCTGTTACTATAATGTCAGGTTTTAATCATGATCATCCATACATATGATGTAACATCCGTAAAAAAAAATTGGTTTCCAAAATCCGACCCGTTTTAAATCCTAATCTTTGAAAACTCAATATATTTTTTTCTTGCGAAATAAATAACCGTCGAAAGATATTCTACTTTTTATTTTGATTCGTTAATGAAATGATTTATTTATTCAATCAATTTAATTAATTAAAATTATTAACTAAATTAGTTAGTTAATTAACTAATCTAATTAAACTTTTTGGCAATTTAAACTATTATGTCATGAATAATTTAGTTAGTTGATTGGTTTAAATGAAAATTGTTCAAGTAAAATAAATTTTTATGTAGAATGGGATATTTCAAATCTCATGCACAGTCCATCCTAATGTCTACACATCTCTTTTTCAAAGTTGCCACCAAAGGCTCAAAGTGACAGCCTGTTCCTTCCTCTCTTTCCTCCTGATTTTACGTGATTGAGGTCCCCACTTCCTTTTCTCATTTATTGAATGAGATTGAGATTTCCTTGTAACAAACCACGAACTTAGACGCAATATACGACCAATCAACAACTCGTTTTCATACTTACCGAAACGGGAATTCGAAACGTGTATAAATAGTCAAACAAGTCTGTCGATACACACACATCCTCTCTTTGATACCCTCACACCTTCACCACCTCATTCGGACCGAGACACTGCCGGAGTCGAAGTGATCGCCGGAGAAATCCCGACGCCGTCGGAGGAACCAGGTATCACGTCGTCGGAGGTCTTGCCGGAACACCAAGCTTGCCGAAAAGCGAAGAAGACAATCGGATCTTGCGGCCTCGTTCATCTCGTTCAGTATAATTTTCTGTCATCTTTTTATTCTTTCGTTTCTGTTTAATCCTTAATTTAAAATGTAGACGCGAATCATCACGTTATGTTTCGGTATACGTCTCTTTCAAAACAACTCTTCTCATATATATGTTCGTTTATACGCTCTTAAACTAGTAGTGGTAACTTGTAAATATGAACTCCTGGGATTCTATTTTGGGAAAAAGTTGACTAATGCTTTTATACAAACTGTTGATGTCCTTCATTTTAAAACAAGAGCAAGACAAGAAAAATAAATAATAACAGTGTGCTTATCATGAAGAAGATGATCTTTACATCATATAATAAAGAAATAAAAACATAAAGTTTTCCAAACAAACGAAGGAGCATAGTGGTTGTTGATTTTTTTGAATTCATCCTTTTAATAATTTAACTTTAAAATATAATATTGACATGTACCTTCTTAATTCACTATAATTCCTTTTATAATTTTTAAAAGGTTAATAATGAAACCACCTTGTAAAATATAAATAAATTGCTAAACATTAAATATTAGAATTATTTATTTTAACCAATAAATAATAACGAACTCGTATGTGTTATTTTAATTATTTAGGATAACTATTTCGTTCTCTTGGATTCCCAACCTTTCCTCGTACGTTACTTACAAGAAATCTCACACGCAACCAATGTGAGTACACTCGACCCATTTACATTTTAAACCACTTTTGGGTTGTAACATGTTACCTTACAAAAGTTACACTTTCACATACACTTAACATGCTTTATGAACTCAATCCGTTATACATGCTACTTGTTATACTTGATAATACATGCCTTATACTATGTTATACCCTCGCTTAACAAATATAGCGCTATAGGAGTAGCACACCACCCGACGGGGGTTTGTTAGGTCAATATACTATACGGTCTCGATTACTTCCGTATCGAGGGATGCTATCTATTATACATAACGGTCTCGTCACTTTTGTGGCGAGGGATGCTAAATACTAAATACTAGTGGACACTTTGGGTTCTTGACAAAATGTTGTGCATGATAGTTTGACATTGTATACCAAATGCTATATTGGATTGAAAATACTTCTACATACACAACACGAGTCTAAAACTTGTGTACTCGCCAATACCTTTGTATTGAACTATGCTTTTAAAACATGTTGCAGGTTTAGCGATGATGCATGGAATCTAGTAGGGTGCCTAGATACCCACATTAAATTTTGTATTCTTATTGAATTGTATTTCATTATTCATGTTGTATTTGTTCAAATCTATGTAATTGATTCTTCAGAAATGAAATGAAACTTTATTAATTAAATATTGTCACATAGTGTTATGAAGTCTCGAGCAATCTATACACACTTCGTCTCATCCCGATGTTTCCGCCATCGGTTGGGGTGTGACATATGGCCTCTACTGGGATGAATGAAAAAAAAATATATTCCATCGACATTAAAAGGTTGCCACATTCGCTTCAGGGAATGGGCTATAAAATAGATTGTACGTATATAATAATTTTAAGTAGGAATGTTTTTTTTTTTCTGCTTTGCGAGTTAGAGGACATGATATGACCTTGGAGTATTTTGTGAAAATACACTCTGTATTTTTACGACAGAACATATTATGAGTGTGTGACTTAATAAGTGTGCGGTTGTACCGTGCGATTGAAACATAAATTAAAGATGTGGCCCAAATATAATGAATCTAATCCAAGCCATGAAATTGTATAAAGTAAGTGGTGGGGCCCCTTTAATACTGGTGTGCGATTGAAATGCAATTGTGCAATCAAAATGAAGTATGCGATTGGACAGTCCAGGAACAACAAGTGGGCTCTTACCATCGGGCAGCCCAACTGGGCTCATGCAGCCCAAAAGAACGGCCCAGTAGTGTGTGTTTGTAAACAACTGTGCGAACAATAAGGTGGGGGCCAGCTCAATGGAGTGTGCGGTCATAACCAAATTGTGCGATCAGACCAAACACAATTCATTTTCATTCCTTTCATATTAACAAAAATAGACAAAACAATTTATCATACAAGGTTTCAAATTATGGAACACTCATGTGGGTTGTACCATTCGCACTCCTACTTGTACGTTTCATAACATCCTAACATCACATGTTCCTAAATCAAATTGAATAGGACAAAACATCTATTAACATTTAATCATTTATCAGTCAAAAAAACCCAGGTTCTATCATGAATCTTACATTCACACACTTGACTATCATCATCATTTTCTTTAACAATTACCAAAGATTATCATTTAAAAGTTGTTTCATTAACATAGCTCCTATTAGTTGTACCTAACGCATGTAAGGTTGTACACACCATGAAAGCATGAAGTCAAGCTTTTAAACATAGTCGTCACATTCTCATTCATGTTCCTATGATTAATCATTAATCAACCCATTATTTTGATATCATCATCAACTTAGCATAAGAATTCCTAGTTACATCCTATTAGCAGTTTATCACATAGTTTCTCACAACATTCAAACAATACAAAAATCTTGATTCTTACCATCAATCATCAACAAACAGGTTGTTCACATATCATCAAAATCACCAAACGATTAACCATTTCCTATGTCTCAATGCTTCAAACAAGAACTTTAACAAGATTTCATAGCACCAAGTTCAATAGCACATTTTTACATCAAAGGACATCTAACAATCATAGTTCATATTCTATTTCATTCAAACATAAACATTTATGAAATCAAGAGTCACAACAAACACAAATATTTAAGGGTAGTACTCTACTAACCAAAAATATGAGGAGAATCAAAGGGTGTGCGAGTTGTCGTTGTTCTGGTTCGTCACGGCCCTCGGCACCGGTGTCCACGCCGTCGCTGCCTTGATGGCATCCACCACGCTCCGCTTCCGCTGCTGCCGTCGCCAAGTCAACCACCACAGCGCCACCGCCTGTGGTGGTGGTGTTGCTGCTGCTTGTCATATGTCGTCATCAAGTGGTGGTGGTCGGCCATAGTTTAACAGAGAGAGGGAAGAAGAGGTGAGCGAGAAGAGGTGCTGGTCGGAGAACAAAGGGGCCGGAGATCGCTGGAATTCCAGCTCCGGTCGTCAGTCGGAAACGAGAGAGGGAAAAGGGACAAGGTAGACGGTGTGCGGCTGAGTAGAGAAAGAATTTAGGGTTTTTGGGTAGAGCACTCACGTGCTGATAACGTGATAAAAACCAAAGAGAAATAGAGATAAACTGAATTACTTTCTTCATTCTATTCAACATTAAAATATATAGAGATAAACATAACTATAAACCCGAAAGTCCATAAGTAATGGATTGGGCCTAAAATGTCTGGTTTATAACACTAATTATAATAGGAATAATGGAATTTAATAATCCCAACTTTCACCAGTTGGCCGGCAACGGACCCAACTTTAAAAATAGCCACTGGCGGTCCCAACTTTTGACATTTGGTAAAACATTGGACCCTGTGTATTAGAAACCGACTATTTTACCCTAAAATTATCTATAATTTTATGTTTACTGGTTTTACATGATCTGACCCGACCCGACAGCTATCTCTTATAGATAATTTTAGGGTAAAATAGTCGGTTTCTAATACACGGGGTCCAATGTTTTACAAAATGTCAAAAGTTGGGACCGCCAGTGGCTATTTTTAAAGCTGGGTCCGTTGCCGGCCAACTGGTGAAAGTTGGGATTATTAAATTCCATTATTCCATTATAATAACATTGATGAAGAAATAGAAAATGACATGTGAAACACGTTTCTTAATAGGAAAATGGCACTCAATTAAGTAAAAGGTTTTATTACTTTTTTTTTTTGAAAAGAGAACTTTATTAAAAACGGCCGGCCTGACAAAAACACAGGACCGCGCCACCAACCAATTGCAACATATACAACGGATTGTTACACCACTCTCTCCAAACAATATCCTTATACTTCGACTTGTTTTTAAGCCAAAAGAATCCAAAAGATCTAACTTCTCCAAAAATGTCTTCACTATTTCCTCTACCATTAGCCAACACCTTATCGTTCCTAGCTTTCCACATCGCCCAAAACGTCACTATAACCAGACCTCGAACTATCTCCTTGGTTTTATTATTCCCGCTAACCCCTTTGTGAATATTTAGGACATCCGAAAACGAGAAAGCAAAGATCGGAGGGAGATTAACCCACCTGCTGAACCGATTCCAAACCCTCATCGCAACGTCGCAAGCCGTAAAGATGTGATCCAATGATTCCACTCCTTCCCCGCAAAGAGCACACGATGTCGATTCGACCGGGATATTCCTTTTTTCGAGCGCTTGCCTAGTCGGAATCCGATCAAGCGCTGTCCTCCACATAAAAATCCTACACTTGGCCGGCACCCATCCACACCCCTTGACTGAGAACGGAACCTCCTCAGCCCGTTCTTCCCCTGCTAACGCCTTGAAAGAACTCGTCGAGAACACACCCGAGGCTTCCGGGGACCAGACCCATCTATCCCTATCGGCCGAAAGCTTCACACTGCCGAACGAGATCGCAAATTCTTCGAGCTCCTGAATTTCGCTCACCGAAACCGGATCTCTCGTCCAGCTGTAATGAATGGACAATTCCTCTCCCGAACCCTCTAAATGGTCACTCACCCAACAAGATTTGTTTTTTTCAAGAGCAAAAAGGCCAGCCCATTTAAACATAAGAGCCGAATCGCCAAACCAAACATCTATCCAGAATCTAATGTTGTTACCATTTCCCACCACGCCTTTAATTAAACTGTGAATTCTTTTGCCTTTCAATACCAGCTTATCCTCCATTTTCATAATATTATGCCACACCCCTGGAACCGCCGGGTTAGATGGTAAAGACGACCACCTCCTTTTCCGACCATGGCATGCCGTAATCACTCTTTTCCACAAACTATTTTCTTCCACTTTGAACCTCCAAACCCGTTTAGCCAGAAGCGCCTCGTTAACTTGTTTGAGCTTACACAACCCAAGACCTCCATCTTTCTTGTGACGTGAGACCTTATCCCAAGCAACCCAATGAGTTTCTCTAGCCTCTTCTGAACCACCCCAAAGGAAGTTTTTCATAAAGGATTCTAACTTATCCACCACTTTAACCGGCGCCTTAAAAATCGAAAAATAATAAATTGGAAGACTCTCTAACACCGCTTTAATTAGAACTACCCGACCACCGATAGATAAAGAATGAGCTTTCCACGAGGCCAACCGATTTTTGAAGATCCTAACAATTGGATCCCAATTCTTCACCCTATTCATATTAGCTCCCAAAGGAATTCCCAAGTACGTAAACGAAGTAGTACCTCTTTTACACCCCACAATCGAAGCCATTTGAACCACTTCCCCATCTTCGGTTCCCACACCATAAAGGTTTGACTTGTTGAAATTAATTTTAAGGCCCGAACATGCATAAAAGACCCGGAGGATTCTAGCAACTACTTTGAAATTATCCTCCTCCCATTCCCCTATAATTAATGCATCATTGGCATAAAACAAGTGAGAGACCAAAGGGCCCCCATTTGGCATTAAAACCCCCCTTAAAGCATCCCGACACACTAACTTTGAAGATCAAACACGAAATCGCTTCCATAACCATAAGAAAAAGGAAAGGAGATAAAGGGTCACCTTGCCTAATACCTTTTTGGCATTGGAACTCAAATGTAAGGGATCCGTTAACCAAAACATAGGATCGAGCCGAACAAAGAACCCCTTTAACCCACTTGCACCACAAGGAAGAGAACCCCATTTGCCTCATAACCTCTAATAGAAAGCTCCAATTGACATTATCGTAAGCCTTCTCAAAATCGAATTTAAAGATAAAACCTTTCCTACCCACTTTTTTAAGCCACGACCACACCTCGCTCAAAATCAAGGGACTGTCCAATATGCATCTATCCCTAAGGAAAGCTGACTGGGACTCCGAGACAATACTCCTGATAACACTCTTTAAACGATTAGCTAGAATCTTAGAAATAACTTTACTGACCAGACCAATTAAGTTTATCGGCCTATAATCCTTTAAACCGATCGGGTTAACAATTTTAGGAACTAGAGAGATATAAGAAGAGCTGCAACACTTGTCAATAGACCCCGATTCGAAAAAGGAAGCCAAAATATCTCTAAAGTCTTCTTCAAAGAATTTCCAGAAGTGCTTTAGAAACTTAAAGTTAAAACCATCCGGACCAGGAGCTTTGTCCGAACCGCACTCAAAGACCGCATCCTTAATTTCTTTACCAGTAAAACAACCCGATATACCCATAGCTTCCACTTCCGAAAGCCGTTTGATGTTTTGGCAAACCAATCCAGGTCTGTTATTCACAAACTCCGTAAAGTGATTCCTGAAAAACCCCAAATCTCTTTCTTAACCAATTTCGGTTTTGATACCCACGATCCACCTATCATAAGCCCTGGAATTCCATTTTTTTCTTTTCCTGCTATTACAAAGTCTGTGAAAGAACCCAGAGTTTTCATCACCGTCTAATGCCCACTTACATCGAGACTTTTGCTTTATATCCAAATGAACCAAACGCTCACGTTCTCGTATATTTTTAGCACATTCCTCCTTAATCCATAATTCCTCTTCGCTTAAATCCCTAACCTCGCACAATTTATCCAAAGCTTCCAATTCTTCCTTATCTCTTTCCATATCTTCTTTCTCTCTTTTCAACGATTCTTTTCTCCAATCTTTAATCCTATCTCTGATGTACCTCAACTTCAAAGTCAATATAACATCAGGATGGGCAACTGGAATATCAAAAGAATTGACCGCGTTTTCCACCACCTCTTCTAGACCATCCCTCTCGAGCCACGAGTTAAAGAACCTGAACGGTTTAACTCCAAAATTATCACGATTGGACACAAGAATCACTGGACTATGATCCGAGTGTAATCTTGGAAGAGCTCTCAGACAAGCATCAGGCCATTTATCAAAGAATTTTTTACAAACCAACACCCTATCAATCTTGCTAAGTTTGTTCGAATTTGGGGCCAGGAATGTAAAACTTCTACCTGTCATACCATATTCAATAAGTTCGTTCCTGTCAATAAAATCATTAAAATCTCTGGCACACACACTGTTAAAGCTTGAATTTTTTCTTTCCGTCTGGCTTCTAATAGCGTTAAAATCTCCCAACAAAACCCACATACCATTCCCCGAGCTGACGACATCGGATAGAACATCCCATAAACCTTTTTTTTCCGACACCCTCTATGGGTTATAAACATTAATAATGTTAATAAACTGGTTGGAACCCACTAAATGACCAAAGATATGAAGGTAATTTCTTTCCTTCGAAACCCCCTGGACCCGGAAAAAATTGGGATCCCAGATGCTGACCAAACCCCCCGATCTACCAGACGCTCCAACGAATTCCATCTCAAAACTGTTATTACCCCATAATTTGGAAGCCGAAACAGAGCTAAACTCCCCAATTTGAATTTCTTGAATAACCAGAAAGCTAATCTTATGTTCTAATCTTAAACCTTTGATCCAATCTGATTTAAACCCAGACCGCAACCCTCTAATATTAATCGAAAGGAAATTCATGACGTTCCCAACTGGACACCTTCTTCCCTGATTATCTTCTCCACCAAGTGTTGATGATTACCTAACCCAGCTCCCACTTCATTGCCCAAATTTATCGTGCAATCCGCTTCACGAAGAACCCAATCCTCTATAGGTTGAACCTCTTCTCCCCTGGCATTTGCTGTAGACTCGATCTCCTCTTGCAACGCTTCTTCAGTTGAGAAACCCTCCTGATTCGGAATAGTTCCGAGAACTTCATCTGCCCTAACGTTGAGGTCTAAAGGAAAGACCTCATCTTCAGAACTGTTCCCCAAAAGGTTTTATTACTAGTTAACTGAATTCATTTAAAATATGCTTTCACTGTTAAAAGTTAAAACCATTATGTTTTAGGGGCTCTTTGGCAACATCTGTATGGTTAAGTGCTGAACCGGTAAGAGGTCTGAACCATTAAGTGTTGAACGTGTAAGAGGTCTGAACCATTAAGAGCCTATATAATGCTTAACCGTTCAGAGGCAAATGTCTAACCAATTCAGATTAGAGGTCTTAACCATTCAGACTTTGTATAAATCTTAACCATTCAGAGGCAAATGTCTGAACCATTTAGACATCTGCTCGTGAAACAAACAGTCTGAACCATTAAGTGCTGAACCAGTAAGAGGTCTGAACCATTAAGAGGCTCATTAAGAGGTAAACAAACAGCCCCTTAATTTATTATATTCCACTAAATGGAATGACCTCAATGACATAGTTGTTACGAGCCCAACCGGGTTTTCGTCTCCCCCGTGTGTTACGCCAGATAATTCTGCTCTTGTGTTGGCACAACGACTGTCAAGTGGCTGTCGGCGGTATGGTTTCCTGGGGGAATGCCCAAAAAAACCAAACTTTGAAGCCAGCGTGAGCTCGGTTAAGACAACATAGCCTGACCGGAGTGGGACAATACGAAACTCTTCGATTTGGAGAGTGTGGTAACCTTATAAATGAAGTTCACCGTTAAAAAAACATAGTTGTTACAATGTGAAAGCATTTTCCCACAACCTCGTTTGACCTTGTCAAACTCTACCAACACGTGAAAAATGTTTCAGCATTTAACAAATGGATAACGGCAAGGAAAGAGTTAAAACATGAAACTCAACTGTTGTCATTATTTTCATGTTCACATTTTTGTTTTTTATGTGGATTTTTTAAAATAAATTTGAATGTGTAATGTATTTGAATGACAAAGCAATCATAATGGAAATGGAATATACGATGATGGTAACATGGTCTTTCCAGTATTCAAGTGGCCTGCTAGTCTGATACCAAAAGTAGCTAGTTTCTTGTCGCTAACATCAGTCGCTAAAGCGGTTCTTAAGAGTAAAATGTCAAAATGGTCCCTGAGTTTATGCAACTTTTGCTACTTCAGTCCAAAAATGGAACTTTTTGTATCTGGGTCCCCGAGGTTTCATTTTTGTTGCCATTTTCATCCAATTGACAAACTGGGTTTGAATTTTCAAGTTAGGTTCCCCTCATTGTCGTTTTCCTCATTTAAATGAAGGGTATAATCGTTATTTTATGTCATAATATATTTTAATTAAATGAGGGAAACGACAAAAAAATGGGAGAAGTTAACAGAAAATTCTAACCCAGTTTGTCAATTGGATGAAAATGGCAACAAAAATGAAACCTTAGAGACCCAGATACAAAATGTAACACCTCGAAATTTTGTGTCCAATAATGTATTGACACGTGTCTTGAGCTTACACGTGGTATTAAATACTAAATAAAGGACTAACGTTAACGAACCTTGAAAGTATGTAAATTCGAGGGTTAAAAGCGTCAACAATGAAAGTTAAGGCTTTCCGAATAATTGACAAACTAACCGGGGACTTAACAATGCGGGTAAATAACACGAGGCCCTTAGTTGTAAATAATCGAGGGCCAAATCGCAAAGTTACCCCTTCAAACCCGAAAGGTCAGGTTATTAATTACCGAAGATTTCGTTATTAATTACAAAGATTTTGGCAATGATTACAAAAGATTTGAAAAATCTTGGAAATCTTGAAAATTAGACCTAAAGCGGGCCGCATTAGCTTAACGTGTGATCTAATGCGGGCCGCGCGCGACTTATTAATCCGTTTGCTGACTTAAGGTCTCAAGCGGCCCGCTTTCAAGTATGCCTAATATCTAATGCGGGCCGCATTTGACCCCCAGATGCAGAAAATGTGGACAGATTCACTGTTTGAGATTGTGAACGATCTTTGATACATTAATTGAAGCATGGGCGCCCCCTACATGTCCCCTAGCACTCAGAGACACCTACTGATCATCCATGAGCAATCATAGGGTGAGAATGATCTTGTGCTTGAAACTTCACTATAAAAGGCAATGCCTTGAACACAATTGAAACACACCTCAAAACACATCTTCTGATCATTCCTGAAGCTCCCAAGTGTTCTTCTATAATCCTAAGTCGTGCACTAAGTCTCTGTAAGTATGCCAAACCTTCTATGGCCTTGTTTTTGTTTAGTTTAGCTTAAAAGTCAATCCGTCGTAACTAACGATTGACTTTGCGATAAATCACGAATGGTCCAGTGAATTGTCGAATCAAAAGTAGTTATGTGTTGGTATGTATGTGGGTAATAAACCCCTAAAAGGGTTCCCCCTGATCACCACTCTAACTAGTTCAAATGTCGAGTCAAACGTATACTTAAAAAGTCAACAGAAAGTCATTTTTACGATTCTTGCATAATCTGTAATATAAATGATATGAAACCTGTTTGAACACTCATAAAACATGATAATAAGTATACTAACTTGTCTAAGCTCGTTTGATTCGGCCATTTGCTTTATTGACCCGGTTCAGAGCCGAATGTCGCAAAAGTTTGACTTTCGCATTGACTTTCAGTTCTGACCCGTTAGAGCATGTTTTAGAAATGCCTCAGAGCTTAAATTGGATTAGGTTACTTGTTAGAACAACCCTCTGTGATTACACACCTTGATTCATTAGTTATCCAATTAATATGCATATTTCCGTTAATTGCTCATATGTTGACAGTTATGCCCTTTTCACCTTAAAACGTGATTTATGAAAATGTAAAAGTGTAGAAACCTTAGTTACTGATATATAAACTTGTATGCAAAGTTTGACATCAGTTTGACTTATAGATTAAGAGTTATGCTCAATATCGCAAAATTAATACTTTATGTTAATAAAACGGCGTAATTAGTGTATAGCCTAGTTAAGCCGACTCTTTGGTATCAAAATTAATACCCACTGATGTAAAATATTATTTTGGGATTTTTAAAGATTTTTAATTAATTTTAGGCTGAGCATAACTAATAGTCGTAGGCTTAATTCGGTAATTGTCGGTTTTGCCCTTACGGGCCATAAAATGAGTTTTACTTATCTAAACGACTCAAAACCTTTTGCTACTGATCACATATGATTAATAAATTATTTTAAGCCTTCTGGAAATATAAAAATATCAGATTTAAGTATAGAACCCGGAAATGGCTTTTAATCGCCATAGTTAGCGTTTTTAACGCATAGTATGTCTTAAAATCATATTGGACATACCCGGGTTGATACCTACTGATATATGAGGCAAATTATGATATTTTAACAGTAAGCAAAGGTTGACTAACTCAGACTTTGTTTTTGAGCTTTTCGGCTTATGTGAAATTACCAAAATACCCCTACGGGGCATAGTTTGGTTAAAGATGATAAATTTCACATATATGCTTTAGCCTACTGTTATAACTCATCAAATTGAGTATGTTTGCTGATTTCATCAGACCTGTAACTCAGTTAAACATCTAAACCCTTTTACAACCTTTAAAATGACCAAACTACCCATACGGGGCATAGTTTGTGTTTAAACTCATTACGGGCATAACGAAAGACATCCTACTGATGTCACAACATATTTGAAGCATATTAACTTAGGAAACCTGTATATGGCTCTTGCGGATACCCGTTACGCTTATTACGCGTTCGGTTTGGTTTATGTAACAAGTTTACATATATTAGCCGAAACGGGTCAAACTTTATCGGTTTTGTCTCAAAATCCAGAATGTGAATAATAAACCCATATTAGACAAGTCTTCAAACTTGTCGGGTCTAAATCACATTCTATCCGGTCTTCGCTTAATCGTGCGTACGAACCGTATCTTTAAAACTAGCTGGTCTAAGCTTAAGCTTAACTAAAGACCCGTTAGGATTCTAATAGGTTATTTAAAACCATTGTTCCAGATTAGGAGAACCAGTAAAAGCTATCTGCAATTTATTCGATTAAGGATTTATACTTGCAAAGGTAAATACTTTTAACTTATTTTCCCTATACGGGCTTGGGTTACGGTATATAGCATACCGCTTGATCGGGCATCAAATCTCCACACTTAGTGGGTAGTTGAATAATTTGATCGGCTCGTTTAAACAGTCTTGTTTACTTTAAAGCCTTTGGGGGGTTAATGACCATGTCCAGGATATCCTTGGCATCATCTTACGAGATTGGCCACGACTTGAGCACGGGGTGTAGGCGTACACCTGTCAGTGTATAACTCTAAAATTGTGGTGTGTCTATTGATCTTTAACCCGGATACGTTCTGGGCTACTGAACGCATAAGTAACATGTAATTCGTTCACGAGATTATAATATTAAATAATTCTCCCAAGTTAAATAAAATGTTTATGCCATGTGCATCCAAACCTATTTTCAATCATTTTACAAAATGAGTCAGTTGAATGTATTTACCAGTGTAAACTGACGTATTTTCCCAAAAAGACTGAATGCAGGTACTAAGCGAAATTGGCTGGATAGTCTCCTTAGCATCAATAAAAAGTCTCGCAAGCTTAGGATGCCTGAAGTCTGTTGAACCATTGTTAATATTTTATTTTCGATCCTACTGTGGATAAACATCCGGATATTGTGACTTTGATTACAATAAATAAATTCGGTTGTATCATATTTTAAATTTGCTTCCGCTGTGCATTATTATATTGTGTTGTTTGACTATTACGTTGCCAACCATGACGTCACGGTACTCCCCCACCGGTGACACGTGGAAATCGGGGTGTGACACAAAAAGTTTCATTTTTTGACAGAAGTAGCAAAAGTACTCTAAACTCAAGGACCATTTTAGCATTTTACTCCGGTCCTTAATTTTAAAATGAAAATTTCAGTCGCTAAATATGATTATGTAATATTGAAACCGCAACAAAAACTGTTCAAAAAATCACTTCTGATGGAGGTATAAGAAAGTAAGAAACCATGGAAACCAGTGTAGGTTTTGGATTTCGTATTTCCTTTCCTAAATAACTTTCAAAAAATCATGTAATGAGTCCGCTTTCCGATTAAAGTATTTTGCATATCATGAAATCGATACTCGGATAAGTCAAAATGTGATTATTCCAAAGTTATTTTATGGGAAATTCGAATTATGAAATTTTCGATAATAAAATTAGAGTATGATTACTGTATATATGGGTCAAACCATCGCAACATTTCACTTAGTGGTTATAGCTGTTGTCGGTTACATCAGTAAGAAACTCTTCAGAGAACACCCTTAGTAGCAACTCTCACAACCACTTGGGGTGTCCCAGTGGCCAGCCTCACCCACCTCTTCCCAGAGGACCCGGGTTCGAAACCTGGCAGGTACATGGTCCAGGATTTCGCTTCCGGTTGGGTTTTAACCGCCAGACAGCTATGGGGCTAAGCTAGCTTGTGGAGTGGGATCACTCCAGCGGTTGGGAGGACCGTGCAATACCCCCCCCCCCCTTATTGCTACCTCACGACTGAAGTTCCAAATTGCTATCGAGGTTCAAGATGCTTCCACACCTCAAAAGGTTCGATTCTTTACTACCGAAGTCGTACCAATGTTGAACGAAGTTGTAATCTACACCTCCCAACTCATATCGATAATAATTATAATTTCTTATGTGGTCTTCAAGTAAATCCAATTCCTCAAAATAGTTTGACAACACTAAAATCTCCGCAACCTGTCGCAAAACAAGCTCAATTGGGTATTTGCAACAACCGTTTTAACTCCCCAAAATGATTGTATGCAAGTATGGTCATGGTGGATGCCCCATTTTGATACGGCAATCAACCATTTCTAGAAACAAATGTTGGTAACATACTTGGCTCAACCATAAATTATGGCAACATTTACATCAATTAAGACAAACGCCCTCATCTAGCCTAGAAGGCCGCAAGTGAGTTTGGTTCACTAGCTAGCCTCGCCTTAGATGTAGCTTATAGGGTTATAGATAATAAAATGTATTTACTTTTATATTTTCTATTGTTTTTAGGAAAATTGGTATTTAATAAACCAACCTTTAACCAGTTGGTAAATAATAATCCAACCTATAGAATTGGCATATAATAATCCTACCTATCAACATGTTGGTACTCAATGAACTTCCGTTAATTTTTTTTAACCAAAGTTAGTTTTTAAGTTTTATTTATTACACAAACAGTCCCTGTAGTTATAATTTACTAGTTTTAACTATTTTATAAACCTCAAATCGAGAAAAAGGAGGATTTTCGAGTGGTTTTTTTGTTTCATAAAATAGTTAAAACTAGTAAATTACAACTACAGGGACTGTTTGTGTAATAAATAAAACTTCAAAACTAACTTCGGTTAAAAAAAATTAATGGAAGTTCATTGAGTACCAACATATTGATAGGTAGGATTATTATATACCAATTCTATAGGTTGGATTATTATTTACCAACTGGTTAAAGGTTGGTTTATTAAATACCAATTTTCCTTGTTTTTACATATTTAGAAACTATTTACATAACACATAGACATAAAGAGTAGGGCCAGAAAACAAATGTGGTAAAATTGATCAATTTATGTATATTTTATTTCTAACAAGTAATATATATAAGTGAAGTAACAAATATAAAAATACGATAACGGGGCAAATTTATTCAAAGTACATACACTGCATCCAAAATCATAAATTATTGTAGAGTTTTTTGTTCAAATTGTCATTAATTAAACTGATATATTTAGTTATTAAATAAATATATAATTAAGTTTAAGAAACTTAAACACAAAGGATTACAAGAAATAAAGGATTGTGAAATTGATCATCTAAATAGCTAGCTGTTCAGGCTTTATTTATTTTCCTAATTAAATAAAGATATAATTAAGTTTAAGAAACTAACAGCTTGAGTATGTTACAATGAAGTACTAGCCTATTAGCATCTTTGTTGCAAACAAACCTAACTCAAAAACCTTCACCTAATTACATTATCTATAGCTCATTCACCACTAATGACTACAAAATATCTCAAACACTATTATTAGGTTCTACACCAATCACATGTATCCTATCATCTTCCAAAACACAACAAAACTTCTCACTAAATTAGTTATCTCAGCAGATCGCTAATCGCTTAATTCAACACATAACAATGACAAATTGACAGTCCAATACTTCAATTGCGTGTGTGATTAACAACGTGAAAGCAGTTAAAACATTGAATCTAACAAACTAAATCAAGTATAGATACAAAATTTCCAGTAATTCAGCATACGAACGTAAACTAGTAATTTCATCACATGACAATTTAATAGTTCAATTTCGTGTGATTAACAACAACGTGAAAGCAGTTGAAAGGTTGAACTAAAATAAGTAAATAACCTAAATCAAGTATACGTACAAAATTTGAAGCAATTCAGCATACGAACGTAAGCTCCAAATAGATACAGTTAATTAACTTATGGAAAACTAAAATTTGACCTGACGTCATCATCTGTATAGTGTATACTCTGCTCTGCACACGACTGAAAAACAACAACGAGCAATAGATTGATTAAATTCTGATCCGTCACGTATTCTCGAAGCTTCGAGATTACTTCCGAACGCTAACGTACGCCGTAATAAGATCTAACGGTACCGTCGTACCGGAGGAACTGAAACCGGTGGTTTAACTAAAGTTATTGAGTGACAGTGTTCCGATAACGGAGACGACGGAGATCGGTGTAAAAACGTATGATTTTGTGTGGATGAGTAGTGGTGGTTTGCGGTGGCTGAAGGAGAGAGAGAGAGAGAGAGAGAGAGAAACTCCGGCAAAGGGACGCCGGAAAGGTGGTACGGTTGCAGAAAATATCTTTTTTCTATTGAGAATTTAAAAGTAATTATTATTTTTTTTTAAATGGTGTGATTATTACTCTTTATAATTCATGTACTTTTGTATTGGGATTTTTTTGTTGTTTGTTCTGGTTAAATTATTCCATATATTAATAAGTAACTTATATGTGTATTATGACTTGTGCCTTGTGTTTAGGGAGTTTTTAAAAAAAAAAAAAAAACTTTGATTTTTTACTTTTAGCCCAAACATTTTATATTTTACATTTTAACCACTTTTCAATTTTTTTATTTTAACCCAAAGTTTTCCATCTTTTATAATTTAACACAACAATTTATTATTTACAACTTTCGTACCCCATACTTTTTATCTTTTGCAAGTTTTTCGTTTTACGTTTCGTTCTAATTTTGCGGGTTAACATGTCGTAGCGTGCATGTGAGGTTCAACGTCTTTGCTCTACTTTTTCATATTTGACAGACATGTCACAACGCGTCCATTTTCCCCCTTTTGAAAAGTTCGCCGCAACAGGCAGGTCGTAGATCGACTAAGTTATTATTTTCTACGTTTTACGTTTCTGGTTAATTTTTTCGTATAAAGATACTGTAACGGGTGTGTGCGGTTCAACAATTTTAGTCTGATTTTCGTTCAGTGTAATTTTTACCATTTTATCTATTTTATTTTTACGATGTTGAGAGTCGATGTGGTTGTGGCATTGATGCTACTTGGCACGGTTTTACGAACGTTTTTAACCTATTAAATTTTTTACTAATTTTTTGTTTCGGTTTACCCTTATACTTCCTTTACTTATAAACTATTTTTTACGTGTATATTTTGTGTACGGGTATGTGTAAATATGATTTCTTCTACATTCCGACGTAAACTTTTTTTTATAGACGAGTCAGGTCAAATATAATACGTTTTCGTTTAAAAAACCATTTTTACGTGCATATTTCTATGTACGTTTTCGTATAAATTCAAGTTGTTCTATGTTTCAACGTAAACTTTTTTGGGAAATGATTCAGGTCACATATAATATGTTTTCGTGTTTATTTTATGTACATTTCGTAAAGTTTGTTTCGAACCGAGTGGAGTCAAATTATGGTTTCTTTTTCTCCCTTTTTTCCGAAAGCTCTAATTAATCCCTTTCGATTACATGTGCATATTTTCCTTCATACTCATTACGTTTTCTTTGTATAAGTTGGGTCACATATAATACGTTATGATTGTTCGATATGAATTGCATTTACTTTATGTTTGATCCAATCACAATGCTTATACATGTTACACTGAGTTCAACTGGATACGTCAAAATGTGTGTTTTCGTATGGTTAATGCATCATATAACGTTTGGACTAATCCATTCAATGTTTACGATGTACCCGCACCGCAACGCGGGCGGGTCTTAGCCCTAGTTAATGTTTAATTATCATTTTCAACATATACATTTCCCATGGCGGGGAATAGTGGGTTGCAGCCATTGGCTGAAATGAGTGGCCGCCCCTTTCCTACTTGACCAACCAATTTATTATTTTATACACGCTTTAAAATTACGGTTTTGCCTGGGAATAGTGTTTCGCTGCTATTGGTTCAAATGGGCGGCGAGCAATACCCATTGGACCGACCAATTTATTATTTTATACACGCTTTAAAATTACGGTTTTGCCCGGGAATAGTGTTTCGCTGCTATTGGTTCAAATGGGCGGTGAGCAATACCCATTGGACCAACCAGTTTATTATTTTATACTCACTTTAAAGTTACGGGTTTGCCCCCTCCTGCCGTTGAAAAATACGGTTTTGCCCCAGCTTCAAAATACATTTACCCTTTTGCCCCGAGCTAAAAAATACGATTTCGTCCTCGGTAAAAAAATTACGCTTTTACCCTCAGTCAAAATTACGTTTTCGCCCAACTTCAAAATAAAATTTTGTTTTTCCCCTCGGCTCAAAATTACGATTTTACACCAGTTTATTATTTTACACTTACTTTAAAATTATGGTTTTGCCCACAATTTAAAATTACGTATTTGCCCCCAGTTCAAAATAAATTTATGCTTTTGCACCCAATTCAAAATAAATTTATGCTTTTGCCCCCAGTTAAAATTTACGAATTTCCCCTCGGTTCAAAATTACGATATCACCTTCAATTCAAAATTACGTTTTTGCCCCCCGTGAAAAATAAAAATATGGTTTTTCCCTAGCTAAAAATTAGGATTTTACCCTCGAAAAAAAAAAGATTTTTCTCCCAAGTAAAAATAAAAATATGACTTTACCCCCAACTAAAAATCGTGTCAAAGAGCTGCCTAACACTTTTTTTTTTACTTTTTATTTCTATCAAAACTATAGTGCTGTTTTTTTATTTGGTTGAGAATTATTCGGCCATCGCCCCGCAACGCAGACAGGGCATCACCTAGTTGACCTATAAAGTTAAGTTGAATACTACAGATTCCATCTACATGTCCTGTTTTTCTTTTATAAGTTAGAAAAAAAAATTGGTGAACTCACACTGTCACATACCATTTGAAGTCTAAATAGGTGAACGGGGCGTTTGGCGGGGTTTGTGTCATGAAGAGTTACTGCACGGTAACACCATCGTCATCCTCACATTTGGTGCGACAAACTCAAACACCAAGGGAGGAGTCTCCAGTAATGTTCTTAGATGCGGAGCAGACAGGCCGGTCGGACCGGGAACCAGAGGTTGGGCCGGTCCGTGTCAAGGTATTGGATCGGAATAACATTGAACCGGTGACCCGACGGTTAGACCGTGAAACTGGCCGGTTGAACCGGTTTTAAAGGGGTTGAACCGTTTTTTATATATTCTTCAGTTCAACCCTGTTAATTTTTATAATATTACGACACCTCCCGGTTCTTACGTCTGTCTGACCGATTCGACCGGTCGGACTCGTGAACCGGTAAGGAGACAGGTTCGATATCCAGCCCGATTCTGAAAACATTGGTCACACGCGTAAGAGAAGAGGATGAGAGAGGGTTAATAGTGGGCCTCACTCTCTTCCACCAATCACATTTTTATCTATATATTTTTAATTTTTTTAAAGAAAAAATTGTTTGGGTTGAGTGTTGCTAATGTTTGAGTGCAAAATGAGAAGTGAAGAGAGTAGTTGACATGGCAGAGTAGGATTGACTAAGGTGGAGAGGGGACTACTCCCCCTGGTGGAGCGCCCCTTACACCCTTATGAGACTAGGACTTTCATCTACCGACTGAAGAACACCGTTACTCAAGTCCATTCAGTTTAAACATATTTACTCAAGTCAATTCAGCTTATATTGTTATTACTATGGTTCGAGTTCAACTCGTTAAATTGCAATATTAACTAGTTTACATATAGATACCAAGACAAATTTGTATGAAGGGGTAATCAAGATCAAAGTTCTTATGGTATGGGTATGTAGGATAATGTCGTAAATGAATGGGACAACCGCAGGCTTACTTTTGTTCATATTAGTTTTGTTCACGTTAGTTGATTTAGCTTTAGTCGAATAGATAAACAAACACGAAAACTTAAATACGTTTAACATGTTGTTTCTTGTTTATTAAGAAAATAACTTTATTGTGTTGGTTTGTGATTAGGCCGAACCTAAAGTAAGGAACATCGGTGTCACTTGGCACCAATAATTTTTTATGTGCTATATAATCTTAACTCAGATAGTCTTTTGTTTGGATGAAACATTACTAAAAAAATTAATAATAATCAAAATATAAAAATTAGTTTTTTTTTAACGGCAAATTAGGATCACTGACGAACCACTGGAGTATTATCGTGCCACCAGCAGAACCATCCGATCATATCCATCTCCACTAGGCTATAATGCTTATACACCAATTGAGAAGGAAACCCAATAAATCTGGGAAAAACCTCCCTTTGTGATAATCGGACACAGGACCTAATGGTCCCAAAGCCTTATCCCACCCCAAAATGCCACTAGGCTATGATGCCATGGGCAAAATATAAAAATTATTATTAATGCAAAACATACCTAATCCTGCAAATGTAAAATATATGTGATATAAAGCTTTGGTAGAGAAGGTTGTATTTTCATTGATACAGAACATGCCTTTATATAGGCCTTTACAAGATGGAGCTACAGGAAGCATAATTACAGGAGAAGATTATGGCACAATTGAAGCTGTACATTTGACTAAATGGCACAATTAAAGATATACATTTGACTAAATAATTTAGACCTTAATACGCCCCCGCAAGATGGAGGATCCATCGGATACTCCAATCTTGGAGCGATTGTGCAGAAACGGGGACCGTGATAAAGGCTTGGTTAACATATCAGCAAGTTCATCTTTGGAATTGATGTGAAGGACTCGGAGATGGCCATTTGTAACTTGTTCCCGAACAAAATGATAGTCAAGAGCAACATGCTTCATTCGTGAGTGATAAACTGGGTTTGCACAAAGATATGTGGCACCTGTGTTGTCGCAAAACAGAGTCGGTGTTTCAGTGATTGTTATGCCAAGTTCCTTCAGTAGGTGTTTGAGCCAGGTAAGTTCAGCAGCAGCATTGGCTAGCGCCTTGTACTCAGCCTCGGTGGATGACCTAGATACCGTCTTTTGTCGGGTGGACCTCCATGAGACAATATTAGTGCCGAGGTATAGAAGATAAGCTGTGGTTGAGCGACCTGCGTCATTTGTACCCCCCCCAATCAGAATCTGAGAAAGCCGAGAGTGTGAGAGGAGAATCACGGTTGAGAAAAAGGCCATGATGAATGGTGCGTTTGAGATAGCGAAGGACACGTTTGAGGGCTTGCCAATGGGCTTGGCGTGGGTTGTGCATGAATTGACATAACTTGTTAATTGCAAAAGAGATGTCGGGACGGGTGAAGGCTAAATATTGGAGAGAACCAACGAGCTTGCGATACGGAGTAGCATCAACCGACGGAGAGGGATCATTTGCGCACAATGGGTCGGATGTACTAAGAGGAGTTGTGACATCTTTTGCGCCATCCATGTGGAATTGATGCAAGATGTCCTGAATGTATCGGTGTTGAGATAGAAAGAGCCCTTTGGGAGTGGGAATGACTTCTACACCTAAGAAATGGTGGAGCATCCCAAGGTCTTTGACCGAAAATTTGTTGCTCAAGTGTCACACCCCGATTTCACGTGTCACCGGTGGGCCCGGTGGGGGAGTATCGTGACGTCATGGTTGGCAACGTAATAGTCAAACAACACAATATAATAATGCACAGCGGAAGCAAATTTAAAATAAGATACAACCGAATTTATATATTGTAATCGAAGTCACAATTATCCGGTGTTCATCCACATTAGGATCGAATTAAAATAATATTAACAATGGTTCAACAGACTTCGGCATCCTAAGCTTGCGAGACTTTTTATTGATGCTTAGGAGACAATTTCAGCCCATTACGCCTAGTACCTGCATTTAATCTTTTTGGGAAAATACGTCAGTTTACACTGGTAAATACATTCAACTGACTCATTTTGGAAAATGATTAAAAATTGGTTTGGATGCACATGGCATAAACATTTTATTTAACTTGGGAGAATTATTTAATATTATAATCTCGTGAACGAATTACATGTTACTTATGCGTTCGGTAGCCCGGAACGTATCCGGGTTAAAGATCAATAGACACACCACAATTCTAGAGTTATACACTGACAGGTGTACGCCTACACCCCGTGCTCAGGTCGTGGCCAATCTCGTAAGATGATGCCAAGGATATCCGGGACATGGTCATTAACCCCCCAAAGGCTTTTAAAGTAAACAAGACTGTTTAAACGGGCTCAATAAATTATTCAATTAACCACCTAAGCGATGGAAGATTTAACGCCCGATCAAGCGGTATGCTATATACCGTAACCCAAGCCCGTATAGGGAAAATAAGTTAAAAGTATTTACCTTTGCAAGTATTAATCCTTAATCGAATAAAATTGCAGATATCTTTTACTGGTTCTCCTAATCTGGAACAATGGTTTTAAATAACCTATTAGAATCCTAACGAGTCTTTATATTGGCCGTAGCCTAGACCGGTCAGTTTCTAAAGATACGGTTCGTACGCACGATTAAGCGAAGACCGGATAGAATGTGATTTAGACCCGACAAGTTCAGAGACTTGTTTAATATGGGTGTATTATTCACATTTTGGATTTTGAGATAAAACCGATAAGGTTTGACCCGTTTCGGCTAATTTATGTAAACTTGTTACATAAACCAAACCGAACGCGTAATAAGCGTAACGGGTATCCGTAAGAGCCATATACAGGTTTCCTAAGTTAATATGCTTCAAATATGTTGTGACATCAGTAGGATGTCTTTCATTATGCCCGTAATGAGTTTAAACCCAAACTATGCCCCGTAGGGGTATTTTGGTAATTTCACATAAGCCGAAAAGCTCAAAAACGAAGTCTGAGTTAGTCAACCTTTGCTTACTGTTAAAATATCATAATTTGCCTCATATATCAGTAGGTATCAACCCGGGTATGTCTAATATTATTTTAAGACATACTATGCGTTTAAAACGCTAATTATGGCGATTAAAGGCCATTTCCGGGTTCTATACTTAAATCTGATATTTTTATATTTCCAGAAGGCTTAAAATAATTTATTTAACATATGTGATCAGTAGCAAAAGGTTTGGAGTCGTTTAGATAAGTAAAACTCATTTTATGGCCCGTAAGGGCAAAATCGTCAATTATCGGATTAAGCCTACGACTACTAGTTATGCTCAGCCTAAAATTAATTAAAAATCTTTAAAAATCCCAAAATAATATATAACATCAGTGGGTAAAAGATTTGATATCAAAAAGTATGTTTAACTAGGCTATACGCTAAATGCGCCGTTTTATTACATAAAGCTTTAATTTAGCGACAATGAGCATAACTCTTAATCTACAAATCAAACTGGTGTCAAACTTTGCATACAAGTTTATATATCAGTAAATAAGGTTTCTACACTTTTACATTTTCATAAATCACGTTTTAAGGTAAAAAGGGCATAACGGTCAACATATAAGCAATTAACGGAAATATGCATATTAATTGGATAACTAATGAATCAAAGTGTGAAATCACAGAGGGTTGTTCTAACAAGTATCCTAATCCAATTTAAGCTCTGAGGCATTTCTAAAACATGCCTTAACGGGTCAGAACTGAAAGTCAAAGTGAAAGTCAAACTATGTGACTTTCGGCTCCGAACCGGGTCAATATAGCAAATGGCCGAATCAAACGAGTTTAGACAAGTTAGTAAACTTATTTTCATGTTTTATGAGTGATCAAACAGGTTTCATAACATCTATATCACTGATTATGCATTAAATCGAAAGATAGCATTTCTGTTGACTTTTTAAGTATACGTTTGACTCGATATTTGAACTAGTTAGAGTGGTGATCAGGGGGAACCCTCTCAGGGGTTTATTACCCACATAAATACCAACTCATAACTACTTTTGATTCGACAATACACTGGACCATTCGTGATTTATCGCAAAGTCAATCGTTAGTTACGACGGATTGACTTTTAGGCTAAACTAAGCAAAAACAAGACCAAAGATGGTTTGGCAAACTTACAGAAGTTTGGTGCACGACTTAGGATACTAGAGAAACACTTGGGGAGCTTCAAGAATGATCAGTAGAGTGATTTTTGAGTGTGTGAAGAGTGGTTGCAACTATGGTCCCTTTTATAGTGTTCAAGACACCACAAAAACTTGCCAACAAGGTCTAAGATCAACCACAACTATCCAACAACTGTCCCTAGTGCTAGGGGACATGTAGGGGGCACCCATGCCTCAATTAATGCATCAATGATCGTCCAAAAGCTCAAACAGTGAATCTGTCCAAGAATTCTGTATCTGGGGGTCTAATGCGGCCTGCATTAAGCATAAGCTTAAGTCGAAAGCGGGCCGCTTTGACCTTAAGTCAACATACGGCTATTTAAGTGGCTCGCGGCCCGCATTAGATTTCATGTTTAGTTAAAGCGGGTCGCTTTAGGTCTAATTTTCCAGATTTTCAAGATTTTCCAAATCTTTTGTAATCATTGCCAGAATCTTGTAATTAATAACGAAATCTTTGGTAATGATTAACCTGACCTTTCGGGTTTGAAGGGGTAACTTTGCGATTTGGCCCTCGATTATTTACAACTAAGGGCCTCGTGTTAATTACTCGCATTGTTAAGTCCCCGGTTAGTTTGTTAATTATCCGGAAAGCCTTAACTTTCATTGTTGACGCTTTTAACCCTTCTCGTACGAATTTGATCATAACTTTCTCGTTTTTAAAACAGAACTTCGCGGAATTTATATAGTACATTCTAGTGAGCGTATTTTACTGTTACAAAGCCTCGGGTACGTCAAAGGGTCACTCAGAGGTATAATTAAACATGTTGACACAGTTAACTCCCTGTAGCTTGTAATCTCTCACTTTCTTCCGCGTTTCGCTTCCGTACGATCCATGATTTATTCGTTCGAAGGTACGAGCATCGTTTAGGGTTACTATACAGTATATTTACCCTATGTTGATATTTATAACACTCGAATTTACATACTTTCAAGGTTTGTCAACATTAGTCCTTTATTTAATATAAATGCCACGTGTAAACTCAAGACACGTGTCAACACATTACAGGACACAAAATTTCGAGGTGTTACATCCTCACCCCCTTAAAATAAATCTCGACCCGAGATTTACTGAAATAAATAAGGGTACTTTTCTTTCATTGTGGATTCAACCTCCCACGTGAAATCGGGACCTCTACGGGCATCCCATTTGACCTTAACAAAAGGTATTTGCTTTCTTCGAAGCTTCCTTACCTGTCGATCTTCAATCGACACAGGTTTTTCCACAAATTTTAAGCTTTCGTCAATATGCACATCCGTATGTGGTATTACCAGTGATTCATCAGCGAAACACTTCTTCAGATTGCAGATGTGGAACACATTGTGAATTCCACTGAGCTCTTCAGGTAAGTTCAACTTGTAGGCAACTGACCCGACACGTTCGATAACCTCGAAAGGTCCTATGTATCTCGGGCTTAGTTTGCCTTTCTTACCAAATCGCATCACTCCTTTCCAGGGTGATACTTTAAGTAGGACCTTGTCACCTACTTCAAAGTTAAAAGCTTTTCGCTTAGGATCAGCGTAGCTTTTCTGCCTATCACGGGCAGCTTTGAGACGGTCGCGTATCTGGACAATCTTGTCTGTCGTCTCGAACACTATCTCCGGTCCAGATAACTGGACATCCCCAACTTCCGCCCAACAAACAGGCGATCTACACTTTCTACCGTATAATGCTTCAAAAGGCGCAGCCTTGATGCTGGTGTGGTAGCTATTGTTGTAGGAGAATTCGATTAGTGGTAAGTTCTTATCCCAACTTCCACCCAAATCGATCGCACATGCACGTAGCATGTCTTCCAACGTTTGGATAGTACGCTCACTCTGACCGTCTGTCTGAGGATGGTAAGCCGTACTAAAATTCAAACGTGTGCCCAAAGATTGCTGGAAGCTTTTCCAGAAATGTGACGTGTATCTAGTATCTCGGTCAGAGATTATAGACACAGGTATGCCATGTAAGGCTACAATCTTATCAACGTATAACTGGGCTAACATGTCGGAGCTATAAGTCTCCTTGATGGGTAAGAAATGTGCTGACTTGGTCAGTCTATCAACTATAACCCATATTGTATCATTTCCTTTTCTCGTCTTGGGTAACTTGGTAATGAAATCCATAGTTACCATTTCCCACTTCCACGTAGGAAGTTCAGGCTGTTGTAGCAAGCCTGACGGCTTTTGATGCTCGGCTTTGACTTGCGCACATGTCAAGCATTTAGCTACATGGGTGGCTACAGACTTTTTCAGGCCTATCCACCAATAATTTGCCTTAAGATCCTGGTACATCTTGTCAGCTCCAGGATGAACGGAGTATTTGGAACTATGGGCTTCCTGGAGGATGACATCACGAAGTCCTCCAAAAATTGGAACCCATATACGTCCATTTAATCTTAGAATTCCGTCCTTGCTAAGAGTTAACTGCTCCTCAGTTACCCCTAGCTTTTCATTGGGGTAGTTAGCTTCCAATACCGCTTCCTTTTGCGCAGCTAACACCCTTTCCATCAGATTATTCTTTATCTCCATGCGCTTGGCATTGATTCGAATGGGTTTAACCCTTTCCTTTCGACTCAAGGCATCAGCGACTACATTCGCCTTGCCGGGATGGTACTTGATTTCACAATCATAATCATTCAAGGTTTCCATCCAACGGCGTTGCCTCATGTTCAATTCCTTTTGATTGAAGAGGTGCTGGAGGCTCTTGTGATCAGAATAGATCACAAACTTGATTCCATAAAGATAATGCCTCCAAAGCTTTAGTGCGAATACAACGGCACCCAACTCCAAGTCATGGGTGGTGTAATTCTTTTCATGCACCTTTAACTGCCGTGATGCGTAGGCAATAACCTTGCCTTTCTGCATAAGCACACACCCCATGCCGGTGTGTGATGCATCACAATAAATCACAAATTCTTCTATTCCATCTGGCAATGTCAGTACTGGGGCGTTGCTTAACTTCTGCTTGAGAATATCGAAAGCTTCTTGCTGCTTAGGCCCCCAAACGTATTTTACTTTCTTCTTAGTCAGGGAAGTTAGGGGCGCAGCAATCCTTGAGAAATTTTCGATGAAACGCCTGTAATATCCTGCTAATCCCAGGAAGCTACGAATTTCTGTTGGTGTCTTCGGTTCTTGCCAGTTCATAACTGCTTCAACCTTAGCGGGATCCACCTGGATACCACGCTCACTGACCACATGTCCAAGAAATTGGACTTCACGAAGCCAAAATTCACATTTGGAGAATTTGGCATAGAGCTTCTCTTGGTGTAAAAGTTCAAGAATACATCGAAGATGTTTCTCATGGTCAGCTTGGTTCTTAGAATAAATGAGAA
Source organism: Helianthus tuberosus (assembly GCA_030545235.1). NCBI lineage: Eukaryota > Viridiplantae > Streptophyta > Magnoliopsida > Asterales > Asteraceae > Helianthus > Helianthus tuberosus. Next base: position 10,241,210 of record CM060393.1, read on the forward strand.
TGTCGTCAATGAAGACGATGACGAATTTATCTAAGTGCGGCTTGCAAACGCGATTCATGAGATCCATGAATGCGGCCGGTGCATTCGTGAGCCCAAAAGGCATCACTAGGAACTCGTAATGTCCATAACGAGTCCTAAATGCAGTTTTATGCACGTCTTCATCCTTGACCTTCAATTGATGGTAGCCTGACCTCAGATCAATCTTCGAGAAGTAACTTGCCCCTTGAAGCTGATCGAACAAATCGTCGATTCTGGGCAGAGGATACCTATTCTTGATCGTGACTTTATTAAGCTCACGATAGTCGATGCACAGACGCATTGACCCATCCTTCTTCTTTACAAACAGGATTGGCGCTCCCCAAGGAGACGAGCTAGGTCTAACGAAACCTTTAGCCAGTAGTTCATCTAGCTGCGTCCGCAACTCCTTCATTTCTGTGGGTGCCAATCTGTATGGTGCTCTAGCAACTGGAGCAGTTCCAGGGATGATATCAATCCTGAATTCGACTTGTCTATCAGGAGGTAAACCAGGTAGATCTTCGGGAAATACTTCTGGGTATTCGGAGATAACAGGGATTTCTTCTATCTTCGGTTTAGGCTCTTCAATAATCACTTGCGCCATGTAGATAACACACCCTTTCTTCAAACACTTCGAGGCCTTGAGCATAGTCACTTGCTCAGGCAGTCCGTACTGGGTATCTCCCCGAATGGTAAGTGGTTCACCAGACGGAGTCTTTATCACCACTTGCTTCACGTTACAAACAATTTGGGCCTGGTTAAGAGATAACCAGTCCATACCCAGAACTATGTCAAAACCAGCTAACTTGAATGGAAGTAGAGACAGAGGAAAAGAATGGCTCTTAATGGATATAACGCATCCATCTAACATAGTTGAGACGGTTTCTATGGTACCATCTGCTAACTCTACCTCATAGTTTACGCCTAAGGTTTTGACAGGTAAATTCAACAATTTACAAAACTTATGATCTACGAAAGACTTATCTGCGTCTGAATCAAAAAGTACTCTTGCAAAGACATCATTTACAAGAAAGGTACCTGTTATGACATTATCGTCATGCACAGCTTCTTTCGCATCCATGCTGAAGACTCTGGCATTTGTCTTCTTAGCCTCCTTAGGCTTCTTGTTATTCTTGGGGCAGTTGGTCGCAATGTGCCCCCTTTCATTGCAACGGTAGCACGTTGCGTCCTTTACCTTCTTGCAATCCACGGTTTTGTGGTCCGTGGACTTGCACAATCCACAAGCATAGGTTTTTGACTGAGTCTTTGAGTTTGACTCGAGTCTGCACTTTCCAAAGTGCTGCTTCTTGCAAGTTTTACACGTGGGCTTCTCATCAGAACGATGCCCAGCTTTCCTTGACTCCGACCCTTTCTTGTTATCACCGTTCCCACGGTGTTTCTTGTTCGATCTACGCGAACCATCATCTTCTCGCTTCCTCTTCTCAGCATCCTTGTTCCTCAGCGATCTCTGCCTGACCGCATCAAGTGTGAGGGATAAGGAAAGGTCAGTTACTGACCTGAAGGTAACTGGCCGAGAAGCTTTTACACTGGCCTTGATCTCGGGTTCTAAACCACCAATAAAACGAGCGATCCTTTTAGGCTCCGGGGTTACCAGATAAGGTACCAACCGGGATAGTGTATTGAAGCTTGTCAGATAAGCTTGACAGTCGAGGTTCTTCATCACCAGTGATAGAAAGTCTGATTCTATCTTTTCCACCTCATGTTGAGGGCAAAAATTTTCCTTGATTAGGGCGATGAATTGATCCCACGACATACTATACAATGGGATCTTTTCGGAGGCCTCCATCAGAGATCTCCACCAAGCCAATGCCTCGCCTTTGAAGGACTGGGAGACATACTTAACCACATCACTTTCAGCGCATCCGCTGATGTCCACGACCGTGTCCATTTCATCCAGCCACGTCATACAGTCGACGGCTCCTTTTACCCCATTAAAATCCCGGGGCTTGCAGGACACAAAGTATTTATAAGAGCAACCCTTGTTACGGGGCTCTTTATGCAGCACAATCTGCTGAGATGGTTCACTTTTGTGGTTGGTGGACTGACGGTCATCATCGTTTTTCTTTGGTCCATCCTTCTTGGGAGGTGGCTTGTTATGAGCCTCAGTATGAGTCCTGGGCTTTGAATGTGACGCAGAGTGGGTCCTACTTCGAGTACCACTGTAATCCTCATACTGCCTATCCAAAGCCTGTGTGATAGCACCGTCTATGATTGCTTTTAACTCTGCACCCGTTAACGTAATCTGGGCATTATCATTTGGCTCTACAGGATGGCTATTTATTTCGTCTGAATCAGCCATTTGAATTGAACTGTTGCAGAAAACAAGGACAATATTTTATTTGGGAGTTTATTATGGAATTACCCCTTAGGGTAACTCGTTAACCATGGTAATCAGAGACCATTTATAGTTAACTTAATAATTGTATTAAATTAGGATTTCGATCATACTTTACCCTAATTAGAATTAATAACAATATATATATTAGCACATAAGGCTTAGTCACTTGGACAATTTAAATTATAAGTTATGATTTCAGAGAATCAATGCTTTTGAGGTTTGAACCTAATTCATTACCTTTACTAGACAGGGAGTCATAGCTACCACAGTCTTTTGGCTCATATAGAAATGAGCAGGGCCCGTAGGCATATATTACCACGCATGGTTTAAAATATGATCATCTTAATTGATGATGTAAACCCAGGATTTAGAGATCATTAGACTGGGTTAGGAATTCCTTTAAAGGATCCTTATTTATTAACATGTGTGATTTCAAACGAATCACTTCTGCCTGGAGTGTTAACATGTTTTAAGATGTTAACAGGAGTTTGAATCTTTTAAACAGGTCTTACCATCTTGGCCCGATCTTATATTTGACACGAGGCTAGGTTTCACACTTTAAGATTCTTACTTTAATAAATTGAATCTTTTAACAGGTCTTACCATCTTGGCCCGGTCTTATATTTGACACGTGGCTAGGTTTCACACTAAAGATTCTTAATAAAATTTTACATAGGCAGATTATTTAAAATGAAATGATTTTAATTTATTTATTTCATTTATAATTTATATATATGCACATAAAGGCAAACATGAAATTTATAAAATAACCATTCCATTAATTTATTCAAAATATTACACACTTGCCCTAAACGGGTCTTTCAAATAACAATACTACCCACGCAGGGGTTAAACAAGTACTTACCCTCGTAGGGGCTTAATAACAAACATGCCCACGCAGGGGCTAATTAACAAAATAGTCCTCGTAGGGACTAGGTACAAAGATGAATGTCCACGCAGGGACTTAATTTAAAATAACATACAGATAAAGGATTTACTGATCCTTCTTGCTCTTTCCCTTGATCATGTTTGTCAAGGTTTTGAACATTCCCTGGTTACGTCGCCGGTCTTCCCGTGCTTCATGTCGCACCTCCCTGATACTTTGCAGGATTTCTTGATGTAGTGGTGGCGACATTTGAAGAGACGGCGGGGGTTGCTGGTAGTACGGGGGTTGTGTAGGCACCTGGTACCCCTGTGTTGGGTACCCTACTCCCCAAGGACCTCCATACGGTCCCTCTGGGTTAAGGGCATTGTAATTGACCGCTACCGCGTATGGGTCAGCTCCAGCGTAACCAGTGTTATGATGAGTCGGTGGATCAAACGGGTTGTACATCGAGGGACCCGCATAAGCTGGTATTGGGTTATCAAAACCCATTGGTGGTTGTTGCGGTACAGCTGGTTGAGAAGGACCACCCATGTGTGGGTCCTCCTGATGTGGCGGGTAGTTTCTGCCACTTGATTGTAGAGGAGAGCTGAAATGAAACTCTTCTCTACGTGAGGTCATCCGTGCTCCGGTTCTCCTATGCCTTTGCGGTTGTGGAGGCGCCGGTTGAACTGGTGGCGGTGGAGGTGGTGGCGTAACTGCCACAAAACGGTGATCCCCAGAGGAATCTTGTTGATGCTGCTGCTGCTGAGGTTGCTGCTGCTCATGGGGCGACGAATGGTGAGAAGGAGTGAAATACCATTCGTGCCTAGTGAATATCGCTTGGAAACTGTCTGGACCATCATAGGGTGGTCCTTGGTAAATTGAACTGTCCGAAACCTCAATGGGATGATTGGGGGTTCCGGTTGGTGGTTCGACGGGATCATCGTCTTCGTCGTTGTTGTTGCCCCCCGAGAAATGGTCCTCCGGTCCCAATGGGTTGAAACCCACTGGTTCTTGAATGTAGTCTGCCGGATTAAATTGGCCTTGAAAATACGGAGTGGGGTCGTCAAAGAAACGGTGCGACATAGATCGCTGTTCGTTTTCTGAGTGTGGCCCGAAGGAGTCCTGGGCGGGTGTCGTCGAGCTGTTTGAAACCGAGTGTCTTGCTGGTTGGAAGAGACCCCTCTGGTTCCGCTGAGTATCATCACTCTCGGCGGGAGCAGGAGCTCGTGTATTGGACGGCCCAGCTTCATGGTCGTTGGCTGCCACGGTGGTCGGTCCTCTTCCTCCACGTCCTCGCATACGTAAAAATCTTGGAGGCATCTTTGTTATACCTGTCAACATATCATGAGATAACAATAACAATATAAAATGCAGAAATAAAGGACAACACGAAAATAGTGGAATTTGTCCTATGTTATATGTCTAGACTCGAATGTTTAGAAATGTGCAATTGCGTAACTGAGATTAAACACAAAAGGCTAGTGTTTAATTCACTCAGTTGTTGGCTCTGATACCAACCTGTCACACCCCGATTTCCACGTGTCACCGGTGGGCCCGGTGGGGGAGTATCGTGACGTCATGGTTGGCAACGTAATAGTCAAACAACACAATATAATAATGCACAGCGGAAGCAAATTTAAAATAAGATACAACCGAATTTATATATTGTAATCGAAGTCACAATTATCCGGTGTTCATCCACATTAGGATCGAATTAAAATAATATTAACAATGGTTCAACAGACTTCGGCATCCTAAGCTTGCGAGACTTTTTATTGATGCTTAGGAGACAATTTCAGCCCATTACGCCTAGTACCTGCATTTAATCTTTTTGGGAAAATACGTCAGTTTACACTGGTAAATACATTCAACTGACTCATTTTGGAAAATGATTAAAAATTGGTTTGGATGCACATGGCATAAACATTTTATTTAACTTGGGAGAATTATTTAATATTATAATCTCGTGAACGAATTACATGTTACTTATGTGTTCGGTAGCCCGGAACGTATCCGGGTTAAAGATCAATAGACACACCACAATTCTAGAGTTATACACTGACAGGTGTACGCCTACACCCCGTGCTCAGGTCGTGGCCAATCTCGTAAGATGATGCCAAGGATATCCGGGACATGGTCATTAACCCCCCAAAGGCTTTTAAAGTAAACAAGACTGTTTAAACGGGCTCAATAAATTATTCAATTAACCACCTAAGCGATGGAAGATTTAACGCCCGATCAAGCGGTATGCTATATACCGTAACCCAAGCCCGTATAGGGAAAATAAGTTAAAAGTATTTACCTTTGCAAGTATTAATCCTTAATCGAATAAAATTGCAGATATCTTTTACTGGTTCTCCTAATCTGGAACAATGGTTTTAAATAACCTATTAGAATCCTAACGAGTCTTTATATTGGCCGTAGCCTAGACCGGTCAGTTTCTAAAGATACGGTTCGTACGCACGATTAAGCGAAGACCGGATAGAATGTGATTTAGACCCGACAAGTTCAGAGACTTGTTTAATATGGGTGTATTATTCACATTTTGGATTTTGAGATAAAACCGATAAGGTTTGACCCGTTTCGGCTAATTTATGTAAACTTGTTACATAAACCAAACCGAACGCGTAATAAGCGTAACGGGTATCCGTAAGAGCCATATACAGGTTTCCTAAGTTAATATGCTTCAAATATGTTGTGACATCAGTAGGATGTCTTTCATTATGCCCGTAATGAGTTTAAACCCAAACTATGCCCCGTAGGGGTATTTTGGTAATTTCACATAAGCCGAAAAGCTCAAAAACGAAGTCTGAGTTAGTCAACCTTTGCTTACTGTTAAAATATCATAATTTGCCTCATATATCAGTAGGTATCAACCAGGGTATGTCTAATATTATTTTAAGACATACTATGCGTTTAAAACGCTAATTATGGCGATTAAAGGCCATTTCCGGGTTCTATACTTAAATCTGATATTTTTATATTTCCAGAAGGGTTAAAATAATTTATTTAACATATGTGATCAGTAGCAAAAGGTTTGGAGTCGTTTAGATAAGTAAAACTCATTTTATGGCCCGTAAGGGCAAAATCGTCAATTATCGGATTAAGCCTACGACTACTAGTTATGCTCAGCCTAAAATTAATTAAAAATCTTTAAAAATCCCAAAATAATATATAACATCAGTGGGTAAAAGATTTGATATCAAAAAGTATGTTTAACTAGGCTATACGCTAAATGCGCCGTTTTATTACATAAAGCTTTAATTTAGCGACAATGAGCATAACTCTTAATCTACAAATCAAACTGGTGTCAAACTTTGCATACAAGTTTATATATCAGTAAATAAGGTTTCTACACTTTTACATTTTCATAAATCACGTTTTAAGGTAAAAAGGGCATAACGGTCAACATATAAGCAATTAACGGAAATATGCATATTAATTGGATAACTAATGAATCAAAGTGTGAAATCACAGAGGGTTGTTCTAACAAGTATCCTAATCCAATTTAAGCTCTGAGGCATTTCTAAAACATGCCTTAACGGGTCAGAACTGAAAGTCAAAGTGAAAGTCAAACTATGTGACTTTCGGCTCCGAACCGGGTCAATATAGCAAATGGCCGAATCAAACGAGTTTAGACAAGTTAGTAAACTTATTTTCATGTTTTATGAGTGATCAAACAGGTTTCATAACATCTATATCACTGATTATGCATTAAATCGAAAGATAGCATTTCTGTTGACTTTTTAAGTATACGTTTGACTCGATATTTGAACTAGTTAGAGTGGTGATCAGGGGGAACCCTCTCAGGGGTTTATTACCCACATAAATACCAACTCATAACTACTTTTGATTCGACAATACACTGGACCATTCGTGATTTATCGCAAAGTCAATCGTTAGTTACGACGGATTGACTTTTAGGCTAAACTAAGCAAAAACAAGACCAAAGATGGTTTGGCAAACTTACAGAAGTTTGGTGCACGACTTAGGATACTAGAGAAACACTTGGGAGCTTCAAGAATGATCAGTAGAGTGATTTTTGAGTGTGTGAAGAGTGGTTGCAACTATGGTCCCTTTTATAGTGTTCAAGACACCACAAAAACTTGCCAACAAGGTCTAAGATCAACCACAACTATCCAACAACTGTCCCTAGTGCTAGGGGACATGTAGGGGGCACCCATGCCTCAATTAATGCATCAATGATCGTCCAAAAGCTCAAACAGTGAATCTGTCCAAGAATTCTGTATCTGGGGGTCTAATGCGGCCTGCATTAAGCATAAGCTTAAGTCGAAAGCGGGCCGCTTTGACCTTAAGTCAACATACGGCTATTTAAGTGGCTCGCGGCCCGCATTAGATTTCATGTTTAGTTAAAGCGGGTCGCTTTAGGTCTAATTTTCCAGATTTTCAAGATTTTCCAAATCTTTTGTAATCATTGCCAGAATCTTGTAATTAATAACGAAATCTTTGGTAATGATTAACCTGACCTTTCGGGTTTGAAGGGGTAACTTTGCGATTTGGCCCTCGATTATTTACAACTAAGGGCCTCGTGTTAATTACTCGCATTGTTAAGTCCCCGGTTAGTTTGTTAATTATCCGGAAAGCCTTAACTTTCATTGTTGACGCTTTTAACCCTTCTCGTACGAATTTGATCATAACTTTCTCGTTTTTAAAACAGAACTTCGCGGAATTTATATAGTACATTCTAGTGAGCGTATTTTACTGTTACAAAGCCTCGGGTACGTCAAAGGGTCACTCAGAGGTATAATTAAACATGTTGACACAGTTAACTCCCTGTAGCTTGTAATCTCTCACTTTCTTCCGCGTTTCGCTTCCGTACGATCCATGATTTATTCGTTCGAAGGTACGAGCATCGTTTAGGGTTACTATACAGTATATTTACCCTATGTTGATATTTATAACACTCGAATTTACATACTTTCAAGGTTTGTCAACATTAGTCCTTTATTTAATATAAATGCCACGTGTAAACTCAAGACACGTGTCAACACATTACAGGACACAAAATTTCGAGGTGTTACATCCTCACCCCCTTAAAATAAATCTCGACCCGAGATTTACTGAAATAAATAAGGGTACTTTTCTTTCATTGTGGATTCAACCTCCCACGTGAAATCGGGACCTCTACGGGCATCCCATTTGACCTTAACAAAAGGTATTTGCTTTCTTCGAAGCTTCCTTACCTGTCGATCTTCAATCGACACAGGTTTTTCCACAAATTTTAAGCTTTCGTCAATATGCACATCCGTATGTGGTATTACCAGTGATTCATCAGCGAAACACTTCTTCAGATTGCAGATGTGGAACACATTGTGAATTCCACTGAGCTCTTCAGGTAAGTTCAACTTGTAGGCAACTGACCCGACACGTTCGATAACCTCGAAAGGTCCTATGTATCTCGGGCTTAGTTTGCCTTTCTTACCAAATCGCATCACTCCTTTCCAGGGTGATACTTTAAGTAGGACCTTGTCACCTACTTCAAAGTTAAAAGCTTTTCGCTTAGGATCAGCGTAGCTTTTCTGCCTATCACGGGCAGCTTTGAGACGGTCGCGTATCTGGACAATCTTGTCTGTCGTCTCGAACACTATCTCCGGTCCAGATAACTGGACATCCCCAACTTCCGCCCAACAAACAGGCGATCTACACTTTCTACCGTATAATGCTTCAAAAGGCGCAGCCTTGATGCTGGTGTGGTAGCTATTGTTGTAGGAGAATTCGATTAGTGGTAAGTTCTTATCCCAACTTCCACCCAAATCGATCGCACATGCACGTAGCATGTCTTCCAACGTTTGGATAGTACGCTCACTCTGACCGTCTGTCTGAGGATGGTAAGCCGTACTAAAATTCAAACGTGTGCCCAAAGATTGCTGGAAGCTTTTCCAGAAATGTGACGTGTATCTAGTATCTCGGTCAGAGATTATAGACACAGGTATGCCATGTAAGGCTACAATCTTATCAACGTATAACTGGGCTAACATGTCGGAGCTATAAGTCTCCTTGATGGGTAAGAAATGTGCTGACTTGGTCAGTCTATCAACTATAACCCATATTGTATCATTTCCTTTTCTCGTCTTGGGTAACTTGGTAATGAAATCCATAGTTACCATTTCCCACTTCCACGTAGGAAGTTCAGGCTGTTGTAGCAAGCCTGACGGCTTTTGATGCTCGGCTTTGACTTGCGCACATGTCAAGCATTTAGCTACATGGGTGGCTACAGACTTTTTCAGGCCTATCCACCAATAATTTGCCTTAAGATCCTGGTACATCTTGTCAGCTCCAGGATGAACGGAGTATTTGGAACTATGGGCTTCCTGGAGGATGACATCACGAAGTCCTCCAAAAATTGGAACCCATATACGTCCATTTAATCTTAGAATTCCATCCTTGCTAAGAGTTAACTGCTCCTCAGTTACCCCTAGCTTTTCATTGGGGTAGTTAGCTTCCAATACCGCTTCCTTTTGCGCAGCTAACACCCTTTCCATCAGATTATTCTTTATCTCCATGCGCTTGGCATTGATTCGAATGGGTTTAACCCTTTCCTTTCGACTCAAGGCATCAGCGACTACATTCGCCTTGCCGGGATGGTACTTGATTTCAAAATCATAATCATTCAAGGTTTCCATCCAACGGCGTTGCCTCATGTTCAATTCCTTTTGATTGAAGAGGTGCTGGAGGCTCTTGTGATCAGAATAGATCACAAACTTGATTCCATAAAGATAATGCCTCCAAAGCTTTAGTGCGAATACAACGACACCCAACTCCAAGTCATGGGTGGTGTAATTCTTTTCATGCACCTTTAACTGCCGTGATGCGTAGGCAATAACCTTGCCTTTCTGCATAAGCACACACCCCATGCCGGTGTGTGATGCATCACAATAAATCACAAATTCTTCTATTCCATCCGGCAATGTCAGTACTGGGGCGTTGCTTAACTTCTGCTTGAGAATATCGAAAGCTTCTTGCTGCTTAGGCCCCCAAACGTATTTTACTTTCTTCTTAGTCAGGGAAGTTAGGGGCGCAGCAATCCTTGAGAAATTTTCGATGAAACGCCTGTAATATCCTGCTAATCCCAGGAAGCTACGAATTTCTGTTGGTGTCTTCGGTTCTTGCCAGTTCATAACTGCTTCAACCTTAGCGGGATCCACCTGGATACCACGCTCACTGACCACATGTCCAAGAAATTGGACTTCACGAAGCCAAAATTCACATTTGGAGAATTTGGCATAGAGCTTCTCTTGGTGTAAAAGTTCAAGAATACATCGAAGATGTTTCTCATGGTCAGCTTGGTTCTTAGAATAAATGAGAATGTCGTCAATGAAGACGATGACGAATTTATCTAAGTGCGGCTTGCAAACGCGATTCATGAGATCCATGAATGCGGCCGGTGCATTCGTGAGCCCAAAAGGCATCACTAGGAACTCGTAATGTCCATAACGAGTCCTAAATGCAGTTTTATGCACGTCTTCATCCTTGACCTTAAATTGATGGTAGCCTGACCTCAGATCAATCTTCGAGAAGTAACTTGCCCCTTGAAGCTGATCGAACAAATCGTCGATTCTGGGCAGAGGATACCTATTCTTGATCGTGACTTTATTAAGCTCACGATAGTCGATGCACAGACGCATTGACCCATCCTTCTTCTTTACAAACAGGATTGGCGCTCCCCAAGGAGACGAGCTAGGTCTAACGAAACCTTTAGCCAGTAGTTCATCTAGCTGCGTCCGCAACTCCTTCATTTCTGTGGGTGCCAATCTGTATGGTGCTCTAGCAACTGGAGCAGTTCCAGGGATGATATCAATCCTGAATTCGACTTGTCTATCAGGAGGTAAACCAGGTAGATCTTCGGGAAATACTTCTGGGTATTCGGAGATAACAGGGATTTCTTCTATCTTCGGTTTAGGCTCTTCAATAATCACTTGCGCCATGTAGATAACACACCCTTTCTTCAAACACTTCGAGGCCTTGAGCATAGTCACTTGCTCAGGCAGTCCGTACTGGGTATCTCCCCGAATGGTAAGTGGTTCACCAGACGGAGTCTTTATCACCACTTGCTTCACGTTACAAACAATTTGGGCCTGGTTAAGAGATAACCAGTCCATACCCAGAACTATGTCAAAACCAGCTAACTTGAATGGAAGTAGAGACAGAGGAAAAGAATGGCTCTTAATGGATATAACGCATCCATCTAACATAGTTGAGACGGTTTCTATGGTACCATCTGCTAACTCTACCTCATAGTTTACGCCTAAGGTTTTGACAGGTAAATTCAACAATTTACAAAACTTATGATCTACGAAAGACTTATCTGCGCCTGAATCAAAAAGTACTCTTGCAAAGACATCATTTACAAGAAAGGTACCTGTTATGACATTATCGTCATGCACAACTTCTTTCGCATCCATGCTGAAGACTCTGGCATTTGTCTTCTTAGCCTCCTCAGGCTTCTTGTTATTCTTGGGGCAGTTGGTCGCAATGTGCCCCCTTTCATTGCAACGGTAGCACGTTGCGTCCTTTACCTTCTTGCAATCCACGGTTTTGTGGTCCGTGGACTTGCACAATCCACAAGCATAGGTTTTTGACTGAGTCTTTGAGTTTGACTCGAGTCTGCACTTTCCAAAGTGCTGCTTCTTGCAAGTTTTACACGTGGGCTTCTCATCAGAACGATGCCCAGCTTTCCTTGACTCCGACCCTTTCTTGTTATCACCGTTCCCACGGTGTTTCTTGTTCGATCTACGCGAACCATCATCTTCTCGCTTCCTCTTCTCAGCATCCTTATTCCTCAGCGATCTCTGCCTGACCACATAAAGTGTGAGGGATAAGGAAAGGTCAGTTACTGACCTGAAGGTAACTGGCCGAGAAGCTTTTACACTGGCCTTGATCTCGGGTTCTAAACCACCAATAAAACGAGCGATCCTTTTAGGCTCCGGGGTTACCAGATAAGGTACCAACCGGGATAGTGTATTGAAGCTTGTCAGATAAGCTTGACAGTCGAGGTTCTTCATCACCAGTGATAGAAAGTCTGATTCTATCTTTTCCACCTCATGTTGAGGGCAAAAATTTTCCTTGATTAGGGCGATGAATTGATCCCACGACATACTATACAATGGGATCTTTCCGGAGGCCTCCATCAGAGATCTCCACCAAGCCAATGCCTCGCCTTTGAAGGACTGGGAGACATACTTAACCACATCACTTTCAGCGCATCCGCTGATGTCCACGACCGTGTCCATTTCATCCAGCCACGTCATACAGTCGACGGCTCCTTTTACCCCATTAAAATCCCGGGGCTTGCAGGACACAAAGTATTTATAAGAGCAACCCTTGTTACGGGGCTCTTTATGCAGCACAATCTGCTGAGATGGTTCACTTTTGTGGTTGGTGGACTGACGGTCATCATCGTTTTTCTTTGGTCCATCCTTCTTGGGAGGTGGCTTGTTATGAGCCTCAGTATGAGTCCTGGGCTTTGAATGTGACGCAGAGTGGGTCCTACTTCGAGTACCACTGTAATCCTCATACTGCCTATCCAAAGCCTGTGTGATAGCACCGTCTATGATTGCTTTTAACTCTGCACCCGTTAACGTAATCTGGGCATTATCATTTGGCTCTACAGGATGGCTATTTATTTCGTCTGAATCAGCCATTTGAATTGAACTGTTGCAGAAAACAAGGACAATATTTTATTTGGGAGTTTATTATGGAATTACCCCTTAGGGTAACTCGTTAACCATGGTAATCAGAGACCATTTATAGTTAACTTAATAATTGTATTAAATTAGGATTTCGATCATACTTTACCCTAATTAGAATTAATAACAATATATATATTAGCACATAAGGCTTAGTCACTTGGACAATTTAAATTATAAGTTATGATTTCAGAGAATCAATGCTTTTGAGGTTTGAACCTAATTCATTACCTTTACTAGACAGGGAGTCATAGCTACCACAGTCTTTTGGCTCATATAGAAATGAGCAGGGCCCGTAGGCATATATTACCACGCATGGTTTAAAATATGATCATCTTAATTGATGATGTAAACCCAGGATTTAGAGATCATTAGACTGGGTTAGGAATTCCTTTAAAGGATCCTTATTTATTAACATGTGTGATTTCAAACGAATCACTTCTGCCTGGAGTGTTAACATGTTTTAAGATGTTAACAGGAGTTTGAATCTTTTAAACAGGTCTTACCATCTTGGCCCGATCTTATATTTGACACGAGGCTAGGTTTCACACTTTAAGATTCTTACTTTAATAAATTGAATCTTTTAACAGGTCTTACCATCTTGGCCCGGTCTTATATTTGACACGTGGCTAGGTTTCACACTAAAGATTCTTAATAAAATTTTACATAGGCAGATTATTTAAAATGAAATGATTTTAATTTATTTATTTCATTTATAATTTATATATATGCACATAAAGGCAAACATGAAATTTATAAAATAACCATTCCATTAATTTATTCAAAATATTATACACTTGCCCTAAACGGGTCTTTCAAATAACAATACTACCCACGCAGGGGTTAAACAAGTACTTACCCTCGTAGGGGCTTAATAACAAACATGCCCACGCAGGGGCTAATTAACAAAATAGTCCTCGTAGGGACTAGGTACAAAGATGAATGTCCACGCAGGGACTTAATTTAAAATAACATACAGATAAAGGATTTACTGATCCTTCTTGCTCTTTCCCTTGATCATGTTTGTCAAGGTTTTGAACATTCCCTGGTTACGTCGCCGGTCTTCCCGTGCTTCATGTCGCACCTCCCTGATACTTTGCAGGATTTCTTGATGTAGTGGTGGCGACATTTGAAGAGACGGCGGGGGTTGCTGGTAGTACGGGGGTTGTGTAGGCACCTGGTACCCCTGTGTTGGGTACCCTACTCCCCAAGGACCTCCATACGGTCCCTCTGGGTTAAGGGCATTGTAATTGACCGCTATCGCGTATGGGTCAGCTCCAGCGTAACCAGTGTTATGATGAGTCGGTGGATCAAACGGGTTGTACATCGAGGGACCCGCATAAGCTGGTATTGGGTTATCAAAACCCATTGGTGGTTGTTGCGGTACAGCTGGTTGAGAAGGACCACCCATGTGTGGGTCCTCCTGATGTGGCGGGTAGTTTCTGCCACTTGATTGTAGAGGAGAGCTGAAATGAAACTCTTCTCTACGTGAGGTCATCCGTGCTCCGGTTCTCCTATGCCTTTGCGGTTGTGGAGGCGCCGGTTGAACTGGTGGCGGTGGAGGTGGTGGTGGTGGCGTAACTGCCACAAAACGGTGATCCCCAGAGGAATCTTGTTGATGCTGCTGCTGCTGAGGTTGCTGCTGCTCATGGGGCGACGAATGGTGAGAAGGAGTGAAATACCATTCGTGCCTAGTGAATATCGCTTGGAAACTGTCTGGACCATCATAGGGTGGTCCTTGGTAAATTGAACTGTCCGAAACCTCAATGGGATGATTGGGGGTTCCGGTTGGTGGTTCGACGGGATCATCGTCTTCGTCGTTGTTGTTGCCCCCCGAGAAATGGTCCTCCGGTCCCAATGGGTTGAAACCCACTGGTTCTTGAATGTAGTCTGCCGGATTAAATTGGCCTTGAAAATACGGAGTGGGGTCGTCAAAGAAACGGTGCGACATAGATCGCTGTTCGTTTTCTGAGTGTGGCCCGAAGGAGTCCTGGGCGGGTGTCGTCGAGCTGTTTGAAACCGAGTGTCTTGCTGGTTGGAAGAGACCCCTCTAGTTCCGCTGAGTATCATCACTCTCGGCGGGAGCAGGAGCTCGTGTATTGGACGGCCCAGCTTCATGGTCGTTGGCTGCGACGGTGGTCGGTCCTCTTCCTCCACGTCCTCGCATACGTAAAAATCTTGGAGGCATCTTTGTTATACCTGTCAACATATCATGAGATAACAATAACAATATAAAATGCAGAAATAAAGGACAACACGAAAATAGTGGAATTTGTCCTATGTTATATGTCTAGACTCGAATGTTTAGAAATGTGCAATTGCGTAACTGAGATTAAACACAAAAGGCTAGTGTTTAATTCACTCAGTTGTTGGCTCTGATACCAACCTGTCACACCCCGATTTCCACGTGTCACCGGTGGGCCCGGTGGGGGAGTATCGTGACGTCATGGTTGGCAACGTAATAGTCAAACAACACAATATAATAATGCACAGCGGAAGCAAATTTAAAATAAGATACAACCGAATTTATATATTGTAATCGAAGTCACAATTATCCGGTGTTCATCCACATTAGGATCGAATTAAAATAATATTAACAATGGTTCAACAGACTTCGGCATCCTAAGCTTGCGAGACTTTTTATTGATGCTTAGGAGACAATTTCAGCCCATTACGCCTAGTACCTGCATTTAATCTTTTTGGGAAAATACGTCAGTTTACACTGGTAAATACATTCAACTGACTCATTTTGGAAAATGATTAAAAATGGTTTGGATGCACATGGCATAAACATTTTAATTAACTTGGGAGAATTATTTAATATTATAATCTCGTGAACGAATTACATGTTACTTATGCGTTCAGTAGCCCGGAACGTATCCGGGTTAAAGATCAATAGACACACCACAATTCTAGAGTTATACACTGACAGGTGTACGCCTACACCCCGTGCTCAGGTCGTGGCCAATCTCGTAAGATGATGCCAAGGATATCCGGGACATGGTCATTAACCCCCAAAGGCTTTTAAAGTAAACAAGACTGTTTAAACGGGCTCAATAAATTATTCAATTAACCACCTAAGCGATGGAAGATTTAACGCCCGATCAAGCGGTATGCTATATACCGTAACCCAAGCCCGTATAGGGAAAATAAGTTAAAAGTATTTACCTTTGCAAGTATTAATCCTTAATCGAATAAAATTGCAGATATCTTTTACTGGTTCTCCTAATCTGGAACAATGGTTTTAAATAACCTATTAGAATCCTAACGAGTCTTTATATTGGCCGTAGCCTAGACCGGTCAGTTTCTAAAGATACGGTTCGTACGCACGATTAAGCGAAGACCAGATAGAATGTGATTTAGACCCGACAAGTTCAGAGACTTGTTTAATATGGGTGTATTATTCACATTCTGGACTTTGAGATAAAACCGATAAGGTTTGACCCGTTTCGGCTAATTTATGTAAACTTGTTACATAAACCAAACCGAACGCGTAATAAGCGTAACGGGTATCCGTAAGAGCCATATACAGGTTTCCTAAGTTAATATGCTTCAAATATGTTGTGACATCAGTAGGATGTCTTTCATTATGCCCGTAATGAGTTTAAACTCAAACTATGCCCCGTAGGGGTATTTTGGTAATTTCACATAAGCCGAAAAGCTCAAAAACGAAGTCTGAGTTAGTCAACCTTTGCTTACTGTTAAAATATCATAATTTGCCTCATATATCAGTAGGTATCAACCCGGGTATGTCTAATATTATTTTAAGACATACTATGCGTTTAAAACGCTAATTATGGCGATTAAAGGCCATTTCCGGGTTCTATACTTAAATCTGATATTTTTATATTTCCAGAAGGCTTAAAATAATTTATTTAACATATGTGATCAGTAGCAGAAGGTTTGGAGTCGTTTAGATAAGTAAAACTCATTTTATGGCCCGTAAGGGCAAAATCGTCAATTATCGGATTAAGCCTACGACTACTAGTTATGCTCAGCCTAAAATTAATTAAAAATCTTTAAAAATCCTAAAATAATATATAGCATCAGTGGGTAAAAGATTTGATATCAAAAAGTATGTTTAACTAGGCTATACGCTAAATGCGCCGTTTTATTACATAAAGCTTTAATTTAGCGACAATGAGCATAACTCTTAATCTACAAATCAAACTGGTGTTAAACTTTGAATACAAGTTTATATATCAGTAAATAAGGTTTCTACACTTTTACATTTTCATAAATCACGTTTTAAGGTAAAAAGGGCATAACGGTCAACATATGAGCAATTAACGGAAATATGCATATTAATTGGATAACTAATGAATCAAAGTGTGAAATCACAGAGGGTTGTTCTAACAAGTATCCTAATCCAATTTAAGCTCTGAGGAATTTCTAAAACATGCCTTAACGGGTCAGAACTGAAAGTCAAAGTGAAAGTCAAACTATGTGACTTTCGGCTCCGAACCGGGTCAATATAGCAAATGTCCGAATCAAACGAGTTTAGACAAGTTAGTAAACTTATTTTCATGTTTTATGAGTGATCAAACAGGTTTCATAACATCTATATCACTGATTATGCATTAAATCGAAAGATAGCATTTTTGTTGACTTTTTAAGTATACGTTTGACTCGATATTTGAACTAGTTAGAGTGGTGATCAGGGGGAACCCTCTCAGGGGTTTATTACCCACATAAATACCAACTCATAACTACTTTTGATTCGACAATACACTGGACCATTCGTGATTTATCACAAAGTCAATCGTTAGTTACGACGGATTGACTTTTAGGCTAAACTAAGCAAAAACAAGACCAAAGATGGTTTGGCAAACTTACAGAAGTTTGGTGCACGACTTAGGATACTAGAGAAACACTTGGGAGCTTCAAGAATGATCAGTAGAGTGATTTTTGAGTGTGTGAAGAGTGGTTGCAACTATGGTCCCTTTTATAGTGTTCAAGACACCACAAAAACTTGCCAACAAGGTCTAAGATCAACCACAACTATCCAACAACTGTCCCTAGTGCTAGGGGACATGTAGGGGGCGCCCATGCCTCAATTAATGCATCAATGATCGTCCAAAAGCTCAAACAGTGAATCTGTCCAAGAATTCTGTATCTGGGGGTCTAATGCGGCCCGCATTAAGCATAAGCTTAAGTCGAAAGCGGGCCGCTTTGATCTTAAGTCAACATACGGCTATTTAAGTGGCTCGCGGCCCGCATTAGATTTCATGTTTAGTTAAAGCGGGCTGCTTTAGGTCTAATTTTCCAGATTTTCAAGATTTTCCAAATCTTTTGTAATCATTGCCAGAATCTTGTAATTAATAACGAAATCTTTGGTAATGATTAACCTGACCTTTCGGGTTTGAAGGGGTAACTTTGCGATTTGGCCCTCGATTATTTACAACTAAGGGCCTCGTGTTAATTACTCGCATTGTTAAGTCCCCGGTTAGTTTGTTAATTATCCGGAAAGCCTTAACTTTCATTGTTGACGCTTTTAACCCTTCTCGTACGAATTTGATCATAACTTTCTCGTTTTTAAAACGGAAGTTCGCGGAATTTATATAGTACATTCTAGTGAGCGTATTTTACTGTTACAAAGCCTCGGGTACGTCAAAGGGTCACTCAGAGGTATAATTAAACATGTTGACACAGTTAACTCCCTGTAGCTTGTAATCTCTCACTTTCTTCCGCGTTTCGCTTCCGTACGATCCATGATTTATTCGTTCGAAGGTACGAGCATCGTTTAGGGTTACTATACAGTATATTTACCCTATGTTGATATTTATAACACTCGAATTTACATACTTTCAAGGTTTGTCAACATTAGTCCTTTATTTAATATAAATGCCACGTGTAAACTCAAGACACGTGTCAACACATTACAGGACACAAAATTTCGAGGTGTTACATCAAGGATCGGATGAATTGATCAAGAAACTTGGGTTGATTTCCCGTGAGCACAATGTCATCTACATAGACCATGAAATAGCAAATAGTACCATGGTGATTGTAGATAAATAAAGATGCATCAGATAAGGACTTTTGAAATCCAAGATGAAGAAGGAAGTTTGTAAGCTCGTTGTACCAAGCTCGCGGGGCTTGTTTTAGACCGTAGAGAGACTTTTTGAGTTTGCAAACATGGTTGGGGAATTGAGGATGAACATAACCTGGTGGTTGAGACATAAAGACCTCCTCATGAAGAGTACCATGTAGGAAGGCGTTGTTGACATCTAGTTGGCGTAGTGGCCAATTTTTCGATAAGGCAATCGAAAGGATGGTGCGAATGGTGACAGGTTTCGTGACGGGGCTAAAGGTTTCAAAGTAGTCTTTCCCGTATTGTTGATGGAACCCTTTGGCAACTAAGCGAGCTTTGTATTTGTCAATAGAGCCATCGGGATTCCTTTTGATTCGGAAGACCCATTTGCAACCGATCGGGTTTTGAGATGTATTTGGAACAAGTTCCCATGTCCCGTTGTGAAGGAGTGCATTAAATTCACTATCCATGGCCGCTCGCCACTTTTGATCCTTGAGAGCTTGGGTGTGAGAGGTAGGTTCAAGAGTTGGAGGTAATGGGTGGATAGTGGTGGAGTTGACAACATTTGGATTGAAGTACTTGGAGTTGGGTTTGCGGTTTCTTTGTGGGCGAGTGGTGGTAGGTACGGTGGCGGGATGCGAGGTAGATTGGGTCGAGAAAGGAATTGAGGAGGAGGCTGGTGTGGGTGATGAAGTTGGTACGGTTGGGGAGGTGGTGGGAGAAGAGGGAGTGGTGTTATCAGTGGATTGTGGTATGGGAGTGGATTGAGTGGTGGAGTCATGAGAGGGGGATCGGCTAGAAGGAATTGGTGATTGGTTTGTGGTGGAGGGCACATGGGGAGGGTGAGAAGGTGGTGGAGTGATTGGAGTAGGCAAGTTAGAAGGTGTTGGTTGGATATGTGGAGAGGAGATATTGGGAAGGTTAGGAGAGGGTGTTGAGAGAAACGCTGTGACTGAGGGAAGGGTGGTCATGGTCATGGATGGTTGCTTAAAGGGGAAGACATGTTCAACAAATTCCACATGTCGAGAGTGATAAAGACGATGAGACACGGGATCATAGCATTTATAAGCGGATTTTGAGGCGGAGTAACCGAGAAAAATGCAATTGATGGATCGAGGATGAAGTTTGGAAGAGGCATAGGGTCGTAGCCACGGAAAGCATAGACAACCGAATGGTTTTAATTTTGTGTAAGTGGGAGGGGTGTTGTAGAGTTGTTCAAAGGGAGATTGATGATCAAGGATTGGTGTGGGAAGTCGATTGATGAGGTAGACGGCGGTTTGAAAAGCATGGGTCCAAAAAGGGAGAGGTAGATTGGCATGATGGAGAAGGGATAAACCGGTTTCAACAATGTGACGATGGCGTCGTTCGGCAACACCATTTTGCTCAGGAGTGTGTGGAGGGGTGGTGAAGTGTGAGATTCCATTTTCTTGAAGGTATGGAATAAGACCTATGTATTCGCCTCCATTATCCGAAAAGAGTGAAATAAGAGGAGTGCGAAAAAACTTTTCAACCAATGTTTTAAATTGTGGGAAAAGCGTGGAAACGTCCGATTTTCGTTTCATTGGGTACAACCATGTATATTTTGAAAAATAATCAACGAATATTATGTAGTATTTGTAACCATCATTTGATTGTTGAACCGGGCCCCAAACGTCGGAATAAACTAGTTCTAAAGGTTTAGAGACTTTGAACGAGTTTGCACCAAAGGGCATTTTATGGCTTTTATTTAGAGAACAAGAAACACAATGAAAAGGAGCATTTGACATTTTATTACAATCAAGTCCTAAATAATTGAGTAAGCGTTTTAGAACTTTGATTGAGGGGTGGCCCAACTTGTGATGCCATGAAAGAAGCGACTTGGGTTGTTTGATACTTGAATTGATTTGCTTGGGATTGTGAGGAACGAAGTTAGGAGCGTAGTACACGTCATTGATGTTCACTCCCCTCATTAGATGCGCCCCCGTGCGAAGATCCTTAACAAAAAAATGGAAAGGAAAAAATTCAACCGAAACATTGTTAGTTTTGCATAGCTTGGCAACAGAAACAAGATTATTACGTAGATGAGGAACAAGTAAAACATCTTGAATTGTTAACGGACGGGTATTAGTGGGAATGGATGTGTGTCCGACATGGGAGATAGAGAGAGTATTACCGTTTCCTAACACAATTTCGTCAGGCCCGCCATATTCTGAGAGGGTGTGTAAAAATGACCGGTCATATGAAGCATGATTTGACGCCCCACTGTCAAACATTGAACGCGACGAGCTTGCCATTGAGGAGTTGATTGTCGGGTTGGCATTTGATTGCGCTGAGGCAGAGATGTTGTGGTTCTGTAAGAACCGGGTGAGTTTCCTGCAATCTTTAGTCTCATGACCTGTAATGTTACAAAAATGACAAAAATAATTGTTTCTGTTAGTTCTGTGAGATGAATTGTTGCTGTTGTGATGTTGGTAGCGATTGGATCTGGGCCCAAATGAGTTGGGCCGAAAGGAATTGCGGGCTTCAGTGGGTCCATCACGAGCAAGGTAATTTGACCTATTATAAGATGCACTTCCCTGTTGTCTTTGAGTCTGATTCACAGTGGAAATCAGGGCTGGTGGTTTCTCCTCAAGCATGGTTCGTTCATGGTCTACTAGCTTTTCGAACAAGTCAGAGAAGGAGATCGGGCTGTCTCTCATCTTCACCGCGGCTGTTACCTGCTTGTAGTCATCTCCCAGATGGGTTATGATGTGAACGATTAGGTCATCTTCATCAACAGGTTTCTGTGCAAGGGCTAGCTCGTCAGCGATTGCTTTCATTTCACGAAGATAATCTGCAACTGGTTTGCTTCCTTTGGTGGTTGTTGCGAGTTTGGAACGGAGTGAAATAATACGGGATCGAGACACTCCGGCGAAGCTTTCGGTCAGACGTTTGAATAGCTCGAGCGAGGTATCAGCAGAGGATACGATGGGTAAAATGGTTGCTGAGCAACTGCCGAGCAGAGCTCCCAGAAGAATCTGGTCTTGCCGGAACCATAGCCGGTAGGTGGGATTGGTTTTTCCGTCAAGGGTTTTCGGTGGAGGTTCGGTTCGGCCGTCTACAAACTGTTCCAGTTCGAGGCCGGTAAGGGTTGACAGGACCTGCTTTCGCCAGGCCGTAAAATTGTCGGAGGTGAGTTGGATTGGAAAGTGGGTATGGGTAGAAAGGGTAGTCACAGAAGTGGCCATTGCTAATCGGAAGTTAGGAGGTGTGGATCAGAGACAACTCGGAGGAGCCTTTGTTAGGGCTCTGATACCATATGTGATATAAAGCTTTGGTAGAGAAGGTTGTATTTTCATTGATACAGAACATGCCTTTATATAGGCCTTTACAAGATGGAGCTACAGGAAGCATAATTACAAGAGAAGATTATGGCACAATTGAAGCTGTACATTTGACTAAATGGCACAATTAAAGATATACATTTGACTAAATAATTTAGACCTTAATAAAATAAACAAAGAGAATAAAACACTATTTGTCAGATTGTGCTTTGATTCTACACCTACCAAACTTTAATTGAAATTGGATCATCCTAATCCTAACAACATGTGTAGTGGTTTAGCCAAATAATGCCCCCATCATGGGGCATTATTTGACACGTGGTAGTCCAGTCAGCATGAGGCATTATTGGGGGTTATTGCAAAAGTGGCGTAGTGGGAATAATGCCCAGTAACGCCCATGCAATCATTTCACAATTATTTTTTTTAAACTTTAAATACTTCATTAAATAAAAAAAATACAATACTAGAAATAAAAAAAATAAAATCCGACTAAATTAAAAAAAAACACTAGTTTTCGTCTTCGCTTTCTTCACCCTCGTCAACTTCGTCTTCCTCGTCCTCCGTTTCTTCCTCACCCTCAGGTGGTACATACCGAACCGACCATGCGTGGTGTACCAAATCAACCATTAACTGGGAATGGTATGGTTCGTAACGCAACTCTCTAGCATTATTCACTCTTTCTTCCATTGACAGCCTGTGGATGGTCCTCTTGAACGGCTTCTAGCACATAATTCTGGCATATCGCCTTTCCTTCGTCTTCCAAAATCATGTTGTGCATGATCATACAAGCGTACATAGCATCTCTCATTTTTTGCTTGCTCCATGCACGACAAGCATTTCTCAAATATTGCCAGCGTTGTTTAAGAACCCCAAAGCATCTCTCAATGTCTTTTCGTGAAGACTCTTGAACCTTTTTAAAGTATGCTATTTTTTCATCAATAGGATCACTAAACGTCTTCACGAAAATCGAATACCTAGGATAAATTCCGTCGCTCAAATAATATCCATGAGGGTAGTAGTTTCCATTTGCGTAAAACGACGCTTTTGGAGCTTTGCCATAAATCCACTCCTCTAACAACAGAGATTGTTCAAAAACATTGATATCATTGCATGACCCGACCACGCCAAAGTAAGCCGACCAAACCCAAAGGTCCTGTGAAGCAACCGCCTGAAGAATAACAGTGGGTCCTTTTTGGTCACCCCGTGTGTGTTGGCCTCGCCATGCGGTCGGGCAGTTATCCCAACGCCAATGCATGCAATCTATGCTCCCGATCATACCATGCAAACCATGCTCCGCCGAATATACCTCGTAGATCTTTTGAAGGTCGTCCCATGTGGGCGTTCTAAGATAACGCGCACCATACACATCAATAATACCTTTATAAAAAACATACACAAACATAAGCTTCAAAAAAAATTGTAAACATTATAGTAAAGTATAGGAACTGTACCGCGACAAAAATGCTCCAAGGTATCTCACGTTGTTTTCTCACCCATTTTTAGATACTCGTCGTTGATGTCGGTTGTGTTTCCATAAGCAAGAATTCGTAACGCTGACGTACACTTTTGGATACCGGTAAATCCAAGTGCCCCTCTCGCATCCGGTTTTTGTTTAAAATAATCGTAGTTGGCTTCCAAGTCATCGACGATGCGTAGAAACAACCGCTTACTCATTCGGAAACGACGCTAAACATTTGGTTCGAAAATGTCGGCGCCTCATCAAAATAATCTTTCATCAAACGATCGTGTGCCGCGCGTCGGTCTCGTTCAATATAACCTCTTTTATTTTTTTCTGGTTGGGGGCGACGACAATGCTTCACATATCTCACCGCTAGTTGACAAGCACTCGTAACCGCCTCTTGCTCAACCTCCTCATCGGTGGAATCATCGCCATCCGCAAAAAAACTCTTTGAAGTAAAAATTCACCATGGATGAAGAATTAGGGGAATCCATCAAGTTTTTTATAAAATGGTAGTGTTTTTGAGAGAGTTTTGGTTAATTTTGAATGAGTTTATATATATTTATAGGTAAAAGGTTTAAAAAAAAAAGAAATAGCCGTTAACTAGCCGTTGGGGGTTGTTGATTGGCTACTCAAACATGTTCAAAGCGTTGTTTAAACAACGCTAAACCAATTTTTTTTCGAAAATAACGCTGAAAAACGCCGGGTGTAATGGTCCCGGGGCATTATTTGCCTTTTTTTCAATTTTTTTTTTAAAACCGCCCCACTACGGGTGGTCTAAAAATACAGTGGGTTTGTCATGGATAAGATGGATTATTATTAATTTTTTATTAAATATTTTTGAGTTTTAATAACAAGTTTAAAACCATATATTAAAGAGAAACTTATAACATAACTTTTAAATGATTTTAGTTAGATGATAATCCCTAAACATAACTACAAAATGGTTGTATGATGCACATTTAATAAGAAATTACATTTGAAAAAGAGGATTATGATAACAATATGATAAAATTGTACTTAATACTTGTTAGATATAATGAAAGTTAGAAAGAGAGTAAGCTAAGCGCTACATAGTCCACTTACGTATCACATTTAAGGCAAAATATATAAGTATTTATCGGGTTATCACATTTTTTACTGAAACTGATTCGACAATAACGTCACCCAAGGTTCTAAATAGATGAAAGTTATAGTAATTATTTTGCTTTTTAATAAAAAATGGTAAAAATATATAACAAATCTTCTTATGAGGACTTATTTTTAAACAAAGTTAAAGTAGAAGTGTTCCTATAATTGCTTGCTGGGTTATGAGGACTTATTTTCATGTTAAAGACTTGGTGAATTTGCACGACTTATGTGGGATTTGTAGGAAAGCCGTTCACAAATTAAATAAAATAACAATTTTTATTAATAAACATTCTGATTACTATACATAAAGAAGAACAGAAGTAAACAGAAAGAAATTACAATACAAGAAATTTAACTTAAAATAAGAACATGATACAAGGAAAATAAGGAATAAACGAAACCAGTGGTGACTGAGGCACGTGAAGATCACGCTTCCCTTAAAACAGATTTCGAGCCACCCAGGTGAACCCGTCTGTTTCCCAGGGTACAACAGCAGAAGCAGTTAGTACTGCTGGGACTAGCCTAGCACCTGAAGACGTACCTGAAACGAGGACGCGGAGTGGTTCAAGTGACGGGAATGAATTGTCGTTGGTGCTGCAACTCATGCAGCGGTAAGAGCTAGAGCGTTTATCAGTGAGAGTGGTTTGCTGGTTCGGGTTACAGATGCAGTTCTGCAAATACTGAATTGCAGGCTGCAGGTTTTCAAGTTCTGGGTGCCTCTTATTCTGCATGCAGGCAGGTCCTTATATAGGACTCTACAGATGCAGTTGGTGTGTGGGAAACCAGCTGGGTCAACAGGCGGCGGCTACGCGTGGACAGGCTGGTCGGCAGACGGCGGCGGCAGCCATGCAGGCTGGTCAACAGACGGGTTCAGATGTAGGCGCCGTCTTCCAGAACCTTCAAAAATCATAAGGCGGCTCTCAAGCGGCTCGCGGCGATGCGAGTGTGCGAAGTGCGCCATCAAAACGCCACATTACGCCCATGAGCCCGGTCCCGTGCCCGTGCCCGTGCCCGGGCGCGGGCGCGGGCGCGTTAGGGCCCTTACGGGCCCTCCGGCTTGCCACTGGGAGTGTCCCATTGTATGGAAGATATCATCTTCCTTACACCCCTTATTATAAACCACTCTCATTTCCCCCATCCCACCAATGTGGGACAAAACTCAAGTTTTTTCAAATAATGCTCTTACAATAATTTCCATTCAAATTAATAAATGCCAACAATCCCCCACATGAATGGAAATCAATCCACTTCCAGGTTTCGAGATACAACTTCAACAGTTGAGTATTGCCGGATAAGTAGGTGTTTCCTTTGAACTTTCCGTTGTGAAGTGCACTTAGCCTCCTAGCGATTGGTAGATGCGATGTCCTTGAACCAGTCCCCATTTGTGTAGACGTTATTACACCTTCACACAATTCTCTCCCTGGTCTGGCTAGACCCTCATTGGTGTGTCCGTTGTGGTCATGGACACTTGCCTGGTTCTGCGAGAGCTCTAGGAATTGCGCCCCCCCATAATTCCACTCGAAGCGACCCCACTTCTCTCTTCACATAGGTGATTTTCTATAATCATTAAAAGCCTTAGGCTTAGCCTTATTTGTCACTGATTTAGCAAAGGAATAGACTAAGAAGCATGCAGCTCCTTTTGTGTTCTGGGGTTCTCCCCCACAATGACCACAATCTGTTCAATTAGGTTGTCCTATTGAACCTAGGTCATGGGATCTCCAATCTTCTAGGTTAGGTTTCCTTCGAACAAATTACCCACGGGCTTTAGTCCCATTCCTCGTGACGACTTATGCACTGCCTCTCTGTTTAAGCCTTTCGTAAGCGGATCCGCAATGTTATCTTTTGACTTCACATAGTCAATCGTGATAACCCCAGTTGAGAGCAGCTGTCGTATCGTGTTATGTCTGCGTCGTATATGCCTTGACTTACCATTGTACATCACACTTTGAGCTCTTCCTATTGCCGACTGGCAATCACAATGTAGGCATACAGCTGTTACAGGTTTAGGCCATCCTGGAACATATTCTAAAAACTGACGCAGCCACTCGGCCTCTTCTCCAGCTTTGTCCAACGCATTGAACTCAGATTCCATGGTGGATCTGGCTATAATAGTCTGCTTGGATGATTTCCAAGATATAGCTGCTCCACCAAGAGTGAAGACATATCCACTTGTTGATTTTGAATCTTTTGTGTCGGATATCCAGTTGGCATCACTGTATCCTTCTATAACAGCTGGATCACGGCCATAGTGTAGACCATAGTTTCTCGTGTATCTCAAGTACCTTAGCAACCTTGTCATACTCTTCCAATGTTCAGAGCTTGGATTACTTGTGTATCTGCTTAGTCTGCTCACAGCATAAGCCAAGTCTGGTCTCGTACATGTCATGAGATACATTAAACTTCCAATGACCCTTGAGTATTCCAACTGATTGACACCTTCACCTCTATTCTTTGATAGATGGTGAGAGGTATCAATAGGAGTTTGGGAGACACTAGTGTCTTCAGCACAGAATTTTTCAAGGATCTTGTCAACATAATGTGACTGGCTTAGTATTAAACCATTTTGGGTCCTTACTATCTTGATCCCCAGTATCACATCGGCTAAACCCATGTCTTTCATGTCAAATCTTGTTTTCAACATATCTTTTGTTGACTTGACCATCTTATCATCACTACCGATGATAAGCATGTCATCCACATATAAACACAAAATAACATAACCTCGTGATGTGTTCTTAACATATACACATTTATCACATTCATTGATCTTGAACCCACTGTCAAGCATCACCTGATCAAACTTTTGGTGCCACTGCTTCGGAGCCTGTTTCAAACCGTATAGAGATTTCACGAGTTTGCAAACTTTTCCCTCCTGGCCAGGAGCTGAGAACCCTTCGGGTTGCTCCATATAAATCTCTTCATCTAACTCACCGTTTAGAAAGGCGGTTTTTACATCCATCTGATGTACTTCTAAATTTCTCAAAGCAGCAATTGCAATCACCAACCTTATCGATGTTATTCGTGTCACAGGTGAATAGGTATCAAAGTAGTCTAGACCTTCCCGTTGTCTATACCCTTTGATTACTAATCTTGCCTTGTACTTGTCAATGGTGCCATCCGATTTCATCTTCCTTTTGAATATCCACCGATATCCAAGTGGTTTACAACCAGAAGGAAGATCTACCAACTCCCAGGTATGATTCTGCAAGATAGAATCAATTTCACTTTTGATGGCTTCTTTCCATTGAGGTCCTTCCGAAGAAGTGACCGCAGCTTGATAAGTTTGAGGCTCACTTTCAACCACATATGTAAGAAAATCAGGTCCAAAGGATTTCTCGATCCTTTGCCTTTTACTCTTTCTTACCACAACCTCCTCATTTTCAGATTGTTCTTGAGGTTCATCTATTTCATTGTCATTTTGGGGAACAATCTCGGTTTCTTGAATGAACTCCTCAACTGGTTTTGAAAGACCAGCTTGTTCTTTTCCCAAACAAGGAAACACGTGTTCAAACCATGACGCATTCTTTGCCTCTATGATAGTATCCTTGCATATTCCAGGATTCTTTGAATCGTGCACCAGAAACCGAAGTGGGCCACCAGGACGCGTATAACCTATGAACACACAGTCCACAGTTTTAGGTCCTATTTGTAATCGTTTTGGTGGTGTTACGACCACTTTTGCTAAGCACCCCCACACTTTCATGTATTTATATGAAGGTTTCAGCTTTGTCCATAACTCATATGGAGTCACATCTCTGTCTTTTAAGGGTATCATGTTCAGGACATAATTAGCCGACAATATGGCTTCCCCCCACATGTCCTGACTCATCCCAGAGCTTATCAACATGGCATTCATCATTTCCTTTAAAGTGCGGTTCTTCCGTTCCGCAATACCATTTGATTGTGGGGAATAAGGAGCTGTTAGTTCATGGATTATTCCGCTTTTTGCGCATATGTCCGCAAATGGTGACACATATTCACCACCTCTATCACTCCTCACGATTTTAATTTTTCGGTTGAGCTGATTTTCAACCTCGGCTTTGTACAAGGCAAACTTGTCAATAGCCTCATCCTTACTCTTGAGTAAGTAAACGTAACAATATCTCGTACTATCATCAATAAAAGTGATGAAGTATTTGTTACCACCTCTAGTGGGAACAGCTTTCAAATCACACACATCAGTGTGAATCATATCAAGGGGTTCAGTTGTTCTTACAACCGATTTAAACGAAGATCTTGTTTGTTTGGCCTCAACACATGTTTCACATTTAGAGTTTGAATCAATTGAAAATTTTGGTATGTATTTTAAATTGATTAAACGACGCAACGAATTATAATTAACGTGACCCAAACGACCATGCCAAACATTAAAAGGCTCAATCATGTAAGTAGAAATAGACGCATTTTCATTAACATTCTTACTAGTAGCCAATACATTAAGTTTGAACATACCATTTTGGGCGTAGCCTTTACCAACAAACATACCACGTTTACTCAAAATAAAAGTATCACTCTCAAACACTAAACGAAAACCAGATTTGTTGAGAAGCCATCCTGACACAAGACTCTTGCGCAGATCAGGAACATACAAGACATTTTTCAAGGTGAGTTCCTTCCCCGAGGTCCATTTGAGAACCACCTCACCTTCCCCTTTGATGTCTGCTGTAACAGCATTTCCCATGTACAGCTTTTCATCACCCGACAATTCTTTAAAATTTTTAAAGATATGCTTCACCGGGCTAACATGTCGGGTTGCTCCAGTATCAACCCACCAAGTCGCTTTTGGCTTGCTTGCTACCACATTGATCTCCGCGACATCCTCAGACATAGCCGTGAGATCGGTGATCATCGCCACCATCGGGATGTCATCCTCCATCATGTGTGCTTTAGGCTTTTTAGGGGCTTTGCACTGGTCAGCACGGTGACCATTTTCACCACAGTTATAGCACCTACCTTTAAAAGTGCTAACCTTTTTCCTCACACCGCCCTTTTTGGGTCCAAGATCCACTTTGCCCTTGCCTTTGAAACTTTTGTTCCCTTTGTTGAATTTGTTTCCTTTGGATGAAGATTGCCCATGTTCTACCAAATTGGCTTTGGCATCCACATCCCCTTGACTTCCTTTTTGAGCCAGTCTATTGTCTTCCTCGATTCGAAGACGGACCACCAAGTCTTCCATTTTCATCTCCTTTCGTTTGTGCTTTAGATAATTTTTGAAGTCAGTCCAACTTGGAGGCAACTTTTCTATCATCGCAGCCACTTGAAATGTCTCACTAAGAGTCATTCCTTCAGAAAGAAGATCACTGATAATAATCTGCAGTTCTTGAACTTGAGACATCAAAGTCTTCGAATCAACCATCTTGTAATCCAAGAATTTTCCCACCACAAACTTTTTCGTGCCAGCATCCTCAGTTTTGTACTTTTTCTCTAAAGATTCCCAAAGCTCTTTAGCAGTTGCTATCTTGCAGTATACATTATACAATGAATCCGCAAGTCCGTTTAACACGTAGTTACGGCACAAGTACTCTGAATGCTTCCATGCTTGGATAGCAACCAAGGTCTGGGCATCAGGTTCTCCCTCGGGAGCTGGTGGGGTTTCAGTTAGGAACCTCGCAAGGTTCAAGGTAGTGAGATAAAACAACATCTTTTGTTGCCATCTCTTGAAGTTCAAGCCCGAGAACTTCTCAGGTTTTTCAGCATGGTTAGCCACAGCGTGGGCAACCTGGGTACCAATTAATGGTCCCACAGCAGATGATCCCATAGTCGAGGAAGTCAATGGTCCTGTGGTGGTACTGTTAGTAGCAGCTTCAGTGGCCATTTCTGAAACGAGGATGTAAGTATCAAAATTTCAGAAACAATGATTTACAAAAACCATATGCTAACTTTACAAAAGTTTCACTTAGATTGCAACAAATGCAATATTAAATCAAAGGACTCCTTTGATTTTATTGGAGTTTAGATAGAATCAAACTTACAAAATATGTAGGATAGATTGGTTTACAAAAAACCAATGCAAATTACAAAAATTTGCAAAAATAATTGTTTATAAAACTTTTAAAAACCAAACAGTGAACGGGTTTTTAAAATCTGTTTTAAGCTTGTAGGAAAGCCGTTCACAAATTAAATTAAATAACAATTTTTATTAATAAACATTCTGATTACTATACATAAAGAAGAACAGAAGTAAACAGAAAGAAATTACAATACAAGAAATTTACCTTAAAATAAGAACATGATACAAGGAAAATAAGGAATAAACGAAACCAGTGGTGACTGAGGCACGTGAAGATCACGCTTCCCTTAAAACAGATTTCGAGCCACCCAGGTGAACCCGTCTGTTTCCCAGGGTACAACAGCCGAAGCAGTTAGTACTGCCGGGACTAGCCTAGCACCTGAAGACGTACCTGAAACGAGGACGCGGAGTGATTCAAGTGACGGGAATGAATTGTCGTTGGTGCTGCAACTCATGCAGCGGTAAGAGCTAGAGCGTTTATCAGTGAGAGTGGTTTGCTGGTTCGGGTTACAGATGCAGTTCTGCAAATACTGAATTACAGGCTGCAGGTTTTCAAGTTCTGGGTGTCTCTTATTCTGCATGCAGGCAGGTCCTTATATAGGACTCTACAGATGCAGTTGGTGTGTGGGAAACCAGCTGGGTCAACAGGCGGCGGCGGCTACGCGTGGACAGGCTGGTCGGCAGGTCGGTGGCGGCGGCAGCCATGCAGGCTGGTCAACAGACGGGTTCAGATGTAGGCGCCGTCTTCCAGAACCTTCAAAAATCATAAGGCGGCTCTCAAGCGGCTCGCGGCGATGCGAGTGTGCAAAGTGCGCCATCAAAACGCCACATTACGCCCATGAGCCCGAGCCCGGTCCCGTGCCCGTGCCCGTGCCCGGGCGCGGGCGCGTTAGGGCCCTTACGGGCCCTCCGGCTTGCCACTGGGAGTGTCCCATTGTATGGAAGATATCATCTTCCTTACACCCCTTATTATAAACCACTCTCATTTCCCCCATCCCACCAATGTGGGACAAAACTCAAGTTTTTTCAAATAATGCTCTTACAATAATTTCCATTCAAATTAATAAATGCCAACAGGATTGTTGGTGTTAAGAAGGCGGTGGTGCAGGGGGTGATTATTATT
The DNA here is from genome assembly GCA_030545235.1 of Helianthus tuberosus. Lineage (NCBI taxonomy): Eukaryota > Viridiplantae > Streptophyta > Magnoliopsida > Asterales > Asteraceae > Helianthus > Helianthus tuberosus. The sequence continues at coordinate 10,273,218 of CM060393.1, forward strand.
GCTTGCTGGGTTATGTGGAAAGCGAGGAACGACAAGATCTTTTCTAATAAGGAGTCAAAGGCGGTGGAGCTGGTGGCTGACATCAAGACTTTAGCCTTTCTTTGGTACAAGTACAGATTCAAAGAGGGTGTGGTGGGTTGGGATAGATGGACTAATTTTAATTTGATGTAATCCGGTTTGTTTGTTTGGGTTTTGGCTTGTTTTCTCCGTCTTGGAGATAGCTTGCCTTTTTGGATTTATGAAAGTTAATCTTAAAAAAAAAAGTGTTCCTATAATTAGTCGTTATCACTTTATAAAAGTAACACTTTGAAAAAGTCACTTTTTATGTATAACATTTTACTGTTCCTAGTCAATAGCACTTTTATAAGATAAAAAATGATGTTTTTCTTGTTAACCATAATGGGATACGGAGTGGTGCGGTAAAGGTGAGCGGCAAGTGAGTTTGCCGCGCGGGAACATCGCCGCCGATCCTCCTTTGCCGCTCGGTTTCAATCTTGATCGGTGACCAAATGCCGTTGCGGTGAAGGGAGGAAGGAGAGAGAGAGAGAGAGGGGTGTGTGTGGTGGGGTCCATGTCATCTCTCAACTAATCACACATTTTTCCTTTTAAAAAAAAAAGTTTACCACTTCACCAAATGTCTAACCATTGCCAACATTTTTCAGCATAGTTTAAACACTTTTCACTGATTGACGTGGCACACTTTGATTGATTGATTTTTTAGTTTGTCACTCTCAAGTGTCTAACCACTTATACCCCAATTCTCTTTTCAAAATATAAAACAACGGTGAGGTTAATAATTGCTATGTAAATAAAAAATTCTGTCACACCTTATTAAAGTTTAAAGATTACTTTTAGCTTTTAAGACTTCTATAATTATTTGCATAGAAGAAAAATAGGTGAGAATCTTAAACATGACACAAATTTGAAATCTAATATATCATTTATGAGCTAGTGTTTAGTCTAAGCAGTTCAAGTCTGTTTTGAGTTAATTTGACAGATTTACTGGTTGACCTGCAAACTTTTATCTTTATTTTTAATGGAATTTTATGTTAAAGGTTAAATATAACATCAAATATGTAGTTTAAGAGTAATTGTTTATACGCGTACAAGTTTATTTATGTGAAATATTTAGAGTAGTGATATATATAAAATATATGATAAAAGGTATATATGGGGGGGGGGGGTGTTTAGGTTTTTGGGTGGTGGTGGGGGTGGGGGTGCAATGGCGTTACGACGGTAAAACCACAGTAGCAGCTGAAGACGAAAAGGTTGAGGTGAAATTACAATCGCTTTTCGTTACGTGATTGTTCGATCAAGGATCTGATTTCCAACATGGTGGGGGTGGGTGTTTAGCTTTTGGGTGGTGTAGTGGGTTTAGGTTTTAGGTTATTGGACACTTGTCACTCTATAAAGTTTTCTTACACTTTTTACAATTAAGAGCCTTTGTAGAATAAAAGTCTTCTTCAATCTTTAAATCTTTTTTAAGTCTTTAATAAAGTCTTTCTTTAATTGGGTCTTTAATTCTTTAATAGCAATCCAACCCATTTCATGAATAAAATATGACCAGTTATCCGACCAACAAAACTACTTGATACAAATAGCATCTTGATTTTGCATCGAAACATAAAAATGTTGACTAATCTCGTTAACATTGAACTTGGTAAAATGAAATGATTCAATAATTGAAAAACGAGATTATTCAGGAATACACATTGAATGCTGAGATTACGTATTGAATTTCTGGTAGTAGATTCATAATTCAAGAAGTTTTTAATCCTATAACTATATATTAAATTGAGATGCATAAACGAAAAACATAAACGATTTAACCAATTATATAACACAAAGTTCGGTGCACAGACCAAATTACTATATCTGCCCTCACCCAACCAACCAAATTACAAAACTGCCCCTTTCTCTTTTAAATATCTGGCCACCAACCCTTTTCTTCTCTTTTTAACCCTAATTACCGAAGCCCCCTCTCAATCAATTGCTTTTCTTTTGAATCCAAACACATCGTGATCATTCATCACTCAATCAGGTTAAACATATCTCAAACCAGATCTACTATTTCTTCACAAATTTCGAACAACATCTATACATACATGTACAGAGGATGAGGTGAATCGTCGGCAAGGTCGGCGATGGTAGGAGGAGGTGGACCGTTGGATCGGAAACGAATCAACGATGCGTTGGATAAGCAGTTAGAGAAGACGTCATCTTCATCCACTTCTAGGTTTTTGAACAAGGAGAAAGACAGAATATACATGCCGTCAACTTCCGCCGCCGGTGGTGGTAAGTCGCATCAATCGGATCACCGCCGTGACATCCTTTCCACATCTACTATCTCCGCCAACAAAAACAATAGCTCAGACGGTTAGGTTTTACTTTTTTTTTGTTTAATTTTGTTTATTTTGAAATTATGTATGTGAAGTTGTTTCATGTTGTTGTATTCAGTAGGTTAAAATGAAGTTCAATGGATATAGTTGCAGTTTATTGAGTATTTAGTGTCTGTTAATGTGATATAGTTGCAGGTTAATGAGTATTTAATGTTGTTTTACTTTTTATTCTTTTATTTGTGTTAAAATTATATATTTGAAGTTGTTTGTATTCATTAGAATAAAATCAAATCTAATGGATATAGTTGCAGTTACTTTTTATTTTATTTTTGTTATGAGATTATGTATGTGGAGTTATTTCATATTGTTGCATTAAGACTATGGGGTATGGGGCGTGGGTTGGAGAGAAATGCCCAAGTCACCACCCCGGGTGGGCTTGGGTTTGGGCGTGGCCCCATTGGCGTGGGATTCAGCCTGCGCGTTGGGCGGGGCTACCCACATGACATGGTGAAACCTCATTGGCCAAGAGCACTAGCCACGTCACCCCAACCACGCCCCACCATACCCCTTTGAAATTGGCTTTTGGTCTTGAGTTTTTTCAAATACTTCAAAGATTTTGACCGATTTTGACTGATATTTTCCGGATTTTGACTGTCAACCGATTACTGATCTTAGGTATGACTGGGCGAAAATTTTTATTGGTAAGATACGGATTACCGATTAATCACGATTTTTACAACACTGATCATGATGATGCGTGTTGAATGCCATTACTGGCAGCATAAACAGATCTTATAGTCGTTAAAGAAGTGATGAATCTGTTTATCTCAGCTAATAAAGCAAGACAGAGGTTATTGAGGTTGTCCGAAACAGCAGAGAAGCTTACAAGGCGAGCAGCCGTTAGTGTTCAAGCCGGGAAAGAAAACGAGGTTCGAGATATGATATTTCAAAAGAAGAAGGTTATGCACGCTTTAGATAATACAAAGAGTCGAATCGAGTTGCTTGATGAGCTGGCAGCAAAGCTTATTGAGGTTGGTTTGTTTGTTCATCTATTAAGCTTATAATGTCACCAATATTATGTAGCTATTATAAATGCATATTCACTTGATGTTACGTTTGGTGGTAAGCAAGAAAATAAAATAAAGCAAGCCATAACAAATGCGAAGCTATACGGATGAAAAATGAGGTAAAGATGCCAACTTAATTAAATATATATGTTCAACAAAGAATTGTGAGTCTAATGCAGCATAAATTTCCAGGTGTTCAACAAAGAATTGTGAGTCTAATGTAGCATAAATTTCCAGGTGAAAGCAACTTTTTTCTCAAGCGAGTCCGTTAAAAAATAATACGTTTTATACTTATTTTGTCTACGTTCGTAAACTGTATTTGAAAGCAAGTCGGGTCAAATATAATACGTTTTCATTCGATGGCGATGTAATTTTTTCAAGTAAATAGCCGGGTCAAATATACATTATAAATACGAGTTACTTTAACTTTCGACGCCGCCGCAACGCGCGACGGGTCAAAATCCTAGTTATATCTTGTTCATAAAGGGGCAACGTGGGTTACCCCTTGTTATAACTTCGTCGACTCGTCGTGGGAAAACACATAAAATTTATTTTTTTTACTTGAACTAATATATGTTTATTTAATCGAACCATTTGACCCAAACCTGTTTTGCCAGATCTACTTAAGAGTAAGAGTTAACTACCATTTTCGTCCCTGTGGTTTGGTCACTTTGGCCATTTCAGTCCATTTTTCAAAAATGCGCCATTTTCGTCCCCCACGTTCTGGAAAGGTGCCATTTCAGTCCAAAAATCATAACCCAGTTAAGTCAGTTAGTAAATAAGGACTGATTATGTAAATTTATAACATAAAGGACTGATTGTGTAAATTTGTAACACCACCACCACAAGCCCTGCCACCACCACCACTCCGCTACCACCACCACCGCCACCACAGCCACACCGCCACCACAGCCACACCGCCACCACCGCCACCACAGCCACCACCGCCACCACAGCCACTGCCACCACCACCACCGCCGCCACACCGCCACTCTGTTAACTGCCGCCGGAACTGGAGCTCAGCCTAAAAATCAAAACAGATGTCGTCTTCTTCGTTTCAACAACAGTTTCCCGACGCTTTCAAAGTGTCAAAAAAACAAAGAAACCCAGTTTCTTCTTCGTTTCAATGAAACTCAGCCGCAAAACACTCCAAGCTGATGATGGTTTGATAAGAGTTTAAAGGCGGTGGTCGGAGAACGAAGATAATGGCCGGTAGTCGGTGATTGATAAGTGATGGCGGTGGACGGAGATGATGGTACGACGATGACTGAATTAAAGAGAAACAGTTACAGGTTCTGGGATGATCGGTGTATGGTGGTGTGGAGGAATGATGGTGGCAGTGGAGATCATTAATGGTAGTGCAATATCGGAAACCCGAACTCGAACTTGATACCGAAATGGAGGTGATGAACGTGACCGGATACTGATGACGAACGGAACAGTGAAGATGGCTGAAGGTGTGATGATGATGGTTATTTGAAGGAGCGATGTTGCTGATACGATGATGATCGGGAAATTCGAGAACTTCGAACACGAAGAACTCTAACTCAAAACCATGGTGATGGCCGTTCACCGCCGACGCCGGAACCACCACCATCAACTGTGGTGGCGGTGGTGGCTGTGGTGGCGGTGGTGGCGGTGTGGCTGTGGTGGCGGTGTGGCGGTGTGGCTATGGTGGCGGTGGTGGTGGTGGTGGTGGTGGCAGTGGAGTGGTGGTGGTGGCAGGGCTTGTGGTGGTGGTGTTACAAATTTACACAATCAGTCCTTTATGTTATAAATTTACACAATCAGTCCTTATTTACTAACTGACTTAACTGGGTTATGATTTTTGGACTGAAATGGCACCTTTCCAGAACGTGGGGGACGAAAATGGCGCATTTTTGAAAAATGGACTGAAATGGCCAAAGTGACCAAACCACAGGGACGAAAATGGCAGTTAACTCTAAGAGTAATTAACATTCATTTTTGGTGGCAGGTTGGCTGAAACAGGACACGCTGCAATGTGCTATGAATCCTACAATACTTAATTCTTGACTTCAATTCCAAAAAATTGACTTCAAGGGCCCATAACTAACAATAATTTATCAAGCATCCAATTTATAACTATCAGGACTACCATTTCTTTTAAAAATACATTAGTCCAATATATCACATATAATCACTTTGTACTCCAAAGTAATGAACAAAACTTCAAGAGTAAGTGGTCACAACATGACCCTTGAATAATCAAGTGGATATATGTTGTTTTCCAGTGGAGACAAATAAATTGAAGGAAAAGGTACCTTGAAAAAGAGTTGTTTGCAAAGTTTTGGTGTTAATTTTAGTTGGAAAAAGAGGGGCAGTAGCATCTGGTAATGTGAAGAAACAGAAATGAGTCATTTGTTTGAGATCTACAAACGCGTCTTAGACAAGTGTAGTATTAATGCCGTTATGAAACTATGAATAACACAGGCAATCGACGAAACTATACATGGATCTTAACTTCTGCAAACTCTTGCTAGTTAGGATTAGATTTTTCACCATGTACATGATCCTCCAGTCTAGACCTTTTACTTTGTCCACAAAGCAGGGAAAAAAGTATAGCTGACATTTTAAAGAACAAATACAAAATTTTAGTCAATTTCAATAAACAACGAAGGTAAGTAAACAAAGTATTACCATGACATATAAACCAAAGACCTCATAATTTTCTAGTAGAACTAATTCCAATTCCTTCTTTCACTAATTCCGATTCCCTAAAAAAAGCACCTGCAATTATGATGCCATTTTTCTTTTTAGAAATACAATTTACAATTAGAACCTCTTTTTTGTTTGCGAAAGGATTCATCTTAACTAACATCAACATTTTGAGCATAAAAAAGTTATTTAAAACATAACCTGTCCTTACCCCCATGGGTCGGCCAAATCCCCAAGAGCATGTACATTGTTTCCCTACAAAATACGATCCAAACAACACCCCAAACCGTACTCAACCAATCCAAAACCACGAACATTACAATAAAACATGCTTCAAACAAACTCAATTCATCGAACATTTGGTACTGAATAACAAAAACCCTTAATTTATCAAAACTTACATGATTGTCGGATAAAGAATGCATCAGGCATGTTAATTCTCCCATGCCTATCAAAGCCGAAACACAGAGACAAAAAAATAACCCTTAAAATAAAATAGAGCAAGGTAAGTTTCCCGTTACAAAATGTTTAATCGCAACAACACATTAGTGAAGTTCCGTATGTCACATGTCAAGAGGTATAATTTCATGCTTCCTTTCAGTTAGTTCACAATTCAAGCACGTTGGGACTTTTTCAATCCCACCAAACCTATTGGAAAAAAACCATATTTGATTTCCAAAACACAAAATTCACTACCACTTCCAGTCACAATAAACAACCAAAAATCAAACAATTCACTCTCAATCAATGAGACAAGATTGTTAGGGTTTCAATTCACTAACCTGGGCGGAAGCAGTGGACGTCGACCACGGCGAGAAAAAGGATCCATAACTTAGTGTCAACTGTTGGTATGAATCGGTGCCGGTCATAATTGTCGGATTGGGGAGGCCAGCCGGAGATGGGTTGTCGACGATGATCTTCGATTTGTACTCAGTGAGAGTGATGAAGTCGACTGTGCATGTACTTGTGGCTGAGTGAGACGAAGTAGACATCACAGATGTGATATTTCTTCTAAAAGAAGGTTTTTTATGGTAGGGAAGATGAAAGAATGCTCAGAGACACAGGGTATATGATATTTTTGAGAAAGAGGGTTTTGTGGTGGAGAACCTAGTAGATGTAATTTTTTTTGGGAAACACCCAAAGCTGAAGTTACAACCTACCTAAGCACAAAGTTGTTGCTTATTTATATGGTTTTAATTTTAATTATAATAAAATTTAAAGGAGGCCCAATTAGTAAATAACAAATATTAGCCCAATAATCAAAACAACAAAATACACCTTTTGATTACCGGCAGCAATTTGGAAACCAAATGTCAAACAAAATAAAACTTCTGAAATCGACATCGTCCCTGTTGTCTGAACTTTGAAGTGCTTCTTGTTGTCTACTGAGTGCTAAAAGCCTGAAATCGTCCTTGCTGGCCTAATGATCATTGGAATCGTCCCTGCTGTTCGCTGATTCGGAATTCACGTTCCTTTTGATCGCTGGAATCGTCCTGGCGCTCCCTGAAGTCGTCCTTACTGATCATTAACTGGAGTTGACATTTGATTTGTGAGTTTTCTGGTCCTTTGATTGCACGGTAATTTATTTTGGGATACCCCTAAATTAATGGGCTAGCCCCGCCACTGACGACCCACTCGGGTAAGTTTGACTGGTTATGCCGTCGGGTACTAATCACCGAAGAAAGCAGTTGCCATGTTGACCATTCACGGCTTTATAGCCGTTGGAAATAAAAAAAAAGTTTACTTAAATTTTAACCATTTATATATACCATACTCTTTACCATTTCACTTCACCAAAATTTGACCTTTCTACCAAAATTCTACATACACACAAACAATACTACTCTATGGAATCCAAAAGATCAAAGGTTGGTGCAAGCAAGAAAAGCTCTAAGTTGCGACAAAGACTTGACACCTACATTGCCGAATTGAAAAAGGAAGGAGACAAGCCAAGTCGTCAAGTAAAGGTAGTTAAGTTTGTAGGTCCGGCTAGGGGAGGATCTAGTCGCCTAATCCTTGTATACGAACCACTCCGGTTGTGCGGAATCCAACCGGAATAGCAAACCGAGACTGAACACGAAAAGACACGACACGCAAGATATCACCGTTAAACACCAATGTATTATAACGTATGAAAGGGTTCGGTTACAAGCTCAATGTTTACAATGATCTATGTAAACTCTCTAGTGTGTGTGTGTGTGCTCTGTTCTAGCTCTCTCTGTGTTCTCTCTCAAAGTGTTCTACCGAAACAAAAACATAACATGCTATTTATACTAACAGACACCACACACTTGACGAAACAAACCAGCACCCGACGAAACACCATTATGGTCGACGAAACACACATGTTTCGTCGACATTAGAGCTGTTTCGCCGATAATGGGCTTCAGCCCAAACAGTTGAGGCCCAAACTTGTTTCGCCAATTTGTCTTAGCCCAAATCCTTTGATGTTGAGCCCAGATCTTTGTCTTCTCACTTGTACGGCTTGAGGTCTTGTACACGACGGAGGAAAGTCGTCACATGATAAGTCGTGTTGAGTCGCGTCGAGTCGCGTCCATACTCTTGTATTAAGCCGAGTCGAGTCGCGTCCACAAACGTGTATCAACAAACTCCCCCTTGGACGCTACTCGCGAGATTCTCTTCTCATGTATTCTATGTCGGAGGATCTTCAAAGTCTTCACGTCTTGTAGGCAGAAAGTGTATCAACAAACTCCCCGTTTCATGTAGGAAGTGTGTTGACAAACTCCCCCTTAACATAAGCTCCCCCTTGAGTTATGCTCGTGAAATACTTGTTCTTTATGAAGTGAGATCCTTGAGGTGTTGATGATGGTCAGCGGCAACTCGATCATCTTTGTCTTTGAGTGCCTTGACGTCGTGTCTTCATTCCAAAGCTTGTCATCTACCATGTTCTCCTAGCCTTTAGAATCTGCACATGCAAGAAATCTAAACGCGTAATGAGAACACCTGCTTGGAATATTATAGGCAAACGACACACATGTGACCATTGCTCAATCAAACACCGTCCGACAGTTTGAAGGTTTAACAGATTTATCCATTTCAAATTTTAACTTTCAACATTTTGCAAATTTCGACCGTTTATGAAGATACAGTCATTTTCGGTTTTCATTCAGGTTTCAGGTAACGAAGACTCGAGATCCAACATCGTACGATCGAAAATAAATTAGAAATAAAATCTTTTTGGCTTTTAGAAAGTTTATATTAAAACACGCATAAAATCTTTTTGGTATTTTTGAATATTTTGAAATGTAAAGACTGAAAGCAGTAAATAAATATATACAAAGATGCAGAAACTGAAAGCATTAAATAAATATTTACAGACATTCTTTTTGCGAGTTTCGAGGGTAAGAGAATCATATCAGTGTACGGTCATGCCAAAACGCTCTTGTTGTTCAATTAGTTAACATTAAGATAAGCATCCTATAACAATTATCGGTATTGTTGTCCACATAAGCTCAACTTATCAGATGTAATAATGGCGAGGGGATACGTTAAGGTATGATTTATACTTACCGACCGGTGTTCATCCACATCACGACACATTCCCGTATCAAGGTATGCACGAGGATTTCATATTACCGGTGAGTATACCGATTATCATCTGTTTGACCGTATATGATGTGAGATTCTCACTTATTTTGATTTGAAAACAAGCCCTATGTGATAGAATCACTTATTGATGAGGAACTTGATTTTCAGATGCATGAAGGGCACAGGAGCAAGTCCGTGAACAGGTCAGTACTTTCGTACAGCAAAGAGACGAACTTGACTCCCGGATAAATGTGATATTTTATCACTTATTTGTTTGGACATGTGATTGTTGATCACTTATTGAGGTCGAATGCAATATGTACACGTATGTATAGTATCATGGAAGATCTAGACTTGCGTCCCCGTTATTTTTCGGTAAAAGATACAACCATGATACCCAGATGATAAGCAGCATAAAGACCGAATATCTCAGAACCTCGGCAATCTCTCAAACGAAATTTCGGTACCAAGACCATATGCCAATGAATGGTTCCCACCCAGTCTTCAGTCGATTTAAGATTTATATCACCCTGCACACTTTAAAATGATTGTGAGCCTACCGATACATCTTATATAGACCACTGATGTACTATCATTTTCTCTTTTGCTCGCCAGGAAACTCATTTTTGTTTTTCTATTGTTTTTGAGTTTTTGAAATTTTTCGATGTTTTTGGATTTTTCAAATTTTGGATTTACTCCCCCTAAAATCAACAAACTAAGACAAATTTAAAACACGAAGGTATTTACAAAAATGATTTTCCGATGTGGATTACTCTTGCTTGACCTTAATGCCGTTTACCAATAATAAATAGTCAAATCTTGATTTGTCAAATGCTTTGGAAAAAAGGTCGGCACGTTGGTCATCGGTGTGGACGTAAGCAACATCGATTAGCCTTTTCTCAAAGCAATCACGTATGAAGTGATACTTGATTTCGATGTGCTTAGTCTTTGAATGCTGCACAGGATTTCTAGTGATCTGTAAAGCAGCAGAATTATCAACGTAAATAGGAGTAGTTAGGAATTCAAAACCGTAATCACGCATTTGCTGTTGTATCCACAGGACTTGTGAGCAACAACTTGAGGCAGCAATGTATTCAGCTTCACATGTTGATGTAGCTACACACGTCTGCTTCTTGCACTGCCATGTGATTAGGCGATTTCCCAAAAACTGACATCCAGCCGTTGTGGATTTGCCGTCGATTTTACATCCGCCAAAATCAGAATCACTGAATGCGATCAAGTCAAAGTTATTATCCCTAGGGTACCATAGACCGGTGTCAGGGCAACCCTTCAAATAACGAAAAATCCTTTTTACAGCTGCAAGATGTGAGGCCTTCGGGTTCACTTGATATCTGGCAAGAAGGCACGTTGGGTACATTATATCTGGTCTTGATGCTGTGAGGTACATAAGAGATCCGATCATTGCGCGGTAGTATGAGGGGCTAACAGCTTCTCCCTTCAAGTCTGGATTAATTCCGTGATTTTGAGGCAGTGGGGTACTGATGGGCGTTGCATCAGACATCTGGAACCGGCTCAAGATGTCACCAACATATTTAGTCTGATGGATGAATATCCCAGACTCAGTTTGTTGCACTTGTAGGCCCAAAAAGAAAGTCATTTCCCCCATAGCACTCATCTCGAATTTATCCTGCATAATGCGCTCGAAATTCCTACACAAGATATCATTAGTAGAACCAAAAATAATATCATCAACGTACACCTGTACCAGAAGAAGATCTCCATCTTGTTCTTTGATGAAAAGAGTACAATCGATAAGACCTCTGCGAAATCCATTCTCCAGCAAATAATTAGATAAGGTTGCATACCAAGCTCGCGGTGCTTGATGTAGACCATATAGAGCTTTGTTGAGCAACCAAACCCGATCGGGATGGATAGGATCTTCAAAACCTGGAGGCTGTTCGACGTACACCTCTTCTTCTACTACACCATGTAAAAATGCACTTTTCACGTCCATCTGGTATACCTTGAAACCTTTGAATGAGGCATAAGCCAGAAAGATCCGAATTGCTTCTAGACGTGCAACCGGTGCATACACTTCATTGTAGTCGATCCCTTCTATCTGACGAAAACCTTGAACGACTAACCGTGCTTTGTTCCGGATAACAACTCCGCGGTCATCCTTTTTGCATTTATACACCCAACGGGTACCAATCTTCTTGTAGTTAGCAGGTTTCTCTACGAGCTTCCAGACACCAAGCTTCTGGAATTGTTGCAGTTCTTCCTGCATCGCTTCAACCCATGAGCTATCTTTCAAAGCTTCCTTCCAGGTTCTTGGCTCTTCCTGTGAGACATAACACGCGAAAGACCAATCATTCTGTTGACCAGATTCTCGGATAGCTGTATACAAGCCTGCATTGTTGTTATTCCGCAACATGTTTCTTGTTTGAACGCCACTTTCCACATTTCCGATGATGTTTTGTTGAGGATGCGTATTATGTATTCTAGTTTCTGGGTTATCTTGGACAGGAACATTAATACCCAGATTGTTGAGATTGAGATCAACAACCAATTCAATACCCGGAATTGACGAAGAGGATGAACCAGTAGCTTCAGCTGTTCTAGGGACGTCCACTGGAGGAGTACCCTCGGAAATACCATGTACTGCTGCTGTTGGACCTTCTTGATCTGCATCGAGAAATTCATCATCCTCTGAAGATTCGTTCAATTCGGTTGCATCGTGAAAATCCTCATTGTCGAGAGCATTGTTGTTCACCGAAGATGGTTCTGGATTGACAAGAATAGGACGAACCAAAGGTGAATCTGTTGCATTATCACTCTCGAAAAACATCCTAGCCGCAGCATTTTCTTCAACAGCTTCAACATTGATCGAATTGAAAAAGTCATCGTACTCAAACATCCAAGGCTGACCAGGATTTCTAACTGGCAATGTGTGCCTTTGTACTCTGACTTCAGACCATTCCTCGACCCTTTTAGTCTCTAGATTCCAGACTCTTAAGTTCGGGGTGGCATACCCAAGAAAGTATCCCTCAATTGCTTTTGCCCCAAACTTTCCATTAGGATCGATTATTGTACATGGAGCTCCAAACGGTTCAAGATATGACAAATCTGGTTTCCGTTTGTGAAGAAGCTCAAAACAGGTCTTGTTGTGCCTTTTGACTGTAAGGACTCGATTCAACGTATAACATGCAGAGGCCACAGCTTCACTCCAGAATCGAATGGGCAACTGCGACTCTACCAACATAGTCCTAGCAGTCTCGATCAAAGTGCGGTTCTTACGTTCAGCGACGCCATTTTGTTGAGGAGTATAAGCTGCACTAAATTCGTGAAGAATACCTTTTGCAGTGCAAAACTCCGCCATGGCATGATTTTTAAATTCAGTACCATTGTCGCTGCGTATCCGCCTAACCTTCAACTTATATAGATTCTCAATCTGAATGATCAAGTTTTTGAGAATACCGAAGGTTTCGCTCTTGTGTGCCATGAACGCCACCCAAGAAAATCTTGAATAATCATCAGTTATCACAAGGCAGTATTGATCATTCCTGATACTTTTGTGCTTGACGGGACCGAACAAATCCATGTGCAAGCGTTCAAGAGGAACAGCCACCGTGTTGATTTTCTTTGTAGGATGTCGCTTCTTCGTTTGTTTTCCTTTTTGGCACGAAACACAGACGTCTTGAAGATGGAAGTTTTTAAGAGGAACACCATTCACCAATTCATTTGACACCAAATGATTCATTTTGCGTAAGTGAATGTGACCCATTCGTCTGTGCCAAGAGATTGAGTCTTTTTCTGTGGCTTTGGAAACGAAACAAGTTGCTTGTGCAGGTCCGGCTAGGGGAGGATCTAGTCGCCTAATCCTTGTATACGAACCACTCCGGTTGTGCGGAATCCAACCGGAATAGCAAACCGAGACTGAACACGAAAAGACACGACACGCAAGATATCACCGTTAAACACCAATGTATTATAACGTATGAAAGGGTTCGGTTACAAGCTCAATGTTTACAATGATCTATGTAAACTCTCTAGTGTGTGTGTGTGTGCTCTGTTCTAGCTCTCTCTGTGTTCTCTCTCAAAGTGTTCTACCGAAACAAAAACATAACATGCTATTTATACTAACAGACACCACACACTTGACGAAACAAACCAGCACCCGACGAAACACCATTATGGTCGACGAAACACACATGTTTCGTCGACATTAGAGCTGTTTCGCCGATAATGGGCTTCAGCCCAAACAGTTGAGGCCCAAACTTGTTTCGCCAATTTGTCTTAGCCCAAATCCTTTGATGTTGAGCCCAGATCTTTGTCTTCTCACTTGTACGGCTTGAGGTCTTGTACACGACGGAGGAAAGTCGTCACATGATAAGTCGTGTTGAGTCGCGTCGAGTCGCGTCCATACTCTTGTATTAAGCCGAGTCGAGTCGCGTCCACAAACGTGTATCAACAAAGTTGATGATGGCGCAACATACACAATAAAGAAGGAAGATTTTGTAAATGAGACGGTGCAAATGTAAAGGAAACAAGGAGAAGAAGCTATACGATTGTTAGCGAAGCAACGAGAGGCTATCAAGGAAAAATGTTATGAGCGGGACTTGAAGACGTAAAGGATTTGCACAAACATGTGACCGATCTGATGTTAAAAGTAATTCTAGATCGAAAACTTACAATAGAAAAAATACAATTGGACTCGTGATGTTTATATTTGTTATTTTTTATTTAAGTTTTGGTACATGTTTTGTTTATTTATCTTTTCATATTTTAATGTTTTCCATAGTTTGAATTATGTGATCTTTTTAGATAGTTAAAATATCGTATATGATGTAGATAGTGATGTGAATAGATTACCCTACAATTAGAGCCGGTAGGGGTGTTCAGAATTCGTTTCGAATTCAAAAAATTCGAAATTCGATTAAATTCGATTCGATTATCAGGAAGTCGGTTCGATTATAGGAATTCGAATTCGATTCAATTCGAGTCAAGTAAATCGAATACGAATTTATAATTTCAAATTCGATTCGATTTGAAATGATTTGAAATTCGAATAAAAATTATACATTTTATTTATTATTTTTATATATAATACATATATAACTTTTATTGGGCTATACTATAAATTATTTTTAAAATTTATTCCAAGTATTAAAATTACCCATTACCAAACCCACTACATGGCCCATAACTAAAACCTAAGTAGCAAATCTATCAGTAGATTTCTAACCCTAAAAATATTAACTTGTAGTGGTTATTCCCGAATTCTCGTTTTGAATGTTAGACTTATGGTATTTTGTTTGGAATGTTTTATGGTTGCTTTAAAACTTATGTTTCATTTTAATAGTTATCTACATGCTTTAAAAGAAACTGAATCAAATCGAATTTATTCGAATTCGATTCAAATTCGAATTTTTAATCGAATACGAATCGAATACGAATTGGGTTTTTTATTCGAATACGAATTCGAATCGAATTGGGTAGGTTTTAATCGAATACGAATCGAATTCGAATTCAAGGAAAAAAAAATTCTTCAAATAATTCGATTCGAATAATTCGAAAATTCGATATTCGATTCGATGAACACCCCTAATTAGAGGTGCACCAACCGGTTTTTTTTTAATACCCGGGTTCGGGTATATACCCAGGTACGGGTATGATCGGGTTTTGACTTTTCGGTTATTGACCATATCCGGGCCGGGTATTGGTCTGAAAATCTATACCCTGTGTACCCGGGTTCGGGTTTTCAATACCCGGGTATTAGAATACCCTATTTTCGGGTCCGGGCAGGGTTCGGGTATTAATCAGGTAGGGTTCGGGTATTGGTCGGGTATGGTTCGGGTTCAGGTATAGATCAGGTTTTTCGATTCATTTTTTTGGCATAAAATATAGAAATATAATAGAAACCTTTATTTATGGGCATGTCTATTCACACACCCATATTGTCTATCCACACACCCCTCAGTGTCGAGCTGTGGGCAGAGCGCGGCGTTTTGGTCCGGTTAATCAGACAAATACTGACGGGTGTCTGACGGGTCTGTTGACCGGACCAAAACGCCGAGCTTTGGCCGCGTTCTGGTCCTGTCAACCAGACAAAAGACTGACACCAGTCTTTTGTCTGGTTGACAGGACCAGAACGCGGCCAAAGCTCGGCGTTTTGGTTAGGTCAACAGACCCGTCAGACACCCATTAGTCTTTTGTCAGGTTGACCGGACCAAAACGCCGCGCTCTGACCATAGCTCGACACTGGGAGGTGTGTGAATAGACAAAGGGGTAGGTGAGGGTGTGTGAATAGCAAGACCCTTATTTATACATATTGTATGCCTTGAAATCTGCCCAAAAAGCCTCACACAAACTCTAAACGTTCAAAAAAGTTGTTGTACATTAGTGGATAATGATTGAACCATTTAAAGTATCAATGACCATAAGTAGATAATGATTGAACCATTTAAAGTATCAATGACCATAAGTGGATAATGATTGAACCATACTTGTAATAACATTACATTACAGCAAACTTTCATAAACAACTGTTTATCCACCTTCTACATTTACATTTTTTGAAGGCAAATATTACTAGAAAACTAGCGAGGAAAGAAAACCAGGGAAACATTTACATAAAGTTGAAACTATACCAATCATCCTATTTTAGGAGAGAGATTTTAGAACGATTTTTAAGCCATAAAAAACCCGAACGCCTTATAGGCAAGGGCGTAGCTTATAAGGGGCTTGGGGGTGCACTGGCCCGCCATTGTTTCGGTTAGTAATGTTGATTTTTTGATTTTTTGTCCGAAATTTTATAAGTATAGTGGCAGACCTCCACCAATTATTTTGGCTAAAAATTCCCGGTCCCTACCAATTTTCTTGTAAAAAAAAATTACATACATAATGTCATATTGAGTTATAAAAAACATGAAGAACAAGGCTATTATATTCATATTCATTTTTTAAATAGAATAACCACTTAAAATAATGAAACAGATTATATTTGTCGAGAAGTGCAAAATCGTATGAAGACGACCCTCGTTGTATATCTTGATTAATTGGATTGTTTCTTTGTGAATTCCTATACGAAGGTTTTGTAGATGTTCCGAGTATTCCTTGATCGTTTCCTGTAAGAAGAGGAGTTCCTCTAATTCTATGAATTTTTCTAGAATACTCTTTTCTCAATATCATTAAAAAAAAGTTTCGGATTGCCTATTATTCCACCAATTATTAACCCACGATTCCAGACTTTTTTAAAATAAGAGAGAAATCTACCAGGGCAAAAATAAAATACGATAGATACAATATATAAAAAAGGAGTGAATGCTTTCTTTTTTGCCATTTTTTCATCTGGGAAATGTTAATGAACCCATCTCATTCCTCAACTCTATGTAATCTAATATTTATTATTTCTCTCACACATCAATTCTATTACAAGTTATCGAACCTATGAATCTGTTCACTATTTTTTATTTGTGATTTCGTGGTTAGGCCTTGAATTAGGCCTTGAATCTAGAAAAAAATATACAAAAATAGACGAAAAATTTGAATGAATAAATAATAAAAAAATATTGTTTCCCTACAGGCAAATTTGAAGCACATATATCCTTTCGATGAATGCCCCGAAAACCACTTTAAATAAAATTTTTTATACATGTTTTTAAACTCGAAGTGGACTTTTAATAAAGTTTGACACCAGGTTTTATACAAATGAAACTTGAGGGTTGTTTGACCCGACCCGAACTGAATCACTGTAAGTCCCGTTTAACCGGATCTTTCAATGATATCAAATCTAATCTTGTGGGAGTGCGGAAACCAAACACAAGATGATTCAAGATAAACCGAAAAATATGAAATCGAAGAACAAATAACAATAACGAATCACTTTCAAACACTTGCACACGATTCTATTACTTGAATAAGCAAAACCGTCTAGTACAAGTGTTCTTCACCAAATCGCCTCTCTCTCTAGCTCTCTAGAAGTTGTTACAATGAAGTTCCAACCTAAAAACAAGTTAGAAACTTGTTTATATACTTACTAAAGCCCACTCCCCTACATGGGCTCCCCTTGGGCCTGCTTGGCCCACATGGCCTAAAGCTTGGCCCAAGTGACCTATAAAGGTCCAAAACCTAATATAACTAACCCGGTAAAGCCTAGTTCGTAACCATAGCCCGTTATGTTAATTTGATGTGTCAGTCTCACACTTTAGGGCCTAACAATCTCCCCCTAGACTGATGCCATCAAATTGTCTTCATACCATGAATTCAGCAACGTCTTCAACGAAGTCTATGGTTGTCTCTATGCTGCAGATGTTGTGGAAGTTCTTGACTTCTGAACTCTAAGCACTGGGTCTCTTTTCTTCAGCTCTTGTGGTTGGCTTCATATCAGGATCACGATCAGCATTTGCTTGAAAAACTTGTCAAAAAGAATGTGAGAGGAGGATTCTCAGCAGCTCTTTTCTTCTTCAATCTTTGTCTTTCAAGCAGATTCATGGTACTTCTTCAAATGTACTTTCACTGTCAGACGGCATTTCGTATCCGGTTCTTCTGACTCAGGTACATCTTGTTATTGTGCTGCTTCAGGCTTCTTCAGCAACTAACAGCATCTCAGTCTTCATCAACCCCTGTTCTTGATTGAAATCAAGTTCTGCACATGCTTACAAACTCATAAGCAAACATTTCTTATACAACAGGGAGAGTACCATATGAACACTAGGTACATCCAAGTACTTATACTCGGATTTCACAATTTAAATTCTTTAAACTTTTGATGATCAGTCAAATCTTCAAGAACGGTTACATTTTTAATTTTAAGAAAAACAAAAAGACACTCTATTTTTGGATTTTCAATTTTATAGAAAAGCAAGACACTATTTTTGTATTTTTTTAATTTTTTTTTTAATATTAAGAACTAGAAACCACCATGTTCTCATACTTCTATATTTGCAATAACTTTAATTAATATTTATATCTAATTACAGGAAAATCCAAATAAGACTGGACTAGACCAGAACAATCTATGTTGGGTTTGGTTCTCATTGTTTTGGGTCATTCTAGTTCCTTTCAGATGATAGCGGAACCAAGGGAGGGTCAAAAGGGTTCCGAGACCCTCTCTACATAAAAAAATGTCAAAATTCGTTATGTAAACAAGTTGGGTTTTAAGAAAAGAAAAAAACGGACCCTCTAGTAACTAAAAATTATCATTGTTTGGATGAAACGTGAATTTTAATATATACTAGAGGTCAAAATATGAATTTGGAACACTACTAGGAGGAAAACACTATCTTTTTTTAGGAAAACATGAGTTTTTCTTACAATGTAAATAGAACGCATATGCCAGTATGCCACCAAGAGATTCCGATTTCAATCTTTCATCAATGGTTTTAGAGTAAAATGTGAAAATGGTCCCCGAGTTTAGGTTATTTTTGTCACTTCAGTCTAAAAATATAACTGTTTGTATCTAAGTCCTTGAGGTTTCAATTTTGTTGCCATGTTCGTCCAATTGACAAACTGGGTTAGAATTTTTGTTAACTTCTCCCTTTTTTTATCGTTTTCCTCATTTAATTAAAATATATTATGGCATAAATTGACGGTTATACCCTTCGTTTAAACAAACGAGGAAACGACAAAAGGATAAGTTAACATAAAGTTCTAAACCAGTTTGCCAATTAGATGCAAATGATAACAAAAAATGAAACCTCAAGGACCCAAATACAAACTTTTTTCATTTTTAGACTAAAGTGACTTAAACTTGGGGGTTATTTTAGCATTTGACTCATGGTTTTAAAACCAGATTGATTAAAAACAATAGTAGATGTGGGAATTTTAGGATAATATATTTTAGATATCAAAACAAACAAATTATACATGTGGTATCATAATTTTTATTTCTGATTTTTGACTCGTCTACTTTCGAATAATACAACAATATATCCATGTATACATGTTAAGTTTGTGTATAGCTTTTGGTAATAAAATTGTGAAAACAAGATCTTATCACATGCATGAACTTTGGCAGTGAATCTCAAGTGACTTGGTTCACTAGGTTCCCTCCCACACACCCCCAATCCTCTTTGCTTCTCACCAAAGTCTATGCCCCTCTTTATCTCGTTTATATATAACATCAATTCAAACCACTAAAAAAACACATACAAACAAAACTAATATAGTCTTTTTGCTTTATAATATACAATGTTGGATTGGGGCCCGGTTTTTTGTTTCAGTGGCACTCTTCGTGCTGTTCACACTAGGGTTACTGTTTCAGCTCCCAGGACAAAGGCGTTGTGTTGAGTTTGGCAACTTTCAGACGAGTGGAGCAGCCGTCTTGATACATACATTGCTTTTCTTTGGCTTCATATGTCTGTTCATGTTTGCCGTTAAGATCCATCTCTACGTTAGCTAATTGAAACCGAAAAGATCATAATTATGTCTGATTTTTACGTTTTCAAATTGTTTGTTGAATTTCTAATGTTTTGGCACTTGCTTTTGTTTTGATGAAAATTATAAGAAAATATCTAGCTTGGATGTCACTTAAAAAACTTTTGTGTTAGGACATATTTGATATGTGTCCATTTAGCATTAATGCATAATGATATGATATTTGGGAATTCAGGTTTGTTATCTGGCTTTTTATGTCCCAAATTATACGACATAATACTGCAAATGATATTTGGGATCATAATAATTTTAATATGGTTGTTAGTGGGAAAAGGTATTACTTAATTAAAGAATATATATGGGGAATCATATAAGATGATTTTTTAAAAAGTGAACATATTTTATGGATAAATGTGTATTTTAGTTAAATTATATGGATGGAGAAAAAGGTTCAATTGTGAATGCTCTTATAAACACACCTTCATTGCTTCGACCCATTTCACCACGATCACCCGCTCCTTTTTCTGACAACCCCCCAAATTGGTCCTCATTCCCACCGGTGACGATCGCCTAACAGGAACCCAAGGTCCAGCTGACTTTTGACATGTCCGTCACTCTGCCACAGTCTTAACTTCACAAACACCGCAACATCCACCGCCGACGATTTGGAGACCTACGGATTCCTATTCTGATTCCGTCCGTCTTGGCAATTATTATCAAACCCTTTGTTCATACTCGATATCAAGTCCCAATTGAATATATCAAACATACATGAAATTATGCCTAACTCCCACAATATTATCAGATCAAGAAAACTACTTAAAAACTTGATTCTTAAAAATCCTACCCAATACGCGGTATATTCATATTAAAATTTATACAGTAACTAGGATTGTCCACAAAATTATCCTAAAGACATCCAAACCTAACTCGTTTAGAATGCTAGATAATTATCTAATCAATTAACACATTTAATAATCTACAATTGTCCACACCTTGAAACCCTCCTTGAGCCTTGCATGCCAAGTCGGTTTCATTGTTCGGAATTCCCAACACGATACATATTGAGATTTCATGTTTCTAAAGTCAGTATCGAAATCAGGTCTCATATCTTTTGATTATATTGATTCTAACATCTGGTTTCGTATAGATATATAGATATTTTGATTTTATTGATTCTAACAACTGGTTTCATACTATTAAACTAAATATTATATTTCACCATACTTTTTTTTTTACCAGCAATCATAACTTTAAGTTGATTACCAGCACTCAGAAATTTAAAAAATTCTTACTTTAAACATAGTGGGTATTAACGAGAATATTATAAAATAATATTCAATGTATTTTGCACTGGCATTAATTGTTCTCTTGCTCTTCCTGTCATTAATTGCAATTGTATATTCCTGTCATTAATTGTAAGTGTTGTATATTGGCCTATTTAAGCCTCTGTATATTGTTAATAGAATCAAGCCTTTTTTTGATAATTCATTCAAGTCTCATATGGTATCACAGCCACAATACTCAAAAGAGTAATTCCGATCCTTTTTTTTTTTCTCAATTACCTTTCCATGGCCTCTTCCACAGTCATCCATATTTCCGCATCGACTCACTTCAATGTCACTCTTACAAATGACAACTTCGCAGTTTGGCGAAAACATGTTCATTCCACCCTTATCGGACTGGATCTGATCCATTTTCTAACTGGTACCACACCTGTTCCAGCCACCTTTCTGGATTCGGAATGCACCAAACCCAATCCCGCATACCATACCTGGTTCCGCCAAGATCAGGCCATTCTCGCTGCTCTACTGGGTAGCTGTTCACCGATGATTCAGCCATTAATTGCTTCTGCTGAAACCTCCAAACAAGCTTGGGATCGCCTGCTTACCAGCTATGCTAATCCATCTCGCTCTCGTGTCATTTCCTTGAAATCCAAACTTGCTTCGAACCCGAAAGGAAATCGCAATGTTACTGAATATCTCCGAGACATGAAGTCGATTGCCGATGAGCTCGCCTTGGCACAAAACCCGGTCAAGGATGAGGATCTCATGGTTCACATCCTTTGTCAATTGGGTGAGGATTTTAAAACCATTGCCACATCACTTCGCCTCCTCGACTCGAAGATTACCTTCCCTGAGTTGTTTGAAAAACTTGTGGACTATGAAAGAGAACTCCACAACACCACCATTCCATCACCCACTATAACCACTGTCAACTATACGAACCGTCAACCTAGGTCTAATTCCCGTTCCGCAAATGACAGGCGTGTTAACTCGGGATATTTCACCAACCGAAACAATCGCCAACAATGGTCTACCAACTCAAATGGTGGTGCTCGTGAGAATCGAACTAACCTTTATTGTCAGTTTTGTAATTTTTCAGGGCATGAGGCAAAAGAGTGTCGGAAGTTAGCTCGCTTTCTTCGTGAAAACCAAGTTCAAACAGGAAGTTCTATGACTCCGAATAAGGTCTCACCTACTGCTAATCTCACCACCTCAGCGTATATGTTCGATACCGGTGCCTCAAATCATGTCGATCCGGATCGTGCCAATCTCCACTCCATCTCCGAGTATGGTGGTCCCGATGAAATTGTCCTTGGCAATGGTAATACTCTCACCATCACTCACATTGGTCAATCATATCTTCCGTTGACTAATGGTTCACTTTCGTTAAAAGATGTTTTATGTGTCCCACATTTCAAAAGAAAATTGATTTCGGTTGCAAAATTATGCAAAACTAACCATGTTTCGGTGGAATTTTTTCCCACCCATTTCTTTGTCAAGGATCTTCGCACGGGGGCACGACTAATGCGGGGAGAGAACTACCTTGATGTTTACTATGCAAACCTTCCTTCGTCACCTCAAATCAATGCAGTGTCCACTACATCACCTATTGATTGGCATCACAAGCTTGGTCATCCGTCCATTCCAGTTTTTAAAAAAATAGCCAAATGTTTAGGTTTAAACTTCAAGCTTCTCAATTTTCATTGTAATTCGTGTTCCATCAATAAAAGTCATAAAACTCCATTTGGTTTGAATTCATTTACTACCACCAAACCGTTACAGTTAATCTATTCCGATGTTTGGGGGCCGGTGGAAAAGTCTATTGATGGTTTCACTTATTACGTGATCTTTGTCGATTTTCACACTAAATATATTTGGCTATACCCAATGAAGCGTAAATCCGATGTCTCTGTCTTATTTCCTCAATTCAAAGTACTTGTTGAAAAGTTTTTTCAAACACCCTTGATCTCACTTTTTACGGACAATGGTGGTGAATACATTGGTTTGGCCACCTATCTTCAATCCCAAGGCATTTCTCACTTCACTACCCCACCCCATACACCGGAACAAAATGGCGTTGCCGAACGTCGCCACCGGCATATTGTAGAGACCGGCTTATCTCTACTTCACTATGCTCGGCTTCCTCTCTCCTTTTGGACGCATGCATTTCAAACGGCGGTTTATCTAATAAATCGCTTACCTACTCCTATCCTTGATTTTCAAAATCCATACACTCTCCTTTTTAATAAAAACCCAACCTATGCCAAACTCAAACCCTTTGGATGCCTTTGTTATCCGTGGCTTCGCCCATATGCAAAATCAAAACTTCACCCACGCTCCGCGCGTTGCATTTTTCTTGGTTACTCACCTTCAAAATCCGCTTTTAAATGTTATGATCCTACAACCCTTCGTCTATATCACTCTCGTCATGTTGAGTTTGTGGAAACTAAATTTCCTTTCCACTCTCACCATGATTCCATATCTACTGTTCCTTCAGTGGATGATTTTTTGGGCATCTCACACACTTCATCTCCTTGTATACCAAATCCACCTTCCCACTCAATCCCCAGCTTTCCTCTTCAGTCCACTGCCGAGCCCATTTCTTCTGAACCACTCACCCCACCTCACAATTTCACAGACTCACCCCTCTCAAGTCCAACACCATCTCCTTCCAGCCCAAATTCAAATGCCACTGCCCAACCCGAGACCACTGTTCAAACCGAGACCATTACTCATGCCAACCCCACCACCCCTTTTTCCTCTTCTTAGATGGCCCAATCATCCGCTTCTCTACCTGATCGCTCCACAACTACTATCACAGCCTCTCCTTCACCACCTCCCTCTCTCACCATTCCTTCATGTCGCCAACGAAAACCGAATCCAAAATATTTCAACTCCAACTTTGTCAACTCCACCACTCTCCATCCGATTCCACCATCACTTGAACCCACTTCCCACACACAAGCCTTAAAAGATCCCGAATGGCGCAAAGCAATGGATCTTGAATTCAATGCGCATCTTAAGAACGCCACGTGGGAACTTGTTCCACCATCGCATCACAACTCAATTGGATGCAAATGGGTGTTTCGCATAAAACGTCGCCCAGATGGATCCATTGATAAATATAAAGCTCGTCTAGTTGCTAAGGGTTTTCTACAAGAATATGGTAAGGACTATTTTGAAACTTTTAGCCCGGTTTCTAAACCGGTAACCATTCGCACGGTCCTCACCATTGCATTATCCCAAAACTGGACTCTCCGACAACTTGACGTCAACAATGCTTTCTTGCATGGCACCTTACATGAAGACGTATACATGTCTCAACCACCGGGCTATGTACACCCGGATTTTCCAAACCATGTTTGTCGTCTTCGGAAGTCTCTCTATGGACTAAAACAAGCGCCTCGTGCTTGGTATTTGGAACTTACTAAGTTTCTTTTACTTCTTGGTTTCAAAAAATCCTTGGCTGATCCTTCCTTATTCATCTACAATCGCGGGGGCATTGTGTGCTACTTCTTAGTCTATGTTGATGATATTATCATCACTGGCAATGCAACTTCCTTCGTTCATCAGGTCATTCATGACTTGTCCGACAAATTCTCCATTAAGGATCTTGGTATGCTACATCACTTTCTTGGGATAGAAGTCATTCCGACTGTCAATGGACTTTTCTTATCTCAACATTCAGAACTTACTCACAAAATTCCGAATGGATGGTGCCAAGTCCGTCGCCACCCCGCTTAGCTCCACTGACACACTTACCCTTGTTGATGGCTCGTCTAAAGTTGATCCCACACCATATCGGCAACTTGTCGGGTCGCTTCAATATCTTGCTTTTACTCGACCCGATATATCGTTCGTTGTCAACCGGTTATCACAATACATGCATTCTCCCACCGAACTTCATTGGCAGGCACTAAAACGTGTCCTTCGATATCTCAAGGGAACCATTCATCACGGTCTGTTTCTTAACCGTGGCCCTCGTCTTGATCTTCAGGCCTTCACCGATTCTGATTGGGGCGGGATTGGTGACGGGGGCCGGTCCACTACTGCCTACATTATCTATCTCGGGTCAAATATTCTATCCTGGCGTTCCTCACGTCAAAAGTCTGTCTCTCGATCTTCCACCGAAGCTGAGTATAAGGCATTAGCAAATGGTGCAGCTGAACTTTCGTGGGTCCAAAACTTACTGTTGGAACTTGGTTTCTCCACGCCTAAATCGCCTACGCTTTTTTGTGACAATGCCGGGGCAACTTACTTATGTGCAAATCCAGTTTACCATTCACGTATGAAACATGTCGCACTGGACTATCATTTTGTTCGCGAAAAAATTGCAAATGGCACTTTGAGAGTACAACACATCCATTCGGAAGACCAACTCGCTGACGTTCTCACGAAACCTCTAAGTCGGGGCCCGTTTCTTGGTCTACGATCCAAGATTGGAGTATCCGATGGCTCCTCCATCTTGCGGGGGCATATTAACGAGAATATTATAAAATAATATTCAATGTATTTTGCACTGGCATTAATTGTTCTCTTGCTCTTCCTGTTAGGGATGAGATCGGTACGATACCGGTACCGTACCGGTACCGATACCGTAAATACCGTTACCGAAATTGAGAAAATGTGGATACCGATTACCGTACCGTATTTATAGATTCGGTATCGGTACGGTACCGGTATTTCGGTAATTTACCACATTGGTACCGCTTTGGTGTCATCCATTGTTTTACCTAAAAAATATCATGTGCAACCCAACCCATCCATCCGTACTCTTTTTTTCAATTGTAAATATGTGAAGGACAATATAATCATGTAACTAGGCTGAAACTTATCAGTCAATAACAGTACACCACACGAAATAGCTAATGCTTATGCAATTACATAATATAATTCCTATGTTGAACCCTCGATATGTGAAATGAAGCAAAACAGCAAACAAATTAACAAAATCAGCTAAAACACACAAACTTTGAATAACTACAGGTCACTAAAATGAAAACCATAAAAGCTTATCAATTAAAAAATTTCCATTCTCTCTTAAATATGTAAAAAATTATAATATGTTATGAAAAGATTATACTATTATTATTTTTTGAGGCTTCATATCTATATACGATTAAAATAAATTTAAATTCGCCTTATGGAAAGATTATACTATAAATCATTGTTATTGGAAAAAGATGATTTATGGTATAACGATGTCTTTAGATTTGAATGAATATAAGCTTTACATTATATTAGAATCTCTTTTTTATGATTATAAGCTAAACTAAATACTAACTTAGTTGCCATGAAACCATCTAATGTTTTAGTTTAATCTTAACATACAGACGAATTCGTTTGAATATTAACTTTCATGTTTCACAGGAACTTGGACTCTTCTTAATCCATCCTAAAAACCCATTGGATTTCATTATTAAATTCGGTATTAAAACCGGTATTTACCGAAAAATACCTATACCGATACCGCTTTTTACCGATACCGAATTTCGAAAAATCTATTACCGATACCGGTACCGTTTATGATCGGCACGGTACGGTATCGGTACGGTACCGGTTCGGTACCGGTATTTCGGTAAAAAATCTCATCCCTACTTCCTGTCATTAATTGCAATTGTATATTCCTGTCATTAATTGTAAGTGTTGTATATTGGCCTATTTAAGCCTCTGTATATTGTTAATAGAATCAAGCCTTTTTTTGATAATTCATTCAAGTCTCATAGTGGGTTGGTGACAATATAATCGGTAGGAAAATTAGTGCAAATGTGGACTCCACTCATACTTTAATTCTTTAAAAATTTGATTAACATTATAAAGAATTTCAAAGAAAGATGAAGGAATCCAATGTGAAAATTTCATGAAATTTCTTTTTTATGCCTTTTCCTGGAGTGTGAAATTTCTCAAATATATATCTTATATATAATGTGATGCCCATAGACACATCTCAGCTGCTCAAACCACATCTCTCTTTTCGGTGATCTCCACTGCTTACCTTTTTACTCATTCTAAACAAATTCCATCTACAAATCAATGGCATTTTCATCCTCCGCTTCTCACTCAGTTCCTGCCTCTATTTCTCAATCATGGAATTATGATGTATTTTTGAGTTTTAGAGGAGAAGTGTAACAACTCTCACAAAATAATCTTGATTATTACTTTAATTTATCATTAGGAAACCCTAATTGAGACACCCAATTGATTCTGTACAAACCCTAAAATTTTCAGAAATTTCAGAAACAAGATTAGGGCCCCTAAAACTCAGGGGGGGGGGGTATACCCTTGAGAACGATTATCCTTAAATTTACGTTGTCAAATTATTAGAAATCGAAAATTTTGATTCAGCAGACCTAGACCTACTCTAAGCTACCCTATATGAATTTACGTGTCCTTTACGGACCGTAAGTTTTAAACTTACGGACCGTAAGTTTGGTGTTAATTCAACTCAGCAAAGCTAGTCCCTGAGGTGTCAGGTCTATAAAGATTCGCTGTTATTTACGGATCGTAAAGGTCGGGCTTACGGTCCGTAAGCCAGGCCGAAATTCACCTATAAATAGCAGAAGTTGGCATTCGAAAATTTGTCAATTTACGTCGAAATAATACGTCCAATCTCACTGAATTACATACTGTTCTTTCCTAATTTCACCCCGGGTATCGAATCGCTGCTGCAAAACAGGGTATTAGCACAATCGCTACTACGATTCAATTATACGACAATCAAGATATCCAATTAATGTTTAAGTGCCGCTCACATTAGGGTTATACTTAATCGTTTGTCATTAATTTGACGAATTGTCGTTAATTCGATAGATTAAGTATAATGCTTTATCGTTCGTCATTTATTTGACGGATTGTCGTTAAATCGATAGATAAAGTATTGCACTTTGATATTAATTGTGATAATTTGATCTCGGGAATTATCGTAATTGCTGGATTGATTACTAACCCAGTTTTGTATGCATTGTTATTTAAATTAGGTTAACAAGGATAATCTATAGATTAATTTCTATCCGTAGTAAAACAGCAAGGTGAGTCATTCTCTCTTTTTATCAAATCTATTTACAAAACCCTATTTGTTTCAAAGTTATAATTACGGGGATTAAGTCTTTGTAATCACCAAATTACAGCCGGTATGTGGGGTTTTGTATACATTACTTGATAATCGTCACCATTGGGGCAGCCAGTGGGGGATATGACCATAGTCACAGACACCATTGGACGAAAGGGCCAATGGGTCGAGTGACAAGTACTGTGGGTAATTGGATTGATATCAGAAACATTGTAATCGCTCTTAATACTGTATATTATAACAAACGAGTCGTTTTAGTAAATAGAATGATTCACTCAGTATTTTCCGCTGACAAAACCTTTTTCAAACATGTTTCAGGTGATCTGTTGTAATTCAGGAAAAATGCTGGGAAGCAAGGATAGCTTGAAATAGTGGCTCAATATAAATAAATAAAACGTTTTGTAATATCACTATTTTATAGAAAAACCTAATATTGTAAATTATCAGGGTTTTACCCTGCATTGTGAAATAAAATAATCAGGGGAATATATTAGCTTTAAGCGATCCTTTTTAAATAAACTTCCGCTGTAAACTCAATTAAATAAATACCGCAGGAATTTCTGTCCCACGGCTCATGAAACGGGTCAAACCGGGTCGTGGGCCGTGACAGAAATAAGGTGGTATCAGAGCCACTGAGTTAAGCTAATTATGTATTGAGAAAATACTTAATTTTTCCTGATTACTATTATTTGAATTATGTGTTTATTATCTGACTATTTGTTAGTTACAGTATAGGTAAACAAAAGCTGTCCAGTATCTATCGTAAATTAGATAGATCATTCTACGAGAAGGGAAGTTCATCCCAAACTAAATCCTCCAGTCAATCTGAAATTCCCGAGGAGGGAATATTCATGCGCAAGGCACAATATGAGGAATCGCTTTCCCCTAGAAAAAGGGAAATGATTATTAAGAAAAGTAAAGAGAAAATCCGAGAAAAGAAAATTAAACAAGAAACCCAGGAAATGCTTGATAAATCACCCTGGGAAGATAAGTTGGACGCTAAGTGGTCAAATTTATATATGTTAGCCACTGTAGCAGAAAAGATAAATCTTTAAAGGTTTATTACTTTTAAAATCCAGAAACCTTCGGTAGTAAATAAATAAATTTACAAATAAACCCTAGGTGTGTTTTCTGATTATCCTTGTAATTAGTATACGATGTGTAATAAAGGTTATTTATAACTTTTAATTCAGTCTTTTTATATCAGCATGAGTGAAATTTCTGAAGCTTTTCAGAATCTTAATCTGTATCCGGTGAAAATCGAAGCTTCTCAAGAATATGCTAGCTATTTTCCCGATATAGAACAACCAGTAGAATTTAAGGCTCCACCGTTGAAAAAAGCCAAAACAAAAGAAGAGAAGTTAGGTAGGTTGGAGGAAAATCCGTAGGAAAAAGCCAGCTACTAAACTTCCCAAAATCAATAACCCGTTGAAAAAGGGAAAAGAAGTGGTAATCGGTGAGAGTTCTGAACAACCGGAAATGGAAACCGGAGGCAATGAAGAAATCAAGGAAATGGTAACACAAATGGAAGTTGGACAAAGCCCAATACCAACTCAAATGGAAATCGGAGAGAGCTCCAATCCAAACCAAAGGAGAACTTTTCAAGACGAGATCGATTTCCTATTGGCAAGCTGCGAAACCATTCAGCCTGTCAATACCAATATTTTTACTTATCCTCTTCAAAGCCAACTCCCTATGAATTGGGAACCAGCCATTCCAGACCCAATAGTTAACCCTCAACCTATAGAAATGGATGAATGGTGGACAAACGATTGGCAATTTCAGAGTATTGTCAACGATCCCTATTCATTTCATCCACAATTCGATCCAGAGCCTTTACCCAATCCACCCATGACCAATGAAAACATGGCTGAACTTCGCCACTTTGGTGAAGAGTTGATCGATATGGGGAATAGAATGAGGGCGATAGGAGGACAGATTACATGGAAGTATGACGAGAGGGAGATGCATTTTTAGGACGACAAGTAAACGAGGGACACTCAAACTCTAGTTGTGTAATAGTAGTATTAACATCAGACTGTAAATAGACTAATAAAACGTTGTAATCTATTTGCGAGTAATGATGCATAATATACTATAAAATATGACGAAATCGAGAAATCGATTGTTTTGACTATACTTGCATTATAGAAATTCTGATTGTTTGTATAAATTATTAATTATCAGATACTAATAAAATATATATATATATATATATTATCAGATGGCAAACAGTGGTAATGAACCAGTAAATGAAGTTAATCAGTCAGAGCAACATTCAGAAGACCAATATATGACTCGACAAGATATTGAGAATATTGTCGCTCAGGGTATAGCTAATGCTATTCCTGCAATAGTTGCTGCTGTAAAGACTCCAGTAGAACCGCAATAAATCATTCCTAGCAAACTTAATACTGAAGATAACTTCAGTAATAGTGTAAACAATCATGATAATCATGAAACACGGCAAGCTCCGCTCTCTAAGAAAATGAAAGCCGCAACACCTGGTTGCACTTTCAAAGAATTCCTTGCTTGTAAACCCATGGAATTTGCAGGCAATGAAGGAGCAACTGCATCACTGCGTTGGTTAGAAAAAACCGAAGCAGTTATTGCAATTAGTATATGTGCCAAAGACGATCAGGTCATGTACGCGTCGAATTTGTTTAAAGAAGGAGCACTTGAATGGTGGAATATTGTGCTACAAGCCAAAGGAAGGGCAATAGCATATGCTATGAACTGGGAAGGATTTAAGAATCTGGTTGAAAGAAAGTTTTGCCCTGAGTACGAAAAGGAACAAATGGCAAATAAATTCCTTACTCATCGGATGGTGGGTGTAGATTGTCGTGGTTACACTTCGACATTCTTCGAATATGCTCGAGTAGTACCTACACTGGCTTCGCCAGAACCGGTACTCATTTCTCGATATATTTGGGGGCTAATTAGTGAAATCCGCAATATTGTTAAATCTACGAGACCTCGTACTATTGACGATGCGGTAGAATTAGCTAACACTCTGACCGATGAACTGGTACGCACAAGAGATGAAGATAGGAAAAAGGAATTAGCTCAGAAGATTACTCAAGGATTTCGTACGGGTAATAACAACAGTTTCAAAAGAAAAGGCGCAGGGCAATCTTCAGCTCCGTCATACTGCAGAAAATGCAAAAAGAAGCATTACGGAAGATGCGATATCTTTTGTAATTTTTGCAAGGGTATAGGTCACCGTGAAGAAAACTGCAAAAAGAAAACAGTAATCTATTTTAACTGTGGAGAAGCAGGGCATTACAAAACAGAATGTCCTAAATTGGTCAAACCAGTAGACAACAAACCCAAGGCAACCGAAGGAGCCACGAAGAAGAATGTTAGAGCATTCCAGCTAACTACTCAAGAAGCCGAACTCATCCCTGATGTGATAGCTGGTACGTTCTTAGTTCACAACGTATACGCAAAAGTATTATTTGACTCTGGTGCAAACCAAAGTTTTATTAATACTTTATTTTGTCAAGCTCTTAAGTTACCTTTAACCAACATTAGGCAAATGTTTACTGTTGAAACCGCAGACGGGAATTCAGTTAAAATCAATCAGGTTTTGCAAAAAGTAGATATAGAACTTTTAGGTCACAAATTTACTGCAAACCTATTACCCATGAAATTAGCTGAATTCGATGTTGTGTTAGGAATGGATTGGTTAATAGCCAACCATGCTCGAATTCTTTGTGATAGGAATTCTATAGAAATTAAGGCACCTACTGGAGAGATAATTATGATTACAGGAGATAAACCACGCAAACCCATGAAGTTCATATCAGTAATGAAAGTTGCTAGTTA
Organism: Helianthus tuberosus; assembly: GCA_030545235.1. Classification (NCBI taxonomy): domain Eukaryota; kingdom Viridiplantae; phylum Streptophyta; class Magnoliopsida; order Asterales; family Asteraceae; genus Helianthus; species Helianthus tuberosus. Next base: position 10,305,370 of record CM060393.1, read on the forward strand.
TGAACGAAAACAAGGAATAGTATATATGATTTCGGTAATCATAAATACTAAAGGGAAAGAATTGAAAGAAATTCCTGTAGTCTCAGAATATCCAGATATATTCCCAGAAGAATTACCTGGATTACCACCTGATAGGGAAGTAGAATTTAGGATTCATCTAATTCCAGGAACTACGCCAATAGCCAAGGCACCTTATCGGTTAGCTCCTACTGAAATGTTAGAACTGAAAAAGCAATTAGATGAATTACTAAGTAAAAGATTCATACAACCTAGCTCGTCCCCTTGGGGAGCGCCAGTGTTGTTTGTAAAGAAAAAGGACGGTTCAATGAGAATGTGTATCGATTATAGAAAATTGAATAAGATTACAATTAAGAATCGATATCCATTACCTAGGATTGATGATCTTTTTGATCAACTTCAGGGGGCTAGATATTTTTCTAAGATAGATTTACGCTCCGGATATCATCAATTGAAGGTACAAGAAGAAGACATACCTAAGACTGCTTTTAGAACTAGGTATGGTCATTACGAGTTTACAGTCATGCCCTTTGGGTTAACAAATGCACCTGCAGCATTCATGGACATGATGAATAGGATCTGTAAACCGTATTTGGATAAATTTGTAATTGTCTTCATAGACGATATACTCATTTATTCCAAAAACCAGACAGAGCATTGTGAACATCTTCATGCACTCTTAACTTTGTTAAGAAAAGAAAAGTTGTACGCCAAATTCTCAAAGTGTGAATTCTGGTTGCAAGAAGTACAATTTTTAGGCCACATGGTGAATCACGAAGGTATTCACGTAGATCCTGCTAAGATAGAAGCGATTACCAATTGGAAGGTTCCACAAACTGCAATGGAAATTAGGAGTTTTATAGGTTTAGCCGGTTATTATAGACGGTTTATTAAGGATTTTTCCAAGATAGCCGTACCATTAACTAAGTTAACCTGTAAAGCCATTAAGTTTGAATGGGGAACTAAACAAGAAGAGGCTTTTAGGATCTTGAAACAGAAATTAACCAATGCACCAATCTTAGCCTTACCAGAAGGAACAGAAGATTTTGAAGTATATTGTGATGCTTCAAAACTAGGATTAGGATGTGTATTGATGCAACGCAAGAAGGTAATTGCGTATGCCTCAAGACAATTGAAGACACATGAAGAAAACTATACGACTCATGATTTAGAATTAGGAGCCGTAGTTTTTGCCCTTAAGATTTGGAGACATTATCTGTATGGAAGTAAATTTACTGTCTATACGGATCATAAAAGTTTAAAGTATATATTTGGGCAAAAAGAGTTGAACATGAGGCAAAGGAGATGGATGGAAATGTTAAGCGACTACGACTGTGATATTCAGTATCACGAAGGAAAGGCAAATGTAGTTGCAGATGCCTTAAGTCGCAAGTATCATGAAAAACAACGACGAGTTCGTGCGCTTAGATTAAATCTACAAGTAGATTTAATGGAACAAGTAAAGAGGATTCAAGAAACAGCAATAGAAGATGAAACTGAAGGAATGAAAGGACGAATCAAAGAATTAGAACAAGGAATAGATGGAATTTGGAGATTCCATAAAAATAGAATCTGGGTACCTAAGCTAGGAGACTTAAGACCCAAGATTTTAGAAGAAGCTCATAAATCTAGGTACACTATACATCCAGGACCAAATAAAATGTACCAAGATTTAAGAAAGAACTTTTGGTGGATAGGTATGAAAAAGGATGTAGCGTGTTATGTTTCCAAGTGTCTTACTTGTTCACAAGTTAAGGCAGAACATCAGAAACCTTCAGGTCTACTACAACAGTTAGAGATGCCAGTATGGAAATGGGAACTTATAACAATGGATTTTGTTACCAAGTTACCCAAAACCAGAAAAGGTAATGATGCGATTTGGGTAATTGTGGATCGATTAACCAAATCTGCTCACTTTCTACCTATGAAAGAAACCTTTACCATGGCAAGATTAGCAAAGCTGTATGTAGATGAAATCGTATCTCTACATGGAGTTCCACTCTCCATTGTATTAGATAGAGATAGTCGATTTACTTCCCATTTCTGGAAAAGTTTTCAGCAAGCTATGGGAACTCGATTAAATTTGAGCACTGCATATCATCCCCAAACAGACGGGCAAAGTGAAAGGACAATCCAAACTCTAGAAGACATGCTTCGAGCATGTGTAATAGATTTTGGTGGAAATTGGGACGATCATTTACCATTGATTGAATTCTCCTATAACAATAGTTATCATTCAAGCATTGAAACTGCTCCATTTGAGGCTCTGTATGGAAGAAAATGCAGAACTCCAATTTGTTGGGCAGAAATAGGAGACAGTCAATTGTCAGGCCCAGAGATTATGCAAGAAACGACTGACAAGATTATTCAAATCAAAGAAAGATTGAAAACGACTCGAGACCGACAAAAGAGTTATGCGGACGATAGATGCAAACCGTTAGAATTCCAAGTTGGAGATAGAGTACTATTGAAAGTATCTCCTTGGAAAGGAGTTGTGAGATTCGGTAAGAAAGGAAAGCTAAGTCCAAGATACGTAGGACCATTTCCAATAATCCAACGTATAGGACCAGTTGCTTATCGTTTACAACTACCAGAAAAATTTGCTGGAGTACATGATGTATTTCATGTTTCCAATCTCAAGAAATGTCTAACAGACGAATCTCTGTTAGTACCTCTTCAAGACATAGAGGTAAACGAAAAATTAAAATTTGTTGAGAAACCTCTTCAGATAGAAGACAGAAAAGTAAAGTTTCTCAAGCACAAACGCCTAGTACTAGTCAAAGTAAAGTGGGATTCAAGACGAGGAGCTGAATACACTTGGGAGCTGGAATCAGAAATGAAGCGAAAGTATCCTCACCTATTCCAGTAAATCTCGAGGACGAGATTTTTCATAAGGTTGGGAGAATGTACCAACTCTCACAAAATAATCTTGATTATTACTTTAATTTATCATTAGGAAACCCCAATTGAGACACCCAATTGATTCTGTACAAACCCTAAAATTTTCAGAAATTTCAGAAACAGGATTAGGGCCCCTAAAACTCAGGGGGGGGGGGGGGGTATACCCTTGAGAACGATTATCCTTAAATTTACGTTGTCAAATTATTAGAAATCGAAAATTTTGATTCAGCAGACCTAGACCTACTCTAAGCTACCCTATATGAATTTACGTGTCCTTTACGGACCGTAAGTTTTAAACTTACGGACCGTAAGTTTGGTGTTAATTCAACTCAGCAAAGCTAGTCCCTGAGGTGTCAGGTCTATAAAGATTCGCTGTTATTTACGGACCGTAAAGGTCGGGCTTACGGTCCGTAAGCCAGGCCGAAATTCACCTATAAATAGCAGAAGTTGGCATTCGAAAATTTGTCAATTTACGTCGAAATAATACGTCCAATCTCACTGAATTACATACTGTTCTTTCCTAATTTCACCCCGGGTATCGAATCGCTGCTGCAAAACAGGGTATTAGCACAATCGCTACTACGATTCAATTATACGACAATCAAGATATCCAATTAATGTTTAAGTGCCGCTCACATTAGGGTTATACTTAATCGTTTGTCATTAATTTGACGAATTGTCGTTAATTCGATAGATTAAGTATAATGCTTTATCGTTCGTCATTTATTTGACGGATTGTCGTTAAACGATAGATAAAGTATTGCACTTTGATATTAATTGTGATAATTTGATCTCGGGAATTATCGTAATTGCTGGATTGATTACTAACCCAGTTTTGTATGCATTGTTATTTAAATTAGGTTAACAAGGATAATCTATAGATTAATTTCTATCCGTAGTAAAACAGCAAGGTGAGTCATTCTCTCTTTTTATCAAATCTATTTACAAAACCCTATTTGTTTCAAAGTTATAATTACGGGGATTAAGTCTTTGTAATCACCAAATTACAGCCGGTATGTGGGGTTTTGTATACATTACTTGATAATCGTCACCATTGGGGCAGCCAGTGGGGGATATGACCATAGTCACAGACACCATTGGACGAAAGGGCCAATGGGTCGAGTGACAAGTACTGTGGGTAATTGGATTGATATCAGAAACATTGTAATCGCTCTTAATACTGTATATTATAACAAACGAGTCGTTTTAGTAAATAGAATGATTCACTCAGTATTTTCCGCTGACAAAACCTTTTTCAAACATGTTTCAGGTGATCTGTTGTAATTCAGGAAAAATGCTGGGAAGCAAGGATAGCTTGAAATAGTGGCTCAATATAAATAAATAAAATGTTTTGTAATATCACTATTTTATAGAAAAACCTAATATTGTAAATTATCAGGGTTTTACCCTGCATTGTGAAATAAAATAATCAGGGGAATATATTAGCTTTAAGCGATCCTTTTTAAATAAACTTCCGCTGTAAACTCAATTAAATAAATACCGCAGGAATTTCTGTCCCACGGCTCATGAAACGGGTCAAACCGGGTCGTGGGCCGTGACAAGAAGACACCCGTAAGAGCTTTGTGGATCATCTCTACATGGCTCTTGAACAACAAGGGATCCAGACGTACAAGGATGACGAAACACTTGCTCGGGGTGAGTCAATCGGTCCAGCCCTCTTGAAGGCTATCCAAGACTCACGGATCGCCCTTGTTGTATTCTCTCAAAACTATGCGGATTCATCTTGGTGCTTGGACGAGCTTGCACATATTATGGAGTGCATGGACACGAGAGGGCAAATAGTTGAGCCCATATTTTATCATGTTGATCCCTCCCATGTGAGAAAACAAAAGGGGAAATATGGAAAAGCATTTAGAAAACATGAGAGGGAAAATAAGCACAAAGTTGGATCATGGAGAAAATCTCTGGAAAAGGCAGGCAACCTATCTGGATGGGTCATAAACGACATTGAAAACAGGTAATTTTCTCTCTTTTTAACAACATTTTTTATGCTTAAGATATTTGCATTCTACAACGAGTAGATTTAAGTTTTGTTTTCACAGTTGACAAGTCAAATGGGCAAAATTTGTAAGTAGATTTAAGGCGTTAAATAATTTATAAGACTCAAATTTACCGAGCCAAGTTTATAAAAATAAAAAAAAAACTTGCATATGATTGGTTATTGGTACTTTCTGAATTAATGAGAGACCCTCACCTCATTAAGAGATCCCGGGGCGGTGCGTTAACCTATCACGGGAACAAGTATTACGCGTTAATCTTCCACCGCCGCTCCAAAGTATAACGCGTGATAGTTTAACGAAATCAGATTTTCGTGATTTTTTCAACGCGTTATGGTTTTTTTTTGTGAGTGTAATTGTTGGTTGGGGGGAAATTGTTGGGTATGGTGATGAGTGATGACCACCCCACTAAAAAAGTTGAGTGATAGAAAAATGGTTGCTGATATGGCGGAACTTGATTGGTGCTTGTGAGTGATATAATTCTATCACTAGTGACCACCCCCTCCCTATGGGAGTGGGAGCACGTTCTCTGAATTCTAATTATTTGTATTTATCCATCGCGCAGTCATGAAGCAAAATGTATCAAAGAAATTGTTGGTACAATTTCTAGTAGGCTGCCTACACTAAGCACAAACATCAATAAAGACCTCATTGGAATAGAGACACGCTTACAAGATCTGAAATCAAAGTTGAAAATGGAGTCAGGTGGTGTACGCATTATTGGAATATGGGGAGTTGGGGGTGGTGGTAAGACTACTCTCGCATCTGCTGCTTATGCGGAAATCTCTCACCGATTTGAAGCTCACTGCCTTCTTCAAAATATCCGTGAAGAATCAAGCAACTCTGGTTTAACAAAGTTGCAAGAAAAATTTCTCTCGCTTGTTTTGAAAACAAAAGACGTTGTGGTAGGGAGTGAGATTGAAGGAAGAAGCATGATAAAGAGAAGGCTATGTCACAAAAGGGTTTTAGTTGTTCTCGATGATGTTGATGATCTTGAGCAACTTGAGGCGTTAGCGGGATCCCATGATTGGTTTGGTGAGGGAAGCCGGATAATAATTACTACCAGAGATAAGCATTTGCTATCCTCCAGGGCTCACACAAATATTTATGAAGTGAGTTTGTTATCACGTGACGAGGCAATCAAGCTCTTCAGTAGACACGCATATCATAAAGAGAAACCTGTTGATGATTATGAGACTCTTTCACAGGGTGTAGTTTCTTATGCAGGTGGGCTCCCGTTAGCGCTTAAAGTTCTAGGTTCTTTTCTATATGACAAAGACAAGGATGAGTGGAAGAGTGCATTGGCCAAGTTAAAATGCATCCCAAATGTTAAAGTCACCGAAAGACTCAAAATAAGTTATGATGGACTTGAACCTGACCATCAAAAAATATTCTTAGATATTGCTTGTTTTTGGAGGAGAGAAAAGATGGATGAGGCAATGATGGTGCTTGAAGCTTGTAATTTACACCCTCGTATAGGGGTGAAGGTGTTGATTCAAAAGTCTCTCATAAAAGTTGATTCACATGGAAGATTTGATATGCATGACTTGGTAGAAGAAATGGCTCACTACATTGTTAGAGGGGCACACCCTAATCATCCTGAAAAGCATAGCAGGATTTGGAAGATGGAAGATATTGCATACCTCTGTGATATGGGGGCAGATGCAGTGCCAATGGTTAAATTAACTTTGCAATAAAATATTTCATATATATCTGCATCAAATGACACTTGTGTATAACGCTACTGACACAATTTGGTTACCTTGATTAATTAACACAGGAAACCGAAGTATTAACTTTCCGTTGTTTTTATGGAGATCCTGGTCTATCTGATGCTGTAGGTCTATCTGATGTTGTTGCAAACATGAAGAAACTTCGGTGGATTCGTTTTGATAAGTATCCGGCATCTTCGTTCCCATCAAATTTTCAGCCAACAGAGCTTGGTCGTCTAGAGTTGTATAAGAGCCAACAAAAAGAACTCTGGCATGGGTATAAGGTAGATAAATATTGTTGTTTCACAAATCGTTGCAATAAAACTGTGAAATGAATTATAAAATGAACATAGGTATTTGACACATTTATAAGTATAGGTGTAACTAAATATTCATTAAGAAAAATACATATCATACTTTCTCTGTAAATTAGAGGTCGATTAGCTTAATTTAGATTGAATGCTTTAAAGAAACTTTGATGATATGGCCAGAAATAAATAAATTATATATAACAAATTGTCTGTTATGTAATATTCTGATCGTAGATTTTTGGGCCAAGATCCTTGAAAATTTTAGACCATATGATGTAAAAATGATATGACGTTTTTAGCAATTGGAATTTACTATGCAGCATGTTACAGAGGTTGTTATTATAAATTAAGAGCTCCTGCCTAATGATCAATGGGCAAAGAAGTATGCCAATGATAAAATTTATTTGAATTTTGCTACTTGTCTTGAAACAGCATCTACCAAATTTGAAAATTCTTCATCTTTGTCATTCAAGGAAACTAATCAGGACACCAGATTTTGACGGTCTTCCATGTCTTGAAAGATTGATGTTATCAGATGGTGAGAGTTTAGAAGAGATTCATCCATCAATTGGATATCACAAAAGGCTTGTTTTCGTGAAGTTGACCTGCTGTTCAAGACTTAAAAGGTTTCCACCCATCATACACATGAAAAAATTGGAGACTCTTAATCTCTTTGGTTGCAAGGAACTTCAACAATTTCCAGATATCCAGTCAAACATGGATAGCTTGGCAACCCTTGATATGAGTTGTACTGATATAGAAATAATCCCACCGTCAGTTGGACGATTTTGTACCAACCTTGTTTCCTTAAATTTAAGTTATTGTGACAAACTAAAAAGGATAGAGGGGAACTTTCATCTCTTAAAAAGTTTGAAAGACCTGAGTCTCAGTGGTTGTCGTGTTGGGTTACAATCTTTTCATCAAGACGGGTCGGGGAGCCTGAAGCTACCTCAGTTTCCACGTTTTTTAAGGGAGCTGGATCTTCGCAATTGCAATTTGGGAGATGGAGACATCCCATCTGATATATTTTGTGAGTTATTAAACCTACAATTACTAGACCTAAGTGTTAACCACTTTTCAAGATTACCTTCCGGCATCTCACGACTCCCGTGTCTCAAGTTCCTCAATCTGTCATCCTGCACAAGCCTTGTAGAATTGTCAGACCTCCCATCAAGCATAGCTATTCTCAGAGCAGTTGATTGTGGCTCACTAGATTTATCAGATTATAAATGGTTGTGGAAAGTCTCACTTTGGAGGAGAGTGAATAAGAGGGTACTACTTTCTATGCTTGAGGTACAACTCTTAACTTGTTTTTAAATTTCAATTTTTTTTTAACTTACAATATAATAATAGCATTCATCATAACTGGAATGAAAACGTGACAGAGAAATGCAGCTGAAGATCGTTTTATGAGTGTCGCCCATTCCTGTGTTGAATCATCAGGCATTTTTACGAATTCTGTCACATTGCAACTTCCACACAATTGGTACAGTGAATTTAGTGGATTTTTATTATCATTACGTAGTTGTAGTTGCAATTCCGATATGTTTATCACAATTATTAAGCAGGAGACGTCCATGGATCACTCTGAGAAGTTTGATGAAGATTGTAGGGAACCATTTTATGAAAGGGTGGGTTATGTACCCTTTAGTTCATTGAGGCACATCCCATGGTTCAATCCTACATACACTAAAAATATTTCATTTCAGACTCATGACGGTGGTCTTAATGTGGAACTTGTTCGTAGTAAAAGTAAAATAGGTGATTTAAATGAACGCCCAATCGATTACTCAGAATGTTGGGATGAAGAATATCATAAAGAATGTTGGGATGAAGAATATAATAAACATACAAAAACAATTGAGATAATATATGATTCAAAGTCCTCTGAAATTCAGATTTCATGGCGTCATTAATCGTTGACCCCGACATTAATGTTGCAGGTAAACTCCAAGTTTTTGTTTATAGCATCGTCAAAAACCATTACTCGGTCTCAGTTTCAACATTATTAGGCCCACATTTTGTTATCCTTTCTAGTTTACTCTTGCTTCTCCAACATTATTGCAGTCTACAAAAAAAAAGTTGTAATAAAATTTTCTTTATTATATCTTAAGACTTCACATTCTATACCTTGTTCATTACTAGGTTTCATATCGTTTTTGTTGGTTGTTGCTCCCCTTTATGCATATTATCGTATGTGTAAGCAACAAAGGTATGTTATTTATAGAGGAGGATACAAGACGGGTCAAAATGAGTTACTAGTTGAAACGACATGTTTTATACAAGCCAAAATGGGGTTGGTTCTCCACACTTTTTTTTTGTATTTTTCTATGTTATTTTTTTCAATTTTAGTGTATTGACTATCATACAAAAACATTATTGTTAGAATAATATATTGAATCACTGATAAGAAAATACAAATTAAATCGACTAGTCGGTGACAAAAGTGGCTCGTGATACCGAACATGTATCCGGCACCTACCAGCCGTCGATATTTTTATGGGGTTGTAATAACGGAGTGGTGTGTGTTTTTGGACTTTGGTGAACTGTTTTTCTTGTATGTATATTTTGGTTCTCCAGCTTAGCTAGCTTCTTGCTAGCCCGATCCTGGTGGAATGAATGCAGCATCATCCGTGATCCTGCTTGAACCAGAAGACAATGAAACCGGTGTCGGATTCAAATCGGTTCTTCACTTAATAGCAGCCATGAAATCGTTGAAAATTGGCTTTGATTAACCGATTGTAGTCGCTAATAATCCAAATTGTCTCTTCATGTTCTTGCTAACTTTATTTCCTCTTTTTTGAAGAAAATTCTTCAAATCATTGAATTTTCCATACCGTGAAGTAACAAAAACAAACCGTTAGCTAAATGGGTTAGCATATCCGAATCAAAGTTTTGTCAATTAGAAAGAAACCTTTCTGGGTTCTTGGGTTGGGGATTGCGACTTGCTAGTCATTACTCTTGCATGATCCAATCGGTTCGTGACCCATGTGGGGGGTTTCCTTTGCAAAACACGAGTGTTTTCTTCATTCCCCCAGCTTGATTGTTTTCAAAACTAACAATTTGCTCATGTAATCTGGTTGCTTTCCGATACCCCCATAAAGAAGCCCGATTAGTTCAGTTCTCATTCTGGTATTTGATTTCTTTTGTGCTAAAAGAAAATCGCAGTCACCGAACTTATAGAACAAAATGCTTACTATAATGAATCGATTAAAGCTTTGTATGTATGGAAAAATGCTAAATATTTGATCTAGCATTCCTTTTGACGTCTGGAGATTCCATTTTTTTTCTCTTTTGTGTTAAAGTTCATATGATAATCATATGTATAGTTATAGTTTAATAAGTTACGTGTGACAAGTTGGTGATAAAGAGTGCTCCTGATACCCTAAAAATATCCGGGCCCTACCTACCACCCATTGATATTTTCTTAGCTAACTTTTTTCTCTAAATAATCAAAACCCAAAAATATCCAGAACCGAAACGGTTATTGCAATAACCAATTCTAGCCATTAAAACAAGAAACCAGAACCGGTTCAATAACCGAAACCAGTTATTAAAAATAACCATTTGTGTACCTCTCTCTACCTATACATATGTTTTATAAACCTTGACTATCAATTTTTTTCCTATAAGTTCTATGGATATGTAGCCTCAAATCAAGCCCAAGAAACAATCCAATAACGTTGACTTACAGCCCACTTAGAATACATTCAAGGCCCAATAATAGTTTAGCATCCTTTCTTCCTTTTCACAGCTTTTAATTCGGTCCATACTTCCTTTTCATTTAATATCATCATATACCGTAGTTTCTTTTCTCCCGGTCAAGTGTCCTCTTCAACAAAGTCTTGTAGTTTCATGCAAACCAGATGTATGATGAAATGCCTCAATGAACAATCTCACTTATTATGCTCCTATTCGACTTTAGTTTGTCTTCAACCCTTATTTTTAATAGGTGGTATATGTAGCTGTTGTGATTATATTTTCGTGTTTTGTTATGTCTAATCGATTTATATTCAAATTCATTTTTATGTTAATGGTATATGCTTAGTGAATTAAGAACCGAAAAGGTTGATGACATTGCACCATCATCAAATTGATTGGAAGTTAATTAAATTAACATGTAGGATTTATGAGGCATTACACAGAAAGATAGACATTTTAGATTGGATATGCAAAACTGACCCTCCATTTTGTTTGAAACGATTCATGAGTTTTTATACTTCGGAATGTTACATTCAAATTTGCAGGTTTAGTTTAAGACCAAATTTGCAGGTTTATTTTAATGCATTAAATATTTCTAAAATACTTTGCAATCCTTTTTTTTTTTAATTTGTTTCTTTCTCTGGTAGTACTTGTGAATCTCTAATTGACATATCTCATTTTCAAGAGTAAAATGCACGGATTGTTCTTGTGGTTTGGTGAAATTTCACCTTTAGTCCCCAACTTTTCAGAATTACACTCTGTTGAATGATGACAAATATTCCATTCAAAGATGGATGGTATTCAAATATTATGGCTTCAACATTCAAAGATGGATGGTATTATGGCTTCAACATTCAAAGATGGATGGTATTCCTCAACTATAAATAGCCTTTTGAAGTTCATGGTACCAACACACAACACATACAAATACATATACAGAATAGAGAAAGATAGAAGCCATTGAGAGAATATAGTATAGAATTGTATTATAAAATTCTATACTAGTGAAAGTGTGAGAGTAGTGTTTAAATCTAGTGAATGTCCAAATACTAGTAGGGTATTTTTCGGAGTCTAGATTTTGAGTGATACACTGTAATCTCGGTACGCCATATTTAATAGTAAAATCCTTCTCCGCTTCCGCCCGTGGTTTTTCTCCGATTTTGGAGTTTTCCACATAAAATCTCTGTGTCTTTATTTTGTGCAAATTGTTCTATTTAAATTTCTCCACATCTAGAAATTGCACTAATCACAACAAACTGGTATCAGAGCCTAGTTGTGATTAAATTTCTAGATGACGACTCTTAAATCCGATGTAGAGAAGTTTAATGGGCAGAACGATTTCGGTCTATGGAGAATGAAGATGCGGGCTCTACTGAGCCAACATGGTTATTTATCAGCTTTGAAAGGCAGAGAACACTTGCCTGAAAAGCTGACAGATGAAGGGAAGGAAGAGATTCTAGAGAAAGCACATGGCTTGATTATTTTAAATCTTGCTGATAATGTGCTCCGGGAAGTAGCGGCGGAAACTACACCTGCCGGACTATGGCTACAACTTGAGTCACTGTACATGACCAAGTCTCTCACTAACCATTTGTATTTGAAGCAACGGTTGTACACTCTCCAGATGAAAGAAGGTACATTCAATGATCACATCAATGAGTTCAATAAAATCATATTGGACTTGAATAATATTGATGTGAAAATTGAAGATGAAGATCGGGCGCTGATTCTGTTATGTTCATTGCCAAAATCATATGAGCATTTGGTCACAACTCTACTATATGGTAGAGAAACTATATCCATGGAGGATGTAAAAGCTACCTTAAACTCTAGCGAGTTAAGGAAGAAGGTTTCCTCGGATTATGTTGAAGACGCTGCAAATGGTTTGGTGGCAAGAGGAAGACAAAAAGATAAAGCTTCAAGCAGCAGAGGTCGTTTTAGATCAAAGTCAAGATCTAGAAGGATAAAGTGTTATAATTGTCACATGGAAGGGCACATACGAAAAGACTGTCCAGAATTAAAAGGAAAAAGGGAAAAATGGATAGCAACGGGAGCAGAAAAAGTTGCCGCAGTTGCAGAAGAAAATTCTGATGGCGCACATGTTCTTAGTGTTACTGAAGATCGGTCCAGCGATGGTTGGATTCTTGACTCGGGTTGTTCCTATCATATGTGTCGTAATAGGGACTGGTTTACTACATATCAAAATATAGATGGTGGTAAAGTCCTTATGGGAAACGATACACCTTGCAAGGTTGTTGGAATAGGTACAGTCCAAATCAAGATGTACGATGGCACGGTTAGGACATTGACAGAAGTCAGGCACGTTCCAGATTTGAAGAAGAACCTTATTTCCTTGGGTACACTGGATTCCATTGGCTGTGAGTATCGCGGTAAAAATGGAGTACTAAAAGTCATAAAAGGTGCTCTTGTCGTGATGAAAGGTGAAAAGGTTAATGGCCTTTACTTGTTAAAAGGTAACACGGTCACCGGTGCTGCTGGAGTTTCTTCATCAATGACAGATATAGATACCACCAAGTTATGGCACATGCGCCTTGGGCACATGAGCGAAAGAGGCATGATGGAGCTTAGCAAACGGGGTTTGTTGTGCGGTCAGAATACTGGAAAACTAGAGTTCTGTGAACACTGTGTATTCGGCAAACAACACCGGGTAAAGTTTGGAAAAGGAGTTCATCGGACCAAAGGTACATTGGATTATATCCACTCAGATCTTTGGGGTCCATCTCCTGTTCCATCAAAAGGTGGTGCTAGATATATCTTGACCTTCATCGATGATTACTCGAGAAGGGTATGGGTGTATTTCTTGAAAAGAAAGGATGAAGTCTTTGTTCATTTCAAGCAGTGGAAGACGATGATAGAAAAGCAGACTGGAAAGTCCGTCAAACGCTTGAGAACAGATAATGGCTTGGAATTCTGCAAAGGAGAATTCAATGAGTTCTGCAAGAATGAAGGCATTGTGAGACACCGCACAGTGCGTTATACACCACAGCAAAACGGAGTTGCAGAACGGATGAACAGGACGCTCTTGGAGAGAGCGCGGTGTATGCTCTCAAATGCCGGATTACCTAAAACTTTTTGGGCTGAAGCTGTCAACACAGCTTGTTATTTGGTAAATCGGTCTCCATCTACAGCAATTGATTGTGAAACTCCTATAGAAAAATGGTCAGGTACCCCTGCAGACTATACTGATTTGAAGATCTTTGGTTGTCCTGCTTATGCTCATGTGAAAGATGGTAAACTTGAGCCAAGGGCAAGGAAATGCATATTTCTAGGATATGCTGACGGGGTGAAGGGTTATAGATTGTGGTGCCCTGATGGTAAATCATCCCGATTTCTTATCAGCAGGGATGTGACATTTGATGAGTCTGCTATGTTGAAGAAGAAAGATGAGGAACAGGTGAATGCTGGAAATGACTAGGAAGTTGAAGAGCAGGTGGAGCTTGAAATAGAAGTTCCAAAAGGAGTAGTACAAGGTACTCCTCATGAGCCCAATGTAGAAGACGTACGTGATTCTGGAGATGATACGGTTACGCCAGAAGAAGAAGTTCAGCCAGAAGAACAAGAAGATCTCCAAAATTATATGTTAGCAAGGGACAGAGAAAGACGAGTTATACGGAAACCACAAAGATATGGGCATGCAGATTTAGTAGCTTTTGCACTTAGCGTGGCTGAAGATATAGAGGTTGACGAACCTGGTACATATCAACAAGCTACTAGTTGCCAGGAATCTGCTAAGTGGACCGTAGCCATGAATGAAGAGATGGAATCTCTTTATAAGAATCAGACATGGGAACTGGTGAAACCGCCTAAAGGCCAGAAGATTGTCGGATGCAAATGGATCTTTAAGAAGAAGGATGGAATTCCTGGTGTAGAGGATGAAAGGTTCAAAGCACGCCTTGTAGCAAAGGGCTTTACTCAAAGAGAGGGAGTTGACTTCAATGAAGTTTTCTCACCGGTTGTAAAGCATACCTCTATTCGCGTGTTACTTGCCATGGTTGCTTTACTTGACATGGAGCTGCAGCAATTGGATGTCAAGACTGCATTTTTGCATGGTGAGTTGGAAGAACAGATCTATATGCGCCAACCAGAGGGGTTCGTTGTCCAGGGAAAAGAAGATCATGCATGCTTGCTGAAAAAGTCATTATATGGCTTGAAGCAATCACCTCGACAATGGTATAAGCGGTTTGACATATTCATGACAAGTAATAATTACACAAGGAGTAATTATGATTGTTGTGTATATCACAAGAAGCTCCCAGATGGCTCGTTTGTGTATTTGCTATTATATGTGGATGATATGTTGATTGCTTCGAAAAACATGTCAGAGATTGATCTATTGAAAACTCAACTTAAAAGTGAGTTTGAGATGAAAGACTTGGGTGCAGCCAAGAAGATATTAGGAATGGATATTGTCAGAAATAGACGCGAAGGCAGGTTATATTTGTCACAAAAGAAATATACTGAAAAGGTACTTTAGCGTTTTGGGATGGACAATTCCAAACCGGTTTATACTCCACTTGCTGCACATTTCAAGCTTTCATCGGCACTGTCACCAGAAACTGAGGAAGAGGTGGAGCACATGTCGCGTGTTCCATATGCTAGTGTTGTTGGTAGCATCATGTATGCTATGGTTTGTACTAGACCAGATATTGCACAGGCAGTAAGCGTGGTGAGTAGATATATGGATCGCCCAGGGAAAACTCATTGGCAAGCAGTGCAATGGATTCTTCGATATCTCAGAGGAACGACAGATATTGGGCTGGTGTTTGATAGTTGTGGTAACACTAATGTTACTGGATACGTTGATTCAGACTATGCCGGAGATTTAGATCGAAGAAGGTCTCAGACGGGATATGTTTTCACTCTCGGAGGATGTGCTATCAGTTGGAAAGCAACCTTACAATCAACAGTTGCTTTGTCTACAACTGAAGCGGAATACATGGCAATGGCAGAGGGTGTTAAAGAAGCTATATGGCTGAGGGGTTTGGTTAGTGATCTTGGAGTTCAACAAGATGAGACTATTGTGCATTGTGATAGTCAGAGTGCGATACATTTGACTAAAAATCAGATGTATCATGAGAGAACCAAGCATATTGACGTACGGTATCACTTTATTCGCGAAGTTATATCTGGAGGAATTATAATTGTGAGAAAGATCAGTACAGCAGATAATCCAGCAGATATGTTGACTAAGGTAGTTACTACAAACAAGTTCGAACATTGTTTGGACTTGGTTGGCCTTCGTGAAATTCAAAAGTGATGAGCCCTCGGGGAGGGGCTTATGGGAAGCGGAGATTGAGTAACGGGTAGCAAAGGTGTGGAATGTTTGTCAAGGTGGAGATTTGTTGAATGATGACAAATATTCCATTCAAAGATGGATGGTATTCAAATATTATGGCTTCAACATTCAAAGATGGATGGTATTATGGCTTCAACATTCAAAGATGGATGGTATTCCTCAACTATAAATAGCCTTTTGAAGTTCATGGTACCAACACACAACACATACAAATACATATACATAATAGAGAAAGATAGAAGCCATTGAGAGAATATAGTATAGAATTGTATTATAAAATTCTATACTAGTGAAAGTGTGAGAGTAGTGTTTAAATCTAGTGAATGTCCAAATACTAGTAGGGTATTTTTCGGAGTCTAGATTTTGAGTGATACACTGTAATCTCGGTACGCCATATTTGCTAGTAAAATCCTTCTCCGCTTCCGCCCGTGGTTTTTCTCCGATTTTGGAGTTTTCCACGTAAAATCTCTGTGTCTTTATTTTGTGCAAATTGTTCTATTTAAATTTCTCCACATCTAGAAATTGCACTAATCACAACACACTCTTAGTCCCTGTGGTTTGACAAGTTGTTACTCGGATAGTCCCTAAAGCGGATGAAGGTTACTCGGATAGTCCCTGTGGTTTGACAAGTTGTTACTCGGATAGTCCTTGTCATTTCACACCCACTTAACCAGAAAAACTAACCTTCATCCGCTTTGGAGACTATCCGAGTAACAACTTATCAAACCATAGGGGCTAAGAGTGTAATTTTGAAAAGTTGGGGACTAAAGGTGAAATTTCACCAAACCACAGGGACTATCCGTGCATTTTACTCCATTTTCAATTTGAATTCTTTTTGTTAAATTTTTCTTTGTGAGAAAGGATGGTGCTCATCAATTAGGCTGCCATTGATTTCAAGAATGTAAAAATGATATGATTCTAACACGATTGAAGTTTACTATGTAGTATGTATGTTACAGAGTTATATAAATAGTAAAAATTTGTGTACAATAAGCTCCTGCCTAAGGCAACAAAGTATGCAAATGGGACAGGAAAACCTTCTAAGAAATTAACAAATATGCTGACTTATCTGAATTTATTTGACTTATCTCCAAGATGTACGGTTCCTAAGAAAAGTAGAACTTGTAACCATCATAAACTGATTTGTAACTATCAAAAACATTTGGAACTTTAAAACCAGTGGCGAAGCTTGACGGAAGAGACGGGGGGTCGAAAACGTATATACCCAAAGATTTCTATAGAACCGGGGGGTCAAAAACGTATATACCCAAAAATTTCTATACGAAAACTACATATATAACACTATTGAGCGAAAAGCTCGGGGATCGCCCCTCCCCCCTCAATACTGCGCCCCTGTTCAAACCCATATGTCATACATAGAGGGGGCAATCTTGACCCAAAGCCTTTCAAGTGGGTCAGTTTGGGTTGCTTTTAAAGTTATATGGGTTGGTTTTGGTAAGATATTTTAACTAAATGGGTCACAATGGGTTACTTGAAATCCATCTTGTTATTTTTCGGGTTAAAGCAGGTCGACAACATTAAAGAAATGGGTCGATGTGGGTTAGTGTCTTAAAGAAACGGGGCAGGCTTCGGATCGGAATGGGTTCAGTTCAAATTGAGTTTCGGGCCGAGACGGGTTTCGGCACGACGCAGGTTTTGGGTCGGAACGGGGTCGGTTCGGGTCGGGTTTCGGGCCGACACGGGTTTCTGCATGGGACGAGTTTCGGATCGCAACAGGTTTTGGGCCGACACGAGTTTCCGCACGAGACGAGGTTCGGGTCGGAACAAGTTTCGTACCGTTTCGACCCGTACCGTTTCGACGCGTACCGTTTCGACCCGTTCCTTTTCGACCAGTACCGTTTCGACGGGAACCATTTCGACCCGTACCGTTTCGAACCCAAAGTTATTGCCAAACAGGCCAAGCGGTTACTAACGGAGATCTGAGCCCAAGATGGAAAAGAAACGGAGGTGGAGTGTTTGTTGTCTTCGTCTTGTTGCTTACAAGATTCTACTGAAAGTCTATGAGCCGCTCGTGCACCTTTTTAAACCAAGATACTGATACTAGTTGTAGTTTTCTAGTTATAAGGGCTAAAACAATCAGATATTAAAGAAGCAAGTTATAAGTTGCTGTAGAAAAACTGATTACTGAGTATAAAAGCAAAGTAATATACCAATTCCTAACTAATAAATTCTTCAACTGAATATCTAAATCTAATTCACGAAGTCGCAATAATCACGTTTCAAACACTGCAACTCCAACAAGCAATGGCTTCTGCTCGCTCATAGACTTCACACGACACCATTTTCAACTCTCTACAACCTTCTATTTGCTGCAATTTCATTCTAATTTCACCGTATACACGATGATGTCTCCGAATCACACTCCGTATGATCGAACCTCTTCTCATACCGCTAAACATTTAAAAAAAAATTAACCAACCCGACCCGACCCCTAAAACCCGTTCTGACCCGAACCCGTTTCAACCCGAACCCGTTCCAACCCGAACCCGTTTCGACCCGAACCAAAACAACCTTTTTTAATTGACCTGTTTTGACCCGAACCCGTTTCGACCCACCCCGTTTTGACCCATGACCCGACCCGACCCGTTTGCCAGGTCTAGTCATACATTCAAGATGTTAAACTTGATTATGTTTATACTCCTTTTTTACACTTGAAATTCATTATCACTACTTTTAGATTCAAATGTAGAACTTAATAAATGCGGAAATTTTACAATCTACTAACAGTTTAAGAGCATTCATATCCGTTCTATCAAATTCTGAGTGCGAAGCTTTTATAATGTAAAAAGTATAAAAAGTGGTTGTGAGTGGAAGAGAAAGAAAATGTTACTGTTCATCTGTATATTAGGAGGGACACTGTTCACCCCCTATAATTTTTTAATATATTTTGAAAGTGGTTATGAGTGAAGGAGAGAGAAAATGTAATGATAAAGGTATAAAAAAATATTATTTAATTGAAAAGGAGAGAGATAATGTAGTGTTTTTTAGTGTAATTTAGTGTGAAAATATAAGGGAATGGATGTGAATGCTCTAACACAACAAATAATATTATGCAATGGACTATCCATTTGTTTGAAAGTACTAGTGATAATTCTGAACACCACCTACGTTACTAACAATTTAGCCCACTTATAATAAATATATCCAAGGCCCAATTAATGTCCAAAGGTTATGCATTGCGTTTTAATCCAAATGGTCAGATAGGCCCAACTGCAACTACTGAGGATGGGTGTTTGATTAAAAATCAAAACAAATTATCTATTTAATTTGTAAAATGGTGGTTATATCCCTTATGTTAAGACCATTTGGTATGGTGGAGGGCATGAACAGAGGACGGTAAACATCATGTGGTAGCCACGTAAGTAAGAGGGTGTGGTAAAAAAGTACGGGATGGTGCTAGGTGTGGAAAGAGCCCCACCTAGTGTTTAAAAAAACTAACCAATCACAAACCTTTTACCACAAACCACCAATCAACTCGCGCCACATCACCAACCAAATTGCCCTCAATGCCGGTGAAGAATCCTCCGCCCCCCACACAACGCCGTGGAAAATGCCAAGCCCGGGTGCTTTTGTGAGTGTGGACTGCCTCCACGCTAGATTTTCATGCCCACACCGTTGGTAACACCGATAACATCTGGAGGTTCGCTTTTCATGTGAGAAATGCATACTGCTTGTTTCGTATCGTTTTTCTTTTAACTTAAGAGTTTTTGATTCGTCGATATGTGTTCGATTAAGCAAGTACTGCTTGTTTCGTATCGTTTTTCTTTTAACTTAAAGAGTTTTTTGATTCGTCGATATGTGTTCAACTAAGTAAGTTAACTAATTCATGTTATCACCGGATTTCTATCATCAGCAATGTCAAACATCAGTCATATATATATATATATATATATATATATATATATATATATATATATATATATATATATATATATATATATATATAATTTTTTTTTTGCCAAAACAGCCGATTACAAAAAAAATGATAATAAATAACAGGTAAACGGGCAATAAGTTACGTCAAAATCTTTTTGCTAATAATTTTTCAAATATTTTGTTTGTAGCATCAACAAATATTAGTCAATATCAGTTGATGCCCCACATTATTCTTTCTATATTAACATTTTGGGTAGTTCTTATGAACAGTTTCACATCTCAGCCGTTGCTTATTGATCCAACGTCTGCTATGCGTTCATTTCTTTCCACGGTGTTAAGAGCCTTCTGCGAACACCAAACCCACAAGCTTATCCTACTCCGGTAATTGAAATTTGAAAAGGATTTGATCTTCCGATGCTTTCGTAGTAGAAAACAACATCGTTGTTCAGCATCTCAGTTCGTTGCATCCTCTATTCACCGGTATTTCAGGCATTCTTTCTGAGTTCCGACTCCTCTTATCGAAAGTCGTCTGATTTTATTACGGCTCCAATTTCAGTTCCGCCAGTAAAGATTTTGAAGTGACCAGGTAACAATTGTAATTTCTTGATTATGTTTTGCGATTTTTATGGGGCTGGGTGTGCGCATCATGTTTTCGTAATCTGTTTGTTAGGGTTTTAATAATCTGTTAGTTAGGGTTTGAATGGTTATATCAGCACCGGTAAGTAAGTGTTGGCTATGTTTATTATGTTGATCAACAGAACCCTAGGGTGCAATTAATCTCATTTCATAGATCTAGGGTTTGTTAATTTAAAATGATTGAATTGAAATTAGTTGATTAGCTGGTAGAATTTAAAACCGAATTTAGTTTTATTTATTGTTTGTTGATTTAGTGTGGAGGTGTAATTTTGATGAATTTGATTATTAACTGTTTAACCTAAAAATTTGACAGAGAAATCGAAGAAAGAGGCGATCAAAAGCGTTTCTGGTGTATCAGATCTATTAGCGGAGGTTGTTAATGGAGGCATTGAAGAATGTTTTTTCAAAGAGAAGCTTATCGACGTCGAAATTCGAGCATTCAAGGCTACCATTATGCGATTTGCAAAGCAAATTTGTATAAAGAGAGCTGGGAGAACCGGCGTCGTCCCTGGTTTTGGGGGTGTATATCATTCAAGTTTTTTTTCCTCTTTGTTAGTTAATTTTCTTACTATCTATTTAAACTTCTTAGCAATGATAGTAAAAAAAGGGCAGGTTCTTTACTTCTTTTTAGGGCTTTTGGTTGCTTGGCTGTGATCTATATGTGAGCCTACTGATTCCATGTTTTTTAGCAGTTTTATGATCTAATGACGGTATTTTTCTACTGTATTGTTGGTTGGTCGTGGTAATGGGTTCTGTCACTTGGCTATGATGATCTCAAAAGGTTTTTTTACAGTTGATGATGGCATGGCAAGGATAACGGATGGTAGGTTTTGACCTGCAACCCACCTTGCAGCCATGATTTCTTGTAGACCTGAACCACGTAGTTTTGCTTTGTGGCAAGCTAATTTGGGATGAGCAGGTTGTTTGCGCCTCTCCTGGTGACTGGTATGTTATATATACTCTATTAATAGAGCAATGGAAATGAACAATGTTTGTTTTCGTGGTTTGTTCTGATTGACCTATTTGGGAGATCATCTTGGTTTGTTGCAATAGGCCTATTTGGGCGGTCATCCCCCTTGAGACCCGTCTCTTCTAGCTTTAGACCTTACTCCTCTTTAAGGGAAAAGGTGCACCAATGAATGGTAAAAAGGGTAGGTTTTTTTTGGGGCTTTTTGTTGCTTGGCTGTGATCTATATGTGAGCCTACTGAATCAATGTTTTTTTAGCATTTTTGTGATCTAATTACGGTATTTTGCTACAGTTTTGTTGGTTCGCTGTGGTAATGGGTTTTGTCACTTGGCTATGATGATCTCAAAAGTCTTTTTACAGTTGATGATTGTAAAAGCACCGGATCGATGACGAACATCAAACATTGCACTTGATTCAAGAAATGAAGAACAAAATATGAAGAACAAGATAGAAATATGTAGAAGATGAATCCTTTATATTGAATCAGTCATCACAGATTACATACCAAAGGAGTAAACATCATCTACAAGCTGGTTTAGATCACAAAGATCTAAACCCTAGCTTTCTCTCACTAACACATAGTCTCTCTCTCTCTAGAATTCACACCAGGAGGATGAACGAGTGGGAGAGGAGCACCAAGCTTCAAGAGTTTCCCTAATCTCTACAATACACACATATATATAGGCTAGGGACTAAACCTCGGACAAACCAATTCTACACATAAAACTCAGACAAAAGTTCTCCTAAACTTGGACAAGTTGTCCCTAGGATAAACTTGGGACTAACTTTCAAGACTTGTACAATAAAGACCCTAACAATTGGAAAGCATGCACTTGTCACCCAAAGTGCACTAACAAACTCCCTTTGGTCTTCATGTGGTCTTGAATTCTTCGTTATGGTTGACTTTAACTTGGACTTCTGTTTTGGTTGACCAGAACTGATAAGCGACAGTTACCCGGCAGGAACTGCACTTACAGTCTCCCCCTTAACTGTTGCATCAGTTCTGTGTGGCATCGATAATCTTCAGTCACCGGATACTGCACTTACAGACTCCCCCTTGACTGATGATATCATGGCTGCTTTTAACTTTGGCTGAGACCTGATCTTTCCGGCAGAGCACAGGGATCTTCAACCCTTCTAATTAAAGACTTGCTGACGATCACTTAATGTCGCTTTGAGAAACCCGAAGAATCCAACATCAAACACTGTAGATCCTCCCCCTCAAACTACTCCCGAATCAAGTTAACGCGATCCAACTTACAACAACATGTGAGAATATCGCTCGATACATTAATCTTCAAACTTAACCGGTAGAAGAACGAAACGTCGGATTTCCAATGCCCAACACCAAACACTTCAAGATCCCAAAAACATGAAGCTCAGTTCGATAAGTTAATAACAAACTGAACTTTGTAAAGGTACATCCACCATCTTTATCAGAGTCTTCAACCGAGTGTCTGAAATCATTTCATCTCGAATCTTCAAGATCCAATCTCGTATCTTCACGAATCCACCAATTACCCGATGACTTTCGTCTCCAATCTCCCCCTCAATGTAAGAACCCCTTCAACTAGTTGCCAAAAGAGCAATTTGCTTCATCACGTCAACACTTGAATAAACCTCGAACAAACTTGACAGAAATCAATCATACACTTGCTTCATGTTATCAGCACTTCACCACCGGTAAGATTAACACTAAGTTAATCTCAAAGATAGTACACATGAACTTGTTTCGATGCAGCACCACAAGCCTTTGATTTACAAAGAAAACAGGAATATCACAAAATTTTTACTCCCCCTATTTCTTTGTAAACAATACAAAAATCCAAGCAATTCGGTTTCTCTTCACCTCCTCACTTGATCCGGACAACATAAGTACCATAAAACCTTTCGATAATCCGAAGCCGACTTCAAGTCTTCAAACTACGCATAATTCTGACTCTTAGTTAGTTAACCGGTACCCCAGGTAACCCGGAATAACTAGAAAAACTCGGAACATGCACAACTCGAAACTTCCGAACACCACAACCTTCTAAATTTAGCTAAAAATCCGGTACCCCAGGTAACCCGGAAATCTAGAAAATCCGGAACTCGTAAAGCCCAAAAGCTCTTGAAACCTCGGATCAGGTCATCTGATCAGTATTTAGAGTACAAAGGAATTCGAAACACGCAAGGAAATGAAGGAAATTGTGAAGAAACCCCGGAACAGTTAACCAAACCAAAACTCGGACCCGCAGATCAAACATGTTACTAAAGTTCGGAACTGACCAAACTTCGGACTAGCAGCTTAACTGTGTTTGTTGATTCAGGCTTGGAATAACTTAACTGGGTTTAAAACTCGGAACCAAGAACTCAGAAACATCGTTTAACACTTGGAACATCAAAACTCGGACTTCGGATCTAACACACAGTAGAAACTCGGAACAAGCTCAAAGATTTGCTCAAGAGTCTTTGAAAATTTAAAACTTTGTTTCACTGAGAGAAAATCTCGGAGTGTTAACTTTGTTTCAAATTCGGAGTGTTAACTTTGTTAAACTCGGAGATAAAATCATGTAGTCAAAACTCGGAATCTTGAAAGTTTTAACAGATGTTAAAACTCGGAATCACTAAAATCTCGGACTTAGTTGAGATCAAAACTCAGAGTGTGTCAAGAGAGATTAAAATCGGACAGTTTCAACAAATGAAACTAGGACAGTTTGAGCAACAAACTCGGAAGAACAGGAGATTGACAACACAGAACTCGGACAATAAAACATGTGAATAAACTCGGAAATAACACAAGTGAGAAGAAACTCGGAACAACAGTTCCATGTTAATCATCGGACTGTGTTGAAATTCAGAAAACTCGGAATAACTCAGACAGGAACTATATTAAAAAGTCGGACTATGAAAGGAAGACAAAAATCGGACTAACAGAATGTTTTTTAAAAAACTCGGACACTAACATTTAGAGTTGAACATTTAAATGTTCGGAACATTTATGTTAGTTTTATGCTTTTAAAACTCGGACATACATGTTAAAGCTCGGAACATACATTCAAGTTAAACTCGGACATTTAAAGACATTCAAAACTCGGACAGAACACTCAGCTGTGAAACTAGGACACTAATACTCTAATAACATAAGAAAAGTCGGAATACCAAGAAACAAACTCGGAACTTCTTGACTCAAGCAGACTTAGAAAAGTCGGAATACCAAGAAACAAGAACTCGGACTCGTTTAAGAACTCAGAACTCCTTGGACTCCATACAAAGCTCGGAACAATTTGATTTCGAAATTCGGTTTGTAAAACTCGGATAGTTAAATCATGAAGGAAACTCGGAACCTTGTAATGTTACTAGATAAAACTCGGAGACGCAGTAAACTCGGAGACATCTGATCTGTTCAAAAACTCGGGAATATGATGATAATACTCGGACATGGCTGTTTATGAGAACCAAGTTTCCGGACTTTCTCCCTAGTGTGACTTCACACTAGTTCACCAAAAATCCCAGAGACACAAACACAGAGTTTTAAAAAACTCAGACAAGTTTAACACAAAGAGAAACTCGGACAGAGCAATTTTTTGGATCAAACCTCACATCTGCAACAACTTGGAGAACAAAACAACCACGAACAGCTTCATTTTCTTCAACTTTTCTGCAAAATCTTCAAATCTTCAAGATGTTTGGCGGAAACAAACATCAAATCAAGAGCAATGGTGATTCAGAAGGCGGTTAGACCATTCTGAATCGGTAACCATGCTCTGATACCACTGTAAAAGCACCGGATCGATGACGAACATCAAACATTGCACTTGATTCAAGAAATGAAGAACAAAATATGAAGAACAAGATAGAAATATGTAGAAGATGAATCCTTGATATTGAATCAGTCATCACAGATTACATACCAAAGGAGTAAACATCATCTACAAGCTGGTTTAGATCACAAAGATCTAAACCCTAGCTTTCTCTCACTAACACATAGTCTCTCTCTCTCTAGAATTCACACCAGGAGGATGAACAAGTGGGAGAGGAGCACCAAGCTTCAAGAGTTTCCCTAATCTCTACAATACACACATATATATAGGCTAGGGACTAAACCTCGGACAAACCAATTCTACACATAAAACTCAGACAAAAGTTCTCCTAAACTTGGACAAGTTGTCCCTAGGATAAACTTGGGACTAACTTTCAAGACTTGTACAATAAAGACCCTAACAATTGGAAAGCATGCACTTGTCACCCAAAGTGCACTAACAAACTCCCTTTGGTCTTCATGTGGTCTTGAATTCTTCGTTATGGTTGACTTTAACTTGGACTTCTGTTTTGGTTGACCAGAACTGATAAGCGACAGTTACCCGGCAGGAACTGCACTTACAATGATGTCGTGGAAAGGATGGCGGATGCTAGGTTTTAACCTGCAACCCACCATATAGCCATGATTTCTGGGAGATCTGAGCCACATAGTTTTGTTGTTTTGCAAACTAATTTGGGATGTGCATGCTGTTTGCGCCTTTCCTGGTGACGGGTATGTTATTAAATTCTTATTCATTGATGAATTAATCCATTTAATTAATCCAAACATTGAAAACATAAATGTAATTAACTAACTGTCGTCTAGGAAAATGGTAGTAGGGTGATGGGATGATAAGCACAGTTTATGTGGGAAGCGCTCCGGATATAAGGTGTCGGTTCCTGCAACACAAGCAATATGATAATTGCAACTTTCCAGGTTTGGTTTGATATTATTTCGATTGGATTGACTATTGAAGACTATTTGTTAACGAGGTCTAAATATGTGAAGTTAATTACGTAGTTTAATAAGTAATAAAAAATGTTTGAGTTGTTCCGTTTAAGGGTATGCATTTGAATAAATAAGGCTGATAGGATCAGGTTAAAAGAACAGTATCCTTATCAATTTCATCACATTGTCAAATGCACACATATACTAATCAGAGTTTTTTGAAACTGGGATAAACTGTTTTGCGGGGTGTTTAGTATTGCTTATTGAAGCTGCTGATCTGATTAATCGTGTTTGAACTTTCAAATAAGCTATCTTGAAATAAGCAGTTAGATTTTGCTTATTTTTAAAGGTATCAAGCACATAAGCAATTTTAATGAACACCTCCTTTGAGAGTAGTAAGTAAATTTACTTATATATTTGGTGTGCAATTTATCATTTTCTAAAAAAAAATCTACAGATTTATCAAATATCAAATCTGATGGAAGTGTCACTCATATGATTTGGACATCAATAGGAATTTCAAACAAGAAGTGACCAAACTAGATTAAATGATTAGGCCATTATATGATTATGCATAGCACAGGCCATATGATTAAATGAGTTCTTATGAGGTGACCAAACTATAAATTTCAAACAAGTAAAATAGATCCTGTTCGGTGACCCCATATTGGCTGTATGCCTGTATGTACCGGGCATCTTTTTCAACATCGGATTGGGTCGTATGACCTACGACTCAATACTCGCCGTAGTTGAGCAATTAAATTTACCATACTGGTCACGTTAAATTTCGCCAGAATATAAAGACTCAATACTCGCCGTAGTTGAGCAATTAAATTTACTATACGGGTCACACTAAATTTCGCCAGAATATTTAAGTTTAAGTTTGGAACGAAAAGGAAGCCCAAGTTGAAATAATGAGATGTAGCAAGTTTATTAAAAACAATAAATATGCTTAATTTGAGCTTAGGACTTTGTTGGTTATTATCGGGAGACCTCAAGCCTAAACATTTACGTGTACCGATTTGCTTAAGGTTAGTCTTCATGATTTATATCCCCTTTTTTTTTCACTATATGATGCATAAGATAAATTCCATGCACTTATTTTTTTTTTATTGCATCAGTTGTTTGTTTCCCGTATTTTGTAGCTATCAGAACCAGCTGGAATTGTCGAGAATATGATGGTCAGAGTATGTTTATTAGAAAATATTGGTTTTGGTGCCTATTGGGTTTATAAAGTTCATTTTACTTGATTGTTGTATGGCTATGCATCTTGAAATTTATACATTATAGAAAATTTGGACGTGTTTAAGGTTCTGAACCGAATTCATATTGGTTATGCATCTTGAGTTTAGTGATGCGTAGGTCTAATCAGTATTGTTAAGCATATTAGGAACTATATCTTCTGCCCCTAAATATGTATGTTACCAATAGAGTTGAACTACCACTTTGATTGATGTATGTGCTTCTATTGTCTTTATATACTCTTCTGATTTCAACTTTTTTTAAGAAAAATGTTGCGATTTCTTATAAATCTTAAAGGCGTGATAACTTGGTCTATATATGATCGTCCCCTTTCAGTAGAGTATTATTGAGTGCTCAAACCGAGAACAACTCAGTCTTGCGCGTCGCAACGCGTGCGGGTATAAAACTAGTTATCTATATATTAAAGATTTAAATGAGTGAATAGTAACACTTAAGGGATAAGTAAATAATATCGGGTATCGGTACTGGTATCAAATTTATCAAACCGGATGTATTTTCGGTACCGGTTTGGCATCGGTATTCATCGGTTTTTACCCTCAAAAACCAGTGTCGTACCTGTACCGACCAGTACCATATCAGGTATATTCGGTACCGGTACCCACTTTTGGGGATTTCGGTAACGGTATTTTCGGTACCGGTTGGTACCGAGCTCATCAAATCATGTAGGAATGTGGCAATGCAAGTAATTTCACCGTTTAGATTACTTTTCATACACATAGTAAGTAAACTGTATTTCGTTTGAATGAGGTTTTATATACACAACAACTTATTTTGCTTTTCTTTTTTTGTCTTTTCTGTAATGAATGAATTGTAGCATGTAAAATTAACTTGGATATTTAGATTATTGACGAGCAAATCGTATCAAATCATGTAATCAAACAAATGAATGAATAGTAACACCTAAGGGATGAGTAAATAATATCGGGTATCCGTACTGGTATCAAATTTATCAAACCGGATGTATTTTCGGTACCGGTTTGGCATCGGTATTCATCGGTTTTTACCCTCAAATACCAGTTCCGTACCTATACCGACCGGTACCGTACCAGGTATATTCGGTACTGGTACCCACTTTTGGGGATTTCGGTAACGGTATTTTCGATACCGGTTGGTACCGAGCTCATCAAATCATGTAGGAACGTAGCAATGCAAGTAATTGCACCGTTTAGATTACTTTTCATACACAGAGTAAGTAAACTGTATTTCGTTTGAATGAGGTTTTATTTACACAACTTATTTTGCTTTTTTTTGTCTTTTTCTGTAATGAATGAATTGTAGCATGTAAAATTAACTTGGATATTTAGATTATTGACGAGCAAATCGTATCAAATCCTGTAATCAAACCAGTATCGTATCGGTACCAAATTTACTATACCAAATCATTTTCAGAACCAATTTGGTACCCACCTTTTGGCGTTTTCAGAATCTTTACTTTCGGTTCGACACCGGTCTAGCACAATACATGTATTTGTTGATTTTTACTTTCAAATACCATACCTAATTTCGATGATTTTCCGGATCGGTACTTTCGGTGCCGTTACCGGTACCGAGCTCATCCATATTTTAACGTGATAACACTGTAATAACTGAACTAAAAACAACCAAATTTCCAACGTGTAGGACCCGTGGGTCCTATTATTATACATTAGGTTATTTAAAATCGCTTTTTGTAGGACGGAGTGACTATCCTTACCACGTCATTTTTATTTATGTTTTGATATTCGGTATCTGCTTGCCGTTGCTGACACGCGTTATGTAGTCATTGGGTCCCCGCCGCAACGCGCGGGCGGAAAATCAACTAGTTTTGCATGATTTTTCTAATATTTTGTTTACAGCATCAACAAGTATTAGTCAGTTTTAGTTGATGCCCCACAATGTTGATGATTTTTATACCTTTTTAAGTCTGACTTGGCTTTCCAACATTATTGCATCCATCTTCACATAGCTGTTCTGAAAATGATATTTATTGATTTTTTTGTATTTTGATAGCTTGAAGATAATATGAAATTTCCACTATGACTTTTCTTGAAGGAACCAATGTTGAAGTTAATATGAAATTTCCTTTTCTTGATAAGAAAATAAGAACACGCGAATAGATTGAGAAAATAGGAACCAATGGGAAACGTTGAATTTTTCTGTTGACCCTACCTCCATTCCATCCACATATTTTTTCTAAGGTAAACTAGTGGGAACTAGGCAACAAATACGATGGGGATGCCAATAGCAACAATGTGATTGGGACAATGGAGGCCAATAAGGTTTTAATCCTTATCCTTTGCACCCAGAAAGTTGCCAAGATAGACCAATCATTCAACTAAAATAAGGGCATGTCTGGCTAAGTTTTTTGAAACAATTTATTGACTTATTGGTTTTTTAAAAACTCAATAAGTCAAAATAATGTTTGGGTAATTGAAATAGACTTTTTGTAGGTCCGGCTAGGGGAGGATCTAGTCGCCTAATCCTTGTGTACAAACCAACCCGGTTGTGCGGAATCCAACCGAGGTAGCAAACCGAGATAGAACACGTAAAAGCACGACACACAATATTCAACGATTAACACCACTTGTATTAATGCGTATGAAAGGTCCGTTACAAGCACAAGGTTTACAAATCAGTTCTGCAAACTCTTTCTAGTGTGTGTGTGTGTGTTCCTGATCTGTCTAAGTGTCTTCTGTGTCTAACTGTGAAGTGAACACAACACACGGGTATTTATACCCAAATACAACAGGTCTGGTCGAAGGATCATGCATACCGGTCGAAAGATCATCTTTCGACCAGGAACAGCTCGAACGATCAACATGTACCACGAAAGATGGGATCTTTCGTGGTCCATCTATCGAATGTCCATCTTTCGAGCTCATCATCGAAGGATCCATGCAATCCTTCGATGGTGCATCCTTCGACCCAGCCATCTTACAAACATAATGTTGACTGTTTGGCCAAGTCAAACCAGGAGGATGGTTGACTTGGTCAAACTTACAAGACTAACAAGACATCGTTTTACATCGTGACCGAATACAGACAAAGTGCAGACATAAGTGCACCAACAAACTCCCCCTTGGATGCAGCTTTGTCTGGTTTATCAACAATCAGCTGTTGCTTTGTCTCGATCTTCATTCTTGTAAGTTCTCGTGTCTTCAAGTCCTTGACTTCTATTCAAGTCTTCAATGTCGGAGGATCTTCAAGGTCTTCACGTCCTGAAAGAAGAAAGTGTACCAACAAACTCCCTGTTTGATGTAGGAAGTGTGTTGACAAACTCCCCCTTAACATAAGCTCCCCCTTGAGTTATGCTCGTGAAAGTCTTTATCTTTATGAAGTGAGATCCTTGTGGTGTTGATGATGGTCAGCGGCAACTCGATCATTTTCATCATTTGAGTGCCTTCACGTCGTGTCTTCATTCCGAAGCTTGTCATCGACCATGTTCTCCTAGCCTTTAGAATCTGCACATGCAAGAAATCTAAACGCGTAATGAGAACAACCGCTTGGAATATCATAAGAAAACGCACATGTGACCATTGTTTAATCAAACACCGTCCGACAGTTTGAAAGTTTAAAGTATTTTATCAATTTCAAATTTTAACTTTCAATACTTGCAAATTTCGACCGTTTATGAAGATTTAGTCGTTTTCGGTTTTCGTTCAGGTTTCAGGTAACGAAGACTCGAGCTCCAACATCGTACGATCGAAAATAAAATAGAAATAGAATCTTTTTGGTATTTTGAATTTTTCAAATGTAAAGACTGAAAGCAGTAAATAAATATATACAAAGATGCAGAAACTGAAAGCATTAAATAAATATTTACAGACATTCTTTTTGCGAGTTTCGAGGGTAAGAGAATCATATCAGTGTACGGTCATGCCAAAACACTCTTGTTGTTCAGTTAATTAACATTAAGATAAGCATCCTATAACAATTATCGGTATTGTTGTCCACATAAGCTCAACTTATCAGATGTAATCATGGCGAGGGGATACGTTAAGGTATGATTTATACTTACCGACCGGTGTTCATCCACATCACGACACATTCCCGTATCAAGGTATGCACGAGGGTTCATCTTACCGGTGAGTATACCGATTATCATCTGTTTGACCGTATATGATGTGAGATTCTCACTTATTTTGATTTGAAAACCAAGCCCTATGTGATATAATCACTTATTGATGAGGAACTTGATTTTCATATGCATGAGGGCACAGGAGCAAGTCCGTGAACAGGTCAGTACTTTCGTACAGCAGAGAGACGAACTTGACACCCGGAAAGAATTTGTGATATATTATCACTTATTTGTTTGGACATGTGATTGTTGATCACTTATTGAGGTCGTATGCAGTATGTACACGTATGTATAGTATCATGGAAGATCTAGACTTGCGTCCCCGTTATTTTTCGGTAAAAGATACAACCATGATACCCAGATGATAAGCAGCATAAAGACCGAATATCTCAGAACCTCGGCAATCTCTCAAACGAAATTTCGGTACTAAGACCATATGCCAATGAATGGTTCCCACCCAGTCTTCAGTCGATTTAAGTTTATATCACCCTGCACACTTTAAAATGATTGTGAGCCTACCGATACATCTTATATAGAGCTGCTTATCGTTTTTCATTTTGCATTTCATTTAAAAGAGGTTTAGACAGACCACTGATGTACTATCATTTTCTCTTTTGCTCGCCAGGAAACTCATTTTTGTTTTTCTATTGTTTTTGTTTTTTTGAAATTTTTCAATGTTTTTGGATTTTCAAATTTTGGATTTACTCCCCCTAAAATCAATAAACTAAGACAAATTTAAAACACAAAGGTATTTACAAAAATGATTTTCCGATGTGGATTAACTCATGTTTTACCTCAATGCCGTTTACCAAAATTAAGTTTTAATCAGAAAAGATTTCTCAAATTTTGGAAAAATGAGTTGGCACGTCGGTAAGCGGTGCGGACCATGACAACATTGACGAGTTTCATAGTGAAACAATCACGTGTGAGGTGATATTCGAGTTCAACGTGTCTGGTCAAAGAGTGCTATACGAGATAATAATTCACAAAGCAGCTTAAATATCGACAAGTATAGGAGAGATTAGAAATTTAAAACCGTATCCTGCAACTGCTTCGTGCATTGCCAGGAATCTGAGCGCTCTCCCAAACTGGATATCCACCCGGTGTGGATTTCAAAGACGATTTTTGTAGCTACTGAAAAATCTCTTCACAGCAACAAGATCAGAAACCTTTGGGTCCGGCTGGTCTTCCACATTGCACCAGCGAAGGTCTTTATCTTTCTCTTGAGAAGTAGTGTGCGGTTGTTCAATCCACGCCAAGGCATCCGCACACCCGGTGTAGTTTGATCAACCAACACATTTTCTTCAATCACACCGAAGAGAAAAGTACCCTACACGTTCATCTTGTGGACTTTGAACTTCTTGTGGAAGAAAAATCCATGAATCTTAGAAAAGCTTCAGACGTGCTACAGGCGCGTACTTTTCATTTGAATCTTTCCTGAGGACCCGATCAAAAACCATAACAACCGAACTTTGGAACATATTTCATCCGGTCGAATTTTTCAACTTCATTCAACAACATTCTTTCATCAGACATTTTTGTCTTCTTTTCTCCTCTCTCCATCAAAGGGCAACAACATTCTCCTAAATGTAACAATATCTCGGAGCCGCATGTCGCCGATCTTGTGCATGGACGCTCCACTATCAACAATCCTAAGACTATCAATAGTTCCTCCTGGAACATCCTGCACTCTCATTCAGAGATTAGTTGGAAAGGGGGACCCAAGCCTTCACAGACTTGGGTCGTCCGTCATCATCGAGGATTGTGACATCCATTTCCCGATGATTCGGAATTGATGTGGCTCCCCGTGAAACAATTTCCAATTTTGGTTTCCAAATCTGTTTTTGGTTTTCAAGTTTAACATTTGATTCAACAGATTTTGTTTGAACAACGTCCGGTTTTAAAAACTTTTCAACATTTTTCCGTTGTTTCTTTCTCTGTTTCACTTCTTGTTGTTTAACAAGACGAGGGTCCTGTTTTGGTGAAACAAATCTCTTTCGGTAATTTCGTTCACGGGGATCATCTTCTTTTGCTTTTAATTTATGAAGATACGGGCAATTTCGAACAATATGCCCGATTGTTCCACATTCAAAACATGATCTTCGTTCAACAAACCCCGAAGTATCATGTGATCGTCTTGCCGATGATGATGAACTTTGTGATCTCGAGGTACTAGGTTTCGAACAGTTTAGTTCATTTCTTTTCCTCACTGTTGCTTTCTTGACAAAATCTAAGTTAGATTGGTTCTCAAAATTTGCAATTTTGTCCGTTCCCTTAGATTTCACAAAGTTCACATTCTTTTTCTTCTTCTGATTCGGCTTCCTTGGATTTTGAGTCGGTGATTTGGCATGATTTTGCTGTTTTTGCACTGTTGGTAACTTTTGATTGCCAAATTGTTTTCGAACTTCGGCCTTTGGGATAGGAGGGCACTGTGTT
Organism: Helianthus tuberosus; assembly: GCA_030545235.1. Classification (NCBI taxonomy): domain Eukaryota; kingdom Viridiplantae; phylum Streptophyta; class Magnoliopsida; order Asterales; family Asteraceae; genus Helianthus; species Helianthus tuberosus. The sequence goes on from CM060393.1 coordinate 10,339,335, forward strand.
ACAGTAACACGTGATCCTGTCTTTCCCAAAAACTTACTTGTCGAATTTTCAAAAACTTTACTTATTAAGGATTGATTAACATTCTTTATAGGAAAATCTTTGTCTGAGTAAATTTTATCATCACCAACAAGAGTGTACAGTAAATCCACACTCTCCGACTCTTGGGCAGATGTGGACTCGGTTGGAACAGTCTTAGCAGGTTTTGCGGGAGGATCACATAGAATATGATTCTCAAGAGGTATGTCCTCTTCTTTGATTACCGCATCAGACTTTTCCGAATCAGTATCATCAGATTCATCATCAGAAGAATCAGTATCCTCAATCACAACTGGAGGATTCTGACTCGGTTCAGCAGAAGACACACATGTATCTGCTGACACATCCGAATCTGAAGATACTTCCTTTTTGTATCCAAGTCCTGCAGTAAATTCTGTAGCAAATTCATTAACATCTAGAGGAACAGATGGCTCAAAGTGAGTCCTGTATTCCTCATCAGGCATGGCATCATAATTGTGTCTGACAGGTGGTGGACATTGCTTATAACCTATGCATGTGACATCCTTTTTCTCTTTCTGCACATCAATGATGTGATCCAACACATAGCTAGAACTCAAATAACTATCTAACTTAAGGTGGATCGCCTCACTTTCGGTTTTAACACAAGCCATTTCCTTTTGCATCACCTCAAGACGAGATATATACAAATTAATGTCAGTTTGTTTTCTGGAAACCATTTTTGTCAGCTCGGTTTTATCTTTCTTTAATGTTTCAATCATCGACTTAAAGTTCTTTTCATGGTTTTCATAAAACATGTTGGCTTCTGTGCACTTAGAAAGATCCACGGTTAATTTCTGATTGTGGATAAATGTCACATCATATTTCTCTTGCAAAGCCTCGTGTTTGCTTTGCAACTCACACCACTTAGCATCTAAATCAACATGTTTGTTTTGCAAGTCAAACAAACTAGCTTGTAAAGCATCATGTTTGCCTTGCAACTCAGACATGTTTACTTCTAAATTAGCACATTTAACATGCAATCTATCACAATTATCACAAATAACAGCAGTTGGTTCATTGACACATACCTGACTTGGATCACTCTCAGATGTTGACCTTTCTGCATCAGAATCAACAACCTCCCTTGATGATTCATATTCAGATCCAACCTCGCTTGAACTTGAAGTAGTATCATCCTCAACTGAAGTTGAAACATCTTCATCTGAACTACTGTCATGTTCAGAACTGTCATTATTTCCCGAGGATTCACCATTGCTGGCATCTTTGACAACTTCAGCAAAACAAGCTGTTCCAACTGGAGCATCACTACTCAACCTGATTGACCAATCACCACTTTCATATACTTGAACCACAAGTGCCTGGTTAGCATTTGATGGTCCTGCTTGGCTTTGGTTGTTGACAGGTATCAATGTACGCTCATCGTTCCTGTTCTGATTCTGCTGGTCTCCTTGACTTCTGAAAGGGTTCTGGTTCCCATGCTGAGCTGGCTTAACAGGAACTTGGATAGGATTGCCATGTAGATCTGTTGTCACAGGAGGCCTTTGGGTTTGCTGTTGAGGCACTGGTTGAGGGACTGGATTAAGCGGATTTCCATACATGTCTGTTGTTGGAGGAGGAGTGCCATACAAGCTATGAAACGGATTTCCGTACAGATCTGTTGGTCCGGTAGATCGAACAGGTAATGGATTTCCGAACATATCAGTTGCTCTGATAGATTGTTTCGGTGCGGGAGACGGAGTACCAAAATACATGTCTGTATTTACCGGAGTATTCCATCTTGGATTCATTTTTGATCAAAAATGAATTCAGAAAAAAATACTCAAAACAACTAAAAGGTTATAAGTGACCAGCCCAAAGATACCTGTTCGAAGGATCAACAGGGTTCGAAAGATCTCTGTTGAGTTTCGAGCAATGTTTTCGAAGGATTCTCCAACCGAAAGATCCTTATCCTTCGAAAAAGTACTGTAGACCGAAAGATAAAATCGAAAGATGACTTCGAAAGACTCCCCAGTCGAAGGATCCTAGTCTTTCGAAAATGAGCAGTGGACCGAAAGATATATGTTTCAAAAGTATTCCTTGGAACGAAGGATACGTCTCACACTTCGAAGGATGCTCGAAGGATAACTATCTGTCGAACCTCCTTTGGTCGAAAGATTATCTTTCGACTTCGAAGGATATCTTTCGAACTAGCTCTGACACAGTTGACAAATGAGTGACAGGTTGGTGAAAAAGGTGATGGGTTGGTAGAAACTTTCTGCGGAAGATATGGTCAGACCATGCAGGTTGCACGAAAACAGGTAAGGTTCGAATATTATAATCAAAATACCCTTTCCAACACACAAACACTTGGTAAGTTAAAAGTTTTAAGATCAAAGAGTGTATTTCAAACAAGAACCAACTTGAATATCACTTGAACACAGCCCAAATATCCGAGTTTTCTGATGAACCGAAGATTTTTGAAACCCGAATTTTGCTAAAATGTTTAATAAAAACCAACAAACAATATATGAGCTATATTTTAACAAGGTTTTTAAGCAAACAAAATGCAAAACAACAAGATTACAGCCGATTTTAACAAGTTTTTCAGAAAATATGAACTTTTCAAAAACCCGAAAAACAGCAAGAACACCTCGGTTTTAACAAGGATAAGAGCCAAGGCTCTGATACCACTTGTAGGTCCGGCTAGGGGAGGATCTAGTCGCCTAATCCTTGTGTACAAACCAACCCGGTTGTGCGGAATCCAACCGAGGTAGCAAACCGAGATAGAACACGTAAAAGCACGACACACAATATTCAACGATTAACACCACTTGTATTAATGCGTATGAAAGGTCCGTTACAAGCACAAGGTTTACAAATCAGTTCTGCAAACTCTTTCTAGTGTGTGTGTGTGTGTTCCTGATCTGTCTAAGTGTCTTCTGTGTCTAACTGTGAAGTGAACACAACACACGGGTATTTATACCCAAATACAACAGGTCTGGTCGAAGGATCATGCATACCGGTCGAAAGATCATCTTTCGACCAGGAACAGCTCGAACGATCAACATGTACCACGAAAGATGGGATCTTTCGTGGTCCATCTATCGAATGTCCATCTTTCGAGCTCATCATCGAAGGATCCATGCAATCCTTCGATGGTGCATCCTTCGACCCAGCCATCTTACAAACATAATGTTGACTGTTTGGCCAAGTCAAACCAGGAGGATGGTTGACTTGGTCAAACTTACAAGACTAACAAGACATCGTTTTACATCGTGACCGAATACAGACAAAGTGCAGACATAAGTGCACCAACACTTTTTAAAACAACTTTTTGTATAGAAGGAAAAGTCAATTTTAAAAAGCTAATATTTTGTGACTTTTTTGGAACTTCTTATAACTTTTCAAAACACAATTACAGATTTACCCCATGCCCTAAACTAATCCACCACCCATTAGCTAACCTAAACACTTAAAAAAAACAACTTATTAACTTATTGGTTTTTCCCACCCCATAAGGTAATCCAAACACTTTTTTAAAAACTATTTTTTAAAAAGTCATAAGTCAATAAGTCCTTTTGATAAAAAAATGTTTTTTGAATTAAATAAGCTTAGCCAATCGACTGTCAAATCTAATAAGATGTTGACACATGAATAAAATTACTATTCATAAGAAAAAAAAGTGGCGTTTTAATGAAAATTTGGCAACACGAGGAAAAACTTAGCCTCAAATTGTGACATGCGGCGATTAAAACTTTAGATTTTCATTTTTTTACCATAGGTGGGGGGTATCCATGTTAAGGGTCGAGTATCGGTACCATATCATATCGATACCGACCCAAAATACATCAGTACCGATACTCAAGTTAGGGGTTTTTATTATTCGGTTATAACGAGTACCGATACCGGTTAATTCGATATTCCCGCTTTGAGTACCAAATTTTGTACACTAGAATTTAGATTTTACTTTGTATGTTGGTATATAAAATAAACCAGAACTTTCCTTTTAAAATTGAGGAACCATCACAACATTAATGTTAGAAAAAAAATGAAAGAAATAAATTCGTTAAACATCAGAATATAAAAAAAATTGAAGTAATTTTATAAAGAGTTTAAACTTTACTATTCCTTGAAAAAAAATACATATCAAAATAAAAACCTTTAATGAAATTTGCACTCAAACTAAAGTTAAATTTAGCAATATAGCAGTTTCCTCATGAGTAGCTTTTTATTTTAAATTATCAATAGAGAAAAATGCCTGGATAGTCCCTGTGGTTTCGTCTTTTTTCACCTATAGTCCCCAACTTTCTAAAACTACCTGAATAGTCCCCAAGTTTTCAATTTTTGTTCCCGGATAGTCCCTGGGTCTAACTTCAGTTTGTTTTCCCTATTAAGTGGGTGTGAAATGACCAAAATACCCTTTCTTTAAAAGGCCAAACCACAAGGACTATCCGGGCATCTTCTTCATTTTTATTTATAAAACCCCACCACCACACTTCATCTTCAACCTCCACCCACCATCACCCTCTTCCACCCTCCACCATCACCGCCACAGTCACGCCGCCTTACTCCCCTGCTTCTCTGGTCGGTACACTCGGAAGACGAAACCACAGTAATCTCAACGATAAGCATCTCCAACCTCACCCAAATTACCATTTTACCCTCCAACCGCCTTAATCTAAACCCCTGCCTCTTTATACAATATATATATACACCCCTGTTTCAGCTCACACCTGTTTCAACATCTATACACACAAAAATGTTTGAAGAATTTGAAGGCAAATCGGTTGAGTTTCCGGTGGTGTTCTACGACGGAGACCGCCAAACCGACGTCGGAAACATAACAATCAATCCTACACCCGATTTCAAGCAGTTTCAGAAGATGCTAAAGGTCGTCGGAAAATTCTCATCACCGGTAAGGTTAAAGCGGTCACGTAGAGATCGACGGAGAAAACCTAATAACCACAATAATAATATTCTTATTAATAAACAGGCTCCGTTTGTTCCGATTGTACCGACCGGAGAAGCAGGGGAGGGTGACTGTGCCGACCGTAGAAATTAGATAAACTCTTGACAGGCCAACTAGTGATAGTCGAAGATTGTTAAATGGCTCAGATTGAATTAGTATTCTTCGTTTTAGTATTACGTAATGTTTTCAATCTCCGTTTGATACATTTGTTACATAAAAATTATTAAATGGCTCAGATTGAATTAGTATTCTTCCGATTGTACCGACCGGAGAAGCAGGGGAGTAAGGCGGCGTGACTGTGGCAGTGATGGTGGAGGGTGGAGGAGGATGATGGTGGGTGGAGGTTGAAGATGAAGTGTGGTGGTGGGGTTTTATAAATAAAAATGAAGAAGATGCCCGGATAGTCCTTGTGGTTTGGCCTTTTAAGGAAAGGGTATTTTGGTCATTTCACACCCACTTAACAGGGAAAACAAACTGAAGTTAGACCCAGGGACTATCCGGGAACAAAAATTGAAAACTTGGGGACTATAGTTGAAAAAAGGCGAAACCACAGGGACTATCCGGGCATTTTTCTCTTATCAATAATTCAAATTGTTTAAATGGTAAGTCTAACCAATGTATTTATTGGTAACTAGCCTAAGATCCCGCGACTTTCGCGGGTGGCTTAACACAAACATATAATATATACTGGCAATGAGATGAACTTTGTAATGAAAAAACTTTTCAATATAAACGTATAAAAATATGATTTTTCTCACTTAGGTAAATATGTTTTGATTAATTTTTTATAGGTATTAAGATGTTATTGTACAAATGATTTTATAGCAATTTTTAGAACCCGGATAGATTTCATTTTTTTTTAATTATTTGTTTATAACTTTGAGTATTTCTTCAATTGGAACAAAAACAGCTGTTGGTTTTATAGCCCCATATACGGAAGGAATAGATAGGTTCTTCAACTCTTCACCGCCAAAAGCAGCTTGGATCCAGGAGTCTGTAGCAATTTCTTCATGTGATCTAACATAGCTTCTGTTGTAACCTGCATCAAACAAATAAATTAAATGTTACAACGATTTCCCCAAGTTGAGTAAAGAAAAGCATAGATTGTGCTGAGATCATTCGGCTACTAACCTCATGCATGAAAAAGCATAGATTGTGCTGAGCATTTTTTACCACTACATGTGTATGCATCCTGTTTCAAAATGAAGTTTACCTCAGCCAAGTGGAATCACGAGATCTGTCAAATAAAACCCTCAGACATGAGATATAAAAGCACTTTCGTCTTCGGTTTCTACGGTGGACTCTGCTTGTGATTCAGCGTTGACGGCGTCTGCTGCTGTTGCTGCATTTGCGTTTCTTGAAGTATATACGCCATGGCCCGTATATACCTGTTTCTTTATTGAGCTTTCAAAAATCGAAGTTGCGCTTTCTCTTGAAAAAGTTGCATCCACCCATGAGTTTTGAACAGGGACCTGTAAATAAGGAAAATATTAGAAGATAACTAAAAGCTTGATATTGACCTAAAAAACATTGAACAACAAACGGTACTTTGAAATCGCAGCCGGCACGTTTCGACCAAACCGGACCTTTTCCTTCCACCAGGCCCGGAGATTATCAGACGCCCCCCTAACAGGCTTCCAGTTTTCCAGAATGATTCTGTAAACAACCCCTTGAGCCTTGCAAACTTCCATCATTTTAAGCATGTACTTCAAGATCCCGTCTTGGGCCCACGACATCTTCTTGCGTCTCGCTTGTTCTTGAGACTGACTTTGTTTGGTGTTATCGACGTCTTTACCTTTGCTTTGATCTTTGAGCCACCTTAAAAGCATTCGATCTCGCTGCATCCTCCTTTCGAGCTCATTAACGTCCATTTCTTCATCACTGTAATCTTCCTTCACGGGTGCGTCTTGTTCGGTTTCAGGAGCCCGGGGAGCCAAAAGGAAATCAAGATTTCCGTAAAATCCCATTTCTTCGAAGATCCCCATTGATCACAATGAACCCAAATCAAGAAAGTATGCAATTAATACCACCTTAATTACTCACAGGATCATCAACCGTCAAGCGAATATACGTTCTATCCTGAAAAAACACAAAATCAACTTAGAAATCACATCATTCATGATTTATCTAATATAACCAGATTAGTTCTGATAAGAGTAATAATCAAAATCACCAAATCAATCGCCTGTTTAAAATATGTTACCTTGATACATGAGTGGAGATAAAATCAAGTATATCTGATCATCAATTCGGGTGACAGCTAGCCTTCGTGTCCTTTAATCAAAAAAAAAATCCCTGCAATAAAGTTGTAAGTTGCCATCAACATTGTAGCCAAAATGAAACAAATATGAAGCGGTGTAATCTGACCTACTACCAAAACCGACTATAACTAACCTTTTGGTGATTCAAACCCATACACAACTCACCGGCCATTTTATTCAGATGACAAAACCGGTAGGCGGAAAAAGCGCACTCAGGCTGGCTAGGGCAGTGAAATATTTCAGATATATGTGACCACCCAATGCTTTACCTGAGCTAAACTCCTTTTTACATTCCACAAAAACCCTTTTTCCGATCACCGGAGATTCTTCATCTTCCGTTACAGCTTCAAATTTGACTTCATTACAAAGTGGAATGATACCCATTCCAACCAGGTTGCTCCTATGGATCTCTAAAAACTCTTAGCTATCACCGCTTTCTCCCCCTGACAAACCATCACAGATTCAAACTTAATTAAACTCTCTCATCAAATCAATCACTAAAATCATACTATAATTACTTACCTGTCTCATTAGTTATTTAGAAAATAAACATCACATTTTAGACAATGATTAGAAGTAGATGATTAAGGATATATTGGGTAAACCTGTTTTGCAATTAGATATTTTTAGTTACCATCTACTAACCAATTAAACAAAAACCAAATGTGAGAAGGCTTATAAGTTAAAATTCATTAGATGAAAAACCAAAATAAATCCACAAATACATATTTTGAACATTAATATTAGAAAGCTAGTTGACATACAATACTATACTATAAAGTGTTTGACATAGTCACCCATTTAGAGGTATTCGACAAAAAAAAAAACATAATTTGATCTTACTTCCTTGGAAAAAACTTAATTTTTAAATAAATTCTAATATAAAATGCTCCTACCAAATATCAAGATTGCAATAGACTATTTTCTAGTCCAAGGGGACTTGATCTTCCATATTAATATCTTGGTCCAACGCCTTTAAACAGGTCAAACAAATAAAATAGAAAGAGAAAGAATTTAAAAAGTAAATGGGTCTAAAAAGGTCACCAAAAGTGTAACATTATTGCATAAACTACTGAATTATGTTAGCCAAAACTTAGTCATAAATGATGAAGTTCAACTTAAATCATATTTGGCACAGTAATAATGTATTAAAAAAATAGAAACAATGTTGGTAACCCAAACCGTACAAAACCTATCATTTTCGACCCATTATATTTATCCTTTTCGCCACCTCTAAATTAGAAGTGAAGAGGACTTTAAATTCCGAGATGTGGAAAAACAAACCTTTATTTGAAAGTCGCAAAACCGGCAAAAAAACGTCAGGAACGAAATTGGAATTTTTCTCTAAATAAGAGAGAATGGATGTTTCACATCAATAATTGAATGTGAGCACCTGAGTGATTGCCCCAAAGCTTCCGAGAGTGATAATCATCATCATCCTTTTTTTCCGCTAGCTTCTTATGTTGGCTGAAAATAAACTTAAATACATTGATTACGTGAAAAATAAAATGAAGATATAAATCAATCAAAGTTAACAAATTAAGGTTTAAACATCGAAAGATTGTTAAATACCTATGTGTGTAAAATAAATATAACAAATTAAGGTTTAATCATCGAAAGATTGCTAAATACGTGAAGCAGGAAGCTAGATTAACATATCGGTGTGAGAATCCTAACGAAGATGGTACTGAATGGTTAAGGGAGAAGTCCAACCAATCACGAATCTGCATATAATAAGTATCAACCCTTTTAATTTTTTGGTATGACAATACAAATATTTAAATTTATTTGTTATTTCAAAATAACCTGTTGCTTCATTTCATCAACCGAGCACAATCCAAGTAAGCCACGATCCCAACATGCTTGATGAAGCTCCTCTTCAGAAAGAGACTCCACACCCACTCCTTGGATCATCTTGTTGACATCTTTTATTTTGGTACATGTATAAAAAGAAATATACAACTGATCTCTCAATGATTTAAGAAAAAATAAAAAGTTTTACAACTGATCTCTCAAAGTAGTCTTTATCTAGAAATTAAATCTTCAAATTACATGTGAGTTAGTATTATTTTATATAAGCACTTGCAAGATCAAACCAAATTGAATAAAATGTTTTATATTGGACCTTTTCTATATCAGCAGCAATTCAATTAGATAACACAACCAACTAAGACCATGCGCAGTGGGCGTTATTTTTGCAAAATTTGCCACCAATCATGCCCCCTCCCCACCCCCTGGGCATTATTGGGCGTTATTGAGCAATTTTCCCCCTAGGCGTTTTTTAAATAACGCTTTCTCCAAATTTCAACCACCAATCACATTTAATCTTCCTTTTTTTTGGCCAATAGTTTTTTTTGTTGGGTTTTTTATTTTTATTTAATTCTCTACACCCTTTTAACATAATGCCCACATCCCCACTACACCCATTTTAGAAAAAAACCAAATAATGCCCCTTGCTGACTGTACTACCACATGGCGGAAAACGCCCAAGGGTAGGGGCATTATTCACCCTTACCGCTACGCATGGTCTAATATTAACAAACAAACAGCAATTTCTACAAACCAAAAGTAATGTTTTATATTGGACCTTTGCTATTATTATTCACTGCTTTGCTAGTTTTATTTTTCATATATGTTGTAATGTGAATTTATAAATAAATAAATAATCCTCTTGTATTTTTAATTAACAAACATATTGTTTGCTCGTAAACTTGCTTAAATCATGGTGAACAAAAAGCAATCAGGACAAAAAAAAATACATAAAAGAAATGCACACACAATCCATCAATAACTTTTAATTTCATATGAATTTTATTTACTTACACTATCATCACTTCTTGTTAACTTAACGTACTGTAGGATGACATGGTCTACAGGGAAGAAGCCCATGGTTGCACCGTACCCTGGGTGAAATATTTGCAATAGTTGCTCTATCAGTCAATGATTGTTCACTCATACCCTTACCTGTATGTACAAACCACAGCATAGATAAGAGAAAAGGAATCAAGTCAATCAATAGTGATGCTACACACAGTTAAAGAAACGACTAACTTACAGATGATCTGATTGTTGGCTACATAGACATTACCGTAGAACTCAACAAACTTGCCAACAACACCATGCTTTCTTAACATTTGGGTCACAGTTAAGTAGTTAACACCAAATAAGTGGTCGTGACACCAATTTGTAGCTTTATAAACAACTTGAATACAACAACACCAGGCAAGACCATGCTCATGGGCTGTCAATGTCAGAAAGAAGTCAAGCATTTACAGTAAACCTGATTAAAAGTTAGTAACTATATACACGGTTAGGTACACAGTACATGGCCGCTCTGAATTACCATATAAGTTGCATAATTAGAATAATAAAAATTAAAAGCAACATGCTATTTACTTAAAACATGATGATGAATAAGTTATTACATATCTATTATATATAACAGCTAAATGATGGATCAAAAGTAGAAAATGTAGCTCAATCCTACAGTAAATGAAATTGAACGATTCAGAAGATTTTGGCTTGACTAAACTACAAAAGAATATTCACTAAATAACATGGTAACCAGCCAAATGACCTATAAATCATAGAAAATGGATTAAAGGGAAATATTATCATGCCGAGAGATCTAAAAAATCAAAATAGAAGTGGTTAATTATTAACTTACAAAACTGCAAGTTCAGAGTTGGTAATCAAGTCTCCATATCTGGTACTCAAGTCTCCCATCATACTTCAAAACCCATTGCTTGCAATCTGTAATCAAATGAATTCATAAGCTGAACCGCACAAGAGAATAAAAATACCTCATATTGAAACTCAAAGTAGTCTTTATCTAGATATTAAATCTTCAAATTTGATATCACCATACTTTTTGCTTTAAACTCTATCCATTTTGACCCATTACCTATCCCCTCCGAACGACACGTTACCTATCCACTCGGAGATGTAAAATTTCCTACCTGAATGGAACCAAAGGCAGATAGCAATGAAGAACATATATACCTGGAATCTTGTTAACAACAATTCAAGCCCGTTCAGACCACTTTAAACTAAGATAGGATCTCCTTCCAGCACTATATATGATGTAACAAATTTGAACAAAAAAAAAAACCCTAATATGAACAAATTGATGTAACAAATTTGAACAAAAAAACCCTAATCTGTATTGATATGTAAAAAAATGTAATATGAACAAAAATAAACGCTAAACTGAATAAATTGATGTAGCCCTAATCTTAACATCAAATCAGTGAAACAAAGTTAAAACGAAGCGAGATAATTTTAAGATAAACTCACATTGGATTAACAAACAACTACGATTTATAAAGCACACACAATCACCAACTCTATATCATTAATCTTCATATAGCAAGTCTCAAATTCAAATTAAGAGTACATACATTTACGCCTATATGTGTCTACATATATGCAGAAAGAAAAAACAAAAGAGATTTATTATAATATTTCAATTATTCTTCAACTGAATTCAATTCTCACACACCGTACCGCTCTTTTGTTTTCTAATAAAGAATTGAAGAAGCTTGTTTCATTCTCTTTGTTTCTCTGTCCATTTTGTTATATTAATAACAAAGATTCATGAAGCACAGCTACACATTCTCTCCATAACCAATAATATTCAGGAACTCTAAACCCTAACTATGCAGAAATAAGTGATCAAAACTCAATAACTACACATTCTCTCCATAATCAATAATTTACAGGAACTCTAAACCCTAACTATGAAGAAATAAGTGATCAAAACTCAATAACTACACAATGTGAAAAGAAAATGATTAAAGAAATTGTAACCGAAGGAGACCCAAGTGAAGTGCTCATAGCCAAATAGTCACAAGGCTTGAAGAACTACCATACATCTTTGACCATTCATTCAACCTCCCATACATATATATACTTAGAAAGAGAAAGAATTAAAAAGTAAATGGGTAGATCATAGACACAGTCAACCAAAATTCATCAAGATCGTGTAGATCATAGACACAGTCAACTGAACATAATAAAAAATCTCAAACATGATCAGTTATTTAAGAATAATTAAACAGAAAAACACTAAATATAACATATATAATCGAGACCATCAATCACGATTCAAGAACATCAAACACAATTGGAGATTTCAGACACGACTCGAGATTTCAATCATTAAAAAGATGAGCATAAGAGAAAAACAAACCTGATGATTAGTTGCCTGTAATTGCGATCTAGGGTTCTTGAGGTTGAAGGCGCAAAAGCTACAGGAAGCTAGGGTTTGTTTCTGAAGTGGGCACTACAAAAAAAATGTCATTTAGTGGCATTCAAAATGTGCCACAAAATACCTAAAAAGTGCCACTAAAGACCTTTGTTGGAATGAGTGGCACACAAAAAAAGTGCCACCAGAAGCAGTGCCACTAAATCCCTTTAGTGGCACTTTTTTGTTTGCCACTACAAACTCTTAGGCCTTTAGTGGCACATAACTTTTGCCACAAAATTGGCCTTTCCTACATTAGTTTTAATTAATAATAATAATTATTTATTTACTTAAAAACAAGAATAAAACTTTTACATGTAGAAATCATAATATAATAATTTCAATTAAAAGTTTGATTGTCTTCCACACATTGCAAATGTTTCAAACAAATGTCTAATAAGTATCAACCTAAGTCTAAATATCAAACATACAAAACAAATAACTAATAAACGTTTGAATAAAAACTCAAAACTTCATTGCACTTATAAACCTCTTTCACAATCTTCATGCTAGTTAGATGATTGTTGTTGTCAATTGCATTCCCCTGACCAGCAGTGAACCACGACTACCAGGCTAAGAAACGCCACCAACAGGTTCATGTACTCCATGCTGTAATTCTATTTCGTGTTCCTGTTAGACCAAAATCATGAACAAAATATTATCATGAAGAGCTCCAAGTACTAAATGAAACTTGGATTCGTTAGGCATACAATTTTAAATATGCAAAAGAGTCTTTTTCATAATAACTATTAAATAAATAAATATATGAATAACAAAAAGCTCTATTGTCCATGTCTAACATTAATTTAAATAATATCAATTTAATAATGGGCCAGACCATAGAATTCCATATATCATACATATATTAGAAAGAGTTATATGCCCGGATAGTCCCTGTGGTTCGCTCTTTTTTCATCTCTAGTCCCTAACTTTCTAAAATTACAGTTATAGTCACCAATTTTTCAATTTTCGTTCCCGAATAGACCCTATGCCTAACATAGGACTTACAACAACCATTTGAACATATCTGTGTACAAATCAAAGAATAGAAAGAAAAAAAAATACACAATCCTACATTATAAAATCACTATATTTTCAAACATTCAGCTTACAATCAACATAGATGAACCTAATTCTCTAAAGCAAAGGTATGACCAATCAAGGGTTAGCCGCGAATAAAAGAAAATAATACATCGATTCATTTTCACTAAATATAACATGCATAAAATATATACTGACTGTAGTGTTATTAGAATCTCCATCAGAATGAGATCCACCATTTGACATATAACCAATCACCTAACAAATAGCAAATAAATAAAGTCTAAAAATGTCTCATTTGCATGCTAAAAAAGTAGTTTAGATCCATAGGGACACATTGTAAGTCTACACAACAATGTATCTGATTCATTCATAAGCACAATAATGATATATATGCCATATATAAATATGATGGTACATCTAATCTGTACTGTAATTTTTTTTTTGGATCCATACCTTAATCGTTCAATCAGAATGGCTGCTTATCACACAACTTTTTATATGAATCAACGATAAAACTTCTCCATTCATTGATGAATCCGACTCGAATCCTTCTGAAGCCGACCACATTTCTGCATGGAATTAACATAACACGGGAGTTAGATAGATTACTTTTAAAAGTAAGAGTAAAGTATACGGACGGTCCCTGTGGTTAACCCAAACTTTTGATTTGTCCTTGGCTTTTCAAAGGTACACGGATGGTCTCTGTGATTTGCACTTTGTAACGCATTTAGTCCCCAACCAACAAATCTTAGTAGGTTAAAGAATGCGTTACAAATTGCAAAATCATAGGGACCAACCATGACTAAATGCATTACAAAGTGCAAACCACAGGGACCATCTGTGTACTTTTGGAAAGCTAGGGAACAAATCCATTTTTTTTGTAATCCACAGGGACCATCCATTTACTTTAAAAATAAATTCCTTTTTACCTGGATCACTAATGAAACTTCTCAAAGCAACGGTTGCTAAAAGCTTGTCTTCAAGGTTCTTAGACGATTGACAATCGTCGATTGTAGTATGTGTATGTATTTGTTTAGCAATGACCTACGTGCAGAATCTCTTACACCAGTGTCTGGTAAATTATAAAGCATGTATACTAGCCATGTGGCGATAACAAGACACTTTTTTGCTATATTTATTGATTTACTCTTGAGACATTGTTCTAATGCTTCAAAAATAATGCCTTTTTCATGGTTGCAAAGTACAGAAGTTACCCTTTTATTCCCATGAATATGCAGCTTTATCCTCCTCTTGATCCTAAAAACAAGTGAAAGTTTAGGAATGTAACAGAAAACAAATATGGAAAAGGTTAAAAAAAAAGAATAAAATGTCATTTTCGTCCAAAGGTTTGTTTTTCCGTAGCTGGACCCAAAAGGTTGAAATCTTGCGTTTTTCATCTGGCTCATTAACTCCATCCATTTTTCTCCGTTAAGTCGGGTATTTTCGTCTTTTTTGTTAAATTAAAGAGCAATTCGGTATTTTTTTCACTTTATGTACAAGCATTTAAAATACCCCTGACCAAATCCATTAGACCGAATTACCCTTTAATTTGACAAAAAAGACGGAAATACCTCTGACTTAACAAAGAAAAATCGATGGAGTTAACGAGGCCGAATGAAAATTGCAAGATTTCAAACCTTTTGGATTCAGATGCAGAAAAACAAACCTTTGGACGAAAGGCGCAAAACTGGCCAAACATCAGAGACGAAAATGGCATTCTACTAAAAAATATAAAAACAAAAACCATTTACATTTTTTCGTTTTCCATAAAAGCTTCATACGGTTTATTAAACCCAGCCAGATTAAGTAACCACGCTTCAGTATAAGATTTCCCCGAAAGAGATGATAACGCATCAAGAGCCATAAGTTGTAAATTTGGGAAATCTTTTTTTCTGGAGCATGTCAGTTAGCCTATCGATTGCTTCCTCTCGGTAAATACTCATTTTCCGAGGCTCAACCTACAAAAAATAAAACTTTATTTACAAAACATTTCGATTTCAAATAATAAACTCGATGTAGCTAACCAGTGTATCAAGCTGAAGAAGAAGTGAAGCAACGGCAGGCTGTTGCTCCATTGGTGCATTCTGTAGATAGACAAGAAGAGTGTGCATTGTGCTAAATGCTCCTTCATCTTTTATTATTTGTAATATCTGATTGCTCAATGTTCTCCTGCAGCATAGATTAAAAATATAAATTTGTATAGATTTTAATAACTATAAGTAGTATCATAGGGAGAAGAGTTAACTGCCATTTTCGAACCAAACAACTTATCACTACTAGAAAATAGGGTTTTTGCAACCGTATTTTCGGTCGCAAAACGGTAGCAATTGCCCTTTTGTCATCATTTTGCCACAGTTCATTATCTTCTAAACAACTGAGCCTGGTCCATCAGAACCTCCAACAGCATAAAGTGGCCCATCCTACAAAACAGAGCAAACAATTACACTATGTATTAGATTCGTTACTAGAAAATGCAATTTCGACCAATTTACTAAACAGTGGGTCTTTAATGATTTCTAAAAATGGATTAGTTACATTTTCAACTGGGAAGACTGCATGTGCGGCATTCGAAATATCTTCCAACCAAGAACTCTGCTACTGCACATGATAGAGCCATGCTACAACCCTTCACCACTCTTTCAAAGGTTTCCTCCAAGTCACCACTTCTTATTCCAATTCTAATTTCATATTTACATAGGTATAACTTTTAATAGTAATGTGGTGGATATATTAAATTAAAAGATAATCATACGAGTCGAGTAGCTTACTTTTTTATCTTCTTTTACCTGAAAATTTGTGGAACTTCTTTTGAAACGTTGTCCACACACCGGTACAAAAGTTGAAGATACAGGAAACTGCATGATTATTAATAAATTCATCGTTGCTACAAGGTCCAATGAAACAGTAGATGACTTTAAGCTAACCTGAAAAGGACACCCGTTGCATAACTGACAGCAGCTTAAGCAAATAGGAACAAGATACATAAGTCTCATTCACAATTGTTCAACTAATTAAATAAATAAAAAAAATATTTGTTATTTGATTATGTGTAAGTGGAATCCCTGGTCCTGAAATATGAAGAAAAAAATTACGGAAATTATACCTCTACTTGAATACCTTGATGGAGAAAGTTATTAAACAATATACATTGCATGCACTTCCAATACCAACTGTTAGATACAACAGTTCTCTCTTCACTTGTACCGTAAAAATAATCAGTTAAGATTTTGATTAATGAGATATCACATCATGTATTAGAACGAAAATTAGAGGTTGAAGAAGTCACTTCATACCGCTTCATACTGATGCAGGTTCAGTCTGGTTCTTCTTTGGTTGTCATCGCGTAGTTGCTATTACAAAAAAAATATTTATTTTCTTATAACTCAGAGCATACACATGTCAAATTTAACAAGTAAGTAAAGCAAAGATGCATACCTTAGCTCGCATCTTTTTGTTTATTGGTGCAGTGTTTTGGCCTAATAGCCAATCATTTCTTGTCGTCAATTTCAGAAAACCACCCGTATTTTCAACTACAAATGGTTACAACACTCAAATGTTCATAAAATAAAACTCGGAGACGGATGTTTTGCTATTAACAAAACATGTAATGAATAATGACTAATTGACGAAACCATAAAGGTAGCAATTTGCTTATATATGGAAGGGTCAATAAGGTTCTTAAAAACGGGTTAAGCTAAAGGATTTAACTAAAAGAGAAATGGTCAAACAGGTTCAAAGTCATCCAAAGAAACAAGATAACTCATCATCATATAATATAAAAAAAAAAGAGGCCCAAACAAACAGATAAGTAAATTAATTACCTCATCATCGAGTTGATTAGCATAATTATTTCTTAAGCGAGCTTCTTCAGTATTATGAATCTTGATTTTTTTTTCTCCTCATCCAAAGTTTATCAGACACTTTTGCTATAAAATCTCCATTCAACTCTCTATCCTTCAAAAAAGTAAACAACAGAAGATCATCGTCTTCATCGATTATAAAATCTGCAGGAAAATTAAAATTACTGGCTAAATTGGTTACAATAATGAGATGGGAAATAGAAACGAATTACAGAAAGAAAGAAAGAAAGGCGATGGGAAATCAGATCGTTACACACTCGAGTTCATTCTTCATTATCCTGTTCATTTTCCTCTCTTTGCTTATATACAGTCAAGCTAATTTCACGACCGCATCATGCCATTCACTTTGTTGGGCTATTGGACTGGGCTAGTTACTTGGGCCTATGTTCATAACATTACTCCCCCCTTTCAAATTCACCTTGTCCTCAAGGTGAAAGTTAGGATGTTGTTTGATTGATTGAAACTTCTCGACCAGAGTAGCTACTTTATTACAAAAGTGGTCAGTTGATGTTGATTCATGAACTAATGGTGTTAATTCAAGACAATGGTTGTTGAAATGAGTGCCCATAAACCAACTTTGATGTGATGAATTCTTTGTGCCATAGCTCATGTTAAACCTCATACCCACGCCCCATTTTCTACAAAATGCATCAGGTAAAGAAGAAGGTTGTCTAACAACTGTCACATTTTTAAAGTAGAAGTTGAAAAGTTATCACCACTGTCTATTTTGCCAGTTGCTGTCTTTATTTCAGTATTAACAAAATCTTGGGATTTAATTTTATGATATACCTATTCAAATAAGCACCGACACGATAAGCTAAAAGCCACACACCTTGAAACCTCATCCAAAGCATAGTCAACAACATGAAAACACAGTTGGGAATTACTTTGTTTTTCCGATTTAGCGTAATATTTTCTAAATGGTTTGATGGTGGAAAGTTTATACCATGAAAAAGGTTGATCCCAAAAATAACCTATGAGAAGCCCTTTTGTGTTGGAGTATTTCTTCGCCAAATAATATCAAACAATTAATCATCTAATCATCCTGGTTTCAAGTAACTGATGTAAGCGTACCGGATACGAGATGCGATGCCAAACGAAGTCGCCAAATCAACCTGTTTACTGACGATCCCACAGAGGAAGAAGTCGCTATTTCAGTTTTCAATTCCCTGCAACCAAATGAATGCTCATCAGTTTATCGAAATATATAAAAAAGTAGACAAGGGGATGCGAAATAGATACAAAATTACCAGGTCTGCACACGCAATTTGAAGATGAGGCCGAAGGATTTGTAGATGAAGCTGAGCGATTATGAAGATGAAGCGAATTAGGGTCCCAACCGAACGATTTTTAGGAATTTGATGAATTAAAGTTACAGATTGGAGGGAGATGGTGGCGGCAGATGAAGAGAAATTATATGAATTGGAAGTTAGGGTTTTTTTAAAGGGAGGGAACTTTTAGAGTGGGAGGGAATTTTTAGTATCATAAAAGATTGAAATTTTTCAGGATGAGAGGGAAATTGTGGGGAAGATATTTAAGGGGATGAAACAAATTTTAGTGGCACACCAAAAGAGCCATAAAAGACCTACAGTATTGGCATAAAAAGGTAATTGCCATTAAAAGTGTATATAAGCAAATATGACAAACCTTAAAAGTGTATATAAGCAAATATGACAAACCTATTGTGCCACTAAAAACCAAAATTAATGGCACAAAAGTTATATGCCATTAAAGACGTGTGCCACTAAATGGCATTTTTTTTGTAGTGGGGTGTGAGAGAAGAGAAAGAGGGTTTTGATTGAACAGCGTGTGAGAGAAATGGCGGAAGGCTTCTCATGTTTTTGAAGATGATAAAGATGATAAATAGCTAGGGTTGAAGATGATAAATATCCTGGATGAGAGTTTTGTGTTTGAGATCGCCGGAGAATCACCTATATGATAATTAGGGTTTTGGAAAGATAGTGGTGTTGAAGCGTGTAGATGCCGCTTATTATTGAGAAATCAAATTGCCGCTCAAACTCAATTAGGAGGAGTATTACATTGCCAGGTGGCAATTAGTGGATTAAAAATATGCCAAGTGACACTAAGTTGTATTGTTTTAATATAGATAATAGATTAGCAAAAACTATCTGTGATATATTCACCTTTTTAAATTGTGTAAATTTAGAAATTATTATGTTTTCTTTTAATTTCAAACAAAGAAATTCACATTTTTCTGATTATGGATGATTTTAAGCATTTTTTCATGTCATAATTTTTAGCCCGTGTAATACGCAGATCTATAACCTAGTATAGTATAGTATAGATATATATATATATGTATGTGTTGGTTTCTTAAACTTTGTTTTGTTTTATTTATTAAAATATTTATAAATAAATGGGTAAAAACACCAAACTACCTTTGTGTGACCTGATTTAACGATAAGAATTAAGCGTGTTAGGGCCAAGCGACGTAACGTGAAAAATTTGCAAACGTAACTACTATTCCGGTTAATCTTAAAGGCAACCACCAATTTTTTTTGAATGACAAATTTGGATAACTAACTGACCACTAGAGTATTATCATGTCTCCGAAGAAAAATCTTCTTGTCGGAATCGAATCCAGAACATCATGGTTCTTAAGTTTTATCCCAGAGTATAATGTCATTGACTGGAACCGACAAAGAACAGTCATGAAACTTGGTTTTCTAATTTACTCATGCTTATATACCTACACACATACTCGCTAGTAGATGAATCAGAGCAAGAAGACCATCAGAGAAATCGTGAACAATGGCTGTTGAACTCATGGAGACTCTGAAAGAAGCCATCACCGGACTCTCTCCCACTACTTTCTTCACTGTTCTCGCCGCCGGTGTCACCGTCTACTACATCCTTTCCGTTCTGTTCATGAGAGGTGTTGGTGCACTTGTGTCTGTACTTTGTCTGTATTTAGTCTTGATACAAAACGATGTCTTTGATGTAAGTTTGTCCAAGTCAACCATCCTCCGGTTTGACTTGGACAAACAGTTAGACAATGGTTGAAAGATGTTTGGGTCGAAGGATGTGTCATCGAAGGATAGTTTAGATCCTTCGATGAGCTCGAAAGATAAACTTCGAAGGATAGACCACGAAGGATATCATCCTTCGTGGTATATGTGATCCTTCGATGGGTTTTTGATCGACAGATGATCTTTCGATCAGTCTGTCTTATCCTTCGACCAGGAATGCTGTGTTCGGGTATAAATACTCATGTAGTGTGTTCACTTCATGAGTTAGACAAAAGATAGAGTAGTGAGGGTATTCTGTTCAGAACACACACACACTAGAGAGAGTTTGCAGAATACATTTGTAAACATTGAGCTTGTAACTGAACCTTTC
Organism: Helianthus tuberosus; assembly: GCA_030545235.1. Taxonomy (NCBI): domain Eukaryota; kingdom Viridiplantae; phylum Streptophyta; class Magnoliopsida; order Asterales; family Asteraceae; genus Helianthus; species Helianthus tuberosus. The sequence goes on from CM060393.1 coordinate 10,360,071, forward strand.
ATACGCATTAATACAAGTGGTGTTAATCGGTGAAATCTTGTTGTGTTTGTGCTTGTTCTATCTCGGTTTGCTATTCCGGTTGGATTCCGCACAACCGGAGTGGTTCGTATACAAGGATTAGGCGACTAGATCCTCCCCTAGCCGGACCTACAAGTGGTATCAGAGCCTTGGCTCTTATCCTTGTTAAAACCGAGGTGTTCTTGCTGTTTTTCGGGTTTTGAATAGTTCATATTTTCTGGAAAAACTTGTTAAAATCGGGTTTAATCTTGTTGTTTTTGTTGTTAGTTCTTATAAAAACCTTGTTGTTTATCATTTTTACATGTTAAAAGTGGGTTTTTAGTGAAGTTTCGGCCAAAATCGGGTTTCGGAAAATCTTCGGTTCATCAGAAAACTCGCATATCTGGGCTGTGTTCTTGACATATTCAAGTTGGTTCTTGTTGAAATACACTCTTTGATCTTAAAAATTTGAATATTGAGAAGTGTTTGTGTGTTGGAAGTTGTAAACTGATTAAAATATTTGATCCTTACCTGTTTGGTGAAGACCTGCATGTCATGAGTTGAAAGATATGGTCTGAACATACTTTCTGCAGAAAGTTTTTACCAACCCGTCAACTTTTTCACCAACCTGTCACCCGTTGTCAACTGTGTCAGAGCTGTTCGAAAGATATCCTTCGAAGTCGAAAGATCATCTTTCGATCAAAGGAGGTTCGATAGTTAGTCATCCTTCGAACATCCTTCGAAGTCTGAGACTTATCTTTCGTTCCAAGGAATATTTTCGAAACATACATCTTTCGGTCTACTGCTCTTTTTCGAAAGACAAGGATCCTTCGACTCGGGAGTCTTTCGAAATCATTGTTCGACACTCAACAGTGTTCATCTTTCGGTGTACAGTTCTTTTTCGAAAGATAAGGATCCTTCGTTTGGAGAATCTTTCGAAAACATTGTTCGAAATTCAACAGTGATCTTTCGAACCCTGTTGATCCTTCGAACAAGTGTTGATCTTTCGATCCTTTGTCTGTTTGTGTTTAACAGTTTGTGTTTTTCGAGTCTTTCGAACAGGTATCCTTCGGCTGGTTCTTAATCAAAAATGAATCCAAGATGGGGTACTTTGGTAAATACAGATATGTATTTTGGTGCTCCGTCATCTTCCGCATCGGTATCTTCTCAAGCTAATGCAATTTCTACCGGTCAATGGGCATTCGTATCAAATCAAACTCCAAGTATTCAAAGCATTCTTTTAAGCGAGAGCGAAACCGGAAGTTTGAATCGGCCTCCAAAGTTGATGCACTTATATGAATATCCAGGATGGATTGATAGATTTCATACATACGTTCTTGGTCAAAATAGAGAATTGTGGTTACGGTTCATTACAGGTTTCGATCAAACAATAGAGGTTGCCGCATCATCTGCTGCTACGTTTGCAGATCTTACGGAAGATCAGAAGAAGGTCTATGATTTGGAAAAGAAGGCATATGCCATTCTTACTCAGGCATTGAGTAAAGATATTTATCATCAATTTGTCAGTTACAAGACGACAAAGAGGTTGTGGGACGCATTGAAGACAAGGGGCGTAGGAAATGAAGCGACACGTCAATTGAGAAAAGAATTGCTGAAGAAAGAGTTTGATGGTTTTACTTGTATGGAGAATGAATCTTTAGGAGATTTGACAAGTCGATTTAATCATCTGCTGACTGAATTATCAAATTTTGAGGTTGTTACAACTGCAGCAGAGATTGTGAAAAAGTTTGCAGATGCGTTGGCACCTCAATGGAATACTTTCTTGGAAATCATGAAGTATAATGGCACTTTAGCTACAACAAGCTTCAATGACTTTGTTCAAATCCTGGAAAACAAGAATCAGGAAGAAACTCTGAAGGCTAAAAGAATTCCCATGCCTCAAAATCCTGAAATGTATTTTGGAACTTCTAGCACTTCTACAAAACCGTCTTCACACGCTCCAATTCAAACAGCATTTGTGACTAGCACAGACATGTATGGCAATACTATCCAAGTTCCGGTCAAGCCTGCTCGAACAGACATGTATGGAAATCCGCTTGACCCAGTTCCTCAACCAGTACCACAACAACCAAGAGCAACTGATATGTTCGGAAATCCATTACCTGTTCGATCTACTGGAACAACAGACATGTATGGGAATCCTCTTCCTCCTCAATCTACCGTACCAACAGACATGTATGGGAATCCGCTTCCTCCTCAACAGCAAGCTTGTTATGGAAGTACATCATCTGCTGGTCAGCAATCAAAGCCAAATACAGTACGGCTCGACACCTCAAGCTTTTCTAAAGTCAGTGTGGAAGTAGCAAAGGAACACATGGAGCTGCTAAACACTTTGGTGAGCGCATACTGTGGATTAGTGGAAGGTCAGATTGGTAACATTAATCTGACACAAGAAGATTATCAGCAGATCGATAAAGAGGAGATGGAGATGATGGACATCAAGTGGGCCTTTGCCAGTGCTGTTAGGCGAGCAAAGGATTTCATGGAAAGAACAGGCAGAACCAGCTTGGAGAGCAAGAAAGACACCAAGTATGGGTTTGATAAACATGCTGTTAAGTGTTTCAACTGTGGTGAACGTGGTCATTTCAAACGTGAATGTACGAGACCATCTCAGCATGGAAACCAGAATCCCTTCAGAAATCAAGGCAACCAGCAGAACCAGAACAGAAACAATGTTCGTACATTGGTGCCTGTCAACAACCAGAGTCAAGCAGGACCATCTAATGCCAACCAGGCACTTGTGGTTCAAGTAGATGAAGGTTGTGATTGGTCAATCCAGTTGGGAAATGATACTCCAGATGGAACAGCATGTTTTGCTGAGATTGTCAAGGATATTAAACACGCCAGTGGTGGTGAATCTTCCACCAATGGTGATGAATCTTCTGAAGATGAAGACTCTTCTGGTTATAATGGAAGCTCAGATGAAGAACCCTCCACTTCAGGCAATGATCAGGTGGATGAGACAACAAGTGCGTCAATCGATGCAGACATTGATGAGCTTTTGGAAGAAGCTGCAGCAGGAACTGAAAGAAGATCTATTTTGGTGGATCAAGTTGCTTATTCTTCGTCCTCTCTCCATTCAGCCTTTATGGCTAATGTCGACAGTTCATCAAGTCAGGTATGTGTCGATGAACCCACTGCTGTTAGTTGTGTTAATTGTGATAGTTTGAATGTTAAATGTGTTGATTTAGAGGCAAACATGTCTGAGTTGCAAGGCAAACATGATGCTTTACAAGCTAGTTTGTTTGAATTGCAAGACAAACATGATTCATTGAATGATAAGTGGTGTGAATTGCAAAGCGAACATGAGGCTTTGCAAGACAAATATGATGTGATATTTATCCACAATCAAAAGCAAACAGTGGATCTTTCTAAGTGCACAGAAGCCAACATGTTTTATGAAAACCATGAAAAGGAGTTTAAATCGGTAATTGAAAAGTTAAAGAAAGATAAAACCGAGTTAACTAAAATGGTTTCCAGAAAACAAACTGACATAAATTTGTATATCACTCGTCTTGAGATAATGCAAAAAGAGATGGCTTGTGTGAAAACTGAAAGTGAGGCGATCCAGCTTAAGTTAGACAGTTATTTGAGCTCTAGCTATGTGTTGGATCACATCATTGACGTTCAGAAAGAGAAACGGGATGTCACATGCATAGGTTACAAGAAATGTCCATCACCTGTGAGACACAATTATGATGCGATGCCTGATGAGGAGTATAGAACTCACTTTGAACCATCTGTTCCTTTGGATGTTAAGGAATTTGCAACAGGACTCGGATACAAGAAAGAAGTATCCTCAAATTCAGATGTATCAGCAGATACATGTGTGTCTTCTGCTGAACAGAATCAGGATCCTCCAGTTGTTGTTGAGGATGCTGATTCTTCTGATGATGAATCCGATGATACTGACTCAGCAAAGTCTGATGCAGCGATCAAAGAAGAGGACATACCTCTCGAGAATCATATTCTCTGTGATCCTCCTGCAAAACCCGCTAAGACTGTTGCAATCGAGTCCTCGTCTGCAAAAGAGTCGGAGAGTGTAAATTTGCTGTACACTCTTGTTGGTGATGATAAAATTTATTCGGACAAAGATTTTCCTATTAAGAATGTTAATCAATCTTTAATCAGTAAAGTCTTTGAAAATTCAACAAGTAAGTTTTTGGGAAAGACAGGATCACGTGTTACAGTAACACAATGCCCTCCTATCCCAAAGGCTGAAGTTAGAAAACAATTTGGCAATCAAAAATTACCAACAGTACAAAAACAGCAAAATCATGCCAAACCTAAAGGAAAATCACCGACTCAGGGTCAGAAGAAACAGACCCAAAAGAAAAACAAGAATGTGAACTTTGTGAAATCTAAGGGAACGGACAAAATTGAAAAGTTTGAAAATCAATCTAACTTAGATTTTGTCAAGAAAGCAACAGTGATGAAAAGGAATGAACTAAACAGTTCAAAACCTAGTACCTCAGGATCACAAAGTTCATCATCGACAAGACGATCACATGATACTTCGGGGTTTGTAGAACGAAGATCATGTTTTGAATGTGGAACGATTGGACATGTAATTCGAAATTGTCCGTATCTTCATAAGTTGAAAACAAAGGTTGATGATCCCCGTGAACGCAATCACCAAAAGCGACCTGTTTCTGTAAAACACGATCCCCGACTTGTAAGAGAAAGGGAAAAGAAACAGAAACGCCAACAAGCCAAGGTGATTGAAAAGGCACTTAAAACTGATGTGGTTCAAAAACCATCTGTTTCAGTTAAACCAGAAAATTCAAAGTTTTCAAAAACTTCAAACAATCATGAAGTAAAATTTTCAAACAATCAAACTGGTAAAACTCAACAGACATGGAAACCCAAAATGACCACAAATTCAGGGGGATCATCACAATTTTCAAATCATCAAAGAATAGAAGTTATTGTTATTGATGAAAATGGAAGACCCAAGACCACAATGGCTTGGGTCCCCATCTCCAACTAATCATTTGAGTTCATGTGCAGGGTGTTCCAGGAGGAACTATCAGTAGTCATTGGATTGTTGATAGTGGGGCATCCAGGCACATGACAGGCGACATGAAGCTTCTCTACGACGTCAAATCTATTAGAGGAGGTTATGTTGCTTTTGCTGGAGATAAGGGCGGATATATTACGGGTGAAGGAATGATTTCCAACGGGGTTGTTAGCTTCGATAAAATCAACTTTGTGCAACAACTTGATCACAATCTTCTCAGCGTCTCACAAATTTGTGACAAACTGTTCTCAGTACACTTTGATGCAAATGGATGTTACGTGCTGAAACCCGGCTTCAAAATTCCAAAAGAATGGATTCTCTTGTCTGCTCCAAGGATAAATGATCTGTATGTCCTTGATATGAGCCAAGCTATTACAACGTCTGCACAAGCAACATGTTTCGTTTCCAAAGCCACAGAAAAAGACACAATCTCTTGGCACAGGCGAATGGGTCACATTCACTTACGAAAAATGAATCATTTGGTTTCAAATGAATTGGTGAATGGTGTTCCTCTTAAAAACTTCCATCTTCAAGACGTCTGTGTTTCGTGCCAAAAAGGAAAACAAACAAAGAAGCGACACCCTACAAAGAAGATCAACACGGTGGCTGTTCCTCTTGAACGTTTGCACATGGATTTGTTCGGTCCTGTGAAACACAAAAGTATTAGGAATGATCAATATTGCCTCGTGATTACTGATGATTATTCAAGATTTTCTTGGGTGGCGTTCATGGCACATAAGAGTGAAACCTTCGGTATTATCAAAAACTTGATCATTCAGATTGAGAATCTCTATAATTTGAAGGTTAGGCGGATACGTAGCGACAATGGTACTGAATTCAAAAATCATGCCATGGCGGAGTTTTGCATTTCAAAAGGTATTCTTCACGAATTTAGTGCAGCTTATACTCCTCAACAAAATGGCGTCGCTGAACGTAAGAACCGCACATTGATCGAGACTGCTAGGACTATGTTGGTAGAGTCACAATTGCCGATTCCATTCTGGACTGAAGTTGTGGCCTCTGCATGCTACACGTTGAACCGAGTCCTCACAGTCAAAAGGCACAACAAGACCTGCTTTGAGCTTATTAACAAACGGAAACCAGATTTGTCATATCTTGAACCGTTTGGAGCTCCGTGCACAATAATCGATCCTAATGGAAAGTTTGGGGCTAGAGCCATTGAAGGATACTTTCTTGGGTATTCCACCCCGAACTTAAGAGTCTGGAATCTAGAGACAAAAAGGGTCGAGGAATGGTCTGAAGTCAGAGTACAAAGGCACACTTTGCCAGTTAGAAATCCTGGTCAGCCTTGGATGTTTGAGTACGATGACTTTTTCAATTCGATCAATGTTGAAGCCGTTGAAGAAAATGCTGCGGCAAGGATGTTTTTCGAGAGTGACAATGCAACAGACTCACCGTTGGTTCGTCCAATTATTGTCAATCAAGAACCATCTTCAGTGAACAATTATGCTCTCGACAATGAGGATTTCCACGATGCTGCCGAATTGAACGAATCTTCAGAGGATGATGAATTTCTCGATGCAGATCAAGAAGGTCCTACAACAGCAGTTCATGGTATTTCAGAGGGTACTCCTCCAGTGGACGTCCCTAGAACAACTGAGGCTACTGGATCATCCTCTTCGTCAATTCCGGGTATTGAATTAGTTGTTGATCTCAATCTCAACAATCTGGGCACAAATATTCCTGTTTCAGATAATCCAGAAACAAGGATCCACAATACCCATCCTCAACAAAACATCATCGGAAATGTGCAGAGTGGCATTCAAACGAGAAACATGTTGCGAAACAACAACAATGCAGGCTTGTATGCGGCGATTCGAGAATCTGGTCAACAAAACGATTGGTCTTTCGCGTGTTATGTCTCACAGGAAGAGCCAAGAACTTGGAAAGAAGCTTTGAAAGATAGCTCTTGGGTTGAAGCAATGCAGGAAGAACTGCAACAATTCCAGAAGCTTGGTGTCTGGAAACTCGTAGAGAAACCTGCTGGTTACAAGAAGATTGGTACCCGTTGGGTGTTTAAATGCAAAAAGGATGACCGTGGAGTCGTTATCCGAAACAAAGCAAGGCTAGTCGTTCAAGGTTTTCGTCAGATTGAAGGGATCGACTACAACGAAGTGTATGCACCTGTTGCACGTCTAGAAGCAATTCGGATTTTTCTGGCTTATGCCTCATTCAAAGGTTTCAAGGTATACCAGATGGACGTGAAAAGTGCATTTTTACATGGTGTGGTGGAAGAAGAGGTGTACGTCGAACAGCCTCCAGGTTTTGAAGATCCTATCCATCCCGATCGGGTTTGGTTGCTCAACAAAGCTCTCTATGGTCTACATCAAGCACCGCGAGCTTGGTACGCAACCTTATCTAATTACCTGCTGGAGAATGGATTTCGCAGAGGTCTTATCGATTGTACTCTTTTCATCAAAGAACAAGATGGAGATCTTCTACTGGTACAGGTATACGTTGATGATATTATTTTTGGTTCTACTAATGATGTTTTGTGTAGGGATTTCGAGCGTGTAATGCAGGATAAATTCGAGATGAGTGCTATGGGGGAAATGACTTTCTTTTTGGGCCTACAAGTGCAACAAACGGAGTCTGGGATATTCATCCATCAGACTAAATATGTCGGTGACATCTTGAGCCGGTTCTAGATGTCTGATGCAACGCCCATCGGTACCCCATTGCCACAAAATCACGGAATTAATCCAGACTTGAAGGGTGAAGCTGTTAGTCCCTCGTACTACCGCGCGATGATTGGATCTCTTATGTACCTCACAGCATCAAGGCCAGATATAATGTACCCAACGTGCCTGCTTGCCAGATATCAAGTCAACCCGAAGGCCTCACATCTTGCAGCTGTAAAAAGGATTTTTCGTTATTTGAAGGGTTGCCCTGACACCGGTCTATGGTACCCTAGGGATAATAACTTTGACTTAATCGCATTCAGTGATTCTGATTTTGGCGGATGCAAAATCGACGGCAAATCCACAACGGCTGGATGTCAGTTTTTGGGAAATCGCCTAGTCACATGGCAGTGCAAGAAGCAGACGTGTGTCGCTACATCAACATGCGAAGCTGAATACATTGCTGCCTCAAGTTGTTGCTCCCAAGTCCTATAGATCCAACAACAATTGAGAGACTACGGTTTTGAATTCCTAACTACTCCTATTTACGTTGATAATTCTGCTGCCTTACAGATCACTAGAAATCCTGTGCAGCATTCAAAGACTAAGCACATCGAAATTAAGTATCACTTCATACGTGATTGCTTTGAGAAAAGGCTAATTGATGTTGCTTATGTCCACACCGATGACCAACGTGCCGACCTTTTTACCAAAGCTTTTGACAAATCAAGATTTGACTATTTATTATTGGTAAACGGCATTAAGGTCAAGCAAGAGTAAAACCAACATCGGAAAATCGTTTTTGTAAATACCTTTGTCTTTTAAATTTGTCTTAGTTTATTGATTTTAGGGGGAGTAAATCCAAATTTGAAAATCCAAAAACATCGAAAAATTTCAAAACACAAAAACAATAGAAAAACAAAAATGAGTTTCCTGGCGAGCAAAAGAGAAAATGATAGTACATCAGTGGTCTATCCAAGCCTCTTTAAACTGAAATGCAAAATGGAAAATGTTAAGCAGCTCTATATAAGATGTATCGGTAGGTTCACAATCATTTTAAAGTGTGCAGGGTGATATAAATCTTAAATTGACTGAAGACCAGGTGGGAACCACTCATTGGCATATGGTCTTGGTACCGAAATTTCGTTTGAGAGATTGCCGAGGTTCTGAGATATTCGGTCTTTATGCTGCTTATCATCTGGGTATCATGGTTGTATCTTCTACCGAAATATAACGGGGACGCAAGTCTAGATCTTCCATGATACTATACATACGTGTACATACTGCATACGACCTCAATAAGTGATCAACAATCACATGTCCAAACAAAATAAGTGATAAAATATCACAAATTCTTTGCGGGAGTCAAGTTCGTCTCTCTGCTGTACGAAAGTACTGACCTGTTCACGGACTTGCTCCTGTGCCCTCATGCATCGAAAATCAAGTTCCTCATCAATAAGTGATTCTATCACATAGGGCTTGTTTTCAAATCAAAATAAGTGAGTATCTCACATCATATACGGTCAAACAGATGATAATCGGTATACTCACCGGTAAGATGAACCCTCGTGCATACCTTGATACGGGAATGTGTCGTGATGTGTATGAACACCGGTCGGTAAGTATAAATCATACCTTAACGTATCCCCTCGCCATGATTACATCTGATAAGTTGAGCTTATGTGGACAACAATACCGATAATTGTTATAGGATGCTTATCTTAATGTTAATTAACTGAACAACAAGAGCGTTTTGGCATGACCGTACACTGATATGATTCTCTTACCCTCGAAACTTGCAAAAAGAATGTCTGTAAGTATTTATTTACTGCTTTAAATTTCTGCATCTTTGTATATATTTATTTACTGCTTTCTGTCTTTTCATTTGAAATATTCAAAAATTCCAAAAAGATTTTAGGTGTGTTTTAATATAAACTTTCTAAAAGCCAAAAAGATTTTATTTCTATTTTATTTTCGATCGTACGATGTTGGATCTCGAGTCTTCGTTACCTGAAACCTGAACGAAAACCGAAAATGACTGAATCTTCATAAACGGTCGAAACTTGCAAGTGTTGAAAGTTAAAATTGAAATTGATAAAATACTTTAAACTTTCAAACTGTCGGACGGTGTTTGTTTAAACAATGGTCACACGTGTGTTGTTTGTTTATGTTATGATATTCCAGGCGGTTGTTCTCATTACGCGTTTAGATTTCTTGCATGTGCAGATTCTAAAGGCAAGGAGAACATGGTCGATGACAAGCTTCGGAATGAAGACACGACGTGAAGGCACTCAAATGATGAAGATGATCGAGTTGCCGCTGACCATCATCAACACCACAAGGATCTCAATTCATAAATATCAAGACTTTCACGAGCATAACTCAAGGGGGAGCTTATGTTAAGGGGGAGTTTGTCAACACACTTCCTACATGAAACGGGGAGTTTGTTGATACACTCTCTGCTTTCAAGACGTGAAGACTTTAAAGATCCTCCGACATTGAAGATTTGAAAAGACGTTAAAGACTTGAAGACACGAAGGACCTACAAGAACGAAGATCGAGACAAAGCTAAGATCGAGACAAAGCTACAGCCAAGGGGGAGTTTGTTGGTGCACTTGTGTCTGTACTTTGTCTGTATTTAGTCTTGATACAAAACGATGTCTTTGATGTAAGTTTGTCCAAGTCAACCATCCTCCGGTTTGACTTGGACAAACAGTTAGACAATGGTTGAAAGATGTTTGGGTCGAAGGATGTGTCATCGAAGGATAGTTTAGATCCTTCGATGAGCTCGAAAGATAACCTTCGAAGGATAGACCACGAAGGATATATCCTTCGTGGTATATGTGATCCTTCGATGGGTTTTTGATCGACAGATGATCTTTCGATCAGTCTGTCTTATCCTTCGACCAGGAATGCTGTGTTCGGGTATAAATACTCATGTAGTGTGTTCACTTCATGAGTTAGACAAAAGATAGAGTAGTGAGGGTATTCTGTTCAGAACACACACACACTAGAGAGAGTTTGCAGAATACATTTGTAAACATTGAGCTTGTAACTGAACCTTTCATACGCATTAATACAAGTGGTGTTAATCGGTGAAATCTTGTTGTGTTTGTGCTTGTTCTATCTCGGTTTGCTATTCCGGTTGGATTCCGCACAACCGGAGTGGTTCGTATACAAGGATTAGGCGACTAGATCCTCCCCTAGCCGGACCTACAAGAGGCTCCTCCGATCACCGTCAACAACACAGCCCAACGTCTTCCGAAGAAGACAGGTGTTCTATCCTTGATTTAATATTACTTTAGTGCCTATCTATTTCCTTTTTGAAAAAATATAGTATTCATGCTTCACTTTCGGGGAAAATGTAAATTTCCTGTGAGATTATAATATTTCCTTCTGTAATTTATCAGCTGTGTTGATTTGGACACCAAAATTAGGGTTTTAAACATGATTTTGGGTATGTCTTATTTTGTTCTTAGACGTTGTGAATGCATATATGTTGACTTGGTAAAGTCAAAATTGATAACATATGTTAAGGTTTTCCGTTGATCTGTTAGTTATATCTTCTGTGATCAACGTTGTTGCATAACGGATCAATGATTTTTTTTAATATACACATGACGCGTCTCAAATACTCAATACCACATCTCATTTTCTTTCACTAATTCCAAACAAATTCGATTTACAGATCCGCGGCATCTTCTTCGTCCGCTTCTCACTCAATTTCTGTTAGGATTTTTTGGCTATATGAAAAATGTGCCCATCCCACATCGGTGCAAGGATGAAAGCTTAGGAGGACTCCAAGCTTATAAAAGGAGTCCAAGGCTTTGGTTTCAAAGTGCCCCAACCAAAAATACACTTGAAGTGTTTGGTTCTTTCTTTCTTTTCTAGTTCTCTTGTCTTAGAGTGTAGGAAGGTTTTGGTTAAACGCTTCGGAGAAGTGTGGTTGTAATTGGGTGGGGGGAGGCTTGAGAGATTAGTCTGTGTGATTGTAAAAATTTGTCGCATAGTGGATTTTTCTCTCTGGAGGCCCGTGGTTTTTCTCCGGTTTTGGAGTTTCCACGTATATTCTTGTGTTCAGTTATATTTCTCTATTGTTAGCTTTGGGAGGGTTGTTGGGAATCTTTGAGACCGCTTGTTTCCCAACAAGTGGTATCAGAACTCCAGGTTTTGGGGGAGGTCTCGATTTAGAAGGTTCGTAGTATGCTCTGTGGTTGCAGCTTAGTCTGATCTTCCACATCAGAAACGAATTTTCTTGGAGGGTGTCGTGGTATTTTGAAGGTTCGTAGTATGCTCTGTGGTTGCAGCTTAGTCTGATCTTCCACATCAGAAACGAGGATTCGGTTGACTGTTTGTATACGGTAGAATTATACGCGAGTCGGATATACGCATTTTGCCCTGGGAAGGTTCTGGCTAGGAAAGACTTGGTACTTAAGTGTGTCCATTGTACCCACCTCTCTTTCCTGGGAATCCTTTGTTGGGTGTACTGCTTATAGGCTTGGTGTTCTAGTATACAATATTGTTTTTGAAGACACGGATACGGTGTCGAAATACAGTCCCATGAGGTTCGACGTAGAGAAATATGATGGAAGAATCAACTTTGGTTTGTGGCAAGTTCAAGTCAAGGATGTGTTGATTCAATCTGGGTTACACAAGGCGTTGAGGGGGAAACCGACCCCTCTTCCAGGCAAGGATTCAAGCGGAACCAGTAAAGACGATGATGAAGAATGGGAAGATCTGGATTTGAGAGCGGCAAGTGCGATTCGTTTGTGTCTAGCAAAGAATGTTCTTGCAAATGTGCATGGGATATCAACTGCAAAGGATTTGTGGGAGAAGCTTGAGCAGTTGTATCAAGGCAAAGGCATCTCAAATCGGTTGTATCTCAAGGAACAGTTTCATACCCTTCGTACGGATGGAGATACAAAAATTTCAGATCATCTAAGTGTTCTTAATGATATCGTGTCAGAACTGGAGGCTATCGGAGTGGAGGTTGAAGATGAGGATAAAGCATTGAGGCTCATATTATCTTTGGCATCTTCCTATGAGCATATGAAGCCCATTCTGATGTATGGGAAAGAGACCCTGAAGTATGCGGATGTTACTGAGAAGCTATTGTCTGAAGAAAAAAGACTGGGTAGTAGCGGTCATACTTCGTCAGAAGGAACGGTTTTAATATGCGGGAACGGGAAGAAGAAGCACTCACAGAAGATTCCTGTATGCTGGAAGTGTGGACAGTCTGGGCATGTCAAGAGAAATTGTCCAGGTGGAGCAGATTCGGCAAGCAGCTCCAAGTCAGCTAACAATGTCTCCGTCGTTGTTGACGGTGGTGATGAGTTCTTTTGAAGTTATGTCATCCCTATGGTATGCCCGCGCTACCATGAAAGGGGATGCAATTTTGTTAGCGGGTTCACGGATTTACACATGGGCATTGGGTTGGCATAGATGCAAGATGTGTGGTGAAAAATTGATGTTGATGGCTGATGAACTTCCGGGTATGCCAAGTGGGGAAGTTGCACCATAAAATTTTCAGCAGGTTTTTTCAACATGTGCCGAGAAGAAATTCTTAGAATGGTCTATTCTAAGTGGAGATACTCTTTTATGGTGGAGTATGATCGTCGGTTGAAGACGGTGTTCCTTTGATGTGGTTGTTTTTTTTTCATATATCCAAGGTGGAGATTTGTTAGGATTTTTTGGCTATATGAAAAATGTGCCCATCCCACATCGGTGCAAGGATGAAAGCTTGGGAGGACTCCAAGCTTATAAAAGGAGTCCAAGGCTTTGGTTTCAAAGTGCCCCAACCAAAAATACACTTGAAGTGTTTGGTTCTTTCTTTCTTTTCTAGTTCTCTTGTCTTAGAGTGTAGGAAGGTTTTGGTTAAACGCTTCGGAGAAGTGTGGTTGTAATTGGGTGGGGGGAGGCTTGAGAGATTAGTCTGTGTGATTGTAAAAATTTGTCGCATAGTGGATTTTTCTCTCTGGAGGCCCGTGGTTTTTCTCCGGTTTTGGAGTTTCCACGTATATTCTTGTGTTCAGTTATATTTCTCTATTGTTAGCTTTGGGAGGGTTGTTGGGAATCTTTGAGACCGCTTGTTTCCCAACAATTTCTGCCTCTACTTCTCAATCATGGAATCACGACGTATTTCTGAGCTTTCGGGGAGACGACACCCGTAAGAGCTTTGTGGATCATCTCTACACGGCTCTTGAACAACGAGGAATCTACACGTACAAGGATGACGAAACACTTCCTCGGGGTGAGTCGATCGGTCCAGCCCTCTTGAAGGCGATCCAGGAATCACGGATAGCCGTTATTGTATTCTCTCAAAACTATGCGGATTCATCTTGGTGCTTGGATGAGCTTGCACATATTATGGAGTGCATGGACACGAGAGAGCAAATAGTGATACCCGTATTTTATCACGTAGATCCCTCTGATGTGAGAAAACAAAAGGGGCAATATGGAGAAGCATTTACAAAACATGAGAAGGAAAATAAGCACAAAGTTGAATCATGGAGAAAAGCTCTGGAAAAGGCAGGCAAACTTTCTGGATGGGTCATCAATGACTTTGAAAACAGGTAATGTTCTCTCCTTTTTTTAAACATTTTTATGCTGAAGATATTTGAATAAAATTAAAAAACAATCGAAGGGTCAAACAAGTTGGGAGTAGCCAGGTTTATGAAAAAGTAGTTACTATTGTAATTAGTTTTTCACATTTGTAAGTAGATTTAAGGCGTTATTTTCTTTATAAGACACAGAAAAAGTAGTTACTATCGTAATTAGTTTTTCACATTTGTAAGTAGATTTAAGGCGTTATTTTCTTTATAAGACATAGAAGGAAGTATTAAAAAAGTGTTTAATTTATGGAGCCAAGTTTATAAAAATAAAAATAATTGCATTTGATGGGAGCTGTTTTATAAATATAAATATTGAAAGGCTGAAGCTGGGAGTGGTTACCAGTACTTTCTGAATTAATGAGACCCTCGCCTCATTAAGGGAGTGGGAGCATGTTCTCTGAATTCTAATTATTTGTATTTATCCATCGCGCAGTCATGAAGCAAAATGTATCAAAGAAATTGTTGGTACAATTTCTAGTAGGCTGTCTTCACTATTTACAAACGTTAATAAAGACCTCATTGGAATAGAGACACGCTTACAGGATCTGAAATCAAAGTTGAAAATTGAGTCAGGTGGTGTACGCATTATTGGAATATGGGGAGTTGGGGGTGGTGGTAAGACTACTCTCGCATCTGCTGCTTATGCGGAAATCTCTCACCGATTTGAAGCTCACTACCTTCTTCAAAATATTCGTGAAGAATCAAGCAATGGTTTGACAAAGTTGCAAGAAAAATTTCTCTCACTTGTTTTGAAAACAAAAGACGTTGTGGTTGGGAGTGAGATAGACGGAAGAAGGATGATCGAAAGAAGGTTACGTAATAAAAGCGTATTAGTTGTTCTTGACGATGTTGACGACCTTAAGCAACTTGAGGCTCTAGCCGGATCGCATGCTTGGTTTGGTGAGGGGAGCAGGATAATAATTACAACGAGGGATGAGCATTTGCTAACCCGCCATGCAGACACGAAATATGAAGTGAGTTTGTTATCACATGACGAGGCTATGGAGCTCTTCAACAAACATGCATATCGGAAAGATAATCCTATAGAAGATTACGAGATGCTTTCAAAAGATGTAGTTTCTTATGCTAGTGGGCTCCCATTAGCACTTGAAATTCTAGGTTCTTTTCTATATGACAAAAACAAGTATGAGTGGAAGAGTGCATTGGCCAAGTTAAAATGCATTCCAAATGTTAAAGTCACCGAAAGACTCAAAATAAGTTATGATGGACTTGAACCTGACCAACAAAAATTATTCTTAGATATCGCATGTTTTTTTAGGAGATGGCACATAGACTATGCAATGATGGTGCTTGATGCTTGTGGTTTACACCCTCGTATAGGGGTGAAGGTGTTGATTCAAAAGTCTCTCATAAAAGTTGATTCAGATGGTGAATTTGATATGCATGACTTGGTAGAAGAAATGGCTCACTACATTGTTAGAGGGGCACACCCTAATCATCCTGAAAAGCATAGCAGAATTTGGAAGAGGGAAGATATAGCATACCTCTGTGATATGGGGGCAGATGCATCGCCAATGGTTAAATTAACTTTGCAATAAAATATTTCATATATATCTGCATCAAATGACACTTGTGTAAAACGTTACTGACACAATTTGGTTACCTTGATTAATTAACACAGGAAACTGAAGCATTAATTTTCCGTTATTATGAAGATCCAGATCTATCTAATGCTGTAGGTGTATCTGATGTTGTTGCAAGTATGAAGAAACTTCGGTGGATTCATTTTGATAAGTATCCGTCATCTTCATTCCCATCAAATTTTCAGCCAACAGGGCTTGGTTGTCTAGAGTTACGATTGAGCAAACAAAAAGAACTGTGGCATGGGTATAAGGTAGATAAATATTGTTGTTTCACAAATCACTGCAATAAAACTGTGAAATGAATTATAAAATGAACATAGGTATTTGACACATTTATAAGTATAGGTGTAATTAAATATTTCATTAAGAAAAATACATATCATACTTTTTCTATAAATTAGAGGTGGATTAGCTTAATTTAGGTTGAATGCTTTAAAGAAACTTTTGATGATATTGCCAGAAATAAATAAATTAACAAAGTGTCTGAAATGTAATATTCTGAAGGTAGATTTTTGGGCAAAGATTGATGAAAATTATAGACGATATGATGTAAAAATGATATGATGTTTTAAGCAATTGGAATTTACTATGCATGTTGGTATTATAAGATATTAAGATGGTAAAGTTTGGGTATAAATCAAGAGCTCCTGCCTAATGATCAATGGGCAAGAACTATGCCAATGTGAAAGGAAATTGTTGTATGCTTGCCGATTTATTTGACTTTTGCTATTTGTCTTGAAACAGCATCTACCAAATTTGAAAATTCTTAAAATCTGTCATTCGTATAAGCTAATCACGACACCAAATTTTGATGGCCTTCCAAGTCTTGAAAGATTGATTTTAGAAGATTGTACTAGTTTAGAAGAGATTCATCCATCAATTGGATATCACAAAAGGCTTGTTTACGTGAACATGAGATGGTGTAAAGGACTTAAAAGGTTTCCACCCATCATACACATGAAAAAATTGGAGACTCTTGATCTCTCTTATTGCGATAAACTTCAACAGTTTCCGGATATCCAGTCGAACATGGATAGCTTGGTAACCCTTGATTTGGGTTTTACTAAGATAGAAACAATCCCACCGTCAGTTGGACGATTTTGTACCAACCTTGTTTCTTTCAATTTAAGTAATTGTAGCAGACTGAAAAGGATAGAGGGAAATTTTCATCTCTTAAGAAGTTTGAGAGACCTGAATCTCCGTTGTTGTTGCGGGTTACAATCTTTTCATCATGACGGGTATGTGAGACTGAAGCTACCTCAGTTTCCACGTTTTCTAAGGAAATTAAATCTTAGCGAATGCAATTTGGGAGATGGAGACATCCCCTCTGATATTTGTGAGTTATTAAACCTACAACTACTAAACCTAAGTCATAACAACTTTTCAAGATTACCTTCCGGTCTTTCTCAGATGTCATGTCTCAAGCTCCTTTTTTTGTCTGAGTGTGTGAACCTTGTAGAATTGCCAGACCTCCCATCAAGCATACGTATAATTGGTTGTGGAAAGTCTCCCTCTCGAGAGGAATGAATAAGAGGATACTACTTTCTATGCTTGAGGTATAGCTCTTATCTTGTTTTTTGAATTTCAATCTTTTTTTAACTTACAATATAATAATAATATTCATCATAATTGGAATGAAAACGTGGCAGGGAAATGCAGCTGAAGATTGCTATATGAGTGTTGTAAGTCCCACTGTTGAACCATTAAGCATTTTTATGAAACATGTCACATTGCAACTTCCACATAATTGGTACAGTGAATTTAGTGGATTTTTATTATCATTACGTGCTCGTAATTGCTTTTTCGGGATGTATATCATATTTGTTAAGCAGGAGATGTCCATGGATCATTCTGAGAAGTTTGATAAAGATTGTGGGGAACCATTGTATGAAAGGGTGGGTTATGTACAGTGGCGGCGGACCCATGAATTATTTGCTGGGGGTGCGAATGATTGGTTCAAGCATATTTTCAGGGGGTGCGGTCGGATTTTTTACCTAAAAAATACACTATTTTTTTTCAAGGGGTGCGCCCGCCCACCCTGGGCTTCACCTAGGTCCTGGTTATGTACCCTTTAGTTCATTGAGGCACATTCTATGGTTCAATCCTACATACAGTAAAAATATTTCATTTCAGAGTATAAGTAGTGAAAGTGAAATATGTGATCAGTGATCTTAATGTAGAACTTGTTCGTAGTAAAAGTAAAATAGGTGATTTAAACGAACCCCCAATTGATTACTTGGTGTGTTGGAATGAAGAATATGAAGATAGAAAGACATTTGAGATCATATATGATTCAAAGTCCTCTAAATTCAGATTTCGTGGGATCATTAATCGTTGACCCAGGCATTACTGTTGTAGGTAAACTCCAAGATTTTGTTTCTAGCATCGTCAACAACTATTACTTGGTCTCAGTTTCAATATTTTACGCCCACATTTTGTTACCATTTTCGGTTTGCTTTTGCTTCTCCAACATTATTGAAGTCTGAAAAGAAGTAATAATTTTTTCTTTATTATCTCATAAGACTTTACATTCTATACTTTGTTCAATTAATTGCTCCCCTTCATGCATACTATCGTATGTGTAAGCAACAAAGGTATGTTATTTATAGAGGAGGATACAAGACGGGTCAAAATGAGTTAGAGTTTGAGTTGAAATGACATTTTTATACAGGCCAAAATGAGATTGGTTATCCACAAAAACTTTTGTTTCTTCTATTTTTCTATGTTGTTTTAAATTTTACTGTATTGACTATCATACAAAAACATTTTTGTTACAATAATACTAATAAAAAACACAAATCAAATCGACTAGTGATTAAAGGGAATCGTGATACCGAACAAAGATCCAGCACCTACAAGGTTACTTGTTTCCTAGGCAAATCAATTCCCAAAAGCTGATTTTAAAAAAAAA
The DNA here is from genome assembly GCA_030545235.1 of Helianthus tuberosus. Lineage (NCBI taxonomy): Eukaryota > Viridiplantae > Streptophyta > Magnoliopsida > Asterales > Asteraceae > Helianthus > Helianthus tuberosus. Next base: position 10,378,877 of record CM060393.1, read on the forward strand.
TCCAATATTCTTAAAATTAAGTATATACTTGGTGAGGTCGGTGAAGGGTGTGGTTGGAGCCCCCTTGGGGCTTTATCAGGCCAACTAGGATCCACGTCAGCGCCAAGTCAGGGCTTTATCATGGCCCCCTTTAATTTGCAGGGTGTGGATGTAGCCCCCGACATGATTACCTAATTATTTATTTATTTAAATATTTATTTTTTTAAATTAAATGGCATTTTTAATAACTAGAAAATTAAAAAAAAATTCATTAAAAAAAACATAAGATACTAGAAAAAAAAGGACAACATACTAAAAAAAACACAACATACTAGAAATAAAAAAAAACTACATATATTTGGCCCGAATTTGTGCCTTACGAGCCTCCAAAATGACTCGGTCCTCCTCTGGTAGATGTGACACATCCCTTGCGAGAAAGCCCATGTCTCTTTGGATTTGTTTCTCCATTCTCATTTCTTGGTATTTTTCCCTAATGGAGATTATTTTGTTTAGACCTGCCTCGAACTCCCTCATCTTTGATGGGCCATCTAATGTAGTAGACTTTACACGTGCCTTGGACTTACTTTTATCCCTACCAGTTGGACGAGGCAGCTCTTTTGGTTCTTCAAACTCGTCAGCATCCTCATTTAGATTAATTACTGTACGAGCATCGGACCCAAATGGTTCGGTGGTGGATGTCGATTTGGACCGTTTGGATCTAGGGCGGGTTGGGTCGAACGGTAGCACAAGATGCCACTTTGGAGATTTGCGAAGAAGCTCCCATGTGGTTACCAACGTAAACATATGCCCATGGTACATCCTATAATCATTGTCGGCTTGTGTCATGATATCGGCGTCGCTCGCACCACTTTTTCTTCGATTACTGTTGACGAGATTAGTATATATGTTGTTGAAATTGCTAACCTTCGTCCTCATACCACCCCACTTTCCCGAAAAAGAATCGGTCGTTCGATAGTCGCCACGACCCATTGCGGCAGAAAACTTTTCACGTATACGACCCCAAAATACCTTTATGTCTTGGTCGTTTCCTATAAAAAATATTATTTACAAAAGCATAAAAAATATTATTTACAAAAGCATAAAAAATATTATTTATAAAAAATATATTTATAAAAGTATGTAAAATTTACCAACAATCTCGTCCTCCGACACGTCGAGCCATGCTTTTGCCAACTCGAACTTTTCCTTAGGCGACCAAAATTCTACCTTCTTAGGGGTACGTTTTTCAGTCTCATCCTTCTTTTTATGACTTCTTTTTTTTAGAAGAGGATTCGACTTGGGTTTCGGGAACGTATTCGGATTCGGTTGTGTCTTGGGTTTCGGGTATGTTTTGGGGCATGTTTGAGGGAAAAAATGGGGGTTGAGAATAATACCCGAAATATGGGGGCATCGGTTGAGTGGTGGGATGAGGAGAAGTAGGGGTGGTTGGTGGCATTGGATAATATCCAAGCTCACCCGTACGCGGGTCTCGGCGATAGCGGTTCTCTTGCTCGTTGTTTTGCATATTTTGCCAAAACGGATGGGTCGGGTCCCATGGGTTGTTGGGAATTTTTTAAAAATACGAAGGGAATGATATAAAAAGTGAGGGAGAAAGTGGGAGGAATGAGATGAAAAAGTTAAAGAATTGTGGGTATTTATAGTGTTAATTTGTAAAAAAAATGGAAAGTAATTTTTTTTAAATTCTGACCGTTTCAACGGTCAAATGTTAAATGCTTGCCTCGGTCCACGTGAATAAAGCCCGTTAACATCTTGGCGAGCCTTCAATGGCGCTCCTCCATGGCGCCTGGGGTGTGGTGTCATAGCGCCTGGGGGAGCTATAGATGTCCAGCTGGCATGGGTGGCGCCCCCACACCCTCCGGACTTACAAATGAGGTTATATATAGTATTTATGGTTGATGGTTTTGAAATTGATCAACTTATATTTACTAAATCTATTTTAAGCATACTTTATGTAGTACTAGGTTATCACCCGGGGTTGCTTCTCGGGCCGGAGAAAGTTATTAATATACGTATTATTTATGATTAATAGATACTTAAAATGATACAAAATGTATGACATATTAATGTGTTGGCTATAATTAGAGTTATAAAGTTGCTCCACCATCTAAACAATTATCTATCCAAAAGAGTGTATTCTCTCTCGTTCAAACTTCGCTTACCAAATGTAGTCTTTTTTTCAACTTGAGCCAGGTTTTTTTTTTTAAAGGACAACATAATATCAATAGAAATCTTGCGAGTAGCAAGCACCAATTGTATAGAATCCTCATAAAAGTAACATATTACAGTACATGGAGACAATCTTGCGAGTACCGATGCCCATTTTTGGGCGGTATTTTCGGTACTTGTACCGGTTAGTACCAAGCTCATCCTTAGCATAGGTTAATAACCTCAGGGTCTTCTTAAAGTTCAGGAGCATCAATAATAAAAGGTACATAAACAACATTTTCAAACTCATTAGTATCTTCTTTCCCTTCCCACAATAATTTGTTTGTTCTGTTTCATCAGTATCCTAACTTTGTCTCCATGTGTATTCACCTGGGAACTTCCCGTGCTAGGAAAATTTAATTTACAATAAACAAAAGTACATAAACAACACTTTGAACATCTTTAGTATCCTCTTTCCTTTCCCCACAACAAATTTTTAGTTCGGTTTCATAAGTATCCGAACTTTGCCTCCATCTAATTCCTTTTTAATTGATAATGAGATCTCAATATAAGAATGTTTAACAAAAAATCCTTTATATAACCTACATTGTAACCAGCTTCGTCTGTTGTGTTCTTTCCTTTCTCGTATATAGATTTAGACGATTAACTAACCCATCCATCCTAAATAAAATCAACAAATTTTTTTAATCTTCAAAGGGTTATGCATAGTAATGTTATGACCCCGAGATCCATGGACGTAGTTTTTAAAAGGCTTAGTTTTGCTATTCAAAAAGGGGTAGCAGCGCAACTTGTTGCCCGTTTACCAACTATCATAATATCATGCTAGATCTTTATTTTTTTCTCATAATGTACCCCAAAAATTCAAAAACTTAGCATTTAATAATTAAAAGATGTTATGTAAAAATGGATTCTATAGTGGGACCAGTAATTTGAAATAACCATTGTCTAAATCAACACACCCATAAATAAATTAAAAGATGTTACTTAATACATTATATAGTTTTACTATAGTGTATTACAACTAATTTATGAACAAATTTGACTATAAATTCCTTAAGCATAATGGCTTTATTATTAAATTAATGTATGAGTGAATCTTTCACTTCATTGTGGCATCTCTTGCTTCCCCTTGTCATATTGAGCTTTCCGATCTACATGAATAACAAATGTTAATATAACACTAAAAAGGATATATGAAAGATTGTTAAAAGTATCTATTCTTTATTTTTTTTTAAATCCATCACAACTTTGTATTAGGAAAGAAGATTAAAACCATCTAAATCCTAATCTACGTAGTTTTGGTGCATTTTGTTGCTGTGATAAAAATATCAAGTGCAGGTCTTTTTTAATGAATCATGTTTTAAGTTTTATGGTATGATCAATGATGGGCAAACTGATAACAATGTTGACTATTACCTAACCTGAATTAATGATCCTTTGCGATTAAAAAAGATTAGTTGAAGTAAATAAAGAAAGTGTTTGTTTGTTTGTTTTTTATTTTTTTTATTTTTTTTTTTTTTGTTATTGAGCCAAAGTTGTGTGATTTTAGTAATACATTCTCATATATACCAAAATGATACAAACACATGACATACCATCCCCCATCCCAATTCAACCATGCAATTTCACTAAGATATTTGGGCCCGAGGTACTGTTGGCATATGAAAATTATAATACACCAGGAAATTGGGGATTGGGGAGCTTCCACATACGGACTCTAGAATAGAAAACTTAATATAATTTTAATGTAAAAAAGGGAAAAATGTTTTAAACAGTTAAAAAAATGAATAATGTACCTGAAGTGCCAAGGTGGCTTGAGAACTTTGACAAGATTTTGCAGCTCTTGAAGTATGATCAGTGTCATCAACATTCAGATGATGCATACCAGAGTGTAACATTGGTTACCTTTCATTCCCATTGGCGGCTGGTATTGCCTTCTAAAATCAAAATAATTGTTTATGCATCAGCCATCTATCAATCTTGACCAATTTATTTGACAATGGGTTGATTCAGGTTAGATATCTCTTAACGGGTCAAGTAAATCATTTTTATTGATCAAGTGATTATTTAGAAATGGTAAATATTGTTTGACCCAACCCATCCAGCTAACCTGTTTTTCCATAATGACAATGTACCATATGTACACATAATAACACCTGAAAGATCCAACAAAGAATTCTCAATCCCTTAGCTCCTCTTTTTTTCAGTATGCTCATGAAGAACCTGAAACAAACATATATAAACATGAGTACCAGTCTACATATTATATAAACAAAAAATGAGAGAAAATGGATACAACCATCTGACAGACACAAGAAACCGTGGCTTCAATATCTGCCACATCAAGCTTCCAAAGAGATTCAATCATTGTCTTCTTGCGTGACATCATGTATTCTTGAAGTTGCTCTTCTGTGTACTTCCCTTCGGCACTCAACTGTCGTTTGGATATCTTCCACTAAAAACGCCCACTGGATAAACTTGAGATCAAAAGTTGTGGTTAATATACCCCAGATTACTCTCTACAAATCAAAGGAACAGCAAGTAGCAGCACATTATGCATTCTTTCCTTGACTAAATGTATTTATTTTACCACTTACTATATCAATCAACATCGCACCTGAAAAAAAAACGAATGTAACACTAACCCAAAGTTCGAATGAGGTATAAAATTGCCTTTGAAAGGCTGAGTGTCTCCGCCGTTCATAGCCATGGTTTTAAACCCACCAACGCCGACTGTTCACGTACAAAGCCGCCAAGTGTTACAGTGATGTGCATTCCCCGGAATCGTCGACTATCACAACCGGTTCGGGAATTCTACACAGCACCAACGCCAATGAAGCAACACTTCCAAATTTGTCGATCACCGAATTCACAATTGGTACGGTACCGGTTCGGTACCCTGCACCAAATGCTCATCCCTATTTTGAACCATTACCCAATCCACTCGACCGACCCATATTGAACCCATCCGATGACAGACCTGGCCACTTAACCTAAAAAACATAAGAAGAAAAACGATGCCTTCTAATAGAAACAGAACCATCAGGAGCACGACGCCCTTCATGTAACCTTCATATAAAATAGTACCAAAACTCTTACAAAATTCATACAAATTTTACGGAAGCATTAGACCTCAAATTTTACAAGATTTAACATCTACTCGTTAGGAAAGTCGTTGAAAGACTGAGCATCAAAAGATCATTCAGAAACTGTAATTATATTCAAACCTAATAAAAGAATAAGAAACAAATCAAATGAGCATTAGATTGGACACCTGGTGGTAAATCAGATAGGCTTCAAGCGATAACTGGGCAGGACCAACTTGTCTTCAAACATTTTGCCAGTTTTTGGCATCACATGCCTATGAAAAGTCATATTAAAATCTCTACCTCTAAGGTTGCTTACCTGGATAATATATAAAGAAAACAAAAAATTAGGAAACGAATAAATAAACCACCAACTAACCATTTGACTTAACTTTTTGTAAAAATAATTACCTGATCAATGAACCTTGTTCTTAATTTTTCCAGAAAACTTTGCGACTTCTCTTGCTGGTATGATACGATCCCACAATGAAACCTGACAATGACATATTATTCTGAATTAGTCATCAAGCATATATTAAAACACAATTGAATTTTGGAAAAGAAACGATTAATTGTACCTAATTCAGGGAATTCTTTAGAGTGCTATATTCAGCAGCTAAAAATACAAAAACCCGCACGTAAAAATACAAACTTGAAGTTGATGAAGAAGCACACCAGCCGCAACACTAACATTCAAAGTTTCAACCACAACAAAAGACTGCGGGTCTACATCTTCTAACCCACCCTGCACTAAAATGCACCGGGATATTCCCAGGAATTTTAACTAACTGCATACAAGAACTCTCAATCAGCGGTTGCAAACCCGTGCCCTCACTCCCCAACACAAGGATCGTGGGCCCACCGGTCACCACCTCGTTTATATCCACGGCTCGTGAAGAAACCGAACCACTGAGAACCCTCCAACCGTTTTAAGCTGAAGAAACCAAAAACTGCATCATGTTGTTACATGACCGAAGCACGGATAGCTCAAGTGAACCGGCATTCGCTTTACTTACAACCCCACTAAGCGGTGCGGAATTCTTTGCGCAAATTACAACCCCCGATGCACCAAAAAGCAAGCTGGCCTGATTATTGCACCCAAAGTTTTGTGGGTCCATAACTTCATCTAACGCCAACCAAAGCCCGGTTCCTTCGTTTTCCCCTACGCGATCCAGTTGACGTATGGTCACCATTTCTAACGGTGAAGCATCGAGAAACAAACCCTGATGCGATCGGTCATCTGCAAACATATTAAGATCGTGTTTTGATATCTCTTTCTTTGTCAGTCCTATTTTATCGGCAAGCTTCAAGACTTTTTCGAACGCTTTCTCGCCCTTTTTGTTTTTATTATTTCCGATTAAATCAATACCTTCTTGAGCATACAAAAAATAAAACTCTCTTCGGTTCGCTGATAACGCAGCTAATACAGGGCCAACTCCATACACACATTCACCTATCATTTTCGGTACGCTAGATTGCTAGCTTCTTTCCATACTCTCTTGCCCCAATTGTCTTGCTGATTAAATCTATCGTTGCGCTCCACACCCACAACCTTATCAAACCTATCGAACCGCTCTTGAACCTTATACCACTTCGGATTATCCGTTTCTTCACTTTCAATATCCGATTCATCATCCGACACATTCCTTCTTTCTCGATACCCAATCCGTTCATCAAATCTCCTACCCCTTTCGTTACTCTCAACACCATTTCTCGCAAACTTTTCAGCCGATTCTGTAATGCATTTAAAAGATTTACAATAAGGTATGAAAAAGATGTACCTAAACCGAGATCAACCAAATACAACGTTTTCTCATTAAGTGTCCCAGGCTGACCGAGCAAAAAGTTTTCAGGTTTAACATCTCCATGAACAAAACTGAAAACAGATAACAATTTTCAATCACATATGCTAATAGAAAACAATATAATTATCTATGATAAAAAATGATGTGTGCGTAACTGCCTACCCTCGTAAGTGAAGCTACTCTAATATCGATGTTAGTTGTCAATAGTTATAGGACTTATTTGCAATTAACAACCGTTCACACTTGCATGTGAACACACATTATTTATTTTTTAGTCCCTCACTCTCCCTATAAGTAGAGGGGTTATTTACTCTTGTAAACACACATTCAATCAATACAATTCAGATTTCCTTTCTTTCCATACCAGTCTCATTTACATGGTATCAGAGCTAAAGGTCTCTTAGCTCACGAGCATCTTTTCGGGTGACCATTTCCGGCTAAATTTCCGGTCACCACCAGTCTCGAGTTAGAAGGTTCATAGTATGCTCTGTGGTTGCAGCTTAGTCTGATCTTCCACATCAGAAACGGATCTTTTTCATACCATTTCAGGTCATCTCTATATTTTTTTCTGTTCTCGGGTACTATTCATCGCAGGTTACTGTTCACCCGATCCAAATCTGTTCAGATCTGATCTGCCAAGTTTCAGATCCAGGGGTTACTGTTCATCGCGAGTACTGTTCATCGCTACTGTTCATCCGGTACTGCTCATCGCTACTGTTCATCGGTTACTGTTCATCGGGGTTACTGTTCATACGGTACCGTATTTTTTCCAGCTTCGTTGGAATTTGTTTACGATCATTTCCGTGCAGTCGGTTTTCCGATCTGAGCAAGTTTTTTTTGTTTCTGCCTCGTTTTGCGTGCTCGTATTCCGGTTCAGTTTTTTCAGTTTTCTGGTTTTTTCTGTTTGAATATATTGTTGCAATGGAAGATAAGAGAAATCACAGTATTAGATGCACTAAGGAGGATTATGATTGGCTTCAACGGTTACTTGCCTTCGGGTCACAAAGTCCGCAGACCAACTCGGTATTCCCAGGTACGTTGTCTGGCTTTGACCTATCCTGGATTATTGATTCTGGAGCCACTCATCACATGACTGCGAATCAAGAAATTCTCACTAGCCTTCATAAAACCTCTCACCCACCGGTTAAACTTGCAGATGGTTACTCATGCCCCGTACGCGGCATTGGATCCATTCACAACCCAGAAAACCTAAAATTGTCTTCTGTTCTTCTTGTTCCTGACTTCCCTACCAGCCTTTTATCTGTCAGCCAAATTACTAAACAAAATAATTGTTCCGTTACTTTTTATCCTACTCATTGTACCCTCAATGAACTGGGTACCAACCGAGTCATCGGTACTGGTCTTGAATCAGGTGGTCTCTATCGGATGTCCTCATTGTCTCCTCCCAAAGCAAACATCTGTGAGTCTAGTATCTTTGAAACTCATTGTCGGTTAGGTCATCCCTCTGTAGCCGTCCTAAGGCAAATGATACCTGGCATCTCTATTCCCGATAACTTCCATTGTGAGTCATGTCAGCTTGGTAAGCATACTCGACGTCCTTACCCCCCAAAAGTGTCAAGCCGAACCATTTCCATTTTTGAACTAGTACACTCTGACGTATGGGGTCCATGTCCAGTTAAGACTCCATTGGGCTTTCAATATTTTGTTACCTTCATTGATGACTATTCTCGTGCTACATGGGTTTACCTATTGAAATCCCGTAGTGAAATCAACTCAATCTTTCATGAATTCCATGCATATGTCAAAACCCAGTTCAAAACATCCATCCAAACCTTACGCACCGATAATGCTAAAGAATATATGTCCACCGATTTCTCTACATTTCTCAAATCACAAGGTATTATTCATGAGACTTCTTGCGCATATACATCTCAACAGAATGGTGTTGCTGAACGCAAGAACCGCCATCTGTTGGATGTTACTCGCACACTCATGATTCATTCTCATGTTCCTCGTCACTTTTGGGGTGATGCTGTTCTTACTGCGGCTTATCTAATTAATCGTATGCCATCATCTGTTCTTCATGGTCAAACCCCGTTCTCTGTTTTATTTCCTAGAGGAACTCCATTTCCTCTTGAGCCCCAAACTTTTGGATGTGTAGCTTATGTCCATGATCATCGTCCCTGAATCCCTAAAATCGACCCTCGAGCCATTCGTTGTGTCTTTGTTGGTTACTCGCGTGTCCAGAAAGGTTATCAGTGCTATAGTCCTTCCCTTCGCCGATACTTTACCAGTGCTGACGTCACTTTTGATCCGTTGCGTCCTTTCTATCCAGAAGCTACCATTCCAGTTTCTGATCTGTTTCCTGACCCTGATATACCTGAGTCTCACATCATCCCCATCTTTCCTGTAACTCCTGTTCTATCTGTCCCTCAGGTCTCAGACACCACAAACCAGGGTCCTACTACTGAGGGCCTACCAACCGATCCCCCGCCATTACTCTTTACATATGCTCGGCGAGGAAAGGATCACACGTCAGCAACCATTGATCCCCAACCTACCCATACCTCTGGTACATCCTCCGTTCAACCTGCCATGTCTGAACCAGATACATCCTTGCCAGTTCCTACCCATACTACCCCGGATATCCCTTCGGATACACCTGCTTATGACCCTCCTGGTGCCCCGTATCCCGATATACCTATTGCCTTTCGCAAGGAACCTAGACACTCCACTCGTTATCCCATCCAGGATTATGTTGCCTACACTCATCTTTCTACAGAGTCTCATGCCTTTACCACTTCCCTGGATTCCTACCCGATTCCCAAAAATGTGATGACCGCTCTGGCTCACCCAGGATGGCGACAAGCCATGGAAGACGAGATTGGGGCTTTAAAAGCCAATCATACTTGGGATCTTGAACCGCTTCCTCCTGGTAAGCGTGTTGTTGGTTGTCGTTGGGTCTTCACAGTTAAACTCAACCCTGATGGTTCTCTGCATCGTCTAAAAGCTCGTTTGGTTGCTAAAGGTTACTCTCAGGCTTATGGTATTGATTATGACGAGACTTTTTCCCCGGTTGCCAAAATGCCATCTGTGCGTATTTGTATTGCTCTTGCTGCCATTCATCATTGGCCGCTCTACCAGCTTGATGTCAAGAACGCCTTTCTCAATGGTTTTCTTGAGGAGGAGGTTTATATGGAGCAGCCACCAGGGTTCATTGTTCAGGAGGAGGCCTCAAAAGTATACAGACTACGTCGGTCCCTATATGGTCTTAAACAGTCTCCAAGGGCATGGTTTGGTCGTTTCTCTAATGTTTTGGGAGAATTTGGAATGGTTCGTAGTACATATGATCACTCTGTATTCTTCAGACATCATCAGGGACGAAGGATCATCTTAGTTGTTTATGTGGATGATATCATAATCACAGGGGACGATGAAGAAGGAATTACCAAGCTCAAACAGTTTCTTCATTCTTAGTTTCAGATTAGTGACTTAGGTCGGCTACGGTACTTCCTTGGCATAGAAGTATCACGTTCTCCACAGGGAATACTTCTCTGTCAACGAAAGTATGTTCTTGATATGCTAACTGAGTGTGGCTTGCTGGGTTGCAAACCTGTTGACAGTCCTATGCTTTCTACAAGGAAGCTTCTTCCAGAGGACGGAAGCCCAATGAAAGATCCTGAGCGATACAGACGATTGGTCGGAAAACTCAACTACTTAACTGTCACCCGACCAGATATCTCCTTTGCCGTCAGTGTCCTAAGTCAGTTCATGGCTACTCCGTACACGGGACACTGGGATGCTGCTCTTCGTGTCTTAAGGTATCTCAAAACCACACCAGGTCTAGGGATCTTATATTCTGATCAAGGTCATTGCCGTGTGGGTGCTTTTACAGAAGAAGGAGATGGTCGTATATCTGGATTTTCAGACGCAGACTGGGCAGGTTGTCCTATTTCTCGCCGATCCACCACTGGGTATTGTGTTTTCGTTGGAGGAAATCTTGTGTCCTGGAAGAGTAAGAAGCAACATACCGTATCCAGATCAAGTGCCGAAGCAGAATACAGAGCCATGGCAGATGTAACATCAGAGATGATATGGGTTCGCCGTCTCCTTAGAGAACTCGGGGTTATCTCTGATGACTTGATGCGATTATATTGTGATAATCAATCAGCTATACATATAGCCAAAAATCAAGTATTCCATGAGAGAACTAAACACATTGAGGTTGATTGTCACCTAATCAGAGATCGGATAGTCGGCACTCAAAAGGATCCTCCATCCATCCAGCCAATTCATGTTAAAACAGAATTACAACTAGCGGATATCTTCACAAAACCACTCCGAAAGACTCAAATAGACTTCATATGTAACAAGTTGGGCATGATTAACATCTATGCTCCAACTTGAGGAGGAGTGTTAGTTGTCAATAGTTAGAGGACTTATTTGCAATTAACAACCGTTCACACTTGCATGTGAACACACATTATTTATTTTTTAGTCCCTCACTCTCCCTATAAGTAGAGGGGTTATTTACTCTTGTAAACACACATTCAATCAATACAATTCAGATTTCCTTTCTTTCCATACCAGTCTCATTTACAATCGATAATGCTTCCATTGCTATACAAGCAACCATTTCTTCAGAGAGACTATCCAAAAGGGCATATTTTAAAGTTTTTACAACTTTAAGAGAAAATAAAATAGAATTTAAATAAATATATTAACTATTAACATACATTTGGTTGCTAGAGTTCCAAACGTCCCATAAACTAGGGCCTAGTTTGTCCATAACCTAGATCAAACAGAATCGAGCATATTAGACTAATAAGCACCAATGAATCAAATCGACAAAAAAGGTAAATCTAATAAACTCTCCAGGATATAGTAGTCTCCTTGACGGCCTTTGTGATGGACCATCGTAACACCATAACATCCGTTCAGGGAACTTGAAGCAAAAAAAATTAGCATTTGAAAATGCATTTTAATATGTTTTGAATTTTAGTACTGAAGAGGTATGGTCCCAATCCCTTGCCCACATGGCAAGGACCACACCACTTTTCCACCCTACATGGCCCTGACATCAACGGTATCATCCAGAAGCTTCTAGAAGCTTCTGGAAAACATCCAGGTGACACCCAAAGATGCTCCATCCGACATAAAGGACAATACGTGTCACCAATCATCAGGCGCCAGGTAGGCCTGCAACGGATCCAGGAGCAGGCAGACAACACCAGTACGACGTTTCCCAAATGGGCAAATGCAGGCGCGCCACGTGTACCACTACACTGACCACAGCAGAGGAGACCAAGAGGATATTCCCCTTGGTCGGACAGCTGGCACGCGTCTACAGCTGGCATTGCTGCTCCTCCCTCCTTTCACCCTCCGGCTATAAATAGAACCCTTCATCATTCAGGTTAAGGCACCTTGCTCTCGTTACTCACACATACAACACACACTTTATTCATCCTCAGAACAGTACTTATTCTCACGCCGGAGCCTGGTTAAGAGGGAAAACCTCCATCTCCCCTCTTAACGAGACTAACGGCGTTGCTGTTTTGCAGGAGCCAGGTCATCCCGGCAAGTGGAAAAAGAGATTGAACCCAAAGAAAGAAATAACCCCACTGATTTCCCCAAGTGTCATCCAGTGTTTCATCATTGGCGCCATCCGCTTTTAGCAAAAACCACTCTCATCTCTTTTCTTTTCGAAAAACACTCGTCAAAATGGCCGAACAAAACCCTTCACACCAAGTTGATGGAGAAGCTTCTTCCTTCGAACTCATTTCGGACACACCACACGTCAAAAGGGGTCCAAGGAACGAAATTATCCAAGAAGGGCCGATGAACAACGATTTTCCTAGTATTTTCGGGAGTGCATCCAGAGTTGTTAGCCAAAACACAACTGGTGCTACTTTCCAAATTCCACCCAGAATCATCACTCAGACCACAAACGGAGCCACGTTCCAGCCTCCGTCAGAAGTAGTCCAACAGACACCACCAGTGCAAACTCCGATCCATGGAGCGGGCCCCTCAGCTCCATCGGACCAAACACAACTGAATTTCTCTGCACTCCTACGGCTACCAGAAGGAAAAACCCTAGCCTCTTGGTATGCCGAACAAATGGCGTCCCTAAACCTTGTTTATACACAACTCAGCGCACAGCAAGCTCTGCTTCAGGCACAAGCCCATCAGTCGGCATTCGTTACCCCACCGCAAAGGCCTTTGAGCGCACCCATGCCTCAACAGACCAATGCATTTAATTTACGCCCCGAATCAACGCCTCCCCCGCATATTAGAAGGCAAAGCGTGCATGACACGCGTGATACGTATGGCGAGACAGAAAGCAATTACGTGCAGCATCCTCACCAACCCAAGAAGCCAATACAAAGTCGTTTAGGCCCGCGCAACATAAACGACGAACTCGAAGATGACGAAGAGACGAACACGGTGTTCAGCAGGCTACCACCAGCGCACGAAGCATACAAACCCCGCAAACGCGCAGGCTATAACCCGAAAGCAGAGCATGATTACAGTTTGAGCTATCGTCCAGATGACATGGCTGAGAATTCAAAGTTCATTAGAGAGATCGCCACGGCCGCCATCGACAAAACGAAATTGCCACACAACGTGGGCAAATATAACGGGTTGACAGACCCAGACGATCACCTCCAAGTTTTCAACGGCGCAGGGGCCACCGGTGGATGGAACTTACCAACTTGGTGCCATCTCTTTGCTCAAACCTTCATAGGCGCAGCGCGCGTTTGGTTCGACAGCCTGCCCGCAGGAAAAATCAAATAATGGGTCGATTTCCGAGAGAAGTTCTTAGCACACTTCTCGCAACAACGACGACACACCAGGGACCCAGCAGATTGTTTAAACATATGGCGCAGAGACCACGAAATCGTGGAAGATTTTATCACAAGGTATAACAAAGAATGCTTGGAAATTGGTGACGTAGGCGAAAAAATGATGCGCGCACACTTCATGCGGGCAGTCAAGTGCGATGATCTAATAAAGCGCGTAAAAGGAAGAGACGGGGGGCCCAAAGATTGGGAAACCTTCATTGAAGCAGCCAAAACCATTGCGCAGTCTGATAGACAGTTGACCGGTGACGATCACCGTCAGCGCAGTTACAATCACAACGACCGGCATAGCAAGAAAGGCAGAAGCCAACCATGGAAGGCATCCGGTCACAGAGAAAGAAGCCCGGTAAGAGAGGATGCGCGCCACACGATTAATCAAATAGCTCACCGGAAAGAGGTGAAACGAGAAAACAGGGAGAAACAGTGGACACCCCTCACAAAAACTCCTTCAGAAGTCCGGGCAACCGAGAACCATCAGTTCAAACCACCATTGCAAATGCGCAACAAAAGAGGCCAAGACCCAAATCTTTTCTGCGAATTTCACAAAGACACCGAGCACTTAACTGACGACTGTTTCAGTCTGAGGCAAGAAATCGAAAGGTCTTTAAGAGATGGAAAACTCACTCATTTGATAAAAGGCGGAAAACGCGACTACCGCCAAATACAAAGAAGAGATGAAGGCCCGGATAACAAAAAACTGCGGAAGCTAGAAACCCACATGGTTCAAGGGGGTCCACGAAGACCAAGAAAAAACTACAACAAGCGCACGCAAGACGACTCTTGGCGCGAGAAACAAGTTGTTTTCCCAGTTGTAAGAGGAGGCCCACGAGAACGAAGACCCATAGTCATCTCGGGCGTGATAGGGCATTACCAAACAGATTACATCTTCATCGATCCAGGGAGCACTGCGGATATCATATATGAACAGTGTTTTAATCAGTTCGATCAGGAGGATAAAGCGCGCTTAGAACCAGTTGACTACCCGCTCACTGGTTTCTGTAACGAAGCCGTTTTTCCTCTAGGACAAATATCGTTCCCAGTGCTGCTCTCAGACGGAAGAAACTCAAGAACAGAAGAGGTCACATTCATGGTGCTGCCAGCACATTCAAGACACGATATTCTGCTGGGAAGAGAATCCCAAGGTGATTTCAGCATGATCTGCTCTGGCCCACACTCAGCAGTAGGTTTCCCAACAGAAACTGGAGTGGCTATCATCTATGCAAGTAAAGAAGTCTTAGCAACAGACGAACTCAGACCCGCAAAAGCAAGTAAAACAGCACCGCGCGCGGGAGCAGAAAAATGGGTATTGAACAGCGCATACCCGGAGCAAACAGTTACCTTAGGACCTGCAATGTCCGATTTAACACGCGCGGCGCTTAAGAAACTGCTGTTCCAAAACATTGACGTGTTTGCCTGGACGCCAGCAGACATGGTAGGCGTTCCACGGCACATTGCTGAACATCGCTTGAACGTCTCGGAAGAAGCCAAACCGGTGGTACATGCCAAGCGCCATTTGGGAGACATAAAGCACAACGCCATGAAAGAGCAGGTGATAGAGCTGTTGAACGCGGGAATCATCAGGGAGGTCAGATATCAAACATGGGTGGCAAGCCCAGTGATGGTTCAGAAGAACAACGGCAGCTGGAGAATGTGCGTGGATTACAAAGATCTGAACAAGGCATGTCCGTGCGACTGTTACGCCTTACCAGACATTGATGAAAAGATCGATTCGCTTGCCACATTCCGATGGAAATGCTTCCTCGATTGCTACAAAGGGTACCACCAGGTACAAATGGCTGTGCAAGATGAAGATAAAACCGCGTTCCGCACACCGACAGGGCTGTACTGTTACACCAAGATGCCTTTCGGTCTAAAGAACGCGGGCGCGACCTACCAGAGGCTCATGAACGAAACTTTCCACGATGCCATTGGCAAATACATCGAGGTGTATATGGACGATCTAGTCATTATGAGCAAAGAAGAGAACATTATGCTAATGAACATCCAGAAGACTTTTGATACCTTGCGCGGGGTGAGTATCAAGTTGAATCCAGCAAAGTGCTCGTTTGGTATGGAAGAGGGAAAATTTCTGGGTTTCATCGTCACGAAAGATGGCTTCAAGGTAAATCCTGATAAGATTCAAGCAATCGAACGCATGCCTTCACCCTCAACGATCAAGGAGATGCAAAAATTGGCAAGACGGTTGGCAGCCCTCAACCGTTTCCTAGCAAACCATGCTGCCAAATCTTTCCCGTTCATAAAAACTCTCCGAAACTGCATGAAGAAGAGTCAATTCCAGTGGACTCCGGAAGCCGAAAGCGCATTCCGCGAGATGAAAGATTGCCTCATCAAGCTACCAACTCTAACCGCACCAGTCAAGGGCGAGCCCCTGGTGCTGTACTTGTCAGCCTCCGACAGAGCAGTGGGAGCAGTATTACTCGTTGATCGGCAAGGCGTCCAGACGCCAGTCTATTATGTATCACGAACTCTAACCGACCCAGAAACCCGGTACGCAATCATGGAGAAACTAGTACTTGCACTGATTCATGCATCAAGAAGGCTGCGCAGGTACTTTGCCAACCACGTCATCCACGTGCTAACAAACTACAACATTGGCAACATACTAGCAAGGCCGGAGATTTCAGGGAGGCTAGCAAAATGGGCGATAGAGCTCGGGGGTCATAACGTAGTGTTCAGACCTAGACCGGCGATCAAGGGCCAAGTACTTGCAGATTTCATGACAGAGGTACCAGATGACAAAGATCGAGAATGCAAGGCGATGGAAAAAGCCGAAAAACAGCAAGTGGAAGAACCATGGCTCCTATACACAGATGGTGCGTCTAACGAAGACGGCGCAGGTGCGGGTCTATGGTTGGTGAGCCCTGACAAACACGAGTTCACCTACGCCATACGCCTAGACTTTAAAAGCACCAACAACGAAGCCGAATATGAAGCTTTCCTTGCTGGTTTAAGGTTGGCGATCAAAATGGGAGTAAGGCATATTGAAGCGCATGTGGATTCAATGTTGATAGCTGGACAGATCAACGGAGAATATGAAGCCAGGGGAGACACAATGGCACTCTACCTAAATCAAGCCAAGACGCTGCTACAAACCTTCTATTCATACAAAGTACATCACATTAATAGAAGCGAGAACAAACCAGCAGACGCGCAGAGTAAACTCGCCTCTACAAGCTTCCAACACTTAGCAAAAGATGTACGCATAGAGGTGTTAAGCAACCCGTCAGTGCCACTGCGAGAAGTGAGCGTCGTGCAACTAGGAACAACGTCTTGGATGACTCCGATAATCGCGTATCTTCAATCTGGCATACTCCCAGAAAACAAGGCAGAAGCGAGGAAAGTCCAGTACAAATCTGAGCATTATCAAATGGCTGATGGGATCTTGTACAGAAAATCATACCTCGGGCCTTTGCTAAGATGTGTCGATCCCGAAGACGCCAGCTATTTGATAAGAGAAGTGCACGAGGGAATTTGTGGTATACATGCCGGACCAAGAATGGTAGTTGCCAAGGTCATGAATGCCGGGTACTACTGGCCCGGGATGCACCTAGATGCGGTGAAAGAACTGAGAAAATGTAGCGGGTGCCAACGACATGCCCCCAAAACGATGCGCCCCAAAAATGAACTGGTACCCGTCACAACGGCGTGGCCCTTTCAACAGTGGGGCATAGATATGGTCGGCCCTTTTCCCGAAGCCCCAGGAGCTGTCAAATTCATAATAGTCGCAGTCGACTATTTCACCAAATGGGTAGAGGCAAAGGCCCTCGCATCGACCACAGCCACCGTTGTCAAAAAATTCATCTGGGAACAAATCATATGCCGTTTCGGGTTACCACTCAAGATCATAACAGACAATGGAACCAACTTCGCCGAAGACAATCTTCAACAATGGTTTAAAGAATTGCAGATCGAGCACACCTTCTCCTCGGTCGCGCACCCGCAGGGGAATGGTCAAGTTGAAGCCGTCAACAAGAGTATTGTCGATGGCATCAAGGCAAGACTGGGAGAAAAAAGAAGAGGTTGGGTAGACGAACTACCCAGCATCTTGTGGGCCCACAGGACGATGCCCAAGACAAGCAACGGGGAAACACCGTTTAGCTTGGTTTACGGGCAGAGGCGGTAATACCAGCAGAGATAGGATTGCCATCACCACGAATGCTCTCAATGAACCTAATCAACAACGAAGAAGAGAGGAGGATCGAACTCGATCTCCTAGAAGAGAGACGAGAAATGGCAGCAATCAACGAAGCCAAATATAAATCGAAGCTGGAAAAATATTACAACTCCAAAGTCCGAATCTGCACCTTCAACCCGGGAGACTATGTCCTCAGAGACAACGAGGCCTCAAATGCAGAAAAGCCTGGGAAGTTGGCTCCCAAGTGGGAAGGCCCATATGTCATCGACACCGTGCTCGGGAAAGGAGCCTATAAGCTGCGCACCATCGACAACAAGGACGTTCCTCGCACATGGAACGCCCAACAGCTGAGAAAATGCTACCTGTGAAAGAAATTCATGTAATAGCAACGGCCAAGTCGCCAACACATTTATGATAATACAAGAAGTGTTTGGCTATATTTCTATCATGCAATTTTCCTTGTCATAACTGCATATATTACTTTGGGCATACACGAAAACATCAATGGCTCGACCATTAGGAAACGTTGTAGACCTCCAAGGCTTGTCACAAACGAGTGCTCAGCCGGGTCAGACACACAACTAAAGCCTAACAAACGCCAAACAAATACTTCGTGCCCACATAAACACGAAAACATCGAACACAGGACAAACAAACATTGTAAGCACCCCCAAGGCTGAGCACAGCTGGGTCCACACAATAACCTGTAAATTCGATCACTTCGTAGCCACGAATCAACCTACGCACATAAACGACAGAATAAACGTTGTAATAAACACAACAAAACCTGTCAGCGCCATCATTCATTCGTGCAACCTGAATCAAAGTAATTTTACATGCACATATTATGACGTTAACGAAATTACGCGAAGCCACATATTAACATACTAAATGTCAAGCACACCGAATTTTCCAATAACACGACCAATAAGAGAAGTCGTAATTGTCCAGACACACGACAGGAAGGTAACAGTTCATATTGTTTACAAACTTGTCCAACGATTACAAGGCCAACCAAGGCCATACGCGGCACGCAGGCCGGAAACCTTCATTCCGGATGACTGGACCAGCACCCCCAGTCGCTTGACTATCATCTCCAAGTGCTTTCTTCAACAGCACGACGCCATCAGACCTTCGGGCCAATTTGTGAGCAGCTTTCACAACAGCAAACTCTAAAGAGGAAAACTCTTGTCTTTTTGCGGCATAGGCAGCAGTGCAATCCTCTTTCCACAACTCAAAATGATGTTCTTTCTCCTTGCTAACAGCTGCAGCCCTACCTTCGTTGTACCCATCCTTACGACCACTGTTGTACCCGGCTTGCCCCAGCTCGAACATGTAATTAGCAAGCTCATGTGAGTGCACTATGCGATCAGCAATCTACAAAAAACAGAACATAAGAGAAACAGTTTACGAAAATCACAAAAATTAGAGGAAAGGAAGTTACCAGGGGCACCGCGCGCGAAAGCAACCACTTGCAATCGCCCGACGCTTCTTCAGCAAGAGCTTCAGAAGCTTGGCACTCAACTGTTTTCTCCCGAAGGAGACGGTCAGTAGTTTGATACTGTCTCGCAATATCATCCAGTTTGGCGATACGATCAACATACTCCTTCTCCTTCTTTTCAAACGCCTCCTGTGCCCGATGAGCCGCCTCGGCTTGTTCCGTTTTCTCATTCGACAAGCGCACGATAGCATCACGTTGAGTTTTCAGCTCACCATTCACCCGCTCACACGCAGCTTCCCAATGTTTCTGTTTCTCAGCATTGGTTTTCTTCTCCTGGGCAAGTTTCTCTTCCGCATCAGCTACCCGCCACTCTAACCCTTTCTTTTCAGCATTAAACTTCTCCCTCTCTTCCTCTAACAACCTCTTCTCATTTTCAAACTCCAACGTGTCCTCCCCCATCAGCTTCCACTCACGGACAATCTCCTGAGTGGTAGAGAAAAAATTAACCCCGGCTTGAACATGATCATCTAACAGTTCAAACCGACGGCGCTTTTTCTGAAACATCCTTTCAGCTGGGGGGAGAGACAACGAGTAGAAGTCATGACAATTTTCAGGGTTATCCATCCGGGAGCCCTGGGTCAGACGCCAGCGGGGGATATGCGGAAGATCATCACAAGCAGGATTTGTCGTATCAAAAGAATCGCCATGCACCTTTTCAAACCGAGGGCTGCGGACAGCACCCGAGGTTGCACCACCACCATCACCCGGGGGGCGTTTGGTATACACCGTATGATGAGGAATAGTTTCACCCACCTCCACTTCAACTTCAACATTTTTACCTCGATCACCACCAGCAACACCGCCCGCATCACCACCTGCATTACCACCACCTTCTCCAACCTGCTCAGCATCCACATCTTTTTTCTCCCCGCCAGGAGTATCATGAGGAGGAGACAACCCAAATGTCCTTGACGGTGGAGACTCTGGAGGAGTAATCTTGGAAATATCAATCTTGTGCCCACTTTCGGCTGTTTTAGCACCTGCTCCAAAACGAGCAGCACATTCAAGCAGAAAGAAAACAAACAACAATATAAGACAAGCAAAAATAAAGGGGTATAATGGAAACGGAAAAGTCGAATACCGGAAGCCTCAAAAATCCTCTGCAGCAAATCTGGGGGTTTTTCAGCAAAAATACCCAAATCAACCTCCGATTCAGAAGGGGCAGGAGGATTCTCTTTTTGAAGTTTAATCTTCTTTAAGGCGAGCACAGCAGCAGCCTGCTCATCGAGTTTTCGCTTCCTATCCTCAAACATTTTCTTCTGCATAATTTCAGTTAAAGTCGCGCGGTCCTCGGGGTCCGACCCAGGGCGCTTCTCTCCAACCCCTAAACCGGGCAACGTGTCAGAAACGACAACATAATCAAGGATACGAGAAGTATGAAGTCGCTTACGAGGAGACTTAGAAGAAGTTCCTTCAGTCTTTTTCCCTTTCTCTTCCGCCTTGTCAACCTTCGTCTTCCTCCTCGTCTCCAACGGGTCAACAGGTTCGACTGGAATCTCCAAATCTTCACCAACAACCTCATTCACGGGCTCGTGCGCAACCCCCTGCGCCGGACCTGCACGCGCGGAAGGAGAAGTTAGGTCTTCAAAAGATCTGCCAGACCCATCACTCGAGAGAATGATAACTTCCTCTCGAATGGAATCAAATGTATCACCATTATTATCACTATCTTCACCTAAGATAACGTTAGTGTAAGTGGCAAAACTCTCGTTGCTCGGATGCAGAAAACGACCGCGGATCTGATCCAACCAGGGTCGTTTGTCAGATTTTTGTATCGCCTCAACCATGGCACCCGGTGCCTTAAGATCCAAAGCGTTTAACAACGTGAACCCTACTGCACAAAAAGACAAAGGTAAAGAACAACGCACAAGGAATACAGCGGACAAAAAAAAAAAAAGAAGAGAGGATTACGGAACGAGACGTACACTTGCCCTCATGACCATAAACCGGGACCCCCAACGGATTTTTAGGGATCCACTTCATGCTCATCCCGGCACCAACCAACGCCATTTCCTCAAGCTGGACTATCGGAGTGGCCTTACGGGTCAACTTCTTATACCAGTCTTGATCGGCAAAATTTGCAACCACATCAACTTTTGGGATACCCTCATCCACAGATCTGTAATGCATGTTCACAGGAACGACACCCCGGCGAACGTAAAAAAACTTCTGCTTCCAGTCATGGAGACTCTTCAGTGGCACAGAGCAAACCGGAGAAACATTGGCACGAGCACTGAAAGAGTAAAACCCACTTGTATACGTCACAGTGTAGAAGACGTTGAACATCTCAAACATTGGATCAAAACGATTCGCCATACAAATGAACTCGAAATGAGTAATCTGAGGGAGTCCGATGGCATTTATTTGAGAAATGTGGAGACCATAGCCCCTCAAAACGTCCGCAGTAAACCGAGTCATCGGAAGTCTAAAGTTACCCTCCCGGAAGAAAGCAGCGTACAAAGTCATGTACCCAGGAGGAGCATCCATGGCGGTGGAGCCAGCAACAGGGTACTAGGCACCCCATTCAGGGAGGAAACCCATCTCCCTTACTAAATTCTGAAACTCCTCCTCTTTCCATCCTATCACCGCCTGATCTGGGCCGGGAGGAGTTTTCCCCTTGTTCCTCTTTCTCCTTGAAGACGGATTTGCAGAAGACATGGTGAGAGAACTGACAGTAATACAGATGAACTCGAAAGAGGAGGAAGGAAAATGAAGGAAAATGACAGAGACCCGGAATTCAAATTTTGAAAAGTGTTGAAGAAAGAGAAAATTATCGGATACTTATATCCATCGCATTTAATTCGATGGATAGTGGGTGCGTCAGAATTTGAAAAGCAACCACTAAGGGAGAGACACGTCAGAAGGAGAGAGGAGGCGGCACCTCTTTTTCCGGAAAAAAGCAACTGTTCACCTGACACCTAACGGAAAAGAACTGATGGTGACTGAAAAGGCCACTGTTCACCTGACACCAGACGGTCACGTCAGTCACGCCTTTCCCAAGACAACAAAGTTTCCTCCTGAAGACAACTTCCATAAAAGGCCAAAACCCATGCGCGGCCCGCCATGCGTCCATTTGGCTCAACTTCCATAACAAGCCAAAACCCATGCGCGGCGCGCCATGCGTCCATTTGGCTCAACTTCCATAAAAGGCCAAAACCCATGCGCGGCCCGCCATGCGTCCATTCGGCTCAACTTCCACAAAAGGCAAAAACCCACGCGCAACCTGCCATGCGTCCGTTTGGCTCAACTTCCATAACAGACCAAAACTCATGCGCGGCGCGCCATGCATCCATTTGGCTCAACTTCCATAAAAGGCCAAAACCCATGCGCGGCCCGCCATGCGTCCGTTTGGCTCAACTTCCATAACAGACCAAAACTCATGCGCGGCGCGCCATGCGTCCATTTGGCTCAACTTCCATAAAAGGCCAAAACCCATGCGCGGCCCGCCATGCGTCCATTCGGCTCAACTTCCATAAAAGGCAAAAACCCACGCGCAGCCCGCCACGCGTCCAGTTGGCTCAACTTCCGCGGCGCGCCGTACGTCCATTTGTCTCACCTCGCGAAGAGTCAAAAACCACGCACGGTGCACCATGCGCCGTGCGCCCATCAGAAGCAAATCTGTGGAAGAACCCATAATAACACCACACCTTAACAAGCACTACCTTCATAAGTCCAGAATCCCTCCTAGACGATCAACTCAACTAGAAGGCACACTGGACTGGGGGGACTTGAAGAGGTATGGTCCCAGTCCCTTGCCCACATGGCAAGGACCACACCACTTTTCCACCCTACGTGGCCCTGACATCAACGGTATCATCCAGAAGCTTCTAGAAGCTTCTAGAAAACATCCAGGTGACACCCAAAGATGCTCCATCCGACATAAAGGACAATACGTGTCACCAATCATCAGGCGCCAGGTAGGCCTGCAACGGATCCAGGAGCAGGCAGACAACACCAGTACGACGTTTCCCAAATGGGCAAATGCAGGCGCGCCACGTGTACCACTACACTGACCACAGCAGAGGAGACCAAGAGGATATTCCCCTTGGTCGGACAGCTGGCACGCGTCTACAGCTGGCATTGCTGCTCCTCCCTCCTTTCACCCTCCGGCTATAAATAGAACCCTTCATCATTCAGGTTAAGGCACCTTGCTCTCGTTACTCACACATACAACACACACTTTATTCATCCTCAGAACAGTACTTATTCTCACGCCGGAGCCTGGTTAAGAGGGAAAACCTCCATCTCCCCTCTTAACGAGACTAACGGCGTTGCTGTTTTGCAGGAGCCAGGTCATCCCGGCGAGTGGAAAAAGAGATTGAACCCAAAGAAAGAAATAACCCCACTGATTTCCCCAAGTGTCATCCAGTGTTTCATCAAGTACAGAATTAGAAAACCGCTCACCTGTAAACTTGCCACTCGTAAGGAGGGCTGTAACTACACCCCTTGCCATTTCGATGCTCCAATTTCAAAGCAACCTACATCCCAATATATGAATAATATATTAATATATATAATTCTTCATATATAATTCTTCATTACCTAACCATGAGTTGAAGCTGTATCAGTCCTATCAGATATATAATTCTTCATTACCTAACCATGAGCTGCACCACAATTATCACATAGCATCTTAAATTCTATGAGTACTAATTTGAAACTTAATTTAGCGTTAAAACCTGTAACGAATACGATACCTGTTGCGATAGTTTACATTAACAGGTCAAACTGACAATCTGTATTCAATTTCAACTAACAATTTTAAATCATTTTACCTATAAAACAAATTTAAAACCATAAATACACAACGCATACACATACAGCTATAAATAACCGGTCAAATAAGTGACAAATTAGCCAGTACAATCACACAACATCGTAAATACTATGAGTACTAATTTGAAACTTAAGTTAGCCAGTACAATCACACAGATGATTAATAATTGCTGATTCAAAAATCATACAGGAAGATCCTTCTTACCGAAATCACCATGGGAACCCTAGCCAGGGGCGGACCCATGTATAGCGGAACGGGGTCCCCGGACCCCAATCTTTTTTTAAAAAGTAGTAGAAGCGGTATATAAAATTTGCTATGGACCCCATAAAATTATTAAGTTGGACCCCATAACAATGAAAGTGAGCCTGGTGTAGTGGTAAAACCCCTTGTTTACACACAAAAGATCCTAGGTTCGATACATGTTTGTTTCATTTTTTTGTGTTTTTTTTTAAACCTGAAAAATTTGAACACCGGAAAAATTGGACCCCATTGTTCCAAAATCCTGGGTCCGCCACTGACCCTAGCCATCATCGCCTCGCAGATGTAGACACAGGACATCGATGATTTTCGTTTTATCAATCCTACATTACTATTGATTGTAGAACCTCTTGAATCATTGAGAGAAGAAATCGGGAGGACGATGATGCTAAATCATTTAGATTGTAGAACCTATGAGATGGTAGAAGCTTCAAGCCAAAGGAAGATGGAGGCTAGGGTTTCGGTGTGAAGCAGCGAAGGTAAAGGAAAAGAATGAGGGGAGATGAATTTAGGTTTTTAGGTGACTTATATACCCGGGTTATAAAACGGGTCGGGTTTCCTAAAAACAGGATCCGCAAGTAATAAAAAAACCCAGCTCATTTTCCCGCCAAAAATGAATCTAGGAGGCAGGAGGAGATGCCACATCAGCCCAAATTCTTTCATTTATTATAGATAATAGATAATAGATTTTTTCATGTTCGAGTGAATAATAGCTTGTTCCAAGTTGATGCAGGACGAGATTGCAATACGTCACGTAAAAGGGAAGCTGAAAAGGCTAGATATATATGTTGTAATAAATGTTTACATAAGTTAGCCAACATGTTACATGTATATCACTAGATACTCAAATAAAACATAAATGAAATTAATCTTTGGGTCAAATTAACTAATAACTTAAATTTCATTACGATTAAAATGTTAATCGGCAATACAAAATAAAAAATAAATTACCAGAAGATTTAACAATGATTTTTTTTTTTTTTTTCTGGAGTTATACAAACTTGTTTCTTTATTCTTTTTCTGCATACACTCATCCATATACGAATCAGTTATTCAAGTTATTAGTACCACACAAAGACCTGATATAGGGCTATGTATATTAGAAATGGATTCTTGATAATTAATTACTCTATTTTAATAGTAAATACATGTATCTCTTGTCTATAAAGTGTGTCAGCTACATAAGCCAGCGAGATGAGGCTTGAAATCTATAAAGGTGTATTTGGTTCGCCGGAATTCAATTGAAATGAATGAAATTGGAATCTAAATTCCAATTCTTAAGATGTTTGATTCACAAAATTTGTAGGAATTGGAATCTCAATTCCAATCTTTATGTGTTTGGTTGATAAAGGAATTGGAATTGGTCATGAATTCCTTCAAATTTCTTTAACTAAAGGAATTCAAGATAAATTAATTGGAATATTCGACCGGTTGACGTCGCATCCGCCACCCCGTCACGATCCATCATGCCCGACCTGCCTCGTTCCAACCCGCTCTGTTTCAACCCGAACGTTTCGACCCTCCATTTCGACGCCCGTACAGTTTCGACACGAACCGTTTCGAGACCCCCACCATTTTGTCACAAACCATTTCGATGCGTTCTGTTTTGACACATCATTTCAACCCGAACCATTTCGACCAACACGTCCATTTCGATTCCACACCGGTTTGACCCACACCGTTACGACTCGGACAGGGGGTGGTGGTGGTCGGGGTGATAGATTCCAATTGCAATAATTTCCAATTCCTATTGAAATGTTTAAATTCCAAATTGGATTACTTCTAAATCA
Organism: Helianthus tuberosus; assembly: GCA_030545235.1. Taxonomy (NCBI): domain Eukaryota; kingdom Viridiplantae; phylum Streptophyta; class Magnoliopsida; order Asterales; family Asteraceae; genus Helianthus; species Helianthus tuberosus. The sequence goes on from CM060393.1 coordinate 10,405,237, forward strand.
AATTCCTATACAAATTTCAATTCGAAAACATTCCGCGAACTAAACGCACCCTAAAATGTGGCAATTATTACATTGATAGTAGATAACTAGATATGGAGGATTACATTGATGTAGTAGATCCGAAGTAAACTTAAACTTGGTGTGGCTCAACTAACACCCACCACTGAAGCAAACATATGTGTAAAATAATACTATGTAAGCCACATCATCTTCAAAGATTCATTTGATTTGAAAAAAAAAAAAAACAGAAAAAAAAAACATTTTTAAATTAAAAGTGCAAAAAATGCATTTAATTTAGAAGTTTCTAGATATACCACTACTCACTCCCAACAAAATACTTGTACTTAAACTCATTTACATGTGCACAGTTTACCCGAACTGATCAACACAATGCACCACCTGAAAATTGTAAAGAAACTAAAATTAATCAAAAGACATTTTAACATCACCTAGAGGTAGAGATGCACGCGAAACACGGTTCCAGACCCAACCTGAAATACCCGACCTCGAACCAGTTCATACCCTACCCGACAGGCCAGCAGGTACATACCAGTTCCAGACCCGGGTGTAACAAAAGAAACCGAGAACCGGACCCAACCCGGAACCACCAGACCCGGTTCCGGCCAAAACCCAAAAAACCGGCCAAACCGGTCAAAAACCCGAACGTACCAGGAACGGGTTCCTACGCTACCGAGTTCTTGACTTTGTTGACCAAACCCAGACCTGGTTCCTACCCGGTTTTAGGTTCTACAAAAAAAAAAAAACCCGATTTGTGCATCTCTACCTAGAGGTGGTAAGTGGTAAGATGGTTTGATTAGGTAACAGGTCAAAACAAGTCACTTAAATACAAAACAATTTAGGTGATTTTCAATTATTTTAATATGTTAAGTTACTAGGTTAGTTACCCGTGTGATACACGGGCTGAAAGCAGTCAATAGCGGTGCTATAGCGGTTAGCGGACCTCAGGGTGTGTAGCGGTCCAAATAGCGGTGGCCTATAGCGGTTCCACTATTAGCGGCGCTAAATACCGCTATAGCGGCGCTAAATACCGCTATAGCGGTAGTATAGTGGTGCTATAGCGGTGGCCTAAAGCGGTTATAGCAGTAACGGTGTTTAATTGTGTTAATTCTTAAATTAAATACTTCAAAGTTACTATTAGTATTTGATTTGCGACAGGTTTTTGATAATGGAATGATATTACTATGAATTTTGATATTACTATTAATATTTTTCAAAGATATATTTATATATATATAAAAATACATAAATTATGCATGGTATAAAAATTACCGCTATATCACCGCTATAACCTATATAACATATAGCGGACCTTGACCGCTATTCGATTTTGGACCGCTTTAACTGCATAGGGCTGAACTAATATGTTTTGTAAATAGATATTATCAATAAAACTACATGGAAACCGAGAGACAAACATCGTCATTAAGAGACCAGAATACCGAGAGATTTTTTAAAAGCCAACTGCAAACTATTTGAAAAGTGACCATCGATCTTTATTGATAGATCAGTTTATAGGTACAAAGAAAAAGTGATAAAAGAAGCCAATGATTTTGGCCCCAAGCGCTCTTGATAAAAATAGATATGAAAGTATACATGACTAATATTCTTCAAATAAACTACTAATATTCATCGATTAAACCCCTAATTTAACATGTTGCGTCTATATCACAATTGTTCGCTAACAGATACGAAAGTATACATGACTAATATTCTTCGATTAAACTCCTAATATTCATCCATTAACCCCTAAATTTCTTGACAAAAATTGATTCAACCTGTAGGATCCCTATCGCAAACATTCATCGCATAAACCCCTAATATTACAGACAAAAAAACAAAGCATACAAGAACATAACATAGGCAAGATGAACTCACCTGTACAATCAGAGTCTCCGATTCTCCAATTAACCATCATCACCATTACATAAGGTGGGAGTATGCGTTGATATTGATAAAAATAAGATCGATTATGATGGGTGGGATGATTTTGTTCATGTCGGCGGATGATGTTTTCTGTAATAAAACCTAATATGAGACGTTTGGGAGTAGGGGTGTAAACGATGCGCAACGGCTCGAGAGCTACTCGGGATCGGATCGGTAAAAAGCTCGAACGAGTCGAGCTTTAACGAGCCCGAGCCCGAGCTCGAGCCTGAAATATGACTCGTTTAGTTATCGAGCCCGAGCTCGAGCTTTGCATACAAAGATCGTTTAGGCTCGCGAGCCTAAACGAGCCTAAACATAATTTTATATTAATTATATATATACATATATATATATATATATATATATATATATATATATATATTACATAACATTGGTGGGCCGAGCTCGAGCCGAGCTTTGACTCGTTTAAGCTATATTGAAACAAGCTGAGCTTTGAACTCGTTTAAGATTGTTCTCAAATCATCTCGAGCCGAGCCGAGCCGGACTCGAGCTTTGGATTTTACTTACGAGCCGAGCTCGAGCTCAAACATTTAGGCTCGAACCGAGCCGAGCTCGAGCTTCACTGAAACATCACGAGCCGAGCTCGAGTAGTGGAAAGCTCGGGCTTGGCTCGGCTCGTTTACACCCCTATTTGGGAGGAGAAGCTTGGAGGAGAATAAAAACCACGTAGAAGAGGAAAATTATGACACGTGTACAATATTCTTACGTGGCATCTTGTAGTTTAATCAATTAGGAGAAACTTAAAAAGAAAGGGCTGAAACCAAGTCACCTGTAAATCATTTTGATTTATTAGTTTAGAGATTAGAGATTCTACTGTTCTTAATTGTAAGAAGTGTAAGAAGAGTTTATAGAGTAACGAGTGTCCAAGAACCTAAAACCTAAGCCCACTACACCATCATCCAAAACCTAAACACCCCCACCACCATCCAAAAACCCAACCCCCCCCCCCCCCGAACCGTTTCAACCAACACGTCCGTTTCGATTCCACACCGGTTTGACCCACACCGTTACGACTCGAACCGGGGGTGGTGGTGGTGGGGGTGATAGATTCCAATTGCAACAATTTCCAATTCCTATTGGAATGTTTAAATTCCAAATTGAATTACTTCTAAATCCAATTCCTATACAAATTTAGGTGATTTTCAATTATTATAATATGTTAAGTTAATTATAATTAAAAAAAATAATAGTGAAATTGATATACAAGGTTGTGTGCTTCAAGAATAAAGTTCTTTAGTTGATTTTCAATTGATTCCTTTTTCAACTAATGTCAGATAAAACACAACCCGAATCAGCCCATTAGTAAATGGTTTGAAACCGTCACCCTTATTAAGTTTTGTTAAGAGCTTAGTATACTAGTTTATGCAAACATGAATGTAATATGTAGTAGAAAGATTGATAGGTACTTACACTCATGATGTACAACATAACACTTTTTTTTTAACGGCCAACATAATCAATTCCAAGCACTCTTGGGGCATCCACTGGACCAACGAAGTACTCCGAGAGTAACCCGAGTCCACCACCAATTCCGGGGAAAACCCGGTAACCCACCCGCCCGTAGGCACGACGGTGAAATTACCGGTAAAACCCGTTTGGCTCAAGGATCGAACCCATGTTTCCCTGGGTTTCTATCATTGCCCACCAATGTCTCACTCTACACCAAGTGGGAGTTGAACTTGTATCTCTCAAGAGAAATGCAAGCTTTCCACCACTTGATCAAGAGATCATTGGCTGTACAACATAACACTGGTACAAATTAATAAATATAGTGTATAAATTAATAAATATAATGCATCAAGCTGTTGACATATTCTGCAACAACAAAAAAACAAGCAGTATTTTCAACAATTGAGCAAACTTATACATGCACAAAATTTTAAAATTTTAAAATTTGTGCAACTTAGAAAAGGCTGATAACTTCAATTTGGCCCTTGAAAAAAAAAAAAAACACAATTTGAACAATCTCACTTATATGCTCATATTCAACTTTAATTTGTCTTCAACTTTATTTTAATAGGTGGTATATGCAGCTGTTGTGATTATTCTTTCGTGTTCTATTATTTCTAATCCTTTCATATTGAACTTCATTTCTATGTTAGTCTTAAATGCTTAGTGAATTAACAACTAAAAAGATTGATGACATTGCAGCATCATTCCACACAATTGGTACAATGACTTCAGTGGACTTTTATTATATGCTGATTGTTGTTGGATTTGGGAGTGTAGCATAGTTATTATGAAGGATACGTCTATGGATTCCCAAGGTGATCATGATCACAGGGAGGAGTTTGATAAAAATCCGAAGTTTTATGAATCCGAACAGGTGGGTTATGTACCCTTTGGTTCATTGAGGCACATCCCATGGTGGAATTCTACATGCACTAATATCACATTTCGGATTCATGCCAAGGGTAATAATAATAAGGTAGAACTTGTTCCTAAGAAAAGTATATTAGGTGGCTCAAGGGATAAGGCAAAAGCTACAATAGATTGCTCAGAGTTTTGGGAAGAGGATCAAAAGACAATTGAGACCATGTATGATTTAAACTCCTCTAATATTCAGATTATATGGGATCATGGCTATGACTGATTTATTTCAGAAGATCATGTGATTAAGCATTGAAACATCCTAACAATTGGCATAGCAAGTAAAACAACCTTTAACTTGGTAGATCTTACTCGTTTTAAATTTGAATATAGAACATGATAAATGCAGAAATTTAACAATCTACTACAAATTTAACCAAACATATATTTTTATTATACAGGCCCAATTATAACAAATAAATATTATTATACAGGCCCAATTAAGAATTTAGTCTACCTGCCATTCTACTGTAATTTTTCTAGTTTTTTTAATGGAATTATTGTATAGTAAATCAATGGAAGAAGATTATTATTTATAATACAAGTTTAACAATCTACTACATGATAAATCCGAACCACCTTTTTTACTAACAATTTAGCCCACTTACGATAAATATATCAAAGGCCCACTTGATGTCCAAAGGTTCCAATTCGTGTGAGAAAAGCGTTTTGCATTTTAGTCCAAACTGGGAGACACCAGATCAGGCCCAATTACAGCCACTAGTGTCGACACTCCGGGCAATAGGTCGTTAAGATTTTATAATACAAGGACACTGCAACTTCCACACAATTGGTACATTGACTTAAGTGGATTTTTATTGTATGCTGATCGTTGTCGGGTTTGGGAGCGTAGCATAGTTATTAAGATGGATTTTTATTATATGTGTACCCGGGTTCGGGTAGGGTTCGAGTTCGGGTTTTCTATACCCGGGTATTAGAATACCCTATTTCCGGGTTTGGGTAGGGTTCAAGTATTGATCAGGTATGAAAAAAACCTGGGTGGCTATTAAAAAAATTCGGATGGGTATAAACATGAACTTTGTAATTTTTTTGTTTCCAACTTCATTTTGGGTTTATAAACATGAACTTTAATTATATTCAACTTTAATTTAACAAGATTACATGTTATTAGGAGCTAGAATAATCAAAGTGCATACATTACTAAAACCCAGTAATGGGTATTCCTAAAACCCGGGTACGGGTATTTTTAAAACCTGGGCACGAGTATTATTAAACCCGGGTATAAATCGGGTATGGAAAAACCCGGGTTCGGGTAATGATGAGAATATGCATACCCAGACCCTATCCTACTCGGGTTCGGGTTTTTTGTGCACCTCTACCATTAAGCCACTAACGGAGGAGGGGTTATTCGATTCGAAAATAAGGAATTAATTAAAGCAATAATAATAGTAACCGTTGTACCCCTCAACCATCGTTTCTAGGGTATTGGGTTTTGCTCTGGCGAGTATTTAAAAGGGGTTCGAACGGTTTTGTTTTTACGGGTTTGAAATCTTTGGTTCAAGGGGGGTTTGAAATCTTTGGTTCAAGGGGAGAAGACAGTGGTTCGAGATTTGTCTCTGGGTAGGTTTAGGTTGGGTTGGGTTGGGGTCAAGATCAAAGGGAGTGGAGGGTACCGGACCCGGTAGGGAGTTTGGGTGTAAACTTCTTTTTTTAAGTAAAAATGTTTATTTTAGCAAAGTTACAAGACTAGCTATTTACATGTAAAACGGGGGTTATACCCTTTAAGTTAACACGGGATAGCAAGTGGTGTTAGATAACTATACTGAAATGCCAAAAATTTATAGCATAGAAATGTGTTTTTTCTCATAACTAGAGTTATGTGGAGAATTGTAAAAATCGTATAAACCGTACATAATTTTCCTTAATGATTTAACAAGAAAAATGTTAGTAGGGTGGTTGGTTATCTAATCTCCTTACGTTTTACACTTAAAGCTATATGTAAAAGTGCTTAGTGTATGTTTTGTAAAATAAATAACTCACACGCCTTCTATACCTACACTTAAATCTACACGAATGTGTACAATGAAGTATGACACTCAACCACTTACAGAGAAAAACCTTTACGACATGCATTATTACAGCTAGACTACAAGTCGTTTAGCAAAATTTCAATGAATATAATCCTATCTTGGTGTGTGAGGTTGATACTTGTGTATATCACTAACATGAGATGTTAATGCACTTTAGGTGATAAGTGCATGTCTCCCATTTTGTAGGGTCTTTATTGTACATTGTTGAAAGTTAGTCCCAACTTTATCCTTGGGACATTTTGTCCAAGTTTTAGGAAAGGGTTTTTGTCTGAGGTTTATGTTAAGGACCTTTGTCTGAGTTTTGTCTAGGGCAAAAGGTCAGAGTTTTGTATTGTTTGTTTTGTCCGGGCTTTCTAGTTTGTCTTGAAAGTCCGGGGTTTACCTTGTATATATACCTTTATGTGGAATAGACAAGGTAGCGATTCTGTGTGAAATTCTGTGCACCTAACCCTAATCATTGTGTGTGTTTTGTCTGGCGGCTACTGTGTGTGTGATGTCATTCATCTTCCTCATCAAGAATACTCAGTGTATTCTTGATTTCTCTCACAAATCTTTGCATTCTAGTGTTCCATCTACAGTGGTTGATCATCAGGTGGATTCCGCACACCTGTTGGTTGCTTTAGCTGAGTGAGATCTTGGATTAGGAGGCCTTACAAGTGGTATCAGAGCAGTGTGCTCATACTACTGTAGGTGTTTCTTAGTTTGAAGGTTTTGTGAGAAAAGTTCAATCTTTGATAGGGTTTAGTGAGAGTTTAGTGAGTTTTTGTGTTTTATTCATGATTCTTCATTCATATCTAGTGATTTGATGATGGATTTTGAGTAGTTTAGTGATTTTTAGTATTGTTCTTCATCTGGGTTTTACAGAGGTTTTGGTTCTTGTTCATACAAAGTTTGAAGGTTGAAAAAGATTCTGAGTTTGATCTTTGGAAGCCTTGTCCGTGGTTTAAATTCTGTGTTTGTGTCTCCGGGGTATTGTTGAACCAGTGTGAAGTCACATTGGGGAGATAGTCCGGGGATTGGTTCTTCTGAGTTTTAAGAAACTCTTACCTGATCCGAGTTTCAGTTTCTTGGGTCTGAGTTTTAGGTTTGCTTAAGTCCGAATTTCAACCATTGTCCGATCTTCAAATTGTGTCCGAGTTTATTATCCCATTTTAAAAGGTCCGAACTTTAATTTATTAGAGTCAGACTTTTATATTGTTATCTTGTCCGAATTTTTTTTGTTTATAATATTAGGTAGAGTCCGTATTTTAAGTTTAGTCATTCATAACCTATAATTAGTCCGAATTTTATAATAGTCTGAGTTTTATTTAGTACTTTGTGTCTGAGTTTGAACTTAGGAGTTTGAACTCTTGTGTCTGAGTTTATTGTCTTCTTAGAGTCCGACTTTTATATTTATTAGAGAGTCTGAGTTTCAATGTTTTAGTTAAGTCCAATTTTTCTGTTTAAAATCCAGTCCGACTTTTATAACGTGTTAGTAGTCCGACTTTTATGTGCTTATTTAGGTAGTCCGATTTTTATTTGCTTGTCCGATTTTTAACTTTAGGTAGGTCCGAGTTTATGTTAGTGATGTCCAGTTCTTTTTAGTTCTATTTGTGTCTGAGTCTTTCTTTTAGTATACTTAAGTCCGAGTTTTATTAGTCCCTAGTAGAGTCCGAGTTTCATCTGGTTAATTAGTCCGAATTTTCTTTTCTTTAATTTAGGAGTCCGAATTCTAAAAGGTGTAGTTAGTCCGAATTTTTATAGTATTTTTTTTTTAAAGTTTAGTGTCCGAATTTTATAGAGTTCATTAGAGTCCGAATTTTATACTCTTAGGGTGTCTGAGTTTAAATTTCTAACAGTGTAGTCCGAGCTTTCTGTTGATTGTGTTTATTTCAGGTTTTTGTGATCCGGGTTTCACACTCTGATTAAAGCTCAGACACTTCACTCCGTGTTTTTCTCTCCGAGTTTGGACTTAGAAAATCCTTTCAGTGACACAGTTCTTGCTTGGTAACCTTCTGTTGTTTTCTGAAATGGAAAACAACAATCTGACTGCAATGGTGCAAAACCTCAAGCACAATGCCGAGGTGGGGAGTAACGACAAACCTCCTTTGTAGATAAACGAGCTTGATTTTCCTGAGTGGAAGGAACGCTTCGAAAGGTATGTACGAGCAAAAGACATCAAGATTTGGTTGTGTATTGTTAAAGGATGTGGAGCTACTCCAGAACGTACGTTGACGATTGATACGTACTTGGCTCTCACTGACGACCAAAAGAAATTTTTTGATTGTGAAGAGAAAGCTATGTCAATGATTACGATGGCTATGACACAATCGATACTTCATACTTTCCGTAAGAGAAGTACCTCGAAGGAGTTGTGGGATAGCATGATCGAGCGCTATGAAGGAAATGAAATATACAAGAAACGACGTCTCGAACGTTTGAAGACTCAATTCGTTGTGTTTAAAGCTTTAAGAAATGAATCATTTGATGATACAGTGAACCGGTTTTATCATTTGTTGAGCGAACTTGATAGAAGTCAAGAAGGCATCTACACTGAATTTGAGAAGGTTGAGAAGTTTCTGAATTGCCTTCCCAGAGAATGGAATATGTACACCGCATTGATTAGAGAGGGTGTTCTCTATGAGGAGCTCTCATTGGAAGAAGCTGTTCAAAAACTGAGGGGCTACGCTTGGAATATGGAAGATCAAGCATCTGATTTCGAGAAGATCCAAGATCCTCAGTTATATAAGGCTTCGAAACCAACGGAGAAGGGTAGTAATGGTGGAGTCGGTGTTGCTTTGTATTCGGAGAATGAAGGTTCTGCAAGTGAACACGCCTTTATAAGCAACAATGTCAGTTCAAGTGGAACAACCAATTCCAATCAAGGGATGTACTCGTCTGGTGAAGCTCAGAAATCTCAAGGAACAAGTCTGAACATTCCTAAGATAGATGCAAGCTGTTTAAAGTTAATTGAAGAAAACATGAGTCTGTTGGCGTCCTTCATGACTGCCTACGAGAACTTCTGTCTTGGAAAGCTAGTCGAACCTTCAAGTCTCGATGAGGACTTTGATCAGATAGATCAAGACGAAATGGAAGAACTAGATCTACAACTAAATATGGCACTGTTAGTCCGTAGAGCGAAGAAATTTCTGTTGAAGATGGGCAGGAAGTTCATAGGAGGTCAGACAAAGACTCGAATGGGAGTCGACATGTCAAAAGTAAAATGTTACAACTGAGGTATCTACGGGCATTTCGCACGTGATTGCCGAAAGCCGAAAATGGAAAGATCTGATAGAGATAACAACTCCCGAGGAAATAATTCTAGACCTCACACCAATGCATCAACTGCTACCTCTAACTCAAGCGCTCGTTCAAGTGGGTCTGAAAATCTTACACCTTCGACAAACAATGCTATGGTGGCTCAACCTCTACAGAGTGTGACTGAGCCTTATGACTGGGGTTGTGCTTTGGAAGACATCTCAGGAGCAATTGTGTCACAAGCATTTATAGCTGAAATTGTGAACGAAGAAGTATATGAAGCGGTTGTCGAAGAGACTAGTATTGAGGAGCTTGCGGTTGTAGCAGAGGTTTTTGGGGAAGAGTTGGATTCGGGGAATGTTGCTGAGAATGAAGATCCCTCGATTGAAGAGACTGTTGAAAAGTCTAACAAGACAGAAGATGGAGAACAGGGAGAACGTTTTGAATTCAACATCTCCACGGCTGAAATGCAACAATTTGCGGATGCTGAAGCTAAAAGATTGGAAGAAAACTCTGTAGAAAACGAGGCTTGTGCATTCATGGCTGGCATTGAGGTAAAATCATCTTCTGTAGATAAGCGATGTGCTAGATGTGTTGAGTTTGTCACTAAGATTGATAGATATGCACTGCATAACACAAACTTAATTGCTGATTTAGAACATCCAGAGAACTCATTGCTGTTTTGTCTAATTCGGATAAGGAACACCGAATTAAGATAAAATCACTGAAAAATGATATCTCCGAATTTGAGAGACTTGTGGCTCAGGGAAATCTTAAAAATCAGGAATTAAAATCTGAACTTGAAATGAATCAAAATTGTGTTTTGGAAAAGAACAAAATCATTTTGGAAAAAGATAATCTGATCGTAGACTTGCAACGAAAAATTGAGAAGTTCAGGGATTCATCTGAAGTGATGAATTTCTGTATTAATAGCCAACGTCTCAAAGAATCTGAGGAAGAAATGTTCGGCATTGGTTATACTAAGGTGCCCCCTCCGGTAAACCATAACTATACATCGATGCCAAGCATTGATCCTGAATTGGCAAATTTTGTGCCAACGACCCCTCTGACGGTTGAACCGCAAAGTGAGTCAGAATCTGAGCCAGATGGGGTTACTGACTCAGATCAGTCGAAGATGAGTGGAGTTTCAAAGAAACATGAAGTAAATCTTGAAAACATTGAAAATTTGATAAGCAATAAGATTTTGGAAATTTTTAATCAAGTTCAAAATGTGAAGTCAAAACCAAAGTCACGTGGGAAAACTAAAAGGGCTTTGCAAAATATCCCTAAAACTGAGTTTGTTAAAGGGGAGGATTTTGTCAAAGAAGAAGTAAAAATCAAAAAAGGTTCCAACTCTCAGTTTATGAACCAAATTTTGAAAATTTCCACAAACGCCTCATCATCCTTGACCGATCATGAGGAACGTCCTAAGAATGCTGCAAAAATTCGCAAATGCTATAAGTGTCGTGGGAAAGGACACTTAGCAGCAGACTGTCCAGATGACAAGGGTAAATCTCTTGTTGATCCTGATCAAAGGAAACCTTTTGTTGAAAAACCACAAAATAAAGCAGTTAATATTGAAAAGAAAAACGGTAAAAATCAGAAGGTTGAGAAAACCAAAGTGATAAAACAAGAAGTAAAACCGGTTGTTAAAACAAATGTTGAAGCACAACCAAATCAGGATCAAGGGGAGAAGCCAGTTGTTATAAATCGTGGTAAAGAATCGGAAAGTTCATCTCAAAAACATAATACTCGTGAGAAAACCCCTCACAGACGACAAAATCATGTTACTTTCCAAACATTTGAGAATGTCCAACGTTCTGGAGGTTCGAACAACAACTATGTTAGACCTCATGCACAGAACAGTTTCTTGAATGATCGAAATGCGTCACCTCCTCGATTTCCAAATCAACGACAGCATTCGGATAATCATCCACGATCATTCTCAAGACACGATGATGTTCCTAGATTTGGTAGGAATTTCGAGCCACCCAGGAATCAAAATTACGGATACCAAAACTATGGAAGCCGAGATTATGGAAACTCTAGTTATACCAACAGATCGTCAACTCCGTATAATCCACGATTTGCGGGGAATCACTCCAACAATTTCCGAAATGGAAAGGGAGGACAAAATGGCAATGATGGTTTACAAAGAGTTTTCTTATGTTGATGAATCGGGACGACCCAATACCATCATGGCTTGGGTCCCACACTCTAACTAAATTTCTTGTTAGGGAGTGTAGGAGCAGCTGAAGAGGGCTATCTATATTTGGTATATCGATAGTGGCTGTTCCAGACACATGACAGGAAATAAAGAGTTATTGAACAATTTTAAACAAATTCGTGGTGGTTATGTGAATTTTGCCGATGAGAAGGGTGGCTACATCACCGGTGAAGGTTCGGTGTCAAATGGAAAAATTACGCTGCATAAAGTGAACTACATTGAAGAACTGAAACATAACTTGATGTCGGTTTCTCAAATTTGTGATAACAAGTACACGATGATGTTCACCGATAAAGCTTGCTTCGTGTTGCGTCCGGGATTTGTGGTCCCTGAAGATTGGATCGTAATGAGGGCTCCAAGGGTGAATAACACATATGTCATGGACATGCGCCCGTTGGTTAGCTCGTCTGCTCCGGTGACATGTCTACTTTCGAAGGCGACTGAAAATAAATCGTATCTCTGGCATAGGAGAATGGGCCACGTGCATCTGCGAAAAATGAACCACTTAGTGAAAAACAACTTAGTGTTGGGGGTTCCTCTACGTAGTTTCAATATGCACAACAAATGTGAATCATGTGAAAAAGGAAAAATCAAACGAAAGCCTCATAAACCGAAAACAGTTAACTCAATCCAAAAACCACTCGAATTGCTTCACATGGATCTTTTCGGCCCGATCCATGTTGCTAGCATTGGTGGGATGTCTTATTGCTTAGTTGTCACTGACGATTTCTCACGTTATTCATGGGTATTTTTCTTAAAAACAAAGGATCAAACTGCTAGTATTTTAAGAGACTTATTCAAACAACTTGAGAAAAATTATTCACTTCCTATTAAGAAAATCCGAAGTGACAACGGCACTGAGTTTAAAAATCATTATATGGACGAGTTGTGTCGGGAAATGGGAATAGTTCATCAGTTCAGCGCTCCTTATGTTCCTCAACAGAACGGAGTTGCAGAACGGAAGAATCGTACCCTGATTGAGGCGGCCCGCACTATGCTTTCTGAATCTAAATTGCCAATTTTCTTCTGGGCCGAGGCGGTAAACACTGCATGTTATGTGTTAAATCACGTGCTTACGGTCAAAAGAGAAGATAAAACGTGTTATGAATTGCTTGAAAACAGGAAACCGAACTTGTCTGGTTTTCAACCTTTTGGGATCAAGTGTGTTATCAAACGCACCAAAGATACTCCTAAAATGGGGGAAGTTGGTGAAGTTGGGTTCTTTTTGGGTTATTCCAGTGGAACTCCCAACAAACGTGTTTATAACATTAAGAAGCGTACAGTGGAGATCGTGTTTGATATAACTCCTTTGAGTTACGATCCTCCACCGTCCGAATTCGGTCCTAAAAGCGGTTATAATTATGATAAATTGTTTGACTCATTTGATCTTCCTGATGTTTCAGACAAAGATTCGGAGGTTGTCTACACACATCTTGTGAACAAAGATGAAGTGGATGCGAGCTGGAGAGCAAGTATCCCTACTAATGTGTCTTCGAATGTTCCGGTCGCTGATTCTTCGATCGTAAACGAAGTTGTTGCTGAGCAGGCCCCCAATGAAGCTGCTAAAATGTCACACCCCGATTTCCACGTGTCACCGGTGGGCCCGGTGGGGGAGTATCGTGACGTCATGGTTGGCAACGAATAAGTCAAACAACACAATATAATAATGCACAGCGGAAGCAAAGGATAAATATTATTACATTTCCGAACATAAAGTAATATCCAGTATTACAACGGAAAGTAAAGGATCCACAGGCGGATCGAAATAAAATAAAAACTGTTCAACAGACTTTGACATCTAGAGCTTGCGAAACTTGAGTAATGATGCCTGGAGTAGCCAGCCTATTTCGTCTAGCACCTACACTTAGCCTTTTTGGAAAATACGTCAGTTTACACTGGTAAATACAACTCAACTGACTCATTTAAAAGAGTTTAATAAAATTGATTTGAATGCACTTCGGCAAAACATATTTTTATAACTTGGGACAATTATTTATAAATAATCTTGTTTACAGTTTTACTCATTTGCCGTCCATCGGGACAGATTAACTGACACGCCATAGGTATAATGCCCACAGGCTATCATCCTCTAAGTGGATTACCAGTTCTGGTATAATGCCCACAAGGATGATACCCCTAAGTGGATTACCAGTTTTTACATAATGCATCTGTCAGGTGTACGCCTACACCCCGTGCTTAGGTCATGGCCATTTCGTAAAATGATGCCAAGGATATCCGGGACATGGTCATTTAACCCCCAAGGGCCATACATCAAACAATACAGAATAAAGCGAGTTATGTAATACATTAATCACAATCCGATTTACATGTCTACATACCCGACCAAGCGGTACTTTTATAGTACCGTATCCCAAGCCCGTATAGGGAAATAAGTTAAGAGTATTTACCTGAGCAAAGTATAAATCCAATACAGTAAATGCAAGTACTTTTACTGGGCTCCTAATCTGGAACGAAGGTTTAATATAACCTATTAGAATCCTAACGGGTCTTTAATTTAGCTTAAGCTTAGACCGGCTAGTTTCAAAGATACGGTTCGTACGCACGATTGAGCGAATACCGGATAGAATGTGATTTAGACCCGACAAGTTCAGAGACTTGTTTAATATGGGTCCTTCATGCACATTCTGGATTTTGAGATAAAACCGATAAGGTTTGACCCGTTTCGGCTAGTTTATGCAAACTAGTTACATAAACCGAACCGGACGCGAATAACGCATAACGGGTATCCGAATAGGTCGCGAACAGGTTTCCTAAGTTAATATGCTTTAAATATGTTGTGATATCATAATGATACCTTCCATAATGCCCGAAACGAGTTTAATCCTCCATTAAGCCCCGTAGGGGTATTTTGGTCATTTTAAAGATTATAAAAGGGATTTACGTAACCCTGTTGGTGCATATTCGGTGACAACAGCTTAATAGTTTGATTATTTAGTCTTTGGATATTTTGTATTGGGCTTAGCTTATTGGTTAGTGAGTTTATTATTGTAATGGGCTTGGAAAACGGCCTAGTCCATGTAGGAAGCCCAGTTCACAGACATGTGGTATATAAACATGTTTTGTGATTAGGGTTTGTGGGGTTAGAGAATTTTAGAGAGAGAGAATTCGAAATAGGGTTGTAGTCAAGATCACAGATAGTGGCTGTGAGGTTGTGAGGGTCTTGAGTTGATTGTAAAACGTTTTGTTTGGATAATCAATAGAGGACCCGTTTGATTGTGAATTTATGTTTTCTACTTGTTTCTGTTATATTCTGATCAAGAGGATTCCGCACTCTTGATTGGAAAGACAATTCTGTGAAAGATCCATACGAATAGGGGATCTACAATTGGTATCAGAGCATTAGGCTCTTGAAGGCTCGGTTCAGAATTTGTTGCTGCAGAAAAGGGTAGATTTTCGAGTTATATTGGAAATTTCCGAAAATTTTTAAGGTGGTAGACCTAGGGTTTCGAAAATTTGGAGGAAAATTTTCGAAAATTTTAGGGTTTTTGGTTGAAAATAGGCTGTGTTGGTGTTCAGCGAATTTAATTCTGCATATTTGGTGTTTTTGCTTGAAGGAAACTTGAAGATTTGAAGAACTGTACTTCGTGTTCTTCGTGTTCTTCGTGGTGTTCATCATAATTTGCAGAAAATTACTGATAATTTGCTGTGTTGATTTGCAGGAAACTGTTAGAAGAATCTAGAAAATCTGCAGAAAATTTGATCAGATTGAGTTTCTAAAATTTTCTAGCAAATTTGCTGAAATCGGATAAATACTCTGACAGACCAGCAAATTTAACTTCGGTGACCGGTGAAAATAAAATCCAAAGGCGACTTTGGTGACCGTTTTAATTGTCCTCAGCGAAATTATTACGGTGATCGGCGAAATTAACCGTCGTGCCAGCGAAATTGACTTGCCAGCGAAGTTATCTAGCGAAATTAACTAGCGAAATTAAGTGATCAGCCAGCATATTTATTCCAGCGAATTTTAAAAACCAGCATAATTATAATTCCTCTACCAGCATAATTATAACTACTCTGTCAGCATATTTAGCTTGGTTTGCCAGCATAATTAGCGTTACACGGCGAAATTAACCTGGTTTGCTAGCAAATTTAAAAGGTGGAGTATTTATTTAGAAACGTATAGAGGATTTAACGTTTTTGAAAATAGAAAGTGATCCGTAGCTTATCTCTGGAAAATCCCGAATTTGGTTTTCGACATTATATATCATTGGATTCGTTTTTTCGAGACGATTCTAACGGTGTAATTTGATAACCACTGTTTTCGGAGAAATTTTGTACGGTTTTATCAGTACGGTTACGCTAAAAACGTGTTTAAAGATGGTTAAGATGAACAATGGAAGTGAGATTGTTAAGAACTGGCCAAAGCTTACAAACATCAAAGAATATGCTGACTGGAAAGACAAGTTTGAGTCGTTTATGAAAAGTGAAGATACTGAAATGTGGACGTGTATGATAGATGGATACTTTGCTCCCACACGTCGTGTTGATGGAAGAGTTATAGTGATGTCTTATGATAAGATGAATGAATCTGAGAAACGAGTGGTTGATGCTGAGAAGAAAGCTTTAGCAGCAATAAAGAAGTCCTTGCCTGAGGGCGTTAAACATATCCTTAAGAAGTATGGAACTTCTCAAGAGCTGTGGGAAGCTTTGGAAAAACGTTATCAGATTCCTTCAAGATTGAATACATGTGATCAAGCTTGTGTAGCTGAGCTTGCAGCTGTGAAGATTGGAGAGGAAGCTGCTGAGGTAGAAGAGAAGAAGGAAGCAGATAAGGAAACTGCTGAAAAGGTAGATGCAGAAGTTTCAAAGTGCATGAATGGTGTGAATGAACTTACAACAGAGGTGAAGGTAACATCAGAACCTGTAAGTCATACATGTCATAATTGCACTGAACTAAAGGGTAACGTTGACAGACTATCGGAGCAAAACAAAATTCAGTTAGCTGAATTGCAAAAATTAAAAGAGTCAAATGTTCTTTTGATTAAAAGAGAGTCAAATTGTCTAGATAAACTCAAATCAAATGAACAAGAAATCAGCAGTTTAACAAGCAAAGTCAATGAACTGTTACAGATCATTGATTTAGCTCGTGAAACTGTGAAAGAAAAGACTAACGAGCTTTCAGAAAAGTGCACAGAATTGGCTGATGCACAAGCCAAAATTGTTGCACTTCAGGGGAAGTTAAACGATTTTGGGAATTCTTCGATAGTCAGAACTCAAATTCAAAAAGGTTTAAAAAGAAGTAATGATAAAACAGGGGTGGGGTTTACTAAAGCTTCATCTTCTGGAAATCAAGACTACTCATTTTTACCAACTGAAGATGAGCTAACTGAGTTTGTAACCACTGCACAAGTAGTAGTGGATCCGATAGCTGTGAACTTGCCAGATAGTCCAGTTTCTTTGAAAGAATCTGTAGGGTCTAACAGTACACCTCATAAAGTGGATGAGGATACTGAAGACAAAAAGGCCAACACATCTAAGAAGGGATCAAATGAAAAGAAAACTTATAAGAAAAGATCCTGTTTTAGATGTCACAACAAAGGACATGTGGCGAGTTGTTGTCCTTTGAAGAAAGGTAAACAAAAAGTTGATGAGGTTGAGGATGGGAATCAGGTTGGGTCAAGTAATAGTGTAAAAACAAGTTGTCAGACAAAGAAACCTGAATTTCAATCTAAACCTTCAACTTCAAAAAGATTTGATAGACCAAGAAGTATTTCTCCACAATTTAGTCATTATAATGGTAAATCAAATCAGTTTCAAAGTCAAAATAGAAATTTTGGATATCAAAATCGATACCAGACTTCTGGTAATCGAAATTTTCAAAGAAGAAATGGATATAGGGGTTTTAGTAACTCAAATGTTCAACAACATCCAAAATTTTTCCAAAATTCATGGTATAATAATGGGAGAAGCAGGTATCCTGATAATCCACTGAAGTGTGATGGATATTGGATGGATGTTCCTGTAATGGATGAATTTGGAAAACCCAAGACTATCAGGGCTTGGGTTCTCAAGACTAACTGAGTTGTTGAGTGTGTGCAGGATGGCCAAGAAGAACTGTTGATGTGTTCGACAGTGGTTATTCCTATAAAGTGTCTAAGGTGAATAGTAGGTTAACATGGGTAACAAACTATTTACTTTGGTGATTGATTGATGATTTATTGGTGAAAAACTTATTGTCAGATTAGAGTGGGAGTCTGTTTGTGTTTAAATTTGTGTTTTTAAAACTTACTCCATGAAAACAAAAATTTAGGGGGAGAAATTTCCCTAAGCCAAAAAGAGTTTAGTTAGTGCATGTGTTTAGGGGGAGTAAGTTATAAATTAAAACTCAAAAATACAAAAACATTAAAAAAAATACAAAAACATTGAAAAATCAAAAACATAAAAAAAAAATAGAAAATTAAAAATGAGTTATCACTGTGTGAAAAAGGAGAAATGATAGTACATCGGCAAGTTAGACTGTCACACTGAAAATGAAATTAAATTGCTTAAGTGTGATAGCAGCTTCATCATATGATGTACCAGTAGGCAAAAAGCATGAAATAATCAACTTACCAATGTGATATAAACCTAAATATAACTGTGTATGAGTGGGGAACACATCAGTGGTGTATGGTTTAATGACCTTAAATCTTGCGTTGATAGATTGCCAAAATCTGAAGTTTTGGGTCTTTATACTGTTATTTCATCTGGGGATATCAGGGGTGTCCTTCTGCTGCATCCAGATACATGCTGACCTAGGCACACCCAGGATATCTTAAAAGAGCAAAAAAAAATGCCAAAACCCATAAATGAAGAAGCTCTCATAGAGAGTCATTCAAATGTGCAAAATGCATAAATCGTACCAAAAATGGTATTTGTCATAGCCCTCGTTAGATATTTTGGTCTCTTTGCTGTACGGAAGTACTGACCTGTTCACCAATTATCTAAACGTTGAAAAACAAAACGGATGAATTCAGTATACTCACCTACTACAATGAATCTTTGTGCATACCTTGATCGTGGGGGTATATCCTGAAGTGGGACACACTAATATATCAGTATTAAAATTACCTTAACGTATCATACGGTAATGGAACTTGAAATGTTCATGCATTTTGTTTAAGTGGACAAACATACTGGTAATCGTCTTGGACTGCTTTTCACGAAAAATTAAATAAAGAATTATCTAATTGGGTGAAAACAGTTTGATTGTGCTGATATGATCTTCTTACCAGTGATTCTCACAAAAATAGAGTGTTTATTGCTTTTGTAAATAGTTTACTGCTTTTCTTAAAATATCAAAAATACCAAAAAGATTTCTTTTTAAAAAAAGACATCCATTTTGAATTGACAAGTTGTTGTTTTTGCATGATAAGATAAAATATTGGTTTATCTTTAAATGTGAAAAAGACTAATGGTTTTTCGAGATACTTGCTTGTGTTGCTAAACAGATTGATGCAGTTATCAAAATGAAGTGCAGAATACAAGTAAAGTGCATATTTAGAGTAAAGAATGTGTGAAGATGCATGGTAGGATCCTTCTACTACATTGCAGAAAGAGAGATATGGAAGAGTTGGAGCTTACTTGCTTAACCAAGGATTGCTAGCTAACTGATCTACAATGAATGAAAGTTTTGGAGTTTGGAAGCATCAGCTAAGGGGGAGTCTGTTGATGTCAGAAGCTGTGTAGCTGACGCTATCCAAAGACCAAAAGAACACAAGATGTTTGAAGACAAAGTTACACTATGAAGCTATTGTCAAGGGGGAGTCTGTTGGTGCATATTCGGTGACAACAACTTAATAGTTTGATTATTTAGTCTTTGGATATTTTGTATTGGGCTTAGCTTATTGGTTAGTGAGTTTATTATTGTAATGGGCTTGGAAAACGGCCTAGTCCATGTAGGAAGCCCAGTTCACAGACATGTGGTATATAAACATGTTTTGTGATTAGGGTTTGTGGGGTTAGAGAATTTTAGAGAGAGAGAATTCGAAATAGGGTTGTAGTCAAGATCACAGATAGTGGCTGTGAGGTTGTGAGGGTCTTGAGTTGATTGTAAAACGTTTTGTTTGGATAATCAATAGAGGACCCGTTTGATTGTGAATTTCTGTTTTCTACTTGTTTCTGTTATATTCTGATCAAGAGGATTCCGCACTCTTGATTGGAAAGACAATTCTGTGAAAGATCCATACGAATAGGGGACCTACAAACCCTGATGTTCGGGACTGAAGTAATCAGTAAAATTACCTATTTTAATATGTTATATCAGTAGGAAAAAGGTTTGGTGCCGAAAATCGGGTTTAGATAGGCTATGCGCTAATCGCGCCGTTTAATTAATAAAAAGCTTATTATTTACGCTAATGCGCATATCTCCTAATCTGGACCTCAAAATGATGCCAAATTTTGAGGGCATGTTTATAATTCAGTAGACAAGGGTCTTGTCCATTTACATTACCAAAAAGCTCGTTTCATGATCGAAAGGGCATTACGGTCAATTTTTAAGCATTTAACGGAAACGCGCGAAAGCATCGGATAATCGATGAAATGGGTACAGAGGCTTATACCATCATGTAACCCAACCCTAATGAAGCACTAAGGCAATACCAAATCAAATTAAAACGGGTCAGAACTGAAAGTCAACGCGAAAGTCAAACTTTTGCGACATTCGGCTCCGAACCGGGTCAATATAGCAAATGGCCGAATCAAACGAGCTTAGATAAGTTAGTATACTTATTATCATGTTTTATGAGTGTTCAAACAGGTTTCATATCATTTATATTATAGATTATGCAAGAATCGTAAAAATAGCATTTCTGTTGACTTTTTCTACGCACGTTTGACTCGACATTCGGACTAGTTAGAGTGGGAATCAGAGGGTGCCCATTTATGGGTTTAAAGCCCATATGATTACCAACATATAACTACCTTTGATTCGATAATTCACTGGACCATTCGTGATTTATCGCAAAGTCAATCGTTAGTTACGACAGATCGACTTTTAAGCTAAACTAAGCAAAAAACAAAACCATGGAAGGTTTGGCATACTTACAGAAGCTTGGTGCACGACTAGGATACTAGAGAAAAGCTTGAGAGCTCCAAATATGATCAGAGAATGAGTTTTTGAGGTGTGTTTTCAATTGTGACTAAACATGGCCTTTTATAGTGCATAAGGAGCCTCTAGATCATTACAACACACCCTACAAATGAGTATGGATGAATGGCAGGTGTCCTAAGGTGCTATGGGTCGAGTAGGGGGCACCCATGCTTCAATTAATGCATCAATGATCGTTCACAAGCTCAAACATTGAATCTGTCCAAGAATTCTGCATCTGGGGGTCTAATGCGGCCCGCTTTAGATATAAGGTTACTTGTACGCGGGCCGCTTGAGACCTCAAGTCAACAAACGGATATACAAGTTGCGCGCGGCCCGCTTTACATCACATGTTAAGCTAATGCGGGCCGCTTTAGGTCAAATTTCCAAGATTTTCAAGATTTTCCAAATCCTTTTTAATCATTGCGAAATCTTTGTAATTAATAACGAAATCTTCGGTAATGATTAACCTGACCTTTCGGGTTTGAAGGGGTAACTTTGCGATTTGGCCCTCGATTATTTACGATTAAGGGCCTCGTGTTATTTACCCGCATTGTTAAGTCCCCGGTTAGTTTGTCACTTATTCGGAAAGCCTTAACTTTCATTGTTGACGCTTTTAACCCTTCCCGTACGAATTTGATGATAACTTTCTCGTTTTAAAACGGAACTTCGCGGAATTTATATAGTACATTCAAGTGAGCGTATTTTACTGTTACAGAGCCTCGGGTACGTCAAAGGGTCACTCAGAGGTATAATTAAACATGTTGACACAGATAACTCCCTGTAGCTTGTAATCTCTCACTTTCTTCCGCGTTTCGCTTCCGTACGATCCATGATTTATTCGTTCGAAGGTACGAGCATCGTTTAGGGTTACTATACAGTATATTTACCCTATGTTGATATTTATAACACTCGAATTTACATACTTTCAAGGTTTGTCAACATTTGTCCTTTATTTAATATTAAATGCCACGTGTAAACTCAAGACACGTGTCAACACATTATTGGACACAAAATTTCGAGGTGTTACATCCTCACCCCCTTAAAATAAATCTCGACCCAAGATTTACTGAAATAAGTAAGGGTGCTTTTCTTTCATCGTGGATTCAACCTCCCACGTGAAATCGGGACCTCTACGGGCATCCCATTTGACCTTAACAAAAGGTATATGCTTTCTTCGAAGCTTCCTTACTTGTCGATCTTCAATCGACACAGGTTTTTCCACAAATTTCAAGCTTTCGTCAATATGCACATCTGTATGCGGTATAACCAGTGATTCGTCAGCGAAACACTTCTTCAGATTGCAGATGTGGAACACATTGTGAATTCCACTGAGCTCTTCAGGTAAGTTTAACTTATAGGCAACTGACCCGACACGTTCGATAACCTCGAAAGGTCCTATGTACCTTGGGCTTAGCTTGCCTTTCTTACCAAATCGCATCACTCCTTTCCAGGGTGATACTTTAAGTAGGACTTTGTCACCTACTTCAAAGTTAAAAGCTTTTCGCTTAGGATCAGCGTAGCTTTTCTGCCTATCACGGGCAGCTTTGAGACAGTCGCGTATCTGGACAATCTTGTCTCTGTCGTCTCGAACACTATCTCCGGTCCAGATAACTTGACATCCCCAATTTCCGCCCAACAAACAGGCGATCTACACTTTCTACCATATATTGCCTCAAAAGGCGCAGCCTTGATGCTGGTGTGGTAGCTATTGTTGTAGGAGAATTCGATTAACGGCAGGTTCTTATCCCAACTACCACCCAAATCGATCGCTCATGCACGTAGCATGTCTTCCAACGTTTGAATAGTACGCTCACTCTGACCGTCTGTCTGAGGATGGTAAGCCGTACCAAAATTCAAACGTGTGCCCAAAGATTGTTGGAAACTCTTCCAAAAATGTGACGTGTACCTAGTACCTTTATCAGAGATAATAGCTACAGGTATGCCATGTAAGGCTACAATCTTATCCATTTATAATTGGGCTAACATGTCGGAGCTATAAGTCTCCTTGATGGTTAAGAAATGTGCTGACTTAGTCAGTCTGTCAACTTTATCCCATATTTCATCATTTCCTTCCCTGGTCTTGGGTAACTTGGTAATAAATCCATAGTTACCATTTCCCACTTTCACGTAGGAAGTTCAGGCTATTGTAGCAAGCCTGACGGCTTTTGATGCTTGGATTTGACTTGCGCACATGTCAAGCATTTAGCTTCATGGGTGGCTACAGACTTTTTCAAGCCTATCCACCAATAATTTGCCCTTAGATCCTGGTAACCGAACTTACCAATCTATTGCCCTTACAATAGGTGTTTATCGTTCTATCTTTACAGGGTCTCCAAGGGAGTAGCCTTGATGCTTACATATCAACTATCATAGACATGCTTATCTTAAGGTGAGATGGTTATTCCAACCACTACTTAACAAATTTTAAGGATTAGTTGATCCTTTAGTTGAACACATCGACGATTCAGAACAGCTGATGGCAATTTCTTACTTGTTGCCTAATCAGGGTTGCGGTAACTAATGCATAAGCACAATGAACCGTCTTTCTTATTTAACAAAATCAAACTTTCGGAATATCGAGTTAGGCTATATGAACCCTTTTATTTTAAAACTTAGTGAATCAGGGTTTCGATTCTTCCAATGATGGTACTAGCCGTCTTGGAGATTTCATAATAATACAGCCTTAAATGGGATATGAAACTTAACCCTACCTGCCTCCCAGGGGTAAACAAGGTAATCCTAGGAGAAGATAATCAAGGTATGAGGAGGTTACAGAGATTTCCATATCTCAGGCTCCAGTTCTCTCATCAACGCTTGTGTCTAATAAGTGACACATTCATGTTATGAGTCCACATATTCCGTTATCAAGGAATATTTATTTGGATAATTCTATTTCGGATATCTCCTTTGAATACTACTAGTCAACATTAGTACAATATGACCATTAGGATATCTCAGGGGTTCCATGTATTAAACCTCCATGCTGATCAGACATGGAAATAATCTATGGGACACACTAGGATACGCCAATCCTCATATGACACTTTTATCAAACATAGTTTGGCATTCGCAGGCGATAGAAAAAATGAGAAAATAATTAAAATAACATATGTTGTCGTATTCTATGCGAAGAAAGAGTACTCTTAGATTTTTCAGAAGGATTCCTTGCCGATACTATAAGAATTGGTTACTATGGTTTCCTTGGTAAGTTATACCTTGTGAATGATAATAAAATATTGCTAAGTTTATGGTTCATGAAGATTTATTATTGCCTGTATTAAAAACAGGACACTTAGCAGAAATTATCATCAATAATGATAAGGAAGTTTATTGTACAAGTGCTTATATTTAATCAATAATGGAAGTTTCACAAACTAGGTACCTGGCTCAGTTGGCTAGGCGCGCGAAAGGGTGCGGCCGGCCTAGACCCTGGTTCGATTCCGGGGACGGCCAGTTCCACCATTTTTTTATGTTTAATATTAATTACTCATACGGATACGTGTAATTATGAGAGTTGTCTCATAAGGAGTCGTGATAATTAATTTCTTCTTATCACCCACAATATGGGCTTGATTATTATCACTATATTGAGTCCTTGTATTTAACGGAACTCGGACATAAAAATGATTCCTAATGGATATAAAGTATCCATCTAATAATGCTGAAGCAGTCTCTGAGGTATACAGGCTTCTTACTGAACTTTCGTTGCTTTATATTAAGCCTGTACTTACTCTCTTTCTCAGATTTCTGGGAGTTATTCTCCTTCTTTTGGTTCATCCTTCGTATACGAAGTGTGAACATAGCTCTCCTCATGAGCAATTAAACATGGTTTCGAATGAGATTTAGAGCGAGAAGCATTCGGCTCTTCGGGTTTTCTCATGACCTTTTTCCCATGATCCCTCCAACTGTTGCGTCAACCACAGCTTGGAGATTAACTTCATCAATATTGAGGTTTACGTTTGTAGTTTTATTAACTTTCGTCGCCTTAATAGCGTTGCGACTGTCGCCCACCTCATTCGAGTTTTCCATACTCGAAACTTGGTACCAATCACCAAGATTTAACCGTTATTAGTCATCATCCTGATGACCTGATTTAGATTAGCCACGGCATTCATAAACCGTGTGGGCCATTCCGTTCCGAACATTCATAGTGAATATTATTTTGAACGTATTTCCATCATATTTAGCCTAGGTCATAACAGGACCATCAATGGCATCCAAAGTTTGGAGCGAGTCCAATACTTGCTTGACAGGGGATCATAATGTCACAACTGTCTTTGTCACAAGGACGATTTTTAAATAGCTCAAGGGCTAGCCTTACATGACTTCGGTTATATATTTACATGTATGGCATAGAAGCCTGTCTCGATTGACGTAGAAAGATATGGCATAAAGCCTAGTCATGAAGGACATAAATGATTATACGGCACGAAGGCCTTATCGCAAAGGTCATTTAGATATGGCACAACGGCCTTGTCATAATGACATTTATCAATTCTGGTACAAAGGCATGTCACCAGGAATGTTAACATTTAATATGTTTACTTGTCACGAAAGACAAAATATAGCACATAGGCTTGTCATGAATAACTCTAAAGCATAACTCGATGGTCTATTATCAAGGACCTTAATTTATTAGCCGCAATCTTATAAGATTAGGGCTTCCAGGTTTGAACGTGGTTCTTCACCTTTAGACAGGGAGTCATAGACCACAACCGTCATCGTCTTGAAAGACGATTCTTTTGGCAGAAAAATCAGCCAATCCACATCACTAATGGATGTTTATATATAACCATCGTATCTAATGATATTAGTCATGATCACATCGATCATATTGACTATTAGGTTTGGGTATAATCACACCATCTTGAACAGGGGATCATAAAGATCACTACAATCTTTGTCTTACCGACACTAGGATAAAGTATAGCCCGTAGGCATTTCATCACGAGGGATGTTATTATTATGATTATCATACTGAGGATACTAGTCAGGATCGCAGTGATAGTATAGACTATGGGAATTGAGTATAGCTCACCCCCTTGGCAAGGAATCACAAAAGATTACAATTGCCTTGTCTCAGTTGGACGATATAATATAGCCCTTAGGCAAAACATCATCACGGATGTTAAAATTTTTAATCATCGTATTGATGATTTTTGTCATGATCGTATTGATCATATAGACTATTATGCTTGGACATAGTCCAACATTTTAGACAGGAGGTCAAAGACCACCACTGTCGTTGTCTTATCGGACAACAAGTTTAGTCCGTAGGAACTTCATCACTAACGGATGTTTATAGGATGATATTAGCCATGATTCCTAGATCACTAGGCTAGATTTGAGAATTGGAAAGATCCAATATAAGGATGGCTGTTGTGATTTTCTCGAATCACATTTGTCAAGAGTGCTAACACATTCCTAGGTGTTTAACAAGGATCCGAATCCCTTGAGTAGGTTTCACCATCTTGGCCGCGTAGGCTAGGTTTCACCTTTAAGATTCCCTTTCAATTGCATACTGACGGAGAAGGAAGGATATTTATTTTATTCAGGATTTTTATCATAAATCCTAATTCATAAGTTAATAATAGCACCAATGGCCTAGTCGCGTAGACAAGTTAAATTTATAAGCCATGATTTCAGAGAATCGTGGCATTAAGGTTTGAATCAAAGTTCATTTCCTTTTTCTGACAGGGAGCTGTAGGCTTCCACTGTCTTTAGTCTCAGAGGACATTAACCATAGCCCGTAGGCACTTCCTTTATAAGAGTTATTTATTACTGAATTGCCCCTTAGGGAAAATTCATTAACCATGGTAAATAGAGACCATATTTGGTTAATTTATTAATCATATTTATTTAGGATTTCTATTATAATTTATTCTAATTATAAAACATTAATAGTCTTATTAGTGGCACCCAATGGCCTGGTCACATGGACATTTATAAATTATAAGCTTATGATTTCAGAGAATCAAAGCAACAATAATAGTTTTATTTAATAGCACAAAAGGCCTAGTCACAAGGACAATTTTTAAATTATAAGCCATGATTTCAGAGAATCAAGGCCTTTAAGTATATTAGCACAACTGGCTTAGTCACAAGGACATATATAATTTATGAGCTATGATTTCAGAGAATCAAAGCATGAAGGTAAATTGGCACAATAGGCCTAGTCACGTAGACAATTATAAATTATATGCTAGGATTTCAGAGAATCAAAGCATTTGAGGTTTGAACCTAGTTCATTACCTTTTTCTGACAGGGAGTCATAGCTACCACTGTATTTTGGCTCATGTAGAAATAAGCAAGGCCCGTAGGCACTGTATTACCACGTATGGTTAAATATGATCATCTTAATTGATGATGTAAACCCAGGATTCAGGGATCATTAAACTGGGTTAGGAATCTTTTGAAGAATCCTATATAAAAATGACGTGTGTGATTTTAAATGAATCACATCTGCCAGGAGTGTTAACATGTTTTAAGATGCTAACAGGGAATTGAATCTTTTAAACAGGTCTTACCCTCTTGGCCCGGTCTTATAATTGACCTAAGGCTAGGTTTCACACTTAAGATTATTAATTAATGATTTGAATCTTTTTAACAGGTCTTACCATCTTGGCCCGGTCTTATAATTGACCTAAGGCTAGGTTTCACACTTAAGATTCTTAATTTATAATTAACGCAGAACAAATTTTTAAATTGAGGTGTAAATATGGATCTGAATCTAAATTGCGGAACTGCCATCTTGGCCGGTCTTAATATGACCCGAAGCTAGGTCTTGCCCTTTTAGATTTTGCCATTTTTATTAATGGTAGATCATGCAAAAAGGAAATATTATTTTTTTTTCCATTTATTTAATATTCTTGTTTAGAATGAAAGTTTAAACTTAATCATTCCACAATATAAAATAAAAGTATTAAGTTGCCCTAAGCGGGACTTGAAAAGAATAATGTTGTCCTCGTAGGGACTGAAAGATAATTATGTCCTTATAAGGACTAATAAGGAAACGATTTTCAGCAGAGGAGTTTCTTCTTCATTCAATTCCTGAATGCTTTCTCCTTGGTTGCACGTCTCATCTTGGTCGCTATACAAAGCTCAGCATTTCAAGGCTCTGGGTGTGGAGAATCCCTAGTTCAGCTTCCTCGCTTGGCGACGTATCCAATAATAATAATAATAAAAATTGGAAGCAAAAATTTCCATATTAGGATTAAGTGTAGGTCCCGTGATCCGTATGGATCGTAACAGAATCGTAGATCCAACCTAGAGTGCGGAATCCTCTAGATCAGATTTCACAGAAAATGAGTAGACACAAGATTCACAATCAAACGGGTCTTCTATTGATTATCCAACACGAAGTTTACAATCAACTCAAGACCCACAAGAAATCTCCTAGCCACTCTCTATAGATTTCTCCCACTCTTTCTCAATTCCTCTCAATGTCCCCAAACTTGCTAACCTAAACCCTTATGCCAAGCTTTGTTTATATAGGACAAGCTTTGCACATGGGCTTTGGTCTTGGCTAGGCCATTCTCCAAGCCCATAACACTAATTAACTCCCTAACCAATACTGCTAAGCCCAATACAAAATACCCAAAGACTAAACAAACAAACTATTAAGCTGTTGACGCAAAACATGCACCAACAAACTCCCCCTTGACAATAGCTTTATAGTGTAACTTTGTCTTCAAACATCTTGCATTCTTTTGGTCTTTGGATAGCGTCAGCTACACAGTTTCTGACGTCAACAGACTCCCCCTTAGCTGATGCTTCCAATCTCCAAAACTTTTATTCGTTGTAGATCAGTGAACTAGCAATCTTTGGTTAAGCAAGTATTTTCAACTCTTTCAACTCTCTTTCTTTCTGCAATGTAGTAGAAGGATCCTACCATGCATCTTTACACATTCTTCACTTCACTCTCAATTTTCACTTTACTTGTATTCTGCACTTCATTTTGATAACTGCATCAATCTGTTTAGCAACACAAGCAAGTATCTCGAAAAACCATTAGTCTATTTCACATTTAAAGATAAACCAATATTTTATCTTAATTTGCAAAAACAACTACCTGTCAGTTCAAAATGGGAGATCTTTTAAAAAGGAAATATTTTTGGTATTTTTGAAATTTTCTGAAAGCAAATAAATACAAAAAGCAACAAACACTCTATTTTTTTGTGAGAATCACTGGTAAGAAGATCATATCAGCACAATCAAACTGTTTTCACACTATTAGATAATTCTTTATAATTTTCCGTGAAAAGCAGTTCAAGACGATTACCAGTATGTTCGTCCACCTAAACAAAATGCATGAACATTTCAAGTACCATTACCGTATGATACGTTAAGGTAGTATTATTTCTGATATACTAGTGTGTCCCACTTCAGGATATACCCCCGCGATCAAGGTATGCACAAAGATTCATCGTAGTAGGTGAGTATACTGAATTCATCCGTTTTGTTTTCAACGTTTAGATAATTGGTGATCAGGTCAGTACTTCCGTACAGCAAAGAGACCAAAATATCTAACGAGGGCTATGACAAATACCATTTTTGGTACGAATTATGCTTTTTGCACATTTGAATAACTCTTTATGAGAGCTTCTTCATTTTCAGGGTTTTGGCATTTTTAGCTCTTTTAAGATATCTTGGGTGTGCCTAGGTCAGCATGTATCTGGATGCAGCAGAAGGACACCCCTGATACCCCCAGATGAAATAACAGTATAAAGACCCAAAACCTCAGATTTTGGCAATCTATCAACGCAAGATTTAAGGTCATTAAACCATACACCATTGATGTGTTCCCCACTCATACTCAGTGTATTTATGTTTATATCACATTGGTAAGTTGATTATTTCATGCTTTTGCCTACTGATACATCGTATGATGAAGCTGCTATCACACTTAAGCAATTTAATTCATTTTCAGTGTGACAGTCTAACTTGCTGATGTACTATCATTTCTTCTTTTTCACACAGTGAAAACTCATTTTTGATTTTCTATTTTTTTATGTTTTTCATTTTTCAATGTTTTTGGATTTTTGAAAAATTTTATAACTTACTCCCCCTAAACACACGCACTATCTAAACTCTTTTTGGCTTAGGGTGATTTCTCCCCCTAAATTTCTGTTTTTATGGAGTAAGTTTCAAAAACACAAAATTTAAACACAAACAGACTCCCACTTTAACCTGACAATAAGCTTTTCACGGTTAAAGTTTAGAACAAGCATAAATAATCACAGAAGTAAATAGTTCGTTACCAATTTTAACTTACTATTCACCTCAGACACTTAGCAGGAACAACCACTGTTGAACACATCAACAGTCCTTCTTGGTCATCCTGCAATCACTCAACAACTCAGTTAGACTTTAGAACCCAAGCCCTGATAGTCTTGGGTTTTCCAAATTCATCCATTACAGGAACATCCATCCAATATCCATCACACCTCAGTGGATTTTCTGGATACCTGCTTCTCCCATTATTATACCATGAATTTTGGAAAAATTTTGGATGTTGTTGAACATTCGAGTAACTAAAACCCCTATGTCCATTTCTTTGTTGAAAATTTCGATTACCAGTATGTTGGTATCGATTTTGATATCCAAAATTTCTATTTTGACTTTGAAAACGATTTGATTTACCATTATAATAACTAAATTGTGGAGAATTACTTCTTGGTCTATCAAATCTTTTCGAAGTTGAGGGTTTTGATTGAGATTCAGGTTTCTTTGTCTGACAACTTGGTTTTACACTATTGCTTGACCCAACCTGATTCCCATCTTCAACCTCATCAACCTTTTGTTTACCTTTCTTCAAAGGACAACAACTCGCCACATGTCCTTTGTTATGACATTTAAAACAGGATCTTTTCTTACAAGTTTTCTTTTTGTTTGATCCCTTTTTAAATGTGTTGGTCTTTTTGTCTTCAGTATCCTCATCCACTTTATGAGGTGTACTGTTAGACCCAACAGATTCTTTCAAAGAAACTAGACTATTTGGCAAGTCCACAGCTATCGGATCCACTACCTCTTGTGCAGTGGTTACAAAATCAATTAGCTCTTCTTCTTTAGGTAGAAAAGAGTAGTCTTGATTTTCAGAAGATGAAGCTTTAGTAAACCCCACCCCTGTTTTATCATTACTTCTTTTTAAACCTTTTTGAATATGAGTCCTGACTAACGAAGAATTTCCGAAATTGTTTAACTTCCCCTGAAGTTCTACAATTTTGGCTTGTGCATCAGCCAATTCTGTGCACTTTTCTGAAAGTTCGTTAGTCTTTTCTTTCACAGTTTCACGAGCCAAATCAATGATCTGTGACAGTTCATTGACTTTGCTTGTTAAACTGCTAATTTCTTGTTCGTTTGATTTGAGTTTTGTTAAACAGTCTGACTCTCGTTTAATCAAAAGAACATTTGACTCTTTTAACTTTTCTAATTCAGTTGAATGAATTTTGTTTTGCTCCGATAGTCTGTCAACTTTAACCTGTAGTTCAGTGCAATTAAGACATGTAAGACTTACAGATTCTGACGATACCTTCACCTCTGATGTAAGTTCATTTACATCCTTCATGCCCTTTGAAACTTCTGCACCCTTCTTTTCAGCATTCTTCTCATCTGCTTTCGTATTTTCTTCTATCTCACCAGCTACTTCTCCAATCTTCACAGCTACAAGCTCAGCCACCAATGCTTGATCACATGTATTCAGTCTTGAAGGAATCTGATAACGTTTTTCCAAAGCTTCCCACAGCTCTCTAGAAGTCCCATACGTCTTGAAAGTATGTTTAACACTCTCAGGCAAGGACATCTTAATTGCTGCGAAAGTTTTCTTCTCAGCATCAACCAACTGTCTCTCAGATTCATCCATCTTCTCATAAGAAATTACTTTTACCCTTCCATCAACACGACGTGTGGGAGCAACGTATCCATCAATCATACAGCTCCACATTCTCGTATCCTTACTCTGAACATATGCCTCAACCTTCTTTTTCCAGTCAGCATATTCTTTGACGTTTATAAGCTTTGGCCAGTTTTTAACAACCTCACTGCCACTTTCCATCTTAGCCATCACGCAGCGTAAAAGTTTAAATGAATTTTGGTAACCTGTGTCAAAATCCAAATCTAACTCCTATACTGGTCCTTGTCAAGCTTTTACCGTAAGCGAACTGATAAAACTGTACAAAAATTTTCTGAAAACTGTTTTTATCAAATTATACCGTTAGATTCATCTCGAAATTACGATTCCAAAAATATATAAAGTGTCGAAATTATACCGTTAGATTCGTCTCGAAACTGTTTTTTTTTTGTCCTAAAAATCCAAGGAACCCAACGGTGCAGACGGTTTCCTGAGATTAGTTACGGATGATTTTCTAAACGCAAAACAGTGTAATTTTTCTCGCACGAGCCAAGAAAAATTCCACCTTGTCCGTAATGGCCCGAAATTGTCCGAAATGGTCCGTATAGAACTGATCTGATCCGAAATGAACACCTACTGGTCCGTAATGGACTGATCTGATCCGAAATGAACAATTCTAATCCGAAATGAGACTTCCGGATCCGAAATGGGCAACACTTAATCTGAAATGGTCCGTAATCCCTTGATTTATCCGAAATCTGGTCCGAAATCCAGCCTATGAATCCGAAATCAAATCAAACTTGGTCCGAAATGTAACTGTCTGATCCGAAATGCAAGACAGGACATCCGAAATGCAAGTTTTGTATCCGGAATGATGCTGATTGATCCGAAATGACTGATTTCCTGTCCGAAATCAATCCGAAATGCAAGCTTGTGAATCCGAAATAATCCAAAATGCTTGAATTTTATCCGAAATCAGTAGCAGGACTCAAGAACAGCCTTCAAAAACGCCCGAAACTTCGATTTTTCTGCAGAAAACGATTCTGAACCACGCCAATCAAGAGCCTAATGCTCTGATACCAATTGTAGGTCCCGTGAGCCGTATGGATCGTAACAGAATCGTCGATCTAACCTAGAGTGCGGAATCCCCTAGATCAGATTTCACAGAAAACGTGTAGAACACCGAAATCACTTTAAACCCGATCTTTATTGATTATCTTCTAACGATTACAATCAATCAAGATCCTAATTCGTCCAAGCCTTTTTCTTTCACGAATTCTCTACAAGAGTGATTAGAAGATTAACCTTAACCCTAATGCTAAGCTTTGTTTATATAGGACAAAGCTTTGCACATGGGCTAGGTCATGGGCTAGGCCCATTTCGCCTACCATCCCCCTATGTGGGTTTGGTTTGTCCCAATCACTCTTAAATAACTATTACAAAGCTAAACTCGCTAACTGTTTATCGTTTTACTAATTACAAGATATCCAAAGACCAAATCTAAGCTGTTGTCACAAATATGCACCAACATTAAGATTATTCCTATGTTAAGTCTAGACTCAGAAGTTTAGATTGTGCAATTGTGTAACTGAGATTAAACACAAAAGGCTAGTGTTTAATTCACTCAGCGTTGGCTCTGATACCAACCTGTCACACCCCGATTTCCACGTGTCACCGGTGGGCCCGGTGGGGGAGTATCGTGACGTCATGGTTGGCAACGAATAAGTCAAACAACACAATATAATAATGCACAGTGGAAGCAAAGGATAAATATTATTACATTTCCGAACATAAAGTAATATCCAGTATTACAACGGAAAGTAAAGGATCCACAGGCGGATCGAAATAAAATAAAAACTGTTCAACAGACTTTGACATCTAGAGCTTGCGAAACTTGAGTAATGATGCCTGGAGTAGCCAGCCTATTTCGTCTAGCACCTGCACTTAGCCTTTTTGGAAAATACGTCAGTTTACACTGGTAAATACAACTCAACTGACTCATTTATAAGAGTTTAATAAAATTGATTTGAATGCACTTCGGCAAAACATATTTTTATAACTTGGGACAATTATTTATAAATAATCTTGTTTACAGTTTTACTCATTTGCCGTCCATCGGGACAGATTAACTGACACGCCATAGGTATAATGCCCACAGGCTATCATCCTCTAAGTGGATTACCAGTTCCGGTATAATGCCCACAAGGATGATACCCCTAAGTGGATTACCAGTTTTTACATAATGCATCTGTCAGGTGTACGCCTACACCCCGTGCTTAGGTCATGGCCATTTCGTAAAATGATGCCAAGGATATCCGGGACATGGTCATTTAACCCCCAAGGGCCATACATCAAATAATACAGAATAAAGCGAGTTATGTAATACATTAATCACAATCCGATTTACATGTCTACATACCCGACCAAGCGGTACTTTTATAGTACCGTATCCCAAGCCCGTATAGGGAAATAAGTTAAGAGTATTTACCTGAGCAAAGTATAAATCCAATACAGTAAATGCAAGTACTTTTATTGGGCTCCTAATCTAGAACGAAGGTTTAATATAACCTATTAGAATCCTAACGGGTCTTTAATTTAGCTTAAGCTTAGACCGGCTAGTTTCAAAGATACGGTTCGTACGCACGATTGAGCGAATACCGGATAGAATGTGATTTAGACCCGACAAGTTCAGAGACTTGTTTAATATGGGTCCTTCATGCACATTCTGGATTTTGAGATAAAACCGATAAGGTTTGACCCGTTTCGGCTAGTTTATGCAAACTAGTTACATAAACCGAACCGGACGCGAATAACGCATAACGGGTATCCGAATAGGTCGTGAACAGGTTTCCTAAGTTAATATGCTTTAAATATGTTGTGATATCATAATGATACCTTCCATAATGCCCGAAACGAGTTTAATCCTCCATTAAGCCCCGTAGGGGTATTTTGGTCATTTTAAAGATTATAAAAGGGATTTACGTAACCCTGATGTTCGGGACTGAAGTAATCAGTAAAATTACCTATTTTAATATGTTATATCAGTAGGAAAAAGGTTTGGTGCCGAAAATCGGGTTTAGATAGGCTATGCGCTAATCGCGCCGTTTAATTAATAAAAAGCTTATTATTTACGCTAATGCGCATATCTCCTAATCTGGACCTCAAAATGATGCCAAATTTTGAGGGCATGTTTATAATTCAGTAGACAAGGGTCTTGTCCATTTACATTACCAAAAAGCTCGTTTCATGATCGAAAGGGCATTACGGTCAATTTTTAAGCATTTAACGGAAACGCGCGAAAGCATCGGATAATCGATGAAATGGGTACAGAGGCTTATACCATCATGTAACCCAACCCTAATGAAGCACTAAGGCAATACCAAATCAAATTAAAACGGGTCAGAACTGAAAGTCAACGCGAAAGTCAAACTTTTGCGACATTCGGCTCCGAACCGGGTCAATATAGCAAATGGCCGAATCAAACGAGCTTAGACAAGTTAGTATACTTATTATCATGTTTTATGAGTGTTCAAACAGGTTTCATATCATTTATATTATAGATTATGCAAGAATCGTAAAAATAGCATTTCTGTTGACTTTTTCTACGCACGTTTGACTCGACATTCGGACTAGTTAGAGTGGGAATCAGAGGGTGCCCATTTATGGGTTTAAAGCCCATATGATTACCAACATATAACTACCTTTGATTCGACAATTCACTGGACCATTCATGATTTATCGCATAGTCAATTGTTAGTTACGACGGATCGACTTTTAAGCTAAACTAAGCAAAAAACAAAACCATGGAAGGTTTGGCATACTTACAGAAGCTTGGTGCACGACTAGGATACTAGAGAAAAGCTTGAGAGCTCCAAATATGATCAGAGAATGAGTTTTTGAGGTGTGTTTTCAATTGTGACTAAACATGGCCTTTTATAGTGCATAAGGAGCCTCTAGATCATTACAACACACCCTACAAATGAGTATGGATGAATGGCAGGTGTCCTAAGGTGCTATGGGTCGAGTAGGGGGCACCCATGCTTCAATTAATGCATCAATGATCGTTCACAAGCTCAAACATTGAATCTGTCCAAGAATTCTGCATCTGGGGGTCTAATGCGGCCCGCTTTAGATATAAGGTTACTTGTACGCGGGCCGCTTGAGACCTCAAGTCAACAAACGGATATACAAGTCGCGCGCGGCCCGCTTTACATCACATGTTAAGCTAATGCGGGCCGCTTTAGGTCAAATTTCCAATATTTTCAAGATTTTCCAAATCCTTTTTAATCATTGCGAAATCTTTGTAATTAATAACGAAATCTTCGGTAATGATTAACCTGACCTTTCGGGTTTGAAGGGGTAACTTTGCGATTTGGCCCTCGATTATTTACGATTAAGGGCCTCGTGTTATTTACCCGCATTGTTAAGTCCCCGGTTAGTTTGTCACTTATTCGGAAAGCCTTAACTTTCATTGTTGACGCTTTTAACCCTTCTCGTACGAATTTGATCATAACTTTCTCGTTTTAAAACGGAACTTCGCGGAATTTATATAGTACATTCAAGTGAGCGTATTTTACTGTTACAGAGCCTCAGGTATGTCAAAGGGTCACTCAGAGGTATAATTAAACATGTTGACACAGTTAACTCCCTGTAGCTTGTAATCTCTCACTTTCTTCCGCGTTTCGCTTCCGTACGATCCATGATTTATTCGTTCGAAGGTACGAGCATCGTTTAGGGTTACTATACAGTATATTTACCCTATGTTGATATTTATAACACTCGAATTTACATACTTTCAAGGTTTGTCAACATTTGTCCTTTATTTAATATTAAATGCCACGTGTAAACTCAAGACACGTGTCAACACATTATTGGACACAAAATTTCGAGGTGTTACATCAAACTATAAGTGGTGACCTTTATGTTGACTTTTCAGTATATCCAAATGTTAATGCGTCTTCTGGAAATGATCAAGCTTCTAGCAGTAATGCAAATGTTGAGGGGGAGATTCAATCGAATTTGGGAAACAATCTTCAAGCTCTGGCAATCCCAGTTCCAAGAACAAATATTCATCATCCTGTTGATAATATTATTGGGAATCCAAATGCGGGAGTGCAAACGCGAAGGAGTATTTCAGAGATGCAATGTTTGTTCTCTGCTATCAAGAAAGAAGAAATCTACAATCTTAGCCTCCATGAATGTTTTATCTCTCAGATAGAGCCGAAGAACTATCAGATGGCTCTGAAGGATAATTCTTGGTGTGAGGCGATGCAAGAAGAGTTAGCTCAGTTCGATAAGTTAAAGGTGTGGAATTTGGTCGATCTTCCAAAGGGCCAACATGCAATCAACACGAAATGGGTTTTCAAGTGCAAGAAAGACGATAAGGGTGTCGTTGTCAGAAACAAAGCACGGTTGGTTATTCAAGGCTTCAATCAAGAGGAAAGGATTGATTATACCAAAGTTTATGCACCGGTGGAAAGACTGGAATCTATTCGTTTGTTTCTAGCCTTTGCTGCACACATGCGTATCAAAGTCTATCAGTTGGATGTGAAAAGCGCATTCCTTTACGGGAAATTGCATGAAACTGTGTATGTATCCCAACCACCGGGTTTCGAAGCTCCAGGGTTAGACAACAAGGTCTATTTGTTGGACAAGGCTCTATACGGTCTCCATCAGGCCCCTCGAGCATGGTACGAGACGTTGTCAAAGCATCTATTGGAGCATGGGTTCTCGCGTGGTGCAATTGACTCCACACTGTTCATTTTGAAGAAAGGGGGAGATTTTCTGATCGTGCAAATTTACGTTGATGACATAATTTTTGGTTCTTCAAATGAAGATTTGTGTCATGAGTTCGAGGCTGTGATGAAGTCAAAGTTTGAAATGAGTGCGATGGGCGAGCTATCGTTCTTTCTAGGTCTTCAAGTCAGTCAAGAAAAGGCCGGGACGTACGTGCATCAGACGAAGTATGTCCATGAGATTCTCAAACGATTTGGATTGGAAGATAGCTTACCCTATGACACGCCTCTCCCGACAAATATCAAGCTTTCATCCGATGATGTGAAAGATCCTGAAGTGGATCCGACTCTATATCGAGCAATGATAGGTTCATTGATGTATCTTACTGCTTCACGACCAGATATTATGTTCTCTGTTTGTTTATGTTCTAGGTACCAATCAACTCCGAAGGAGTCTCACTTGAAAGCAGTCAAGCGTATTTTCAGATATCTGAAAGGGACGCCTAAGCTTGGATTGTGGTATCCAGCTGAAGGTGGTCTGGATTTGATGGCGTATGCTGACGCAGATTTCAGATGGTGTCGGATGAACAGAAAGTCAACCTCTGGCGGCGCACAACTTCTTGGGAATCGTCTTGTCTCTTGGCAATGAAAAAAGCAGGTTGCCGTTTCTCTATCCACGTGCGAGGCCGAGTACATTGCTGCATCAAGCTGTTGTGCTCAGGTCTTGTGGATTCAGCAGCAAATAAGGGACTACGGTTTGAATTTTACTCGAACTCCTATTCTTGTCGATAACAACTCTGCCATTTCCATAACTAACAATCCTGTTAATCACTCACGCACTAAGCACATAGATGTTAGGCATCATTTCATTCGTGACTGTGCCGAGAAGGGTTTAATAGAAGTGGTTAGGGTAGACACCTTGGATAATCTTGCCGACCTGTTTACGAAGACATTCGATCGGGCTAGATTTGAAAATCTGGTCCGAATGATTGGCATGATCAACCCAGAGTAAAATGCATTCTAAACTCGCATAGAAACTTTATTTTATCTTTTCTGTACAGTTCTTACCGCTTTCGAAAAATTGAAAAACTCCAAAAATATTTTACTTAGTTGTAGGATAAATTTTAAGAAAAATGCAAAAACATTTGAAAAAAAAATATAAAATGAAGTCGTTTTGAGATATAAGGGAAATGATAGTACATCGGTTAGTCGTATCTGGTGCAGGATTATAGTAATATATAAAATTAACCGTTAACTGTAACAGCTTCATTATACGTTGCTTCGGTAGGTTTTACGCGTCATTAAGAACCTGTTTTTGGTATATAAACATAATGAACTGCGTAACTTGTGTGGTACATCTCTCGGATATATGGTCTTGGTACCATAATTTCGTTTGATAGATTGCCGAGGTTCTGAGATACGTGGTCTTTATGCTGTTTATCATATGTGTATCACGGTTGTTTCTTTTACCGAAAACAACGGGGATGCAAGTCTAGATCTTCCATGATACCATACATACGTGTAAATATCATTCAATCATGCATTCGACCGCAATAAGTGATAAACAATCACATGTCCCACAAAATATGTGATAATATATCACAGATCTTATGCGGGAGTCAAGTTCGTCTCTTTGTCTGTACGATGGTACTAACCTGTTCACGGACTTGCTCCTGTGCCCTCATGCATCTGAAAATCAAGTTCCTCATCAATAAGTGACTCTATCACATAGGACTTGTTTTCAATTCTAAATAAGTGAGTATCTCACATCTTTTTATACGTCAAAACAGATGATAAATGGTATACTCACCAGTAAGATGAACTCTCGTGCATACCTTGATACGGGAGTATATTCTGAGGTGGGTAAACATAGTTACAACAGTTATTAATACACTTAATCGCATATCTCGAAAACAGTGTTCGAAAGCGTGCTAAAGCTTAAGTGGACCACAATACCGTTGAACGTCTTGAACTGTTAATATCATTCTAAGAGCTTAAATTGATAATCTATGTTTCTGTGTTGGATATTGACAGAAAAACCGATATGATCTCTTTGCTCCGATTTCACAAAAAGATAATTAGTGTAAATACGTTCTAGGTTTAATTTCCATTTCAGTCAAAAATTGAAAATTCACAAAAAGATTTTGTCTTCTTGTTTCTATGTGCGAGTTATCTTATTAAGAATACTCTAGGGTTGTGAAAATTATTTAATCAGATATTAAAGTCAAGTTCGGTAAGTTAAAATACGTTTTTCTCATGAAATATTGGTCGTGTAAGATTCATCTAAGTGTGTGTGAGAAATTTCATCAGGTTAAGGAAGTCGATAAAATTTTGTACCAAGCAAGTGATATTTTTCCATCTCAAGTAAAAGATTTATTCCTTGAA
Organism: Helianthus tuberosus; assembly: GCA_030545235.1. Lineage (NCBI taxonomy): Eukaryota > Viridiplantae > Streptophyta > Magnoliopsida > Asterales > Asteraceae > Helianthus > Helianthus tuberosus. The sequence goes on from CM060393.1 coordinate 10,445,147, forward strand.
AACTTCAAATTTCTTATGACAAAGTTGTTGAGTTGAAAGAAGTTTAGGGGTATAAGTGGAAATTAAGCTTAACATGGTCCGATTTTTTAAACAAACCGTGGACCGACTTTTATCAAAACATATGAGCGGTCTGAGTTTTCAAACAAATGTGCGGTCTGACTTTTCAAACAAATAACCTACTCCGGTCCGACTTTTCAAACACGTGGAATTTTTTTTATTTTTTTTATCTCCTTGGTCCGATTTTTAACGGTTGTCCGATTTTTATCAAACCCACCTTAAGTCTGATTTTTGTCTTCCCTCTCACTCTTTCTTCCCTTGCTCAAACCTCTGAGAGTTTATCTTTTCAAAACAAATCGCACCTCCCTTCTCACCTTCTTACTTCCTCCTTCTTCTTGCAAGTTCTTGTTTATTGTGATTAAACCCTAAGTCTTCTTCAAGAGATGGCAGAACAACCTCGTCCAGTTCGTAAGTTTCATCGTAATCATAATCAAATTGCCTTGCTAAACGAGAATATCCGTGGTGGAGCCGAATATTCTGATATCATGCGTTTTCTTCGAAATTCAAGAATTGGTTTCGCGATTTCCGAAAATATTCACCAAGTGCAAGCGTATATTGAGGATTTTTGGCATACGGCTCGGATTGTCGATGAGTCTATCGAAGCTACTATTCAGGGAAGCCCTATTGTCATCACGGAAGCAATTATTCGTGCGGTTTTGCGTTTTGGTGATTTAGATCATGGAAACACATGCTATGTGCGGCAAATCCGTGAACGTGGGGCTAGGTCTTTCGGCTATGTTGGTTCTTTTACTAGGAAGGAGATCTACAAGGCATTGTTTATTGGGCAATGGAGATACTTCTTTCATGTGTTGATGCAGTGTCTGTCTGCACGAAAAACGGGAACTGATACGATGGGTCATGATCATCTTTCGGCAATGATTGGATTAACTTACAACCAGCCTTACAATTTCTCACTGATGATTCTCCAAGCTCTCAAACACCAGATTGGTCTAAAGGCAAATGATAAGCGTTTGATGATTCTGTATCCTCGATTTCTTTGTCTTATTTTTCGACACTTGTTGCCGAATCTTTCGTTCGAAGGAACGTTACCTGCCTACGCTCAAGCACCAATGCCTATTCGTATTTTCACTGATTGTGCAAGGGTCAACGAGTCCAAAAGGACTGATGCACGTCCAGTTACGACTCCCTTGTGTGGTGCTATTCTTCAAGGCAACTACAATCCAGTAATTGATCCGAATTGGTTAAACATAAGAAATGGTGTTGATCAAATCTTTGTTGGAGATGCTCAAGAGCCCGTGGTTGTTCAACCTCAGGTTGATCTTCAACAACCACCGGCTAATCTTCCGAAACCTGAACCCGTTCAAGAACCAGTGATTTCTGAACCAGTTGTTGTTGCTTCTATTCAAGAAGCTGTGTCTGTTCAAGCTCCAGTTTCTACGTCTTCGGCAACAGGGGTTGCTGTAGAAACTGATGATGTGATTTTAGAGCTTGATGCTGCTTTAGATGCGGGTCCATCCTCCCGTACTGTTGACAAAGGAAAACGTCCTATGGAAGAAATTTCTGTGGATGAATCAGTTAATGATATGCCATCTGAAAAGCAATATCTCCTGTTAGTTATGAAGGAACTTCAAAATAGTATTACACCCTCTGAAAAGGGAAAACTTGAGTTATTTCGAGCAAAGGTTGCTTCTTTCGGTCCCTCTTCCGACTGGAGTATTCTCTTAGCTAGTTGGAATGATAGAGCGAATGATTTGGATTCAATCGCTTTTAGCTCTTCTTCTTCTGATGATGAGAATGAAGACCGTCGTCGTCCTGATACTGATACTGATATTGTCCGTGTGTCAGATCCCCTCAAGACGTATAAGCGACGACGTGTTACAGTTTCGGATCTTCAGTCTTCGAGTCCAATCGTTGCTTCAGTTACGATTACATCAAGCTCTGCTCCTTCAGATTCCAGTGGTCCTCTAAATTTGGCGTTAACTATCGCTCTTCCATCACTGTCTTCTTCGTTTCCGTTCACTTCTTTTGTGGAAGCTACCAGCATGACTACTTCTATTCATCCTTTAACGCCGATGATGTCTTCTCAGATTCCTACAGTACCACTTTTTGAGTCGTTATCTTCTCCAATGGATACGGGCAATCTGTTTGCCTTATCAGGAAGTTCTTCCTTGGCACCGCGGCCTAGTGCTTTCACTGATATGCGAGTACCAACGACACGGAAAGTCCGTGCGAAGGTTGCTTTCGGTAAAAGTCCGCCAGTGCAATCGAAGAAAAGATCTCAGATTCCCTCAGCTTTACCATCCTCAGCTGCTAGGCCATCCAGTGCACAACCGTCTGGTTTTAGACCTCCTGCTCCTAGACCGTCAAGTTCTGGTCAAGAGCAGAATTTTCAAGAGTTTGTTCGTGGCAAATTTCAGGATGCAGCCAAGGTCATGGTACAACATAAGAATCAGATTGCGAAGCAGCAGAAAGAAATTGCCCTCTTAAAGAAAAGGGATGCAGTTCGAGACGAGCAACTGGCACAACTTTTTCGTCTAACCAAAGATCAGAGTATTCAGTTGGGTAAGTTCATATCACACGATGCATCCACGTCTGCCCGACAACAGACCTTGGTTAGTACTACGGATCAGCTTCTCGGGATTGTGACAGATCTCGTATCACTCCTTGCTGCTCAGGGGGAGATTTCGGCTTCGGATTTTCAGGTTCAGGCTAAGTGCAAGATGGTTGAACTAAAGAAAATTAGAGACGATCTTGACAAGGACAAGGATCCCAAGGCTTCGAAGCAGGGGGAGCTGTCAAGGAGCGCACGTGCTCCTGAGGCTGCAAACCCGGCTCATGTTGAGGGGGAGTCCTCGGGTGCAGCTGCAGGGGGAGATAAAGGCCCTGTAGATGCTGATGCAGGTGCCATTTCTGATTCTGAGTTAGATCCTGCTGCTGAATTGATTTTGGGAGCTGGTGAAGTGGTTGAGGAAATGGTTGAAGATTGGCGAACCGACGACGACTTGGCTGGTAAGTTCAGTTTCATTGAGACTGCGAAAGGCAAAAGGATTGAGTACGAGTCATTACCGGTCAACAGTGATGTTATCAGAGGCTTTGTGTTTGGCTGTGAAATGCCCGAAGAAATCTTTAACCCTATTCGAATTCCCGAAGAAGTCAATGTGGCAGCTCGCAAATGGTTTAGAAATCTTCAAGATGACACTCAAAGGAAGAGGTACTTATCCACAAAAGGTGAGTACTCGGGTCAGATTCGAAGTTGGGATTTCGATGAGCAGCACGGCCTGGTAATGATCAAAAGGACCGATGGGATTCAGTACTTCAGACCTAGGGCCAAAGATCTTCAGACTCTTCCAGCACGTGATCTACATCACATTGCTCAACTCGATCTCAACAACCATACAAATGTTGCTAGTATCAGAGGATTGATTCCTCATCTTGTTGCTGAGAGTCGAGAGAGTAAATGGAAGTTGTTCACGCCAGCAGTCGGTCGAGGAGTTAAGTACTTAAACAAGTTCACCGGTAAAGAAGAATGGAAGATGGTTTACCCTCCAGCGAGATGCCTTCGTAAAATTCCTATGCGAAAGCTTGATCTCAATAAATTCGACAAAATAGGTTATTGGTATCTCCATGGGAAGACTGGGGAAGCTGTGATTACTTAAAAGAAAGTGACGGTTGAGATTGCTAAGATTCTGGATCCAATTTGGCTTGCCAACCTGAGGGAAGCTCATCTGAAGAAACTTAGGCGCCTGCCCCTAAAATACAATGAAGAAGATCGTGTTCTAGCGGACCAGTTCATCAAGGTGGTTCAGTTCTGTGTGAAGAACAAGGTCTGGGCAGGAAGCAGCTTCTTGAAGAGAGTATGAAGATTTCAAGTCCAATGAAGACCATGCACTGATCAAGGGGGAGACTGTTAATGCACTTTAGGTGATAAGTGCATGTCTCCCATTTTGTAGGGTCTTTATTGTACATTGTTGAAAGTTAGTCCCAACTTTATCCTTGGGACATTTTGTCCAAGTTTTAGGAAAGGGTTTTTGTCTGAGGTTTATGTTAAGGACCTTTGTCTGAGTTTTGTCTAGGGCAAAAGGTCAGAGTTTTGTATTGTTTGTTTTGTCCGGGCTTTCTAGTTTGTCTTGAAAGTCCGGGGTTTACCTTGTATATATACCTTTATGTGGAATAGACAAGGTAGCGATTCTGTGTGAAATTCTGTGCACCTAACCCTAATCATTTTGTGTGTTTTGTCTGGCGGCTACTGTGTGTGTGACGTCATTCATCTTCCTCATCAAGAATACTCAGTGTACTCTTGATTTCTCTCACAAATCTTTGCATTCTAGTGTTCCATCTACAGTGGTTGATCATTAGGTGGATTCCGCACACCTGTTGGTTGCTTTAGCTGAGTGAGATCTTGGATTAGGAGGCCTTACATGAGATAAATTGTAAGTTACGTTTGCGTAGCTCATCCCAAAATTTAGAGAGGATTGTCCTTAACTTACTGGTTATATTCTTTGTCTTTAATAATTATACTAAAGATCCTTTAATCGGGAATTTTGCATGTTTGGTGTGATTTTCACTTACTCTTGTTAGCTTTTTTTTTTTTTTGTTAATATAATATGAAATGACTAGACTACTGTTGATAATAACTGAAAAAAACCGATGACTACGACACCTTTTGAAAGTATTCGGAAATTTCTCTTAGGCTATCTCCTATTATTTCACACCCTTTCACTTCAAATCATTGTCAGGTCATATAAATGAAATATTGCCTCATTGACACATCACTACCATATTTTCCTTTACTTTTTTTCACTAACACCTAGTATCATTTCACTCCTTTTCACTACCGCTACTCTATAAAATAATACTATTTTCAAATAAATTAAAAAAAAATGATTGGTTGAGAATAGCATGGCCCCACACATCTTCCTTCTTCACGTCGTGTTCCCTACCCTGCCTCCTCCTTCACACGCCAAACCCCGCCACCTTCTCTGGTGTTCCCCGTCCTCTCACAACGCCCCTACTGCGATCTGGCAAAGGCATGGGATGGTAGTAGATGCCCTTACTACCAATGGGGTGGTGGTCCATTTGCAAAGGCAAAACCTTTAAACACCTTGAGAGAGGGAGGACTTGAGTTTAAGTTCCATAAACGACATGAAATAATAGAAATTTGTCGGTGAATGCCTTTACTAGAAGGGGAACTTTCTAGGAAATTTAATATACGTGTGACTATAATCACTCAATGAGTCAATGGAGTCGATGACAAGTCTATTTAGTTTAATCTTTTTTTAATGGCATGATGATTTTATTAAAACATGAACCACACAAGCAAGTTACTAGTGAAAGGCCACCATTAATCTACTAGTGGGAAACCCGCGCGTTGTTGCGGAGTCGATAATACGGGACAAGAATATAATTCAAACCTTAAAACAGTAAAAAATTATAATATATTCAGTGTGGTTCTCATTATCCGCCTATGCAAACAATCAAAACAACCCTTTTAAATAAAGCAATTTTTAACCAACCTGACCCGACCCGACCAAAAACCCATTTTGACCCGGACCCGTTTCAACCCGAACCCGTTTCGACCCGAACCAAAACAACCCTTATTTGTAATCGACTCGTTTTGACACAAACCCATTTCGACCCATGACCCGACTCAAACCGACCCGTGTGCCAGGTCTCAATTGCATGGTACAACATAAGCATTTAGGTATGCTCCTAAAATGCGCGTTATAACATAAAACTTGTTAAAAATGGAGCTAAAGATTATAATGTTTTAACAAAAGAAATGCCAATAATAAAGTTTTAAATCATCAGGAACCCAATGTCTCAACATCTTCAGATCCTCCTGAGAAACTCTTTCCTCCTTGATCCGCCTTCATATGCGGGTCACTGCTGTTATGTGACGGATGCTCGAACTTCATTCGGGAAGTAACCCGTCTCTGATGTTCTGAGAGAATAAAAGTACTTGTTAGATAAACAAAACGTGGTTGACATATTGAGTCAGCATATTTGACTTTCAAAATTTCAACTTCTGTATTCTTTTTCCATTAATTTCCAAAACTTGGAAAAATCATGGTTTCTTGAGGTGAAATGTCAATGTAAAAAAATTCAAATAGTCAACTACTGGAAAATATACAAAGTTAAAAGACAAGTCAAATTACTTTTGCTGTTGATTGCTGACCGAGTCATGGTTAAGAAAATCATCCCAAATCAGTTGCTTGCCTGTTAAACCATCTCCATATTACAATGCAAAGACTTGCATAATGTGTTGGCACTTTTCATGGAAATGATTATTCTTATAAAAGGAAACTTTCGTGCAGTTTCGCTGTAAAGTGTAGAAAGGATTGTTTTTCTATGTTAACCACAAGTTGGTAATGTGAGTGTGATTATTATGTTGGTATAGATTTAGAAATGGGGTGATAGAAACCAGGGATGTTCACTGCCTAGTTTTGACAACAATTTAGGTTCGAGTTACTAACGACAATTTTGAAAATAAAACAATCAGAACCAGTTTTCACAGTAAGGCGGTTCAGTTTTAGCAGTTTCGCGGATTAAAAGGAAAAGATAAAAAACATAATTTTATATTAAAGTTTAAAAAATAATATGTAATGTTCAGGGATATAATAGATATATGATATAATCTATAATATATTATTACGGAAACCGGAAGTCTAATATAGTAATCTTACATCCAAAGTAACCCAAAGCGTATTTTTTAAGCAAAAAACATCTTATATATTTTTTAGAGTAAATTACGCTTTTGGCACCTGTGGTTATATCACTTTTACCCTTTTAGCCCAAAAAAAATCTTTTAACATCTGAGCCCCCAACGTCTTTTTTTCTAAGATCAAACGTAGTGGGGCGGTATGGATGGGCATAGCGCCCCATCGCGCTGCCGAACACCACCACAAGGGGCGGTATGAAGGAGAAAATGGGGTGGGGCGCGACCTCCATAGCGGCGCCATTTGTTTGATTTTTTTTTTTTTTTTTTTCTGGTTTTCCCCTCCATTGCTCTGTTTCTCTTTTGTTCTTTTGTTGCAGGTATAGAAGAAAGAAGGAAGAAGTACCTTGGAAACGGCTGTGAAAAAAAAAATAGGTTTTCAGTTGTATTGACTTGGTAGTATTGACTTGGTATTGGGCTGGGCTCAAAAGGTTTTATGGTTTTAATTATAATTTGAGTTAATTAATGTAAAGTTGTTTTATTTATTTTATTTTAACGCTTTTTATTTTATTTTATTGTAATGTTTTTTTTATTTAATGAAATGGTTTTTAATTTTATAAAGTTAGAAATTAATTAAAAAAACAAAAATTAATTAATTGAGTAATGATGAGGTAGGGGCTTTATGACTACGGGCTCTAGTGACATAACGCCCCATAAAGCCCCTGTGTGACGTGGCACGACACGTGTCGCATAACGCCCCACAAGGGGCTTTATGACTACGGATGGCCTAACCCTTTTGGCCCCCTAACACGAACCTCATCCATTTACTTTTAGGGGCCAAAAGGGTTAGAAAAAAAGACGTTGGGGACAAAAAGGGTTAGAAAAAAAAGACGTTAGGGGCTCAGATGTTAAAAAAACTCCTTTTTGGGCTAAAAGAGTAAAATTGATATAACCACAGGGGCCAAAATCATAATTTACTCTATTTTTTATTCAAAGATCTAGCTAACATTGTAATTAAATAAATAAATAAATAAAAATGGACCTAAGTATTGGGGTCAAGCCAGCCTGACCCAACCCCTTTCGACCCATGCCGAAAATGACACTTGTTGACGCAATAACTAATTCGCACCACATGTCCATCTTGACACCTCTACTCACAACCCATCATCCTTCTTTCTATGAAGGGAACTGAAACCAAACTATAAATAAATTAAACATGATATGAATATTGAGTGCATATGATGTGTTATTGAAGTCATTGCAACTTTTTTTTCTTAGACACTTCCTTGTCAATCCACGTTGATCTTTGTTTTGAAAGAGAAAAGATAAGATATGTTTGAATCTCCCATTTGCAGAGAAAAAATTTGAAGAGTTCAATGAAAAATTGAGATAATATTCACTCACTTAAAACGTACTAACCTTTCAGCTTGTTTATGAATTCCTGGTCCTAGGTTTAAAAAAGTGTGAGGCGCTTCGAGTCGTTTAGGTCCCCAAAATCCGATACACGCCCATTGCTCTATGTATAACCAAATCTTTATGTACAACCAGAAGTTTCATCTCTTTTACATACCATCCTTTTCTTCATCAAGTAAACCTTTCAAAGTTTCTTTATCCCTTACATACACCAGCCTCCTTATAGACCCTAAGTTTCACCAACTTTGACCTAGATGTACATGAGGCGCCGCCTCAAAGCTCAAACCCTAAGGCGCTTTCCAGATCGCCTTGCCACGTGCGCATTTCGCGCCTCAAGCACACTCTTAAAACCAAGTTCCTACTATTACTAGATTTAGTCGGATATTCTAAATTCCCTAACTTGTGTACTAATGGACACTAAGAAACCTTGAACACTAAGAAACCTTTGTGTTTAGTGATTGAATTACCATTCATGGGGTGCTGACTTCAGCTTTGTCAACTGAGTAACTTCAGGGTCCACATCATTTTGTGATGAAAACTGGTGGCTGTCATTATCAGCTCCAACAAGTGAAGATTCATTATCAGAATAATCTAGGTCGATTTCCAATCTACTTAGGGCATATCGTATAGTGAAAACTAAAAGACAAAGAAGAAATGGATGAAAGCAATGAAAAAGTTATAGGGCTTACCAAGCGCGGGAGTAGGTCCAGACATTTGAATGCTCCATGTTACTCTGATTCTGATGCTTCAAAACTTTAGCCCATGAGCTTTATGTTGGGCTGCCTATCACAATGCAAATTTTATATCTTTCATCTGCTTCACTGTAGACACCAAAGAGGAAGCATTGGTTCAAGAAAAATCTATTGAACGCTCATGTTGTTACGATGGAGAAAAAACAGTGCAGAACGGAGGATTGGTCACACACCTTGAACCTGGAAATAGCGGTCGAAGCGTAAACAATTTAGCCATGATTGCTCCCATTGCCCACATATATGTTGATTTGAAAAAATAGAACAGTCTAACAAAATTAAATTCTACATAAAGTTGTATAATCTGAAGAGATTAGCAATGACACATATTACACACTCACCAAATGCAGAACAATATGATGATGCTTGGTGCTTCAGTAACAAGACAGAAGCAAATGACGAAATAAATACAAACAAAATATATATATCATGGTATGAAATCTCGAAAGACAACTTCACTACCATTTACCATTTTCATTGTGAAAAATATAGCGTCTTATAAAAAAAAAAAAAACATAATAGTTGATATAAGAAGTGAGAGATATAAACCTTGCAAGTACGATCCTGTGAAGCGGACACTATAATTGCATTAGATCCCCCATATCCTGTAACGATACCGGTTACAGGCAAAGCATGCTCAGTGAAACTATACTCATAAAGATGCCCTGATCTTTGCTGTCGTTCCTCATCAAATATCCTATTATGCAGAAGATTAGATAACTGTTCATCGTCACAAACCCTAACAAATGCATTTTATGCCTACATATAAGGCCAAAAAGGTAGATGAATAGTACATAAGAAGCGACCAGACTCGAACAGATCCATGCTCAGCCCCAGAAATCAAAAGCGACTGATCCATAGAAAACACCAAGCATGTAACAGCCCTATAGTGACCATGCCACTTCTTCAGTAATCTACCGGTTGCAACCTATAACATATCAATAAAAATGGTAAGGCCAGATCAAATAACAAAAATTTATAAAAAAAAATGTAGAAAAGAAAAAGATTATTAAAACAATTATGAAGAATACATTTCACACATATGCAGCCTTAAAATAAAAGATGTAGTTTCCAATCCAATTAACATTCTCTTAGTTTTAAATCTTAAAACTGTTCTTTTTACCTTTTTGTATACCAAATATAAAAATAAGTAAAATTTAGAATAATGTGAAAATAAAATCAGATAAACTGAAAGAAAAACACAAAATGAGAAAGGAAACATAACTTTCTGATTCTCTTAGCAAATATTTATAACACAACATCATGAAAATGAAATGAAATTATTAATCACCTCCCACAGATATATATCACCAGAACCTCCACCCCCAACTATGTAAGTGCCCTCACTATTACAAGCAAGAGGATTGATTGCTTCAGCTGGAAAACTCTTCACTTCTACCTGAGGCTGCAACGACAATTGATAATATAAGTGGTTATCCTACTTTTCAGGTATGAGCATCATGATGGTTATGTGCTCACTTTTGTGTTTCGCTCACATTTTGCTGCAAGTTGCTGCACATTAGGATAGAAAGGAAACTTAACGTGTGGCTTTTTTTCAGATTAAGGTGTTTTTTTTTTTTTGGGAAAACTGAACTCATACACAACGCTTGCAAGCATCAATTTGCAAAAACAATTCAATAGGGATTTTTATTACCTAAGTATGCGTCCACTGGTCAAGCACCGGAGCCGCCGTCTAATCTTGAATCATGACATCGATGATGATTGATGACGAAACAGAACAATGGCAAATTCAAAATATTTTGTGAAAATCGTAAACAAAAGGAGGTTCTTTTGGACTTCCGACTAAAGAACAGAACAATGGCGAATTCAAAATATTTTGTGAAAATCGTAAACAAAAGGAGGTTCTTTTGGATTTTAGACTAAAGCACAGAACAATGGCGAATTCAAAATTTTTTCCGACAGTCGTAAACAAGTCATTTAAATAGCAGAATGCAGAAACCTCATTTTTTAAGTGGGTTTGTGATAAAAATTATACAGGTTAAATGAAGAGGTTAGTTCAAGAAAAAAACTTTTGTTTACATTAATGTTCTTAATGTGAGTGGGTTCAGGTCCACCGCAGACCAAGTTCTGATCTAGGACTATATCAGTCACAAACCATCATGTTCCGATGAAGTCTATATGCTGTTGTTGTGTATCTTCGGGTTCAGTCTACTCCGAGTTTGGCTTGTTGCTCAGCCCTAGTTTCACCTGAAAGAAATCTCTGCTACCGAGTTCCCATATCATGATGTCACCGGTACTTGTTCCAACTGCAATTCGTAAAAAAGACGGAAATTAGTGACAAAATACACAATTAATGGAAAATTGCTTTAGAGTAAAAGAGAGCCAATCAAGAAGCAAGATTTGTTGTACAGGATGAAAATCCATGCTCTTGACCGTTGAACCTTGATTAAGCGTCATCACCACGGTTTTTAGCAAGTCATCAGATGAGTATGAACTCTGACCATGGTGACTTTAACTTTGACTTTGACCAGTGTTAGCAATAGGTAAGACATGTACAGGCAAATGATTGACCTGCTAACAACACTAAACGTCATCAGACCAAAATTAGATTAAATTAAATATAAAAAAGTCAAATTACTTGACTGTTTACACTCGTAAAGAAAGTGAACATATGTGAAAGTTTAATATAAAAAAGATTGAACATATGCACTTTAACATACCTTTTCAAACAATCCCCTCCTCTTTAAGTGCAACCAAAGTCTAGAAACAATTAAGAACAACCAGATATTAACATCTCTTAACAATTTTAGTTTGTAATGAAGTTTTACTAAAACTTGATTAAGAAATTCTTCTAATAATACCTAGATTTATAAATATGCGATTAATTGAACGGTGGTTACCTAAAGATGTGATTAGAGAGAGAGTTCTGGCTACCTAAAGTGCAGCCGCGCTACGGAGGGATGATGACCGGAAAATTGATCGGATGGCAGCCGCTGTAGTCGCCATTGTGTGTGTGGTGTACTTTTTTTGATCCGGTTGCTATCAAGGGTTTTGAGTTTTGGGGCTAGATGGTTCAATTGTTGGAGGAAAAGAAATGATTCAATTGCTTGAGAGTTAACTGTAGGGTTATTTCATGGATGAAATCCTTAAAACACCCTTAAGTCTTAAAATTTTGAAAAAGTTGCAAGTTTAGCCCCTTTAAAATGGTTTCTCTGTATTATACATAATGCTTCAAAATTTATACGCAAAATAAAATTACAATATTGTACATCTGAAATGCTTTATATAGTACTAGGTTACAACCCCGTGTATTACACGGGTTGAATAAATATAATTCTATATACTAAGTAATAAAATAGTTACATCTTTTAAAAACTCGTGTATTGCATGATTTGAATAAACACATGTCTTACACGAATAATGTAATCGTTAACACATTTAGTCATCAAGATGTGTTTTCTAACAAAATGAACTTTGAGGTACTATTTACTTATTGTAACATCTCACTTTATTTTTTATTAGGTTAGAGAGTTGTGTATTACATGGTTTATAACATTTTACTTTGTTTTTTTATTTATTATTTGGTTAGAAACTTACGTATTACTTGATGTTGGATAATCAGCAGAGAAAAAAAGAAAAGAAATATTTTAGTAAAAAAATACTCCCTCCGTCCCATATTAATTGTCCAATTTTGACTTTTCAAGTCTTTTTCTTTCAATTTTGACCGTAAATATCTTAAAGATAAATGTAATAATCCCTTTCCTTTAAAGGAATACAATCTTACCACCGTAAATCCAATTCATTCATATATTTTATATCAAGTGTTACGTAACACACAAAAAAAATATCTACGGTCAAAGTTGAAAGAAAAAGACTTGGTAAGTCAAAATTGGACAATTAACTAGAAAAGTGCCACGCGCGCGTTGCGCCGCGGGCAAAGAAATTGACTGCATGTCAAAAATGTGTAGTCGATCAGAGTTACAAACTCCTGTTATAATAAACCTGCGAATCATACTTCGTAGTAAGTAGTGAAATGTTATATGTATATTAATAATTGTGTACACTAATAAACACATGTTGATAACAAATAAATCCAATACTTGTTTCTTTGACAAGCAACTGAAGTCCCAAAAACCGGTAGGAATTTAGTCAATATCACGCTATAACAACTGTTTAAACTAAAATTCAAGCACATGTGGTGTTCTTACTATTGAACTAAGATAAGGTCAAGCATGTGGAAAACAAAATAGTACTTCTGGCTGTGCGCCTAGCCGATCAACTAATATCCGTATGATTACAAAGCCTTCATATTTGATCAAACAACATCTTTTTGAGTAGCATCTGCTCAAAATGCAAACTCCTGAGATTTAAAGAATTTTATATATTCAATATCAAGTGACAAATTTGCTAGTAACAAGTTACCATGTCCTTGCTAAAATCAAATAATGAAAGGTCAGTAAATATATCATTACCAGTCATGTACAAACATTTTTCACAGCCATTTACAGCTGTATTTCTCAGCTATATATGATTGTATAACATGCCCTGAACAGCCTTAAATACAAACTTTAATTCAGCAAATTCAAGATTAAAAAATGTTACTATAAATGCATGAAGTTCCAGTTAAAAAGTTCACTTTTAATAGCTAACAGATTAGAATCTTTCCAGAACATCATAATCATACGTTAATAACCATAATCCAAATAATTTAAGATGCTTGCTTCATAAAACCAAGGGTTTGTACTTACCTCGATCCTTTATCACTTCATTTTAAGCACTAATTAACCATTCAATCGATTAACCACTCAACCAGGACCTCTAGGAATCCATTATCGGATATGATGGGGAATAATCAATACGTACCGTATTGTTGCCAATATATATGAAGTTGTCACATGCAGGGTGAGGACTGGTGGTCAGAGCAACTGGAATCTGATCAGAAAAGTTGTCGAAGCCCTAATCATCACTTTCATTAGCCGCCGCGCCGTGTTTATGATGATGACAACCTATAAAAAATTAGTTAATAATGCTAAAAATGTAACTAAAATACATTTCATAAGGTAGCATGCAAAAAGTTTAGTTAATAATGTTAACTAAAAGTTCTAAATACTCCGGCTTCATATATAAGAGCAAAACCATAGTCACCTAATTCGCGGTTCGCTCCGGTTCGGGTACGCGGTTTGGGTTCGCGGTTCGCTAGATGCGACGAATTCATGTGTAGTAGGTTTCGAAACCTAAACCATATAATACTATACATGTTATGTGTAGTTGGTTTTGAAACCTAAACTTTATAATACTATACACTATACATACAAGTGCCTTTTTATTCAAGAATTAATTATATAAAGCCAACAAAATATAAAATCAAGACTACAATTTAATGTAACTAATAGCTATAAAACTTGTAAACTGTTTTTGGCCTTTCATAGAAATAATTAGTGCTAAATAATTAAATGCATTTTACTGTTTCGAGAAACAAAAAAAATATATATCAACAACATATGATGATTAAATTAAAATACAAGAAATTAGCTTAATTAAAAATCTAAAACTATACAAGAACAATTTCTGTTGTATATAAAACTCAAAACAAAGTCAAGACAGCTTTACAAATGCAAACCCAATTTATTTATTTAATTCTCATCATTGCATTACTGTACAAACACGAAGTTCAACATTGTTAATGTATACAACATCACAATTCACCTAAACTCAATTTCAAGTAACCTATCTATTGATAATTCATATTAATATTTTATAACATGATCATTATTTTGGTCTTAAATAACTTATTACCTTATAAATCAATCCTCTAGTATGGAGGCCTGCCATGAGCCCAACCAAAAGCTTGATCATGGTTCATCTGTCCACCTCCATTAGGGATCATATTAGGCTGCATATTGTAACCCCCCATCTGAGTGGGATCACCCATATTCCTGAGCCGCGGTGGTGATCCACCACCAGCTAGCCCTGGTGCCACACTATTGGCTTCCTCCTCTTCCTCAACCGGCAATAGTTCATAAGTAGCATTAGAAAACGTTGCGGCTATGACCATAACCGGTCCAGAAGCTACTAAAGACCCAACCACACTCCCACCCACCAGCTGACCCTGACCACCAGCTAAATATATAGTGAGCCCAGTTGATCCAGGTGGGGCTGGACCGGGTAAAAAAGCTCCAGTTAATGATAATATCTCGAACCGGCCTTGTAAAGTCATGGCTGAACCGGCTGCAGAAGGTTGTCTTAGCGTTACATTCATAACGGTCCCACTAGCACTCATAACACAAACACCTCGCTGTCTTTTTCGACTAAACTGCGCTATGCTCTCCGCTACATCCGTACCACTAGCCACCTCCATGACATGGCTACGTCTTTGTCAGTACGATCCGGTATGGTGTACCATTGAGTCCGGTTCAGTATACACAAATTAAAACAAAAATTACTAAAGTCATAAATTCAACTAACCAAAATCCATTATTCATATTACCGAATAGAAAACATAAACATAAATATAAAGTTCTAAAATTCTAAAGTAGAAGTAGAAGATGATAATATGATATCCTGAAGTAGAAGATGATAATATGTTATATATTCTTTGACATTTCTTGAAACTGTCATCATCCATCTGTAACTTTTTTTATCTAAACCTTTTAAAAAATACACATTAATTTTATTATTTGATTTTATTGAAACCACTTAGTTGTCAATATAAGCCAACCTTATCACTTTCTTCTTCGCTAAACAACACAAAAAACCCTAATATTTCTATTACACCAGCCGCATCTTTTTAACATTACCAGCGAATTTGGTAACTCCGATTCGGAACGCCCTAAAAACGATCCGGTCTGCGCATTTCAAATCGATTGGAAGGGTTTTAAAATTAGATTAGAACGATTGGATGTCTTACCTGGAGCGCCGATCAGAATCATTTTCTTGGGAGCTACAAATTCATGGCAAATCTCACAATCTAACATGCTGAATCTGCGTTCAAACAACCAACACCACAAAATCAGCAAAAACCGAAGTTACTAAAATCAAACAACCAATAGCACAAAATCATGCCACTTGATCATTAAGATAAAAGATAAAAAAAAAGTAAAAAAAGCAGAGGTTTGGAAACCCAGCAATACTAAAACTGGTAAAATTGTGAAAAAGGAAGGAAACTTACCCCAATTGCCTATATGTTGCTCCATGCGGTGTGGATTAAACCACCACTGCTTTACAATCAGGGAAACAAACACCACCATGAGGATCGCCCTCCTTTGTGTGGCACGACCCAGATAACTTACCGGAGGCTCAACAGAGGGTTTTTCTGTCTCTGTCTCTCTCTCTCTCTTCCTCTCCCTATTCGCTCCGATTTGGTGACTAAAGTAGAAGGGAAGATGAGGGTGAAATGTTTCTAGTAGCGATCCATGATGATGTTGATGGCGGTGGTTGCTAGGAGGAAGGGAAGGGATGAGTGTTTTGGTTGATGTGGGGTGAAGGGGTGGTGTCTGAGTGGTGAGGCTGTGTTCCAGAGATCCACTTAACAGGGGGAGGGGAGGGGAGGGAAAATGGGTTTTTTTTTTCCTGAAAATAGTCTTTCCAATTTGGAAAGACATAGAGGGGAGGGGAGGGAAGGGGAGGGATTTTTAACTAGGGAACACACCCTGGAGTGAAGCGAGGACAGAGAAACAAAGAATACAAAACAGCTCAGTAGCCCAGGGGTTTCTCAAAACCACGGTACAACCATAACTGCATTACGATTTGGTGACTAAAGTAGAAGGGAAGATGAGGGTGAAATGTTTCTAGGGGGTGTTTGGCCTAGCTTTTTTATCTAAGCTTATAGCTTTTTAGCTTATTTTTAGAAAATAAGCACTGATGGGTGTTTGGTTTAGCTTTTTAAGCTTATGCTTATTAGCTTATATAAGCTAATTCTAAGAAGCTTACGGGAAGATGGTTATTTAGCTTATTTGAATAAGCTTATTTGAAGAAGATGGTTTTTTACTCAATTGCCCTCAAATGAAACACACAATGATATTATACCCCTTCCCATAATACAAACTCGTGAAAATTTCATGGTTTCAAAGAGCTTATCAACTTGTAGAATATAAGCTAATCCAAACACTTAAAAATAGCTTATCAAATGAAAGAAAATAAGCATAAGCTACTTCAAAATATAAGCATAAGCCAAAAAAAATAAAAGCTAGGCCAAACACCCCCCTAGTAGCGATCCATGATGATGTTGATGGCGGTGGTTGCTAGGAGGAAGGGAAGGGATGAGTGTTTTGGTTGATGTGGGGTGAAGGGGTGGTGTCTGAGTGGTGAGAGTGAAGCGAGGACAGAGAAACAAAGAATACAAAACAGCTCAGTAGCCCAAGGGTTTCTCAAAACCACGGTACAACCATAACTGCATTATGTACAACTCGTATTGCACCCAAATGTTGCAAATTAGAGTATATATAAATATGGGACGGAGGGAGTACTAAATATACAAGAGATAAATTGGATATTAGGATTTACTATTATTATTTCATTGGAGTGTAAAACGGGATAATGTGATCATTTATTATAAGTAGGATTTTAAATATACCACATGTATAAAAATATATATATGTTCTACATGTATTGAATAAATCCTTTTAACGAAAGAGTTGATTAAAACAAATATTTTTATTTTAATATGTGATTATTAGTTATCCTTGTCCTTATCATCAAAATATAAAAACAATTAAGAGTAAATTGCCATTTTAGTCCCTGAGGTTTGGTCCAAATTGCCGTTTTAGTCCAAATAGTTTTTTTTTCTCCTCCGGGTCCCTGACTTTTCCATTTTCTTGCCATTTTGATCACATTGCCTAACTCAGTCTAAAAATCTGGTTATAACCAGTGGTACTTTTTGCATAACTGTTGTGAAGTGATAACCAGGGGTAGTTTACAACATAATTTATAAACCTCATAATAGTTTAATGCCAAAAATACCCCTGATTATAACCTGTTTTTTAGAATAAGTTAGGCATTGTGATCAAAATGGCAATAAAAAGAAAAAGTCTGAGACCTAGAGGAGAAAAAAAAAAACTATTTGGACTAAAATGACAATTTAGACAAAAACTCAGGGACTAAAATGGCAATTTACTCAAACTACCAATTAAATAAAATCTTTATCTTTATAAATATTTAAAACGCTACTATATTTTTTTAGATTTTAATAATTAATATATGATTATAATAATTAATATATTATTATCAGTTATCTTTGTCTTTATCATTAAAATTTCTTTTACAAATTTTAAATTTTAAATTTAATATTATCAACAATTGACTTTCCATAATAAATATTTAGAAAAATAATTAAGATCGCCTCATAGAGCGTCATGTGTCCCTAACATGGTTTCTTTTATTATATAGTACTAGCGGTAAGACCCGTGTGCAAACATGGGTCGTTTCTTAGAAAACCATGCATAGCCCATATTGACAGAGAGTAAAAAAATAATTAGTGCAGACTTATAAAATTGATATACACTAATGGTCAATAGGTTTATTCAACAGCAATTCCATTATGTTAATAGCAAACTATTGTTGTCTATTAACTGTTAAAAACCTCTGTTGCTTTCCAACAGACTTTCCTAAAAAATGTTATCCATTATCTCCAACAGAACTTGCCAGATGGATAGATATTAAACAGATATGCATGTTAGTCAACCTATGTTAAAAAGGTCAGTCAACAGAAATTACAAAAGTTAGTAAACAGATGTTAACAGAATAATGTTATTAACAAAGAATTTAGTACTCTCATTAAAAATGAGAGCTGCAAACACGAGTCGTTTCTTAGACAAACATGCATAACACATATTAATAGAATATATAGATACGTGCATAGATATTCTACCAAAACGTGTTATCTATTATAGCTAAAAGACAACTATAAACATAGAATATCGGTTAATATATCAATTACATACAATTTAACTGTTTACCCAAAAAGACAATATAAACTGTTTATAAACATACGTACTTCTAGGAGGTTGAATACAACTTAAAGATTAACAAACATTAACTACAAAAACACAATCACCTGCCTCAACAACTTTCAGCAAAACTAAATCAAGTAATGCAGCGGAATTAAAATGGAAATAAACTTTGCACAAAATCAAAAAGGGAAAATGCTTTCAACACACATTTTAAAATAGAACCGAATGATTGAATTTATTTCAAGATTCAAGTATTTCTTCAATAATCCGTTTAACCCCTACTTTCACAACGTAATCCTCTGCTTCTTTATCTGCTACTGTTATTTTATCCATCTCGTTTTGATTCCTTCTTTGGTAAAGGATGGCAGCAGGTGGAACAGTGGATCTCCTGAATTGTTGCTTTTGTGGCTCTGCTGAAACCACCACTTCAGGATAATCAGGCTTTTGTGGAATATTAGGATTTTTCTTCCTTAGTTATTCCAGCCTTTTGTAAGATGCAAACACTTTATCCTCTTTCCATCTTGACACTTGATTCTTTGACCAAAAGCAGCTGTAATCAGCTCTTCTTTCATCCTCTGAAGTTGCAGAGTCCTTTCTGGTACATTTTTCTTAAACTTTGCCCAGGTAGGAGGAGTCTGCTTCACCTTGTTTTTTATCATATCTTGAATTCTAGCTGCTTCACTTTCAAGCTCACTAATGGTCCATTCTTTGTACATGTACCTTTCTCCTTTATACGTTTTGTAAGCGATGATGTTATCAAGATAATATTTTCTCAAGCTTTCATCTGCTCTTTCTGATAGTTGCTGACAAAGTTTTTTTGCAAACTGCTCCAGTGTTCTGACTTGAGTTAGCAGGTATTGATAGTATCTTTGTATTTCCTTATCAGATTTACCATGTGAATTCCTTTTAGAGATATCCTCTGCTTGTTGAGCTTTTAACCTCATATATTCTTCAATGTTGTTTGGCCTAGGATATCCTTCAAGAGATGGAAAACTCCTTTTAGCATGGTCATCTTCAGTGTAGAAGGATTTAATCTCCTCTCTAATTGCTATAAGCTCTAAAGCGTACTGAGCACTTGCAGGAGTGATGGCAGTGTTTGGTTTATCAACTTGAGCTGAAGAAAGAGGAACATGATTTGGAATAGGTACAACTGGCAGTAATTGTGTGGATGTTTGTGGTGGTGAAGTGTCATCATCTAGTACAACATTGGTTACTGTTCTCCTTTTGGGTTCAGGAGAGGTTGGTGGTGTTTTGATGGATTGAGTGATAGTGATTTGAGTGGAAGGTTGCTGACTAACAGTTGTTGGAACAACTGGTGCTTCAACCACTGTTGTCATTACAACAGATGATGTGTCATCTGAAGTCTTCTGCTTTTTAGTAGGAGATGATGATGGTGATGAAGTTGTTTTTGGTGGTGATGATGTTTTTGGTGAGGCAGTGGTTAAAGTGGGAGCAGTAGTTGTTGGAACAACTGGTGTTTCAACCACTGTTGTCATTACAACAGATGATGTGTCATCTGAAGTCTTCTGCTTTTTAGCAGGAGATGATGGTGGTGATGAAGTTGTTTTTGGTGGTGAGGTATTTTTGGTGGTGATGATGTTTTTGGTGACGCAGTAGTTGAACTGCAAGCAGTAGTTGTGGTGTATGTTGAAGTGGTGGCAGTTGTTTGACTAACAGCTGTTGAAACGACTGAAGTACCAACAGTTGTTGATACAACAGGAGTTTTAACATCTGTTGGTTTGGGAGATTGATGTCTAATAGGCTGCTTTCTTTTGACCTTAGGATTTTTTTCATTCTTTGGTTCTGAAATACCCTGCTCATTCATTTCCATAAAAACTCTCTTCTCCTGTTCAAACCTTGCTTTATCAGGTTATAAATGGTTGTGGAAAGTCTCACTTTTGGGGAGAATGAATATCAGGGTACTACTTTCTATGCTTGAGGTATAACTCTTATCTTGTTTTTAAATCTCAATTTTTTTAACTTACAATATAATAATAGAGTTCATCATAATTGGAATGTAAACTGTGGCAGGGAAATGCACTTGCAGATCGCTTTATGAGTGTCGTAAGTCCCGTTGCTGAACCATCGTCACGTATTTTTACAAGATTAGTTACATTGCAACTTCCAAGCAACTGGTACAGTGATTTTAGTGGCCTTTTATTATTCTTACGTGATTATAATGACGGTGAGTTCAGTCATGACATATATATTAAGCAGGAGACGTCCACATTTGATTACTCTGAAGAGTCGGATGAAGATCAGAAACAAGGGGACTATGAAATGGTGGGTTATATACCCTTTAATTCATTGCGGCACATCCCATGGTTGAATCCTACATACACTAAAAATATTTCTTTTCAGACTCATGTCGGTGGTCTTAATGTGGAATTTGTTCGTAGTAAAAATAAAATAGTTGATTTAAACGAAAACCCAATCGATTACTCAGAGTGTTGGGATCAAGAATATGATGAATATGAGGAGCTGAGAAAGACATTTGAGATCATGTATGATTCACAGTCCTCTAATATTCGGATTGTATGGCGTCATTAATAGTTGACTTGGGCATTAGTTTTGCTGGCATATCTTCCTAGATTTTGTTTCAAGGGTCATCAACAACTGTTAGTAGATCTCAGTTTCAACGTTATTGGGCCCACATTTTGTTACCATTTACAGTTTGCTTTAGCAACATTATTGCAGTTTACCAAAAAAGTTGTAATAAATTTTTCTTTATTATCCCATAAAACTTCACATCCTACATACACTACCAGGTTTCATATATCGTTTTTGTTAGTTGTTGCTCCCCTTTTGTGCTACCATCGTATGTGTAAGCAACAAAGGTGTGCTATTTGTAGAGGAGGATACAAGACGGGTCAAAATAAGTTAAGAGTTGGAACGACATTTTTATACGGGCCAAAATTGGGTTGGTTCTCCATAAACACTTTTTTTTTCTATTTTGATATATGTTTTTTTTTTCAATTTTAGTGTATTGATTATCATACAAAAATAGTATTGTTACAATAATATTGATAGAAAACACAAATGAAATCGACTAGTCGGTGATAAAATGTAACAACCCTCGGTAAAACCAACACCCTCATAATATTTCCGACACCCTATTATATCTTAAAATGTCCCAATATGTCTTATATTACACCCCGTATGTGAAAACCGAGCCCGAATTATGTTTTAACATATAAAATAAATCAAAAACAAGAAATATTGAGTTGAGGCGGGCCGCGTAGACTCACCCCAACAGTTCACGCGGGCGGTATCAGGGTCTAAACCTTATATCGTTGAATCCTTTAGTTCAAGCGGGCCGCGTAAGTATCCTTGTTAGTTAACGCGGGCCGCGAGAGATCATGAAACGCGGAGGCATCCTGAGCTGACACGTGTCGACATCGTGGCGAGTCTAGTAGCTGACACAGCTAAGCTATTCTGTTGACCAGGGTTAACGCGGGCCGCGTAACCCTGGCCTGTGCTTTACGCGGGCCGCGTGGAGACCAGAATCCAGCCCTATATAAGAAGGCCATCAGTTTTCGTTTTCCGTCGCTCACTTCTTTCATTCTAAACGAAATTCTGAAGTTATAAACATTATAGTCGGGTATTGAAGGGGTAAGGTCCCAAAAACCTCATGATAAGTATTCAAGACCATACCACAGACTGGCCTTTTTGACCCTTTAGCCTTGCGCGGCCGCGCACTGGTATTATAAAAGGGAGAAAACAGTCAGCAAGTCTGATAGTCACGCGCCCAAAGGGAAACATAAATCCTTGCGCCTTCTCCCAATAGCAAAGGATGAAAATCCTGAGGATAACACTTCCGCCTAAATATCCAGACCTGAATAATTTAGACTTGGGATTTATTTGTCTGTGTCCACACAGTAAGATATCACACCGGATTACAGCAGTAATCCTCTAGAAAGAAATACAATCATGCACCACCCAGATGGTTGTAACCGTCTGGACACGTGTCATCACCACAAACAATTCCTGAAATCACAACAAAGGCATGCAATTGGAGAGTAATCTCCACTTAATCACTTTCCACGTGGCAATTCCCCAGCCATTGATCAAGCCACGATCCGTGTGCACTCACATCGGATCGAGACAATTCAACAAAAGATCAAAGAACTTAACGGAAGGAAAGATAACCGCTACGGCGTTAGTATCTTCCGTCATCTTTTCAATTACAGGTTTTCCCTCCCAAACTCCCGGTTATAAATAAGAGAACTGTTCAGGTATAAACACAATACACACTCACTTATCAAATACTTTCTCTTCTCCATTACCAATACTTATTCTCACACCGGAGTCGGGTCAAGGAGAGAACCCTCTTCTCCCCTTGGCGAGGCTAACGGTGTTCTTTTTTGCAGAACCATCGGAGAAGAAGTCCAGCTGCAACTGAATCAACCGAGAGAGAGCTAACCCTTTTATGCGGATTCAAACCCCCTAACTATCTCGGTTCCGACCATTTAGTTTGGTGTTTCTTCATTGGCGCCCACCGTTTTCTCAGTTTTTCTAGTTTCTACCTCGTTTCGATTCTGTTCATTCCGTTTTCTGTTCTTACACATGGCAGAAAATTCATCATCCCACCGGCAACCTGGTCCTCGACCAAACGTCGGAAACAATTTACAAATCGAAGGAATCGTGGAAGAGGCCTCAGACGATAACGAGGTTCAATCCAATCGAGCAAATAATCCTGTTCCTCCAGGAATGTTACCAGCAAACCCTGCACAATCAATTTTACCACCAGGAGAAACTCCAATATCATGGTATGTCCGGTCTCAGGGGGCATTAAACGCGGTGTACACACAGTTGTGTGCTCAAACTGCTCCCGTAACCCAACCCCGAAGGCCGGGATCTAGAGCTCATGCCTCTCAGCGAGAAGAATCAACTTATGATGATACAAGCAGTTACCAGAGACAACACAATGGCGAGCTACATCCTCGTCAAAGACAATCGGTTCATGACAGGTTGGGCCCCCAACGAGACACTCATACCGATGAATCTGACCAAACGTATCGTGTGAGTGCAAACACCAACGTATTCAACAGAATACAGCCAAACTATAACAAATGCAGGCCTCGAGCGGTTTATAACCCTGAGGCAGAGCATAACTATGACTTAGTTTATCGCCCTGCTGAAGCAGCGGAAAACTCGAAGTTCATATTGGAAATAGCTCTGGCTCCATTGGAAAGGGCCAAATTACCATCTAACGTTGGAAAATTCAATGGGTTAACTGATCCCGATGATCATCTAAGAGTATTCACCAGCGCAGGACTGGTTGGCGGTTGGACTCTTCCGCTGTGGTGTCATTTATTTGTGCAAACATTAACTGGCCCAGCGCGAATTTGGTTTGATAACCTACCGACAGGACAAATCGAGTCGTGGAAAGATCTGCGTAGAAAGTTTTTAACACACTTCAGCCAACAAAGGCGATCAATGCGCGATACATCCGACGTCATGAACATTTGGCGTCGTGATGATGAAAATCTGGAGGATTTTATCACCAGATACAATAAAGAAGTGTTAGAGATTGGAGGTGTTAACGAACAACTAATCCGCGCTCAGTTCAAGTATGCGGTTAGATGTGATGACATGGTCAAGGTATTATCGGGAACAGAGGGCCTTCCCACGAGTTGGGAAAAGATAATGGCGGCGGCCAAAGTTTATGCGCAAACTGAGAAAAATCTCACAACAAACAGGCCGCCACCACCGCACAACAGGCCCGCGGATCTAAGCTTAACCGGTGAAAGAAGGTTCAAAAAGTCGTGGCGCGAGTCATTAGGAAGTCGTTCCTCTGAAGATGCCCGCTCAACAATTAACAAGCTCTCTGCACAAAGAGAAAACAAGCACGAAAATAGGGAGAGACAGTGGACTCCCCTAACAAAAACCCCGGAAGAGGTTCTAAGTACTGAAGACCACCAATTTAAACCCCCGATTCCGATGAAGAGTAAACGTGGTCAAGACCCGACGCAATACTGCGAATATCATAAGGATAACGGGCATACCACGAACAACTGCATATCTCTGCGCACAGAAATAGAGAAGGCCCTCAAAAATGGAGAACTTACGCATTTACTCCAGAATATGCGCAAGGAGATTAAGCAGATTACCCGGGGAGAAGAAAGCTCAAGCAAACGGGCTAAAACTTAAAGGACTCTATAAGTTTTCCGCAGAAAAGACACGACTTATCAAGTACGGCAGTAAGTTAAGTTCCATCTAATTATCAGAAAAACTTTGTAATGCCTCTGAGCACTATCCATGAATAAAATTACAAAGTTTCTATTATTTTTGTGTTTACAAAGTGCATGCAATTTCTTTTTAGTAAGTGCAAAAACATTATGGTAGTATAACACAAAGCTCCATGCGCGGTCAGTGATCACGTCACAAACGACCATAAACACACACATGAGCTTCATACCAAATTCATTCGCCTTACTCAAAGCAAAAGTAATTGTACTCATGCAAAATATTGTAAAGACATATTAACAAAACAAAAAGAAACATACTATGTTTGGCGTACAAATACGCCCCGAGAGGTTCAAGGCACAGCAGTGTTTAAAACCCTTGCGTAACAAGCGCACTATCAAAACAAGGATCAACATCCTACAAAAAATTGTTCAATTACAATTTCACCCTACTCTAAATCTTCTCCCCCATCCGGAAAGATTTCCTTAAGTTGCGCAACGTGATCATCCGATTGCAGCGCCACATTTATCAACTCCATCACTGGAAGTTGTAAATTATTAAACTCTGTCTTCATAGCAGCAAGCGCGGCACCAGTATCCACGCCAAAGGTAGCAGACTTGCTATCATCCCAGTTAACCTTTAAAGCGCTATTCACATGTTGAGAGCATTCCGCATACCCTTGCGCATAACCATCTCGTCGCGCAGCAACCATCAAATTAGCAACAGTTTTATCCAGTTCTTCAGAGTTTAATACAGATTCAGCAACCTATAACACCAGATAAAGATAAGATCGAAGCAAGAAAAGCGCATACATGAACAAAAAGAAAGAAGGTACTTACACAAGCAATCCCGCGATCTTTTAACCAGGCCATATCATTCTTCAAAGGTTCGAGCTCGCTCTCCGCTGAAACCCGCGCCATTTCTGAGTTCTCCAGTTTCTCTTCAACCTCGGTCAAGCGGCGGGAGGTTTCAGTATTCTCAGAACGCGCAAGCTCCAGATCCTTCTTCAATTTTTCCTGGTCAGAAACCAAAGCAGTAAGTTCCTCTAATTCTTTATCTCTAACGGCAAGAGTAGCCAAGGCTTGTACCTCCCGTTGCTCACTTCGTTCCCTGTGAGAACGCGCCTCCGCCAGCGCAACTTCTGCATCAGCTTTCTCCTTCTTCAATTTTTCGATCTCCGCATCCTGCTTTTTCAATCTCTCAATTTCAGCCTTAAGATTGTTTATGATGTTACGGAGACCTATCTTCTCGTTATTATCTTTTTCACAAATCCTTTTAAAATTCTCACGCTCCTCAGCATGAAGAGCAGCTTCAGCTTCCGCTTTTCTCTTCCAACCAGCAACAGACCATTCTTCAGTCTTGCGCTCAGCCTAAAATTTGGCTTGCTCAGTTTCTAATTTGGCTTTCAATTGAGCCACACGTTTTTCATCTTTAGCAAACTTCTTTTGGGATGCCGTAAAAGATGCCCGCTCCTTATGCAGGCTATACCACTCACGAACTATACGGTGAGTGGTAGAAACATGAGAAGCAGTTTCTACAAGATAAGACTGATAGGTCTGTTCATAAGGCTGATTTTCCTGAAATTTAATCTCGCCAGGCGGAAGTATCCCCTGTAACCAGTCTTGGCATACACACCAATCAGAGAAGGTATCTCCTTTCTTCACATTCCAAACAGGAACATGAGGATCAGCAGCATCTTTCTCCGCATACGTCCGGTAATAATACTCTCCCAGGGTTTCTTCTGGACGAATTGGAGATTGCTTCTCAACACCAACAGATGAACCTGCCTCCTCAGTGGCTGCCTTCTCGGTATAATCAGGTATAGTTTCAGAAGGTCTAGGAGGAGAAGATTGAGTTTTTTCAGCAGTTACCTTTTCCGGGGTCGGTGGATTGTCAGCATCATTTACCACACTCGGCTCAACAATCTGTTCAGTCTCTGTATTAACAACAACAGGCTCCTCAGCCTCAACAGTTTTCTCAACACCTTCTCCAGCTATCTCTGAAGATTCTAACGGGTCTGCAACAGCAGCGCGCGGCGGAGTAAGGGGAAGTTCTTTATCAATCACAGATGGTACTTCTATAGGAACAGGGGAAACAGGAACTCCTGGACAAATAAATGTCTGAATCCAATCCGCTCGAAGAAAACAAAGAAAACCAATACTTACTAGGAACAAATTCCGAAACAAAAGCATCAAGGTTTCCCTTTTTGGTAATTTTCTTCCTCTGCACTTTCTTGGGAGGTTGACCTTCCGCATCAGCATCAGCTTGCTTTCTTTTAACAACCTTCCTATGAACCAAATGATCGGGACTGGAATCCAGATCGATAGGCTCATTCGGATTAGAAGGAGGAATATCAGCAGAATCCTTCGGTTCAGGCTTCGGTTCCCGCATAGTCACTACAGGAGTAAGACCCTCCAAAGAGTCAGAAACCACCACATAATCACACCTGGAGACAGGAGAACCGCGCGTACCTTTCTTCTCTCCAACATTTTTCGCCTTCAAGGGTTGAGTCTTAACAGTCTCACTTCTCTTCGGCGCAGAAGTAGACGTAGTTGCGCGTTTTTTCTTTTCAGGGCCTACGCCCAAATTCAACAACTCACCTACGAAAAGCGCAAGACAGAAAAAATTACTCAAAGCAAAAAAGAAAGGAAAAGCAGACAAACTCACCAGCACCAGCAGCTGGTTGAACAGATAAATCCGCATCCCGCGGAAGAACAAAATTTCCCACAATACGATGATACCAAAGCTCCTCTTCAGGCTTCTTCTTAATAGTACCCATTCTTCCACCTTCCCTCTCGAAGGCAACAACATACAAAGAAACAACTGCATTTGAAGAGAGAGCAGGTCAAAAAAAAAAAGAGAGAGAAAAAGAGGAACAGAGAAGAAGCCCTAAACTTACTATGACCATCCTCGGTGTATACGGGCTTATCATCACGTTCCATCTTCCAGTTCAAACTCATGTCGGCTCCGACAAGGGCTTTCTCCGGCAAAGCGATATTGGGCACATCTTTCAAATCTTGGTACCAGCTCTCATCAGTAGGAGTCTGAAGCGTTTCAATCGGAATGTCATCCTTTCCTCTTAGAATCATCTTCATCGGAATCACTCCAGCCTTAATGAAGAAAAATTTATGCTTCCAATCGTGGAAAGATTTTGGGGGTTGTAGAAGAATCTTCTTTGCAGACGCCCTCTGAACAAATGAATAAAACCCTTGGGTACAATGCATTTGATAAAAAACCCTAAATCGGGGAACGGTTGGCTCCACATGCATCATCCGACATACGAATTCAAAATGTCGAATCCTAACCATACCAATAGGGTGAAGTTGGGAAATATGCAGATTGTAAAATCTGAGAATTTCAAGAAAGAACCTGGTAACAGGCAAGCGGAAGTTACCGTCACAGAAAAAATCCCAAAAAAGGGTAATATACCCAGCAGGAGCATCTGCCGCTGATTGCCCTTCTTCAGCGTACAAAGCACCCCAGTTCTCCGGAAATTTGAGGTTCTGAATTAAACCCTCAAAAGACGCCCTGGGCCACTTCAATGGTGGAAGCTCAGTCGACATCTCTTCAACAAGATCTTCGTGACGTTCTCCGGTTGACATAAGCAGGGAAATGATGGAAAGATTTCTTAAGAACAAGGAAAGGGGAAAAGTCTTTCAAAAGAAACAATGATTACACAGAAGGGGTTACCCAAACGATTATATACCCATCGCAATAAATAAGCATTGGTAACCGTCGCAGTACTGTTCCGGGTATCACGATTACCCAAGCAACAGAAAAAGCAGAGGTCAGAACATACACGCGTTTACACGCGCGCGTGTAAGACACGAATGGTAAAAAACAACTAACCATGACAGGCTGTCAAATCAAGTTACTACACCAGCCCTATTGAAAAAGATTTTCCATGAAAAATCTTTACAAAATCAAAAGAAAAGATTCAATATTCTCATAAAAGATATCTTATCTTTTCGCGCCCAAAACCACTCCCCTCTCATAAGTCCAGTGCTCCACTTATTTGCATAAGTACAACACTAGACTGGGGGGACTTGAAGGGGTAAGGTCCCAAAAACCTCATGATAAGTATTCAAGACCATACCACAGACTGGCCTTTTTGACCTTTTAGCCTTGCGCGGCCGCGCACTGGTATTATAAAAGGGAGAAAACAGTCAGCAAGTCTGATAGTCGCGCGCCCAAAGGGAAACATAAATCCTTGCGGCTTCTCCCAATAGCAAAGGATGAAAATCCTGAGGATAACACTTCCGCCTAAATATCCAGACCTGAATAATTTAGACTTGGGATTTATTTGTCTGTGTCCACACAGTAAGATATCACACCGGATTACAGCAGTAATCCTCTAGAAAGAAATACAATCGTGCACCACCCAGACGGTTGTAACCGTCTGGACACGTGTCATCACCACAAACAATTCCTAAAATCACAACAAAGGCATGCAATTGGAGAGTAATCTCCACTTAATCACTTTCCACGTGGCAATTCCCCAGCCATTGATCAAGCCACGATCCGTGTGCACTCACATCGGATCGAGACAATTCAACAAAAGATCAAAGAACTTAACGGAAGGAAAGATAACCGCTACGGCGTTAGTATCTTCCGTCATCTTTTCAATTACAGGTTTTCCCTCCCAAACTCCCGGTTATAAATAAGAGAACTGTTCAGGTATAAACACAATACACACTCACTTATCAAATACTTTCTCTTCTCCATTACCAATACTTATTCTCACACCGGAGTCGGGTCAAGGAGAGAACCCTCTTCTCCCCTTGGCGAGGCTAACGGTGTTCTTTTTTGCAGAACCATCGGAGAAGAAGTCCAGCTGCAACTGAATCAACCGAGAGAGAGCTAACCCTTTTATGCGGATTCAAACCCCCTAACTATCTCGGTTCCGACCATTTAGTTTGGTGTTTCTTCAGGTATTATACCCCTAA
This sequence comes from Helianthus tuberosus, assembly GCA_030545235.1. Taxonomy (NCBI): domain Eukaryota; kingdom Viridiplantae; phylum Streptophyta; class Magnoliopsida; order Asterales; family Asteraceae; genus Helianthus; species Helianthus tuberosus. The sequence goes on from CM060393.1 coordinate 10,475,025, forward strand.
ATTAGCGAGGTTCTGCTCCGTTGTAAGTATTATAACCCTAGTTTCTTAATAGTTACACTGCCCGATTGATTTAGGGTTCCGTAACAACTGTCGTGGTTCTGCCCGACGTAGTTGTTGGAATGCCGTCTCGGGGAGGGTATCATTAATATTTTCAAAGGGTTATGATACTAACCAATGTACATTTGTATAAATTATAGATTATATCCAGGAAATCCTTACGCGAAGTCTAAGATAGCAATGTGAGTTTATCCTCTTTTTGATAACCTTTTTGGTAATGTTTTACCAAACCTTAAATGTTTTACTATGAAATTTAGCAGTGATTGAGTCTTTGTAGTTCTTCAATTACTGCCGGTATGTTGGGGTTTTGTATACAAAATGTACTACACTGTGAGTAGTAAGTCGAGGATGACAATACGTTACCATTGGACAATGAGTTAGCCAATGGGTAATATGACCCATAAGTCAGGGTTGATAGTACTAATGGAGTAATTGTGTAGACATAAACAATGTGATCGCTCTCAATATTGTTCACTGTGACTCTTTATTTAAACTTGATTAAACTGGGATTCACTCACCAGTATTTCCGACTGACAAATGTTTTTAAAACACGTTTCAGGTAACCCAATGTGACAGCCAATTAGTAAAAAGCCAGCTGGAGAGCACTGAAGGCTTGGGAAAAATGTGGCTATAAAAGTTACCTAATAAACGATGTTTTAAATTCAATAAAATAGGGTTTGTCCCTATAAATGTATTGTAATAAGAAACTTGGGTTTTACCCATGTGATTATTAATATTAAATGAGGTGGTTTTACTCTGATAAACATTTCCTAACTACGGTCCTGATGTAAATTCCGCTGTAATATTAAATAACCCTGATACCACCGAAACTCTGTGATTGCTGTCACACCCCGATTTCCACGTGTCACCGGTGGGCCCGGTGGGGGAGTATCGTGACGTGGTTGGCAACGTATTAGTCAAACAACACAATATTTAATATGCACAGCGGAAGCAATTTAAAAAGATATAATACAACCGAATTTATTTATTGTAATCAAAGTCACAATATCCGGGAGTTTATCCACAGTCGGATCGAAATTTAAAAATGATATTAATGGTTCAACAGACTTCAGGCATCTTAAGCTTGCGAGACTTCTAATGATGCTAAGGAGAAATCCCAGCCAATTTCGCTTAGTACCTGCATTTAATCTTTTTGGGAAAATACGTCAGTTTGCACTGGTAAATACAATCAACTGACTCATTTTGGAAAATGATTGAAAATTTGGTTTGGATGCACGTGGCATAAACATTTTTATTTAACTTGGGAGAATTATTTAATATTATAATCTTGTGAACGAATTACATATTACTTGTGCGTTCAGTAGCCCGGATCTTGTCCGGGTTAAAGATCAATAGACACACCACATTATTGAGTTATACACTGACAGGTGTACGCCTACACCCCGTGCTCAGGTAGTGGCCATCTCGTAAGATAATGCCAAGGATATCCGGGACATGGTCATTAACCCCCCAAAGGCTTTAAGTAATAAGACTGTTTAAACGAGCCGATCAAATTATTCAACTACCCACTTTAACGGTGGAGATTTGATGCCCGATCTAGCGGTATGCTATATACCGTAACCCAAGCCCGTATAGGGAAAATAAGTTAAAAGTATTTACCTGAGCAAAGTATAATTCAAAATAAGCAAATTACACGTAGCTTTTACTGGTTCTCCTAATCTGGAACGAAGGTTTAATATAACCTATTAGAATCCAAACGGGTCTTTAATTAAGCTTAAGCTTAGACCGGTTAGTTTCAAAGATACGGTTCGTACGCACGATTAAGCGAAGACCGGATAGAATGTGATTTAGACCCGACAAGTTCAGAGACTTGTTTAATATGGGTCCTTCATGCACATTCTAGATTTTGAGATAAAACCGATAAGGTTTGACCCGTTTCGGCTAATTTATGTAAACTTGTTACATAAACCGAACCGAACGCGTAATAAGCGTAACGGGTATCCATAAGAGCCATATACAGGTTTCCTAAGTTAATATGCTTCAAATATGTTGTGACATCAGTAAAATGTCTTTTATTATGCCCGAAACGAATTTAGACACAAACTATGCCCCGTAGGGGTAGTTTGGTCATTTTAAAGGTTGTAAAAGAGTTTAAGTGATAACCTGAGTTACAGGTCTGATGTAATCAGCAAATATACTCAATTTACTAAGTTATATCAGTAGGTTAAAGTATATATGTGAATTTACCAATTATAACTAAACTATGCACCGTAGGGGCATTTTGGTAATTTCACATAAGCCAAAAAGCTCAAAACCGAAGTATGAGTTAATCAACCTTTGCTTACTGTTAAAATATTCTAATTTGCCTAAAATATCACTAGGTATCAACCCGGGTATGTTCAATATAATTTTAATACATACTATGCGTTAAAACGCTAAATAAGGCGATTAAAGGCCATTTCCGGGTTCGATACTTAAATCTGATATTTTTATATTTCCAGAAGGCTTAAAATAATTTATTTATCATATGTGATCAGTAGCAAAAGGTTTGGAGTCGTTTAGATATGTGAAACTCATTTTGTGGCTCGTAAGGGCAAAACCGACATTTACCGGATTAAGCCTACGACTACTAGTTATGCTCAGCCTAAAATTAATTAAAAATCTTTAAAAATCCCAAAATAATATATTACATCAGTGGGTATTAAGTTTGATATCAAAAAGTAGGCTTAACTAGGCTATACGCTAATTACGCCATTTTATTAACATAAAGCCTTAAATTTGCGATAATGAGCATAACTCTTAATCTACAAGTCAAACTGATGTCAAACTTTGCATACAAGTTTATATATCAGTAATTAAAGTTTCTACTCTTTTACATTTCCAAAAATCACGTTTTAAGGTAATAAGGGCATAATGGTCAACATAAGAGCAATTAACGGAAACATGCATATTAATTGGATAACTAAGGAACCAAGGTGTATAATCACAGAGGGTTGTTCTAACAAGTAACCTTGTCCAATTAAAGCTCTGAGGCATTTCTAAAACATGCCTTAACGGGTCAGAACTGAAAGTCAAAGTGAAAGTCAAACTATGTGACTTTTGGTTCCGAACCGGGTCTAAACAGGAAATAGTCGGGTTGAACATGTTTAGACATGTTCTTACACTTATTACCAAGTTATAACAATGATCAAACAGGTTGTATATGTTCTGGAATGTTAATTATGCATAAATGGCATTTTAAACTTCCTGTTGACTTTTTAAATATAAGTTTGACCCGACTTTTTGACCCAGTTAGAGTGGTAATCAGGGGGAACCCTTTTAAGGGTTTATTACCCACATAAATACCAACTTATAACTACTTTTAATTCGAGATATGACTGAGCCATTGTTGACTAATCTCGAAGTCAAACCGTAATTACGACGGTTTGACTTTTAGCTAATTAACCAAGCTAAACTCAATTAAAGAAGGACTAGTAGACTTACAAGAGTCCTATGCACGAGATATGATCAGTTGGACCTGCTTGAGAGCTCCAGGATTGATCAAATAATGCAGAGAATGGTGTGAAGAAAGAGTTGCAAGTTCATGGCCTTATATATTGGATTTAAGCACCACAATTGATTGACAACAAAGTCTAGGACACACCACAATATTCCCACATGTGTCCTAGAGTCTAGGAACATTTTAGGGGTCGTCCAATAGTGAGAAAAACCAGCTAGATCGGTCAGAATCGCGAAAAAACCGGCTGCAGAAGGTTTTCTGATGCTGGGCACTACCTTACGGACCTCAACATTGTTGAGGTTGAGGTCCGTAAGCTTCTCTTCAGCCACAAAAATTGACTGTTCTTTGGTATATTGAAAGGGCAATCCCATTATCTGACTTTGTGACCTCTATTATCACTTATGGACCTCCACAAAGTGCCTACAATAGTTTCATACCCTACCATTATGTATTGTTTCATTTGAATCCATAAACAAGACCCGAAAATGAAGGTTTACCATTCTTTTCTTCGTGGGATCATATCATGCATTTGGAATTCCTTTATTGACAATAATTCCCTGAATTTAGGGCATAATAGATGTGTGTAACATTTAATCGGGTCTTGGGATTTATAAATGAGGTCGTTCAGAGGTAAAAATTTAACATGACGCCACTTTAAATCCTGCCGAAACATCTTTATTAAATCCGGGTTTACAACGCATTTTGTCTTTCATGACACGTGTCGTTATTTCATTGCACACGAATTTTCGAGGTGTTACATCCTCACCCCCTTAAAATAAATCTCGACCCGAGATTTACTGAAACAAGTAAGGGTACTTTTCTTTCATCGTGGATTCAACCTCCCACGTGAATTCGGGACCTCTACGGGCATCCCATTTGACCTTTACAATAGGTACATGCTTCCTACGAAGATTCTTTACCTGTCGATCTTCAATCGACAAAGGTTTTTCCACAAACTTCAAGCTCTCATCTATATGCACATCTGTATGCGGTATAACCAGTGATTCATCAGCGAAGCACTTTTTCAGATTGCAGATGTGGAACACATTGTGAATTCCATTGAGCTCTTCAGGTAAGTTTAACTTATAGGCAACTGACCGGACACGTTCGATAACCTCGAAAGGTCCTATGTATCTCGGGCTTAGCTTGCCTTTCTTACCAAACCGCATCACTCCCTTCTAGGGTGACACTTTAAGTAGGACTTTGTCACCTGCTTCGAAGTGAAAATCTTTACGCTTTGGATCAGCGTAACTCTTCTGCCTATCTCGGGCAGCTTTGAGACGGTCACGAATCTGGACAATCTTGTCCGTCGTTTCGAACAAGATCTCTGGTCCTGATAATTGGACATCTCCAACTTCTGCCCAACAAACTGGCGTTCTACACTTTCTACCGTATAATGCCTCAAAAGGCGCAGCCTTGATGCTGGTGTGGTAGCTATTGTTGTAGGAGAATTCGATTAACGGTAGGTTCTTATCCCAACTACCACCCAAATCGATCGCACATGCACGTAGCATGTCTTCCAACGTTTGAATAGTACGCTCACTCTGACCGTCTGTCTGAGGATGGTAAGCCGTACTAAAGTTCAAACGTGTGCCCAAAGATTGTTGGAAACTCTTCCAAAAATGCGACGTGTACCTAGTATCTCTATCAGAGATAATAGCCACAGGTATGCCATGTAAGGCTACAATCTTGTCAACGTATAACTGGGCTAACATATCGGAGCTATAAGTCTCCTTGATGGGTAAGAAATGAGCTGACTTAGTCAGTCTATCAACTATAACCCATATTGTATCATTGCCTTTCCTTGTCTTTGGCAACTTGGTGATGAAATCCATCGTCACCATTTCCCACTTCCACGTAGGAAGTTCAGGCTGTTGTAGCAAACCTGACGGTTTCTGATGTTCTGCTTTGACTTGTGCACACGTCAAGCATTTTGCTACATAGGCAGCTACAGACTTTTTCAAGCCTATCCACCAATAATTTGCCCTTAAATCCTGGTACATCTTATCAGCTCCAGGATGAACGGAGTATTTGGAACTATGGGCTTCCTGGAGGATGACATCACGAAGTCCTCCAAAAATTGGAACCCATATTCGTCCATTTAATCTTAGAATTCCGTCCTTGCTAAGAGTTAACTGCTCCTCAGTTACCCCTAGCTTTTCATTAGGATAGTTAGCTTCCAACACAGCTTCTCTCTGTGCAGCTAACAACCTATCAATCAAACTGTTCTTTATTTCCATACGCTTGGCATTGATTCGGATGGGTTTAACCCTTTCCTTCCGACTCAAGGCATCGGCGACTACATTTGCCTTGCCGGGATGGTACCTAATTTCACAATCGTAATCATTTAAAGTTTCCATCCAGCGGCGTTGCCTCATATTTAATTCCTTCTGATTAAACAGATGTTGGAGGCTCTTGTGATCAGAATAGATCACACACTTGACACCATAAAGATAGTGCCTCCAAAGCTTTAGTGCAAATACAACGGCACCCAGCTCCAAGTCATGGGTGGTGTAATTCTTTCATGCACTTTCAATTGTCGTGAAGCGTAGGCAATAACTTTGCCTTTCTGCATAAGCACACACCCCATGCCAGTGTGCGAAGCATCACAATAAACCACAAAGTCTTCGATTCCATCTGGCAATGTCAGTACTGGGGCGTTGCTCAACTTTTGCTTCAGAATATCAAAGGATTCTTGCTGCTTAGGGCCCCAAACAAACTTAACCTTCTTCTTAGTTAAGGAGGTTAGGGGTGAAGCAATCCTTGAAAAATTTTCAATGAAACGCCTATAATATCCTGCCAATCCCAGGAAGCTACGAATCTCTGTAGGCGTTTTTGGCTCTTGCCAGTTCATTACGGCTTCAACCTTAGCAGGATCCACCTGGATACCACGCTCGCTAACCACATGTCCAAGGAATTGGACTTCTCGAAGCCAAAATTCACATTTAGAGAATTTGGCATAGAGCTTCTCCTGATGCAGAAGTTTGAGAATACAGCGAAGATGCTTCTCATGGTCAGCTTGATTCTTCGAATAGATCAGAATGTCGTCGATGAAAACGATAACGAATTTATCTAGATAAGGCTTGCAGACGCGATTCATGAGATCCATGAACGCGGCTGGTGCATTAGTGAGCCCAAAAGGCATCACTAGGAGCTCGTAGTGACCGTAACGAGTCCTAAATGCAGTCTTGTGAACATCTTCATCTTTAACCTTCAACTGATGGTAGCCCGACCTCAAATCAATCTTCGAGAAATAACTTGCCCCTTGGAGTTGATCGAACAGATCGTCGATCCTGGGTAAAGGATACCTATTCTTGATCGTGACTTTATTAAGCTCGCGATAGTCAATGCACAGACGCATCGATCCATCCTTCTTCTTGACAAACAGGATTGGCGCTCCCCAAGGAGACGAACTAGGTCTTATGAAACCTTTAGCCAGTAATTCATCTAGCTGTGTCCTCAACTCCTTCATTTCTGTGGGTGCCAACCTGTACGGTGCTCTAGCAACTGGAGCTGCTCCAGGGATGATATCAATTCTGAATTCGACTTGTCTATCTGGTGGCAAACCAGGTAGATCTTCTGGAAACACTTCTGGGTATTCAGAGATAACAGGGATTTCTTCTATCTTCGGTTTAGGCTCATCAATAATCACTTGCGCCATGTAGATGACACACCCCTTCTTCAAACACTTGGAAGCCTTGAGCATAGTCACTTGCTCAGGCAGCCCATACTAGGTGTCTCCCCGAATGGTAAGTGGTTCACCAGACGGAGTCTTTATTACCACTTGTTTCTTGTTACAGACAATTTGGGCCTGATTATGAGATAACCAGTCCATACCCAGAACTATGTCAAAACCGGCCAATTTAAAGGGAAGTAAAGACAGAGGAAAAGAATGGTTCTTAATGGATATAACACATCCATCTAACACAGCAGAGACGGTTTCTAGGGTGCCATCTGCTAACTCGACCTCATAGTTCACTTTTAAGGTCTTGACAGGTAATTTCAACAATTCACAAAACTTATTGTCTACAAACGACTTATCAGCGCCTGAATCAAACAGTACTCTAGCATATACGTCATTTACAAGGAAGGTACCTGTAATAACGTTGTCGTCTAGAACCGCTTCCTTTGCGTCCATTCTGAAGACTCTAGCATTAGTCTTCTTAGCCTCCTCAGGCTTCTTGTTGTATTTTGGGCAGTTAGTCTTTATGTGCCCCTTTTCATTGCAACGATAGCACGTTGCGTCTTTCATCTTCTTGCAATCCAAGGTTTTGTGATCCGTGGATTTGCAAATACCACAAGCAAAGGGTTTTGACTGAGTCTGAGAGTTCGACTCAAGTCTGCACTTTCCATAGTGCTGTTTCTTGCAAATATTGCATGTGGGCTTCTCACCAGAACGATGCCCATCTTTCCTTGACTCCGATCCTTTCTTGTGATCACCGTTCCTACGGTGCTTCTTGTTCGATACTCGTGAACTATCGGTTTCACGCTTCCTCTTCTCAACCTCCTTATTCCTCAGCGATCTCTGCCTGACCGCATCCAGAGTGAGGGATAAGGAAATGTCAGCTACTGATCTAAAAGTAGCTGGCCGAGAAGCTTTTACACTTGCCTTGATTTTCGGGGCTAAACCACCGATAAAACGAGCGATTCTTTCTGGCTCCGGGGTTACCAGATAAGGAATCAACCGAGACATCGTATTGAAGCTCGTCAGGTAAGCTTGACAGTCAAGGTTTATCATCACCAACGATAGAAAATCAGATTCTATCTTCTCCACTTCATGCTGGGGACAGTAATTTTCCCTGATTAGGGCAACAAATTGATCCCATGACATATTGTACAAGGGAATTTTCCCGGTGGCTTGAATTAAAGATCTCCACCATGCTAATGCTTCACCCTTAAAGGACTGCGACACAAACTTAACCACATCCCTTTCAGCGCATCCGCTGATGTCCACGACCGTGTCCATCTCATCCAGCCATGTCATACAGTCGACGGCTCCCTTTTCCCAGTAAAATCCCTGGGCTTACAAGACACGAAGTACTTATAGGAGCAACCCTTGTTACGGGGTTCTTGATGCAGCACTATCTGCTGAGATGGATCACTTTTATGATTAGTGGACTGACGGTCATCCCCATCTTTCTTGGGTCCATCATTGTTGGGAGGGGGCTTGTTGTGAGCCTCAGAATGTGTCTTTGGCTTTGAATGCGGTGCAGATTGGGTCCTACTGCGAGTACCACTATAATCTTCGTATTGCCGCTCCAATGCCTGTGTAACAGCGCCGTCTATGATCGCTTTTAATTCAGCACCCGTTAGATTGATTCGGGCGTCATTATTAACCTCCACTGGATGGCTATTAACCTCGTCCGAGTTAGCCATTTTTAATTGAACTGTTACAGAAAACAAGGACAATAATTTATTTGGGAGTTTAATATGGAATTGTCTTTTATGGCAATTCATTAACCATGGTACAGAGACCATATTTGGTTAATTTATAAATCATATTTATTTAGGATTTCTATTATTCTTTATCCTAATTATAAAACATTAACAGTTTTATTCGTGGCACAAAAGGCCTAGTCACGTGGACATTTTTAATTTAATCTATGATTTCAGAGAATCAAAACATTAATGTTTACTGGCACAATAGGCCTAGTCACATGGACAATATAAATTATATGCTATGATTTCAGAGAATCAAGGCTTTTAAGGTTTTAACCTAGTTTATTACCTTTTTCAGACAGGTAGTCATAGCTACAACTGTCTTTTGGCTCATGTAGAAATGAGCAAGGCTCGTAGGCATCATATTACCAACGTATGGTAAAATATGATCATCTTAATTGATGATCTTAACCCATGATTCATAGATCATATAATTGGGTTTTGAATCTTCTAAAGAATCTTTATACATATAAAAATGACGTGTGATTTTTAACGAATCACTTCTGCCAGGAGTGTTAACATGTTTTCAGATGTTAACTTAGATTTGAATCTTTTGAACAGGTCTTACCATCTTGGCCTGGTCTTATAATGACCCCAAAGGCTAGGTTTCACACTTTAAGATTCTTAATTAATAATTTCATAGGCAGATTATTTCAAAAGGAATGATTTTAATTTATTTATTTCATTTATAATTTATATATGCTCATAATGGCAAACATGAAATTTATAAAACAACCATTCCATTAATTTATTTAGAATATTACACACTTGCCCTAAACGGGTCTTTTCAAATAACAATCTTACCCACGCAGGGGTTAAACAAGTACTTGCCCACGCAGGGGCTTAATAACACACATGCCCACGCAGGGGCTTACACAAATAACACACCCACGTAGGGGTTCAAACAAACAAGCATACCCACGCAGGGGCTAATACAGCAAATATAGGCCCACGCAGGGGCTTATTCAACACAAGGAAGTTACAACAAATAATAGAAGGATTTAGTGGTCCTTCTTGCTCTTCCCTTTGAGTAAGCTTGCTAAACCTTGGAAGAAGGTCTGTTTCTCCCTGCGGTCCTCATGAGCTTCCCGTTCCACGTGCTCCAACCTGAAAAGGATTTCTTCACGTTCAGGTGGGGAGAACCTAGGCGGCTGCGATAGAGTCCGTATGATAGGCCTAGGTGGTATCTGGTACCCATGTGTCGGGTAACCTCCTCCCCATGGAGCTCCGTATGGTCCTTCCGGGTGCAGGGCATTGAAGTTGGCTGCCATCATATAAGGGTCGGCCTCTGCGTACCCGTAGTTGTTGTGAACCGGCGGCTCGAACGGGTTGTATGCCATGGATCCTATGTACGCTGGAATTGGGTTACCAAAACCCATTGGCGGTGGCTGCGGTACAGCAGGGTTAGAAGGTCCACCCATTTGTGGGTCCTCCTGATGTGGCGGGTAGTGGCTGCCACTGGATTGATGTGGGGAACTGAAATGGAAGTCCCCTGCTCGTGCCGACATGCGGGCACCGGTTCTCCTACGCCTTGGCGGTTGAGGAGGTGCCGGCTGCACTGGTGGCGGTGGAGGCGGTGGCGTGACTGCCACAAATCTGTGATCCCCAGAGGAATCTCGATGATGCTGCTGCTGCTGCGGCTGCTGCTGCTGACGAGGCGGTGAAGGGCGAGGAGGTGTATAGTACCACTCGTGTCTGTCGAACATGGCTTGGAAGCTATCTGGACCAACATAGGGTGATCCATGGAATGAAGATCCATCAGAGATCTCGATTGGGTGGTTCGGAGTGCCACTTTCCGGTTCGACGGGGTCAGTATCCTCGTCCATGTCGTCCTCGTGATCGCCAGAGAAATGATCATCTGGCCCTAGTGGGTTAAAACCCACGGGTTCTGGTAAGTAGTCGGCCGGGTTAAACCGGCCCCTGAAAACTGGTGTAGGGTCTCCGTAAGAATGATGAGACAGTGATCGTTGTAACGGTATATGCGAAGGTTGAGGGTGGTTAGGCTCGTAAGGGTTTTGAATAGGTGGTGTTGAGCTGTGAGAGACCGATCTTCTGGCCGGCTCAAAGAGGTCTCTCCGGTTTTGCCGGGGATCGTCACTCTCTGTCGTAGATGGATCTCGTACACTTGATGGTCCAGCTTCATTATCGTTGGGGGCGGTGACTGGCCCCTTGCCTCTTCCCCTTCTCCTGAAGAATCTTGGTGGCATGTTGTTAATCAAATGTCCTGTCAAAACAGTATGAGATAACAATAACAATATAAAATTTAAAGGACAAAACAAAAACCAAATAAGGTGGAATTTGTCCTATGTTATATGTCTAGACTCGAAGGTTTAGATATGTAAAATTGTGTAACTGAGATTAAACACAAAAGGCTAGTGTTTAATTCACTCAGTGTTGGCTCTGATACCAACCTGTCACACCCCGATTTCCACGTGTCACCGGTGGGCCCGGTGGGGGAGTATCGTGACGTGGTTGGCAACGTATTAGTCAAACAACACAATATTTAATATGCACAGCGGAAGCAATTTAAAAAGATATAATACAACCGAATTTATTTATTGTAATCAAAGTCACAATATCCGGGAGTTTATCCACAGTCGGATCGAAATTTAAAAATGATATTAATGGTTCAACAGACTTCAGGCATCTTAAGCTTGCGAGACTTCTAATGATGCTAAGGAGAAATCCCAGCCAATTTCGCTTAGTACCTGCATTTAATCTTTTTGGGAAAATACGTCAGTTTGCACTGGTAAATACAATCAACTGACTTATTTTGGAAAATGATTGAAAATTTGGTTTGGATGCACGTGGCATAAACATTTTTATTTAACTTGGGAGAATTATTTAATATTATAATCTTGTGAACGAATTACATATTACTTGTGCGCTCAGTAGCCCGGATCTTGTCCGGGTTAAAGATCAATAGACACACCACATTATTGAGTTATACACTGACAGGTGTACGCCTACACCCCATGCTCAGGTCGTGGCCATCTCGTAAGATAATGCCAAGGATATCCGGGACATGGTCATTAACCCCCCAAAGGCTTTAAGTAACAAGACTGTTTAAACGAGCCGATCAAATTATTCAACTACCCACTTTAACGGTGGAGATTTGATGCCCGATCAAGCGGTATGCTATATACCGTAACCCAAGCCCGTATAGGGAAAATAAGTTAAAAGTATTTACCTGAGCAAAGTATAATTCACAATAAGCAAATTGCACGTAGCTTTTACTGGTTCTCCTAATCTGGAACGAAGGTTTAATATAACCTATTAGAATCCTAACGGGTCTTTAATTAAGCTTAAGCTTAGACCGGTTAGTTTCAAAGATACGGTTCATACGCACGATTAAGCGAAGACCGGATAGAATGTGATTTAGACCCGACAAGTTCAGAGACTTGTTTAATATGGGTCCTTCATGCACATTCTGGATTTTGAGATAAAACCGATAAGGTTTGACCCGTTTCGGCTACTTTATGTAAACTTGTTACATAAACCGAACCGAACGCGTAATAAGCATAACGGGTATCCGTAAGAGCCATATACAGGTTTCCTAAGTTAATATACTTCAAATATGTTGTGACATCAGTAAAATGTCTTTTATTATGCCCGAAACGAATTTAGACACAAACTATGCCCCGTAGGGGCAGTTTGGTCATTTTAAAGGTTGTAAAAGAGTTTAAGTGATAACCTGAGTTACAGGTCTGATGCAATCAGTCAATATACTCAATTTACTAAGTTATATCAGTAGGTTAAAGTATATATGTGAATTTACCAATTATAACTAAACTATGCATCGTAGGGGCATTTTGGTAATTTCACATAAGCCGAAAAGCTCAAAACCGAAGTCTGAGTTAATCAACCTTTGGTTACTGTTAAAATATTCTAATTTGCCTAAAATATCAGTAGGTATCAACCCGGGTATGTTCAATATAATTTTAATACATACTATGCGTTAAAACGCTAAATAAGGCGATTAAAGGCCATTTCCGGGTTCGATACTTAAATTTGATATTTTTATATTTCCAGAAGGCTTAAAATAATTTATTTATCATATGTGATAAGTAGCAAAAGGTTTGGAGTCGTTTAGATATGTGAAACTCATTTTGTGGCTCGTAAGGGCAAAACCGACATTTACCGGATTAAGCCTACGACTACTAGTTATGCTCAGCCTAAAATTAATTAAAAATCTTTAAAAATCCCAAAATAATATATTACATCAGTGGGTATTAAGTTTGATGTCAAAAAGTAGGCTTAACTAGGCTATACGCTAATTACGCCATTTTATTAACATAATGCCTTAAATTTGCGATAATGAGCATAACTCTTAATCTACAAGTCAAACTGATGTCAAACTTTGCATACAAGTTTATATATCAGTAATTAAAGTTTCTACTCTTTTACATTTCCAAAAATCACGTTTTAAGGTAATAAGGGCATAATGGTCAACATATGAGCAATTAACGGAAACATGCATATTAATTGAATAACTAAGGAACCAAGGTGTATAATCACAGAGGGTTGTTCTAACAAGTAACCTAGTCCAATTAAAGCTCTGAGGCATTTCTAAAACATGCCTTAACGGGTCAGAACTGAAAGTCAAAGTGAAAGTCAAACTATGTGACTTTCGGTTCCGAACCGGGTCTAAACAGGAAATAGTCGGGTTGAACATGTTTAGACATGTTCTTACACTTATTACCAAGTTATAACAATGATCAAACAGGTTGTATATGTTCTGGAATGTTAATTATGCATAAATGGCATTTTAAACTTCCTGTTGACTTTTTAAATATAAGTTTGACCCGACTTTTTGACCCAGTTAGAGTGGTAATCAGGGGGAACCCTTTTAAGGGTTTATTACCCACATAAATACCAACTTATAACTACTTTTAATTCAAGATATGACTGAGCCATTGTTGACTAATCTCGAAGTCAAGCCGTAATTACAACGGCTTGACTTTTAGCTAATTAACCAAGCTAAACTCAATTAAAGAAGGACTAGTAGACTTACAAGAGTCCTATGCACGAGATATGATAAGTTGGACCTGCTTGAGAGCTCCAGGATTGATCAAATAATGCAGAGAATGGTGTGAAGAAAGAGTTGCAAGTTCATGGCCTTATATATTGGATTTAAGCACCACAATTGATTGACAACAAAGTCTAGGACACACCACAATATTCCCACATGTGTCCTAGGGTCTAGGAACATTTTAGGGGTCGTCCAATAGTGAGAAAAACCAGCTAGATCGGTCAGAATCACGAAAAACCGGCTGCAGAAGGTTTTCTGATGCTGGGCACTACCTTACGGACCTCAACATTGTTGAGGTTGAGGTCCGTAAGCTTCTCTTCAGCCACAAAAATTGACTGTTCTTTGGTATATTGAAAGGGCAATCCCATTATCCGACTTTGTGACCTCTATTATCACTTATGGACCTCCACAAAGTGCCTAGAATAGTTTCATACCCTACCATTATGTATTGTTTCATTTGAATCCATAAACAAGACCCGAAAATGAAGGTTTACCATTCTTTTCTTCGTGGGATCATATCATGCATTTGGAATTCCTTTATTGACAATAATTCCCTGAATTGAGGGCATAATAGATGTGTGTAACATTTAATCGGGTCTTCGGATTTATAAATGAGGTCGTTCAGAGGTAAAAATTTAACATGACGCCACTTTAAATCCTGCCAAAACATCTTTATTAAATCCGGGTTTACAACGCGTTTTGTCTTTCATGACACGTGTCGTTATTTCATTGCACACGAATTTTCGAGTTTTAGCGGCTGCTAAGCGTAGAACAGATGCCAATACGCAGGATATGCTTAATAGAAGCCTAGCTAATTTCCATATCCTAGCCACAACTGCTGCTGACCCAAGTCTGGAACAATTAGTAGCCCCACAACCACAAAACCCAGATCAACCTATGGAGATAGAAAACCTGGAAAACCAAGTGGAGATGCACGATTTTAACCCAGAAGAAATCCCTAGGGTGCTTGCACCAAACCCCATAGACCCGAATTACGACCCCTGGTGGGACGACAATAGGGACTTTGTGAAACGTTACCCTATCCAGGAATATCCACCCATACAGAACATAGAAGCCTACCCAGGTATGGACCCTTTAGATCCCTATTACCATGATAATTATATTAGGGAGATTTTAGAGGATCCTTACCAATTTCAGGAACTGTCACCCCCATATCAGGAACCCGCACCCCAGATTCCAAACCCAGTCTGAGAACCTGCACCCCCAATGAGTGCAGAAAACGTCCAAGAACTTAGGACTTTTGGGGAGGAAATTTTAGAAAGCAGTGAGAGAATGCGTCAGGTGGGAGAGCGTCTCGTATGGAAATACGATGAGCGCAATATGGATTTTTGGATAAATCCATATCCGTGAATGTGTGAATGGAGGAAATGGTAGTAATAAAATAATAACAAAATAAAAATAAAATATGTGTGTACGGAGGCATATTACTATTAGTGTGATTCTATTTATGTTGGTATTGTAATTTTATTTCAGTACTAGTATGTAATAGACGCATAAGTATATGAAAAGTGTATAGTAGCAATGATCTACGTTTTTGGCTAGATTGTGTGTCATGTGATTAACTATATTAGATATTAATTATGATATTAATATGGGATAAATGTTTAAAATTCAGATGGCCGACGAAGGAAATCAAGGAAATCTGAATAATGATAACCAGAGTAACATTAACGTGGTTAATGAAAATCCGAGCATCAATAACAATGGAAACCAAGTGGATAATAGTGTTATTCAACACATAGTAGCATAGGGAATTATAGATGCAATGCCATTTATTCTTCAAACTGTTAAAGATGCTGATAATAAAAGTAAGCATAGCAGTAAGCGACCCGTTGAACCAGAAAACAGTGTGAACAATGGACCTGTACTTCAATTGCCTATTCCCAAAAGAAGAAGAACCATGCCTTATGGTTGTTCTTATAAAGAATTCTGGTCTTGTAAACCAATGGAATTCTCGGGCAACGAAGGGGCCATTGCAACCTTACGCTGGATAGAAAAGACTGAGGCAGTCTTAAGGATAAGCAAGTGTGCTGAAGAAGATAGGATATTGTTTCCTTCTAATCTGTTTAAGAATGCAGCACTAGAATGGTGGAACACTATCCTCCAGACAAGAGGAAGTGATCAAACCTACAATATGGAATGGGAAGAATTTAAGAACAAGGTAGAAAGGAAATTCTGCCCACCCAATGAAAAAGAACAGATAGCAAACAAATTCCTAAACTTTAGGATGACTGGTGTGGATAATAAGGGATACACTAAAATATTCTTTGAATATGCTAGAATAGTGCCGACCCTTGCTTCACCAGAACCAGTGTTAATTTCCCGTTATATTTGGGGATTAATTGGGGAGATAAGACATGTAGCCAAGGCAGCTAGACCTCAAACCATAGAAGAAGCTGTAGAACTAGCCAATACCTTGACTGATGAATTAGTCCGTACTAGAGAAGAAGATCAGAGGAGTAACTCAACCCAAAGACTTACACAAGAATTTCATCCTGGAAATTACAATCGTAGGAATATGGGTTCTACCCCTGCACCATACTGCAAGGTCTGCAAGAAAAAGCATTCGGGAAAATGCTCCATTCTCTGCAATTATTGCAAGATGACAGGACACAAGGAAGAAAATTGCAGGAAGAAATCCAGTAATGGATTATGCTACAACTGTGGAGAAAAAGGTCATATCAGGCCAAACTGCCCAAAATTAGCTCCAGCTCCAGACAACAAGAATACTAAAAGTGCTAGAGCATTTATTTTGACTGCAGACGAAGCCAAGATGATCCCAGATGTCATAGCTGGTACGTTTTTAGTTAATGATGTTTTTGCTAGAGTATTATTTGACTCTGGTGCAAACCAAAGTTTTATTAATACATCATTTTGCAAATTTCTAAATCAGTCATTAACTAAACTACCACAAGAATGTCTAGTAGAGACAACCAATGGAGAAACCGTTAGGATTTCTGAAATCTTGCAGGGAGCAAGAATATAAATTTTTAACCAAATATTTAGGGCAAACCTGTATCCCATGAATCTGGCAGGATTCGATGTTGTTTTAGGAATGGATTGGTTAATAGCCAATAAAGCTAATATTTTATGTGATCAAAAGTTAATTCAAGTAAATTCACCAAAAGGTAAAACGATCACAATTAAAGGAGATAAACCTTCTAGATCCACTAAGTTCATCTCTGTGATGAAAACTGTAAGTTGTATAAGAAAAGGTTCTATAGTGTATTTGATTTCTATAATCACTAACACTAAAGGAAAAGATTTAAAAGATATTTCAGTAGTATCTCAGTTTTCAGATGTCTTTCCAGAAGAATTACCAGGACTACCTCCGGATAGAGAAGTTGAATTCAGAATCCATTTGATACCAGTAACAGCACCAATTGCCAAAACACCTTATCGTTTGGCACCTGCAGAAATGCAAGAATTAAAGAAATAATTAGATGAATTGTTGGAGAAAGGATTTATACAACCAAGTTCGTCGCCATGGGGAGCGCCGATATTGTTTGTTAAAAAGAAGGACGGATCAATGCGTATGTGCATTGACTACCGTGAATTAAACAAGGTCACGATTAAGAATTGATACCCATTACCGAGAATTGATGATCTGTTTGATCAACTGCAAGGAGCTCGATTTTTCTCTAAAATCGATTTAAGGTCAGGATATCATCAATTAAAGGTACAGGAAGAGGACATTCCTAAAACCGCTTTCAGAACAAGGTATGGTCATTATGAATTTACTGTCATGCCATTTGGTTTAACCAATGCCCCAGCTGCATTTATAGACATGATGAACCGAATATGTAAGCCATATTTGGATAAATTCATAATTGTTTTTATAGATGATATTCTAATTTACTCTAAGAGTAAAGAGGATCATGCAAAGCATTTGCACGTACTTTTAAGTTTATTAAGAAAGGAAAAGTTTTATGTTAAATTCTCTAAGTGCGAATTTTGGATAGAACAGGTACAATTCCTTGGACACCTAGTCAATCATGAAGGAATTCATGTGGATCCAACAAAAATAGAGGCAATTACTAAATGGAAAACCCCTGAATCTCCAACCGAGGTTAGAAGTTTCTTAGGATTGGCCGGTTATTATAGAAGATTTATTCGAGATTTCTCTAGAATAGCCATTCCCTTAACTAAGCTAACCTGTAAATCTGTTAAGTTTGAATGGGGAATAAAACAAGAAGAAGCATTTAGAATTCTTAAGTAAAGATTAACCCATACACCCATACTAGCATTACCAGAAGGAACTGAAGACTTTGAAGTCTATTGTGATGCTTCTAGATTAGGTTATGGATGTGTATTGATGCAACGACAAAAGGTTATAGCTTACACATCTAGACAACTTAAGAATCATGAAGAGAATTATTCAACCCATGATTTTGAATTAGGAGCTATAATTTTTGCTCTTAAGATTTGGAGACATTACCTTTATGGTAGTAAGTTTACTGTATTCACCGATCATAAGAGTCTAAGGTATGTTTTCAAACAAAAAGAGTTGAATATGAGGCAAAGACGCTGGATGGAATTTCTTAGTGACTATGACTGTGATATCTAGTATCATGAAGGAAAAGCAAATGTAGTGGCAGATGCTTTAAGTCGAAAATATCATGAAAAGCCAAAAAGGATACGTTCTCTTAAATTAAATCTGCAAGTAAATTTAAATGATCAGATAAGAGAAGCACAAGAATCAGTAATCAAGGATGATTCTGAAAAATTAAAAGGTATGCTAAAAGAATTAGAACAAGGAACAGATGGAATATGGAGATTCCATAAAAAGAGAATGTGGATACCTAAATTAGGAAATCTACGTCATCGTATATTAGAAGAAGCCCATAAGTCTAAGTATACGATGCATCCAGGAAGTGATAAAATGTACCAGAATTTAAGGAAAAATTTCTGGTGGATAGGAATGAAGAAGGACATAGCAGCCTATATTTCTAAATGTTTAACTTGCTCACAAGTTAAAGCTGAACACCAGAAACCCTCAGGTTTATTACAGCAATTAGAAATGCCAGTTTGGAAATGGGAATTGATAACAATGGATTTTGTTACTAAATTACCCAAAACCAAGAAAGGAAATGATACAATCTGGGTGATTGTAGATAGGCTAACCAAGTCAGCTCATTTCCTACCAATGAAAGAAACAATTAGTATGGAACAATTAGCTAAATTGTATGTAAATGAAATAGTTTCTTTACATGACATTCCTTTATCAATTGTTTTTGATAGAGATAGTCGATTTACCTCTCATTTTTGGTCAAGTTTCCAAAAGGCAATGGGAACCAAGTTAAAACTAAGCACAGCTTATCATCCTCAAACGGATGGACAAAGTGAAAGGACAATTCAGACAATGGAGGACATGCTTAGAGCTTGTGTTATTAACTTTGGAGGTAATTGGGACGATCACTTACCTTTAATAGAATTTTCTTATAATAATAGTTATCACACAAGTATCAATGCTGCACCATTCGAAGCACTTTACGGACGAAAGTGCCGAACCCCAATCTGTTGGGCAGAAATTGGGGAAAAACAACTATCTGGACCTGAGATAGTGCAAGAAACAACCGACAAGATTATTCAAGTCAAGGAACGACTGAAAGCAGCACGTGATCGACAAAAGAGTTATGCTAATAACCGACGCAAACCGTTGGAATTTCAAGTAAGAGATAAAGTATTATTAAAAGTCTCTCCTTGGAAAGGAGTAGTAAGATTCATCAAACGGGCGGTATCAGGGTCTAAACATGATATCGTTGAATCCTTTAGTTCAAGCGGGCCGCGTAAGTATCCTTGTTAGTTAACGCGGGCCGCGAGAGATCATGAAACGCGGAGGCATCCTGAGCTGACACTTGTCGACATCGTGGCGAGTCTAGTAGCTGACCCAGCTAAGCTATTCTGTTGACCAGGGTTGATGCGGGCCGCGTAACCCTGGCCTGTGCTTTACGCGGGCCACGTGGAGACCAGAATCCAGCCCTATATAAGAAGGCCATCAGTTTTCGTTTTCCGTCGCTTACTTCTTTCATTCTAAACGAAATTCTGAAGTTATAAACATTATAGTTGGGTATTATACCCCTAAATTAGTGAGGTTCTGCTCCGTTGTAAGTATTATAACCCTAGTTTCTTAATAGTTACGCTGCCCGATTGATTTAGGGTTCCGTAACAACTGTCGTGGTTCTGCCCGACGTAGTTGTTGGAATGCCGTCTCAGGGAGGGTATCATTAATATTTTCAAAGGGTTATGATACTAACCAATGTACATTTGTATAAATTATAGATTATATCCAGGAAATCCTTACGCGAAGTCTAAGATAGCAATGTGAGTTTATCCTCTTTTTGATAACCTTTTTGGTAATGTTTTACCAAACCTTAAATGTTTTACTATGAAATTTAGCAGTGATTGAGTCTTTGTAGTTCTTCAATTACTGTCGGTATGTTGGGGTTTTGTATACAAAATGTACTACACTGTGAGTAGTAAGTTGAGGATGGCAATACGTTACCATTGGACAATGTGTTAGCCAATGGGTAATATGACCCACAAGTCAGGGTTGACAGTAGTAATGGAGTAATTGTGTAGACATAAACAATGTGATCGCTCTCAATACTGTTCACTGTGACTTTTTATTTAAACTTGATTAAACTGGGATTCACTCACCAGTATTTCCGACTGAAAAATGTTTTTAAAACACGTTTCAGGTAACCCAATGTGACAGCCAATCAGTAAAAAGCCAGCTGGAGAGCACTGAAGGCTTGGGAAAAATGTGGCTATAAAAGTTACCTAATAAACGATGTTTTAAATTCAATAAAATAAGGTTTGTCCCTATAAATGTATTGTAATAAGAAACTTGG
The DNA here is from genome assembly GCA_030545235.1 of Helianthus tuberosus. Lineage (NCBI taxonomy): Eukaryota > Viridiplantae > Streptophyta > Magnoliopsida > Asterales > Asteraceae > Helianthus > Helianthus tuberosus. Next base: position 10,495,888 of record CM060393.1, read on the forward strand.
GTTTTACCCATGTGATTATTAATATTAAATGAGGTGGTTTTACTCTGATAAACAGTTCCTAACTACGGTCCTGATGTAAATTCCGCTGCAATATTAAATAACCCTGATACCACCGAAACTCTGTGATCACGTCCGCCCGTTCCCGGGGATAAGGGATCGGGGGTTGTGACAAAAAAGGGGCTCGTGATACCTAACAAACATCCGATACCTACCAGCCATCCATATTTTCTGTAAGCTTAATTGTTTCTTGGACAAGTCAATTCCCAAATGTTGATTTTTTTTTATTTAATGAAAACCCAATATTCTTAAAATTAAGTATATACTTGGGTGAGGCTGATGTTACAACTGAGTTATATACAGCATTTAAGGTGGCTGGATTTGACTTTGAAATCACTTATCGCCCCAGTCATCACAACGCTACAGCTGATGCCTTATCTCGCATGTCTCATGCAGCCTTCTTTGCTCACTCTCGTGTTAAAACCTCCTTAATTGCTACACTCCGGGTGGCTAATTCTGATGAACCGTATCTCAAGTTCATGCAAACGAAGTGCACCTCTGCACCACAGTCGGTACCCGACTTCCTTCTGTTTTAAAGATGGACTTTCGTTTTTCAAAGATAGGCTGGTCATTCCAGCAGGTTCGCCCCTGTGCACTAAGCTACCGGAGGAATTTCATAATTCTGTGATTGGCAGTCGACTCACTCCGGGGTCACACATACCTTCCATCGCCTTTCATTCAATTTCTTTTGGCCCAAAATGCGATCAGATGTTAAACGTTTTTGTGGCCACTTGTCAAGTTTGCCAGCAAATGATGTCACACCCCGACTTTCCACGTGTCACCGGTGGGCCCGGTGGGGAGTATCGTGACGTGGTTGATAACATCATAGTCAAACAACGCAATATATAAATGCACAGCGGAAGCAAAAGATAAATATATTACAATCCGAACAAAAAGTAATATCAAGTATTACAACGGAAAGTAAAGGATCCACAGGCAGATCTTAAAATATAACATTTGTTCAACAGACTTTAGACGCCTAGAACTTGCAGGATTCCTTATTAACGTCTTGAGCCCTATTACGTACTTGTACCTGCCACTTAGACTTTTGAAAATACGTCAGTTTTCACTGGTAAATACACTCAACCGACTCATTTGAAAAGAGTTTTAGAAAATTGATTTAGATGCACGTGGCACAAAGTAATTTGACACTTTGATTAAAACGCACAAAGGCAAAATTAATCTTTTATACTTGGGACAAACTATATTTCATGTTATCAGTTTTACATAACTTGCTCTACATGCGGGGCCCGGATCTATGCCGGTTCATGATTAACCGACACACCACTATTCCCCTATTGGGAATTCCATATTGGTATAAACATATGGCATCTGTCAGGTGTATGCCTACACCCCGTGCTTAGGTCGTGGCCATTGCAAGTCATGAGTCAAGGATATCCAGGACACGGTCGCATTAATCCTCAATGTTTCAGTCAAGCAATACAAATTAAAACAGGTTATTTGGGTTTTTCCCGACTCATTGGTCTTTGAATCCCATACCTGACCATGCGGTATTTATTACCGTATCCCAATCCCGTAATAGGGAAAATAAGTTAAGAGTATTTACCTGAGCTAGCTCCTGTCTTAAATAGCAAGGATTATAATAACTCAGCCGTATTCACTTAAGTAAGCGTAGGTACAATTTACCAGAGGGCTCTAGTCTGGAATGATGGTATAAATAACCAGTTAGAATGCTAACGGGTCTTTAATTAAGCCTAAGCTTAGACCGGTTAGTCTTAAGGAAATATACGGTTCAAACGCATGATTAAGCGAAGACCGGAATAGAATGTGTTTTAGACCCGATAAGTTTGGAGACTTGTATAATATGGGTATTTTATACACATTCTGGATTTTGAGATAAAACCGATAAGGTTTGACCCGTTTCTGCTAATTTATGTAAACTTGTTACATAAACCGAACCGAACGCGTAATAAGCGTGACGGGTATTCATGAGAGCCATATACAGGTTTCCTAAGTTAATTATGCCTCAAATATGTTGTGACATCAGTAAGATGTCTTTCATTATGCCCGCAACGTATTTAAACACAAACTAGGCCCCGTAGGGGTAGTTTGGTCATTTACACGGTTATAAAAGAGTTTAAGTATTATCCTGAGTTACAGGTCTGATGTAATCAGCAAATATACTCAATTTGCTAAGTTATATCAGTAGGATAAATTATATATGTGAAATTTATCAATTATAACCAAACTATGCACCGTAGGGGCATTTTGGTAATTTCACATAAGCCGTAAAGCTCAAAACTGAAGTCTGAGTTAAACGACTTTTGCTTATTGTTAAAATATTATAATTTGCCTAAAATATCAGTAGGTATCAACCCGGATATGTTTAAAATAGTTTTAATACATACTATGCGTTAAAAACGCTTAATAAGGCGATTAAGAGTCGTTTCCGGGTTCTACACATAAAGCTGATATTTTTATTATTCCAGAAGGCTTAAAATAATTTATTTATCATTTAAGATCAGTAGCAAAAGGTTTGGAGTCGTTTAGATAGGTAAAACTCATTTTATAGCCCGTAAGGGCAAAACTGACAATTACCGGATTAAGCCTACGACTATGAGTTATGCTCAGCCTAAAATTAATTAAAAATCTTTAAAAATCCCAAAATAATATATTATATCAGTGGGTAAAGAGTTTGATATCAAAAAGTATGTTTAAATAGGCTATACGCTAATTACGTCGTTCAATTAACATAAAGCCTTCGTTTTACGCTAATGAGCATAACTCTCATTCTATACCTCAAACTGATGTCAAACTTTGCATACAAGTTTATAATTTAGTAATTAAGGTTTCTACTCTTTTACATTCCCAAAAATCACGTTTTAAGGTGACAAGGGCATAATGGTCAACATATGAGCAATTAACGGAATCATGCGTATTAATCGGATAACTAATGAACCGAGGTGTATAATCACAGAGGGTTATACTAGCATGTAACCTGGTCCAAATGAAGCTCTAAGGTATTTCTAAATCATACTAAAACGGGTCAGAACTGAAGTCAAAGCAAAAGTCAAAGCTTTGCGACTTTCGGTTCCGAACCAGGTCTAAACGGGAAATTGTCGGGTCGAACATGTTTAGACATGTTCTTACACTAATTACCAAGTTATAATAATGATCAAATAGGTTGCACGCCTTCTAGATTGCTAATTATGCGTTTTATGCTTCTGTTGACTTTTTCGGATTAAGTTTGACCCGACAAACTATCTAGTTAGAGTGGGAATCAGGGGGAGCCCTTTTGAGGTTTTATTACCCATATAATTACCAACTTATAACTACTTTTGATTCGACTAATCACTGGACCATTAGTGATTAATCTTAAAGTCAACCGTTAATTACGACGGTTTGACTTCTAAGCTATAACTAAGCTAAAACTTAATTTAGAAAGGATTAGCAAACTTACTGAAGTCCTAAGCTTGATTAGGAAGGACTTGGGTCTGCTTTGAAGCTCCAGAAGGCTCCTCAATTGTAGAATGAAGGTGTGATCACAATGGTAGCACATGAAGCCTTTATATAGTGATCAAGAACACCATAAAATGTTGACACCTAGGTCTATAACTTACCACAACTGATCAACATTTGTTCCTAGTGTTTAGGGGCTGTTTAGGGGCCAAGGTATATGAGGAAAATCGTTTAAAAGGTTGAAAATTGCGTTAAAACTGGCAACAGCCGGTTTTCTGTTGCTGGGGGCTACCTTACGGACCTCAACCTCAACAATGTTGAGGTCCGTAAGCTTGACATCAGGCACAAAAATCTTTTGTTCTTTGCATAAGTGACTCTTGGCCCTTCCGAAAGGTCAAGTAGCCTTTATATATTGGAATTTGACCCCTTCTTATTTATCTATAAGGGCTTTTGGACTTGTACCCACTTTACCAAGTCCCTGGACACTTCTGGTTAACCCGAAAAGTCATAACTTTCGACGTTAACGCTTTAACCCCTCGCATACGAATTTGATCACAACTTTCTCATACGATAACGGAACTTGATGAAATTTTTATCGTGTATTCTAGTGAGCATAATTAATCATTACAAAGCTTTGGGTTTGCTAAAAGGTCACTCAGAGGTATAACTTAAACATGTTGACACATTTAACCCCTGTGGTTTGTGATCTCTCACTTTCTTTCATATTTAGCTTCGTATGATCCATGATTTATTCGTCTGAAGGTATGAGCATCATGTAGGGTTAGTGTAAAGTATATTTATTCACTGTTGACATTTTGAACCCTTATATTCACATACTTTCCATGTTTGTCAACTTTAGTCCCTCTAGAGTATACTTTCACACGTTCAAGTTTATGACACGTGTCAATACATTATAGGACGTAAATTTTCGGGGTGTTACATCCTCACCCCCTTAAAAGAAATCTTGACCTCGAGATTTGTTAAAGTAAAGGAAGTACTTTCTGCCGAATAATGGCAACTTACAAATAATTATGGGTTTGTATGATCTTATTCGTTGTCTCCATGCAACTTTCAGATTCTGATAATTGGACTTACCAATCTATTGTCCTAATCAATAGATTGTTTAACATTCCATCTATACAAGGTCTCCAAAGGAGCAGCCTTGATACTTATTTATCAACTTTTATAGAAAAGCTTATCTTAAGGTGAGATGGTTATTTCAACCACTGCTTAACTAATCTCAAAGAATAGTTATTCCTTACAGCTAGTCGAACAAATCGACGATCCTGGGTAGCTAATGGCGATTCCTAATTGTTGCTTAAATAGGGTTGCGGTATTCAATGCATATGCAAGATGATCCGTCTTTCTTATTTATATAAATCGGAGTTCTTAGGACTTCGAATTTTGGCTTTATGAAATCTTCTCTAAAAGCTTATCGATTTGGCTCTTAGTTCTTCCTATTCCGTTGATACTAACAGATATAAGGCTTTTACAATAATTGTAGCCCTAAGCGGGACATTCGTTCTAACATCCACTTGCCTCTCCGAAGGTAAACATGGTAATTCTTATAAAGAAGATAATCATGACACTCACAGAGATGTTAGAGGTGTCTGTATATTCAGGCTTTGGTTCATCTATCGATGTCGGTGTCAGATAAATGACACATTCTCTTTACAAATGTAAGGATGCCCTAAGTAGAGATACTTATAAGGACATTTTATATTGGATATCTTCTTTGAATACTACTAGTCAACTTTAGTACTATATGACCATTGGGATATCTCAGGGGTTCCATGCATTAAACCTCCATACTGATCAGGCATGGAAGCAATCTATGGGACACACTAAGATACGCCAATCCTCATATGGCACTTTTATCAAACATAATTTGGCATTCGTAGGAGATAGAAAACAAAGAGAAAAATAAATTAAAATAATATATATTGTCGTACTCTTTTCGGGGAAGGGTACTCCAGATTCTTATGCAAGGATTATCTCCGAGGATGGGAGAGAGGGTCATTAAAGATCCCCTTGGTAATTTATACCTTATTTTTAATATCTGAAGTTCTTATGAATGTAACCAAAAGTTTGCTAAGCTTATGGTTTACTAAAGGTTTATTATCCCTTGCATTAACGTAAAATACTTAGCAGATACAACTGAAGCTAAAAGGTAAGGACGTACCTGATGCTATTATTGATATGTACTGCCTCTGTCATTCAATCGGTAGTTCAGGCGTTTCCTTCCTTATCCTTTCCAGACTTAGCTGCTCCTTTCTTGGCGGCCTCAGGGCAATTAGTACTGATGTGACCCTTTTCGCCACAGCTGAAACAGCTTGCATTCTTTATGTCCCTACATTCGTGGGACTGGTGGCCAGTTCTTTTGCAGATGCCACATTGCTTTATCTTTTGGTTTGATCGACACTGTCCCCAGTGTCTTCTTTTACAGGTTTTGCATGTAGGCTTCTTGTTGGAATCCTGTTGGTTATTGTTGAACTCGGATTTGTTCTTCTTAGGATTCTGGGAGTTATCCTCCTCCCTTTTACGCTTCCCATCTTCAGAGGTCTTGGCAGCCTTGTTTCTAACCACATCGAGTGTGAGAGATAGCGACAGATCTGCCGCTGACCTGAATGTAGTAGGTCTTGATGCTTTCACACTTGCCTTTATTTCGGGGGCTAGACCCCCAATAAAGCGAGCTATTCGCTTTGGTTCCGGTGTGATCAAATATGGAACCAATCGAGACTTGGTGTTGAAACTGGTAAGGTATGCTTGACAATCTAAGTTCTCCATGACTAATGCCAAGAATTCAGTCTCGATCTTCTCAACTTCATGTTGAGGACAGTAATTTTCTTTGAAAAGAGCAACGAACTGATCCCAAGTCATGCTGTACAAAGGGATCTTCCCGGTGGCTTGAATGAGAGACTTCCACCATGCTAGTGCCTCTCCCTTAAACGATTGGGATACATACTTTACTACATCCCTCTCAGCGCAACCGCTGATGTCAACCACCGTGTCCATTTCATCCAACCAGGTCATACAATCTATTGCTCCTTTCTCCCCAGTGAAGTCCCGGGGTTTGCAGGAAACAAAGTATTTATAGGTACAAGACTTGGTATGCGGTTCATTATCGAACACTACCTTCTTGGATGGAACACTGTGTTGACCAGATGAATGTCGATCATCATCTTTCTTTAACTCATCTTTCTTTGGAGGTGGCTTGCTATGAGCCTCTGAATGAGTTTTAGGGACAAACTTAGAGTGAGGTACAGATGAGGCTTTACTATTAGTCTCACTATACTCTCTGAATTGCTCCTCTACAGCTTTAGATACAGCTGTATCAATCAGTGAACGAAGTTCCCCTTTGGTTATATTAATCCTCTCATCATCGCGGTTTTCCAGAGGGTGACTGTTCAATTCTTCCGACCTAGCCATGTAGTTTTTTTTATTTGCTACACAAGAAAATAAGGCAAGGTTTATACGGAAGCTTATACAGTTTTATCGTTTTAACGATTTATTAACCATGTTTTTAATACACATTTTAGTTAATTTGATAAATATATAATTATTCAGGATCTTTATCATAATCCCAAATTATAAGTTAATGATAGCACAGAAGGCCTAGTCACGTAGACAAGTTTAATTTATAAGCCTTGATTTTACAGAATCGAGGCATTAAGGTTTGAATCAAAGTTCATTACCTTTTCTCGGACAGGGAGTCATTGCTACTACTGTCGTTGTCATAATTGACGATACAATATGGCCCGTAGGCAAATCAATTGACATTACAAAATGATGTTTTTAAGAAAATAATAATCATCACACTGATGATAGTAGTCATGATAGTATTGATCATATTGACCATGAGGCTTGGGCATAGCCCACCACCTTAGACAGGAACCATAATGGTTACAACTGTCATTGTCGTATTGACAATATTAATAAGTATAGCCCGTAGGCACTTCGTCACTAAGGATGTTGATAATATGATCATCATATTGATGATATTTGTCATGATCACATTGATCATATAGACTAATAGGCTTGAGCATGGCTCACTACCTTAGACAAGGAATCATAAAGATCACAATGTCAGTGTCTCAAATGGACAATACGTTATAGCCCGTAGGCACTTCCCTTCTAAGGGATGGTTATAAAATGATCATCTTATAGGATGATGTAAGCCATGATTTCTAAATCATAAGGCAAATTAGGAATTTAAAAATTTCCAGTATAGGGATGACTATTGTGATTTTCTCGAATCACATTTGCCAAGAGTGCTAACACGTTCTTAGGTGTTAACAAGGATTTGAATCTTTTGAATAGGTCCTACCATCTTGGCCTCGTCATATTGGCTAGGTTTACCTTTAAGATTCCTTTTTAATAATTAAAGCAGAACAATCCAAATTTAGGATGTTAATAAGGATCTGAACCTAAATTGAGGAACTGCCATCTTGGCCGCGTCTTAATAATGACACCAGGCTAGGTCTTGTCCCTTTTTAGATGTTGCCATTTTATTATAATGGTAGATCTTATAATATAGGAATGATATAATCGTTCCTTTAAAATTTAAACAAGTATATGGTTGCCCTAATCGGGACTTGAAAGGAAAAATGTGTCCTCGGAGGGACTGAAAGATAAATATGTCCTTAGAAGGACTATTAAGGAAACGATCTTCAGCAAAAAGGAGTTTCTTCTTCATTTTATTTCTGAATGCTTTCTCTTTGGTTGCACGTTTCACCCTGGCCGCGGTACGAAGCTCAGCATTTCCAGGCTCCTGATGTGGAGAATTCGTATTACAGCTTCTTCGCTTAGCGACGTATTCAAAAATTTGGAAGCAAAGATTTCCAGATTAGGATTTAGAATATTCCTATGTTAAGTCTAGACTCAGAAGGTCAAGGAATGTGCTACTGTGTCATTGAGATTAAACACAAAGGATAGTGTTTAATTCACTCAATGTTGGCTCTGATACCAACCTGTCACACCCCGACTTTCCACGTGTCACCGGTGGGCCCGGTGGGGAGTATCGTGACGTGGTTGATAACATCATAGTCAAACAACACAATATATAAATGCACAGCGGAAGCAAAAGATAAAAATATTACAATCCGAACAAAAAGTAATATCAAGTATTACAACGGAAAGTAAAGGATCCACAGGCGGATCTTAAAATATATCATTTGTTCAACAGACTTTAGACGCCTAGAACTTGCAGGATTCCTTATTAACGTCTTGAGCCCTATTACGTACTTGTACCTGCCACTTAGACTTTTGAAAATACGTCAGTTTTCACTGGTAAATACACTCAACCGACTCATTTGAAAAGATTTTAAGAAAATTGATTTAGATGCACGTGGCACAAAGTAATTTGACGCTTTGATTAAAACGCACAGAGGCAAAATTAATCTTTTATACTTGGGACAAACTATATTTCATGTTATCAGTTTTACATAACTTGCTCTACATGCGGGGCCCGGATCTATGCCGGTTCATGATTAACCGACACACCACTATTCCCCTATTGGGAATTCCATATTGGTATAAACATATGGCATCTGTCAGGTGTATGCCTACACCCCGTGCTTAGGTCGTGGCCATTGCAAGTCATGAGTCAAGGATATCCAGGACACGGTCGCATTAATCCCCAATGTTTCAGTCAAGCAATACAAATTAAAACAGGTTATTTGGGTTTTTCCCGACTCATTGGTCTTTGAATCCCATACCTGACCATGCGGTATTTATTACCGTATCCCAAGCCCGTAATAGGGAAAATAAGTTAAGAGTATTTACCTGAGCTAGCTCCTGTCTTAAATAGCAAGGATAACAATAACTCAGCCGTATTCACTTAAGTAAGCGTAGGTACAATTTACCGGAGGGCTCTAGTCTGGAATGATGGTATAAATAACCAGTTAGAATGCTAACGGGTCTTTAATTAAGCCTAAGCTTAGACCGGTTACTCTTAAGGAAATATACGGTTCAAACGCATGATTAAGCGAAGACCGGAATAGAATGTGTTTTAGACCCGACAAGTTTGGAGACTTGTATAATATGGGTATTTTATACACATTCTGGATTTTGAGATAAAACCGATAAGGTTTGACCCGTTTCGGCTAATTTATGTAAACTTGTTACATAAACCGAACCGAACGCGTAATAAGCGTGACGGGTATTCATGAGAGCCATATACAGGTTTCCTAAGTTAATTATGCCTCAAATATGTTGTGACATCAGTAAGATGTCTTTCATTATGCCCGCAACGTATTTAAACACAAACTAGGCCCCGTAGGGGTAGTTTGGTCATTTACAAGGTTATAAAAGAGTTTAAGTATTATCCTGAGTTACAGGTCTGATGTAATCAGCAAATATACTCAATTTGCTAAGTTATATCAGTAGGATAAATTATATATGTGAAATTTATCAATTATAACCAAACTATGCACCGTAGGGGCATTTTGGTAATTTCACATAAGCCGTAAAGCTCAAAACTGAAGTCTGAGTTAAATGACTTTTGCTTATTGTTAAAATATTATAATTTTCCTAAAATATCAGTAGGTATCAACCCGGATATGTTTAAAATAGTTTTAATACATACTATGCGTTAAAAACGCTTAATAAGGCGATTAAGAGCCGTTTCCGGGTTCTACACATAAAGCTGATATTTTTATTATTCCAGAAGGCTTAAAATAATTTATTTATCATTTAAGATCAGTAGCAAAAGGTTTGGATTCGTTTAGATAGGTAAAACTCATTTTATAGCCCGTATGGGCAAAACTGACAATTATCGGATTAAGCCTACGACTATGAGTTATGCTCAGCCTAAAATTAATTAAAAATCTTTAAAAATCCCAAAATAATATATTACATCAGTGGGTAAAGAGTTTGATATCAAAAAGTATGTTTAAATAGGCTATACGCTAATTACGCCGTTCAATTAACATAAAGCCATCGTTTTACGCTAATGAGCATAACTCTCATTCTATACCTCAAACTGATGTCAAACTTTGCATACAAGTTTATAATTTAGTAATTAAGGTTTCTACTCTTTTACATTTCCAAAAATCACGTTTTAAGGTGACAAGGGCATAATGGTCAACATATGAGCAATTAACGGAATCATGCGTATTAATCGGATAACTAATGAACCGAGGTGTATAATCACAGAGGGTTATACTAGCATGTAACCTGGTCCAAATGAAGCTCTAAGGTATTTCTAAATCATACTAAAACAGGTTAGACTTGAAGTCAAAGCAAAAGTCAAAGCTTTGCGACTTTCGGTTCCGAACCAGGTCTAAACGGGAAATTGTCGGGTCGAACATGTTTAGACATGTTCTTACACTAATTACCAAGTTATAATAATGATCAAACAGGTTGCACGCCTTCTAGATTGCTAACTATGCGTTTTATGCTTCTGTTGACTTTTTCGGATTAAGTTTGACCCGACAAACGATCTAGTTAGAGTGGGAATCAGGGGGAGCCCTTTTGAGGTTTTATTACCCATATAATTACCAAATTATAACTACTTTTGATTCGACTAATCACTGGACCATTAGTGATTAATCTTAAAGTCAACCGTTAATTACGACGGTTTGACTTCTAAGCTATAACTAAGCTAAAACTTAATTTAGAAAGGATTAGCAAACTTACTGAAGTCCTAAGCTTGATTAGGAAGGACTTGGGTCTGCTTTGAAGCTCCAGAAGGCTCCTCAATTGCAGAATGAAGGTGTGATCACAATGGTATTGGTAGCACATGAAGCCTTTATATAGTGATCAAGAACACCATAAAATGTTGACACCTAGGTCTATAACTTACCACAACTGATCAACATTTGTTCCTAGTGTTTAGGGGCTGTTTAGGGGCCAAGGTATATGAGGAAAATCATTTAAAAGGTTGAAAATTACGTTAAAACTGGCAACAGCCGGTTTTCTGTTGCTGGGGGCTACCTTACGGACCTCAACCTCAACAATGTTGAGGTCCGTAAGCTTGACATCAGGCACAAAAATCTTTTGTTCTTTACATAAGTGACTCTTGGCCCTTCCGAAAGGTCAAGTAACCTTTATATATTGCAATTTGACCCCTTCTTATTTATCTATAAGGGCTTTTGGACTTGTACCCACTTTACCAAGTCCCTGGACACTTCTGGTTAACCTGAAAAGTCATAACTTTCGACGTTAACGCTTTAACCCCTCGCATACGAATTTGATCACAACTTTCTCATACGATAACGGAACTTGATGAAATTTTTATCGTGTATTCTAGTGAGCATAATTAATCGTTACAAAGCTTTGGGTTTGCTAAAAGGTCACTCAGAGGTATAACTTAAACATGTTGACACATTTAACCCCCGTGGTTTGTGATCTCTCACTTTCTTTCATATTTAGCTTCGTATGATCCATGATTTATTCGTCTGAAGGTATGAGCATCATGTAGGGTTAGTGTAAAGTATATTTATTCACTGTTGACATTTTGAACCCTTATATTCACATACTTTCCATGTTTGTCAACTTTAGTCCCTCTAGAGTATACTTTCACACGTTCAAGTTTATGAAACGTGTCAATACATTCACAGGGCTGCCCTTATCAAATGGTAAATCTGTCATTATGGTTGCCGAGGACTGGTTATCAAAATACGGGCACTTCATTGGGTTACCTCCATCTTTCCCTTGCTGGAACGAGACACCGTGCTCCAACTTCTTAAGACCAACCTCTTGAAAGCTCAAAACACTATGAAGTCTCAGGCCGATAAACATCGTCGAGATGTGCACTTTCAACCAGGGGATTGGGTATATATTAAATTACAACCATATCGACAAGGCTCCATCCGCTTGCAGCGCCATCATAAACTCAGCCGTCGATATTTCGGTCCCTATCAAGTTGGTATCCAAGGTTGGCTCTGTGGCTTATAAACTGAATTTACCGGAGAGCGCCAAAATCCACCTCGTGTTCCTCGTCTCCCTCCTTCGAAAATGTATTGGCGTTCCCGAATCACAGGTCACTCCACTTCGTTTGGTTAACTCGACGCCACCATGATACTTCACCCGTTCAAGATATTTGGATACTCGTGTTCTCTCCAAAGCGGGTCATTCTGTTCCCCAATATTTGGTTCAGTGGGATGGCCTTCCACCTGATGTGTCCATGTGGGAAGATTCCACTAGCCTGTGTAAACAATTTCCTGATGCAGGTACATACCAGTTCCAGACCCGGGACCTAGTTGTAACAAAAGGAACCGAACAAGACCCGGTTCCACCTCTACTCGGTCAAAACCCGGACCGGAACCGGCCAAAACCCGAACGTACCCGGAACGGGTTCCTACCCTACCTGGTTCTTGACTTTGTTGATGAAACCCGGACCCAGTTCCTACCCGGTTTTAGGTTCTACAAAAAAGCCGAGTTGTGCATCTCTACCTAGAGGTGGTAACTGGTAATATGGTTTGATTAGGTAACGTGTCAAAATAAGTCACTTTAATATAAAACGATTTAGGTGATTTTAAATTAATATGTTAATTATAATTAAAAAAAACAAAAAAAAACCGAGTTGTGCATCTCTACCTAGAGGTGGTAACTGGTAATATGGTTTGATTAGGTAACGGGTCAAAACAAGTCACTTAATTACAAAACGATTTAGGTGATTTTCAATTAATATGTTAATTATAATTTTAAAAAACAATAGTAAAATTATATACAAGGTTGTGTGCTTTAAGAATAAATTTCTTTAGGTGATTTTCAACTCGTTTGATTTCTTTTTCATCAAAATTCATTTATTTGGCCCGTTTGAGAGATGAAACACAACCCGAATCAACCCACTAGTAAATGGTTTGAAACTGCCACCCTTAATAAGTTATGTTAAGAGCTTAGTAAACTACTTTATGCAAACAAGAATGCAATATGTAGATATAGGTACTTACACTGCCATTCTACAACATAACACCGGTACAAAATGATAATATGAATGCATCAAGCCGTTGATGTATTCCGCAACAAAAAAAACCAACATTATTTTCAACAATTGAGCAAATTATACATGCACACTGCCATGAAGTTATAAAAGTTGCTAGAAACCACAGATTGTATTAAAATATTACTTCAATTTAGCAAGCGATTTAGAAAGGTGGTAATTTTGCCCCGTTTGCTTACAGAGTTACAGATGGACCCATTTGGGTTTATATTACATCTCCAGTGAGTTATTAACAGGCCAAGTGAGTCGAAATCTCCCAAATAGGCCTATAAATGAACTGTTCATTTAACTTTAACCGAACTTGAACACGAACACCAACATAAACGAACGAAATAAATAAATATAAACAAACGAACATAAATGAATTAACAAAATGTGTGTCCATGTTCGTCCGTTTATTAAATAACAAACCTAAACGAACAAAGATAAACAAATTTTGAATAAAGGGCCTAAATGAATGACAAAATGTGTTCATGTTTGTTCGTTTATAAAATAAAGGAACATAAACGAACTTCCGGCCGAACAAGTTCATGAACGTTAGATTTAGATTCATTTACCGGCCTACACCCAAATTATATTTTTAAAGTTGCGACCTTTTGAACTGCTTTGTTATATAAATTAGCCTATTCTTGTGAAGTGTAATAATATAGCTTTTCTAACCATATTTAAGTTTTTAACAACTGCACACTATTTACTACCAGATTTTCAGCTTTATAATTTTTACCTTTTCTTTTGAGCATCTTTTGGCTGTCAATTCATTGGTATGTGTTTCTTTTCTCTCTCAACTTGCTTAATTTGTATCAAATGTCCAAACACATCTTCTTAATCTATTTGTATATTGTGATTGGTTGAGTTTTGTCGTTTCATGCACACCAACTGTTTGATGAAATGCCTCAATGAACAAAGTAGGTCTAATCATGCAAACCATGATGAGTTTTTACTCAGAGGTGTTGGGATTAATAACTTATTTTGAGAACGACAATCAATGTGTCATTTGTTGATATGGTGGCACGGTTGTTGAGGTTTCTAGATCACCAACACACACACATGATCTGCAATTTACTTTTTTGTTCCTTAAATCCAGTATTGCGCAAGAATGATATTTTATTAATAAATGGATCCTTTACAACATGATTGCCAGGTTGCAGGGTATGAGAAGAAGCTGAAATCACAGGCCTCACAGTTTTGATCGTCATTCACTTGAAGAAAAATAGCAATTTGAATAAGGTATCTTCTTCTAATCTTGACATGTTTGATGATTATTTTGTGCTAAATCGTAAAAGCATGCATGTCAATCAAACACTAAATTTAATCAGAAGAATGGTAAGCCCGAACTAGACGAACTCCGGTAACCCCCATTCTCCGATGACCGGAGGTCCGGCCGAACTCCGGTAACCCCCATTCTCCTGCTCCGACGCGACACCCACTCTCCACCCCTCGCTCATCTTCCTTCCTTCTACTCCAACGGCAGTCCAGCCAGCGACAACACACCGCAACAACCCTCCACCCCCTTCACCTTAAACCACCACTTCGATTGTGGCATACGGCGGCAGTGGTAGAGAGAAGGATAGGGCTGTAAACGAGTCGAGCCGAGTCGAGCCAGGGTGGGGTCGAGCTCAAGCTCGAAATTAATTCAGGCGGTTAAACTTGGCTTGAGCTTTACGTTGGAGTTAAACGAGCCTAAGAACGAGCCAACGAGCCGAGCCATGGGCCGAGCCGAGCTTAGCTCGAGCTGGGCTTGGTTACAAAATGAGCCAGCTTGGTTCACATCATCTCAAATTGAGTTTTTTTAGCTAGTTTTTCTCGAGCTTCTTTCGAGCGAGCTACGAGCCGAGCTACGAGTCGCGAGCTTTATGAACAGCCCTAGAGAAGGACACGGAGACAGAAGAATGACGGCGGCCGTGGCACCGTCGTCTGCGGCAGGTGGAGTGCGGGAGCAGGTGGAGTGCGGGAGCAGGTGGAGTTCTCGAGGTGGTGGGGGTGCGGCGGTCTGTGGAGGTGGAGAAGGGTGGAGGAGGAGAAGGTCTGTGTTTTCAAAATGTGGAGAAGAGGTTTTATGCAGACCCTAGAAGACATTGGTCCTTGTCTGTATGAAGCAGAGGTCTCGCAGACCTTTTTTAATGAAAGGTCTGCGAGAAAACAAACAAGCTGCAGACTCTTATGTATGCGCGTGGTCTGTGCGGCGCAGACATAAGAGGTTCTGAAGTGCTTCTAGCAAAAAACAAACACCACCTAAATTTAATCAGAAGAATGGTAAGCCCGAACTAGACGAATGCTATGCATGGTAATTATCTGATTAACAAACAACACCCAAAACTGTTTGTGCCTGTCCCCATCACCCCTTATACGCGATATACTCATTTTACCCAAACACAGACACATGTGTGTGTGCAGCACAGTGGCAACAAGGGTTCCCCTTCTCGTGCTTGTTATGGGATTATGCACTTTCGTTTATTTCTTTTATCAACGGCTTTTAAAGATTTTGTTTCTAGCATCAACAAATGTTATTCAATTTCAGTAATACGCCCCACATTTATATGCTTTAATTTAATAAATTTTTAAGTTTGAGTTTGCTTCTTTGACATTATAGATATCCTTCAATGTAGGCACAAAATTAAAGGTATCCTTCAATGTAGGCACAAAATAGGCTAATTGCGGAATATGTCTACTAAAATTTGTGTCTTGTGAGTCCATTTTCATGCCTATTAATATGCTACAGATTAGGCCTGGCAATTTCTACCCAAATACCTAAACTTGGGTCAATTTGGACTTTAATTTTAAGCTGCTGGGTCATCTTGGGTCGATTAAAATTATTAATGGGTCTAGATGGGTAATAAGAAAATCAGAATTAGGTCAGGATGGGCCACTAAAAAAAAAAGAGAATGGGTCAAGATGCGCCAATATGAAAATCATCTACGCTCTCATCTTTTCTACTCTACTACCAGTACGCTCTCAATTTCTACCCAAATACTCCCTTAAATCAACCTATTAACAATCTATTCTACACTTCTTGATCGATTGAATGGTATGAATTTCACTTTTGGTTGATTTATTTTCTGTATGCATTCTAAACTTCTTCTTAATTGTTCAATTTCAAATACACATCCAAACCCTAGTTAGGAATCCGTGAATATTCATGACGATTTAGATGTCGTTTAGGTTGTATGTTGTTGGATACTTGGATTCTTGTTTGATGGATTCATATTGGGATTTTGTAGTTTTGTACTACCCGAGTTGTTGGATACTTAGATTCTTGTTTTGTGAAACTGTAGTTTGTGGTATGATTGATTGAGGTTAATGTGGTTGTTGCTTTAAGCAAGTTTCTACATGTTCTGGTCTCGTTTTGCCCTCTAATTTGCTTTAACTTTTGTTGATCGTTGAAAATGGAGTTACTGTTCGAGTGTTGGTTTGACCCTATGTTGGTTAGTATGATGAGATCACATTAGGATCCTAAATTTGGTTTCTTTTTCGCTTTGTTGTCGACTGTCGTGTGGATTTGTTAGTTTGTCTTGCTTTGTTTTATTGTGGGGTTTTAGCTTACAGATTGTATTTGGGTTGTGTTGGTTTGAAACTACGAATTAGATGTTGTTTCGTCTGATGGATTCACACTGCTAAACAAACTCTTGAATGAGAATTCATCAATTGTTAGTTGTATAATTATTATCATCTGTTTGCTGGTAAATTCAGAAGAAGCAATAGGAATTACATTTTGTGCATACTGCATACTTATTCCTTTTTATATAAAATTAGACCCCAAAAATGAAAATGACTCTGTTAATGGATCCAGATTATTATTTTGCCACTTTCATCATTTATTTTTGTCTTTTTCCATACGATTTAGGTCGATTATTACGGATGGAAGCATGTCGCATTTGGGTTGAAATAGATACACAGTCTTTTCTTATCTTATAAAACAGATATCCTGGATTGTGTCACACATTGTACAAAAATAGCATAATTAAGTCTTTCTTTAATTCCTATATATGCACTATACACAATTGATGTGAAAATTAGTCTACGGGAACAACGAAACACGTCAAACGGGTCAGGCGCCCAAACAGACTGAGGAGCATCAAGAAAGTATTCAAGTGTAATAAAAGAGAAAGTTTAGATTGTTGTTGTAGCGATATACATTTTATAAACTACATAGCACACTGGTTATCAATAAATATAGTAGTAGACTCATCAAACAGAGATCGAAGGTACATCATAACATCAGGTATGTTATGCAGGAAAAGTGCAGATCGTTTTTTTAACTTTTTTTTTCTTTTTTAATTTATTTCGTTTTTTATAATTTTTTTATAATTTTTTTTTTTATTTTTTATAATTTTTTTAGTTTTTATTATTATTGATTTATTCTCAACTCATCTTGATCCAAACCCATCCTGACCCTAACTCATCCTGACCCAAACCCATCCTGACCTCCTTCTTTCTTTTACCCATCTTGACCCAAACCCATTCTAACCCAAACCCATCCTGACCCAACAACCATTCCAATCCAACCCAACCCATCCATTTTGCCACCTCTACTACAGATAACTAATTAGAGGTGGCAAGATGGACAATATATAGGTAACTTGTCAAAACAGGATATGATTGAAACTTTGCAATGTTTAATACAGGCCAAGACGGGTTAACTTGCAAACAGTTTTTTTTTTTTGTTCATTTCTTATTACGAAAACAGTTAATCATATATTAACAATCTGAAACAGTTGAACAGAACTATTTAGGATGTTGTATGCATTGGAAATGGCTTACTCATGTGTCCCTTTTGACCCGGTTAAAGTAAATTAAACACAACCCAGATCAGCACATTTATTCGTAAATGGGTCGAAATTCCACCTAAACCCACACATCTTTTTTCTAAGTTCATTTCCAGCCATTTATTAGCTTAGTAGTTACACAATTTTCTCGTGATATTGTCGGTTAAGAAAATACAAATAGATAAAGGGATCCAACGTGAAATATTGAAATCTTCTGTTGACCCACATATCTTTATGATAAAGTAGTGGGCTAATATATTGATCAGCTATTTAAAACCACATATATCTTTGTGTATCTGATTTCCACTCCTTTTTTTACGCGAATCTCAAACAAATTCCACAGATCAATGGCGTCTTCGTCGTCCTCTTCTCACTTGATTCCCACATCGTGACTCGTTTGCAAGATTTGAAATCAAAGTTGGAAATTGGGTCTGGTGGTGTGCGCATGGTTGGAATATGGGGGGTTGGAGGTGGTGGTAAAACTACCCTCGCATCTGCTGCGTATACAGAAATCTCTCACCAATTTGAAGCTCACTGTCTTCTTGAGAAGATTCGTGATGAATCAAGCAAGCATGGCCTGAAAAAGCTGCAAGAACTTTTTTTTATCAAGTGTTCTGAAAACTAATGTGGTTGGTAGAGAGTGAGATAGAAGGAAGAAGCATGATAGAAAGAAGGTTATGTCGTAAAAGAGTTTTAGTTGTTCTTGATGATGTTGATGACCTTGAGCAACTAGAGGCGTTAGCCGGATCACATGATTGGTTTGGTCAGGGGAGTCGGATAATAATCACTACCAGGGATGAACATTTGCTAACACGCAATATAGACGTGATCTATGAAGTAAGTTTGTTATCACACGATGAGGCTATCAAGCTCTTTAGCAGACATGCATATCGGAAAGAAAAACCTGTAGAAGATTATGAGAAACTTTCACAAGATGTAGTTTCTTATGCTGGTGGGCTCCCATTAGCACTTGAAGTTCTAGGCTCTTTTCTATATGACAAAGATAAAGATGAGTGGTCGAGTGCTTTGACCAAGTTAAAATGCATTCCCGATATTGACACAATTTGGTTCCCTTGATTAACTAACACAGGAAAATGTAGTATTAGTTTTGTCAAGTTATGTCGAACTTCCACGTCTTCCTCATGTTGTTGCAAACATGAAGAAACTTCGGTGGATTTATTGGGATAGGTATCCAGCATCATCATTCCCATCAAATTTCCAGCCAACAAAGCTTGGTTGTCTAGTGTTGATAAGGGGCCAGCAAAAAGAACTCTGGAAAGGGTGTAAGGTAATCCTTGTTTTTCCACAAGCTTAATCAATTAATTATTAGGGTAACTCGGATAAGTAGACCCTAGACTAATGAAATTAGAATTGTGAAATGAATACTATACGTACAAGGTTTCCAAGCAAACACTATACGTACACCGTATAAGATCAGATTGTCAAGATAAAAGTCTTTACAACAAAATTTTTGGACTGGACCTTAAGACCAGATTGTCAAGCCATACAACAATTGATGATGCGGAATGCTTTTAATATCCAACCTGTGCAACCCTTTCAACCCGAACCGAACCCGACGCAACCCACCCAATCCGAACCCGACGAGGATGTCGAAGTTGTTCCTGAGACCCAACCGTAAAAAAGGCAAACGAAGAAAAGGCAAGCAAGTTGAGGGTGAGTAACCGTCCAAACCAAAGGCGAAACCGTGGACGCAACTTGAGGAAGAAGCCTTAGCGAAGGCTTACGTAGGCACGTTCACACACCCGATAAAAGGTTCGTAAAAATAACTTTTTTTAAGTTTATATTTTTTTTAATTTAGTAGGATTTTTTTTAAGTTTATGTTTTTTTTTTAGTTTATGTATTGTTTTTTAATATTAATGAAATATTTTCTTAATTTTTTTGTTGAATGTTAAAAAAAGTGGAAGATTAAAAAAAAAAGTGGTGGGTAGGATCATCCTCCCATTTCCACTAAATTTGTGAGATGGACCATCCTCCCAAGGATGGTGATGTGGCGACGACGTGGCGGATCATCCTCCATTGGAGGATCATCCCCATACCATGTAGCCTTACTTTACGGAGATAACTACTTGACTAGCCTCATTCACAACTCAACACAACCCAACCTTTAATATAAAACTAATTTCTCCCTCTTCCACCTACACAACACAACCCAACCCAACTTAATTTTTGTTACACATTCACAACCTAATCCATCCTAAGTTTTAATAAAATAAACATATATATGATTATATTATATTGTATTAAAAATAATAATATTAACAATATTTATTTATGTTTATTTCAAAATTTTAAAAGGTATTTATTTTAAGAATAAAAATAAAGTGTATTTAAATCATTTATATTTATAATGTGTATTTAAATCATATTTATATTAAATAAACATTTTTTTTAAACTAACTCTGTTTTCAATAAAATTTATACCGACATGTTCACAAAAAAAATTAAGAAATACAGTGCATTTATTTTTATTTTTAAGTTTAAATAAGACAATTTATTTGAGTAATTTATTCCTTAGGGGAAGAAGTAGTTTAGATGATAAATGAAAAAGAAATAAAAAATAGTGGACCAACCAAAGTTGGACAAGTGGCAAAAGAATTTGAGCAAAATTTGGAAAAGTTGGGTCATGACCTAAGGCTAGAGGGTATGGTGATGGTTCTCCAAGGGAGGATGATCCGCCACGTAGGCGCCACGTCATAGTCCTCCCAAGATGGTCCATCCCACAAAACTAGAGGGTATGGGAGGATGGTCCTAGATGATCCTACCCCACAAAACTATATACAAGTATTAATTCCTAATGTACAAATCTCATTCACAAACAAACAAACAAAGCTGGGCCCACCATTTGGATCGTCCTGGACGTCCATATATTGACGTTGAAGACGGGGGGGGGGGGGGGATGGGTCGACGCCGGGGCCGGACCGAGAAGGGGTGGGGGACGGGCCATACCGTGCAGCCTAAGGTCGTTCACACGACCAGCTTGCAACTTTTATTTTCTTTTTTCTTTTAATTATTTTAATGAAACCAATATTAACTTGACAAGTGGCAACCTAATTTATGGTGGGTCACCAATGGGAGTGGTCTTAGAGCATTCACATTTGATCCTCTATATTTACGTGAGTGGGTGTAAGTGGTTGTAAGAGGATGAGAAAGAAAATGTCAATAAATTTGAGAAAACACTGTTCATCATCTATAATTTTTTAATATTTTTAAAAGTGGTTGTGAGTAGAGAAAAAAGAAAAGGTAATGATAAAAGTATAAAAAATATTATTTAATTAAAAAGGAGAAAGAAAAAAATAGTAATCTTTAGTATAATTATAAAGAAAGAGATTGGAGGATTAATTGTTAATGCTCTTAGTGTCACTACCCTAAATGACCATTAATATAAAAATATTTAATTAGGGGATTATAATATAAATTCTTTAAAGTTTTCTTAAACAGGTTTACTAAAAATATGATTATAGCTAATAATGGATAAAATTACTATTCTATTTTTAAATATCTACTAGTCATTTCATCTATTAGTTTTGTAAATTAAGTTAAAAAAGTTATTAAACACTCAAAAGCTACAACTTTATAAGGTTATTTGCTAAGGGTTGACGCTCTTTCACTTCACGTTACTGCTATGTCATAAAGTAATTGTCACTTTATCGACACATCACAACCTCGTTCTCCTTCACTTTCTTCCACTGACATTTACTATGGTTTCACCCCTTTCACGCCCTATTAAAATGTTAAAAAGTAAAAAAAAAAAAAAAGACGAAAGAACTTTATTAGTTGCCAAGCATGGGACCCACCACCACAACCATCGTCCACGCATGACTCCACCCACACACGCCCCTTGCCACGCCTTGTCCGACAGTGTACCCCTGTCATGTGGCAAGGGATGTCAATCAGTAGCTGACCGCCTACGAAACACATCCATCCATGTTTCAATCGTTTCAGTTCCTTGCACATAGAAAATTCACAGTTTAATTACAATAGACCTGATACAACACCAATCATAAGAAGATAATGTAAAAAAATAACGTAAATAACAAAGTTAAAAAGAAAAAAATTAAAAAAAGGAAAGGTATAAATAGTAGAAAAGAAGAATAAACAAAGTTTACGGAAAATAAGTAAGATAAAGGTAAAAAAAGTTTAAAAAAGGAAATAAGTAAAAAAAAAAGCAAAAAAGATAGGCAAATACATGTATTATTGGTTAAGTAAAAAGAAAAGGTGAGGGAAGCTAGAAAAGTATTGGTTAAGTAAAATAAATTTTCTTAGCTCACTTGATTATATTGATATTTTAAAGCAAGAAGACCTGAATTTTTTAATCTTAAAGGTACTCAATATTTTGTGATGATATTTTTTATTAACATGTATATTTGATGATATTATGTGAAAAAAAAACATTTTGTTTTCCGTTTAACATCTAAACTCAAAAACCGAACAACCCAAACCGGAAGCTAGAAAAGTATTGGTTAAGTAAAATAAATTTTCTTAGCTCACTTGATTATATTGATATTTTAAAGCAAGAAGACCTGAGTTTTTGATTCTTAAAGGTACTCAATATTTTGTGATGATATTTTTTATTAACATGTATATTTGATGATATTATGTGAAAAAAAAAAAACATTTTGTTTTCCGTTTAACATCTAAACTCAAAAACCGAACAACCCAAACCCGAATAACCCATACTTGAACAACTCGAACTTTAAATGAGTCAGTTGTCGGTTCACTTTTTCCTAGCCAAAAACTCAAATAACCCGACCTGATAAACCCAAAACTCAAAAAAACCCGAATAACACCTCTACACCCAAACACAATCGAGCCCATTAGAACTAAAGAGGATGCATAAAAAGAGGGTTGAAGTCGAGCCCATGGAAAAGAATATCATGCATTGGATTTCTCATAAGGAGCTGGCTTTGGCCTGTGCGTGGGTTGACAACTCAGTGGGCCCGGCTATGATTAGTTATTTATAATGTTTATTTATTTATTTTAGTTGTCTAACAATGTTTATTTATTTATTTTCGTTGCATAATAATATTTATTTATTTTTTAATATGAAATCATCAAAAAGAAACCGACTTTTGGAAACGTGTCCTTGAAGTATTACACAATCTAATGGGACAGGAACCATACCGGAATGCAGATTCCATCTCTGGTAAATGGAGAGAAATGTCGAAAAAATACACCGTGTTTATCACCATCTACAACGACCTCTCCAACAACAAATCTAGAGTTAATGGATCTAGTAATGTGGATTTGCTAATTGAGACGCACAAAATCTACAACACGAATATCAAAAAGCTGATAACTCTTGAGGAACAAAAATGTAACACCTCGAAAATTCACGTCCTATAATGTATTGACACGTGTCATATGCTTTGAACGTGTGAAAGAATACTCTAGAGGGACTAAAGTTGACAAACAATGAAAGTATGTGAATATAAGGGTTCAAAATGTCAACAATCGATAAATATACTTTACAATAACCCTACATGATATTTATACCCTTAAACGAATGAATCATGGATCATACGAAGCTAATTGTGAATGAAAGTGAGAGATTACAAACTACAGGGGTTAAATGTGTCAACATGTTTAAAGTATACCTCTGATTGACATTTTAACAAACTCGGAGCTTTGTAACGATTAATTATGCTCACTAGAAGGCATGATAAAAATTTCACCAAGTTTCGTTATCGTATGAGAAAGTTATGATAAAATTCGTACACGAGGGGTTAAAAGCGTCGACATGTTAATACATACCTCTGAGCGACCTATGTATAAATCCCAAACCTTAACCTATGTTGTAAACATCTGATAAGCATCCTAATCCGGTCAATGCTTGCAATAATTGATTCAAATTATAAAGATGGGATATTATGAAATTGCGTTTGACGAATTTTCGTTTATGGCCTTTCAAAAAGAATCCAAGACAATTATACAACATGGCAAGGTGGTCATAACTGTTCAAGCATGAACTAAAGGTCCCATACTGATAATTCAAGCCCCAAAATCATAATACCTAAGTTGCCCTTTCAAATCTTGAAAGGTTACAAAAATTTGCCTTCTGGTAAAGGCTTACGGACCGCAAGACCCTCCGCTTACGGTCCGTAAGGCGGCCCCAGTAACAGAAAACGTAACAGCAGCCTGTTTAACGAGTTTAACCGACTTACATTGCCGTTTTTCACTCCCATGTGCAATCTAAACTAGTTCTTAGGCACTAGGGACACTTGTAATTGATCAGGGATCAATCCTAGAGTTGTTTGTCATGATCACAAGCAATCAAAGGCACTATATAAAGGCCTCATTGTTGCAACTTTGATCATTCATTCCAAACTCAACTTCTGATCATTTATGGAGCTCAAGAGCCTTCCCTAAGCATCACTGGTCGTGCATAGGACCTTGGTAAGCTTCCTTAACCTTTCTTAATCGTGTTTTACTTAGTTAATTAGCTTAAAGTCAAACCGTCGTAATTAAGGTTTGACTTAACGATTAATCACTAATGGTTCAGTGTTTAGTCAAATTAAAAGTTATTATAAGTTGGTAATTATGAGGGCACTAAACCCTTAAAAGGGCACCCCCTAATTCCCGCTCTAACCAGGCCAAATGTCGGGTCAAACTTAATCCGAAAAAGTCAACAGAAACTTAATTTTCCATTTAACGCATAATTAACAATGTAGAAGACGTGTAACCTGTTTTGCCACTCATATAACTTGGTAATCAATGTAAGAACATGTCTAAGCATGTCCGACCCGACAATTTTCAGTTTAGGACCGGTTCGGAACCGAAAGTCGCAAAACTTTGACTTTTGCTTTGACTTCAGTTCTGACCCAAATTAGATGGGTTTAGAAATGCCTTAGAGCTTCCTTAGGACCAGGTTACATGATAGTATAACCTTCTGTGATTGGTTCGTTGTTTATCCGATTCATTCACACGTTTCCGTTAATTGCTTAATGTTGACCATAATGCCCTTTTGACCATAAAACGAGAACTTTGGAAATGTGAAAGGACAATAATTTTGTTACTGATTTATAAACATGTTCCTAAATTTTCACATCAGTTTGAGGTCTAGATTAGGAGTTATGCTCAATGGCGTAATTAGAACGCTTTTTATTAATTAAACGGCGTCATTAGCATAAAGCCTATCTAAACCCAATTTTTGACACCAAACCTTTTACCCACTGATGTAATATAATATTTTGGGATTTTTGAAGATTTTTAATTATTTTTAACCTGATCATAACCTAAGGTTATTGCCTTGATTCGGTTATTACCGAATATAACCTTTTGCTTATAAAATAAGAAAACTCAGATTTCCTGTTAAACCCGGAAATCGCTTAAAACGGCTTTTTACGCGTATTAAACACATAGTATAGGTTTAAAACCATTTTGTCATATAAGACTTATCACAAACTGATATAACCTGTTAAATTATGTTGTTTTACTGATTATTTCAGACCCGAGTCTCAGAATTATAATTAATCTCTTTTATAACCTTTAAAATGACCAAAATACCCCTACGGGGCTTAAATTGATATTAAACTCGTTTTGGGCATAATGGAAGGTATCCTACTGATATCACAACATATTTAAGGCATATTAACTTAGGAAACCGGTTAGCGACTCTTATGGTTACCCGTTACGCTTCTTACGCGTTCGGTTCGTTTTATGTAACTAGTTTGCATAAGTTAGCCGAAACGGGTCGAACCTTATCATATTTATCTCAAAATCCAGAATGTGTTTAGATTACCAATATTATACAAGTCTTCAAACTTGTCGGGTCTAAATCACATTCTATTCCGGTCTTCGCTTAATCGTGCATTGGAACCGTATCTTTCTTTAAAACTAACCGGTCTAAGTTTAAGCTTAATTAAAGACCCGTTAGGATTCTAATAGGTTATTATAAACCTTCGTTCCAGAATAGGAGACTCGGTAAAAGCTACACACACTTGCTTGTTGTGATTATTACTTGCAAAGGTAAATACTTTTAACTTATTTTCCCTATACGGGCTTGGGGTACGGTATATAAAATACCGCTTGGTCGGGCATTAAATATTTAATCGTATGGTGGTTAATTTATTGAAATGACCCGTTCAAATTGTTTTGTTTGCTTAAAGCCTTTGGGGGGTTAATGACCATGTCCCGGATATCCTTGGCATCATTTTACGAAATGGCCACGACCTAAGCACGGGGTGTAGGCGTACACCCGTTAGTGCCTAAATAAATAATGTGGTGTGTCTATTGATCTTTAACCCGGCACGAACCGGGCTACTGAACGCATAAGGAACATGTAATTCTTTTACAAGTATTATATTTAAATAATTATCCCAAGTTATGAAAAGTTTGTGCCACATGCATTCAAATCAATTTTAAATCATTTTTAAAATGAGTCAGTTAATTGTATTTACCAGTGTAAACTGACGTATTTTCCCAAAAAGATTAAGTGCAGGTACTACTCGAAATAGGCTGGCTTTCTCCTTAGCATCAATAAGAGTCTCGCAAGCTCGGATGCATCAGTCTGTTGAACTATGTTTTTTTTATTTGATCCGCCTGTGGATCTGTTTGGAATATTTTGTGATACTTAATATTACAATTTATTCGGTTAATATAAATCTATCTTTTGCTTCCGCTGTGCATTTAATTATTGTGTTGTTTGACTATAATGATATCAACTACGTCACGATACTCCCCACCGGGCCCACCGGTAATACGTGGAAATATCGGGGTGTGACAGATAGTATCAGAGCCAACACTGAGTGAATTAAACACTAGCCTTTTGTGTTTAATCTCAGTTACACAATTGCACATTCCTAAATTTTCGAGTCTAGACAAAGAACTTAGGACTAAGCCAAATTGTTTTAATTCTAACTTTGTCCTTTATATATTTTTGTTGTATCTCTTATTTGTTTTGACAGGAAATATGCCACCTAGATTTAGAAGAGGAGGACGGGGTAAGGGGCCAATCAGCGCCCCCAACGATCACGAAGCCGGGCCTTCACACCGGCGAACTCCTTCTACTACTATGAGTGCCGATCCTCAGGGAAACTGGAGGAACCATTTGGAGCCCGCTAGACGGTCTGTCTCACACAGCTCAACGCCTCCCTATCGTCACTCCTTTGGGCCGTACTCGGAAAACGAGCCCGAAGACTCTCGCCACTCCTTCTTACCATTACAGCGGTCCGTTTCGCACCATTCCTTTGGCGACCCCACTCCAGTCTTCCAAGGCCGGTTCAACCCAGCAAACTACATTCAAGAACCAGTGGGTTTTAACCCACTAGGACCTGAAGACCATTTCTCGGGAGACCAAGCAATGGACATGGACGAGGACACGGATCCCGTCGAGCCTGCAACCGGGACGCCCAACCATCCCATCAAGATTTCAGATGGTTCATCCTTCCACGGATCACCCTACCGTGGTCCAGACAGTTATCAAGCGAGGTTTAACCAGTATGAGTGGTATTTTACACCCACTCACAACCCACAGCAGCAGCAGCAGGATCCCTCCGAGGATTCGCGTTTCGTGGCAGTCACGCCACCGCCACCACCATCGCCAGTTTATCAAGCACCTCCAGAACCACCAAGACGTAGGAGAACAGGCGCACGAATATCCGCGCGAGGAGGGGATTTTCACTTTAGCACCCCCCAACACTCAAGTGGCAGTCACTATCCGCCACTGCATGAAGACCCACAAATGGGCGGGCCTTCAAATCCAGTTACAGAGGTGAATTCTGCACCAGTTGCACCACCACTGCCACCAATGGGTTTTGGTAACCCGATTCCTACCTACGTCGGTTCAACGGCGTACAATCCGTTTGAGCAGCCGGCTCACACTCACTATAGCTATGCTGAAGCCGACCCGTATCTTGTAGCAGCAAACTACAACGCCCTTCATCCTGAAGGACCATATGGAGCTCCATGGGGAGTGGGATATCCAACTCATGGGTATCAAATACCTTGTCGGCCACCGACTCAGCACCAGTCACAGCCACCACGGTTTTCCCCACCGGAACAGGAGGAAATCCTCCAAAGACTAAGCCGGGTGGAACATGACTTTCAAGAAGAGCGCAGGAACAACCGGGGATTTCTCAAGGGCTTAGCAAACTTACTAAAAGGAAAGAAGAAGAGGGATCACTAAATCCCTATATGCATTGTTGTATTTCCTTATTTTACTTAGTCCCTGCGTGGACTTGTCTTTCCTTGGTCCCTGCGTGGACTTGTCTTTTTAGTCCCTGCGTGGACACCTATCTTAGTAATCAGTGCCTGCGAGGACTTGTATTATCAGTTTGGCCCCTGCGTGGGCAAGTTATTTCTGTTGAAAGTCCCGTTTAGGGCAATGTGTACTCCTTTTTTTATTTAATGGAATGTTAAGTTTTTAAAAAAATTCATTTATATCATTATATGCATAATATATTACACATGAAATAAATCAAAACCATTCCTCTTGAAAATAATCTGCCTATTAAATATTAACTAAGAATCTTAAAGGTATAACCTAGCCTGCATGTCATTATAAGACTTGGTCAAGATGGTAAGACCCGTTAAAAAGATTCAAACCTCTGTTAACATCTGAAAACATGTTAACACTCCTGGCAGACGTGATTCATTAAAATCACGCACGTCATTCTTATAATAGGAACCTTTAAAAGATTTCCTATCCTAACCTGATGATCTATAAATCATGGGTTTGAAATCATCAATTAAGATGATCACATAGTAAACATCCATTAGTGATGTAGTGCCTACGGGCCATAATAAATGTCAAATAAGACAAAAGACAGTAGTAGTCTACGACTCCCTGTCAAAGAAAGGAAATGAACTATGTTCAAACCTTAATGCCTTGATTCTCCGAAATCATAGCTTATAATTTAAAATGTTCTTGTGACTAGGCCTTTTGTGCTACTAATAATACTGTTATTGTTTTATAATTAGGATAAGTTATAATAAAAATTCTAAATAAATATGATTAACAAATTAACCAAATATGGTCTATGTTTACGATGGTTAATGAATTGCCATAAAAGGCAATTCCCTAATAAATTCCCAAATAAATTATTGTCAACATTTTATGCAACAGTTCAAGTTACATGGCTGATTCGGATGAGATCAACAGTCACCCACGGGGGGATCATGACAATACCCGAATTAACATAGCGGGTGCAGAACTCCAAGCATTAATTGACAATGCTGTTACAAAAGCCTTGGACAGACAGTATAGTGAGTCGAGCGGTACTCGAAGCGGAACCCAATCAGTACCCCATTCCAAGCCCAAGACTCATTCTGAGGCTCACAGCAAGCCACCCTTCAAAAAGGAAGAGCCAAAGAAAGACGATGACGATCGTCACTCTTCAAATCAGCAAAGTTTCCCATCAAAGAAGATTGAGCTTAAGCAGGAACCACGTGGTAAGTCCTGCACATATAAGTACTTCGTCTCATGCAAACCCAGAGACTTTACTGGGGAGAAAGGAGTGGTTGACTGCATGACATGGTTGGATGAAATGGATAATGTGGTTGATATCAGCGGGTGCGCTGATAAGGATGTAGTAAAGTTTGTATCTCAGTCATTCAAAGGTGAGGCACTAGCTTGGTGGAGATCCCTAATCCAAGCTACCGGGAAAATTCCATTGTACAATCTGTCATGGGATCAGTTTGTGGCGTTGATTAAGGAAAACTACTGTCCTCAGCACGAGGTTGAAAAGATTGAGTCGGATTTTCTGTCATTGGTAATGAAAAATCTGGATTGCCAAGCTTACCTTACAAGCTTTAATACAATGTCAAGGTTGGTTCCTTATCTTGTGACCCCGGAACCCAAAAGAATAGCTCGTTTCATTGGGGGTTTAGCTCCAGAGATTAAGGAAAGTGTAAAAGCCTCTCGGCCAGCTACATTCAGGTCTGCAGCTGATATATCCTTGTCCCTCACACTAGACGCGGTCAGGCAGAGATCGTTGAGGAACACGGACGCCGAGAAATGGAAGCGTGAAGATGACAATTCACGACGGTCAGACAAGAAGCATAGGGGAAACAATGACCACAAGAAGAGTTCTGGATCTAAGAAATATGGTCATCAGTCGGGTGATAAACCCAAATGTAAGATCTGCAAGAAACAGCACTTCGGGAAGTGCAGATATGAATCAAACTCGCAGACACAATCAAGGACTTTTGCATGTGGGATATGCAAGTCTAAGGAACACAAGACCTTGGATTGCAAAAGTTGAGGGATGCGACCTGCTACAACTGTAATGAAAAGGGGCATATCAAGTCCAACTGCCCAAAACTTGCAAGGAAGACTGAAGATGGGAAGAAGACCAATGCAAGGGTCTTCCGGATGGATGCAAATGAGGTCGTCCAGGACGACAATGTGATGACAGGTACCTTCCTCATAAATGATGTCTATCCAAGAGTACTTTTTGATTCAGGCGCTGATAAATCGTTTGTAGATAATAAGTTTTGTAAGTTACTAATTTACCTGTTAAAACCCTAAGTGTGAAATATGAGGTGGAATTAGCAGATGGCACCATAGAAACCGCCTCAACTGTGTTAGAGGCATGTGTTATATCCATTAGGAACCACTCTTTTCCTTTGTCCTTACTCCCCTTTAAGTTATCCATTTTTGATATAGTGATAGGTATGGACTGGTTATCGCATAACCAAGCCCAAATTGTGTGCAACAAGAAGCAAGTAGTAGTCAAGACCCCGTCTGGTGAGTCACTTACCATTCAGGGGGATACCCAGTATGGATTGCCTGAGCAAGTGTCTATGCTCAAGGCATCTAGATGCCTGAAGAAGGGGTGTGTCATTTATATAGCACAGGTTACTATTGATGAGCTGAAACCTAAGATGGAAGACATCCTCGTCATTTCTGAATATCCCGATGTTTTCCCCGAGGAACTACCTGGTTTACCACCAGATAGGCAAGTAGAATTCAGAATTGACATCATCCCTGAAGCAGCACCAGTAGCAAGGGCACCTTATAGGTTGGCACCAACAGAGATGAAGGAATTGAGAACACAACTAGATGAATTGTTAGCCAAAGGTTTCATTAGACCTAGTTCGTCTCCTTGGGGAGCGCCGATCTTGTTTGTCAAGAAGAAGGATGGGTCGATGCGTCTATGCATCGATTATCGTGAGCTTAATAAGGTCACTGTCAAGAATAGGTATCCTTTGCCCAAGATCGACGATCTGTTCGATCAATTGCAAGGGGCAAGCTACTTCTCTAAGATCGATCTGAGGTCAGGCTATCATCAATTGAAGGTTAAAGATGAAGATGTACACAAGACTGCATTTAGGACTCGTTATGGTCATTACGAATTCCTAGTGATGCCTTTTGGGCTCACTAATGCACCTGCCGCATTCATGGATCTCATGAATCGCGTCTTCAAGCCCTACTTGGACAAATTTGTCATCGTCTTTATTGACGACATCCTCATCTACTCGAAGAACCAAGCTGACCATGAGAAACACCTTCATTGTATTCTTAAACTACTACGTCATGAGAAACTCTACGCCAAATTTTCGAAGTGTGAATTTTGGCTTTGAGAAGTCCAATTCCTTGGACATGTGGTTAGTGAGCGTGGTATCCAAGTGGATCCCGCTAAGGTGGAAGCTGTTATGAATTGGCAAGAGCCAAAGACGCCTACAGAGATTCGTAGCTTCCTAGGTTTAGCAGGATACTATAGGAGATTTATCGAAAACTTCTCAAGAATTGCAGCACCCCTGACTTTACTCACCCGCGAGAAAAGAAAGTATGACTGGGGGCCTAAGCAGCAAGAATCTCTTGATATTCTGAAGAAAAAGTTGAGCAACGCTCCTGTATTGACGTTACCTGATGGAATTGATGAGTTTATAGTATACTGTGATGCATCACACACCGGGATGGGATGTGTGCTTATGCAAAAAGGCAAGGTCATTGCCTATGCTTCTCGATAGTTAAAGGTGCACGAGAAGAATTACACCACCCATGACTTGGAGTTGGGTGCCGTTGTATTCGCATTAAAACTGTGGAGGCATTACTTGTATGGAACCAAGTGTGTGATCTATTCAGATCACAAGAGCCTTCAACATTTGTTTAACCAAAAGGATTTGAACATGAGGCAGCGACGTTGGATGGAAACTTTGAATGATTATGATTGTGAAATAAGATACCATCCTGGCAAGGCGAATGTAGTCACCGATGCCTTAAGTTGAAAGGAAAGAGTGAAGCCTATAAGAATCAATGCCAAGAGCATTGAGATAAAGAATGGTTTGAACGAAAGGTTGTTAACTGCACAGAAGGAAGCTGTGTTGGAAGCTAACTATCCTAATGAAAAGCTAGGAGTAACTGAAGAACAGTTATCCTATGGCAAGGATGGAATTCTAAGGTTAAATGGACGAATATGGGTTCCAGTTTATGGAGGACTTCGAGATGTTATCCTCCAGGAAGTCCATAGTTCTAAATATTTCGTTCATCCTGGAGCTGACAAGATGTACCAGGATTTGAAAGCAAACTTTTGGTGGATAGGCTTGAAGAAGTCTATAGCTACTGTCACACCCCGATATTTCCACGTATCACCGGTGGGCCCGGTGGAGAGTATCGTGACGTGGTTGGTAACATTACAGTCAAACAACACAATATTTAAATGCACAGCGGAAGCAAAAGATAGATATATTTCAACCGAATATAATTGTAATATCAAGTATCACAAACAGTTGAAAATAATCCACAGGTGGATCAAAATAAAATGGAAACATTGTTCAACAGTTTTGACATCCAAGCTTGCGAGACTTATTGTGGACGCTAGGAGAAAGCCATCCTAGTTTGCGTAGTACCTGCACTTAACCTTTTTGGGAAAATACATCAGTTTACACTGGTAAATACAATTAACTGACTCATTTAGAAAAGGTTTAATAAAATTGATTTGAATGCACGTGGCACAAACATTTTATAACTTGGGATAATTATTTGAATATAATCTTGTAAAAGAATTACATGTTCCTTATGCGTTCAGTATCCCGATCCGTAGACCGGGTTAAAGATCAATAGACACACCACATTATTTATTTATGCACTGACGGGTGTACGCCTACACCCCGTGCTCAGGTCGTGGCCATCTCGTAAGATGATGCCAAGGATATCCGGGACATGGTCATTAACCCCCCAAAGGCTTTAAGCAAACAAAACATTTCAAAACGGAGCATATCAATGATTTAACCTCTATTCGATTAAAGATTCAATGCCGGACCAAGCGGTATTTTATATACCGTACCCCAAGCCCGTATAAGGGAAAATAAGTTAAAAGTATTTACCTTTGCAAGTATCAATCACAAATAGTAAGTGCGTGTAGCTTTTACCGGGTCTCCTATTCTGGAACGAAGGTTTATAATAACCTATTAGAATTCTAACGGGTCTTTAATTAAGCCTAAACTTAGACCGGTTAGTTTTAAGAAAATATACGGTTCAAACGCACGATTAAGCGAAGACCAGAATAGAATGTGATTTAGACCCGAAAAGTTTGAAGACTTGTATAATATGGGTAATCTAACCACATTCTGGATTTTGAGATAAAAACGATAAGGTTTGACCCGTTTCGGCTAATTTATGCAATCAGAGGGTGCCCTTTTAAGGGTTTAATGCCCACATAATTACCAACTTATAACTACCTTCAATTCGACTAATCACTGGACAATTAATGATTAATCGTTAAGTCAAACGTTAATTACGACGGTTTGACTTTTAAGCTAATAACTAAGCTAAACTCAATTAAGGAAGGTCAAGGGTACTTACCAAGGTCCTATGCACGATTAGAGATGCTTGGGGACTTATCTTAAGCTCCAGGAAGCTCCACAAATGCAGATGGAAGGTGTGATCAAAATGTTGCAACATGAGGGCCTTTTATAGTGAATTTTAGGCCTTGTGATCATGACAAATCATGCTACGGCTGATCATGGATCATCCACAAGTGTCCCTAAGGTCTAAAAGCATGTAGGGGTCGCCCATGGAGTGGAAAATATCTTCTTAAGTCGGTTACAAGGCTGAACAGGCTGCTGCCTGTATTTTCTGTATCTGGAAGTCGCACGCGGCCCGCGTGTAACACCTCGAAAATTTACGTCCAATAATGTACTGACACGTGTCATAAGCTTTGAATATGTGAAAAAGCACTTTAGAGGGACTAAAGTTGACAAACAGTGAAACTATGTGAATATAAGGGTCCAAAGTGTCAACAATGGATAAATAGGCTCTACAATAACCCTACACGATGTTTATAATCTTAAACGATTAGATCATGGATCATACAAAGCGGAAAATGAAAGAAAGTGAGGAATTACAAACTACAGGGGCTAAATATGTCAACATGTTGAAAGTATACATCTGAGTGATCTTTTGGCAAACCCGAAGCTTTGTAATGATGAAATATACTCACTAGAATATGTGATAAAAATTTCATAAAGTTTCGTCATCGTATGAGAAAGTTATGATCAAATCCGTATACGAAGGGGTAAAAATGTCAACATGTTAATACTACCTCTGAGAGACCTTTTTATAAATCCCAAAAGTTTTGTAGAACATTATTACACCCACAATAAACATCTGATAAGAGTTTCATAAGGGTCCAATTCAAAATTTGAGATAAAATTTAAGATTCCAAGAATAAGGGTCAAAAGTGTAAATCTCATGATTCTTTGTTCGGAAACCTTTCTCCAAGCATTCAAGACCTTCCAATGCATGGCCACACTCCCTAGGACACCCCTGACCTGCTTTCACTGACTTTGCATGATGAAAATGTCGGAAAAATCGAATAACAAGAGTGCAGGGACTGAACATGCAACAAAACAACAAAACCTGAAAATGGGTACCCTCGCGTGGCGCGAGGACCCGTCGCGTGGCGCGACGGGGGAGCTTTTCCAGCAGAACTGGCAGATGGCAGTTAACAGGTCTGTTTCGAGTTGTAACCAGCTGTAATCGATACAAGAGGCTCTCCAATGGGTTTACATGCAACTAGGGGCACTTGGACTCATCTCACAACATCCCTAGACCCTTGTGGCAGCTCCTAATGAGATCAAGATTGTCATAAAAGGGACTTGAAGCTTGCAACATTCAACACTTACAATTACAAAAATTCACAAGATCATCTCCGGAGCTCTCTGGACATCAAGCCAACTTCCTAGTGATCTCTAAGCTTTATTAGGACTCTTGTAAGTGTTCATAACTCTCTCTATTTCGTTCTAGCTTAGTTAATTAAGCAAAAGTCAAACCATCGTAATTTCAGTTTGACTTTGAGATTAAACGAAATTTTCTCAGTCATTTCTCGAATTGAAAGTACCTACAAGTTGGTATTTATGTGGGTAACAAACCCTTAAAAGGGTATTTTCAGATTCCCACTCTAACTATGCTAATTGTCGAGTCAAAGCATACTTTAAAAAGTCAACAGAATGATTATTTGCAAGTTTAAGCATAATTAGCAATGTAGGGTACATGCAACCTGTTTGATCATTAAAATAACATGGTAATTAATGTAAGAACATGTCTCAACATGTTCAACTCGACAATTTTCAGTATAAACCCGGCTCGGACCCGAAAGTCTCATAAATTGACTTTTGCTTTGACTATCAGTTCTGATCCGTTTATGCATGTTTGAGATCTGTCTTAGAGCTTATTTTGGACCAGGTTTCATATATGTATAACTCTCTGAGATTGTACAACTTGGTTCAATACTTATCCAACTCATATGCATGTTTCCAATTTATGCTTAAATGTGACTATTATGCCCTTTTGACTATAAAATGTGATTTTTGAAAAATTGAAAGAGTAGAAATATTTTTTACTGATTTATAAACTTGCACCTAAAATTTGATCTCAGTATGAGGTCTAGAATAAGAGTTATGCTCATTAGCGTAATTTGAAAGCTTTTTGTTAATTAATTGGCGTAATTAGCGTATAACCTATTTAAACCCACTTTTTAATATAAAACTTTTTACCCACTGTTATAATATAATATTTTGGGATTTTTAAAGATTTTTATTTAATTTTTGGCTGAGCATAACATAGGTCTCTAAGTTTAATTCGGTTAATACCGATTTTACCCTTTTAAGCCATAAAATGAGTTTTACAAATCCTTTTGACCCCAAACCTTTTTCTACTGATTTTATTTGTTAAATAAAATATTTTGAGCATTCTGTAATTATAAAAATATCAGCTTTCTTTAAGAACCCGGAAACGGCTCCAAATCGTCTTTTTAAGCGTTTTTAACGCATAGTATGTACTATAACCATATTAAACATATAAGGTTGATACCTACTGATGTTTTTAGTATATTTTTATAAAATAATAGTAAGTACAAGTTTTTGAACTCAGGTTTCCAGTTTTGACCTTTTTAGCCCTTGTGAAATTACTAAAATACCCCTAAGAAGCATAGTTTGGTTTTAAATGATAAATTTTATATATGGGACATACCCTACTGTTATAACATGTTAAATTAAGTATATTTACTGTATAAACCAGACCTGTAACTCAGATTTCAAATTAAACTCTTTTATAATCTTTTAAATGACCAAAATGCCCTTATGAGGCATAAATTATGTTTAAATCCATTTTGGGCATAATAGAAGATATCTTACTGATATTATAACATATTTAAGCCGTATTATCTCAAGGAACTTGCATATGACTCTTATGGTTACCCGTAACGCCCTTTTCGTGCTCGGTTCGGTTTATGTAACTAGTTTGCATAAAATGGACCGACACGGGTCAAACCTTATCATCTTTGTCTCAAAATCCAGAATGTATTTAGTATACCCATATTATACAAGTATTCAAACTTGTCGGGTCTAAATAACATTCTATCCGGTCTTCGCTTAATCGTGCGTTTGAACCGTATCGTCCTTAAAAGCTAACCGGTCTAAGCTTAGGCTTAAATAAAGACCCGTTAGAAATCTAATAGGTTATTATAAACCTTTGTTCCAGAATAAGAAGAACCAGTAAAAGCTACCTTCACTTGCTAGTTGTGAATTATACTTTACTCAGGTAAATACTTTTAACTTATTTTCCCTATACGGGCTTGGGTTACGGTATATAGAATACCGCTTGATCGAGCCTCAAATCTTACATCTTTGGGTGGTTAATTGAATAATTTGATCGGCTCGTTTAAACAGTCTTGTTCACTTAAAGCCTTTGGGGGGTTAATGACCATGTCCCGGATATCCTTGGCATCATCTTACGAGATGGCCACGACCTGAGCACGGGGTGTAGGCGTACACCTGTCAGTGTATAACTCATTAATGTGGTGTGTCTATTGATCTTTAACCCGGACAAGATCCGGGATACTGAACGCACAAGTAACATGTAATTCGTTCACAAGATTATATTACATAATTATCCCAAGTTATAAAAATGTTTTGTGCCACGTGCATTCAAATCAATTTTCAACCTTTTTCAAAATGAGTCAGTTAAATTGTATTTACCAGTGTAAACTGACGTATTTTTCCCAAAAGGTTAAGTGCAGGTACTACTCGTACTAGGCTGGCTGTCTTCTAGAGCGTCCACAATAAGTCTCGCAAGCTTGGATGACAATAAATCTGTTGAACAATATCTTATTTTATTTTGATCCGCCTGTGGATCCGTTTCAATTATTGGTGATATTTAATATTACACTTTATTAAAGTTGAAATGAATCTATCTTTGCTTCCGCTGTGCATTTATATATTGTGTTGTTTGTCTATGATGATACTAACTACGTCACGATACTCCCCACCGGGCCCACCGGTGACACGTGGAAAATAGGAGTGTGACAGGTTGGTATCAGAGCCAACTCTGAGTGAATTAAACACTAGCCTTTTGTGTTTAATCTCAGTTACACAATTGCACATTCCTCGATTCTCGAGTCTAGACAAAGAACTTAGGAATATCCCAAATTGGTTTTATTTCTAATTTTGTCTTATTTCTAACTTTGTCTTATATATATATATTCCTTGTTGTATCACTTGTTTGTAATTGACAGGTTGTCAACATGCCGCCACGTATGAGAGGAAGAGGAAGGGGACAAGGAGCATATGTAGCCCCAAACGACCATGAAGCCGGACCTTCGCACCTGCGAACACCTTCAGATCCTCATAACTCAGATGCTCAAAATCTTTGGAGGTCTTTTATTGAACCAGCTAGGCGCTCAGTTTCACTGAGTACCTCACCTTCCATCCCACACTCCTTTGGGCCTCAAAATGAGCCCCAAAACTCTCACCAGTCCTACATACCTCTCCAAGGACACCAATCACCCTTTGACCATCCATCACCCGTCTTCCAGGGCCTGTTCAACCCTGCTGATTATCTTGGAGAACCAGTGGGGTACCCGAAGACCACTTTTCTGGTGGCAACCCGATGGACATCGATGAAGATACCGATCCTTCAATGCCACCATCCGAAACTCCGAACCACCCCATCGAAATTTCTGATGGGTCACCTTTTGTGGGATCACCTTACAATGGTCCCGACAGTTATGAAGAGATGTTCAAACAGTATGACTGGGCATTTACTCCCAGTTACCATAACTCTCCCCTACACCAGCTGCAGCATAACTCTCCCCTGCACCAGTCACATCACAGCTCTCCCCTACACCAGCCACAGCAGCAGCCACAACAGCAGCCACAACAGCAGCAGAATCCTTCCGAGGATTCCCGACTTGTCACGGTCACTCCGCCGGCAGCACCACCTCGACTTCAGCCTCCCTCACCCCCGAGGCGAATGAGAACTACCTTGCGAATATCCGCAGGAGGGGGAATACGCATCAGAACCCCTCCACATTCAAGTGGTAGCCGGTACTCGCCTGTCCACGAAGAACCAGAGAGGGGAGAATCTTCACATCCCGTCTCTGAAGTAGTCACTGCGCCAGTCCTGCCATAGCCACCATTGGGTTTTGGAGACCAAATTCCCACTTACACCTGTACGGCAGCGTACAATCCCTTCGAGCAGCAGATCCACACCGGTTACAACTTTGCAGAGGATCCCTACTGGTTAGCTTCGAGTTTCAACACTCTCCGTCCTGAAGGTCCTTATGGAGGTCCCTGGGCTACGGGACAATCGACCTATGGATACCCATCATATGGGTATCAGCAACCGCAGCCTCCTCAACCTTCGCATTATCAACAACCGCCTCCTCGACCTCCGCAATATCAGCAGCCTCCTCAAGCGCCGGCAATGTCGCCGCCACAATTTCAAGAAATCCTTCATGAGATACATGAGGTGCGACAAGAGGTGTGGCATGAGATGCGGCAAGAACGAAGGCATAACCGGGGGATGTTCAAGAAGATGGTGGATTTGATCAAGGGTAAAAGCAAAAAGGATCACTAAAATCCTTTGTTTGTTTATTTATTTTAGTTATAATCATGTCCCTGCGAGGACATTTATTTCTGTACTTTACCCCTGCGTGGGTATTTCCTTTCTGTTCTGCCCCTGCGTGGGCATGTTTTTCTATTTTTACCCCTGCGTGGGTTTGTTTTGTTAGTTGGCCCCTGCGTGGGCATGTTGTTTATGTAAAAGTCCCGTCTAGGGCAAACTTGTACTAGTTTAATTTTATTTGGAATGGTTAATTTAAGTTCTTCATTTTAAATTATGTGCATGAACATAGTATATGAATAAATGAAAAATAATATTTATTATTTTAATTTACCTTTTTAATAAAATAATAAGAATCTTAAAAAGGTAAAACCTAGCTTGAATGTCCTATTAAAGACCTGGCCAATATGGTAGAACCTGTTTAAAAAGATTCAAATCTCTGTTAACATCTGTAAAACATGTTAACATTCTTGGCTAATGTGATCCGCAAAATCACACATGTCACCCTTTTAATAAATTATCCAAATTTATATTTTATATATAAAGGATTGTGACATAATGCCTACGGGTTATAATTAATGTCATATAAAACAAAAGGCAGCCGTAGTTTATAGACTCCCTGCCAAGAAAAGGATTGGTTTTTATTTTATCTAAACCTTAATCCTATCAGATCTAAATTTATAATTTAGAAATTTGTCTACGTGACTAGGCCTGTTGTGCCAATATTTTATTTCATTTTAGGATAAAATTACTAATAAAAAGTCCTGAATGAAATTACTTATAAATTAACTGTTATGGTTCTTTAATCACCATGGTTAATACTGTTTAGGCTTCTAAATAGACCTTGTCCTTATTTTTATGTAGAACTTAAGACTACATGGCTAAGTCTGAAGAAATAAACAGTCATCCAGTGGAAAACCCTGATAACACTAAAATACTAGTGACGGGTGCGGAGCTACAAGCATTAGTAGAAAATGATGTTACCAGAGCCATTGAAAGGCAATACAGTGAATCAAACGGGACCCGAAGTAGGACCCGATCCGCGCCACATTCCAAACCCAAAGTTCACTCGGAAGCTCATAGCAAACCGCCCTCTAAGAAAGATGTATCTAAGAAAGATGTATCTAAGAAAGATGAGCTCAAGAAGAATGATGATGATCATCACTCCTCGAACCAACACAGCGTCCCGTCAAGAAAGGTCGAGCATAAACAGGAACCGTGTGGTAAGTCCTGTACATACAAATACTTCGTCTCATGTAAACCCCGGGACTTTACTGGGGAAAAGGGAGCGATCGACTGCATGACCTGGTTGGACGAAATGGATACGGTTATGGACATCAGCGGTTGTGCTGAAAGGGATGTAGTGAAATATGTATCCCAATCATTCAAAGGAGATGCACTGGTGTGGTGGAAGTCTCTCATACAAGCTGCTGGAAAGATCCTACTCTACAACTTGTCATGGGATCAGTTCATTGCTCTTATTAAAGAGAATTATTACCCGCAGCACGAAGTCGAGAGAATCGAATCAGACTTCTTATCATTGGTGATGAAGAACTTAGACTGCCAGGCATACCTCACCACTTTCAATACCCTATCTAGGTTGGTTCCGTACTTGGTAACCCCAGAACCTAAGAGAATTGCTCACTTCATCGGGGGTTTAGCCCCTGAAATTAAAGCAAGTGTTAAGGCATCAAGGCCTGCAACCTTCAGATCAGCAGCTGATCTATCTTTATCTCTTACCTTGGACGTAGTCAGGTTGAGAGCACTCAGGAATTCAGAAGAGAACAAAAGGAAGCGTGAGGACAAAACCTCACGAAGATCAGGTAAAAAACACCGAGGAAATGATGACCACAAGAAAGGGTCGGGATCCAAGAAGGATGGGCAACAATCGGGGGATAAGCCCAAATGTAAAACTTGTAAGAAGAACCATTTTGGGAAGTGTCGATTTGAGTCGAAATCCCAGTCTCACACGAGATCCTGTGGGATTTGCAAATCTACGGATCATAAGACTCTGGAGTGTAAGAAGCTGAAGGATGCAACATGTTACGGTTGCAACGAAAAAGGGCACATTAAGTCTAATTGCCCAAAGAACACCAAGAAAACCGGAGATGGGAAGAAGACCAATGCGAGGGTCTTCAAGATGGACGCAAAGGAAGCTGTCCAAGATGACAATGTGATCACAGGTACTTTTCTCGTAAATGATGTTTTTGCTAGAGTACTGTTTGATTCTGGAGCAGATAAGTCTTTTGTGGATAATAAGTTTTGTGAATTGTTGAAATTGCCTGTAAAACCTTTAAGTGTGAAATATGAGGTGGAATTAGCCGATGGAACCATAGAAACCGCCTCAACTGTTTTAGATGGATGTGTTATATCCATTAGGAATCACTCTTTTTCGTTGTCCTTACTTCCCTTTAAGCTAGCCGGCTTTGATATAGTTATAGGTATGGATTGGTTATCGCATAACCAAGCCCAGATTGTGTGTAATAGAAAGCAAGTGGTAGTCAAGACTCCGTCTAGAGAGTCGCTTACCATCCAAGGAGATACCCAGCATGGATTGCCTGAGCAAGTGTCTATGCTCAAGGCATCCAGATGTCTGCAGAAGGGTTGTGTCATTTATATGGCACAAGTTACTATAGACGAGCCAAAGCCTAAGATTGAAGACATCCCTGTCATTTCAGAATATCCTGAAGTTTTTCCCGAAGAACTACCTGGTTTACCACCTGATAGGCAAGTGGAATTTCGAATTGACATCATTCCGGGTGCAGCACCAGTAGCGAGAGCGCCTTATAGGTTAGCACCTACGGAGATGAAGGAGTTAAGGACGCAGTTAGATGATCTGTTAGCCAAAGGTTTCATTAGACCTAGTTCGTCCCCTTGGGGAGCGCCGATCTTGTTTGTCAAGAAAAAGGATGGATCGATGCGTCTGTGCATCGACTACCGTGAGTTAAATAAAGTCACTATCAAGAATATGTATCCTTTGCCCAGGATCGACGATCTGTTCGATCAGTTACAAGGGGCAAGCTACTTTTCAAAGATCGACTTGAGGTCAGGTTATCATCAGTTGAAGGTCAAGGATGAAGATGTGCACAAGACAGCGTTTAGGACTCGTTATGGACATTACGAGTTCTTAGTGATGCCTTTCGGGCTCACTAACGCACCAGCCGCATTCATGGATCTCATGAATCGGTCTGCAAGCCTTATCCGGATAAATTCGTCATCGTCTTTATCGATGACATCCTCATCTACTCAAAGAATCAAGTTGACCACGAGAAACACCTTCGTTGTATTCTCAAACTTCTACATCGTGAGAAGCTCTACGCCAAATTTTCAAAGTGCGAATTTTGGCTGCGAGAAGTCCAATTCCTTGGACATGTAGTTAGCGAGCGTGGTATCCAAGTGGATCCCGCTAAGGTAGAAGCAGTTATGAATTGGCAAGAGCCAAAGACGCCTACTGAGATTCGCAGTTTTCTGGGTTTAGCAGGATACTATAGGCGATTCATCGAAAACTTTTCAAGGATTGCTGCGCCCCTAACTTCGTTGACACGTAAGAAGGTTAAGTTTGAATGGGGCCCTAAGCAGCAGGAATCCTTTAACATTCTGAAGAAAAAGTTGAGCAATGCACCAGTGTTAACATTGCCTGATGGTATAGAAGAATTTGTGGTGTATTGTGACGCATCACACACTGGTATGGGCTGTGTACTCATGCAGAAAGGCAAGGTTATTGCCTACGCTTCACGGCAGCTAAAGGTGCACGAGAAGAACTACACCACCCACGACTTGGAGCTGGGTGCCGTTGTATTTGCATTAAAGCTATGGAGGCATTACTTATATGGAACCAAGTGTGTGATCTATTCAGATCACAAGAGCCTTCAACATTTGTTCAATCAGAAGGACTTGAACATGCGACAAAGACGATGGATGGAAACTCTAAATGATTATGATTGTGAGATAAAATACCATCCAGGCAAGGCAAATGTAGTTGCTGACGCCTTAAGCAGAAAAGAAAGAGTGAAGCCGATAAGAATCA
Source organism: Helianthus tuberosus (assembly GCA_030545235.1). Taxonomy (NCBI): domain Eukaryota; kingdom Viridiplantae; phylum Streptophyta; class Magnoliopsida; order Asterales; family Asteraceae; genus Helianthus; species Helianthus tuberosus. The sequence continues at coordinate 10,539,405 of CM060393.1, forward strand.
ATGCCAAGCGCATTGAAATAAGGAATAGTTTGAACGAAAGGGTGTTAGCTGCACAGAAGGAAGCTGTTTTGGAAGTTAACTATCCTGAAGAAAACCTGGGAGTAACTGGGGAGCAGTTATCCCATGACAAGGACGGAATGCTAAGATTGAATGGACGAATATGGGTTCCAGTTTATGGAGGACTCCGAGATGTTATCCTCCAGGAAGCCCAGAGTTCCAAATATTCTGTTCATCCTGGAGCTGATAAGATGTACCAGGATCTAAAGGTAAACTACTGGTGGATTGGTTTGAAAAAGTCTGTAGCTGCCTATGTAGCTAAATGTTTGACTTGTGCGCAAGTCAAAGCTGAGCACCAGAAGCCGTCAGGTTTGTTACAACAACCTGAAATTCCCACATGGAAGTGGGAGAATGTGACAATGGATTTCATCACCAAATTGCCAAAGACGAGAAAGGGAAACGATACTATATGGGTCATAGTAGATAGGCTGACCAAGTCAGCACATTTTCTTCCCATTAAGGAAACGTACAGCTCTGACATGTTAGCTCAATTATACGTAGATAAGATCGTAGCTCTACATGGTGTACCATTGTCAATTATCTCTGACCGAAATACGAGATACACCTCTTATTTTTGGAAAAGTTTCCAACAGTCTTTAGGCACACGCTTAAACTTTAGTACGGCTTACCATCCACAGACTGACGGACAAAGTGAGCGTACCATCCAAACATTGGAAGACATGCTTCGTGCATGTGTGATTGATTTGGGTGGCAGTTGGGATAAGCACCTACCATTGGTCGAGTTCTCCTATAATAATAGCTACCATACTAGTATTAAGGCTGCGCCTTTTGAGGCATTATATGGTAGAAAATGCAGAACACCCATCTGTTGGGCAGAAGTAGGAGAAGTTCAATTATCAGGACCAGATTTGGTTTTTGAAACAACGGACAAGATTGTCCAGATTCGCGATCGTCTGAAAACTGCCAGGGATAGGCAGAAAAGTTATGCGGATCCAAAGCGTAAGTCTTTTCACTTCGAAGTAGGTGATAAGGTATTGCTTAAAGTATCACCCTGGAAGGGGGTGATGCGATTTGGTAAGAAAGGCAAGCTAAGCCCGAGATACATAGGACCTTTCGAGGTTATCGAACGTGTCGGGTCAGTTGCTTATAAGTTAAACTTGCCTGAAGAGCTTAGTGCTATACATAATGTTTTTCACATCTGTAATCTGAAGAAGTGTTTCGCTGATGAATCACTGGTCATACCGCATACGGATGTACATATAGATGAGAGCTTGAAATTTGTAGAGAAACCATTGTCGATTGAGGATCGACAGGTGAAGAAGCTTCGAAGGAAGCATGTGCCTATTGTGAAAGTCAAATGGGATGCCCGTAGAGGTCCCGAATACACATTGGAGGTAGAATCCACGATGAAAAAAAAATACCCTCAATTGTTTCAGTAAATCTCGAGGTCGATATTTCTTTTAAGGGGGTGAGGATGTAACACCTCGAAAATTTACGTCCAATAATGTACTGACACGTGTCATAAGCTTTGAATATGTGAAAAAGCACTTTAGAGGGACTAAAGTTGACAAACAGTGAAACTATGTGAATATAAGGGTCCAAAGTGTCAACAATGGATAAATAGGCTCTACAATAACCCTACACGGTGTTTATAATCTTAAACGATTAGATCATGGATCATACAAAGCGGAAAATGAAAGAAAGTGAGGAATTACAAACTACAGGGGCTAAATGTGTCAACATGTTGAATGTAACATCCGCCAATTTTAGAGCTATAGGAGTAACGCACCGCCCCCTTTAAACTTGGGTCATGTTGGATTATAAACTTATGGTCTTTTCATAGCAACGAAATGATGACATGTGCTATGGAAAGGGCCGCTTGCGTAAACAGAGGATTGACTAGAAATATTGCATGCCATGTTAGATCTTGTATAAACAAAGTTGCCATGTGGATTCGTTTTAAAATTTTATACTTATACTTATTCTTAAACTTGTATACTCGCATTTGCTTTTGCATTGATTTGTATTTTAAACATGTTACAGGTTGATTATTGATGATGCTATGAAAATGGATAGCAAAGATGCCTAGATATTCATTTAGACGTCTTAAGTTTAAATCGCTGTATCAAATTTGTTATGTTATGTTTTGAAAAATGTTGTTATTTGAATTTCCTTGTATGTTTTGACAAATTAATTATGAAATGAAATCGGTTGAATTAAATATTGTCACCAATAGTGTTATGAAGTCTCTTGCAATCTACGCACTTCGTCTCATCCCGATGTTTCCGCCATCGGTTGGGGTGTGACAGATTGGTATCAGAGCCATAACTATAGGGAATTAGGTAGAATTACCATGCTTTTTACCTAGTCTATAGTTCTAGAGCCTTATTCTTATGTTATATTTGAAACTACATGCATGCCACTTTATGTGTTTCTTATACATTCTCTTTGGGCCTTTTTGAACGTATATGTCATTTTTATCCTTATGTATAATACTTGACATACTATTCTTATGTGTTAAATACATGTTTTATTACGTGCTATCATTTGTTTTAATACGTCATTCTTTATGTGTCATTCTTGACATGTTTATACTTGTTTGTTAATCTTCAACCTACGCTTTTCCTCATACATTTTACTTAACTATTCTAATTCCACAAACACTCGTAATACACAAACGAGACGACTTCACGAAAATAGGCGTGAAACCCACAATTTGGTGAACAATTCTCAGTCCATCTACTTTTCTTTTACACGAAAGTCACCATCAAGTTAGGAGTGAAATCCTCACCTTGATGGAGAAATTCAAACTTCAAAATTCTAGTGGACCCTCGTCAAAGTGTTGAAATTAAACTTTTGACCCGACGAGTACCAACCACACTTAGGATACTAAATCGCCAAGTTAGGGGTGAAACCCGCACCTTGCCGACTAGTTCCACTATTCAATTTTCAATCTCGCCAAAGTCTCGAACTTTCGATTGACTAAGGACATGTAGTAACTGGAAGGGTTAGGTACTGGTAGTTGGGACATCCTGTCTAGGCTGGCAATTCGCATAAATCCATTAAGGACCCGTTTGCCTACCTGGGGACCCTCGACGAGAGTACTAATACCTATTAGGCCAAAGCATGCTTCCCAAACTCAAAAGAACTTTCGATTCACTTTGAAATAGTCAGAGTTTTTAAACCCGAAACACTCGAACATTTTATCACCTCTCTTTTATGTTAACTCAATTTTTATGTGATTTAATACTTGTTACCTCTTTCAAAACACAAGACACTACTCTCACAAACATGCACATTAACCACTCAACCAAGCCTTCTGATCATTCAAACTACTCAACCTTTAAATTTTAGCTAAGCGACAAATTCGTTAAATCGTTTAAAATTACCGCCAAGAACATGACAGCAACAACCATTTCCTTTTTCAAACATATCTGCGCCGTTTTTTTTTTCGGTTCCTGATTTCTCGGTAATTGATTGGAATCCGCGTTTCCACTTCGTCGATCAAGATGAACATAGACTTTTGGTAGCACGCATGCAGCTCGTCATAAATCATCTCCGTACTTTACGAGATTTGTGAAAGCTATAAAAACCGAACCATTCTACCTTCTCACATCACCACAACACCCTCTTAAACTCCATTCTTTTCGTATCACTCACACACCCGTCAGAGAAGCAAGCTCATCGGAGAAACTCACCACTTAAACCCAATATTCAAATGGCACATTTCTCAGTAGCATATGCTGAATCTTCACATGTAGCAGCAATTCATCCATTCCTTCGGTTTGCTGAGTTACCCACTCGTGAGAAGTATCAAAAACTCAAGGATCTTGAAGTTTTTACCATTAGCGGCATTGATTGGCTTCAAATAGGAATGGTTGACCCCAGTGGTTCATTGGCAAGATTACTACCACATAATACACCTTGGCGCCGTTTCTTCGACATCCTAGAGCCATCATATGATGAACTTGTCACACCCCGACTTTCCACGTGTCACCGGTGGGCCCGGTGGGGAGTATCGTGACGTAGTTGGCAACATAATAGTCAAACAACACAATATATAAATGCACAGCGGAAGCAAAAGATAATATATTACAATCCGAATAAAAAGTAATATCCAAGTATTACAACGGAAAGTAAATGGATCCACAGGCGGATCTTAAAACATATCATTTGTTCAACAGACTTTAGACGCCTAGAACTTGCAAGATTCCTTATTAACGCCCTGAGCAGCTTCCAGCCTAATACGTACTTGTACCTGTCACTTAGACTTTTGAAAATACGTCAGTTTTCACTGGTAAATACACTCAACCGACTCATTTGAAAAGAGTTTATAAAAATTTGGTTTGAATGCACTTCGGCACAAAATGTGTTGACGCTTTGATTAAAATGCTTAATGCAAAATTAATCTTTTTACTTTGATTAAAATGCACAGAGGCAAAGAAATCTTTTATACTTGTATACCTGGGATAAATTATATTTCATGTTATCAGTTTTACATAACTTGCTCTACATGCGGGGCCCGGACTATGCCGGTTCATGATTAACCGACACACCACTATTCCCCTATTGGGAATTCCATATTGGTATAAACATATTCCCTTATTGGGAAGCCCTTATTGGGTATAAACATATGGCATCTGTCAGGTGTATGCCTACACCCCGTGCTTAAGTCGTGGCCATTGCAATTCATGAGTCAAGGATATCCAGGACACGGTCGCATTAATCCCCAATGTTTCAGTCAAGCAATACGAATTAAAACAGGTTATCAGGATTTCCCGACTCATTGGTCTTTGAATCCCATACCTGAACATGCGGTATTTATATTACCGTATCCCAAGCCCGTAATAGGGAAAATAAGTTAAGAGTATTTACCTGAGCTAGCCCCTGTCTCAAATAGCAAGGATTATAATAACTCAGCCGTATTCACTTAAGTAGGCGTAGGTACAATTTACCGGAAGGCTCTAGTCTGGAAAAGATGGTATAATTAATTAATTAGAATGCTAACGGGTCTTTAATTAAGCCTAAGCTTAGACCGGTTAGTCTTATAGGAAGATACGGTTCGTACGCACGATTAAGCGAAGACCGGAATAGAATGTGATTTAAACACGACAAGTTCGGAGGCTTGCTTAAGATGGGTATTTAATACACACTCTGAAATTTGAGATAAAACCGATAAGGTTTGACCCGTTTCGGCTAATTTATGTAAATTAGTTACATAAACCGAACCGGACGCGAATAACGCATAACGGGTATCCGAATAGGTCGCGAACAGGTTTCCTAAGTTAATATGCTTTAAATATGTTGTGATATCATAATGATACCTTCCATAATGCCCGAAACGAGTTTAATCCTCCATTAAGCCCCGTAGGGGTATTGTGGTCATTTTAAAGATAATAAAAAGGGATTTACGTAACCCTGATGTTCGGGACTGAAGTAATCAGTAAAATTACTTATTTTAATATGTTATATCAGTAGGAAAAAGGTTTGGTGCCGAAAATCGGGTTTAGATAAGCTATGCGCTAATCGCGCCGTTTAATTAATAAAAAGCTTATTATTTACGCTAATGCGCATATCTCCTAATCTGGACCTCAAAATGATGCCAAATTTTGAGGGCATGTTTATAATTCAGTAGACAAGGGTTTTGTCCATTTACATTACCAAAAAGCTCGTTTCATGATCGAAAGGGCATTACGGTCAATTTTAAGCATTTAACGGAAACGCGCGAAAGCATCGGATAATCGATGAAATGGGTACAGAGGCTTATACCATCATGTAACCCAACCCTAATGAAGCACTAAGGCAATACAAAATCAAATTAAAACGGGTCAGAACTGAAAGTCAACGCGAAAGTCAAACTTTTGCGACATTCGGCTCCGAACCGGGTCAATATAGCAAATGGCCGAATCAAACGAGCTTAGACAAGTTAGTATACTTATTATCATGTTTTATGAGTGTTCAAACAGGTTTCATATCATTTATATTATAGATTATGCAAGAATCGTAAAAATGGCTTTCTGTTGACTTTTTAAGTATACGTTTGACTCGACATTTGAACTAGTTAGAGTGGTGATCAGGGGGAACCCTTTTTGGGGTTTATTACCCACCTACATACCAACACATAACTACTTTTGATTCGACAATTCACTGGACCATTCGTGATTTATCGTAAAGTCAATCGTTAGTTACGATGGATTGATTTTTAAGCTAAACTAAGCAAAAACAAGACCATGGAAGGTTTGGCATACTTACAGAAGCTTGGTGCATGACTTAGGATACTAGAGAAAAGCTTGAGAGCTCCAAATATGATCAGAGAATGAGTTTTTGAGGTGTGTTTTCAATTGTGACTAAACATGGCCTTTTATAGTGTATAAGGAGCCTCTAGATCATTACAACACACCCTACAAATGAGTATGGATGAATGGCAGGTGTCCTAAGGTGCTATGGGTCGAGTAGGGGGCACCCATGCTTCAATTAATGCATCAATGATCGTTCACAAGCTCAAACATTGAATCTGTCCAAGAATTCTGCATCTGGGGGTCTAATGCGGCCCGCTTTAGATATAAGGTTACTTGTACGCGGGCCGCTTGAGACCTCAAGTCAACAAACAGATATACAAGTCGCGCGCGGCCCGCTTTACATCACATGTTAAGCTAATGCGGGCCGCTTTAGGTCAAATTTCCAAGATTCTCATATCTTTTATAATCATTGCCAGAATCTTGGTAATTAATAACGAAATCTTCGGTAATTATTAACCTGACCTTTCGGGTTTGAAGGGGTAACTTTGCGATTTGGCCCTCTGTTATTTACAACTAAGGGCCTCGAGTTATTTACCCGCATTGTTAAGTCCCTGGTTAGTTTGTCAATTATTCGGAAAGCCTTAACTTTCACCGTCGACGTTTTTAACCCTTCTCGTACGAATTTGATCATAACTTTCTCGTTTTAAAACGGAACTTCGCGGAATTTATATAGTACATTCTAGTGAGCGTATTCTGCTGTTACAAAGCCTCGGGTACGTCAAAGGGCCACTCAGAGGTATAATTAAACATGTTGACACAGTTAACCCCTGCAGCTGGTAATCTCTCACTTTCTTCCGCGTTTTGCTTCCGTACGATCCATGATTTATTCGTTCGAAGGTACGAGTATCGTTTAGGGTTACTATACAGTATATTTACTCTATGTTGATATTTATAACCCTCGAATTTACATACTTTCAAGGTTTGTCAACATTAGTCCTTTATTTAATAATAATTGCCACGTGTAAACTCAAGACACGTGTCAACACATTATTGGACACAAAATTCCGAGGTGTTACATCCTCACCCCCTTAAAATAAATCTCGACCCGAGATTTACTGAAATAAGTAAGGGTACTTTTCTTTCATGGTGGATTCAACCTCCCACGTGTATTCGGGACCTCTACGGGCGTCCCATTTGACCTTCACAATAGGTATATGCTTTCTTCGAAGCTTCTTTATCTGTCAATCTTCAATCGACACAGGTTGCTCATCATATTATAAATCTGCATATCACATTGTGATAATGCTTCTTAACTTATTGGCGAAAACACATCCTTCAATCACTGATGTGTAATGTATTGCGATTTTCGCCAAGCACCTTAATTAGGCTTTAGCTTACAAGCTACTTGATCTTGATGCATTCGATTTCCTTCGAATGACTCTATATATATCCAGAGCTTAACTAGTCTGATGATTTAACAAATTGGCACACCCTTCCAGGGTGATCTCTTTTGTTACATCTTATTCTTTAACAAGAACTAAGGAAGTTTGCTATTTTTGTAACTCCTTGATTTCTTGCCGTATATTGGCAACCTAAAATCAATTATGGATTTGTATGATCTTATTTGTTGTCCCCCTGACAACTTTCAGATCTTGATAATTGGACTTACCAATTCTTTATCTAACAATAGATGTTTAGCATTCCATCTATTCTAGGTCTCCAAAGGAGTAGCCTTAATACTTACATATCGATTATTATGGAAAAGCTTATCTTAAGGTGAGATGGTTATTCGAACCACTGCTTCACTAATTTTAAGGAATAGTTAATCCGTGCCGTTAATCGAGCAGATCGACGATCCTGGCAGCTGATGGCAAATTCTTAATCGTTGCTTAAATAGGGTTGCGGTATTCAATGCATACGCAAGGTGATCCGTCTTTCTTATTTATATAAATCAGAGTTCTTAGAACTTTGAATTTTGGCTTTATGAGACCTTCTCTAAAATCTTATTGATTTGACTCTTAGTTCTTCCTATTCCCTTGGTACTAACTGATATAAGGCTCTTACAATAATTGCAGCCCTAGGCGGGATGTTTTATCCTGACATCCTCTTGCCTCTCAGGAGGTAGACATGGTAATTCTTATAAAGAAGATCATAATGACATATAGAGACGTCAGAGGTGTCTGTATTCTCAGGCTTTGGTTCCTCTATCGATGTCGGTGTCAGATAATGACACATTCTCTTTACAAAAGCAAAGATGCCCTAAGTAGAGATACTTATAAGGACATTTTATATTGGATATCTTCTTTGAATACTACTAGTCGACTTTAGTACAATATGACCATTGGGATATCTCAGGGGTTCCATGCATTAAACCTCCATACTGATCAGGCATGGAAGCAATCTATGGGACACACTAGGATACGCCAATCCTCATATGGCACTCTTGTCAAACATAGTTTGGCATTCGCAGGCGATAAAAATAATGAGAAAATAATTAAAATAACATATGTTGTCGTACTCTATGCAAGGAAAGAGTGGTTTAAGATTTTTGGAAGGATTCCTTGTCGAAACTATAAGAATTGGTTACTATGGTTTCCTTGGTAGTTATACCTTGTGGATGATAATAAAGATTTTGCTAAAATTTTATGGTTCATGAAGATTTATTATTGCCTGTATTAAAACAGGACACTTAGTAGAAATTATCATTGATAAATGATAAGGGATTTTATTGTACAAGTGCTTATATCTAAATTAATGGAAGTTTCACAAACTAGGCACCTAGCTCAGTTGGCTAGGCGCGCGAAAGGGTGCGGCCGGCCTAGACCCAGGTTCGATTCCGGGGACGGCCAGTTCCACCATTTTTTTATGTTTAATATCAATTACTCGTACGGATACGTGTAATTATGAGAGTTGTCTCATAAGGAGTCTTGATAATTAATTTCTTCCCATCACCCACAATATGGGTTTGGTCACAAGACGACCCATCCTTTCCTATTATTATATCGAGTCCTCTTATTAACGAAACGAGGACAGCGAAGACAACAGTTCTCAACATTCATCATTCATAAAAAAAAAATTATTTGTGCCAGTATCAAATAAGTTTCTGCATAAACTGCTTGATAAGGAAAGGTACATATTATACTATTATTATTCTGCACCATTTCTTGGGCGTTCATCCTGAAAACTCATGCGTTTGTTCTCTTGGCCCCTTCGGTAGTTCAGGCGTTTCCTTCTTTTTCCTTTCCAGACTTAGCTGCTCCTTTCTTGGCGGCTTCAGGACAATTAGTACTGATGTGACCCTTTTCGCCACAGCTAAAACAGCTCGCATTCTTTATGTCCCTACATTCGTGGGACTGGTGGCCAGTTCTTTTGCAGATGCCACATTGCTTTATCTTTTGGTTTGATCGACACTGTCCCCAGTGTCTTCTTTTGCAGGTTTTGCATGTAGGCTTCTTGTCGGAATCCTGTTGGTCATTGTTGAACTCAGATTTGTTCTTCTTAGGATTCTGGGAATTGTCCTCCTCCCTTTTTCTCTTCCCATCTTCAGAGGCCCTTACAGCCTTGTTTCTAACCACATCGAGTGTGAGAGATAGCGACAGATCTGCCGCTGACCTGAATGTAGTAGGTCTTGAAGCCTTCACACTGGCTTTGATTTCTGGGGCCAAACCCCCAATGAAGCGAGCTATTCGCTTTGGTTCCGGTGTGATTAAATAAGGAACCAATCGAGACTTGGTATTGAAACTTGTAAGGTATGCTTGACAATCTAAGTTCTCCATGACTAATGTCAAGAATTCAGTCTCGATCTTCTCAACTTCATGTTGAGGACAGTAACTTTCTTTGATAAGAGCAACGAACTGATCCCAAGTCATCTTGTACAAAGGGATCTTCCCCGTAGCTTGAATGAGAGACCTCCACCAAGCTAGAGCTTCTCCTTTAAAAGATTGTGAAACAAATTTCACAACATCTTGTTCCGCACAACCGCTGATGTCAACAACAGTGTCCATCTCCTCGAGCCATGTCATGCAATCGATGGCTCCCTCTTCTCCTGTAAAGTCTCTAGGCTTACAGGAGACAAAATATTTATAGGTACAGGACTTGGTAGGCGGTTCATTATCGAACACTACCTTCTTGGATGGAACACTATGTTGACCAGATGAATGTCGATCATCATCTTTCTTTAACTCATCTTTCTTTGAGGGCGGCTTGTTATTTGGCTCTGGAGGAGTTTTAGGGATGGATTTTGGGTGGGGTACAGATGAGGCTTTACTATTTGTCTCACTATACTCCTGGAATTGCTCCTTCACAGCTTTAGATACAGCTGAATCAATCAATGTATGAAGTTCTCCTCTGGTTATATCAATCCTTTCGTCATCGCGGTTTTCCAGAGGGTGACTATTCAATTCTTCCGACCTAGCCATGTAGTTTTAATTGCTACACAAAAATAAGGCAAGGTTTATACGGAAGTTTATATAGTTTCATCATTTTTAAACGATTTATTAACTATGTTTTTAATACACATTTTAGTTAATTTGTTAAATATATAATTGTTCAGGATCTTTATTAAAATCCTAAATTATATGTTAATAATAGCACAGAAGGCCTAGTCACGCAGACAAGTTTAATTTATAAGCCATGATTTCAGAGAATCGAGGCATTATAATTTATCCTAGTTATAAAACATTACGGGTATTAAGGTGGCACAAGGCCTAGTCACATGGACACTTTTAAATTATAAGCTATGATTTCAGAGAATCAAAGCATGAGGGTGTTCTGGCACAATAGGCCTAGTCACAATGACATTTATAAATTATAAGCTAGGATTTCAGAGAATCAAAGCCTTGAGGTTTGAACCTAGTTCATTACCTTTTTCTGACAGGGAGTCATAGCTACGACTGTATTTTGGCTCATGTAGAAATGAGCAAGGCTCATAGGCATTTTATTACCATGTATGGTTAAAATATGATAATTTTAATTGATGATGTAAACCCAGGATTTAGGGATCATTAAACTGGGTTAGGAATCTTTTGAAGAATCCTGAATTACGTGTGTGATTCCCAACGAATCACATCTGTCAGGAGTGTTAACATATTTATAGATGTTAACAAGGATTCGAATCTTTTAAACAGGTCTTACCATCTTGGCCCGGTCTTAAAATGACCCGAAGGCTAGGTTTCACTTTTAAGATTCTTATTAATATTTACCGCAGAAAAATTTCTGAATTGAACTGTTAATAGGGATCTGAATCTACGTTGAGGAACTGCCATCTTGGCCGGTCTTAATATGACCCGAAGCTAGGTCTTGTCCTTTTAGATTTTGCCCTTTTATTATAATGGTAGATCTTATAATATAGGAATGATATTTTAAACTTAATCGTTCCTTTAAAATTTAAACAAGTATAGGGTTGCCCTTAATGGGTCTTCAAAAGAAGAATGTCGTCCTCGGAGGGACTGAATGATAATTATGTCCTTATAAGGACTATATACGGAAACGTTCTTCAGCAAAAGGAGTTTCTTCATCATTCAATTTTTCTGAATGCTTTCTCCGTGGTTGAACGTCTCATCCTGGTCGCGGTACGAAGCTCAGCTTTTTTTTTTACAGCTTCTTCGCTTGGCGACGTATCCAATAAAAATTTGGAAGCAAAAATTTCTATATTAGGATTGAGAATATTCCTAAGTTAAGTCTAGACTCAGAAGTTTTGAAATGTGCAATTGTGTCATTGAGATTAAACACTAAGGGCTAGTGTTTAATTCACTCAATGTTGGCTCTGATACCAACCTGTCACACCCCGACTTTCCACGTGTCACCGGTGGGCCCGGTGGGGAGTATCGTGACGTAGTTGGCAACATAATAGTCAAACAACACAATATATAAATGCACAGCGGAAGCAAAAGACAATATATTACAATCCGAATAAAAAGTAATATCCAAGTATTACAACGGAAAGTAAATGGATCCACAGGCGGATCTTAAAACATATCATTTGTTCAACAGACTTTAGACGCCTAGAACTTGCAAGATTCCTTATTAACGCCCTGAGCAGCTTCCAGCCTAATACGTACTTGTACCTGTCACTTAGACTTTTGAAAATACGTCAGTTTTCACTGGTAAATACACTCAACCGACTCATTTGAAAAGAGTTTATAAAAATTTGGTTTGAATGCACTTCGGCACAAAATGTGTTGACGCTTTGATTAAAATGCTTAATGCAAAATTAATCTTTTTACTTTGATTAAAATGCACAGAGGCAAAGAAATCTTTTATACTTGTATACCTGGGATAAATTATATTTCATGTTATCAGTTTTACATAACTTGCTCTACATGCGGGGCCTGGACTATGCCGGTTCATGATTAACCGACACACCACTATTCCCCTATTGGGAATTCCATATTGGTATAAACATATTCCCTTATTGGGAAGCCCTTATTGGGTATAAACATATGGCATCTGTCAGGTGTATGCCTACACCCCGTGCTTAAGTCGTGGCCATTGCAATTCATGAGTCAAGGATATCCAGGACACGGTCGCATTAATCCCCAATGTTTCAGTCAAGCAATACGAATTAAAACAGGTTATCAGGATTTCCCGACTCATTGGTCTTTGAATCCCATACCTGAACATGCGGTATTTATATTACCGTATCCCAAGCCCGTAATAGGGAAAATAAGTTAAGAGTATTTACCTGAGCTAGCCCCTGTCTCAAATAGCAAGGATTATAATAACTCAGCCGTATTCACTTAAGTAGGCGTAGGTACAATTTACCAGAAGGCTCTAGTCTGGAAATGATGGTATAATTAATTAATTAGAATGCTAACGGGTCTTTAATTAAGCCTAAGCTTAGACCGGTTAGTCTTATAGGAAGATACGGTTCGTACGCACGATTAAGCGAAGACCGGAATAGAATGTGATTTAAACACGACAAGTTCGGAGGCTTGCTTAAGATGGGTATTTAATACACACTCTGAAATTTGAGATAAAACCGATAAGGTTTGACCCGTTTCGGCTAATTTATGTAAATTAGTTACATAAACCGAACCGGACGCGAATAACGCATAACGGGTATCCGAATAGGTCGCGAACAGGTTTCCTAAGTTAATATGCTTTAAATATGTTGTGATATCATAATGATACCTTCCATAATGCCCGAAACGAGTTTAATCCTCCATTAAGCCCCGTAGGGGTATTGTGGTCATTTTAAAGATAATAAAAAGGGATTTACGTAACCCTGATGTTCGGGACTGAAGTAATCAGTAAAATTACTTATTTTAATATGTTATATCAGTAGGAAAAAGGTTTGGTTCCGAAAATCGGGTTTAGATAAGCTATGCGCTAATCGCGCCGTTTAATTAATAAAAAGCTTATTATTTACGCTAATGCGCATATCTCCTAATCTGGACCTCAAAATGATGCCAAATTTTGAGGGCATGTTTATAATTCAGTAGACAAGGGTTTTGTCCATTTACATTACCAAAAAGCTCGTTTCATGATCGAAAGGGCATTACGGTCAATTTTAAGCATTTAACGGAAACGCGCGAAAGCATCGGATAATCGATGAAATGGGTACAGAGGCTTATACCATCATGTAACCCAACCCTAATGAAGCACTAAGGCAATACCAAATCAAATTAAAACGGGTCAAAACTGAAAGTCAACGCGAAAGTCAAACTTTTGCGACATTCGGCTCCGAACCGGGTCAATATAGCAAATGGCCAAATCAAACGAGCTTAGACAAGTTAGTATACTTATTATCATGTTTTATGAGTGTTCAAATAGGTTTCATATCATTTATATTATAGATTATGCAAGAATCGTAAAAATGGCTTTCTGTTGACTTTTTAAGTATACGTTTGACTCGACATTTGAACTAGTTAGAGTGGTGATCAGGGGGAACCCTTTTTGGGGTTTATTACCCACCTACATACCAACACATAACTACTTTTGATTCGACAATTCACTGGACCATTCGTGATTTATCGCAAAGTCAATCGTTAGTTACGATGGATTGACTTTTAAGCTAAACTAAGCAAAAACAAGACCATGGAAGGTTTGGCATACTTACAGAAGCTTGGTGCACGAATTAGGATACTAGAGAAAAGCTTGAGAGCTCCAAATATGACCAGAGAATGAGTTTTTGAGGTGTGTTTTCAATTGTGACTAAACATGGCCTTTTATAGTGTATAAGGAGCCTCTAGATCATTACAACACACCCTACAAATGAGTATGGATGAATGGCAGGTGTCCTAAGGTGCTATGGGTCGAGTAGGGGGCACCCATGCTTCAATTAATGCATCAATGATCGTTCACAAGCTCAAACATTGAATCTGTCCAAGAATTCTGCATCTGGGGGTCTAATGCGGCCCGCTTTAGATATAAGGTTACTTGTACGCGGGCCGCTTGAGACCTCAAGTCAACAAACAGATATACAAGTCGCGCGCGGCCTACTTTACATCACATGTTAAGCTAATGCGGGCCGCTTTAGGTCAAATTTCCAAGATTCTCATATCTTTTATAATCATTGCCAGAATCTTGGTAATTAATAACGAAATCTTCGGTAACTATTAACCTGACCTTTCGGGTTTGAAGGGTTAACTTTGCGATTTGGCCCTCGGTTATTTACAACTAAGGGCCTCGAGTTATTTACCCGCATTGTTAAGTCCCTGGTTAGTTTGTCAATTATTCGGAAAGCCTTAACTTTCACCGTCGACGTTTTTAACCCTTCTCGTACGAATTTGATCATAACTTTCTCGTTTTAAAACGGAACTTCGCGGAATTTATATAGTACATTCTAGTGAGCGTATTCTGCTGTTACCAAGCCTCGGGTACGTCAAAGGGCCACTCAGAGGTATAATTAAACATGTTGACACAGTTAACCCCTGCAGCTGGTAATCTCTCACTTTCTTCCACGTTTCGCTTCCGTACGATCCATGATTTATTCGTTCGAAGGTACGAGTATCGTTTAGGGTTACTATACAGTATATTTACCCTATGTTGATATTTATAACCCTCGAATTTACATACTTTCAAGGTTTGTCAACATTAGTCCTTTATTTAATAATAATTGCCACGTGTAAACTCAAGACACGTGTCAACACATTATTGGACACAAAATTCCGAGGTGTTACAGAACTGGTATATGAATTCTTGTCCACTTTCTATTATAAACCTAATAAAAGTCTTACCGATGAATCCATTCATTTTCGACTTTGTGGACAACCTTATAACATGTCATTAACAGAATTCGCAGTTCGTCTGGGTATATATACCGATGAAGAAGTTACACAGCCCATTTTTACAAGGGCATCAACCTCCTTTTCTTATGTGAAAATGAAAGAATAATGGCAACGCCATGCATCAAAGGCATGGTGCGGCTACAATAATTCTATAAACTTCACAGACCCTCGTTATCGGTATATGCACCATGTTTTAGCCAACACTATCATGGGGCGCCAGATTAATCAACAAAGGGTTAGTTCAAACGAACTCTTCCATCTGCACAGTATTTTTGAGCAAGTTCCTTGTAATATTTCCCACGAGCTTGCTGCATATTTTCTTAGTCAACAAACAAATCCCCTGAGAAGTCTCATGGGAGGGTCTTACATCACAAGAATAGCAAAATCATTAGGTGTCTTAAGTGACCAGATTATCCAAGGATTATCTCCACCAAAGGCACCTGGATTGTAAATTGTAACACCATTAGTCTAACCCCTGTTCTTAACTATACACCAACTCAACCATTCCAGTCGGAGGGAGCTCCATTTGTCTTAGAAAGTACCTCCACTCAAAATCTACAACAATCATTGTTGCAATTTCCTCCATCATCTTTTTATCGATATGATATGCAACCACAGCTGCCATACACACAAGAACATATTGCAGCTAACCCATCCCAACCTTTAACACCGAACGTCTTACCAAGCTCCTCACCAATAGTTTTCGAGGATGATCCAACGATGCAAGAAACTTATGAAAACATGATGCTCCAAGAACAGTTAGCATCGGAATCATTTTTGCCACAGTCTTTCCAGGCACTATTGAATGAAGTAGAACAGCAACTGCCACCAACCGACATAGCAGGCCCAAGTACGGTGCCTCAAATGAATCTACCTCCAGATTCAATGGCAGTCACAGTGACTAGGTTAAACGATCAGGTTCAAAATTTGTCTCAACAAGTACAATGGCTAACAGAAAGAAATCAAGGGTTGGAAAGCATGCTGAGACAATTAGCTGATCATATGCAACTGCCTCTACCACCTCCACCTTATAATCCTGAGCCTGAATATGATCCATTACATGACATATTTCGAATGTAAATTGTTCTCATCATAATAAGACTAGCAGATTTTTTTTTTTTTACAAATTTAGTATAACATAGTGGTATGCAAAACAATCTCTATACACTCAATGTTGCTCATAAATTCTTCAAAAACTATCAACACCACACGATACTCTAGAAACTAACATCTTGCTCATCTATTCAAAACCTTTTGAATGCTTTTATATGCTTAAATCCTCTATGTCCCAACGTATACTATATACGTAAAATTTTATTCTTCGTACCTACAGTTATACGAATACGTCTTATGCTTATACTTATAATCGTATTCATACTTATACTCATGCGCTTTATGCTTATACTGACATTTATACGTTTCATGCTTATACGTATACTCATACTACTCGTACGTTTAATGTTGATATCCATACCTACGTGCATATTCATACTTAAACTTATACTTATGCTCATACATACATCCGTACCCGTACGTGAGCGTAATCCGAGGGATTCGCTTGCGTGGGTCCCAAACATACTTAAGCATGGACTTGCTTATATACTACATACTTATACGTACACATTCCTATTTTTAAATTATGTATACCCTGATTCGTACACAACTAGTACAAGCTATGCGGATCATGCGACGATCAAAATAATCGCGGGTGCACACGGGATTATAGTGATAGGCGTATGAAAACCATAGAGTGTACTACTGTGTATGGTAAGACACGGAGCGTAACATGACACCGAATAACGAGACAGACGTAACGTGGTCAAAACATGGTGGATACGCCGCTGGTACTTCCTATATATAAGTGTTTTCACCATGTTACCAAACTTTCGTGAAACGTGTCATGAGAAATTCAGTGTTTTGCAGACCTTCTTGGACCTAAATAAACTTTAAACAACTCACAAACACATTATATCCGATTATCCACGACGAGACTTCAATCTTAAACACATCACCCTCGTCTATCCAATACTTATGCTATTCTTATACTCGCATTCGTTTAATCAATCATTCACCTTCGTACTCCTATTATTCTCCATTATTCTTTCCTTTTATACGAACCTCGTTCACAATCAAGTCTGTTTAAACGTTCGAATCTTAACCTACCTCCTTACCTTATAAAACTACCTCACTTTTCATCAAAATACATACCGTTTTATATGAAAGCTTCCTTCTTAGGTAACACATTTTAAAATACCTCATCATCGAGTTATTCAAACTTATTTAAACTCGCTTGTCTATACACATACATGCACGTTTTACTAATGCTCAATGCCTCGAATCATTTTAGACAAACGAACCCTGTTTACAAACCTATCTTTTCGTTTCTCGAAACTTCATACTTTTCAACATATTTCAGAAACTTCCAAGTCTCGATTTTAGACAATCATTCTTTTAGCCAAAATGCTTTTTTTCCAAGGTCTTCCTCTTGAAAAAATTTCGGGACGAAATTTCCTAAAGTAGGGGAGACTGTAACGCTCCGTATTTTCGCGTTTAATTAAATAATTCATAATTTATTTATCCAATATTTATTTAAATTATTTAATTATTTATTTATATATTTATTCATTTATTATTTAATCATATATTTAATTATATATTTATTCAATATTTATCCTATATTCAATTATTAAATAAACAATTATTCATTTATTTATCTATTTAATTATTTAATCATTTATTCATTTTAATTCATTATTTAATTATTTATTTAATCATTTATTTATTTAAATACGTACTTATACGTGAACCGACACTATTTATACATATAAATACTTATACATACATTATCAATACTCAAATTATACTTTTATACATAATATATATACTTAAGAAAAAATAATCACCTTTTCTTCTCCAATCACCTTTTCCACCTCCTTCAATCACCTTTTCCACCTCCATTCTTTATTATAATTATTTTATCTTTTATTTATCTTTTCCATATATTTTATTATTAACTCCACCACCCACCTACCACCTCATTCACCTATAAATACCAACCTTCTCCTACCATTTTCTTCACACCATTCTTCTCTCAATCTTCTCTTAATCTCTCTAATTCACTCAATCAAGAATTCTAAGAATTCTAAAAGAACACTAAGTGTTCTAACCTTTCTTCTCTCAACCCCTCTAATTCTCTTAAAATCTTCCAAGCAAGAAAGAGAACTCGAAGAGTTCTAAATAAAACCGTACACTCAACAAAGTTCGTAGTATGCTCTGTGGTTGCAGCTTAGTCTGATCTTCCACATCAGAAACGGGGATTCGGTTGACTGTTTTGTAGACGGTAGAATTGTACCGCTTATAGGCTTGAAGTTTCCAACCTTCAACTCGTCACGGGATTACCAAAGGAACAACTTTGAGAAACCGTGAGTATACTCGCAACCCCCTTTTTATGTTTACCACTTTTGGAGTGTAACATGTTTTACTATTAAACTACACTTAAACTTATTCTTATGCAATACACAAAATAATACATTATATATGAATACTTTGATACATCTTGATGCTTGTTAATACTCATATTCCCAAAAAATGGAAACTTATCATCAAGATAGGGGTGATTCCCTAACCTTAATGATTAGCTTCTCTCACTTTCCAACTTCACCAATGAGCTAGGGGTGATTCCCTTACCTCGGAGGTAGTTACCAACTTTTCTTCGTTCTCAAGTGATTGAACGTCCCTTTTAAAAAAAAAATTTGGAATTTATTTCACGTGCATGCTAATATGTTATACTGGATTCGTGTTACTTGGACATTCTTTATGTGATAAACTTGTCATTAACTTCGTAAGAAGCCACACCTTAACATACACGATGGGATGACCTGTGTATTCACATGCCAGGGATACGTTAATCTTGTTAACTAAGTATGTCATGTGGATTGTTCTAAATTTTTATGCAAATACGTTAATGTTAGATTTCGAGGACGAAATCTCCTAAAGTAGGGGAGACTGTAACATCCGCCAATTTTAGAGCTATAAGAGTAACGCACCGCCCCCTTTAAACTTGGGTCATGTTGGATTATAAACTTACGGTCTTTTCATAGCAACGAAATGATGACATGTGCTATGGAAAGGGCCGCTTGCGTAAACAGAGGAGTGGCTAGAAATATTGCATGCCATGTTAGATCTTGTATAAACAAAGTTGCCATGTGGATTCGTTTTAAACTTTTATACTTATACTTATTCTTAAACTTGTATACTCGCCTTTGCTTTTGCATTGATTTGTATTTTAAACATGTTACAGGTTGATTATTGATGATGCTATGAAAATGGATAGCAAAGATGTCACACCCCGATTTCCACGTGTCACCGGTGGGCCCGGTGGGGGAGTATCGTGACGTCATGGTTGGCAACTCAATGGTCAAACAACACAATATAATAATGCACAGCGGAAGCAAAATTAAAAATATGATACAACTGAATTTATATTGTTTATCAATGTAACAATATCCGAATGTTATCCACAGTATGGATCGAATAAAAATATAACATCAATGGTTCAACAGACTTCAGGCATCTTAAGCTTGCGAGACTTCTAGTGATGCTTAGGAGAAATCCCAGCCAATTACGCTTAGTACCTGCAGTTAATCTTTTTGGGAAAATACGTCAGTTTACACTGGTAAATACATTCAACTGACTCATTTTGTAAAAATGATTGAAAATGGTTTGGATGCACATGGCATAAACAATTTTATTAACTTGGGAAAATTATTTAATAATATAATCTTGTGAACGAATTACATGTCACTTATGCGTTCAGTCGCCCGGGTCGTGCCGGGTTTAAGGTCAATAGGCACACCACATTCAGAGTTATACACGGGAGTACGCCTACACACCGTGCTCTGGTTATGGCCAATCTCGTAAGATGATGCCAGGGATATCCGGGACATGGTCATTAACCCCCCAAAGGCTTTAAAGTAAACAAAACTGTTTAAACGGGTTCAATAAACTATTCAATTCAACACCTAAACGGTGGAAGATTTAACACCCGATCAAGCGGTACGCTATGTACCGTAACCCAAGCCCGTATAGGGAAAATAAGTTAAAAGTATTTACCTGAGCAATGTATAATTCCTTAATTCAATTAATTTGTAGATAGCTTTTACTGGTCCTCCTAATCTGGAACAGTGGTTTTAAATAACCTATTAGAATACTAACGGATCTTTAATTAAGCTTAAGCTTAGACCGGTTAGTTCTAAAGATACGGTACGTACGCACGATTAAGCGAAGACCGGATAGAACGTGATTTATACCCGACAAGTTTGAAGACTTGCTTAATATGGGTTTATTATCAACATTCTGGATTTTGAGATAAAACCGATAAGGTTTGACCCGTTTCGGCTAATTTATGTAAACTTGTTACATAAACCAAACCGACCGCGTAATAAGCGTAACGGGTATCCGTAAGAGCCATATACAGGTTTCCTAAGTTAATATGCATCAAATATGTTGTGACATCAGTAGGATGTCTTTCGTTATGCCCGAATTGAGTTTAAATACCAACTACGCCCCGTAGGGGTATTTTGGTAATTTTACATAAGCCGAGTAACTCAAAAACGAAGTCTGAGTTAATCAACGTTTGCTTACTGTTAAAACATTATAATTTGCCTCATATATCAGTAGGTATCAACCCGGGTATGTCTAATATCATATTAAGACATACTATGCGTTAAAAACGCTAATTATGGCGATTAAAGGCCATTTCCGGGTTCTATACTTAAATCTGATATTTTTATATTTACAGAGGGCTTATAATAACTTATTAATCATATTTAATCAGTAGCAAAAGATTTTGAGTCGTTTAAATATGTAAAACTCATTTTATGGTCCGTAAGGGCAAAATCGTCAAATATCGGATTAAGCCTATGACCACTAGTTACGCTCAGCCTAAAATTAATTAAAAATCTTTAAAAATCCCAAAATAATATATCATATCAGTGGGTATTAATTTTGATACCGAAAAGTCGGCTTAACTAGGCTATATGCCAGTTACGCCGTTTCATATCATTAAAGTGTCAATTTTACGATATTGAGCGTAACGCAAATTTTAGGCGCCGAACTGATGTCAAACTTTTTTTTATACAGGTTTATATATTAGTATTTAATGTTTTTATACTTTTACATCTTTATAAAACCCGTTTTATGGTGATAAGGGCATATCGGTCAACATACGCGCATTTAACGGAAAAATGTATATTCATTGGATATCTAGTGAACCAAGGTGTGTAAACACAGAGGGTTATTCTAACAAGTGTCCTAATCCAATTTAAGCTCTGAGGCATTTCTAAAACATGCCTTAACGGGTCAGAACTGAAAGTCAAAGTGAAAGTCAAACTTTGTGACTTTCGGCTCCGAACCGGGTCTATATATCAAATGATCGAATCAAACAGGTTTGGACAAGTTAAAATACTTATTTCCATGCTTTATATTTGTTCAAACAGGTTCCATATCGATTAAATCACTGATTATGCATAAATTGCAAAAAGAACATTTCTGTTGACTTTTTAAGAGTTCGTTTGACTCGATTTTTGAACTAGTTAGAGTGGTGATCAGGGGAAACCCTTTTAGGAGTTTATTACCCACCTAAATACCAACATATAACAGCTTTTGATTCGACACAACACTGATCTATGTGTGATTTATCGCCAAGTCAACCGTAAGTTACGACGGATTGACCTTAAGGCTAAATTATGCAAAAACAAGATCAAATAAAGGTTTGGCAACTTACAGAGGTCTTGTGCACGACTTAGAACAGGTGAAGAACTCTTGAGAGCTTTGGAAATGTTCAGAGGAGTGAGTTTGAGTATGTTTTGATTGTGATGTGAACTAATGCATCATACAAGGCTATTTATAGTGAAATGTGAGCACAAGAGGCTACAATGCAGCCCATGAGTGAGTATGGGTGCTTAGTAGGTGCTAGGGGTCGTGTAGGGTCGAGTAGAGGGCAACCATCCCTCAATTAATGTCTCAATAATCGATCACAAGCTCAAACATTGAATCTGCCAAGAATTCTGCATCTGTAAGTCTAATGCGGCCCGCATTAGATATATGCTCATATGTACGCGGGCCGCTTGATACCTCAAGTCAGCAAACGTTTAATCAGAACACTCGCGGCCCGCGTGAGATTACACGCTAAGTTAAAGCGGGCCGCTTTAGGTCAAGATTTCAGGATTTTCTAAATATTTTGAAATGATTACAGAATCTTGTAATTAATAACGAAATCTTCGGTAATTAATAACCTGACCTTTCGGGTTTGAAGGGGTAACTTTGCGATTTGGCCCTCGATTAATTACGAATAGGGGCCTCGTGTTTAATACTCGCTTCGTTAAGTCCCCGATTAGTTCGTTAATTGTTTGGAAAGCCTTAACTTTCAACGTCGACGCTTTTAACCCCTCACGTACGAATTTGATCACAACTCTCTCGTTTTAAAACGGAACTTCACGGAATTTATATATTATATTTTTGTGAGCGTATTAAACTGTTACAAAGCTTCGGGTACATCAAAGGGCCACTCAGAGGTATAATTAAACATGTTGACACAGTTAACCCCTGTAGCTTGTAATCTCTCACTTTCTTCCGTGTTTCGCTTCCGTATGATCCATGATTTATTCGTTCGAAGGTACGAGCATCGTTTAGGGTTACTATACAGTATATTTACCCTTTGTTGTTATTTATAACACTCGAATTATATACTTTCAAGGTTTATCAACATTAGTCCTTTATTAATATCAAATGCCACGTGTAAACTCAAGACACGTGTTAACACATTATTGGACACAAAAATTCGAGGTGTTACAAAAGATGCCTAGATATTCATTTAGACGTCTTAAGTTTAAATCGCTGTATCAAATTTGTTATGTTATGTTTTGAAAAATGTTGTTATTTGAATTTCCTTGTATGTTTTGACAAATTAATTATGAAATGAAATCGGTTGAATTAAATATTGTCATCAATAGTGTTATGAAGTCTCTTGCAATCTACGCACTTCGTCTCATCCCGATGTTTCCGCCATCGGTTGGGGTGTGACATTGAAAGTATACCTCTGAGTGATCTTTTGGCAAACCCGAAGCTTTGTAATGATGAAATATACTCACTAGAATATGTGATAAAAATTTCATAAAGTTTCGTCATCGTATGAGAAAGTTATGATCAAATCCGTATACGAAGGGGTAAAAATGTCAACATGTTAATACTACCTCTGAGAGACCTTTTTATAAATCCCAAAAGTTTTGTAGTACATTATTACACCCACAATAAACATCTGATAAGAGTTTCATAAGGGTCTAATTCAAAATTTGAGATAAAATTTAAGATTCCAAGAATAAGGGTCAAAAGTGTAAATCTCATGATTCTTTGTTCGGAAATCTCATGATTCTTTGTCCGTTGTTTCGAATACGATCTCTAGTCCTGATAACTGGACTTCTCCAACTTCCGCCCAACAAACTGGCGATCTACACTTTCTACCGTATAATGCCTCAAAAGGCGCAGCCTTAATGCTGGTGTGGTAGCTATTGTTGTAGGAGAATTCGATTAGGGGTAAGTTCTTATCCCAACTTCCACCTAAATCGATCGCACATGCACGCAGCATGTCTTCTAACGTTTGGATAGTACGCTCACTCTGACCGTCTGTCTGAGGATGGTAAGCCGTACTAAAGTTCAAACTCGTGCCCAAAGATTGCTGGAAGCTTTTCCAGAAATGTGACGTGTATCTAGTATCTCTGTCTGAGATAATAGACACAGGTATGCCATGTAAGGCAACAATCTTATCAACGTACAATTGGGCTAACATGTCGGAGCTATAAGTCTCCTTAATGGGTAGGAAATGTGCTGACTTGGTCAGTCTATCAACTATAACCCATATCGTATCATTTCCTTTCCTCGTCTTAGGTAACTTGGTAATGAAATCCATAGTTACCATTTCCCACTTCCACGTAGGAAGTTCAGGCTGTTGTAGCAAACCTGACGGTTTCTGATGTTCGGCCTTGACCTGCGCACACGTCAAGCATTTCGCTACATGGGCGGCTACAGACTTCTTCAAGCCTATCCACCAATAATTCGCCTTTAGATCCTGGTACATTTTGTCAGCTCCAGGATGAACGGAGTATTTAGAACTATGGGCCTCCTGGAGGATGACATCACGAAGTCCCCCATAAATCGGAACCCATATTCGTCCATTTAACCTCAGAATTCCGTCCTTGCTAAGAGTTAACTGCTCCTCAGTTACTCCTAGCTTTTCATCAGGATAGTTAGCTTCCAAGATTGCCTCCTTCTGGGCAGCTAACACCCTTTCAATCAGATTGTTCTTTATCTCCATGCGCTTGGCGTTGATTCGAATGGGCTTAACCCTTTCCTTTCTGCTCAAAGGGTCAGCGACTACATTCGCCTTGCCGGGATGATACTTGATCTCACAATCGTAGTCATTCAACGTCTCCATCCAACGGCGTTGCCTCATGTTTAATTCTTTCTGATTAAACAGATGCTGGAGGCTCTTGTGATCTGAGAAGATCACAAACTTGATTCCATATAAATAATGTCTCCACAGTTTTAGTGCGAATACAACGGCACCCAACTCCAAGTCATGGGTGGTGTAATTCTTTTCATGCACCTTCAACTGTCGCGATGCATAGGCAATAACCTTGCCTTTCTGCATAAGCACGCACCCCATGCCGGTGTGTGAAGCATCGCAGTAAACTACAAACTCCTCAGTGCCTTCGGGTAACGTAAGCACCGGAGCGTTACTCAATCTTTGCTTCAAAACATCAAAAGCTTCTTGCTGCTTAGTTCCCCAAACAAACTTAACCTTCTTCTTAGTCAAGGAGGTTAGGGGAGAAGCAATCCTTGAAAAATTTTCTATGAAACGTCGATAATATCCTGCTAAACCCAAGAAGCTACGAATTTCCGTTGGTGTCTTCGGTTCTTGCCAGTTCATAACTGCTTCAACCTTAGCGGGATCCACCTGGATACCACGCTCACTGACCACATGTCCAAGGAATTGGACTTCTCGTAGCCAAAATTCACACTTGGAGAATTTGGCATAGAGCTTCTCTTGTAGCAGTAGTTTGAGAATACATCGAAGGTGTTTCTCATGGTCAGCTTTGTTCTTAGAGTAAATGAGAATGTCGTCGATGAAAACGATGACAAATTTATCTAAATAAGGCTTGCAGACGCGATTCATGAGATCCATGAATGCGGCTGGTGCATTAGTGAGCCCAAGAGGCATCACTAGGAACTCGTAGTGACCGTAACGAGTCCTAAATGCTGTCTTGTGAACGTCTTCATCCTTGACCTTCAATTGATGGTAGCCTGACCTTAGATCAATCTTTGAGAAGTAGCTTGCTCCTTGTAGTTGATCGAACAAATCGTCGATTCTGGGCAGAGGATACCGATTCTTGATAGTGACTTTATTGAGCTCGCGATAGTCGATGCACAGACGCATCGAACCATCCTTCTTCTTGACAAATAAGATTGGCGCTCCCCAAGGGGACGAACTAGGTCTAATGAAATCTTTAGCCAGCAATTCATCTAGTTGTGTCCGCAACTCTTTCATTTCCGTGGGTGCCAATCTGTAGGGAGCTCTAGCAACTGGTGCCGCTCCTGGAATGATATCGATCCTGAATTCCACTTGTCTATCTGGTGGTAAACCAGGTAGATCTTCAGGGAACACCTCTGGGTACTCCGAGATGACAGGAATGTCTTCAATCTTCGGTTTTGGTTCATCTAAAATCACCTGTGCCATGTATATGACACACCCCTTCTTCAAACACTTTGAAGCCTTGAGCATAGTTGCATGCTCAAGTAGCCCGTACTGGGTATCTCCTTTAATGGTAAGTGGTTCTCCAGACGGAGTCTTGATTACCACCTTCTTCATGTTACAAACAATTTGGGCCTGGTTAAGTGATAACCAGTCCATTCCCAGAACTATGTCGAAACCAGCTAACTTGAATGGAAGTAGAGACAAGGGAAAAGAGTGGTTCTTAATGGATATAACACATCCATCTAACACTATTGAGACGGGTTCTATAGTACCATCCGCTAACTCTACTTCATAGTTTACGCCTAAGGTCTTGACAGGTAAATTCAATAATTTGCAAAACTTATGGTCTACGAAAGACTTATCTGCGTCCGAATCGAAAAGTACTCTTGCAAAAATATCATTTACAAGGAAGGTACCTGTTATGACATTGTCGTCATGCACAGCTTCTTTCGCCTCCATCCGGAAGACTCTTGCATTCGTCTTCTTAGCCTCCTCAGGCTTCTTGTTACCCTTAGGGCAGTTGGTCGCAATGTGCCCTCTTTCATTACAACGGTAGCACGTTGCATCCTTCACCTTCTTGCAATCCACGGTCTTATGGTCCGTGGACTTGCACAACCCGCAAGCATAGGTTTTCGACTGAGTCTTTGAACTTGACTCGAGTCTGCACTTTCCAAAGTGCGGCTTCTTGCAAATTTTGCAAGTGGGTCTCTCGCCAGAACGATGCCCATCCTTCTTCGTTTCAAAACCCTTCTTGTTATCACCGTTTCCACGGTGTTTCTTGTTCGATCCACGTGAACTGTTATCTTCCCTCTTCCTCTTCTCGGCCTCCTTATTTCTCAGCGATCTCTGTCTGACCGCATCCAGTGTGAGAGATAAGGAGATGTCAGTTACCGACCTGAAAGTGGTCGGCCGAGAAGCCTTGACGTTTGCCTTGATCTCGGGGGCTAACCCGCCGATGAAACGAGCTATTCTCTTTGGTTCCGGGGTTACCAAATATGGAACCAACCGAGACATAGTATTGAAGCTCGTCAGGTACGTCTGGCAGTCGAGGTTGGTCATCACCAAAGACAGAAAATCAGACTCTATCTTTTCTACCTCGTGCTGGGGACAGTAATTCTCCCTGATCAGGGCATCAAATTGATCCCATGATAAGTTGTACAAATGTACTTTCCCGGTGGCTTGTATCAAAGATCTCCACCATGCCAACGCTTCACCCTTGAAGGACTGTGATACGAACTTGACCATATCCTTCTCAGCACACCCGCTGATATCAACCACTGTATCCATCTCGTCTAGCCATGTCATGCAGTCAATGGCTCCCTTTTCCCCATTAAAATCCCGGGGCTTACAGGACACAAAGTATTTGTAAGAACAGCCTTTATTTCGGGGCTCCTGGTGTAGCACTATTTGTCGGGATGGGACACTCTGGTGGTTGGTGGACTGTCGGTCATCACCACTCTTCTTGGATCCATCCTTCTTGGGAGGAGGCTTGCTAAGAGCCTCAGATTGCGTTTTGAGCTTTGAATGCGGCGTAGATTGGGTCCTACTTCGAGTACCACTATAATCATCATACTGCCGTTCCAGAGCTTGTGTAACAGCGCCTTCAATGATCGCTTGTAATTCCGCACCCGTTAAATTGATCTGGGCGTCAGGATTAACTTCCACAGGATGGATATTAACTTCGTCGGAGTTAGCCATTTAAATTGAACTGTTGCAGAAAACAAGAACAATTATTTAATTGGGAGTTTTATGGAATTGTCTTTCTTGGCAATTCATTAACCATGGTTCAGAGACCATATTTGGTAAATTGGTAAATCATATTTACTTAGGATTTCTGTTATATTTTATCCTATTTATAAAACAGCAATAGTTTTATTCGTGGCACATAAGGCCTAGTCACAAGGACAATTTTAATTAAAATATATGATTTCAGAGAATCATAACCCTTAGGTATATTGGCACAATAGGCCTAGTCACAAGGACAATATAAATTATAAGTTGCGATTTCAGAGAATCGATGCTTTTAAGGTTTAAACATAGTTTATTACCTTTTTCAGACAGGGAGCCGTGGCCACCACTATCTTTTAGCTCATATAAAAATGAGTAAGGCCCGTAGGCATTATATCACCAACGTATGGTAAAGTATGATCATCTTATTTAATGATCTTAACCCATGATTCAGAGATCATATAATTGGGTTTGGATTCTTTTAAAGAATCGTCATAATAAAAATGACATGTGATTTTTAACGAATCACACCTGCCAGGAGTGTTAACATGTTTCAAGATGTTAACAGGAAATTGAATCTTTTAATTAGGTCTTACCATCTTGGCCCGATCTTATATTTGACACAAGGCTAGGTTTCACTCTATAAGATTCTTAATATGATTTGAATCTTTTGACAGGTCTTACCATCTTGGCCCGACCTTATATTTGGCACAAGGCTAGGTTTCACACTGTAAGATTCTCAATTTAAAAATTAATTAGGCAGATTATTTTAAAAGGAATGTTTTTAATTATATCATTTATCATTTGTATATGCACATAAGGCAACAAGAAATTCATAAAATAATCATTCCATTAACTTCACTTAGAAGATTACATATTTGCCCTAAACGGGTCTTTGAAATAACAACATACCCTCGCAGGGGTTAAACAAAATACATACCCTCGCAGGGGCTTAATCAACAAAATGGTCCACGCAGGGACTGGTACAATGATGAATGTCCACGCAGGGACAAGGTACAAAAGTGTATGTCCACGCAGGGACTTATTACAAATAAAGGATTCACTGATCCTTCTTACTTTTCCCCTTGATCAAATTCGTCAAGGTCTTGAACATTCCCTGGTTGCGCCGTCGGTCCTCCCGCACTTCATGCCGCACCTCTCGAATACTCTGAAGTATCTCGTGGTGCTGTGGTGGCGACATTTGTAGTGGCGGCGGGGGTTGCTGGTAGTACGGTGGTTGCAAGGGCATCTGGTATCCCTGTGTTGGATACCCCACTCCCCAAGGACCTCCATATGGTCCTTCAGGGTTGTTGGCGTTATAATTAAACGCTGCCGCATACGGGTCGGCTCCTGCGTAACCGGGGTTATGGTGCATCGGTGGTTCAAACGGGTTATACATCGTAGGTCCCGTGTAAGCTGGTATTGGGTTATCAAAACCCATCGGTGGCTGTTGTGGTACAGCGGGATTCGAGGGTCCACCCATTTGTGGGTCCTCCTGATATGGCTGATAATTTCTGCCACTGGATTGCAGAGGAGAGCTGAAATGATACTCCTCTCTTCGTGTGGTCATCCGCGCTCCGCTTCTCCTAGGTCTTTGCGGAGGCGCCGGTTGAACTGGTGGCGGTGGAGGTGGTGGCGTAACTGCCACAAAGCGTTGATCCTCAGAGGATTCTTGGTGGTGTGGCTGCTGCTGAGGCTGATGCTGCCCTTGCGGCGATGAATGGTGCGAAGGAGTATAATACCACTCGTGGCGAGTGAATATCGCCTGAAAGCTGTCGGGACCATCATAGGGTGGTCCGCGATAAATAGAACTGTCCGAAACCTCAATCGGATGGTTTGGGGTTCCGGTCGCCGGTTCGACGGGATCTTCGTCTTCATCGTCGTCGTTGTTATTTTCTCCAGAGAAATGGTCCTCTGGTCCCAATGGGTTAAAGGCCACTGGTTCTTGAATGTAGTCCGCCGGATCAAACTGGCTTTGAGAATAAGGATTGGGGTTACCGAAGAAACGGTGCGACCATGATCGTTGTATCGCCTCGTTCTCCGAGTGCGGTCCGTAAGAGTCTTGGACGGGATCGGCCGTGCTATTTGAGACCGAGTGCCTCGCCGGTTGAAAAAGTTCTCTCTGGCTTCGCCGAGTGCCATCACTCTCGGCCGGTGTAGAAGCTTGCGTATTTGATGGTCCAGCTTCGTGGTCGTTGGCGGCGACTGTGGTTGGTCCTCTTCCTCCACGTCCTCGCATGCGAAAGAATCTTGGAGGCATATTGTTATACCTGTCAACATGTGATGAGATAACAATAACAATATAAAATGCAATCAAAGGACAACACATCAAAAGTGGAATTTGTCCTATGTTATATGTCTAGACTCAGAAGTTTAGAATTGTGCAATTGTGTAACTGAGATTAAACACAAAAGACTAGTGTTTAATTCACTCAGTTGTTGGCTCTGATACCAACCTGTCACACCCCGATTTCCACGTGTCACCGGTGGGCCCGGTGGGGGAGTATCGTGACGTCATGGTTGGCAACTCAATGGTCAAACAACACAATATAATAATGCACAGCGGAAGCAAAATTAAAAATATGATACAACCGAATTTATATTGTTTATCAATGTAACAATATCCGGATGTTATCCACAGTATGGATCGAATAAAAATATAACATCAATGGTTCAACAGACTTCAGGCATCTTAAGCTTGCGAGACTTCTAGTGATGCTTAGGAGAAATCCCAGCCAATTACGCTTAGTACCTGCAGTTAATCTTTTTGGGAAAATACGTCAGTTTACACTGGTAAATACATTCAACTGACTCATTTTGTAAAAATGATTGAAAATGGTTTGGATGCACATGGCATAAACAATTTTATTAACTTGGGAAAATTATTTAATAATATAATCTTGTGAACGAATTACATGTCACTTATGCGTTCAGTCGCCCGGGTCGTGCCGGGTTTAAGGTCAATAGGCACACCACATTTAGAGTTATACACGGGAGTACGCCTACACACCGTGCTCTGGTTATGGCCAATCTCGTAAGATGATGCCAGGGATATCCGGGACATGGTCATTAACCCCCCAAAGGCTTTAAAGTAAACATAACTGTTTAAACGGGTTCAATAAACTATTCAATTCAACACCTAAACGGTGGAAGATTTAACACCCGATCAAGCGGTACGCTATGTACCGTAACCCAAGCCCGTATAGGGAAAATAAGTTAAAAGTATTTACCTGAGCAATGTATAATTCCTTAATTCAATTAATTTGTAGATAGCTTTTACTGGTCCTCCTAATCTGGAACAGTGGTTTTAAATAACCTATTAGAATACTAACGGATCTTTAATTAAGCTTAAGCTTAGACCGGTTAGTTCTAAAGATACGGTACGTACGCACGATTAAGCAAAGACCGGATAGAACGTGATTTATACCCGACAAGTTTGAAGACTTGCTTAATATGGGTTTATTATCAACATTCTGGATTTTGAGATAAAACCGATAAGGTTTGACCCGTTTCGGCTAATTTATGTAAACTTGTTACATAAACCAAACCGACCGCGTAATAAGCGTAACGGGTATCCGTAAGAGCCATATACAGGTTTCCTAAGTTAATATGAATCAAATATGTTGTGACATCAGTAGGATGTCTTTCGTTATGCCCGAATTGAGTTTAAATACCAACTACGCCCCGTAGGGGTATTTTGGTAATTTTACATAAGCCGAGTAACTCAAAAACGAAGTCTGAGTTAATCAACGTTTGCTTACTGTTAAAACATTATAATTTGCCTCATATATCAGTAGGTATCAACCCGGGTATGTCTAATATCATATTAAGACATACTATGCGTTAAAAACGCTAATTATGGCGATTAAAGGCCATTTCCGGGTTCTATACTTAAATCTGATATTTTTATATTTACAGAGGGCTTATAATAACTTATTAATCATATTTAATCAGTAGCAAAAGATTTTGAGTCGTTTAAATATGTAAAACTCATTTTATGGTCCGTAAGGGCAAAATCGTCAAATATCGGATTAAGCCTACGACCACTAGTTACGCTCAGCCTAAAATTAATTAAAAATCTTTAAAAATCCCAAAATAATATATCATATCAGTGGGTATTAATTTTGATACCGAAAAGTCGGCTTAACTAGGCTATATGCCAGTTACGCCGTTTCATATCATTAAAGTGTCAATTTTACGATATTGAGCGTAACGCAAATTTTAGGCGCCGAACTGATGTCAAACTTTTTTTTATACAGGTTTATATATTAGTATTTAATGTTTTTATACTTTTACATCTTTATAAAACCCGTTTTATGGTGATAAGGGCATATCGGTCAACATACGCGCATTTAACGGAAAAATGTATATTCATTGGATATCTAGTGAACCAAGGTGTGTAAACACAGAGGGTTATTCTAACAAGTTTCCTAATCCAATTTAAGCTCTGAGGCATTTCTAAAACATGCCTTAACGGGTCAGAACTGAAAGTCAAAGTGAAAGTCAAACTTTGTGACTTTCGGCTCCGAACCGGGTCTATATATCAAATGATCGAATCAAACAGGTTTGGACAAGTTAAAATACTTATTTCCATGCTTTATATTTGTTCAAACAGGTTCCATATCGATTAAATCACTGATTATGCATAAATTGCAAAAAGAACATTTCTGTTGACTTTTTAAGAGTTCGTTTGACTCGATTTTTGAACTAGTTAGAGTGGTGATCAGGGGAAACCCTTTTAGGAGTTTATTACCCACCTAAATACCAACATATAACAGCTTTTGATTCGACACAACACTGATCTATGTGTGATTTATCGCCAAGTCAACCGTAAGTTACGACGGATTGACCTTAAGGCTAAATTATGCAAAAACAAGATCAAATAAAGGTTTGGCAACTTACAGAGGTCTTGTGCACGACTTAGAACAGGTGAAGAACTCTTGAGAGCTTTGGAAATGTTCAGAGGAGTGAGTTTGAGTATGTTTTGATTGTGATGTGAACTAATGCATCATACAAGGCTATTTATAGTGAAATGTGAGCACAAGAGGCTACAATGCAGCCCATGAGTGAGTATGGGTGCTTAGTAGGTGCTAGGGGTCGTGTAGGGTCGAGTAGAGGGCAACCATCCCTCAATTAATGTCTCAATAATCGATCACAAGCTCAAACATTGAATCTGCCAAGAATTCTGCATCTGTAAGTCTAATGCGGCCCGCATTAGATATATGCTCATATGTACGCGGGCCGCTTGATACCTCAAGTCAGCAAACGTTTAATCAGAACACTCGCGGCCCGCGTGAGATTACACGCTAAGTTAAAGCGGGCCGCTTTAGGTCAAGATTTCAGGATTTTCTAAATATTTTGAAATGATTACAGAATCTTGTAATTAATAACGAAATCTTCGGTAATTAATAACCTGACCTTTCGGGTTTGAAGGGGTAACTTTGCGATTTGGCCCTCGATTAATTACGAATAGGGGCCTCGTGTTTAATACTCGCTTCGTTAAGTCCCCGATTAGTTCGTTAATTGTTTGGAAAGCCTTAACTTTCAACGTCGACGCTTTTAACCCCTCACGTACGAATTTGATCACAACTCTCTCGTTTTAAAACGGAACTTCACGGAATTTATATATTATATTTTTGTGAGCGTATTAAACTGTTACAAAGCTTCGGGTACGTCAAAGGGTCACTCAGAGGTATAATTAAACATGTTGACACAGTTAACCCCTGTAGCTTGTAATCTCTCACTTTCTTCCGTGTTTCGCTTCCGTATGATCCATGATTTATTCGTTCGAAGGTACGAGCATCGTTTAGGGTTACTATACAGTATATTTACCCTTTGTTGTTATTTATAACACTCGAATTATATACTTTCAAGGTTTATCAACATTAGTCCTTTATTAATATCAAATGCCACGTGTAAACTCAAGACACGTGTTAACACATTATTGGACACAAAAATTCGAGGTGTTACAAAAGATGCCTAGATATTCATTTAGACGTCTTAAGTTTAAATCGCTGTATCAAATTTGTTATGTTATGTTTTGAAAAATGTTGTTATTTGAATTTCCTTGTATGTTTTGACAAATTAATTATGAAATGAAATCGGTTGAATTAAATATTGTCATCAATAGTGTTATGAAGTCTCTTGCAATCTACGCACTTCGTCTCATCCCGATGTTTCCGCCATCGGTTGGGGTGTGACATTGAAAGTATACCTCTGAGTGATCTTTTGGCAAACCCGAAGCTTTGTAATGATGAAATATACTCACTAGAATATGTGATAAAAATTTCATAAAGTTTCGTCATCGTATGAGAAAGTTATGATCAAATCCGTATACGAAGGGGTAAAAATGTCAACATGTTAATACTACCTCTGAGAGACCTTTTTATAAATCCCAAAAGTTTTGTAGTACATTATTACACCCACAATAAACATCTGATAAGAGTTTCATAAGGGTCTAATTCAAAATTTGAGATAAAATTTAAGATTCCAAGAATAAGGGTCAAAAGTGTAAATCTCATGATTCTTTGTTCGGAAACCTTTCTCCAAGCATTCAAGACCTTCCAATGCATGGCCACACTCCCTAGGACACCCCTGACCTGATTTCACTGACTTTGCATGCTGAAAATGTCGGAAAAATCGAATAACAAGAGTGCAGGGACTGAACATGCAACAAAACAACAAAACCTGAAAATGGGTACCATCGCGTGGCGCGAGGACCCGTCGCGTGGCACGACGGGGGAGCTTTTCCAGCAGAACTGGCAGATGGCAGTTAACAGGTCTGTTTCGAGTTGTAACCAGCTGTAATCGATACAAGAGGCTCTCCAAAAGGTTTACATGCAACTAGGGGCACTTGGACTCATCTCACAACATCCCTAGACCCTTGTGGCAGCTCCTAATGAGATCAAGATTGTCATAAAAGGGACTTGAAGCTTGCAACATTCAACACTTACAATTACAAAAATTCACAAGATCATCTCTGGAGCTCTCTGGACATCAAGCCAACTTCCTAGTGATCTCTAAGCTTTATTAGGACTCTTGTAAGTGTTCATAACTCTCTCTATTTCGTTCTAGCTTAGTTAATTAAGCAAAAGTCAAACCATCGTAATTTCAGTTTGACTTTGAGATTAAACGAAATTTGCTCAGTCATTTCTCGAATTGAAAGTACCTACAAGTTGGTATTTATGTGGGTAACAAACCCTTAAAAGGGTATTTTCAGATTCCCACTCTAACTATGCTAATTGTCGAGTCAAAGCATACTTTAAAAAGTCAACAGAATGATTATTTGCAAGTTTAAGCATAATTAGCAATGTAGGGTACATGCAACCTGTTTGATCATTAAAATAACATGGTAATTAATGTAAGAACATGTCTCAACATGTTCAACTCGATAATTTTCAGAATAAACCCGGATCGGACCCGAAAGTCGCATAAATTGACTTTTGCTTTGACTATCAGTTCTGATCCGTTTATGCATGTTTGAGATCTGTCTTAGAGCTTATTTTGGACCAGGTTTCATATATGTATAACTCTCTGAGATTGTACAACTTGGTTCAATACTTATCCAACTCATATGCATGTTTCCAATTTATGCTTAAATGTGACTATTATGCCCTTTTGACTATAAAATGTGATTTTTGAAAAATTGAAAGAGTAGAAATATTTGTTACTGATTTATAAACTTGCACCTAAAATTTGATATCAGTATGAGGTCTAGAATAAGAGTTATGCTCATTAGCGTAATTTGAAAGCTTTTTGTTAATTAATTGGCGTAATTAGCGTATAACCTATTTAAACCCACTTTTTAATATAAAACTTTTTACCCACTGTTATAATATAATATTTTGGGATTTTTAAAGATTTTTATTTAATTTTTGGCTGAGCATAACATAGGTCTCTAAGTTTAATTCGGTTAATACCGATTTTACCCTTTTAAGCCATAAAATGAGTTTTACAAATCCTTTTGACCCCAAACCTTTTTCTACTGATTTAATTTGTTAAATAAAATATTTTGAGCATTCTGGAATTATAAAAATATCAGCTTTCTTTAAGAACCCGGAAACGGCTCCAAATCGTCTTTTTAAGCGTTTTTAACGCATAGTATGTACTATAACCATATTAAACATATAAGGTTGATACCTACTGATGTTTCTAGTATATTTTTATAAAATAACAGTAAGTACAAGTTTTTGAACTCAGGTTTCCAGTTTTGACCTTTTTAGCCCTTGTGAAATTACCAAAATACCCCTAAAAAGCATAGTTTGGTTTTAAATGATAAATTTTATATATGGGACATACCCTACTATTATAACATGTTAAATTAAGTATATTTACTATATAAACCAGACCTGTAACTCAGATTTCAAATTAAACTCTTTTATAATCTTTTAAATGACCAAAATGCCCTTATGAGGCATAAATTGTGTTTAATTCCATTTTGGGCATAATAGAAGATATCTTACTGATATTATAACATATTTAAGCCGTATTATCTCAGGGAACTTGCATATGACTCTTATGGTTACCCGTAACGCCCTTTTCGCGCTCGGTTTGGTTTATGTAACTAGTTTGCATAAAATGGACCGACATGGGTCAAACCTTATCATCTTTGTCTCAAAATCCAGAATGTATTTAGTATACCCATATTATACAAGTATTCAAACTTGTCGGGTCTAAATAACATTCTATCCGGTCTTCGCTTAATCGTGCATTTGAACCGTATCGTCCTTAAAAGCTAACCGGTCTAAGCTTAGGCTTAAATAAAGACCCGTTAGAAATCTAATAGGTTATTATAAACCTTTGTTCCAGAATAAGAAGAACCAGTAAAAGCTACCTTCACTTGCTAGTTGTGAATTATACTTTACTCGGGTAAATACTTTTAACTTATTTTCCCTATACGGGCTTGGGTTACGGTATATAGAATACCGCTTGATCGAGCATCAAATCTTACATCTTTGGGTGGTTAATTGAATAATTTGATCGGCTCGTTTAAACAGTCTTGTTCACTTAAAGCCTTTGGGGGTTAAATGACCATGTCCCGGATATCCTTGGCATCATCTTACGAGATGGCCACGACCTGAGCACGGGGTGTAGACATACACCTGTCAGTGTATAACTCATTAATGTGGTGTGTCTATTGATCTTTAACCCGGACAAGATCCGGGCTACTGAACGCACAAGTAACATGTAATTCGTTCACAAGATTATATTACATAATTATCCCAAGTTTTAAAAATGTTTTGTGCCATGTGCATTCAAATCAATTTTCAACCTTTTTCAAAATGAGTCAGTTAAATTCTATTTACCTGTGTAAACTGACGTATTTTTCCCAAAAGGTTAAGTGCAGGTACTACTCGTACTAGGCTGGCTGTCTTCTAGAGCGTCCACAATAAGTCTCGCAAGCTTGGATGACAATAAATCTGTTGAACAATATCTTATTTTATTTTGATCCGCCTGTGGATCCGTTTCAACTATTGGTGATATTTAATATTACACTTTATTAAAGTTGAAATGAATCTATCTTTGCTTCCGCTGTGCATTTATATATTGTGTTGTTTGTCTATGATGATACCAACTACGTCACGATACTCCCCACCGAGCCCACCGGTGACACGTGGAAAATAGGGGTGTGACACCGCGTAAGATTCTGGTAAGTCTTACGTGGCCCGCCTGAAGGCTGTTGTCAGGTTAAAAACTTTTTTAGTTATTGCATCTTGGCTCTTGGTCCTTCGAAAGGCCATTCCCCTTTATACCATGCATTATGAGCCCTTCAAATTTGCTTATAAGGGCTTCAAGACTTATACCCTCTTTGTTAAGTCCTTGGTCACTTTATGTTTACCCGAAAAGTCATAATTTTCAACGTTAACGCTGTAACCCCTTGTATATGAATTTTATCATAACTTTCTCATACGGTAACGAAACTTGGTGAAATTTTTATCATGTATTCTAGTGAGCATAATTAATCGTTACAATGCTTCGAGTTTGCTAAAAGGTCACTCAGAGGTATACTTTAAACATGTTGACACATTTGGCCCCTGTAGTTTGTAATTCCTCACTTTCTTACACATTTAGCTTCGTATGATCCATGATTTATTCGTTTAAGGTTATAAACATCGTGTAGGGTTATTGTAAAGTATATTTATCCATTATTGACATTTTGAAGCCTTACATTATCATACTTTCCTTGTCTGTCAACTATAGTCCCTCTAGAACCTTCTTTCACACGTTCACAGCTTATGACACGTGTCAACACATTATGGGACGTGAATTTTCGAGGTGTTACATCCTCACCCCCTTAAAAGAAATCTCGACCTCGAGATTTGCTGAAAAAATTGAGGGTACTTTTCTTTCATTGTGGACTCTACCTCCTACGTGTACTCGGGACCTCTACGGGCATCCCATTTAACCTTTACTATTGGCACATGCTTCCTTCGAAGCTTCTTAACCTGTCGATCTTCGATCGACACAGGTTTTTGAACAAACTTCAAGCTCTCTTCTATGTGCGCATCTGTATGCGGTATGACTAGTGATTCATCAGCGAAACACTTCTTCAGATTGCAGATGTGGAATACATTATGAATACCACTGAGCTCTTCAGGTAATTTTAACTTATAAGCTACTGACCCGACACATTCGATGACCTCGAATGGTCCTATGTATCTCGGGCTTAACTTACCTTTCTTACCAAATTGCATCACTCCCTTCCAGGGTGATACTTTAAGCAACACTTTGTCACCTACCTCGAATTTCAGAGGTTTACGCTTTAGATCTGCGTAGCTTTTCTGCCTATCCCTGGCAGCTTTCAGGCGATCACGAATCTGGACAATCTTGTCCATCGTTTCAAAGACTATTTCAGGTCCTGTCAGTTGGACATCTCCAACTTCCGCCCAACAAACGGGAGTTCTGCACTTTCTACCGTACAAGGCCTCGAAAGGCACAACCTTGATGCTCGTATGATAGCTATTGTTATATGAGAACTCGATTAATGGGAGGTGGTTATCCCAACTACCACCTAAGTCAATCACGCATGCACGAAGCATGTCTTCCAACGTTTGGATTGTACGCTCACTCTGGCCGTCCGTCTGTGGATGGTAAGCCGTACTAAAATTTAAGCGCGTGCCCAAAGATTGTTGGAAACTCTTCCAAAAATGTGACGTGTATCTAGTATCTCTGTCAGAGATAATAGACACTGGTACGCCATGTAGAGATACAATCTTATCCACGTACAATTGAGCTAACATGTCGGAGCTATAGGTCTCCTTAATGGGTAGGAAATGTGCTGACTTAGTCAGTCTGTCTACGATCACCCATATAGTATCATTTCCTTTCCTTGTCTTAGGTAACTTGGTGATAAAATCCATTGTCACCATTTTCCACTTCCATGTGGGAAGTTCAGGCTGTTGTAGCAAACCTGATGGCTTCTGATGTTCGGCTTTGACTTGCGCACACGTCAAACATTTAGCTACATAGGCAGCTACAGACTTCTTCAAGCCTATCCACCAATAGTTTACCTTTAGATCCTGGTACATCTTATCAGCTCCAGGATGAACGGAATATTTAGAACTATGGGCTTCCTGGAGGATAACATCCCGAAGTCCCCCATAAATTGGAACCCATATTCGTCCATTTAACCTCAAAATTCCATCCTTGCCATAGGATAACTGTTCTTCAGTTACTCCTAGCTTTTCATTAGGATAGTTAGCTTCCAACACAGCTTCCTTCTGTGCAGCTAACAACCTTTCATTCAAACCATTCTTTATCTCAATGCTCTTGGCATTGATTCTTATCGGCTTCACCCTTTCCTTTCGACTCAAGGCATCGACGACTACATTTGCCTTGCCCGGATGGTATCTTATCTCACAATCATAATCATTCAAAGTTTCCATCCATCGTCGCTGCCTCATGTTCAAATCCTTTTGGTTAAGCAGGTGCTGGGGGCTCTTATGATCAGAATAGATCACACACTTGATACCATATTAATAGTGCCTCCATAGCTTCAGTGCAAATACAACGGCACCCAACTCCAAGTCGTGGGTGGTGTAATTCTTTTCGTACACCTTTAACTGACGTGATGCATAGGCAATAACTTTGCCTTTCTGCATAAGCACACATCCCATCCCGGTGTGTGATGCATCACAATATACCACAAACTCTTCTATTCCATCAGGCAATGTCAACACAGGTGCATTGCTTAGCTTCTGCTTAAGGATATCAAAGGATTCTTGCTGCTTAGGGCCCCAATCGAGCTTTATTTTCTTCCTAGTCAAAGAAGTTAGGGGTGCAGCAATCCTTGAAAATTTTTCAATGAAACGCCTATAATATCCTGCCAATCCCAAGAAACTGCGAATTTCTGTTGGCGTCTTCGGCTCTTGCCAGTTCATGACAGCTTCAACTTTAGCGGGATCTACTTGGATACCACGCTCACTGACAACATGTCCAAGGAATTGGACTTCACAAAGCCAGAATTCACACTTCGTAAACTTGGCATAGAGCTTCTCCTGCTGAAGTAATTCTAGGATACATCGAAGATGGTTCTCATGGTCAGCTTGACTCTTGGAGTAAACGAGAATGTCATCGATGAAGACGATGACAAATTTATCTAAGTAAGGTTTGCAGACACGATTCATGAGATCCATGAATGCGGCTGGTGCATTTGTGAGCCCAAAACGCATCACTAGGAACTCGTAATGACCATAACGAGTTCTAAATGCAGTCTTGTGCACATCTTCATCTTTAACCTTCA
The DNA here is from genome assembly GCA_030545235.1 of Helianthus tuberosus. Lineage (NCBI taxonomy): Eukaryota > Viridiplantae > Streptophyta > Magnoliopsida > Asterales > Asteraceae > Helianthus > Helianthus tuberosus. The sequence goes on from CM060393.1 coordinate 10,580,171, forward strand.
ATTGATGATAGCCTGACCTCAGATCGATCTTAGAGAAGTAGCTTGCCCCTTGCAATTGATCGAACAGATCGTCGATCCTGGGCAAAGGATACCTATTCTTGATAGTGACTTTATTAAGCTCGCGATAATCGATGCACAGACGCATCGATCCATCCTTCTTTTTGACAAATAAGATTTGTGCCCCCCAAGGAGACGAACTAGGTCTAATGAAACCCTTGGCTAGTAATTCATCTAGTTGTGTCCTCAATTCCTTCATCTCTGTTGGTGCCAACCTATAAGGCGCTCTAGCAACAGGTGCTGCTCCAGGGATGATGTCAATTCTGAATTCTACTTGTCTATCTGGTGGTAAACCAGGTAGTTCTTCAGGGAAAACATCGGGATATTCAGAAATGACGGGGATGTCTTCAGTCTTAGGCTTCGGCTCGTCAATAGTCACTTGTGCCATGTAGATGACACAACCCTTCTTCAAACACTTAGAGGCCTTGAGCATAGTCACTTGCTCAGGCAGTCCATACTGGGTATCTCCCTGAATGGTAAGTGATTCACCAGACGGAGTCTTGATCACCACCTGCTTCTTATTGCAGACAATTTGGGCCTGGTTATGAGATAACCAGTCCATACCCAAAACTATGTCAAAACCGGCTAACTTAAAGGGAAGTAGGGATAAAGGAAAAGAGTGGTTCTTAATGGATATAACACATCCATCTAACACAGTTGAGACGGTTTCTATGGTTCCATCAGCTAATTCCACCTCATACTTCACACTTAAGGTTTTAACAGGCAATTTCAACAATTCACAAAACTTATTATCTACGAAAGACTTATCAGCGCCTGAATCAAAAAGTACTCTTGCATAGACATCGTTTATGAGGAAGGTACCTGTTATCACATTGTCATCTTGCACAGCTTCCTTTGCATCCATCCTGAAGACCCTAGCATTGGTCTTCTTCCCTTCCTTAGCTTTCTTTGCATATTTTGGGCAATTTGTCTGAATGTGCCATTTTGGATTCGGATTCGGATTCGGCGGAGGTCCCTGCGAACGCGTATGGGGCATCAACTGAAAAACCAAATACGAACAAGTAAGAAGACTCTAACAACGACTCACTAATCTAGAAAAGACACTAAAGCAAATATTTTTGGATTTTTTTTTTTAAATTTTTAGACTCCTACGACTCAACGAACACAAATAGCACGTAATATGTCAACTAAGTCCAAACAAAGTAATCAACGCAATCGCCAAAGAATCCCCGGCAACGGCGCCAAAAACTTGATGTGCTGAAAATGGGTTAATTAAAAACAACTAAAATTACCCTAATTCTAGACTCTCTAAGTTTTAAATTTATAAAACTAAGACTCTCTAAACCCTAAACCACACGACCGGCAAGTGTACCAATCGATGCAGTATAGCCAAAGGAAGTCCGAGTATCGAACCCAAGAGACTCTACTGATTATGCTAACGACTCTATCTAGACTTAGACTGACACGACTCAACTAATTTATTTATTGATTGGGGGGGTTTTCTAAATATCCTAAAATTACAATTAAAAAGTCACTAAATTAACTAAGCGAACTAGACACGAACTCACACGAAGGCTGAACTCAAGGATGACGAAGGAACTACCTAGACAGGAATCCTGATTGCTTTTAGTTATGATTATAATTGGAAGTTGTCTGCTATGGAACCGGGATCTTAAAATTCTCACCTCTCGGGAAATCTAAGGACCCCTAACCCTTATCAAGAGCACGCTAAGATCCCTTAAAGGTTGTTAAATTACCGGTTATTAGACTCCTTTACAAGACATCTAATGGGTTTATAAAAGTATCCTACAAGGCTCACTCCCTTACGAGACCTAAACCTAGGATAGGTTTATTTTCTCAGTTAGACTTGCTAGACAGCAGCCAAAAGGTTAACTTCCTAAGAAGGACCCACCTTGCGGTTTAATCACTTAGACCTAGCAATAATCTCGCACCTTACAGCTATTGACAATTAGTAGAACACTTGATTTTTTAAAAATACCAATTATTACTTCTAAGGTTTATTGGCCAATTTAACCCTAAAGATTCAAGATTTATTACGTGATATAGACAGTCACCAAAATCTAAAACCTAACATGACTCTATTACGTGATAAAGACCGTCACCAAGATTCATGCGAAGTAATAATCAATAATTAAACAACATCAAGCACGCAAACACATCTAACTGATAGAACAAACCGGTTACAATTTATAAACTATCCATAGCATTCAGAAATCCAAGAATAATCAAAACATATGCAATCATTCAACCATGTCTAGGTAGTAACAAGAAATCTAGCCGCTAAACATGTTCAAAAATATAATAATAAACTTGTTTAAATCTGAATTCATCATGCAACAAAGTTTAAACAAACGAAAACGAAAGAATAAGGATGATTAAACCCGAATCTTCACTCCCGAGTGCTTCCAAGATGTTACCCGATGATTCCACGCGACCCGAATGCTTCTACTTGCTCCAAACAGCCTTCCAAGTTGTCCCGGAAGTCCAAAATTCATAATAATCTCGTCCGTTGTTGATGATGATCATAAATACCCAAGAAACCCTAAAATCCGTTGCTGATTCCAAGTCGGTTCACGTAAACAACACCCTCGCGGCCCGCGTAATGTTTAACACAAGTTCACGTGGCCCGCGCGCGTTTCAAGTTTCCGGAAACATGGTTTAAGTTGACGCGGCCCGCGTATGAATGTCTTATAAGTTCACGCGGCCCGTCTCAATGCTTCAGAACTGATTTTCGCTTCGTTTCGCTCCCGAGCTTCTCGATTTCCGTTCCAGCCTTTCGCCTTTCCAGATTTCAACTCGTTTCAGCTCCTTTTGGCTACAAAGACCTGGAAAACACACAATATCAAAAGTATATACATTCTATTCTAAAAAACAGACAAAACCGACTATCTAACGACTAAAACCTGACGCGAATAAAGATGTATTTTACAATACATCAAATATCCCCACACTTAACCTTTTTTCGTTCCCGAAAAAGAATTATGCAAACGGAATCATAGTCGGAATAGTCGAACGGGCCAAAAGCATAAGTTATTTTTATTAAAACCGAAACTCGTGTTAGCCGCGATTGCAAGTATATCGATCCTCTTAAACCCAACCCGGTTCCAAACCCTCATTATGCAATTTAGTTCAAGTTCGGTCAATCTACCTAAGGTCTCACGCTAAGAATTGCAAGTCCACCTAATCCCCCCTCAAGCTTATAGGACAAAAGGAACAACCACTGGGTTATTTCCTAACCTTTTTATACCAAGATCAAGAGAGTTTAAAATCAAATCTATTTTTTCCATTTTTTTTTTCTATTTTTGCTTTGTTTTTTTTTCTTTTTTTTTTCTCTCTCGTGAGTCTAGACGATGCTTTCCCTAACCAAGAGGTATTCCGGCTGTAGAGTCGCTATCCCCAACCACAGATTACTTAGGTTTCGGTACTTTTATTCGGCAATTCGATTTCACACATCCCAAAGGCATTCCGACTGTAGAGTCGCTATCCCCAACTCGGATTACATAGACCTGTGTTACTTTCATTTAGTTTCTAGCTCACTTATTTTTTTTTTCTTTTTCAACGAGATAATGACTAAAAACTCTAACGATCTTAGCTTATAACGACATCCCTTATACTATTTTTGCGGTTTCAATTTCCTCACTCTCCCTAGATGAGAACCCACTAGTAGACCGACAATTAGGTATATTTAAGATCAAAGGAACTCAGAACCGAATCAAGACTACCCGCATATCCCAAACTAGACACAAGCACGATTATTTTATCTCATATTATTATTATTTGAACCCGAACAAAAACCCTACTTTTCTATCATTTTCCGTTTTTATTTTGCAAACTTCTTATTTCAAAAGACATTTTTCTATTTTTTTTATTTTTTTGGATTTTTAAAAAAAATTTAATTTTTTTTTGTATTTTTCGACTTTTTATGACTCAAGACTCTACTAACTAGACACTAAACGATAGCTTCCCATCCCCACACTTAAACTCTACATTGCTCTCAATGTAGGATGGAAACCGACTCAAAAAAACTAAAAATAAATAAGAAATAAAAAGACTAAGGGCATAATTGGAAAGGACTTAGCTGGTTTAATTAGCGCGTATGCTCCAAAACTCTCGTCCAATCCAGCTCGATCGTATAGCATTTCATTCGCGATCGGCTTTGACTCTAACTGGTATGCTTAGTAAATGCCCGAAATTTGCTAAGCAGCTCCAAAATCACCCAAATGGAGATTGAGTACGGGTGGTACATATTCAAACCTGCAAAAACAAAAACAAGCAACCACCAAAGCAATACCGACTCGAAACACAAAATGACTCAAAAACTTCTAACTTAGACGCATAGTACAAAATAAAAGACTCAAAGTACACAACCGAATTACCATCTTACCCCCTCCCGGCACTTTGCTCTCCCTCGAACAACCCAAGTGCCAAACCTGACCAAAATGTGGATGCAACGGATAACGGGTCGAATGTTTAGTGAGAAATCACATTTTAATGCCTTAAAAATATGCAACCCGTTTCCCCACACTTAAGATGGAAAAAAAACCGGTAACCAACAACTCAAATACAACAACAACAAATGCAGGAAAACATACCTGAATGTCGACAACCCAAGTCGAATGATGATGGTGATAAATGGATGAAGGTAAATACGGATAATGGATCAAATGGCTGAAACCGTTAGGCCTTAACGGTCCCCTGTCGACAGTAATGGGCTCGCGGCCCGCGTAGATGAGATGAGCAAGTTTAGGCGGGCCGCTTTAACTTAAACAATTGCCAGCGCTTTTGTAGTCCGCGCGCCCCGCGTAAGATAGACAAGGTAGTCTACGCGGGCAGCCTGAACAGCAGATATCAGCAACACAACTTACAGCAACAGCAGAAATTGCAGAATGTGATTTTTTAGATTTCCTTAAATGCCCCTGCATGTGATTTCGTCGTTTTTAACATTCAACAAACCTGGCAAGCTACTCGGGCGTCGATCTCAGCCCCGTGAAGGTGATGCAACCTGCAAAATACTTGACAAGACACGAAACGGACACAAATACGACACTACGACAAACGACGCAAAAGCACACAAATCACTAAACTAACGACACGACACGAACTACGACTCAAAATACAAGCTCTACAAGTGGGTCACAACTGTTCACGCACTCATGGAGGATCATGTAAGCGCAGCTCACCTCCAGACCAACTCCTACGGGCTGTAGCACTATCATTCCTAACATTGCCCGCATATCTCCAAACTCCATATCTCTCACACTCTCTCAACTCGTCATCGGGCGGTTTGAATCTATATGTTTCATACTTAGACCTATCCCCACACTGGGCCTTATTCAGCGTCGCTAACTTAGATTCTAACCTCATCATTCTCTCTTCCAACTCCTCGACTCTCCTATCAGGTGGATCCCCACACTTGGGTTTTAACACCTTCTCTAGACTCGGCTCACTCACCACCTTTTTCTTATCTCTCTCATTCTTCTCACTCTCCCCCAATGACGCTATCGCCTCGACTCTCTCACTCGGCCCTCTCGCATTATTCACCTTGAAAACTACCGAATCATCGCCCGCTCTAAGTGTGATTGTGCCCAAGAAGACATCTATAAGCGCTTTAGCAGTGTTCAAGAACGGGCGCCCTAAAATCAACGACACTTTATCATCGGCCTCCATATCTAGCACTACAAAATCAGCCGGGAAGACAAACTTATCCACTTTCACTAACAAATTCTCTACAATCCCCATAGGATACTTAACTGTCTTATCGGCTAACGAGAGGGTCATACGAGTTGGCTTCAAGTCACCAAGGCCTAGTTTTTCGTAAAATGAATATGGCATCAAATTAATACTAGCTCCAAGGTCTGCCAACGCGTGGTTTTTAACATCACCACCAAACAAACAAGGGATTGTGAATATGCCTGGATCAGTGAGTTTCTCAGGAAGTTTATTTAAAATCACTGCAGAACACTCTCCATTCAAGGGAGCACTAGAACACTCACCTACCCTATCCTTACGCTTGAGAAAATCCTTAAGAAACTTGACGTATTTGGGCATGGATCTCAGGGCCTTTATGAACGGAAGATTCACCTTCAGCTGGGTGAACAACTCAAGAAATTTCTCGTATTCCCTAGCATATAGCTGTTGCCTAGCACGGGCGGGAAACGGAAGACGAGAAATATCAATCACTGGTGATGGCCGAACCTTCGTCGGCTGCTTCTCCACTTTCTTCTCTACTGGTGACTCCTCGACGTGTGCAGTACTTGCTGGGTCTAGCCTCATGTGCACTTTACCTGGAGCCTCCATCTCAATCACCTCATCTACCTCAATATCACTCTCTAACTCAACATTCTCTCTCACTACCTCCCCTAAACTCATCCCACTACGAGTAGTAATTGCTTTCACAGAATGGTTAACTGGGTGAGTGGTACCTGAGTACTAACCAGAAGGGGACTCTCTCAACTGCCTAGCTATATCAGTCACTGTTCTCTTAAGATCTAAAAGAGTGGACTCTTGATTTTTTAACTGGAGTTCGTGACTCTTATTAATTTGATCTTGAGTTTGAATAAATTCAGTGAGGGATTTCTGGTTCGCCTGACTCTGTGTCATCATCTGGGCTAACATCTCCTCTATCCTGCTCAAATTTCCCTTTGAAGACTTTCCACTACTTTGACCCTCTTGATTCGACCCCCCACTAGCAAACTTACCTCCTGAACCACTATACTGACCACTCTGACCCGAACCACTACTCGTGTAAAGACCCGGCCCCCTATTTTGATACTGACCAGATGGGAAACCAGGGGGATTGCCAGAAGGACGATAACTACCACTATTACCACTACCCTGCCAGCTGGAGTTGTAATTGGAATTGAAAGGATTCGTGGGACCCCTAGACTGACCGACTATGTACTCTACCTGCTCAAGTGTAAGTGTGGGACACTCGAGCGTGTCGTGACCTCCCCTACAAACCTCACACCTGTCAACTTTCTTCTTAATCTCATTCAACTCTTGCCTCATCTCCTGTCTAATACTCTCGACTATAGCAGCTACCGATGGATCCAAGCTAACTTGGTTTACCCCTCGACCGGCCGAGGTGGTATGAACAGGAATGGAAGTCCTGCGGGTAGAGTTGTAGTCCATATCAGAATGTGCGAAACTCTCAAACAAATCATTGCACTCAATCACCGTCTTCTTTCCCATAAGCTGCCCTCCTGCTGAAGTATCGAAACGAGCTCTAATCTCAGGAGTAAGACCATTGTAAAACTTCTCAACTAACGCCCAATCAGACAAACCATGCTGCGAACAACGAGAAAGAAGGGTCTGAAAACGCTCCCAAGCTAAGTGGTATGGCTCATCAGGCTCCATACGGAAGGAGTGAATCTGATCACGAAGGCGAGATGCCTTCGCTGGCGGGAAGTATTTGGCTATGAAAGCATCGCGAAGACCTGCCCAAGTAGTGAAAGTGCCTGCGGGCTGAGAATCAAACTAGACGGCTGCGCGTCCAGCGAGTGAGAATGGGAAAACCTGAAGGTACCTGGTCTCTAGATTAACACCCTCAATGGAGAAGGTGCCACAAAGACGAGTGATGCGATTGATATGAGCGGGAGCATCCTCGTCGTCACGACCATGGAACTGGCAAGAATTGGTGATGGCTGTCATGATGTATGAAGGAATCTGCCAGGACCTATCATTCGTGATGTTCGGAAGGGTGATGGGTGAAGTGGCAACGGTGAAACCGGTGGTAGCCTGCTGGTATACGGTGCGGTTCTCCATTTGAACTACGGGTGGAGGACTAGGTGTACGAGAACGGGAGGGTGGTGGGGAAACGTGTGGTGAAACGTGTGGTGATGACTTTGGTGTGAAATCGAAAGCGGGGGTAGACTGCGAAAACGAAGAAGAACTAGAAGAACTTACCTCGGATGCAGAAGACGAGAAGGAAGACTTGATCGTAAACGGATTCGGCGGAGGTCCCTGCGAACACGTATGGGGCATCAACTGAAAAACCAAATACGAACAAGTAAGAAGACTCTAACAATGACTCACTAATCTAGAAAAGACACTAAAGCAAATATTTTTGGATTTTTTTAATTTTTAGACTCCTACGACTCAACGAACACAAATAGCACGTAATATGTCAACTAAGTCCAAACAAAGTAATCAACGCAATCGCCAAGGAATCCCCGGCAACGGCGCCAAAAACTTGATGTGCTGAAAATGGGTTAATTAAAAACAACTAAAATTACCCTAATTCTAGACTCTCTAAGTTTTAAATTTATAAAACTAAGACTCTCTAAACCCTAAACCACACGACCGGCAAGTGTACCGATCGATGCAGTATAGCCTAAGGAAGTCCGAGTATCGAACCCAAGAGACTCTACTGATTACGCTAACGACTCTATCTAGACTTAGACTGACACGACTTAACTAATTTATTTATTGATTGGGGGGGTTTTCTAAATATCCTAAAATTATAATTAAAAAATCACTAAATTAACTAAACGAACTAGACACGAACTCACACGAAGGCTGAACTCAAGGATGATGAAGGAACTACCTAGACAGGAATCCTGATTGCTTTTAGTTATGATTATAATTGGAAGTTGTCTGCTATGGAACCGGGATCTTAAAATTCTCACCTCTCGGGAAATCTAAGGACCCCTAACCCTTATCAAGAGCACGCTAAGATCCCCTAAAGGTTGTTAAATTACCGGTTATTAGACTCCTTTACAAGACATCTAATGGGTTTATAAAAGTATCCTACAAGGCTCACTCCCTTACGAGACCTAAACCTAGGATAGGTTTGTTTTCTCAGTTAGACTTGCTAGACAGCAACCAAAAGGTTAACTTCCTAAGAAGGACCCACCTTGCGGTTTAATCACTTAGACCTAGCAATAATCTCGCACCTTACAGCTATTGACAATTAGTAGAACACTTGATTTTATAAAAATACCAATTATTACTTCTAAGGTTTATTGGCCAATTTAACCCTAAAGATTCAAGATTTATTACGTGATATAGACAGTCACCAAAATCTAAAACCTAACATGACTCTATTACGTGATAAAGACCGACACCAAGATTCATGCGAAGTAATAATCAATAATTAAACAACATCAAGCACGCAAACACATCTAACTGATAGAACAAACCGGTTACAATTTATAAACTATCCATAGCATTCAGAAATCCAAGAATAATCAAAACATATGCAATCATTCAACCATGTCTAGGTAGTAACAAGAAATCTAGCCGCTAAACATGTTCAAAAATACGATAATAAACTTGTTTAAATCTGAATTCATCATGCAACAAAGTTTAAACAAACGAAAATGAAAGAATAAGGATGATTAAACCCGAATCTTCACTCCCGAGTGCTTCCAAGATGTTACCCGATGATTCCACGCGACCCGAATGCTTCTACTTGCTCCAAACAGCCTTCCAAGTTGTCCCGGAAGTCCAAAATTCGTAATAATCTCGTCCGTTGTTGATGATGATCATAAATACCCAAGAAACCCTAAAATATGTTGCTTATTCCAAGTCGGTTCACGTAAACAATACCCTCGCGGCCCGCGTAATGTTTAACACAAGTTCACGCGGCCCGCGCACGTTTCAAGTTTCCGGAAACATGGTTTAAGTTGACGTGGCCCGCGTATGAATGTCTTATAAGTTCACGCGGCCCGCCTCAATGCTTCAGAACTGATTTTCGCTTCGTTTCGCTCCCGAGCTTCTCGATTTCCGTTCCAGCCTTTCGCCTTTCCAGATTTTAACTCGTTTCAGCTCCTTTTGGCTACAAAGACCTGGAAAACACACAATTTCAAAAGTATATACATTCTATTCTAAAAAGCAGACAAAACCGACTATCTAACGACTAAAACCTGACGCGAATAAAGATGTATTTTACAATACATCACGTGGCGTCCCTCAGTTTCTCGCACTCTAGGGTCTTATGTTCCGAAGATTTGCAAATCCCACAAGGCTTTGGCTGAGATTGGGATTTTGAGTCAAGTCTGCACCTCCCAAAGTGGTGCTTCTGACAAATTTTACACTTGGGCTTATCTCCAGATTGATGCCCATCCTTCTTAGAACCAGACCCCTTCATGTGGTCATTGTTTCCCCTGTGCTTCTTATCTGACCGTCGTGAATTGTCATCTTCACGCTTCCTTTTCTCGGCATCCGTGTTCCTCAGCGATCTCTGTCTGACCGCGTCCAAGGTGAGGGACAAAGATATATCAGCTACAGATCTGAAAGTAGCTGGCCGAGAGGCTTTTACACTTGCCTTAATCTCTGGGGCTAAACCCCCAACGAAACGAGCTATTCTTTTGGGTTCCGGGGTCACCAGGTAAGGAACCAACCTTGACATTGTATTAAAGCTCGTAAGGTAAGCTTGGCAATCCAGATTTTTCATTACCAAAGACAAAAAATCCGACTCAATCTTCTCTACCTCATGCCGAGGGCAGTAGTTCTCCCTGATGAGGGCAACGAATTGTTCCCATGTCATATTGTACAGTGGAATCTTCCCTGTAGCTTGAATGAACGATCTCCACCAGGCTAAGGCCTCACCTTTGAACGATTGAGACACAAATTTTTACCACATCCTTCTCAGCGCATCCGCTGATATCAACCACGGTGTCCATCTCATCCAACCATGTCATGCAGTCTATAGCTCCTTTCTCCCCAGTGAAATCCCTGGGTTTACATGAAACAAAATACTTGTAAGAGCAACCCTTATCACGGGGTCCTTAATTCAATACAATCTTTTGAGATGGAGCACTTTGCTGATTTGAGGACTGACGATCGTCATCACCTTTCTTTAGCTCATCCTTCTTGGAGGGTGGCTTGCTGTGAGCCTCAGAATGAGTCTTAGGCTTGGAATGTGGTGCGGATAGGGTCCTACTTCGAGTCCCGCTATATTCCTGATACTGCCGCTCTATTGCTTTTGTAACAGCATTGTTAATTAACGCTTGGAGTTCAGCACCAGTCACATTGAACCTGGTGGCGTCATTATTCTCCCTTGGCCGACTGTTGATTTCATCCGAGTCCGCCATGTATCTTGAACTGTTACATAAGATATCGACAATAATTTATTTAGGAGTTTATTATGGAATTGCCTTTTAGGGCAATTCATTAACCATGGTAATCATAGACCATATTTGGTTAATTTGTTATTCATATTTATTTAGGATTTTTATTATAATTTATCCTAATTATAAAACAATAACAGTATTGTTAGTAGCGCAAAAGGCCTAGTCACAGGGACATTTTTAAATCCTAAGCCATGATTTTAGAGAATCAAGGCATTAAGGTTTGAGCATAGTTTATTAACTTTCTCTGACAGGGAGTCGTAGACTACTACTGTCTTTTGTCTTATATGACAATGAGCAGGGCCCGTAGGCACTATATTACCAATGGATGGTCAACATATGATCATCTTAATTGATGATTTAAACCCATGATTTATAGATCATTAGGTTAGGTTAGGAGTCCTTTGAAGAATCCTATTATAAGAATGACGTGTGTGATTTTAATGAATCACGTCTGCCAGGAGCGCTAACATGTTTTCAGATGTTAACAGGGATCTAAATCTTTTAAACAGGTCTTACCATCTTGTCCAATTCTTATGATGACATGCAGGCTAGGATATACCTTTAAGATTCTTAGTTAATATTTAAATAGGCAGATTATTTTAAAAGGAATGATTTTTGATTTATTTATTTTATGTATAATATATTTATGCATATAATGGCAAAAATGAAATTTATAAACTTAACATTCCATTAATTATTAAAAGGATTACACATTGCCCTAAACGGGACTTTTAACAGAAACAATTTGCCCACGCAGGGGCTAAACTGATAACACAAGTCCACGCAAGGACCAAATACTAGAATGGATGTCCACGCAGGGACTAAATACACAGATAAATGTCCATGCAGGGACTTGATTGAAATAGAAAATACAACAATACATATAGGGATTTAATGATCCCTCTTCTTCTTCCCCTTTAGCAAGCCTGCTAGGCCCTTGAGGAAACCTTGTCGTTCCCTGCGATCTTTGTGAAATTCTCGCTCGACTTGGTCCAATCTTTGAAGGATTTCTTCCCGTTCTGGCGGGGAAAATCATGGTGGCTGCGATTGTTGCCGAATTGGAGGTCGAGGAGGTATTTGATACCCATGAGTTGGGTATCCTACTCCCCAAGGGGCTCCATATGGTCCTTCGGGATGAAGGGCGTTGTAGTTGGCCGCTACCAAGTCTGGGTCGGCTTCAGCGTAATTATAGTTGGTGTGAGTCGGCTGCTTAAACGGGTTGTACGCCATTGAACCGGCGTATGCAGGAATCAGGTTATCAAAACCCATCGGTGGTGGCTGTGGTGCAACTGGTGCAGAGTTCACCTCTGGAATTGGGTTTGAGGGCCCACCCATTTGTGGGTCTTCATGCAGTGGCGGGTAGTGACTGCCACTGGAGTGTCGAGGGGTGCTAAAGTGGAAATCCCCTCCTCGCGCGGATATTCTTGCACCTATTCTCCGACGCCTTGGTGATTCTGGAGGTGCTTGATGAACTGGCGGCGGTGGAGGCGGTGGCGTAACGGCCACGAAACGTGAATCCTCTGAGGGATCCTACTGCTGTTGTGGGTTATGAGGGGGTGTGAAATACCACTCATGCTGGTTAAACTTCGCCTGATAACTGTCTGGACCACGGTAGGGTGATCCGTGGAAGGATGATCCATCGGAGATCTCGATGGGATGGTTGGGGGTACCGCTTGCAGGTTCGACGGGATCCGTGTCCTCGTCCATGTCCATTGCATTGTCTCCTGAGAAGTGGTCCTTCGGTCCCAATGGGTTAAAACCCACTGGTTCTTGAATATAATTTGCCGGGTTGAACCGGCCCTGAAAGACAGGAGTAGGGTCGCCAAAGGAACGGTGCGAAGCAGATCGCTGCAATGGCATGAAGGAATGGCGGGAGTCACCGGGCTCGTTTTCCGAATGCGGCCCAAAGGAATGGCGATAGGGAGGCGTTGAGCTATGCGAAATAGATCGCCTAGCGGGCTCCGTATAGGTCCTCCAGGTTCCTTGCGGATCGGCACTCATAGTGGTAGAAGGAGTTCGCCGGTGTGAAGGCCCGGCCTCGGGATCGTTGGGGGCAGTGATTGGCCCCTTACCTCGTCCTCCTCTACTAAATCTTGGCGGCATATTTCCTGTCAAAATAATAAAAGATACAACAAGAAATATAAAGGACAAAGTTAAAAATAAAAACAAATTTGGATTTGTCCTAAGTTCTTTGTCTAGACTCGAAAATTTAGGAATGTGCAATTGTGTCATTGAGATTAAACACAAAAGGCTAGTATTTAATTCACTCAATGTTGGCTCTGATACCAACCTATCACACCTCGATATTTCCACGTATTACCGGTGGGCCCGGTGGGGAGTATCGTGACGTGGTTGGTAACATTACAGTCAAACAACACAATATTTAAATGCACAGCGAAAGCAAAAGATAGATATATTTCAACCGAATATAATTGTAATATCAAGTATCACAAACAGTTGAAAATAATCCACAGGTGGATCAAAATAAAATGGAAACATTTTTCAACAGTTTTGACATCCAAGCTTGCGAGACTTATTGTGGACGCTAGGAGAAAGCCATCCTAGTTCGCGTAGTACCTGCACTTAATCTTTTTGGGAAAATACATCAGTTTACACTGGTAAATACAATTAACTGACTCATTTAGAAAAGGTTTAATAAAATTGATTTGAATGCACGTGGCACAAACATTTTATAACTTGGGATAATTATTTGAATATAATCATGTAAAAGAATTACATGTTCCTTATGCGTTCAGTATCCCGATCCGTAGACCGGGTTAAAGATCAATAGACACACCACATTATTTATTTATGCACTGACGGGTGTACGCCTACACCCCGTGCTCAGGTCGTGGCCATCTCGTAAGATGATGCCAAGGATATCCGGGACATGGTCATTAACCCCCCAAAGGCTTTAAGCAAACAAAACATTTCAAAACGGAGCATATCAATGATTTAACCTCTATTCGATTAAAGATTCAATGCCGGACCATGCAGTATTTTATATACCGTACCCCAAGCCCGTATAAGGGAAAATAAGTTAAAAGTATTTACCTTTGCAAGTATCAATCACAAATAGCAAGTGCGTGTAGCTTTTACCGGGTCTCCTATTCTGGAACGAAGGTTTATAATAACCTACTAGAATCCTAACGGGTCTTTAATTAAGCCTAAACTTAGACCGGTTAGTTTTAAGAAAATATACGGTTCAAACGCACGATTAAGCGAAGACCGGAATAGAATGTGATTTAGACTCGACAAGTTTGAAGACTTGTATAATATGGGTAATCTAACCACATTCTGGATTTTGAGATAAAAACGATAAGGTTTGACCCGTTTCGGCTAATTTATGCAAACTAGTTACATAAACCGAACCGAACGCGCAAGAAGCGTAACGGGTAACCATACGAGTCATATACAGGTTTCCTAAGTTAATATTCCTTAAATATGTTGTGATATCATTAGGATACCTTCCATTATCCCCAAAACGAGTTTAATCTTCATTTAAGCCCCGTAGGGGTATTTTGGTCATTTTAAAGGTTATAAAAGAGATTAAATGAAATTTTGAGATTCGGGTCCGAATACATCAGTAAAATAACTTATTTTAATAGGTTATATCAGTTAGTAATAAGTCTTATATGACAAAATGGTTTTAAACCCATACTAGGTGTTTAATACGCGTAAAAGGCCGTTTTAAGCGATTTTCGGGTTATACCGGAAATCTGAGTTTTATAATCAGGTTATAAAGTACAAAATACTACATTTATTATATAAAATCAGTAGCAATTGGATTAGTGTCAAAATACTATGTAAAACTCATATGATACACAAAAAGGGTATAATCGGTATTTACCGAATCAACGCCATAACCTTAGGTTATGAGCAGGTTAAAAATAATTAAAAATCTTCAAAAATCCCAAAATATTATATTACATCAGTGGGTAAAAGGTTTGGTGTCAAAAATTGGTTTTAGATAGGCTTTATGCTAATGACGCCGTTAAATTACTAAAAAGCGTTCTAATTACGTCATTGAGCATAACTCCTAATCTAGACCTCAAACTGATGTGAAAATTTAGGGACATGTTTATAAATCAGTAATAAAGATTATTGTCCTCTCACATATCCAAAATTCTCGTTTTATGGTCAAAAGGGCATAATGGTCAACATTAAGCAATTAACGGAAACATGTAAACGAATCGGTCAAACAACGAATCAACCACAGAGGGTTATACTATCATGTAACCTGGTCCTAAGGAAGCTCTAAGGCATTTCCAAATCATACTAAATCGGGTCAGAACTGAATTCAAAGCAAAAGTCAAAGTTTTGCGACTTTCGGTTCCGAACCGGGTCTAAACAGAAAATTGTCGGGTCGAACATGCTTAGACATGTTCTTACATTTATTACTAAGTTATGTGAGTGATAAAATAGGTTACACGCCTTCTGCATTGCTAATTATACGTTAATTTGCAAATTAAGCTTCTGTTGACTTTTTATAAACAACTTTGACCCGACATTTGATCTAGTTATAGCGGGAATCAGAGGGTGCCCTTTTAAGGGTTTAATGCCCACATAATTACCAACTTATAACTACCTTCAATTTGACTAATCACTGGACCATTAATGATTAATCGTTAAGTCAAACGTTAATTACGATGGTTTGACTTTTAAGCTAATAACTAAGCTAAACTCAATTAAGGAAGGTCAAGGGTACTTACCAAGGTCCTATGCACGATTAGAGATGCTTGGGGACTGATCTTAAGCTCCAGGAAGCTCCACAAATGCAGATGGAAGGTGTGATCAAAATGTTGCAACATGAGGGCCTTTTATAGTGAATTTTAGGCCTTGTGATCATGACAAATCATGCTACAACTGATCATGGATCATCCACAAGTGTCCCTAAGGTCTAAAAGCATGTAGGGGTCGCCCATGGATTGGAAAATATCTTCTTAAGTCGGTTACAAGGCTGAACAGGCTGCTGCCTGTATTTTCTGTATCTGGAAGTCGCACGCGGCCCGCGTAAGATTCTGGTAAGTCTTACGCGGCCCGCCTGAAGGCTGTTATCAGGTTAAAAACTTTTTTAGTTATTGTATCTTGGCTCTTGGTCCTTCGAAAAGTCATTCCCCTTTATACCTTGCATTATGAGCCCTTTAAATTTGCTTATAAGGGCTTCAAGACTTATACCCTCTTTGTTAAGTCCTTGGTCACTTTATGTTTACCCGAAAAGTCATAATTTTCAACGTTGATGCTTTAACCCCTTGTATACGAATTTTATCATAACTTTCTCATACGGTAACGAAACTTGGTGAAATTTTTTTCATGTATTATAGTGAGCATAATTTTTATCATAACTTTAAACATGTTGACACATTTGGCCCCTGTAGTTTGTAATTCCTCACTTTCTTTCACATTTAGCTTCGTATGATCCATGATTTATTCGTTTAAGGTTATAAACATCGTGTAGGGTTATTATAAAGTATATTTATCCATTGTTGACATTTTGAACCCTTACATTATCATACTTTCCTTGTCTGTCAACTATAGTCCCTCTAGAACCTTCTTTCACACGTTCACAGCTTATGACACGTGTCAACACATTATGGGACGTGAATTTTCGAGGTGTTATAGCTACCTATGTAGCTAAATGTTTGACATGTGCGCAAGTCAAAGCTGAACATCAGAAGCCGTCAGGTTTGCTATAACAGCCTGAACATCCCATGTGGAAGTGGGAAATGGTGACAATGGATTTCATCACCAAGTTGCCAAAGACAAAGAAAGGAAATGACACTATATGGGTGATAGTTGATAGACTGACTAAGTCAGCACATTTCCTACCCATTAAGGAGACCTATAGCTCCGACATGTTAGCCCAATTGTACGTGGATAAGATTGTATCTTTGCATGGCGTACCAATGTCTATTATCTCTGACAGAGATACGAGATACACATCACATTTTTGGAAAAGTTTCCAACAATCTTTGGGCACGCGCTTAAATTTTAGTACGGCTTACCATCCACAGACGGACGGGCAGAGTGAGCGTACCATCCAAACTTTGGAGGACATGCTTCGTGGATGTGTGATTGACTTAGGTGGTAGTTGGGATAACCACCTGCCATTGATCGAATTCTCCTACAACAATAGCTACCACACCAGCATTAAAGTTGCGCCCTTCGAGGCCTTATACGGTAGAAAGTGCAGAACGCCCGTTTGTTGGGCGGAAGTTGGAGATGTCCAACTGACAGGACCTGAAATAGTCTTTGAAACGACGGACAAGATTGTCCAGATTCGTGACCGCCTGAAAGCTGCCAGATATAGGCAGAAAAGCTATGCAGACTTAAAGCGTAAACCTCTGAAATTCGAGGTAGGTGACAAAGTGTTGCTTAAGGTATCACCCTGGAAAGGGGTAATGCGGTTTGGTAAGAAAGGCAAGTTAAGCCCAAGGTACATAGGACCATTCGAGGTTATCGAATGTGTCGGATCAGTGGCTTATAAGTTAAACCTGCCGGAAGAGCTCAGTAGTATTCATAACGTATTCCACATCTGCAATCTGAAGAAATGTCTAGCTGATGAATCACTAGTCGTACCACATACAGATGTGCACATTGATGAGAGCTTGAAATTTGTGGAAAAACCTGTGTCGATTGAGGATCGACAGGTTAAGAAGCTTCGAAGGAAGCTTGTGCCAATTGTAAAGGTAAAATGGGATGCCCGTAGAGGTCCCGAGTACACGTGGGAGGGAGAGTCCACAATGAAAGAAAAGTACCCTCATTTGTTTCAGTAAATCTCGAGGTCAAGATTTCTTTTAAGGGGGTGAGGATGTAACACCTTGAAAATTCACGTCCTATAATGTATTGACACGTGTCATATGCTTTGAACGTGTGAAAGAATACTCTAGAGGGACTAAAGTTGACAAAGAATGAAAGTATGTGAATATAAGGGTTCAAAATGTCAACAATGGATAAATATACTTTACAATAACCCTACATGATGTTTATACCCTTAAACGAATGAATCATGGATCATACGAAGCTAATTGTGAATGAAAGTGAGAGATTACAAACTACAGGGGTTAAATGTGTCAACATGTTTAAAGTATACCTCTGAGTGACCTTTTAACAAACCCGGAGCTTTGTAACGATTAATTATGCTCACTAGAAGGCATGATAAAAATTTCACCAAGTTTCGTTATCGTATGAGAAAGTTATGATAAAATTCGTACACGAGGGGTTAAAAGCGTCGACATGTTAATACATACCACTGAGCGACCTATGTATAAATCCCAAACCTTAACCTGTGTTGTAAACATCTGATAAGCATCCTAATCCGGTCAATGCTTGCAATAATTGATTCAAATTATAAAGATGGGATCTTATGAAATTGCGTTTGACGAATTTTCGTTTATGGCCTTTCAAAAAGAATCCAAGACAATTATACAATATGGCAAGGTGGTCATAACTGTTCAAGCATGAACTAAAGGTCCCATACTGATAATTCAAGCCCCAAAATCGTAATACCTAAGTTTCCCTTTCAAAGCTTGAAAGGTTACAAAAATTTGCCTTCTGGTAAAGGCTTACGGACCGCAAGACCCTCCGCTTACGGTCCGTAAGGCTGCCCAGTAACAGAAAACATAACAGCAGCCTGTTTAACGAGTTTAACCGACTTACATTGCCGTTTTCACTCCCATGTGCAATCTAAACTAGTTCTTAGGCACTAGGGACACTTGTAATTGATCAGGGATCAATCCTAGAGTTGTTTGTCATGATCACAAGCAATCGAAGGCACTATATAAAGGCCTCATTGTTGCAACTTTGATCATTCATTCCAAACTCAACTTCTGATCATTTCTGGAGCTCAAGAGCCTTCCCTAAGCATCACTGGTCGTGCATAGGACCTTGGTAAGCTTCCTTAACCTTTCTTAATCGTGTTTTACTTAGTTAATTAGCTTAAAGACAAACCGTCGTAATTAAGGTTTGACTTATCACTAATGGTTCAGTTTTTAGTCAAACTAAAAGTTGTTATAAGTTGGTAATTATGTGGGCATTAAACCCTTAAAAGGGCAACCCTAATTCCCGCTCTAACCAGGTCAAATGTCGGGTCAAACTTAATCCGAAAAAGTCAACGGAAACTTAATTTTCGATTTAACGCATAATTAACAATGTAGAAGATGTGTAACCTATTTTGCCACTCATATAACTTGGTAATCAATGTAAGAACATGTCTAAGCATGTCCGACCTGACAATTTTCAGTTTAGGACCGGTTCGAAACCGAAAGTCGCAAAACTTTGACTTTTGCTTTGACTTCAGTTCTAACCCGAATTAGATGGGTTTAGAAATGCCTTAGAGCTTCCTTAGGACCAGGTTACATGATAGTATAACCCTCTGTGATTGGTTCGTTGTTTATCCGATTCATTCACACGTTTCCGTTAATTGCTTAATGTTGACCATAATGCCCTTTTGACCATAAAACGAGAACTTTGGAAATGGGAAAGGACAATAATTTTGTTACTGATTTATAAACATGTTCCTAAATTTTCACATCAGTTTGAGGTCTAGATTAGGAGTTATGCTCAATGGCGTAATTAGAACGCTTTTTATTAATTAAACGGCGTCATTAGCATAAAGCCTATCTAAACCCAATTTTTGACACCAAACCTTTTAGCCACTGATGTAATATAATATTTTGTGATTTTTGAAGATTTTTAATTATTTTTTACCTGATCATAACCTAAGGTTATTGCCTTGATTCGGTTATTACCGAATATAACCTTTTGCTTATAAAATAAGTTTTACTTAGCCAATTGATACCAAATCTTTGGCCACTGATTTTATATGATAAATGAAATATCTTGAACTTTATAATCTGATCAGAAAACTCAGATTTCCTGTTAAACCCGGAAATCGCTTAAAACGGCTTTTTACGCGTATTAAACACATAGTATAGGTTTAAAACCATTTTGTCATATAAGACTTATCACCAACTGATATAATCTGTTAAATTAAGTTGTTTTACTGATTATTTCAGACCCGAGTCTCCGAATTATAATTAATCTCTTTTATAAACTTTAAAATGACCAAAATACCCCTACGGGGCTTAAATTGAGTTTAAACTCGTTTTGGGCATAATGGAAGGTATCCTACTGATATCACAACATATTTAAGGCATATTAACTTAGGAAACCGGTTAGCGACTCTTATGGTTACCCGTTACGCTTCTTACGCGTTCGGTTCGGTTTATGTAACTAGTTTGCATAAGTTAGCCGAAACGGGTCGAACCTTATCATATTTATCTCAAAATCCAGAATGTGTTTAGATTACCAATATTATACAAGTCTTCAAACTTGTCGGGTCTAAATCACATTCTATTCCGGTCTTCGCTTAATCGTGCATTGGGACCGTATCTTTCTTTAAAACTAACCGGTCTAAGTTTAAGCTTAATTAAAGACCCGTTAGGATTCTAATAGGTTATTATAAACCTTCGTTCCAGAATAGGAGACTCGGTAAAAGCTACACGCACTTGCTTGTTGTGATTATTACTTGCAAAGGTAAATACTTTTAACTTATTTTTCCTATACGGGCTTGGGGTACGGTATATAAAATACCGCTTGGTCGGGCATTAAATATTTAATCGTATGGTGGTTAATTTATTGAAATGACCCGTTCAAATTGTTTTGTTTGCTTAAAGCGTTTGGGGGGTTAATGACCATGTCCCGGATATCCTTGGCATCATTTTACGAAATGGCCACGACCTAAGCACGGGGTGTAGGCGTACACCCGTCAGTGCCTAAATAAATAATGTGGTGTGTCTATTGATCTTTAACCCGGCACGAACTGGGCTACTGAACGCATAAGGAACATGTAATTCTTTTACAAGTATTATATTCAAATAATTATCCAAGTTATGAAAAGTTTGTGCCACGTGCATTCAAATCAATTTTTAATCATTTTTAAAATGAGTCAGTTAATTGTATTTACCAGTGTAAACTGACGTATTTTTCCAAAAAGATTAAGTGCAGGTACTACTCGAAATAGGCTGGCTTTCTCCTTAGCATCAATAAGAGTCTCGCAAGCTCGGATGCATCAGTCTGTTGAACTATGTTTTTTTTATTTGATCCGCCTGTGGATCTGTTTGGAATATTTTGTGATACTTAATATTACAATTTATTCGGTTAATATAAATATATCTTTTGCTTCCGCTGTGCATTTAACTATTGTGTTGTTTGACTATAATGATATCAACTACGTCACGATACTCCACACCGGGCCCACCGGTAATACGTGGAAATATCGGGGTGTGACAAAAAAACCGATGCGTTTGATCTTGCGATTCTTGGGTTTAGCTGATACTGTCAAACTTGTATGTTAAATTATATGTTTAAGGAAGTGATAGAAAATTTTATAGAATAGTGATTTTTTGTTAAAACATTATACACGGTTGTTATAAAAATACAAATTGACAATAAAAATAATAATTATTCATGAAACCTATAAAACGCAACAATGACAAACTAGTTCTATACCCGTCCGGTGGACGGGTATATTAATGGTATAATGAAACGACAATTATCACATTTATAAAACTAAGAGAAAAGTGTCCGAATAGTCATTGTGGTTTGCGCATTTTTCACCTTTAGTCCATAACTTTCTAGAATTACAGCTATAGTCCCCAACTTTTGTAATTTCGTTCTCGGATAGTCCCTGGCTTGGATGAGGATTAGTTTTCTCTGTTAAGTTCATGTGAAATGACAAAAATACCCTCTTTATTAAAAATTAAAGTAAAAAACCAAAGAATAAAGCTGAACTTAAGTGGGCCCACCTAAATAATAAAACAAATTAATTTAAAAAAACTTTTATGGGCTCCACCCCCAACCTCACCTCTTCTTCATCCCATCACCACCTTTAACCACCATATCACCACCCACCTCCACCATAACCACCACCTGCAACTCCATTAAATTCAACCCCTCTTTAGATTTTAGATAATCCCTACAACCCTTCTACACACCATATGCCATTCGGCCAAATTGCACACACTAAAAGCTTCTCATATCCCCTATAAATAGAGTGTTGCTTTACCGTCCATTGCATCCCTCTCATCTTTTCATCTTCCTCACTCTACTGTCACGAAACGCAGCAACAAAACGTCACCACCGTTAGCATCTTCATTACCATCTTCATCACCAACACCACTGCCGCCGCCGGCATCCCGTTCTACTTCATGCATAAACACCGCTACATTGGCAAATTCTTCAAACCAAATCCTCACAAATTCTGTATCTAACCCGTCGGCACCTGCAACAAAATCTCCACGTATCTTTCATTCAATCGATCTCACCTCCACATACACAAGATGAATCCCGAATAGTACGTTCATATTATCATATACTTGAATTGTTAACTCAATTTATCATCTTTAGTTTATAATTCATGTGATTTTACTAGATCTGTGCTTGTTTGATCGAAGAATTTGCTCAATTTGTGTTTGAAATGTTGTTTGGGTTTAACTGATGATGATTCGGGGTTTTGTTGGTATTATAAAATTGGGGATTCTGTGTGTTCTGTTGATTGATCATTGAATTCATATTCTAAGGATATGATCTGTAATCATTGATTTGAATTTTGATTTGGATCTTTGAGTGGGGCCGTTGAATTAAGGGTTTTGAGTTTTGATTTGGATAAGTATAGAAGTGGGAGCTTGTTAATTACAGGTTAGATTTTGGTGCTGAAGTGGGGGTGAAGTAGTTGTGGCGGTGAAGTGGAGTGGGTAGATGGTGGTGGTGAAAGGTGGGTATTTAACAGGTTAAGTTATTTTGTTTTTTTAGTAAGGGTATTTTTGTCATTTCACACTTTCTTAACTGAGAAAAATAACTAATGTTAGGGTTAGGGACTATCCGGGAACGGAATTGTAAAAGTTGGGGACTATAGCTGTAATTTTAAAAAGTTAGGGACTAAAGGTGAAAAAAGGCAAACCACATGGACTATCCGAGCATTTTTCTCTAAAACTAATGTAAAAAAAACAAAAAAAATACATATTGCATAGCATGCACACACTACTCATGTACCACAATTAAGTGTTAGTGTTTCATTTTGGCCGTATTCATTCGAGATTTGTGCTTTAAAGATTTTAAAATAGTACTGAAAAAATATCACCTCATAAAAAAACAAATTTACATATAAGCATGATTAATAGCAATTTTCTTTTAAAAATAAAAGTATTTCCAATATTTACTTTTAAAATGTTTTGTGTAGGGTAAAATATGAGTTAAGGTGTTCAAAACCAAACTTTTGTATTTTACTCACAAATAATTTGTCTTTTAATAATTATCTACAATGTTTAGTTTCTGAAATAACATTACCTTTCTATTGGGTGCAACTTTTTTAGTTAAAAGTAGTTATTTATATAGTATAAATTAGTGAAAATTCTATGCAATGAGAATTGTACAATGTGCTTCATTTGGTTTTATCGAAGAGTTGATGTTTATATTGGAAGGTGGTAAAACTTTTTGTGTTCTTTACGTGTGACATCACAGATGGTGATGTCACTGATGTGTTATTTAGTGGGTTTGCTTTGGTTTAAAGCTTATATTCAACTCACAAATGCACAGATCTTCTCACTCTCTTTGTTGAAATAATATTCTCATACACTTTTATTATACATCATTTTATTATATTTTACTGAATAATTGTTTTTGTTTCTTTTGGTTGAGGAATACAACTTGGGCTTAAATAAAGACTTGCTGTTGGGCTTAGCTGTTGGGAATAAAGACTTTGCTGTTAGGCTTGAAGACTGTTGACTGTTTTTTAAAGGCTGTATATACAGCTCTTGATAACAACTCTCGCACTCACTGTACGGTTAGACAACTTCAAA
Organism: Helianthus tuberosus; assembly: GCA_030545235.1. NCBI lineage: Eukaryota > Viridiplantae > Streptophyta > Magnoliopsida > Asterales > Asteraceae > Helianthus > Helianthus tuberosus. The sequence continues at coordinate 10,604,145 of CM060393.1, forward strand.
GTTTCCAAAAGGGTGTATCTATTGGCACACCCAAATGCCTATATGCACACCAAAAAAGGCTTTTTTGTCATATATGCACACCCTGCAGTGTCGAGCTGTGGCCAAAGCGTGGCGTTTTGGTCCGGTCAACCAGACAAAAGACTGACGGGTCTGTTGACCGGACCAAAACGCCGAGCTTTGACTGCATTTTGGTCCTGTCAACCAGACAAAAGACTGACATGATGTCTGGTTGACAGGACCAAAACGCGGCCAAAGCTCGGCGTTTTGGTCCGGTCAACAGACCCGTCAGACACCTGTCAGTCTTTGTCTGGTTGACCGGATCAAAACCCCGCGCTTTGGTCACAGCTCGACACTGCAGGGTGTACATATAGGACAAAAAAGCCCTTTTTAGGCTGACTATCTACACACCAAGTGTGCAAATAGTCTTCCCTTCCAGAATCATCTCTCTCTCCTCGTTTCTTTCCTTCTCTCTCTTAGGGTTTGTTAATCTTGTTGTTCTTGTGATATTGTGTTAAGATCATTGTTCGTAATATAGATCAGAGAGTGTAGATCATCGTGTTGATGATCTGCGTGTGAGTTGAGAGGTCTCTTCAGTTTAGTTTCTTGTTCTTTGTATCAAAATTGTTATAGAGTGAAATATAAAGTTTCTGGTTATGAATCCATGTTATTTTGACACTCTCTTTCTCTCTCTAACTTCATACCTACTTTCTCTCTCTGAATTATGAGATTAAACCATAGAAACACATGTGTGTGTGTTCAAATCGAGACTCTTAGAGAGAGATCTGAGTCTGACGAAAGGAATGGCATGGCACCTTAGGTGGCGTGGCCACGGTGGATTTGTCTGCCTTCGTCAACGTTGCCGCTTCTGAACTCGGTCGAGGGTGGTGGCAAGGTAAGTGTTCTACTTTCCATATGATAGGTTATTGATGTACAATTTGGTATGTTATGTTCATTTGCTGATTTAAGTCAGTCTAATTGATTCGCATTTTTTAGGGTTTTCTTTAATCATTTTGGGAATATCGCTAATTTGATAAAAGCACAGGAATTCAAAGAAGTATTTCATCGCAGTTTGAGAAGGTAAGGGGTTTCAGAATGTTGAAGGAGGCAAAAAGCAAATTAGGTCAGTTCCATTAATAATTATTCTTCCTAGTTTTTAGTTAATAATAATTGTTCATTTGTTGTTTCCCTTTGTTGTATTTTCAATTTCAATGAAGGTGTTAACATATCAATGGTTTTTGTAAGTATTGTAATAAGAGAGTTCAAAATGGCTATGATGGTTTACTAATCTATAACGAAGGTGTTAACTTATGAGAGGTTTTTGTAAGAGAATTCAAAATAGTTATTGATGAAACACAGGTTAACACCAGGGTTAATATGTGGGGTTACTTCTTCTGTGGGTTCAATCTCCTTTCTTACTCGTGGAAATGACTTGGATCCTGCAAAACAGCAACACCGTTAGTCTCGTTAAGAGGGGAATATGGGGGTTTCCCTCTTAACCAGGCTCCGGCGTGAGAATAAGTACTGTTCTGAGGGAGAATAAACAGTGTGTGTTGAGTGTGTGAATATGGAGAGTAAGATGATTCAACCTGGATGATGAAGGGCCCTATTTATAGCCGGAGGGTGGAGGAGGGAGGAGCAGCAGTGCCAGCTGTGGTTGCGCGCCAGCTGTCCGACCAAGGGGAATATCCCTTTGGTCTCCTCTGTTGTGGTCAGTGTAGTGGTACACGTGGCGCGCTTACATTTGCCTATTCTGGAGACGTCGTACTGGTACTGTCGGACTGCTCCTTGATGCATTGCAGGCCTACCTGACGCTTGATCACTGGTGACACGTGTTGTCCTTTTGTCAGATAAAGCATCTTTGCTGCCACCTTGATGTTCTCCAGAAGCTTCTAGAAGCTCCTGGATGATCTTGTTGATGTCAGCGCCATATAGGGTGGAAAAGTGGTGTGGTCCTTGCCATGTGGGCAAGGAATTGGGACCATACCTCTTCAAGTCCCCCCAGTCCAGTGTGCCTTCTAGTTGAGTTGATCGTCTAGGAGGGATTCTGGACTTATGAAGGACTTATGGGGACTATAGCTGTAATTTTAAAAAGTTAGGGACTAAAGGTGAAAAAAAGGCAAACCACAGGGACTATCCGAGCATTTTTCTCTAAAACTAATGTAAAAAAAACAAAAAAAATACATATTGCATAGCATGCACACACTACTCATGTACAACAATTAAGTGTTAGTGTTTCATTTTGGCCGTATTCATGCGAGATTTGTGCTTTAAAGATTTTAAAATAGTAGTGAAAAAATATCACCTCATAAAAAAACAAATTTACATATAAGCATGATTAATAGCAATTTTCTTTTAAAAATAAAAGTATTTCCAATATTTACTTTTAAAATGTTTTATGTAGGGTAAAATATGAGTTAAGGTGTTCAAAACCAAACTTTTGTATTTTACTCACAAATAATTTGTCTTTTAATAATTATCTACAACTAGGTTTGAATATTTTGGTTTTATGGTACTTTTGGGTAGTTTTTTCTTTTCACATCTCAATTAGGACAACATTATGTTTTTTTATAATATTAAAAAGTATTAATAATACTTGTATTATTAATCATTTTTCTGTTGTATAATTACATTTAGCAATGTTACAGGGTTGGACCTTTACATGAGTATTATCATTATTTTTTTCCTAAGAATGTATCTTTTAACCTATCATTGTTTTTAAACAGGTAAAGTGTAAATATCTCACAAATTTCCAAGCTTTGAAAGCACGTGGTTTATCAATTGTAGAGTGATTTCGGTGCTAGCAACTTTATCCTTTTGTGATCAATATAAATTATCTTCATCAAACAAATCAAATAATCTACTCCCTATTATTGGTTGACCATCATTCTGACTGCACTTCTTCACTTTTGGTGACAAATTCCTCCTTAAAAGGTTCCTAGAGGTGTCTGCCACTTTCTTTTTCTTTAAAGATCCTGGACAAGATGAAGGTGCTGCAACTACTCTCTTTCTAATGGAGCCTTCTGGTTTAACGAAAAAGATTTACGAACACGAACATTGAATTGCTGCCAAACGGTTGCTGCAGAAACCCTAGATCTATGAACACGAACATCGAATCGCTTCAATTTGAAGCAACAAATCAGACAACTTTGATGCTTGTGGGAGGTAGGCCGACGACGATAACGGTGGCGGTGGTTTAGGAGGTGGCGGTGGAGTTGGTGGGTGGTGGTGATGGTGGTGGTGATGGTGATATAAACAATAAAGATAAAAGACGTACATGGTTTTTTAGATTTGAAACTAATCTATGATGGACCAAAATACCTTTCCTCTTTGTTTTTCTACCATGCCACGTGTAAGGCTAAGATAGCTTCCTACCCTTCCCAGCAAGATCAAACTTCCTATTTGATCGATCCTTAGGCCATCCGTAGTCGTAAAGTCTCTTTGTGGGCGTTATGCGACACGTGTCGTGCCACGTCACACATGGGCTTTATGGGGCGTTATATCACTAGAGTCTGTAGTCATAAAGCCTTACCATTATTACCTAATATTAATTTTCAATTTTATTAATTAATTATAAAAACCCTATGCTCTTTCTTGATTGGCCAAAGGTTGAAAACCAAACACATATAGCGCCGCTATATGCATGGCGCCACCCACCAAAAAAGTCCTAATAACACCGCTTGTCGTGGTGTTCAAGGCGCTATAGGAGAAAAAAAAAACTATTTATCACGCCCCACTACAAAACATCTTATCCTTGAGATATAATAATAGTTGGTCAACAAAGGTGAAAGAAAGATAAAAGGGATCCAAGAACCTTCTACTAAGGCCGTGGGGTATGGGGCGGGGGTTTGGGCGTGGGTTGGGGTAAAACGCCCAAGGCACCACCCCGGGTGGGCTTGGGTTGGGGCGTGGCCCCTTGGGGCTTGGGTTTCAAGCCGGGCGTGGGGCGGGGGAGCAAGGTGACATGGCGGTTTGTGAATGGCCAAAAGAAAAGAGCCGTTGGGCTAGCCGTTGGCCAACGGCTATATTAAAAAAAAAAATTTATTCCATTTTTTCACTATAAAACTCACATTTTACTTTCATTTTTTACCACATTCAACCACATCTTCTATACATCTTCAATTCTCCTTCTACAAAACGAAAAAAATGCATCCTTACAACCGTCCTTCAACGTATTCCAACAACAAAGGGCCGAAATACGAAGGAGCAAAGAAGCTAGAGATTCTGCTAGAGATGCCCTGAAATAAAGACGTGATGATTTGAAGATTCTATCCCAGCCGATTGATCACCTACAGGGTGACGAGTTAGAAATAGTCTTGGCGTTGAGAGAAGAGATAAAAAACAAATATAAAAATTAGAATTTTTTTTTTTTTTTTTTTTTTGTAATTTTCTTTTCTTGTAATGATCTTTATTTAAAAATATTAAAAACTTAAATTTGTGTTTATTGGGTCTGCCCAGCGGGTCAGCCCAGCCGGTCAGCCCACAAGCCCACCAAACCCACGCCCCAAACCCCCGCCCCACCATACCGTGATCAATGTGGGTTACCCATGGTCTGCCACCCCATTCCACGTGTCAACCAATGCCCAACCCACGCTCCAACCCCCGCCCCACCAGGCCACCATACCCCATGGTCTAATATCATCCACATATATTATATTGTGTAGAAGTACTTGATAGGGATAAGGTTTGTACCTACCTAAACTCACACACACACACTAGTAGATGAACCAGAACCAGAAGACCATCACAATAATCGTGAACAATGGCTGTTAAGTTTATGGAGACTCTCAAAGAAAACACAAGCGCCAACACCGGACTCTCTCCAAATACTTTATTTACTCTCTTCGCCACCGGTGTCACCGTCTACTACATGCTTTCCGTTTTCTTCAGAGGCTCCTCCGATCACCATCAACAACACAGCCCAACGTCTTCCGAAGAAGACAGGTGTTCTATCCTTGATTTAATATTACTTTAGTGCGTATCTATTTCCTTTTTGAAATAATATAATATTCATGCTTCACTTTTGGGGAAAATGTTAAATTTCCTGTGAGATTATAATATTTCCTTCTGTAATTTATCAGCTAAACATGATGTTGGGTATGTCTTATTTTGTTCTTAGACGCTGTGAATGCATATACATTGACTTGGTAAAGTCAAAATTGATAACATATGTTAAGGTTTTCAGTTGATCTGTTGGTTATATCTTCTGTGATCAACGTTGTTGCATAACGGATCAATGATTTTTTTTTTTTTTAATATACACATGACGCGTCTCAAATACTCAATACCACATCTCTTTTTCTTTCACTAATTCCAAACAAATTCGATTTACAGATCCGCGGCATCTTCTTCGTCCGCTTCTCACTCAGTTCCTGCCTCTATTTCTCAATCATGGAATTATGACGTATTTTTGAGCTTTCGGGGAGACAACACCCGTAAGAGCTTTGTGGATCATCTCTACACGGCTCTTGAACAACGAGGAATCTACACCTACAAGGATGACGAAACACTTCCTCGGGGTGAGTCAATCGGTCCAGCCCTCTTGAAGGCTATCCAAGAATCACGGGTTGCCGTTATTGTATTCTCTCAAAACTATGCGGATTCATCTTGGTGCTTGGATGAGCTTGCATATATTATGGAGTGCATGGACACGAGAGGGCAAATAGTGATGCCCATATTTTATCATGTTGATCCCTCAGATGTCAGAAAACAAAAGGGGAAATATGGAAAAGCATTTAGAAAACATAAGAGGGAAAATAAGCACAAAGTTGAATCATGGAGAAAAGCGCTGGAAAAGGCAGGCAACCTATCGGGATGTGTCATAAACAACATAGAAAACAGGTAATCTTCTCTCTTTCTATAACTAGTTGATATAAGTTGTCTTTATCGTTGACAAGTCAAATGGACAAAATTTGATAAATAACAATAAAAAGGGTCAAATAAGTTAGGTTTACCAAAAAAATAGTTACTATCGTAATAAGTTAGTTTTTAACATTTGTAAGTAGACTTAACGCGTTAATAGTTTATAAGACTCAAAAGGAAGTGTTAAAAAGTGTTTAATTTACAGAGCCAAGTTTTTAAAAATATAAAAAATTGCATATGATTGGGAGCTGTTTTTTATAAATATAAATATTAAAAGACTGAAGCTGGTAGTGGTTACCACTACTTTCTGAATTAACGAGACCCTCACCTCATTAAGGGAGTCGGAGCATGTTCTGAATTCTAATTATTCTTATTTACCCATCATGCAGCCATGAGGCAAAATGCATTAAAGAGATTGTTGGTACAATCTTTGGTAGGCTGCCTCCACTATTTACAAACTTCAGTAAAGACCTCGTTGGTATAAAGACACGCTTACAAGATCTGAAATCAAAGTTGAAAATGGAGTCAGGTGGTGTACGCGTTATTGGAATATGGGGAGATGGGGGTGGTGGTAAGACTACTCTTGCATCTGCTGCTTATGCGGAAATCTCTCACCGATTTGAAGCTCACTACTTTCTTGAAAATATTCGTGAAGAATCAGGCAACGGTTTGATAAAGTTGCAAGAAAAATTTCTATCACTTGTTTTGAAAGCAGATGTGAAGGTAGGGAGTGAGATAGAAGGAAGAAGCATGATAGAAAGAAGGTTACGTAATAAAAACGTATTAGTTGTTCTTGACGATGTTGATGACCTTAAGCAACTAGAGGCTCTAGCCGGATCGCATGCTTGGTTTGGTGAGGGGAGCAGGATAATAATTACAACGAGGGATGAGCATTTGCTAACCCGCCATGCAGACACGATATATGAAGTGAGTTTGTTATCACAAGAAGAGGCTATGGAGCTCTTCAACAAACATGCGTATCGGAAAGATAAACCTATAGAAGATTATGAGATGCTTTCAAAAGAGGCAGTTTCTTATGCTAGTGGGCTCCCATTAGCACTTGAAATTCTAGGTTCTTTTCTATGTGACAAAAACAAGGATGAGTGGAAGAGTGCATTGGCCAAGTTAAAATGCATCCCAAATGCTGAAGTCACCAAAAGACTCAAAATAAGTTATGATGGACTTGAACCCGACCATCAAAAATTATACTTAGATATCGCATGTTTTTTTAGGAGAAAGCCGATAGACAAGGCAATGAAGGTGCTTGATGCTTGTAATTTACACCCTCGTATAGGGGTGAAGGTGTTGGTTCAAAAGTCTCTCATAAAAGTTGATTCAGATGGAAGATTTGATATGCATGACTTGGTAGAAGAAATGGCTCACTACATTGTTAGAGGGGCACACCCTAATCATCCTGAAAAGCATAGCAGAATTTGGAAGAGGGAAGATATAGCATACCTCTGTGATATGGGGGCAGATGCAGGGCCAATGGTTAAATTAACTTTGCAATAAAATATTTCATATATATCTGCATCAAATGACACTTGTGTATAACGTTACTGACACCATTTCGTTCCCTTTCTTAATTAACACAGGAAACTGAAGTATTAGCTTTCCAAAGTATTGTTGGTCATCCGGGTCTATCTGATGTTGTTGCAAGCATGAAGAAACTTCGATGGATTCATTTATATAATTATTCGGCATCTTCATTCCCATCAAATTTTCAGCCAAGAGAGCTTGGTTGTCTAGAGTTGACATGGAGCAAACCAAAAGAACTGTGGCATGGGTATAAGGTAGATAAATATTGTTGTTTCACAAATCATTGCAATAAAACTGTGAAATGAAATTATAAAATGAACACAGCTGGTATTTGACACATTTATAAGTAGAGGTGTAATTAAATATTCATTAAGAAAAATACATATCATACTTTCTGTATAAAATTGGAGGTCGATTAGCTTAATTTAGATTGAATGCTTTAAAGAAACTTTTGATGATATTGCCAGAAATAAATAAATAAACAATGCGTGAAATGTAATATTCTGAAGGTAGATATTTGGGCAAAGAAGTATTCCAATGTGAAAGGAAATTGTTGTATGCTTGCCGATTTATTTGACTTTTGCTACTTGTCTTGAAACAGCATCTACCAAATTTGAAAATTCTCGATCTCCAATTTTCACTGAACCTAATCAGGACACCAGATTTTGAGGGCCTTCCATGTCTTGAAAGATTGATTTTATTACGTTGTGAGAGTTTAGAAGAGATTCATCCATCAATTGGACATCACAAAAGGCTTGTTTACGTGAGCATGAGTCAGTGTGAAGGACTTAAAAGCTTTCCACCCATCATACAGATGCAAATGTTGGAGACTCTTGATCTCTCTTATTGCAGTAAACTTCAACAGTTTCCGGATATCCAGTCGAACATGGTTAGCTTGGTAACCCTTCATTTGCATTTAGTTAGTTAGTTGTTGTTTTGAGTCTGTTACACATCTACAAACAGAGGTGTATATTGCATATTTCATTAAGAGAAATACATATCATACTGTCTCTGTAGATTAAAGACAAATTAGCTTAGTTTCAGTTTCCTGTATAGTCAACATTACACGAATGCCAAATGCTTTAAAGAAACTTTTGATGATATTGCGCAGAGGTAATAATAAATTTAATATTACAAGTTGTCTATAATATAACAATATTCTGAGCGTAGATTTTTGGGCTAGGATCGAGGAGACTTTTAGACTATATGATGTTTTAAGCAATTGGAATATACTTTGCATGTTACAGAGGTTGTTATTATAAGATGTTATATCATATGCTAGTTTAAGTTTATGTATAAATTAACAACTCATGTCCTGCCTAATGATCGATCAATGGTCCATGGGCAACAAGTATGCCAATGTGAAAGGAAATTGTTGTATACTTTATTATTTATTATTTGACTTTTCCTACATTTCTTGAAACAGAGTCTACCAAATTTAAAAACTCTTAATCTCAGTGGTTGCAATCAACTTCAACAGTTTCCGGCCGATATCCAGTCGAACATGGTTAGCTTGGTAACCCTTCATTTGCATTTAGTTAGTTAGTTGTTGTTTTGAGTTTGTTACACATCTACAAACAGAGGTGTCTCTGTAGATTAAAGACAAATTAGCTTAGTTTCAGTTTCCTGTATAGTCAACATTACACGAATGTCAAATGCTTTAAAGAAACTTTTGATGATATTGCGCAGAGGTAATAAATTTAATATTACAAGGAAATTCTAAGCGTAGATTTTTGTGCGAGGATCGAGGAGACTTTTAGACTATATGATGTTTTAAGCAATTGGAATATACTTTGCATGTTACAGATGAACAGAGGTTGTTATTATAAGATGTTATATCATATGCTAGTTTAAGTTTATGTATAAATTAACAACTCAAGTCCTGCCTAATGATCGATCAATGGTCCATGGGCAACAAGTATGCCAATGTGAAAGGAAATTGTTGTATACTTAATTATTTATTTGACTTTTCCTACTTTTCTTGAAACAGAGTCTACCCAATTTGAAAATTCTTGATCTTCGAAGCTCTCGTAACCTAATCAAGACACCAGATTTTGAAGGCCTTCCATGTCTTGAAAGATTGGATTTATGTGGTTGTAAGAGTTTAGAAGAGATTCATCCATCAATTGGATATCATAAAAGTCTTGTTTTCGTGGATATGAGCTACTGTTCACGACTTAAAAGCTTTCCACCCATCATACAGATGGAAAAATTGGAGACTCTTGATCTCAGTTTTTGCAAGGAACTTCAACAGTTTCCGGATATCCAGTCGAACATGGTTAGCTTGGTAACCCTTCATTTGCATTTAGTTAGTTAGTTGTTGTTTTGAGTTTGTTACACATCTACAAACAGAGGTGTCTCTGTAGATTAAAGACAAATTAGCTTAGTTTCAGTTTCCTGTATAGTCAACCTTACACGAATGCCAAATGATTTAAAGAAACTTTGGATGATATTGCCAGAGGTAATAAATTTAATATTACAAGTTTCCTATTGGAATATATGATGTTTTAAGCAATTGGAATAATGGAGACTTTTAGACTATATGATGTTTTAAGCAATTGGAATATACTTTGCATGTTACAGAAGAACAGAGGTTGTTATTATAAGATGTTATATCATATGCTAGTTTAAGTTTATGTATAAATTAACAACTCCTGTCCTGCCTAATGATCGATCAATGGTCCATGGGCAACAAGTATGCCAATGTGAAAAGAAATGGTTGTATACTTAATTATTTATTTGACTTTTCCTACTTTTCTTGAAACAGAGTCTACCAAATTTAAAAATTCTTAATCTTTCGAGATCAGACCTAATCACGACACCAGATTTTGAAGGCCTTCCATGTCTTGAAAGACTGGATTTATGTGATTGTAAGAGTTTAGAAGAGATTCATCCATCAATTGGACATCACAAAAGGCTTGTTTACGTGAGCATGAGTCAGTGTGAAGGACTTAAAAGCTTTCCACCCATCATACAGATGCAAATGTTGGAGACTCTTGATCTCTCTTATTGCAGTAAACTTCAACAGTTTCCGGATATCCAGTCGAACATGGATAGCTTGGTAACCCTTGATTTGAGTGGTACTTTTATAGAAATAACCCCACCGTCAGTTGGACGACTCCCAGGTCTCAAGTTTCTCGATCTGTCAAACTGCTGGAACCTTGTAGAATTGCCAGACCTCCCATCAAGCATAGCTATTCTCAAAGCAGATTATTGTCCCTCACTTGAAATTGTAAGAGATTTATCAGACTATAAATGGTTGTGGAAAGTCTCACTTTGTGGTTGCAAGTCGATTGGTGGTGAGAGGGTACTACATTCTATGCTTGAGGTATAACTTTTATCTTGTTTTTGAAGTTCAATCATTTTTTAATTTACAATATAATAATAGTGTTCATCATAATTGGAATGAAAACATGGCAGGGAAATGCAGCTAAAGATCGCTTTATGAGTGTCGTACTTCCCGCGGTTGAACCATCGCCACGTATTTTTAAGAGATTAGTTACATTGCAACTTCCAAGCAACTGGTACAGTGACTTTAGTGGACTTTTATTATTCTTCTGTGCTGGTGATGAATTAGATGAGTATTGGTTTAGTCATTACATAGATATTAAGCAGGTGTCCACATATGATTACTCTGAAGAGTCGGATGAAGATCGGGAACCATGGGACTATGAAAAGGTGGGTTATGTACCCTTTAATTCATTGCGGCACATCCCATGGTTGAATCCTACGTACACTAAATATATTTCATTTCAGACTAACGGTGGTCTTAATGTGGAACTTGTTCGTAGTAAAAATAAAATAGTTGATTTAAACGAAAACCCAATCGATTACTCAGAGTGTTGGGATGAAGAATATAAAGATACAAAGACATTTAAGATCATGTATGATTCACAATCCTCTAATATTAACATTCAATGGACTCATTAATAGTTGACCTGGGCATTAGTGTTGCTGGTATATCTTCCTAGATTTTGTTTCATGGATCATCAACAACTATTAGTAGATCTCAGTTTTAACATAATTGGGCCCATATTTTGTTACCATTTCCAGTTTTGTGTTTGCTTTAGCAACATTATTGCAGTCTACCAAAAAAGTTGTAATAAATTTTTCTTTATTATCCCATAAAACTTCACATCCTATACTACCAGGTTTCATATATCGTTTTTGTTAGTTGTTGCTCCCCTTTTGTGCTACTATCATATGTGTAAGCAAGAAAGGTATGTTATTTGTAGAGGAGGATACAAGACGGGTCAAAATAAGTTAAGAGTTGGAACGACAATTTTATTCGGGCCAAAATTGGGTTGGTTCTCCACAAACATTTTTTTTTCTATTTTGATATATATATATTTTTTTCAATTTTAGTGTATTGATTATCATACAAAAATAGTATTGTTACAACAATATTGATAAAAAAAACACAAATGAAATCGAGTAGTCGGTGTTAAAAGGGGCTCGTGATTGTACCTACCGGCCATCCATATTTTCTTTAAGCTTAATTGTTTCTTGGACAAGTCCATTCCCAAATGTTGATTTTTTTTATTTAATGAAAACCCAATATTCATAAAATTAAGTATATACTTGGGTGAGGCTGATGTTACAACTGAGTTATATATAGCATTTAAGGTGGCTGGTTTTGAAATTAGTCACTTATATGATTACCAAACCTAATTTTAGCATTTACGGTGGCTGGCTTTGACTTTGAAATCACTTATCGCCCCGGTCATCAGAACGCTGCAGCTGATGCCTTATCTCGCATGTCTCATGCAGCCTTCTTTGCTCACTCTCATGTTGAACCGTCCTTTATTGCTACACTCCGGGTGGCTAATTCTGATGATCCGTATCTCAAGTCCATGCAAATGAAGTGCACCTCTGCACCACAGTCGGTACCCGGCTTCTGTTTTAAAGATGGACTTTTGTTTTTCAAAGATAGGCTGGTCATTCCAGCAGGTTCGCCCCTGTGCACTAAGCTACCGGAGGAATTTCATAATTCTGTGATTGGCAGTCACTCCGGGGTCTCACGTACCTTCCATCGCCTTTCATCCAATTTCTTTTGGCCCAAAATGCGATCAGATGTTAAACGTTTTTGTGGCCACTTGTCAAGTTTTCCAGCAACTGAAGTCTTCACTTTTACCTCCTGCTAATCTTTTACAACCATTACCCTTACCACAACAGGTTTTTGAAGGTATCTCCATGGATTTCATCATAGGGCTGCCCTTATCAAATGGTAAATCTGTCATTATGGTCGCCGTGGACCAGTTATCAAAATACGGGCACTTCATTGGGTTACCTCCATCTTTCTCTATCTCCACAGTTGCCAGCGTGTTTATTAATGAAATAGTGTACCTCCACGGCATTCCAGTCGACATCGTGACGGACCGTGACCCCCGTTTTTTGACGGATTTCTGGAAAGAGTTACACCGCTTACAAGGAACGAACTTATCCTTTAGCACGGCGTACCATCCACAGTCAGATGGTCAAACCGAAGCACTTAACAAATGTCTTGAGTTGTACCTCCAATGTTATGTTGCTGACCATCCTTGAGACTGGTTCAAATTTCTTCCCTGGGCCGAATGTTGGTATAATACTTCCTTTGAATCCTCCGCTCGGATGAACCCCTTCGAAGCCCTCTATGGTCGGACCCCTCCTATCATCAGCCGATACCTAAAAGACTCCCCTGGAAATGCACTTTTAGAAGCCCCCTTGCTGGAACGAGACACCGTGCTCCAACTTCTTAAGACCAACCTCTTGAAAGCTCAAAAGACTATGAAGTCTCAGGCCGATGTGCACTTTCAACTAGGGGATTGGGTATATATTAAATTACAACCATATCGACAAGGCTCCATCCGCTTGCAGCGCCATCATAAACTCAGCCGTCGATATTTCGGACCCTAGGATCAAGTTGGTATCCAAGGTGGGCTTTGTGGCTTATAAACTGAATTTACCGGAGAGCGCCAAAATCCACCCCGTGTTCCACGTCTCCCTCCTTCAAAAATGTATTGGCGTTCCCGCATCATAGGTCACTCCACTCCGTTTGGTTGACTCGACCGCCACCATGATACTTCACCCGTTCAAGATATTTGGATACTCGTGTTCTCTCCAAAGCGGGTCATTCTGTTCCCCAATATTTGGTTCAGTGGGATGGCCTTCCACCTGATGCGTCCACGTGGGAAGATTCCACTAGCCTGTGTAAACAATTTCCTGTTGCTGGTACATACCAGTTCCAGACCCGGGACCCAGTTGTAACAAAAGGAACCGAACCAGACCCGGTTCCACCTCTACTCAGTCAAATCCCGGACCGGAATCGGCCAAAACCCGAACGTACCCGGAACAGGTTCCTACCCGGTTTTAGGTTCCACAAAAAAATCGAGTTGTTCATCTATACCTAGAGGTGGTAACTAGTAATATGGTTTGATTAGGTAACGGGTCAAAACAAGTCACTTTAATACAAAACGATTTAGGTGATTTTCAATTAATATGTTAATTATAATTTAAAAAAACAATAGTAAAATTGATATTCAAGGTTGTGTGCTATAAGAATAAATTTCTTTAGGTCCGTTTGAGAGATAAAACACAAACCGAATCAGCCCACTAGTAAATGGTTTGAAACTGCCACCTTTAATAAGTTTTGTTAAAAGCTTAGTAAACTACTTTATGCAAACAAGAATGCAATATGTAGATATAGGTACTTACACTGCCATTTTACAACATAACACCGGTACAAAATGATAATATGAATGCATCAAGCCGTTGATGTATTCCGCAACAAAAAAAACCAACATTATTTTCAACAATTGAGCAAAATTATACATGCACACTACCATGAAGTTATAAAAGTTGCTAGAAACCACAGATTGTATTAAAATATTACTTCAATTTAGCAAGTGATTTAGAAAAGTGGTAAATTTGGCCCGTTTGCTTATAGAGTTACAGATGGACCCGTTTGGGTTTATATTATGGACCCCAATGAGTTATTAACAGGTCAAGTGAGTCGAAATCACCCAATTAGGCCTATAAATGAACTGTTCATTTAACTTTAACCAAACATGAACACGAACACCAACATAAACGAACGAAATAAATAAATATAAACAAACGAACATAAATGAATTAACAAAATGTGTGTCCATGTTCGTCCGTTTATTAAATAACCAACATAAACAAATTTAAATAAAGGAACCTAAATGAATGACAAAATGTGCTCATGTTTCTTCGTTTATTAAATTAATGAACATAAACGAACTTCCGGCCGAACAAGTTCATGAACGTTCGATTCATTTACCGGCCTACAACCAAAGTTCATGTTTGTTTGTTTCTCAACATACTCATCATAAGAACCAGCATCATCCGTGATCCCACTTGAACCAGAAGAAACCTGTGTGAAATTCGTGCACATCTTCTTAATCTATTTGTATACGTTGGTATGTGTTTCTTTTCTCTCTCAGCTTGCTTAATTTGTATCAACTGTCCAAACTAGGGGTGTTCACGATCCGATCCGATCCGATCGAGGGTCTGCTCATGCTCGGATTGAATTACAACCGATCCGATCCGAGCGGATCAAATTTGTAAAACCGATCGCAAAAGTGATGCTCATGCTCGGATTGAATTTGAATCGATCGGCTCGGTTTTGAATCGATCGGCTCGGTTTCGCTCGGTTTTTATCAAATCCTAAAAAAAGCAAGCGGATCATTTTCGCTCGATTGAATAATAAGGCTTCGTTCAACAAAAACAAATTCTAACTTAAAGTGCGAATACAAAAGCAACACAAAATAAAGTGCGAATAGAAACGAAACATAACAGAAACCAACTGGTTACCAAATAGAAACGATTTAACATATAAACAGAAATAATCTGCTAAACATACAGAAACAATCTGCTTAACATAACAAACAGAAACATAACAGACGATTAGACTGAAGTTATATGACTGAACGATTTAACATACCAAACGATTTAAGACCGTCCGACGAACTGTTGCAGATTGAAGATCGGAGATTGAAGACCGTCCGACGAACAATTGCAGATTGAAGACCGGAGATTGAAGACCGCTCAGTTTGTGTCGGAGACTAGAGAGCGAAACACAAAAGCGGCGACTGAATTGTGAGTGAATACTAAATACTCTTTTGAATAGGATTTAGGGTTAGATACGTAGATTTACGTATTAAATATTAAGTTGGGTTGGGTTGAATGTGATTTGGGCTTTTAATTTTTTTTGGGCTATTATATTTTTTGAGTTTTTAATCTATAAAATCTATAATATAAATATATATATATTAATTATTAATAAAAATAATTCGATCGAAACTGAGCGATCGACGAGCGAGCGGAGCTATGCTCATGCTCGGATTGAATTTGAATCGAACCGATCCGATCGGCTCATTTACAAACTGAGCGGAAATCGAACGAGCATTTTTTGAGCATTTTTCGAGCGATCGTCGAGCGATCTTCGATCGTCGAGCAGTTTGGACAGCCCTAGTCCAAACACATCTTCTTAATCTATTTGTATATAGTGATCAGTTAGAGTTTTGTAGTTTCATGCATACCAACCATTTGATGAAATGCCTCAATGAACAAAGTAGGTCTAATCATGCAAACCATGATGAGTTTTTACTCAGAGGTGTTGGGATTAATAACTTATTTTGAGAACAACAATCAATGTGTCATTTGTTGATATGGTGGCACGGTTGTTGAGGTTTCTGGATCACCAACACACACACACATCAGCAGTTTACTTTTTTGTTCCTTAAATATAGATTCAGTATTGCCCAAGAATGATATTTTATTAATAAATGGATCCTTTACATTTCATTTCATATGATTGTTAAATGTTATACCATTTACCTCTTTTATTCTTCTACAACATGATTGCTAGGTTGTAGGGTATGAGAAGAAGCTGAAATCACAGGCTTCACAGTTTTGATTGTTATTCACTTGAAGAAACATAACAAATTGAATGAGGTATCTTCTTCTAATCTTGACATGTTTGATGAATTATTTTGTGCTAAATCGTAAAATCTTGCATGTCAATCAAACACTAAATTTAATCAGAAGAATGGTAAGCCCGAACTAGATGAATGCTGTGCATGGTAATTATCTGATTAACAAACAACACCCAAAACTGTTTGTGCATGTCCCCAACACCCTTATATGCGATATACACCCAAACACACCCTTATTTAAACCGGATATAAATACCTTGCTTGTCCCTTCCTTTCTCTCATTTTACCCAAAGACAGACACATGTGTGTGTGCAGCACAGTGGCAGCAAGGGTTCCCCTTCTCGTGCTTGTTATGGGATTATGCACTTTCTTTTATTTTTTTATCAACGGCTTTTAAAGATTTTGTTTCTAGCATCAACAAATATTATTCAATTTCAGTAATATGCCCCACGTTTATATGCTCTAGTTTAATAGATTTTTAAGTTTGATTTTGCTTCTTTGACATTATAGATATCCTTCAATGTAGGCACAAAATAGGCTAATTGCTGAATATGTCTACTAAAATTTGTGTCTTGTTAGTCCATTTTCATGCCTATTAATATGCTACAGATAACGAATTAAAGGTGGCAAAATGGACAATATATAGGTAACTGGTCAAAACAGGATATGATTGAAACTTTGAAATGTTTAATACAGGTCAAACTGTTTTTTTTTTTTTGTCAATTCCTTTAGAATATTATAAACAGTAAAATCATTCATTTCTTGTTACGCAAACAGTTAATAATATATTAACAATCTGAAACAGTTGAACAGAACTATTTAGGATGTTGTATGCATTGGAAATGGCTTACTCATGTGTCCCTTTTGACCTGGGTGAAATAAATTAAACACAACCCAGATCAGCACATTTATTCGTAAATGAGTCGAAATTCTACCTAAACCCACACATCTTTTTTCTAAGCTCATTTCCAGCCATTTTATTAGCTTAGTAGTTACACAATTTTCTCGTGATATTGTTGGTTAAGAAAATACAAATAGATAAAGGGATCCAATGTGAAATATTAAAATATTCTGTTGACCCACATATCTTTATGATAAAGTAGTGGGCTAATATATTGATCAGCTATTTAAAACCACATATATCTTTATGATAAAGTAGTGGGCTAATATATTGACGAGAAAGAGTTATTCTTAGATATTGCATGTTACTTTAGGAGATCACTGATAGATGAGGCAATGATGGTGCTTGATGCTTGCAGTTTTCACCCTTTTATAGGGTAGGGATGAGCTCGGTACCGATTGCTACCGGAACCGAAAGTACCGGTACTGAAAATTCCCAAAAGCAGGTACCGGTACCGAATATACCCGGTACAGTTCGGTACCGGTACCGGTATTTGAGGGTAGAAACCGGTAATTACCGGTACCGTACCGGACCGGTACCGAAAATGTCAAAAGTCGGTACCGAATTGATACCGAAAATGTACTCGGTTCGGTAAATTCAGTACCGGTACCGGTTCGGTAAATTCGGTACCGGGTACCATTTGCTCATCCCTTTCCCTAGTCTACATAGGGGTAAAGGTGTTGATACAAAAGTCACTCATAAAAGTTTCAAATGGAATCGTTGATATGCATGACTTGATAGAATAAATGGCCCACTACATTATAAGAGGGGCACACCATAATCATCCAGAAAAACATAGTAGAATTTGGAAAACAAATGATATTGTAGAGTGTTGTGCTATGGAGGCTGGAACGTTAATGGTAAAAGCTAGCTTTGTTAAAATTATATTATATGTTAATCTGATGACGTTTGGTTATGGATACTGACACAATTTGGTTCCCTTGATTAACTAACACAGGAAAATGAAGTATTAGGTTTGTCAAGTTATGTCGAACATCCACGTCTTCCTCATGTTGTTGCAAACATGAAGAAACTTCGGTGGATTTATTGGGATAGGTATCCAGCATCATCATTCCCATCAAATTTCCAGCCAACAAAGCTTGGTTGTCTAGTGTTGATAAGGGGCCAGCAAAAAGAACTCTGGAAAGGGTGTAAGGTAATCCTTGTTTCACAAGTTTAATCAATTAATTATTAGGGTAAATTAGAATTCGTTGACCAACCATGAGCCATGACCAACAATAAATAATTTTTGTTTTGAGCTTAATTAACACCTCTCTCCTTGTGACAAAGGGGATTTTGTCTTTAACCTATATAAACACCATTCAATTTACCATTTATATTACAGAAATTTTTATATAACTAGTACAAATTTGTGTATAATTTAAACTAAACGGCATAAAGCTCCAGCCTAATTGATCCATGAGCAAAAACATACGTGAATGACAATGTTTATAATTATACCTAATTATTTGCCTTTTGTGTACTTGTCTATTAACAGCATCTACCAAATCTGAAGATTCTTGATCTTCGTCATTCAAGGTACCTAATGAAGACACCGGATTTTAATGGTCTTCCTTGTCTTGAAAGATTGAATTTACAGGGTTGTGAAAAATTAGAAGAGATTCATCCGTCAGTTGGATATCATGAGAGGCTTGTTTTGGTGAATATGAAAGGATGTTTAAAACTTAAAAAGTTTCCACCTATCATACACATGAAAAACTTGGAGACTCTTAAAAGCTCTCTTCATGCTGTCAACTTCAAAAGTTTCCAGATATCCAATCGAACATGGATAGCTTGGTAAGCCTTCAGTTGGATCATACTGTCATTGTTGGAAAATTTTGTGCCAACCTTGTTTCTCTTGACTTACATTGGTGACACATGCTAATTAAAAAGAATAGCTTGCAACTTCCATCTCTTAAAACGTTTGGAAGATATTAATTTTTTTAAGTTGCAGTCAACTTTGTGACAACCCGCACGATCCGTTTTGTACCAATACTATTTATGTTGTAACCCCGTTTGTTAACAAGTGTTATCAATATAAAAAGGGTTCTATGATTCGAAGTTATATGTAGTGGTGTGTTATGCTTAATATTGTTAATTTTATAGTTCTTGTTAATGTGAAAGCAAATATAAAAGAGTCATATGCTTGTTTCGCTCCTGATGATGTTTGTGAAAATGGGTTTTTTTTTTTTTTTATGAATGTACAACTACTGAAGCACCAGGTACAACCTGGTCATGCACACGTATGATATTGATTAAGATAAGATTATGAAAGAAACAATGACTTAAGGATTCGGTTGAGAGGAAGATGATAATCATGATGATTAATATTTGTTAAAGAACCTGGTGTACAACCCTTCATGCGCAGGGTACAATTGTTTGCTGCATGCTTGAATATTTATTAGATATTGATGTGTCATGTGTTTGATTGAATATCGGAGAATAGGATGATGATGATAAATACCTCTTATTTATCAGCTGTAGTAAATAAAGAACCTTACCTGGGTTTTCTTATTTAAAAGCTTTGTTATGTGCTTTAATGGGGTGTACAAGTATGTAAGCCCAAGGTACATGTTAGCAATGCAAGCCTAAATAATTGGAGAAGATGAAATGTCACGTGATGGGTTTAAATGGTTACATATGACTGGTCACACACTTATAGCTTAGGGGACTCGGGGCGGTCCCGTGATACATGGCCATCACTCGTTGAAGTGCAACGGAACACCGCCGCCGGTGCATATATCACGCGTTATTTTTAAAACGCGTTAATCCCATAACGCGTTGAACTTCTGATGCATGTCCTGTCATTGCATGTAAATTACTTCTATTTTATTATTAAAAATAGTATATGGCCGACAACTGCAAGGAATTTTATTTCTAATTGGACCTTTGATTCACAAATTTCAAAATGCTATCTCATTATGGAATTTAAAATTAATAAATTAAAAAAAAATTGGGAGTGATAGAATTCATCACTAGTGATACCACTCCGCCTACATTTCTATCACTAGTGATAGAATATTGGGTGATGACATGGCATGATTTGATTGGATAGTGGAAGTGATACAATCTATCACTAGTGAACCACCCCCCTCCCCTTAGTCCCATCACTTGTTTTGTAATTTTGAACATTGAATCGCACAAGGGAACAAGGGCCCCACTGTGAAGTACGTGCTATACGTTATTACTTGATATATGTGTACAACTAGATTTTGCCTCGCCCGCGTTGCGGGGCACTAAGACTGAAGGGAGTGAGGCGGCCTTAGGATGGGGCGTCTTGCGACACGTGGCGCCATGTCAGCCTAGAGGATTTTGAGCAAAAAAGGGGGAATGGTGTGTGGGGCGGCCTTGGGCGACTTGGAGGGGGGAGTCTCCTGAAATTTTGTGCCAAATTGGGTTGTGTGAGGAGAGCCGGGCGACGTGCAGAGGATGGGCAGGAGGGGGACGCCCTTGGGGACGCCATGGGGGGCGGTGTTGGAGGCGACTTGGGGGCGACTTGGGGTGGGAGTCGCCCCACTCCCCTCAGTCTAAGTCGAATATTTCTCTATCATAATATGTACGTATGTGTTTCGGTTACTTGTACATACTACTCATAACATGATCTCAAAAAAATTACATCGAGTCAACCAATTAAATTAAAACATTATATACTTTTGCTTAAGAAAAACAAAAACAATAGAAAACAATAATTTTAAACTATGGGCAAAATTGTAATTTTTCAGGATAAATGAGCGTGTGCCAAGCAGCCGTCTGACATAAATAAAAATTACATCGAGTCAAACAATTAAAACAAATCACTACTATAGTTTTGTCAACAAAAAAAAACTAAAACGATGGCATGAGTGTAATTTTAATCAGAAGAATGGTATGCCCGAACTAGATGAATGTTGTGCATGGTAATTATCTGATTAACAAACAATACCCAAAACTGTTTGTGCCTGTCCCCAACACCCCTTATACGCGATATAGTCATTTTACCCAAACACAGACACGTGTGTGTGCAGCACAGTGGCAGCAAGGGTTCCCCTTCTCGTGCTTGTTATGGGATTATGCACTTTCGTTTATTTCTTTTATCAACAGCTTTTAATTTAATATTATTCAATTTCAGTAATATGCCCCACGTTTATATGCTTTAATTTAAGATTTTTAAGTTTGATTTTGCTTCTTTGACATTATAGATATCCTTCAATGTTGGCACAAAATTAGGTATCCTTCAATGTAGGCACAAAATAGGCTAAGACCACCCGTAGTGGTAAACAAGAATAATGCCCCCAACATGGGGCATTATACGACACGTGGCGCCTAGTCACACATGGGGCATTATAGGAAAAGAGGCGTAGTGGGGCATTATTCCAATAACGCCCATTCAATCATTTGACAATTTTTTTTTTAATTTAAAACATAAAGTCTTCATTAATTTAAAATAAAAATTACAATACTTGAAAAAAAAATACCAAATAAAAACAGAAAATTAAAAAAACCGAAAAAAAAAACAGAAAAAAAAAACAGAAAATTAAAAAAACCGAAAAAAAAAACAGAAAAAAAAACCAGAAAATTAAAAAACCTAAAAAAAATAAAGTTAAAATTAATTTTTGTTTTTTTCCCCACCAAAGGTCCCACACTCCCCCCCTTCTTCTTCTTCTTCTTCCTTTCTTCTTCTTCCTTTCTTCTTCCCCACCTCCCACCTGCAACTTCTTCTCTTCTTCCTCTTTTTTTGTTTTTCAGAAAAAAAAAAAAACTAATCATACACACACACAAATATTATATACACATGGCAAGGTATCATTGGACAAAGAAATCAAGCTCCGGCGTTTTTTAAATCACGCCAAACCCATTTTTTTTCAAAAAAAACGCCCGGAAACGCCCTATGTAGTGGGGATCTCGGCGTTATCCGGCGTTTTTTTTGAATTTTTTTTAAAAAAAACGCCCCACTACGGGGGTCTAATTGCTGAATATGTCTACTAAAATTTGTCTTGTGAGTCCATTTTCTCCTATTATGTGACTTTGTGATAGATGACTCAGAGCTTGAAAATCAATTGTCCAGACCATCACCTGGAATCTTATGAATACAGACAGGTGATGTCCCCTTTGGTTCATTGAGGCACACCTTATGGTGGAATCCTACATAAACAAAGATTTCATTTGTGATTAAAGATTGATACATGTACAAGAGAGTACATATATAAAAGATAATATTACACTCTAAACCCTCTAATATAATATAATATTAAACTATGTCTAATAACACCCCGCAAGCTAAGGCCGGGAACTGGAGCTAAAATGGCGTATGGTGAGGTAACAGTTATCAACCCGGCCCTCTGTGTATACTCGGCACAGTTTTGCTCACCTACGCACAGGGGCGGACATAAGGGTGGCCCAAGGTGGGCGGGTGCACCCCCGGGAAAAAAATAATTTAGTGCTAAGTTCCGTCGAAAATCCCGTCCGCACCCCTTGAATTTTTTCGTTCGCACCCCTTGGAATTTTCCGTCCGCACCCCTTATGTAAGTGATGATATTTTTCCTTTTTTTATAGACGCATACACCACAACGATCAGACCTGGTAATGTAAAAATACCCATTAACTCCGTTTCCGTAGTGTAAAAATACCCCGCAACTTCGTCTCCGTTATACAAAGAATACCCCAGGTCTAAAAAATAAAAAATTGGAATACCTCTAATTTTTTGGGCTAGTTCCGCCGATGTTTATATAGAGAAATAGTTGCTTAAGAAAGTAGGTTTAGATGATGTTTTGGATAGATTTCAAAAAATGAAAACCCGTAATGCGACGTTTTAATTATGTTTGTAACAAAGTTTGACATGTTTTGATGATTATATAAATTTAGTTTGATGTTCTTTTGTTTTACATGACCCGACCCAACTCGAACCGACCCGATACGAACCGATGTTTTTACTTATATACCTTGGGGCCTAAAATTTTTAAAAATGTTCCGCACCCCCTTGGAAAAATTCATGGGTCCGCCACTGCCTACGCACTTGAATTAATCCAACGTTGTCTTTTGATTACGATTGATAAATTATGCTCAAAACCTGATGTCTTCAGCATTATTTTATAAAATTTATTCTATATGCCTTTTTGGATCTGATTTCCAGTGCTTACTTTTATACTAATTTCTAATTAATTTGTTTCATCATAGCTGTAATAGTGTAATCCCGTATTGGGAATTTCGGATTGAAGCCAACTTGTCGTGCAAGGCTCAAGGAGGCAATTAAACAGTGGATAGTTACAAATAATTGAATGTGATTAAGGTTTAATTATCAGTGATAGTTATCATGTCCCAGATTTATTAATTGTTTAATTAATAAATTTGTGTATAATTATGAATAATTGAATGTAATTCTTAATAAATGATTAAACTTTGATATATGTTTCTTTTAAGAGTTATACTTATTTTCCATATTCTTAATATAGAGTTTTTACCCACAGTTATTTTAAAATGTATTATAAGTATTTAATTAGTGGAACTATAGGGAGGTAATTAATCCTTTGAGCCTGAGTTATCTCTGTTTTCAGGTATGGCAATGGGTCGGGTTTGGGACGGGTTTAGGTAATCCCAGCCCCAAACCCGATTAGATATGCTTGTCCCAAACCCGTCCCAAAATCCGTCGGGTTTCTAGCGGGTAAATACCCATCGGGTATCGGGCAACCCATTAATTTTAAAAGGTTTACCCGTTGGGTACCCGACCCCAAACCCATTGGGTAACTACTAATCAGTTACATTTAATATTATCACTAAAGAAATACTTCAAATAACTATAATGTATATGGGATAAAATAACTATGTGTATAGAAAAAAGGATGTATTATATATTTACATATTTAAAAATATAAAAGAAATTATATCGGGTATACAATCGGTTAAACGGATTTACTTTATCGGGTAATTGGGTCGGGTAAACGGGTATATCATCAAATCCCAAACTCATCCCAAACCCGCAAAAAAATAAAAACTAGTCCCAAACCTGTCCCAAACCCGATTAACCGACGCCAAACCCGTTCCAGATGTGTCGGGTTTCGGGTTTACCCATCGGGTTTAGGTTCAATTGCCATCCCTGTTTTCAGCCACATGATAAAGTAGTTGGTAGACATTAATTGTGATGTGGACGCCACCCAAAATTGCTGACTTTTGCATTGTTTGAAAGTGTTATGAAGTTTCCTGTGTATGACTTCTATTATTGGAGGAGGAAATATCTCGAATATTTAATATATATAAAGCTAGGTATAAAACCTTTCATTTTAAGAAAACCCTAGAAAACCCAACCTCCCGATATTTTTTTTGAAAAAAATAACACATGTAATATACATGTTTTTAAGAGTTTTGGGCCAAAAAAAACAAAAAAGCGACGAAGGAATGTTTAAAAAAAAACAAATTTCAGCAAGCTTCAGCCTTTTTTTGCCTAACACATGTTAGTCACCCGAAGTTTGTTGAAATTTGTTTATTTTTTTTAAAAACATCACTTCGGCGCTTTTTTGTTTTTTTTTGCCCAAAACTCTTAAAAACATGTATATTACATGTGTTATTTTTTTCAGAAAAAAAAAAATTGTCGGGAGGTTGGGTAAAAATTGGGGGGAGATTTGAGTTTCCAGAGTTTTTTAAAAACATAAGGGTTTTCTATATAGCCCTCCCCTATATATATATATATATATATATATATATATATATATATATATATGGGAGGGCTATATAGAAAACCCTTATGTTTTTAAAAAACTCTGGAAACTCAAATCTCCTCCTATTTTTACCTAACCTCCCGATATTTTTTTTTTGAAAAAAATAACACATGTAATATACATGTTTTTAAGAGTTTTGGGCAAAAAAAAAAAAAGCGCCGAAGGGACGTTTTAAAAAAAAATAAACAAATTTCAGCAAACTTCAGGTGACTAACATGTGTTAGGCAAAAAAGGCTGAAACTTGCTGAAATTTGTTTTTTTTAAACATTCCTTCGGCGCTTTTTTGTTTTGTTTTTTTTGCCCAAAACTCTTAAAAACATGTATATTACATGTGTTACTTTTTTCAAAAAAAAAAAAAAAAAAAATGTCGGGAGGTTGGGTTTTCTAGGGTTTTCTCAAAATGGAGGGTTTTTTACCTAGCTTTATGTAAGACCCTAATTCGTACATGGCAAAAGTCGCAGCGGAAACACGAACCATAAAATTTCTTTCTTTATAAATACCTCAACTTATTTAAACTTTAACTTTAACATAACTCTTATTCATAAATCCGTCATCCTCTTATTTACTAATTAAAAACATAGCTTATGTTTTCTACATTTTACATTCAACGTCCCCGCACAATCTCTCTAGTGACTCGATCTTCGACCTCTATTCCTTGTGATAATCGCCTGTGATCCGTACAACCTGCACTCACCACATACGTTCAAAACATTAGCACACATTATATAACCAAGATCATTCGCGTACACTTCACATTTCGATCTTTAAGAAACTTTAAGCATCTCATTTGCGTATCCATTTCCTGGTGAGGCTTCAATAACGTACCTGCATTACTTTTCATTCTCAAGGTACACCATTAATAACGTTAACGCTCAACGTGTCAAATTCATGCCTACATATGTACTTACATACATACATACATACATACATACATACATACACATCTACATACGTACCTACCATCCCTACAACTTTACATATGTGCATACAATCATTCATGACTTTATACATACCTACATACACAACTACATACATACACACCTCTCCTACATCTTTACATACATGCGTACACTCATAAATATTCTTATACATACGTACATACACATCTACATACGTAGATACCCTTCCTACATCGTTACAAACATGCATACACTCGTACATATCTTTATACATATATACATGCACATCTACATACGTACATACCTCTCCTACATCTTTACATACATGCGTACACTCATACATATTCTTATACATACGTACATACACATCTACATACGTACATACCCTTCCTACATCGTTACAAACATGCATACACTCGTACATATCTTTATACATACATACATACACATCTACATACGTACATACCTCTCCTACATCTTTACATACATGCGTACACTCATACATATTCTTATACATACGTACATACACATCTACATATGTACATACCCTTCCTACATCGTTACAAACATGCATACACTCGTACATATCTTTATACATACATACATACATACATACATACATACATATCTACATACGTACATACCTTAACGAACACGTATTAGATCACGTGTATCTCCTACATAATCATTCATTATTTACATGGGTCTTAGACTTAGCTTTATAACCCACAAACATCTAAGGAACCATCAAAATCATGTTTGGAAGGTCCGCCGTAGTCCACGGATAACAAACCGAAGCCTACGATACATAAATCAACTTAGAAACAAGATTTCAGCTTTTTAGACTTGGGGAGGTCGTCGGCGACGGCCCTAGGGCCCGTCGGCGACGACCCATAGTTTTTTCCCGTCGCCAAAAACCCCGTAGACAGGAAGATAACCCGTCGGAGAAAATCTGACTTTCCCTTGCCCGTCGGCGACGGCCTACTTGCCCGTCGGCGACGGCCTACTTGCCCGTCGGCGACGGCCTCTCTAAATTGCATTTTCCTGCAGATTCGTTTTGTCGTCCGTACGCACTAAAACGCGCGTAACTTTTGAACCGTTTACCCGTTTAACCTCCCGTTTCTTCCTACATGCTTGTAAATTCACATTCTATCATATAAACTTAAAATCCCACATCCGGATTAACGAAATTCTTATCTTACGCCTTATCGACTTATTATCACATTCCAAATATTTGACCCATTATGGGTATTTGCGCATTAATTGGTTTATGACATACCAAGACCATACTCTTCACTTCCATACTTGCTCAAACATTATACTCGTCAAATAACTTGTTCCTAAACTACTTGTTAAGATCGTCTGCCCAAAATACCCATCAAGGGCATTTTGGTCAACTTTAAATTCCATCCTTTACGACATAAGATTACGTCACATATTTGACCTCAACCATCATGTTTAGTAAATTAAAACACCATATCACCTATCCGAACATAAGAAGTGAATATAGAAATCACTTACCTTATGCGTCCGCGCTCGTATCCGATTCCTTGCCTCATCTTGACCCGTTAACACCTCCTACTTGAGTCCGTCACGACGTGATTCCTATACTTTCATTTCATCGAAACCACGCTCTTATTAGCATACTCATTTGTACATGTAACATTCATATCATTCGCATAATTCACACTTAACTTGCCTTAGTCATTTCTAACAAGCATTAAAATACATAATCAACTTCATATAATCATATCCGTATACGTTAAACTCATATAACTCATCATGTCATTACATTTAATACGGATTGCTATAACATGTACCATACGACTTCCCATCAACCTACATTTATGACAATGAGTCAAATCATGTTTCTTATACTTAGTTGACTTTCAAAAGTCAACTATTAACCATACTCAACTATCGACTTATCATCGAATACCCGTAACATCATAATCGACTATACGTACGACACTATATACATTTCATCATACACTTGATGTGAGTACTACCTTTTAAGCATAACGTACAACTATTTCATGCACAATTCTTCTAAACTCATACATAACCCATCAAAACCAACTACTAATCATCATGTATCATTCCAAATGAACATTAAACATAACATCATCATATTCCTATACTTTCATCTAACAATAATTCATCATACCCACATAATACATCAATCTTTCAACAAGACTTGAACATAGGAGGTGATTCTAGTCATCATCTTCACCCTAACTAACGGGTGTCACCTCTAAACATCAAATTAACGCAAACCATTCATAACCCATGTTCTATATGATGATTATAACACATACCAATGCTCAATTTCACTTAAACTCATGGATTAAAACATAACCCACTTTACACATGATCACCAATCTTAGATTTTCGA
This sequence comes from Helianthus tuberosus, assembly GCA_030545235.1. NCBI lineage: Eukaryota > Viridiplantae > Streptophyta > Magnoliopsida > Asterales > Asteraceae > Helianthus > Helianthus tuberosus. The sequence goes on from CM060393.1 coordinate 10,632,365, forward strand.
CATACCTTATGATCCCCTCGTGTTGGAGATCATTAATCCATGCTCGGTTATGGATTTGAGCTTCATCTTGCCTTCCGATTTGAGCATAAAGATGGAACTAGGGTTTGAGGCTCCATGGGAGCCTCCTGCTCTCTTTCTCGAACACACGTATGTGTGTGTTAGATATTTTATAACTTAACTTTCATTTGTTCCATTTTAGCCCCTCGGGTTTACTTTTAAAACATAACTGACACTACCTTAATCATTTAAGACTTTTGACCATACCCTTAACTAGGTTAAATAGCCTAGTTATTTATTTCCTGACGTATCACATAATAACATACAACAAACATTAACATTCAGATTTTGGGGCGTTACACTTTATCATATATATATATATATATATATATATAGGGAGGGGCTTATGCGAGAACTACCCTTATTGTGAGAACCTTGAGAACCAATGTGAACACAACCTAAAATAGCTAAAAAAACCTAAAAAAAACCTAAAAAAACCTAACCCCCACCCCCCCCCCAAAAAAAAAACCTAAACCCCCCACCCCCCCCCCCCCCAAGCTAAAAAAAACCTAAACCCCCCTCCCCCACCCCCCAAAAACCTAAACCCCCCCCCCTCCCCACCCTTATTGTGAGAACCTTGAGAACCAATGTGAACACAACCTAAAATAGCTAAAAAAACCTAAAAAAAACCTAAAAAAACCTAACCCCCACCCCCCCCAAAAAAAAAACCTAAACCCCCCACCCCCCCCCCAAGCTAAAAAAAACCTAAAAAAAAACCTAACCCCACCCCCCCCCCCCAAAAAAAAAAAAAAAAAACCTAAACCCCCCTCCCCCACCCCCCAAAAACCTAAACCCCCCCTCCCCACCCCCACCCCCCCAAGCTAAAATGCTAAAAACTAAACCCCCAAAAAACCTAAAAAAATAAAAAAAAAAAATCTAAAATTTTTTTTATGATTTTTTTAATATTTTTTAGGTTAAAATCGCTACTTTTCGAAGCCAAAAACAAATTTAAAAACAAAATATATATTTAAAAAAAAGAATTTTTTTTGCTTCGAAAAGTAGCGATTTTAACCTAAAAAATATTAAAAAAATCAAAAATTTTTTTTTTTTGTGATTTTTAGCTATTTTTAGGCATTTTTGGTGTGTTCACATTGGTTCTCACAATAAGAGGTGGTTCTCGCATGATTTTCTCCCTATATATATATATATATATATATATATATATATATACATATAGGGTCATGATTTAGAGAAAACGCCCAAAAGTGTGACAACGGAGAGAACGCTTATGAATCGTCAGATCAAAACAATCTATGGACTAGATGGCGCGGTGACAATTTCGTAAATAAAATCACTTTTATTAATCTGACGCGCTTCATTAAGGGTAAAAAGGTCTTTTGACTTCTCTACACAAAATGCCAAACTCACGCTATTAAAATCCCGTCTTAACACACATAGCACACTTCATCATAATATAAACGCCATTAGATATAAAACGCCAAACTTTGTTTTTAACCGATAAAGCTGAACAAACAGTACTGAAACGACGGAACTTAATTACTAGCATTTACTGTAATAAAAATCGCGCCTAAAATACGCGCCAAAAACTTCATATATAAACAAACTCTCAGAACTACTAAAATCCACACCAAAACCCAAAAACCTATATTTTCCTCTATACCATTCATCTTAGAAACGCCAAAAAAACCCAAATATCAAAGATTCCAATCCATGTTTCTTTGATATACACTATTTTCTCAATAAATGTTCGCTCTATGCAATGAGCAAGATCCTCAATATAAACGTCAAAACATACAAAAACCACAACACTTCAAAAATGCCATTTCATGGAGATTCAGTTTTTGTTCTCAATAAAGTTTAGCTAAACGGGATGGATAACATTGTTAGACATCTTTCTTGACTGAGGATTAACAATGTTATCCATCTCGCTCAGTAAAAATTATTGAGTTTAGCATGACCAAAATTTGAAGTTTATGGTAGTTTTATTTAGTGGCGTTATTGTTTTTTTTTGGGCGTTTAATTTCCTTGTCCGATCTTATATTGTTTGTTATGTAACTTCGAAGTAGCATGTTATGAACAAATAGGCAGAAAAAAAAGATGGAAAAAAATGATGTATAAAAATGATGTAAAACGCCAAACTGAGATCTGTCTGTGTTCTATAGGATTGAAATATACAAAACGCCAAACTACTCTACACTGGCTCTTAAAGACCATCTGTGTGTGTTCTGTAAGAATGAAAAATACAAAACGCCAAACTACTCTTCACTGGCTCTCGAAGACCTTGTCGATCTTCTTTTAATTACGGCCTGTTTGCATGTCGATGCGTAGTGTCCTTAGCCTTTGCAGTTCTGACACTATCTTTCTTTGGCCCCGGGTTTCGAATTTGATTTCTTTTTGTCGATTGCTATCTCTTGTTTAGATTTCAGGCGCTTCCGAGAACCAGAACCTTTGGATTTATACCCAACAGGGACTCTTATCGGATTCTTGTCATTTTTATATTGACTGGTTATCTCGGCAAATCTATCCCTAGTACTAGCGGGATGAGCAACAATCTGCATATCTTGAACCTTCTTCATATAAGATTAAACATGATCCTTGTATAAGGATAGCTCCTCTTTATTACCAGATAAACGGTTCAAATTATATTTCGTTGAAAAAATAATATCTCGCATCATACTTTGCACATCAGGATCAAGCTCGGTTATATATTCAAGACTAATTAAGTATTCAGGAGAGCAGTTTGGGGAAGCCTCTTTGCGTCATCTATTCAGAATGTATTGTTTTGGAAATTCCCTAATGTCCATAATTCTCAAAACATAGAATATATGTCTACATAGCAAACCAAACTGTTCAAAACGCATGCATGAGCAACTGCATGTGTAATCAGACTTACGGAACATTACCTGAAAAACGCCAAAAACAATATCTCTATATCGCCATGCATAGAATGTTTGTCTAAAAAAAATAAAAAAACACATTGCATATGATAAAACGCCATTAACAGAAAACTCCATAAAAACCAAAACGCCATTATTTACCTCAAATAAAGATGTACAAGGCTGTTGAAAGTCATTTATGTAAAACTTAACAAACCCATCAGGCTGATCTTCGTAACGTTGATTTATGCAATCCGCAACTCCAATAAGCCTAGCTTGAACGTCACAAAAAATACTTTTTGTGCATATGTCAACAGCTTGCCCTTCCAACAATTGGTAACTACTCTTCAACTAGGGTCTTTTGTATCGAGATTCATGATCATTTTTCCGGTGTGTGTGACATTGTGCTTCTATTGCAGTCTCGTAATGCGTTATGAACTCAACAAGAGTAGCTTTCGAATTGCACACTTGACCAAAAAAATGATTCTCACTCTCCGACCTCGATGTCGTTCGCATAAGACAAGACATCTCCTCCATTCTATAGTATGCAGGGATCTAAGATTCCCTAAGTGCAAAAATATCAGATAGCTAGTGTCACACCCCAACCGATGGCGGAAACATCGGGGTGCGGCACTAAGCATTCAGATTGCTCATGAGATTCCATAACACTGTCGTTTCATTTTAGATTAAGTAGATTCAAACATTGTCTAAACATCAAATGTCACAACCATAGAATATCGAATACAACCATTTCAAATAATGTTCAAAAGGTTCTAGATTATCTAGGTGTGTGTTTCTAGCAGCCACCTAGCTTGTTTCTTGATTCAGCATCCTATTAGCCTGCAACATGTATTAAAATATCAATACAAAAGTATTGGCGAGTATACAAGTTTGAGTATATAGCATAGTAGATTAAAAGACTCATATCTATCATGTAAATGATAAAAATAGTTTCAGCCATGCTAGTGTTCGCAGTCCAAGTGATAGCCCAAGTGTCCCGATGCTTTGGTGTTTTCCCAAGACCCAAGGAAAACTAGAATCCTCCTAACAATACACCCGAGAATAATGGGGAGGTACATCTTCCTATAGCGCTACTATTGTTAAGGCGGAACTACACACAGGGATTAAACGTTCACATAGCATAAAGAATCAAGAATCAAGAATCACAAGTTTCACATACACGTAGGATAGAGTTTAGATTCCAAAAGTATCAAGTTTCAAGTTTCATAGAATACATGTTGCATCCCAAAAGTTTAAAACAAAAAGGGATCGAGTATACTCACAGTGATTTCTTAACAGTTAAGTCTGTTATTGGATCAAAGGGAGCTCTTAGGATTTGCCTGATTAGATTACAATAGATAAGTGTCGGACAGAATAATGAGAATTTTGCAAGGTGTCGGATCAGTCACCTGATCGGATGACATGTGTAACTTGGGACGGGCCGCCATCCGATCGGATAGCCATTCGATCGAATGGTCATTCGATCCCAAGTGTGCTTCCAAAATGTTCAACTTTTGAAGTTTTCGTTGTAGTATAAATCCAAATCGTTCGATCGGATGGTCAACCGATCGGATGACCGTTCGGTCGAATGACTCTTCGAGTGTAAGTTTCAAAGTTCAAGTTTCTGATTCACAAATAGATCAAGTGTTGAAGGTTGTAAGTCACATTGCCACTTCGATCGGATGGTCGTTCAATCGGACGACAGTCCGATCGGATTGCCATTCGATTGTCATAACTTGTTCCTTTTGCAACCTTGTAAAGTTTCCAATTTTCGAGCTTAACGGTGACGGCATGGTACGTGTTGAGACAACGGTAAACACATCAATGTTCAGCCTGTCTGATCGGATGGGAATCACCCCGTCCGTTCAGGTGTCTGTCCTTGACGGTGTCTATGTCAGAATCCGTACTCCGGCCATCTTCTCCGCCAATAATCCTGTTCCAAGCCGACTCTAGACTAATCATCAAGTCTATAGCCCGTTTGGATCCAGATTCACCGTTTTAAGTAAAAGTTTAAGAAAATATGAAGAAAACATGAGTTTTAGCTGAAAAAGTCTAGATTTAGCAAAGATTAGGTGTAATAACTCATGAAATTCCTTAGATCTGAGTTAGATCTTGACTGGAATGACACCACACAACTATTTGTACAAACCGTTATGATGACGTCATCCTCAAGAGCTCAAATCTTAGAGATTTCATGGTGAAAAGTGTGATTTTAAAGAAGAATCATGTAGAGGATAGTGTGTAGATTAAAGATATACAAGAATCAAGTGTAAAACATACCGAAATCGCCAAGAAATGGAAGAAAAGTGGGAGAGCGTGCGTCTGGTCGAAGGAGGCTGTCACACCAGTGAAGGTTGATGTGACATGGCCTATTTATAGTGCAAGAGAGGGAATAAGGCGTGTGGCAGTGGATCGGATGGCACTTCGATCGAGTGGCCCTCCGATCGGATGGTCATCCGATTGGATTGCCATTCAGTCAATCCCATCCTTTCCACTTTCCGTCTTTGGTTCGATTTGCAAGTTAGATTTAGCGTTGCGTATTATTGTGTAATAGCATCACATAACTAGACTATATTATCAACACAAGTTTCCAAGTTTCCGCCAGTGACAAGACTCCAGTCTCTCGTTCAACCAAGTCTCGGATTTCACGAGTCTCAAGAGTTAAGCACTAAGTATCGAGTATCAAGAATCAAGAATCTAGCTTCCAAGTATCAAGTATCTGTAACATCCGACAAAAACGGATCTCCAAAATCTGACTTCTTATGTAAAACGGGTTTCTTTACGTATTTAACGAGAATGGAATTTTTCTATAATTACTTGACGTATCGTTCTCCGAAGCTAAACGTTGATGTTTTAAAGATACTCAGGTAACTTTGTTACTAAATAAAATGAATCATTTAACTAATGTAGTTACAACATTTAACTGAGTTAAATTATATAAATATATGTAACACGTTATAATCCTTTAACAAAGTTAGACTCTATGTGTATAAACATCAAGCTAAGTTGGAATAATGCATGAGATTTAATAATAAACTACTAGTTATTAGTAGTTAAACAACTCTATGGGGGCGAATCTGTCATAATAGGAAACCCAAGTTCAGGGGATGGGGAGCCATAAACTGAAAGTTAATTAGGAAGTGAACAAAAATTTAAACACAAAACGCGCGCCCAAAGACTTGATCCCAGATCAGTCTGGTTAAACAAAACACTCAACAACCAACTGGACTACAGCCATGTTATGATGATTCTTGGAATCATGTTTCTATTATATAACAGCTGCTGCATATATATATTAATAAAAAAAACATTAGAGGCTGGGTTTCGAACCCGCGACCTCCACCGTTAAAACTTAACAATGCAGCAGCTTAACCACTGGACCACATTTGATGTTGTGATGATTCAAGAAGTGATAAATATATAATAACAACCTAGATCAACCTGAACTTCATCATCTTCCCTGCAGAAAATGCAAACCCGAACCCACACTTGACCGACCCGCATTTCCGCTCGATTTTCGTGATGATTGGGATCCCTTTTAGGTTTAGTTGTTTCGTATTAAGTGGAGGGTTCAGTTTCATGATATTAACGAGCATTTAACGTACCTAATCAAGTGTATTGATTAACAAAATTAAAACACCATTTAAGAGTGTCAACCACATGACCGGCCATCACATTAATCAACAATTAACTTTATAAAACTGAACCCCTGTGATTTTGAGCACCTTTACACAACAATACAACACTTGAAACCTGCAAACTCGCATCCAACATCACGAATTTAAGCAAATAAGGAGCTAGGGCTTGTAACTTTGATTCATCATAACTTCATCATACGGGCACCAAATGTCACACCCCGTTTTTCACGTGTCACCGGTGGGCCCGGTGGGGGAGTATCGTGACGTCATGGTTGGCAACGAATAAGTCAAACAACACAATATAATAATGCACAGCGGAAGCTAATATAAAAATAAGATACAACCGAATTTATTTATTGTAAACAAAGTCACAATTATCCGGTGTTTATCCACAGGAGGATCAAAAGATATAAATATTGTTTATGGTTCAACAGACTTCGGCATCTTAAGTTTGCGAGACTTCTAGTGATGCTTAGGAGAATCCCAGCCTATTTCGCCTAGTACCTGCATTTAATCTTTTTGGGAAAATACGTCAGTTTACACTGGTAAATACATTCAACTGACTCATTTTATAAAATGATTGAAAATTGGTTTGGATGCACATGGCATAAACATTTTATTTAACTTGGGAGAATTATTTAATATTATAATCATGTGAACGAATTACATGTTACTTATGCGTTCAGTAGCCCGAATCAAATCCGGGTTAAAGATCAATAGACACACCACAATTCTAGAGTTATACACCGACAGGTGTACGCCTACACCCCGTGCTCAGGTCGTGGCCATCTCGTAAGATAATGCCGAGGATATCCGGGACATGGTCATTAACCCCCCAAAGGCTGTAAAGTAATCAAGACTGTTTAAACGGGCTGAATAAATTATTCAATTAACCACCTAAGCGATGGAAGATTTAACGCCCGATCAAGCGGTATGTTATATACCGTAACCCAAGCCCGTATAGAGAAAATAAGTTAAAAGTATTTACCTTGATGCAAAGTATAGTCACAATAATCAAATAGCAGGTAGCTTTTACTGTTTCTCCTAATCTGGAACGAAGGTTAAATATAACCTATTAGAATCCTAGCGGGTCTTTAATTATGCTTAAGCTTAGACCGGCTAGTTTCGAAGATACGGTTCGTACGCACGATTAAGCGAAGACCAGATAGAATGTGATTCAGACCCGACAAGTTTGAAGACTTGTTTAATATGGGTTTATTAATCACATTCTGGATTTTGAGATAAAACTGATAAGGTTTGACCCGTTTCGGCTAATTTATGTAAACTTGTTACATAAACCGAGCCGAACGCGTAATATGCGTGACGGGTATCCGTAAGAGTCATATACAGGTTTCCTAAGTTAATATGCTTCAAAATATGTTGTGATATCATAATGATACCTTCCATAATGCCCGAAACGAGTTTATTCTCAATTTAAGCCCCGTAGGGGTATTTTGGTCATTTTAATGTTATAATAGAGATTTAACGTAACCCTGATGTTTGGGACTGAAGTAATCAGTAAAATTACTTATTTTCATATGTTATATCAGTAGGTATTAAGTCTTACGTGACAAACTGATTTTTAAATCCTAACTATGCGTTTAAAACGTACATAAGGTCATTTTAAGCGATTTCCGGGTTAAACCGGAAATCTGAGTCTTCTAATCAGTTTAACAGGTCCAAAATACTAAATTTATTATTTTAAATCAGTAGCAATTGGTTTGGCACCATTTGGACTTGTAAAACTTGTTTTATGGCCAAAAAGGGTAAATTCGGTATTAACCGAATTAAGGCGATAAGCCTAGCTTAAGACCAGTTTAAAAATAATTAAAAATCTTCAAAAATCCCAAAATATTATTTAACATCAGTGGGTAAAAGTTTTGATACCGAAAATCGGGTTTAGGTAGGCTATGCGCTAATCGCGTCGGTTAATTAATAAAAAGTTTATTAATTACGCTAACGCGCATATCTCCTAATCTGGACTTCCAATTGAGGTGAAAATTTACGTACATGTTTCTTAATCAGTAATTAAGATTATTGTACTTCCATATTTTCAAAATTCTCGTTGTTTGGTAAAAAGGGCATTATGGTCCGATTTAGGCGATTAACGGAAACGCGCGCATACATCGGATAATCAACGAAACAAGTACAGAGACTTATACTATCTTGTAACCAATCCCTAATGAAGCACTAAGGCAATACCGAATCAAATTAAAACAGGTCAGAACCTAAGTCAACGCAAAAGTCAAAGTTTTGCGTCTTTCGGATCCGAACCGGGTTTAAGTATAAATTTGTCGAGTCGGACCAGCGTAGACTAGTTTTTATAATTATTACCAAGTTATATCAAGGTTAAAACAGGTTACTCGCCTCTCGGATTGTTAATTACATGTTAAAACACATTTTAGCATTCTGTTGACTTTTTCGGTCAACATTTGACTCGACAAACGACCTAGTTAGGTCTGGAATCGGTACGTGCCCTTATAAGGGTTTAATACCCATATTATTACCTATCTAACGGTACTTTCAATTCGGGTTACGACTGAGCTATCGCTACTTAATCACGGAGTCAACCGTTAAGTACGATATATGACTTTTATGCTAGAAACTAAGCTAAACATAATTGAGAAGGGTCAAGACAACTTACAAGGGTTCTAAACTTGATTATGAGCACAAGAGAGCAGGCTTGAGCTTCCAGGAATGATCCAAGAGTGCTGGAGATGTTGTGAGAAATGAAGGAACCTTGAGGCCTTTATATAGTAGTTCTTGGCACCATAGGAACTTGACAACTCAGGCTAGGACACACCACAACATTTTTACAAGTGTCCTATATGTTAGGGGGTGTCTAGGGGCCAAGAAAATCCCATGAAATCGGTCATATTCGCGCAAAACAGGCTATTGCCCGTTTTCTGATGCTGGGCACCTGCTAGCGCACCGTTACGCTACAGATGTAGCGGTGCGCTAGCCCGCAGTATGTGGCTAATTGACTTTGAGTGGTAGCGCACCGTTACGCTACACATGTAGCGGTGCGCTAGCCCTCTTCTGAGACAAAGTTATTGTTGTTGGTTGAAGTTTTGTAAAGATAACCACTTGCACGATTTTGGAGCATTATCTTGTCAGTTGAGGGCCTCCTAACATGCCTTTGTACTGTTTTAAACCCCACCATGATGTATTGTTCCAATTGGATCCAGAAACAAGACCCGAAATTTATGGTTTATCATTCAATTCATCGTGGGATCACATCATGCCTTTCAATTCCATTATTAACAAGAATTTTCTATATTGAGGGTAATAAAAGATGGGTATAACACTTAATCGGGTCTTGGGATTTATAATTTGAGGTGTTCAGAGGTAAAAATTCAACATGACGCCACTTTAAATCCTGCCGAAACATCTTTATTAAATCCGGGATTTCAACGCGTTTCGTCTAACATGACACGTGTCGTTTTATTATCAAACTCGAAATTTTCGAGGTGTTACATCCTCACCCCCTTAAAATAAATCTCGACCCGAGATTTACTGAAACAAGTAAGGGTACTTTTCTTTCATCATGGATTCAACCTCCCACGTGAAGTCGGGACCTCTACGGGCATCCCATTTGACCTTAACAAAAGGTATATGCTTTCTCCGAAGCTTCCTTACCTGTCGATCTTCAATCGACACAGGTTTTTCAACAAATTTTAAGCTCGCGTCTATCTGCACATCTGTATGTGGCATGACATGGGATTCGTCAGCGGAACATTTCTTTAGATTGCAGATGTGGAATACATTTTGAATTCCACTGAGCTCTTCTGGTAAGTTCAACTTATAGGCAACTGTCCCGACACGTTCGATAACCTCGAAAGGTCCTATGTATCTCGGGCTTAGCTTGCCTTTCTTACCAAACCGCATCACTCCTTTCCAGGGTGACACTTTAAGTAGGACTTTCTCACCCACTTCGAAGTGAAAATCCTTACGATTTAGATCTGCGTAAATCTTCTGCCTATTCCGGGCAGCTTGGAGATTGTTACGAATCTGGACAATCTTGTCCGTCGTTTCGAACACGATCTCTGGTCCTGATAACTGGACTTCTCCGACTTCCGCCCAACAAACTGGCGATCTACACTTTCTACCGTATAATGCCTCAAAAGGCGCAGCCTTAATGCTGGTGTGGTAGCTATTGTTGTAGGAGAATTCGATTAATGGTAGGTTCTTATCCCAGCTACCTCCCAAATCGATCGCACATGCACGTAGCATGTCTTCCAACGTTTGAATAGTACGCTCACTCTGACCGTCTGTCTGAGGATGGTAAGCCGTACTAAAGTTCAAACGTGTGCCCAAAGATTGCTGGAAGCTCTTCCAAAAATGTGACGTGTACCTAGTATCTCTATCAGAGATAATAGCTACATGTATGCCATGTAAGGCTACAATCTTTTCAACGTATAACTGGGCTAACATATCGGAGCTATAAGTCTCCTTGATGGGTAAGAAATGAGCTGACTTAGTCAGTCGGTCAACTATAACCCATATCGTATCATTTCCTTTCCTCGTCTTGGGTAACTTGGTAATAAAATCCATAGTTACCATTTCCCACTTCCACGTAGGAAGTTCAGGCTGTTGTAGCAAACCTGACGGTTTCTGATGCTCGGCTTTGACTTGCGCACATGTCAAGCATTTTGCTACATGGGCGGCTACAGACTTTTTCAAGCCTATCCACCAATAATTTGCCCTTAGGTACTGGTACATCTTATCCGCACCAGGATGAACGGAATATTTGGAACTATGGGCTTCCTGGAGGATGACATCACGAAGTCCTCCATAAATTGGAACCCATACTCGTCCATTCAACCTCAGAAGTCCGTCCTTGCTAAGAGTCAACTGCTCCTCAGTTACTTCTAACTTTTCATTAGGATAGTTAGCTTCCAGCACAGCTTCCTGCTATGCAGCTAACAACTTTTCCATCAGACTGTTCTTTAATTCCATGCGCTTGACATTGATTCGGATAGGTTTAACCCTTTCCTTCCGACTTAATGCATCGGCGACTACATTCGCCTTGCCGGGATGGTATTTGATTTCGCACTCATAATCGTTCAAAGTTTCCATCCAACGGCGTTGCCTCATATTCAACTCCTTCTGATTAAACAGATGTTGGAGGCTCTTGTGATCAGAGTAGATCACACATTTGACACCATAAAGATAGTGCCTCCATAGCTTCAGTGCGAATACAACGGCACCCAGCTCCAAGTCATGGGTGGTGTAATTCTTTTCATGCACCTTCAATTGTCTTGAAGCGTAGGCAATCACCTTGCCTTTCTGCATAAGCACACACCCCATGCCAGTGTGCGAAGCATCACAATATACCACAAAATCTTCAATTCCATCTGGCAATGTAAGTACTGAGGCGTTGCTCAACTTTTGCTTCAGAATATCAAAGGATTCTTGCTGCTTAGGGCCCCAAACAAACTTAACCTTCTTCTTAGTTAAGGAGGTTAGGGGTGCAGCAATCCTAGAAAATTTTTCTATGAAACGCCTGTAATATCCTGCCAATCCCAGGAAGCTACGAATCTCTGTAGGCGTCTTTGGCTCTTGCCAGTTCATTACTGCTTCAACCTTAGCGGGATCCACCTGGATACCACGCTCACTGACCACATGTCCAAGGAATTGGACTTCTCGTAGCCAAAATTCACACTTGGAGAATTTGGCATAGAGCTTCTCTTGTAGCAGCAGTTTGAGAATACAACGAAGGTGTTTCTCATGGTCAGCTTTATTCTTAGAGTAAATGAGAATGTCGTCGATGAAAACGATGACAAATTTATCCAAATAAGGCTTGCAGACGTGATTCATGAGGTCCATGAACGCGGCTGGTGCATTAGTGAGCCCAAAAGGCATCACTAGGAACTCGTAGTGACCGTAACGAGTCCTAAATGCTGTCTTGTGAACGTCTTCATCCTTGACCTTCAATTGATGGTAGCCTGACCTTAGATCAATCTTCGAGAAGTAACTTGCCCCTTGTAGTTGATCGAACAAATCGTCGATTTTGGGCAGAGCATACCTATTCTTGATTGTGACTTTATTAAGCTCGCGATAGTCGATGCACAGACGCATCGACCCATCCTTCTTCTTGACAAACAAAATTGGCGCTCCCCAAGGAGATGAACTAGGTCTAATGAAACCCTTAGCCAGCAATTCATCTAGCTGTGTCCGCAACTCCTTCATTTCCGTGGGTGCCAATCTGTAGGGAGCTCTAGCAACAGGTGCCGCTCCGGGGATGATATCGATCCTGAATTCCACTTGTCTATCTGGTGGTAAACCAGGTAGATCTTCAGGAAACACTTCTGGGTACTCCGAGATGACAGGGATGTCTTCTATCTCCGGTTTGGGCTCATCAATGATCACTTGTGCCATGTAGATGACACACCCTTTCTTCAGACACTTGGAAGCCTTTAGCATAGTCACCTGCTCAGGCAGTCCGTACTGGGTATCTCCCCGAATGGTAAGTGGTTCACCAGACGGAGTTTTTATTACTACCTGTTTCTGATTGCAGACAATTTGGGCCTGGTTATGAGATAACCAGTCCATACCCAGAACTATGTCAAAACCAGCTAACTTGAATGGAAGTAGAGACAGAGGAAAAGAATGGCTCTTAATGGATATAACGCATCCATCTAACATAGTTGAGACGGTTTCTATGGTACCATCTGCTAACTCTACCTCATAGTTTACGTCTAAGGTTTTGACAGGTAAATTCAACAATTTACAAAACTTATGATCTACGAAAGACTTATCTGCGCCTGAATCAAAAAGTACTCTTGCAAAGACATCATTTACAAGAAAGGTACCTGTTATGACATTATCGTCATGCACAACTTCTTTCGTATCCATCCTGAAGACTCTGGCATTTGTCTTCTTGGCCTCCTCAGGCTTCTTGTTATTCTTGGGGCAGTTGGTCGCAATGTGCCCCCTTTCATTGCAACGGTAGCACGTTGCGTCCTTTATCTTCTTGCAATCCACGGTTTTGTGGTCCGTGGACTTGCACAACCCACAAGCATAGGTTTTTGACTGAGTCCTTGAGTTTGACTCGAGTCTGCACTTTCCAAAGTGCTGTTTCTTGCAAGTCTTGCAAGTGGGTTTCTCCCCAGAACGATGCCCATCTCTTCTTGACTCCGAACCTTTCTTGCCGTCACCGTTCCCACGGTGTTTCTTGTTCGATCCTCGTGTACCATTATCTTCTCGCTTTCTCTTCTCAGCATCCTTATTCCTCAGCGATCTTTGCCTGACCGCATCAAGTGTGAGGGATAAGGAGAGGTCAGTTACAGACCTGAAGGTAACTGGCCGAGAAGCTTTTACACTGGCCTTGATCTCGGGTTCCAAACCACCAATAAAACGAGCGATCCTTTTAGGCTCCGGGGTTACCAGATAAGGTACCAACCGGGATAGTGTATTGAAGCTTGTCAGGTAAGCTTGACAGTCGAGGTTCTTCATCACCAGTGACAGAAAGTCATATTCTATCCTTTCCACCTCATGTTGAGGGCATAAATTTTCCTTGATCAAAGCGATGAATTAATCCCACGACATACTATACAACGGGATCTTTCCGGAGGCCTCCATCAGAGATCTCCACCAAGCTAACGCCTCACCTTTGAAGGACTGTGAGACAAATTTAACCACATCACCTTCAGCACATCCGCTGATGTCTACGACCGTGTCCATCTCATCCAGCCACGTCATACAATCTACGGCTCCTCTCTCCCCCGTAAAATCCCTGGGTTTACAAGACACAAAGTACTTATATGTGCAACCCTTGTTACGGGGTCCTTGATGCAGTACTATATGTTGAGATGGGATGCTTTGATGGTTGGTGGATTGACGGTCATCGCCATCTTTCTTGGGTCCATCCTTTTTGGGAGGAGGTTTATTATGAGCCTCAGAATGAGTCCTGGGTTTCGATTGTGACGCAGAGTGGGTCCTACTTCGGGTACCACTGTAATCCTCATACTGTCTATCCAAAGCCTCAGTGATAGCACCATTTATGATTGCTTTTAATTCAGCGCCCGTTAACGTAATCTGGGCATTCTCATTTGGCTCCACTGGATGGCTATTTACTTCATTTGATTCAGCCATTTTAATTGAACTGTTGCAGGAAACAAGAACAATATTTTACTATGGAGTTTATTATAGAATTACCCCTTAGGGTAACTCGTTAACCATGGTGAACAGAGACCATATTTGGTTAACTTATTACATCATATTTATTTAGGATTTCTTATTAAAATTTACCCTATTTAATAAACATTAATAGTTTTATTTGTGGCACAAAAGCCTAGTTACGTGGACATTCTTAATTTAATATATGATTTCAGAGAATCAAACATTACAGTATATTGGCACAATAGGCCTAGTCACGTAGACAATATAAATTGTAAGCTATGATTTCAGAGAATCAAGGCTTTTATGGTTCGAACCTAGTTCGATACCTTTATTTGACAGGGAGTCAATGCTACCACTGTCCTTTGGCTCATATGGAAATGAGCAAGGCTCGTAGGCATTATATTACCAACGTATGGTAAAATATGATCGTTTTATTTAATGATCTCAACCCATGATTCAGAGATCATATAATTGGGTTTGGATTCTTTTAAAGAATCTTTATATAAATAAATGACTTGTGATTTTAACGAATCACTTCTGCCAGGAGTGTTAGCATGTTTTAAGATGTTAACAGGGATTTGAATCTTTTAAACAGGTCTTACCATTTTGGCCCGGTCTTATATTTGACACGTGGCTAGGTTTCACACTTTAAGATCCTTATTAAAATTTCATAGGTAGATTATTTGAAAATGAAATGATTTTAATTTATTTATTTCATTTATAATTTATACATGCTCATAAAGGCAACATGAAATTTATAACATAATCATCCCATTACTACAATCAAAATTATTACAAGTTGCTCTAAACGGGTCTTTTCAATTAACAAACTACCCACGCAGGGGTTTAAACAAGTACTTACCCTCGCAGGGGCTAAATAACACACATGCCCCCGCAGGGGCTAAATATTATAATAGTCTACGCAGGGACCAAATACAAAAATACATGTCCACGCAGGGACTTAATTAAAGCAAATAAACAGATAAAGGATTTACTGGTCCTTTTTGCCCTTTCCCTTGATTAAATTAGTCAAGGTCTTGAACATCCCCTGGTTGCGTCGTCGGTCCTCCCGCACTTCATGCCGCACCTCTCTAATACTTTGTAGTATTTCGTGATGCTGCGGTGGCGACATTTGTAGAGGCGGCGGGGGTTGTTGGTAGTACAGGGGTTGTAAAGGCATCTGGTACCCCTGTGTTGGGTATCCTACTCCCCAAGGACCTCCATACGGTCCTTCAGGGTTGTTGGCGTTGTAATTGAACGCTACCGCGTATGGGTCGGCTCCGGCGTAACCAGGGTTAGGGTGAGTCGGTGGTTCAAATGGGTTGTACATCGCAGGACCCGTATATGCTGGTATTGGGTTATCAAAACCCATTGGTGGTTGTTGCGGTACAACAGGGTTCGAAGGTCCACCCATTTGTGGGTCCTCCTGATGTGGCGGGTAATTTCTGCCACTAGATTGTAAAGGAGAGCTGAAATGATACTCTTCTCTTCGTGTCGTCATTCGCGCTCCGCTTCTCCTGTGTCTTTGCGGTTGCGGAGGCGCCGGTTGAACTGGTGGCGGTGGAGGCGGTGGCGTCACTGCCACAAAACGGTGATCCTCGGAGGAATCTTGATGATGCGGCTGTTGCTGCTCATGGGGCGATGAATGGTGAGAAGGAATGTAATACCATTCGTGCCTAGTGAATATCGCCTGGAAACTGTCTGGACCATCGTAGGGTGGTCCGCGATAAATTGAGCTGTCCGAAACCTCGATGGGATGGTTGGGGGTTCCGGTTGCTGGTTTGACGGGATCGTCGTCTTCGTCGTCGTTGTTGTTGCCCCCCGAGAAATGATCCTCCGGTCCCAATGGGTTGAAAGCCACTGGTTCTGGAATGTAGTTCGCCGGATTAAACTGGCTTTGAAAGTACGGATTGGGGTCACCAAAGAAATGGTGCGACATTGATCGCTGTATAGGTTCGTTTTCCGAGTGTGGCCCAAAAGAGTCCTGGGCGGGATCGGCCGAGCTATTCGAAACCGAATGTCTAGCTGATTGGAAGAGTTCCCTCTGGCTCCGCCGACTACCATCACTCTCGGCAGGTGTAGGAGCTCGTGTATTGGACGGCCCAGCTTCATGGTCGTTGGGAGCGGTGTTCGGTCCCCTTCCTCCACGTCCTCGCATACGTAAAAATCTTGGAGGCATCTTTGTTATACCTGTCAACATATCATGAGATACAATAACAATATAAAATACAAATAAAGGACAACACAATAAAGTGGGATTTGTCCTATGTTATATGTCTAGACTCGAAAGTTTAGAATTGTGCAATTGTGTAACTGAGATTAAACACAAAAGGCTAGTGTTTAATTCACTCAGCGTTAGCTCTGATACCAACCTGTCACACCCCGTTTTCCACGTGTCACCGGTGGGCCCGGTGGGGGAGTATCGTGACGTCATGGTTGGCAACGAATAAGTCAAACAACACAATATAATAATGCACAGCGGAAGCTAATATAAAAATAAGATACAACCGAATTTATTTATTGTAAACAAAGTCACAATTATCCGGTGTTTATCCACAGGAGGATCAAAAGATATAAATATTGTTTATGGTTCAACAGACTTCGGCATCTTAAGTTTGCGAGACTTCTAGTGATGCTTAGGAGAATCCCAGCCTATTTCGCCTAGTACCTGCATTTAATCTTTTTGGGAAAATACGTCAGTTTACACTGGTAAATACATTCAACTGACTCATTTTATAAAATGATTGAAAATTGGTTTGGATGCACATGGCATAAACATTTTATTTAACTTGGGAGAATTATTTAATATTATAATCATGTGAACGAATTACATGTTACTTATGCGTTCAGTAGCCCGAATCAAATCCGGGTTAAAGATCAATAGACACACCACAATTCTAGAGTTATACACCGACAGGTGTACGCCTACACCCCGTGCTCAGGTCGTGGCCATCTCGTAAGATAATGCCGAGGATATCCGGGACATGGTCATTAACCCCCCAAAGGCTGTAAAGTAATCAAGACTGTTTAAACGGGCTGAATAAATTATTCAATTAACCACCTAAGCGATGGAAGATTTAACGCCCGATCAAGCGGTATGTTATATACCGTAACCCAAGCCCGTATAGAGAAAATAAGTTAAAAGTATTTACCTTGATGCAAAGTATAGTCACAATAATCAAATAGCAGGTAGCTTTTACTGTTTCTCCTAATCTGGAACGAAGGTTAAATATAACCTATTAGAATCCTAGCGGGTCTTTAATTATGCTTAAGCTTAGACCGGCTAGTTTCGAAGATACGGTTCGTACGCACGATTAAGCGAAGACCAGATAGAATGTGATTCAGACCCGACAAGTTTGAAGACTTGTTTAATATGGGTTTATTAATCACATTCTGGATTTTGAGATAAAACTGATAAGGTTTGACCCGTTTCGGCTAATTTATGTAAACTTGTTACATAAACCGAGCCGAACGCGTAATATGCGTGACGGGTATCCGTAAGAGTCATATACAGGTTTCCTAAGTTAATATGCTTCAAAATATGTTGTGATATCATAATGATACCTTCCATAATGCCCGAAACGAGTTTATTCTCAATTTAAGCCCCGTAGGGGTATTTTGGTCATTTTAATGTTATAATAGAGATTTAACGTAACCCTGATGTTTGGGACTGAAGTAATCAGTAAAATTACTTATTTTCATATGTTATATCAGTAGGTATTAAGTCTTACGTGACAAACTGATTTTTAAATCCTAACTATGCGTTTAAAACGTACATAAGGTCATTTTAAGCGATTTCCGGGTTAAACCGGAAATCTGAGTCTTCTAATCAGTTGAACAGGTCCAAAATACTAAATTTATTATTTTAAATCAGTAGCAATTGGTTTGGCACCATTTGGACTTGTAAAACTTGTTTTATGGCCAAAAAGGGTAAATTCGGTATTAACCGAATTAAGGCGATAAGCCTAGCTTAAGACCAGTTTAAAAATAATTAAAAATCTTCAAAAATCCCAAAATATTATTTAACATCAGTGGGTAAAAGTTTTGATACCGAAAATCGGGTTTAGGTAGGCTATGCGCTAATCGCGTCGGTTAATTAATAAAAAGTTTATTAATTACGCTAACGCGCATATCTCCTAATCTGGACTTCCAATTGACGTGAAAATTTATGTACATGTTTCTTAATCAGTAATTAAGATTATTTTACTTCCATATTTTCAAAATTCTCGTTGTTTGGTAAAAAGGGCATTATGGTCCGATTTAGGCGATTAACGGAAACGCGCGCATACATCGGATAATCAACGAAACAAGTACAGAGACTTATACTATCTTGTAACCCATCCCTAATGAAGCACTAAGGCAATACCGAATCAAATTAAAACGGGTCAGAACCTAAGTCAACGCAAAAGTCAAAGTTTTGCGTCTTTCGGATCCGAACCGGGTTTAAGTATAAATTTGTCGAGTCGGACCAGTGTAGACTAGTTTTTATAATTATTACCAAGTTATATCAAGGTTAAAACAGGTTACTCGCCTCTCGGATTGTTAATTACATGTTAAAACACATTTTAGCATTCTGTTGACTTTTTCGGTCAACATTTGACTCGACAAACGACCTAGTTAGGTCTGGAATCGGTACGTGCCCTTATAAGGGTTTAATACCCATATTATTACCTATCTAACGGTACTTTCAATTCAGGTTACGACTGAGCTATCGCTACTTAATCACGGAGTCAACCGTTAAGTACGATATATGACTTTTATGCTAGAAACTAAGCTAAACATAATTGAGAAGGGTCAAGACAACTTACAAGGGTTCTAAACTTGATTATGAGCACAAGAGAGCAGGCTTGAGCTTCCAGGAATGATCCAAGAGTGCTGGAGATGTTGTGAGAAATGAAGGAACCTTGAGGCCTTTATATAGTAGTTCTTGGCACCATAGGAACTTGACAACTCAGGCTAGGACACACCACAACATTTTTACAAGTGTCCTATACGTTAGGGGGTGTCTAGGGGCCAAGAAAATCCCATGAAATCGGTCATATTCGCGCAAAGCAGGCTATTGCCTGTTTTCTGATGCTGGGCACCTGCTAGCGCACCGTTACGCTACAGATGTAGCGGTGCGCTAGCCCGCAGTATGTGGCTAATTGACTTTGAGTGGTAGCGCACCGTTACGCTACACATGTAGCGGTGCGCTAGCCCTCTTCTGAGACAAAGTTATTGTTGTTGGTTGAAGTTTTGTAAAGATAACCACTTGCACGATTTTGGAGCATTATCTTGTCAGTTGAGGGCCTCCTAACATGCCTTTGTACTGTTTTAAACCCCACCATGATGTATTGTTCCAATTGGATCCAGAAACAAGACCCGAAATTTATGGTTTATCATTCAATTCATCGTGGGATCACATCATGCCTTTCAATTCCATTATTAACAAGAATTTTCTATATTGAGGGTAATAAAAGATGGGTATAACACTTAATCGGGTCTTGGGATTTATAATTTGAGGTGTTCAGAGGTAAAAATTCAACATGACGCCACTTTAAATCCTGCCGAAACATCTTTATTAAATCCGGGATTTCAACGCGTTTCGTCTAACATGACACGTGTCGTTTTATTATCAAACTCGAAATTTTCGAGGTGTTACACCAAATCAGGTGATTTAAAAACCCATTCTTATTTTTTTCCGTGCTCTACAAAACCCCTTTATCAATTTCTATGATAGAGGGCTTAATCTGTACGAATTTCAAATCCCCAAATTCTAGGGTTCTTGATAATAAAATTTAGGGCTTTTAGTCTTATGCTTAGTTTTTGATTAAATTGATCCTAGGGCTTTGTTCCTCATCATGTTAGATTAGTTTGGTGAAATTTTAGGGATTTTTAGGATTCGTTTGATTATGCTATGAATTTTATTGCAAATATATATAAAAAGGGAATTTTATATAAAATAAGAAAACGACTAACCTAGATATCACGAGATTCAGCGTAAGCTCAAGATTTAGTAATTTCCAAGATTTTCGATCCGCGATTATAATTGTTGTGTTACCTAGTGATTGGAATAATTAATATAAATTTAGTCGTTTAACAAATAAATTGTTAATATTATAAACTATGTGATTTGTAAAACAATTGTATTTTTATGATGGATTGTTTTATAAAAACTATATTATCTAAATCCAATATATATATAATTTCCATCGCATCTTAAAAGTATATTGGAGAGTAATAAATATCAATATATTATATTATTAGGTTATGTTTATATTGGGACATTTAGTATTTAATTTTTACATATATGCTAGGGTGACTTTCTATCTTTCGAGTTTTCCCAAATTGTGCGGTGTTTCAACAAGATTAAGCAGGAACGCAAACCGTGAATAGATTCGACTATTTTCCCCCTTTTTGCCATTAAATCTTTATGGGGTGTATCTCGTGCTTGATTTCAAATTTATTATTAATCGATAACATGCTATTCGATGTGTTTTTATGTGTCACTTGTTGCTAATTTCTATTGTTTCTCTATACGTGCATCTATGTGTTACTCGCTTTGTGTCACAGGTTTCGCGTGGATCCACCTGGCTGATCGGTTCCCCACGGCCATGGGTCGAACTCGGTATCGCCATCATTGTTTCGCAGATTCGCCTTTTGGGGCTTGAATCTCTATGTGTCTATGGTTACTATTTTTTGTTATGTTTGTGTTGCTTATGTTATATGTGTTGAATTCTTGTTATGTTAGAGGGAATGGTTTCACATTTGATAATGCATGTTATAAAATAATGTTTTCTAAAGATAATGAAACAAAAACGGTTTTAAATAAAAATCGAATCTATTCACCAACATGTTTGTTGACCCAAAACTCTTTTACATGTGATACAGGTACACAACGGTAGGCGGATTTTGAGTTGAAGACACGTAGGACTGCCTTAGTAATAAACCAGATATGTTATGTTTCTTTTATTTATTTGAATTTGTAACTTGTTAATATTTGAATTCTATGTTATATGTAACAATTTAATATTGATGCTTTAAATACTTTAACTTTAAATAGTTGTTATAAGCTTTGAGCAATCATCATGCCCCGTACCATTCCGCTGCGGGTCGGGTTGTGACAGTATCAAGAATCAAGTGTCAAGAATCAAGCATCAAGAGTCTAGCCTCAAGAATCAAGTATCAAGTCTCATAGTATTAAGTATCAAGAATCAAGTTTCAAGAATCCAGCTTCATAGAATTAAGTATCAATAAGATTCAAGTATCATAGCTTCAAGATTCACAAGTATCAAAATTGTCAAGAATCACATAGTATAAGGGCCAAAATTGACAATAGCTAAAAGTTCAGGGATGCAGGCGTTACAGTCTCCCCTTCTTTAGAAGATTTCGTCCCCGAAATCTAAGAGGAAAACTCTGGAAACAAATGTGGGTACTTGGTCTTCATTTCACTCTTGAGTTCCCAAGTGAACTCAGCACTACGCTTTTTGTCACACCCCGATATTTCCACGAATTACTGGTGGGCCTGGTGGGGAGTATCGTGACGTAGTTGATATCATCATAGTCAATTAATCACAGTTTAATGCACAGCGGAAATCTAAAAGTAAATTATACAAACCAAGTTGAAAGTAAAATAAAATATTACACGACGGTTGTAAGTGGATCCACAGGCGGATCTAAACATAAAGGATTTATTGTTTAACAGATCTAAAGTATTAAAAGCTTGCAAGACTCTTTATTTAATACTCGGAGTTTCCAGCCCATTGCGCTTAGTACCTGCACTTAACCTTTTTGAAAAATTCGTCAGTTTACACTGGTAAATACAATTAACTGACTCTTTTGAAAAGTGTTTATAAAATTTTATTTGAATGCACAAGGCACAAATATTGTTTTATAATTTGGGACAATTATTTAAAATATAATCTCGTATACAGATTTATATGCTTGTCGTCCGTTCAGGGCTCGGTTAGAAGAGCCGAGACAAGATTAATAGACACACCACTTGGTAAAATACCCACAAGAAGTTTCCTCATGAGTGGGGTACCTTTTTACATACGCAACTGTCAGGTATATGCCTACACCCCGTGCTTAAGTCGTGGCCATTTCAAATGAATGAGCCGAGGATATCCAGGACACGGTCATTAATGTCACGGCCCACGACCCGGTTTGACCCGTTTCATGAGCCGCGGGATAGAAATTCCCGTGGTATTTATTTAATTAAGTTTAACAGCGGAAGTTTTCATCAGGATCTTTTAAAATACTGCAATTAATTCCCGATTATTTTATTTCACAACGTGGGCTAAAACCCGGTAATTTACAATATTGAGATTTCACGAAGAAATCTTTTATTTTACAAAACATGTTTCTTTATTTTTATACTGAGCCACTTTCGTAAGCCTGTAGTGCTTCACGGCACTTTTCCTGGATCATATGTGATCACCTGAAACATGTTTGAAAAAGGTTTTGTCAGCGGGAAATACTGAGTGAATCATTCTATTTTGCATAATGATGCATAGTTATTAATTACAGCATAAGAGCGATTACAATGGCTTCTATCTTATTTATATCTGGCTTTCTGTCACAATGGTGACAAGTCACAATGGTGACGATGGTCATACTACTATTTAGATCAATGAACCTAAATAGTGATGATTATCCCTGTAGGTCAATGAACCCAACAGTGATTATCCCGAGTAGGTCAATGAACCAAACTGGGAGCAAATTTAGTAATTGTGCACAATACCCCACTAACCAGTAATTCAAGATATCCACGACTTAGTCCCTGTAATTATAACTGGAAAATATTTTGAGGTATTGTAAAACAGTTTATAAAAAGAGAGTGCCTCATAAAAAGAAGAATGACTCACATTGCAGATTTAATTTGAGCAGAGTTTAGCCTACTGATTTAGCCTTTTCAACCTAAATTTAATAACAGGCACACAATTCGGGGTTAGTAATCAATCCAGCATTTACGATAACTCACGAGATCAAATTCTCACAATGAACAACCAAGTGCAATACTTCATCCATCGAATTAACGATGATCCGTCAAATTAATGACGAACGATAAAGTATAATACTTTTATCCATCGAATTAACGATGATCCGTCAAATTAATGACGAACGATAAAGTATAACCCTAATGTGGGCGGCACTTAAACATCCATTGGATATATTGATCGATCGGACAATGAATCGTAATAGCGATCGTGCTAATACCCTGATTGTGGCGTCAATTAGGGACCTGTGTGTGTTAATTGAAGTATACAGAGCTTATCTCGGTGTATAATTGTGAATTCTTTCGACGTAAAATGTTCAGAAAGCAAGTGCCAATGTCTGCTATTTATAGGTGAAATTTGGTCAGCCATACGCATCGTAGGCCTAATATCCCCTGCGCATCGTATGGGTCCCAAAATTGCTATGTGCTTGCCGCGTGTGTTTCTAGCCTTGCTGAGTCGACGATATTTTAAAATTCAACTTCTTCAACACGCAAATATAGATAATCATCAACTAGGGTTTACCCCCCCTGAGTTTTAGGGGCCCTGATCCTGATTCCGATTGTTCTGAAAATTTTAGGGTTTGTGCGGAATCACTTGGGTGTCTCAATTAGGGTTTCCTATTGGTCAATTAATTTAATAATTAGGACCTTTTTGTGAGAGTTGTTACATTCTCCCCACCTTAATAAAAATCTCGTCCTCGAGATTTACTGTAATAATTGCGAATACATTTTCTTTCTTTTTGGATTCCAGTTCCCAAGTATATTATGATCCTGTCTTTGAATCCTACTTATCACTAACTCTATTTGTTTACCTTTATATCTTGGAAAGATACTACCTAAGATTCATTTGATAGACATTTCGTGAAATTGGATACATGAAATATATCATGTATTCCAACTAACCTTCCTGGTAGTTGTAAACTATAAATAACTAGTCCAATACGTTGGATTACTGTAAATGATCCTACTTACCTTGGACTTAACCTTCCTTTCTTACCGAATTTTAACAGCTCCTTTCCAAGGAGATATTTTCAATAGTATTTTGTCTCCAACTAGAACTCCAACTACTTTGATCTATTTATCTGTATCACTCTTTTGTCGATCTTTAGTCTTCTCCATCCTTTAATTCGTGATACTGAATATTACAATCGTAGTCACTTAAGATTTTCATACATCTCCTTTGCTTCATGTTTAATTCTTTTTGCTCAACTATATATCTCAAATTCTTGTAACCCGTATAGATAGTATACTTACTTCTATACAGATAATTTATTCAAATCTTAAGGGCAAATGTCACACCCCGATTTCCACGTGTCACCGGTGGGCCCGGTGGGGGAGTATCGTGAAGTCATGGTTGGCAACATAATAGTTCAACAACACAATATAATAATGCACAGCGGAAGCAAATATAAAATAAGATACAACCGAATTTATTTAATTGTAAACAAAGTCACAATATCCGGTGTTTAATCCACAGTAGGATCGAAAGGTAAAAATAATGTTTATAGTTCCATAGACTTCAGGCATCCTAAGCTTGCGAGACTTTTATTGATGCTTAGGAGACAACCCCAGCCCATTTCGTATAGTACCTGCAGTTAATCTTTTTGGGAAAATACGTCAGTTTACACTGGTAAATACATTCAACTGACTCATTTTGTAAAATGATTGAAAATGGGTTTGGATGCACAAGGCATAAACATTTATTTAACTTGGGAGAATTATTTAATATAATAATCATGTGAACGAATTATATGTTACTTATGCGTTCAGTAGCCCGGATCGTGCCGGGTTAAAGATCAATAGACACACCACAATAAAAGAGTTATACACGGGTGTACGCCTACACACAGTGCTCTGGTCGTGGCCAATCTCGTAAGATGATGCCAAGGATATCCGGGACATGGTCATTAACCCCCCAAAGGCGTTAAAGTAAACAAGACTGTTTAAACGAGCCGATTAAATTATTCAATTACCCACTGAGCGTGGAGATTTAATGCTCGATCAAGCGGTACTCTATGTACCGTAACCCAAGCCCGTATAGGGAAAATAAGTTAAAAGTATTTACCTTTGCAATGTAATAATCCTTAATGGAATAAACAGCAGATATCTTTTACTGGTCCTCCTAATCTGGAACAATGGTTTTATATAACCTATTAGAATACTAACGGGTCTTTAATTAAGCTTAAGCTTAGACCGGCTAGTTCTAAAGATACGGTACGTACGCATGATTAGGCGAAGACCGGATAGAATGTGATTTAGACCCGACAAGTTCAGAGACTTGTTTAATATGGGTTTATTATTCACACTCTGGATTTTGAGATAAGATGGATAGGGTTTGACCCGTTTCGGCTAATTTATGTAAACTTGTTACATAAACCGAACCGAACTTGTAAAAAGCGTAACGGGTATCCGCAAGAGCCATATACAGGTTTCCTAGGTTACTATGCTTCAAATATGTTGTGACATCAGTAGGATGTCTTCCGTTATGCCCGATATTAGTTTAAACACCAACTACGCCCCGTAGGGGTACTTTGGTAATTTTACATAAGCCGAGTAACTCAAAAACGAAGTCTGAGTTAATCAACCTTCGCTTACTGTTAAAATATTATAATTTGCCTCATATATCAGTAGATATCAACCCGGGTATGTCTAATATCATATTTAGACATACTATGCGTTAAAAACGCTAATTATGGCGATTAAGGCCATTTCCGGGTTCTATACTTAAGTCTGATATTTTTATTATTTCCAGAGGCTTAAAATAATTTATTAATCATGTTTAATCAGTAGTAAAAGATTTTGAGTCGATTAGATAGGTAAAACCCATTTTATGGTGATAAGGGCATATCGGTCAACATATGCGCATTTAACGGAAAATTGCATATTTATTGGATATCTAGTGAACCGAGGTGTGTAAACACAGAGGGTTATTCTAACAAGTATCCTAATCCAAATTAAGCTCTGAGACATTTCTAAAATATGCCTTAACGGGTCAGAACTGAAAGTCAAAGTGAAAGTCAAACTTTGTGACTTTCGGCTCCGAACCGGGTCTATATGCCAAATGGCCAAATCAAACGAGTTTGGACAAGTTAAAATACTTATTTCCATGTTTTATATTTGTTCAAACAGGTTCCATATCGATTATATTACCGATTATGCATAAAATGCAAAATGTCATTTCTGTTGACTTTTTAAGAATTCGTTTGACTCGATCTTTGAACTAGTTAGAGTGGTGATCAGGGGAAACCCTTTTAGGAGTTTAATACCCACCTAAATACCAACACATAACAATCTTTGATTCGACACAACACTGATCCATGTGTGATTTATCGCCAAGTCAACCGTAAGTTACGACGGATTGACTTTTAGGCTTAAATATGTAAAAACATGATCAAAGAGAGGTTTGGCAACTTACAGAAGGCTTGTGCACGACCTAGAACAGATGAAGAACACTTAGAGAGCTTGAGAGCCTTTAGAAATGACCAGGAGATGTGTTTTTGAGCGTGTGTTGAGTTGTTGCAACTATGGTCCTATTTATAGTGAAATGGTATGCACAAAAGGCCTCAATTCTGCCCATGAGTGAGTATGGGTGTTCATTAGGTGTTATGGGTCGAGTAGGGGTCAAGTATAGGTGCCCATATGTCCATTAATGCAACCAATGTCGACCACAAACTCAAACAGCACTTCTGTCCAAACATTCTGCTACTGTGTGTCTTACGCGGCCCGCATTAAGCCCAAGGCTTAACACAAAGCGGGCCGCTTGAGACTTGAAGTCAGCAAACGAATTATCAGGACACTCGCGGCCCGCGTGATACTACACGCTAAGTTAAAGCGGGCCGCTTTAGGTCAAAATCTCAGGATTTTTAAGATCTTTTGTAATGATTATAGAATCTTGTAATTAATAACGAAATCTTTGGTAATCATTACCCTGACCTTTCGGGTTTGAAGGGGTAACTTTGCGATTTGGCCCTCGGTTAATTACGAACATGGGCCTCGTGTTTAATACTCGCTTTGTTAAGTCCCCGGTTGGTTTATTAATTGTTCGGAAAGCCTTAGCTTTCAACGTAGACGCTTTTAATCCCTCACGTACGAATTTGATCACAACTTTCTCGTTTTAAAACGGAACTTCACGGAATGTATATATTATATTTTAGTGAGCGTATAATACTGTTACAAAGTCTCGGTTACGTCAAAGGGTCACTCAGAGGTATAATTAAACATGTTGACACAATTAACTCCCGCAGTTTGTAATCTCTCACTTTCTTCCGCGTTTCGCTTCCGTACGATCCGTGATTTATTCGTGGGAAGGTACTAGCATCGTTTAGGGTTACTATACAGTATATTTATCCCTTGTTGATATTTATAACACTCGAATTTATAAAAGTCAAGATTTATCAACAATAGTCCTTTATTAAATATCAAATGCCACGTGTAAACAAAAGACACGTGTTAACACATTATTGGACACAAAATTTCGAGGTGTTACATCCTCACCCCCTTAAAATAAATCTCGACCCGAGATTTACTGAAATAAATAAGGGTATTTTTCTTTCATTGTAGATTCCATCTCCCACGTGAAATCGGGTCCTCTACGGGCATCCCACTTAACCTTAACAAAAGGTATATGCTTTCTTCGAAGCTTCCTTACCTGTCGATCTTCAATCGACACAGGTTTTTCAATAAATGTTAAGCTCGCGTCTATCTGCACATCCGTATGTGGCATGACATGGGAGTCGTCAGCGGAACACTTCTTTAAATTGCAGATGTGGAACACATTGTGAATTCCACTGAGCTCTTCCGGTAAGTTCAACTTATAGGCAACTGACCCGACACGTTCGATAACCTCAAAAGGTCCTATGTATCTCGGGCTTAACTTGCCTTTCTTACCAAATCGCATCACACCTTTCCAGGGTGATACTTTAAGCAGGACTTTATCACCCACTTCAAAGTTAAAAGCCTTTCGCTTGGGATCAGCGTAGCTTTTCTGCCTATTACGGGCAGCTTGGAGATTGTTGCGAATCTGGACAATCTTGTCCGTTGTTTCGAATACGATCTCTGGTCCTGATAACTGGACTTCTCCAACTTCCGCCCAACAAACTGGCGATCTACACTTTCTACCGTATAATGCCTCAAAAGGCGCAGCCTTAATGCTGGTGTGGTAGCTATTGTTGTAGGAGAATTCGATTAGGGGTAAGTTCTTATCCCAACTTCCTCCTAAATCGATCGCACATGCACGCAGCATGTCTTCTAACGTTTGGATAGTACGCTCACTCTGACCGTCTGTCTGAGGATGGTAAGCCGTACTAAAGTTCAAACGTGTGCCCAAAGATTGCTGGAAGCTTTTCCAGAAATGTGACGTGTATCTAGTATCTCGGTCTGAGATAATAGACACAGGTATGCCATGCAAGGCTACAATCTTATCAACGTACAATTGGGCTAACATGTCGGAGCTATAAGTCTCCTTGATGGGTAGGAAATGTGCTGACTTGGTCAGTCTATCAACTATAACCCATATTGTGTCATTTCCCTTCCTCGTCTTAGGTAACTTGGTAATAAAATCCATAGTTACCATCTCCCACTTCCACGTAGGGAGTTCAGGCTGTTGTAGCAAACCTGACGGTTTCTGATGTTCGGCTTTGACCTGTGCACAAGTCAAGCACTTTGCTACATGGGCGGCTACAGACTTCTTCAAGCCTATCCACCAATAATTTGCCTTAAGATCCTGGTACATTTTGTCAGCTCCAGGATGAACGGAGTATTTAGAACTATGGGCTTCCTGGAGGATGACATCACGAAGTCCCCCATAAATCGGAACCCATATTCGTCCATTTAATCTCAGAATTCCGTCTTTGCTAAGAGTCAACTGCTCCTCAGTTACTCCTAACTTTTCATCAGGATAGTTAGCTTCCAAGATTGCTTCCTTCTGGGCAGCTAACACCCTTTCAATCAGATTGTTCTTTATCTCCATGCGCTTGGCGTTGATTCGAATGGGTTTAACCCTTTCCTTTCTGCTCAAAGCGTCAGCGACTACGTTCGCTTTGCCGGGATGATACTTGATCTCACAATCATAATCATTCAACGTCTCCATCCAACGGCGTTGCCTCATATTTAATTCTTTCTGATTAAACAGATGCTGGAGGCTCTTGTGATCAGAGAAGATCACAAACTTGATTCCATATAAATAATGTCTCCACAGTTTTAGTGCGAATACAACGGCACCCAACTCCAAATCATGGGTGGTGTAATTCTTTTCATGCACCTTCAACTGTCGCGATGCATAGGCAATAACTTTGCCTTTCTGCATAAGCACGCACCCCATGCCGGTGTGTGAAGCATCGCAGTAAATTACAAACTCCTCAGTGCCTTCAGGTAACGTAAGCACCGGAGCGTTGCTCAATCTTTGCTTCAAAACATCGAAAGCTTCTGGCTGTTTAGTTCCCCAAACGAACTTAACCTTCTTCTTAGTCAAGGAGGTTAGAGGAGAAGCAATCCTTGAAAAATTTTCGATAAAACGCCGGTAATATCCTGCTAAACCCAGGAAACTTCGAATCTCTGTAGGCGTCTTTGGTTCTTGCCAATTCATAACTGCTTCGACTTTGGCGGGATCCACCTGGATACCATGTTCACTGACCACGTGCCCAAGAAATTGGACCGCTCTTAGCCAAAATTCACATTTAGAGAATTTGGCATAGAGTTTCTCCTGGTGTAGCAGTTTTAGAATACAACGAAGGTGTTTCTCATGGTCAGCTTTACTCTTCGAGTAAATAAGGATGTCGTCGATAAAAACGATGACGAATTTATCTAAGTACGGCTTGCAAACGCGATTCATGAGATCCATGAACGCGGCCGGAGCATTAGTGAGCCCAAAAGGCATCACCAGGAACTCGTAGTGTCCATAACGAGTCCTAAATGCAGTCTTGTGTACGTCTTCATCTTTGACCTTCAACTGATGGTAGCCTGACCTCAATTCAATCTTCGAGAAGTAACTTGCCCCTTGAAGCTGATCGAACAAATCGTCGATTCTGGGCAAAGGATACCTATTCTTTATCGTGACTTTATTAAGCTCGCGATAGTCGATGCACAGACGCATCGAACCATCCTTCTTCTTGACAAACAAGATTGGCGCTCCCCAAGGGGATGAACTTGGTCTAATGAAATCCTTAGCCAGCAATTCATCTAGTTGTGTCCGCAACTCTTTCATTTCCGTGGGTGCCAATCTGTAGGGAGCTCTAGCAACAGGTGCCGCTCCCGGAATAATATCGATCCTGAATTCCACTTGTCTATCTGGTGGTATACCAGGTAGATCTTCAGGAAATACTTCTGGGTATTCCGAGATGACAGGAATGTCTTCAATCTTCGGTTTTGGTTCATCTATGATCACCTGTGCCATGTAAATGACACACCCTCTCTTCAAACACGTTGAAGCCTTGAGCATAGATGCATGCTCAGGTAGCCCGTACTGGGTATCTCCTTTAATGGTAAGTGGTTCTCCAGACGGAGTCTTTATCACCACTTTCTTCATGTTACAAACAATTTGGGCCTGGTTAAGTGATAACCAGTCCATTCCCAGAACTATGTCAAAACCAGCTAACTTGAATGGAAGTAGAGACAAGGGAAAAGAGTGGTTCTTAATGGATATGACGCATCCATCTAACACGGTTGAGACGGGTTCTATAGTACCATCCGCTAACTCTACTTCATAGTTTACGCCTAGGGTCTTGACAGGTAAATTCAATAATTTGCAAAACTTATGGTCTACGAAAGATTTATCTGCGCCCGAATCGAAAAGTACTCTTGCAAAAATATCATTTACAAGAAAGGTACCTGTTATGAGATTGTCGTCATGCACAGCTTCTTTCGCCTCCATTCTGAAGACTCTAGCGTTAGTCTTCTTAGCCTCATCAGGCTTCTTGTTGTACTTTGGGCAGTTGGTCTTGATATGCCCTTTCTCGTTACAAATGTAACAAGTTGCATCCTTAAGCTTCTTACATTCCAGTGTCTTATGCTCAGAAGACTTGCAAATCCCACAAGGTCTAACCGTAGATTGGGATTTTGACTCAAACCTGCACTTCCCAAAGTGCGGTTTCTTGCAGACCTTACAGTAAGGTTTATCACCCGTCTGGCGATTATCCTTCTTAAACCCAGAAATTTTCTTAGGGTCCGTATCACCCCTATGCTTCTTCCCAGACCTTCGTGAGTTATCATCCTCACGCTTCCTTTTACCCTCTTCAGAATTTTTGAGCGATCTCATCCTGACCGCATCCAAGGTAAGAGAAAGTGATAGATCAGCTGCTGACCTAAAAGTAGTAGGTCGGGATGCTTTAACACTGGCCTTTATCTCAGGGGCCAAACCTCCAATGAAGCGAGCAATTCGCTTTGGTTCTGGTGTTATCAGATAAGGAACTAGCCTTGACAGAGTGTTGAAGCTGGTGAGATAAGCTTGGCAGTCGAGGTTCTTCATCACCAATGATAAAAAGTCTGCTTCAATTTTCTCAACCTCATGCTGAGGGCAGTAGTTCTCTTTGATAAGAGTAACAAATTGTTCCCAGGACAGAGTGTACAATGGGATTTTTCCAGCAGCTTGAATCAGGGATCTCCACCAGGCCAACGCTTCTCCTTTAAAGGACTGAGACACATACTTCACAGTATCCTTTTCAGCACAGCCACTGATGTCCACTACCGTATCCATTTCATCTAACCACGTCATGCAGTCGATGGCTCCTTTTTCCCCAGTGAAATCCCTGGGCTTACAAGACACGAAGTATTTATAGGAGCAACCCTTGTTACGGGGTTCTTGATGTAGTATCATCTGCTGAGACGGAATGCTTTGATGATTTGTGGACTGGCGTTCGTCATCATTCTTCTTGGGAATTCCTCCCGCTGGAGGTGGCTTGCTGAGAGCTTCCGAGTGCGTCTTAGGCTTTGAGTGTGGCTTAGAGAGAGTTCTACTCCGAGTTTCACTATACTCTTCGTATTGTTTCTCCAAAGCCTGAGTAATTGCGCCTTGCACAATGTTTTGTAATTCCGCACCCGTTAGAGTAATTTTGGCGTCATTATTAACTTCCGCTGGATGGCTATTTACTTCATCAGAATTAGCCATTTTGAATTGAACTGTTGCAGAAAACAAGGACAATATTTTATTTGGAAGTTTTATGGAATTGTCTTTCTAGGCAATTCATTAACCGTGGTACAGAGACCATATTTGGTTAATTTATAAACATATATATATAGGATTTCTGTTGTAATTTATCCTAAGTATAAAACAGCAATAGTTTTATCTGTGGCACAAAAGGCCTAGTCACATGGACGAATTCTAATCATAATTTATGATTTCAGAGAATCATAACCCTTAGATATGCTGGCACAATAGGCCTAGTCACAAGGACGATATAAATTATAAGCTGCGATTTCAAAGAATCGTATCATTAAGGTATGTTGGCACAATAGGCCTAGTCACAAGGACAATATAAATTTTAAGCTAAATTTCAGAGAATCAAAGCTTTTTAAGGTTTAAACATAGTTTATTACCTTTTTCAGACAGGGAGCCGTAGCTACTGCTGTCTTTTAGCTCATGTAGAAATGAGCAAGGCCCGTAGGCTTTATATTACCATGTATGGTTTAAAATATGGTCATCACAATGGATGATGTAAACTCAGGATTCAGAGATCATTAAACTGAGTTAGGAATCTTCTAGAGATCCTTATACATATAAAAATGTCATGTGATTTTTAACAAATCACATCTGCCAGGTGTGTTAACATTGTTTAAGTTGTTAACAGGGATTTGAATCTTTTAACAGGTCTTACCATCTTGGCCGGGTCTTATATTTGACACAAGGCTAGGTTTCACACTTTAAGATTCTTTAAATTAATGATTTGAATCTTTTTAACAGGTCTTACCATCTTGGCCGGGTCTTATACTTGACACGAGGCTAGGTTTCACACTTTAAGATTCTTAACTTTAATAATTATTTAGGCAGATTATTGTAAGAGGAATGTTTTCAAATATATCATAACCAATTTGTATATGCACATAAGGCAACATGAAATTTATTAATTAATCATTCCATTACTTCACTTAGAAGATTACACATTTTGCCCTAAACGGGTCTTTTAAATAACAATATGCCCACGCAGGGGTCAAACAGAATACATACCCACGCAGGGGCTTTAATTAACAAAATGGTCCACGCAGGGACCGGTACAAGGATGAATGTCCACACAGGGACTAAGTACAAAAGTAAATGTCCACGCAGGGACTTATTACAGATAAAGGATTCACTGATCCTTCTTGCTCTTCCCCTTGATCATACTAGTCAAGGTCTTAAACATTCCCTGGGTACGTCGTCGGTCCTCCCGTACTTCATGCCGCACATCTCTAATATTTTGTAGTATCTCATGATGCTGAGGCGGCGACATCTGTAGAGGCGGCGGAGGTTGTTGATAGTACGGTGGTTGCAACGGCATCTGGTAGCCCTGTGTTGGGTACCCTACACCCCAAGGACCTCCATATGGTCCCTCCGGGTTATTGGCGTTATAGTTAAACGCTACCGCATACGGGTCGGCTCCTGCATAACCAGGGTTATGTTGCATTGGTGGTTCAAATGGGTTATACATCGAAGGGCCCGCATAAGCTGGTATGGGGTTATCAAAACCCATCGGTGGTACAGCGGGATTCGACGGTCCACCCATTTGTGGGTCCTCCTGTTGTGGCTGGTAGTTTCTGCCACTAGATTGTAGAGGAGAGCTGAAATGATACTCCTCCCTTCGCGTGGTCACCCGCGCTCCGCTCCTTCGATATCTTTGTGGTTGCGGAGGCGGCGGCTGAACTGGTGGCGGTGGAGGTGGTGGCGTAACTGCCACAAAACGTGGATCCTCGGAGGAATCCTGCTGCTGCGGCTGTTGCTGAGGCTGCTCTTGAGGCGATGAATGGTGAGAAGGAGTGTAATACCATTCATGCCTAGTGAACACCGCTTGGAAGCTGTCCGGACCATCATAGGGTGGTCCGCGATAAACTGAACTGTCTGAAACCTCAATGGGATGGTTTGGGGTTCCAGTCGCTGGTTCGACGGGATCTTCATCTTCGTCGTCATTATTGTTATCCCCAGAGAAATGATCCTCTGGTCCCAATGGGTTGAAACCCACGGGTTCCTGAAGGTAGTCTGCCGGATTGAACTGGCCTTGGAAGTAGGGAGTGGGGTTATCAAAGTAACTGTGCGGTACAGTTCGCTGCTCATTCTCCGAATATGGCCCGAAGGAATCCCGGGCGGGAGTCGTTGAGCTGTGGGAAGCTGAATTTCTTACTGGTTGAAATAGCTCTCTCTGGCTTCGCCGAGTGCCATCACTCTCGGCCGGTGAAGTAGCTCGCGTATTTGATGGTCCAGCCTCATGGTCGTTGGCGGCGCCGGTTGATGGTCCCCTTCCTCCACGTCCTCGCGTACGTAAGAATCTTGGAGGCATGTTTCCTGTTAATATAATATGAGAACAATAACAATAAAATGCAATTAAAGGACAACACAACAAAAGTGGAATTTGTCCTATGTTATATGTCTAGACTCGAAGGTTTAGAATTGTGCAATTGTGTAACTGAGATTAAACACAAAAAGGCTAGTGTTTAATTCACTCAGTTGTTGGCTCTGATACCAACCTGTCACACCCCGATTTCCACGTGTCACCGGTGGGCCCGGTGGGGGAGTATCGTGACGTCATGGTTGGCAACATAATAGTTCAACAACACAATATAATAATGCACAGCGGAAGCAAATATAAAATAAGATACAACCGAATTTATTTAATTGTAAACAAAGTCACAATATCCGGTGTTTAATCCACAGTAGGATCGAAAGGTAAAAATAATGTTTATAGTTCCATAGACTTCAGGCATCCTAAGCTTGCGAGACTTTTATTGATGCTTAGGAGACAACCCCAGCCCATTTCGTATAGTACCTGCAGTTAATCTTTTTGGGAAAATACGTCAGTTTACACTGGTAAATACATTCAACTGACTCATTTTGTAAAATGATTGAAAATGGGTTTGGATGCACAAGGCATAAACATTTATTTAACTTGGGAGAATTATTTAATATAATAATCATGTGAACGAATTATATGTTACTTATGCGTTCAGTAGCCCGGATCGTGCCGGGTTAAAGATCAATAGACACACCACAATAAAAGAGTTATACACGGGTGTACGCCTACACACAGTGCTCTGGTCGTGGCCAATCTCGTAAGATGATGCCAAGGATATCCGGGACATGGTCATTAACCCCCCAAAGGCGTTAAAGTAAACAAGACTGTTTAAACGAGCCGATTAAATTATTCAATTACCCACTGAGCGTGGAGATTTAATGCTCGATCAAGCGGTACTCTATGTACCGTAACCCAAGCCCGTATAGGGAAAATAAGTTAAAAGTATTTACCTTTGCAATGTAATAATCCTTAATGGAATAAACAGCAGATATCTTTTACTGGTCCTCCTAATCTGGAACAATGGTTTTATATAACCTATTAGAATACTAACGGGTCTTTAATTAAGCTTAAGCTTAGACCGGCTAGTTCTAAAGATACGGTACGTACGCATGATTAGGCGAAGACCGGATAGAATGTGATTTAGACCCGACAAGTTCAGAGACTTGTTTAATATGGGTTTATTATTCACACTCTGGATTTTGAGATAAGATGGATAGGGTTTGACCCGTTTCGGCTAATTTATGTAAACTTGTTACATAAACCGAACCGAACTTGTAAAAAGCGTAACGGGTATCCGCAAGAGCCATATACAGGTTTCCTAGGTTACTATGCTTCAAATATGTTGTGACATCAGTAGGATGTCTTCCGTTATGCCCGATATTAGTTTAAACACCAACTACGCCCCGTAGGGGTACTTTGGTAATTTTACATAAGCCGAGTAACTCAAAAACGAAGTCTGAGTTAATCAACCTTCGCTTACTGTTAAAATATTATAATTTGCCTCATATATCAGTAGATATCAACCCGGGTATGTCTAATATCATATTTAGACATACTATGCGTTAAAAACGCTAATTATGGCGATTAAGGCCATTTCCGGGTTCTATACTTAAGTCTGATATTTTTATTATTTCCAGAGGCTTAAAATAATTTATTAATCATGTTTAATCAGTAGTAAAAGATTTTGAGTCGATTAGATAGGTAAAACCCATTTTATGGTGATAAGGGCATATCGGTCAACATATGCGCATTTAACGGAAAATTGCATATTTATTGGATATCTAGTGAACCGAGGTGTGTAAACACAGAGGGTTATTCTAACAAGTATCCTAATCCAAATTAAGCTCTGAGACATTTCTAAAATATGCCTTAACGGGTCAGAACTGAAAGTCAAAGTGAAAGTCAAACTTTGTGACTTTCGGCTCCGAACCGGGTCTATATGCCAAATGGCCAAATCAAACGAGTTTGGACAAGTTAAAATACTTATTTCCATGTTTTATATTTGTTCAAACAGGTTCCATATCGATTATATTACCGATTATGCATAAAATGCAAAATGTCATTTCTGTTGACTTTTTAAGAATTCGTTTGACTCGATCTTTGAACTAGTTAGAGTGGTGATCAGGGGAAACCCTTTTAGGAGTTTAATACCCACCTAAATACCAACACATAACAATCTTTGATTCGACACAACACTGATCCATGTGTGATTTATCGCCAAGTCAACCGTAAGTTACGACGGATTGACTTTTAGGCTTAAATATGTAAAAACATGATCAAAGAGAGGTTTGGCAACTTACAGAAGGCTTGTGCACGACCTAGAACAGATGAAGAACACTTAGAGAGCTTGAGAGCCTTTAGAAATGACCAGGAGATGTGTTTTTGAGTGTGCGTTGAGTTGTTGCAACTATGGTCCTATTTATAGTGAAATGGTATGCACAAAAGGCCTCAATTCTGCCCATGAGTGAGTATGGGTGTTCATTAGGTGTTATGGGTCGAGTAGGGGTCAAGTATAGGTGCCCATATGTCCATTAATGCAACCAATGTCGACCACAAACTCAAACAGCACTTCTGTCCAAACATTCTGCTACTGTGTGTCTTACGCGGCCCGCATTAAGCCCAAGGCTTAACACAAAGCGGGCCGCTTGAGACTTGAAGTCAGCAAACGAATTATCAGGACACTCGCGGCCCGCGTGATACTACACGCTAAGTTAAAGCGGGCCGCTTTAGGTCAAAATCTCAGGATTTTTAAGATCTTTTGTAATGATTATAGAATCTTGTAATTAATAACGAAATCTTTGGTAATCATTACCCTGACCTTTCGGGTTTGAAGGGGTAACTTTGCGATTTGGCCCTCGGT
The DNA here is from genome assembly GCA_030545235.1 of Helianthus tuberosus. Lineage (NCBI taxonomy): Eukaryota > Viridiplantae > Streptophyta > Magnoliopsida > Asterales > Asteraceae > Helianthus > Helianthus tuberosus. The sequence goes on from CM060393.1 coordinate 10,670,329, forward strand.
TAATTACGAACAGGGGCCTCGTGTTTAATACTCGCTTTGTTAAGTCCCCGGTTGGTTTATTAATTGTTCGGAAAGCCTTAGCTTTCAACGTAGACGCTTTTAATCCCTCACGTACGAATTTGATCACAACTTTCTCGTTTTAAAACGGAACTTCACGGAATGTATATATTATATTTTAGTGAGCGTATAATACTGTTACAAAGTCTCGGTTACGTCAAAGGGTCACTCAGAGGTATAATTAAACATGTTGACACAATTAACTCCCGCAGTTTGTAATCTCTCACTTTCTTCCGCGTTTCGCTTCCGTACGATCCGTGATTTATTCGTGGGAAGGTACTAGCATCGTTTAGGGTTACTATACAGTATATTTATCCCTTGTTGATATTTATAACACTCGAATTTATAAAAGTCAAGATTTATCAACAATAGTCCTTTATTAAATATCAAATGCCACGTGTAAACAAAAGACACGTGTTAACACATTATTGGACACAAAATTTCGAGGTGTTACAGCAAAATTTTTGGCTCTAACTTCTAATATATGAATGATAAAATTTTCTTCATACTTTTTCAATTGCCTTGAGGCATACGCAATTACCTTTTTGCGTTGCATTAAGGAATATCCAAATCCTAGCTTTGAAGCATTACCGTATACTTCAAAAATCTTCAGTTCCTTCTGGTAAGACTAAGATTGGAGTATTTGGTTAATTTCTGCTTTAAGATCCTAAAACTTCTTCTTGTTTAGATCCACATTCAAACTTAATGGCTTTACAGCTATTTTGGAATAATCCCTAAATCATCCGTCTAAAATATCCGACTTACAAAACTCCTAATTTCTATTGCGGATTGCGGAATTTTCCATTTGGTAATTACTACTATCTTAGCAGAATTTACGTGAATACCTTCATGATTCACCATATGACCTAAAAATTGCACTTTTGGTAGTCAAAGTTCATACTTCGAGAATTTGACCTAAAGCTTCTCTTTTCTTAATAAAGTTAAGAGTGCATATAATGGTTGATAATGTTCGTCTTGACTTTTTGAATAAATATGTATATCGTCTGTAAAGATAATTACTACTTTATCCAGTTCCTATTTTATCATGTCCATGAATGCTACAGGTGCATTCGTTAACTTAAAGGGCATGATTGTAAACTCATAATGACCATACCTAGTTCTGAAAACAGTTTTAGGTATGTCTTTTTCTTTTCAATTGCTGATATACTGAACTTAAATTGATCTTAGAAAATATGAAATCAATTCTAAGTAATGGGTATTGATTCTTAATTGTATCCTTATTCAATTCCCTATAATCAATACACATTCTTATTGAACCATCCTTTTTCTTAATTAGCAATATTGTGCTAACCGATAGGGTGCCTTGGTTATTGGTATAGTTACCGGAATTAGATGAATTCTTAATTCTACCTTCCTATCTGATGATAATCCTGGTAACTTTTCTGGGACTACATAGGGTATTTCGAATTTACATGACTTATCTGCTGAAATCATGATTACTTCTCCAGTGATTGCCTGAATCTTTATGGAATTCTTATCATAAAGGATAAGAGCATGGTTGGCTACTAATCAATCCATTCTTAATACACTAATTTTTTTTTTTATTTATAGAACCTGTATTTATTTTAGCTAAATTTCCCTCTGTCATTTCTACTGTAGAAATTTGTCTAATATCGATTAAAGGTAAGTTCATAATTTGGCATAATGAAGTACTTATAAACTTTGGTTTGCACCAGAGTCAAATAAATACTTTTGTATAAATGTTGTGAACTAAGAACGTACCGGCGATCACATCTGGAATGAGCTCGGCTTCCTGCGTAGTTAGTTGGAAGGCTCTTACATTCCTTTTTGCTCCTTCTACAGATTTAACTTTATTGTCAGATGGATTGTTCAGTTTTGGACAATTTGGCCTAAGATGTCCAGCTTCCCCACAGTTATAGCAGACTGAAAATTTCTTCTTCCTGCAGTCCTCTTTTTGATGCCCCGGAATTTTGCAAAAATTGCAATATCCTTTGCATCGTCCAAAGTGCTTCCTTTTGCAAAGATTGAAAAATGGACTAGTGGAATTTTGCTCAGTTCCTTTTCTTTTGAAATTGTTATGGTTACCCTGACGAAATTCTTGGGAAATCTTCTGGGCTACTTCCTTCCTTCTATTTTCTTCTCTGGTCCGTACTAATTCGTCAGTCAAGGTATTGGCTAAATCTACAGCATCATCAATTGTGCGAGGTTTCGCAGCCTTGACGATATTACGGATTTCACCAATCAATCCCCAAATATACCGAGAAATAAGTACCGGCTCTGGCGAAGCCAGGGTTGGTACCACTCTAGCATATTCAAAGAATGTCGAAGTATAACCGCGACAATCTACATCTATCATCCGGTGGGTTAGAAACTTATTTGTCATTTGTTCCTTTTCATATTCGGGACAGAATTTTCTTTCTACAAGACTCTTAAATTCTTCCCAGTTCATAGCATACGCCATCCTTCTTCCTTTTGCTTGTAACACCGTATTCCACCATTCTAGCGCCCCTTCTTTGAAAAGGTTGGATGCGTACATAACCTGATCATCCTGAGCACATTTACTTATGGCAATTACTGCCTCGGTTTTCTCTAACCAACGCAGTGACGCGGTCGCTCCTTCATTGCCTGCAAACTCAGTGGGTTTACAAGCAAGAAACTCTTTGTAAGTGCAACCAGGCGTTGCAGCTTTCATTTTCTTGGGAAGCGGAGCTTGCCGTGGTTCATTCTCATGATTAGTATGATTATTGCCTCCGTTTACGCTCTTACTGAAGTTATCTTCAGAAATACGTTTACTAGGAACGATTTGTTGTGGTTCGATTGGATTTTTAACAGCAGCAACGATTGCTGGAATAGCATTGGCTATCCCTTGAGCAACTATTTCTGGAATAGCGTTGGCTATCCCTTGAGCAACGATATTTTCTATATCTTGCCTAGTCATAAATTGATCCCCCGGTTGTTGCTCAGGTTGATTAACCTCATTAACTGGTTCACTATTAGCGTTTTCCATCTGATATCTAATTTATAGATAAATAATTAGGATAAAAGTAATAATCCAATGTTACAATTAATTGCACATAATCACGTAAACGAATATACAAACAAAATTGTAATTCTTCTAAAATTTTATTTGTTTTATAGATTATATCATACTTCTATATACAACTGTTTTATCTTTTATTTTACACATACTAATTTTTACTATTACTATTACACAACCACAGTTCCATACATCCTCTATCCATTGTCAATTGATTTCTAATAACGGCGTTCCCTCTTATCGTATTTCCAGGAGATCTGTCCCAAAATCTCTTGGATCCTATTCCCAGCATCCATTAGTTCTTTGTCAATATGACGGAGTTCATTCGTATTCTTATCACTTATTGATGAATTTGGTAAAGGTTTTGGATTGTACTGAGGAAAAAGTTTATAGGGATAGTTTTGTAACTGTATTTCATTAGTTAACCATTCGTCTATTTGTGAGTGGATTGAACGGTTTGGAATAGTTGATTCTAAGTTCATTGGTAGTTGTGTTTCAAGAGACTGATTAAAAACATTTTCATCAACAGGTTTAATAGTATCATAATTTGCTAATATAAAATCTAGATCTTCCTGAGATGGTAACTCCTCAATTTGCCTAGAGCTTTCCCCAATTTCCATTTTCTTAGACTTAGTTTTCTCACGAGGTGAAGCGTCGAATTCTATAGGTTCTATTATGTCTGGTATATACCTATTGAAATCTCTGGAAACTTCTATTCTTACTGGATAGAGATTTAATTTCTGAAGGGCGTCAGACAGGTCACTCATGCTGTTATGCAAAATACACATAATTATTAAGTAAAAATCATAACAAAATTTTATGGAAAACTTTTAAATAGTATTTCATACTGGGTAACTACCAAAATAACTGAAAATTAAAACACACTAAGTTTTATTTGTAATTTTATGTATTTACTGAAGCAGATTTCTAGACTGTAGATATTAAAGATGCTAAAACTTAGTTCAAATTTATTTTAAGGATTTACATAAATTACTATATTAATTAGCATATAAAAATCTACCCATACTGTACATAATTAATCAGATAATGAAACATATAATCACAAAATAGCGATTAATAAAAATTAAGTATTTTCTAAATACTTAATTGGCTTAAATCAGTGGCTCGATAAGTGGCTCGATTAATAGTTCGATTAATAGCTCTGATACCACCTTATTTTTGTCACGGCCCACGACCCAGTTTGACCCGTTTCATGAGCCGTGGGACAGAAATTCCCGTGGTATTTATTTAATTAAGTTTAACAGCGGAAGTTTTCATCAGGATCTTTTAAAATACTGCAATTAATTCCCGATTATTTTATTTCACAACGTGGGCTAAAACCCGGTAATTTACAATATTGAGATTTCACGAAGAAATCTTTTATTTTACAAAACATGTTTCTTTATTTTTATACTGAGCCACTTTCGTAAGCCTGTAGTGCTTCACGGCACTTTTCCTGGATCATATGTGATCACCTGAAACATGTTTGAAAAAGGTTTTGTCAGCGGGAAATACTGAGTGAATCATTCTATTTTGCATAATGATGCATAGTTATTAATTACAGCATAAGAGCGATTACAATGGCTTCTATCTTATTTATATCTGGCTTTCTGTCACAATGGTGACAAGTCACAATGGTGACGATGGTCATACCACTATTTAGATCAATGAACCTAAATAGTGATGATTATCCCTGTAGGTCAATGAACCCAACAGTGATTATCCCGAGTAGGTCAATGAACCAAACTGGGAGCAAATTTAGTAATTGTGCACAATACCCCACTAACCAGTAATTCAAGATATCCACAACTTAGTCCCTGTAATTATAACTGGAAAATATTTTGAGGTATTGTAAAACAGTTTATAAAAAGAGAGTGCCTCATAAAAAGAAGAATGACTCACATTGCAGATTTAATTTGAGCAGAGTTTAGCCTACTGATTTAGCCTTTTCAACCTAAATTTAATAACAGGCACACAATTCGGGGTTAGTAATCAATCCAGCATTTACGATAACTCACGAGATCAAATTCTCACAATGAACAACCAAGTGCAATACTTCATCCATCGAATTAACGATGATCCGTCAAATTAATGACGAACGATAAAGTATAATACTTTTATCCATCGAATTAACGATGATCCGTCAAATTAATGACGAACGATAAAGTATAACCCTAATGTGGGCGGCACTTAAACATCCATTGGATATATTGATCGATCGGACAATGAATCGTAATAGCGATCGTGCTAATACCCTGATTGTGGCGTCAATTAGGGACCTGTGTGTGTTAATTGAAGTATACAGAGCTTATCTCGGTGTATAATTATGAATTCTTTCGACGTAAAATGTTCAGAAAGCAAGTGCCAATGTCTGCTATTTATAGGTGAAATTTGGTCAGCCATACGCATCGTAGGCCTAATATCCCCTGCGCATCGTATGGGTCTTTAACTAGCCTGCGCATCGTAGGCAAAAAATCCCTACGCATCGTATGGGTCCCAAAATTGCTATGTGCTTGCCGCGTGTGTTTCTAGCCTTGCTGAGTCGACGATATTTTAAAATTCAACTTCTTCAACACGCAAATATAGATAATCATCAACTAGGGTTTACCCCCCTGAGTTTTAGGGGCCCTGATCCTGATTCCGATTGTTCTGAAAATTTTAGGGTTTGTGCGGAATCACTTGGGTGTCTCAATTAGGGTTTCCTATTGGTCAATTAATTTAATAATTAGGACCTTTTTGTGAGAGTTGTTACAATTAACCCCCCCAAAGGCCTTGCATCAAACAAGACAGATTAAAACGGGTTATGCAATATATTAATCACAATCTAATTTAAATGATTTCATACCCGACCAAGAGGTATTATTATAATATCGTATCCCATGCCCGTATAGGGAAAATAAGTTAAAAGTATTTACCTGAGCTTAAAATATAATTTTAATACTCAGCCATATATCAATCAACAAGTACAAGTAGCTTTTACTGGGCTCCTAATCTGGAATAAAGGTTTTAATAACCTATTAGATTCCTAACGGGTCTTATTTAAGTCTTAACTTAGACCGGTTAGTTTTAAAGAAAGGTTAACGGTTCAAAACGCAAGATTAAGCGAAGACCGTATTAGAATGTGATTTACACCCAGCAAGTATGAAGACTTGTATAAAATGGGTGAACTAAATACATTCTGGATTTTGAAGTAAAAATGATAAGGTTTGACCCGTTTCGGCCAATTTATGCAAACTAGTTACATAAACCGTACCGAACGCGTATATGCATAACGGGTAACCGAATAAGTCATGAACATGTTCCATAATTTATTATGCTTAAAATATGTTATGATATCAGTAGGATATCTTCCATTATGCCCAAAACGAATTTAAAACCAAATTAAGCACCGTAAGGGTATTTTGGTCATTTTAAGGTTTATAAAAAGGTTTAAATAGTAAGCTGAGGTTCTGGTCTAAAAAAATCAGTAAAAATATTTATTTTAACAAGTTATATCAGTAAGATATCTTACATAGGTGATATTTATCATTTATGGCCAAACCATGCACTATAGGGGCATTTTGGTCATTTCACATATGCTTTAAGGTTAAATTTGAAAATCTGAGTTCAAGACTTATACTTACTGTTAAAGTATAAAAATTTATTTTAAAAATCAGTAGGTAACAAGTCTTAGGTGCTAAATATGGTTTTAAACCATACTATGCGCCTAAATCGCATAAAAGTCGGTATTTGATGATATCCGAGTTAATTAAGGAAATCTGAGATTTTGATCAGTCTCAATTGTTCAAAATATTTTATTTGATGTATAAAATCAGTAGAAAAAGGTTTGACATGTAAATGATGTGTAAAACTCATTTTATTAGCTAAAAGGGCATTATCGTCAATTACCAAGTCAATGCAAGAACTCTATGTTATGATCATTTTAAAATTTAACAAAAATTTACAAAAATCCCTAAGTATTATATCTTAACAGTGGGTAACAAGTTTGGTGCTAAAAGTTGGGTTTAATTATGATTTATGCCGAAAATACCATTTAATTAACAAAAAGCTTTCATTGTACGATATCGCGCATAACTTCTATTTTAGAACATAAACTGATGTCAAAATTTTAGGACATGTTTATAATTCAGTAATAAAGATTTTTGTCCACTCACATTTCTAAAAGTCTCGTTTTTATAAAATAAGGGCATAACGGTCAACTTTAAGCATTTAACAGAAACATGCAATGAACTAGGATTTCTAAGGAGCGATTGTGTATAACCTCAGAGGGTTATACTAACATATAATATGATCTTAAAGGAACCCTAAGGCATAACTAAATTAAGCTAAATCGGGTCAAAACTGAAAGTCAAAGCAAAAGTCTACTTTTGCGACTTTCGATTGCGAACCGAGCCTAAACTCAGAATTGTCGGGTTGAACATGCCTAAACATGTTCTTATATTATTTACCAAGTTATTTAAGTGTTAAAACATGTTCCATAACTTCTACATTATCAGTTGTGAATTTATTTACAAAAATTGACTTGTTTGACGTTTTATTAAATAGTTTGACCCGACAATTGACCAAGTAAAAGTGATAATCAGTAGGTGCCCCTTTAAGGGTTTATTACCTACATAATTACCAACTCATAGACACTTTCAATTCGAAAAATGGCTGAACCGTTAGTGATTAATCACCAAGTCAAAGCTTAATTACGATAGCTTTGACTTTCGGTCATTAAGTTAATAAAACTTAAACTTAGGAAGCTAAGAACACTTACTATAGTCCTTAGCACGAAAATGGAACTTGAGAAAGCTTCCTTTAGCTCCAGGAGGCTTCAAGGAGTGAGCTTGAGTGAAAATATTCAAGTGTGCAAATGAACTCAGGAACTACAAGGCCCTTATATAGGAAATTTGATGCTTTAAGATCAATCCATATGTCCCTAAGTTGCTACCAGATGTTCCCAAGTGTCCCTAGTGCATGAAAAACCATTTGCACAGTCCCTGGTATAAAAAAAAGCATGCAAAGGCGGTGGAACTGGCTTAACCTGCAGCTGTGCAGGTTTTTGTCGCTGGCAGTCCTCTCGCGGCCCGCGAGAGTCTTTGAAGGATTCTTTCGCGGCCCGCGAGAAGGGTAGTTTGCGGTAATAAGTTTGCAAACTTTGCAATTTCAGTCCCTGGTCTATTTTAAGTTTATTTAACTTCCATTTATTGCACTTATGACTCCCGTAGTTAACTATTAAGGGCCTTGGGTCACATATTAACTCCGTTAAGCTCCCGGTTAGATGTAAGGTTACCCGAAAAGTCTTGTTTTCCTCGAAACTCCATAAAATATCTATCCAATATTCTTGAGAGCAAAATATACAATTATTACAATGATTTCGGGGTCGTTAAAAGGTCACTCAGAGGTAACATTTTGCATGTTGACACTTTTAACCCCTATGCTTCGTAAAGTTTTTAATTTAAGCACAAACGACTTTCTATGTTCGACAATTTATTCATTAAAGAATACGAACGTCGTGTGAGCTCAATCAGAGGCACAAGAATGACATGTTGACACTTTGGATCCTTTTACTTACATATTTACATTGTTTAACAATTTTAGTCCCTCGGAATCAATTCATTACACGTTTAATGTCCATGACACGTGTCTTTACTATATTGGACGTGATTTTGCAAGGTGTTACATCCTCACCCCCTTGAAAGAAATCTCGACCTCGAGATTTACTGAAATAAATGAGGGTACTTCTGTTTCATTGTGGATTCAACCTCTCACGTGGATTCTGGGCCTCTACGGGCATCCCATTTTACCTTTACGATCATTACGTGTTTCTTTCAAAGCTTCTTAACCTGCCGATCCTGGATCGACAAAGGTTTTTCAACGAATTTCAAGCTCTCACCTATCTGCACGTCCTTATGCGACATTGCTAGCGACTCATCAGCTAGACATTTCTTTAAGTTGCAGATGTGGAATACATTATGAATTCCACGGAGCTCTTTTGGCAGATTTAGCTTGTAAGCCACAGTTCCGACACATTTAATGATCTCGAATGGTCCTATGTATCTTGGGCTTAACTTGCCCTTTTTGCCGAAACGCATCACCCCTTTCCAAGGTGACACTTTTAGTAACACTTTATCACCAACTTCAAACTTTATAGGTGTACGCCTCTTATCCGCGTAACTCTTTTGTCTATCCCTCGCGGCTTTTAGACGATCACTGTCACATCCCAACCGATGGCGGAATCATCGGGGCATGTCACTGAGCGAAACAGATTGTTCAAAGAAATTCCATAACGACTAATATTACCAAATAGTTTAAACATCATGTCCCATACCATGACCCATAAGATAATTTAGTTATTATAGATATAGATATTCTTCAAACAAAAGCATGTTCCGAAAACTCAGATTTCAACTAAAAATAAGATAGAACGTCTTTGTTTCTAGACTCTTTCCTAGCCTCGATTTCACAGCAAGCCAAGCATTTAACATCTTAAACACCTGTCATATACGTTAAAGTAAAAGTCAATAGTAGAGTTTGATATTAAACACCTGTCACATAGACATAGTGTAAAGGTGAGCATACAAGTTTGATATACCATAGTAGAGTTCGAAATCGTTTACGCATAACCAGCATGTACTACGTATAGTGTGATGCAAGTAAGTTATCGACCAAGATCCTATCAATACCAATGACTGCGGGTTGACTACAGAGCAGTTCGCAATACATGTTCGCCACTGTGTTCATGCAAGTAATTGTCCTTAACAACCCCTGAGTAAACAGGTGCCGAGTCCAAACTATAGTACTATCGTTGCTAAGGCTGGTAGACAGCAATCTAAGTGTAAACATAACAAACAGCCAATCATCGAGTCACGTATAACATGCAGTAACGGTTAGCGTTAAAGTATAATGTAGTGTGTTTGATGTGATTTAGAATATAGAAACGTATGTAACACCCAAAAGTACGATAAGCAAAAAGGGTTCGAGTATACTCACATCGATGATGGATTGAAGGGAGCGCTTAAAGCAGAAATTAGCCTGAACAGTTAACGATAGCATAAACGATAAGCGGCACGTAAAACGGTGTGAAGTATCATTGGATCGGACGGTAGTCCGATCGGGTGACAATCCGATCGGGTGGCCGGTCGATCTGTTGACAATCCGTTCGGATTGCAGTCCGATCGGGTGACCATTCGGTTGGATTGTTATCTCGTTTGGGATGGATGTGTTTGTGTATGATGGTTTGACTTTTGAAGTTTTCGTTGTAGTATTTTGAAAACAGAGAAGTATCTCTACCTTTCAGGTCGGTCGATCGGACGGTAGTCCAATCGGAGAACGATCCGATTAGTAGGACGCTTCAGTGAGATTAGGTTCACAGCAGCTTGTCACTCGATCGGGTTGCACTCCGATCGGGTGACAGTTTGCATTTAAATCACGTTGAAAATTGTTAAGTGTTGAACCAAGGTGCAAGCCGATCGGGCGGCTGTCCGGTTGGGCGGCAGTCCGGTCGGGCGGCAGTCCGGTCGGGCGGCAGTCCGATCGGATGGCAGTCCGTCCTGGTGGCTTGATCGTCTTGTTACTTGGTTGTTTTGATAGTTTTGCGATTTTCTCGAGACGGTACGATAACGTGTCAAACGACCGAAGCCTCGTCAAGACTTAGTGACCCGATCGGACAGGAATCACCTAAATCCGACCAGTTAACTGTTCATAACGGTGTTTCATGTTTAACCCAAAATCAATGGTCTCTTTGGATAGAACCCAGATCTTGAACCAACACAATCACTAAGAAAGAGTAGAAGGTTAGAACGAGCTCCGATTCTATCGGTTTTGAGTGCATTGAGTGTAAAAGAGTTGAAAGAAAGCTTGAACTCCATCTTTCAATCCTTTCACCATGAATATGTTCAGATCTATGCAAGATCTTTGTTTATTCATGTGGAAATCTTTCAGATCTAAGTTGTTCTTGGTGGTTTGAAGCCAAAACATGAAGTTCATAAGAACACCATGATGACATCATCCTAGAACACCTTGAATCCAGTGATTTCACAGTTAAAAGTTAAGATTCAAAAGATAGAAAGGTGTAGGAATGCATGTAGATCAAGAAAGTACAAGATTTAGGTTGAAAACTTACAAGAATCGCGAGAAATCGGAGGAAAAGTGGGCTGAACTGAGCTGGTCGAGTGAGAGGCTGTCAACATCAACTGATGTGACAAGTGTGGTATTTATAGGCTTCCCAAAAAGGAAAGTGGAGAAGAGGGGTTGGCCGATCGGGTGGCACCTCGATCGGTTGGCACTTCGATCGGGTGGCCACTCGATTGCAGTGTTCGGCGCGACGAGTTTTTGCGGTTTCGATTCGCGTGTCGAGCGTTGCGATGCGATAGGGTTTCTCATCAAATTACTTTTAATCCCAACTACTATATCTAACATACAATCATCCTAATTAACCTGCGTTTGGCGTTTGCGATTCGATTGCGATAGAGTTGCGATTGCGTTTCGATTGATCACCACAACAAAACATAAATAAACATGCACAAGTAACACATAAATGGCACACACACATATAAACAATAACCATAAATTCGATTTGCGAGCACGACTGATTTAAGTCGATTAACAATTAACGATTTATATGCGATTAAACCACGATTATTGCAAGTACTCCACATAATACAGCTAACGTAAAAACGTAAAAAGACTATCTACCAGTCAAAGAAGTCAAAACATGAGTGGAGCAAGGAGTGACATATCGCAATTAGCAATCTTTTCTCCTTTTGACTTTCACTTGTACTTTGACTTTGACTTTTGAAACACGGGGTGTTACAATCACGGATCTGAACAATCTTATCCATCGTCTCTAGGACTATATCTGGTCCTGACAGTTGGACATCTCCAACTTCCGCCCAACAATCTGGCGTTCCACACTTCCTTCCATACAAAGCTTCAAAAGGTGCGGCTTGAATTCTCGAATGATAACTATTATTGTACGAAAATTCAATCAAAGGAAGATGATCATCCCAACTTCCACCTAAGTCAATAACACAAGCTCTAAGCATATCCTCAAGTGTTTGAATTGTACGTTCGCTTTGCCCATCCGTCTGAGGATGATAAGCAGTGCTGAAGTTTAAACGAGTGCCTAACGATTGCTGAAAGCTTTTTCAAAAGTGAGACATGTATCTAGTATCCCTATCAGAGATAATAGATACTAGCACTCCGTGGAGATACTATCTCGTCCACGTATAGCTGAGCTAGCTTATCGGAGTTGTGCGTTTCTTTAATAGGCAAGAAGTGAGCTGACTTGGTCAGTTTGTCGACTATAACCCATATCGTATCATTCCCAAGTTTCGTCTTTGGTAACTTGGTGATAAAATCCATGGTTACCATTTCCCATTTCCAAGTGGGAAGTTCAGGCTGTTGCAGCAAACCAGACGGTTTTTTATGCTCGGCTTTAACCTGTGCACATGTTAAGCATTTAGCCACATAAGTGGCTATGGATTTCTTCAAACCTATCCACCAATAGTTGGCCTTTAAATCCTGGTACATCTTATCACTGCCAGGATGAACTGAATATTTCGAACTATGAGCTTCTTGGAGAATCACATCTCTAAGCCCCCCATGGATTGGAACTCAGATTCGACCATTCAACCTAAGGATTCCATCCTTGCCATATGATAATTGATCAGCAGTGACGCCTAACTTCTCATTCGGATAGTTAGCTTCTAATACAACTTCCTTCTGAGCAGCTAACAACCTTTCATTCAAGCTGTTCTTTAGTTCAATGCTTTTGGCGTTTATTCTAATAGGTTTGATCCTTTCTTTCCTGCTTAAAACGTCAGCGACTACATTCTCTTTGCCTGGATGATATCGGATTTCACAATCATAATCGTTCAAAGTCTCCATCCAGCGACGCTGCCTCATATTAAGGTCTTTATGATTAAACAGATGCTGAAGGCTCTTATGATCAGAATAGATCACACACTTTGTCCCGTAAAGATAATGCCTCCAAAGCTTTAGTGCAAATACAACGGCACCCAACTCCAAATCGTGGGTGGTGTAATTCTTCTCGTGCACCTTCAGTTGACGTGAAGCATAGGCAATAACTTTTCCTTTTTGCATAAGCACACAACCCATACCTGTGTGTGACGCGTCACAATAAACAATAAACTCTTCGATTCCCTCTAGCAATGTCAACACAGAAGCATTGCTTAATCTCTGCTTGAGGATGTCAAAAAATTCTTGTTGTTTGGGACCCCAGTCAAACTTGACATTCTTGCGAGTTAACGATGTTAGGGGTGCAGCAATCCTTGAAAAGTTTTCAATAAAACGCCTATAGTAACCTGCTAGACCCAAGAAACTGCGAATCTCTGTAGGTGTTTTGGGCGCTTACCAATCCATAATAGCTTCAACCTTAGCAGGATCCACCTGGATACCACGCTCACTTACCACATGTCCAAGAAATTGGACTTCACGAAGCCAAAACTCACATTTGGAAAATTTGGCGTAGAGCTTTTCTTGCTGCAGAAGTTTAAGGATACACCGAAGGTGTTTTTCTTGATCGGCTTGATTCTTTGAATAAATGAGTATGTCATCGATGAAGACAATGACAAACTTGTCTAAATATGGCTTGCAAAAGCGATTCATGAGATCCATGAATGCTGCAGGTGCATTAGTGAGCCCAAAAGGCATCACTAAGAACTCATAGTGGCCATATCGTGTTCTGAAGGCAGTCTTGTGTACGTCATCGTCTCTGACCTTCAACTGGTGATAGCCTGATCGTAGATCGATCTTTGAAAAGTAACTTGCTCCTTGAAGCTGATCGAATAGATCATCGATCCTGGGTAACGGATACCTGTTCTTGATTGTAACCTTGTTTAATTCACGATAATCAATGCATAAACGCATTGAGCCGTCCTTTTTCTTCACAAACAGAATCGGTGCTCCCCAAGGGGATGAACTAGGTCGAATAAAACCTTTCTCTAATAAATCATCCAATTGTGTTCTTAACTCTTTCATCTCGGTTGGTGCCAACCGATAAGGTGCTCTTGCAACTGGTGCTGTTTTAGGAATGATATCGATCCTGAATTCCACTTGCCTATCTGGAGGTAAACCAGATAGTTCTTCAGGGAACACTTCTGGGTATTCTGAAATAATAGGGATGTCTTCAATCTTGGGTTTTGGTTCATCAATTGTTACCTGTGCCATGTAAATGACACAACACTTCTTCAAACATTTTGATGCCTTAAGCATAGACACTTGCTTAGGCAATCCGTACTGTGTATCCCCTTGTATTGTAAGTGGTTCACCATAAGGAGTCTTAATAACCACTTGCTTTTTGTCACATACAATCTGGGCTTGGTTATGAGATAACCAATCCATGCCTATCACTATGTCAAATCCTGCTAATTTCAATGAAAGCAAAGATAGCGGAAAAGAGTGGTTCCTAATGGATATAAAACATCCATCTAGTATCGTTGAAACAGTCTCTATGGTACCATCAGCAAATTCTACTTCATATTTTATGCTTAGAGTTTTAATAGGCAGATTTAATAACTTACAAAATTTATTGTCTACAAAAGATTTATCTGCACCCGAATCAAACAATACTCTAGCATAAACATCATTGATAAGAAAGGTACCTGTTATCACATTGTCATTCTGAATCGCTTCCTGAGCATTCATTTGAAAGACCCGAGCATTGGTCTTTTTAGCCTCCTCAGGCTTCTTTGCAAATTTTGGGCAGTTAGTCTTGATATGCCCCGTATTGTTACAATTGTAACAAGTTGCATCTTTCATTTTCTTGCAATCCAACGTTTTATACTCCTTGGACTTGTAGATCCCACATCCAATAGGCCTTGACTGCGACTGCGATTGTGATTTCAACTCAAACCTACACTTTCCAAAATGATGTTTCTGACAGGTTTTACATTTGGGTTTCTCACCCGACTGTTGGTTATCCTTTCTAAACCCAGAACTCTTCCTATGATCTGAGTTCCCTTTATGTTTCTTATCAGAATGACGTGAGTTCTCATCCTCACGTTTCCGCTTTCCTCCATCAGAATTCTTAAAAGATCTCAGCCTAACTGCATCGAGAGTAAGAGATAAAGATAGATCAACCACTGACCTAAATGTGGTAGGTCTAGATGCTTTCACGTTCGCCTTGATTTCTAGAGCTAAACCTCCAATGAAACGAGCTATGCGCTTTGGTTCCGGTGTGACTAAGTAAGGAACCAATCAGGACATGGTGTTGAAGCTTGTAAGATATGCCTGCCAATCTAAATTCTTCATGACCAGAGTCAAGAATTCAGTCTCGATTTTCTCTACCTCATGCTGAGGACAAAAGTTTTCCTTGATCAATGCAACAAACTGATCCCAAGTCATGTTATACAACGGAATCTTTCCTATAGCTTGGATTAGGGACCTCCACCAAGCTAAAGCTTCACCCTTAAAAGATTATGAAACGAACTTCACAATGTCCTGTTCTGCATAACCACTAATATCAACTACTGTGTCCATCTCATCGAGCTATGTCATGCAATCGATGGCCCGTTTTTCTCCTGTGAAGTCCCTTGGCTTGCAAGAGACAAAATACTTGCAAGAACAAGTCTTAACTCGTGGTTCCTGATTAAGTATAACTTGCTTGGATGGAACACTTCTCTGATTCGATGAATGATGAGAATCATCCTTTTTTGACTCATGCGTTTTAGAAGGTTTACTATGAGCTACAGATATAGTCTTTGAGTGGGTATTACTTGGTTCTTTAAATATCCGGTCAATGGCTCGCGTGACAACATTATCTATCATTGCTTGTAAGTCTGCACCCGTTACATTCATCCTTGCATTGTTATTCCTTTCTCTGGGGTGACTGTTAACCTCTTCAGATTCAGACATGCTGAAGCTTGATTTTCTATAAAATATTTGACAATAATTTGTTCAGAGGTTTCATTATGGAATCATCATTTTTGGACAATTCTTTAACCACCCTGGTAATTATAAACCATATTGGGTTAATCTGATAATAGTATTTATTTATTTTATAATTTAATCCCAATTATAATCATTAGGACATTAAAGTGGCACAAAAGGCCTAGTCACAAGGACAATTTTAATTCATAAGCCATGATCTCGTAAGATCGGGCATTAAGGTTTGAACATAGTTCATTACCTTTTCTGACAAGGAGTCATACACTACAACTGTCTTTTGTCTTATAAGACAATTATCATGGCCCGTAGGTACTACATCACTAATGGATGTTGAATATAGGGGAATTGGCCTGTAATAATCCCACCTAGACCTTATTGGCCATTAATAATCCCACCTCAGAATATTCCCCCCACCAGTCCCACCTTTCATCTATTTTTTCTACAATAGTCTCTCGTTAAAAAAACTTAACGGAGTTAAGCTTTTTTCCAAATCACAAACAGATTTTTTAGGGCTTTTGATCAGAACGATGATACGAGTCCATTGCTGTAAAACTTAATTCAAAATGGTGCTCCAAGTGACTTGATTTTGGTTAATTAGAAATTTAAACACCCGAATTGAAGCGCCGTTTTCATCGTTTGGAGCACCGTTTCGAGGCAAGTTTTACATCAATGGACTCGTTTCGTCGTTCTAATCAAAAGCCCTAAAAAATCTATTTGTAATTTGGAAAAAAGCTTAACTCCGTTGAGTTTTTTTAACGGGGGACCATTGTAGGAAAAATAGGTGAAAGGTGGGACTGGTGTGGGGAATATTCTGAGGTGGGATTATTAATGGTCAATAAGGTATAGGTGGGATTATTACAGGCCAATACCCCTTGAATATATTATCATCTTTATTGATGATTTGAGCCCATGATTTCTAAATCATTAGGCTGGATAAGGGATTAGAAGAGCCCGATATAAAGATGACAAGTGTGATTTTATCATATCACCGTTGTCAGGAGTGTTAACATGTTTTTAGATGTTAACAAGATTTATTTTCTTAAAAAGTAATTATCATCACGGCCATGTCTTAAAATGACATATAGGCTAGGTTTTTACCTTTAAGATTTTCTTTTAATATTATTGGCAGATCAATTATAAGATGGAATGATGTTTTTGATTTGTTCTATATAATATAGTCATACATATAATGACAAATGAAATTTTAAATTAAACATTTCCATAAATTTGAAAGGAGTACATAATTGCCCTAAACGGGACTTTTAAATAAATAACATTGTCCTCATAGGGACTAAAATAAGAAATACAAGTCCACGCAGGGACCAAATACATAAATAAAATGTTCACGCAGGTACTTAATTGAAGGATAAAAATTACAAAACAATAAATAGGACTTTTAATAATCCTTCTTCTTCTTCTTCCCCTTTATTAGGTTTGCCAAACCCTTAAGTAGACCCCGGCGGCTTCTACGCTCCTCATGTACATGTTGTTTCACCTCGTGCAACCGTTGAAGGATTTCCTACTACTGTGGTGGTTGGATCTGTGGCGGCTGCTGCTGCTGAGGTTGAGGAGGTGGTGGGTATTGATACCCATAAGTAGGGTACCCAGTTGGGTACGTAGCTGGATAGGGTCCAGGGTAAAGAGCATTGTAGTTTGTCGCTTCAAGGTACGGGTCAACGGCAGGGGCATTGTTGTAATTATAACCCGAGTAAGCCTGCGGCTCAAACGGGTTGTACCCGGCTGTCCTTGGGTACGATGGAATTGGGTTATCATAACCCATGTATGGTGCTGGTGCGACTGGTGCAGAGTCGACTTAAGAAACTGGGTTTGAAGGCCCACCCATTTGTGGGTCTTCATGCAGCGGCGGGTAGTTGTTGTTGCTGCTGCTGTGTTGGGGGGTGCTGAAATGAAAATCCCCTCCCACGGACATCCGTGCTGTAACAACTCTCACAAAAACTATTATTTATTATTATATTTAGTTCAATAGGAAACCCTAATTAAGACACCCAAGTGATTCTGCACAGACCCTAAATTTTTTAGAACAATCAGAATCAGGATCAGGGCCCCTAAAACTCAGGGGGTAAACCCTAGTGACGATTATCTAAAGAAAACGCTGTCAAAATCGAAATTATGAAATCAGTCAACTCAGCTAAGCTAGTCCAGGACGTGGCTACCCTATAGTGAATTTGTGTCCCTTACGGACTGTAAGGGAAAAGGCTTACGGTCCGTAAGCTAGAAAAATTTGGTGTATAAATAGTGGACTTTGGGACTGGAATTCTAGAGTTAAAACGACGTACAAATTCGCTACATGCACTGAGTTACGTTCTATATACTATCAAAAACACACACGAATCACAAATCGCTGCCGCAATACAGGGTAATAACTCGATCGCTGCTACGATTCAATGTCCGATCAATTAAACTATCCAATGGATGTTTAAGTGCTGCCCACATTAGGGTTTATGCTTTGTCATTCGTTGTTAATTCAATGGATGTTTAAGTATCGCACTTTGTCATTCGTTGTGAAGGTTTTAATCTTGTGAGTTATCGTAAATGCTGTATTAAGTTACTAACCGAGTTGTGCGCATGTTATTAATTTAGGTTAAAAGGCTAATCAGTAGGCTAGGCTCTGCTCAAATTAAATCTGCAATGTAAGTCATTCTCTTTTTATCAAATTGCTTTACAAAACCATATTTATTTCAAAGTTATAATTACAGGGATTAAGTCTTTGTAATCACCAAATTACAGCCGGTATGTGGGGTTTTATATACATTACTTGATAATCTTCACCATTGGGGCAGCCAAGGGGTGATATGACCATAATCGCAGACACCATTGGACGAATGGGCCAACGGGTCGAGTGACAAAGTACTGTGGGTAGTTGGTTTGATATCAGAAACATTGTAATCGCTCTTAATACTGTAAATTATAAATGTGTCGTTTACAAAAAGAATGATTCACTCAGTATTTCCCGCTGACAAAACCTTTTTCAAACATGTTTCAGGTGATCTGTTGTGATCCAGGAAAAGTGCCGCGAAGCACTACAAGCTTAAGAAAGTGGCTCAGTATAAAATAAAGAAACATGTTTTGTAAAATAAAAGATTTCTCCATGAAATCTTATGATTGTAAATTACCGGGTTTTATCCCGAGTTGTGAAATGAAATAATCGGGAAATTGCAGTTTTAAAAAGATCCTGAAGAAAACTTCCACTGCTTAATAAATACCACGGGATTTTCTGTCTCGCGGCTCCTGAAACGGGTCAAACCGAGTCGGGGGCCATGACAGAAAAAGGTGGTATCAGAGCCACTGAGTTAAGCTAATGAAGTATTTAGAAATACTTAATTTTTCCTGATTACTATTTTGTGATAGTGTGTTTTATTAATTGACTATTTGTTAGTTACAGTATGGGTAAGGAAAAGCTTTCAAACATCTGTCTTAGATTAGATAGGTCTTCCAACGAGAAGGGAAGTTCATCCCAAACAAAATCCTCAAAACTCCCTGTAATTCCTGAAGAAGGAATATTTGTTCGAAAAGCCCAATACGAGGAACCACTTTCTCCTGATAAAAGAAGTTTGATTATTAGGAAAAGTAAGGAGAAAATAAAGAAATCCCGAGAAAAGAAAGTGAAACAGGAAACCCAGGAATTAGCCAGTAAATCACCATGGGAAGACAAGTTAGAGGAAAAATGGACAGATCTTTATATGCTGGCTACTGTAGTAGTTAATGCAAATCTTTAAATAGTTTGACCCAAGTTTTAACACCTTTATTATCTATAAAGCCTGAAACCTTATCCAGTAAATAAATAAGTTTACTGCAAACCCTAGTATGTTTCATTTTCAGTTGTCCTTTGTATTAAATTAGTTACAAAATATGAAATAATATTTAAAGGTTATCTGTAAAATTTTGTTATAAAATTTTAACTTAGCCTTTTGTATTTTGCACATTTGCTAAACAGCATGAACGATTTATCTGAAGCCCTTCAAAACCTAAATCTCTATCCGGTGAACATAGAGGTTTCCAGAGATTTCAATAGGTATATACCAGACATAGAAGAACCTATGGAATTCAACACTCCACCTCTGGAAAAGCCAAAACCTAAGAAAAGAAGGAGATATGTATGGGGGAGGTGTGTACATAGGAAAAAGCCAGCAAAAAGACTTCCTAAAATAGAAAATCCCTTAGATAAAGGAAAGGGGATTGAAGTCAGGGAAGATTCAAGGAAAATGGAAATAGAAGTTGGAGAAATTTCTAAGCAAATAGAAATGGAATGTGGAGAAGATTCTAGGCCACTGGAAATGGAGTATGGAGAAGGTCCTAGGCAAACTCAAAGGGAAACTGGGGAAAGCTCTAGATAGGCTGAGAAGTTACCCTTTCAGGAAGAATTAGATCGTGCTTTGGCAAGCTGTGATGTTGTCTGGCCTATCAATAATAATTTCTACTCTAATCCTGTCAACAATCAACTCCCTATAAACTTAGAACCAGCAATCCCAGAACCAATAATCCACACCCAAACTTTAGGTATGGACGAATGGTGGACTAATGATTGGCAATTCCAAAACCTTATCAATAGTCCCTATACGTTTTTCCCTCAGTTCGATCCAGAACCTTTACCAAATCCACCGATGAGTAACGAGAATATGGCTGAACTTCACCATTTTGGTGAAGAACTAATGGATGCTGGAAATAGAATCCGGGAGATAGGGGACAAATTGCCTGGAAATATGATGATAGGGAACATCGTTATTAAAGATGCAAGTTGATGAGGGAGAAAATGGGTTATGAGTCTGTGTTTGTATAATAACAGTAATATTAATAAAAATCAGTATATGTAAAATAAACAATAAAAAGGTTGTAT
Source organism: Helianthus tuberosus (assembly GCA_030545235.1). Classification (NCBI taxonomy): domain Eukaryota; kingdom Viridiplantae; phylum Streptophyta; class Magnoliopsida; order Asterales; family Asteraceae; genus Helianthus; species Helianthus tuberosus. Next base: position 10,691,154 of record CM060393.1, read on the forward strand.
ATAGAAGCATAATCTATAAAATAAAAGAAAAATTTACAATTTTGGTTGTATAATGGTTTACATAATTATGTGCGATTAATTGTTATATTGGATTGTTTCTTATGTTATACTAATTATTTATAAATTAATTATCAGATGGAAAACGCTAATAACAAACCAGTAAATGAGGTTAATCAATCTGAACAACAACCAGGGGATCAATATATGACTAGGCAGGATATCGAAAATATCGTTACTCAAGGGATAGCTAATGCTATTCCAGCAATAGTTGCTGCTGTCCATAAACCTGTTGAACCTCAACAAATTGTTCCTAGTAAACGTATTTCTGAAGATAACTTCAGTAATAGCGTAAACGGAGGCAATGATCATAGTAATCATGATAATGAACCACGACAAGCTCCGCTCCCTAAGAAAATGAAAGCTGCAACGCCTGGTTGCACTTACAAGGAATTTCTTGCTTGTAAACCCGCTGAATTTGCAGGCAATGAAGGGGCGACTGCAGCACTGCGTTGGTTCGAGAAAACCGAGGCAGTGATTATAATCAGCAAATGTGCCGAAAATGACAAAGTTATGTACGCGTCAAATCTTTTCAAAGAAGGGGCGCTAGAATGGTGGAACACAGTACTTCAAGCCAAAGGAAGAAATATGGTCTACGCCATGAATTCGGAAGAATTTGAAGAATCTTATAGAAAGAAAATTCTGTCCCGAATATGAAAAAGAACAAATGGCAAAGAAGTTCCTAAATCAACGTATGACGGGTGTAGATTGTCGCGGTTATACTTCGACATTCTTTGAATATGCTAGAGTGGTACCAACGCTGGCTTCGCCAGAACCGGTACTCATTTCTCGCTATATATGGGGATTTATTAGTGAAATCCGCAATATCGTTAAAGCTGCGAGACCTCGCACTATTGATGATGCAGTGGAATTAGCCAACACCCTAACTGATGAACTGGTATGCACAAGAGATGAAAACAGGAAGAAGGAACTGGCTCAGAAGATTACCCAAGGATTTCGTACGGGTAATAATAACAACTTCAAAAGAAGAGGAACAGGGCAATCTTCAACCCCGCCATTCTGTAGAAATTGCAAAAGGAAACATTTTGGAAGATGCAATGTAACCTGCAACTTTTGCAAAACTGTAAGACATCGTGAAGAAAACTGCAGAAAGAAAACTATAGTCTGCTTTAACTGTGGAGAAGCTGGGCATTTCAAAACAGAATGTCCTCAGTTGGCTAAACCAGCAGACAACAAAACCAAGGCGACCGACAGAATTACTAAGAAGAACGTCTGAGCATTCCAGCTGACCACTCAAGAAGCAGAACTCGTTCCAGATGTGATAGCTGGTATGTTCTTAGTTCACAACGTTTACGCAAAAGTATTATTTGACTCTAGTGCCAACCAAAGTTTTATAAATACTTTATTCTGTCAAGCTCTTAAGTTACCTTTAACCAATATTAGGCAGATTTTTACAGTCGAAACCGCAGATGGGAATTCAGTTAAAATAAATCAGGTTTTGCAAAGAGTAGAAATAGAACTTTCAGGTCATAAATTTTCTTCAAATCTGTTACCTATGAAATTAGCTGAATTCGATGTTGTGTTAGGAATGGATTGGTTGATAGCCAACCATGCTCAAATCATTTGTGATAAAAATTCTATAGAAATTCAGGCACCTACTGGGGAAGTAATCATGATTACAGGAGATAAACCACGTAAACCCATGAAGTTCATATCAGTAATGAAAATTGCTAGTTATGAACGAAAGCAAGGAATAGTATATATGATTTCAATAATCATAGTACTAAGGGTAAAGAACTTAAGGAAATTCCTGTAGTCTCAGAATACCCAGATGTATTCCCAGAAGAGTTACAAGGGTTACCACCAGATAGGGAGGTAGAATTTAGGATTCATCTAATTCCTGGAACTACACCGATAGACAAGGCACCTTATCGGTTAGCACCCACCGAAATGTTAGAACTAAAGAAGCAATTAGATGAATTACTAAGTAAAGGATTCATACAACCTAGTTCATCCCCGTGGGGAGCACCAGTGTGGTTTGTAAAGAAGAAAGATGGTTCGATGAGAATGTGTATCGATTGTAGAGAATTGAATAAGGTTACAATTAAGAATCGATACCCATTACCTAGGATTGATGATCTTTTCGATCAACTTCAAGGAGCTAGATATTTTTCTAAGATCGATTTACGCTCCGGATATCATCAATTAAAGGTACAAGAAGAAGACATACCTAAGACTGCTTTCAGAACTAGGTATGGTCATTACGAGTTTACAGTCATGCCCTTTGGGTTAATGAATGCACCTGTAGCATTTATGGACATGATGAATAGAATCTGTAAACCGTATTTGGATAAATTTGTAATTGTCTTTATCGACGATATACTTATTTATTCCAAAAGTCAGGACGAGCATTGTAAGCACTTGCATGCACTCTTAACCTTGTTAAGAAAAGAAAAGCTTTATGCCAAATTTTCAAAATGTGAATTTTGGCTAAAAGGAGTGCAATTTTTAGGACACATGGTAAATCACGAAGGTATTCATGTAGATCCTGCTAAGATAGAAACAATTACCAAATGGAAGGTTCCACAAACAGCAATGGAAATTAGAAGTTTTATAGGTTTAGCTGGATATTATAAACGGTTTATTAAGGATTTTTCCAAGATAGCTGTACCATTAACTAAGCTAACCTAACCTGTAAAGCCGTTAAGTTTGAATGGGGACCTAAGCAAGAAGAAGCCTTTAGGGTTTTGAAGCAGAAATTAACAAATGCTCCAATCCTAGCCTTACCAGAAGGAACAGAAGATTTTGAAGTTTATTGTGATGCTTCAAAGCTAGGATTTTGATGTGTGCTAATGCAACGCAAGAAGGTAATTGCATATGCATCTAGATAATTGAAAAAGCATGAAGAAAACTATACAACGCATGACTTAGAATTAGGATCAATAATTTTTGCCCTGAAAATTTGGAGACACTATCTGTATGGAAGTAAGTTTACTGTCTATACGGATCATAAGAGTTTAAGATATATATTTGGGCAAAAAGAGTTAAACATGAGGCAAAGGAGATGGATGGAAATCCTAAGTGACTATGACTGTGATATTCAGTATCACGAAGGAAAGGCCAATGTTGTTGCAGATGCCTTAAGTCGTAAGTATCAGGAGAAACAACGTCGGGTTCGTGCTCTTCGATTAAATTTACAGTTAGATTTAATGGAGCAATTGAAGAATGTTCAAGAAACAGCAATAGAGGATGTTGCTGAAGGAATGAAAGGACGAATAAAAGAATTTGAACAAGGAGCTGATGGAATTTGGAGATTCCACAAAAGAAGAATTTGGGTACCTAACAGGGAGAATTAAGAAATAAGATTTTAGAGGAAGATCATAAATTTAGGTATACCATACACCCTGGAAATAATAAGATGTACCAAGATTTAGGAAATAATTTATGGTGGATAGGCATGAAGAAGGATATAGCTAGATATGTTTCTAAGTGTCTTACTTGTTCACAAGTTAAGGCAGAACATCAGAAACCTTCAGGTCTACTACAACAATTAGAAATGCCTGTATGGAAATGGGAACTCATAACAATGGATTTTGTTACTAAGTTACCCAAAACCAGAAAAGGTAATGATGCGATTTGGGTAATCGTGGATCGATTAACCAAATCAGCTCACTTTTTACCTATGAAAGAAACCTTTAGCATGGAAAGGTTAGCAAAGTTGTACGTAGACGAAGTAGTATCCTTACATGGAGTTCCAATCTCCATTGTATCAGATAGGGATAGTCGGTTCACTTCTCATTTTTGGAAAATTTCCAAGAAGCAATGGGAACTCGACTAAATTTAAGTACTGCATATCATCCCCAAACAGACGGGCAAAGTGAAAGGACAATCCAAACTCTAGAATACATGCTCCGAGCATGTGTGATAGATTTTGGTGGAAACTGGGATGATCACTTACCTTTAATTGAATTCTCCTATAACAATAGTTATCATGCAAGCATTGAAACTGCCCCATTTGAGGCACTGTATGGAAGGAAGTGTAGAACTCTAGTTTGTTGGGCAGAAATAGGAGAAAGTCAATTATCAGGTCCTGAAATTGTGCAAGAAACGACTGATAAGATCACACAAATCAAGGAAAGACTGAAGACGGCTCGAGATCGTCAAAAGAGTTATGCCGATAATCGATGCAAACCATTGGAATTTCAAGTCGGAGATAAAGTACTTTTGAAAGTTTCTCCTTGGAAAGGAGTAGTTCGATTCGGTAAGAAAGGAAAGCTAAGTCCAAGATACATAGGACCATTTTCGGTGATCCAACGTATAGGACCAGTTGCTTATCATTTACAACTACCAAAAGAATTAGCAGATGTACATGATGTATTCCATGTATCCAATCTCAAGAATGCCTAGCAGACGAATCACTGGTAGTACCTCTTCGAGATATAGAGGTAAACGAAAAGTCAAAATTTGTGGAGAAGCCATTACCAATAGAGGATCAAAAGATCAAATTTCTCAAACACAAGCGATTAGTTCTAGTCAAAGTCAAGTGGGATTCAAAGAGAGGATCTTAATACACTTGGGAGCTGGAATCAGAAATGAAGCGAAAGTATCCTCAATTATTCCAGTAAATCTCGAGGACGATATTTTTATTAAGGTAGGGAGAATGTAATAACTCTCAGAAAAACTATTATTTATTATTATATTTAGTTCAATAGGAAACCCTAATTAAGACACCCAAGTGATTCTGCACAGACCCTAAATTTTTCAGAACAATCAGAATCAGGATCAGGGCCCCTAAAACTCAGGGGGGGGGGGGGGGTTAAACCCTAGTGACGATTATCTAAAGAAAATGTTGTCAAAATCGAAATTATGAAATCAGTCAACTCAGCTAAGCTAGTCCAGGACGTGGCTACCCTATAGTGAATTCGTGTCCCTTACGGACCGTAAGGGAAAAGGCTTACGGTCCGTAAGCTAGAAAAATTTGGTGTATAAATAGTGGACTTTGGGACTGGAATTCTAGAGTTAAAATGACGTACAAATTTGCTACATGAACTGAGTTACGTTCTATATACTATCAAAAACACACACGAATCACAAATCGCTGCCGCAATACAGGGTAATAACTCGATCGCTGCTATGATTCAATGTCCGATCGATTAAACTATCCAATGGATGTTTAAGTGCTGCCCACATTAGGGTTTATGCTTTGTCATTCCTTGTTAGTTCAATGGATGTTTAAGTATCGCACTTTGTCATTCGTTGTGAAGGTTTTAATCTCGTGAGTTATCGTAAATGCTGTATTAAGTTACTAACCGAGTTGTGCGCATGTTATTAATTTAGGTTAAAAGGCTAATCAGTAGGCTAGGCTCTGCTCAAATTAAATCTGCAATGTGAGTCATTCTCTTTTTATCAAATTGCTTTACAAAACCCTATTTATTTCAAAGTTATAATTACAGGGATTAAGTCTTTGTAATCACCAAATTACAGCAGGTATGTGGGGTTTTGTATACATTACTTGATAATCTTCACAATTGGGGCAGCCAAGGGGTGATATGACCATAATCACAGACACCATTAGACAAATGGGCCAATGGGTCGAGTGATAAAGTACTGTGGGTAGTTGGTTTGATATCAGAAACATTGTAATCGCTCTTAATACTATAAATTATAAATGTGTCGTTTACAAAAAGAATGATTCACTCAGTATTTCCCGCTGACAAAACCTTTTTCAAACATGTTTCAGGTGATCTGTTGTGATCCAGAAAAAGTGCCGCGAAGCACTACAAGCTTAAGGAAGTGGCTCAGTATAAAATAAAGAAACATGTGTTGTAAAATAAAAGATTTCTCCATGAAATCTTATGATTGTAAATTACCGGGTTTTATCCCGAGTTGTGAAATGAAATAATCAGGAAATTGCAGTTTTAAAAAGATCCTGAAGAAAACTTCTGCTGCTAAATAAATACCACGGGATTTTCTGTCTCGCGGCTCCTGAAACGGGTCAAACCTAGTCGGGGGCCGTGACACGTACACCTGTTCTTCTTTGCCTCGGTGGTTCTGGAGGCAGTTGCTGTTCTGGCGGAGGCGGTGGCGATGGCGTGACCGCTTCAAAATGTGGGTCCTCAGAGGGGACCTGTTGTTGTTGTTGAGGTGGGTTGTGAGGGGGAGTATACTCCCACTTATATGTGGCCCATATTTTAGCAAAGATGTCTGGGCCCCTGTAAGGCGAACCATGGAAGGATGATCTGGTGCATATTTCGATGGGATGCGTGGGCGTCCCAGATGGCGGCTCGGCAGGATCTGGATCCTCGTCCATATCCATATCCTGAGCTTCAGGAAAATGGTCTTCCGGTCCCAATGGGTTGTAGCCCATTGGTTCTTCACTCATGTTTGCCGGGTTGAACCGGCTTTGGAAGTATGGGGTAGGGTCGTTGAAAGAATGGTGTGAATTGGAGCATTGTAGGGGAATGTAGGAGTGATGTGAGTTATGGGGCTCGTTCTCCGATTCTGGCCCGAAAGAGTTGTGATACGAGGGTGAAGAGCTAAGCGAGACAGAGCGCCTCGCGGGTTCCAAATATGCTCTCCAGTCTCCTTGAGCACTAGAGCTAAAGTTCACTGATGGTGTTCGCCGGTGTGATGGTCCAGCTTCGTGGTCGTTTCTGGCAGCAATTGGAGCCTTTCCTCGTCCGCCTCGGCCTCGCACTCTTGGTGGCATTTTTGTCTTTGATCCTGTCAAAACGAACAAAAGGAACAAACCAAAGAAAACAATTAAGATTAGGATTAGCCCTAAGTCATTTGCCTAGACTCGAAAGTCAAGGAATGTGCAACTGTGTCATTGAGATTAAACACAAAAGGCTAGTGTTTAATTCACTCAATGTTGGCTCTGATACCAACCTGTCACACCCCGATATTTCCACGAATTACCGGTGGGTCCGGTGGGGAGTATCGTGACGTAGTTGATATCATCATAGTCAATTAATCATAGTTTAATGCACAGCGGAAGTCTAAAAGTAAATTATACAAACCGAGTTGAAAGTAAAATAAAATATTACACGACGGTTGTAAGTGGATCCACAGGCGGATCTAAACATAAAGGAAATATTGTTCAACATATCTAAAGTATTAAAAGCTTGCAAGACTCTTTATTTAATACTCGGAGTTTCCAGCCCATTACGCTTAGTACCTGCACTTAACCTTTTTGAAAAATACGTCAGTTTACACTGGTAAATACAATTAACTGACTCTTTTGAAAAGTGTTTATAAAAATTTATTTGAATGCACAAGGCACAAATATTCTTTTATAACTTGGGACAATTATTTAAAATATAATCTCGTATACAGATTTATATGTTTGTCGTCCGTTCAGGGCTCGGTTAGAAGAGCCGAGACAAGATTAATAGACACATCACTTGGTATAATACCCACAAGAAGTTTCCTCACGAGTGGGGTACCTTTTTACATAAGCAACTGTTAGGTGTATGCCTACACCCCGTGCTTAAGTCGTGGCCATTTCAAATTAATGAGCCGAGGATATCCAGGACACGGTCATTAACCCCCCAAAGGCATTGCATCAAACAAGACAGATTAAAACGGGTTATGCAATTTATTAATCACACTACGATTTAAATGATTTCATACCCGACCAAGCGGTATTATTATAATATCGTATCCCAAGGCCGTATAGGGAAAATAAGTTAAAAGTATTTACCTGAGCTTAAAATATAATTTTATTCTCAGCCGTATATCAATCAGCAAGCGCAAGTAGCTTTTACTGGGCTCCTAATCTGGAACGAAGGTTTTAATAACCTATTAGATTCCTAACGGGTCTTATTTAAGTCTTAACTTAGACCGGTTAGTTTTAAAGAAAGGTTTACGGTTCAAAACACAAGATTAAGCGAAGACCGGATTAGAATGTGATTTAGACCCAACAAGTATGAAGACTTGTATAAAATGGGTAAACTAAATACATTCTGGATTTTGAAGTAAAAATGATAAGGTTTGACCCGTTTCGGCCAATTTATGCAAACAAGTTACATAAACCGTACCGAACACGTATATGCATAACGGGTAACCGAATAAGTCATGAACATGTTCCATAAGTTATTATGCTTAAAATATGTTATGATATCAGTAGGATATCTTCCATTATGCTCAAAACGAATTTGGAAATCTGAGTTCAAGACTTATACTTACTGTTAAAGTATAAACATTTATTTTAAAAATCAGTAAGTAACAAGTCTTAGGTGCTAAATATGGTTTTAAACCATACTATGCGCCTAAATCGCATAAAAGTCGGTATTTGACGATATCCGGGTTAATTAAGGAAATCTGAGATTTTGATCAGTCTCAATTGTTCAAAATATTTTATTTGATGTATAAAATCATTAGAAAAAGGTTTGACATGTAAATGACGTGTAAAACTCATTTTATTAGCTAAAATGGCATTATCGTCAATTACCGAGTCAATGCAAGAACTCTATGTTATGATCAGTTTAAAATTTAACAAAAATTTCCAAAAATCCCTAAATATTATATCTTAATAGTAGGTAACAAGTTTGGTGCCAAAAGTTGGGTTTAATTATGATTTATGCCGAAAATACCATTTAATTAACAAAAAGCTTTCATTTTTCGATTTCGCGCATAACTTCTATTTTAGACCATAAACTGATGTCAAAATTTTAGGACATGTTTATAATTCAGTAATAAAGATTTTTGTCCACTCACATTTCTAAAATTCTCGTTTTTTATAAAATAAGGGCATAACGGTCAACTTTAAGCATTTAACGGAAACATGCAATGAACTAGGATTTCTAAGGAACCATGTTGTATAACCTCAGAGGGTTATACTAACATATAATGTGGTCTTAAAGGAACCCTAAGGCATAACTAAACTAAGCTAAATCGGGTCAGAACTGAAAGTCAAAGCAAAAGTCTAATTTGCAACTTTCGGTGCCGAACCTAGCCTAAACTCAGAATTGTCGGGTTGAACAGGCCTAAACATGTTCTTATATTATTTACCAGGTTATTTAAGTGTTAAAACATGTTCCATAACTTCTACATTATCAGTTGTGAATTGATTTACAAAAATTGACTTGTTTGACTTTTTATTAAATAGTTTGACCCGACAATGGACCGTTAGTGATTAATCACCAAGTCAAAGCTTAATTACGATAGCTTTGACTTTCGGTCATTAAGCTAATAAAACATAAACTTAGGAAGCTAAGAACACTTACTATAGTCCTTAGCACGAAAATAGAACTTGAGAAAGCTTCCTTTAGCTCCAGGAGGCTTCAAGGAGTGAGCTTGAATGAAAATATTCAAGTGTGCAAATGAACTCAAGAACTACAAGGCCCTTATATAGGAAATTTGATGCTTCAAGATCAATCCATATGTCCCTAAGTTGCTACCAGATGTTCCCAAGTGTCCCTAGTGCATGAAAAACCATTTGCACAGTCCCTGGTATAAAAAACAAGCATGCAAAGGCGGTGGAACTGGCTTGACCTGCAGCTGTGCAGGTTTTTGTCGCTAGCAGTCCTCTGGCGGCCCGCGAGAGTCTTTGAAGGATTCCGGCCGCCGAGAAGGGTAGTGTCCGGTAATAACTTTGCAAACTTTTCAATTTCAGTCCCTGGTCCATTTTAAGTTTATTTAACTTCCATTTATTGCACTTATGACCCCCATAGTTAACTATTAAGGGCCTTGGGTCACATATTAACTCCGTTAAGCTCCTGGTTAGATGTAAGGTCACCCGAAAAGTCTTGTTTTCCTCGAAACTCCATAAAATATCTATCTAATATTCTTGAGAGCAAAATATACAATTATTACAATGATTTCGGGGTCGTTAAAAGGTCACTCAAAGGTAACATTTAACATGTTGACACTTTAACCCCTATGCTTCGTAAAGTTTTTAATTTAAGCACAAACGACTTTCTATGTTCGACAATTTATTCATTAAAGAATACGAACGTCGTGTGAGGTCAATCAGAGGCACAAGAATGGCATGTTGACACTTTGGATCCTTTTACTTACATATTTACATTGTTTGACAATTTTAGTCCCTCGGAATCAATTCATTACACGTTTAAAGTCCATGACACGTGTCTTTACTATATTGGACGTGATTTTGCGAGGTGTTACACTTTCCTTCCCATCGAACCTTGACAATGGGAATTTTGCTGCACCTTAATCGCTTGGCACTTTGATCCATGATTTCGACCGGTTTTTCCACAATGTGTAAAGCCTCATTTATTTGCAAGTCTTCGAGGGGATCCTGAAGTTCCTCGTCAACTAAACACTTACGAAGATTAGATACGTGGAACACTAGATGTACATTGTTTAGTTCTTGTGGCAAGTCGAGTCGGTATGCCACCTTGCCAATCCTTTCGAGTATGTTGAAAGGACCCACATAGCGATGAGCGAGCTTTCCCTTCTTACTAAAACGAACTACTCCCTTCCAGGGAGATACCTTGAGAAGAACTCGATCACCAACATCAGATTCCAAAGGCTTGCACCTTTTATCAGCATAGCTCTTTTATCTGCTCCTAGCCTTGATCATGTTATCACGGATCTGAAGAATCTTATCTGTTGTCTCTTGAATGATTTCTTATACTTGTGTATTTTGCCAAGTATTGGTGGCGTATTCCAGTGTGTATTTGTACGTACGAGAATACGTATTTTCTTGTATTCATTAAGTATTTTATACTTAATCTTGTATTAAATTTTCCGGAATATTATTTTTAATCAACTAAAAATCACCAATTTGTACTCTTAAAATATATGTATTTTAAGAAAACTTTTATTGAAAAACAACTATAACTTTGCTTGGCAAAAATGATATATTTTCATATAACCTCAAGAGTAATATATTTTCAAGATTAACTTAGAAAATATTTCTAATTCCATTTTTCACCCAAAATAATATGTTTTTGGCTTGTTTAAAAATGTATATATTTTCTTCAAAAATAATATATTCTTCTAATTGTTCAAGAAAATATATATATTTTTTTTTTCTCCACTCAAAAATAATATATTTTCTACTTGATAAAATATGTTATATCTTGTAATACTTGTAAAAATCATACTTTCCGTTCTCTTGGTTTCCAAAATACCGTTTAACTCGTTTGTCAAAATATATGAATTTAATTCCGGAATATATATATATATATATAGTCCATAGTTCTTGTCCGGTTTGTCCAATATTCGGGTATAATTCATATATTTATTTTCTTGGAATTTTGGTAATATTTTGTTTTACAATCTTGGTATTTTGGTGTGTTATATTATTTTCAAGTTCCTAATAATAATATAACTATTACATATAATATACAAGTATCACACAAATTGTGACATCTAAATATATATATTTTCCTAAATATATACTCAGTCACCTTTATTTATCAAAAATCAACCTCCAGTATTTGAAATTTTTGTAACAAAAATTATGGCAAGTTTGTATATGAAAATCATGATCAAAATTTATTTGTATACACTTGTTTAAAAATATTTTTCTAAGTGTTTAGATTCTACAAAAAAATTGCCATAGTTTCCCTTTAAAAATGGAGGTTTCCATGCTTTAAAAAGCATATCATTTTCTTTTAAAATCATCATCAATCATCAACAATTCAATCAATACTTAACATGAGCCAAAATCATGCAATTTACACTACATCATGAACTTGAATTTTTGTAAAAGTTTGTAGTAACTTAATATGTTATTTAGTAGGTTTAGTTACCCTTTAAAACATGGTTCTTTGTTCATAAATCCCTTTCTTGAAAAATTTAGTATTTTACAACTTACAAGATGATTTTCTAAAAATGCTTTTTCTTGTATTCTTCTTGTTAACAACATGTTTCTAGCTTTGATTTAACACTAAAAATATGATTAGTTTCTTTAAAGATCATGATCTTGTAAATCTTGTAAATAGCTTTGGTTTCTTGAGAAAACTATTTTTGAAATCATCCATTTACAAGTCTTATAACATGTATTCATCATCATCATACACAAAAACATCTTTATTTGCAAGTTCATGTTGAACATAAAGGATGATCATTTTGATTTTCACAAGATTCATCCTCTCACTTGCTAGATCATGTGTTTAATAACAATCTAGCAAGCTTCTTATGACGATCAACATCATAATCACAAAAAATCAACAATCAAGATTCATACATATACTAAATTAACATAGATTCTTATGTTTTTAAGCTTTATGTGAAAGATTATATTCTTGTTTCTTCATGATTCTTATGTTTAACATCTTACATAATCCTTTAACCATCAAAATGAGAAGTAAAATCAAGTTACAAGAGGCTTACTACTAGCACAAGGGCTAGGAAAGAAATCAAGATGATGAACAAGGTGGATAAAAGCTTATGGTGAAGGTCCTTCAAGCTCCAATGCCTACAAGCTTCCTAACTTAGCTCCTAGCACCTTAGAATGATTGTTAATGGATTGAAAATGGTGGTGGTGTGGTGGTTGTTTGAGGCCGAGACCAAGGGAAGGAAGGAGAAGATGGAGTTGTTTGAAGTTGTGAAATGTAAGAAGATGATGGCCTTGTGGGTTTTAAAAGAATTCTTCCAATAAACATTAGTCTAATGGGTATTGTGTTGCTAAAGTTATAAACAAATCACTTAAACAATTCAAATAAAATCATAGGGTGGGTCCCATGTCTAGAACCGTTCATGGGGGGGGGGGGTATGTTGTTAGATTTCAATCTTAGTTACATAATTTAGTTAGATGTTTAAATTATTAATTTTGATGTTTAAGTGAGTTGTAATGCTTTATGTAGTAATTTGGTGTGTAATGATCATAACTAGCTTCGATACACTTAAACAATGCTTCTAGTGAAAATCTGGTGTTCCGGGTAGTGTCCGGTTGTTCGGTTGATTACCGGTTCGTTAAGGTGCTAAATTACGCAGTTTAATGTGCTTTATGTTCCCTTTTATGACAGTTTTGCTTTCTGACACTTAGGAAGGTATTCTGGATCATAAAACCATAATTCTGCATTAGATTTTGCTGTTAAAAAGCTGAAAATTGCTGAATTTTATTGTTTTCTGCAGTTTTAGAGTGTTTCGGGCACTTTCTGGCACTTAAACTATCACTCGGAAGGCAGTTTTGTAATCCCTACTTTCGTACACTCTATTCTAGTGTAACCCTTGGTTTCGGGGCTCATTCTGGGTCTTAACTTCATGTCTGCCTGAGTACTGAACTCCCGTTAGTACTTCTAATTTGTCTGATAACTGTGCTAACTTTATTTCGTGCACTAATTGAACCATATTGTGTTGTATGCAATAATGATAAATAATCTTGCAACATGTAATGCACTTGCATGTATATGACAGCGTTCAGAAAATCATTCATGTCATTAATTAAATCAGGCACGGTCATTAATGCACAAATTACTGTTTAACATTGTATGGAATATGTGGAAAAGTGCCAGTTGTCACAACCATAATATTTTCTAGTAAAAAATAGAATAAAAGTGAATGGTCTGTTAATGTAGTAGTCATTTTATGATGTGAGAATGAAACCAATAAAATAGTTATTTCTCAACTCTTAGGGTGGACAGAGCTCTTCGTGATAAGGCCCCCACCACGTGTGGAAGACAATTTCACATCGCCTCCACCCCTTTTATCACTCGTCAATTTTAAAATGCATGAAAAATTTAACGCGTGATGATGATGATGAAGAATGTGCGATGATGAACACTGTTGTGATGAGTGATGATGAAGATTAGTTAATTTTGAGCTAGTGATGGACATTTCCACTAAAATCCATCATTAGTGATGGAATAAAGCTCGATGACGTGGCGGAAATTGATTGGATGTTGTGAGTGATGAATGAGTGGTGAGTGATGGGCGCCCCTACCCCCTTAAGCGTGTGGTAACCTTTTTTTGAACTGTTTAAATTACCCTCAATCCGTCTTCGGCGAGGTTCGATCCCTTGATCTCAAAGGGAACAACACCTTAACTCCAATGACTTTGTCAATTAAACTCAACTCCTCACCGATGTGGTAACCTTTTTATGTATCCGTTAAAATATACCAAAAATATATTCACAACATTAGAAAGATAAAATTAAATAAAAATAACACTACGAAAACGGGGTTGAGTCGTAGCCCGTACTACAGCTACTAATGCTATAGTTCCGCCCATAATCATTATTTTATATTTGAAATAAATAATTTAAAAGTGGCTTTACGTAAATACAAAGAAATATCGATGAAATGAGTGTGAAATGTTGAAACATTCCCTTACCGGTATACATTGCCTTCACATTTACTTTTACAAGAAAATTGTAGGTGGGTGTATGGGTGATAAGATAGTTGTCGGCAAATAAGAAGTGCGATGGGACAACACTTATTACGTATGTATATTAATTTTTTTTCTAAACAGTGAACACACCAAGTTTATGACATTTACCTCTAAAATCCACAAAATATCTTTTTTTTAAAAGAAAACTTCATAGAAAACAACACACCTCTGACTCAAACGGGTAAAAGGCCAAACACAACAAACACCCCCGACCCAAACGGGCAAAGGGTAAGAAATTACAACATATACATCGGATATTTTCACCAATCCCCCCAACTAATACTGTTACAAGACGTTCTATTTTTAAACCACTCAAACCCTCTCGATTTAATTTCCCTAACTAACTCCTGTGGGCTTCGGCTGATTTGCTTGAAAACCAAGTCGTTCCTACCTTTCCAAATACACCAACATGAGATAATAACCAAACCATGAACGATTTTCTTAGCTTTTTTTCCAACTTGAGAATAATTATGAATATCCAATATGTCTTTGAAGTCGAAAATAAATATCGGGGGAATTTTACACCAAACACTTAACTCCGTCCAGACCCGCATCACCATAGGACAAGCAGTGAATAGATGCTCCACCGTTTCCTCAAACTCGTTACAAAAAGGACACATAACAGATATAATGTCCACATTCCTTCTTCTTAAATTCATTCTCGTAGCAAGTCTATCCAAATTACCTCTCCAAGCCATAATGTTGCATTTAATAGGCACCCATTTACACCACTCAAAATTCAGAAGCTGACTATTCCTCCTTTCGTCAATTAAGGCATTTTTAACAGTCTTCACCGAAAAGCCATCTTGGCTATCTACGTTCCAGACCCACCTATCCCTAGAGTTATTAAGGTTCACCTTAGTTAAGGTTTTTATGCATTCCCGCCACTCCTTAATCTCCACATCCGACTCAGGCACTCTGGACCAGTACCAATTGAACCTGTTGTTTCCCCTGTTCCTCTCCATCCTGTCCGCGACCCTGCAATGTTTAAACAATTCCAACCGAACAAGTGTGGCCATCTATCCATAAAAGGCCTATCTCCCTCCCATTTGTCAATCCAGAATCTAATATCCTCCCCGTTCCCAACCTTACCCATAATAAAATGATTAACACCATTCCTTTTGATTTTAATAAGGTTGAAAGACTTCACAATATTTTTCTAACACCCTCCAGTTTACCATTAAAAGGAAGAAAACTTCTCTGATTTACATTACCATGACAAGCATCGACCACTTTCCTCCATAAGTTTTGATTTTCCACCCTGTATCTCCACCCCATTTAACCAACAGCGCCTCATTAACATCTTTAATGCAGCTGATACCCAACCCCCTTTAGCTTTAGGCCACGTCACCCAATCCCAAGCCACCCAAAGAAATTTTCTCATTTTTGCTTCCAGCGTCTTAAACTCACGTTACTTTATGGGGATAACTACTTAGAGCATTCAAATTGGATCCTCTATATTTATGTTAGTGGGTCCTCTATATTATATAGAGTGGGTGTAAGTGGTTGTAAGAGAAGGAGAAATAAAAATGTCAGTAAATTTGAGAAAACATTGTTCACCATCTATAATTTTTTAATATTTTTAAAAGTGGTTGTGAGTAGAGAAGAAAGAAAAGTTAATGATAAAAGTATAAAAAAATATTATTTAACTAAAAAGAAAAAGAAAAAACCAGTAATCTTTAGTATAATTATAAAGAAAGAGATTGGAGGATTAATTGTGAATGCTTTTAGTGTCACTGCCCTAAATGACCATTAATATAAAAATATTTAATTAGGGGATTATACTATAAATTCTTTAAAGTTTTCTTAAATAGGTTTACTAAAAATTTGATTATAGCTAATAATGGATAAAATTACTATTCTATTTTTAAGTATCTCAACCATGTATGTACTAGTTATTTAACTATTGGTTTTGTAAATTAAGTTAAAAGAGTTATTAAACGCTCAAAAGTTACACCTTTATAAGGCTATTTCTTATGGGTTGATACTCTTTCACTTCACGTTACTACCACGTCATAAAGTAATTGTCACTTTATCGACACATCACAACCTCGTTCTCTTTCACTTTCTTCCACTGACATTTACTATGGCTTCACCCCTTTCACGCCCTATTAAAATGTTAAACAGTAAAAAAAGACGAAGGAACTTTATTAGTTGCCAAGCATGGGACCCACCACCACAACTATCGTCCACACCGTGACTCCACCCACACCGCCCCTTGCCACGCCTTGCCCGACGGTGTAGTCCTGCCATGTGGCAAGGGTCGTCAATCAGTAGCTGACCGCCTAAGAAACACATTCATCCATGTTCCAAATGTTTAAGTTCCTTGCACATAGATAATTCACAGTTTAATTACAATAGATTTGATACACAAGGCCGGCCCTAAGAATTCATGTACCCTGTTCGAGCTCGAAAAAACGTGCCCTTAGGCCTTAACGAAATTGGGCATTGGGCTCATTAAAGGTTTAAACCTAATGACAATGGGCTAATAATTAATCTAAACCATACAAATAGTTTTGTAAGTGGGCCAATGTTGGTGTTTGTATGAGTATACCCTATTAATTTATTTATTTTTACATTTACAAATCAGATTTTTTTTAAATAATGTGCCCTTTGAAGTATCGGGCGCTGGCCGGTGGTCCTCCCCGCCCACCCTAAGGGCCGGCCATGCTGATACAACACCAACCATAAGAAGATAATGTAAAAAAATAACGTAAATAACAAAGTTAAAAATTAAAAATTAAAAAAAGGAAAGGTATAAATAGTAAAAAAGAAGAGTAAACAAAGTTTAAGAAAAATAAGTAAGATAAAGGTAAAAAAAGTTTAAAAAAGGAAATAAGTAAAAAAGAAGAAGCAAATATATGTATTATTGGTTAAGTAAAAAAGAAAAGGTGAGGGAAGCTAGGAAAGTATCGGTTGAAAAATAATTTTTCTTAGCTCAGTTGATTACATTGATATTTTAAAGAAAGAAAACCTGAGTTTGATTCTTAAAGGTACCAAATATTTTGTGATGATATTTTTTAACAACACATGTATATTTGATGATATTATGTGGAAAAAAAAACATTTTGTTTTCCATTTTAAATCTAAACCCGAAAACCGAACAACCCGAACGCAAATAACCCATACTTGAACAACTCAAACTTTAAATGGGCCAGTTCTCGGGTCGATTTTTCCAAGCCAAAAACTCAAATAACCCGACCTAAAAAACCCGAAACTCAAAAAAAAAAAAAAAAAAAAAAAACCGAAGAACACCTCTACACCCAAACATAATCGAGCCATTAGAACTAAAGATGTCGCAACCCCCGGCCCCTAACTCTGGGAATGGGCGACCTCGAGCAAGTATCAGTGGTATCGGTGTTTATCAATTTGGCAGCGGAAATTACATCAGGACCGTAGTTAGGAAATATTTTATCAGAGTAAAACAATACATTTTTATAATAATAATAAATACAAGGGAAAAACCCAAGTTTTCATTACAACATATTTATAGGGATAAACCCTAATTTATTGATAGAAACATCTTCTTTATTTAGGTAATTTTTATAGTCATTTTTCCAAGCCTTCAGTGCTCACCAGCTGGATTCTATTTGGCTTTCACATTTTGTTACCTGAAACGCGTTTAAAAACATTTTGTCAGTGGAAAATACTGGTGAGTGAATCCCAGTTTAATCAAGTTTTATCCATTTTCAGGATTGAGGGCGATCTCGCAATTATATTTGTTTATATTTCTACTTTAATTAACACTCACGACACTGTCAATCCTGACTTGTGGTAATGTTACTACTCACAATGTAGTAATAAATTTTGTATACAAAACCCCAACATACCAACGATAATTGTAGAATCACAAATACTCAATCACTGTTAATTATAATTTAAAACAATTGAGGTTTTGTAAAACAGTTTATACAAAAAGGAGATTACTCACATTGCTACTTTAGGTGTTTTCTTTGTGACTTCTTGGTTATAATCTATTAATTAAACAATGCACACGCGTTAGTATAGTAACCCAATTTACATTAGTTATACCCTCCCCGAGACAGAACTCCAACGACTACGTCGGGCAGAACCTCGACAGGTGTTACGGAGTACTAGATCAATCGGGCAGCGTATCTAATACGTAACCGGGGGTTATGATACTTACATCGAGGCAGAGCTTCGCTATTTTAGTGGGTATAATACCCGATATTATTATTTCTATTCAGAATTGAGAGAGAGAGAGTTTGGGATTTTGAGCGAATTCCAACTGAATGCCGATGCCCTCTATATATAGTGCCTGATCGGCACTTTGTTGCACCCGCGAGAGCCGAAGACAATGTCTTCGCGGCCCGCGAGTTAGGCAGGGTAGGCCCTAGCTTTGACCAATCACTGATATAGCTCCGACATGACATCGACACGTGGTGGTTCCGGGTTAAGCCTGTGGGTAGGCTGTCGTGGCCCGCGACTGAGTTAGTCATGGGCGTCGCACCCCGCGAGCGACGTTAGAACTTTGTTTTAATTTAATTTTTGTAAAAATTCAGGTATTTCGGGCCGTTTCTCATATACGAGGTGTATTTTAGAGCGTATAGGGGTGTTCTAAAATATTTTAGGAGGGTTGTTATATCCTCCCCACCTTGTTTTAGAACTCGTCCTTGAGGTCTACTGGAACAGGTGTGGATATTTCCTCTGCATCTCTGATTCAAGCTCCCAAGTGTATTCTGGTCCTCTTTTGGAATCCCATCTTACTTTAACTAGAACTAATCTCTTATGTTTGAGGTTCTTGACTTTCCTGTCTTCATTTTGTAGAGGCCTCTCTACAAACTTAAGTTTCTCATTTACCTCTATATCCTTAAGAGGTACCACTAATGATTCATCTGCTAAGCATTTCTTGAGATTGCATACATGAAATAAATCATGTAATCCTACCATTTCCTCTGGCAGTCGTAGCTGGTATGCTACGGGTCCTATCCTTCTAATAATCTCAAATGGTCCAACATACCTGGGGCTTAGCTTTCCCCTCTTGTTGAATCTGACTACTCCTTTCCATGGAGAAACTTTTAATAATACCTTGTCTCCTACTTGAAATTCCAACGGTTTCCGCCTGTTATCAGCATAACTCTTTTGTTGATCGCGTGCTGCTTTTAGTCCTTCCTTGACTTAAATAACCTTGTCTGTTGTTTCTTGTACTATCTCGGGTCCAGATAGTTGCTTTTCTCCAATTTCTGCCCAACAGACTGGAGTTTGGCACTTTCGTCCATAAAGTGCTTCGAATGGTGCAGCATTGATACTAGTATGATAGCTGTTATTATAGGAAAATTCTATCAATGGTAAATGATCATCCCAATTTCCTCCGAAATCAATTACACAAGCTCTAAGTATATCTTCCATCGTCTGAATTGTCCTTTCGCTTTGTCCGTCCGTTTAAGGATGATAAGCGGTGCTTAGATTTAGCTTGGTTCCCATCGCTTTTTGGAAACTGTCACACCCCAAATTTTCCACGTGTTACCGGTGGGCCCGGTAGGGGAGTATCGTGACGTGGTTGGCAACAATATAATCAAACAACACAATATTTAAATGCACAGCGGAAGCAAAGTATAGATTCATTTCAACCAAACGATATTGTAATATTAAATATTACAAAGTGTCGAATATAAATCCACAGGTAGATCAAATGAAAGGAAACAAATGTTCAACAGTTCGTGACATCCAAGCTCGCGAGACTTATTACGGATGCTAGGAGACAAGCCAGCCTATTTCGCGTAGTACCTGCACTTAACCTTTTTAAGAAAATACGTCAGTTTACACTGGTAAATACATTCAACCGACTCATTTGAAAAGAGTTTAAGAAAAATGGTTTTAAGGCACAAGGCACAAATAATATTTTATAACTTGGGATAATTATCTGAATATAATACTTGTAAAGGATTTACATGTTCCTTATGCGTTCAGTAGCCCGGATCGAGCCGGGTTAAAGATCAATAGACACACCACATTATGTATATGAGACACTGACAAGTGTACGCCTATACCTGTGTGCTAAGGTCGTGGCCATTTCGTAAAATGATGCCAGGGATATCCGGGACACGGTCATTAACCCCCCAAAGGCTTTAAGCAAACAAAACAAATTTAACGGAGTCATCTCAATAATTTAACCATAATAAGATTAAATATTCAATGCCCGACCAAGCGGTATTTTATCTACCGTACCCCAAGCCCGTATAGGGAAATAAGTTAAAAGTATTTACCTGAGCAAGTATAGATCAAAATCAGCGAGTGCAAGTATCTTTTACCGGGTCTCCTATTCTGGAACGAAGGTTTATAATAACCTATTAGAATCCTAACGGGTCTTTAGTTAAGCTTAAGCTTAGACCGGTTAGTTTTAAAGATACGGTTCGTACGCACGATTAAGCGAAGACCGGATAGAATGTGATTTAGACCCGAAAAGTTTGAAGACTTTCTTAATATGGGTATATTATACACATTCTGGATTTTGAGATAAAACCGCTAAGGTTTGACCCGTTTCGGCTAATTAATGTAAACTAGTTACATAAACCGAACCGAACGCGTAATAAGCGTAACGGGTATCCGCAACTAAGTTAACCTGCCCTAATTATATTATGATACCAGTAGGATACCTTCCGTTATGCCCAAAACGAGTTTAATCGCTTAATAAGCCCCGTAGGGGTATTTTGGTCATTTTAAAGATTATAAAAGGAATTAATTTACCTTCTGTGATCCGGGTCTGATTAAATCAATAAAATACTTTCTTTTAACAGGTTATAACCTTTGATGTTAAGTCTTATGTATCGAAATGGTTTTAATTTCAAACTACGCGTATAATACGCGTATAATGTCGTTTAAAGCGACGTACGGTTTAAAATACGATTCTGAGTTTTCTGATCAAATAAACAGGCTCAAAACACTCCATTTATTATTTAAAATCAGTAGCAATTGGATTGGCATTAAACGGATTTGTAAAACTCATTTTATGGCCTAAAAGGGCATTTTCGGTATTTACCGAATTAAGGCGCTAATCCAAGCTTATGATCAGTCTAAAAATAATAAAAAAATCTTTAAAAATCCCAAAATATTATTTAACATCAGTGAGTAAAAGATTTGGCGTCAAAACTGAGTTTAGATAGGTTTTACGCTAATGGCGCCGTTTAATTAATAAACATGTTTATAATTACGCCATTAAGCATAACTCCTAATCTAGACTTCCGATTGACGTGAAATTTTGCAGACATGTTCAATAATCAGTATTAAAGACTTTTGCACTTTTACATTTTCTAAAATCTCGTTCTACGGTCATAAGGGCATTATGGTCATTATTTAGGCGATTAACGGAAACATCGGACGATTAGGGATTCGAGTGGTATAAACGCAGAGGCTTATACACACAAGTATCTAGGTCCTAAAGGAACTTTAAGGCATGTCTAAATATGACTAAACCGGGTCAGAACTGAAGTCAACGCAAAAGTCAAACTTTTGCGTCTTTCGGTTCCGAATCGGTCTTAAACAGAAAGTTGCCGAATCAATCAAGCGTAGACAAATTATTATACTTATTTTCAAGTAATATGTATGTTAAAACAGATTGCACGCCTTTCGTATCGTTAAATATGCGATTAATGTTTCTGTTGACTTTTCGGAAGAAGTTTGACTCGACCAAACGACATAGTTAAGATTGAAATCAGTGGGTGATCTTTTAGGGGTTTATTACCCATATAAATACCAAATTATATCAACTTTCGTTTCGACAAATCTCTGGTCCGTTTGTGATCTATCGCTAAATCAAACCGTAGTTACGACGGTTTGATTTCTACACCATAAACTAAGTATGAATGAATCGAGAAGGATCAAAGGTACTTACACTTGTCTAATGGATGATTTGGAATGCTTGTATCAGGTCTTGAGCTCTTGAAAATGTCCAGAAGTTGAAATGTGTATGTATGTGGAATATGTGACTTTATATAATAACTTGGATCCTTACCAATTGAGTCTAGGGATGTTGTTAGATGTCCAACATGTGTCCCTAAGGCTATAAACCACCTTAGACAAGCCCATAGAATGTAAAAATGGCATTTAAGTCGGTTACAATATGCAAACAGGCACCTGTCCATAATTTCTGTCGCTGGGCATGCCTAGCGCACCGCTACACTTATGATGTAGCGCACCGCTAGCCTGTCATCAGCCTTGTAAATTTTGCATTTTGGTCCCTAGTCCCCCGAAACATCGCTTTCACTTGTTTTATTTGCATTTCAAGGCTTTGTTACTAACATGTAGGGGCTTTAAGACTTATACCCACTTCGTGAAGCCCTCGGCCACTTCGGGTTTACCCGAAAAACCTTAAATTTCAACGTTGACACTTATAACCCTCGCACACGAATTTTACCACAACTTTCTCATACGATAACGAAACTTGGTGAAATTTTTATGGTGCATTCTAGTGAGCATAATTAATCGTTACAAAGCTTCGGGTTTGTCAAAAGGTCACTCAGAGGTATAAGTTAAACATGTTGACACATTTAACCCCTGTAGTTTGTAATCTCTCACTCTCTTCCACAATCCGTTTCGTATGATCCATGATCCATTCGTTTAAGGTTATAAACATCATGTAGGGTTATTGTACAATATAATTATTCACTGTTTGGCATTCAAAACCCGTATGTTCACATACTCTCCAGGTTTGTCAACTTTAGTCCTTCAAGAATATTCCTACGCACGTTCAACTTATGACACGTGTCAACACCTTATAGGACGTGAATTTTCGAGGTGTTACATCCTCACCCCCTTAAAAGAAATCTCGACCCGAGATTTACTGAAATAAGTAAGGGTACTTTTCCTTCATCGTGGATTCAACCTCCCACGTGTATTCGGGACCTCTACGGGCATCCCATTTGACCTTTACAAAAGGTATATGCTTCCTTCGAAGCTTCCTTACCTGTCGATCCTCGATCGACAAGGGTTTTTCCACAAATTTTAAGCTCGCGTCTATCTGCACATCTGTATGTGGTATAACCAGTGTTTCGTCAGCGAAACACTTCTTTAGATTGCAGATGTGGAACACATTGTGAATCCCACTGAGCTCTTCTGGCAAGTTCAACTTATAGGCAACTGACCCGACACGTTCGATAACATCAAAAGGTCCTATGTATCTCGGGCTTAGCTTGCCTTTCTTACCAAACCGCATCACCCCCTTCCAGGGTGATACTTTAAGTAGGACTTTGTCACCTACTTCGAAGTGAAAATCTTTACGCTTTGGATCAGCGTAACTCTTTTGCCTATCTCGGGCAACTTTGAGACGGTCTCAAATCTGGACAATTTTGTCCGTTGTTTCGAACACTATCTCTGGTCCAGATAACTGGACGTCTCCAACTTCGGCCCAACAAACGGGCAATCTACACTTTCTACCATATAATGCCTCAAAAGGCGCAGCCTTGATGCTGGTGTGGTAGGTATTGTTGTAGGAGAATTCGATTAACGGTAGATTCTTATCCCAACTACCCCCTAAATCGATCGCACATGCACGTAGCATGTCTTCTAACGTTTGAAAAGTACGCTCACTCTGGCCGTCTGTCTGAGGATGGTAAGCCGTACTAAAGTTCAAACGTGTGCCCAAGGATTGTTGGAAACTTTTCCAAAAATGTGACGTGTACCTAGTATCTCTATCAGAGATAATAGCTACAGGTATGCCATGTAAGGCGACAATCGTATCGACGTATAACTGGGCTAACATATCGGAGCTATAAGTCTCCTTGATGGGTAAGAAATGAGCTGACTTAGTCAGTCTGTCAACTATAACCCATATTGTATCATTTCCTTTCCTTGTCTTGGGTAACTTGGTGATAAAATCCATAGTTACCATTTCCCACTTCCATGTAGGAAGTTCAGGCTGTTGTAGCAAACCTGACGGTTTCTGATGCTCGGCCTTGACTTGCGCACACGTCAAGCATTTTGCTACATGGGCGTCTACAAACTTTTTCAAGCCTATCCACCAATAATTTGCCCTTAGATCCTGGTACATCTTATCAGCTCCAGGATGTACGGAATATTTAGAGCTATGGGCTTCCTGGAGGATAACATCTCGGAGTCCTCCATAACTTGGAACCCATACTCGTCCATTTAGTCTAAGAATTCCATCTTTGCTAAGTGTTAACTGCTCCTCAGTTACCCCTAGTTTTTCTTTAGGATAGTTAGCTTCCAACACAGCTTCCTTCTGTGCAGCTAATAACCTTTCCATCAAATTATTCTTTATTTCCATGCTCTTGGCATTTATTCGGATGGGTTTCACCCTTTCCTTCCAACTCAAGGCATCGGCGACTACATTCGCCTTGCCGGGATGGTATCTTATTTCACAATCATAATCATTAAGAGTTTCCATCCAACGGCGTTGCCTCATGTTCAAGTCCTTCTGATTGAAAAAATGTTGAAGGCTCTTGTGATCAGAATAGATCACACATTTGATTCCATACAAATAGTGCCTCCAAAGTTTTAGTGCGAATACAACGGCACCCAACTCCAAGTCATGGGTGGTGTAATTCTTTTCGTGCACCTTTAACTGGCGTGAAGCATAGGCAATGACTTTGCCTTTCTGCATAAGCACACATCCCATTCCGATGTGTGATGCATCACAATAAACCACAAACTCCTCTATTCCATCAGGCAATGTCAGTACTGGAGCATTGCTCAATTTCCGTTTCAAAATATCGAAGGATTCCTGCTGCTTAGGACCCCAGTCAAACTTAATCTTCTTACGCGTCAGCGAAGTCAGGGGTGCAGCAATCCTTGAGAAGTTTTCAATGAATCGCCTATAATATCCTGCCAAAC
This sequence comes from Helianthus tuberosus, assembly GCA_030545235.1. Taxonomy (NCBI): domain Eukaryota; kingdom Viridiplantae; phylum Streptophyta; class Magnoliopsida; order Asterales; family Asteraceae; genus Helianthus; species Helianthus tuberosus. The sequence goes on from CM060393.1 coordinate 10,716,285, forward strand.
CTAGGAAGCTACGAATTTCTGTAGGCGTTTTTGGCTCGTGCCAATTCATGACAGCTTCAACTTTAGCGGGATCAACTTGGATACCACGCTCACTAACAACATGTCCAAGAAATTGGACTGCTCGAAGCCAGAATTCACACTTCGAGAACTTGGCATAGAGCTTTTCTTTATGAAGTAGTTTCAGAATGCAGTGAAGATGCTTTTCATGGTCGACTTGGTTCTATGAATAGATGAGAATGTCTTCGATGAAGACGATGACGAATTTATCCATATAAGGCTTGCAAACGCGATTCATGAGATCCATGAACGCGGCAGGTGCATTAGTGAGCCCAAAAGGCATCACTAGGAACTCGTAATGACCATAACGAGTCCTAAATGCAGTCTTGTGCACGTCTTCATCTCTAACCTTCAATTGGTGATAGTCTGACCTTAAATCAATCTTAGAGAAGAAACTTGCCCCTTGCAGTTGATCGAACAGATCGTCGATTCTGGGCAAAGGATACCTATTCTTGATAGTAACCTTATTAAGCTCGCGGTAGTCGATGCACAGACGCATCGATCCATCCTTCTTCTTTACAAATAAAACTGGTGCTCCCCAAGGAGACGAACTAGGTTTGATGAAACCTTTGGCTAACAAATCATCTAGCTGCGTTCTCAATTCTTTCATCTCTGTTGGTGCTAACCTATAAGGCGCCCTTGCTACTGGTGCTGATCCAGGAATAATGTCGATTCTGAATTCTAATTGTCTATCTGGTGGCAAACCAGGTAGTTCTTCAGGAAAAACTTCAGGGTATTCAGAAACGACGGGTATATCCCCAATCTTGGGCTTCGGCTCCTCTATAATTACTTGCGCCATGTAGATGACACAACCTTTCTTTAAACGCTTAGAGTCCTTGAGTATCGACATTTTCTCAGGTAGCCCATACTGGGTATCCCCCTGGATAGTAAGTGATTTACCAGACGGAGTCTTGATCACCACTTGCTTCATGTTACAGACAATCTGAGCCTGGTTATGAGATAACCAGTCCATACCCAATACTATATCAAATCCGGCTAACTTAAAAGGAAGTAGGGACAAAGGAAAAGAGTGGTTCCTAATGGATATGAAACACCCATCTAAGATAGTTGAAGCGGTTTCTAAAGTACCATCCGCTAGTTCCACCTCATACTTCACACATAAGTTCTTAACAGGTAGTTTCAATAATTCACAAAACTTATTATCTACGAACGACTTATCAGCGCCTGAATCAAATAATACTCTCGCATAAACATCATTTACGAGGAAAGTACCTGTAATCACGTTGTCGTTCTGGACGGCTTCCTTGGCATCCATCCTGAAGACCCTAGCATTGGTCTTCTTAGCCTCTTCGGGCTTCTTGGCGAATTTTGGGCAATTACTCTTGATGTGCCCCTTTTCATTGCACCCATAGCAGGTCGCATCCCTTATCTTTTTGCAATCCAAGGTTTTGTGTTCCTTGGACTTGCACAACCCACATGCAAAAGGTTTCGATTGTGACTGTGAATTTGATTCATACCTGCACTTTCCAAAGTGCTGTCTCTTGCAGATTTTACATCTGGGTTTTTCACCCGACTGCTGACCATCCTTCCTGAATCCTGACCCCTTCCTGTGGTCATTGTTTCCCTTCTGCTTCTTGTCAGAACGTCGTGAGCTGTCATCCTCGCGCTTCCTCTTTTCGGTCTCAGTGTTCCTCTGCGACCTCTGTCTGACCGCATCCAGGGTAAGCGACAATGAAATGTCCGCGGCAGACCGAAAAGTAGCTGGTCGAGAGGCCTTTACACTTGCCTTGATCTCCAGAGCCAAACCCCCGATGAAACGAGCTATCCGTTTAGGTTCCGGGGTTACCAAATAGGGAACCAATCTTGACAAGGTGTTGAAACTGGTAAGGTAGGCCTGACAGTCTAGGTTTCTCATGACCAGTGACAAGAAGTCAGCTTCAATTTTTTCCACCTCATGTTGAGGGCAGTAGTTTTCCTTGATCAACGTCATGAACTGTTCCCAGGTCATGTTGTACAACGGAATTTTCCCTGTAGCTTGGATCAAAGATCTCCACCAAGCTAATGCCTCTCCCTTGAAAGACTGTGAGACAAACTTCACAACATCCCTATTATGGCAACCACTGATATCTACCACTGTATCCATCTCGTCCAACCAAGTCATGCAATCAACTGCTCCTTTTTCCCCAGTGAAGTCCCTGGGTTTGCACGAAACGAAGTACTTATAGGTGCAACCCCTGTTACGAGGTTCTTGATTGAGTACTACCTGTCGAGATGGGGCACTCCTTTGGTTTGACGAGTGGTGAGAGTTACTGTTGTGGCCAGTGTGGGTCCTGGAGGGTGTTCTAGAGTGTGGTGCAGATTGGGTCCTTGTACGGGTACCACTGGATTCTTGGTGCTGTCTATCCATAGCTCGATTTACGGCATTATCTATCATTGCCTGTAATTCTACACCCGCTACATTCACTTGGGCATTATCGTTTACTATCCCTGGGTGACTGTTGACCTCGTTCGAGTCTGCCATGTAGCTTGAACTGTAACATATCGACAGTAATTTATTGGTGAGTTTATTATAGAATTGTCTTTTATGGCAATTTTATTAACCGTGGTAACATAGACCATATATGGTTAATTTATTACTCACATTTATTTAGGACTTCTAATATAATTTATCCTAATTATTAAAACAATAACAGTTTTATTAGTAGCACAAAAGGCCTAGTCACAAGGACGTTTTTAAATTATAAGCCATGATTTCAGAGAATCAAGGCATTAAGGTTTGAACATAGTTCATTACCTTTTTCGGACAGGGAGTCTCAGCTACCACTGTCTTTTGGCTCATGTAGAAATGAGCAAGGCCCGTAGGCATTGCATTACCACGTATGGTTAAAATATAGTCATCCTAATTGATGTTTTAAACCCACGATTCAGAGATCATTATTTTGGGTTAGGAATCTTTTAAAGAATCCTTTTATAGGAATGACATGTGTGATTTTTAACGAATCACATCTGCCAGAAGTGTTAACATGTTTTCAGATGTTAACAGAGATTTAAATCTTTTTAATAGGTTTTACCATCTTGGCCCGGTCTTCAAAATGACACTTAGGCTAGGTTTTACTCTAAAGATTCGTTATTTGTTATATAATAGGCAGATCATTTGAAAAAGGAATGATGTTATTTTATTTATTTCATGTATGATATATATATATATGCATAAATGCTAGAAATAAACTTTCAAACTTAACATTCCATTATAATTTACAATTAGTACACTTTTGCCCTAAACGGGACTTTTCTCACAGTACTTGCCCACGCAGGAGCTAAACAGATAATACAAGTCCTCACAGGGACTGTTTACAAAAACAAATGTCCTCGCAGGGACTAATAAAGACAAGTCCTCGTAGGGACTAGGTACAAAGATAAATGTCCTCACAGGGACTACATATATTATAAACTAATGTCCACACAGGGACTTGATTTAAACAAGGAAATACAATAATGCATATTGGGATTTAACGATCCCGTTTCTTCTTTCCCTTCAGCAAATTTGCCAGGCCACTCATGAATCCTTCATTCTTCTTACGCTCTTTCTGGAGGTCTTGCTCAACCCTGTTCAGTCTTTGATGGAGTTCCTCCTGTTCTGGTGGAGAAAACCGTGGCGGCTGGAAATGTGGCGGCGGCTGAGCAGGTACTTGATACCCTCGAGCTGGATGTCCTATTCCCCAAGGGGTTCCATATGGTCCCTCAGGATTTTGGGCCTGGTAGTTTGCTGCCATATAGTAAGGATCCTCAGCAAAGTTATAACCATGATATGCTGGTGGTCCGTATGGGTTGTAGGCTGCCGGAGCAGTGTAAGCAGGTATAGGGTTGCCAAAACCCGTTGGCGACGGTTCAATTGGTGCCGAATTCACCTCTGATACTGGAACTGAAGGTCCACCCATCTGTGGGCCTTCGTATAAAGGCGGGTAATGACTGCCGCTAGAGTGTTGAGGTGAGTTGTGATGAAAATTCACTTCTCGTGCTGAGATCCGTGCGCCAGTCCTCCTAAGTCTTGGTGGTTCTGGAGGCTCTAGATGTACTGGCGGCGGTGGAGGCGGTGGCGTGACTGCCTCGAAACGTGGATCCCTAGAGGGATCTTGCTGCTGCTGCTGCGGCGGCTACTGGTGAGGTGATGAGTGTTCAGATGGTGTATAGTACCACTCACATCGTTCGAACCTCGCCATGTGACTATCCGGACCTTGGTAGGGTGGTCCGTGGTAAGATGAACCATCAGAGATCGAAAAAGGATGGTTCCGGGATCCGGTCGAAGCCTCGACGGGATCTGTGTCCTCGTCCATATCTTGATCACCAGAAAAGTGATCCTCCGGTCCTAGTGGGTTAAAGCCTACTTGCTCTGGTAGGTACTCCGCTGGGTTAAACTGGCCTTGAAATATAGGAGTAGGTTCGCCGAAAGAATGTTTGGAGTTGTGGGGTTCATTCTCGGGCTGAGGCCCATAGGGGTCATGATGTGGAGGCGTTGAGGCATGAGAGAAAGATTGTCTGGCAGATTCTTCATATGTCCTCCATAATTCCCTTGCCTCGGAATTCCTTGAAGAAGAAGAAGTTCGTCGACGAGAAGGCCCTGCCTCATGATCGTTAGGCGCGCTAACTCGTCCTCCTCCTCGTCCTCTGAATCTTGGCGGCATTGGAGTACCTGTTAATATAAACAAGGTAACAATATGCAAAAAATAAAAAGGACAAAATTTTAAAAAAATAAATTAGAAACAATTTGGATTATTCCTATGTTCTTTGTCTAGACTCGAAGATTTAAGAATGTGCAATTGTGTCATTGAGATTAAACACAAAAGGTTAGCGTTTAATTCACTCAATGTTGGCTCTGATACCAACCTGTCACACCCCAAATTTTCCACGTGTTACCGGTGGACCCGGTAGGGGAGTATCGTGACGTGGTTGGCAACAATATAGTCAAACAACACAATATTTAAATGCACAGCGGAAGCAAAGTATAGATTCATTTCAACCAAACGATATTGTAATATTAAATATTACAAAGTGTCGAATATAAATCCACAGGTAGATCAAATGAAAGGAAACAAATGTTCAACAGTTCGTGACATCCAAGCTCGTGAGACTTATTACGGATGCTAGGAGACAAGCCAGCCTATTTCGCGTAGTACCTGCACTTAACCTTTTTAAGAAAATACGTCAGTTTACACTGGTAAATACATTCAACCGACTCATTTGAAAAGAGTTTAAGAAAAATGGTTTTAAGGCACAAGGCACAAATAATATTTTATAACTTGGGATAATTATCTGAATATAATACTTGTAAAGGATTTACATGTTCCTTATGCGTTCAGTAGCCCGGATCGAGCCGGGTTAAAGATCAATAGACACACCACATTATGTATATGAGACACTGACAGGTGTACGCCTATACCTATGTGCTAAGGTCGTGGCCATTTCGTAAAATGATGCCAGGGATATCCGGGACACGGTCATTAACCCCCCAAAGGCTTTAAGAAAACAAAACAAATTTAACGGAGTCATCTCAATAATTTAACCATAATAAGATTAAATATTCAATGCCCGACCAAGCGGTATTTTATCTACCGTACCCCAAGCCCGTATAGGGAAATAAGTTAAAAGTATTTACCTGAGCAAGTATAGATCAAAATCAGCGAGTGCAAGTATCTTTTACCGGGTCTCCTATTCTGGAACGAAGGTTTATAATAACCTATTAGAATCCTAACGGGTCTTTAGTTAAGCTTAAGCTTAGACCGGTTAGTTTTAAAGATACGGTTCGTACGCACGATTAAGCGAAGACCGGATAGAATGTGATTTAGACCCGACAAGTTTGAAGACTTGCTTAATATGGGTATATTATACACATTCTGGATTTTGAGATAAAACCGCTAAGGTTTGACCCGTTTCGGCTAATTAATGTAAACTAGTTACATAAACCGAACCGAACGCGTAATAAGCGTAACGGGTATCCGCAAGAGTCCTAAACCGGTTTCCTAAGTTAACCTGCCCTAATTATATTATGATATCAGTAGGATACCTTCCGTTATGCCCAAAACGAGTTTAATCGCTTAATAAGCCCCGTAGGGGTATTTTGGTCATTTTAAAGATTATAAAAGGAATTAATTTATCTTCTGTGATCCGGGTCTGATTAAATCAATAAAATAATTTCTTTTAACAGGTTATAACCTTTGATGTTAAGTCTTATGTATCGAAATGGTTTTAATTTCAAACTACGCGTATAATACGCGTATAATGCCGTTTAAAGCGACGTACGGTTTAAAATACGATTCTGAGTTTTCTGATCAAATAAACAGGCTCAAAACACTCCATTTATTATTTAAAATCAGTAGCAATTGGATTGGCGTTAAACGGATTTGTAAAACTCATTTTATGGCCTAAAAGGGCATTTTCGGTATTTACCGAATTAAGGCGCTAATCCAAGCTTATGATCAGTCTAAAAATAATTAAAAATCTTTAAAAATCCCAAAATATTATTTAACATCAGTGAGTAAAAGATTTGGCGTCAAAACTGAGTTTAGATAGGTTTTACGCTAATGGCGCCGTTTAATTAATAAACATGTTTATAATTACGCCATTAAGCATAACTCCTAATCTAGACTTCCGATTGACGTGAAATTTTGCAGACATGTTCAATAATCTGTATTAAAGACTTTTGCACTTTTACATTTTCTAAAATCTCGTTCTACGGTCATAAGGGCATTATGGTCATTATTTAGGCGATTAACGGAAACATCGGACGATTAGGGATTCGAGTGGTATAAACGCAGAGGCTTATACACACAAGTATCTAGGTCCTAAAGGAACTTTAAGGAATGTCTAAATATGACTAAACCGGGTCAGAACTGAAGTCAACGCAAAAGTCAAACTTTTGCGTCTTTCGGTTCCGAATCGGTCTTAAACAGAAAGTTGCCGAATCAATCAAGCGTAGACAAATTATTATACTTATTTTCAAGTTATATGTATGTTAAAACAGATTGCACGCCTTCCGTATCGTTAAGTTGCCTAGAAAGTTGTCTAGAAGCATGATTCTTAAGTTTTCTAGAAGCATAGGATATAACCTTTTGGCGTTGCATCAACACACATCCATAACCTAATTTAGAAGCGTCACAATAGACTACAAAGTCTTCAGTTCCTTCTGGTAACGCTAATATGGGTGCGTTGGTTAATCTTTGCTTAAGGATTCTAAAGGCTTCTTCCTGTTTTGGTCCCCATTCAAACTTAAAAGATTTACAGGTCAGTTTTGTTAATGGGATGGCTATTCTAGAAAAATCTCGGATAAACCGTCTATAATAACCTGCTAGTCCGAGAAAACTTCTCACCTCTGTTGGTGATTCAAAGACTTTCCATTTAGTAATTGCCTCAATCTTTGTGGGATCCACATGAATTCCTTAATGATTGACTAAATGTCCAAGGAATTGTACTTCTTGTAACCAAAATTCAAATTTTTAAAATTTAGCGTAAAGCTTTTCTTTTCTCAGTAAATTTAAGAATGTATGCAGATGCGTTGCATGTTTTTCTTTACTCTTTAGAGTAAATGAGAATTTCATCTATAAAGGCAATTATGAATTTATCCAGATATGGCTTACATATTCTGTTCATCATGTCCATAAATGCAGCTGGGGCATTGGTTAGACCAAAGGGCATGACTGTAAATTCATAATGGCCATACCTTGTTCTGAAGGCGGTCTTAGAAATATCCTCTTCCTGTACCTTTAATTGATGATATCCTAAGCGTAAATCTAACTTTGAAAAGAATCGAGCTCCTTGCAACTGATCAAACAGATCATCGATTCTCGGTAATGGGTACGATTTTTAATCGTGACTTTGTTCAATTCTCGGTAATCAATGCACATACGCATTGATCCATCCTTTTTCTTGACAAACAGAATTGGTGCTCCCCATGGCGATGAACTGGGCTGTATGAATCCTTTCTCCAGAAGTTCATCTAATTGTTCCTTCATTTCTTGCATTTCTGCTGGTGCCAAACAGTAAGGTGCTTTGGCAATTTGTGCTGTTCCTGGTAGCAGGTGAATTCTGATTTCAACTTCCCTGATTGGCGATAGTCCTGGTAATTCTTCTGGAAATACATCTGAGAATTGTGATACTACGGGAATATCTTCCAATTCTTTTCCTTTAGTGTTAATGATTATGGAAATCATATACACTAGTGATCCTTTTCTTGCACAACTTGCTGTTTTCATCACAGAGATGAATTTCGTGGATCTAGTTGGCTTATCTCCTTTAATCGTGATCTTTTCACCCTTTGGTGAATTTACTTGTATTGACTTTTGATCACATAAAATATTGGCTTTATTGGCTACTAACCAATACATTCCTAATACAATATCAAATCCAGCCAGATTCATTGGGTAAAGATTAGCAATAAAATTTTGATTTAAAATTTCTATTCTTGCTCCCTGCAAGATTTCAGTTATCCTAATGGATTCTCCATTTGCCGTCTCCACTAGACATTCTTGTTGAAGTTTAGTTAATGGTTGATTGAGAAGTTTGCAAAATAAAGTATTAATAAAACTTTGGTTCGCACCAGAGTCAAATAATACTTTAGCAAAAACATCATTAACTAAAAACGTACCGGCAATCACATACGGAATCATCTTTGCTTCTTCTGCAGTTAGAACAAATACCCTAGCATTCTTAGTAGTCCTTTTATTCATGGCTAGAGCTAGTTTCGAACAGTTCGGCTTGATAAGTCCTTTTTCTCCACAGTTGAAACATACTCCATTGCTAGGTTTCTTCCTACAGTCTTCTTCCTCGTGTCCCGGTATTTTGCTGAAGTTGCAGTATGTGGAGCAACTTCCTGAATGCTTATTCTTGCAGGCCTTATAATAAGGTGCGGAGGCAGAACCTATGTTTTTTCCACGGTTGAAATTACCATAGCGAAATTCCTGGGTAAGCTTTTGGACTAAGTTTTTCCTCTGGTTCTCTTCTTGTGTACGTACTAGTTCATCAGTCAAGGTATTTGCTAGTTCTACAGCTTCGTCTATAGTTTGTGGTCTAGCTGCCTTGACCACATGTCTAATCTCACTGATTAATCCCCAGAGGTAACGAGAGATTAATACTGGTTCTGGTGAAGCTAGGATTGGCACAATTCTAGCATATTCGAATAATATAGTAGATATAGTAGTGTAACCCTTATAGTCTATTCCAGTCATCCTAAGGTTTAAGAACTTATTAGCTATTTGTTCTTTTTCATTGGGAGGACATAATTTCCTTTCAACCATACTCTTAAACTCGGTCCATTCCATATTATAGACTCTGTCACTTCCCCTAGACTGGAGAATAGTGTTCCACCATTCTAAGGCTGCATTCCTAAAAAGATTGGAAGCAAACATGATTTTATCTTCCTCTGCACACTTGCTTATTTTTAAGACAGCCTCTGTCTTTTCTATCCAGCATAGAGCTGCAATGGCTCCTTCATTGCTAAAGAATTCTATCGGTTTGCAAGACTAGAATTCTTTGTAAGAACAACCATAAGACATGGTTCTTCTTATTTTTGGAATAGGCAATTGAAGTAATGGTCCATTGTTTACGTTGTGACCGGGTTCAGTAGGTGGTCGTTTACTTACACCGTTACTTTTATTATTTTCTGCTTCCTAAACAGTTTGGAGGATATAAGGCATAGCATCGATATTTCCTTGTGCCACTATATGTTGGATGGCACTGTTATCTAATTGGTTTCCATTATTCTGGTTTTCCTGATTTACTTCGTTGTCCATCTGAATTATAAACATTTACCAGATATTAATATCACAAAATAAGATTTAATGTAAATTATCAAACGCATTGATCAAAATCGTCGTGCATTGCGACATTTACTCTATTTTATAGATACGCATCTATTACAAACTGGAACTGAAATTTAAAATATAATACTAGTTATGCATCAGTAGTTATTGGATTATATTTTTAATGTAGTTTTTTTTTTCAAACTACTCACACACCACACACACAAACACACACACACACACACACACACACACACACACACACATATATATATATATATATATTACTATTGTGACTAGGGGTTCATCCAGCACTGCATATTACGCTCGTCATACTTCCAAACGAGCCTTTCCCTTATTTGTCTGATTCTATCTCTTTCATCTAGTAACTCTTCACCAAAAGTGTGGAGTTCCTGCACGTTTTTGGTACTCATGGGTGGTGCAGGTGCTGGTATCGGGTCAGGGTACAGGGGCATCGGTTCTTCATATGGGAATGGTATAACAACCCTCCAAAATAATTCCGACACCCTAAAAATATTTAAAATATCCCAATGCATCCTAAAATACACCCCGTATACGAAAAACGGGCCTAAAATACCTTAATTTTATTAAAAATCAAATAAAAACAAAATTATATAAGCTGTGGCGGCCCGTGACAGATGAGACCAAGGTTGTCGCGGGGCGCGACGGCCATTACTTGCCCGGCACACAATTTTGACACGTGTCCTAACGCGTGTGATGCCTACCATTGACTCGACAGACCTACGGCCTAGCTACCAGGTGGTGGCGGCCCACGACGGGCATAGCCTAGGGCACCGCGGGGCGTGACAGGGTCAGTGATCAGCCCTAGAAATTGGATTTCGATGTTCAGTTGAAACTCGCTCATTCACACAAGTTTCTCTCTAAATTTTTGAATAGCTAAAGTAATTCCCGGGCATTATACCCACTAAAATAACGAAGCTCTGCCTCGTTGTAAGTATCATAACCCAGGTTACGTATTAGATACGCTTCCCAATTGATCCAGGGTTTCGTAACGGCTGTCGTGGTTCTGCCCGACGTAGTCGTTGGAATGTCTTCTCGGGGAGGGTATTACTAGTGTAAATTTTGGGTTATTATACTAACGCGTGTGCATTTGTGTAAATTATAGATAATCACCAGGAAACCTTTACAGAAAACCTAAGACAACAATGTGAGTAATCTCCTTTTTGTAAAATGTTTTTACAAAACCTTTATTTATTTTAAATTATAATTAGCAGTGATTGAGTCTTTGTAGTCTTCAATTACTGCCGGTATTATGGGGTTTTGTATACATTACTTGATAATCTTCACAATTAGATAAAGGGTTAGCCAATGTGTGATATGACCATAGCCACAGATTCGGTCGAGTGGTAAGTACTGAATGAGTAATTGTGTAGATATAAACATTGTAATCGCTCTCAATACTATTTAATGATAAAATATGTTTTGAGTAAACTGAGATTTACTCACCAGTATTTCCCACTGACAAATGTTTTTTTTAAACGCGTTTCAGATAACAAAAAGTAAAAGCCAATAAGAAGAAAGCCAGCTGGAGAGCACTGAAGGCTTGGAAAAATGTGGCTATGAAAGTTACCTAAAAGACGATGTTTTAAAATTCAATAAAATAGGGTTGATCCCTATAAGTGTGTTGTAATAAGAAACTTGGGTTTTACCCATGTGTTTATTAATATAAATTATGGTGGTTTTACTCTGATAAAAATATTTCCTAACTACGGTCCTGATGTAATTTCCGCTGCCAAATTGATTAAATACCCGATACTACCGAAACTGGCTCACGGCAGCCCGTTCCCAAGAAACAGGGATCGGGGGTTGTGACAGAAGGTGGTATCAGAGCCTTGTCACTGATTCAAGCCAAAGAAGTGTTCTTCTGACACTTAAATTTTAAATTCTATGTTAGAAAATAATTTATGTGATTATGTGTTTTATGTTATTTGACTAATTGTTAGTTTACAGTATGAGTAAGCAAAGAATTTCGGACATCTATCATCAATTAGATAGTTTACCAAAAGATAAGGGAACCTCATTTCAACCAAATCCCTCAGGATACTCAGCAGATACTAAGGAAGGAACATTTATTCGTAAGGCACAGTCTGAAAAACCATTTACCACTAAGAAGAGAAGTTGGATTATTGGAAAAAGTCGAGAGAAAATAAAGAAAATAAAAAAATCACTAGAAGTGATAATCAATAAGGAAATAAATGCACAGACTCAGGGAATAGGCAATAACCCACCATGGGAAGAGGAATTAGATAGAAAATGGGCAAATCTCCATATGTTAGCCACTACAGCAGTATATGCTAACTTAAATTAAATAGCCAATCCGCTGCTATTCTCAGATCAATAAATGATAGAGCCAAACCAGGACCAACCAATGGAATTAAATCTCAACCAGGAAAACCCATACCCTCATAAACAACCTATCTCTCAACATCCTGACACCAGTACCCGCACCCATGCCACCTATGAACCAGAAACTCTATAAAAGAACTTCACCCATTAGATAACAACTTAGTAGAAGCAGGAGAGAAAATAAACCTTACATAAAAGCATGTTAAACATGATACTCCTATAACCAAGATGGACTAGAATAAGTTACGGATGCATAATCGCTAGTATGTTTTGAATTCCAGTTGTGGTTGTAATATATATATATATATATATATATATATATATATATATATATATATATATAAGTCGAAATGTTCGCCATTTTTAATCAATATGTTTGAATGATTGTACCTAAATGTTTGTACTTGATATTAGTCTGTGATAATTAACACATGATAAATGTTCAGCTGAACAACAAAGTAAATCAGGAAAACCAGAATAATAATGGAAACCTAAGAAATAAGAATGTCATCCCACACAAAGTAGCACAAGAAATTTTAAATTTTATGCCTTAGTATGAGCTAATTATTTGTGTAGATAAATTGTGATGGATATTGGTATGCCATGAGTATGATAACTAGAAAAGTGCGAATATGATAAATTAGCCATTGTGACAGCTGTGTCACTTCAACCATCAAACAAATGCCAAACCAATGAAGTATTGTATTTCATACTTGGGATTTGTAAAAATATGTGTATCGTTTGCACATATCAACTCTTGTTCGATTTCAAGCTTTAAATCGCTTTCTGGAGGGTTATACGCGCTCTGATGCGTAAATATAACCAGTTTAATGCAACGAATACTCTGGAATAGTGAAATAGGCTTAACATACCTTAAATAACCTCCACATAACTAAGAAATAAGTTTTGAATGGTTTGGTGTGTTGAAATCAAGTTTGTTCGATCACAGGGACTAATTGTGTCAAACTGCGAAACTATACCAATTTGTATAGTAACGAACATTCCGGAACTTGATCATAAGTTAAATATGCCCTAAATATCCTTCACATAGCTTAGAAATAGGCTTTGAGTTGTTTTGTGCGCTAAAATAAACTTTCATGATCAATAGGGACTAAAAGCGTCAAAAAGTGCATAAGTTTGCATTTTCGCGCATATCTTCCGTTCTGAATATATCCGGACATCCAAAAATTTATGTAATCATTAAAATATTATTTTTTAATGATTGGCATGATAAAAATCCATTCGTCGCTTAATTTGGATCGTTTTTGCGTTCGTTACGACTTCCGTCGTAATTTACCGAACAACGCAACTGTACGACCAAACGAGCCGACATCCGAGATATTTTTTAGTACAATTTAAGTTCCCTATACTTTAACTTCATTTTAGATCTTTGAAATGGGGTTAACGGGGCTTAAACGTGTCAAAAATGCATCGAAAACCAAGTTTGGGGCTTCAGGGACTAAAACTGCCAGTTTTGAAAGTTGTTGACCTGCAAGGTCCTTACGATCCATATGGACCTTTGCTTATGGTCCGTAAGCCATCCCCAGACCAGCAGAATGTGTTTCCAGCTATTTCCAGCTCATTCCAGCTCTTGCAAATGGTTTTTGATCAATCTATGGGCCAATTTTGATGGTTTTTGAGTGCCCCTTGTATTCAAATACCATGTGCCCACTTGTACGGATGAGATCAAAGCTCAATCTTTGAGAAACGATCCTAACGGCTCTTGAATTCCTATAAATACCCACCCCATTTCTTTCCCCCAACTCACACTTGATCTGATTTTGGCCTTCTAAGTTGAAGTTTATACTTCATATCTGAAGGTAAATCGGATCAAGAGCTTGCGGGGACCTTTTGTAAGTATTCTTTCGTTCTTTTATCGCTTTTTGAGTCGAGTTTGACTTTCTGCATTGACCAGTTTATGGTCAATGCGAAGTTCGTTTGAACTTCATAACGTGAGCGTAATCACGATGGTTATAGTCCCTAGTGACTATACCTACTGATTACCACGTTATCTAGGATTAGTGGCGAGTCGTAGTTTCGGCCAAAATGCGCATTCTTGCGTATTTTGTAACCAAACTACTTTAGAGTGGGTGCCTGTACCCTGAGCTTTCTGTCTAAGGTTAGAGTGTTCGTACAAATCCGCAATATCGGACCAGTCACTCTTACCTGGGAACTCTTGGGGTGAGTGTCCACTTATAGGCAAGCATGTCTTCGCGATACATTATTTTTGACCCATTTACTTTGATTAATCGCTGTGTGTCGTTTGTTGCTTCGTAGTAACAAACAAATGACCACCATCTTTGCTTTCATCAAATTTTGTCTCATTTCATTCTTTTCGTCTAATCCTTTCACTTGTTTTCCTTCCTGTTTTCCCTTTTAGAATGCCTCCTCGACGCGAAAATCCGCTCCCAAATGCCGAAATGGCACATATTATGGCACAACATATGGCTGCTGTACTCCCAGATATTTTTGCTTAAATGAATCAAGCCATCAATAACCAGAATGCTCCATGCAATTTCAAAAGCTTCAATTCAGCTAACCCACTCAAGTTTAGTGGTTCTGAAGGAGCAACTGGGCTCCTACAGTGGTTTAAGGGCATTGAAAGTACGTTTCGTCACGTTTAGTGTCCTGAAAATCGGAAAGTCGAGTTTGCCTCCAGTGTATTTCAGAAGAGGGCTCTTACATGGTGGAACGGAGTTATGAGGGATCATGGTGCTGAGGTTGCATTAGCACAGACTTGGGCTGAGCTTAGGGCTCTTATGATGAAGGAGTTTTGTCCTCGTCATGAATTGAGAGCTTTAGAAAGGGAATTTGATGACTTAAGGCAAGACAGTGGTGAACATCGAGCCTATACTGACCGTTATGAAGAATTGAGCCTACTATGTCTTGCTATGGTTACGCCTATGGATAAGGCGATTGAGAAATACATTGATGGTCTTCCTGACCTAGTTCAAGATATTGTTACCGGCAGCAACCCTACTACTGTCAGACAAGCCATTGAATTGTCTGCCACCCTAACTGAATCCCACATCAGGAAGGGTAAGCTTTTTCGAAAAGGCGACCCAAGACCATCTGACAAGACTACTCAAGCTGAGCCAAAGGAAAAACAGGCTGAGGTATCCAAGAAGAAGAAGCGCAAAGCCTCTCAAAACTGCGCCATAACTGCTCAAGACAAACAGGTTGCACCAAACCAGCCAGCACAACCTCGCAAAAGGCAAAACTATGTTGGTACCGCACCTTTGTGCAATAAATGCAACCGTCATCATCTGGAGCAAGAGCAATGTCACAAATGTACCCACTGTGGGCGGTTGGGACATTTGATCAATGTTTGCCGTTATGCAAATCAAGCTGCTGCAAACCCTGCTGATGTTCAAGCACGGTTCCCTCCGCGGTCATGTTATAACTGTGGTGACCTTACTCACTACAGAAACAATTGCCCAAGACTTGTTAACATACCTCCAGCGCGTGGACGAGTGTTTAACATCAATGAGGCAAACGTAAACAATGATGCAGCAGTGAACAATTAGTGTTTTGTTATTTCCTTTGGTTGTTATCTTTTGACATTTAAAGACAAGTCAGTTGTTATATAAATAAAAATTCGCCGTTTTTATTTTTGCAAAACTGATACGATTGTGTGAATGTTTGATACAACCTTATGATGCCAACACAAAGACAAACTACTTGTATGGTTCTGTCATTTTTATGATCACTTGTGATCTCCCCAAGAATCTTAAATACTCGTTTCTTTTAAGAAACAAAGCCAAACTCCTCTTAAGATCTTTCTATCTCCATAGTTAGATTCTTGTGTTTAAAATGCCAAATGAAATCCACGGATTGGATTCCTGGTGTGCTTTAAATACCCGTATCCAAAGATAACAAAAAAAAAATCAAGTTAATTAATTATGTGATTATGTGTTTTGTGTTTTTTGTGTGATCCAAATGTTCATTATCCAAATCCTCATAGAATCTTCCATATCTCATATGAGAGATTCATAATAGGATATCCAAAGGTACTATCTTAAATCCTTAACGGAGTTCAACATTGTAGTTAAGTCCCTTGGGTTATAAAGTACTATTCTATAATTGGACCTCTTGAATGGTCTGGTTAAACAGATTGATTTTGAAATGAATATCATGAGATGATATAATTGAAAAGATCCTTTTAAAGTGGTCTATTTAAAAAGATTATACCACGGTCTAGTTAAGAAGATCATGTGTTGATATAGTTAAAAAGCTCGTTCGTTGATCTAGTTAAAAAGACCCTTTGGTGGTCTAGTTAAGTCACTTCATGTTTATTCTATTGATTATTCCCCTACGCATTATGAAATGAACTGTGCAGACTGTGCAAGGAATTACGTAATTATGGAGGCCTACATAATTACGGAATTCAGTGCACAGAAACCACATGAAGTTTTGTCGTGTGTTAAGACCTATAGTGACAAGAGTAATGATACGGGAGAAGTCTTGGACCTTGACCGATGTTATTTTATCTTACACTCCTCAATCCTGATTTCAAGCACACACAAGTTTCCTATGATAAGTCTTCATGGGAAACGTTCTCCTGTCCATAGTTTGAAACTCCATGTTTTGCTACTATAAGGACTTCACTTTGAGGGTTGACAATTTCTCTAAGAACCCTATCATCACCCAAAGTTCTACTTAGGGTTCAAGGGATTCATTTGAAAGCGAAAACATCATAGTTGTCCTCACAAGTTTCTCCTAAAATTAAATTTCGGGACGAAATTTCCTAAAGTAAGGGAGACTGTGACACCTGTGTCACTTCAACCATCAAACAAATGCCAAACCAATGAAGTATTGTATTTCATACTTGGGATTTGTAAAAATATGTGTATCGTTTGCACATATCAAATCTTGTTCGATTTCAAGCTTTAAATCGCTTTCTGGAGGGTTATACGCGCTCTGATGCGTAAATATAACCAGTTTAATGCAACAAACACTCCGGAATAGTGAAATAGGCTTAACATACCTTAAATAACCTCCACATAACTTAGAAATAAGTTTTGGATGGTTTGGTGTGTTGAAATCAAGTTTGTTCGATCGCAGGGACAAATTGTGTCAAACTGCGAAACTATACCAATTTGTATAGTAACGAACATTCCGGAACTTGATCATAAGTTAAATATTCCCTAAATATCCTTCACATAGCTTAGAAATAGGCTTTGAGGTGTTTTGTGCGCTAAAATAAACTTTCATGATCAATAGGGACTAAAAGCGTCAAAAAGTGCATAAGTTTGCATTTTCACGCATATCTTCCGTTCTGAATATATCCGGACATCCAAAACTTTATGTAATCATTTAAATATTATGTTTTAATGATTGGCATGATAAAAATCCATTCGTCTCTTAATTTGGATCGTTTTTGCGTTCGTTACGACTTCCGTCGTAATTTACCGAACAACGCAACCGTACGACCAAACGAGCCGACATACGAGATATTTTTTAGCACATTTTAAGTTCCCTATACTTTAACTTCATTTTAGAGCTTTGAAATGGGGTTAACGGGGCTTAAACGTGTCAAAAATGCATCGAAAACAAAGTTTGGGGCTTCAGGGACTAAAACTGCCAGTTTTGAAAGTTGCTGACCTGCAAGGTCCTTACTGTCACACCCCGATTTCCACATGTGTCATCGGTGGGCCCGGTGGGGAGTATCGTGACGTAGTTGGTATCATCATAGACAAACAACACAATATAATAATGCACAGCGGAAGCAAAGATAGATTCATTTCAACTTTAAATAAAATGTAATATTAATTATCACGAGTAGTTGAAACGGATCCACAGGCGGATCAAAATAAAATAAGATATTGTTCAGCAGTTTATTGTCATCCAAGCTTGCGAGACTTATTGTGGACGCTCTAGAAGACAGCCAGCCTATTACGTGTAGTACCTGCACTTAACCTTTTTGGGAAAATACGTCAGTTTACACTGGTAAATACAATTTAACTGACTCATTTTGAAAAGGTTGAAAATTGATTTAAATGCACATGGCACAAAACATTTTTTTATTAACTTGGGATAATTATTTAATATAATCTTGTGAACGAATTACATGTTACTTGTGCGTTCAGTAGCCCGGATCTTGTCCGGGTTAAAGATCAATAGACACACCACATTAATGAGTTATACACTGACAGGTGTACGCCTAGACCCCGTGCTCTGGTCGTGGCCATCTCGTAAGATGATGCCAAGGATATCCGGGACATGGTCATTAACCCCCCAAAGGCTTTAAGTAAGCAAGACTGTTTAAACGAGCCGATCAAATTATTCAATTAAACACCCAAGGATGTAAGATTTGATGCTCGATCAAGCGGTACTCTATATACCGTAACCCAAGCCCGTATAGGAAAAATAAGTCAAAAAGTATTTACCTGAGTATAGTATAATTCTCAACAAGTGAAAAGGCAAGTAGCTTTTACCGGTGCTCCTAATCTGGAACGAAGGTTTATAATAACCTATTAGACTTCTAACGGGTCTTTATTTAAGCCTAAGCTTAGACCGGTTAGTTTTAAGGATGAACTTGTACTTACTGTTATTTTATAAAAATATGCTAAGAACATCAGTAGGTATCAGTCTCATATGTTTACTATGAGTATAGTACATACTAAACGATAAAAAAGCTTAAAAAGGCGATTTGGAGCCGTTTCCGGGTTTGTAAAAGAAAGCTGAGATTTTTATAAATTCCAGAAGGCTCAAAATACTTTATTTAACAAATAAAATCAGTAGAAAAAGGTTTGGGGTCAAAAGGATTTGTAAAACTCATTTTATGACTAAAAAGGGCAAAATCGGTATTTACCGAATTTAGCTTAAAGACCTATGTTATGCTCAGCCAAAAATTTAATAAAATCTTTAAAAATCCCAAAATATTATATAACATTAGTTGGTAAAAAGTTTGATACCAAAAAGTGGGTTAAAATAGGCTATGCGCTAATTACGCTATTTAATTAACATAAAGCTTGCAATTTATGATATCGAGCATAACTCTTAATCTAGACCACAAACTGATATCAAATTTTGTGTGCAAGTTTATAATTCAGTAACAAATATTTCTACTCTTTCACTTTTTCAAAAATCACGTTTTATAGCAAAAAGGGCAAAATAGTCAACTTTAAGCATAAATCGGAAACATGCATATGAATCGGTTAAGCATGGAACCAAGATGTAAAATTCCAGAGGGTTATACATACATGAAACTTGGTCCAAAATATGCTCTAATGCAGATCTCAAACATGCATGCACAGATCAGAATTGAAAGTCAAAGAAAAAGTCAATTTATGTGACTTTCGGTTCCGATTCGGGTTTAAACTGAAAATTGTCGAGTTGATCATGTTGAAACACATTCTTACATTAATTACCAAGTTATTTTGATGATCAAACAGGTTGCATGTACCCTACATTTGCTAATCATGCTTAAACTTGCAAAAACACATTCTGTTGACTTTTTGAAACAAGTTTTGACTCGACAATTAACATGCTTAGAGTGGGAATCTGAAAATACCCTTTTGAGGGTTTGTTACCCACATAAATACCAACTTGTTGGTACTTTCAATTCGAGAAATGACTGAGCCATTTTCGTTTAATCACAAAGTCAAACTAGTTTTACGACGGATTGACTTTCGGTTAATAAACTAAGCTAGAACGGATTTGAGAAGGATATGAATACTCACAATGATCCTAATAAAGCTTAGAGATCACTAGGAAGTTGCCTTGTCATCCAGAAAGCTTCAGAAGTGTTCTTGTGAATTTTTGAAAATGTAAGTGATGAAAGTTTCAAGCTTTAAGTCCCATTTATGCAGATTTTGATCTGATCTAAGGCTGATATAGAGGTCTTGGAGTGATATGAGAAGAGGACTAGTGCCCCTAAATGCATGAAACTTGATTGGTGAGTTCCCTGAATCGACAACAACTGGAAACAACATAGAACAGACCTGCAACTGGCACCTGTGCAATTTTTTCGATACTGTATGTCTGATGCGGCCCGCATGAGAAATAGAGGAACACAAAGCGGGCCGCCTGGGTCTTCAAAACTGGCCAAAACAAGTTTAAACATTTGCAATTTAGTCCTTGACCTTTGTAACGTTGTTTTTTTTGGGTCCTTTCTTGCACTTTAGACCCCAAATTCTGACTTTTAAGGCCTTGGGATATTTACCAACATGGTAAAACCCTTGAACAACTTTGTGCTTACCCGAAAAGTCACGAAAATCAACGTTAACGCATTTAACCCTTCGTGTACGGTTTTGGCCATAACTTTCTCATACGATAACGAAACTTCATGAAATTTTTACCACATAATCTAGTGAGTATATTTTATCATTACAAAGCTTCGGGTTTACCAAAAGATCACTCAGAGGTATACTTTCAACATGTTGACACATTTAGCCCCTGTAGTTTGTAATTCCTCACTTTCTTTCATTTTCCGCTTCGTATGATCCATGATCTATCCGTTTAAGGTTATAAACACCATGTAGCGTTATTGTAGGGCCTATTCATCCATTGTTGACACTTTGGACTCTTACAATCACATAGTTTCACTGTATGTCAACTTTAGTCCCTCTAAAGTATGTTTTCGACCTCGAGATTTACTGAAACAAATGAGGGTATTTTTCTTTCATCGTGGATTCTACGTCCCATGTGTATTCGGGACCTCTACGGGCATCCCATTTGACCTTGACAATAGGCACATGCTTCCTTCGAAGCTTCTTCACTTGTCGATCCTAGATCGACAATGGCTTTTCCACAAATTTCAAGCTTTCGTCAATATGTACATCCGTATGCGGTATGATCAGTGTTTCATCAGCAAAACACTTCTTGAGATTACATATGTGAAAAACATTATGTATAGCACTGAGCTCTTCGGGCAGGTTTAACTTATAGGCAACCGAGCCGACACATTCGATAACCTCGAAAGGTCCTATGTACCTCGGGCTTAGCTTGCCTTTCTTACCAAATCGCATCACTCCCTTCCAGGGTGACACTTTAAGCAATACCTTGTCACCTACTTCGAAGTGAAAGGCCTTTCGCTTTGGATCCGTATAACTTTTCTGCCTATCCCTGGCAGCTTTCAAACGATCGCGAATCTGGACGATCTTGTCCATTGTTTCAAAAACTATCTCTGGTCCTGATAGTTGGACATCTCCAACTTCCACCCAACAAATGGGCGATCTACACTTTCTACCGTATAAGGCCTCAAAAGGCGCAGCTTTTATGCTGGTGTGGTAGCTATTGTTGTAGGAGAATTCAATTAATGGTAGGTTCTTATCCCAACTACCACCTAAGTCGATCGCACATGCACGTAGCATGTCTTCCAACGTTTGAATGGTACACTCACTCTGACCATCAGTCTGAGGATGATAAGCCGTACTAAAATTCAAACGTGTGCCCAAAGATTGTTGGAAACTCTTCCAAAAATGTGACGTGTATCTCGTATCTCTATCAGAGATAATAGACACAGGTATGCCATGTAAGGCTACAATCTTATCCACGTACAATTGAGCTAACATATCTGAGCTGTAAGTTTCCTTTATGGGTAGGAAATGTGCTGACTTGGTCAGCCTGTCTACTATGACCCATATAGTATCGTTTCCTTTTCTCGTCTTTGGCAACTTGGTGATGAAATCCATCGTCACCATCTCCCATTTCCATGTGGGAATTTCAGGTTGTTGAAGCAAACCTGACGGCTTCTGGTGTTCCGTTTTGACTTGCGCACAAGTCAAACATTTAGCTACATAGGCAGCTACAGACTTTTTCAACCCAATCCACCAGTAGTTTGCTTTTAGATCCTGGTACATCTTATCAGCTCCAGGATGAACAGAATATTTGGAACTGTGGGCTTCCTGGAGGATAACATCTCGAAGTCCTCCAAAAACTGGAACCCATATTCGTCCATTCAATCTCAGCATTCCGTCCTTGTCATAGGATAACTGCTCCTCAGTTACTCCTAACTTTTCTTCAGGATAGTTAGCTTCCAACACAGCTTCCTTCTGTGCAGCTAAGACCCTTTCGTTCAAACTATTCCTTATTTCAATGCATTTGGCATTGATTCTTATCGGCTTCACTCTTTCTTTTCTGCTTAAAGCGTCAGCAACTACATTTGCCTTGTCTGGATGGTATCTTATCTCACAGTCGTAATCATTTAAAGTTTCCATCCATCGTCTTTGTCGCATGTTCAAGTCCTTCTGATTGAACAAATGTTGAAGGCTCTTGTGATCCGAATAGATCACACACTTGGTTCCATACAAGTAGTGTCTCCAAAGTTTTAATGCAAATACAACGACACCCAGCTCCAAATCGTGGCTGGTGTAGTTCTTCTCGTGCACCTTTAGCTGTCGTGAAGCGTAGGCAATAACCTTGCCTTTCTGCATGAGTACACAGCCCATACCAGTGTGTGATGCATCACAATACACCACGAATTCTTCTATACCATCGGGCAATGTTAATACTGGTGCATTGCTCAGCTTTTTCTTCATGATGTCAAAGGATTCCTGCTGCTTAGGGCCCCAATCAAATTTAACCTTCTTACGTGTCAACGAAGTCAGGGGCGCAGCAATCCTTGAAAAGTTTTCGATGAAGCGTCTATAATATCCTGCTAAACCCAGGAAGCTACGAATCTCGGTAGGTGTCTTCGGCTCTTGCCAATTCATAACTGCTTCCACCTTAGCGGGATCCACTTGGATACCACGCTCACTTACCACATGTCCAAGGAATTGGACTTCTCGAAGCCAAAATTCGCACTTCGAAAATTTGGCGTAGAGCTTCTCTTGGTGTAGAAGTTTGAGAATACAACGAAGGTGTTTCTCATGGTCAGCTTGATTCTTCGAGTAAATAAGGATGTCATCAATGAAGACGATGATAAATTTACCCAAATAAGACTTGCAGACGCGATTCATGAGATCCATGAATGCGGCTGGTGCGTTAGTGAGCCCAAAAGGCATCACTAGGAACTCGTAATGTCCATAACGAGTCCTAAACGCTGTCTTGTGCACATCTTCATCCTTGACCTTCAATTGATGATAGCCTGACCTTAAATCGATCTTTGAAAAGTAGCTTGCCCCTTGTAACTGATTGAACAGATCGTCGATCCTGGGCAAAGGATACCTATTCTTGATAGTGACTTTGTTAAGCTCGCGATAATCGATGCATAGACGCATCGATCCATCCTTCTTCTTGACAAACAGGATCGGCGCTCCCCATGGAGACGAACTAGGTCTTATAAAACCTTTAGCTAACAGATCATCTAGCTGCGTTCTTAACTCCTTCA
Organism: Helianthus tuberosus; assembly: GCA_030545235.1. NCBI lineage: Eukaryota > Viridiplantae > Streptophyta > Magnoliopsida > Asterales > Asteraceae > Helianthus > Helianthus tuberosus. The sequence goes on from CM060393.1 coordinate 10,739,757, forward strand.
TCTCCGTTGGTGCCAACCTATACGGTGCTCTTGCTACTGGTGCTGCACCCGGAATGATGTCAATTCGGAATTCCACTTGCCTATCTGGTGGTAAACCAGGTAGTTCTTCAGGGAAAACTTCAGGGTATTCCGATATGACAGGGATGTCTTCAATCTTTGGCTTTGGCTCATCAATAGTAACTTGTGCCATATAAATGACACAACCATTCTGCAGACATCTGGATGCCTTGAGCATGGACACTTGCTCGGGCAATCTATGCTGGGTATCTCCTTGGATGGTGAGTGACTCTCCAGACGGAGTTTTGACTACCACTTGTTTTCTATTGCACATAATCTGGGCTTGGTTATGCGATAACCAATCCATGCCTATAACTATGTCAAAACCGGCTAGTTTAAAGGGAAGTAAGGATAACGGAAATGAGTGATTCCTAATGGATACAACACATCCATCTAAAACAGTTGAGGTGGTTTCTATGGTTCCATCAGCTAATTCCACCTCATACTTCACACTTAAGGCTTTTACAGGCAATTTTAACAACTCACAAAACTTATTATCTACAAAAGATTTATCTGCTCCAGAATCAAACAAGACTCTAGCAAAAACATCATTTACAAGAAAAGTACCTGTAATCACGTTGTCATCCTGAATAGCCTCCTTAGCGTCCATCTTGAAGACCCTCGCATTGGTCTTCTTCCCATTTTCGATTTTCTTGGTGTACTTTGGGCAATTAGACTTAATGTACCCCTTCTCGTTGCAACCATAACATGTTGCATCCTTCAATTTCTTACACTCCAAAGTCTTATGATCTGTGGATTTGCAGTTTCCACAGGATCTCGGGCGAGACTGGGAGTTCGACTCCAATCGACACTTCCCAAAATGATTCTTCTTGCAAGTTTTACATTTGGGCTTTTCCCCTGACTGTTGCCCATTCTTCTTAAATCCCGACCCTCTCCTGTGGTCGTCATTCCCTCGGTGTCTCTTCTCTGACCTTCGTGAGGTATCGTCCTCACGCTTCCTCTTGTTCTCATCTGAGTTCCTGAGTGCTCTCAACCTGACTACGTCTAAGGTGAGAGAGAGAGAGAGAGATCAGCTGCTGATCTGAAGGTCGCAGGCCTTGATGCCTTAACACTTGCTTTAATCTCTGGGGCTAAACCCCCGATGAAGCGTGCGATCCTTTTAGGTTCTGGGGTTACCAAGTAAGGAACCAACCTAGACAGGGTATTGAAAGTGGTGAGGTATGCTTGGCAGTCTAGATTCTTCATCACTAGTGACAGAAAGTCAGACTCTATCTTTTCTACCTCGTGCTGTGGGCAGTAGTTTTCCTTGATAAGAGCAACAAATTGCTCCCAAGACATGTTATACAATGGGGCCTTCCCGGTGGCCTGGATCAGTGATCTCCACCATGCTAGGGCTTCACCCTTAAAGGACTGAGATACAAACTTCACAATGTCCCTTTCCACGCATCCACTTATGTCTACCACCGTATCTATCTCATCCAACCAAGTCATACAATCCACTGCGCCCTTTTCCCCAGTAAAATCTCGGGGCTTACATGAAACAAAGTATTTGTACGTGCATCCTCTAGCACGAGGCGCATCATCTTTCACTACCTTCATAGAGGGGACACTGTTTTGGTTGGAAGAGTGTCTGTCATTATCTTTCTTGAGCTCCTCTTTCTTAGATACATCTTTCTTAGAGGGCGGCTTGCTATGAGCCTTCGAGTGAGCTTTTGACCTGGAATGAGGTGCAGATCAGGTCCTACTTCGGGTCCCGTTCGATTCACTATACTGTCTGTTTAGTGCTTCAATAACAGCGTCATTCACTAATGCTTTCAACTCCGCACCAGTTACAAGTATTTTAGTGTTATCAGGGTCATCTGCTGGATGACTGTTTATTTCTTCAGATTTAGCCATGTAGTTTTAAATGCTACATAAAAATAAGGACAAAGTCTATTTAGAAACCTAGGGGTGAGCAAGTTTAGGTCCGGACCGAAAATAACCAAGAACTGAACCGAAAATATACCCAACCCGACCCAAACCCAAGTACCTAGGTACTTAGATCGGTTCCAATTTTTCTTATAAAATAGGGTCGGGTCGGGTCGGTTCTCGGTTCTTTTCATGGTGAAACCCGACTTGGACCTATGGACCGGAACCGACCCTATATTTAGGGTAGTGAATCGGTTCTGTATTTTATGTTTGATCGGTTCTCGGGTCAGGTCGGGTTTTTCCTTTTGCTCACCCCTATAGAAACCTAAACAGTATTATCGTTCTTGATGATTTATTAACCATGGTAAATATAAGCCATATTAGTTAATTTGTTAAGTAATTTCATTCAGGACTTTTTATTAAAAATTTTATCCTAGAATGAAATATATATTGGCACAATAGGCCTAGTCACGTAGACAAATTTCTAAATTATAAATTTAGATTTTTATAGGATTAAAGTTTGAATAATCAAAACAAATCAATCCTTTTTCTTAGCATGGAGTCCATAAACTACGGCTGCCTTTTTGTTTTATATGACATTAGTTATAACCCGTAGGCTTTATGTCACAATCAGATATATATAAAAATATAAGCTTGGATAATTTATTAAAGAGGGTGACTTGGGTGATTTCGCGGATCACACTAGCCAAGAATGTTAACATGTTTACAGATGTTAACAGAGATTTGAATCTTTTTAAACAGGTTCTACCATATTGGCCAGGTCTTTAATATGACATTCAAGCTAGGTTTTATCCTTTTAAGATTCTTATTACATTGTTAAAATGGTATATCAAAGTAATAAATGTTATTTTTCATTTATTTATATATTATGTTCATGCACATAATTTAAAAATGAAAAACTTAAATTAACCATACCATTAAAAATTTAAACCAATACGAGTTTGCCCTAAACGAGACTTTTACATAAACAACATGCCCACACAGGGGCCAAACAAATAAACAAACAAACCCACGCAGGGGTCAAAATAAAAGATACGCCCACGCAGGGGCAGAACAGAAAGAAATACCCACGCAGGGGTAGAGTACAGAAATAAATAAATTTCCACGCAGGGACATGAGTACCACCTTAAGATAACCAAACAACAAAGGATTCAGTGATCCTTCTTGCTCTTCCCCTTGAGCAAATCCACCACTTTCTTGAATATCCCGCGGTTATGCTGACGATCTTGCTGCAATTCTTGCCGCATCTCCTGTCGCACCCCTTGTATCTCATGAAGGATTTCTTGAACTTGTGGTGGCGACATCATCGGTGCCTGCGGTGGCTGCTGATAGTACGAAGGCTGAGGAGGCTGATAAAGCGGAGGTTGAGGAGGCTGCGGTTGCAGATACTGCGGGGGTTGAAGAGGCGGTGGTTGCTGATACCCATATGATGAGTATCCATAGGTCGGTTGTCCCGTAGCCCAGGGACCTCCATAAGGACCTTCTGGATGGAGAGCGTTGTAGTTCCATGCCTCCTGATACGGGTCCACGTTGGCATAATTGTAGTTGGTGTGGCCCGGTAGATCAAAGGGGTTATACGCCGCAGGACCGGCGTATGCAGGGATTGGATCTCCAAAACCCTGTGGTGGTTGTGGCGCGATTGGTACAGAAGTTACTTCTGAGACGGGGTGTGCAGATTCTCCCATCTCTGGTTCTTCATGAAGTGGCGAGTACCGGCTGCCACCTGAATGTGGAGGGGTGCTGATGCGCACTCCCCCTCGTGCGGACATCCGCGCGTTCGTTCCTCTTCGCCTTGGAGGCGGAGGAGGCTGAACCGGAGGTGGTGGTGGCGGTGGAGTGACCACGACAAGTCGGGAATCCTCCGAAGGATTCTGCTGCTGTTGTGGCTGTTGCAGCTGGTGGTACAAGGGAGAGCTGTGGTAGGACTGGTGCAGGGGAGAGTTATGGTATGACTGGTGCAGGGGAGAGTTGTGGTAACTGGGGGTAAATGCCCAGTCATACTGCTTAAACTTCTCCTGAAAGCTGTCGGGACCATTGTAAGGTGATCCCACAAACGGTGACCCATCTGAAATCTCGATGGGGTGGTTCGGTGTTCCGGATGGTGGCATGGAAGGATCGGTATCCTCATCGATATCCATCTGGTTGCCACCCGGAAAGCGGTCATCAGGTCCAAGTGGGTTATAACCCATTGGTTCTCCCAAGTAATCATCAGGGTTGAACAAGTCCTGAAAGACAGGTGTTGGGTAGTCAAAAGGTGATTGGTGGTCTTGGAGAGGTAGGTAGGATTGATGGGAGTTGTGGGGCTCATTTTCTGAATGAGGCCCAAAGGAGTGTGGGATGGATGGTGAGGTGCTCAGTGAAACTGAGCGCCTGGCTGGTTCAGTAAAGGACCTCCACAGATTTTGGGCATCTGTGTTATGAGAGCCCGAAGGTGTTCGCCGGTGCGAAGGCCCGGCTTCGTGATCGTTTGGGGCTACGTATGCTCCTCATCCCCTTCCTCGTCCTCTCATACGTGGCGGCATGTTAACTACCTGTCAAAAACAAACAAGTGATACAACAAAATATATATAAGACAAAGTTAGAAATAAAACCAAAAATTTGGAAATTTCCTAAGTTCTTTGTCTAGACTCGAGAATCGAGGAATGTGCAATTGTGTAACTGAGATTAAACACAAAAGGCTAGTGTTTAATTCACTCAGCGTTGGCTCTGATACCAACCTGTCACACCCCGATTTCCACACGTGTCACCGGTGGGCCCGGTGGGGAGTATCGTGACGTAGTTGGTATCATCATAGACAAACAACACAATATAATAATGCACAGCGGAAGCAAAGATAGATTCATTTCAACTTTAAATAAAATGTAATATTAAATATCACGAGTAGTTGAAACGGATCCACATGCGGATCAAAATAAAATAAGATATTGTTCAACAGTTTATTGTCGTCCAAGCTTGCGAGACTTATTGTGGACGCTCTAGAAGACAGCCAGCCTATTACGTGTAGTACCTGCACTTAACCTTTTTGGGAAAATACGTCAGTTTACACTGGTAAATACAATTTAACTGACTCATTTTGAAAAGGTTGAAAATTGATTTAAATGCACATGGCACAAAACATTTTTTATTAACTTGGGATAATTATTTAATATAATCTTGTGAACGAATTACATGTTACTTGTGCGTTCAGTAGCCCGGATCTTGTCCGGGTTAAAGATCAATAGACACACCACATTAATGAGTTATACACTGACAGGTGTACGCCTACACCCCGTGCTCTGGTCGTGGCCATCTCGTAAGATGATGCCAAGGATATCCGGGACATTGTCATTAACCCCCAAAGGCTTTAAGTAAGCAAGACTGTTTAAACGAGCCGATCAAATTATTCAATTAAACACCCAAGGATGTAAGATTTGATGCTCGATCAAGCGGTATTCTATATACCGTAACCCAAGCCCGTATAGGGAAAATAAGTCAAAAAGTATTTACCTGAGTATAGTATAATTCTCAACAAGTGAAAAGGCAAGTAGCTTTTACCGGTGCTCCTAATCTGGAACGAAGGTTTATAATAACCTATTAGACTTCTAACGGGTCTTTATTTAAGCCTAAGCTTAGACCGGTTAGTTTTAAGGACGATACGGTTCAAACGCACGATTAAGCGAAGACCGGATAGAATGTGAATTTGACCCGACAAGTTTGAAGACTTTTATAATATGGGTATACTAAACACATTCTGGATTTTGAGACAAAAATGATAATGTTTGACCCGTTTCGGTTAATTTATGCAAACTAGTTACATAAACCGAACCGAACGCGAAAAGGGCGTCACGGGCGACCATAAGAGTCATATGCAAGTTTTCTGAGTTAATATGCTTTAAATATGTTATAATATCAGCAAGATATCTTCTATTATGCCCGAAACGGATTTAAATACAATTTATGCCTCATAAGGGCATTTTGGTCATTTAAAAGGTTATAAAAGAGTTTATTTGTAAATCTGAGTTACGGGTCTGATTTATACAGTAAATATACTTAATTTATCATGTTATAACAGTAGGGTATGACCCATATATAAAACTTTATCATTTAAAACCGAACTATGCACCTTAGGGGTATTTTGGTAATTTCACAAGGGCTAAAAATGTCAAAATTGGAAACCTGGGTTTATAAACTTGTACTTACTGTTATTTTATAAAAATATGCTAAGAACATCAGTAGGTATCAGTCTCATATGTTTACTATGAGTATAGTACATACGAAACGATAAAAACGCTTAAAAAGGCGATTTGGAGCCGTTTCCGGGTTTGTAAAAGAAAGCTGAGATTTTTATAATTCCAGAAGGCTCAAAATACTTTATTTAACAAATAAAATCAGTAGAAAAAGGTTTGGGGTCAAAAGGATTTGTAAAACTCGTTTTATGGCTAAAAAGGGCAAAATCGGTATTTACCGAATTTAGCTTAAAGACCTATGTTATGCTCAGCCAAAAATTTAATAAAATTCTTTAAAAATGCCAAAATATTATATAACATTAGTGGGTAAAAATTTTGATACCAAAAAGTGGGTTAAAATAGGCTATGCGCTAATTACGCTATTTAATTAACATAAAGCTTGCAATTTACGATATCGAGCATAACTCTTAATCTAGACCACAAACTGATATCAAATTTTGTGTGCAAGTTTATAATTCAGTAACAAATGTTTCTACTCTTTCACTTTTTCAAAAATCACGTTTTATAGCAAAAAGGGCAAAATAGTCAACTTTAAGCATAAATCGGAAACATGCATATGAATCGGTTAAGCATGGAACCAAGATGTAAAATTCCAGAGGGTTATACATACATGAAACTTGGTCCAAAATATGCTCTAATGCAGATCTCAAACATGCATGCACGGATCAGAATTGAAAGTCAAAGAAAAAGTCAATTTATGTGACTTTCGGTTCCGATTCAGGTTTAAACTGAAAATTGTCGAGTTGATCATGTTGAAACACATTCTTAAATTAATTACCAAGTTATTTTGATGATCAAACAGGTTGCATGTACCCTACATTTGCTAATCATGCTTAAACTTGCGAAAACACATTCTGTTGACTTTTTGAAACAAGCTTTGACTCGACAATTAACATGCTTAGAGTGGGAATCTGAAAATACCCTTTTGAGGGTTTGTTACCCACATAAATACCAACTTGTTGGTACTTTCAATTCGAGAAATGACTGAGCCATTTTCGTTTAATCACAAAGTCAAACTAGTTTTACGACGGATTGACTTTCGGTTAATAAACTAAGCTAGAACGGATTTGAGAAGGATATGAATACTTACAATGATCCTAATAAAGCTTAGAGATCACTAGGAAGTTGCCTTGTCGTCCAGAAAGCTTCAGAAGTGTTCTTGTGAATTTTTGAAAATGTAAGTGATGAAAGTTTCAAGCTTCAAGTCCCATTTATGCAGATTTTGATCTGATCTAAGGCTGATATAGAGGTCTTGGAGTGATATGAGAAGAGGACAAGTGCCCCTAAATGCATGAAACTTGATTGGTGAGTTCCCTGAATCGACAACAGCTGGAAACAACATAGAACAGACCTGCAACTGGCACCTGTGCATTTTTTTTCGATACTGTATGTTTGATGCGGCCCGCATGAGAAATAGAGGAACACAAAGCGGGCCGCCTGGGTCTTCAAAACTGGCCAAAACAAGTTTAAACATTTGCAATTTAGTCCTTGACCTTTGTAACGTTGTTTTTTTTTGGGTCCTTTCTTGCACTTTAGACCCTAAATTCTGACTTTTAAGGCCTTGGGATATTTACCAACATGGTAAAACCCTTGAACAACTTTGTGCTTACCCGAAAAGTCACGAAAATCAACGTTAACGCATTTAACCCTTCGTGTACGGTTTTGGCCATAACTTTCTCATACAATAACGAAACTTAATGAAATTTTTACCACATAATCTAGTGAGTATATTTTATCATTACAAAGCTTCGGGTTTGCCAAAAGATCACTCAGAGGTATACTTTCAACATGTTGACACATTTAGCCCCTGTAGTTTGTAATTCCTCACTTTCTTTCATTTGCCGCTTCGTATGATCCATGATCTATCCGTTTAAGGTTATAAACACCATGTAGGGTTATTGTAGGGCTTATCCATCCATTGTTGACACTTTGGACTCTTACAATCACATAGTTTCACTGTATGTAAACTTTAGTCCCTCTAAAGTATGTTTTCACATATTCAACGCCTATGACACGTGTCAATACTTTATTGGATGTAAATTTTCGAGGTGTTACACTTACGGTCCGTATGGACCTTTGCTTACGGTCCGTAAGCCATCCCCAGACCAGCAGAATGTGTTTCCAGCTATTTCCAGCTCATTCCAGCTCTTGCAAATGGTTTTTGATCAATCTATGGGCCAGTTTTGATGGTTTTTGAGTGCCCTTTGTATTTAAATACCATGTGCCCACTTGTACGGATGAGATCAAAGCTCAATCTTCGAGAAACGATCCTAACGGCTCTTGAATTCCTATAAATACCTACCCCATTTCTTTCCCCCAACTCACACTTGATCTGATTTTAGCCTTCTAAGTTGAAGTTTATACTTCATACATGAAGGTAAATCGTATCAAGAGCTTGCGGGGACCTTTTGTAAGTATTCTTTCGTTCTTTTATCGCTTTTCAAGTCTGAAAATCAAACCGAGTTTGACTTTCTGCATTGACCAGTTTATGGTCAATGCGAAGTTCGTTTGAACTTCATAACATGAGCGTAATCAGGATGGTTATAGTCCCTAGTGACTATACCTACTGATTACCACGTTATCTAGGATTAGTGGCAAGTCGTAGTTTCGGCCAAAATGCGTATTCTTGCGTATTTTGTAACCAAACTACTTTAGGTATCAAAATCGTTTGTTTTGATACCAAACCTGTTTTATAACCTAACTAAACATGTTTTAGCATATTTAGCTCGTCACTTTTTAGTTTGGTGCTTGTGTAGAGTCGTAAGTCAAGCGGACTAAACACCCGCTTAGACTTTCGAACATGACCCGTTTGGTCGATCATTAGGATCCGACCAAACATGCTTAGTGACCATAGTTGTATAGGAAATAACCTTCCGAGGTTATACCTTATGGTCACCTAGTTTAAGTAGTTGTATGACAGGTAGTTTATATGCCTTAGGTAAATTACCAAAAAGCCCTTTTCATGCGTAATTGGTAATTAAGCAAATGTAACCTAAACTTTTGTCACGTAACTGATTATGTAACATATTTAAACATGTTTTGGCATATAATACTTGTCATAGGATTAGTTAGACGTCTCGAACGCGCATTTGCGCACACGACACATTAAAGTAGCGTAAACTACCTTAATGGGTCGCGATTGGTCGAAAGCACTTAGGCTAGGTTTCATTTTAATATGTAGGCCTTGTTAAACCATATCATATGAGATCCCACACTCATTTGGTTTACGAGACCTCATCCTATCCGATCTTCCGATTTAGGTCCGGTTTATTTATATAGTTACCCATATTAGGGTTGGTCTGATTACGTGCTCCCTCTAGCTTGCTTTGTAGTTGTTCAAGACTTCTAAGCACTCTCAGGTGAGTACATAGTCCCCTCTTTTACTGTTTTCAAATGTTTTGGGGTGAAGCATGTGTACCTATTTGTTATGTTCTTGTTTTCAAAAGTATAATTGATTATACATATTAGTACTTATCTTTTTACAAACTGAATGATTATTTATGGTTTAAACTCTAATTTTTCCAAAGATTATAAAAATTAAATTGTTGGATAGTACTTATTTTATGTTCACCAGACCGGTTGGTAGTATAATATAGCGCTATAGGATTTGACACCCCATTCCTGTTGTCATGGAATGTCTGAAACCAATTTGTTTCTCCATCCAAATAGGGATTGCCTTTGTGGTATCGCTATAGTCTCAAAGGTGTATTTTGATGCACTAGGTCTGAATGAATTCTTAAGTCACATTATTATTGTATATTAAGTTATACTCCCAAAAATATAGTTTGATATGTTCTCATATGTGATATCGTACAAAAACAACATATATTCTGCTAAAAATCTAAAACATAGTTTAATATGTTATTTGTAATCCAAAACATAGTTTAATATGTTATTTGTAATCCAAAACATAGTTTAATATGTTATTTGTAAATCCAAAGTATACTTTTGATATACTACTGAAATTTTATTATTTTAAACAACTAAGGTATATTTAATATACTATTTGTCTAACGATTGGGTTTTGGTTAGTGTTTAGATAACGGGACGGGTGTGATGTGATGAAAACATAGTAGATACGCCGCTGGTACTTCTTATATGTAAGTGTTTTCATCACATTACATACCGTGTTGTTATTTAGTACACTTGGGTTAACAATATTGGAACTGAAATATATTTTAATATATTACTTATTCGACTTTCTTAAAAACCAAAGTATATTTTTATATATACTATAAACCTTTTTATCAAAAAATATTGTTTTTCAAACAATATATTCTATACAAACTCATTTTACTTACTTATTAATTTTTCTATGTATTATTATTTTATACCATCTGATTTCTTATAAATGATTTATAAAAGAAAACCTTTTACAAGGATCATGACTACTTTTATTAAAACTTTTTCTTTAAACTCATAAGTCATGAATCCTAATTACAATAAAACCTATGTATCTCACAGGCATTTTTATGCTGACGTACCTATTTTTACACATGTTTCAGGTGCTGCTTTATGACGATTGTTGATACATACTACACTTAGGATGGACCAGTGCCTTAGCGACTTTAAAATTTGAAAGACAATATTTGTATTTATCTGATTTGTAATAGAACAAAGATTTCAATGATTCAATAACACAAAATTATTTGATCCATGGTTGTGAAACAATGATTCTGTTACAACACTCCCCGACGTTTCCGCCACGTCTTGTTGTTTTATGTGGTCGGGGTGTGACAGCCATAACACCTGGCCACTGTTATTTCTTGTTTATTGGTATTGCTCGATTCTAGAATATGATCCATCATGAGAATACTAATTTCCTTGTCTCTTGATGCAAGCCGTAATAAATGATGAATTTTAAAGATCGTGATTTGAGAAAAGTTCTATATATGAGAAATACAATGATAATTACCTCTCCGGCAAGACTAGGTATGATGCGGTAAACACTCCAGCTTGTCCGGGTAAGATGAGGGTACCTCTCCGGCGAGACCGGGTGAGATGGAGTATATGTTATATCAATAAAATTCTCTAAATAGTACCATGACGGGATGTCTGACTTGTTTTAGGGAATATGAATCTGTTATACACATTGACCTTATGAATAAGGTATACAGTACAGTAGTAGGAGTTGGGTGGAAAGTCTATTTTTCCTAAAAAGTCTAGGAAGGAATAAGAATTGGACATGTGTCATTGAGGGATTTTAAGTAGAAGGGCTATCATGTAATTTCACATTTTAATTTTATTTTTGGAATGTATCTTCATTAACTAAAATTCCATGATTTTCGGAATTTTTATTATTTTCGAATTCAAATCTGGAAGTCAATGTGTTCATTAACTAAAATTCCATGTCACATTACATCGCATATTCCATTGTTCAGAAGATTACTGGAATTTATCAGCATGTTCTTGGTGCTGTGTTTTAATAGTTTACAGGGCTAAAGCCATTTTTTTTATAGATTCCACAATATAAAGATGGTAAAACACAGGGTATGAATTTGATTGCTGTTAAAACACAACTGTATGAATCTGAATGCTAAAACACAACTGTATGAATCTGATAATCTGCTTGCTATTAAAACATAACTGTATGAATCTGTTTGCTGTTAAAACATAACTGTGTGAATCTGATAATCTGCTTGCTGTTAAAACACAACTGTATGAATCTGTTTGCTGTTAAAACACAACTGTATGAATCTGAATGCTAAAACACAACTGTATGAATCTGCTTGCTGTTAAAACACATCTGTATGAATCTGGATGCTAAAACACAACTGTATGAATCTGCTTGCTGTTAAAACACATCTGTATGAATCTGGATGCTAAAACACAACTGTATGAATCTGAATGCTAAAACACAATTGTATGAATCTGCTTGCTGTTAAAACACATCCGTATGAATCTGCTTGCTATTAAAACACAACTGTATGAATATGTTTGCTGTTAAAACACATTTGTATGAATCTGGTTGCTAAACCACAACTGTATGAATCTGCTTGCTGCTAAAACACAACTGTATTAATTTGCTTGCTGTTAAAACACATCGTCAAGAAAACGGAGATGATAAGAACAATATTTGAATGGTGATGATGAACTCGGAGATGGTGGAGATGGAGAAGTGTTTTAATTTGTTCCGGTGCTCTCGATCGTTTCTAAAGTTATCTTCTTCCATGATTGTAGTTATTTTTGGTAGGGATTGGGGTTTCCAAGATGGGTTTGGAGAGAGAGAGAGAGGGAAAATCGCTTGAATTTAGGAACTGGGCGGTTATCTAATTGATTTAAAGCACGGCCATTGACAAAATTGCCCCTACTCATTTAAAACAATCAATTAATTAAACTCAAATATTACAAGATTGCCATTGATTTAATCTCAACCCTTAAACACACCAATCGGATGGACCAGATCGCTTCCTAGACTTTCTAGGAAAAACACACTTTCCATGCGAACCCTACTCTACAGTACAGTATAGGAAAAATACGATTATATAGATATGTATATCTATAAGAAAATCTGAAAGCTATAATGATTTAACAATTAGGGATAAATCACGAACAGGTATGTCAATGAAAATTTTAGAATTTTCAGGAAATCTCTCGTAGATATCTATAAAATTCTGATATCAAACATTTTTCGTTTGATCATCAATCTCAAAATTCATATGACAAGATGAACGACAGTAACTCTTTAAAGTTAGGATGCCATCAAAAGTATAAGAATGTCTAGTAGAAACAGCTAATGGAGAAACCATTAAGATTTCTGAAATCTTGTAGGGAGCAAGAATAGAAATTCCAACCCATAGGTTCATTGCAAACCTTTATCCAATGAAACTGGCAAGAGTTGATATTATGTTAGGAATGGATTGGTTAGCAGCCAATAAAGCCAGTATTTTATGTGATCAAATGTCAATCTAAGTAAATTCACCAAGAGGTGAAAAGATCACAATTAAAGGAGATAAGCCATCTAGATCCACAAAATTCATCTCTGTGATGAAAACAACAACTTATATAAGAAAGGATCATTAGTGTACTTGATTTCTATAATCATTAACACTAAAGGCAAAAGAACTAAAAGATATCCCTGTAGTATCTCAGTTTTCAGATGTATTCCCAGAAAAGTTACCAGGACTACCGCCAGACAGGGAAGTTGAATTCAGAATCAACTTGCTACCTGGAACAGCACCAATTGCCAAAGCACCTTACCGTTTGGCACCCGCAGAAATGCAGGAACTAAAGAAACAATTAGATGAGTTGTTGGAGAAAGGATTTATACAACCAAGTTCATCACCTTGGGGAGCACCAATCTTATTCGTTAAGAAGAAAGACGGATCGATGCGTAAGTGCATTGACTACCGTGAATTGAACAAGGTCACGATTAAGAATCGGTACCCATTACCATGAATCGATGATCTGTTCGATCAATTGCAAGGAGCTCAATTTTTCTCTAAAAAAATTGATTTATGGTCAGGATATCATCAATTAAAGGTACAGGAAGAGGACATTCCTAAGACCGCATTCAGAACAAGGTATGGCCATTATGAATTTACTGTCATGCCATTCGGTTTAACCAATGCCCCAGCCGCATTCATGGACATGATAAACCGAATATGTAAGCCATATTTGAATAAATTCATAATTGTCTTTATAGATGATATTCTCATTTACTCTAAGAGTAAAGAGGAACATGCAAAGCATTTGCACGCACTTTTAAGTTTATTAAGAAAAGAAAAGCTTTATGCTAAGTTTTCAAAATGCGAGTTTTGGTTAGAACAGGTACAGTTTCTTGGACATTTAGTTGATCATGAAGGAATTCATGTAGATCCCACTAAGATCGAGGAAATTACTAAATGGAAAACCCCTAAGTCACCAACTGAGGTTAGAAGTTTCTTAGGACTGGCCGGTTATTATAGAAGATTCATCCGACATTTTTCTAGAATAGCCATTCCCTTAACTAAGTTAACCTGTAAATCCATTAAGTTTGAATGGGGACCAAAATAAGAAGAAGCATTTAGAATCCTTAAGCAAAGACTAACCCATGCACCCATACTAGCGTTACCAGAAGGAACTGAAGACTTTGTAGTCTATTGTGACGCCTCTAAGTTAGGTTATGGATGTGTATTGATGCAACGCCAAAAACTTATAGCTTACACATCTAGACAAGTTAAGAATCATGAAGAAAATTATTCGACCCATGATTTAGAATTAGGAGCCATAATTTTTGCCCTTAAGATTTGGAGACATTACCTTTATGGTAGTAAGTTTACCATTTTTACAGATCATAAGAGTTTAAGGTATGTTTTTGGACAAAAAGAGTTAAATATGAGACAAAGACGCTGGACGGAATTATTAAGTGATTATGATTGTAATATCCAATATCATGCAGGAAAAGCAAATGTAGTAGCTGATGCTTTAAGTCGAAAGTATCTTGAAAAGCCAAAAAGAGTACGTTCTCTTAAATTACATCTGCGAGTAGATTTAAATGAACAAATTAGGAAAGCACAAGAATCGGTAATCAAGGACGATACTGAAAAATTAAAAGGAATGATTAAGGAATTAGAACAAAAAACAGATGGAATTTGGAGATTCCATAAGAAAAGAATGTGGATACCTAAATTAGGAAACCTACGTCACCGCATATTAGAAGAAGCCCATAAATCTAAGTATACGATGCATCCTGGAAGTAATAAGATGTATCAGGATTTAAGAAAGAATTTCTGGTGGATAGGAATGAAAAAAGACATTGCAGCTTATGTTGCCAAGTGTTTAACTTGTTCACAAGTTAAAGCTGAACACCAGAAACTTTCAGGATTACTCCAACAGTGAGAAATACCAGTGTGGAAATGGGAATTAATAACAATGGATTTTGTTACTAAATTACCCAAAACAAGAAAAGGTAATGATACAATCTGGGTGATTATAGATAGGCTAACTAAGTCAGCTCATTTCCTACCAATGAAGGAAACCTTCAGTATGGAACAGTTAGCTAAATTATATGTAAATGAAATAGTTTCATTACATGAGATTCCTTTATCAATTGTTTCTGACAGAGATAGTACAAGAAACAACCGACAAGATCATTCAACTCAAGGAACTACTGAAAGCAGTACGTGATCGACAAAAGAGTTATGCTGATAACAGGCGAAAGCCATTAGAGTTCCAAGTAGGTGACAAGGTATTGTTGAAAGTCTCTCCTTGGAAAGGAGTTGTAAGATTCATCAAAAGGTGAAAGCTAAGTCCCAGGTATGTTGGACCTTTTGAGATTATTAGAAGAATAGGACCTGTAGCCTATCAGCTACAACTGCCAGAGGAAATGGCAGGAATACATGATGTATTTCATATATCTAATTTCCAGAAATGCTTAGCTAAGGAATCACTATTAGTACCTCTTAAGGATATAGAGGTAAATGAAAAACTCAAATTTGTAGAACGACCTCTACAGATTGAAGACAGGAAAATCAAGAATCTCAAACACAAGAGATTAGTTCTAGTCAAAGTAAAATGGGACTCCAAAAGAGGACCAGAGTATACATAGGAGCTTGAATCAGAAATGCAAAGGAAATATCCACACCTATTCCAGTAGATCTCGAGGACGAGTTCTAAAACAAGGTGGGGAGGATATAACAACCCTCCAAAATAATTCCGACACCCTAAAAGTATTTAAAATATCCCAATGCGTCCTAAAATACACCCCGTATACGACAAACGGGCCTAAAATACCTTAATTTTATTAAAAATCAAATAAAAACAAAATTATATAAGATGTGGCGGCCCGCGACGGATGAGACCAAGGTTGTCGCGGGGCGCGACGGCCATTACTTGCCCGGCACACAATTTTGACATGTGTATTAACGCGTGTGATGCCTACCCCTTGACTCGACAGACCTACGGCCTAGCTACCAGGTGGTGGCAGCCCGCGACGGGCATAGCCTAGGGCGCCGCGGGGCACGACAGGGTCAGTGATCAGCCCTATAAATTGGATTTCGACGTTCAGTTGAAACTCGCTCATTCACACAACTTTCTCTCTAAATTTCTGAATAGCTAAAGTAATTCCCGGGCATTATACCCACTAAAATAACGAAGCCCTGCCTCGTTGTAAGTATCATAACCCCGGTTACGTATTAGATACGCTGCCCGATTGATCCAGGGTTCCGTAAAGGCTGTCGTGGTTCTGCCCGACGTAGTCATTGGAATGCCGTCTCGGGGAGGGTATTACTAATGTAAATTTTGGGTTATTATACTAACGCGTGTGCATTTTTGTAAATTATAGATAATCACCAGGAAACCTTTACAGAAAACCTAAGACAGCAATGTGAGTAATCTCCTTTTTGTAAACTGTTTTTACAAAACCTTTATTTATTTTAAATTATAATTAGCAGTGATTGAGTCTTTGTAGTCTTCAATTACTGCTGGTATTATAGGGTTTTATATACATTACTTGATAATCTTCATAATTGGACAAAGGGTTAGTCAATGTGTGATATGACCATAGCCACATATTCGGTCGAGTGGCAAGTACTGAATGAGTAATTGTGTAGAAATAAACATTGTAATCGCTCTCTATACTATTTAATTATAAAATATGTTTTAAGTAAATTGAGATTTACTCACTAGCATTTCCCACTGATAAATGTTTTTTTAAACGCGTTTCAGGTAACAAAATGTAAAAGCCAATTAGAAGAAAGCCAGCTAGAGAGCACTGAAGGCTTGGAAAAATGTGGCTATATGTTACCTAAAAGACGATGTTTTAAAATTCAATAAAATAGGGTTGATCCCTATAAGTGTGTTGTAATAAGAAACTTGGGTTTTACCCATGTGTTTATTAATATAAATTATGGTGGTTTTACTCAGATAAAAATATTTCCTAACTACGGTCCTGATATAATTTCCGCTGCCAAATTGATTAAATACCCGATACCACCGAAACTGGCTCACGACCGCCCGTTCCCGGGAAACAGGGATCGGGTGTTGTGACAAATGGGTTTTCTAGTATTTCCCGGACGTACTGGTCATTATCCCAATATGGATCTAGAGGGTCAAGGTTAGGATATGGTGCTACTGGGTTTTGTATGGGTTCTTCCTGTGGGTAGAGTTCTTGGTAATCCCTATGTTCATCGTTCCATGGACCATATGCTAGGGGATTAGGTGCTGGAATTCTAGGGATTTCGTTTGGGTCGAATGCGGGCATGAGAACCTGGTCTCCTGGGTTAGGTTCTATTTACATGGGTTGAGTTGGGAACAAGGGTAGTGATTGTGGTGCAATAATCTGTTCTAAGTTTGGGTCTGCGGCAGTAGTGGCTTATATGTGAAAATTTGCTAATCACCTATTGATTATATCTTGGGTCTGTGCGTTCATTTCCCTATTTGCTGCTACTAAAGCCTTCAGCTGGTGTAATTTCCTCATTCTTTTCCTACGCTCATGTGCAACCATCCTCTCTTTTTGGTAGGGAATGGTTCTTCGGATTGCGCTTTGAATATGAAAATCCCATCTTCTGTGTCAGCTGAATACCCCGAGGGAGTTGGCTGGGAAGAAGTTCCTTCATCTCTAGGAGAACTAGACAATTGACGATAAGCGTCTGACGGACCTTGGTCACTCATACTGTAAACTAACAAATTGTCAAATAACACAAAACAATAATATACAGATATGCACGTAATCACGTAGATTATTTCCTAACAAAATGGATAAAATTTTGGTGTCAGCAGAACACTTCTGTGGCTGAAATCAGTGGCTGTAGCTCTGACACCACTCTCTGTTGCAACCCCCGGCCCCTAACTCTGGGACCTGGCGGCCGCGAGCCAGAATCAGTGGTATCGGTGTTTATCAATTTGGCAGCGGAAATTACATCAAGACCGTAGTTAGGAAATATTTTATCAGAGTAAAACACCACATTTTTATAATAATAAATACAAGGGAAAACCCAAGTTTTCATTACAACATATTTATAGGGATAAACTCTAATTTATTGATAGAACATCTTCTTTATTTAGGTAACTTTTTTTCTTTCATTGTTCTCCAGCTGGCTTCTATTTGGCTTTCACATTTTGTTACCTGAAACGTGTTTAAAAACATTTTGTCAGTGGAAAATACTGGTGAGTGAATCCCAGTTTAATCAAAACAAGTTTTATCCTTTTTCAACATTGAGGGCGATCTTGCAGTTACATTTGTTTATATTTCTACTTTAATTGCTACCCACGACACTGTCAATCCTGACTTGTGGTAATGTTACTACTCAAAATGTAGTAACAAATTTTGTATACAAAACCCCAACATACCGATGATAATTGTAGAATCACAAATACTCAATCACTGTTAATTGTAATTTAAAACAATTGAGGTTTTGTAAAACCGTTTATACAAAAAGGAGATTACTCACATTGCTACTTTAGGTATTTCCTTTGTGACTTCTTGGTTATAATCTATTAATTAAACAATGCACACGCGTTAATATAATAACCCAATTTACATTAGTTATACCCTCCCCGAGACAGAACTCCAACGACTACGTCGGGCAGAGCCTTGACAGGCGTTACGGAGCACTAGATCAATCGGGCAGCGTATCTAATACGTAACTGGGGGTTATGATACTTACATCGAGGCAGAGCTTCTCTATTTTAGTGGGTATAATACCCGATATTATTCTTTCTATTCAGAATTGAGAGAGAGAGAGTTTGGGATTTTGAGCGAATTCCAACTGAAAGTCGATGCCCTCTATATATATTGCCTGATCGGCACTTTGTCGCGCCCCATGAGAGCCGAAGACAATGTCTTCACGGCCCGTGAGCTAGGCAGGGTAGGCCCTAGCTTTGACCAATCACTGATATAGCTCCGACACGACATCGACACGTGACGGTTCCGGGTTCAGCCTGGTGGCCGGGCTGTCGCGGCCCGCGACTGAGTTAGTCATGGGCGCCGCGCCCCGCGAGCGACGTTAGAACTTTGTTTTAATTTAATATTTGTACAAATTCAGGTATTTCGGGCTGTTTCTCGTATAAGGGGTGTATTTTAGAGCGTATAGGGGTGTTCTAAAATATTCTCTAAAATATTTTAGCAGGGTTTTTATAAAAGAGGATGCACAAAAAGAGGGTTGAAGTCGAGCCCATGGAAAAGAATATCATGCATTGGATTTGTCATTAGACTAGAGGGTATGGGGGCTGGCTAAGGCCCGGCTTGGCCCGGCGCCGGTCCCCCACACCGGCCCCCTGGGCTCGGCTACGCAATCCCGGCTCCCACAAGACGGATAGGCCGGGCCACTTTTCAAACATTATAGCCGTTGTAACGGCTAGGAGATTAAATAAAAAAAATCCCACTTTTCTATAAAACACACTTATTTTATACCACTTTCAACATTTTCACCCCACTTTCAACCTAAAACACTCTCAATTTTATACAATTTTCTCCCCACTTTTATAAAAAAAAATTATCTTTTCATCCACAATGCCATCTAATTCTTGGTGGTCCTCGTCTTCGGAGGAGGAAGAGGAGATGTTTTACGTAAACACTGTGCTAAGGACGGCGCAAATTCTTATGGAGGAGGAAGAGGAAGACGTCTCGTCTGAAGGCGTTATTACCAAACGAATACGGATTAATAGAGACCGCCAAGGTTTATCATTAATACATTTTATTATCCTTATTCCTTATTTCCTCGTATTTATATATTTTTTACAACAGGAGCGCACGAGAAATTGGTGAACGATTATTTTTCGGATGCACCCCTTTACAATGCCGAGATTTTCAAACGCAGGTTCCGAATGAGTCGCCGGTTATTCACACGGGTTGCTAATGATTTGGCGGGGCTAGACCCGTTTTTCACGCAACGACCCGATTCTCGAAATTATGAAGGGTTCACCATGTTACAAAAGTGTACTGCGGCCATTCGCCAACTGGCGTACGGGACAATAGCTGACACATTGGACGAGTACTTACAGATGTCAGCAAGAACTACGCGGGAATGTTTGTATCAGTTTTGCCATAATGTGGTGAAACAGTATAGCAAAAAATATTTGCGGAAACCAAACGCGTATGATGTTCAACAGTTGTACCAAGCTCAAGAAGCACGACACGGGTTTCCGGTAATGCTCGGTAGCATTGATTGTATGCATTGGGCGTGGCCTAACTGCCCGAATGCGTGGCGAGGCCAATATACGTGAGGTGATCACGGCCATCCAACCTTAATACTTGAGGTCATGGCCTTACAAGATTTGTGGATCTGGCATTCTTTCTTTGGTCTCCCTGGTTCACTCAACGACCTCAACGTGCTATACCAACCGACGATCTTTAGCGATGTCGTTAATGGAACCGGTCCGGACACCCATTTTACAATTTCTGGGGTTGAGTATAGACGCGAGTATTATCTTGCTGACGGAATATATCCGTCTTGGTCTACAATTGTCAAGACTATTCCATATCCTGAGGATGAAAAAAGGAAAAAATTCGCCAAGCGTCAAGAAGCTGCAAGTAAAGACATCGAACGTGCTTTTGGTGTTTTACAAAAAAAATGGGTCATCCTTGAACAACCGGCATGTGCGTTCACACCGAAGAGGTTGCGCCTTTGTATGTACGCTTGCATTTTGCTCCATAAGACTATGGGGTATGGGGCTTGGGTTGGGGCGTGGGTTGGGGGAAAACGCCCAAGCCACCACCCCGGGTGGGCTTGGGTTGGGGCGTGGCCCTTGGGGCTTGGGTCTGAAGCCGGCCGTGGGGCGGGCTTGAGATTCGATGTGGCGGCCTCCTATTCGCTGTTAACCGCCATGTCGCGGGTTTGAATTTTAAATTCCAACCGTTTGGCCAAGCCAAGCGTTCACCCCAACCCCCAACATCCCCTATAAATGTAACCCCAAACCCCATCGGTGGTCCATCCTAAACCATCGCTGTCCACCGCTACCCCATCCCAAACCGTCGCTGTCCCACTTGATCCCACGAACAGGCTACCCCAACCCGAAGAAGATGGCCTCTTGGACCCACGAAGAAGAATTGGCTCTCGTCACATGTAACTCCTCGTAATTTCATGTCCAATAATATATAAATACGTGTTATGGACTTTAAACGTGTAAAGAATTAAGTTGGAAGGACTAAAGTTGACAAACAAGGAATCTATGTGTATAAAAGGATTCAAAGTGTCAACAATGAATAAATATATCTTTCAATAACCCTACACGATGTTTATACCCTTAAACGAATAAATCATGGATCATACGAAGCTAATTGTGGAAGAAAGTGAGAGATTATAAACTACAGGGGTTAAATGTGTCAACATGTTTAAAGTATACCTCTGAGTGACCTTTTAGCAAACCCGAAGCTTTGTAACGATAAATTATGCTCACTAGAATGTGTGATAGAAATTTCACAAAGTTTCGTTAGCGTATGAGAAAGTTATGATAAAATTCGTGTAAAGGGGTTAAAAGCGTCAATGTTGAAATCTAAGGCCTTACGGGTGATCACAAAGATACTCAAGGACTTAACAAAGTTTGTATAAGTCTTGGAACCCTTAAAAGTAAGGTTAGAGGGCCAAAAGTGCAAGAAAAATACTTAAAACCACGCATACAAGGACCAGGGACTAAAATGTAATTACTGAAACTTGTTTGGCCTGTTCTGACCACCCACACGGGCCGCGTAAGGCATCAAGGGACCCTTATGCGGGCCGCCTGAGACTGCCAGCATCAGAAAATGCGCACAGCTGCCAGTTCAGCCTATGTAACCGACTTCAAACGCTTGTTTTACATACCAGGGGCTGCCCCAATAGTATTTCATGCATTGGGGGCACTTGTCTTGATCTGGAAACACCTGTAGACTACCTTGGCATCATCTTAGAAGATCAAAACTCACTATATAAGAGGACCAAAGTTGCAACACTTGAACACACTTACTTGAAACTTTCATAAACTCATTTCTGGAGCTCTCTGGCCTTCCAACAAGTTTACTTAGACTTCCTAATCGTGCTTATGACTATTGTAAGTGTCCTTAACCTTCTTCAATTCAGTTTAGCTTAGTTTATTAGCTTAAAGTCAAACCGTCGTAATTAAGGTTTGACTTCGTGATTATTCAATATTTGTCCAGTCAAATCACGAATTGAAAGTACCTATGAGTTGGTAATTATGTGGGTAATAAACCCTTAAAAGGGCACCCTCTGATTCCCACTCTAACTAGGTCAATTGTCGGGTCAAAGTTAATCTCAAAAAGTCAACAGAAAGCTTACTTTCAAATTTATGCATAATTAGCAATGTAGAAGCCATGCAACCTGTTTTATCATTAATATAACTTGGAAATTAATGTAAGAACATGTCTGAACATGTTCAACCCGACAATTTTCAGTTTAGGCTCGGTTCAGAACCGAAAGTCGCATAATTTGACTTCTGCTTTGACTTTCAGCTCTGACCCGTTTGAGCATAGTTTAGAAATGCCCTAGAGCTCTAATAGGAACAGGTTATAGATAAGTGTAACCCTCTGAGGTTATACAACTTGGTTCATTAGTTATCCGATTAATATGCATGTTTCCGTTAAATGCTTAAATGTTGACTATTATGCCCATATGACCTTAAAAATTGATTGTTGAAAAAGTAAAAGAGTAGAAACCTTCATTACAGATTTATAAACTTGTCATAAAAATTTGACATCAGTTTGAGGTCTAGATTAGGAGTTATGCTTATTAGCGTAAATGAAATGCTTTTTATTACTAAAACGGCATAATTAGCATATAGCCTATCTAAACCCAATTTTTGATACCAAACTTTTTACCCACTGATATAAAATAATATTTTGGAATTTTTGGAGATTTTTATTTATTTTTAGGCTGAGCATAACATAGGGTTTTAAGCTTGTTTCGGTTATTGTCGGTTTTGCCCTTTTGGGCTATAAAATAAGTTTTACAAATCCTTTTGATATCAAACTTTTTTCTACTGATCTAATATGATAAATAAAATATTTTGAGCCTTCTGGAATAACAAAAATATCAGCTTTCCTTTAAAAACCCGGAAATAGCTCAAAATCATCTTTTTAAGCGTTTTTAACGCATAGTATGTATAAAAACTATTTTAAGCATATAAGGTTTGATGCCTACTGATATTTTTAGTAAATTTTTATATTTTAACAATAAGCAAAAGTTTTAAACTCAGATTTCTAGTTTTGACCTTTTAGGCTTATGTGAAATTACCAAAATGCCCCTTCGGTGCATAGTTTAGTTATGAATGATAAATTTCACCTATATGTAATACCCTACTGTTATAACTTATAAAAATAAGTATTTTTACTGATTATGTAAGACCTAAAACTCAGTTTCATTTTTAAACTCTTTTAAAGCTTTAAAATGACCAAAATGCCCCTACGGGCATAGTTTGAGTTTAAATTCGTTTTGGGCATAATAGAAGATATCTTACTGATGTCACAACATATTTAAGGCATATTAACTTAGGAAACTTGTATATGACTCTTATGGTTACCCGTTATGCATCTTTCGTGTCCGGTTCGGTTTATGTAACTAGTTTGCATAAATTGACCGAAACGGATCAAACCTTATCATTTTTGTCTCAAAATCCAGAATGTGTTTAGTTTACCCATATTATACAAGTCTTCAAACTTGTCGGGTCTAAACCACATTCTAATCTGGTCTTCGCTTAATCATGTGTTTTGAACCTTATCTTCCTTTAAAACTAACCGGTCTAAGCATAGGCTTAATTAAGACCCGTTAGAAATCTAATAGGTTATTATACACCTTCGTTCCAGAATAGGAGACCCGGTAAAAGCTACGTGCACTTTCTATTTGTGATTATTACTTGCAAAGGTAAACACTTTTAACTTATTTTCCCTTATACGGGCTTGGGGTACGGTATATAAAATACCACTTGGTCGGGCATTCGACTTTAATCGATTGGTGGTTAAATATTATCAAGATGACCCGTTTAAAAATTTTGTTTTGTTTGCTAACGCCTTTGGGGGGTTAATGACCATGTCCCGGATATCCTTGGCATCATTCATTGAAATGGCCACGACCTTAGCACGGGGTGTAGGCATACACCCGACAGTGCATATATAATTAATAAAGGTATAACCGTTGGTTCAGGGATAAACCCGCCACGGGACTATATCATGTGGTGTGTCTGTTAATCTTTAACCCGGCATGAACCTGGCAACTGAACGCATAACAAACATGTAATTCTTTTACATGATTATATATAAATAATTATACCAAGTTATAAAAAGTTTTGTGCCATGTGCATTCAAATCAATTTTTGTTAAACATTTTCAAAATGAGTCAGTTAATTGTATTTACCAGTGTAAACTGGCGTATTTTCCCAAAAAGGCTAAGTGCAGGTACTAATCGGAATAGGCTGGTCTCTCCTAGCATCAAATAAAAGTCTCGCAAGCTTAGATGCCTGAAAGTCTGTTGAACAAAGTTTCCTTTTTATTCGATTCCGCCTGTGGATCTGTTTCAACTATTTTGTGATATTAAATATTACAATTTTATTCAGTTGAAATAAATCTATCTTTTGCTTCCGCT
The DNA here is from genome assembly GCA_030545235.1 of Helianthus tuberosus. Taxonomy (NCBI): domain Eukaryota; kingdom Viridiplantae; phylum Streptophyta; class Magnoliopsida; order Asterales; family Asteraceae; genus Helianthus; species Helianthus tuberosus. Next base: position 10,764,418 of record CM060393.1, read on the forward strand.
GTGCATTATAATTTATGTTGTTTGACTATGATGATATCAACTACGTCACGATACTCCCCACCGGGCCCACCGGTAATACGTGGAAATATCGGGGTGTGACAGGTTGGTATCAGAGCCAACACTGAGTGAATTAAATGCTAGCCTTTTTGTGATTAATCTCAGTTACACAATTGCACATTCCTCGATCCTCGAGTCTAGACAAAGAACATAGGACAAATCCTGATTTGTTTTATTTTGTCTTTTATATATATGTATTCTCGTTGTTATCTTTGTTTATGTTGACAGGTTTAATCATGCCGCCGAGGTTTAGAAGGGGAAGAGGCAAGGCTCCCGTCACTGGGCATGACCACGAGGCCGGGCCATCTCATAGAAGAACTCCGTCAATTACAATGAGTACGAGTCCACAAGAACCATGGAGGACCTACATTGAACCAGGGAGGCGATCCGTCTCTCTAAGCTCATCACCATCTTATCTCCACTCCTTTGGGCCTCAATCCGAAAATGAGTCCAACAACCCACAACCTTCCTGTATACCTCTCCAGCGGTCCATTTCGCACCATTCCTTTGACGACCCCACTCCTGCCTTCTAGAGCCGGTTCAACCCGGCAAACTACATTCAAGAACCAGTGGGTTTTAACCCATTGGGCCCCGAAGACCATTTCCCTGAAGCTCAGGGAATGGACATGGACGAGGACACGGATCCCGTCGAGCCTGCAACCGGGACCCCCAATCATCCCATCGAGATCTCTGATGGGTCCTCTTTTCATGGATCACCTTATCGTGGTCCAGATAGTTATCAGGCGAGGTTCGCCCAGTATGATTGGGTGTTTACACCTTCATACCACTCCTCGCCCCACCAGCAGCAGCAGGATCCTTCTGAGGATTCTCGCTTTGTGGAAGTTACTCCACCGCCACCACCACCAGTTCAGCGGCCGCCTCCAGAGCCACTGAGGTGAAGAAGATCAAACGCACGGATGTCCGTGCGAGGAAGATTGCGTATCAGCACCCCTCAACCTTCAAGTGGCAGCCACTTTCCGCCACTTCATGAAGACCCACAGACGGGAGGGCCTTCAAACCCCGTCTCTGAGGTAGACTCTGCGCCTGTAGCGCCACCACCATTGGGTTTTGGCAACCCAATTCCTACCTACGCCGGCTCAGCGGCGTACAACCCCTTCGAGCAGCGTGCCTACCCGGGGTATACCTACTACAATACCCCTGATGCTGACCCATACCTAGTAGCGGCGAACTACAACGCCCTTCATCCTGAAGGACCATATGGAGCTTCCTGGGGAGCCGGACACCCAACTTATGGGTATCAAATACCTGCTCGACCTCCGTTTCAGCAGCAGCCGCAGCCGCCACAGTTTTCCCCGCCAGAACAGGAGGAAATCCTCCAGAGGCTACACCAGGTTGAGCAGGAGGTCCAAAGAGATCGCAGTGAACGCCAAGGCTTCTTCAAAGGTTTGGCAAGCCTAATCAAGGGGAAGAGCAAAAAGGATCATTAAAATCCTTTATTTGTTTATTTAAATGTTTAGTCAGTCCCTGCGTGGACTTTTGTTTCAGTATTCAGCCCCTGCGTGGGCATGTTTTTCTGTATTCTGCCCCTGCGTGGGCATGTTCTTCTGTTTGACCTCTGCGTGGTTATGTTTGTTTGTTTAGCCCCTGCGTGGGCATGTTATTTCAGTAGAAGTCCCGTTTAGGGCAAATCTGTACTTGTTTCATTGGAATGATTTGAATTAAATTTTTCATTTTTGTTAATTATATGCATAAACATAATATATATAAAGTAAATGAAAAAAATATAACATTCCTCGATAAGATCTACCATTATAATAAAATGGCAAAATCTAAAAAGGGACAAGGCCTAGCCCATGTGTCATTTTAAGACAGGGTCAAGATGGTAATTCCTCAATTAGATTCAGATCCTTATTAACATCTCAATTTAGGATTGTTCTGCGTTAATTATTAAAAAAGAATCCTAAAGGTAAAACCTAGCCTAAACGTCATTCAGACATGGCCAAGATGGTAAAACCTATTTAAAAGATTCAAATCCTTGTTAACATATGAAAACATGTTAACACTCATGGCAAAAAAAAAATGTGATTCGATAAAATCACATAAGTCATTCTTAAATTGGGATATTCCAAAATCCCTTCTTGTTTATATAATCATCCATTAATGATGAAGTGCCTACGGGCTATACTCATTGTCATATAAGACAAAAGACAGTTGTGGTCTTCGACCCCCTGTTAGGAAGAGGTAATAAATTATGATTAAAACCTCAATACCTTGATCCTATAAGATCATAAATAAAAATTTAAAACTGTCCATGTGACTAGGCCTCTTGTGCCACCAATAATATCTTTATTATTTTAATAATTAGGATAAATTGTAAAAGATCCTAAATAATTGTGTCTAAATAAATTAACCACATATGGTTTATAGTTACCATGGTTAATGAATTGCGATAAAAGACAATTCAATAATAGACTCCTGAATAAATCCTTGTTAATATTTTGGATAAATTACACTTTTTGTCCTTTATGTTTATACCGGATTGCAATGGATAGCCTTTAACTTCAATAATTACAGCCACGGTCCTTTATTTGGAAAACACATTACACCCTATGTCCTTTAACACTAACAATGTTAAAATTTTAGGTTAAGTCTATTCACACGTGTCACACCCCAACCGATGGCGGAATCATCGGGGCATGGCACTGAGCGAAACAGATTGTCCAGAAGTTTCCATAACAACTATCATTACCATTGAATTAAATAATACGTCCCATACCGTATCTCAAATAGTTAAATAATTATTACAGACAAGCATCAAGACAATTGTTCTGTTCCGACAACTCAGATTTAAACATAACTAATTTATTCGTTGGTTTCTAGGACTCCAGTTCCTAGCCTCAATTTTATCACAGCGCAAAGAGCATACAAGCAACCTAAGCACCTGTCACATACATTAAAATAAAGTCAATACATAAATGTAAAGGTGAGCATACAAGTTTGATAATAGCATATAGAGTTCGAATTCGTTTACGCATAACCAGCACGTACGCATAGTGAAATGAAGCACGTTAGTTATCGACATAGATCCATCGATACCAATGACTGCGAGTTGACTGCCCGAGGCAGTTCGCAATACATGATTACCACCGTAATCCATGCAAGTAATAATCCTTAACAACCCCCGTGAACGGGTGCTGAGTCCAAACTATAGTACTATCGTTGCTAAGGCAGGTAGACAGCATTCCATGTGTAAACGTAACAAACAAGCATTCATAAGCCACGTATAACATGCATTAACGGTTAGCGTTAAAATAGCTTGAGTAGTGTGATAATTGTAGTTTGAATATTCGTAACGTATGTAACACCCAAAAGTGCCAAAAGCAAAAAAGGGATCGAGTATACTCACAGCGATTAATGGATTGAAGGGAGCGCTTAGCGAGCACGGTTAGCCTGAATAGATTCGGTAGCATAACGATAAGTGGCATGGAAAACAATACAGAGTTGATCGTGCGGATGTGTTATCCGTGCGGATTAATCATCCGTGCGGATTGGCAATCCGTGCGGATTAACAATCCGTGCGGATGGTAATTCGTCCGGATTAGTCCCTCGTGCGGATTGTTATCCATGTGGACAAGTTACCCGTGCGGATAACTCACTCGTGCGGATAACTATTCGAGTGGATTGTTTCTTCCTAAGCTAAGGATATGTTTGTGTATGATGGTTTGTGCTTTGAAGTTTTCGTTGTGGCATTTAGAAAACAACTAAGTATCTCTACCCTTCAAGCCGGTCGCGCGGACGTCAATCCGTCCGGATGGTAGTCCGTGCAGACACAACTTTAAGGCAGGGTCACTTGGTGAAGTGGGTGTAATCCGTCCGGATGGCCTGTCAGTGCGGACAACTTATCTGTGCGGATGTACATATTGGTAATTGTTTAAGGTCTTAGTATCTCATGATCCGAAGAGTAATCCCTTCAGGGCGTTGCCCGTGCGGACTATTCATTCGTCGATACTCAAACCTCGTTTGGTTGTGGGTCCCAAGAGTAGTTCGTCTGGATGACAATCCGTCCGGATAATCTGTCCGTGCGGACATCCTGTCCGTGCGGACAGCATCTCGTTCCGCCCACTCTTGGTCACCTTTGTTGTTCTATCGAGACGTTCTGATTACGTGGCAACCATTTGGAATTGCATTCTTACCCGAACGACTAAGCTGGTCGGGAATCGCCCCAACTCGGCCTGTCGGTGGTCTAGAATGGTCATCCCGGTTTAACCCGGAATCAGGTGTCCTGCGGGTAGAATCCAGCTCGAGGACTAGTGCATCACTAATATCGAGTAGAAGACTAGAACTGATCGGATCCGTACCGTTTTTGAGGGTAAAAGAAGAAGAAAACTTGTTTATTTCTTTCAACTCTTTTATCCTTTAGAAAGGTTTGGATTTAGGTGAAGTTATTGTAAAATTCTGTAGAAATCGTTCAGATCCGAGTTACTCTTGGTGGAATGAGGTCCAACTTGAAGTTCATGAGAACTTCATGATGACGTCACCCGAGAATACCTCAAATCTTGGTGATTTCATGGTTGAAAGTTGAGATTTGAAAGATAGAAAGGTGTAGAATTGTGTATGGATCAAGAATGTACAAGATTCAAAGTCAGATCTTACCTGGATTGAGAGAAATCAAAGAAAAGGTGAAGAATGCATGTAGGTCGGACGTCACTTGCCAAGAGTGGAAAGTTTGGAGAGTGACCCGGGTATTTATAGGATGCCAAAAGAGGAAAGGGTCATTCGTGCGGACTGCACGTCACCCGGATTGGTTATCTGTGCGGATGTGCAATCCGTGCGGATTGACTGTCCGTCCAGATGGGTAATCCGTGCGGATGACGCCCATGTGGTGCGTTCGGTGCGACGATCTTTAGATGTTTCGGGTTTGATTGCGAACGATTCGATAGGGTATCCTAGTCAAATTACTTTTAGTCCCAACTACTTCGTTTATAACATGGTTCAATTCAGAATTCGGGTTCGAGTTCGATTTCATTCGAGTTAGACTTCGAGTTCGATTGAGTTCGCTTGATTACCACAACAAAACATAAATAAACATGCACAGGTAACACGTAAGGTACACACACACGTATAACAGTAAATAAGATACACAGCTCGAGTTGCAATTCGAGGTCAATTCGATTGGCATAACTTGATTATTAGTTGATTAACTTTATCGCATTGTTACTTCCTATAGTTCACAGTCGCGTGTCGATTGAAATATGGTTAACACGATTCGATTATTGCAATGTACGAAACTTACTCCCCATAATATAAATAAAATAAAGACATTTCTACCAGTCAAATTGCGCGAAATCGGTCGTTGACCTTGACCTTGACTTTGACTTTGACTTGTGAAAACACGGGGTGTTACAGCCTCCCCTTGTTTAGGGAATTCCGTCCCGAAATTAAGCTGAAAGCCGTAATAAACCGTGGATCACGTGTGAGAATTTTCGTTTAGACCGATTTGACTCGTGTAACGTGCGGAATCCGTATATGATCGTGACCCTTGCAGGACCGGTTTTAACTCCGTTTCGATTGCGAATCAACCGTGAGACGTGCGGAATCCGTACATGATCAAGACCATTGTAGGACCGGTTTTGACTCCGTTTCGATTGCGAATCAACCGTGCGACGTGTGGAATCCGTACATGATCAAGACCATTGTAGGACCGGTTTTGACTCCGTTTCGATTGTGAATCAACCGTGCGACGTGCGAAATCCGTACATGATCAAGACCATTGTAGGACCGGTTTTGTCACCGTTCGATTGCGTTCGACGTGTGGAACCCGTGATCGTGCGTGGATCGAATACACTAAACGTACAATTTAACGCGATTCTATTGATTAACTTGAAATTGTACAAAACACTAGAATCACAAACCACTTTTTCCCTAACTAAACAACTGTGGATACTTTGTCTTCATGTCGCTTTTGAGTTCCCAAGTGAACTCTGCGCCGCGTTTGCCTTCCCATCGGACCTTCACGATAGGAATGCGCGAGCGCCTAAGCTGCTTGGTTTGGCGATCCATGATTTCGACAGGCTTCTCCACGAAGTGTAATGTTTCGTTCACTTGAAGATCGTTTAGAGGGATATGTAGATCGTGGTCGGCAATGCACTTTCGGAGGTTCGACACGTGGAAAGTCGGGTGGACATTGCTAAGTTCCTCCGGTAATTCAAGTCTGTAGGCGACTTTTCCGATCCTTTCCAGAATCTTAAAAGGTCCAACATATCGAGGCGCGAGTTTCCATTTCTTGCCGAATCGGACTACACCCTTCCAAGGTGATACCTTTAGGTGTACGTAGTCACCAACGCCAAATTCACGGGGCTTGCGCTTTTTATCGGCGTAAACTTTCTGTCGATCATGAGCTTTCGCTATGTTGTCTCTAATTTGGAAAATTTTGTCTGTCGTTTCTTGTAATAGCTCCGGGCCGGTTAGTTGCGAGTGACCGATCTCGTGCCACACAATAGGCGATCGACATCTTCTTTCGTATAATGCCTCGAAAGGTGCCATCTGAATGCTAGCCTGGTAGCTGTTGTTATACGAGAATTCGACCAACCGCAGGTGTTTATCCCAATTACCACCGAAGTCTAGGACACACGAACGGAGCATGTCTTCAAAAGTACGAATCGTTCTTTCAGTCTGACCGTCGGTTTGTGGGTGGAAAGCGGTACTTAGATTAAGCGTTGTACCGAGTGCCGTTTGAAACGATTCCCACAATCGTGAAGTAAACCGAGCATCACGATCAGAGATGATGTCACGAGGCGTCCCATGTCTACAAATGATCTCGTCGGTGTAGATTCGGGCTAATCGTTCCACCTTGTAGTCTTCTCGTATTGATAGAAAGTGAGCTGATTTAGTCAAACGGTCAACAACAACCCAAATACTGTCGTGACCTGATGACGTAGTTGGAAGCTTGGTTACGAAATCCATAGCTATGCTCTCCCATTTCCACATGGGAATTGGTGGTTGTTCGAGCAAGCCAGAGGGTCTTTGATGTTCAGCTTTGACCCTAGCACAGGTTAAGCATTTTCCGACATAGAGAGCGATATCCCGTTTCATACCCGGCCACCAGTACTTATAACGAAGATCCTGGTACATTTTGTCAGCACCGGGATGAATAGAATACCGGGATTTGTGGGCTTCGTCCATGATAATCTGACGCAAATTGGTTCGTTTGGGAATCCAAATTCGGTCTAAGAAGTGGAATATCCCATTCGATTTGCTCATAAGTTGGGCTCCATCGTGGTAGATTCTTTCTTTCTTCAAGGTGCGTTCGTTAAAACATGCATGCTGGGCGTCGCGGATGAGGGATTCGAGGTTGTGCTGGGCTTGAACATTACGAGTGCTAAGCAGATAGCTCCGTCTGCTGAGTGCGTCGGCAACAACATTTGCTTTTCCTGGGTGATAACGAAACTCACAGTCGTAATCGTTGAGAAGTTCTACCCATCAGCGTTGACGCATATTAGGTTCCCTCTGATTAAAGATGTGTTGTAGGCTCCTATGATCGGTGAAGATCGTACACTTGGTACCATACAGGTAGTGTCGCCAAATCTTTAATGCAAAAACAACCGCGCCTAGCTCGAGATCATGGGTTGTATAGTTCTTCTCGTGGATTTTGAGCTGTCGGGATGCGTAAGCTATAACCTTGTCCCGTTGCATGAGCACACAACCAAGACCAAGGTTGGAAGCATCACAGTAGACAATGAAATTATTGTTTCCGTCGGGTAGTGTGAGAACAGGAGCGTTGCAAAGCATGTGCTTGAGGGTTCGAAAGGAAGACTCTTGTTTGGTTCCCCAGACAAAAGGCTGATCCTTATGCGTGAGAGCGGTAAGGGGTACAACAATCTTCGAGAATCCTTCGATAAATCGTCGATAATAGCCCGCTAGCCCGAGAAAGGAGCGGACTTCAGACGGGTTCTTAGGCGTAACCCAACTTTTGACTGCTTCAATCTTTGCAGGATCAACGTGGATACCCTGACTATTTACAATGTGACCCAGAAACTGAACCTCCCCCAACCAAAATTCGCACTTGGAGAATTTGGCGTAGAGTTGGTGCCCCTGGAGTAACTCGAGAACCAAACGTAGATGTTGCGCGTGTTCGGCTCTCGATTTGGAATAGACCAAGACATCGTCAATGAACACGATGACAAAACGATCGAGATATGGTTTACACACGCGATTCATCAGATCCATGAAAACTGCTGGTGCGTCGGTTAAGCCAAAAGGCATGACAACGAATTCGTAATGATCGTATCGAGTACGAAACGCGGTTTTGGGTATATCCTCCTCTTGTATACGCAGCTGATGATATCCTGAACGTAGGTCGATCTTCGAAAAACACGTAGCGCCTTGTAGTTGACCAAACAAATCGTCGATTCGAGGTAGGGGATAGCGGTTCTTGATAGTCAACTTATTCAATTCCCGGTAGTCGATGCACATCCTGAACGAACCATCCTTCTTTTTGACGAAAAGGACTGGAGCGCCCCAAGGAGAGGTGCTCGGGCGAATAAAGCCTTTCTCAAGTAATTCCTGGAGTTGGGTGGAGAGTTCGCGCATTTCGGACAGCGCGAGATGATAGGGAGCTTTGGCAATAGGATTAGCTCCTGGAATGAGGTCAATACGAAAGTCGATATCACGACTTGGAGGTAGCCTGGGGAGATCCTCTGGAAAAACTTGAGGAAATTCTCGAACCACAGGAACGTCTTTCACTTCCTTCTTCTCTTTCTTTTCCTTCTCTGCTGCTACGACGTTGGCCAAGAAAGCCATGTATTCCTTGCGGAGATACTTGCTAGCTTGCAGGCATGACATAAGCTTGGGCCCCTTTGAAGTAGTATCGCCATAAACACACAACAAGTCACCATTCGCGAGCGAAAATCGAATCATCTTATCGAAGCACACAACTTCAGCATGGTTTTCTCAAAGAAAGTCCATGCCTACTATGACGTCGAAGCTTCCGACTTGCATCGGGATAAGGTCAATCGGGAAGATGTGATTGTTGAGCTCGAGAGTACAATAACGGATAACAGAATTAACAGCGACGGTTCTTCCGGTAGCGACTTCAACATCGAATGCAGAGGAGAGTCGGGAATGTTTACGACTAAGGAGTTTCTCAAATTCGAACGACACAAAGCAATTATCGGCTCTGGTATCAAACAAACATGAAGCACAAATACCATTCACAAGGAACGTACCATTGACCACGTTGTTGTCGGCCTGGGCTTGACGCACATTGAGATTGAAGGTTCTGGCACGTGCGGCTTGTTGCTGCTGCTGTGGTTGCTGAGGCTGCCGCTGCTGTGGTTCTTGTTTCACGACCCTGTTCGGGCACATGTTGGCGAAATGATTCGGGTCGCCACATAAGAAGCAGGCTCTGGCTTTGATTGCGGGTGCCGGAGGAGCTTGTTGACCCTGTGGGGTAGTGAGTAGAGCTTGATTGGCAGGAGCTTGACGAATACGGCAGTTGGCAGTAAAGTGGCCGTATACGTTGCAATGAGCACAGAAGCGGCATTGAATAGCAGTCGGGTGATGATAGGTGCAAGTAGGGCAGAGCGGGTGTGGTCCAGTGTATACACGCTTTGCAGGTGGTGCATTGGCCACAGGCGCTGCTACTTGGCGCTGTTGGGCAGGTATAGCTTGAATTGGTGCAGCAGTGATCGCGCAGTTCTTGTTGGTGGAGCTGTTCTTCCTCTTGTTCCTCTTCTTGTTGCTTGATGAGGTGGGTTCAACAGTGGGTACAGTAGTGGTAGCTTGATGCAGATGCTTCGAAGTCTTGTCCCAGACACCAGCTTTAACCCTTTTGTCATTGATTTCAGCGGCCAACAGATAGGTTTCCTCGATCGTGATAGTCTTAGCCGCTTGTACGAAATCAGCGACGCAGTCGGGCAAGGCTCGGATGTATTTCTTGATGGTGATCTCCGGGGTCTTGACTTGATCGGGACAGATAATGCTGAGCTGCTTAAAACTAACAGTGAGTCCAGCATTGTCTCCATCCTTCTGCTGTTTGTGCCAAAATTCATCTTCTAGCTTTTGACGTTCGTGAGGAGGGCAGAATTCCTCTAGCATGACATTCTTGAGCTCGTCCCACGTCAAACCGTAGGCTGCATCGTTCCCTCGCTTGTTCCTCTCGGCCGTCCACCAGTCTAGAGCACGGGACTGAAAGACGCAGGTAGCGTTCAGAGTTCGAAGGTCGTCAGGGCAACCACTTTGTTGCAGAGTAACCTCGATAGAGTGAAACCAGTGGAATAGTGCAGTAGGACCTCCTTCGCCTGTGAATTCTTTCGGCCCACACGACTTGAATTGCTTAAAGCTGAAAGGTCTTGCGGCAGATTTTGGAGCTTCGATCCTTAATTCCTCAGACGACTTGCTAGCATTCTCGTAAACGTCACTCACGGCCTGTGCCACACTTTTCGCGATGATGGAAGCAAGGAGTTTGTCTCTGTTCTCTTGACGAGAAAGTGGCGTGCGATGGGATCCTGACGATGGTCCAGTTGACATTGTCTGCAACAGACATCGTCACAGGACTCAACACAACGTATTCGAATCTCACCCCACACGTTTTACCACTTACTAAAGCGCAGGAACACGTATCATCATGAAATCACATAATCACGTAAATCACAGAACCATGTAAATATAGAGGCACATAGGATCACATAACAAAGAGTCACACACGCATTTAGTCACTAGAGGCATTCAGAAAACAAAAATATATTATTCCAAGTTTGCGATTGTTCGAATATAGCGTTCGTAGCGTAAAGTCGTCCATAATTTAGCGAATTGTTAGCGACGTGTAGTGCGTTGGGTGGGTAGCGAAAGCAAAAGGCATTAGATCGAAACCAGTAGTATCTCAAAATGCCAACAAACAAGCATAAAACACGTAATTCTCATAAAATCGACGAATTGTAAGAGTCAATAGTTTGGCTTAAACTTGTAACACACATAAAATCGAGAGGTAGATTGTCTACGGCTAGTAGACTTCGACTAACCAAGGCGATTCGACTATTCACAAGGATCCTGTTTTGCACAAGTAGCCTTCAGGATTGTGCCCTTGCCTCGATTCTTGGGCATTGGCACAATTCCTATTGGTCGCATTGTGTCTTCAGATCGTTGGAGTCCGTCGATATTTTGGTGAGAGTTTTTGTATAAAAGCAGGACAAGTCGTCAAGGTTAGGGTTTCACCCCTGTCTTACAACTTCGTTCCTGATTTTAATGAAATTGAGGAGATTATTCATCAAAATATGGGTTTCACTCCTGATTTGGCATAATTCTCCTCGTTTGTAGTAAAAATTCGGGTCGAGTAAGCGGCTTCAGTCAAGAGTTTGCGGTTTTCACACCTATTCTCGGCCTTATTGCCCACTCATGGTTGAAAATTAAGTACAAAGATAGTGTAGAATAAGCGTAAAGAGCGAGTGATAGTAGCGAGTTTATGCGTACGCGCAAGTTGGTCTGTTGGTTCCTAACTATAGTCTAGGTCTCTAAGACTTTGACCCGGACTAGGTCAAGTCTTGCCTAATTCCCTATAGTTATGGCTCTGATACCAATCTGTCACACCCCAACCGATGGTGGAATCATCGGGGCATGGCACTGAGCGAAACAGATTGTCCAGAAGTTTCCATAACAACTATCATTACCATTCAATTAAATAATACGTCCCATACCGTATCTCAAATAGTTAAATAATTATTACAGACAAGCATCAAGACAATTGTTTTGTTCCGACAACTCAGATTTAAACATAACTAATTTATTCGTTGGTTTCTAGGACTCTAGTTCCTAGCCTCAATTTCATCACAGCGCAAAGAGCATACAAGCAACCTAAGCACCTGTCACATACGTTAAAATAAAGTCAATACATAAATGTAAAGGTGAGCATACAAGTTTGATAATAGCATATAGAGTTCGAATTCGTTTACGCATAACCAGCACGTACGCATAGTGAAATGAAGCACGTTAGTTATCGACATAGGTGAAGTTATTGTAAAATTCTGTAGAAATCGTTCAGATCCGAGTTACTCTTGGTGGAATGAGGTCCAACATGAAGTTCATGAGAACTTCATGATGACGTCACCCGAGAATACCTCAAATCTTGGTGATTTCATGGTTGAAAGTTGAGATTTGAAAGATAGAAAGGTGTAGAATTGTGTATGGATCAAGAATGTACAAGATTCAAAGTGAGATCTTACCTGGATTGAGAGAAATCGAAGAAAAGGTGAAGAATGCGTGTAGGTCGGACGTCACTTGCCAAAAGTGGAAAGTTTGGAGAGTGACCCGGGTATTTATAGGATGCCAAAAGAGGAACGGGTCGTTCGTGCGGACTGCACGTCACCCGGATTGGTTATTCGTGCAGATGGCATTCCGTGCGGATGTGCAATCCGTGCGGATTGACTGTCCGTCCGGATGGGCAATCCGTGCGGATGACGCCCATGTGGTGCGTTCGGTGCGACGATCTTTAGATGTTTCGGGTTTGATTGCGAACGATTCGATAGGGTTTCCTAGTCAAATTACTTTTAGTCCCAACTACTTCGTTTATAACATGGTTCGATTCGGAATTCGGGTTCGAGTTCGATTTCATTCGAGTTAGACTTCGAGTTCGATTGAGTTCGCTTGATTACCACAACAAAACATAAATAAACATGCACATGTAACACATAAGGTACACACACACGTATAACAGTAAATAAGATACACAGCTCGAGTTGCGATTCGAGGTCGATTCGATTGGCATGGCTTGATTATTAGTTGATTAACTTTATCGCATTGTTACTTCCTATAGTTCACAGTCGCATGTCGATTGAAAGATGGTTAACACGATTCGATTATTGCAATGTACGACACTTACTCCACATAATATAAATAAAATAAATACATTTCTACCAGTCAAGTCGCGCGAAATCGGTCGTTGACCTTGACTTTGACTTTGACTTGTGAAAACACGGGGTGTTACAACACGAGGGTAGTTTTGTAATTTTACCTATTTACTTACAAAAATATATTAAAAAAATGAAAAAAAAAACAAGAAGATATATTTATTTATATTTGTAAACCAAAATTCACAAAGTCTCAACCGTGAACCGTCTCTCTCTCTAAAACCCTGTTTCTCACCACCACCAGTCCTACCGTCAACCACCACCTAAAGCCTCGCCACAACCACTCCGGCCATCACTCACTCTAAACACTCCCTCATTCCTGCAACCCCATTGCCCCATCTCGAATCTGTTTTAGCAGATCTGCAATCGATTAGCCGGATCTAGGGTTTATAGGTAGATAGAGAGATGAAGGTGCGACTCCCGAATCTGGTGGTGGGTGGCGAAGTGGCTACGACGGTGAAGTACAGAGAGAAAGATGGAGACGCAGGTACAGTCTGATTCTGTTTTCTCTCGCCATTTGAGTGAAGAAAATCAATTGTGCGTGTTTAAAGAGAAAGATTCTGTTTTTAGAAGTAGAAAATCATTTGTTGCTCTTTTCTCTCTCCCTCTCTAAACATCACAGATTCGTTGTTTTGTGATGGTAGTTTCTAGATATGGTGGAGATTTCTGGTGGTGGTGGGTGTGGACTTAACCGAAGACTTGACGATGGTGCGTAATGGTGGAGGATGGGGTTTTCAGATTTAGAGATTGTGATGATGGTTGTTAGTGGTATTTGTTATTTGAAATCCACAGGTCATGTTTTCTTTTACTGATGCCTTCGATGGGATACCCTAACTGTGTATGTTAAGTTAGGGGATTTTAATTTGGTTGGGGAAGAGGTTTAGAGAGAGAGAAAGTGTGTGTGTTAAATTTCTGGTATACGTCGGTGGTGGTGGTGTGGCTCGAGTCGGTCGTGGGGGCTGGGATACGACGGTGATGGTGGTGGAGGTTGGTGAGGGGGGTTGAAGAGAGGAAGAAGCTGACCAGAATTAACTGGATTTATGTGCATACATATATAATTTTTTTTCTTTTTTTTAAATAAATGAGTAAAATTACCAATTTGCCCTCATATGTAAGTCACATGACTAGATTTAACTAAAAAATTTAACCTTGTTAGTGTTAAAGGACGTAGGGTGTAACGTGTTTTCCAAATAAAGGACCGTGGCTGTAATTATTGAAGTTAAAGGTTATCCATTGCAATCCGGTATAAAGATAAAGGACGAAAAGTGTAATTTTTCCTAATATTTTATGTAGCAATACAAGCTACATGGCGGACTCTGATGAAGTCAACAGTCGTCCAAAGGAAAATCAAGAGAATACTAGAATAAATATAACGGGTGCAGAGCTGCAAGCATTAGTAGACAATGCCGTTACACGAGCTCTAGAAAGACGAGATGATGAGTCTAGTAGTACCCGCAGCAGAACCTTATCGGTACAACGTGTAAAATCTCACTCTGAAGCTCACAGTAAGCCTCCTTCTAAGAATGATAAGCCAAAGAAAGGGGATGATCGAAACTCCTCGAATCAGCACAGTGTTCCATCAAAGAAGATTGTATTTGATCGTGAACCACGTGCTAAAGGTTGCACCTATAAGTATTTTGTTTCTTGCAAACCCGGGGATTTCATTGGGGAAAAAGGAGCAGTTGATTGCATGTCATGGTTAGACGAGATGGACATTGTGGTAGATATCAGTGGTTGCGCTGATAAGGATGTGGTAAAGTTTGTATCTCAGTCATTCAAAGGCGAGGCACTAGCATGGTGGAGGTCTTTGATTCAAGCAACCAGAAAAATCCCATTGTACAATCTGTCATGGGATCAATTTATGACATTGATTAAGGAGAACTACTGCCCTCAGCATGAGGTTGAAAAGATTGAGTCTGATTTCTTGTCTTTAGTTATGAAAAATCTGGATTGTCAAGCCTACCTTACCAACACAATGTCTAGATTGGTTCCCTATCTTGTGACACCGGAACCCAAAAGGATAGCTCGTTTCATTGGGGGTTTAGCCCCAGAAATCAAGGCGAGTGTGAAGGCCTCTCGACCAGCTACTTTTCGGTCTGCATCCGACATATCATTGTCTCTTACTCTGGACGCGGTCAGGCAGAGATCGCTTAGAAACACCGATGCTGAGAAGAGGAAGCATGAGGATGATAACTCACGACGTTCAGATAAGAAACACAAAGGAAATTCCGACCACAAAAAGAGTTTTGGGGCTAAAAAGGATAGTCACCAGTCGGGTGATAAGCCCAAGTGTAAAATCTGTAAGAAACACCATTTCGGGAGGTGCAGATATGAATCGAAATCCCAGTCACAGCCAAAAGCTTGTGGGATTTGTAAATCTTCTGAGCACAAGACGATAGAGTGCAAGAAGATAAAGGATGCCACGTGCTACAACTGCAACGAGAAAGGGCACATCAAGTCCAATTGCCCAAAGTTTGCAAAGAAGGCTGAGGATGGGAAGAAGACCAACGCGAGGGACTTTTGAATGGATGCACGAGAAGCTGTTTGGGACGATAACGTGATAACAGGTACCTTCCTTATAAATGATATTTATGCAAGGGTATTATTTGATTCAGGTGCTGATAAGTCATTCGTAGATAATAAGTTTTGTAAGTTGCTGAATTTACCTGTTAGAACCCTAAGCGTGAAATATGAGGTAGAATTAGCCGATGGAACCATAGAAACAGCCTCAACAATGTTAGATGGATGCTTTATATCCATTAGGAACCACTCTTTTCTGTTATCCTTACTTCCTTTGAAGTTAGCCGGTTTCGACATAGTTATAGGCATGGATTGGCTATCCCATAACCAAGCCCAAATCGTCTGCAACAAAAAGCAAGTGGTGATCAAGACTCCGTCGGGTAAGCCACTTACCATTCAGGGAGATACCCAGTATGGACTGCCTGAGCAACTGTCTATGCTCAAGGCATCTAGGTGCTTGAAGAAGGGTTGTGTCATTTATATGGCACAAGTAACTATAGAGGAGCAGAAGCCCAAGATTGAAGACATCCCTGTCATTTCTGAATACCCAGAAGTTTTCCCTGAAGAGCTACCTGGTTTACCACCAGATAGACAAGTAGAATTCAGAATTGACATCATCCCTAGAGCAGCACCTGTCGCAAGAGCGCCTTACAGGTTAGCACCATCAGAAATGAGGGAGTTGAGGACTCAACTAGATGATTTGTTATCCAAAGGTTTTATTAGACCTAGTTCGTCTCCTTGGGGAGCACCAATCCTGTTTGTAAAGAAGAGGGATGGATCGATGCGCCTATGCATCGATTATCGTGAGCTTAATAAGGTTACTATCAAGAATAGATATCCATTGCCCAGGATCGACGATCTGTTCGATCAACTGCAAAGGGCAAGTTACTTCTCCAAGATCGACTTGAGGTCAGGCTACCATCAACTGAAGGTTAAAGATGAAGATGTTCACAAGACTGCATTTAGGACTCGTTATGGTCATTATGAGTTCCTAGTGATGCCTTTTGGGCTCACTAATGCACCAGCCGCGTTCATGGATCTCATGAACCGCGTCTGCAAGCCCTACTTAGATAAATTTGTCATCGTCTTCATCGATGATATTCTTATTTACTCGAAGAATCAAGCTGACCATGAGAAGCATCTCCGTTGCATTTTGAAACTGCTTCAACAAGAAAAGCTCTATGCCAAATTCTCAAAGTGTGAATTTTGGCTTCGTGAAGTCCAATTTCTTGGACATGTGATTAGTGAGCGTGGTATCCAAGTAGATCCCACTAAGGTTGAAGCTGTCATGAATTGGCAAGAGTCAAAGACGCCTACAGAGATTCGTAGCTTTCTAGGTTTAGCAGGATACTATAGGCGTTTTATTGAAAATTTCTCAAGGATTGTTGCACCCCTAACTTTGTTGACTAGGAAGAATATTAAGTTTGACTGGGGTCCTAAGCAGCAGGAATCCTTTGACATCCTTAACCAAAAGTTGAGCAATGCACTAGTGTTAACATTGCCTGAGGGAATAGAAGAATTTGTAGTATATTGTGACACATCCCCCACTGGTATGGGATGTGTGCTTATGCATAAAGGCAAAGTCATTACCTATGCTTCTCGACAGTTAAAAGTGCACGAGAAGAATTACACCACCCATGACTTGGAGTTGGGTGCCGTGATATTTGCTCTAAAACTGTGGAGGCATTATTTGTATGGTACTAAGTGTGCGATCTACTCTGATCACAAGAGCCATCAACACTTGTTTAATCAGAAGGACTTAAACATGAGGCAGGGACGATGGATGGAAACTTTAAATGATTATGACTGTGAGATAAGATACCATCCTGGCAAGGCAAATGTAGTCGCCGATGCCCTAAGCAGAAAGGAAAGGGTCAAGCCCATAAGAATCAATGCCAAGAGCATTGAATTAAAGAATAGTTTAAACCAAAGATTGTTAGCTACACAGAAGGAAGCCGTACTAAAAGCTAACTATCCTAATGAAAAGCTAGGAGTAACTGAAGAGCAGTTATCTTATGACAAGGATGGAATTCTAAGGTTAAATGGACGAATATGGGTTCCAGTTTATGGAGGACTTCGGGATGTTATCCTCCAGGAAGCCCACAGTTCTAAGTACTTCGTTCATCTTGAAGCTGACAAGATGTACCAGGATCTAAAGGCAAATTTTTGGTGGATAGGCTTGAAGAAGTCTATAGCTACCTATGTAGCCAAATGTTTGATGTGCGCGCAAGTCAAAGCTGAACATCAAAAGCCGTCAGGTTTGCTACAACAGCCTGAACTTCCCACCTGGAAGTGGGAAATGGTGACTATGGATTTTATCACCAAGTTGCCAAAGACTAAGCGAGGAAATGATACTATTTGGGTGATAGTGGATAGATTGACTAAGTCAGCCAATTTCCTACCTATTAAGGAAACACATAGCTCAGATAAATTAGCTCAGCTATACGTGGATGAGATTGTATCTCTCCACGGAGTGCCAGTGTGTATCATCTCTGATAGGGACACGAGATATACATCGCATTTCTGGAAAAGCTTTCAGGAATCTCCGGGCACTCGATTAAATTTCAGCACGGCATACCATCCTCAAACGGATGGTCAAAGCGAGCGAACAATTCAAACACTGGAAGATATGTTAAGAGCTTGTGTAATTGACTTAGGAGGAAGTTGGGATGATCATATTCCATTAATAGAGTTTTCATATAACAATAGTTATCATTCCATTATTCAAGTTGCACCATTTGAAGCCCTGTATGGAAGGAAGTGCAGAACGCCTGTTTGCTGGGCAGAAGTTGGAGATGTCCAACTAACAGGACCTGATCTAGTCCTGGAGATGACATACAAGATTGTACAGATACGAGATCGTCTCAAAGCTGCCAGAGATAGGTAGAAAAGCTACGCAGATTTAAGGCGTAAACCTCTGAAATTCGAGGTAGGTGACAAAGTGTTGCTTAAAGTATCACCCTGGAAGGGAGTGATGCGATTTGGTAAGAAAGGTAAGCTAAGCCCAAGGTACATAGGACCATTCGAGATCATCGAATGTGTCGGAGCAGTGGCTTATAAGTTAAACTTGCCTGAAGAGCTCAGTGGTATTCACAATGTATTCCACATCTGCAATCTGAAGAAATGTCTAGCCGATGAATCGCTAGTCATACCACATATGGATGTGCACATAGATGAGAGCTTGAAATTTGTGGAAAAACCTTTGTCGATCGAGGATCGACAGGTTAAGAAGCTTCGAAGTAAGCATGTACCAATTGTAAAGGTTAAATAGGATGCCCGCAGAGGTCCCGAGTACACGTGGGAGGTAGAGTCCACAATGAAAGAAAAATACCCTCATTTGTTTTCGTAAATCTCGAGGTCGAGATTTCTTTTAAGGGGGTGAGGATGTAACACCTCGTAATTTCATGTTCAATAATATATCAACACGTGTCATGGACTTTAAACGTGTAAAGAATTAAGTTGGAAGGACTAAAGTTGACAAACAAGGAATCTATGTGTATAAAAGGATTCAAAGTGTCAACAATGAATAAATACATCTTTCAATAACCCTACACGATGTTTATACCCTTAAACGAATAAATCATGGATCATACGAAGCTAATTGTGGAAGAAAGTGAGAGATTATAAACTACAGGGGTTAAATGTGTCAACATGTTTAAAGTATACCTCTGAGTGACCTTTTAGCAAACCCGAAGCTTTGTAACGATAAATTATGCTCACTAGAATGTGTGATAGAAATTTCACAAAGTTTCGTTAGCGTATGAGAAAGTTATGATAAAATTCATGTATGAGGGGTTAAAAGCGTCAATGTTGAAATCTAAGGCCTTACGGGTGATCACAAAGATAATCAAGGACTTAACAAAGTTTGTATAAGTCTTGGAACCCTTAAAAGTAAGGTTAGAGGGCCAAAAGTGCAAGAAAAATACTTAAAACCACGCATACAAGGACCAGGGACTAAAATGTAATTCCTGAAACTTGTTTGGCCTGTTCTGACCACCCACACGGGCCGCATAAGGCATCAAGGGACCCTTACGCGGGCCGCCTGAGACTGCCAGCATCAGAAAATGCACACAGCTGCCAGTTCAGCCTGTGTAACCGACTTCAAACGCTTGTTTTACATGCCAGGGGCTGCCCCAATGGTATTTCATGCATAGGGGGCACTTGTCTTGATCTGGAAACACCTGTAGACTACCTTGGCATCATCTTAGAAGATCAAAACTCACTATATAAGAGGACCAAAGTTGCAACACTTGAACACACTTACTTGAAACTTTCATAAACTCATTTCTGGTGCTCTCTGGCCTTCCAGCAAGTTTACTTAGACTTCCTAATCGTGCTTAGGACTATTGTAAGTGTCCTTAACCTTCTTCAATTCAGTTTAGCTTAGTTAATTAGCTTAAAGTCAAACCGTCGTAATTAAGGTTTGACTTCGTGATTATTCAATATTTGTCCAGTCAAATCATGAATTGAAAGTACCTATGAGTTGGTAATTATGTGCGTAATAAACCCTTAAAAGGGCACCCTCTGATTCCCACTCTAACTAGGTCAATTGTCGTGTCAAAGTTAATCTCAAAAAGTCAACAGAAAGCTTACTTTCCAATTTATGCATAATTAGCAATGTAGAAGCCATGCAACCTGTTTTATCATTAATATAACTTGGTAATTAATGTAAGAACATGTCTAAACATGTTCAACCCGACAATTTTCAGTTTAGGCTCGGTTCGGAACCGAAAGTCGCATAATTTGACTTCTGCTTTGACTTTCAGTTCTGATCCATTTGAGCATAGTTTAGAAATTCCCTAGAGCTCTAATAGGACCAGGTTATAGATAAGTGTAACCCTCTGAGGTTATACAACTTGGTTCATTAGTTATCCGATTAATATGCATGTTTCCGTTAAATGCTTAAATGTTGACTATTATGCCTACATGACCTTAAAAAGTGATTTTTGAAAAAGTAAAAGAGTAGAAACCTTCATTACAGATTAATATAATTTTCATAAAAATTTGACATCACTTTGAGGTCTAGATTAGGAGTTATGCTCATTAGCGTAAATGAAATGCTTTTTATTAATTAAACGGCATAATTAGCATATAGCCTATCTAAACCCAATTTTTGATACCAAAATTTTTACCCACTGATATAAAATAATATTTTGGAATTTTTGGAGATTTTTATTTATTTTTAGGCTAAGCATAACATAGGGTTCTAAGCTTGTTTCGGTTATTGTCGGTTTTGCCCTTTTGGGCTATAAAATAAGTTTTACAAATCCTTTTGCTATCAAACCTTTTTCTACTGATCTAATATGATAAATAAAATATTTTGAGCCTTCTAGAATAATAAAAATATCAGCTTTCCTTTAAAAAACCCGGAAATAGCTCAAAATCGCCTTTTTAAGGGTGTTTAACGCATATTATGTATAAAAACTATTTTAAGCATATAAGGTTTGATGCCTACTGATATTTTTAGTAAATTTTTATATTTTAACAATAATCAAAAGTTTTAAACTCAGATTTCCAGTTTTGACCTTTTAGGCTTATGTGAAATTACCAAAATGCCCCTTCGGTGCATAGTTTAGTTATGAATGATAAATTTCACCGATATGTAATACCCTACTGTTATAACTTATAAAAATAAGTATTTTTACTGATTATATCAGACCTGAAACTCACTTTCATTTTTAAACTCTTTTAAAGCTTTAAAATGACCAAAATGCCCCTACGGGGCATAGTTTGAGTTTAAATTCGTTTTGGGCATGATAGAAGATATCTTACTGATGTCACAATATATTTAAGGCATATTAACTTAGGAAACTTGTATATGACTCTTATGGTTACCCGTTATGCATCTTTTGCTTCCGGTTCGGTTTATGTAACTAGTTTGCATAAATTGACCGAAATGGGTCAAACCTTATCATTTTTGTCTCAAAATCCAGAATATGTTTAGTTTACCCATATTATACAAGTCTTCAAAATTGTCGGGTCTAAACCACATTCTAATCCGGTCTTCGCTTAATCATGCGTTTTGAACCGTATCTTCCTTTAAAACTAACCGGTCTAAGCATAGGCTTAATTAAGACCCGTTAGAAATCTAATAGGTTATTATAAACCTTCATTCCAGAATAGGAGACCCGGTAAAAGCAACGTGCACTTGCTATTTGTTATTATTACTTGCAAAGGTAAATACTTTTAACTTATTTTCCCTTATACGGGCTTGGGGTACGGTATATAAAATACCGCTTGGTCGGGCATTCGACTTTAATCGATTGGTGGTTAAATATTATCGAGATAACCCGTTTAAAAATTTTGTTTTGTTTGCTTAACGCCTTTGGGGGGTTAATGACCATGTCCCGGATATCCTTGGCATCATTCATTGAAATGGCCACGACCTTAGCACAGGGTGTAGGCGTACACCCGACAATGCATATATAATTAATAAAGGTATAACCGTTGGTTCGGGGATAAACCCGCCACGAGACTATATTCAGTTGAAATAAATCTATCTTTTGCTTCCGCTATGCATTATAATTTGTGTTGTTTGACTATAATGATATCAACTACGTCACGATACTCCCCACCGGGCCTCACCGGTAATACGTGGAAATATCGGGGTGTGACATCACAAGCGTCCTTGACGCTATGAAGGGGCGGCAACACGGCCAAACACGATATTGGCCGGAAGCATTCGCAAGCTACCGACATAACGTCGGACACGACCGGCACAACCTCAACGCGTGCCAACATAAATGGCGCGAGCTACGGCCCAAGCTCGATCGTTTCAAGGCCTACTACGAAGCCGTTCCGAGCGGCGAGTTAAGCCACGAGGACCTGGTTGCGGTGGCAAACATTGAGTTTCGGGGCAAGGAGCGAAAGCCGTTCGACAAGCTCGCGCTTTTTGAAATTTACCTAACGCTCTAGATTTTTTTGTAATCATTTGTAGTTTTTTTTTGTAATTTTTATGTTTTTTTTTTTATTTTGTAATGGTAATTTTTAGGTTTTTTTATTATGTAATCGTTTTTTTTTTATTTTGTAATCGTAAAATTTTAGCTTTTTTTATAAATGTTGTGTGAATTTTTTTAAATTTTTTGTAATTTTTTTTTAATATAACCTGCCAACCCAAACGGTGCACCCACGCCCTGCCATACGCCACGGACACGTCACTAGGCGGTTGGGGGGCTCGAACTCCACGTGTCAACTCATGCCCCCAACCCAAGCCCCACCATACCCCACAGCCTAACATGATTATTGAAGACGAAGGTCGGGCGATTTGTGAGTATGATGAGAATGCATCTATCGGGAATATTGTCCCGGTAGATTCGGCACAACAGGATTTAAACTCGTTCTCGCTAACCAACGACTTCACGCATGCAAACCTTCAACAGGATTTGGTAGAACATATATGGAACAACGTAAACGACGGGGACGGTGACGAAGACGAAGACGAGTAATGTAATTTTTATAAATTTTTAAATATATTCTTTTTTATAAAATTTAGGTAGTGTAATTTTTTTAGGTAGTGTAATTTTTTTAGGTTATTTAAATTTTGAATTTTTTTTATAAAGTTAAACAAATAAAAAAGTTAAACAATAAAAATTAAACAATAAAAGTTAAACAAATAAAATAAGTTAAACAATAAAAAATTATGTGGGATAGCCCCATCCTCCACCGCCCCCTCAAAATGTAAGGAGGCCCATCCTCCATGGGATGGTGATGTGGCGCCTACGTGGCGGCTCATCCTTATGGGGATGAGCATCCCCATACCCTCTAGTCTAAGGAGCTGGCTTTGGCCTGTGCATGGGTTGACAACTCGGTGGACCCGGCTATGATTTGTTATTTATAATGTTTATTTATTTATTTTACTTGTCCAACAATGTTTATTTATTTATTTTCGTTGCATAATAATATTTATTTATTTTTAATAGGAAATCATAAAAAAGAAACCGACTTTTGGAAACGTGTCCTTGAAGTACTACACAATCTAATGGGACGGGAACCATACCGGAATACAGATTCCATTTCTGGTAAATGGAGAGAAATGTCAAAAAAATACATCGTGTTTATCGCCATCTACAACAACCTCTCCAACAACAAATCTAGAGTTAACGGATCTAGTAATGTGGATTTGCTAATTGAGACGCACAAAATCTGCAACGCGAATATCAAAAAGCTGATAACTCTTGAGGAACAAAAAACCAATGCTCTTGATCTTGCGGTTCTTGGGTTTAACACCGAAGATGTGTCTGATATTGTCAAACTTATAAGTGGGAAAAAAGTAAAAACAAGATTAGTCAACATTTCCTAGAGGATGAGTAGTTTAATTTTTTGGTTTTTACATATCTTTCATTTTATTGCATTTTTTTTTGGTTTTCAAAAGTTTATTGTACTTTTTTTTAGGTTATTAGATTTTATTACACTTTTTTTAACTAAATGCATTTTTTTTACTTTTTTTGTTTAATTTAATTAATACTAAAAATAAAATTTAAATTAATAAGTAATGATTAGAAACACGTTAAGATGCAATGAAAACAGTAAAACCATAATATTTTCTAGTAAAAAATAGAATAAAAGTGAATGGTCTCTTAATGTATTAGTCATTTTATGATGTGAGAATGAAACCAATAAAATAGTTATTTCTCAACTCTTACACTGTGTTCCCGAGTTTCATTAAATGAGAGAAAAGAAAAGATTCGGAAGGAAATAATTTTTAGTTGTGTTCCAGAGTTCCATTAAAGGAGAGAAAAGAAGAGAAAATGAGTGATTTTTTGCCTAAAATTAATCTTTCCAATTTGGAAAGAAACGGAGAGAAAGAAAAGAAAAGGAGAGAATCATTTCTTTTCTCTCCTTAACTTAACTCGGGAACATAGTGTTAGAGGAGACGGGGCGCCTCGTGATAAGCCCTCCACCACACGTGGAAGACAATTTCACACCGCCGCCACCCCTTTTTATCACTCGTCAATTTTAAAACGCGTGAAAAATTTAACGCGTGATGATGATGAAGAATGTGCAATGTTGAACACTGTTGTGATGAGTGATGATTAAGATTAGTTAATTTTGAGCTAGTGAAAGGCATTTGTACTAAAATCCATCACCAGTGATGGAATAAAGCTCGATGACATGACGGAAATTGATTGGATGTTGTGAGTGATGAGTGAGTGGTGAATGATGGGCGCCCTTGCCCCCTTTAAGCATGTGGTAACCTTTTTTTGAACTGTTTAAATTACCCTCAATCCGTCTTCGGCGAGGCTCGATCCTTTGATCTCAAAGGGAACAACACCTTAACTCCAATAACTTTGTTAATTAAACTCAACTCCTCACCGATGTGGTAACCTTTTTATGTATCCGTTAAAATATACCAAAAATATATTCACAAAATTAGAAAGATAAAATAAATGAGTAAATTTACATTTTGGTCCCTGAGGTTTGGTTACTTTTGCCACTTTAGTCCAAATTTGAAACCTTTTGCATCTGGGTCCCTGTGGTTTCATTTTTTTTTTTTTTGCCATTTTCGTCCAAAAGTGAAATCATGTCATATTTGTCATATAAAATTCAGCCATTTTGTCCTTTTCCTCGAGGGCAAAATGGTCATTTCTTTTTTTATTTTATTTAAAGTTTTTATTAAAGGGACTTTGTTGACCTTTGACTTAAAGCATAATTATCATCTTCAACAACAAAAACCCTAACCCTTTCCCATCTGCACACACAGAAAACCCATTAGCTTTGGATCAAACATCAGCACCATGGCTCCACCACCACCAAACGTCGTCGTCACCACATGTTGCCACCACCCTCCACCAACCCACCACAACTCTCTCTCTCTCTCTCTCTCTCTCTCTCAAGAACACCACACCAATCCACCGGCATCCCCCTCTCTCTCCTGAACAACACCACCAAGAGCCACCACAATCGAAAGGCTTCCACCTATCCAAAATAGCTTAATCAGGTCATAAAATTGTCCATCAATATCAACACAAACCTTCACCGAATGTTTCACCAGCTGCACATTCCATTCCTCCATCCCTATCAGGCGTTTCACCAGCTGCACATTCCATTCCTCCATCCCTATCAGACATTTCACCAGCTCAATCAAGGTTTCCACCTATCCAAAACCGTCACAGACTCACAGTCACCAGACGTTTCACCGCAAACCATCACCGAAGGGTTTTCCGATTTCGTTTTCTTCTCAAATGTTACCAAATCTATGAAAATCTATGGTAAAATTTGAGACCTGTGAAAATCGATGATGATTTTGTGAATCGAATGTTGAATGTGTGACCGCAAGCTGCTCTATCATAGTCTGTGGTGATTGTGGTGGAAGAGGTGGTAGTGGTGAAATATGCAGAGATTGATGGGGGGTTTTTGGTTGAGTGAAGAATTGGGTTGAATTGTAGATTTGGGTGTGGTTTGGTTTTATTAATTTTTAATTAATTAACATATGTTTTTAATTAAAATATCATTTTGTCCCTAAAGAAAAAGACAAAATAACAGGATCTTAGAAGACAAATATGACATGATTTCACTTTTGGACCAAAATGGTAATAAAAATGAAACCACAGGGACCTAGATGTAAAATATTTGAGTTTTGGACTAAAGTTGAAAAAGTAACCAAACCTCAAAGACTAAAATGGTAATTTATTCTAAAATCAAGTCTACAAAAGGAGCATTGTACGGTCTGTCAACAACATTCAAAGAAAGATAAATAAAGGGAAAATAGCCAAAATGGCCAAGGATTGGTCAACATTTCCAAAATGGCCAATGCAAACGTCTTGTGGAGATGCCACAAATATCCTGAAACGTCTTGGCGGCTGACCAACGAAACGATGCCACGTGTCCGACACTCAACTCAGACGTCTTAACGTCTTAGCTGAGATGTTTCAGACGTCTTGAGCCGTTTCCTCATGGCTGCTGGTTGAGCTGTTAAGCCGAGACGTTTGCATGGCTTGAGACGCTTGAACGCGGCTTGAGACTTTTGAAAAAGGTAAATTTCAAAAAAAAATTAAGACCTTTCATTCAAAAGTTGAGACGTTTGAGACGTTTCCCGTTTTTCAAAGTTGTTTTTAAGATGTTTCATTCAAAAGTTGAGACGTTTCACGAATTTCAAAAAAAATTTAAGACGTTTTCTATCAAAGTTGAGATGGTTGAGACGTTTCACGAATTTCAAAGTTGTTTTTAAGACGTTTTCAATAAAAGTTGAGACGTTTGAAACCTGTTTTTAAGACGTTCACAATTTTCAATCCTGTTTTTTAGTTGTATCAACGAAGCTATTTTTTTGTTGCCCTATATATACAACATTTTCTTCACCATATCCTCTACCCCATTAGTGTTCACAGCTTCAAAAAATGGGCAGACCCCCTTAATTTTTTTTTTCGAATTCAACAAACGGGTTTAAGAAGTCATCTACAACGGACACAGATGTCATCCGATTTCATCGGATGTCATCGGATTTCCCCTTCCACGTGCTCTGCGGGGTCGATCGGGTTCAAGAACTCATCTACAACGAACACGTGAAGGGTCTAACGGGTTGTTCGGCACATGACGGTTCTGCCCCTTTAGGATGGTTGATGAGACCCTGGCTAATACATTGGACTCGCCAATGTCTCGACACATAACTAAAGCCGCAGAACCGTTGAAGAAAATGTCAACAACCCGTTACATATCACCTAGGCCAATATAAATGTGGGTTGATGGAACTTACGAGTTCACGACCCATCTTTATCATTGCTAGGTGTTTCGATGCAAATTCCGGAATCAGAATCCGGATCTCCTACCCAGTTGGAAGTATCGGTTTGGTGTATTCTAGTTCAAATGATTATGTTTGTATTTTTTTGTGTTATGTTTTTTATGTACTTTGTATTGAATCATAATAAAGTTATAAAGTTTACTGATTTACATTTGAATTCTAGTTTAATTGTAGTAAAATTCAATGAAAAAAATTACATAATAATGAACTCAACAACCATTTAAATGTTAAATATTCATTTAAAGTAACATTAAATATTCATTTAACCCCCCATATTAACCAACTATATATACCCCCTAAACGCACACACGCCGTTCAGCCTACTTCTTCTTCTTTCATATTATGTTCAACCATAAGCCGTTTCCAACAGACGCGGTTCAGTTTTTCTCAACATGGCTAGTTCTTCGTGGACCGATGTGGAGGACATTGCGTTGGTGGAGGCTTGGGAGGAGGTGTATACTGATCCTCCTCGTCGAGGGCAGGGGGGTCTATGGGTCCGTGTGCAACAATATTTTGCACAACTCCGTGGTCCGGACCACGGCCGCACCGTTGACGCCTTATCTTCAAAGTTCCGCGTAATACGCTTGGACTGTGGGACGTTCGAGCGTTACTACAAAGCTGCGGAGGATTCATCTCAGAACCTTGGTGAGGAGGACATAAAGGCGGTTGCCCTTATCAACTACCGCCACGAAGAAGGACATGAATTCACACACGTCTCGGAGTGGGAAACGATGAGGGTTTGGCTTTAGACGTTTGGTTTTTTTTTAATGTAATGTTTAATATTTTCTTTTTTTAATGTAATGTTTAATATTTTCTTTTTTTAATGTAATGTTTAATATTTTCTTTTTTATATTAAACGGAGCATTATTTGGCCGTTAAAACGATTGGGGGATAACAGTTTACGGGGTGGGCCTACTGACCATTTCACAGGTTTGGGCTTCTCCATTTTGGGCTTTCGGGTTTTGGGCTTATGGGGTTTGGGCTTACGGGGTAAGGGCTGACAGGGTTTGGGCTTACGGGGTTTGGGCTTAAGGGGTTTAGGCCTGACGGGGTTTGGGCTTACGGTTTTGGGCTTGTGATATGTTGGTTAAGTCGTTGGTGTGTGTGTGAACCGGGTTTGGCGCGGGTTCGATACCCGGCATTCCCCTTTTTTTATTTTTCGTATTTATAAGTTTTTGAATATGGGCTTTTAAAAAAATGAGTGTATAAATTAAATTAAATCTGGATATAACTCGTTCTCAGGGTCACGGTGTAGTGGCTTGTGATATGTTGGTTAAGTCGTTGGTGAGTGTGTGAACCGGGTTTCGCGCGGGTTCGATACCCGGCGTTCCCCTTTTTTTTATTTTTCAGATTTATAAGTTTTTGAATATGGGCTTTTAAACAAAATGAGTGTATAGATTAAATTAAATCTGGATATAACTCGTTCTCAGGGTCACGATGCAGTGGCTTGTGATATGTTGGTTAAGTCGTTGGTGAGTGTGTGAACCGGATTTGGCGCGGGTTCGATACCCGGCGTTCCCCTTTTTTTATTTTTCATATTTATAAGTTTTTAAATATGGCCTCTTAAACAATAATAAGTTTAAATTCCAAAAAATTATTTAACGGTTTGAGAAATTTTAATAACTTCAAACATTTTAATTTAAATATTTTTACCATTACGAATATTACATCCTAAAAAACATTACAAGATAAATTTAAATTAACATCCTAAAAACGTTAGCTAAATATAAATTTTCAAAGTTTCAAACAAGGAAATGTGTTCAAAGTCCTCGTCATAAATTATTGTGTAGTCTAGCAGGGCTTCTTCAATGACTTCTTCTTCAGCCAGGTTGTTGTGCCAATTTTTTATAACGTTTTCGTACCTTCCTAGGTAACGGCTACATTTGAAGCGTAGGAAAGCACACCGAGTGTTGACGTCATCGGCGCTACGGGTCGTTTGTTGCATGTGAATGCAGAAATAGTTCATAACCAGACCCCAGAACGTGGGATCGGAAGTTGAGTAAGTGCCTGCATCATGAGCGGCGGCGTAGGAGACGGCAACAACAATGACTTCTTCGTCGGTCAAAGAATCCATGTTTTTTTAGCAAATTTCAACTTTGAGGTTAAATTGTTATTGGATGTGGTTAAATGGCAACAATGCCTATTTATAGTGGGTTCATTGATCACTATTTATTAAATTAATAAATTAAAAACAGGAATTTAATTGCATAACCTACTGAATAGAGACAACAGTAATTTAATTGCAAAAACTAGACAACATTTGGACGGGGTAAACACCGCCAAAAATACAGTTTTTCTGCTATGAATTGTCTGTACGACAAAAAAGTTCTACGAATGTCTCCAGTTATATTTATTGGTTTGTCCGTAACCAGATGCTCCATAAGCATACACAGGTAGACAGTTTCATTCCCTGTGATTGATGTGTTAGATACCACGTAGTTATCATTGAGCTCGGCACAGATACATTTTTCTGGTTTCCCCGTTTTTTTCCAATATCGCAAATGCACTAGTAATGCTCCTAAATAAACTTTAACCTTCATCAAGCGTGGGTGAATAACGTTTACGTATTTATCGCCGACACAAACATTTTCACACGGGTAATACACCAACTCTCCTGTGACGATAACTCTAGGCGAGCTAGGAGCCATTCATTATTTTCTAATGGTAATGGAAAGAATACGTAATCCACTTCGAAGAAAGAAGGAAATGGGTGTAATTTGCCATTGGCATATTTAACAACGTTTTTAGGAGTAGAATCTAACAACGTTTCATAAAATTGTGGTGGAAGAATTGTCCACCGCAAGTTTAACAACGGATCCCTTTGAATCTTTCTATTCCTCCAAGCCATTAGTCTTCCCACCCATCCTTCAATATGCTGTATAAGTTGTAATTTAAAATAAATTAATAACGGGGAAAAAATTCAAGATTTAATAAAAATATTAGGAAGAATAATTAACTGTTGATGTTAGGTAGCCGCCACAGCGAAAACCTAATAGAGTCCCCCAAATTTTTTTGTCCAACTATATTGATCTTGTGAAAACTGCTGAATAACAAAACGGCACGTCCCCATTTGTGTAGAATGTTGCCACGTCTTTAGACCAGTTCTCACTTTCATCGTCTGGAATTGCCCATGTACCAGTCCGGTGGATGTGAAAACTTTGTTGATTGTGTACAAAGTGGCTTTCTTCCGAATCATTTCGTTGTGAAACTTCAGAAGAACTTTCACCCTTGGAACTTCTCCCTTTTTTAAAAATCCAAGATGATGATTTGTTTGCTGGTTGTGAGCAGTATTCATAATTTTTTATTTTTTCAGACATTTTGCGAGCTCCAGAAATGTCCTCCAACAGGTATTCCCAATATTATACTTAAAGGGAATTCTAATTTATTTAACAAAATTTGGATAACAAACGGGAATTTAATTCCAAGACGTTTCAAACAAGACGTCTTTATTTGGGTTATATTTCCAAGGCGTTTGAAATGATTGACACGTGGATTATTTAAGACGTCTCAACAGATTTAAGACATCAGACACCCCTTTTTGAGACGTTTCAATTATGACATTTAAGATGTTTCACTTGATGCATGATATTTAAGACGTTTCATTTAAGACGTCAACGCTGACATTTAAGACGTTTCCAACATACACAAGACGTTTCCTTATTAAGACGTTGGTTCTGAATTTTGAGACGTTTCAGAAAAATTTTGAGACGTCTAAACTGGTACTTGAGACGTTTCCTCATGTCTACCGTTTGATCAACGACACGTGTTCCAGTTCATTTCCCCGTGTACCCATCGCGTGACACGTGTTGCAAAAGAGGTTTTGACCCAAAGTGTGGGTTTATCTATTTCATTTCTCCCGGCAAACGTCTACGGGACCTGATATACGTTAAATTATACATGTTTCTATACCCCAAAACACTCCCGTTTTAAGCATTTCTGACCGAAATCGCAACGTTTAAATACCAAAACCGGTACTTTTATATTTTCAGGTCTTAAACGGATTACGCGAGAAAACGGTAAAGGATCGATCAAGAAATCAACACATGGGGAAACGTGCCAAAGAAAATCGAAGATTTGACCTAATTCAACAGTAGCGCACCGCTACAAGAAAAAGGTAACGGTGCGCTAGAATGCGGTGCCGACAAAAGTAAAATTAGGACAGAAAAGTGGTAGCGCACCGCTACCAAGAAAGCATAACGGTGCGCTAGCCCTTTAATCTCAGTGGGCGTAGTGGGTGAAAAGGCATAGCGCACCGCTACACTAGAACCTTAACGGTGCGCTAGCCTCATAAACGACAAAACAGAGATAGTTGATAAAAGGTGTAGCGCACCGCTACACCTAGACCGTAACGGTGCGCTAGGGATGTCCAGAAGCCAAAATGTTACCTATAAATAGCCCATTCGTGTTCATTCAAAATGTTGGGTTTTTCTCCAA
Organism: Helianthus tuberosus; assembly: GCA_030545235.1. NCBI lineage: Eukaryota > Viridiplantae > Streptophyta > Magnoliopsida > Asterales > Asteraceae > Helianthus > Helianthus tuberosus. Next base: position 10,796,023 of record CM060393.1, read on the forward strand.
GTTTTCTGGCGATTTTGAAGGTCCAAATCAGTTTTGATCAAGCCGGTTCGATGCCTCGAGTTCGTGTGAAAGCCTAGTCAATCCACCCCGTCTGTTTATGGTTCGATTCCTTGTTCTTGAACATGTAGTCTAATCATTGTGCAAGTATTGAGCTGATGTTAGTTTATGTTTATAGTAGTTTATGTAATTGTAATTTTAAGCTTGTTTCTTGAATAATCTTTGTATTGTAATCTTGTTTGTATGAAACTCAAGTACTTGTTTATGTTTGAATCTTCATGATTGTATGACGAATGTTTTATTGTGAAATTGTTTGTTATATGATCTACATAATTGCTTATCCTCGTGGCTGTATTGTGACCATCGATATTGCTTTCTTTGATAAGTGAGGTTAGGAATCCAGACCCGGTAAATAACCTATCTTTAAAGATTCACATGAATAAATATCAATAGCTCGCTAATGAATAATTTTAGGTGGTTAACGTGTGACCATCGCGGTAACTTTCCGAAGAATTATAATGCTAGAAGTCCAGACCCTGTAACTAGCTGTCTTGAAATAGGAAAATTGATAAAGTGCTTTTGTTACATACATGATAGATACCATGTTTAGGTTATTTGTAAAATAAGATATGTTTTGTATTTATGTTTTTAATTTCAGTTATTTTAGCTAAACAACCAATCAATTATTTCTTCCTCTGGTAAAATAATAACAAAGATTCAGTACTTATAACACCTTATGTATGTCAACTCTTGTCTGACCCCGAACGATACCTGGATCTTGCCGATAATTTACTGCATATGTGACGGGATACACCTGTCCTTTGTTGTGTGTGTTTTAATGTTAAGGTATAAACCATGTTTATAAATTTAAAACTTAAAATTCGTGTGAAAATCCACTGTATGAATATGCATACTCACGCGCACACCAAGTTTTTGGCGCCGTTGCCGGGGAATACGATGAAATTAATGGAACAATCCGAGTTATTATTTTACCAATGTATAAACTGTAAATAACTGTTAATATTTGTACATTTTTTTTAATTATTTATTTCTTTTTATTTATTAACCACTAACGACTAACCTTTTATTTTTGTTGTTTTGTTTATCTAACCTTTTATTTATTTATTTATTTATTTATTCATTCTAACTACTAACATTTATTTATTGTTTTATTTATTTATTTATTCTAACTTACTAACATTTTTACCATCCAAATCTGTCATATTTTTCTTTGTGGTGGCAAGTGTTTGGTTAAACCAGCCGAGTCTACCATAATTTTTGTGATAAGATTTGTGTTTTGGTTAAATTAACTTTACTAACTTTACGGACTGCTAATTATCGGACTACTAACTATACGGACTACTAACTTACTAACTTTCTAACAATCTAACTTTTTATTTACTGTCGACTAACATTTAATTTCAGCACTTTTAATTCAGTTATTTTTCATCTCAGTTATTTATTTATTTTTTGTACAGTTATTACATTACTTCAATTCAGTTATTTTATTTCTTTCATTTTATTTATTTATTTCATTTCTGTACAGTGTTCGGAATCGAACCGCTTACATACGGAATTTTATTTATTTTATTTCATTTCCATTTATTTATTTATTTATTCTTTTATTTATTTATTTATTTAATTGTCTTTTATTCATTTATTAATACATGCATAAGGTAGTTGTCGTTCACGCAATTGTGGGAACCGAGTACACTACCGTGCACAAAACCATGTCGTTGCGAACCGCTCTACATAGGTTGATACCGTGTATGACTTTTTAGCAACAATTAAAAAAAAAGCGAACAGTTCTCGGATGTAAATAGATAAATAAATCGAATAAATAGGTATACAGAATTGTATAATAACTTGTATATATATATGTATATTATATAATAGTCTTAGTATGTATATTTTGTATAGCATTTTTTTTCTTTTATCTGTATAATACTTTCCTTTTCACATGCAGGCTAATGTCCACGCCCCCTGCGCCCGCCGACGAACTAGAAAATAATCTTAGAAGAAGTAGGAGGCTACGCGAAAGAGCACGTGTTGTTGCACAAAGAATTGCAGACGCAATCGATGTACCAGTAACACTGTCGGACAGCGAGAGTTCAGAGGACGAAAAGGAAAGCATTATGGCAGACGACGACCAGCCTTTGAATGAGACCGGCCGTCCAGGAGGAGAGGGCTTGCTACCGAGCATTGCCCGACCAGAGATAGAAGCACCTAGTTTTGAAATTAGATCTAGTATAATTAATATGATACAAAATTTTGTGCAATTTGGTGGTAAGGATCATGAAGATCCTGGTCGACACATTGCTTCATTTCTCGAAGTATGTTCAACTTTTAAAATTACTGACGTTTCACCAGACGCAATTCGTTTGCGCCTTTTTCCATTCTCTTTGCGAGACAAAGCCTGATCTTGGCTTTTGTCACTTCCAGCAAGATTAATCACGACTTGGAACGAGCTGGCCAATCTTTTTATGCAAAAATATTTTCCGCCAGAAAAGACAGCTAAGCTTAAGAACCGTATTATGACATTCAAACAGGATGAAGGAGAATCTCTACATGCAGCTTGGGAAAGGTTCAAAGATCTTCTGATCGATGTTCCACATCACGGGTTTTCCAAAAGACAATTTGTGATGAACTTTTACCAAGGGCTTAGCTACAACTCACAAGAACGTTTAGATGTTTATGCAGGAGGAGATCTGGGAACAAAAACACCCAACGAAGCCTATGAAATCATAGAGAAAGCTGCTTTGAAGTCAATTTCGCGATTCGGTGGAGCAAGAACTAAAGTTGAATCCAATCCTGGAGTTCATCAAGTAGATACATATACAGCTCTCTCAGCACAGATCGGAGCTTTGGCGGCAAGGTTTGATCAAGCTCAGAACGCTGCAAAAGTACAATCAATTCAAACATCATGTGAGCTATGTGGAGTGTCACACGGGCCAGGTACATGTGAGCAGGGTGTTATGTTTACAGGCCACGAAGAGGTGGACTATTTAGGCAATCCAATCAGGCCCCAAAATAACCCCTACAGCAACACGTACAATCCGGGTTGGAGAAATCATCCAAACTTTGGTTGGAAATCCAATTCCAATAACCAAAATCCACTTGGATTCGCTCAACGCGCTCCCGCACCACAACAGTCTCAAGGGCAATCCTTTCAGCCCCAAAGTCAATTCTATCAATCTCAAAATTAACCTTTTCAGCCAACAGGGCAAACATTTCAACCACGTTTTAACAATTCAGGTTTTGGAAGCACTTCCCAGCCTCAACAGCCTCATACCTCTCAAAACAACTCAAAACTAGAGGAAATGATGGCGCAGTTGTTAAAAAACTCCAATAATGCTAATCAATTGTCTGAAAAGCGATACCAGCAGCATGAGGAGCGGTTTATGGCACAAGAAGGGGAATTGCGGAGTCAGAAGGCTTCATTGCAAACCATTGAGAATCAAGTCGGCCAATTGGCCAAGATGCTATCTGAAAGAGCACAAGGTGGTCTTCCAAGTAACACAGAAACAAACCCAAGAGGAACATGTAATGCAGTTATGACAAGGAGTGGTAGAACAACAGGACCTGAAAAATCGGACTCACCACTGATTACTGATCCTGTCCAAACTGAAGCTTCAGACGAGGTGCACGCTAGGCTAGACCCAGCAAGTACAGCACAGTTTCAGGAGCCAGTTAAAGAATTCGTCCCTCCTATTCCATATCCGAGCAGCTTGAAGAAGCAAAAGAACGAAGAACAACATGGTAAGTTTTTAGAAATGTTTAAACAATTGCACATAAACATACCATTTGTTGAAGCATTGGCCCAAATGCCTAAATATGCAAAGTTCTTAAAAGACATCCTCACAAACAAACAGAAACTCGAAAGTTTGTCTTGTGTGTTGATGAATGAAAACTGTTCAGCCGTTCTCCAAAACCGTCTACCTGAAAAGATGGGAGACCCGGGAAGTTTTACACTTCCATGTCTCATTGGAAACATGTCAGTCAGTAACGCATTAGCAGATCTAGGAGCAAGCATAAACCTTATGCCGTATAAAGTTTTTGTTAAGTTAGATCTGGGAGAACCTACACCCACTAGAATGAGCATTCGACTTGCAGATAGATCAATCAAATATCCTCGCGGATTCGTAGAAAACATGCTTGTTAAAATTGACAAATTTGTTTTTCCCGTGGATTTTGTAATTCTTGATATGGACGAAGATTCAAAAGTGCCATTAATACTCGGACGCCCATTCCTCAACACTGCGAGGACAATTATTGATGTGGCAACTGGCCAAATCATGCTCCGAGTAGATGACGAGCAAGTGACTTCTGATATTAAAAGATCAATGCAACATTCGCAAAGTCACGATGATGTACTATACTGTGTTGACATTGTCGACACTTGTGTGAGCTCTCATTTTCAAAGCACTGTTGAAGAAATTGATACGGACATATATCTCAAAAGTGACGATTCACAAAGTCCAGATCAATTTGTAGAGATTGACCGTGAAGTTGAAGAAAAATCAAAACCTTCGGTTGAAGAACCACCGTCTTTGGAGTTAAAAGAACTCCCTCCGCATCTCGAGTATGCATTTCTAGACGAGGAGTGTCGCTTGCCAGTCATCATTTCAGCATCTTTAGCAAAAGAAGAAAAGAAGCAGCTTCTCGAAGTTCTAACGCTCCACAAGAAAGCTATGGCGTGGAAGATTATGGATATCAAAGGCATCAATCCTTCTTTTTGTACTCATAAGATTCTCATGGAAGACAATTATAAGCCAAGTGCGCAGCATCAAAGGCGCCTGAATCCGAACATGCAAGACGTGGTGAAGAAGGAAGTAATCAAGTTGCTAGACGCAGGTCTGATTTACCCCATATCTGATTCTGTTTGGGTAAGTCCAGTGCAAGTAGTACCCAAGAAAGGTGGTATTACTGTAGTTCCAAATGATAAGAATGAACTTATTCCTACACGTACCGTCACAGGATGGCAAGTTTGCATCGATTACCGCAAACTCAACGATGCCACCCGTAAGGACCACTTCCCGCTTCCATTCATCGACCAGATGTTGGAACGTCTGTCGGGGAAGTCATTTTTCTGTTTCTTGGATGGGTTCTCAGGGTACTTTCAAATTCCTATCGCTCCTGAAGACCAGGAGAAGACTACTTTCACATGTCCCTTCGGCACATTCGCCTACAGGCGTATGCCTTTTGGACTGTGTAATGCACCAGCCACATTCCAGCGTTGCATGGTTGCAATTTTTCATGACATGATTGAGGACTCCATGGAAGTATTAATGGATGACTTTTCTGTATTTGGGAGTTCTTTTGATCAATGTCTTGGAAATCTGAAAAGAATGTTGATGAGATGTGAGGAAACTAATCTTGTGCTTAACCGGGAGAAATGCCACTTCATGGTGAAAGAAGGGGTAGTTCTTGGCCATAAAATTTCTGAAGCAGGGTTGGAAGTTGATCCAGCAAAAGTGGATATTATTTCTAAACTTCCTCCACCTACCTCGGTTAGAGCGATTAGAAGTTTCCTAGGTCATGCAGGGTTCTACAGGCGATTCATTAAAGACTTTTCAAAAATCGCATGACCTATGACCCGTTTGTTAGAAAAAGATGCTCCATTTGTATTTTCAGACGAATGCATGAATGCTTTCAAGCAGCTGAAACAAAAGCTTATTGAAGCCCCAATTTTAGTTGCACCAGATTGGACATTGCCATTCGAGATAATGTGCGATGCAAGCTATTATGCAATAGGAGCAGTCTTAGGACAACGAAGGGATAAGCATTTTCACCCCCATTTACTATGCCAGCAAGACTCTACAAGATGCTCAAGAAAATTACACGACTACAGAGAAAGAGCTTTTGGCAGTAGTATATGCTTTCGACAAATTCAGGTCGTACCTTGTGTTGTCCAAAACGATTGTGTACACGGATCATGCGGCAATTAAATACCTTTTTAGCAAACAAGACGCAAAACCGCGTCTTATTCGATGGATCTTGTTACTACAAGAATTTGACATTGAGATCCAAGACAAAAAGGGAGCTTTAAATGTTGCAGCCGACCATCTCTCGAGACTTGATCACGGCAATTCAAATAATTCAGTGGAGGAGCCAATAAACGACAATTTCCCCCACGAATCTCTTTTGAGTATGGAGATGAATGACGAGTCACCATGGTTCGCCGACTTTGCAAACTACCTCGCATGCGGAATCCTTATCAAAGGATTGACATATCAACAAAAGAGGAAGTTCTTTGCAGATTTGAAGTATTACATTTGGGACGAACCATACTTGTTTAGAGTCGGAGCCGATCAGGTGATCCGAAGATGTGTGTTTGGAGAAGAAGCAGCTAGCATTCTGCGTCACTGTCACGAGGGGCCAACCGGAGGTCATCATGGAGCAAACTACACTGCAAAGAAGGTGTTGGATTCCGGATTCTATTGGCCCACAATTTTCCGTGATGCGCATGAATGGGTTAGATCATGTGATGCTTTTCAGAGGGCAACAAATATTTCTGCACGCAATGAAATGCCTCAGCATCCAATTCAAGTCTGTGAAGTCTTTGATGTATGGGGTATCGACTTCATGGGACCATTTCCAGCCTCACGAGGAAACAAATACATCCTGGTTGCTGTAGACTATGTCTCAAAATGGGCCGAAGCTCAAGCTTTGCCAACAAACGATGCCAGGGTAGTTGTGAGGTTCCTGAAGAGTTTATTTGCCCGATTTGGTGCTCCAAAAGCACTAATCAGTGACCGAGGAACGCATTTTTGTAATGCGCAGTTAGAACGAGCCTTGTCCCGTTATGGAGTTCATCATAGATTGGCTACGCCATATCACCCTCAAACGAGCGGGAAAGTAGAGGTTACGAATCGGGGTTTGAAAAGAATCCTTGAGCGGTCCATTAATAACAACCGCAAGGATTGGTCAGATAAGCTAGATGACGCTCTGTGGGCTTTCAGAACAGCATTCAAGACACCTATTGGGACCACTCCCTTTAGGTTGGTTTATGGAAAAGCTTGTCATCTACCTGTCGAGCTAGAACACAAGGCATTGTGGGCCTTAAAAACGGCAAATATGGATTTAAAAAGCGGAGGTGAAGCCCGTTTTCTGCAAATTCACGAGCTCGAGGAGCTAAGAAACCATGCCTACGAAAGTTCTAGCAGATATAAGGAACGAGTCAAGAGATTTCATGACAAGAGGTTGAGAGACCATAAGGATCTCCGTATAGGGGATCTTGTCTTGTTATATAACTCAAGACTGCGTTTATTCCCTGGGAAGCTAAAATCACGATGGACGGGTCCATACAAAGTTAAAGAAGTGTTTCCATACGGAGCCGTCACGATTGAGGATCAAACCGGGGTGAGTTTCAAAGTCAACGGTCATCGTTTAAAACTCTACATCAATGGACCGACTAATCCGGTGGAGGAAATTCTCGAACTCCACGACCAGCACAATTAAAACAAGTGTGGGGAGAATGAGTCTAGCTATCGACTCGCTGACAAATTTAGCAAGCGTGTTTTCACACGTTAAGGGTATTGTTTGTAAATATTAAATTTATCACATTTATTTCCATGATTCCTTACTTGTTTTTATTGTGTGCTTGTTTTTGTTTAAATAATGGATTTGGTTATGGTTTTCTAATCAGCTTGATCAATAGTATTGTTGTTTTGGTTAAGTTTCGAACTTGGCAGGTATAGAGAAATGCAAACAGAGTTGAGAAGACTTAAATTCAAAGTCTATTCATACAAGTCTACTTCAACTCTAAAAGGGAGTACTTCTATCCTTTTTCGCACTTTAGTTCAGCTCTTCATAATCGCTTAACTAAGACGTGTTTCACATTGGGGACAATGTGAAGTTCAAGTGTGGGGAGGGGTTTAAGATTCTTAAACTTTGTTTGTCCTTAATTGCTTTAAATTCTGTACAAATCTAAAAAAAAAAATTAGTTTTGTAAAAATTTAGAATGTTTTTAATTAGTTTTGTACATATTTGATTTATTCTTAACTAATAAGTATACAAATGAGAAAATGTTAAAGTAATTTTCAGAAATAAAGATTTTCGCAATTATTCATAAGTTTGCTTCTAAAATACACACCCAATTTCAGTGAGTTTTAAGCCATTCGAAAAGCATCCATTTTATGCTTAAGACCTCATTTTGTTGAGTGTGCCGCATATAGTATACATTTCAGAACTTGTCTTGAATATACTTGTTGAAATCTGAAAACTATAAAAATTGTATAAAAATGATAGAGGCATTAGGATACACCCATGTGTTTACCCTTTCCTAAAAAAAAAAAAAAAAAAAAAAAAAAAAAAAAAAAAAACCAAAAATATTATCCAATAGAAAACCAAAGTTGAGCCTTTTCTTTTTCGTTTGTTGTAAAATCACCATATTAAACCCTTTAAGCCTTTTTGTTTACCTTTTAACCCATGTGTGAATTCCGGTTTAGTATAATTTTCCTTTCTTAGGAATTTAGTTTGGTCTTTTACCGGCAGACCTAAAATAACTGGACATGCATTCATTCGATTTAAATTTGCTTTGCTGCTTACAATTCGCGAAACCAAGCTTACCTCCGGAGATTAGAGAGAAAATATTTCACCAAAGTGGAGAAGTTAGAAAAACGTGGCGAAAACAAGAACAAACGCCACCATTTTGTGGGACATCCAAAAGTGCAATGAAAAGAAGAGCAAAACGATACGACAAATGCATTGGATGTGGAAACTGGTCTCACAAAGGAAGATGTAGAAAAAGTCAAACTGAATCCCAACATGAATATACACTTCTAATGAAAATGGGGGCTATTAGGCTCAATGCCGAACGGTCCATTAGGAAAGGAAGTAATGTTCACTACAGTATAAAGGAAGACATTCGATACATCAAAGATAAAACAGGTCTTGACAATCTGACCTTAAAAGAGTCACTTGGTTTGTGAATATGTGTGAAAAAAAAAAGAGAGTGAATTTAAATTTTGTGTGAGGTTTGCTAGGATAATTTGCTAGACCGGATTGAAACACTTCACCCAGTAAATATCCACACATTCCTACCTTTAAACCTTAGCCAAGTTACAACCCGAAATAAAAGTCCTCTTGATTTATATGATTTTTATTTGTTGGTAGAAATAAGATTTCATTACAAGCATATGATAATGATGCTATATGGCCCGGCTTTTGAGTGATCACAGAAAATTACTAGTGCACAATTCACTAGTTTACACCAGTGAGCCGAGGGAAGTACATCAAAGATGCAAGTAAGTGAGTAATTGATGGTAAAACGCTATTTTTGAAAAATTGCATTAAAATTTCTCATTGCTATCATTATTAGTTGATTTTAAAAACGCTTATGTACATTATTGTATGTTTAATTTTTCTGCCTAAAATTAATCGTTTGTACAGTTGTTTTGCTTAGGGACAAGCAAAAGTTCAAGTGTGGGGATGTTTGATATACGTTAAATTATACATGTTTCTATACCCCAAAACACTCCCGTTTTAAGCATTTCTGACCGAAATCGCAACGTTTAAATACCAAAACCGGTACTTTTATATTTTCAGGTCTTAAACGGATTACGCGAGAAAATGGTAAAGGATCGATCAAGAAATCAACACATGGGGAAACGTGCCAAAGAAAATCGAAGATTTGACCTAATTCAACAGTAGCGCACCGCTACAAGAAAAAGGTAACGGTGCACTAGAATGCGGTGCCGACAAAAGTAAAATTAGGACAGAAAAGTGGTAGCGCACCGCTACCAAGAAAGCATAACGGTGCGCTAGCCCTTTAATCTCAGTGGGCGTAGTGGGTGAAAAGGCATAGCGCACCGCTACACTAGAACCTTAACGGTGCGCTAGCCTCATAAACGACAAAACAGAGATAGTTGATAAAAGGTGTAGCGCACCGCTACACCTAGACCGTAACGGTGCGCTAGGGATGTCCAGAAGCCAAAATGTTACCTATAAATAGCCCATTCGTGTTCATTCAAAATGTTGGGTTTTTCTCCAAGTTTTCTGGCGATTTTGAAGGTCCAAATCAGTTTTGATCAAGCCGGTTCGATGCCTCGAGTTCGTGTGAAAGCCTAGTCAATCCACCCCGTCAATTCCTTGCTTGTTTATGGTTCGATTCCTTGTTCTTGAACATGTAGTCTAATCATTGTGCAAGTATTGAGCTGATGTTAGTTTATGTTTATAGTAGTTTATGTAATTGTAATTTTAAGCATGTTTCTTGAATAATCTTTGTATTGTAATCTTGTTTGTATGAAACTCAAGTACTTGTTTATGTTTGAATCTTCATGATTGTATGACGAATGTTTTATTGTGAAATTGTTTGTTATATGATCTACATAATTGCTTATCCTCGTGGCTGTATTGTGACCATCGATATTGCTTTCTTTGATAAGTGAGGTTAGGAATCCAGACCCGGTAAATAACCTATCTTTAAAGATTCACATGAATAAATATCAATAGCTCGCTAATGAATAATTTTAGGTGGTTAACGTGTGACCATCGCGGTAACTTTCCGAAGAATTATAATGCTAGAAGTCCAGACCCGGTAACTAGCTATCTTGAAATAGGAAAATTGATAAAGTGCTTTTGTTACATACATGATAGATACCATGTTTAGGTTATTTGTGAAATAAGATATGTTTTGTATTTATGTTTTTAATTTCAGTTATTTTAGCTAAACAACCAATCAATTATATCTTCCTCTGGTAAAATAATAACAAAGATTCAGTACTTATAACACCTTATGTATGTCAACTCTTGTCTGACCCCGAACGATACCTGGATCTTGCCGATACTTTACTGCATATGTGACGGGATACACTTGTCCTTTGTTGTGTGTGTTTTAATGTTAAGGTATAAACCATGTTTATAAATTTAAAACTTAAAATTCGTGTGAAAATCCACTGTATAAATATATTTATACTCACGCGCACACCAAGTTTTTGGCAACAATGCCTATTTATAGTGGGTTCATTGATCACTATTTATTAAATTAATAAATTAAAAACAGGAATTTAATTGCATAACCTACTGAATAGAGACAACAGTAATTTAATTGCAAAAACTAGACAACATTTGGACGGGGTAAACACCGCCAAAAATACAGTTTTTCTGCTATGAATTGTCTGTACGACAAAAAAGTTCTACGAATTTCTCCAGTTATATTTATTGGTTTGTCCGTAACCAGATGCTCCATAAGCATACACAGGTAGACAGTTTCATTCCCTGTGATTGATGTGTTAGATACCACGTAGTTATCATTGAGCTCGGCACAGATACATTTTTCTAGTTTCCCCGTTTTTTTCCAATATCGCAAATGCACTAGTAATGCTCCTAAATAAACTTTAACCTTCATCAAGCGTGGGTGAATAACGTTTACGTATTTATCGCCGACACAAACATTTTCACACGGGTAATACACCAACTCTCCTGTGACGATAACTCTAGGCGAGCTAGGAGCCATTCATTATTTTCTAATGGTAATGGAAAGAATACGTAATCCACTTCGAAGAAAGAAGGAAATGGGTGTAATTTGCCATTGGCATATTTAACAACGTTTTTAGGAGTAGAATCTAACAACGTTTCATAAAATTGTGGTGGAAGAATTGTCCACCGCAAGTTTAACAACGGATCCCTTTGAATCTTTCTATTCCTCCAAGCCATTAGTCTTCCCACCCATCCTTCAATATGCTGTATAAGTTGTAATTTAAAATAAATTAATAACGGGGAAAAAATTCAAGATTTAATAAAAATATTAGGAAGAATAATTAACTGTTGATGTTAGGTAGCCGCCACAGCGAAAACCTAATAGAGTCCCCCAAATTTTTTTGTCCAACTATATTGATCTTGTGAAAACTGCTGAATAACAAAACGGCACGTCCCCATTTGTGTAGAATGTTGCCACGTCTTTAGACCAGTTCTCACTTTCATCGTCTGGAATTGCCCATGTACCAGTCCGGTGGATGTGAAAACTTTGTTGATTGTGTACAAAGTGGCTTTCTTCCGAATCATTTTGTTGTGAAACTTCAGAAGAACTTTCACCCTTGGAACTTCTCCCTTTTTTAAAAATCCAAGATGATGATTTGTTTGCTGGTTGTGAGCAGTATACATCATTTTTTATTTTTTCAGACATTTTGCGAGCTCCAGAAATGTCCTCCAACAGGTATTCCCAATATTATACTTAAAGGGAATTCTAATTTATTTAACAAAATTTGGATAACAAACGGGAATTTAATTCCAAGACGTTTCAACCAAGACGTCTTTATTTGGGTTATATTTCCAAGGCGTTTGAAATGATTGACACGTGGATTATTTAAGACGTCTCAACAGGTTTAAGACATCAGACACCCCCTTTTTGAGACGTTTCAATTATGACATTTAAGATGTTTCACTTGATGCATGATATTTAAGACGTTTCATTTAAGACGTCAACGCTGACATTTAAGACGTTTCCAACATGCACAAGACGTTTCCTTATTAAGACGTTGGTTCTGAATTTTGAGACGTTTCAGAAGAATTTTGAGACGTCTAAACTGGTACTTGAGACGTTTCCTCATGTCTACCGTTTGATCAACGACACGTGTTCCAGTTCATTTCCCCGTGTACCCATCGCGTGACACGTGTTGCAAAAGAGGTTTTGACCCAAAGTGTGGGTTTATCTGTTTCATTTCTCTCGGCAAACGTCTACGGGGCCACATGCACCTTTAGGACCACCGTTGAAGATCCGAAGAAAGACCCGAGCACCGTTGAAGATCCGATGAAATACCCGACCACCGTTGAAGATCTGACGACAAAACCGAGCATTGTTGACCCGAACTACCACGTTTACCATTGATTCAGAATGGATCCAAATTACCACGTTTACCCACCCATGGGTCGTCCCGAGCACATGCAAGCTGATCATGTGATGCAAGACGTTGGACAAAATCCTCTCCCATGTGTATCGGTGATACTTTATCCTTTTTGTTTCCTTTATTATACTGTTTTAGTATTTTACTATATTTACTATTTTGTGTAACGCAAACTTAAGATTCTATTGTTTTTTCTTTCACTTGTTACTTTACAAGGCTAAAAAGATCAAAGTTCGACAAAAGTGGAATATAGTAAAGACTTTGAACGATAGAATAACGGCAAGTATTGAATCCCGGATTAGGCAGACCTGTTTTGGGCCATATTTAGATATTAAGTGTGTTATGTGTGATAGCCTACTTTTACTCGGTGTTGCACAATTACAAGTGCATACACCTACACCCAAATTAGGTATTACATATCGCCTAGGCCAAGAAATTTTAATGTTTGCCCCGAAACAATTTTGTCTTATAACGTGGTTAAGCTTTGGGTCCACTAACTGGACACCGAGTGAGCACCCTAACTCCTTTAAAAACCGATTTTTCCCGGGCCGTGAACGTATTGCTTTCAAACGAATAAGAGATATATTTGAAGTCCGATGGATTTTACCGACGAAGATTGCACAAGGATATGTCTATTGATGCTTTTGGGACAAGGGTTTTTAGGGTTGCAAGATTCAAATGCGATCGATAATAAACTGTTACACCTGGTGGATAATCTAAATGAGTTTAACCAATATCCATGGGGTAATTTTTTTTTGGGAGAGCACGTATACGAACGTGTATGATATGCACGTTCGTCAAAAGGAAGACGCGAAGGGTTTTTCGTTAGACGGATTTGTTTGGCCATTTAAGGTACCTTGGAAATTCCTATATATATATTTTAAGTGTAATGTTCGTTTTAGTTTGTAGACTAATACCTGTTAAATATGTTAATACATTTACAGATGTGGATTCTAGAGGTGTTTCCGAAATTCAAACAAGGGAGGGGGGTATTTCGAAGGTCAGTCCATTCCGAGATTTTTAGGATGGCGAGAAGGACAAAAGCTGATGAAGGGTAGTGTTGATGGAATCTTTGCGAATGCAATAAAGGTAAATTGCTATATTGTCTCTTAAATTGTTTAACAAATTTTACAATATTATAAAAGTAAATTTTTAAAAAATTAGAAAAACTGTTAAAATTATAAAATTATAAAAACTGTTAAAAGTATAAAATTATAATAACTGTTAAAATTATAAAATTATAAAAAAATATTTTCAACCGTTAACAGTTTTTGAAACATTTTTATATGCATTTTCAAATTATAAAATTATAAAATTTTATTTAAATTATAATGTTATAACAAAAACTATTAAACGTTGAATTTTTTTTTAATAATTTTAAAATTTTAACAGTTTTTATAATTTTAACAGTTTTAATAATTTTATCAAAATCTAATTTTATAATGTTAATAGTTTTATAAAATTATTAAAACTGTTAAAGTTGACTGTTAAAATAATAAAAACTGTTAAAATTTTAAAATTATTAAAACTGTTAAAGTTGACATTTTTCACATCCGGTCGGATAATTAGCTAATCAAATTATTTTGTTTGACAAATTTTATAATTTTTTTTTCAACCTTTAATAGTTTTTATCATTTTTTTTTGTAAAATGTTTGCTTTCAATCTGATAGACACATGAATATAAACTACTAAACTTCATACTACCTACTGAGTTTGGGGCCGAAACACAGTGGTTCATTTCAAGCTCGGATTATTTGGACCGTGAACGTCAAATTTATCAACCTTCTATTCCGACGGAATTACCCCCTCAAATGCAACATCAAATCCAGTCGACTGAAAACTGCGACCAGCAAAAAATAAAGGACTTCATTGACCACTTGTTCGACGATGATCATGGTGAATTGAATTCGGAAATACCCGGTCAGTTGCCTCAAATGCACAGATTAGCATCTGAAGTACCGATTCAGATGCATGGTATTCCGTTAGACACGGCCGAGTTGCAAAGGGATGCTGCTCTCGGTCCGTTTTCGTCAGGATTTTATTCTGAAGATCAGCTTGTTTCTAAATTTCAGTCACTGATGATCGCAAACAACCGGGCATTGACTGACAAGATCAAGTCGGAGTTGTTACAAAGTTTTCGTACGGCTCTGGTTAATACTCCAAGCCACATACGAACACCGAGGGAACAATCGCAAAAACAAGATGATAATGTATTGATCCAAAAATCCCGTTTATTTGCTTATAAAAATCTAAAAAAAAATTATTTAAAAATGTTTCTAACATTTTTTAATTTGTAGGTTGCAGCTAATTCGTATTTTAACTACGAAGATGATGTGTATCATGTGTCAATGAATCCCGAACCGTAAGTTTTTACTTGAGTGAATTGCAAGTTTTGTCCTTTATCTTTAGGCCATTTTGCAAGTTTTGTCCTTTATGTTTAAAGTTGACGAGTTTTGTCCTTTATGTTTGAAAATCAAGCATGTTTTGTCCTTTGGGGCAAAACGTGCCTAATTTTTAAGGACATAACGTGCTTGATTCTTTAAACATAAAGGACAAAACGTGCTTGATTTCTAAACATAAAGGACAAAACGTGCTTGATTTTTAAGGCCCAAAGGATAAAACGTGCTTGATTTCAAACATAAAGGACAAAACTCGTCAACTTTAAACATAAAGGACAAAACTTGCAAAATGGCCTAAAGATAAAGGACAAAACTTGCAATTCACTCTTTTTACTTCGTATATGTTTATTTTAGTTATCTGTGTATGTTCTGTTAATTGATTCCCCTTAAATTAATGTTGTTGTAGAATGAGGATCCGGAGATGATCAAACTGAGGCGATCCGAAAGGCTTATGAAGCCCGCCAAGTCTCTGTTATCACCGTTTGTAGTTTTTAAAAACATGAATCGGAGGAAAAACAACATAGCAAATGATGAAGATAATTTAATCAAAACGATACAAGATTGGGCACCAACCAGCTGCATTAGAGAAGTAACCCTCACGGCAGGTGGAAGTGTTGGTCCTGATTTCTGGGCGGCATTGCTAGGCACCGACCGTACTGGCTGGTTAAGCGATGATGTAAGCACTATAGATAATTTAGTTAATACTAAATATACTAAATTTTCCTATAAACTTACACTAAAATTGTCCAACCCTATAACAGCACATTTTTGGATGGATGATACACATGTATCAATCAAGAGTGCCATCCGACCGTTGGTCCATTTTACCCCATATTTTCAGATGCATTGTCAAACTTTGGATCAGACGTTCAAAGGTTACTTCACCGGGGCGCTCGAACCTTTTCCTCCGATATTTAGCGTTGACGAGGTGTACGTACCGTTATATATACCATCAATTCACTGGTTTTAGGCGTTTCCAACCTGGTTAACCATACCCTCACTATTTACGACAGGTAAAAATTTATAAACGCTCGTTTTTTTTTTGTAGTTGCTTATTTAATAGTTTTAGTTAACGGTCTCTCAAAAGGTATGACTTTAAAAATTTATAAATGCTGGTTTTTTTTTCGTAGCTTGATGGGCATGCGACAATTGAAAAAAGGAAGAACGGAAGTGGTTTGTTTTATAAATTTTGTTTTTGACCATTGGTTTCTTATGCATGGTTATTATGACAACAAACCTTTACCGTTAACTTTTCCGTTTCAAATAATTTATGCAAATGATGTGCCACAGCAATCGGGACCATTAGGGGACTGTGGGGTTTGGGTTTGCATATTTCTGGACCGGTTGATTAACAAAAAACCACTAAATGATGGTGAAGACACAAGCATAACGGCTACAAGGACGATCTTGAATATTTTCAATGATTTGTATTAATTTATATTTTATAAAACAGAAATACATTATATTATTTGAATGTATGTTTCGATGACATATTAAGTAAAAATTCATTTTTTCATTATATTATATTATATTTATTTGTGAACATATGTATATATGTGTGTCCTCACTATGTCAATAATGCCATACCAGATGTCTTACTCAAACATTCCTCATTCCGTGCAACGCACCATTTGGATAAATCAAAATGATCGGTTTGAACATTGGTCGCCAAATATTCTAGATTTTACTATGACGGCAATATTCCAACTTGCTACTCAACCTACATGGGTAAAACACCTCTCGGAAAAGAATGGTGGTGCGGATTACTTGGATTTTGTGGAAACGAGTTTATTCAGGAAACGGTACATTCGAAATACCTTTCCTGTTAATGATAGTGTTTTTATATTTTTTTAGTCAAACGTTTACCATATTTTTCTCAGCATATCAATAAATGGTGTAACAAGCTAATGTATCAACGGGAGCTTCACAGATGGTCAATGACGATGTCGTCAAAGGATTATCGTTGGACAGTACTTCCGCCTAGTTTTTTTAACATGATAATAGAACAAAATAGAGAGGCCTACGGATATGCAGACAGATCAAAAGAAATTTTCCTCCCTTTTGGGACGTTGATACGGTACGTTGTTAAATATGCTTATTCGGAGTGTACGTTTTTTTTATAAATTTGTAGAGCTTTCCATTTTTACACCAACATTTGACAAGGAAATATTATAGACGTCAACGTTTTTAAAAAATTAAAAAAAAAACTTTCTGTTTAAAAAAATTAGAAATTTTTTATATTTAATCTTTTTTAAAAAAATATTGATTTTTTTTAAATAACTTGTAATTTTAAAAAAATTCCCTAAAAAGAATACCTTTTCCGGGGCTTATTTACGTTTCATTCTTTTGCAGATTTACATGCCAGTAGCGCACAATGAAAACCACTGGTTACTTCTAAAAATAAATATGCCTTCGCTTAAAATAAATGATTATTTTCCGATAACTGTAACCTAAGTAATTGCGGAGATGCATTTTGCATACACAGGAAAATACATCAAATTCTTTTAGAATTTGAATTTCCATTCGTATGGTTTCTGGGCCGTATATCGTACTGGCAACACTCGGGGATAGATAGTGTAGAAGCCTTGGAGTATTGCGGGGATGTTGTGTGGCCTGAGCATGGAGCTCATATTGGGCGAAACTCAGATGTTATCATATGTATGCTAGTGGAAAATCTAGTTTACAACCGTTCATTGACATGGAACGAAGTGAACATACAGGATGCTTGTGTCAGATATAGACGCTACATGGCTGATGAACTCTACGCCGGACGCTACACACCAACTAATTTTTGAAGGCTGAGCGTACGCATTGTAAAATTTAATTCTTATATAAATTAGAAGTACTAATTACTATTGCGGTTACGAGAATTTGTTACATGATTTTCCTAATTAAAACATAAAAAAACTACGCTATTATTAAAATTCTGCTAGATTATAAGATGGAAAAAAGTCATCCGTTGGACTCTGGGTTTCTTTCTCTTTCCCTTTTCCTTTTCCTTTCCCTGATGATTTATGTGAACGAATCTGTGATCGCATGGAATCTAAACAAACGTCACGACCATGGCCGTATGTTTGACACCGCGAACAATATACCTGAACGGGCTCTTCCCCACGAGATAAGATTCAGGTGTTTTCTCTTGGACGGCCAGATTGACGTTTCGTAATATGCGGCGGTAATACACTGCTAAGGCCTTCTGGTATCACCCATTCAGACCTATGAGGCAGAGGATTAATCGATTCTTCATACGTTTTTTTGGATACTTCGTTTGAATAACACGAGAATGCATAATGACTGCAGTCAGTTTCACCCAAAAATCTTGAAACAACAATCACATGCCCACAAGGTAGACCAGAAACTTGCCATCCACGGCAGCTGCACGAACGATTCAAAAAATCAACTAAACCCCTTTTTGTACCGTCTTCAACAAGAAAAGTGTTTACCCCGATGCCTGCAACAGTCCAGGTTCTAGACCCTTCAATTTTCTTTAAAATTTTCTTCTGTGCCCACTGAGTCAGTGAGTGGCTCTCCTGCATGCCCTGCAGTCGGCGGTCATAAAACCATTTTTGTACGAACTGTCGGAAGAAATCGATAAGTTGCGTTATCGGCATCTTACGCGAGAATCTAGACAAAGAGTTAATAGACTCTGCACTATTAGATGTCATATAGTGGTATCGATTGCCGGGACAATGGGCTCTTGCCCATCTACCAAACCCAATATTTGTTAAAACCTGGCGTATTCTAGGAACGGCAAGACACAAAGCATTGAATGACTCGTTAAAGTCAGACATCCGATAAGATTTACATGTCTTCCACCATAGTGCCTCGTATTCTTTTTTTGTTAGACGACGGCAAACGTAAATTCATCATTAACTGACGACAACACAACCCGTGGTAAACACGTGGAAACACGTTTCTAACACCTACATGTATAGAATTCACCCGATCCGAAATGATCGCCATATCTGCTATTTCACCAACACACTCTCTAAGCTTTGAGAGAAACCATGTCCAAGATTCACCATACTCTATACTCTGATTTTCCTATGCCATAAGCAATTGGTAAAATCTGATTATTTCCATCCATGCCAACTGCTAAAAACAACGTCCCTTTAAATTCACCCTTTACGTGTGCCACGTCAATGATAACGACCGGTCTTAGATTAAACATAAAGCTAAAAATCTGAAAATTAATAATAACAAAATAAGATCAAACCCATGCTACTTTAAAAAAAGAACAAGTACAAACAAAAAGGTGTAAATTACTGCAGCACCTAACACAACAAAAACCATTTCAAAACGACTCTGGTCATCAACCAAGATGTGAGTAACGCTTCCAGGATTTGCAAGCTTCAAATTGAAACAGTATATTTGTAGTTCGGCAAAAGAGTCTCGGGTTGTTCCTTGTAGAAGTTCAAGTGCATGGCTTTTACCACGCCAAGCTTGAAGGCTTGTTATCTCAACCTCGAACCTTTGTCTAAAATCTTTGACAATCCTTTCGCTCGATATATCCTACCACTGTCTTTTAGTTGTTCCTTTAAATAGTGACCCAAAACCTTTGGGTTAGCCTGACGAAAATGTGGGTGTGTTTGCGTCTTCGAACAGGTGTGTTTATGGTTCATATGTTTAACAAAAAAATGAAATACCACCAGGAATAGCTTATGCCTTAAATCGCCATTCACAACCATCACCCATGCATGACACTTCATACCGTGTCTTAGATGATCTATCAACTTTAAACTCAAAATGCTCTAACAAACATTTCTTTCCTAATTCAAGCTTCATCGCTTCTTTGTTATTGAATATATGACCGGGCTCAAACACTATAGATGAAAAAGTTGATTCATTGATAGACGTGGTTGATTTTTCAAAATTATTTTCTGAAATAGGACACTCATCATTTAAAACATCAACACTTTCGTTAACTGAAATATTTAGATCTGGAGTTTTGAAATTCTTTAAAGAAGAAAACCTAGAGGAACCAACACCAGACTCTTCAATAACATATAATTTATATAATTCAAAAGGATTCTGCATCGCCAAATAAAAAAAAATGTATGATCTCGATCATTAATTATATCGATCGGATCAGTAAACGTAGACATCAGGTATGACAAGCGTGTAATGTTTGGAGTATCACACATCTTAGAAACATAATTTAAAAAAACTATTATATGAATGATCTGTTTGAATTTCTAAACCACGTCTCCTTGAATCGCTAACAGTAACATACTCAATGTTTCCGTTAATGACATCCCACTTCCCCCTAGTATAAACAACAAACTTAACCCTCATGTTGTAAGACAATTACTAAAAAAACAAATTCTTAAATTTATACTTTAAATAGTGACCCAACCTCTTTCCTTTTTGTGAAATAATTACTTTAAATAAGGTTGTTCACAATGTACAGTATTTAAATAATCGGAAACGTCTTATAATTGTATAAAACGTCTTAAATTGGTACAAAACGTCTTAAATTTAAACCTTAAACGTCTTAAAAATAGCAAGCCGGCTTGAGCTACTGAAGCCGGCTAAAGAAGGTGAAATGGCTCAAGCCATATGGAAAAGTCTCAAGCCGTCAGAAGCCATGTGCAGCCGTGAGGAAACGGCTCAAGCCGCCTGAAACGTCTCAGCTAAGACGTTAAGACGCCTGAGCTGAGTGTCGGACACGTGGCAGCGTTTCGTTGGTCAGCCGTCAAAACATTTAAATTGGCCATTTTAGAAATGTTGACCAATCTTTGCCATTTTAGCTATTTTCCCATAAATAAACGGATCCCTTGACGCTAAAAACAATTAAAAAAATCAAGGGATCCAATGACCATAGATTAATTTCATCCACATGTATTGTGATAAAGTACTTGATAGGCAATAAGTGTGATGGGGACCCAACTCTCTTCATCCTTTCATTTTTTTTTCCAATCAAACTTAAAACTAATTTTTAAAAGGTTCAAAAAGAAATGAAAACTGATAGCTAACTCGGTGAACCGAATTTTTATTTTATTTTGTTTAGTTTATATAATTATCTACTATATTTTCTTTAATAGCTACCATATTACACCAATATTCTAAATTATGGGTCAAGTTATTCTACAAAGGTTCCTAATTGTAACAAATGTAAGAAGAATTTATAGAGTGACAAGTGTCCAATAACCAAAAACCTAAACTCAGTACATCACCACCCAAAACCTAAACACCCACCCCCACCTCACCCCACCACCACCCAAAAACCTACCCCCACCCCTCAAAAACCTAAAAAAAATCTTAACACCCACCCCAACCAAAAACCTAAACCCCCGACCCCCTCGGCAAAAAAAAAATAATAATAAAAAAATAAAATTTTGGGGGGTTGGTGATGGGGGAGGGGGTGGGTGGGGGTGGGGTGGTGGTGGGTGTTTAGGTTTTTTTTTATAGTGAGTTTTTTTTAGGAATCTTTGTGCACTTCTTACAATTAGAAGTTTTTATATTTGATCCTAATTCTCTAAATTATAATATTTAACTTTCTTTTTTTAGTTTTGTGTTTCAGCCTTCGAATTTTATCATAGTTTTTACTTTATGCTTCTACTCTTATAGCGTTTCAAAACGAACTTAATAATGAAGACATCTCTGATCATCACTACTACCGCTACCTTTACCTTCTGCTATCGCTATCATCAAACCCTCTCAACGTCAATGCCCAATATTAAGTGTTGTAAATTGTAATTTGTTGGTTGATTTAAAAGTTAACTGTTGGAGTAGATTTTTAATTCCACACGTGTGTGACACTAATATATGTAATTCCCCAAAATAATTATAAGAAAAATGTTAGTTTTGTATATTTTGACCACAATAAATATATTTTAAGTTACCCTTGCACGTTTTATCGCAAAGTTACATACAGCACACGTCACTTTAATAAAAAGTTAAAAAAGTGTACGGAGAAAAACACTGATAACTTTAGCATTATTATTAGAGTAAATTACGTTTTTGGCCCCAGTGTTATATCACTTTTACTATATTAGCCAAAAATAAGAATTTTTAACATATCTGCCCCCATGGTCTCTACAACTAACCATTTTGGCCCCTAAGTCTAGAGATCATGGGGGCCAAAATGGTTAGACTTAGGGGCCAAAATGGTTAGTTATAAAGACCATGGGGCAGATATGTTAAAAATTCTTATTTTAAGCTAATATAGTAAAAGTGATATAAGCATATGGACCAAAAACGTAATTTACTCATTATTATTACCATGAAATTTACTCTACACGCTGAGAAAGTGAATAGAGAAAAAAAACTCCCTTGATGAATGTTCAGCTTTTTGATTCCTTGAGTTGTATTATCCGGGTTCATAGCAACTTGCTGTGAGTCGGTTTTAGAATGAATAAAGGTTCCGTTTTTGTCGTTCAAAAAAAAAAAAAATAGAGAAAAAAAACTGATGACTTAAGCTTTATTTGAAAATACCAAGAAATTTACTCTTTCTCTTCCTAGTTAATAAGTACGTATATATATAATTATATATATATATATGTATGATGCATCCCAACAACTCAAAACTACCTCTCTCTTTCTCTGACCTAAGTTCCACATTCCATCCACATACCAAAGCAAGAAGACCATCCTAATAATGGCTGCTGAACTTATGGAGACTCTCAAAGAAGCTATAACCGGACTCTCTCCCACTACTTTCTTCACTGTTCTCGCCGCCGGCATCGCCGTCTACTACATCGTTTCCGTTTTCTTCATGAGAGGCTCCTCCGATCACCGTCAACAACACAGCCCAATGTCTTCCGAACAAGAAGACGTGCTGCAAAGCAGGTGCAGTATCATCAGTTTTTAAGTGTTTGATTTACTATTACTCTTATGCCTTTTTGAAAAAAAAAAATAGTAAAGTTTTAATGGTAGATTCATACTCTTGCTTTTATACTAATTGCAAACAAATTCTGATCTACAGATCAATGGCATCTTCATCCTCCTCCTCTTCTCACTCATTGAAACATGAGGTCTTTCTAAGTTTTAGAGGAGAAGACACCCGCAGGAACTTTGTGGATCATCTCTACATGGCTCTTGTACAACAAGGAATCCAAACATACAAGGATGATCAAACACTTCCTCGGGGTGAGCGAATCGGTCCAGCCCTCTTGAAAGCTATCCAAGAATCACGCATCGCCGTTGTTGTATTCTCTCAAAACTATGCGGATTCATCTTGGTGCTTGGACGAGCTTGTACATATTATGGAGTGCATGGACACGAGAGGGCAAATCGTTGAGCCCGTATTTTATTTTGTAGATCCATCGGATGTTAGAAAACAAAAGGGGAAATATGGAAAAGCATTTAGAAAACATGAGAGGGAAAATAAGCAAAAAGTTGAATCATGGAGAAAAGCTCTGGAAAAGGCTGGCAATCTTTCTGGATGGGTCATCGATGAAAACAGGTAATTTTCTCTCTTTTTTTTTATTTAAAACATTTTTATGCTTAAGATATTTGCATTCTATAACAAGTCGATTTAATGAACTAATTACCCTTACACTTAGCTGCAAAAAGTAACAAGGTTAGTGTCAGGGGCCAAAGCTATTATAAAATGCAACCTCGAGGTCTGATATGTTAAAAGATTCTTTTTTTGGTCTAAAATAGTTAAACTAACTAAACCACAGAGGCCAAAACAGTAACTTACTCTATTTGATAAATAACAATGAGTTGATTTAAGTTTTGTTTTCACCGTTGACAAGCCAAATGGGCAAAATTTGATAAATAACAATAAAACGGCTCAAATAAGTTGGGAGTAGCCAGATTTACCAAAAAATAGTTACTATCATAATAAGTTAGTTTTTAACATTTGTAAGTATATTTAACGCGTTAATAATTTATATGACTCAAAAGGAAGTGTTAAAAAGTGTTTAATTTACAGAGCCAAGTTTTTAAAAATATAAAAAAAATGTATATGATTGGGAGCTGTTTTATATAAATATAATATAATTAAAAGACTGAAGCTGGTAGTGGTTACTTGTATTTTCTGAATTAGCGATGTGACCCTCACCTAATTAAGTGAGTGGCAGCGTATTCTAAATTCTAATTATTTGTATTTATCCATCGCGCAGTCATGAAGCAAAATGTATCAAAGAAATTGTTGGTACAATTTCTAGTAGGCTGCCTACACTAACTACAAACGTCAATAAAGACCTCATTGGAATAGAGACACGCTTACAAGATCTGAAATCAAAGTTGAAAATGGAGTCAGGTGGTGTACGCATTATTGGAATATGGGGACTTGGGGGTGGTGGTAAGACTACTCTCGCATCTGCTGCTTATGCGGAAATCTCTCACCGATTTGAAGCTCACTGCCTTCTTCAAAATATCCGTGAGGAGTCAAACAAGCATGGTTTGGAAAAGCTACAAGAAAAATTTCTCTCACTTGTTTTGAAAGCAGATGTGAAGGTAGGGAGTGAGATAGAAGGAAGAAGCATGATAGAAAGAGCGTTACGTAATAAAAGTGTTTTAGTTGTTCTTGACGATGTTGATGACCTTAAGCAACTAGAGGCGTTAGCCAAATCGCATGCTTGGTTTGGTGAGGGAAGCAGGATAATAATCACGACCAGGGATGAGCATTTGCTAACACGCCATGCAGACACAATATATGAAGTGAGTTTATTATCACATGACGAGGCTATCGAGCTCTTCAACAAACATGCATATCGGAAAGATGAACCTATAGAAGATTACGAGATGCTTTCAAAAGATGTAGTTTCTTATGCTAGTGGGCTCCCATTAGCACTTGAAATTCTAGGTTCTTTTCTATATGACAAAAACAAGGATGAATGGAAGAGTGCATTGGCCAAGTTAAAATGCATCCCAAATGTTAAAGTCACCGAAAGACTCAAAATAAGTTATGATGGACTTGAACCTGACCAACAAAAATTATTCTTAGATATCGCATGTTTTTGTAGGGGATGGCAGATAGACCATGCAATGATGGTGCTTGATACTTTTAGTTTATACCCTCGTATAGGGGTGAAGGTGTTGATTCAAAAGTCTCTCATAAAAGTTTCAGATGGAGCATTTGGTGGTAAAATATTTGATATGCATGACTTGGTAGAAGAAATGGCTCACTACATTGTTAGAGGGGCACACCCTAAAAATCCAGCAAAGCATAGCAGAATTTGGAAGAGGGAAGATATAGCATACCTCTGTGATATGGGGGCAGATGCAGTGCCAATGGTTAAGTTAACTTTGCAATAAAATATTTCATATATATATATATCTGCATCAAATGACACTTGTGTATAACGCTACTGACACAATTTGGTTCCCTTGTTTAATTAACACAGGAAACTGAAGCATTAGTTTATCATAGACATTCATATGATGATCCGGTTCTATCTGATGCTGTGGGTCTATCTGATGTTGTTGCAAATATGAAGAAACTTCAGTGGATTAGTATTGAACATTATCCGGCATCTTCATTCCCATCAAATTTTCAGCCAACAGATCTTCGTTGTCTAAAGTTGAATTGGAGCAAACAAAAAGAACTGTGGCATGGGTATAAGGTAGATAAATATTGTTGTTTCACAAATCATTGCAATAAAACTGTGAAATGAATTATAAAATGAACATAGGTATTTGACACCTTTATAAGTATAGGTGTAATTAAATATTTCATTACGAAAAATACATATCATACTTTCTCTATAAATTAGAGGTCGATTAGCTTAATTTAGATTGAATGCTTTAAAGAAACTTTTGATGATATTGCCAGAAATAAATAAATTAAAAAGGGTCTGAAATGTAATATTCTGAAGGTAGATTTTAGGGCAAAGATTGATGAAAATTATAGACGATATGATGTAAAAATGATATGATGTTTTAAGCAATTGGAATTTACTATGCATGTTGTTATTATAAGATATTAAGATGGTAAAATTTGGGTATAAATCAAGAGCTCCAGTCTAATGATCAATGATCCATGGGCAAGAAGTATGCCAATGTGAAAGGAAATTGTTGTATACTTGCCGATTTATTTGACTTTTGCTACTTTTGATGATATTGCGCAGAGGTAATAAATTTAATATTACAAGTTGTGTATAATATAACAATATTCTGAGTGTAGATTTTTGGGCGAGAGGATCGAGGAGACTTTTAGACTATATGATGTTTTAAGCAATTGGAATATACTTTGCATGTTACAGAAAAACAAAGGTTGTTATTATAAGATGTTATATCATATGCTAGTTTAAGTTTGTGTATAAATTAACAACTCATGTCTTGCCTAATGATCGATCAATGGTCCATGGGCAACAAGTATGCCAATGTGAAAGGAAATTGTTGTATACTTAATTATTTATTATTTGACTTTTCCTACTTTTCTTGAAACAGAGTCTACCAAATTTAAAAACTCTTGATCTCCATCATTCAAAAAACCTAATCAAGACACCAGATTTTGAAGGCCTTCCATGTCTTGAAAGATTGATTTTATCATGTTGTAAGAGTTTAGAAGAGATTCATCCATCAATTGGATATCACAAAAGGCTTATTTTCGTGAACATGGACCAGTGTTCAGCACTTAAAAGGTTTCCACCCATCATACACATGAAAAAACTGGAGTATCTTAATCTCAGTTATTGCAAACAACTTCAACAGTTTCCGGATATCCAGTCGAACATGGATAGCTTGGCAACCCTTTATTTGAGTGATTCTGGTATAGAAATAATCCCACCGTCAGTTGAACGATTTTGTACCAACCTTGTTACCTTAGTTTTATGTAATTGTCGCAAACTGACAAGGATAGAGGGAACCTTTCATCTGTTAAGAAGTTTGAAATACCTTAATCTCGGTGGTTGTTGTTTGGGGTTACAATCTTTTCATCATGGCCGGTCGATGATGAGCCAGAAGCTACCTCAGTTTCCACGTTCTTTAAGGAGATTATATCTTATTGGGTGCAAATTGGGAGATGGAGACATCCCATCTGATATTTGTGAGTTATTAAACCTACAACTACTAAACCTAAGTTTTAACAATTTTTCAAGATTACCTTCCGGCCTCTCTCAAATCCCGTGTCTCAAGCTCCTCAATTTGTCAAGGTGCGTGAACCTTGTAGAATTGCCGGACCTCCCATCAAGCATAGCTGTTCTCAAAGCATATGGTTGTGACTCACTTGAAAGTGCAGGAGATTTATCAGATTATAAATGGTTGTGGAAAGTCTCACTTTGGATGAGAAGAGATAAGAGGGTACTACTTTCTATGCTTGAGGTACAACTCTTCTGCCTTTTTTTGAATATTAATCTTTTTTTAACTAAACAATATAATAACAGAGTTCATCATAACTAGAATGTAAACGTGGCAGGGAAATGCAGTTAAAAATCGCTTTATGAGTGTCCTAAGACGCTATGTTCAATCATCGATCGTTTTTACGAGATTTGTCACATTGGAACTTCCACACAACGGGTATGGTGGATTCTTATTATTATTATTATGTGATGATGATTTCTTCCAGGAGAGCTACAATATAATTATTAAGCAAGAGATGTCCACAGATCACTCTGAGAAGTTTGACAAAGAATGTAGGGAACCATATAACTATAAGTATGAAAGGGTGGGTTATGTACCATTTAGTTCATTGAGGCACATCCCATGGTTCAATCCTACATACACTAAAAATATTTCATTTCAGATAGCAGCATGTCATACGAATAAAATGGGTCTTAATGTAGCACTTGTTCGTAGTAAAATTAAAATAGGTGATTTAAACGAACACCCAATCGAATACTCAGAGTGTTGGGATGTCGAATTTAAAGAGAGAAAGACATTTGAGATCATATATGATTCAGAGTCCTCTGAAATTCAGATTACATGGGATCATTAATCATTGATCCTGGCATTAGCGTTGCAGGTAAACTCCAAGATTTTGTTTCTAGCATCAGCAACAACTATTACTCGATCTCAGTTTCAACATTATTAGCCCACGTTTTGCTACAATTTCCGGTTTGCTTTTGATTCTCCAACATTATTGCAGTCTACAAAAAAAGTTGTAATAAATTTTTCTTTATTATTTCATAAGACTTCACATTCAATACTTTGTTCATTACTAGGTTTCATATCGTTTTTGTTGGTTGTTGCTCCCCTTTATGAATATACTATCGTATGTGTAAGCAACAAAGGTATGCTATTTATAGAGGAGGATACAAGACGGGTCAAAATATGTTAAGAGTTGAAACGACATTTTTCTAGTTATAAAACATAACCTATAACCATCAAATACAAAATAATTCACAAACCTAGCTACTAAAACGATAAAACCTACATATAATTAACTGTAGCAATAACAATGAACAAAGTACGAACATAATCTATAAATCAGCTTCCATAGGGTTGAAACGTCGTTAGATGACGTCAGTACCGACGAAACTTTCTTCTGTGATCTAACAACTTCCATTGTGATTGGTGATTGGCGATTGGTTAGTATGAATATTGTGAAGAAGGATAAATGGCGGGAAAATGGTTCATGGTTCCCACCAAAACTATTCAACTCGGAGAAATTGGGCTCAGCGTTATGAATCATCGAAGCCCAATATAAATCATTGTCGGTTTAATACTTTAATATGAACTCACGTCGGCCCACGACATATTGACATATAATGACATGAATATGATGATTTGATGAGTGATGACTCGTCCAATAGAGTCCGTTACGGTACCAATATGTTTTACTTCAACCGAAAACATAAAACCGAATAATGAGAGAGGTACCAATGTTTGTATGTGTTTGGTTCGTGTTGATATAGTAGCTTACGATACTAAAAAAATGTTATATTTGAATACAACTCTGAACAAAATTTATGTTTGAATGTTGATAAATAATTCTTACTTTTTTAAACGTGAGTTATTTAACAAAAATAAAACTTAATGAAAACTAAATGTAAAAAACGTATATTATTTGTAATTTAATGGGTGAAACTGAAACTTAAAAGAAAAAAACAAATAATATTTATTGAATAGTGTCACACACACAAACTGACATTGCAAATTAATATTTAGTAAATCAATGATAGATCGATCGCTATATAATATAGAGAAATAGTTTATATTAACAAATTAACTAAGACAATGCATTAAGAATAGTGTCTAAATTATTCACAAAAGAGACCATATGCCAATGGTCCAACAAACATTAAATATAGTCTAAAAGGTTTACTTATAGAGACCGTATATTCAGCTTAAGCCATACAATCCCATGCCAATAACATGAGTTGTAAATTGAGTGACATGTTACATTGATTGAGTTATATCAAACGGCTAAATGTTACACTCTTCGGTTATTAAACCCATGACCTCCTCCTATTTAAACACCTAGACAGGGCCGGCCCAATGGGCTTGAGACCCAAGGCACAAGCCTATGGCCACCAAAATTGAAGGGCCACCAATTTTCTTCTATGTTTTCTCTATACTAGGTTCATTACTAGAGATGGGCATAATAACCAGTTCCAAACCCGACCCGGTACACCCGACCTGGAACTGGTTCTAGTTCCTACCCGCTTTATTGAAGAACCGGTTCCGAGTTAAAAAAAAACCGTAGGTTCTTAATCGGTTCCACTTTTATAAAAAAATGGTCCGTACCCGGTTCCTGCCCAGAACCGGTTCCTCCGTAACCAATTCCTACCCGGTGCATTAAATTCTTGATGATGTAACCATGGAATCGATTCCTAGCCATTTCAACCAAGTTTTTCATACAACACTAAGTTTTCATTAAAACCGGTTACATTACATGATAACACTAAACATTTATTTAACATAAAACACACTAAATCCTACAAATCCTACATTACATGACAGACTAAACATTCGAAGAACCGGTTCCAGATGCTTCACCGGCTTCATTTTTCTTCGCCTTTGTAACCGGACAATGGCGATCGGTATGTTTTTCTAGCGTCGAGTTAGCCATAGCTTTCATGAACTTGCCGCAAGCTTTGCATCGTGCCATCTCGTGGCTATCGCTCATTAAGCACAAATCAAAGTGCTTACAAACGTGAGGGTTTCTCTTGGTTTCCATAACCATAGCAACCTCATCATTGCACACCATAACGAGCTTTGAAGATATAGATTAGAAGGTGTAAATTAAGTATTTTTGGAGTAGGTGTAAGTTATGTTTGGAGGTGTAAGTTATACATATAGTTGAAACCGATTTTAATGGCAAAAATTCGATTTCTAATGGCATTATAGCCATTGGAATCGATTCCAACAGGTGTTTGTGACGTGATGTCGAAGTCTCACTCAAATTTAATCCAAATACTACTAAATAGCTAGCGGTAAGTGGGTATCGAACACAGGGAGTTTATGGAAAATGTGTTATCTAACTAGCTTTTCTAAAAGACTAAATTAAACTAAGTTGCAGAAAGTATAAATTCAAAGTTTTGATTGATTGGTTTGATTATCTAAATTGAACTAAACTAGATTGCAAATCAAAGATTGAGTTTTGTAAATAGATTAAGAAATAGCGACCATCCTAGGTTTCAGGTTTTAATTGACACTAATGTTTTTGCCCAACTAGAAAGAACCACATAGACATGACTCGTGTTTGGTTACTTGTTTGTGATAAAAGGGAACTAAGTACTCGGATTCCTAAAACGCGAGGTTGTTAACCGATGACCAATTAACTAATATCCGACCCTAATCCCTCCCATGATATCTCGATTGCCAACGACACCAAGAACGTATGGCTTATATCCGCAATAGCTAACACGAAATTTCTTTTATCCTTTGCATGACTCGAATTTCTTGCGTTGGAACTTGGAACCATTAAGGCTAACCGCCACGATTGTTAGAGAACTCAAAGACATTAGACTTTAAACTAACATTACAATATGGGACCTCGATTAGATCATGTTTCCCAAGACTAAAAGCATAAAACCTTAGTTATGTTTAATTACTAGAGGGCAATCCCGTATACTAGAGACGAAATGGGGATTCTATTCGCACACTTTAACAGTTCATGTCACACCCAGACCCGCAGCGGAAAGGTACAGGGCATGATGATTGCCCATAGCTCTTAACAACTAATCATTGTTACGATATTTCAAGTATGTCCATTTAAATTGTCACATAACATTTAATAATCAAAACTATTCATACATTGCTCAAAAACTAACATATCATAAGATTTCAATTTAATTTCCTAAGGCCCATGCTACGTGTCCACATCACTTGATCATCAACTTTGAAAACCTGCACCATGTTAGAAAAATATATTTTTGGGTCAACAAATATGTTGGTGAATAATTTCCTCCTTTTATAGAAAACAGTTTTATATTTATTTCTTTAAAAAAATATTTTTAACATGCACCTCAAGTTTAGTGTGAAAATGGTCTCAGATCATCAACATAGTCAACGTATCTATAAATCCAAATTTACCAAACAAGAATACACAATCAAATAATAACACAAACAACCAACATAAATAGACTCCTGACAATAGCGTGCATTAGGCTCAAGCCCCGTGGAGTGAGTCTAATACCGTTGGCGATACTAGGCTACAACCCATGGCCGTGGGGAACCTAGTCAGTCGTGGATCCACTAGAAATAATAGCATGCAATAGACTTGACATCAGATAGCATATAGATTAATAGAATACACATAAGACAATCACATAATAACACTTGATCATAGCACGTTAAATAAATCAAAAAGTGTAACATGATACACCCCAAAATTTGAAAAGTTAAAAAAGGGAAAATGGAAGAGATTACTCACAGGTTGCGAAGAGTTAATCCACGAGAATGCAACGCACGAAAAAGAACGATTTATATCTAAATAATAATCACAATGCACAATAGATGAAATACTATACGAAAGGATAACCTATTGATTTTAGGAAATTGAGTTCTCCTATTTGGGGACTTGGAAATATGTAAAATTATATTCGTTCAACAAAGAAATAACCAAAACAATAATTTTATATGTTTTAAATACCGGCTGATGGTACCGCTTTTCCTGGTTGATGACCCGTGTCTTGTATGTCGGAAGTCTTGCTTGGATTCTTTTGGGGAGCATGCAGTCCATTTGCAAAGAATTATCGGGATTTAAATATCGACATGATTTAGTTCGAGATGTGCTTTATGATATCCTTAAGCTGGCAGGGATCTCGGCAAAAAAGGAAGCTCCGGTGAACTTCTTGACCGATCCATTAGAATGGAGATCTACCCTATGGCCCGCTGACATTCTTGTTTTTGGATGGGAAGGAGGGAAACACACGTGTGTCGATTTGACAGGTGTGTCCCCTCTCGTTGGGCTAAGGGACCACGGGTTTTTGGCAGGCCAGGCGATAACCAAGGCAGAGGCGACCAAAGTAGCTAAGCACGAAAAAGCTTGCATCAAGAATCAGCACGTCTTCGTCCCGTTCGCTTTCGATACCTTTGGCGCTCTCGCCCCTGACGCGGTGCGGTTCTTCAAGCGGGTTCAGCAGGTGGTAAGCAGTAACACCGCGCATGTTAAGGGGCAGAATTTTGTGTTTAGCAGAGTAGGGTTTGCTATTCAGAAGGGGGTAGCGGCGCAACTTGTTGCTCGTCTACCTACCATTAGTCTGTAACCGTCTCTGTTTTAAATAATAATTTCAAATATATAACTTCAAAAATTTTTAAAATATGTTTTAGAGTTTATTAATATGGCAAAAATCATAGAACTGCTATTTTAATGGTTTTAAATGTTTGATAATGCCAAATGATTAAATAAGTTCATCAAGCTCATATAAAAATTATATAGATTCAATTTAATATTCGTCCCCAATTTTATTTTAAAATAATAATTTTGTAATGGGATTTATTTGTCTAAACAATTCCACCAATTCTTTAGTTATTTAAACATTAATAAAAATATAGAAAATCCATAATAAATTTAACCATCATATAATCTGTAAAAATCAGTAAGATGATTTATAAAAATTATTTATGATAAACTTGTATATATTTTTAAAGGATTAAAATATATAAACATGAGTGATGCAAATTAGATCTAAAAATTCCAAAAAATTAAGGAAAGTTTCTATAAAAATTAACTAGTGTTTATATAATCTGAAATAATCAATAAAAATATTTATTGAATTTATTTAAGACTATCTTGTATTTTTATTTGATTTAACTAGCGATTAAAATATATATAATTCACCAAAATTCCAATTTGATATCTAAAAATTCTCAAAATTTACACATAACATGCTAGTATGATATATAACAACACTATGTTAGAACCCCGTGTATTAGACGGGTTGAATAAATGTAATTTTATATACCAAATAATATATATATAGGGAGGGGCTCATGCGAGAACCACCCTTATTGTGAGAACCTTGAGAACCAATGTGAACACAATCTAAAATAGCTAAAAAAACATAAAAAAAACCTAACCCCACCCCCCCCCCCCCAAAAAAAAAACCTAACCCCCCCCCCCCCCCAGGCTAAAAAAAAACCTAACCCCACCCCCCCCCTAAAAAAAAACCTAAACCCCCCTCCCCCACCCCCCAAAAACCTAAACCCCCCCCCCCCCCCCCCCAAGCTAAAATGCTAAAAACTAAACCCCCAAAAAACCCAAAAAAAAATTACTTTTTTTTTGCTTCGAAAAGTAGCGATTTTAACCTAAAAAATATTAAAAAAATCAAAAAAAAAATTGTGTGATTTTTAGCTATTTTTAGGCATTTTTGGTGTGTTCACATTGGTTCTCGCGGTTCTCACAATAAGAGGTGGTTCTCGCATGATCTTCTCCCCTATATATATATATATATATATATATATATATATATATATGTATATGTATATATGTATATGTATATCTTTAAAAATCTCGGTTATTACACGAACTGAAAAAATGTAATTTTATATATCAAATAATAAAACAATATATATTTAAAAATCTCGTTTATTACATGGGTTGAATAAATGTAATTTTATATATTAAATAATAAAAAATGTTGTATGTTTAAGAACCCCGTGTATTGTACGGGTTGAGTAAATTTAATTTTATATATTAAATAATGAAAAAAGTTACAATTTTAAGAACCTAATGTATTATATGGGTTGAGCACATGCAATTTTATATATCAAACAATAAAAAGTTATATCTTTATAAACCCTATGTATTATATGGATTGAATAAATCTAAATTTATATACTACATAATAAAAAAAATTATATTTTTAAAAACCCAGTGTATTACACAAGTCGCATAAATGAAATTTTATATAGTAAAAAATAAAAATATATCCTTAAAAAACCTCGTTTATCACTCGGGTTGAATGAATCTAATAAAAATTTATATCTTTAAAAAAAAACTAACGGACATACTCGATATACGATGGATGGGGTGATTACGGTGATGGATCTTATAAATGTCACGCAAACATAGTGATTAGCGTATTTGAGTTGAGAGTTGAACACGAAAATAAAAGTATAGAAACAATAAACATTGATTAATATTTTTATTTACCCCTTATAAACATTTTTGAAATAGCTTCTACCCTTAACTAGTTTAGTTTAATAAAATAAATAAATCATTTACAATATATTAATTTATATTTAGCGTACATCTTTTGTTAATTTCAGGAAAATAATTTTGAAATCTGATAAATATTTTAAAATATTAGATTATCTTCTATACGAATTGTTTAATTTATATTAGAGTTAATTACTGTTTTCGTCCCTGTGGTTTGTCAAAAATCACTATTTCAGTCAATTAGTTTAAAAATTATGATTTCAGTCCCTGTCGTTTCACTTTCGTAACCATTTCAATCCATTTATTATTTTAGTACATGTACTGAAATGGTTACGAGGTAGACTGAAATGGTTACGAAAGTGAAACCACATGGACTGAAATCGCAATTTTTAAACTAATGGACTGAAATAGTGATTTTTGACAAACCACAGGGACCGAAAACAGTAATTAACTCTTTATATTAAATTTAATTTTATAATTATCTTTTAATTGATATTAATTATCTATAAAAAAATAGATGGCTTCAATCAATGACATGTGTCCTCCCATTGGTTTCTTTTATTATATAGTATATATATTATACTTTTAATTTTCATCAAAACGCAAGTTTAAATCTAAAAGCCCCAAATTCTATGCATGAAGAATAGGGATGGCAAAAAAACCCGAACCCGATGGGTTTACCCGAAACCCGAAATATTTGGGTCGGGTATACCCGAAACCCGATGGGTATGGGTCCGGGTATGGGTATAATTTTTTATTTTTTCGGGTTCGGGTACGGGTATGGGATATAGTAATACCCGACCCGATTACCCGATATATACATACCCGATTACCCGGAAATTTACCCGAACCAATATATGTTGTATAGTGTTCTATTTCCTTATATATATAATATATATTTAATAATATATAAAAATTCCCCAGTTGTCAGTTGACCAGTTCCCCAATTAGGCATGTTACGCATGGCCCATATTTCACTTTCACCAGTTTCCATGTAGCCACTAGCCATATTTTATTTCCCCCAAATCTCAATTGCAGATTTCAATATTTGTTTTCTTGGATACCATTCATCATCATCATCGCTAGTGCTTCCATCGAATTCTTAAGGTATATTTTTCTTAATGTGTTATTGTTTAAATCTTTTTATTTCTAGTTCATAATTAATGGTTTTAGTGATAAAATTTTGTTCTTTCTAGTTCAGAATCATTAATGGGGGGGGGGGGGGGGGGGGGGGGGGGGTTTGTCAAGTTTGATACTTTGAGTTTTGTTGATTGTTCTAAGTGTTAATTATGTAGGGTTTAGACTTTAGATTGACTAGTACAGAGCAACGCCCACATTATATATATTCATATTATTATCTTCTTTGCTTAGCATTTTTAGATTTAGAAAATATATGTGTATGATCATGGTAAAAAAGGAGATGATGAAAGCTGACTTGATGAATCGATTCATATTTTTTTCTTCTTTGTTTAGCATTTTTAGCATCTTTAACATCTACTGTTACTAGTCTGTCCATTTTTGATGTTTTTTTTTGGGTTTTGATTGTATCTTTAATGATGTTATGCATGTCATTTATACATGTTTATAATCTGACATATAACATTCTTTTTAGCGAATATCGATATGGAAGGAGAAGGAGAAGGAGAAGGAACAATAGGGTGTAATAGTTCAAATACACAGGCACATGATGATGGTGAGCAACGTACACAAGATCGACAAGCAAACACTGGTCAATCTCAAGAACAAGATCAAAATACCCGCGAAGGAGAAACGGTTAATGACAACAATATACTTGAGAAAAAACGGAAAATATCTTCACCGGCATGGGAGCATTTCAAAAAGATAAAAGTGAATGGTGAAGAGAAGGCCGAGTGCAATTATTGCAAGGGCAAACTCAGAGCGAAGAGCTCAAATGGGACAAAACACTTACTTGCTCATATGAAGAGTTGTAAGAAAAGAAAAAATAAAGATATACGTCAACAGGTGTTATCTGTGAATCAGGCAAAGACACCAGGTGGACAATCAGATCTCTCTTGCTATAATTTTGATGGTGATACATCACGAACTGATCTTGCCGAGATGGTAATTGTGCATGAGTATCCACTTGCTATGGTTGAGCACCATGGGTTTCGAAAGTTTGTGAGCGGTCTTCAACCTCTTTTTAAGGTTCCAACTCGAAACACTCTCAAAAGTGACATATTAAAGATTTATGAATATGAAAAGAAGAAGACAATGAGGTATATCTTATTTTATTGGATGAAATATTTATTATGTTATCTTTATACTAATAGTTATCTATTTAAGGATTTTGGAGAAAAATGCGAGTAGAATCACAATTACCACAGACATGTGGACATCAAGCAATCAGAAAAAAAGTTTTATGGCAATTACTACTCATTTCATCGATGACAACTGGGAAATGCAAAGTCGAATCATGAGGTACAACATTGTTTTTAGTATATATAATTGGCCTAATTGATTGTTTAACTAATGTTTAAATTTGCTTTAGGTTTATCTATGTCCCTTGTCCTCATACCGCTGATGTCCTTGCCAGAGTTTTGTATGAGTCATTGTATGATTGGAATATTGACAGGAAAGTATCAACCATAACCGTTGACAATTGCTCAACAAATGATTTGTTGATTCACTTGTTACTTGACAAGCTATCTTTAAGTGATCTTATTTTGGGAGGACAGTTATTTCAGATGCGTTGTTGTGCGCATATTCTGAATCTAATTGTCCAAGATGGGCTATCAATTATTTTTGATGGGATAGAAAGAATTAGAGATAGTGTTGGCTTTTGGACGGCAACACCAAAACGAGTTGAAAAGTTTGAAGAAGCAGCTCATCATTTGGCCATTCCATCTTCAAAGAAGTTGTCCCTTGATTGCAAAACCCGTTGGAATTTGACATACCTAATTTTGAACGTTGCTATTATCTACAAGGATGTTTTCAAACGTCTTAAGCAACGTGATTCCCACTATAACAGTTTACCAACTGAAAAAGACTGGGAGTTGGCATCAAAGATATGTAAAAAACTGAAAGTATTTTATGATGTTACCGAGTTGTTTTCTGGATCAAAATATCCCACAGCAAATATATTTTTTTAAATCTGTGTATGAAATAAAATTCGCGTTGGATAAGTGGAGTCGAGATGAGGAGAAGGTGATAAAGGAAATGGCCAAGAAGATGATTTCAAAGTATGATAAATATTGGTCAGTTATTCATGGGTTTTTGGGCGTAGCGGCCATTTTAGATCCTCGATACAAGTTGAAAATTATGAATTATTTATTTCCGATACTTTATGGTTCTGAAGAAGGTGCAAAGGCTGAAATTGAATATCATAAAAAGTTTATATATGACTTGTTTGAAGACTATAAAACAAAAGGCTATGAGAATGTAAGGAACCATGATTATGGTAGGCCAACTTCAAATAATGACAAGAGTGAAAGTGGATTGTTTGATGACTATTTGTCATACGTAACTGAAGAAAATACATCTGGTATGTTTTATTATCACATTTAGTTATTGTATTCATTTCTCAAGTAATATAGTTATAGATAAAAACTACATTGGTTGTTATAGGTAGTATCAAA
This sequence comes from Helianthus tuberosus, assembly GCA_030545235.1. Lineage (NCBI taxonomy): Eukaryota > Viridiplantae > Streptophyta > Magnoliopsida > Asterales > Asteraceae > Helianthus > Helianthus tuberosus. The sequence goes on from CM060393.1 coordinate 10,834,301, forward strand.
TTGGAGCTTGACCACTACCTTGAAGAGAAAGTGTTGCCACCAAACATAGATATTGATATACTAGCTTGGTGGAAAACAAATGGTTCGAAGTACCCGATACTCCAAAGGATAGCCCGAGATGTATTGGCAATCCCTATAACTACGGTGGCATCTGAATCTTCATTTAGCACAAGTGGTAGATTGGTAAGTCCTCATCGTAGTCGTCTTCATCCAAGTACATTGGAAGCGTTGATGTGTGCTCAAAGTTGGTTGCTAAATGAAATACAAGGTAATACAATTTGATTACATTTGTACAACTATTTTTTTTATGTACTTAGAATGTTCTCTTTTTTATATACATAGCAACTTGTTCTAAAGAAAGTGAAGCATATTGTCAGACAATTGGGTATGATTATGATGATGGTGATGAGGTAAATATACATTCCAAGTTTATTTTATTTATGTAATTTTAGTGATGATTAAGTGATGGTTTATTCTTTTATTTTTTTTATTTTTTGTAATTGCAGGGAAGTGGTATGAAGGAATAAGAAATTTATATGGTACTTTAGCTTACGTGGAAAACAATCAACTTCATGGAATTTGGAAATGAAATTATTTGAAGTGTATTTTGGTACCTGCTACACTTTGGTAGCTAGGGAATTAAACTTACTTCCATGGATTTGGATATGTATTTTGATAGCTTAATTAAACTTATATACTATGAAGTTTATTTATTTGAGACATCTTATGATAAACCATATATGTAACTTATTATATGCTACGGTAAAAAAATTATAATTATAACGGGTATACCCGGTACTCACATGTATACCCGATACTTGAAACCCAACGGGTATCTTTTAACAAAATAACGGGAATACCCGATACCCGCGGGTAAGCCCGCTACCCGATGGGTAATTACCCGCCCCATACCCGACGGGTTTTGGGCCGGGTATGGGACAAGTTTTTGTAACCGGGTATGGGTTTGGGATCAATCATACCCGCCCCATACCCGCCCCGTTGCCATCCCTAATGAAGAACCCTAATTTCAATTAAAATTAAATTCGTATAAATTAGCCTTTTATCACTGAAATTGATAGAGGGCTTCTATAGAGCACGAAAAACTAAGCAAGTTGGGCTTTGGAATCACCTGAAAAGGTTGAGAATTGAAAGAGATATCGTCACTTGACGTTTGGAGCCCTAGAATGTTCTTCGATCAAATTCGGGTAGTGTGGTTGGTGAAATGAAGAAATTTCAATGGGGTTTTAATTAGTTTGATCAGAGGATTCTTGTAGGATCGTGATTCGACCTAAACGAGTCGTTCAGAAAAGTTCTTGATCTAATCAGAGGCGGAATTCAGTGATTTGATCTTCATTCAGCTTGTATTACACTTAGAATTACTTAATCTGTCTCTTGTTTTGATTACACAACGTTTTACAGGCTGGAGACACTTCGGCAGAGCTTCGCTACCGGAATCACAACTGTTACAAATGAGAGACCCAAGACTAGTATTTATAGGGAGGCCGCTTCGCATGAACCAGTTCATGCGACCTGGTGCAGTTCGCACGAACTGGACTACTTCGTGTGAAGTGCCTTGTTCGTTCCGAACCGTTTCCCGTTTATATCGTTCTACGTGTCCTGGTTTATCAAACCGATTACAAGACTCGATACAAGACGAAGTCGACAGACATATGCACCAATAAACTCCCCCTTGGATGTTAACGAGTCTTCGGTACACGTCTTCAGTATAACGAATCTTCAATCTTGATCAATCTTCATGCTCTTTCCAAAATATCTGACACTGTAAGCATCCATATCAATCTCTATCTTCCTTTCTTCTTTTTCCTCCAGAATCACAACCTGGCTTTCCAAGCTTTTACAGGTTCAGGATGACTCCTGGCTCTATTCTCTCTCCCACTCTTTTAGAATCGCAATCTGACTCTTCAAATTCTCTTGATCAGATCTCTTGATTCCTTAAGTTCTTTAGCTTTTTTTACAGGTTCAGGACCGTTGCCTGTCTCTCAGAAACCTGGTTCTAATCTGCATATCCTCAGGAGTCGAAACCTGGCTTTTCAGAGCTTTTATCCTGCACAATCTCTACCCAAAAGTAAATTTTTTATTTATAACAATTTCAATCACTGCTTACTACTTGTAAAATTAATTTCAAAACATCACTTGTTAGATTATGACATTTCTCAAATTATCTCAAACTTTTAACTTCACTTTTCATCTCAAACAAACTCTCCCAACCCACTTTTGTCCATCATGTTTAGCACTTGGAATTTTGAAAATCAGCTTTCCAACATCTATTGTCGAAAATAAGATGAAATAATTTTTTATTTTTATTTTTCAAACATGTATGCTAAAACACAATCTTTTTGGGTTTTTATTTTAATGAAAAACAATAAAAAAATATTTACAAACAATATTTTTTGTGAGTTTGTGTAAGAGGATCATATTAGTTTTTGACAAATCACTAGCACCGTTGAGCTTTAAACACTTTAAGTTCTAAACAATTCACTTAGATTGTCAGTATACTGATCCACTTAAATTTTCACACAAAGTTCAATTGCTTCGAGATACGAGATTAATGTTTTAAGGACTTAAACTTATTCGCGTGTCCCACCTCAGAATATACTCCCGTATCCAGATCCCAATATTCAGTCTTACAGGTGAGTATACCTAGATGATATCTGTAAGGGGTTAATTGCGAAACCTTGAGAGCTCAATTTTTTTCAGAGTTGAAGGTTCGACTTTTGGTGTGTCCTCATTGGGGATCTTCTTTACAACAGCACTTGATTTTATCTTTTCGATATTTCATCAATTTTTGTGCTGAGGGGGTGCTTTTATTTCAAGCAAGCAAAAGTATTATACGGGGACTAGGCCATTGCTTCCACAAAATCAGAAGTCCCGGGATAATACCCCAGATATCACTGAGTATAAAGACCTAGTATCTCAGAAAGAGGGAATCTTTCAAACAAGATTTCGGGGGTTACCCATATATCCGAGAGATATGTTCCCCACGAGATAAGTAAGTATTTGATATTTAGGTTTATATCTCGAAAACAATCTACTAAGCGTGTAAAAACCTACTGGCATATCATCAGTGAGACCGTTTATCACATTTGACTTTCCAATTCTTTAGCATGCTGTGATTGTCTACTGATGTACTATCATTTCCTCTTTTTCACAACAAAACTCATTTTGATTTTTCAATGTTTTTGGATTTTAGACTTTATCATGTTTTTGGATTTTCTTAATCTCCCCCTAAAATCAAAAACATGTTTCAATTTTTGATTTTACAGGAAAATTTGAGAATAACAGCAATAAACTGTACAAAGTAAAGTGACAAACTGATGTGAATTACTTCAATTCGCCATCCACTTGGCATAAACAATCAGAACTCCCCCTGACAACAAACTATTTTCCCATTATGATTTCAAAACACTTAAGTTTGTTTTAATCAAATGGTTTTTCCGGAAAATTAGATTTGTTGATTTCATACATCATGGGGTTTCATTCATCACCTTGTTCTTTCAACCACTTTGTAAAAACACTTTTCCTTTTCTTTATCCACTTGTATGAATAGTTAAATCAAGTTCAACTTAATGACCTTGATTAACCACTAGTAGGTTCTCATCAACCATACCACTTGTAAAACGAAATATGACAATTTTCAACTTGATAATTTCTCAACAAACATTTTTCAAGAATGATGCCGATTCCTACTCCCCAATTACCAACCTGGGAGTTCCGACAAGTCAGGTTTTTCAGTTAAAGAGATTCTCCCAAGCCTGACGGTCCTTGGGAGATTCCGAGTCATCATCACTCGGTTTCTTTCCATTCTTTTTCTTTTCATAAAATTCTTTTACCCCTTTGACCTTCCCGTCAACCATTTTTCCAAAAATATTTTGAACTTTAGGGTTAAAGGCTTTTTCAATATCAAATTATTTCTTTTCAGAAAAGAATTGATTCGAAATTTCTATTTTTCCAACTTTTGATTTTAAATTTTCAGCCCGCAATGGTGGAAAGTTTTCGTCATCCAATGGCGGCACTGACTTTTCACATTTTAGATCAACTGGTGGCTCCTCTGACTTTATGGAATCAGATTCATTGCCAGAAAGTGGCTCCTCTGATTTTGTCGAATCCGAATCATTGCCAGAACTGTTATCTGATTTCTTAACAACCCACTTGTGGTTGTCAAGTTTTACTTTCTTTTTGTAAAATATTTTTGAACTTTCACCAACTTCAAATGTAGAATTTTCAAATACTTTGAATTTTCTCGTTGGTGGTTCATTATCAATCACTTTCTCTTTCAGTTTAGAGACTCCCTGTTTTGATTTGGTTTCCTTTGGACAATTCCGGGCAATATGACCAACTTCTTGACATTCAAAACAAGTTCTTGTCTCCTTTTTCTCAACAAACTCCGTCTTCATTTCCTCTTGCTTCTTGGCAAGGAATTCTCTGTTCGACTGCTTCCAGAATGTGCTCTTTTCCTCTTCTTCAGAGCTTGACCCTGAAACAAAACAGTTTTTGATTTATCATTTTTATAATTTTTATGATTTTCTGGTGGAATAAAACCTAATCCTTTCTTTTTGAAATTACCGTTATGGTTTGGTTTCTTTGGATAACCCGAACCAGAACTGTAACCTTTTTTCTTGTTTAACCTTTGTTGAACTCTTGAAGTGTAAGGTTTAGGTTTTTCAGAAAGATTTACATTTTTTATTTCAGAAATATTAATTTCTGTTAATTTGAAAACCTTGTTGATCATTTCAGATTTAACACTTCTTATTGGAAATTCTTTATCAAAATATATTTTGTCGGAATCATTCAAAGTATAAGCAATTTTGAATTTTTCGTCATTCAAATTAGATTTTGATAATAAGAATTCTTTATTATAAACTCTTTTGCCCTTTTCAACTTTTGGACTTGGAGTGTCAGGCTTTGACTCTGACTCAGCCTCCTCTGTTTCATCTTTGTCTAACACATGATCCACCATTTTCTTATTCAATTCAGATTGTTGGTCAGTGTCTGATGATGTGAATGTAACATCAATGTTGTCTGGTAATCCATCTGAAGGTTTAGATTCCTATTTCACATTGGTTGCCTTATTGACTCTTTCTGAATTAGGATATCGTGGAGAATATCCAGATTCAAGTGGGGGTGGACACCTTGTATAATCGACACTATTTTTCTTACCAGTGTTCTTCACTTCAGATGTCTCTTCTTCCAATTCTTTCATACCTTCAACTGTAGGGTAAATTCTGTCAATCACATACGAAGAACATGAATAACTTTTCAATAACCTGTTTACCCTCTCAGTTTCTATCCTCTGAGCTTCCAACTTTTGTTCAAGATCAGCACATTTAGCAATGTAACTATTGACAATTTTCTGCTTCGTCATGAACGCTCCTCTAAGTGTATTCATTGCTAGTGCTTGTTCATTGTTTGACTTGATGTATTGATTCATTGACTTGTTTAAAACATCATAAGACTCTGATAGTCTGTTATTATTATGAATCAATTTGTTGTTGTGCCTTTTCATCGTGTCACAATTTTCACACTTCTCAGGCATCTTTTCAGCATCAGCTTCCTTTTCAACCTTGACGGCTGGAATTTCTTTGTCCTGTTTCTTTTCTACCTGAACATTCTCTTCAGATTTGACCTTCTTTTCATCATTTGCTGCTTTACGATTCTTCTTTTTCACTCTCTTGTCTCTTCTTTTCTTTATCTCTTCTATTTTTCCTGCAAAATACAAATTCTCATCATCATCACTATCAGATGAAAGTTTTCTTTTATAATATTCCAATTTTCGAATATCTTCTCTATCACTCTCTTCATCTGATGAATGATCAACTATTTGAGCGACAAAAGCTTTAGCATTTGAAGGTCTGTTAGGATCATAATTATCCCAACTAAAACCCTCTGCAAGTTTTTCATCATCTTGATGAACTAGATAAGCTTTCTTTGACTTCTCTTCGATCAGCTCCATCCTGGCATGTGAGGTTTCTGGCAATTGTTGTTGATGCGACTGGTGGTAAATCGCTTTTCGATAATAATCGTTGTTGCTGAATGGATTTTGAGCTCCACTTACTTCGCGGTTTGTGCATTCTCGCTTGAAATGCCCCTTTTCCCTGCAACGAAAACAAGTAACTTTAGATTTGTCAAAACCTAAAGGTGAAGTACAAGCATCACGGAAATCATCTCTTCCAGTGATTTGTTTAAATTTCTCAGCTCTCCTTAGGACACTAGCCAAACACCATTTTATATCCATTAACTCCATCTCCTCAGCATCGATCTGATCATAATCCTCTTTTCTCAGCATTGGATTACCGATCCTTCCTGCGACTAAACTCTCATAAGACGCTAAAACAGTCACCAACAAAGACATGTGACCCTTAGCAACCTCTTCCGAGAAATTTTGACCATTTTCAAGATTTAATGCAATGTTGCATTAGATAACTTGGCCATTACTGTTGTATGAGCTTTGCGATTTAGAATTGCTTGCTGAAAAATTTGGATCGAATGATGGATATGAAGTAACTCCACTATTGTTGTTTGATCTTTGTGATGATCCTCCAGAAGAACTATTTGTACTAAAAGCAGTTTCAATCTTTGGTGCAATGTTGGTCCTATCAATCGTGCTTCCTTTGTAATACAGACCAATATCCTGTTCACCATTCGAATTCTTCATTTTATCCATCTTTTGTTGTTCCATCTCTTGAGATTCAAGCTTTTCAATAAACTTGCTCAGTGTAAGATCCGAAAATTCATCGTTATTCTTTAAGATCATAAGATACGTGCCCCACACATCTTGTGGCAACGCATCAGCCAGCTTTTCAACCCATTCTTCTTTATCTTTATTGATATTCAATCGCTTCATATTCACCACCAGATTGCAATATCGTTCTATAATCTGTTTAGTGTTTTCAGTTTTCAACCCACGAAATAGATCAAATTCTTTCTTCAAAAGTGATTTTTTGTTCTTGATCATGTCTTGACTTCCAACAAACTTTGTTTTTAGTGCTTTCCATACAGAGTGTGCACTTCCGTTGTGTTGTAACAAAATCAAGATCTCTTCTTTAATCGCTTGTTGCAAAATACTCATCATCATTTTTTCATTCTTGTATTTCTTTTTCTGCTCATCACTTAAATCTTTAATAGCAACATTCTCTCCGTCATCATCAGTCGGTCTAATATATCGTTGTTCAACACATTCCCATGCATCTAAATGATTCGCTTGAACCCAAGTTTCAAAACGTTCTTCCCATCCACTATACTCCTCAATGTTCATGAGCTTAGGCGGTTTTTGCATGGTGCCCATTTCGTTCTCTAAGTTCACATTCTGAGCCATAGTGATCGGGGTAGCAAAGGCATTGTAGAATTCGTTTTCCATGATTCGGTTTCAAAAATTTTACAAACTATCTTTCAAACGAACTGATGATCTCAAACGAACTGGGTTTGGTGTGAACTGGTTCAAGTCGTGCGAACTGAAACTTTTTCACTCGATCTGTAACAAATCCAAACTGTGCGAACTGGTATGATCACCCCGTGCGAACTGAAGCAATACTCTTAATCAACCTAAAGTTCAACTCGCGCGACCTGGTACACTCCGTGCGAACTGATGTTCTTCAATCCGTGCGAATTGGAACAAAAACCAAACAGTCTAGTTTTGACCACCTCGTGCGATCTGAGGTAACCAACTCGTGCGAACAGATTTAGTCAACTCATGCGATCTGACTGAAATTCACACGACCTGATCCATTTTCAAGCGATCTGGTGATTTTGTCAAATTTTATCAGGTTTTAGCTCGATTTTAGGTCTAATTTTCTCACAGACTGTTAAAAATAGTGTTGCGCACGTTATATGAAAAAAATCAGTCCATTTTAACCATGAAATCTCCGTTAATTTTGAAAAATTGAGTAGAAAGTGAGTAGAATGAGTAGAAATCAGAAATTTCTATGAAAACAAGCTGAAATGGTAAGAACTCCTCCTCCTGAGCTCTGATACCATTTGTAGGATCGTGATTCGACCTAAACGAGTCGTTCAGAAGAGTTCTTGATCTAATCAGAGGCGGAATTCAGTGATTTGATCTTCATTCAGCTTGTATTACACTTAGAATTACTTAATCTGTCTCTTGTATTGATTACACAACGTTTTACAGGCTGGAGACACTTCGGCAGAGCTTCGCTACTGGAATCACAACTGTTACAAATGAGAGACCCAAGACTAGTATTTATAGGGAAGCCACTTCGCATGAACCAGTTCATGCGACCTGGTCCAGTTCGCACGAACTGGATTACTTCGTGTGAAGTGCCTTGTTCGTTCCTAACCGTTTCCCGTTTCAATCGTTCTACGTGTCCTGGTCTATCAAACCTATTACAAGACTCGATACAAGACGAAGTCGACACACATATGCACCAACAATTCTAATGATATAGCCTTTATATGATAAAAGTCAACGAATTATGATTTCCGTTTCATGATATTGTAAGCTTTATTTGTGCATTAATGGCATTAACATTTGAGTTTAATCTGAGTAAACTAAGCAATAAAGGAATTGTTGAAAGTTTTGGTGTGAATGGAAAGTCTCAAGTGGTAAAACCACTTTGTCCCACATTGGTGTGGGAACAAAAGGATGGGCTATTTATAAGGTGAAACCTTAATCAAGCCTTTGAAGTCTTATGACATGTTTTACCACAAGTCCTACCCGCGCGCGCAGGGGGCGTGCAAAAATTGAGTTTCGGAACTGGAATTTGGTTGAACTCGTGCGTGCCCGCACGTCCTGCGGACACGAATGCAGCTCCGAAAACCCGGGCTCGCGTGAGACAATTTTTGCACTCGAGACTGACTAATTGTTTTTTAATTAGACTTTAAAACTGAAACGGTTGGTCTTGTTAATGGGTTTTTAACTGAAATGATATTCAGTATTAATGAGAATTATTATTGTTTTCGGTTATGATTATCATCAGTTTCGAAACCGATGAGCCATTATGTGAGTTAATTCTCTGCAATGATGAGGCATCAGTTTTGAAACCGATGAGCCATTAATTCTCTACAATGATGAGGCTAGAATCAGTTATAATCTATGCCTATAAAACCCAATGCAGACAACCAGTTTAGACACACCAACAAACACCTTCTTCTCTTCTCTCTCAATCTCTGCAACGACATTTTCCGATTTCTTTTCAGGCAAGTGCTCAAGTCTGGCAGTGCGCTGTTGCTGCTTCAAACCGGCTTACCTTGGGAACAGACGACGAATCTGTTTAAGGGAATTGTGTCAAACACAAGCCCGGTTCACTGTTATCGTTAACTGTTTTCTTTTTCCTGTTTCAGATTATTTTGCTGTTCTTCTCAGTAGCAGTTTTGCTAACAAACTTAAATAGATTTATTTTACTAATTGTTTCTGCGTTCTTTTCTTTTCAAAATGGCATCCCAGCCGATGACTACTGCTATTTCTGCTGTCATGACCAGTGCCGTTTCTGCGGTCATGACTTCCGCTGTTGCTGTCACTACCGGTCTGGTGGCACCGCTGCCTAATGCAGTGTCGCATGCTGAGAAACCAGAGAAATTCAGTGGTGTGAATTTCAAATAGTGGCAGCAAAAGATGTTCTTTTATCGGACCACGCTGAACCTGGCAAGGTTCTTGACTGAACCTAAACCCCATGTTGATAAAGGGGATGTGGATGCTCAATCTGTGAGCGCGATGCATGCTTGGAATCATTCGGATTTCCTGTGCCGCAACTTTATTTTGAATGGTTTGGTGGACACATTGTATAATGTGTATTGTAAAGCCAAGACTGCCAAAGAATTGTGGGAGCCTTTGGATCGCAAATACAAAACAGAAGATGCGGGCACTAAGAAATTCGTGGTGGCTAAGTTCTTGGACTTTAAAATGATAGACTCTAAAACTGTCATGAGCCAAGTCCAAGAATTGCAGGTTATCCTTCATGATATTCATGCGGAAGGAATGATGCTCAGCGAGACATTCCAAGTTGCTGCGATGATCGAAAAACTGCCACCAAGTTGGGTTGATTTCAAGAACTATCTCAAGCATAAGCGAAAGGAGATAACCATTGAAGATCTTGTTGTTCGTCTTCGGATTGAAAAAGATAACAAAGTGGCCCTAAAAAAGGTTGATGGCCCTGAAACTGTGAAGGCCAATTTTGTTGAAAATGGCCAATATTCAAAGGGAAAAAACAGTGGAATGGGTGGAAAGAAAAGTCATGGGAAACGCTCCACCCTTGGTCCTAAGGGGGGAGTTGGGAAAAAGAAGTTCCAAGGAACTTGTTATAATTGTTAGAAGCAAGGCCACAATGCCAGCGAATGCAAGCTTCCTAAGAAGGAAAATGCTCGACAAGTGAACATGGTTCATGAAGTTGACAACCTTGTTGCCATGGTCACAGATCTTTCGATTTTGGTGACCGAAGTTAATTTGGTTGGGCAAAATAACAAGGATTGGTGGGTTGATATGGGGGATACCCGTCATGTGTGTTCCGACAAAAGCCTTTTCAACACCTTCAAGGAGGTGACTAATGGCAAAAAGGTTTTTATAGGAAACTCCGCCACGGCCGAAATTAAAGGTGAGGGGAACGTGGTTCTGAAGATGACCTCTGGAAAGGAACTCACTTTGTCAAACGTGCTATATGTTCCAGAAATTCGTAAGAATCTTGTGTCGGGTGGAAATTGAACAAGTTTGGGTTCAACATGGTGATTGAGTTGGATAAGGTCATGTTGACCAAAAATGGTATGTATGTTGGTAAGGGCTATGCTCTAAATGGAATGTTTAAACTCAATGTAATGGTTGTGAATGCAATGAAAGAAACCGCTACTAGTTCTACTTACTTGATTGAGTCTTCTAATCTTTGGCATGGTAGACTAGGTCATGTTAATTATAATTCAATTTATCGTTTAATTAAACTTGATTGCATACCAACATTCGATATCGACTCAATTAATAAATGTGAAATTTGCGTAGAAGCAAAACAAACGAAATCGTCATTCAAAAAGGTTGAACGAATCACCGAACCCTTCGAGATGATCCACACTGTTGTGTGTGATCTAAAAGCAATTCCTACTCGTGGTGGGACCAAGTACTTCATCACGTTCATTGATGATAGTACAAGGTATTGCTATGTGTACTTACTTAAGAGTAAGGACGAGGCTATTGACAAGTTTATCTTGTTCAAAGCTGTCACGACCCCCGACCCCGCCCTGGACGGAAGCGGGAGCCGTGAAGCAGCCTAGTGGTACCGGTGGTTATTTTGAAAAGTATTGCAGCGGAAATTTCATCAGGACTGTGAGTTAGGAAAATATCAGAGTTTAGAAACACCGTATTTTATTTATTAAACAGATGGAAATAAATCCATGTTTTGCAAATATAGCTTTAATATGGGATAACCCGAATACATAAAACAACTTTTCTTAATTTAATTTAATTGATAAAATAAGCCACTTCTGTAAGCCTTTTGGTGCCGTATCCCAACTCTTATCCCAATCTACTGTAATCACCTGAAACGCGTTTTAAAAACATTTGGTCAGCAGGAAATACTAGCGAGTACATTCAATTTGTACAAAAGACACATTGTTATAATTAACAGTATTAAGAGCGATTACAATTGCCCCTATCTTATAGTTATCTGGTCCAGTTGTCACTCGACCGGATCCGTGACTGTGGTCATATCACTATTAAGTTCGTTCACCCAATAGTGACGAGTATCACTATTTAGGTTCGCCCACCTAAAAGTGATAATACAGCAGTAATGTATACAATACCCCATTTACTACCACTAATTTAAGATTTGCAAAGACTTAATCCCTGTAAAATATAACTGAAAACTAATTTGAGGTTTTGTAAAAAAGTTTGATAAAAAGAGAATGACTCACAAACTGTGAGAAAAGAGAATGGACTCACCTTGTTAGCATATAGTCTTGATTAAACAAGCCTCTTGATTCTAAGCATTTACTTTATAGTTCTGAATCTTCTGATGATTAAACATCTTTTTTGATAGTAAGTTTATGGATCGGAGTTTTCTGATAGTTAAACATTTAGTTTAACATAGTGGAATACGTATTAGTGTAAACCATATCAAACCTAACGATTGTCACGAGATCAGAACCTTAACAAAATTCACAAAGTATAGTCTTATTTAGACAACACTTTGGCATTCGTTAGTCGGTTCCCGAGTCGATCGGAAAGAATATCGTATCGGTGATTATTGGTTAGAACACTAATGTATAGAGAGAAGAATAGAAGAAATAAGCAAAGAAAATGGATCCTAAGCTTTCTATTTATAGGTAAGGGATACTTCTTACCCCAAATAGAACTTCTCTAGGTAAAGCCTTCCCCAGATAAAGTCTTCCCCAGATAAAGTCTTCCCCAGATAAAACCTTCTTTGGATATTATCTTCCTTAGATATTACCTTCTCTAGATAATATTTTCCTTAGATAATACCTATCCCAGATATACCTATTTAGATATTATCTACCTCATGTATATCTTGTTGTTTAGCTGTTTAACTTTACTTAATTGTTTAACTGATTAACTTACTTAGCTGATTAATTAATCTTACTCTTACTTAGCTGACTAATTAATCTTACTTAGCTGATTAATTAATCTTACTTAGTTGATTAATTAATCTTACTTAGTTGTTAAGTTTTACTTATCTATTAAGGTTTCTTAACCGCTAATTTATCTTAACTACTAAGTTGTCTTAATTGCTAAGTTAACCATTAAGTTTACTCAAACACTAAGTATTCTAGTTTAGCAGTTCCCTGGTTATGAGTTCTAATTTCTAGATATAATGGAACTCATATTGGTGTATTAACCCATTTCAGCTTTAGCAATAACCACGAGATCAAAACCCACAACGAATGACAAAGTATAGCCGTATACAGGCAGCACTTAAACATCCATTGGATTGGTTTCAATCGATCGGATAAAGTATCGTACCAGTGATTAGAGTTATTACCCTAATAACGGGCAGAGTTTCGGGTTTTAGGGTATAATACCGAGCTACTATTTTGCTATAATAGAGGCTGAGAGAAAGAACATAATTGAACGAGAATGAAATGTGCAGAGCTCGTTCTATTTATAGCTGAAACAGAAGTCTCTCGCTCCCCGCGAGAGCTTCTTCTTCTTTCGCGGCCCGCGAGGAACCGTAGGGCGGTTTAGGGTTTGCTGAGTCATGGTGTGGTCTTGACACGTGTAACGACACGTGTCCATCAACGTGTCCGGATAGAGACAAGTTTCTCACGCCCCGTGAGAGATCTTCCTTCGTTGGTCGCGGCCCGCGACAGAATAAAAATTCATTTTTATTTGATTTTTCAAGTAGAATTTTATCGTACGTGTTTTGGGATTACAATTATGGATTATTGTGGGACTTATTTGAGGGTTGTTATATCCTCCCCACCTTGTTTTAAATCTCGTCCTCGAGATTTAGGTCATGATGTCATTTCTGAGTTATGTCACATGTTAAATAATAGGATTAAGGTAAATGAAACTGTACTTTGAATCAAAATATGTTCAAATTTTGTGAATATGAGAACAGTTTACAACAAATAGAACCCACTGGATCAACTGAATAAATTCCAGAAATCGGTACCAAATGGACGAAGTGTAATGATATAATCATTAGAATGACTAAATTTACATGGGTCAGATCAAAAGAAAGAATTATGATCAATAGATGTCTAAATCGAGTGTGAATTACTTTTAGAAACAATAGAATTCACTGTCAAAGGAAAATTTACCTTGGTTGTCAATTACGGAAGATTTATAATTAACAAGCTCAACTGAATAGGAGTACGAAGATGATGTGTCAACTATTGAATCATAGCATGAGGAAAAATCAATGTGTTGACATTATTGAATTACAAAGATACACTGAAATACAACAGAGTTTAGTATATCATTATCTTAATACATAATTGCATTAAGACTATTTTCAATGATGAGTCAAACGAAAGACATATATAGATTAGCTCAAGCTATAAGTTTATACCGACGCCATAAGGTATCATAGTGATCGAAATAATAATAGCGGTGTCCGAACGAGTTCACCGTGTTTGAAATCAAATGAAAGTTCAACAAAGTAATTCCAAAGGTGTCGCAACCCCCGATCCCTATTTCCTGGGAACGGGCGGACGCGAGCTCAGTTCTGGTGGTATCTATGTTTAACTATTTTGGCAGTTGAAATTTCATCAGGACCGTAGTTAGGAAATATTTTATCAGAGTAAAACCACCATATTTTATAAGATTGAACACATGGGTAAACCCAAGTTTCTTATTACAACACGTTTATAGGGATAAACTCTATTTTATTGAATTTAAAACATCGTCTTTTAGGTAACTTTTATAGCCACATTTTTTCAAGCCTTCAGTGCTCTCCAGCTGGCTTTCTTCTAATTGGCTTTTACATTTTGTTACCTGAAACGCGTTTTAAAAATATTTGTCAGTGGGAAATACTGGTGAGTGAATCCTAGTTTAATCAAGAAGAGTTTTATCAATTAACACAGTATTGAGAGCGCTCACATTGTTTATATCTACACAATTTACTCATTCAGTATTGTCAATCCCTGACTGGTGGGTCATATTACTCATTGGCTAACTCTTTGTCCAATGGTAACGGGTTACTGTCGTCTCGACTTATTTTGTATACAAAACCTCAACATACCGGCAGTAATTGAAGATTACAAAGACTCAATCACTGCTATTCGCATGGAAAAATATTTAAGGTTTTGTAAAAACAGTTTATAAAAAGGTTTACAAAAAGAGGATAAACTCACATTGCTGTCTTAGATTTCTTCTAAGGTTTCCTGGTGATTATCTTTAATTTACACAAATGTACATGTGTTAGTATAATAACCCATTTTAACATTAGTAATACCCTCCCCGAGACGGCATTCCAACGACTACGTCGGGCAGAACCACAACAGCCGTTACGGAACCCTAGATCAATCGAACAGCGTATCTAATATGTATCCAGGGGTTATGATACTTACAACGGAGCAGAACTTCGTTATTTAGGGGGTATTATACTCGGAGATCATGCCTACTATTCAGAATTTCGTTGAGATAGAAAGAAACTGAGCGATTTGAGACTGAAGCCCGAGCTCTCTATTTATAGGTGATTTTTCACCTTTTCTCGCGGCCCGCGTAAGGTGAAACCAAGGTCTACGCGGCCCGCGTAGTAGGGGTGTAGACCCTAGTTCTGATTGGTCATCACACTTAGCTTCGACACGATCGTGACACGTGTCGGCTCAGGGCTGCGTCTCGTTGTCTGGCTGTCGCGCCCCGCGTAAAGTGTAGCCAAGGGCTACGCGCCCCGCGACAGCCTCAATTTTCTTGTTTTTAATTAATTTTTTTTAAAAATATTGGTATTCGGCTCGGTTTTCACATACGAGGTATATTTTTTGACATATTGGGATATTTTAATATATATATATATATATATATATATATATATATATATATATATATATATATATATATATATATATATATATATATATATATATATATATATATATTGGGGCGTTGAAAATATTTAGGAGGGTTGTTATATCCTCCCCACCTTGTTTCAGAACTCCTCCTCGAGGTCTACTAGAACAGGTGTGGGTATTTTCTTTGCATTTCTGATTCAAGCTCCCATGTGTATTCTGGTCCTCTTTTGGAGTCCCACTTCACTTTGACCAAAACTAATCTTTTGTGCTTGAGGTTCTTGACTTTTCTGTCTTCAATCTGTAGAGGTCTTTCTATAAATTTTAACTTTTCATTTACCTCTATATCCTTAAGAGGCATGACTAATGATTCATCAGCTAAGCATTTCTTGAGATTAGATATATGAAACACATCATGTATTCCTGCCATTTCTTTTGGCAGTTGTAGCTGATAGGCTACAGTTCCTAATCTTCTAATAATCTTAAAAGGTCCAATATACCTGGGACTTAGCTTTCCCCTTTTGATGAATCTGACTACTCCTTTCCAAGGAGAGACTTTCAATAACACTTTATCTCCTACCTGAAATTCCAACGGTTTTCGTCTGTTATCAGCATAGCTCTTTTGTCGATCACGTGCTGCTTTCAGTCGTTCCTTGACTTGAATGATCTTGTCGGTCATTTCTTGTACTATTTCAAGTCCAGATAATTGCTTTTCCCCAATTTCTGTCCAACAAACTGGGGTTCGGTACTTTCGTCCATAAAGTGCTTCGAATGGTGCAGCATTTATACTTGTGTGATAACTATTATTATAAGAAAATTCTATTAATGGTAAGTGATTGTCCCAATTATCTCCGAAATCAATTACACAAGCTCTAAGCATGTCTTCCATTATCTGAATTATCCTTTCGCTTTGTCTATCTGTTTGAGGATGATAGGCTGTGGTTAGATTTAACTTGGTTCCCATGGATTTTTGGAAACTTGTCCAAAAATGAGAGGTAAAACGACTATCTCTGTCAGAAACAATTGATAATGGAATTCCATGCAATGAAACTATTTCATTTACATACAATTTAGCTAACTGTTCCATACTGAAAGTTTCCTTCATTGGTAGGAAATGAGCTGACTTAGTTAACCTGTCTACAATCACCCAGATTGTATCATTACCTTTCCTTGTTTTGGGTAATTTGGTAACAAAATCCATTGTTATAAATTCCCATTTCCAAACTGGCATTTCTAATTGCTGCAACAAACCGGAGGGTTTTTGATGTTCAGCTTTGACTTGTGAACAGGTTAAACACTTACAAACATAAGCTGCTATATCCTTTTTCATTCCTATCCACCAAAAATTATTTCTTAAATCCTGATACATCTTATCACTTCCAGGATGCATCGTATACTTAGACTTATGAGCTTCTTCTAATATACGGTGACGTAGGTTTCCTAATTTAGGTATCCACATCGTTTTCTTATGGAATCTCTGTTAGGACCGGTTTGACTCCGAACGATTGCGTATCGACACGTGTGACGTGCGGAATCCGTACACGTGCGACGATCGAACACGAAAACGTACTAAATATGTGATTCTATTCAATGATCTGATAACGTACAGCACCTGAATCACGTGGAGATCTACTTTCTCTCTCTAGTTTCTCTCTCTAGAAACTATGCTCTCCTAAAGCTCCAAAATGTGAAAGTGTCAAAAGTCCTAAATAAGAACCCTAATGGTTCTATTTATAGGCCAAGGCGTATAAGGAGAATTCCCCTTATTTACACAAATGCCACCTTGCCTTTTACTAAAATATAACACTATAAGCACTAATCTTAATCTACTTTTGCTACAGTCTTGAGATGACGGAGGCGATAGACATACTGTACTAACAAACTCCCCCTTGGATATTGCCGCAGTCAATCTCAAACATTCAGACTCGTAGCTTCTTTTCTTTCTCTCTCTTTAGCTCGAACAGAATCCCGGTGGATCTGTCTTCAGCTCCAGCTCCTTCCTTTCGGAAGACTCTTCAGGCTCCCCCTTTCGTCAAGCTTCCGTGCTTTTGGGATCGACACCTGGCTTTTCGGTTACAAGCTCTTCTGGGAAAAGTATCCTGGCGCCTATGCACGCTTCCCCTTTCATTGAGCTCGTCTTCAGACTCCCCCTTAGACTCGGCTTTCGGGATCGTACTCTAGTACAATATCTGCAACACTCATACGTTTATAAGTAAAACATTTTTAGATTTCCAGGTATCGTAACCTGGCTCCATCAAACTTTCTAAATCAAGATCCTGGAACTAAGATATAATAATATGAAATATATCCAGGATTACATGATATTCTCCCCCTATCAACAATCTTCAAAGATTTGGCAGTTTCAGCGAACCGGATCGGAAACTAGCTCTATAACAATATAAGCATCCAAATCCCTCACAGTTAATCGTCCAAGTCCAACTTAATGACCTTGGAGATATCACAAACTGTTTTTGATTTTTGATTTTAAAAACTTCAAGTTTCAAATTAATGAACTTGTTTTATTTTTTAGAAACACGATCAGCATACTTAGATTTTGAAACTCAGCTTCCCAGACATCGGTTGTCGAAAATAAAGCAGAAATCAAAATCTTTTTGAATTTACTGAAAATATAAAGCAGTAAAGAAATATGTACAAACATATTTACAGACAATATTTTTGTTTGAGTTTGCGTCAGAGGATCATATCAGTTTTTGACAAGTCACAAGTACCATTGAGCTTAGTTACACATTAAGAATTAAACAATTCACTTAGATTGTCGATATACTGATCCACTTAAATTTTCATACAAAGTTCAACTGATTCAGGATACGAATTAGGTGTTTTAAGAACTTAAACTCATTCATGTGTCCCACCTCTTGAATATACTCCCGTATCCAGATCCCAATATTCAGTCTTACAGGTGAGTATACCTAGATGATATCTGTAAGGGGAATAAATTATGAAACCATGATAGCTCAGGTCAGAACTTTCGTTCTGCAGAGAGCTTGGTTTGACTTTAGGTGTGTCCCCTTTAGAGGATCTTTTTGTTACAACAGCCATGAATAGCATTTTTCAATGTTTCATCATTTTTTAGCTGAGGGCTGTGCTATATTTCAAGCAATTGCGGAAAGTATTCTCCGGGGACTAGGCCATTGCTTCCGCAAAATCAGAAGTCCCGGGATAATACCCCAGATATCACTAAGCATAAAGACCTAGTATCTCAGAAAGAGGGGTCCTTCAAACGAGATTTCAGGGGTTACCTATATATCCAAGTAGTGTTCCCCACGAAATAAGCAAGTTTGAATTTAGGTTTATATCCCGAAAAAGTTTACTAAATGTATAAAAACCTATCGGCATATCATCAGTGAGACTGTTTAACGCTATATAATCAATACATTTCTTTAGCATACTGTAACTGTCTACTGATGTACTATCATTTCCTCTTTTTACACAAAAACTCAATTTTGAATTTTTCATGTTTTTGGCTTTTTCAAATTTTCTAATGTTTTTGGATTTTCTGACAACGATTTTCTTACTCCCCCTAAAATTCAAAACCATTTAAAGAAAATTTGACAACCTGATACTGATAGCTTTGTCTCACCATCCATTTTCTGCTTTTCGTGCACGAGATGCAGAAAGTATAACATACCCCCATGATTTACAACCCATTGATTTTTACAGTTTGAAAACCGTTTTTCAATCTTGTGAAAGTAATCATGTTTGTTCAGCCGTGAGGGTTTCGGCGTATTCAAGCAACGTATTTTTGAAATTTTTGAATATTTTTGACAAAATCAGAACATATTTTTGGTTTTTTAAACTTTTCAGTTTTTTAGGGTTTTAGAAATATTGTTTATTTATATACAGAAAACAAACAAACTCCCTGATCAACAGTCGTAGGGACCAGCAGCCTCTTTTTCTTGTGCCAGGCTGCTCCGATTTCCATTTTCACAATCTTCAGTTGTCTTGAGCACCTGCACATTCAAAGTATTTGATTACTTGAACAATTTAGCCCAGGTCTGTTTGACCTTAGGCATTTCAACACAATAATTTTCATTCAATTTCGGAAAATCTTTGTCATTCTGAACAAAGAATTTTTCAACTTTGACTTCAACTGTCTCATCTTTTACCGAAGTCATTTGTTTCTTAATAGACCATGTTTGACCTTTCGGTGTACCTCTTTTATAAAAATGAGACTCTTTTTGAACATTTTGTTTTTGAACAACTTTTGGTTTCCAAAATTCTTGTGATTTTGTCATATCATCAGTTGTTTTCCAACTTTGAGTTGTTCTGACTCTGGGTGTGTGAGAATTCCAGGTCTGTCTCGAATCAAACCTGTTCGGGTTTGACTTCCAATTTTGATTCGAAGCAAACTTGTTTGTGTTGTACCTCCAAGTTTGTTTAGAATCAAATCTGGTTGACTTTTGTCTCACATCCTCAGATTTCTGTTTTTCAACATTTTCAGACTTCTTTTTGTCAACATCCACAGGTTTCAGATTTGGACACTTGCGTGCAAGATGTCCTTTTTGATCACATTTGAAACATGTTCTCATGGACACATCTTTGACCTGTGGTTGTTGCTTTTTCTTTTTAGCAAAGAACTCATCATTAGACTGTCTCATTTTAAGTTCTTTTTCTTTTTCTAAATTGTCTCCTTTAACAAAACTCATTTTTGTCTGAAAATTCTTAGTTGCATTTCTTTTCCAACTTTGTTTCTTGTTATAACCCAACCCAGCCTTCATGTTTTTCTTCTTGTAACCAGGTTTGTTACACGAACTTTTATGACTTTTACCAGCAAACTTTAAAATCTCAGACTTTTCAATTTCAACCATCTTGAAAACTTTATCAACCTTTTTCTGAAATCACATTCTGAATCGGGAATACAATATCTAAGAATAATTTGTCCGATCCAATCATGGTATAAACCAATCCTTTTGAATCATCTCTCAAATTTTTCTCGGATTTTGTGTTTTTCAGATATTTATCATGAAAATTACCTTCATTTTCATCCTGTGATTCAGATTTACCTGTATCACCTGACTCTTCTTTCAACACACTTTCAACGACTTTACCTACCACCTCTGAATCATGAGAATCATCAGATTTGGAATAGGTTATATCAATGTTTTCTGGCAATTGATCTACCATGTTGAAAGCTTTTTCGACCTTTTCCTCATCATAAAACACAAACTTTTCCGGTGGTGGAACTTTATGAAACTCTGAGCCAATGCCTTTCTTGTTTTGCTCAGACTCACCATCCTCCGGTTTTATGTTGAAAATACGTTCAAGCACATATGATGACGCGTGATAACTTTTTAATTTGTTATTATCCTGTTCTAAATCAGCAATCTGACGCTTTAGCTTAGCAACATCCTCAATGTAAGAATTAACAACTTGTTGCTTTATTTCATACATTCGTTTATACTCATCAGTTGTTTCAGAACAATATTTCAATCTTGATTGAACAAGTTTCATTTCACTTTTTACTTTTTCATATGATTCTTTTGTAATGTGATAAGCCAATTTTATTGAATCATATTCCTTTTTCATTTCTTGGCAAACAATTTCCTTTTGGTCACATTCTTCTGTCTTTTTCAAAACATTTTCTTTCAAAACTTCATTTTCTTTTTCTAACTTTTTACATTTTTCTGAAAGCGTTTCATTATTTTCTTTTAAAACCTTTTCATTTTCAAACATTTCTTTGTATTTAGCTTTAAAAACTTCTTCGATTTTAGTAAACTCAAGATCTCTTGTTCTAAATTTATCATCTTTTTCAGTACAAGCACTGCATGGTTCCATGCATTTCTTGCACTGTTCATCGATTTTAATTTGAGTTTCAGAATCAGAATTTACCTCAGTGATTGGCACTTCGGTGTTTGCAGCATCTTCTGTCTGCTTCTGATCAATAGCTTCAACACCAACATCTGTTGAACATTCAACCTTCACTTCTTTTTCTGCTTTCTTCACATCTTCTCCAACCTGCTGTTCTTCAGTAACAGCGTCTTTCACAACTTCTTTATTCACCACCACTTCTTCTTTCACTTCTTCAACAATCTTCACATCTTCTTCTTTAACTGCTTCTGCTTTAACCTCTTCAGCAGCTTTCTTCAGATTGTTTACCATCTCTTCAACATTCTTCTTCATTCTTTCTTCATTCCTCTTCCTCAGTTTTATCGTCATAGCATCCCTGATGATTTTATTCAGCCTTTTCACATATGTTTTGTCTTTTGCAACATTTGAGTAATATTCGCCGGATCGAGGAATTACTAGAAGAACATCATCGTGAACTATGTCACTTCTGGGAACAACCGGTTCACCTTGTTTGTTCACAAAACATTCTTGCTTTTTATCCCATCTTTTGTTCGCAACAGCATTCTCATATTCTTCTTGCATTTTCCCCATTCTGCACCCTACAATGAATCTTTCTCTTGGAGTTTTTTCTTTCAAAATCTCTTCTCGAGTTTTCTCTTTGACCTCAGCAACATTTTCTTCTTTGTTTTCTTCACGGATTTCAGCAACAAGAACATGATGCTGGGCTTTTGACGATTTTCTGCCATGAGCTGTTACAATATTTTCCAAACGATCTTCTTTGGGACAAATCTGGCTCCAATCAAATCCTTCATCATGATGAATTACTGCATAAGCTCTTGACTTCTCTCTGGGTTTATCTTCGATCATCTTTGGCACTTCTTTACTTCGGTGGTAGATCGCCTTTCGATAATAATCATCATTGAAAGGACGTTCATTTCCTCCGGCTTCAGAATTAGTGCATTCTCTCTTGAAATGACCTTTTTGCTTACATTTGAAGCAGGTCACCTTGGACTTATCAAATCCAAGCTTAGTTGACGGGCCGCCTAATGATTGCTTCCCAGTAATCTCCATGTATCTTTGGGCTCTGCGAATGCAACTTGCCAAACACCAACGAATGTCTATGAGTTCCATCTCTTCCGGATCAATCTGGTCGTAGTCTTCTTTGGTTAATTCTGAGTTTCCAATTTTACCAGCTACAAGACCTTCATATGATTCCAGAACAGATGCTAGAAAACTCATTTGCTGCTTAGCTGCATTGATGCTCATTGCAGGAGAATTCTTCAGTTTGAGAGCAATATTGCAGAGAATTTCTTCAGATTCTTCAGGGCTTGCTTTTGAAGAAGATGAATGGTATCCTGGATTGTAACTTGACGAGCTTGTTGTGGTTCTTTCATCTTCTCACCACTGAATGCTGTCTTTGGTGAACTAGCAACTTTCTCCAAAGGTACATTGCCTTTGTAGTATAGACCAACATTCTGATGATGCGATGAACCACTCATCTTGTTTTGCTTTTGTAGCTCCAGATCATGACTTTGAATCTTTTCTAACAATGCATCAAGAGAAATTGTATCAAATTTATCATCATTTTTTAAGATAAAAACAAACGTTTGCCACTGATCAGCTCGTGGTAACGCTTCAATTACTTTATCAACAATTTCTTCTCTAGTTTTCAAAATTTTAAATCTTTCAAGTTCAATTTTTAAATGGCAAAACCTCTCAATCATTTGCCTTACAGTCTCTCCTTTTAAACTGTCAAACAGATCAAATTCTTTTTTCAATAATGCGATTTTGTTTTTCTGAATTTGTTTACCCCCCTTAGCTTTTGTTTTCAAAGCTTTCCACACACACTTCGATGACCCATCATGTATTAATAAAGAAAATATGTCATCTCGAACTGCTTGCTGGATCAAAGCAATCATCTTCTGTTCGTATGAAAATTTCTTTTTGTCTTCCTCTGAATAATCTTTGATCAGAATTTCTTCTCCTTTGTCATTTGTTGGGTTAGCATATCCAAACTTCAGACAAAACCAACTCTCATGTGCATATGCCTTCGTCCAATTGACAAACCTCTCCTTCAACCAAACATAATCCTCAATGTTATTCAGCTTCGGAGGTTTTGAATAGGTTCCATAAAAGTTGTCATTATTAATGTTGTCTTTGATGGTTTTCGTTATTGCTTTGGGTGTATAATTTGAACCTTCCACTGTATCCGAGGTAAACGCTTTGTAGAACGTGTTGAAAAATTCTTCAGCCATGATATGATCTTCTCGATTAACAGCACCTTTTAATCACAAGAACCTGAACCACGTACAAACAAACACAATGAGTTTAAACAAAATCAAACAGATGAATCGGATGGGTACTCGAACGAGTGAGTCAACACAAGTCAACTGTGACAATAATTTCGTGACAACGCTGTTCGTTCGGGTGAGATTTAAAGCTATCCGACCGGATGGGAGTTGTTGTCCGATCGAATGGGGTTGCTATCCGTTCGGGTGAAGATTGCTATCCGTTCGGGTGACCTGATGCTGTCCGAACGGATGAGAATAGGCTGTCCGACCGGATGGGTATGCTGTCCGGTCGAGTGGGTATCCGACTCTTTGACAAAAACACCTACAAACAATGAGATGATTAGGATCGGGTGGTATCCGTTCGGATTGCCACTCGATTCGTTGCACTTTTAAAACTTGAACACAAACAAAATCCTTTAGCTCGGATTGTAACCCGATCGAGTGGGTCAACCAAAAACAGTTATCAATGAATAGGGTGGAAATTTGCTCGTCCCACAACTTGATTAATGATACATCATGACAAAAACTAATGAACTTTTACTATCAATTCATTTTCTCATGTAAACTGACACCTCTATTATCATATGCAATCCAGAGAAACAATTAATGAGCCGCCACTATGTTTAACAATTCTTTAGTTTTTAATTGAATGCTCAGCACATGCGATGCTACTTAAATGAATTCACATGTATATGTCAGACACTTTAAATGTGCATGAAATATAATTGGGCCGTCCAATGCCGATCAAATGAAATGGGTCTGACAAATTACTTAAAGAGTTCACGTGATGTTGTCCGTTCAATGATTCTGTTAATTTTGATTTTTAATATTTTGATTGGGCCAACAAACTTTAAATGTATTATATTGATTGGGCCGCAATTTATTTAACACACGGGCCGTACCCTTTAATCAGTATGTTCACGTGATAGTAATGAATAGGGCAGACACAAATTAATTTGTTCAAGAGTTCGTCAACGCAGTTCAAGGTTCGTCAACAAATGAGTGTTCGTCACAGCACACTTGATTCGAATTGCAATCCGGTCGATTTTCTATCCGATCGGATGAACAGTTAACAAAAGTCAACTCGGATAGGAAATGTTATCCGACCGGATGAGCAGACAACAAAAGTCAACTCGGATAGGAAATGTTATCCGACCGGATGAGCAGTCAACAAAAGTCAACTCGGATAGCTATCTGGTCGATTCGCTATCCGACCGAGTGGGTCAAAAGGTCAACGAAGAAAGTTGAGTCGAATTACTATCCGGTCGATTTTCTATCCGACCGGATTACTTTGACAAATATGTTTTCCGTTCGGGTGAGTTATCCTATCGATGAATTCTCCACAAAGTAAAATGAATGTCAAACTAAGCACATGAATTGAATCAAAATGTCAGACATCCTTTTAAACGTATTCACATGATTGGGCCACAAAAATGTATCAGAAAAATCACATGGGCTGCTACTAATTGTATCTGACATATGAAATATATTCTTATGCAAGCTTACATTTAATCACAAATAATCACATGTTCACCGAATACAATTAATGTCACATGAATAACTGATAATGTTGACTGACAAAAATGTTGACTAAATGTAGGTTTGGTCGAGTGAGGTATCTTGGCTCGAATTGTTACTCGACCGAGTGGCAGTCAATCAGGTCAACACTTTTAATGAGAATGCATGCCTCGAATTGCTATCCGACCGGATAGTAATTCGAGTGGGTGATACGTATAGAAAGGCTATCCGACCGGGTCAATAAGGTCAACACTTTTAATAAAATGCAAAGGAGTCGGATGGTCATCCGGTCGAATTGCCATCCGACCGGTGATCAAGAACAATAACCGCAGCAACATTCAACATTTTTAACTACTTTTTCGATAAAAAAATCTTAGATTTCTCCTAAATGGCTTCGAATTAAGTTCTGAAAATTTGTAGGATTGTAAATCAATGAATTTCGCACAACATATCCAATTTTTAGCCAATTTTAACCGTAAAAACCTTGTTAATTTGTCGATTATCTGTTGAAAACGTGACAGAGATAAAGGATGAAGAAATTGCTCAATTTTGATGCGAATTGAGATATGAAAACGATGAAATCCTGTGCGAAATCGTGTGAATGATCCGAGCAATCGAGCTCCTGCTCTGATACCACTTGTTAGGACCGGTTTGACTCCGAACGATTGCGTATCGACACGTGTGACGTGCGGAATCCGTACACGTGCGAGGATCGAACACGAAAACGTACTAAATCTGTGATTCTATTCAATGATCTGATAACGTACAGCACCTGAATCATGTGGAGATCTACTTTCTCTCTCTAGTTTCTCTCTCTAGAAACTATGCTCTCCTAAAGCTCCAAAATGTAAAAGTGTCAAAAGTCCTAAATAAGAACCCTAATGGTTCTATTTATAGGCCAAGGCTTATAAGGAGAATTCCCCTTATTTACACAAATGCCACCTTGCCTTTTACTAAAATATAACACTATAAGCACTAATCTTAATCTATTTCTGCTATAGTCTTGAGATGACGGAGGCGATAGACATACTGTACTAACAATCTCCAAATTCCATCTGTTCCCTGTTTTAATTCCCTAATCATTCCTTTTAACTTTTCAGTATCATCCTTGATTACTGATTCTTGTGCTTTTCTAATCTGCTCGTTTAAATCTACTTGTAGATTTAATTTAAGAGAACGTATTCTTATTGGCTTTTCGTGATACTTTCAACTTAAAGCATCAGCTACTACATTAGCCTTTCCTGCATGATACTGGATATTACAATCATAATCACTAAGTAATTCCATCCAGCGTCTTTGTCTCATATTCAACTCCTTTTGCCCGAAGACATATCTTAAACTTTTATGATATGTGAAAATAGTAAACTTGCTACCATAAAGGTAATGTCTCCAAATTTTCAGGGCAAAAATTATAGCTCCCAATTCTAAATCATGGGTTGAATAATTCTCTTCATGATTCTTAAGTTGTCTAGATGCATAAGCTATAACCTTTTGGCGTTGCATCAACACACATCCATAACCTAACTTAGAAGCATCACAATAGACTATGAAGTCTTCAGTTCCTTCTGGTAATGCTAGTATGGGTGTGTTGGTTAATATTTGCTTAAGGATTCTAAATGCTTCTTCCTGTTTTGGTCCCCATTCAAACTTAATAGATTTACAGGCTAG
The DNA here is from genome assembly GCA_030545235.1 of Helianthus tuberosus. Taxonomy (NCBI): domain Eukaryota; kingdom Viridiplantae; phylum Streptophyta; class Magnoliopsida; order Asterales; family Asteraceae; genus Helianthus; species Helianthus tuberosus. Next base: position 10,861,006 of record CM060393.1, read on the forward strand.
CTTAGTTAAGGGAATGGCTATTCTAGAAAAATCTTGAATGAATCTTCTATAATAACTGGCCAATCCTAAGAAACTTCTAACCTTAGTTGATGACTCAGGGGTTTTCCATTTAGTAATTGCCTCGATTTTTGTGGGATCCACATGAATTCCTTCATGATTGACTAAATGTCCAAGAAATTGTACCTGTTCTAACCAAAATTCACACTTTGAAAATTTAGCATAAAGCTTTTCTTTTCTTAATAAACTTAGAAGTGCATGCAGATGCTCTGCATGTTCCTCTTTACTTTTAGAGTAAATGAGAATATCATCTATAAAGACAATTATGAATTTATCTAAATATGGCTTACATATTCGGTTCATCATGTCCATAAATGCAGCTGGGCATTGGTTAAACCAAATGGCATGACAGTAAATTCATAATGGCCATACCTTGTTCTGAAAGCGGTCTTAGGAATGTCCTCTTCCTATACCTTTAATTGATGATATCCTGCGCGTAAATCAATTTTAGAGAAAAATCGAGCACCTTGCAATTGATCAAACAAATCATCGATTCCTGGTAATGGGTACCGATTCTTAATCGTGACTTTGTTCAGTTCACGGTAATCAATGCACATATGCATCGATCCGTCCTTCTTCTTAACGAATAAAATCGGTGCTCCCCACGGTGATGAACTTGGCTGTATGAACCCTTTTTCCAATAATTCGTCTAATTGTTTATTTAATTCCTGCATTTCTGCGGGTGCCAAACGGTAAGGTGCTTTGGCAATCGGTACGGTTCCTAGTAGCAGGTGAATTCTGAATTCAACTTCCCTGTCGGGAGGTAATCCTGGCAATTCTTTCAGAAATACATCTGAAAACTGAGATACTACTGAAATATCTTTTAGTTCTTTTCCTTTAGTGTTAGTGATTATAGAAATCAAATACACTAATGATCCTTTTCTTATACAACTTGCTGTTTTCATAACAAAGATGAATTTTGTGGATCTAGATGGTTTATCTCCTTTAATTGTTATCTTTTCACCTCTTGGTGAATTTACTTGGATTGACTTTTGATCACATAAAATACTGGCTTTATTGGTTATTAACCAATCCATTCCTAATACAATATCAAATCCTGTCAGATTCATTGGGTAAAGGTTTGCAATGAACTTATGGTTTGAAATTTCTATTCTTGTTCCCTGCAAGATTTCAGAAATCCTAACGATTTCTCCATTTGCTGTCTCTACTAGACATTCTTGTGGGAGTTTAGTTAATGATTGATTTAGAAATTTGCAAAATGAAGTATTAATAAAACTTTGGTTCGCACCAGAGTCAAATAATACTTGAGCAAAAATGTCATTAACTAAAAACGTACCGGCTATCACGTCCGGAATCATCTTTGCGTCTTCTGCAGTTAGAACAAATGCTCTAGCATTCTTAGTATTCTTGTTGTTCATGGTTGGAGCTAATTTCGGACAGTTGGGCTTGATGTGACCCTTTTCTCCACAATTGAAGCATATTCTATTACTGAGTTTCTTCCTACAATCTTCTTCCTTGTGTCCAGATATTTTGCAGAAGTTGCAGTATATGGAGCATCTTCTAGATGTGACCACCCTCACTAAACCAGGTATCCGTACAACTTAATTACTGATTAATTTCTGCTTAATTACTGTGCAAGATTGAACTAGCTGATGAACTGCTACTAATATACTGATACATGTACTTACTTGCATCATACTTTACTTACTGTCACACCATATTTTGCTTATAGCACCTTTGTGACAAACTTGATGCACTAAACGCACAGTAGCACAATTAACGGATGCCCAGTGAACATGCTGATATAACCAGCATCAGGCAGACACTGCCTCTAAGGCCTGTAAGAGCCTGAGAAAGTTACTACACTAGCAGTGAGTGTAGGGATACAAGTATTGTAGAACCGCGTCTCTAGGATATGTTACAGTGAACGGATGTGCCTAAAACGTACTTTAAGTACAAAACACAACACTTTAATAAATAAACCAGCTTTTAGCTGACTAGTAAAGTGCCAAAATATGGGAAAAATACTACTAGACACTTTCTAAAGTGTTGGAATTAAAAGGTGTCACTAAAAAGTGCAATAACGACACTTTAAAGCTTTTGTAACGCTTTAACGGATTACTATCCAACCGAACAACCGGACTATACCCGGAACATGAAAACATTGTTATTTTTATTATTACTCTTTTTCTGAGCCAGTTAGGGTCCCTAATTACCCTAACACCCGTCATAACACGCTATATATTACTAACGGAGTTTAATACTAAACTAACCTATTTAACCTAAACTCCATCCTAACTATCTACTTGTAACCGAACTAGATACCCCCCCCATTGTAATCGGCCCCATCCATGGGGAACACAAGTTGTACTCCATTGATTTTTATAATTCTCTATGTCTAGTATCAACTAGACACATTATCCACAAGGTAATACACACTTAATTGTCTATTTAATCTAAACCTAATACAAATCACTTCATCACAACTTCAACTCACAAAAATCACTCTCTCCCTCACCCTTGGAGGTCTCGGCCGAACCCCACTCTTACTCCCATTCATTTTTCGAGTTTGGTTCTTGCATTCCATCATCATACACACTTCAAGGATCGCGTATTAGAAGGCTTGGTGCACTCGGAGCCTCTTCCGTTAGCTTTTATCCACGCGATTTTCATCAAGAATCTTCCCTAGCTTAGAGCTAGAGGTATAACACTTAAAACTTGTTCTTGAACTTGTCTAAAGTGGTTAAAAGGATTTTCGTCGGTTAAATATCGATAACATACGTTTTGAAGCATTAAAGTCTAGTAAAAACACTAAAATGGTGGATAATAGCTTGTAACTTGTGTAAAAGATGTAGTACTTGAAATTTGTGATTTTTGAGACCCGATCTATGATGTGGTAGCTCGGATCATCGTTTAACCCGACTTTGTAAGATCATGAATCTTCACATAAGCTCGTTTTTTACTAATACAAGGGTTAAAGGTGAAACTCTACCACACTTAAAGCATAAACTTGTGTAAAAGTATTTTACTTGTGTAAAAGTGATTTAACATGTAAAATGGTGTTTAAAACTAGCGGATCTACGTATCTGCAAGTGGTATTTTTGAAGAACCACACTTTAAAGGAATCATGTTTTCTAAAGGATAGATCTTACACTAATAAACATGATTTTACAAACCACAAGTGTGTAAACACTTGTGAAATGAAAAGATCCGACAAGAAACTAGTTTTGTCAAATGTGACTAGAAGATTGTTTTCTCTAGAAACGGGGTTTTCACCAAATCGGATTATTTACACACAAGATCCACTAAAAGTAAAGAGATTTACTACGAATTTTGGACAAACCACAAGTTTATGTATTTTTACGATTATGTCCATATTTGACTAGTTAAAGTGTTGAAAGGTTATTTGAAATTGTTGGGAACAATTGTTGTTTTGATTGTTAAAAGAAAATGATACGCTTGAAAGCGTGGCCACCTCCAGTTACAGAGGAAACTCTGGCGAAATTTTCTTAAAAACCTAACACTTAAACTTACTTATACTACAAGTGTTAGAATCATTTTTGACATGTTTTCGAAACATAAATTTCGCCACGACTTTATTTACTAAATATTCGGAGGTGGGATTTTCACAAAATATTAACGTGATGAATATATATTTTCACACACTGTTTATGATTATTTTGTGAAGTATATAAATATTATTTTTAGAGTAAAAATAATGTTTACGAACGATAACGACTCCAAAAATAATACCAATGCTTTCGCCATAATTATATAAGTTACATCGGTAATTATATTACCGCTCATATGCTAAAACGTAACTTACACAATTGCGGAAATATTTATGAACGCGTATTTTAACAACGTATTTTGGATAAATACCTATATTTTGGAGTTGGATATATATAAAGATTAAGTGAGACTTAATGAGGAAATTTGAACGCACATGTATTAAATCCCCCATCCTTGGGAAGGAAAATAACTACCAAGTATATACAAAATGTAACACGAAATAGTTGTCTAACTATTTCCCGCAAACATAAACTGTAAAGCTAAGGCACGGCCGTCCGTCTAATAGAATTAGCACTTGTAGGTCGTTGCACAGCTTACTGTATTGGAGACACTTGGTAGAGACGCGCATTCACAGTGAGTTCATGTCCCCCTTTTCTCTAACTGTTTTCAGTTTACTTAACTGCGGGGGTGAAATACATGTTACTTTGTTTACAAGTACTTTATACACGGTATGGTTAGCGTAAGGAGGTTTACTACTAGATCATGTGAATGGGTAGGCAGAAGGACCGAGGGACAGTAGCGGTAGATCTATCTGGGTGTAGCGAGCCCAACTCTAGGCCCAACAGAACGGACCTCTATGAGGACCAACAGAACGGACCTTGAGTGACTTTGTGCCCGACGCAAAAATCGGCTAGGTCGTGTCTTACTACTTGCAATTCACACATGCTAATGGCCTTGCAAACCATTGGTGATCTCTTTTCCTTACACTGCTACATACCAGGAAACTTTTATACTTACAAGTGTTTTACATACTCACTTGCACATGAACTCGCTCAACATTATTGTTGATTTTTCAACTCACATGTATTTCAGGAAATTAAACGGATCTGGCACGGTATGGAACGTTTTCCGCTGCTCTTGTCATGAAGTCATCAGGGTTTAGGGGATGTGTCTCTTACTTGGACAAGACACAATCCTTAAACCTCGTTTATGTTATGTTATAAGTTGTAATGTTTACTGAACAAGGTTATGGATGTTAGAGTATGTTCTCGTCTAAACAATGGTAATGTATGAGATTTTAAAACTTAATGGATGACTTGCATGGTTTTTACTTCATATAGCTTTGTTATGATTAAGCTATGGTATTAAGAAGTCACACCAAAATTAACCACGCTTCCGCAAAGCCAGGGTGTGACACTAGAATGCTTCCTTTTGCAATACTTGCAATAAGGTGCAGAGGTAGAACCTACATTTTTCCCACGGTTAAAATTTCCAGAGCGAAATTCTTGGGTAAGCTTCTTGGTTAAGTTCCTCTTCTGGTCTTCTTCTCGTGTACGCACTAACTCATCTGTCAAGGTATTTGCTAGTTCTACAGCTTCTTCTATAGTTTGAGGTCTAGCTGCCTTGACTACATGCCTAATCTCACCAATCAATCCCCTCCGCATGAGCAAATGTGCGCTAGACCAGCAGGTCACTTATATCTCAGGGCTGTTTCTAGACGGAGCCCTATCTTGGTGGAATCTACAAGTCCAGACATTAGGCGAAGCTGCTGCCTACGCGTTGACCTGGACCGAATTGAAAGAACTTATGCGCAGAAAATACTGTTCCCGCGCAGAAATTCAGCGATTGGAAACTGAGTTTTGGCACTTGAAAATGGATGGTCCAAAGATAGCGGAGTACGTTCAAAGGTTTCATGACTTATCTCAAGTGGTTCCTTACATGGTCACGCCGGAATACAAGCGTATTGAGCGCTTCATTTAGGGATTAGCTCCTCAAATCATAAGCATGGTAACCTCATCAAAGCCCGCGACCATTACTGAGGCGATTGACTTGAGCGTAGCTCTCACGGAAGAGGCGATTCGCCTGAACAAGTTTGATGAGATCAAGACGAAGAAGACTGAGACTCATGTCGAGTCATCAGGGGTTAACAAACGAAAGTTCACAAACTTCAAGCAGGGCGCCAGTGTGGCGGTTAAGAAAGGAGGATTGGACACGCCAGCTCAAGTTACAGCTGGTAGAGGAAAGAAAGGAAAAGGGTACATGGGCACTCAGCCCAAGTGCAATGTCTGTCAACGCCACCATTCTGGTCATTGTGGAGTAAGAGTATGTGAAGCATGTGGGAAACGTGGCCACTCGAAGGACACCTGTTGGGTTGGTACTGGCCGGGGAGGCCAGGGAGGATTTGAGAATAGGAATAATAACCGTGGTGGTTTTGGAGGTTGCCAACAGGGGAATAATCGAAGCAACAATGCTAATCAAGCCGGAAATGCTAACCAGAACAACCCACCAGTTATGGATGGCGCGAGAAGTGGTCAAAGATTAGGATGTTTTCATTGCGGTGACATTGGGCACTTCAAAAGGAACTGCCCAGGATTGAACCAAGCCCGTGGAAGAGTGTTCCAAATCGAAGCAAGGGAAGCGCGCCAGGATCCCAACGTTGTCACTGGTACGTTCCCTGTAAATCAACGCTATGCATCTGTTTTATTTGATACTGGTGCCGACTATAGCTTCGTATCATTAGAATTTAAGGATATGCTTGGTTTAGCCGCTAATAAGTTAGATATTCCGTACTCGATCGAATTGGCTAATGGAAAATTAGTAGAAGCCAATGAAGTTATCAGAGGTTGTGTGATCGAATTAGGAGAACATGAGTTTTCTTTGGATCTACTACCAGTCCAACTGGGAAGTTTCGACGTGGTAGTAGGAATGGATTGGTTATCGGGCAACAAAGCTGAGATAGTTTTCCACGAAAAGGTTGTTCGTATCCCAACTGATGATGGTGAGACCATTGTTGTTCATGGAGAGAAGCGTGAGACGCTGTTGAGGATTATCAGCTTTTTGAAAGCAAGGAAGTGTTTGCAGAAAGGATGTGTTGCCTTCCTGGCACACATTGTGGATAAGAAGGCTGCTGAGCCAAGAATCGAAGACATCCCTGTTGTGAGGGAGTATCCAGAAGTCTTTCCAGAAGACTTACCCGGACTGCCACCTCAGAGACAAGTCGAGTTTCACATCAACTTAGTTCCAGGCGCTGCGCCTGTAGCTAAGGCACCTTACAGACTTGCTCCATCTGAGATGCAGGAACTGTCGACACAACTTTAAGAGTTGTTAGACAAGGGTTTTATTCGACCAAGCTTCTCGCCTTGGGGAGCTCCAGTCCTGTTTGTTAAGAAGAAGGACGGTAGTTTTCGGATGTGCATCGACTACAGAGAATTGAACAAGCTGACGATCAAGAATAGATATCCCCTGCCGAGAATTGATGATCTGTTCGACCAACTACAAGGCTCAAGTTGTTACTCTAAGATCGATCTTCGATCTGGATACCATCAGTTGAGGATTCAAGAGGAAAGTATCCCAAAGACAGCCTTCAGGACTCGTTATGGACACTACGAGTTCCTTGTTATGCCGTTTGGTTTGACAAACGCACCTGCAGTCTTTATGGATTTGATGAATAGAGTTTGCAAGCCATACTTGGACAAGTTCGTGATTGTATTCATCGACGACATCTTGATTTATTCAAGAACCAAGGCCGAACACGAACAGCACTTAAGAGCTATTCTGGAGCTGTTAAAGAAAGAACAGTTGTATGCCAAACTTTCTAAGTGTGAATTTTGGCTACGTGAAGTCCAATTTCTTGGACATGTGGTTAATGGGGATGGAATTCATGTTGATCCCACAAAGATCGAGGCAATCAAGAGTTGGGAAACGCCTACGACGCCAACCGAGATTCGGCAATTCTTGGGTTTGGCAGGCTATTATCGAAGGTTCATTGAGGACTTTTCAAAAATCGCTCAACCCCTTACCGCGCTCACACAGAAAGACAAGAAGTTTGATTGGGGAATCAAACAGGAAGAAGCGTTTCAGTTATTGAAGAACAAACTTTGTGATGCGCCAATCTTAGCACTACCGGAAGGTACTGATGATTTTGTGGTATACTGCGACGCATCGTGTTAGGGATTGGGTTGCGTGTTGATGCAACGCCAAAAAGTTATTGCTTACGCATCTCGCCAATTGAAAGTGCACGAAAGGAACTATACCACACATGATTTGGAACTTGGCGCCGTGGTATTTGCCTTAAAGATCTGGAGACACTACCTGTACGGTACGAAATGCACAATCTTCACAGATCACAAGAGCTTACAACATATATTCAACCAGAAAGAGCTGAATATGAGGCAAAGACGTTGGGTTGAATTACTGAACGACTACGACTGCGAGATAAAGTATCATCCAGGGAAGGCGAATGTGGTCGCCGATGCCCTGAGTCGAAAGGAAAGAATCAAGCCCATAAGGGTTAGGGCTCTAGAAATGATTATATGAACCGATCTTTCCTTGCGCATTCGTGCTGCACAAAAAGAAGCCCTTAAGGAAGGAAACCGTGAGGAAGAATATCTCCGTGGGATGGAGAAGTTACTGGTACCGAACGATGAAGGAACGTTATGCTTCGAGAAAAGGATTTGGGTTCCTTTGTTTGGAGATTTAAGGAAGGTTATTTTCGATGAAGCTCACAGGTCACGGTACTCTATCCATCCGGGAGCGGATAAGATGTACCACGATCTCAAAGATTATTATTGGTGGCCTAGGATGAAAGGCGATGTTGCTATTTATGTGAGCAAATGTTTAACGTGCGCTAAGGTTAAAGCCGAATACCAGAAGCCTTCGGGACTTCTGCAACAACCAGAGATTCCCAAGTGGAAGTGGGAACAAATCTCCATGGATTTTATTACGAAACTGCCAAGAACGCCAAGAGGCCATGACACTATCTGGGTGATAGTGGATCGATTAACAAAGACAGCACACTTCTTACCTATCAGAGAAAAGGATAACACGAGCAAATTGGCCGAAATATACATGAGAGAGATCGTAGCACGTCATGGAGTGCCTCTCTCAATCATTTCTGATAGAGACGGAATGTTTGTGTCAAGAATATGGCAATCCTTCCAAGAAGCTTTTGGCTCTCAATTGAATCTGAGCACTGCGTTTCATCCGCAAACTGATGGCCAGAGCGAGCGAACGATACAGACTTTGGAAGACATGCTGAGAGCGTGTGTTATGGATTTGGGCGGTAGCTGGGATAAACACTTACCCCTGGTCGAATTTTCATACAACAACAGCTACCACACCAGTATTGGTGTCGCGCCTTTCGAAGCCCTTTACGGATGCAAGTGTCGATCACCACTATGTTGGGCTGACGCAGGTGATAGGCAGCTTGCCGGTCCCGAAATCGTCCAAGAGACGACAGACAAGATTGCGCAGATTCTTAAACGCATCGAAGCCGCTCGCCACAGACAAAAGGCCTACGCGGATCCAAACCGGAAACATGTGGAATTCCAAGTTGGAGAGATGGTGTTATTGAAGGTATCACCCTGGAAGGGGGTGGCACGCTTTGGGAAGCGTGGGAAGTTAAATCAGCGCTACATTGGTCCTTTCAAAGTTTTGGAAAGAATAGGACTAGTAGCATACAAGTTGGATCTACCTGCTGAACTAAATGGTGTTCACGATACATTTCATGTATCCAATTTAAAGAAAAGTCCAACTCAAGTTACCGTTGCCATTCCTACCGACGAGATTCACGTTGACGACACGCTCCACTTCGTTGAAGAACCTGTTGAGGTCACGGATTGGAAAGTTAACAAGACCCGCCGGAGCAGTGTCAAACTCGTCAAAGTTCGCTGGAATGCCAGACATGGTCCTGAATACACCTGGGAGCGTGAGGACCGGATGAAAGAGAAATACCCCCACTTATTTCCTAAAAACCCTGCATCTACAAGCAGAACTTAAAATTTCGGGACGAAATTTATTTAACGGGGGGAGAATGTGACCACCCTCACTAAACCAGGTATCCGTACAACTTAATTACTGATTAATTTCTGCTTAATTACTGTGCAAGATTGAACTAGCTGATGAACTGCTACTAATATACTGATACATGTACTTACTTGCATCATACTTTACTTACTGTCACACTATATTTTGCTTATAGCACCTTTGTGACAAACTTGATGCACTAAACGCACAGTAGCACAATTAACGGATGCCTAGTGAACATGCTGATATAACCAGCATCAGGCAGACACTGCCTCTAAGGCCTGTAAGAGCCTGAGAAAGTTACTACACTAGCAGTGAGTGTAGGGATACAAGTATTGTAGAACCGCGTCTCTAGGAATATGTTACAGTGAACGGATGTGCCTAAAACGTACTTTAAGTACAAAACACAGCACTTTAATAAATAAACCAGCTTTTAGCTGACTAGTAAAGTGCCAAAATATGGGAAAAATACTACTAGACACTTTCTAAAGTGTTGGAATTAAAAGGTGTCACTAAAAAGTGCAATAACGACACTTTAAAGCTTTTGTAACGCTTTAACGGATTACTATCCAACCGAACAACCGGACTATACCCGGAACATGAAAACATTGTTATTTTTATTATTACTCTTTTTCTGAGCCAGTTAGGGTCCCTGATTACCCTAACACCCGTCATAACACGCTATATATTACTAACGGAGTTTAATACTAAACTAACCTATTTAACCTAAACTCCATCCTAACTATCTACTTGTAACCGAACTAGATACCCCCCCCCCATTGTAATCGGCCCCATCCATGGGGAACACAAGTTGTACTCCATTGATTTTTTTAATTCTCTATGTCTAGTATCAACTAGACACATTATCCACAAGGTAATACACACTTAATTGTCTATTTAATCTAAACCTAATACAAATCACTTCATCACAACTTCAACTCACAAAAATCACTCTCTCCCTCACCCTTGGAGGTCTCGGCCGAACCCCACTCTTACTCCCATTCATTTTTCGAGTTTGGTTCTTGCATTCCATCATCATACACACTTCAAGGATCGCGTATTAGAAGGCTTGGTGCACTCGGAGCCTCTTCCGTTAGCTTTTATCCACGCGATTTTCATCAAGAATCTTCCCTAGCTTAGAGCTAGAGGTATAACACTTAAAACTTGTTCTTGAACTTGTCTAAAGTGGTTAAAAGGATTTTCGTCGGTTAAATATCGATAACATACGTTTTGAAGCATTAAAGTCTAGTAAAAACACTAAAATGGTGGATAATAGCTTGTAACTTGTGTAAAAGATGTAGTACTTGAAATTTGTGATTTTTGAGACCCGATCTATGATGTGGTAGCTCGGATCATCGTTTAACCCGACTTTGTAAGATCATGAATCTTCACATAAGCTCGTTTTTTACTAATACAAGGGTTAAAGGTGAAACTCTACCACACTTAAAGCATAAACTTGTGTAAAAGTATTTTACTTGTGTAAAAGTGATTTAACATGTAAAATGGTGTTTAAAACTAGCGGATCTACGTATCTGCAAGTGGTATTTTTGAAGAACCACACTTTAAAGGAATCATGTTTTCTAAAGGATAGATCTTACACTAATAAACATGATTTTACAAACCACAAGTGTGTAAACACTTGTGAAATGAAAAGATCCGACAAGAAACTAGTTTTGTCAAATGTGACTAGAAGATTGTTTTCTCTAGAAACGGGGTTTTCACCAAATCGGATTATTTACACACAAGATCCACTAAAAGTAAAGAGATTTACTACGAATTTTGGACAAACCACAAGTTTGTGTATTTTTACGATTATGTCCATATTTGACTAGTTAAAGTGTTGAAAGGTTATTTGAAATTGTTGGGAACAATTGTTGTTTTGATTGTTAAAAGAAAATGATACGCTTGAAAGCGTGGCCACCTCCAGTTACAGAGGAAACTCTGGCGAAATTTTCTTAAAAACCTAACACTTAAACTTACTTATACTACAAGTGTTAGAATCATTTTTGACATGTTTTCGAAACATAAATTTCGCCACGACTTTATTTACTAAATATTCGGAGGTGGGATTTTCACAAAATATTAACGTGATGAATATATATTTTCACACACTGTTTATGATTATTTTGTGAAGTATATAAATATTATTTTTAGAGTAAAAATAATGTTTACGAACGATAACGACTCCAAAAATAATACCAACGCTTTTGCCATAATTATATAAGTTACATCGGTAATTATATTACCGCTCATATGCTAAAACGTAACTTACATAATTGCGGAAATATTTATGAACGCGTATTTTAACAACGTATTTTGGATAAATACCTATATTTTGGAGTTGGATATATATAAAGATTAAGTGAGACTTAATGAGGAAATTTGAACGCACATGTATTAAATCCCCCATCCTTGGGATGGAAAATAACTACCAAGTATATACAAAATGTAACACGAAATAGTTGTCTAACTATTTCCCGCAAACATAAACTGTAAAGCTAAGGCACGGCCGTCCGTCTAATAGAATTAGCACTTGTAGGTCGTTGCACAGCTTACTGTATTGGAGACACTTGGTAGAGACGCGCATTCACAGTGAGTTCATGTCCCCCTTTTCTCTAACTGTTTTCAGTTTACTTAACTGCGGGGGTGAAATACATGTTACTTTGTTTACAAGTACTTTATACACGGTATGGTTAGCGTAAGGAGGTTTACTACTAGATCATGTGAATGGGTAGGCAGAAGGACCGAGGGACAGTAGCGGTAGATCTATCTGGGTGTAGCGAGCCCAACTCTAGGCCCAACAGAACGGACCTCTATGAGGACCAACAGAACGGACCTTGAGTGACTTTGTGCCCGACGCAAAAATCGGCTAGGTCGTGTCTTACTACTTGCAATTCACACATGCTAATGGCCTTGCAAACCATTGGTGATCTCTTTTCCTTACACTGCTACATACCAGGAAACTTTTATACTTACAAGTGTTTTACATACTCACTTGCACATGAACTCGCTCAACATTATTGTTGATTTTTCAACTCACATGTATTTCAGGAAATTAAACGGATCTGGCACGGTATGGAACGTTTTCCGCTGCTCTTGTCATGAAGTCATCAGGGTTTAGGGGATGTGTCTCTTACCTGGACAAGACACAATCCTTAAACCTCGTTTATGTTATGTTATAAGTTGTAATGTTTACTGAACAAGGTTATGGATGTTAGAGTATGTTCTCGTCTAAACAATGGTAATGTATGAGATTTTAAAACTTAATGGATGACTTGCATGGTTTTTACTTCATATAGCTTTGTTATGATTAAGCTATGGTATTAAGAAGTCACACCAAAATTAACCACGCTTCCGCAAAGCCAGGGTGTGACACTAGAATGCTTCCTTTTGCAATACTTGCAATAAGGTGCAGAGGTAGAACCTACATTTTTCCCACGGTTAAAATTTCCAGAGCGAAATTCTTGGGTAAGCTTCTTGGTTAAGTTCCTCTTCTGGTCTTCTTCTCGTGTACGCACTAACTCATCTGTCAAGGTATTTGCTAGTTCTACAGCTTCTTCTATAGTTTGAGGTCTAGCTGCCTTGACTACATGCCTAATCTCACCAATCAATCCCCATATGTAACGGGAGATTAAGACTGGTTCAGGTGATGCAAGTGTTGGCACTATTCTAGCATATTCAAAGAATAACTTAGTGTACCCCTTACTATCAATTCCAGTCATCCTAAGGTTTAGGAATTTATTTGCTATTTATTCCTTTTCATTGGGAGGGCAGAATTTCCTTTCCACCTTATCCTTAAATTCCTCCCAGTCCATATTGTAAACCCTGTCACTTCCTCTAGACTGGAGAATAGTGTTCCACCATTCTAAAGCTGAGTTCTTAAACAGATTGGAAGCAAACATTATTTTATCCTCTTCTGCGCACTTGCTTATTTTTAGGACTGCTTCAGTCTTTTCTATCCAGTGTAGAGTTGCAATGGCCCCTTCATTGCCCGAGAATTCAATTGGTTTACAAGACCAGAATTCTTTATAAGAACAACCACAAGACATGGTCCTTCTTCTTTTGGGAATGGGTACTTGAAGTATAGGTCCATTGTTTACGCTGTGTTCAGGTTTAGTTGGTCGTTCGCTGCTATGTTTACTTTTATTATCAGCTTCCCTAACATTTTGGATAATAAATGGTATTGCATCTATAATCCCTTGTGTCACTATGTGTTGTATAGCACTATTATCCACTTGGTTTCCATTGTTATTGTTGTTTGGGTTCTCGTTATTCAGATTATCATCATTCTGGTTTTTCGGGTTATTATCCGGATTCTCTTGATTCACTTGGTCAACAATATGAATTTTAAACATTCATCACGTATTATTATCACAAAATAGTATTTAAGATAACTAATCACATGACACATGTATTGATCAAAAGCGTCGATCATTGCGACTTACTCTTTCTTATATTAGGCATCTAATACACACTGGAACTGGAAATTTAAAAATTACAATACAACTGAAATAAAAATTACACTACTAGTAGGCATCTATAGCTATGATTTTTTTTTTCATACACACAACTCGAGTTTCTAAGGTTCTTCCACTATGCACTACTTCTAATTATATCTCATTGTACATAACAATTTCGTGCTCGTTGTGTGAAATTAATAAAGTTGATTAATAATTCGAATACGGTAAATGAATGGAAGTTATTTTGGGATCGGATTACAATGTTTAACCACACGAGTTCCGGGTCGCACACTTCTATTTCGATCGCACACTTCCTAACCTGTATGTATCTTAAATCTGGCCCACACACACTAAGCCCAAACTTGGCCGATCCTGAAGCCCATTAGTGGTATTACACAAATAATTGATGGCTCTCAATTACTCTTAGTCACTAATTGCACAAGACAGAAGCCACAAACCCTAATTTCCTCTACTTGGGATTAGCGACCTCTCCTCCTCCCTCTCTCGGATCAGCAACCACCTAACTCGAACGGAACTCCCTTATCCTCTGAACAGAATAAGCCCCACTCCTAGCACTTGTTGAGTATGCTTGTCATTAAGTCAATTCATACCTTAGTTCTTGAATATGTGTGATACATGTTATGCTTTACTGGTGCATGAGAGTTCAAAACATGAAGTATGGTTTGTTAAATTAATTTCGATTATAGGTTGTTTTAGAAATTGCACATAGTGTGATAGAATGAGTGGATGAGCATGTGGGGATCGATATATTATTGGTATAATATTATGGCATGAACTATTATAAGATGAATTGGATTTATATGATTAATTATGATTTAGTAGTGGCCTGTAATGTTTAACCCATGATCTTGGTCGTGTAGTAATGAACAAAATTACGTGATAATATAAGTACTTGGTGTTAACTTGATTAGATTATGGGCATGTAGGTTAGTTTAGGGTATATCGATTCATGATACAGAAATCGTTATGGCTTAAACTAATGATCAGACTATTGAAATAAATTGTGTGATTGACTGAATTGAAAAATGGGTGTCACCAGAATGTATCACGTGAATGATTTGATCAGCCCAAGACTTGATTGTGAAGTTAATACTTTGACATGCCATCACGTGAATTAGTTAGATTCATTAATCAATATGTATAGTTTATCGGCCCAATGAATTGTCAGCCCATTAATCAAATTGGTCCAATGATAACTTGAATACTTTAACAGTACTTGCCGGCCATTGTTGTTTGTTTGTTAATGATGATTCATTTTGATACTTGGTGATCGACGAAAAACATGTGTGATGAAGAATTAGATTTTAGTCAACTAGTCCACGACGAAACCGATGGCTTTCCGTCATACTTAAACCTGACGAAACATAGAAGTTTCGTTATATAAGAACTCGACGAAACATATAACTCGACGAAACTCAGTTGTGTTGCATGGCTGCGACAAAACTCTATGGCTTTTCGCCGGAATGCCAAATGAGAGTGAATTAACAGATTGATTGTCACAGTATGTTTACATGTTGATCGGTAATCCGTAAGCGTATGTTACAATTTCATGATTAGTGTACTGTGTGAATGTTGTGTATAAATGATGTTTTAATGTTAAACTCCATTAGTGTTGGTTGATATATATGTTGATTTAAATTGTAATTTATGATGGTATGATGTAAAGAAAACAACACTATGATTATCATTGAAGAATTAGTGTATGCAAAGTTAGGATTGTGATTAGGTAAGAACAGGTTTGGGTAAACTTGATACTGAAAGTTGTACAACTATATGGGCCGCATACAAACTGTTGGACACACACACACATCTGAATTGGTTTATTATATTAGGATTTATGCTAGTTAGGCCGGTTCGGGCCTGGGTCTCGCACGTCGGATCTAAGGGCCACGTATGGTACGTGAAGTCACACATTGTTGTATGTTGAAATATGATGCTATTTGAATAGTTGGAGCGTAGTATACGAATATACGTTGAATAATGGAATTCGTGCACGGTTAGGAGATATATCATGCTAGTTGATGAATGTATGCTACGTATGTGAAAAGTGTATGCTACGTATGTAAACACAAAACTGATTGATATTGGTACTCATGATAGGACGTATTTGAGCAACTGTAAATCAACTGTAAAACAAGTAACGTAACCTACCGAGCACTCTAAGGTGAGTTCACTGCTCTTTTTCCAAGTATGCATCCCGGGGAGGGATATCGGGTAACATTCCGGGGAGGAATGTCAGGTTAATGGGATGTTTGTTATTACTCATTTCTATCATATAAGACCCCTTACATCTACCGACAGTTGCCGGGGAGGCAACGAGGTTATTAGTTGATAGCGCTATTAGGTTTGGCACCCTCACACCGTACCGGGGAGGACGGGCGTTAACTAATTACCTTAAAGCATGACCAATGTTTTGATAGAGACATTGGGATTGGGCAAATTCATCTTGTAGCCATTGCGGTAATCGAGTTAATAACAACATCAAATCAAATCATCGAAACTGTGCAACGTTTTAATCTGGTAACTGGTATCTAAACACGTTAACAAAACTTTGAACTCACCAGCGTCGTCTGACACACTTGTCTGCATGCTTGCAGGTCTATAGGGTTGTAACATTGGAACTTGCTGTCTAGAAGGCTGGAGTGGTCATGGGTCGAGATACGTGGAATCGCAACACAAGACTAATGGTTTTTACATGTGGTTTTATAAACACTTAACAAATGAATTATGCTTCCGCTGTATACTGTGAATTATTTGTAACGTCGTAACATTTAATGTTAATCAATGAAAGTTTTATTCAAATATATCTATGTGTTCAATGTGATTGGTGGCTAGATCCTAATACGTCACATACCCCGTGGTGTTCCCGCAAGTGGTATTTTGGGGGTGTGACATCTACCATCTCCTTCATTGATATGGATTCATCCAAAAATCCATATGACGCTCGTCGTACTTCCAGACGAGTCGTTCTCCTACATGTCTCATCCTTTCACTACTTTCTAAAATTTCTTCTCTGAAAGTTCGGAGCTCTTGCACATTTTTTGCACTCATTGGGGGTGCAGGTGCTGGTACTGGATTTGGGTACTGTGGCATGGGTTCTTCCTGAGGGTACGGATTCTCTAAGATCTCCCTAATGTATTCATCATTATCGTAGTAGGGATCTAGAGGGTCCAGACCTGGGTAAGCTGCTAGGTTTGGCATGGGTAGGTGCGTTAGCTGGTAGCGTTGCACATAATCCCTATGATCATCAAACCACGGATCGTAGTCTGGGTCTAAGGGATTGGGTGTGGGTACCCTAGGTATTTCCTCAGGATTAAAATCATGCATTTCGGCTTGATTTTCTTGGTTGTTTTCTATCTCCATTGGCTGATCGGGAAATAGTGGTAATGGTTGGGGTGCTACTAGTTGTTCAAGGTTTGGGTCAGCAGCTGTGGTTGCTAAAATATGGAAGTTTGCTAAACTCCTATTAAGCATGTCTTGGGTATGGGCATCTGTCTCTCTTTTAGCTGCTGCTAACACGCGTTGTTCTTGTAACTTCTTCATTCTTTTCCTATACTCATGTGCTCCCTTACTGAACCATCATCTCTTTTTCTGAGGGAATGGCTCTTCAGACTGAGCCTTAAACACGAATATTCCTTCTTCATCATCAGCTGAGTACCCTGAGAGGGCAGGCTGTGAAGAGGTGCCTTTGCTTCTAGGCGAACCAGACAACTGAAGATACGCGTCAGATGGTCCTTGGTCGCTCATACTATAAACTAACAAATAGTCAAATAACACATAACAATAAAATACAGATGTGTATGTATTTCCGTAATTTATTTCCTAACACTTCAAATAATATCTTGATGTCAGCAGAACACTTTTGTGGCTGAATCAGTGGCTTAGCTCTGATACCACCTTCTGTCGCAACCCCCGATCCCTATTTCCTGGGAACGGGCGGACGCGAGCTCAGTTCTGGTGGTATCAATGTTTAACTATTTTGGCAGTGGAAATTTCATCAGGACCGTAGTTAGGAAATATTTTATCAGAGTAAAACCACCATATTTTATAAGATTAAACACATGGGTAAAGCCAAGTTTCTTATTACAACACGTTTATAGGGATAAACCCTATTTTATTGAATTTAAAACATCGTCTTTTAGGTAACTTTATAGCCACATTTTTCCAAGCATTCAGTGCTCTCCAGCTGGCTTTCTTCTAATTGGCTTTTACATTTTGTTACCTGAAACGCGTTTTAAAAACATTTGTCAGTGGGAAATACTGGTGAGTGAATCCCAGTTTAATCAAGAAGAGTTTTATCAATTAACACAGTATTGAGAGCGATCACATTGTTTATATCTGCACAATTTACTCATTCAGTATTGTCAATCCCTGACTGGTGGGTCATATTACTCATTGGCTAACTCTTTGTCCAATGGTAACGGGTTACTGTCGTCTCGACTTATTTTGTATACAAAACCCCAACATACTGGCAGTAATTGAAGATTACAAAGACTCAATCACTGCTATTCGCATGGAAAAATATTTAAGGTTTTGTAAAAACAGTTTACAAAAGGTTTACAAAAAGAGGATAAACTCACATTGCCGTCTTAGATTTCTTCTAAGGTTTCCTGGTGATTATCTATAATTTACACAAATGTACATGTGTTAGTATAATAACCCATTTTAACATTAGTAATACCCTCCCCGAGACGGCATTCCAACGACTACGTCGGGCAGAACCACGACAGCAGTTACGGAACCCTAGAGCAATCGGGCAGCATATCTAATACGTATCCAAGGGTTATGATACTTACAACGAAGCAGAACTTCGTTATTTAGGGGGTATTATACTCGGAGATTATGCCTACTATTCAGAATTTCGTTGAGAGAGAGAAACTGAGCGATTTGAGACCGAAACCCGAGCTCTCTATTTATAGATGACTTTTCACCTTTTCTCGCGGCCCGCGTAAGGTGAAACCAAGGTCTACACGGCCCGCGTAGTAGGGGTGTAGACCCTAGTTCTGATTGGTCATCACACTTAGCTTCGACACGATCGTGACACGTGTCGCCTCAGGGCTGCGTCTCGTTGTCTGGCTGTTGCGCCCCGCATAAAGTGTAGCCAAGGGCTACGCGCCCCGCGACAGACTCAATTTTCTTGTTTTTAATTAATTTTTTTATAATAATATAGGTATTCGGCTCGGTTTTCACATACGAGGTATATTTTTGGACATATTGGGATATTTTAATATATATATATATTAGGGCGTCGAAAATATTTAGGAGGGTTGTTATAAAAGGTTTGTTTCAAACAAATGTAGTAGGATTTTCAATTGAAAAGGAAACAATTGAATAATGTTTTTCGATCGAAGAGGATAAAGAAATAAATATCACGAAATGCTCAATCGATGTTGTAAGAACCGTTAAGAGATATATTGAAATATGACATAAATTTGTGTACCATTATCTTAACACACGATTGTGTTAAGATTGCTTTAATATGATAAACCAACCAAGCGGATTTAATATAAATAAATAAATAAATAAATCCGTATATGATGTGTGCAAACGAGATTAGCGCAAGCTTCAAATTTGTGAAAACGTCACCACAAGGTGATCGTGATCAAAGAAACGATTCAATGAAGTCGAAGACCAAACAAGCATGTTTATGGTTCAAAACAAATGAAGTGCTTGTTGGGATTATTTCGAATATGATGGCCTCAATTCATCATATGGGACCTTGAATTGAATACGTATTGCGAGCGAGTTTAAACAATTGAACTTGGTTTAAACACAATGAGTTCATGTATTAATAAGAAAGTTCCGACATGGTCACAACGAAAAACATGTATGCCACTCAAAAGAAGATTGAGTTTTCCAAGAAATTCACCGACTCGATATCAAAGAATCATCGCTTTACCATAATACGGTTTATCTAGATCACAATGCAAATATCGAGTATAGCGAAACGATATTTTAGCTTTGATAAAACAACAAATTTGGAGTGAAGCCCTCCAATGGTCTTTACAAATCAAACTAACCACATTCGCAGCAAACAGTGCATGTGTAACGTGTAGATTTACCAAGAAATGAAACAAATAAGTATTCGCTACAATGAAAAAAAAATCCTCATGATACGATGACCATTAGGGGGAGTAGAAATGCGAAAGCCTACTCACTATATGCAGAAGTTAGAATTTCAACAAAAGGAATTTATGAACTTTACCTGGAATTTCGTGTGATAACCATTGTTAAGTGACTTTATCATGGAATGTCGAACATTTCGTATTTTTCATAAATGAAATAGGGGAATTGCCAAGGTATGTGACTTCTTTTGCAATGCCAATAATTATGAGTCTGATTAGACTATGCACCGATTGTTGTGAAATATTGTTCTAACGTACCTCAGCGAGATTCATGTCGTTTGTAGGATCACGTGGCAAAGTACCGCTTTTCGATCAGTAGTTCTTCTACTGACGGGATTAGCATTGTTGTTGTCGTGCCTAATCATGTTTTCCAAAGGCCTTGCCTCGAAAGTTGTGTGTGATATACTTCGACGTCCGCTGTCGTATAGTTTAAGTTTCATGTGTATTTTTGTGTATTAGCACAAATTTACATGTTTCCTTTTTGCGTTAATAAGGTAACGCTTTGGAATTTCTTATACTTTCGATGGCGTCCCAACTTAAAGGGTTCCCGTCATTTATTTTGTCGCACGAGTTACGAAACAGATGATCAAATGAAATAATGTTTGATATCAAAATTGTAGATGTATACGAGAGATTCTTGATAAGGAAATCTCTCGTGATTTATTGTCAATCGTTATGGCTTTTGGATTTCCTTATAGATTTACATATCTATATAATCATATATTTCACATACAATAATATACATACCATTCATAAGATCAATGTATTTAACAGATTCAATTTTCCAAAAATAGGTCAAACATCAGGTCATGGTACTATCTAGGGAATTTTGTCACTTGTTTGACATATTATACCCCTTCTTACCCGGTTCTCGCCGGAGAGGTAATTATCATTGTATTTCCCATAAATAGTATCTTTTTAAATCAAGATTTTAAAGGTGCCTCTTTTATTAAGGCTTTCATCAAGAATTAAGGAAATTTGTATTCACATGACATATCATATTCTAGAACCAAGTAGTACCAATAAGCAAGAGATAACATCGATCAAGTGTTATTGCTTATTTATCGTACTTGCAATATTCTAGTTATTATTCTTACGGCATACCAATATCTATCACATTATACTTATACAAGTAATTAGCTCATCTTGAAGCTTATATTAAGGCATCTTTCTTAAGTTCAAGTCTAAATACTATCCTGGGTGCTACCAGATAATATCAATTTCCTAACTCTTCGTTTAAACTTAGGTATTATTACAACACCTAATTGCTTAACCCAGTGGCTCTGATACCACCTCAGTCACGACCCCCGACCCACCCTGGACGGAAGCGGGAGCCGCGAAGCAGCCTAGTGGTACTGGTGGTTATTTTGAAAAGTATTGCAGCGGAAATTTAATCAGGACCGTGAGTTAGGAAAATATCAGAGTTTAGAAACACCGGATTTTATTTATTAAACAGATAGAGATAAATCCATGTTTTGCAAAGGTAGCTTTAATATGGGATAACCCGAATACATAAAACAACTTTTCTTAATTTAATTTAATTGATAAAATAAGCCACTTCTGTAAGCCTTTTGGTGCCGTATCCCAACTCTTATCCCAATCTACTGTAATCACCTGAAACGCGTTTTAAAAACATTTGGTCAGCAGGAAATACTAGCGAGTACATTCAATTTGTACAAAAGACACATGTTATAATTAACAGTATTAAGAGCGATTACAATTGCCCCTATCTTATAGTTATCTGGTCCAGTTGTCACTCGACCGGATCCGTGACTGTGGTCATATCACTATTGAGTTCGTTCACCCAATAGTGACGAGTATCACTATTTAGGTTCGCCCACCTAAATGTGATAATACAGCAGTAATGTATACAATACCCCATTTACTACCACTAATTTAAGATTTGCAAAGACTTAATCCCTGTAAAATATAACTGAAAACTAATTTGAGGTTTTGTAAAACAGTTTGATAAAAAGAGAATGACTCACAAACTGTGAGAAAAGAGAATGGACTCACCTTGTTAGCATATAGTCTTGATTAAACAAGCATCTTGATTCTAAGCATTTACTTTATTGTTCTGAATCTTCTGATGATTAAACATCTTTTTTTATAGTAAGTTTATGGATCGGAGTTTTCTGATAGTTAAACATTTAGTTTAACATAGTGGAATACGTATTAGTGTAAACCATATCAAACCTAACGATTGTCACAAGATCAGAACCTTAACAAAATTCACAAAGTATACTCTTATTTAGACAGCACTTGGGCATTCGTTAGTCGGTTCCCGAATCGATCGGAAAGAATATCGTATCGGTGATTATTGGTTAGAACACTAACATATAGAGAGAAGAATAGAAGAAATGAGCAAAGAAAATGAATCCTAAGCTTTCTATTTATAGGTAAGGGATACTTCTTACCCCAAATAGAACTTCTCTAGGTAAAGCCTTCCCCAGATAAAGTCTTCCCCAGATAAAACCTTCTTTGGATATTATCTTCCTTAGATATTACCTTCTCTAGATAATATTTTCCTTAGATAATACCTATCCCAGATATACCTATTTAGATATTATCTACCTCATGTATATCTTGTTGTTTAGTTGTTTAACTTTCCTTAATTGTTTAACTAATTAACTTACTTAGCTGACTAATTAATCGTACTTAGCTTATTAATTAATCTTACTTAGCTAACTAATTAATCTTACTTAGCTGATTAATTAATCTTACTTAGTTGTTAAGTTTTACTTATCTATTAAGGTTTCTTAACCGCTAAGTTATCTTAACTACTAAGTTGTCTTAATTGCTAAGTTAACCATTAAGTTTACTTAAACACTAAGTATTCTAGTTTAGCAGTTCCCTAGTTATGAGTTCTAATTTCTAGATATAATGGAACTCGTATTAGTGTATTAACCCATTTCAGCTTTATCGATAATCACGAGATCAAAACCCACAACGAATGACAAAGTATAGTCGTATACAGGTAGCACTTAAATATCCATTGGATTGGTTTCAATCGATCGGATAAAGTATCGTACCAGTGATTAGAGTTATTACCCTAATAACGGGCAGAGTTTCGGTTTTTAGGGTATAATATCGAGCTACTATTTTGCTATAATAGAGGCTGAGAGAAAGAAAAGAATTGAAAGAGAATGAAATGTGCAGAGCTCGATCTATTTATAGCTGAAACAGAAGTCTCTCGCGCCCCGCGAGAGCTTCTTCTTCTTTCGCGGCCCGCGAGGACCCGTAGGGCGGTTTAGGGTTTGCTGAGTCATGGTGTGGTCTTGACACGTGTAATGACACGTATCCATCAACGTGTCCGGACAGAGACAAGTTTCTCGCGCCCCGCGAGAGATCTTTCTTCGTTGGTCGCGGCCCGTGACAGAATAAAAATTCATTTTTATTTGATTCTTCAAGTAGAATTTTATCGTACGTGTTTTGGGATTACAATTATAGATTATTGTAGGACTTATTTGAGGTTATTACAAAAGCCAAAGTTGAGAATCAACTAAATTGGAAAATCAAAATCGTAAGGAGCGACCGAGGACGTAAATATGTTTCACCTTTTATTGACGTGTCACGGCCCCCGACCCGGTTTTACACAGTTCAGGAGCCGCGAGACAGAAAATCCCGTGGTATTTATTTAACTGAGTTTAACAGCGGAAGATTTCATCAGGATCTACTGCAATTTCCCAATTATTTTATTTCACAACTCGGGATAAAACCCCGGTAATTTATAATCATGAGATTTCACAGAGAAATCTTTATTTTACAAAACATGTTTCTTTATTTTATATTGAGCCACTTCCTTAAGCTTGTAGTGCTACGCGGCACTTTTCCTGGATCACAACAGATCACCTGAAACATGTTTGAAAAAGGTTTTGTCAGCGGTAAATACTGAGTGAATCATTCTTTTTACTAAAACGACTCTTTTGTTATAATTTACAGTCTTAAGAGCGATTACAATGTTTCTGATATCAAACCAACTACCACGGTATTTGTCACTCGACCGGATCTGTGACTATGGTCATATCCCCCATTGGCTGCCCCAATGGTGACGATTATCAAGTAATGTATACAAAACCCCACATACCGGCTGTACGTTTGGTGATTACAAAGACTTAATCCCTGTAATTATAACTTTGAAATAAACATGCTTTTGTAAATAGATTTGATAAAAAGAGAATGACTCACATTGCAGATTTACTTGAGCAGAGATTTTAGCCTACTGATTTAGCCTGATAACCTAATTAAATAACAATGCACACGAACTAGGTCAATAACTAATACAACATTTACAATACTCACGAGATTAAACCCTCACAACGAATGACAAAGTGCAATACTTAAACATCCATCGAATTAACGACGAATGACAAAGTATAAACCCTAATTAGAGTAGCACTTAAACATCCATTGGATAGTTTCAATCGATCGGATATTAAATCGTAGCAGCGATCAAGTTAATACCCGGTATCGGAGCAGCACCTCGCTCTAATTATTGAAATTTCGACTTCAGAGTAATATGAATTCGTTTTTGAGAATTTTGATCGACACAGAATGAAAGCCCCTGAGCTAAGCTATTTATAGCTAAAATTAGGGCCTCACGCGGCCCGCGTAAACCACCCCATATATCTTACGCGGCCCGCGTGGCCGCCTAGTCTACGTATAGGGTTGCATGGTCATGCATAGGTTGGCCAGGTGGGTGATACGTGGATCCGGATACTTATCCGGTCAAACCAAGGGTTGACGCGGCCCGCGTAAGACATATGTTGTCTTTTACGCGGCCCGCCTGGAACCCAGAAATTTGTTTTTCTTGATTTTTAATATGGTTTAGGGTTTCAGGGGTTCGAGTTTATACTTACGGTTATTTTTAGGATAATTTTGAGAGTCCTTACATGACGTATGTGCAAAAAGTAGAATCATCCACGAACTCACGGCTCCTTACTCCTCTCAATCAAATGGCATAGCGGAACGGAAAAATCGCACCTTGAAAGAAATGATGAGTGCCATAATGATAAGTTCTGGTGTAAACTAAAACATGTGGGGGGAAGCAATCTTATCGGCAAATTATGTGTTGAACAAGATACCCAATAAGAAAAAAGATGTAACGCCTTACGAATTATGGACGAGAAAGAAACCACCATATAAATCTTTGAAAGTGTGGGGGTGTTTAGCTAAGGTGGTGGTCACACCGCCTAAGCGCCTACTAATAGGACCTAAAACAATGGGTTGTGTATTTATAGGATACACTCGTCCTTATGGTCCATATCGCTTTCTTGTGCATGATTCTAAGAACCCTGGAATATGCAATGGCACCATAATAGAATCTAAGGATGCATCATGGTTTGAACATATGTTCCCATGCTTAGATAAAAGTGAACCGAGTTCTTCTAGACCAGTTAAGGAAATTGTTCCTGAGGGTGAAGTTGAAAACGATGAACCTCGAGAACAATCTAAGACTGAAGAAGTTGAAATCAGGAAAAGTAAACGGCAAAGGACTGAAAAATCCTTTGGCCTTAAGTTTCTTACCTATATGGTAGAAGATGAACCTGAAACGTACCAACAAGCGGTGCATTCCTCAGAAGGACCTCAGTGGAGGGAGGCAATCAAAAGTGAGATAGACTCTATCTTACAAAACCATACTTGGGAACTAGTGGATCTTCCTCAAGGATGTAAACCACTAGGATATCGATGGATCTTCAAGAAGAAGATGAAACTAGATGGAACCATCGATAAGTACAAAGAAAGGTTGGCGATCAAAGGATATAAACAACGAGAAGGTTTAGATTACTTTGATACATATTCGCCAGTTACGTGAATAACATCCATCAGGTTGGTGCTCGCCATTACCGCCATTAGAAATTTGGAAGTTCACCAAATGGATGTGAAAACAGCTTTCTTGAATGGAATTCTAGAGGAAGAAATCTACATGGAGCAACCCGAAGGCTTCACAGCTATTGGGCAAGAAAAGAAAGTGTGTAAACTTGTAAAATCCTTGTATGGATTGAAACAAGCTCCAAAACAATGGCACCAAAAGTTTGATCATGTCATGCTTGATGCTGGGTTCAAAATCAATGAATGTGACAAGTGTGTGTATGCGAAGGACACATCTGATGGATATGTCATTTTGTGTCTATATGTAGATGATATGCTCATTGCTGGAAGTGATGACAAAATCATAAAATCTACAAAGATCATGCCAAAAGCAAGGTTTGACATGAAAGACATGGGTCTTGCGGATGTGATTTTGGGGGTTAAAATCACACGAACCCAAAGTGGACTTGTTTTAAGTCAATCCCATTATGTGGACAAAATTCTTGAGAAGTTCAATGCAAATGACTCTAATGAAGCTAGAACCCCACTTGACACAAGTCAACATCTAGCCAAGAATAGAGGAGAACCCGTAAACCAGTTGTACTAGACCAGACTTAGCATATGCTATGAGCAAGCTAAGCATGTACACGAGCAACCCAAGTTCAATGCATTGGAACTGTATCACTCGGTTGCTTCGCTACTTAAGATACACCCAGGAGTACATGTTGCATTATAACAGATATCCAATAGTTATACAAGGACACTGCGATGCAAATTGGATATCTGACACGAATGATTCCAGAGCAACAAGTGGGTATGTATTCACACTTGGAGGTGCTGCTATATCGTGGAAATCGTCAAAACAAACGGTTATCGCTCGATTCACGATGGAATCAGAGTTCATCGCTTTAGATAAAGCAGGTGAAGAGGCAGAATGGCTACGTCAATTTGTTGAGGATATACCAAGATGGCCTAAGCCGGCATCGGCCATTTGTATACATTGTGATAGCCAATCGGCACTTGGCAGAGATCGTAGCACAATGTATAACGGTAGGAACAGACATATCAGACGTAGACATAATACGATACGACAACTAATCTCTACAGGAATTATCATTGTTGACTACGTGAGGTTAAAGGATAATATTGCGGATCCGCTAACAAAAAGCCTAAGTAGAGAGTTAGTACAGAAATCTTCCATGGGAATGGGACTAAAGCCCTTGAAAATATAAGTTCATATGATGGAAACCTAACTCAGTAGACTGGAGATCCCAAGAGTTAAGTTCAAAAGGAAAACCTAATTGTATGAATTAGTAAGGTCACTATGGGGGATAACCCTACGTATATATATAAGGGAGTTTATTGCAAAGCTTATTAAACTTCCTAGTCCATTTCTAAAAGTGACAAGTGTGAGGCTAAGCCTATGGCTTTTAATGATTCGACGAACGTAACAATACATAGTAAATCACCTATGTGAGAGAGAAGTGGGGTCCCTTCGAAGGGTGTTGTTGGGGCACAATACCTAATGGCTCTCACAGAACCAGGCTCATGTTCATGACCATAATGAACATAAATATGAGGGCTTGACTTTGTCAGGGAGAGTCTTGTGTGATGTGCATTGTCGTCTACACAAACGGCAGACGAGTTCAAAGACATCGAGTGAGTTCTACTCAGAGCTAGTGGGCTAAGTGCATTTCATAAGAGAAGGTTCAAAGGGTAACACCTACCTATCGTATGCAAAACTCAACTGCTGAAATGTAATAAGGAATTATGTTGTTTCTGAGATCGACCTCCATTCATGTTGGGGATTGTTGGAAGTTTTGGTGTGAATGGAAAGTCTCAAGTGGTAAAACCACTTTGTCCCACATTGGTGTGGGAACAAAAGGATAAGCTATTTATAAGGTGAAACCTTAACCAAGCCTTTGAAGTCTTATGATATGTTTTACCACAAGTCCTACCGGCGTGCGCAGGGGGGGGGGGGCTGCCAAAATTGAGTTTTGGAACTGGAATTTGGTTGAACGCAAGCGTGCCCGCACGTCCTGCAGACACGAATGCAGCTCCGAAAACCTGGGCTCACGTGAGACAGTTTTTGCACTCGAGACTGACTAATTGTTTATTAATTAGTCTTTAAAACTGAAACGGTTGGTCTTGTTAATGGGTTTTTAACTGGAATGATATTCAGTATTAATGAGAATTATTATTGTTTTCGGTTATGATTATCATCAGTTTCGATACCGATGAGCCATTATGTGAGTTAATTCTCTGCAATGATGAGGCATCAGTTTCGAAACCGATGAGCCATTAATTCTCTGCAATTATGAGGCCAGAATCAGTTATAATCTATGCCTATACAACCCAATGCAGACAACCAGTTCAGACACACCAACAAACAGCTTCTTCTCTTCTCGCTCAATCTCTACAACGATATTTTTCGATTTCTTTTCAGGCAAGTGCTCAAGTCCGGCAGTGCGCTGTTGCTGCTTTGAACCGGCGTACCCTGGGAACAGACGGCGAATCTGTTTAAGGGAATTGTGTCAAACACAAGCCCGGTTCACTGTTATCGTTAACTGTTTTCTTTTTCCTATTTCAGATTATTTTG
Organism: Helianthus tuberosus; assembly: GCA_030545235.1. NCBI lineage: Eukaryota > Viridiplantae > Streptophyta > Magnoliopsida > Asterales > Asteraceae > Helianthus > Helianthus tuberosus. The sequence continues at coordinate 10,889,577 of CM060393.1, forward strand.
TTGTTCTTCTCAGTAGCAGTTTTGCTAACATGAATGATATAAAAGAATGGCTCTTCATTATCCAAGTAACCGAGTCAAACAAGACCGATATATGAGCTGATGGTGATGAAACAACCGACAACGAACCGGGTCGGTTCGATGTTGAGTGATGGATTTCGGATAGAATGCGCATCGATGGAGAAGAGGATTCCTAGCTAGTTCGAATGTGCATTTAAGTAGGTCTGGGTCTGGGGTTTCATCACACTGTATTACAGTCCAGCGGTTCACTTGTCACCTGTTGTGTTGAAGGACTCGAATCCGAGTCTCACAGCCACTCTCTTTTATTTTTTTTCCTTAAGTAGATTGAAGGTATAAGGGCTTGACACGTTGAGATGTAACACATGAGCTGGTCATGGTCCAGCGATGGGTTCCGGGTTCAAGCCCAGTCCCACACATATTTAGTTTCTTTTATAAATTTCAAGTTTCAGACTTACATTAAGACCCCCTGAACATATTAACTTGACTAAACTGAACTTTAATAATAAACTAACAAGGTTACCTTTGTTAAAAGGTCCCTTATCAACATATTAACTTGATTATTTTATCACTAACTTAGTTAGTGTATTGCTTTTATAACAATGACTATCAACTTAACCTAGTTGATTAATTTAATTTTTTTTATAGTTTCCACTCTTACAAAACAACCCCTTAACTTATAACTTTAATTAACTATTAAATCTAACTTCGTTAAAGCCTCCCTTATATAAAACTAACCGAACTAACTGAGTTGTCTTATAAAGTTAGTGTTTTAGTTCAATTTTAATCCAACACGATTCGTGACGTTTAATTAACTAATAAACTATTAAAATTTATAAATATTATTGGGAATTCTTATTTTCATTTAATTGAAAAGGGTCCAGTTTTGAAATCAGGGTCGGATTTCGGAGGTCCGATTTTGACGGATGTTACAGTTCAATACGGATCGTATAGTCCTATACGATCCGTATTGGATAAAGTTAAGATACGACAGACTAATAGGTGCAGGGGCTGTCTGGTGGCCGGCTTATACGCATCGTATAGGCCTATACGATGCGTATTTAGGCACTGATTTTTTGAGGTTTGATTTTTTGGTGTGGTGTGTTTGGTTTTTGGTGTTTTGGGTTTGGTTATTGGTGTTTATTGTTGGTTATTTTTATTTTAATGAATTTAAAATCTTTATTTTTTTATTGTTACGTATTGTATTATAGCGTACTGTGGCGTATCGTTTAAAATTTTTAACTTTTTAATATTTAATCGTGACATGTCATATGATATCGTATCATCCTTATGCGAAAACCGAGCCCAAAATACCCTATATAATTAAATATTAAATAAAAATCAATTTTATTTATTGCTCGCGGGCCGCGAAGAACCCTTAAGGGTCTTACGCGGGGCGCGACAGCTAGCCACCAGAGCTCACCCGGTGCCGCCACGTGTCAGGTGTTGTGTCGAAGCTAAGGTGTGAGTCGGATCAGCTAGGGCCTACCCTAGCCACCCTCGTGGGCCGCGTAGCCCTTGGCTAAAAGCTTCGCGGGGCACGACAAAGTGTCAGACATACACTATAAATAGAAGGCTTCGACAGTTCATTTGAATTCGCTCACAATTTCTTTCTCTCTTACATTTCTATAGAGTATAAGTAATACTCGGGTATTATACCCCCCCTAATTAGCGACGCTCTGCCTCGTTGTAAGTATTTTAACCCCGGTTACGTATTAGATATGTTGCCCGATTAATCTAGGAATTTCCGTAACGGCTGTCGTGGTTCTGCCCGACGTGATCGTTGGAATTTCTGTCTCTGGGAGGGTATAGCTAATGTAAATATGGGTTATTATACTAACACGTGCGCATTGTTTATTTATATAGATTATAACTAGGAAACCACATGAAAAAGTCTAAACTAGCAATGTAAGTAATCCTTCTTTTTGTGTAAACCTTTTTGTGAGTAATCTCCTTTTTGTAAACTATTTTTATGAAACCTTAAATATTTTGCCATGCGATTAGCAGTGATTGAGTCTTTGTAATTCTTCAATTACTGTCGGTTTGTTGGGGTTTTGTATACAAAATGTGGAACACGTTACCATTGGACAAAGAGTTAGCCAATGGGTAATATGACCTACCAGTCAGGATTGACAGTACTGAATGAGTAAATTGTGTAGATAAAAACAATGTGATAGCTCTCAATACTGTGAACTAATAAAACTCTTCTTGATTAAACTGGGGTTCACTCACCAGTATTTCCCACTGACAAATGTTTTAAAACGCGTTTCAGGTAACAAAATATGAAAGCCAAATAGAGGCCAGCTGGACAGCACTGAAGGTTTGGAAAAGGGGCAATAAAAGTTACATAAAATAAGTAGATGTTTTATTAAATAAACATAGGGTTTATCTGTATGATAATGTTTGTAACAGAGACTTGGGTTTTATCCCAATATATTTATTAATATACAATATGGTGGTTTTACTCTGATGAAATATTTCCTAACTACGGTCCTGATGAAATTTCCGCTGCCAAACTGATTTAATAACTGATACCACCAAAACTGGCTCGCGGCCGCCCGTTCTCGGGAGAAAAGGGATCGGGGGTTGTGACAGAAGGTGGTATCAGAGCTAAGCCACCGATTCAGCCACAGAAGTGTTCCGCTGACATCAAAATTTGTTCATGCGTTAGGAAATTAATTATGGAAATACATGCACATCTGTATATTATTGTTGTGTGTTATTTGACTATTTGTTAGTTTACAGTATGAGTGACCAAGGACCATCGGACGCTTACCGTCAGTTGTCCAACTCTCCTAGAAACGAAGGAACCTCTTCACTGCCGGGTATTCGGCTGACACCGAAGAAGGAATTTTCGTGTTCAAAGCACCATCTGAAGAGCCATTCCCTCCCAAGAAGAGAGGATGGTTCAGCAGAGGAGCTCACGAGCGTAGAGAAATGATGAAATTGTTGCAGCAACAGCGAGCTTTAGCAGCCACGAATAGGGAATTGAGTGCGCTAACCCAGGATATGCTCAATAGGAGTCTAGCGAATTTTCATATTCTAGCTACCACAGCCGCAGACCAGAATCTAGAACAAATTGTAGCACCACAGCCATTACCTTTATTTCCAACTCAGCCTATGGACATCGAGATCAACCCAAAAAGCCAAATCCCAATGCCTGCCTTTGACCCAACTGAAATCTCTAGGATCCAAGCACCCCATCCTCCAAATTACGACCCCTGGTTCGATGATAACAGGTCGTATTCAGCTTTGTACCCACAAGATGAACCAATGCAAAACCTAGCAGCCTACCCAGACCTTGATATTCTAGATCCTTACTGGGATAATGACCAATACATTAGGGAGATTCTAGAAAACCCGTACCCTCACGAAGAACTAATACCACAGTACCCAGACCCAATACCAGCACCCGCACCACCCATGAGCACTGAGAACTTGAGAGAACTCCGTACGTTTGGAGAAGATATCATAGATGGAAGTGAGAGATTGAAGCAAATAGGGGAACGACTCGTCTGGAAGTATGACGAGCGTAGTATGCACTACTGGATGGATCCCAACTAAATCGTAGTAATAATAATGATAATAATAATAATAATAATAATAATAATAATAATAATAATAATAATAATAATAAAATATATATATGTGAGTATGTTTGAAAAAAAAATCACTTAGATAACCCCATAATTACTGATGCATACTAATATTGTGTTTTAATTCGAGTATCGTTTGTAATAGATATAGAAGCATAATATAAAATAGAGTAAGTCGTAATGTTCGACGCTTTTGATCAATATGCATGTTTTTATGATTGTTTACATTAAATATTATTTGATGATATTAATACTTGGCGAATGTTTATAATTCAGATGGCCGACCAAGTAAATCAAGAAAACCCGAATAATGACTCGGATAACAATAATAACGGAAATCAACTCAATAGTAGTGTCGTTCAAAACCTAGTAGCCCAAAGAATCATAGATGCTATGCCTAATATCATCCAAGCTGTTAGAGAAGCTGAAATTAATAAAAGTAACAGTGGAAGTAAGCGACCAACTAATGAACCCAGTCATAGTGTAAACAATGGACCTTTACTTCAAGTGCCCATTCTAAAAAGAAGAAGAACCATGTCTTATGGTTGTTCTTACAAAGAATTCTGGTCCTGTAAACTAATAGAATTCTCGGGCAATGAAGGAGCCATTGCAACTCTACGCTGGATAGAAAAGACTGAAGCAGTCTTAAAAATAAGCAAGTGCGCGGAAGATGATAAGATAATGTTTGCCTCCAATCTGTTTAAGAATTCAGCACTAGAATGGTGGAACACTATCCTCCAATCTAGAGGAAGTGACAGGGTCTATAATATGGAATGGACAATTCTGCCCTCCCAATGAAAAAGAACAGATAGCAAATAAGTTTTTAAACCTAAGAATGACTGGAATAGATAGTAAGGGTTACACTACCTTATTCTTTGAATATGCTAGAATAGTACCGACCCTTGCCTCACCTGAACTAGTATTAATCTCCCGTTACATCTGGGGATTAATCAGTGAGATTAGGAATGTAGTCAAGGCAGCTAGACCTCAAACCATAGAAGAAGCTGTAGAACTAGCAAACACCTTGACTGATGAATTAGTGCGTACACAAGAAGAAGACCAGAGGAGAAACCTAGCTCAAAAGCTTACCCAAGAATTTCATTCTGGAAATTCTAATCGTGGGAAAAATATAGGTTCTACCTCTACTCCTTACTGCAAGTACTGCAAAAGGAAGCATTCTGGAAGACGCGCGGTCTACTGTAATTTCTGCAAAATATCTGGACACAAGGAAGAAGATTGTAGGAAGAAACTCAGTAATGGAATATGTTTCAACTGTGGAGAAAAAGGTCATATCAAGCCGAACTGTCCGAAAGTAGCTCCAGCCATGAACAACAAGAATACTAAGAATGCTAGAGCATTTGTTTTGACTGCAGAAGAAGCAAAGATGATCCCGGACATGATAGCCGATATATTTCAAGAAGAATTACCAAGAATACCTCCAGATAGAGAAGTTGAATTCAGAATTCACCTGCTACCAGGAACTGCATCAATTGCCAAAGCACCTTACCGTTTGGCACCCGCAGAAATGCAGGAACTGAAGAAACAATTAGATGAACTTTTGGAAAAAGGATTTATACACCAAAGTTCATCGCCGTGGGGAGCACCAATCTTATTCGTTAAGAAGAAAGACGGATCAATGCGTATGTGCATTGATTACCGCGAATTGAACAAAGTCACGATTAAAAATCGGTACCCATTACCAAGAATCGATGATTTGTTTGATCAGTTACAAGGAGCTCGATTTTTCTCAAAAATCGATTTACGCTCAGGATATCATCAATTGAAGGTACAGGAAGAGGATATTCCTAATACCGCTTTCAGAACAAGGTATGGTCATTATGAATTTACTGTCATGCCATTTGGTTTAACCAATGCCCCAGTCGTATTTATGGACATGATAAACCGAATATGTAAGCCATATTTGGATAAATTCATACTTGTCTTTATAGATGATATTCTCATTTACTCTAAGAGTAAAGAGGAACATGCAGCGCATCTGCATGCACTTTTAAATTTACTGAGAAAAGAAAAGCTTTATGCTAAATTTTCAAAATGTGAATTTTGGTTAGAACAGATACAGTTTCTTGGACATTTAGTAAATCATGAAGGAATTCATGTGGATCCCACAAAGATTGAGGCAATTACTAAATGGAAAGTCCCTGAATCACCAACTGAGGTTAGAAGTTTTCTAGGACTGGCCGGTTATTATAGAAGATTTATCCAAGATTTTTCTAGAATAGCCATCCCTTTAACAAAGTTAACCTGTAAATCCATTAAGTTTGAATGGGGACCAAAACAAGAAGAAGCCTTTAAAATTCTTTAGCAAAGATTAACCAACGCACCCATACTAGCGTTACCAGAAGGAACTGAAAATCTTATAATCTATTGTGACGGTTCTAAGTTAGGTTATGGATGTGTGTTAATGCAACGTCAAAAGGTTATAGCCTATGCGTCTAGACAACTTAAGAATCATGAAGAAAATTATACAACATATGATTTAGAGTTAGGAGCTATAATTTTTGCCGTTAAGATTTGGAGACATTATTTATATGGAAAAAAATTTGTTGTCTTCACCGATCATAAGAGTCTAAAGTACATATTTGGGCAAAAAGAATTAAATATGAGACAAAGACTTTGGATGGAAATACTTAGTGATTATGATTGTAGTATCCAATATCACGCAGGAAAGGCTAATGTAGTAGCCGATGCTTTAAGTTGAAAGTATCATGAAAAGCCAAAAAGAGTACGTTCTCTTAAATTAAATCTACAAGTAGATTTAAATGAACAGATTCGAAAAGCACAAGAATCAGTAATCAAGGATGACACTGAGAAATTGAAAGGAATAATTAAGGAATTAGAACAAGGAATAGATGGAATTTGGAGATTCCATAAGAAAAGAATGTGGATACCTAAACTAGGAAACCTATGCTATCGTATATTAGAAAAAGCCCATAAATCTAAGTATACGATGCATCCGGGAAGTGATAAGATGTACCAGGATTTAAGGAAAAATTTCTGGTGGATAGGAATGAAAAAGGATGTTTCAGCTTATGTTGCCAAATGCTTAACCTGCTCACCGGTCAAAGCTGAACATTAGAAACCCTCAGGTTTATTACAACAGTTAGAAATGCCGGTGTGGAAATGAGAATTAATAACAATGGATTTTGTTACTAAATTACCCAAAACAAGAAAAGGTAATGATACAATCTGGGTGATTGTAGATAGATTAACTAAGTCAGCTCATTTCTTACCCATGAAGGAAACTTTCAGTATGGAACAACTCGCAAAATTGTATGTAAATGAAATAGTTTCATTATATGGAATTCCTTTATCAATTGTGTCTGATAGAGATAGCCGTTTTACTTCTCATTTTTGGACAAGTTTCCAAAAAGCAATGGGAACCAAGTTGAATCTAAGCACAGCTTATCATTCTCAAACAGACGGACAAAGCGAAAGGACAATTCAGACAATGGAAGACATGCTTAGAGCTTGTGTAATTGATTTCGGAGGTAATTGGGACTATCACTTACCATTGATAGAATTTTCTTATAATAACAGCTATCATACAAGTATCAATGTTGCACCATTCGAAGCACTTTATGGACGAAAGTGCAGAACCCCAGTTTGTTGGGCAGAAATTGGAGAAAAGCAACTATCTGGACCTGAGATAGTGCAAGAAACAACCGACAAAATCATTCAAATCAAAGAACGACTAAAAGCAGCACGTGATCGACAAAAGAGTTATGCTGACAACAGGCGCAAGCCATTGGAATTTCAGGTAGGAGATAAAGTTTTACTAAAAGTATCTCCTTGGAAAGGAGTGGTTAGATTTATCAAAGAGGAAATCTAAGCCCCAGGTATGTTGGACCTTTTGAGATTATTAGAAGAGTATGACCTATAGCTTATCAGCTACAACTGCCAGAGGAAATGACAGGAATACATGATATATTTCATGTATGTAATCTCAAGAAATGCTTAGCCGAGGAATCACTGGTAGTACCTCTTAAGGATATAGAGGTCAATGAGAAGCTTAAGTTTGTAGAGAAACCGCTACAGAATGAAGATAGGAAAGTCAAGAATCTCAAACACAAGAGATTAGTTCTGGTCAAAGTAAAATGGAATTCCAAGAGAGGACCAGAGTACACATGGGAACTTGAGTCAGAGATGCAAAGAAAATATCCACACTTATTCCAGTAGACCACGAGGACGAGTTCTAAAACAAGGTGGGGAATATGTAACAACCCTCCTAAAATATTTCCGATACCCATAATATTTAGAATGTCCTTATACGCCTTAAAATATACCCCGTATGCAAAAACCAAGCCCAAAATACCCTATATAATTAAATATTAAATAAAAATCAATTTTATTTATTGCTTGCGGGCCGCGAAGAACCCTTAATGGTCTTACGCGGGGCGTGACAGCTAGCCACCAGAGCTCACCCGGTGCCGCCAAGTGTCGGGTGTTGTGTCGAAGCTAAGGTGTGAGTTGGATCAGCTAGGGCCTACCCAAGCCACCCTCGCGGGCCGCGTAGCCCTTGGCTAAAAGCTTCGCGGGGCGCGACAAAGTGTCAGACAGACACTATAAATAGAAGGCTTCAGCCGTTCATTTGAATTCGCTCACAATTTCTTTCTCTCTCAAATTTCTATAGAGTATAAGTAATACTCGGGTATTATACCCCCCCTAATTAGCGAAGCTCTGCCTCGTTGTAAGTATTTTAACCACGGTTACGTATTAGATACGCTGTCCGATTGATCTAGAAATTTCCGTAACGGCTGCCGTGGTTCTGCCCGACGTGGTCGTTGGAATTTCGGTCTCGGGGAGGGTATAGCAAATGTAAATATGGGTTATTATACAAACACGTGCGCATTGTTTATTTATGTAGATTATAACTAGGAAACCACAGGAAAAAGTCTAAACTAGCAATGTGAGTAATCCTTCTTTTTATGTAAACCTTTTTGTGAGTAATCTCCTTTTTGTAAACTGTTTTTATGAAACCTTAAATATTTTGCCACGCGATTAGCAGTGATTGAGTCTTTGTAATTCTTCAATTACTGCCGGTATGTTGGGGTTTTGTATACAAAATGTGGAACACGTTACCATTGGACAAAGAGTTAGCCAATGGGTAATATGACCCACCAGTCAGGATTGACAGTACCGAATGAGTAAATTGTGTAGATAAAACAGTGTGATAGCTCTCAATACTGTGAACTAATACAACTCTTCTTGATTAAACTGGGATTCACTCACCAGTATTTCCCACTGACAAATGTTTTTAAAACGCGTTTCAGGTAACAAAATGTGAAAGCCTAATAGAGGCCAGCTGGACAGCACTGAAGGCTTGGAAAAGTGACAATAAAAGTTACCAAAAATAAGAAGATGTTTTATTAAATAAACATAGGGTTTATCCCTGTGATAATGTTTATAATAGAAACTTGGGTTTTATCCCAATATATTTATTAATATACAATATGGTGGTTTTACTCTGATGAAATATTTCCTAACTACGGTCCTGATGAAATTTCCGCTGCCAAACTGATTTAATAACCGATACCACTGAAACTGGCTCGCGGCCGCCCGTTCCCGGGAGAAAAGGGATCGGGGGTTGTGACAATATGAATGGTGTAAATCTTTTATTTTATATAGACAGTAAAATAACGCCAAGACACCACGGACAAATGATAAGGAAGTTTCACCTTCAACATAAGAAACTAGTTATTAAAGTCATTAATACAAAACCAATTAAAAAGTGCGAAAAAATTAAAAAACAAAAGTATTACACTAAATGCTTGTCTTCACCAAGTGATATAAGAGACTTAGGCAAACATGGCCTTTGATTGTCAAGAACTCTTACTATCAATCTTGGATCCGGAGACTACTACACACACTCTATGATGGATGATGGATGATGGTGGTGGATGTGGGTTGTGATGGTGGTGGAGTGTGGGTGAAGTGTGAGAGAAGTGGTTTGCCAAGGGATGCCTTTGAAGTGAACCAAGCACCTCTATTTATAGCCTGCACAGAAGCCCGGACACGGCCCCGTGTCCAGCCACTTTCTCTTTCTTCATTAATTGCAATTTGTCTGCATTAGCTCCACACGCCCCCGTGTCCGCTGGGCACGGCCCCGTGTGCAGAAGCGTATATGTACTATCAAGATTTGCTTGGATTCTGAAAATCTTAGCGTTGACCATGGCCCCGTGTCGAGCTGGGCATGCCCCCGTGTCGGGAATAGAAGCTTCTATAGCTTTGCCCTTTCTGCAGACATATGACCACGCCCCCGTGTCCGCTGGGCCCGGGGCCGTGGTCAGCCTTCTGTTTGCTTGTTTTTGCTTGAGAAGATGCTGTCGAGGGGTCGGGCATGCCACGTTTATTTCTTTTCTTGTAATTATGTTAGATTTTGATGCATATTTGCTTCTTTTGTTCGTTTACGCTCATTTACTCCTGAAAATACAAAAGGAAGACAAAAGCACACTTTTTTCCAACATTAGTACTAAAAAAGGGTTAGTTTTATGGCTCATTTGATGTAATTTATATGTTACATTTTGCACACTTCAAATACCCCCACACTTGAGTCTTTGCTTGTCCTCAAGCAAAACTCCTTATAATGTGGCTTACACTCCCAAATGGAATTGGTAGAAGAGAAGTTTTGGGCTTGTCTTGAGTTTCGGGAATCCAAGATTTTTATTAGGCTTTATTTTTATGTTATTTACAATCCTATTCGTTATGATTTATTTTGAACGTTTCATAAGAGAAATTACTTATTTGGGCATAACATGTCTCTTTAAAATTCTATTTATATACAAGTTCACATACCTCACGGGAGATCACTCAACACTCGACCGAAGATGTATTTTTGTGAAACACTCGAGACCGGCATGGAACTTACTTCTACCATATGCTTGCCAAGCAATCAATCCTCCTCCTTTTTAATTATACACCCTTGTAAATATCAAGAGAACTTGGGGAAGGGTTAGGCTTGGGGTAAAGGTAGGTGGTTTTGGGTTAGTAGTTAGTAGAAAGGGCGAAAAGCGTAAAAAGCGTCGGTTGTCATAAAACTTTTTATTTTTGTGACTTTTATTCAAATAAAGCATTTTCAAACAAAGTTTCTTTTGAGGAACTTGTTTGTTTATTGCTAGACTTTTTTTTTGATGAATGTCACATGAAGATCGAGCTTTTTACTAAAATAAAGGGTTAAAAATAAAAAGGGTTTTTGTGGGTAAAGGGTGTTTGTTTTTTGTGGGTTTAGAAACGAAAAGGTTTAGGCTCAAAGGGGTTAACTAGGGGGATTTTGGGTAGGTGGTAAAAAGAAATTAAAATAATGGTGTTGAAAAAAAAAGTTAGTTCTAATGCCTCCATCATTTACTTACTTAGGTTTAAGTTGGTAAGGACCGGGAATGTATCGTCATGGCAAGTTCTAGAGTCGTAAGAAACCAAACGGCTATTCACACAAGAAACGATAAATGAGCATTTAGTCTAAAGATGTGTATTTGTATGCTCAATAAAGGCTCAAAACTCACTTTTTGTGGGAATGGGTGTATAATGTGATCAAGTATATATAATCAAATTTTAACTAGATTTCTCATGCATTTTCATAATTTTCTTATGTTGGTTCTTTTTATCACGACGCTATCGGTTGTAAATTTATAAAAATATAACCTTTTTAGAACTTGTTATTCCCAAATTAAACCAAGACAAGTAAAAAAAATTGAAAAGTTTTTTTTTTTTGAAAAAATTTGTGGTGATTAGCGGTTCCAATAGAGTTTTGTGTAAGGCTTGTTATTAGGACTTGCAAAATTCAAGGTTTTAGCATCCCCCCAACACTTAAATTACACATTGTCCTCAATGTGTCCCAAAAATAAGTTTTTAGGTTGATTGAATGTGTAAAAAGGTGTGAAAAACAAAATTTTATGTTACTGGGCGTCTGGACATGGGCCCGTGTTGACCCGGGCACGGCCCCGTGTTCAGATTGCCAGTATCATAATTAACAGAAGGCTGGGCACGGGGGCGTGTTCGGTGAACACGGCCCCGTGTCCAGTTACCTGTACTGGGCATTTTCTGCAGATCCTTGAGCACGGGGCGTGTGGGCTGAGCACGGCCCCGTGCTGAACTTGCTGTAACGAAGAAAAATTGTCGGGAGGCTCTGTTTTTGTGCATGGGGTGTAGGTTCAAGTTTCCCTTAGTGTCTTCCATCATCTTTACCCAGTACAACATCATCCAAACACCATTTAATAAAAATCATCATTCCATTAAAGATAACGATTACAAAGGATCCTAAAAAAGAAAATAAAGCTAGAAAAGAAAAATTACAAGCTCCTAGGATAGATAGGTCAAATAACGCAGGAAATCATTGTAGGGAGTTCTACCCTTATTGTAGGATATTGTAGAACTCGTAGCCGAAGGATGTCACTTAGATGTTGTTGAGCCATTCCTCTATCTCTCTTGGGAGGAAAAAGGCGGGCTCATTTCAACCTCGTCTTGTGGAGGAGGTGCGTTGGAAACCGGGACCCCATGTAATATATCTTGAGGGGGTTCCGGGTGTGTGACATACCATTCGGCCGGAATGATGTCCTCCGGTGCTACATTCCACTCCCTTTGAATAACGATTGGTACCAAGGGAGGAGAAGCGAGAATATTCAACCTTTGGTGCAAAAGCTTGACTTCTCGAAGACACCCTTCTAGTCCCACCGTCAAATGATTTATACGGTCGACCAAAGCTTCCTCTATTCCCGTCATTTCATTGATGGCCTCTCTCAAGGCATAAACGTAGTTGACGAGAGAGTCTTCTACCGTTGACCTTCTTCCTCGTTGGTCATTTCTGGAATGTGAGGTAGATGTTCCCCTATTTCTGCTTGACATTCTAGGAAAACCAACCGAAAAGAGTTCAATTAAATGAAACAGTACCCCGGACACGGCCCCGTGCTTACTGAGCACGGCCCCGTGTTTACCTCTCTGCAGATTTTTTGAAACAAGGAATCTTGGTGCTTTAAATTATTTTTCTGACTTTTGAAACATTTTTAAGCAGAAATAACTTAAAACAGTGTGCTACAACGTATTTTTAACAAGAATCCTTGAATAAAAACTTAGCAAATATCACAATAAAGCTTGAAACTATGGTGATCTCAAGCTCTAATGGAGGTTTTGAGGAGAAAATGAAGAAGAAGGCAAATGACAAAAGTAGAAAAGACAAGATGGTTGTTGAGAACCTTCTTTAGAATATACCTAGTATGGTATATGTGAAGATCCCACCAGATCTTTGTCTTTGGAATGGGTCCAAGAGTGCAGGAATCTTGCTGCATTTATAGAAAACAACAGCACGCTGGACACGGCCCCGTGTCGGCTGGACACGACCTCATGTGCAGACAAAATTCTGACACTTTTTGTCCGTATTCTGACCAAAAGTCAGACGTGAATCTTTGGGTGGACACGGGGGCGTTCTGACCTGGACACGGCCCCGTGGCTAGAAGCTGTTTATGGAGTTTCGTCTATTCTTAAGGAATTTATCCGGATCGGGTGGTTCCTTACTGGACGGGATGACACCGAAGTGCCTGAGATACCTAAATTGCCCTAGTTTTAGACGAGAACGTAAGAGGTTATCGGAAAGGGTGATTCCTATGCAAAATGTAGGTGGACAAGTCCAACCCTTATCAGGGCTCTCGTTAAAGAAGGTGTATGTCGAATCGCTCAGGTCTATGTATGCATCGACGGAAGCCGATGGGGAGTCCTTCACGACAAAATCGACACAGGGACGACTATCGCTCTAGTCTTCGGGAGAGTTAGAGGTGATTTCGGGAGCAACGATGTTGTTAAAATCCGAATGCGATCCCACCAATTTTCCTTGATTGTTGTCTTGAGATGAATTAGTCATATCCATCTCAAGTTCTTTTATCCATCGGAGAATTAGTTCTTCCAATTGAAATAATTCTTCAAGCATGATTTCATTTAGCAGAGACGATTGGGAGCATTCGAGGGAGAGATAGGGATTGTTTTTACTTTCGCCCATCTTAAGGCTACAGGAAAACAATGGGTCTGTATAATGGGGATTATAATTTAAAAAATAACATTCTAAATCTTCATGAGTTCCGCCACATATTTGACACCACGAGCCATAAGGGGAGCGAAAGTAAAAATTATCAGTATAACTCATGATTGCGTCAGAAATTACCAGCCGTCGGGATCTTACGGCTCTGTTTTCAGTATCTGAAGCTTGGGCACGGGGCGTGTTCAGTGGGCACGACCCCGTGTTCTACTACTGTTTGACTTAAAACAAGATTTCTAGTACCAAAGATTGGGCACGGGGCGTGTTCAGCGGGCACGGCCCCGTGCTGAGCTTCTGCAGAAATTGAAAAATTAGAAAAATCCTAAAAAAACAGAAAAATAAGAAAAACGATTAGGCCGTTGATTCCTAACTTTCTTAAAATCCTTGTGTCCCCGGCAACGGCGCCAAAAACTTGGTGCGTGTTAGTGTAAATGTATTTTTATGTATATTTTAAGCCCTTTTTAACACTTTAGTCAAGTTTTAAATTTATAAAACACGATATTCTACTAACACTAAACACACATATGGGCAAGTGCACCCATCGTGAGCGTAGTATAGTGTTGGTAAGATACCGAGGTCATCCAAGGACACAAGAGCTTTTAGTACCGGTTTATCCTCAACGTCTAATCAAATCAAAAGTTTAGAAAATGTTTTAAATATGAAAATAAAAACTAAAAATGCTGAAAATAAAAATAAAAATAAAAACAGATTGACAAGATGAATCTCTTGGATCCGACTCGCCTTTAGTGTAACCTTTGATGCTTTTCGCACTTTTGCATTTTTTAAGAGATTATCTTAGTTATAGTAGTAGGCCCCTCTTTTGAAGGTGACGTTACCCTCAACCCAGTAGTTTGAGTCAGCAAGGATACAATCCTAAAGGGTCGGAATATTGAAAGATAATTAATTAAGTTATTAATGCGTAATGTGGTAGGCCCCTCTTTTGAAGGTGACGTTACCCTCAGCTAAGTGGTTTGAGTCAGCAGGGATACAATCCCAAGTAGCCGGAATAAAGTATTAATAGTAGTTTACATATGAGGGGATCAAGCTATTCGCACCCCCGCCATCCAATACCAGTGGGTATTGAAGGAGGTCATAGTAAGCTTGATCCAGGTCCTTGTAGGATCTATACACTGAACAAGGCAAGAACCTTACCAAACCATTCCCTTAACCCCCGACCAGGTAGCCAACATATCTCTATATAGACCGTAGAGATATGAATGGTGTAAATCTTTTATTTTATATAGACAGTAAAATAACGCCAAGACACCACGGACAAATGATAAGGAAGTTTCACCTTCAACATAAGAAACTAGTTATTAAAGTCATTAATACAAAACCAATTAAAAAGTGCGAAAAGATTAAAAAACAAAAGTATTACACTAAATGCTTGTCTTCACCAAGTGATGTAAGAGACTTAGGCAAACATGGCCTTTGATTGTCAAGAACTCTTACTATCAATCTTGGATCCCGAGACTACTACAAACACTCTATGATGGATGATGGATGATGGTGGTGGATGTGGGTTGTGATGGTGGTGGAGTGTGGGTGAAGTGTGAGAGAGGTGGTTTGCCAAGGGATGCCTTTGAAGTGAACCAAGCACCTCTATTTATAGCTTGCACAGAAGCCCGGACACGGCCCCGTGTCCCGCCACATTCTCTTTCTTCATTAATTGCAATTTGTCTGCATTAGCTTCACACGCCCCCGTGTCCGCTGGGCACGGCCCCGTGTGTAGAAGCGTATCTGTACTATCAAGATTTGCTTGGATTCTACGAATCTTAGCGTTGACCATGGCCCTGTGTCGAGCTGGGCACGCCCCCGTGTCGGGAATAGAAGCTTCTATAGCTTTGTCCTCTCTGCAGACATCTGACCACGCCCCCGTGTCCGCTGGGCACTGGGCCGTGGTCAGCCTTCTATTTGCTTGTTTTTGCTTGGGAAGATGCTGTCGAGGGGTCGGGCATGCCACGTTTATTCCTTTTCTTGTAATTATGTTAGATTTTGCTGCATATTTGCTTCTTTTGTTCGTTTACACTCATTTACTCCTAAAAATACAAAAGGAAGACAAAAGCACACTTTTTCCAACATTAGTACTAAAAAAGGGTTAGTTTTATGCCTCATTTGATGTAATTTATATGTTACATTTTGCACACATCAATGAACTTGCCCAAAAATTTCTATCCAAATATTTCCCTCCTGCTAAAACCGCCAAACTCATGACCGAGATTAACACATACTCTCAAGAAGACGGGGAATCCTTGTACGAGACATGGGAAAGGTTCAAGGAGCTATTAAGGAAATGCCCACATCACGATCTTGAACGATGGCAACAAGTGTCCACTATCACACCCCAACCGATGGCGGAAACATCGGGATGAGACGAAAAACGAGATTGCAAGAGACTTCATAACACTATGTGATAATAATAATTAAATTCAAATTTCATTTCAAAACTAGATTGTCATACAAGATTAAAATAAAGGAAACAACATTGTCTCAGAAACAAACATAACAATAAAATAGATAAATTAATCTAGGTGTGTATCTAAGTCCACCTAAATCTTGTTTCATCTTGTAACATCACCTCATCAATCAACCTGCAACATGTATTAAAATAGAGTTCAATGCAAAAGCAAAGTCGAGTATACAAGTTTTGTTACATAGCATAATATAGTATAAAAAGTGCTCATATCCAACATGATTCATAATATGCAATACTAGTATGCTAAAATGGAGTACAATATGTTCAAACCTAAGTATACAACGCGTTAAAATAGCCTATCCCAAATAGAGTAGCAGAAGGTAACAAGTTTAACTTAACAATACCCCAAGACTAATGGGCGGTGCGTTAATCCTATGGCGCTATAATTGTTAAGGTAGGCTAGCAAAGTTAATGAGCATATATCGACCAAATGGTTTACATAGCATACGAGAATAACAAGCATCACACATAGTATCATGTTAAGCATGAATAGAGTATGTTTAAAATGGTTTACGTGTTGTGTAATTTTGTATAATCATACATGTTGCACCCAAAGTGTATAAAGGAAAATGGGATCGAGTATACTCACGGTTTTGCAAGCTTTCCTACTTGATATCCCGCGAGTGTTGTTGGTGGATGGATTAGTTTGGAGCACCTTGTCCTTCTACACGAGGAAAACATATGTGTGTGAGTTTGGGGAATAACAGAAGATTATAGATTCGGAATTTAAATTACATGAACATAGACATAGGAAAATAATCATCCATCACATATGATGCTTAGATGATATACTTACTAACTTGACAATGTCCACTTGTTCATCATCAAGAGTTCGGTTTTGTTGAATATATTACATAAGTTATATGAATATTAATATGTTATATTGGTCAAGCATGAGGTAGAAAATTAAAGTCTCCATTTAGGCACCTCTTTGTGTCATATAATTCATACATGAGGTAGGAAGAACAAAGCTTCCATTTAGGTACCTCTATTGTTCACCACTACACTTGTTGTTATAAACAACAAGGAGGGTCATGAACTTACAAGTAATAATAAAATAACAACAACTAATCTATGGAAAAACATCAAGTAGTGAGTGGATTTCTATGAAGGATAGCCCAAGCTAGTCCAACTATCACACATTCATCAAGCTTCATGCTTGAACACTACTTGTGGGTAAAACCCTAACTAAAATAGAATGTTTGTGAGGTTTTAACCTCTGATTTAACATTTCTCAGCCTTGTTTTTAAGCCCAACTAACCATTCAATTGATTATGAGCATTAGGATATAGGTTTGAGATAAGATAGACTCAAGTTCACTAAGATTAACAAAGTTTAAATGTAAACAGAAACTACCAGTCCACTTTAGAGCCTTTTTGGTGACATTCCAGAGCTTGGTTTTCTATGAAAAACCTTTGGAAATGTTCCTAAGATTGTTCTAAGCAAGTGGGAAAAAGAATGGATGAAAAACGTTGAGTATGGAGTGAGTTATGCTCACTTTTGTGAAGGTTGATGATTTTGCTCGAACTTCAGATTATAGCAGCTTTGAGACTGATTTGAAAGAGTTATGTGAGTGTTTGTAAAATGGAAATGGCTTGGAGGATGATGGGTTTTCATAGGGAAGGATTAGGGTTGGGTTTGGTGAGGTATTTAATGCTAAAACAAGTTTAAAAATCTAATAAAACACCAAAACCCGCTCAAAATCGCGGCTGATCAAGAATCTGCGAACTGGGCCTTTGTCGCGGGCCGCGAAGACATTCCTGCGCCGGGTCGCAGGCCGCCAGGAAGTCTGATGGCTGAATTTTTTATTTTTGTTCACTTTAGCCCCCTATACTTTCATGTATTGTTGTTTTAAGTTGTATCTAGGATGTTTTAAGCACGATTATCATATTTCAAGGCATGTGATATAAATAAACCATAAATCAAACATGAAACAAGTATAATTATGTCTATTTGTCGAGAAATAGTGTCGAATTCGCGTAATTTAGCATATAGATCAATAGTTTGCTAGTTTGACATTTTTAGCACAAAGTAAGGAATAAGTGTCACATGAATAATGTTTTTGAACGTATAAACACGTTCGAAGTGTAATACACATAAATGTAACAAAAATACCAATTTAATTATGATTCAAGTCTCGGATTTTACATCGTTTACAACAAAAGAACGATTACAAGAATACAAGGTTACCAAAAATAGAATTACAAACGAAGGTTTCCAAATATAGAAACTATGAAAACGCAGGGCGTTACATCCACCTTCTACAATAGACTCTTGCCGCACACAAGGCGAATCCTTGATTCCGACTCCGGGGGACTCCTTGGGAATCCGCGACCCGAGAAAATTTATAATCAAATTGATGAGCTTGCTCAAAACAGTTTTCAATGGTACACTCCTAGGGGTTCAAATTCTATAGCCCCGGACGCCCATAAAGTGGATGAATCCACTTCTTCCCAAGCGTAAATCTAAGCCTTAACTAATAAAATAAAGAAACTTGAATTGAACAAAACGGCTTCGGTTATGGTTTGCGAAGGATGCGGTGGCACTCATGAAAACTGGAGTTGTATGAAAGATTTAGAAAATTAAACGGAAGTGGTAAATTACCTAAATAACCGGCCACGACCACCGGGAGTTCAAAGTAACACTTTTACTCCTAAATGGCGTAATCATCCCAACTTTAATTGGAGGGAATCAGGGGGTAATAACCAACAAAATCAAAATCAAAGATCTAACTTTCAACAACAACCACAAAATGAGCAACTAGGTTTTCAACCACAACAACAATGAGAAAGGGAAAGGCTTGAGGATATCATCACTCGCCTCTTCTCCGAATCCGATAAAAGATACTAAGAAAGGTTCTTAGAAACTGAACCGAAAATTAGAAACCAAAGGGCGGGCTAGTGTTCAAAATATAGAAAAACAATTAAGCCAACTAGCCCAAAATTTTGCCTAGAGACCGCAAGGAGCCTTACCAAGTAACACCGAAACAAATCCAAAAGCCAAACTAAATGTAATCAAGTTAAGAAGCCGGAAGGTAGGACCCGAGATTGAACCAACACCGCAACAACCCAATCCAATCCTCACTAAAACACCCATCTCTAATAACCAAGAAAATACTCAACCCCAAAATACCGACACAACCAAACCACCCCCAGTCCCTTACCCCGGTCGTTTACTTCGGCAAAAGAACGACGAGCAATTCACTAAATTTGTGAGCTTGCTTAAACAACTTCACATCAATCTTCCTTTTATGGAAGTCCTTACTCAAATGCCAAAATACTCCAAGTTCATGAGAGACTTCCTTACTCACAAAAGAAAGATTGAAACCATTCAACAAGTCACCATTAGTGAAAAATGCTCGGCGGCACTCCTCAACAAGCTACCCCAAAAGAAGATTGATCCCGGAAGCTTCACAATTCCTTGCTCTATTGGTGGATCACCGATAAGCAATGCACTAGCTGACTTAGAAGCTAGCATTAATTTGATGCCGGCCTCTATGTTCAACCGACTAGGATTAGGTAAGCCACATCCTACAAAGATGAGCATACAACTTGCGGATAGGTCGGTAAAATACCCTCAAGGTGTCATAGAGAACCTATTGGTAAAGGTGTGAGAATTTGTTTTTTCGGCCGACTTTGTTATCTTAGACATGGAAGAAGACACTGAAATTCCGCTTATACTAGGACGACCCTTCCTTTCCACCGCACGAGCTATGGTGGATATGAGCGATGGAAAACTAACATTGAGGGTTGGTGAAAAAGAGATCAAGTTTGAAGTGGGGAAAAGTGCAGAGGATGATCCGGTCAAATACCTCAACGCGATTGACTCAAGCCTAGACGACGCATTGCAACGATACCACTCGGGAAGTGAGTCATCCCGCACGGGTAACATTTGACCGAATTTGGGTCTAGCCAAGGACCCTTATAAACGTTGCGCACCATGGAGGCATTCCATGGACTATCCATTAGCTTAGTAGTTTAATCTTTAAGTTTAATGTTTTCTTTTAAGTTTTATCTTTGTAGGAGTAAGGCACGCTCAACAGAGGATGATGGATGGCGAAAAATGGAACCCATGCACGTAAATCAGAGGCCTCCCGACTCAAAAACTGCAAAACAGTGTCTGCAACACGGGGCCATGCTCACCCAGCACGCCCCCGTGCCTAACCTACTGATGTCCAAATTCTTTTGACCAGATGGTTGCACAAGCCGTGCTCACGCAGCACGCCGCGTGGCCACCCCAGTGTAAGTCTTTTGATTCTAATTTGTTACTGGCACTTTGGACACGGGGCTGTGTCCTCATAGCACGCCCCCGTGCTGGAAGTGCCAGTGACAAAATTTTTTGCCATTTTTACACTTTTTACACATTTAACCAAAATAAATCCTATTTGGGACACATTGAGGGCAATGTGTAATTTAAGTGTGGGGGGATGATAAAACCTTGAATCGTTTATCCTAAAACAAGCCTTACACAAAACTCGCTTTGGAACCGCTAATCACCGCAAACTTTTTCAATTTTTTTTTAGTTTTTTTCCTTCACTTATCTTGGTTTAGTTGGGTAAAATAAGTTCTAAAAAAAATTATGTTTTTACGAATTTACAACTAATAACGTCGTGATAAAAAGAACCAATTAAGAAAATTACGAAAACGGGCATGACAAATCTTTGTAAAATTTGATTATATATACGTTTTTACACTACACCCATTTTTTTCACAAAAGTGAGTTTTGAGCCATTACCGAGCATATAAATATACATCTATACTAATTGCTCAATTTTCGTTTCTTGTGTGAATAGCCCGTTTGGTTCTCACGAATCTAGAACTTGACAAAACGGTACGTTCCAAGTCGTTACCGACAAAAATCCAAGTAAGTAAATGATGGAGGCATTAGGATCAACCCATTTTTCAAATCAAAACCTTTATTTTTCTTTGCTTTAACCAAAAAACACCCCCTAGATAAACCCACAAAAACAAACCCCCTAGATAAACCCACAAAAACAAACCTTTTCATTTTTCATCGTTCATTTTTGTAAACCTATCAGTTATACAATTACGATTATGGCTCAGTTTTAACTTAGGCAATAATAATAATAATAATAATAATAATAATAATAATAATAATAATAATAATAATAATAATAATAATAATAATAATTAGAAAATTTGCCTAAATTATTTTTTGCTAAGCCACAAAGCAACAGAAAAACCGATATTTTACACTTTTCGTCATTTCAATAAAACATGCCAAACCCGAACCACCACCTACCCTTTAAAGCGCTATTGATATTTACAAGGATTTAACGTCAAAAAGCATGAGGTTTGATTGATTATCAGGTCTATGGTAGGAGTAAGTTCCAAATCCGGGCACGAGCGTTCTCACTTACACAACTTCGGCTGAGTGTTGAGTGACCACTTGTGAGGTGTGTAAATTTGTATATAACTAAATGGAATTTTATAAAGGCATCTTATGCCCAAAGTAAATAATTTTTAACTTATGTTTTAAATAAATAATGACGAATAAGACTGTAAATAAAATAAAAAAATAAATTTAGAACTTGGATTCCCGACACTCTAAAGATGAGATCAAAACCTTCTCTTCCACCTATTCCGTTTGGGTGTGTAAGCCATGATATAGAGTTTTGCTTAAGAACAAACAAAGATTCAAGTGTGGGGGTATTTGATTTGCATAAAATACAACATATAAATTATATCAAATACGGCATAAAATCAACCCTTTTTCAGTACTAATGTTGGAAAAAGCTTGTTTTTCTGTTCCTTTTTAATTTACAGGGTCAAAAGATCTTAAATGAGCAAAAGGAGCAAATAACAGCAAAAACCAACATAAATAAAAAGAAGGAGGAATTGACGCAACTCGCAAGCCCCAATCCACATCCAAACCACAAGAATAGCAAGATCAGAAGACCTGACATGGGGCCGTGTCCACGAGACACGGGCCGTGTCTGAGACTGGCTGCTGTGCAGAAGAAAAGACAACAGCAAAGGAC
The DNA here is from genome assembly GCA_030545235.1 of Helianthus tuberosus. Lineage (NCBI taxonomy): Eukaryota > Viridiplantae > Streptophyta > Magnoliopsida > Asterales > Asteraceae > Helianthus > Helianthus tuberosus. The sequence goes on from CM060393.1 coordinate 10,911,700, forward strand.
AAAACAGACAGCCAACACGGGGCGTGGTCAACTCAAAGATTTTCAGAATCTGCGATAGTACAGAAAGTACTTTGGCCACAGGCCGTGCCGTTGACACACGGGGCCGTGTTAGTACAAGACCTGACGCAGCAGTTAATGAGGAAGAGAGAGAGAGAGAGAGATGACTACGGGGTCGTGCCAAGCGGGCACGGGCCATGGTGAAGCCCCTGATTTCAGCTATAAATAGATGTGCTTGGTTCCATTCTAAACCATCCCTTGGCAGACAACTTCTTTCTTACCTGCCACCACTACAACACCATCATCCCCCACCGTCATTCATCTTCCACCATTTAGAGTGTGTGTAGTAGTCTCGGGATCCAAGGTCGATAGTAAGAGTCTTTTTCAAACAAAGGCCATACTTGGCTAAACACTTACATCACTTGGTGAAGACAAATCTTTTATGTATTTGTTTTTTTGATTTCCAATCTTTGGCAACTTTTTAATTGGGTATGTATTAATGACTTTAATAACTACTTTTTTTATATTGAAGGCAAATTTATCTAATCATTCTTCATATGTTGTTGATTCACATATTCGTGTCTTTACGGTCTATATAAAACACGTTAATTTCCTAGAAGGGGGTTAGAAAGGTGGTTGGGTAAATTTTATGTCTCGTTCAGTGTATAGATCCTGCGAGAACCTGGTTCAAGCTTAGTAACACTTCACGAGTAGGAAGGGCTCTACCCACCCACGGGAGAAGTGCAAAACGCTTGAATCCCTTATCTATAAACTACTATTAAAACTTTAAACCAACCCCGTGAGGACTGTATCCCTGCTGACTCAGACCAAAGGGTTGAGAGTGATCGGTGCCTGGAAGGGGGCCCACCACTTTTCGCATTAATAACTTACTTAATTATCTTTCAATAATCCGACCTAGTGGGACTGTATCCTTGCTGACTCAGACCACTAGGTTGACGGTAAAGTCGTCTTCACAAGAGGGGCCTACTACTATAACTAAGATAATCTGTTAAAATGCCCAAATTCCGAAAATCATCAAAAGGATACAAAAAAGAGGACTTGGAACCAAGTGATTCCTTCTTGTCTATCTGTTTTTTCCTTTATTTTATTTTTGCTTTTTAGTTTATCTTTTTATAACTTTAAAAAAACTTTTTATCAAAGTTTGGTTCGATTAGACGTTAATGATAAGCCAGTATTAAAAGCTCTTGTGTCCTTGGACGACCTCGGTATCTTGTCATCACTATACTACGTCCGCGATGGGTATACTTGCCCTAGCGTGTGTGTAGATTGATAGTAGAATATCGTGTTTTATAAATTTAAAACATGAAATCGGCGAGTAAAAGAGCTAAAATATAACTAAAAATATAGACACCTGCGCGCACGTCATATATGTCACGACCCCCGTCTCGGTTTTACCCGGTCCGGAAGCCGCGGGACAGAAATTCCCGTGGTATTATTTATTTGAGTTTAACAGTGGAAGATTTTACCAGGATCTTTCAAAACTTGAAATATGCCCAATTATTTATTTCACAAATTGGGATAAATCCCGTAATTTACAATAGAGGAATTTGACTAGGAAATTCCCTGTTTTTCAAAACATGTTTATTTATTTTACTGAGCCATATCTTTAAGCTTGATAGTGCTCCGTAGCACGTTATTCTTTGGTTCCCAGTAAGTCACCTGAAACATGTTTGAAAAATATTTTATCAGCGGGGAAATACTGGCGAGTCACTCAAGTTTGTTAAAACGACTCTTAGTTATAAATTACAGCATAAGAGCGATTACAATGGCTTCTATCTTATTTTTATCTGGCGCCGTGTCACAGCCTTGTGACGATGGTCATACCACTATTGGGTCCTTTCACCCAAGTTGTGATGATTATCACTGTTAGGATTTATTAGCCTAACTGTGAGAAATTAGTAAAGTGCACAATACCCCACTAGCCAGTGATTCAAGATATCCACGACTTAATCCCTGTAATTATAAGTTTTGCAAATAATTTGAGGTATTGTAAAACAGTTGGTAAAAAGAGAATGACTCACATTGCAAGTTTAGAGAAGCAGCGTTTAGCCTACTGATTTAGCCTTGTACCTAGTTTAATTAACAATGCACACGAAACTAGGTAAGTAACTAAATACAACTTTTTACGACAAGCTCACGAGATTAAAATCTTCACGACGAATGACAAAGTGCAATACTTAAACATCCAGCGGATTCGCAACGAATGACAGAGTGCAATACTTAAACATCCACCGTTTTACGGTTAATGACAAAGTATAGCCCGAGTTCGGGCGGCACTCAAACATCCCGTCGGACTCACGCGAATGACTAAGTATAGCCCAAAATCGGACAGCACTTAAACATCCTGTCGGACTGATTTCAATCGATCGGATATTACATCGTAGCAGCGATCGAGTTAATACCAGGTATCGTAGCAGCACCTTGATATCTTAAATTTCGAAATTGAGCAGTGAGACTTCGTTTTTGTGAAAATTTTCGACAACAGTGAACTGCTCATGATCCAAGCTATTTATAGCTGAAAAATGGGTCTTACGCGGCCCGCGTAAGCCCTTTCAAGACCTTTACGCGGCCCGCGAGGGCCACCTAGACGTAGACTAGGGCTAGCGTGTCATACCTAGGGCTGCCACGTGTGTGACACGTGGCCTGTTAGCTGATCCGGAGGTTTGATGAGTTGTCGCGGCCCGCGTAGACAATCCTTATGTCTTACGCGGCCCGTGTGAAGACCAAGAATCTTGTTTTCTTGATTTTTCAAGCACATTAGGGTTTCAAGGGTCCAGGTTTTCACTTACGGGTCATTTTGGGACATTTTTTATGGTCCTTTCGTCCTCCCCACCTTATTTAAAATCTCGTCCTCGAGATTTATTGAAATAAGTGAGGATACTTTCGCTTCATTTCTGATTCCAGCTCCCAAGTGTATTCGGGTCCTCTTTTCGAATCCCACTTGACTTTGACTAGTACCAATCTTTTGTGCTTAAGGAATTTAATCTTTCTATCTTCGATTTGAAGCGGTTTCTCTACAAACTTCAACTTGTCATTTACCTCTATGTCTTGAAGAGGTACTACCAGTGATTCGTCGAATAAACATTTCTTGAGGTTAGATACATGAAATACATCATGTACCCCTGCTAGTTCTTCTGGTAGTTGTAGACGATAGGCAACTGGTCCTATGCGTTGAATTATCGGAAATGGTCCTACGTATCTTGGACTCAATTTTCCTTTCTTACCGAATCGAACTACTCCTTTCCAAGGAGAAACTTTCAATAGTACTTTATCTCCAACTTGGAATTCTAACGGCTTGCGTCGATTGTCTGCATAACTCTTCTGGCAATCTCGAGCCATCTTTAGTCTTTCCTTGATTTGAGTGATCTTGTCGGTAGTTTCTTGCACAATCTCGGGTCCTGATAATTGACTTTCTCCTATTTCTGCCCAACAAACTGGAGTTCTGCACTTACGTCCGTACAGTGCTTCGAACGGGGCAGCTTCAATGCTTGCATGATAACTATTGTTATAGGATAATTCAATTAGAGGTAAATGGTCGTCCCAGTTTCCTCCGAAATCTATCACACATGCCCTGAGCATGTCTTCTAGGGTTTGGATCGTCCTTTCACTTTGTCCGTCTGTTTGGGGATGATATGCAGTACTTAAGTTTAATTCCGTCCCCATTGCTTCCTGGAAACTCGTCCAGAAATGTGAAGTGAAACGACTATCTCTATCTGATACAAGAGAGAGTGGGACTCCATGTAATGATACGACTTCGTCTACATACAACTTGGCTAACCTTTCCATGCTAAAGGTTTCTTTCATAGGTAGAAAATGAGCTGATTTGGTTAATCGATCCACAATTACCCAAATCGCATCGTTACCTTTTCTGGTTTTGGGTAACTTAGTAACAAAATCCATTGTTATGAGCTCCCATTTCCATACAGGCATTTCTAATTGTTGTAGTAGACCTGAAGGTTTCTGGTGTTCTGCCTTAACTTGCGAACAAGTTAAGCACTTAGAAACATATCTAGCTATATCCTTTTTCATACCGATCCACCAGAAATTGTTTCTTAAATCTTGGTACATCTTATTGTTACCAGGATGTACAGTATACCTAGATTTATGGGCTTCCTCTAAAATCTTATTTCTTAAGTTCCCTTGCTTAGGTACCCAAATCCTTTTCTTATGGAATCTCCAAATTCCATCCGTACCTTTCTCTAATTCCTTTATTCTTCCTTTCATTCCTTCCGCATCATTCTTGAGTGCGGTTTCCTGAACATTCTTCAGTTGTTCCATTAGGTCTAACTGGAGAGTTAGTCTAAGAGCACGAACTATTCTTTGTTTCTCATGATACTTACGACTTAAGGCATCTGCAACTACGTTTGCTTTTCCTTCGTGATATTGAATATCACAGTCGTAGTCACTTAGAATCTCCATCCATCTTCTCTGCCTCATGTTTAATTCTTTTTGTCCAAATATGTATCTTAAGCTCTTATGATCTGTATAGACAGTAAACTTACTTCCATACAGATAGTGTCTCCAAATTTTAAGGGCAAAAATTATCGACCCTAATTCTAAGTCATGTGTCGTAAAATTTTCCTCGTGCTTTTTCAATTGCCTTGAGGCATAGCAATTACCTTTTTGCGTTGCATTAATACACATCCTAATCCTAGCTTAGAAGTGTAACACCTCGAAATTTTGTGTCCTGTAATGTGTTGACACGTGTCTTGAGTTTACACGTGGCATTTATATTAAATAAAGGACTAATGTTGACAAACCTTGAAAGTATGTAAATTCGAGTGTTATAAATATCAACATAGGGTAAATATAATGTATAGTAACCCTAAACGATGCTCGTACCTTCGAACGAATAAATCATGGATCGTACGGAAGCGAAACGCGGAAGAAAGTGAGAGATTACAAGCTACAGGGGGTTAACTGTGTCAACATGTTTAATTATTCCTCTGAGTGACCCTTTGACGTACCCGAGGCTTTGTAACAGTAAATTATGCTCACTAGAATGTACTATATAAATTCCGCGAAGTTCCGTTTTAAAACGAGAAAGTTATGATCAAATTCGTACGAGAAGGGTTAAAAGCGTCAACAATGAAAGTTAAGGCTTTCCGAATAATTGACGAAATAACCGGGGACTTAACAATGCGGGTAAATAACACGAGGCCCTTAATCGTAAATAATCGAGGGCCAAATCGCAAAGTTACCCCTTCAAGCCCGAAAGGTCAGGTTAATAATTACCAAAGATTTCGTATTAATTACAAGGATTCTGGCAATGATTATAAAAGATTTGAGAATCCTGGAAAATAGTCCTAAAGCGGCCCGCATTCGCTTAACATGTTATGTAAAGCGGGCCGCGCGCGACATGTTAAACCGTGTGTTGACTTAAGGTCAAAGCGGCTCGCATTCAAATAACTTTATATCCAAAGCGGGCCGCATTAGACCCCCAGATGCAGAATTCTTGGACAGCTTCACTGTTTGAGATTCTGATCGATAATTGATGCATTAATTGGAGCATGGGCGCCCCCTACATGTCCCCTAGCTCTAGGAACAGGTGTTGGATAGTTGTGGTGAGTCCTAGGCCTTGTTGTCAAGTTTTTGTGGTGCCTTGAGCACTATAAAAGGGACCATAGTTGCAACCATTCTTCACACACTCAAACCTGTTCTCTTGATCATCCTTGGAGCTCTCAAGCTTTTCTCTAGCATCCTAAGTCGTGCACTAAGTCTCTGTAAGTTTGCCAAACCTTCTATGCTCTTGTTTTTGCTTAGTTTAGCCTAAAAGTCAATCCGTCGTAACTAACGATTGACTTTACGATAAATCACAAATGGTCCAGTGTATTGTCGAATCAAAAGTAGTTATGAGTTGGTATTTATGTGGGTAATAAACCCCTGAGAGGGTTCCCCCTGATCACCACTCTAACTAGTTCAAATATCGAGTCAAACGTATACTTAAAAAGTCAACAGAAATGCTATTTTTCGATTTAATGCATAATCAGTGATATAGATGATATGAAACCTGTTTGGACACTCATAAAACATGATAATAAGTATACTAACTTGTCTAAACTCGTTTGATTCGGCCATTTGCTTTATTGACCCGGTTCGGAGCCGAAAGTCACAAAAATTTGACTTTCACTTTGACTTTCAGTTCTGACCTGTTAAGGCATGTTTTATAAATGCCTTAGAGCTTAAATTGGATTAGGTTACTTGTTAGAACAACCCTCTGTGATTACACACCTTGATTCATTAGTTATCCAATAAATCTGCACATTTCCGTTAAATGCTCATATGTTGACCGTTATGCCCTTTTCACCTTAAAACGTGATTTATGAAAATGTAAAAGTGTAGAAACCTTAATTACTAATATATAAACTTGTATGCAAAGTTTGACACCAGTTTGATTTGTAGATTAAGAGTTATGCTCATTGTCGCTAAATTAAAGCTTTATGTAATAAAACGACGCAATTAGCGTATAGCCTAGTTAAACATACTTTTTGATATCAAATATTTTACCCACTGATGTTATATATTATTTTGGGATTTTTAAAGATTTTTAATTAATTTTAGGCTGAGCATAACTAGTAGTCGTAGGCTTAACCCGGTAATTGTCGGTTTTGCCCTTACGGGCCATAAAATAAGTTTTACTTATCTAAACGACTCCAAACATTTTGCTACTGATCACATATGTTAAATAAATTATTTTAAGCCCTCTGGAAATATAAAAATATCAGATTCAAGTATAGAACCCGGAAACGGCCTTTAATCGCCATAATTAGCGTTTTTATCGCATAGTATGTCTTAAAATCATATTGGACATACCCGGGTTGATACATACTGATATATGAGGCAAATTATGATATTTTAACAGTAAGCAAAGGTTGACTAACTCAGACTTCGTTTTTGAGCTTTTCGGCTTATGTGAAATTACCAAAATACCCCTACGGGGCATAGTTTGGTTAAAGATGATAAATTTCACATATATGCTTTAGCCTACTATTATAACTCATCAAATTGAGTATGTTTGCTGTTTACATCAGACCTGTAACTCAGTTAAACATTTAAACGCTTTTACAACCTTTAAAATGACCAAACTACCCCTACGGGGCATAGTTTGGGTTTAAACTCATTACGGGCATAATGAAAGACATCCTACTGATGTCACAACATATTTGAAGCATATTAACTTAGGAAACCTGTATATGGCTCTTGAGGATACCCGTTACGCTTATTACGCGTTCGGTTCGGTTTATGTAACAAGTTTACATAAATTAGCCGAAACGGGTCAAACCTTATCGGTTTTATCTCAAAATCCAGAATGTGAATAATAAACCCATATTAAACAAGTCTTCACACTTGTCGGGTCTAAATCGCATTCTATCCGGTCTTCGCTTAATCGTGCGTACGAACCGTATCTTTGAAACTAGCCGGTCTAAGCTTAAGCTTAATTAAGACCCGTTAGGATTCTAATAGGTTATATTAAACCTCCGTTCCAGATTAGGAGGACCAGTAAAAGCTATCTGCAAATTTATTCGATTAAGGATTTATACTTGCAAAGGTAAATACTTTTAACTTATTTTCCCTATACGGGCTTGGGTTACGGTATATAGCATACCGCTTGATCGAGCATCAAATCTCCACGCTTAGTGGGTAGTTGAATAATTTGATCGGCTCGTTTAAACAGTCTTGTTTACTTTAAAGCCTTTGGGGGGTTAATGACCATGTCCCGGATATCCTTGGCATCATCTTACGAGATTGGCCGCGACTTGAGCACGGGGTGTAGGCGTACTCCCGTGTATAACTCATTAATGTGGTGTGTTTATTGATCTTTAACCCGGAAAAGATCCGGGCTACTGAACGCATAAGTAACATGTAATTCGTTCACAAGATTATAATATTAAATAATTCTCCCAAGTTAAATGAAATGTTTATGCCACGTGCATCCAAACCAATTTTAAATCATTTTATAAAATGAGTCAGTTGAATGTATTTACCAGTGTAAACTGACGTATTTTCCCAAAAAGATTAACTGCAGGTACTAAGCGAAATAGGCTGGGATTCTCCTAAGCATCATTAGAAGTCTCGCAAGCTTAAGATGCCGAAGTCTGTTGGACTATTAAATGTTATTTTGTTTCGATCCTACTGTGGATAAACACCGGATATTGTGACTTTGTTTACAATAAATAAATTCGGTTGTATCTTATTTTTAAATTGCTTCCGCTGTGCATATTGATATTGTGTTGTTTGACTATTACGTTGCCAACCATGACGTCACGATACTCCCCCACCGGGCCCACCGGTGACACGTGGAAAACGGGGTGTGACAGGTTGGTATCAGAGCCAACAACTGAGTGAATTAAACACTAGCCTTTTGTGTTTAATCTCAGTTACACAATTGCACATTTCTAAACATTCGAGTCTAGACATATAACATAGGACAAATTCCACTATTATTGTGTTGTCCTTTATTTTTGCATTTTATATTATTATTGTTATCTCATGATATGTTAACAGGTATAACAAAGATGCCTCCAAGATTTTTACGTATGCGAGGACGAGGAGGAAGAGGGAGGACCACCGCCCCCAACGACCATGAAGCTGGGCCGTCCAATACACGAGCTCCTACTCCCGCCGAGAGTGATGGTACTCAGCGGAACCAGAGGGGTCTCTTTCAACCAGCTAGACACTCGGTTTCGAACAGCTCAACAACTCCCGCCCAGGACTCCTTCGGGCCACACTCAGAAAACGAACAGCGATCTATGTCGCACCGTTTCTTTGACGACCCCACTCCGTACTTTCAAGGCCAGTTTAATCCGGCAGACTACATTCAAGAACCAGTGGGTTTCAACCCATTGGGACCGGAGGACCATTTCTCGGGGGGCAACAACAACGACGAAGACGACGATCCCGTCGAACCAGCAACCGGAACCCCCAACCATCCCATCGAGGTTTCGGATAGTTCAGTTTATCGCGGACCACCATATGATGGTCCAGACAGCTTCCAAGCGATATTCACTCGGCACGAATGGTATTTCACTCCTTCTCACCATTCGTCACCTCATGAGCAGCATCAGCCTCAACAACAGCCGCATCAACAAGATTCCTCCGAGGATCACCGTTTTGTGGCAGTTACGCCACCGCCTCCACCGCCACCAGTTCAACTGGCGCCTCCGCAACCGCAAAGGCATAGGAGAACCGGAGCGCGGATGACCTCACGAAGAGAAGAGTTTCATTTTAGCTCTCCTCTACAATCAAGTGGCAGGAATTACCCGCCACATCAGGAGGACCCACAAATGGGTGGTCCTTCTCAACCAGCTGTACCGCAACAACCACCAATGGGTTTTGATAACCCAATACCAGCATATGCGGGTCCCTCGATGTACAACCCGTTTGAGCCACCGACTCACCATAACCTCGGTTACGCTGGAGCCGACCCATACGCGGTAGCGGTCAATTACAATGCCAACAACCCTGAGGGACCGTATGGAGGTCCTTGGGGAGTAGGGTACCCAACACAGGGGTACCAGGTGCCTACACAACCCCCGTACTACCAGCAACCCCCGCCATCTCTTCAATTGTCGCCACCACTACATCAAGAAATCCTGCAAAGTATCAGGGAGGTGCGACATGAAGCACGGGAAGACCGGCGACGTAACCAAGGAATGTTCAAGACCTTGACCAACATGATCAAGGGAAAGAGCAAGAAGGATCAGTGAAGCCTTCCATCTGTTATTAAGCCCCTGTGTGGGCATGCTTGTTTGTATTAACCCCTACGTGGGTGTATTGTTATTGTAAGTCCCTGCGTGGACTATTATGTTATTTAGCCCCTGCGTGGGCGTGTGTGTTATTAAACCCCTACGAGGGTAAGTACTTGTTTAACCCCTGCGTGGGTAAGTTGTTATTTGAAAGACCCGTTTAGGGCAAGTGTGTAATATTTTGAATAAATTAATGGAATGGTTATTTTATAAATTTCATGTTTGCCTTTATGTGCATATATATAAATTATAAATGAAATAAATAAATTAAAATCATTTCATTTTTAAATAATCTGCCTATGAAATCATTAACTAAGAATCTTATAAGTGTGAAACCTAGCCTATTGGTCAATTATAAGACCGGGCCAAGATGGTAAGACCTGTTAAAAGATTCAATTCATTAAATTAAGAATCTTAAAGTGTGAAACCTAGCCTCGTGTCAAATATAAGACCGGGCCAAGATGGTAAGACCTGTTTAAAAGATTCAAATTCCAGTTAACATCTTAAAACATGTTAACACTCCTGGCAGGTGTGATTCGTTAAAAATCACATGTCATTTTATATGTACAAGGATCTTTAAAAAGATTCCTAACTCAGTCTAATGATCTCTGAATCCTGGGTTTACATCATCAATTAAGATGATCATATTTTTAAATCATACGTGGTAATATAGTGCCTACGGGCCTTGCTCCTTTCTATATGAGCTAACCGACAGTGGTAGCTATGACTCCCTGTCTAGAAAAGGTAATAAGCTATGTGCAAACCTTAAAAGCCTTGATTCTCTGAAATCATAGCTTATAAATTAAATTGTCCTAGTGACTAGGCCTATTGTGCCAAGAATACCTTAATGTATTGATTCTCCGAAATCATAGATTAAATTAAAATGTCCACGTGACTAGGCCGTTTGTGCCACAAATAAAACTATTATTGTTTTATAATTAGGATAAATTATAACAGAAATCCTAAATAAATATGAATTATAAATTAACCGTATATGGTCTCTGTACCATGGTTGATGAATTGCCATAAAAGACAATTCCATATAAAACTTCCAAATAAACTATTGTTCTTGTTTTCTGCAATAGTTCAATTTAAATGGCTAACTCAGACGAGATTAATAGCCATCCCGTGGAGGTTAATAATGACGCCCGATTCAATCTATCGGGTGTTGAATTGAAAGCGATCATAGAAGGCGCTGTTACACAGGCTCTGGAGCGGCAGTATGAAGATTATAGCGGTACTCACAGTAGAACCCAATCTACACCGCATTCAAAGCCAAAGACACATTCAGAGGCTCACAACAAGCCTCCTCCCGAAAATGCTGGACCCAAGAGAGATGGTGACGACCGTCAGTCCACCAACCACAAAAGTGAACCATCTCAGCAGATAGTGCTGCAACAAGAACCCCGTAACAAGGGTTGCTCTTATAAATACTTCGTGTCTTGCAAGCCCCGGGATTTTAATGGGGAGAAAGGAGCCGTCGACTGTATGACTTGGCTAGATGAGATGGACACGGTGGTAGATATCAGCGGGTGCGCTGACAGGGATGTGGTTAAGTTTGTGTCACAGTCCTTTAAAGGTGAAGCTTTGGCATGGTGGAGATCTCTGATTCAAGCCACCGGAAAAATCCCTTTGTACAACATGTCCTGGGAACAATTCGTTGCCCTGATCAGGGAAAATTTTTGCCCCCAGCACGAGGTGGAAAAGATAGAGTCTGATTTTCTATCTTTGGTGATGACAAACCTCGATTGTCAAGCTTACCTGACGAGCTTCAATACGATGTCTCGATTGGTCCCCTATCTGATAACCCCGGAGCCAAAGCGAATAGCTCGTTTTATCGGTGGGTTAGCCCCCGAAATCAAGGCAAGCGTCAAGGCTTCGCGGCCAGCTACTTTTAGGTCTGTAGCTGACATTTCCTTATCCCTCACTCTGGATGCGGTCAGGCAGAGATCGCTGAGGAATAAGGAGACTGAGAAGAGGAAGCGCGAAGATAATGTTTCGCGAGGATCGAATAAGAAACACCGTGGGAACGGTGATAACAAGAAGAGTTCAGAGTCAAGAAAAGATGGGCATCGTTCTGGTGAGAAGCCCACATGCAAAATCTGCAAGAAACAGCACTTTGGAAAGTGCAGACTTGGGTCAAACTCTCAGACTCAGTCGAAACCCTTTGCTTGTGGTATTTGCAAGTCCACGGATCACAAAACCGTGGATTGCAAGAAGATAAAGGACGCAACGTTCTACCGTTGCAATGAAAAGGGCCACATAAAGACCAACTGCCCTAAGTATAACAAGAAGCCGGAAGAGGCTAAGAAGACTAATGCAAGAGTCTTCAGAATGGACGCAAAGGAAGCGGTTCTAGACGACAACGTTATTACAGGTACCTTCCTTGTAAATGACGTATATGCTAGAGTACTGTTTGATTCAGGCGCGGATAAGTCGTTTGTAGATAACAAGTTTTGTGAATTGTTGAAATTACCTGTCAAGACCTTAAAAGTGAACTATGAAGTAGAGTTAGCAGATGGTACCCTAGAAACCGTCTCTACTGTGTTAGATGGATGTGTGATATCCATTAAGAACCATTCTTTTCCTCTGTCTCTACTTCCCTTCAAGTTGGCCGGTTTTGACATAGTTCTGGGTATGGACTGGTTATCTCATAACCAGGCCCAAATTGTCTGTAACAAGAAACAAGTGGTGATAAAGACTCCGTCTGGTGAATTACTCACTATTCGGGGAGATACTCAGTATGGGCTGCCTGAGCAGGTGACTATGCTCAAGGCTTCCAAGTGTTTGAAGAAGGGGTGTGTTATCTACATGGCGCAAGTGATTATTGAAGAGCCTAAACCGAAGATAGAAGAAATCCCTGTTATCTCCGAATACCCAGAAGTATTTCCAGAAGATCTACCTGGTTTGCCACCAGATAGGCAAGTCGAATTCAGGATTGATATCATCCCTGGAGCTGCTCCAGTTGCTAGAGCACCATACAGGTTGGCACCCACAGAAATGAAGGAGTTGCGGACGCAGCTAGATGAACTACTGGATAAAGGTTTCGTTAGACCTAGCTCGTCTCCTTGGGGAGCGCCAATCCTGTTTGTCAAGAAGAAGGATGGGTCGATGCGTCTGTGCATCGACTATCGTGAGCTTAATAAAGTCACGATCAAGAATAGATATCCATTGCCCAGGATCGATGATTTGTTCGATCAGCTTCAAGGGGCAAGTTACTTCTCGAAGATTGATTTGAGGTCAGGCTACCATCAGTTGAAGGTTAAAGATGAAGACGTTCACAAGACTGCATTTAGGACTCGTTACGGTCACTACGAGTTCCTAGTGATGCCATTTGGGCTCACCAATGCACCAGCCGCATTCATGGATCTCATGAATCGCGTTTGCAAGCCTTATTTGGATAAATTCGTCATCGTTTTCATTGACGGCATTCTTATCTACTCGAAGAGTCGAGCTGATCACGAGAAGCATCTTCGCTGCATTCTGAAGCAACTTCACCGAGAGAAACTCTATGCCAAATTCTCTAAGTGTGAGTTCTGGCTTAGAGAAGTCCAATTCCTTGGACATGTGGTCAGTGAGCGTGGTATCCAAGTGGATCCCGCTAAGGTTGAAGCAGTTATGAACTGGCAAGAACCGAAGACACCAACGGAAATTCGTAGCTTCCTGGGATTAGCAGGATATTACAGGCGTTTCATCAAAAATTTCTCAAGGATTGCTGCGCCCCTAACTTCCCTGACTAAGAAGAAAGTAAAATACGTTTGGGGGCCTAAGCAGCAAGGAGCTTTCGATATTCTCAAGCAGAAGTTAAGCAACGCCCTAGTACTGACATTGCCAGATGGAATAGAAGAATTTGTGATTTATTGTGATGCATCACACACCGGCATGGGGTGTGTGCTTATGCAGAAAGGCAAGGTTATTGCCTACGCATCACGGCAGTTAAAGGTGCATGAAAAGAATTACACCACCCATGACTTGGAGTTGGGTGCCGTTGTATTCGCACTAAAGCTGTGGAGACATTATTTGTATGGGATCAAGTTTGTGATCTATTCTGATCACAAGAGCCTCCAGCACCTCTTTAATCAAAAGGAATTGAACATGAGGCAACGACGTTGGATGGAGACGTTGAATGATTATGATTGTGAAATCCGATACCATCCAGGCAAAGCAAATGTGGTTGCTGATGCCTTGAGTCGGAAGGAAAGGGTTAAACCCATCCGAATCAATGCCAAGCGCATGGAGATAAAGAACAATCTGATGGAAAGGGTGTTAGCTGCGCAAAAGGAAGCGGTATTGGAAGCTAACTACCCCAATGAAAAGCTAGGGGTAACTGAGGAGCAGTTAACTCTTAGCAATGACGGAATTCTAAGATTAAATGGACGAATATGGGTTCCAATTTTTGGAGGACTTCGTGATGTCATCCTCCAGGAAGCCCATAGTTCCAAATACTCCGTTCATCCTGGAGCTGACAAGATGTACCAGGATCTTAAGGCAAATTATTGGTGGATAGGCCTGAAAAAGTCTGTAGCCACCCATGTAGCTAAATGCTTGACATGTGCGCAAGTCAAAGCCGAGCATCAAAAGCCGTCAGGCTTGCTACAACAGCCTGAACTTCCTACGTGGAAGTGGGAAATGGTAACTATGGATTTCATTACCAAGTTACCCAAGACGAGAAAAGGAAATGATACAATATGGGTTATAGTTGACTGACTAACTAAGTCAGCTCATTTCTTACCCATCAAGGAGACTTATAGCTCCGACATGTTAGCCCGGTTGTACGTTGATAAGATTGTAGCCTTACATGGCATACCTGTGTCTATAATCTCTGACCGAGATACTAGATACACGTCACATTTCTGGAAAAGCTTCCAGCAATCTTTGGGCACACGTTTGAATTTTAGTACGGCTTACCATCCTCAGACAGACGGTCAGAGTGAGCGTACTATCCAAACGTTGGAAGACATGCTACGTGCATGTGCGATCGATTTGGGCGGAAGTTGGGATAAGAACTTACCACTAATCGAATTCTCCTACAACAATAGCTACCACACCAGCATCAAGGCTGCGCCTTTTGAAGCATTGTACGGTAGAAAGTGTAGATCGCCCGTTTGTTGGGCGGAAGTTGGGGATGTCCAGTTATCTGGACCGGAGATAGTGTTCGAGACAACAGACAAGATTGTCCAGATTAAAGACCGTCTCAAAGCTGCCCGTGATAGGCAGAAAAGCTACGCTGATCCTAAGCGAAAGGCTTTTAACTTTGAAGTAGGTGACAAAGTCCTACTTAAAGTGTCACCCTGGAAGGGAGTGATGCGATTTGGTAAGAAAGGCAAGCTAAGCCCGAGGTACATAGGACCTTTCGAGGTTATCGAACGTGTCGGGTCAGTTGCCTATAAACTAAACTTACCAGAAGAGCTAAGTGGAATTCACAATGTGTTCCACATCTGCAATCTGAAGAAGTGTTTCGCTGACGAATCACTGGTAATACCACATACAGATGTGCATATTGACGAAAGCTTGAAATTTGTGGAAAAACCTGTGTTGATTGAAGATCGACAGGTAAGGAAGCTTCGAAGAAAGCATATACCTTTTGTTAAGGTCAAATGGGATGCCCGTAGAGGTCCCGATTTCACATGGGAGGTTGAATCCACGATGAAAGAGAAGTACCCTTACTTATTTCAGTAAATCTCGGGTCGAGATTTATTTTAAGGGGGTGAGGATGTAACACCTCGAAATTTTGTGTCCTGTAATGTGTTGACACGTGTCTTGAGTTTACACGTGGCATTTATATTAAATAAAGGACTAATGTTGACAAACCTTGAAAGTATGTAAATTCGAGTGTTATAAATATCAACATAGGGTAAATATACTGTATAGTAACCCTAAACGATGCTCGTACCTTCGAACGAATAAATCATGGATCGTACGGAAGCGAAACGCGGAAGAAAGTGAGAGATTACAAGCTACAGGGGGTTAACTGTGTCAACATGTTTAATTATACCTCTGAGTGACCCTTTGTTAGAACTTTTAAAGATCGTTGATACTTGTGCTGGATCAGTTTAATCATAGTTTGTAGCTATTTTGAATGTACAAGGGCTTATTTTGTATCTTTCTAGAAGAATGTTTCCTGACCTAGTGTAGATAAGATTCCTGCAAATTTATAAATTTGCTGGCTAGTCAGGAACACTATATATAGCCTTCTCATTGTAACCTTGGCAAGCTTTTGGCTCTTGAATGAATATTGTGTTGTTTACATTCTCTAGTGCTCAAATCTGATATCCAAGGTTCTCTACTGATCTCCCATTGTTTGGATTCAATACAACACTTGTTGTATTCATTAATCCATTAGCTTCACCTTCATCATTGATCATTCTTGACTTTTCTAGCTCAAACACTTAATAAATAGGTGTTTAGGGCTAAGAACAACCAACCACTGTGATCCGGATTGATTTTGGGATCTACAATTTGGTATCAGAGCCTTAGTGCTCTTGGTTGTTGTGTTCTTGTTGAGATTTTTCATAGTTTTGAAGGTTTTTCAAAAGTTTCTAAGTTTTCAAATTTTTGGACTTAAAATGGATTGATTTGGTGTGTTTAATCGATAGGTTGTTGTTAATACTTGATTAGGGAGTCATTTTGGACATTTTGATGGATCAAAACAAGGTTTTTGAGCTGTTTTTGAGTGATTAGAGGGTTTTAGTTCGTGTTAAACCCTCTGTTCAGCGAAATTATCTTGAAGCCAGCGAACAACTTTTGAATGTAGCGAAGATAAACTTTTGAATACAGCGAACTTAGCGTTGAATACAGCGATTTTAATCACATCTTTGAGAAACTCATCGCAGATCTCTAATTTCGACGATCATCATTCGAGCGAAATTATTGATTACCAGCGAAATAGTGTCTGACCCTTGAGCGAAATTATCGAAGGCGACTTCGAAAACCGTGATAGCGAACCACATCGTTCTTATCACGGTGATCAGCGATATTAACCTAACTATTGTCTGTGTTGTGTTTTGTCAGCGGAATTACTGTGTTCGCTCGTGCAGGACCACTTTTCAGCACCAGCGAAGTTCGAAGATTCTGTCAGCGAAGGTGTACTAGTGACTTCGCTTACCAGCGAAGTTATACCTCTGGCCGGTCAACCTGTGTCTTGTCAGCGAAATTAAGTTCTGTTCAGCACCTTTTTGTCTAAAACAAGCAAAAATGTCGTTGAATCAACTAAGTCCAATTGCTCAAGCGGAACTTGAAACCGGAACCACAACTCGGCCACCAAAGTTGAAAGGGGCTGAAGACTTTAGCACTTGGAAGACTCGCATTCAATCGTTCTTCGAGTACACGGACTACAATCTGTGGCTCTCTGTCACCGCTGGACCACACATTCCAACGGTTGTCCAAGGAGATGCGGTGGTGGCCAACCGTGATGCAACCACCTTCACTGATGAAGACAAGGCTCTAATCCAACGTGATCGTCGTGCTCATGCTGCTTTAACTATGGCTCTATCAACTAATGACTGCAACATGTTTGAAGAACACCGAACTGCAAATGCACTCTGGAATGCATTAATCGAATACTACGAGGGAAATGAAGAGTTGATTGAAAGCAAGAGAGATATGGTGCAGAAACAATATGACATGTTTTGTGGAGTTCGCGGAGAAAGTCTTTCTGATCACATCAGTCGCTTTCTGAATATGATGACCAAAATGAAGAAAGCGGGAAATCCTGTCACAAACCGTGCTGCAATTAAGAAGCTGCTAGATTCACTTCCCAAGGAATGGAGCCTACAATGCATGATGATCAAGAAGGATTTCCTCAACAATCCAAATCCTGTTACTCTGACCGACCTGATCAACACCTTAAGAGCTTTTGAAATGGATGTCAACAAAAGAGAGATGAACACTGCCGGTTACCAACCAAAGCCAACTCAAACCTCAGCCGGATTGAAGAATGTGGCATTCCTTGCTTCAGGGGGCATTACTCCACAAGCTTCTGACTTAATCTACGCAAACGCTTCCGCAAGCGCATCAAAAGCCCCACAACTTGTTGAGAAGACTATCACTGTTGACACTCAAGCATTGAAAGTGTCCACCGAAAATGTGGCACTTTTCAACACATTTCTGAGCAGCTATGAAGCCCTGATGTCTGGAGAACTGAAAAAGGATATGTTCACTGCTGAAGACATGTATCAAGTTGATCCAGACGATATGGAGGAAATGGATCTGAAATGGCAAATGGCCATGATCACCTTGAGGCTGAAGAAATTTCAAGACAAGACAGGAAAGCGTTTGGGTCTGGGAAAGGCCGGTTTTGACAAATCCAAACTTAGGTGCTACAACTGCAAGAATCTTGGCCATTTCAAGCGGGAGTGTCCTCTATTGAAAGAAGGAAACAGTGAAACTACTCCTGCTGTAAAGCAAATCACTGTCGAAGAAAACAAGAACAACGCATCTCCCAGCACGCCAAAAGCTTTAGTCGTTGAAGACTATGATTGGAGTGAAGAAATTAATGAAGCAAAGGAGCAAGTCAACAAAGCTCTGATGGCTAAGATCTCAAGTGAATCCTCATCGAGGCAGACACCTGGAATTCCAAAAGGAGACAATATTGCTGACAAAGGGTTGAAAAGCATTCTCACTCCAGTGGAGCCTGAAAATGAAAAGAAGTGTGGAGAAGCTGGGGAGCATGTGTCGAAGGAGACATCTGAAAAGGACAAGAAAAAGGTCCCAGCAGCTGCAATGAAGGCAGATTCATCAAAGGAGAAAGCAGACAAGGATTTGGTAAACAGTATTCCACTTAGTTTCAAGGAAAAGTTATGCACACCTGCATGCGTTGATGTCGTGGCACATTACAAGTCTCTTAATCTAGAATATGAAAGACAAAAAGACAAGGCCTTAAAAATGAATAAAGAACTTAAACTGAACGAGGCGGCATACCAGAGAAAGTTGAATTCAACTTTAGCTGAGATGCAAACTCTAAAAGAATTTGTGATTAGAAAAGATTTCATCATTAACGATCTCACAGATAGATTAGAAAAGGCCTTAAATGAAACTAACAAATTGCAAATTATCATTGATAAATGGAATGTCAGTCAAAAGGCCTTTACTGATATCAAAAACTGCCAACGACCAACGTATGTGAAAGACGGGATCGGATATAAGGATAGGCAAGGAAACGAAAGAAAACTCTTCCTTCCACCACATAGCAAAAACTATGTGCCTATACCTACTCCTCATCCCGAAAATGATCTCATTGATGAAAAAACCTCTATAGAACAAAACGATTCTTGTAAAAACGAAACAACCGCTAACTTTTCTAAAAGTAATGCAGATCCAATTGTGTGTAAAGAAGATGTGTGCGATGAGGATGGAGACTGCGGCGGTTCAAAAATAGGAATCGGATATTCAGGCGACAGTTATTCCACCGTTAACTGGTTCGTCTGGAATTGTTCTAAGAAAAACAATGTTAAGGATGAATGTAATAATTTAAGTAGGATGGATGACTGTAATGGCCGAGTGCCTAAATTTAAATCTTCGGATGACTGTAAGGGCCATGTGCCTACATTTGAGACCCGTGATCGTGAACATGCTATGTTTGAATGTCATGATTTAAATTCTGCATTTTGTGATGATAAAGTTGCTTGTGAATCTCCTGTATTTGTGCCAGAATTAAAAAGGAATAGCTTTGGAAAATTCCTCACAAAGGAAATTCCCGAATTTATTCCATCTAGAACAGGTGTGACAGAATCAGAAAGGGGCGTCACTAAAGACCAAGATAGTGAAAATTCAGGCTTCACTACCTCAGAAGACGAGCAAATATCAGAAAGATCAAGTGACGATCAGGCAACCAGTGATGAAAGCTTCGAGTGTCCAAGTGATCAAGCTATTGAAGACCAAGATTCAAAAGGCACAAACAAAGATCGAAGCTACAATGAGTCAAATTACGAAGCAAGTGAAGAACAGAGCTCAAGCGAGAACAACGCGTCTGAAAAATCATTCGACTCAGACAGTGATGAAGAACTTTCAGAAGATGAAAGCAGAGTGGACAAGAAAATGAAGAAAGCAGAAAATTCAAGACTCTCATCACATACATCATCTTCTAGCACCAAGCGACCCAGACACAAAAGATGCTTTCGCTGTGGTCATTTAGGACATACGGCGAAACATTGTAAAACCAAAAAGTTTTCCAAACCAGAACACGATTTTCTTACAAACGTCACATATCAATTAAATTATCTTAAGAAATCTGTTAAAAATCTGGTGGAATCAACTGCCTATTTTTGGAAACAAAAAGAGGTCAACGTGGGTCAAAACCACGACAGATTTGAAATGAAGCAAATTTGGGTTCCTAAATCAAACTAATTTGTATATTTGTGTATTTGTGTATATCAGAATAAACTCCAGAAATGGCTTCGAATGCTCATGGAATACATCTGGCACGTCGACAGCGGATGTTCAAGACACATGACTGGATTGAAAGAACTACTGAAGAACTTTCGCTTCATTGATGGTGATTTCGTATCTTTCGCTGGTGACGAAAAGGGAGGAAAGATTGTTGGAGTAGGAGATGTGGTATCCGAAGCCCTCACGCTAGAAAATGTCAACTATGTTCCGGAGCTGTGCTACAATCTCATGAGTGTCTCTCAAGTCTGTGATAAAGGAATATCGGTGCTTTTCAATGACATGGAATGCTTGTTTCTGAAGCCCGGATATGTTGTTCCTGCTGAAATGATCATGCTCACTGCTCCAAGACAAAACAACACATACGTGCTCAACATGAAAAATGCCAAAACAAATGACAACTTAACCTGCTTGATCTCTAAAGCTTCAGAATCGGAATCACTGCTTTGGCATAGGCGATTGGGGCATGTAAATTTCAAAGATATGAACAAACTCTCTAAGTTAAACTTGGTAAGAGGTCTTCCAATTAAGGAATTTCCATTTTCTGAAAAATGCATTGCATGCGCCCAGGGAAAACAACATAAGAAATCGCACAAGTCCAAAGCAGTGAACACGATTAAGGCACCTCTTCAGTTGTTGCATATGGATCTTTTCGGTCCAATTAGTGTTAAAAGTCTTGCTAAAAGTTCTTACTGTTTGGTAATTACAGATGATTTCTCTCGTTTCTCATGGGTCTATTTTCTTGAAGCAAAAAGTGAGACAGCTGAAATTCTCAAGACTTTTATTCCCTTGATTGAGAACGTGACCAAATTAAAAGTGAAGTCAATCAGAAGTGATAATGGCTCCGAATTCAAAAATCAAACTTTCATATCCTTCTGTGCAGAAAAGGGAATCCATCTCCAATATAGTGCAGCCAGAACTCCTCAACAAAATGGGGTTGCTGAACGCAAAAACAGAACGTTGATCGAAGCCGCAAGGACCATGCTAGTGGACTCAAAGCTTCCAATTATTTTCTGGGCAGAAGCAGTGAACACAGCCTGCTACGTTCTGAACAGAGTTCTCATTGTAAAACCACACGGAAAAACGGCGTATGAACTTCTCTTCAAAAGAAAGCCCCTTATTGACTTCTTCAGACCATTCGGATGCTCGTGCACTCTTTTAAACACTCAAGAAAATCTCATCAAATTTGAAGCAGTGGGTGATATCTGCTATTTTATGGGGTATTCATCCACACAGAAGGCCTACCGTGTTTACAACAAACGAACAAAGATGGTAATTGAGTCGTACTACGTTGACTTTCAAGAAGGAAATTACACTAACACTGGTAGTACTCCCAACTGGTTTTATGATGTGGGTGTAATTTTCAACACCTTTGAAATTCCAGAAGACGTTCCAGAAGCTGAACCTGCAGAAGTCGCTCAAGTTGAACCTTTCTTTGATACTTCAGATATTGGGTTGACTCCGTTCACTACTCGTTTCACTCCTTTCTCCACGGATCCACTTATCTCTGTGAATGAAACAACTGGTGACACTTCGCCTGAGAACACCTCAGATGCCGGTGCTTCTTCTTCACAGGCGAATGTGGAAGAACCAACTCAAGAAGATGATCCTCCAATCATCTACGTGGACGAGCACTTCACCAACCTTCCACAGCAGATTGAAGCTCAGACAAATGCAGGGTACAAGACAAATCGAAATCATCCTCTAGAAAATGTCATCGGTGCAGTCGAAGAAGAAGTGCGTACACGCGGGCAATCGTCAAGCATCAACAAAGGGTTGTTTGCAGCCTTTTTATCACAATCAGTTCCACGGGACATCGAAGACGCTATTCAAGACTCCAGTTGGGTTCAGGCGATGCAAGAAGAACTATCTCAATTCAGGAAGCTTAAAGTTTGGGAGCTAGTCGACTTACCCGAAGGAAAGTTTCCAATTGGTACCAAACGGGTCTTTCGTAACAAGATGGATGATCGTGGAGTAGTAATCAAGAACAAGGCCAGATTGGTGGTGCTGGGTTACCGTCAAGAAGAAGGAATTGATTACGAAGAGGTTTTCGCTCCAGTTGCAAGATTGGAAGCCATCAGAATATTCCTGGCTTACGCATCATACAGAAACTTCAAAGTCTTTCAAATGGACGTAAAGAGCGCTTTTCTGTATGGGAAAGTAAAGGAAGAAGTCTACGTGTGTCAACCTCCGGGTTTCGAAGATCCTCATTTTCCAGGTCGCTACTACAAGTTGGACAAAGCCCTGTATGGTCTTCACCAAGCTCCACGTGCTTGGTACGAGACCTTGTCAACTTATCTCTTGAAGCATGGGTACTCTAGAGGAACGATTGACATGACTCTCTTCACCAAAAGAGTCGGAGATGACGTAATGCTAGTTCAGATTTATGTGGACGATATCATCTTCGGGTCAACCAACGAAGAACTGTGTAGAGAATTCGAGTCTGTCATGAAGGCACAGTTTGAAATGAGCATGATGGGAGAACTGACGTTCTTCTTGGGGCTAGAAGTGAAGCAAAAGGAAGACGGGATTCTTATTCATCAGGCTAAGTACACTCGGGATATTTTGGCAAAGTACAACTTGAACGACTGCAAAGTCGCAAGTACTCCATTCGCTTCTCAGACAGAGCTCACTCTAGATCCTCAAGGAAAACCTATAAACAAGTCCCTCTATCGCTCAATGATTGGATCTCTAATGTACTTAACAGCCAGCAGACCCGACATAATGTGGGCAGTCTGTCTCTGTGCTCGCTTTCAGACCAATCCCAAAGAATCTCATGAAACCGCCGTGAAGCGCATCTTCCGCTATCTTAAAGAAACTCCGAAACTTGGTCTTTGGTATCCTAAAGATAGTAATTTTGATCTTATTGCTTATTCTGACAGTGATCATGCAGGTTGTAAAGTAGATCGCAGGTCTGTATCAGGAGGATGCCAATTCTTGGGAAATCGTCTGATCTCATGGCAGAGCAAGAAGCAGACAACAGTGTCCACCTCCACCGCTCAAGCAGAATACACCGCGGCATACAGTTGCTGTGCACAAGTTCTCTGGATACAAAATCAGTTGTTGGATAATGGAATCAACATCATGAAGACTCCTATATTCATCGACAATGAGGCATGTCTGGGAATTGTGAAGAATCCCATCCACCACTCCAGAACGAAGCATATCAAAATTCGTATTCACGCAATTCGAGATGCGTACGAGAAAGGATACATACAAGTGGTTCCAGTGGATACAACCCAACAACGGGCCGACATTTTCACCAAAGCTTTCGATAAAACGCGATTCAACCAGCTGGTAACCTGGTTGGAAATGGTTAATTTCCTTGAATAGAAATAAATCTTGTGTCCAAAAGCTTTCGTAAATACACTATCCTTTAAAAAAAAAAATGTTTGTTGAAAGTAAAACTAGTATCGTACAGCGTTGCCCGCCAAACCAGATTTTCTGTTTCTTAAAATTTTATTTTCAGGCAAATGGACTTTCGAAATTAAAGATTTTAGGGGGGATATTCCAGAAAATCAAAATGAGATGCTTGTTTCTGACCCCTGTTAGAGGAAATGATAGAAAATTGCTGACATCTTGCCATTTCTTGAAACACATAAAAGCATACAAAAAGAAATCGGGGTATCAAGCAACGACGTGTCGGTAGATTCAGCAACACCGACGAGTAGACTGCTGTTAGGGAGCAAAACATAACATCTACACAAGGATTCTGGCTTCTCTCAGGCATTACGCATCATGTGGGTAACACGTTGCGGCATATGGCTTAATGGTCTTAAATCTTGTGTTGATAGATTGCCAAAGTCTGAAATTTCGGGTCTTTATATTGGTTTTCATTCGGGGGGTATCATAGTTGGTCTTCTGCTGCATCCAGATACATGCTGACCTAGAACTCCTATGATATCCCTTCATAATAAGCGCCAAAAAAAAAAAAAAAAAAAAAAAAAAAAAGAGGCCAAACCCTTTCACAATAAGTGCCAGTTATGGCCAAAACCTTTCGATGGATTAGTTTCGGTCTCTCTGATGTACGAAAGTACTGACCTGCTCACCGAACTATCTATCTCGCCCTCAATAGTTATGGGGATCTCTGTTGTATGAAAGTACAGACCTGATCTCCATTCTATCGTTGTAATGAATGAATCCAATATACTCACCTGCTATGAAAAATCTTTGTGCATACCTTGATCGCGGGGGTATGTCCCGACGTGGGACTCACGGGCGTAATGATTCTATTCTCTATAGCATGTGTGGGGGCCATGGATGTCTTGTCAATATTACCGAAAACATGATAAAAGCACTCTCCGAAGGCATGTTGAAAGAAGGATGCATGGATTTAAGCGGACAAACATACCGGCAGTTTTTCTTGTGCCCTGGTCAGTGAATATTAATAATAATAACAATAAATAAAGGAGTTGGCAGGTGTTGGCAATATGATCTTCTCCAGGTATGTCGACGAGCGTCGAAAGTTTCAAGAAAAACCGCTTCATATTAAACCTCCCAGTGTTAAGAATTCGAAGTTCGAAGTCCAATTGGTCCAAATTTTCTTCTTTATGTAAATATTGATTAAAACTTTATTATTTTAAACAAAAACGGGCACGTTTATCGAGAAAGTTTGAAATTTACAAGCTAAATTAAAAATTGTTTTGAAAACTATTCAAAGTCAGCGAAATTAAGATACCGGCGAATTAATAATTTCGCCCGGTACGGATTTCTATGTATATATAGCCTATAACCGCTTTCATTTCAAACAATTTCAAATCATCAACTGATCTTCCTCGCTAACACTCTCTTAAACATCACAAGATTCATCTTCGGTCAAGGTTCATCAGGTAACTTTTCGATCAATCTCCTTTTACAACAATCGAAGTCGTCGGTTCACATTTTCGGTATACTGTACATTGTTTGATTCTTCGTTGAATGATATTTGTGTTCTTGAGCCCTAAAAATCAGATCCCGTAATCTTTGTCTGAAATCGTTGTGGTTTGTCTTGAATGTCTGTTTATAAGATCCAATCAAACAAAGCTCAACAATGAACTCATCCGTGATGGCTGCTTAAACTTAACCAAATCAGTGACGAACAGTTAGGGTTTATAATGGGTTTAAGAAGAAATTTTTGATGACAGCGATTTTAACATGATTATAGCGAAGATAGCGTAGTTAACCTTGTCACGAAAGATCAAAAAGTCCCGAACGCGAGTTCGAGCACCCAGCGAAATAGTTTATTTCGCTCGTGTAGCGATTTAATTTATTACGTTCGCTGGTAAATCGTTTCCGAAAAGGAACGTTGTCATCGCTATGTTCGCCGGCGAAATTAACTCAACGATCGTGCACATGATCCGACTTTGTTTGAAGTCAACCAGCGAATTTAGCGAAGACAGTCTGATCAACCAGCGAAGTCAGGGATGATCTATCTTCGCTGATTGATCTAGGACACTGATTCCGATATCCAGAATCGGCGAAGATAGCCTGACCTGGCAGCGATATTATGCTGTTTAACCAGCGACTTTGTAGTTATTCTTGTGAATATTATTTTCTTTTGAAAACTCTCTTGTAAATATTTGTTTCTGTCATAACGCTTCTCTCACTTGGCTCATTTGGTGTTTCAGAAGCAAGATGGTCAAGAATATCGAGTGGGATAAGACGCTTAAACATAATCAAAGCATCAATCTAGATGAAGTGCCACAGGATTTTGGAGATGTAACTAGATGGGTACGTTCCAGCAGAATCGGTTATGCTGTAGAAACGGCTATTAAAGTTTACAGAATTCACATACAAGAATTCTGGGAAAATGCCAAACCAGAAACCATCAATCACAAAAGAGGGATAGTGTCAACAGTTCGCAACAAAAGAGTAGAAGTGACTGAAGACCGGATACGTAAAGTTCTGAAGCTTAAAGACAATGATCAAGATCCGTTAAGTCTAAGCCAAGACGATATCCTGGATGGTTTCCGAGGGATGGGCTATGCTGGAGATTTCCGCCAGAGGAAAGAGATCAAAAGAGGAGGACTCACCAGAGACTGGAGATTCATTGTTCATGTCATTTCTATGAGTCTGGCACATCGAAAGGGCGGATTTGATGGATTAAATTTGGAATGGTCGGCAGCCATGCTAAAGCTTTGTCTTAATCAGAAATTTAATCTCTCGGGATTAATTTTCAACTACATGCTTGAAAATGTAAGTGGAGCGACGTGGGCGATGTATCCAAGATTCGTTCAAATGCTGATCAATGACCAACACAAAGATCTTCCAAACGATGGAAATCTCTACAAATTTCACACCCCCACTAGTCGTCAGTATACGGAAATCAAAACCAATGAATGGGTGATGTTACACGACTGGATGTATGCGTCCGAGAGATTGCCTTTAGTCAGAGAAGCTTACAGAAAATACAGAGAGGCAGTCTGAGAAAAGCAACAAAGGAATGCTCAAGCTGAAGCCGAGGCAGCAGAAAAGGCAGATCGTGGCAAAGGTAAAAGAAAAGGAAAAGAAACTGCTGAAGATGAACCACCCAAAAGAAAAAGGGCATCAGAAAGCACTGAGCGTTTTATGGAAGCTGGCATAAGGGCGGCCGAGTCAGAAGAACATCGCCAGCACATTAAAGATCTAAAAGCGATTCACGCCCTGGAAGAAAAGGAGAAGAGAGAAAAAAAGTTGAAACGAAAAGAGATATCACCCTCAGAAAGACCAGAGGCTGTGACTGAGGAAGTTCAATCGTTAAATGACTTCGTTGACACTTTGTTAGTAGACCCCGATGAAGTATCTGCGAGCAAACGGCCTCCCAAGGTATCTCCTGTAAAGCCGACGAGGATCTCAAAGCCACCTGTCCCACCACAAAGGATTCGTCCCTTTCAGGAGCTTTACGAAAAACTTGTTGAGACCACCAGTCCATCTGTGGCAAAGGAGATCTGTCTTCTCAAAAATCAAGTCAACGATACAAACATACTGAGAGAGAAGATTAAAGATCAGCGTAAAAAGAATATGGAGATGGATGCCTACATGGCTAAGCAGTCCAAGTTCATCAGGTTCCAGCAAGCGGGGATGGAGAAAATGTATAGAATGATGAGAACCATGTGCGAGCAGATAAAAGTGAAACCCATGTTTTCCTTTGACAAAATTTTTGATTTCGATGCTTTTATTGAAGAAGAAACTTCTAGAAAGGAAAAAGAGGCTGAAGCCAAGAAGAGGCGATTAGAGTCAGTTGACAAGGTTTCGGAAGGTAATGAAAGTGACGAAGAAGAAATAGATCGAGATGATATGCCAGCAAAATTTCTCGAATGGGGTCTTGAGGAAGAAGTTCTTTATGAACAAGAGAATGGAAAGACATTTGCTCCTGAGCATCCCGAATGGTTCAAGAAGGAGAGAGAAAGACTTCCGGATTTTTATCAAGTGATCACTGTGGAAAAGACTGAATCCACAGATAAGATTATCAGCTGGAAGTACGACAATCTTCGAGGGATGTTTGTGGTGAAAAGACGTGGTGGTGTAATCCAATATTTTCAGACCGGATTTGATCTCTTCACACTGCCTAGGTGGGATTTACGTGAGCTGGGTCGTCTGGACATTTTAAACCCAGAAGAAAGAAGCATTGGAGGGGACTTTGAGCGCTTGATTGCCAAAGAATGCAACAAAGGTTTCCCTAACCACAAGCCCCAGCGTCCAAGGCAGAGAGTGTCGAAAACAACTATAGATCCAGTAACAGGGAAAGGAAAGGTGACGTGGGTAATCAACCCTGCCAAAGTTGTCACCAGAATCAAACTCCCAGAAGAAACACAAGTTGCCCTTAACAACTTCAAGAAATGGTTGTATGATAGCAAAACGGGCGAAGCAGTGATCAGATCAAATGATAATGTGGATATTCGAATCCTGGATCCTATGGATGTTTTTATGTTTGGGCTCTCCGACCTGACGGTGCTAAATGCAAGACGAATAAATGTGGGAGCTGGAAATGCAAATCTCGAGGAGGCAATGCTATTTCAGAGAGCAGTAGAAAGAGCCTGGACGTTGAAAAGAGAAATGCTGGATCTTGTAGATAAAATTGAGAAAAGAAAGACGCAAAAGAAAAGAAAAGGGAGGCAAGAAGGAAACGAAAACATGAACAAGAGAAAGAGAAAGAGAAGACCTCTGCACCCACCACTGAATCCACCATAACATCTTCACCTCCGGCCTCATCCACATATGAAGCCACTAAGGAGGACCAACCAATTAGTGAAGCTGCAACTCAAGAAACTCAGAATGTACCAATCGAGACTGAAGCACCAAAAGAAACGTCGACTAGCAAAGAGAATCCAACAGAGCCAGAAAAGCAAGCTACAGAGAATCCAGCGGCCACAACTGAAGAATGAAAAGACAAGTATGCAACGATCTAGGGGGGATATTGTTAGAACTTTTAAAGATCGTTGATACTTATGCTGGATCAGTTTAATCATAGTTTGTAGCTATTTTGAATGTACAAGGGCTTATTTTGTATCTTTCTAGAAGAATGTTTCCTGACCTAGTGTAGATAAGATTCCTGCAAATTTATAAATTTGCTGGCTAGTCAGGAACACTATATATAGCCTTCTCATTGTAACCTTGGCAAGCTTTTGGCTCTTGAATGAATATTGTGTTGTTTACATTCTCTAGTGCTCAAATCTGATATCCAAGGTTCTCTACTGATCTATTTCATTGTTTGGATTCAATACAACACTTGTTGTATTCATTAATCCATTAGCTTCACCTTCATCATTGATCATTCTTGACTTTTCTAGCTCAAACACTTAATAAATAGGTGTTTAGGGCTAAGAACAACCAACCACTGTGATCCGGATTGATTTTGGGATCTACACCCTTTGACGTACCCGAGGCTTTGTAACAGTAAAATACGCTCACTAGAATGTACTATATAAATTCTGCGAAGTTCCGTTTTAAAACGAGAAAGTTATGATCAAATTTGTACGAGAAGGGTTAAAAGCGTCAACAATGAAAGTTAAGGCTTTCCGAATAATTGACGAAATAACCGGGGACTTAACAATGCGGGTAAATAACACGAGGCCCTTAATCGTAAATAATCAAGGGCCAAATCGCAAAGTTACCCCTTCAAGCCCGAAAGGTCAGGTTAATAATTACCAAAGATTTCGTATTAATTACAAGGATTCTGGCAATGATTATAAAAGATTTGAGAATCCTGGAAAATAGACCTAAAGCGGCCCGCATTCGCTTAACATGTTATGTAAAGCGGGCCACGCGTGACATGTTAAACCGTGTGTTGACTTAAGGTCAAAGCGGCCCGCATTCAAATAACTTTATATCCAAAGCGGGCCGCATTAGACCCCCAGATGCAGAATTCTTGGACAGCTTCACTGTTTGAGATTCTGATCGATAATTGATGCATTAATTGGAGCATGGGCGCCCCCTACATGTCCCCTAGCTCTAGGAATAGGTGTTGGATAGTTGTGGTGAGTCCTAGGCCTTGTTGTCAAGTTTTTGTGGTGCCTTGAGCACTATAAAAGGGACCATAGTTGCAACCATTCTTCACACACTCAAACCTGTTCTCTTGATCATCCTTGGAGCTCTCAATCTTTTCTCTAGCATCCTAAGTCGTGCACTAAGTCTCTGTAAGTTTGCCAAACCTTCTATGGTCCTGTTTTTGCTTAGTTTAGCCTAAAAGTCAATCCGTCGTAACTAACGATTGACTTTACGATAAATCACAAATGGTCCAGTGTATTGTCGAATCAAAAGTAGTTATGAGTTGGTATTTATGTGGGTAATAAACCCCTGAGAGGGTTCCCCCTGATCACCACTCTAACTAGTTCAAATATCGAGTCAAACGTATACTTAAAAAGACAACAGAAATGCTATTTTTCGATTTAATGCATAATCAGTGATATAGATGATATGAAACCTGTTTGGACACTCATAAAACATGATAATAAGTATACTAACTTGTCTAAACTCGTTTGATTCGGCCATTTGCTTTATTGACCCGGTTCAGAGCCGAAAGTCACAAAAGTTTGACTTTCACTTTGACTTTCAGTTCTGACCCGTTAAGGCATGTTTTATAAATGCCTCAGAGCTTAAATTGGATTAGGTTACTTGTTAGAACAACCCTCTGTGATTACACACCTTGATTCATTAGTTATCCAATAAATATGCACATTTCCGTTAAATGCTCATATGTTGACCGTTATGCCCTTTTCACCTTAAAACGTGATTTATGAAAATGTAAAAGTGTAGAAACCTTAATTACTAATATATAAACTTGTATGCAAAGTTTGACACCAGTTTGATTTGTAGATTAAGAGTTATGCTCATTGTCGCTAAATTAAAGCTTTATGTAATAAAACAGCGCAATTAGCGTATAGCCTAGTTAAACATACTTTTTGATATCAAATCTTTTACCCACTGATGTTATATATTATTTTGGGATTTTTAAAGATTTTTAATTAATTTTAGGCTGAGCATAACTAGTAGTCGTAGGCTTAACCCGGTAATTGTCGGTTTTGCCCTTACGGGCCATAAAATAAGTTTTACTTATCTAAACGACTCCAAACCTTTTGCTACTGATCACATATGTTAAATAAATTATTTTAAGCCCTCTGGAAATATAAAAATATCAGATTCAAGTATAGAACCCGGAAACGGCCTTTAATCGCCATAATTAGCGTTTTTATCGCATAGTATGTCTTAAAATCATATTGGACATACCCGGGTTGATACCTACTGATATATGAGGCAAGTTATGATATTTTAACAGTAAGCAAAGGTTGACTAACTCAGACTTCATTTTTGAGCTTTTCGGCTTATGTGAAATTACCAAAATACCCCTACGGGGCATAGTTTGGTTAAAGATGATAAATTTCACATATATGCTTTAGCCTACTATTATAACTCATCAAATTGAGTATGTTTACTGTTTACATCAGACCTGTAACTCAGTTAAACATTTAAACGCTTTTACAACCTTTAAAATGACCAAACTACCCCTACGAGGCATAGTTTGGGTTTAAACTCATTACGGGCATAATGAAAGACATCCTACTGATGTCACAACATATTTGAAGCATATTAACTTAGGAAACCTGTATATGGCTCTTGTGGATACCCGTTACGCTTATTACGCGTTCGGTTCGGTTTATGTAACAAGTTTACATAAATTAGCCGAAACGGGTCAAACCTTATCGGTTTTATCTCAAAATCCAGAATGTGAATAATAAACCCATATTAAACAAGTCTTCACACTTGTCGGGTCTAAATCGCATTCTATCCGGTCTTCGCTTAATCGTGCGTACGAACCGTATCTTTGAAACTAGCCGGTCTAAGCTTAAGCTTAATTAAGACCCGTTAGGATTCTAATAGGTTATATTAAACCTCCGTTCCAGATTAGGAGGACCAGTAAAAGCTATCTGCAAATTTATTCGATTAAGGATTTATACTTGCAAAGGTAAATACTTTTAACTTATTTTCCCTATACGGGCTTGGGTTACGGTATATAGCATACCGCTTGATCGAGCATCAAATCTCCTCGCTTAGTGGGTAGTTGAATAATTTGATCGGCTCGTTTAAACAGTCTTGTTTACTTTAAAGCCTTTGGGGGGTTAATGACCATGTCCCGGATATCCTTGGCATCATCTTACGAGATTGGCCGCGACTTGAGCACGGGGTGTAGGCGTACTCCCGTGTATAACTCATTAATGTGGTGTGTCTATTGATCTTTAACCCGGACTAGATCCGGGCTACTGAATGCATAAGTAACAGGTAATTCGTTCACAAGATTATAATATTAAATAATTCTCCCAAGTTAAATGAAATGTTTATGCCACGTGCATCCAAACCAATTTTAAATCATTTTATAAAATGAGTCAGTTGAATGTATTTACCAGTGTAAACTGACGTATTTTCCCAAAAAGATTAACTGCAGGTACTAAGCGAAATAGGCTGGGATTCTCCTAAGCATCATTAGAAGTCTCGCAAGCTTAAGATGCCGAAGTCTGTTGGACTATTAAATGTTATTTTGTTTCGATCCTACTGTGGATAAACACTGGATATTGTGACTTTGTTTACAATAAATAAATTCGGTTGTATCTTATTTTTAAATTGCTTCCGCTGTGCATATTGATATTGTGTTGTTTGACTATTACGTTGCCAACCATGACGTCACGATACTCCCCCACCGGGCCCACCGGTGACACGTGGAAAACGGGGTGTGACAAGAAGCATCACAGTAAACTTCAAAATCTTCTATTCCATCTGGTAAGGCTAGAATAGGTGCGTTTGTTAACCTTTGTTTTAAAATCTTAAAAGCTTCTTCTTGTCTAGGTCCCCACTCAAACTTTACTGCTTTACAAGTTAGCTTAGTTAATGGCACAGCTATTATGGAAAAATCCTTAATAAAACGCCTATAGTAACCAGCTAATCCTATAAAGCTTCTAACTTCCATGGCTGACTGTGGGACTTTCCATTTGAGGATTGCTTCTATTTTCGAGGGATCTACGTGAATACCTTCGTGATTCACCATGTGTCCTAGAAATTGCACTTCCTGTAGCCAAAATACACACTTTGAGAATTTGGCATAAAGTTTTTCCTTTCTTAACAAAGTTAAGAGTGCATGTAGGTGCTCACAATGTTCCTCCTGACTTTTGGAATAAATAAGTATATCGTCGATGAAAACGATCACAAATTTATCCAAATACAGTTTACAGATCCTATTCATCATATCCATGAATGCTGCAGGAGCATTCGTTAATCCAAATGGCATAACCGTAAACTCGTAGTGACCATACCTAGTTCTGAAAGCAGTCTTAGGTATGTCTTCTTCTTGTACTTTCAACTGATGATATCCGGAGCGTAAATCTATCTTAGAAAAATATTTAGCTCCCTGAAGTTGATCGAAAATATCGTCAATCCTAGGTAACGGGTATCGATTCTTAATTGTAATCTTATTTAGTTCCCTATAATCGATACACATTCTTATTGAACCATCCTTCTTCTTTACAAACAACACTGGAGCTCCCCACGGGGACGAACTAGGTTGTATGAATCCCTTGCTCAGTAATTCATCTAACTGCTTTTTCAATTCTAACATTTCAGTGGGTGCTAACCGATAAGGTTCCTTAGCTATCGGTGTAGTTCCAGGAATTAGATGAATTCTAAATTTTACTTCCCTATCGGGTGGTAATCCAGGTAGTTCGTCTGGGAATACATCCGAGTATTCTGATACTACTGGAATTTCCTTAAGTTCCTTACCTCTAGTGTTAATGATTACTGAAATCATATACACTATTCCTTGTTTTCTTGAATAACTGGCCACTTTCATTACTGAAATGAATTTCATTGGCTTTCGTGGTTTATCTCCTGTAATTATAATTACCTCTCCTGTGGGTGCATGAATTTCTACGGAATTCTTATCACAGAGGATTCGAGCATGGTTGGCTACTAACCAATCCATTCCTAACACGACATCGAATCCGGCTAAATTCATAGGTAATAGGTTTGCCGAAAATTTATGGCCTAACAGTTCTATCTTTTCTTCATGCAAAACCTGATCTATATTAACAGAATTACCATCTGCAGTTTCTACCATATAAATTTGCCTAAGTTTGGTTAGCGGTTGCTTAATGGCTTGGCAGAATGAAGTATTTATGAAACTTTGGTTTGCACCAGAGTCAAATAATACTTTTGCATAAACGTTGTGGACTAGGAACGTACCAGCTATCACATCAGGAATTAGCTCTGCTTCCTGGGTTGTCAGCTGAAAGGCTCTTACGTTTTTCTTGGTAGTTCCTTCTACAGGTTTGGCTTTGTTGTTAGCTGGTTTGACCAGTTTAGGACAGTCTGGTCTGAAATGTCCAGCCTCACTACAGTTGAAGCAGATTGTTGATTTCTTTCTTCGGCAATCTTCTTCTTGATGCCCCGGAATTTTGCAAAAAATTGCAATACCCTTTGCATCTTCCAAAATGCTTCCTTTTACAGGCATTGCAAAATGGAGCAGTAGGAGATTGCCCAGTTCCTTTTTTCTTGAAATTGCTACTATTACCCACACGGAATCCTTGGGTAATCTTTTGGGCCACTTCCTTCTTTCGGTTTTCTTCTCGCGTACGCACCAGTTTGTGAGTCAGAGAGTTGGCTAATTCCACTGCATCATCGATCGTGCGGGGTCTCGCAGCTTTGACAATATTACGGATTTCGCCAATCAACCCCCAAATATAGCGAGAAATAAGTACCGGTTTTGGCGAAGCTAGGGTAGGTACAACTCTAGCATACTCGAAGAATGTCGAAGTATATCCTCTACAATCGACATCCACCATTCGATGGTTCAGTAACTTATTCGTCATTTGTTCCTTTTCATACTCGGGACAGAATTTTCTTTCCACTAGACTTTTGAATTCTTCCCAGTTCATAGCGTACGCCACATTCCTTCCTTTAGCTTGTAGCACGGTGTTCCGCCATTCTAACGCTCCTTCTTTAAAAAGATGTGAAGCGTACATGACCTTATCTTCTTCAACACATTTACTTATTGCAATTACTGCTTCGGTTTTCTCTAACCAACGCAGTGCAGCAGTCGCCCCTTCGTTGCCCTCAAATTCCACTGGTTTACAGGCAAGAAATTCCTTATAAGTGAAACCAGGCGTTGCAGCTTTCATTCTTTTAAGAAGTGGGGCTTGCATCACATCGTCGTTATTATTATTATCGTTCCCGCCTCCATTTACACTATTACTGAAGTTGTCATCACGAGTACATCTGCTGGGAATAACTGGAGGAGGTTCAATGGGATTTCGAGCAGCAGCAAGGATTGTTGGGATAGCATTAGCTATTCCCTGAGCAACGATGTTTTCTATATCTTGCCGATTCAGAAATTGATCATCGTTGTTTTGCTCGGATTGGTTAACTTCGTTAACAGGTTCATTGATTGGTTGATTTTCCACATTTTCCATATGAATAATTAGCAGTATAACTTGTTATTGTTACGAAATAGATAATAATCAAACACATTCGAGAATTCACAAAATCACCAACACGTATATCCCAAAATTGTCGACATTGCGACGTTGATATATATTTTATATAGTAGTATGCATCAGTACACACCAGTTATCTTACAAAAGTTTTATTTTAGTTATTTTACATGATTATATTTTATTATTATTAAACACACAACCACCCCACACACACGATCCTTGTCAGCTGGCATTTCAGAAACGACGCTCCCTCTCATCGTATTTCCAGGAAATCCTTTCTCCCACATCCCGGATCTGATTTCCTGCATCTATTAGCTCCTCGCCATAGTGGCGGAGTTCAGCCAGGTTCTCGTTGCTCATCGGCGGGTTTGGTGCAGGCTCCGGGTCAAACTGGGGGAAAAAGGTATTAGGATTATTCAAAAGGTTCTGAAATTGCCAATCATTGGTCCACCATTCTTCCAGCTCTTCGGGTAGGAGTTGGTGGCTGACAATGGGATCTGGGATAGCAGGTTCCAAATTAACTAGAAGTTGTGATTCAATTGGGTAATTGAAGAGGTTTTCATTGGCAGGTCCAATGAGGTCACAATTCGCCAGTTTACGATCCAGTTCTTCCCAGGGTGGCATTTCCTGGGCTTGTCCTGAACTTTCCCCAATCTCTTTTCCTTTTCCTTTATCTTTTGGGTCCACAGTCTTTTTCACCCTCTGGGCGGCTGGATTTGTTTCCCGTACTTTTCTCCATCCTACATATCTCTTTCTCTTTTTCAGTTTGGGTTTTTCCTGGGCTTGTGCCTGGAATATCACAGGTTCTTCGGTGTTGGCCTGATAGCCAGAGAAACCCCCGGAAACTTCCATACCAACAGTATGGATGTTGAGATTCTGAAGAGCTTCAGACAACTCATTCATGTTGTTAGCAGATATAAAGAAACACAAAAATATAATTGTCTAATTAGGATTTTGCAAGTTAAATTTTCACAGAATCACAGAAATCAGGAAATTAGGTATTATTCTCAACATGCGTTTATGTAAAGTTTATTCTGGCTTGTAGGTAACATAGGTGCTGGTACTGGTTTGACGATTTAACTATAAGTTAACATTTACTGATGTAGTGGCTAACATATAAAGATTTGCCCATTGTTCATCTAATTTATTTTCTCCTGGTGGGTTATTGCCTATTTCCTGAGTTTCCTTATTAACCATTACTCCTTTCGGTTGCGACTTCTTTATTTTTTCTTGACTTTTTCTAATAATCCAACTTCTTTTCTTAGTGGTAAGCGGTTTTTCGAACTGTGCCTTTCGAATAAATATTCCTTCCTCAGTCTCGACTGAGTATCTGGAGGAATTTGATTGGAATGAAGTCCCCTTATCTTTTGGTGAACTATCTAATTTATGATAGATATCCGAAATTCTTTGCTTACCCATACTGTAAATTATCAGATAGTCAAGATAAAAACACATAATCACAGGATGGCAATCAGGAAAATTAAGTATTTCTAGAATACTTAATTGGCTTACATCAGTGGCTCTGATACCACCTTTTTCTGTCACGACCCCCGTCCCGGTTTTACCCGGTCCGGAAGCCGCGGGACAGAAATTCCCGTGGTATTATTTATTTGAGTTTAACAGCGGAAGATTTTACCAGGATCTGATCCGGAGCTGCTCATGATTCCCGCGTAAGACATATGTGAGTGACACGTGGCCTATTAGCTGATCCGGAGGTTTGATGAGTTGTCGCGGCCCGCGTAGACAATCCTTATGTCTTACGCGGCCCGTGTGAAGACCAAGAATCTTGTTTTCTTAATTTTTCAAGCACATTAGGGTTTCAAGGGTCCGGGTTTTCACTTACGGGTCGTTTTGGGACATTTTTGAAGGTCCTTACAATATATATACACGACATCGTCCAAAATACATAAACAGTCAAAATACATTAAAGGTACAAAGACCCTAAACCGCTGGATCCGCATCTTGACCCTCCGGAGTCGTGCCTGAGGGCCCCGCCCCCTAATCCGCATCCTGTCCAGGACGAGGCGGCAATGTCGGTATTGGTAATGGGG
Source organism: Helianthus tuberosus (assembly GCA_030545235.1). Classification (NCBI taxonomy): domain Eukaryota; kingdom Viridiplantae; phylum Streptophyta; class Magnoliopsida; order Asterales; family Asteraceae; genus Helianthus; species Helianthus tuberosus. The sequence continues at coordinate 10,948,831 of CM060393.1, forward strand.
CCCGACCACGGTCCATAGCCTCCTGTATATCGCCCTGGATCGCCCGCATGAGAAGGGCCTCAGTACGTGTCACACCCCGATTTCCACACGTTTGACCGGTGGGCCCGGTAGGGGAGTAACTTGACGTGGTTGGCAACATAATAGTCAAACAACACAATATTTAAATGCACAGCGGAAGCAAAGTATAGATTCATTTCAACCAACAATATTGTAATATTAAGTATCACAAGTAGTCGAAAATAAATCCACAGGTAGATCAAAATAAAAGGAAACAGTGTTCAACAGTCTATGACATCCAAGCTTGCGAGACTTATTGTGGATGCTAGGAGAAAAGCCAGCCTATTACGAGTAGTACCTGCACTTAACCTTTTTGAGAAAATACGTCAGTTTACACTGGTAAATACAATCAACCGACTCATTTTGAAAAGAGTTTAAGAAATGCATTTAAGGCACAAGGCACAAATAATATTTTATAACTTGGGATAATTATTTGAATATAATACTTGTAAAGGATTTACATGTTTCTTATGCGTTCAGTAGCCCGGATCGAGCCGGGTTAAAGATCAATAGACACACCACATTATGTAAATGAGACACCGACGGGCGTACGCCTACGCCCCGTGCTAAGGTCGTAGCCATTTCGTAAAATGATGCCAGGGATATCCGGGACATGGTCATTAACCCCCCAAAGGCTTTAAGCAAACAAAACAAATTAAACGAGACATCTCAATACTTTAATCATCATTCAATTAAAGATTCAATGCCCGACCAAGCTGTATTTTATATACCGTACCCCAAGCCCATATAGGGAAAATAAGTTAAAAGTATTTACCTGAGCAAGTATAAATCACAATCAGCGAGTGCAAGTATCTTTTACCGGGTCTCCTATTCTGGAACGAAGGTTTATAACAACCTATTAGAATCCTAACGGTCTTTAGTTAAGCTTAAGCTTAGACCGGTTAGTTTTAAAGATACGGTTCGTACGCACGATTAAGCGAAGACCGGATAGAATGTGATTTAGACCCGACAAGTTCGGAGACTTGTTTAATATGGGGATATTATACACATTCTGGATTTTGAGATAAAACCGATAAGGTTTGACCCGTTTTGGCTAATTTATGTAAACTAGTTACATAAACCGAACCGAACGCGCAAAAAGGCGTAACGGGTATCCACAAGAGTCGTTTATAGGTTTCCTAAGTTAATATGCCCTAAATATGTTGTGATATCAGTAGGATATTTTCCATTATGCCCAAAACGAATTAGGGGTGCAGCAATCCTTGAGAAGTTTTCGATGAATCGCCTATAGTATCCTGCCAGCCCTAGGAAGCTACGAATTTCTATAGGCGTCTTTGGCTCATGCCAATTCATGACAGCTTCAACTTTAGCGGGATCTACTTGGATACCACGCTCACTAACAACATGTCCAAGAAATTGGACTTCTCGAAGCCAGAATTCACACTTCGAGAGCTTGGCATAGAGCTTTTCTTTATGAAGTAGTTCCAAAATGCAGTGAAGATGCTTCTCGTGGTCAGCTTGGTTCTTCGAGTAGATGAGGATATCATCGATGAAGACGATGACAAATTTATCCATGTAAGGCTTGCAAACGCGATTCATGAGATCCATGAACGCGGCAGGTGCATTAGTGAGCCCAAAAGGCATCACTAGGAACTCGTAATGACCATAACGAGTCCTAAATGCAGTCTTGTGCACGTCTTCATCTCTAACCTTCAATTGGTGATAGCCTGACCTTAAGTAAATTTTTGAGAAGAAACTTGCCCCCTGAAGCTGATCGAACAGATCGTCGATTCTGGGCAAAGGATACCTATTCTTGATAGTGACCTTATTAAGCTCACGGTAGTCGATGCACAGACGCATCGATCCATCCTTCTTCTTGACAAATAAAACTGGTGCTCCCCAAGGAGACTATCACACCCCGATTTCCATACGTGTCACCGGTGGGCCCGGTAGGGGAGTATCGTGACGTGGTTGGTAACATAATAGTCAAACAACACAATATTTAAATGCACAGCGGAAGCAAGGTATAGATTCATTTCAACCAAACAATATTGTAATATTAAGTATCACAATTAGTCGAATATAAATCCACAGGTAGATCAAAATAAAAGGAAACAATGTTCAACAGTCTATGACATCCAAGCTTGCGAGACTTATTGTGGATGCTAGGAGAAAAGCCAGCCTATTACGCGTAGTACCTACACTTAACCTTTTTGAGAAAATGCGTCAGTTTACACTGGTAAATACAATCAACCGACTCATTTTGAAAAGAGTTTAAGAAAATGCATTTAAGGCACAAGGCACAAATAATATTTTATAACTTGGGATAATTATTTAAATATATAATTCTTGTAAAGGATTTACATGTTTCTTATGCGTTCAGTAGCCCGGATCGAGCCGGGTTAAAGATCAATAGACACACCACATTATGTAAATGAGACACCGACAGGCGTACGCCTACGCCCCGTGCTAAGGTCGTGGCCATTTTATAAAATGATGCCAGGGATATCCGGGACATGGTCATCAACCCCCCAAAGGCTTTAAGCAAACAAAACAATTTAAACGAGACATCTCAATACTTTAATCATCATTCAATTAAAGATTCAATGCCCGACCAAGCGGTATTTTATATACCGTACCCCAAGCCCGTATAGGGAAAATAAGTTAAAAGTATTTACCTGAGCAAGTATAAATCAAAATCAGCGAGTGCAAGTATCTTTTACCGGGTCTCCTATTCTGGAACGAAGGTTTATAACAACCTTTTAGAATCCTAACGGTCTTTAGTTAAGCTCAAGCTTAGACCGGTTAGTTTTAAAGATACGGTTCGTACGCACGATTAAGCGAAGACCGGATAGAATGCGATTTAGACCCGACAAGTTTGAAGACTTGCTTAGTATGGGTATATTATACACATTCTGGATTTTGAGGTAAAACCGATAAGGTTTGACCCGTTTCGGCTAATTTATGTAAACTAGTCACATAAACCGAACCGAACGCGCAAAAGGCGTAACGGGTATCCCCAAGAGTCGTTTATAGGTTTCCTAAGTTAACATGCCCTAATTATGTTAGGATATCAGTAGGATACCTTCCATTATGCCCAAAACGAGTTTAATCCCATAATAAGCCCCGTAGGGGTATTTTGGTCATTTTAAAGATTATAAAAGGGATCAATTAAGCTTCTGTGATCCAGGTCTGATTAAATCAGCAAAATAGTTTATTTTAACAGGTTATATCTTTTGGCATTAAGTCTCATGTGACAAAATGGTTTTAAACCCTTATTATACGCTTAATACGCGTATAACGTCGTTTTAAGCGATTTACGGGTAAAAATAGAAATCTGATTTTTCAGGTCAGTTCAAAAGGTTCAAAATACTTCATTTATTATTTAAAATCAGTAGCAATTGGATTGGTATCAAAAGGACTTGTAAAACTCATTTTATGACCCGAAAGGGCATAATCAGTATTAACCGAATCAAGGCGATAAACCTAGCTTATGATCAGTTTAAAAATCTTCAAAAATCCCAAAATATTATTTAATATCAGTGGGTAAAAGGTTTGGTGTCAAAAATTGGGTTTAGATAGGCTTTACGCTAATGACGCCGTTTAATTAATAAAAACGTTCTTAATTACGTCATTGCGCATAACTCCTAATCTAGACCTCCGATTGATGTGAAATTTTAGGGACATGCTTATTAATCAGTAACAAAGATTATATTCCTTTCATATTTCCAAAATTCTCGTTCTAATATTAAAAGGGCATTATGGTCAACTATTAGGCGATTAACGGAAACGTGCAAACGAGCCGTGCAATCAACGAAATAACCACAGAGGGTTATTCCAACATGTAACCAGGTCCTAAAGGGACTTTAAGGCATTTCCAAATCATACTAAAACGGGTCAGAACTGAAGTCAACGCAAAAGTCAAAGTTTTGCGTTCTTCGGTTCCGAACCGGGTTTAAACTGAAAGTTGACGAATCAAACAAGCTTAGACTAGTTCTTATACTTATTATCGTGTTATATGAATGATAAAACAGGTTACAAGTCACCTATATTGCTAATTACGCGTTAAATCACAATTTACATTTCTGTTGACTTTTTCGGACAACGTTTGACTCGACAAACGACCTAGTTAGGTTTGGAATCAGTAAGTACCCTTATAAGGGTTTAATACCCATATAATTACCTACTTAACGGTACTTTTTAATCGAGATAAGACTGAGCTATTTATAACTAATCTCGAAGTCAAACCGTAATTACGACGGTTTGACTTGTAAGCTAAATACTAAGATAAACTTAATTAGAGAAAGTCTAGCATACTTACAAGTGTTTAGTGGCTGCTTAGGAAGGCTTGGAATCAGCTTTGAAGTTCCACAATTGATCAGAGGATGGTTTGATGGATGAATGATCAATTGTTGCACTTAAAGGCTTTATATAGTGAACTAAGGCACCACAATTTATTGACAACTAAGTCTACAATTGACCACAATTGTCCCACAAGTGTCCCTGGGGTCTAGAAACATTTTAGCGGTCGCCCATATGCAAGAAATACCAACAAGATCGGTCAGAATCGTGCAAAACAGGCTGCAGCCGGTTTTCTGTTGCTGGGCAGTTGCTTGCGCACCGTAAAGCTCCCATTGCTGCGGTGCGCAAGCGTTCATCAGGGGCAAAAACTTGTTGTTTATTGAAGTTTTGAATGGGCAACCTCATTTTCCAACTTTGGGACCTCAATTATCAGTTAGGGACCTCCCAATATGGCCTTGAACAGTTCTAAACCCTACCATTATGAATTGTTTCGATGAATGCTTAAAGAAAGTGCCGTTAAATACGGTTTATCGTGCTTATTCTTCGTAGGAGTCCACCATATGAATTATGAATCAGATATTTCTAGAATTAAACGGATTTAAATATATACCAAATGTTTTAATTATAAATTTGGGTCTTGGGATTTATAACGAGGTCGTTCAGAGGTGCAAAAGTTAACATGACGACACTTTTAAATCCTGTCAAACATTTTTAATAAATCCGAGTTTACAACGCTTGTTGTCTTACATGACACGTGTCGTTATATTATTGAACGCGAATTTTCGAGGTGTTACATCCTCACCCCCTTAAAATAAATCTCGACCCGAGATTTACTGAAACAAATAAGGGTATTTTTCTTTCATGGTGGATTCAACTTCCCACGTATACCCGGGACCTCTCCGGGCATCCCATTTGACCTTTACAATAGGTACATGCTTCCTTCGAAGCTTCTTTACCTGTCGATCTTCAATCGACAAAGGTTTTTCCACAAATTTTAAGCTCTCATCTATATGCACATCTGCATGTGGTATTATCAGTGATTCATCAGCGAAGCACTTCTTCAGATTGCAGATGTGGAACACATTGTGAATTCCACTAAGCTCTTCCGGTAAGTTTAACTTATAGGCAACTGACCCGACACGTTCGATAACCTCGAAAGGTCCTATGTATCTCGGGCTTAGCTTGCCTTTCTTACCAAATCGCATCACCCCCTTCCAGGGTGATACTTTGAGCAACACTTTATCACCTACTTCGAAGTGAAAAGCCTTACGCTTTGGATCAGCGTAACTCTTCTGCCTATCACGGGCAGCTTTGAGACGGTCACGAATCTGGACAATTTTGTCCGTCGTTTCGAACACTATCTCTGGTCCCGATAATTGGACGTCTCCAACTTCTGCCCAACAAATGGGCGATCTACACTTTCTACCGTATAATGCCTCAAAAGGCACAGCCTTAATGCTGGTATGGTAGCTATTGTTGTAGGAGAATTCGACTAATGGTAGATGCTTATCCCAACTACCACCCAAGTCAATCGCACATGCACGTAGCATGTCTTCCAACGTTTGAATAGTACGCTCACTCTGACCGTCTGTCTGTGGATGGTAAGCCGTACTAAAGTTCAAACGTGTGCCCAGAGATTGTTGGAAGCTTTTCCAAAAATGGGACGTGTATCTAGTATCTATGTCAGAGATAATAGACACAGGTATGCCATGTAAAGCTACAATCTTATCCACGTATAACTGGGCTAACATATCGGAGCTATAAGTCTCCTTGATGGGTAAGAAATGTGCTGACTTAGTCAGTCTGTCAACTATAACCCATATTGTATCAATGCCTTTCCTTGTCTTTGGCAACTTGGTGATGAAATCCATCATCACCATTTCCCATTTCCATGTACGAAGTTCAGGCTGTTGTAGCAAACCTGACGGCTTTTGGTGTTCTGTCTTGACTTGAGCACACGTCAAGCATTTTGCTACATAAGCGGCTACAGACTTTTTCAAGCCTATCCACCAATAGTTTGCCCTTAGATCCTGGTACATCTTATCAGCTCCAGGATGAATGGAATATTTGGAACTATGGGCTTCCTGGAGGATGACATCATGAAGTCCTCCATAAATTGGAACCCATATTCGTCCATTTAATCTTAGAATTCCGTCCTTGCTAAGAGATAACTGCTCCTCAGTTACTCCTAACTTTTCATTAGGATAGTTAGCTTCCAACACAGCTTCCTTCTGTGCAGCTAACAACCTTTCAATCAAATTATTCTTTACTTCAATGCTCTTGGCATTGATTCGGATGGGTTTCATCCTTTCCTTTCGGCTCAAGGCATCGGCGACTACATTCGCCTTGCCGGGATGGTATCTTATTTCACAATCATAATCATTCAAGGTTTCCATCCAACGGCGTTGCCTCATGTTCAAGTCCTTCTGATTGAACAGATGTTGAAGGCTCTTGTGATCAGAATAGATCACACATTTGATTCCGTATAAGTAATGCCTCCACAGTTTTAGTGTAAATACAACGGCACCCAACTCCAAGTCGTGGGTGGTGTAATTCTTTTCATGCACCTTTAACTGTCTCGAAGCATAGGCAATAACCTTGCCTTTCTACATAAGCACACACCCCATCCCGGTGTGTGATGCATCACAATATACCATGAATTCTTCGATTCCATCAGGCAATGTCAACACAGGTGCATTGCTCAAATTCTGCTTCAAAATATCAAAAGCTTCTTGCTGCTTAGGTCCCCAGTTAAACTTAATCTTCTTCCTAGTCAGCGAAGTTAGGGGTGCAGCAATCCTTGAAAAATTTTCAATGAAACGCCTATAATATCCTGCCAAGCCTAGAAAGCTACGAATTTCTGTAGGCGTCTTTGGTTCTTGCTAGTTCATAACTGCTTCAACCTTAGCGGGATCCACTTGGATACCACGCTTACTAACCACATGTCCAAGGAACTAGACTTCTCGAAGCCAGAATTCACACTTAGAGAATTTGGCATATAGCTTCTCACGATGCAGGAGTTTGAGAATACAGCGAAGGTGTTTCTCATGGTCAGCTTGGTTCTTTGAGTAAATGAGAATGTCGTCGATGAAAACGATGACGAATTTATCCAAGTACGGCTTGCAAACGCGATTCATGAGGTCCATGAACGCGGCCGGTGCATTGGTGAGCCCAAAAGGCATCACTAGGAACTCGTAATGACCATAACGAGTCCTAAATGCAGTTTTGTGTACGTCTTCATCCCTAACCTTCAGTTGATGGTAACCTGACCTCAAGTCAATCCTCGAGAAATAACTTGCCCCTTGAAGTTGATTGAACAAGTCGTCGATTCTGGGCAATTGATACCTATTCTTTATCGTGACCTTGTTAAGCTCACGATAATCGATGCACAGACGCATCGATTCATCCTTCTTCTTGACAAATAAAACTGGCGCTCCCCATGGAGATGAACTAGGTTTAACGAAACCTTTAGCTAGCAATTCATCCAGTTGTGCTCTCAACTCTTTCATCTCCGTAGGTGCCAACCTATAGGGCGCTCTAGCAACAGGTGCTGCTCCGGGGATGATGTCGATTCTGAATTCCACTTGCCTATCTGGTGGTAAACCAGGTAGTTCTTCAGGAAACACTTCAGGGTATTCAGAAATGGCAGGGATGTCTTCAATCTTGGGTTTCGGCTCGTCGATAGTCACCTGTGCCATGTAGATGACACAACCCTTCTTCAAACACTTAGAAGCCTTGAGCATGGTCACTTTCTCAGGCAATCCATACCGGGTATCACCCTGAATGGTAAGTGGTTCACCCGACGGAGTCTTGATCACCACTTGCTTCTTATTACAGACGATTTGGGCCTGGTTATGAGATAACCAGTCCATACCCAAAACGATATCAAAACCAGCTAACTTTAAAGGAAGTAATGACAGAGGAAAGGAGTGGTCCTTAAAGGATATGACACATCCATCTAATATGGTTGAGGCGGTTTCTATGGTGCCATCAGCCAATTCCACCTCATACTTCATACTTAAAGTTCTAACAGGTAAATTCAGCAATTCGCAAAACTTATTATCTACAAATGACTTATCAGCTCCTGAATCGAAAAGCACTCTTGCATATACGTCATTTATAAGGAATGTACCTGTTATCACATTGTCATCCTGTACTGCTTCTCTTGCATCCATTCTTAAGACCCTAGCATTGGTCTTCTTGGCCTCTTCAGGTTTCTTGGCGAACTTTAGGCAATTTGTCTTTATGTGCCCCTTTTCGTTGCAACCGTAGCAAGTCGCATCCTTCATTTTCTTGCAATCCAAGGTCTTGTGCTCCTTGGATGTCACACCCCCAAAATCCACCCGCGGAGTATCACCGCTTGGAGGCGTGACTGACCAGGATCAAGCCACCAATCATATCAAACATAGCAGTTAATAGTAAAAGTAAATTATGTAATTCATCATGACATGATTGATGTTCAAAACCAAACATTGTTTAAGTAGCGGAAGCATAAGTAAGTAAACCCAAGTAAATAGTATGTTCAATTGTTTAAATGTTTAACATGGCATCCACGATCCATGTCCCACAACGACCTGCTCCTCCTTGTGCAAGCTCCATAAGTACCTAAGGTCCTGCAAGGCATGCAGCAGAGAGTCAACAACTAGTTGAGCGAGTTCACAGAAAGTAAGTTCGTTACAACAAATCATATATGCATTAGGTGGGGGGTTTCCCATGTAAGTATGTGCTAATAGCGGGGGCTTCCCATGTTTGTTCTTACTAGGCTATTTGCGACCATGTGTTCTTCTTAATCCGAGAACAGGTAAACGTACTAGTTCACGTAGGATTTACGTGAGTGCCCTTCCCCGAGGACAGTGGTACGTGTGGGGTTTACGTAGGATTTACGTAAGTGTCCTTCCGACCCAGAAGACATTAGAAGGTATTAGTTTACGTAGGTTTTACGTAAGTGTCCTCCCGACCCGGGAGACAATGGTAGATACTAGGTTACGTAGGTTTTACGTAAGTGTCCTGACTATCCTGAGGACGATGGTCTATAGTCTAGCGATAGCATAAGTACGAATAGTTTTCCCATTCCGAATAATCCAACCCGATTCCCAACCCGAGAATCCCATGCCTTGGCTGTGTGAACTCACCTTGGTTTGCTCGGTATGCTAAGTATGTGCTCGCAAATAATCAATCACGTGCTATAGTATGCACGTATATGAAATCAGTTTGTGATCACGTATAGACACACAGTTGGTATGCAAGTAGCACGTAGCACGTATCTCAGTTCATACATGTGATGGTTATATTTAACAGCAGTTAACTAACCAGGTTAACACTTAACAGAAGAATAAACAGGTTACTATTGCTGATTACCCACTTGGCGAAACACCCCTGTTTCGCCGTATATCCCTTCGACGAAACACCCTGTTTCGTCCCATTCTGATTCGTCGTTGAGGTCTCGACGAAACGTATTTTGTTTCGTCGCTACCTTTGTTTCGTCAACTAGTTTGATTCGTCAATGTCTGTTACGTCATAATGTCAGTTACGTCAATCAGATACAACCAAAACACAGAAACCCTAATCGGCCGTCATTAGCAATCATCAAGACATCATTCAACATCTATCATCATAACACAATCATTACCGAAACATCGTCTAGCATGAACCCTAGCTTAAGTATATCAAATCGATTAACGTATCATAACATATCAATCATGGATTTAACATTATCAACTACAATTCTGATGATCATATCAACAATCTGATCTTGTTTATTAAAAACCCTAAATCAATATCACGTTCAGACATAGCTGTGTAATCGATTAAGCATGTATAACGAATCAACATCATCATATATTCATAATATGTTTCGTAAATCAGCATGTTCAACAACACATAACAAGTAATCAAACGTATAAACAGAACCGAGTTAACGGATACACTCACCGAGATGAATGAAATAGTAACTAGATCGATTACGGGAAGGTTCAAGAACACGTAGTTGCCGTCACAGAGCTCTAGGGTTTCGGTTTTTGCTAAAGTATGCCGAAGGGGGTCGTTCTACGCAATATAAACAAGTCTATCGGTACTGGGCCCTAACTGGGCCTCGGCGTATCACTGGGCCGGCGAAACAGTTTGTTTCGTCGAGTTCAGTTTGGCGAAACAGGTTTTGTTTCGTCGAATATAATTATGGCGAAACATAGTTGTGTTTCGTCGGTTTGTTCTGAGTTCCAACAGTTTAAGTTTTACAAACAGTACACAATCACACATAATCATGCAATCATAATGCAGTCATCAATCACAATGTACAGTTACAAGTCAAACGAGTCAAGGTCAACGTGTATTAAATGCATAAGTGAAAGTCGGAAATTCGAGTTGTCACATTATCCCCAACTTGAAAGAAATTTCGTCCCGAAATTTAGCATGCAGTTACTGAGGAAGCTAATGGTGTGACGTTGTTTACCTGTTTCGTATCGCGGCTCCCCGAGCATGTTTGCGAAGATTACTGGTTTTCTTGGGGTGTCACATTATCCCCAACTTGAATAGGAATTTCGTCCCGAAATTCAGTAGTAGCTTCAGTCTCAGTAGTAGTTGCATTGGTTCCGAATAACTGGGGATATTTGAGTTCCATCTGATCTTCACGCTCCCAGGTGAACTCTGGGCCGCGACGGGAGTTCCAACGAACTCGTACAAGAGGGATTCTCGTGTTCTTGAGGACCTTAACATCCCGGTCCGTGATTTCAACAGGTTCCTCGACGAAGTGCAACCGCTCGTCGATAGTGAGTTCCTTCAAAGGAACTATGTGGGTCTCATCTGACGTACACTTCTTCAGATTCGACACGTGAAAGACGTTGTGAACTGCACTGAGTTCAGCTGGTAAGTTCAATCTGTAGGCTACCCTGCCTATCTTCTCAATAACTTCGAAAGGTCCAATGTATCGTGGATTTAGTTTGCCGCGTTTGCCAAAACGAACCACACCCTTCCAGGGTGAAACTTTGAGTAGCACTCGATCCCCAACTTGGAACTCGAGTGGTTTCCTGTCTAAATCAGCGTATGCTTTCTGACGGTCGCGTGCTGCCGCCATGCGTTGTCGTATCTGTGCAATCTTTTCAGTGGTATCAACAACCATTTCTGGACCCGTGATTTGACTATCTCCCACCTCTGCCCAACAGAGAGGTGACCGGCATTTACGCCCGTACAATGCCTCGAATGGAGCAGCTTTAATGCTCGTGTGGTAACTGTTGTTATACGAAAATTCCACAAGTGGCAGATGCTTTTCCCAGCCGTTGCCGAAATCGATTACACATGCTCGAAGCATGTCTTCTAGAGTTTGTATAGTACGCTCAGACTGCCCATCCGTCTGAGGATGATAAGCTGTGCTCATGTCTAACCGAGAGCCAAAAGATTTGTGCATTGCTCGCCATAGTTCTGATGTAAAATGTGCGTCTCGATCCGAGATAATAGAGATGGGCACCCCGTGCCGTGAAACCACTTCCTTAAGATAGATGTCTGCTAGTGTGGAGAATTTATCCGTTTCCTTGATAGCCAAGAAGTGAGCAGACTTTGTAAGTCGATCCACGATCACCCAGATGGTATCGTTTCCGCGCTGAGATCTAGGTAAGCCAGTAACAAAATCCATGGAAATTTGCTCCCATTTCCATTGTGGTATCTCAGGTTGTTGAAGTGGACCTGACGGTTTCTGGTATTCTGCCTTGACTCTCGCACAAGTCAAGCATTTGCTAACGTATGTGGCTATGTGGGCCTTCATGCTAGGCCACCAGTATGTAGTCTTAATGTCGTGGTACATTTTATCTGAACCAGGATGTACCGAGTAGCGAGACTTGTGAGCTTCGTCCATAACTAGCTCGCGTAAGTCGCCATATAGTGGGACCCAAATGCGTCCTGTTACATAGTAAGCACCATCTTCCTTCTGTTCTAATCGTTGTCTTGATCCGCGTAGGGCTTCAGCCCTGACGTTTTCCGGTTTCAATGCTTCTACCTGAGCATCACGTATCTGAGAAGGAAGATTAGACTGTATGGTGAGCTGTAGAGCTCGCACGCGCTTAGGCGCGGTGTCCTTTCGACTGAGGGCGTCAGCCACAACATTGGCTTTGCCTGGATGATACCTGATCGAGCATTCGTAGTCGTTAAGTAGTTCGACCCATCTACGTTGCCGCATGTTTAGTTCCTTTTGCTTGAAAATGTGTTCGAGGCTCTTGTGATCAGTGTAGATGGCGCACTTAGTTCCGTACAGATAATGCCGCCATATCTTAAGTGCGAAAATAACAGCTCCCAGCTCTAAATCATGTGTAGTGTAGTTCTTTTCGTGAACTTTAAGTTGGCGTGAGGCGTAGGCTATAACTTTATCTCGTTGCATCAATACACAACCAAGACCCTGGATTGATGCATCGCAGTAGACCACAAAATCGTCTGTGCCTTCAGGCAGTGAGAGAATAGGCGCACTGCAAAGCCTATCCTTTAGGTGCTGAAAAGCGGTTTCCTGTGTATTAACCCAACGGTAAACAACACCTTTCTGCGTCAGTAAATTAAGTGGCTGCGCGATCTTTGAGAAATCCTTGATGAACCGTCTGTAATAACCCGCCAAACCCAAGAATTGGCGTATTTCTGTTGTTGTACGAGGCGCAGGCCAGTTCTTAATCGAATCTACCTTGGATGGATCGACATGAATCCCATCCTTGTTTACCACGTGGCCTAAGAAGTGGACTTCACGAAGCCAGAAGTCACATTTTGAAAACTTAGCGTATAGCTGTTCCGTTCGTAGAAGTTCCAGTATGAGTCGTAAGTGCTGTTCGTGTTCCTCCTGATTCTTCGAATAGATCAGGATGTCGTCGATGAAAACAATGACGAACTTGTCGAGATAGGGTTTGCACACCCTGTTCATAAGATCCATAAATACGGCAGGCGCATTCGTTAGCCCGAATGGCATGACCATAAACTCGTAGTGGCCGTAGCGTGTTCTAAATGCTGTTTTGGAGACGTCCTCATCCCGGACTCTCAGCTGATGGTATCCTGACCTCAAGTCTATCTTTGAATAGTAGCTCAACCCTTGCAACTGGTCGAATAAGTCGTCGATACGTGGAAGAGGATAACGATTCTTGATCGTCACCTTGTTGAGTTCACGGTAGTCTATACACATCCTGAACGTACCGTCTTTCTTCTTTACAAACAACACTGGAGCTCCCCAAGGCGAAGAGCTAGGACGTATAAAACCCTTTTCCAAGAGTTCTTGTAGCTGCTTTGACAGTTCTTCCAGTTCAGTTGGAGCTAATCGGTACGGTGCTCGAGCTATGGGTGCTGCTCCTGGAGCTAGCTCGATCTGAAATTCGACCTGACGATGAGGTGGTAAACCGGGTAGCTCCTCAGGAAACACTTGAGGAAAGTCGCGTACTACAGGGATATCTTCAATCTTTTTCTCTTTCTTCGACGTATCTGTAACAAGTGCTAATATCGCAGTGTGCCCCTTACGTAAACACTTCTGAGCCTTCAAGAAGGAAATGATGCCACTCACGACACCACTCTTGTCACCTTGAACTTCGAGAGATTCCTTGCTCGAACGAGGAATACGAATAACCTTTTCCTTGCATAAGATCTCGGCTTGTTGTTGAGATAACCAATCCATGCCGATGACGATGTCGAAACTCCCCAGAGTTATAGGAATGAGGTCAATAGTGAAGGTCTGACCGGCGAGGATAAGATTACAACCTTTAACTATGTGTGTGGCCTCTAAACTTTTACCGTTTGCTAGTTCTACGACGTGTTTGGTTTTTAAGGGAGTTGGTGCACGTTTTAACATTTCACTAACTTTTAGAGACATATAACTCGTATCCGCACCCGAATCAAATAAGACAGTAACATAAAAGTCGTCGAGAAGAAACTTACCCATAACGACGTTGGGATCATTCCTTGCGTCACCCTGACCAATCACGAATGCACGACCTCTAGCAGCATTGTTGTTGTTGTTGTTCCCACCGTTGTTGCCATTGCCCTGATGATTGTTGTTGCGATTCTGGTTCTGGTTCAACTGAGGGCAATCACGTTTGAAATGACCTTCTGCTCCACACTGGAAACATCCCCGGTTTCCACGCTGTGGCTGCTGCTGTGGGTTCTGTGGGGCTGGTAGTTGCAATTGCTGATTCTGATTCGCAGGCCGCGGGCTCCTACAATCCTTGGCCTCATGACCCATCCTGAGACATCTTTGACAACGACCCTTGTTGCACTGGCCGCTGTGGTGCCTGTTACAATTGTGGCACTTGGGGTGGTTTCCCTGATAACCTCTCTGCCCATGACTACCAGACGACTGCTGGCTGGGGCTCTGATAATCATTTGTCTTGCGCTGCTGAGCTTGAGACTGAACGGTAGCTGAACCCCTGCTGGAATCCCCCTCCCATTTCCGCTTGTTGTCACTGGGAGTAGCAGGTGTAGCTGAAGCAGTAGCAGCAGTAGTAGTACCGATGCGTTTAGGCAATTTGTTTTGCTCCACCGCCTGATCAGTGAGACGGTGAGCCAACTGAACAACCTGCTGATAAGTGGCGAGGTTTGCTGAAGTCACATGGCTCTAGATCTCTGGCACTAGACCACCAAGATAAAGTTCGATACGCTTGGTTGGAGGATCAACCATAGTAGGACATAGTAACGCTAGCTCATTTGATCTCTTAGTAAATGCCTCAATCTCTGACCCCGTCATCTTGAGGTTGAAAAACTCGACCTCCAGCTTATGAATGTCATCTCGACTGCAGTACTCTTCTTTGATCATTTCCTTGAAATTATTCCATGGGGTGGCGTTAGCAGCAACCAACCCTAGTATCTGCACCTGAGCTTTCCACCATGTGAGGGCTAAACCCTCGAGAGTACCAGTAGCATATTTCACCCTGCGTGCCTCAGGGCATTCACACATCTCAAATACCGACTCTAGCTTCTCGAACCAGTGGAGAAGACCTACGGCTCCTTCAGTGCCGCTAAAAGTAGTTGGACGACAGTCCATGAAAGTCTTGAAAGTGCAAACAGGTGGTTGACCTGTTGTGTAAAAGAGTTATGACAAGATTAATCACAAGTGTTGGTTTAGGATCGTAGGATCTAAAGATCCTAGTGTGAGTTGTAACTGCAGGGTATACCTCCTGCTTGTGCGGCTGCAACTGCCGCAGTAACTCGTTCGTTAATGAGGGCCGTCAACTGGTCCTGAGTCATGTTGATACGTCCAGACATGATCTTCATAGTAAAGATAACGTAAGTGAGAGGGGTTCGCGAATAGTGCGATGACAGAAGAGTGTGAGCACATAAGCGTTTTCAAACAGTAATGAATAGTAAGCAATGTGTTCTAAGCATACCACGAGCAAAGTTCTATGAAATTCTAGCATGTAGGCAATAAACATAAACCTTATTAACTAGGATGTTGAGTCTTGCACGTGGAGCGAGGCGTCGTTGTGGATCGTTGAGAGCACTGTTCTGGTTATAGTCCGGTTTCAATAAAAACATTTCCCCTTTATTAAAACCAAGTTCTCTATAACCAATGGCTCTGATACCAATCTGTCACACCCCCAAAATCCACCCGCGGAGTATCACCGCTTGGAGGCGTGACTGACCAGGATCAAGCCACCAATCATATCAAACATAGCAGTTAATAGTAAAAGTAAATTATGTAATTCATCATGACATGATTGATGTTCAAAACCAAACATTGTTTAAGTAGCGGAAGCATAAGTAAGTAAACCCAAGTAAATAGTATGTTCAATTGTTTAAATGTTTAACATGGCATCCACGATCCATGTCCCACAACGACCTGCTCCTCCTTGTGCAAGCTCCATAAGTACCTAAGGTCCTGCAAGGCATGCAGCAGAGAGTCAACAACTAGTTGAGCGAGTTCACAGAAAGTAAGTTCGTTACAACAAATCATATATGCATTAGGTGGGGGGTTTCCCATGTAAGTATGTGCTAATAGCGGGGGCTTCCCATGTTTGTTCTTACTAGGCTATTTGCGACCATGTGTTCTTCTTAATCCGAGAACAGGTAAACGTACTAGTTCACGTAGGATTTACGTGAGTGCCCTTCCCCGAGGACAGTGGTACGTGTGGGGTTTACGTAGGATTTACGTAAGTGTCCTTCCGACCCAGAAGACAGTAGAAGGTATTAGTTTACGTAGGTTTTACGTAAGTGTCCTCCCGACCCGGGAGACAATGGTAGATACTAGGTTACGTAGGTTTTACGTAAGTGTCCTGACTATCCTGAGGACGATGGTCTATAGTCTAGCGATAGCATAAGTACGAATAGTTTTCCCATTCCGAATAATCCAACCCGATTCCCAACCCGAGAATCCCATGCCTTGGCTGTGTGAACTCACCTTGGTTTGCTCGGTATGCTAAGTATGTGCTCGCAAATAATCAATCACGTGCTATAGTATGCACGTATATGAAATCAGTTTGTGATCACGTATAGACACACAGTTGGTATGCAAGTAGCACGTAGCACGTATCTCAGTTCATACATGTGATGGTTATATTTAACAGCAGTTAACTAACCAGGTTAACACTTAACAGAAGAATAAACAGGTTACTATTGCTGATTACCCACTTGGCGAAACACCCCTGTTTCGCCGTATATCCCTTCGACGAAACACCCTGTTTCGTCCCATTCTGATTCGTCGTTGAGGTCTCGACGAAACGTATTTTGTTTCGTCGCTACCTTTGTTTCGTCAACTAGTTTGATTCGTCAATGTCTGTTACGTCATAATGTCAGTTACGTCATAATGTCAGTTACGTCAATCAGATACAACCATAACACAGAAACCCTAATCGGCCGTCATTAGCAATCATCAAGACATCATTCAGCATCTATCATCATAACACAATCATTACCGAAACATCGTCTAGCATGAACCCTAGCTTAAGTATATCAAATCGATTAACGTATCATAACATATCAATCATGGATTTAACATTATCAACTACAATTCTGATGATCATATCAACAATCTGATCTTGTTTATTAAAAACCCTAAATCAATATCACGTTCAGACATAGCTGTGTAATCGATTAAGCATGTATAACGAATCAACATCATCATATATTCATAATATGTTTCGTAAATCAGCATGTTCAATAACACATAACAAGTAATCAAACGTATAAACAGAACCGAGTTAACGGATACACTCACCGAGATGAATGAAATAGTAACTAGATCGATTACGGGAAGGTTCAAGAACACGTAGTTGCCGTCACAGAGCTCTAGGGTTTCGGTTTTTGCTAAAGTATGCCGAAGGGGGTCGTTCTACGCAATATAAACAAGTCTATCGGTACTGGGCCCTAACTGGGCCTCGGCGTATCACTGGGCCGGCGAAACAGTTTGTTTCGTCGAGTTCAGTTTGGCGAAACAGGTTTTGTTTCGTCGAATATAATTATGGCGAAACATAGTTGTGTTTCGTCGGTTTGTTCTGAGTTCCAACAGTTTAAGTTTTACAAACAGTACACAATCACACATAATCATGCAATCATAATGCAGTCATCAATCACAATGTACAGTTACAAGTCAAACGAGTCAAGGTCAACGTGTATTAAATGCATAAGTGAAAGTCGGAAATTCGAGTTGTCACATTGGACTTGCATAACCCACATGCAAAAGGTTTCGATTGTGAATGCGAGTTGGATTCATACCTGCACTTCCCAAAGTGCTGTCTCTTGCAGATTTTACATCTGGGTTTTTCACCCGACTGCTGACCATCCTTCTTAAATCCTGACCCCTTCTTGTGGTCATTGTTTCCCTTATGCTTCTTGTCTGAACGTCGTGGGTTGTCATCCTCACGCTTCCTCTTTTCGGTATCGGTGCTCCTCTGCGATTTCTGCCTGACCGTGTCCAAGGTAAGAGACAATGATATGTCTGCTGCATACCGAAAAGTGGCTGGTCTGGAGGCCTTCACACTTGCCTTGATCTCCGGGGCCAAACCCCCAATGAATCGAGCTATGCGTTTGGGTTCCGGGGTTACCAAATATGGAACCAACCTTGACAAGGTGTTGAAACTGGTAAGGTAGGCCTGACAATCTAGGTTTCTCATGACCAGCGACAAGAAGTCAGCTTCAATTTTCTCAACCTCATGCTGAGGGCAGTAATTTTCCTTTATCAGTGACATGAACTGTTCCCAGGTCATATTATACAACGGGATTTTCCCCGTAGCTTGGATCAAAGATCTCCACCAAGCTAATGCTTCACCCTTGAAAGATTGAGATACGAACTTGACTATATCCCTTTCAGCGCATCCGCTGATATCCACAACCGTGTCCTTCTCGTCTAACCATGTCATGCAGTCAACGGCTCCCTTTTCCCCAGTAAAATCCCTGGGCTTGCAAGAAACAAAGTATTTATAGGAGCAACCCTTGTTACGGGGTTCTTGATTCAGAACTATCTGTTGAGATGGGACACTTTGATGATTGGTGGACTGACGATCATCGCTATCTTTCTTGGGATTTTCCTTTTTGGGAGGAGGCTTGCTATGAGCCTCAGAAGGAGTTTTGAGCTTTGAGTGCGGTGCAGATTGGGTCCTACTTCGAGTCCCACTGTAATCTTCGTACTGCCGCTCCAAAACCTGTGTAACAGCGCCGTCGATTATCGCTTTCAATTCAGCACCCGTTAGATTAATTCGGGTGTTATTATTAACCTCCACTGGATGACTATTAACCTCATCCGAGTTAGCCATTTTAATCGAACTGTTACAGAAAACAAGGACAATAGTTTATTTGGGAGTTTATTATGGAATTGTCTTTTATGGCAATTCATTAACCATGGTAACAGAGACCATATTTGGTTAATTTATTAATCATATTTATTTAGGATTTTTATTAAAATTTTATCCTAATTATAAAACAATAATAGTTTTATTTGTAGCACAAAAGGCCTAGTCACGAGGACAATTTAAATTATAAGCTATGATTTCAGAGAATCAAGGCTTTTAAGGTTTAAATATATTTTATTACCTATTTCAGACAGGGTCATAGACTATTACTGTCTTTAGTCTCAGAGGACATTAACTATAGCTCGTAGGCACTTCCCTTCCAAGGGTTGTTTATAATATGATCATCTCATAGGATGATATATGCCATGATTTCAGAGAATCGAGGCTTTAAGGTTTGAACCAAAGTTCATTACCTTTTTCAGACAGGGAGTCATAGCCACCAGTGTCTTTTGGCTCATGTAGAAATGAGCAAGGCCCGTAGGCATTATTTTACCATCAAATGGTCCAAATATGATCATCTTAATTGATGATCTTAACCCATGATTCAGAGATCATTAAATTGGGTTTGGAATCTTTTGTAGAATCCTTATACATATAAAAAAATGACGTGTGATTTTAACGAATCACGTCTGCCAGGAGTGTTAACATATTTACAGATGTTAACAGGGATTCGAATCTTTTAAACAGGTCTTACCATCATGGCCCGGCCTTATAATGACCCGGAGGCTAGGTTTCACTCTTAAGATTCTTACTAATAAATATATAGGCAAATAATTTCAAAAGGAATGATTTTAATTTTTATTTATTTCATATATAATTTATTTATGCACATAATGGTAAACATGAAATTTATAAAACAAACACTCCATTAATTATTAAAATATTATACATTGTCCTAAACGGGACTTTTCAAACAACAAACTTACCCACGCAGGGGTTTAAACAAGTACTTACCCACGCAGGGGCTTAATAACACACATACCCACGCAGGGGATTAAATACATAATAGTCCACGCAGGGACTTACACATATAACACACCCACGCACGGGTTTATAGAAAAATAGACCCACGCAGGGGTCAAAACAACCAAGCATACCCACGCAGGGGTTAATACAGCAAATACAAGGAAAAACAACAGTGGAAAGGATTCAATGATCCTTCTTGCTCTTCCCTTTGATTAGACTTACTAATCCTTGGAAGAAAGTCTGTTGCTCTCTACGGTCCCTGTGAGCATTCCGTTCAATTTGATCCAACCTCTAATGGATTTCTTCACGCTCTGGTGGGGAGAACCTTGGCGGCTGCGATTGAGTCCGTATAATAGGCCTAGAAGGTATCTGGTACCCATGTGTCGGGTAACCTACTCCCCATGGAGCTCCGTACGGTCCTTCTGGTTGATAGGCGTTGTAATTGGCCGGTGCTAAGTACGGGTCGGCTTCAGCATAATTATAGTGAGTGTGAGCTGGCTCAAACGGGTTATACGCCATAGAACCCGTGTATGCTGGAATTGGGTTATCAAAACCCATTGGCGGTGGTTGCGGTGCAACGGGGTTAGAAGGTCCACCCATTTGTGGGTCCTCCTGTTGTGGCGGATAGTGACTGCCACTGGATTGATGAGGGGAGCTAAAATGAAAATCTCCTGCTCGTGAAGACATGCGTGCTCCTGATCTCCTACGCCTCGGCGGCTGCGGAGGTGCTGGCTGAACAGGTGGCGGTGGAGGCGGTGGCGTGACTGCCACATATCGGGGATCCCCAGAGGAATCTTGATGATGCTGCTGCTGATGCGGCTGCTGCTGCTGATGAGGAGGTGAATGGCGAGGAGGTGTATAGTACCATTCGTGCCTGGTAAACATAGCTTAAAAGCTATCTGGACCAACATAGGGTGATCCGTGAAAAGAAGATCCGTCAGAGATCTCTATCGGGTGATTTGGTGTACCACTGGCAGGTTCAACGGGGTCCGTATCCTCGTCCATATCATCCGCGTGATCTCCCGAGAAATGATCATCGGGCCCCAGTGGGTTAAAACCCACTGGTTCTTCTATATAATTGGCCGGGTTAAACCGGCCCCTGAAGACAGGTGTGGGGTCGCCAAAAGAATTATGCTACACAGATCTTTGTAGCGGTATATAGGAAGGCTGAGGGTTGTTGGGCAAGTACTCCGGCTGTGGCCCATAAGGGTTATGAACAGGAGGTGTAGAGCTGTGCGAAACCGACCGTCTCGCCGGCTCAAAGAGGTTCCTCCGGTTCTGCCGGGGATCGTCGCTCTCTGTGGTAGAAGGAGCTCGTACATTCGAAGGTCCTGCCTCGTCGTCATTGGGGGCGGTGATTGGCCCCTTGCCTCGTCCTCTCCTTCGGAAGAATCTTGGCGGCATTTTCTTTTTTCCTGTCAACATAGCATGAGATAACAACAAACATATAAAATAAAAGATAAAGTAAAAATAATTTGAAACAAATTTGGATTGTTCCTATGTTCTTTGTCTAGACTCAAAAGTTTTGAAATGTGCAATTGTGTAACTAAGATTAAACACAAAAGGCTAGTGTTTAATTCACTCAGCGTTGGCTCTGATACCAACCTGTCACACCCCGATTTCCACACGTGTCACCGGTGGGCCCGGTGGGGGAGTATCGTGACGTGGTTGGTAACATAATAGTCAAACAACACAATATTTAAATGTACAGCGGAAGCAAGGTATAGATTCATTTCAACCAAACAATATTGTAATATTAAGTATCACAATTAGTCGAATATAAATCCACAGGTAGATCAAAATAAAAGGAAACAATGTTCAACAGTCTATGACATCCAAGCTTGCGAGACTTATTGTGGATGCTAGGAGAAAAGCCAGCCTATTACGCGTAGTACCTACACTTAAACTTTTTGAGAAAATGCGTCAGTTTACACTGGTAAATACAATCAACCGACTCATTTTGAAAAGAGTTTAAGAAAATGCATTTAAGGCACAAGGCACAAATAATATTTTATAACTTGGGATAATTATTTAAATATATAATTCTTGTAAAGGATTTACATGTTTCTTATGCGTTCAGTAGCCCGGATCGAGCCGGGTTAAAGATCAATAGACACACCACATTATGTAAATGAGACACCGACGGGCGTACGCCTACGCCCCGTGCTAAGGTCGTGGCCATTTCGTAAAATGATGCCAGGGATATCCGGGACATGGTCATTAACCCCCCAAAGGCTTTAAGCAAACAAAACAATTTAAACGAGACATCTCAATACTTTAATCATCATTCAATTAAAGATTCAATGCCCGACCAAGCGGTATTTTATATACCGTACCCCAAGCCCGTATAGGGAAAATAAGTTAAAAGTATTTACCTGAGCAAGTATAAATCAAAATCAGCGAGTGCAAGTATCTTTTACCGGGTCTCCTATTCTGGAACGAAGGTTTATAACAACCTATTAGAATCCTAACGGTCTTTAGTTAAGCTCAAGCTTAGACCGGTTAGTTTTAAAGATACGGTTCGTACGCACGATTAAGCGAAGACCGGATTGAATGCGATTTAGACCCAACAAGTTTGAAGACTTTCTTAATATGGGTATATTATACACATTCTGGATTTTGAGGTAAAACCGATAAGGTTTGACCCGTTTCGGCTAATTTATGTAAACTAGTCACATAAACCGAACCGAACGCGCAAAAGGCGTAACGGGTATCCCCAAGAGTCGTTTACAGGTTTCCTAAGTTAACATGCCCTAATTATGTTGGGATATCAGTAGGATACCTTCCATTATGCCCAAAACGAGTTTAATCCCATAATAAGCCCTGTAGGGGTATTTTGGTCATTTTAAAGATTATAAAAGGGATCAATTAAGCTTCTGTGATCCGGGTCTGATTAAATTAGCAAAATAGTTTATTTTAACAGGTTATATCTTTTGGCATTAAGTCTCATGTGACAAAATGGTTTTAAACCCTTATTATACGCTTAATACGCGTATAACGTCGTTTTAAGCGATTTACGGGTAAAAATAGAAATCTGAGTTTTCAGGTCAGTTCATAAGGTTCAAAATACTTCATTTATTATTTAAAATCAGTAGCAATTGGATTGGTATCAAAAGGACTTGTAAAACTCATTTTATGACCCGAAAGGGCATAATCAGTATTAACCGAATCAAGGCGATAAACCTAGCTTATGATCAGTTTAAAAATCTTCAAAAATCCCAAAATATTATTTAACATCAGTGGGTAAAAGGTTTGGTGTCAAAAATTGGGTTTAGATAGGCTTTACGCTAATGACGCCGTTTAATTAATAAAAACGTTCTTAATTACGTCATTGCGCATAACTCCTAATCTAGACCTCCGATTGATGTGAAATTTTAGGGACATGCTTATTAATCAGTAACAAAGATTATAGTCCTTTCACATTTCCAAAATTCTCGTTCTAATATTAAAAGGGCATTATGGTCAACTATTAGGCGATTAACGGAAACGTGCAAACGAGCCGTGCAATCAACGAAACAACCACAGAGGGTTATTCCAACATGTAACCAGGTCCTAAAGGGACTTTAAGGCATTTCCAAATCATACTAAAACGGGTCAGAACTGAAGTCAACGCAAAAATCAAAGTTTTGCGTTCTTTGGTTCCGAACCGGGTTTAAACTGAAAGTTGACGAATCAAACAAGCTTAGACTAGTTCTTATACATATTATCATGTTATATGAATGATAAAACAGGTTACACGTCACCTATATTGCTAATTACGCGTTAAATCACAATTTACATTTCTGTTGACTTTTTCGGACAACGTTTGACTCGACAAACGACCTAGTTAGGTTTGGAATCAGTAAGTACCCTTATAAGGGTTTAATACCCATATAATTACCTACTTAACGGTACTTTTTAATCAAGATAAGACTGAGCTATTTATAACTAATCTCGAAGTCAAACCGTAATTACGACGGTTTGACTTGTAAGCTAAATACTAAGATAAACTTAATTAGAGAAAGTCTAGCATACTTACAAGTGTTTAGTGGCTGCTTAGGAAGGCTTGGAATCAGCTTTGAAGTTCCACAATTGATCAGAGGATGGTTTGATGGATGAATTATCAATTGTTGCACTTAAAGGCTTTATATAGTGAACTAAGGCACCACAATTTATTGACAACTAAGTCTACAATTGACCACAATTGTCCCACAAGTGTCCCTGGGGTCTAGGAACATTTTAGGGGTCGCCCATGTGCAAGAAATACCAACAAGATCGGTCAGAATCGTGCAAAACAGGCTGCAGCCGGTTTTCTGTTGCTGGGCAGTTGCTTGCGCACCGTAAAGCTCCCATTGCTGCGGTGCGCAAGCGTTCATCAGGGGCAAAACCTTGTTGTTTGTTGAAGTTTTGAAAGGGCAACCTCATTTCCCAACTTTGGGACCTCAATTATCAGTTAGGGACCTCCCAATATGGCCTTGAACAGTTCTAAACCCTACCATTATGAATTGTTTCGATGAATGCTTAAAGAAAGTGCCGTTAAATACGGTTTATCGTGCTTTTTCTTCGTAGGAGTCCACCATATGAATTATGAATTAGATATTTCTAGAATTAAACGGATTTAAATATATACCAGATGTTTTAATTATAAATTTGGGTCTTGGGATTTATAACGAGGTCGTTCAGAGGTGCAAAAGTTAACATGACGACACTTTTAAATCCTGTCAAACATTTTTAATAAATCCGAGTTTACAACGCTTGTTGTCTTACATGACACGTGTCGTTATATTATTGAACGCGAATTTTTGAGGTGTTACAGAGACGAAGTAGGTTTGATGAAACCTTTGGCTAGCAAATCATCTAGCTGCGTTCTTAATTCCTTCATCTCTGTTGGTGCCAACCTATAAGGCGCCCTTGCTACCGGTGCTGATCCAGGAATAATGTCAATTCTGAATTCTACTTGTCTATCTGGTGGCAAACCAGGTAGTTCTTCAGGAAAAACTTCTGGGTATTCAGAAATGACGGGGATATCCCCAATCTTGGGCTTCGGGTCATCGATAATTACTTGTACCATGTAGATGACACAACCCTTCTTCAAACACTTTGAGTCCTTGAGCATCGACATTTGCTCAGGCAGCCCATACTGGGTATCTCCCTGGATAGTAAGTGATTCACCAGACTGAGTCTTGATCACCACTTGCTTCTTATTACAGACAATCTGGGCCTGATTATGAGATAACCAGTCCATGCCTAAAACTATGTCGAAACCAGCTAACTTTAAAGGAAGTAGTGATAAAGGAAAAGAGTGGTTCTTAATGGATATGAAACATCCATCTAATATGGTTGAGGCGGTTTCTAAGGTGCCATCAGCTAACTCCACCTCATACTTCACACTTAAAGTTCTAACAGGCAATTTCAACAATTCACAAAACTTATTATCTACAAACGACTTATCAGCGCCTGAATCAAATAACACTCTCGCATAAACATCTTTTACGAGAAAGGTACCTGTTATCACATTGTCGTCCTGGACGGCTTCCTTAGCATCCATCCTGAAGACCCTAGCATTGGTCTTCTTAGCCTCTTCAGGCTTCTTGGCGAACTTTGGGCAATTTGTCTTTATGTGCCCCTTTTCATTGCAACCGTAGCAGGTCGCATCCTTCATCTTCTTGCAATCCAAGGTCTTGTGTTCCTTGGACTTGCATAAACCACATGCAAAAGGTTTCGATTGTGAATGCGAGTTGGATTCATACCTGCACTTCCCAAAGTGCTGTCGCTTGCAGATTTTACATCTGGGTTTTTCACCCGACTGCTGACTATCCTTCCTAAATCCTGACCCCTTCTTATGGTCATTGTTTCCCTTATGCTTCTTGTCTGAACGTCGTGAGTTGTCATCCTCACGCTTCCTCTTTTCGGTATCAGTGTTCTTCTGCGATTTCTGCCTGACCGCGTCCAAGGTAAGAGACAATGATATGTCTGCTGCAGACCGAAAAGTAGCTGGTCTGGAGGCCTTCACACTTGCCTTGATCTCCGGGGCCAAACCCCCAATGAATCGAGCTATGCGTTTAGGTTCCGGGTTTACCAAATATGGAAACAACCTTGACAAGGTGTTGAAACTAGTAAGGTAGGCCTGACAGTCTAAGTTTCTCATGACCAGCGACAAGAAGTCAGCTTCAATTTTCTCCACCTCATGTTGAGGGCAGTAGTTTTCCTTGATCAATGTCATGAACTGTTCCCAGGTCATATTGTATAACGGAATTTTCCCCGTAGCTTGGATCAAAGATCTCCACCAAGCCAATGCTTCACCCTTGAAAGACTGGGACACGAATTTCACAATATCCCTAATATCACAACCACTGATATCCACAACCATATCCATCTCGTCCAACCAAGTCATGCAATCAACAGCTCCTTTTTCCCCAGTAAAATCCCTGGGTTTGCAAGAAACGAAGTACTTATAAGAGCAACCCTTATTATGGGTTCCTTGTTTCGGTACCACCTTCAGAGATGGAACACTTTGATGGTTGGTGGACTGACGATCGTCATCGTCCTTCTTGGGATCTTCCTTCTTGGGAGGAGGCTTGTTATGAGCCACAGAAGGTGTCTTGGGCTTTTAGTGCGGTGTAGAGAGGGTCCTACTCCGCGTCCCACTGTACTCTTCGTACTGCCTCTCTAAAGCTCTTGTAACTGCGCCATCTACTAGCGCTTTCAATTCTGCACCCGTCAAATTTATCCAGGAATTATCATTTTCCTCCGCTGGATGGCTATTAATTTCGTCTGAGTTAGCCATTTAATTGAACTGTTACAGAAAACAAGGACAATAGTTTACTTGGGAGTTTATTATAGAATTGTCTTTTATGGCAATTCATTAACCATGGTAAACAGAGACCATATTTGGTTAATTTATTAATCATATTTATTTAGGATTTCTATTATAATTTATCCTAATTATAAAACAATAACAGTTTTATTTGTAGCACAAAAGGCCTAGTCACAAGGACAGTTTAAATTATAAGCTATGATTTCAGAGAATCAAGGCTTTTGAGGTTTGAACATAGTTCATTACCTTTTTCGGGCAGGGAGTCATTGCTACCACTGTCTTTTGGCTCATGTAGAAATGAGCAAGGCCCGTAGGCATCATATTACCACGTATGGTTAAAGTATGATCATTCTAATTGATGTTTTAAATCCATGATTCAGAGATCATTAAATTGGGTTAGGAACCTTTTAAAGAATCCTTTTATATAAAAGATATGACGTGTGAATTTAACGAATCACGTCTGCCAGGAGTATTAACATGTTTTCAGATGTTAACTGGGATTTGAATCTTTTGAACAGGTCTTACCATCTTGGCCCGGTCTTACAATGACCCGAAGGCTAGGTTTCACTCTTTAAGATTCTTAATTAATAAATATAGGCAGATCTATATTAAAAGGAATGGTTTTAATTTATTTATTTCATATATAATTTATTTATGCACATAATGGCAAACATGAAATTTATAAACATACATTCCATTAAAACTTTAAAAGTAGTACACTTCGCCCTAAACGGGACTTTTACAAATACTTGCCCACGCAGGAGCTATACAGATAATACATGTCCTCGCAGGGACTGTTTACAAACATAAGTGTCCACGCAGGGACTAATAAAGACAAGTCCTCGTAGGGACTAAGTACAAAGATAGCTGTCCACGCAGGGACTTGATTTAAACAAGGAAATACAATAATACATATTGGGATTTAACGATCCCGTTTCTTCTTTCCTTTCAGCAGACTTGCTAAACCACTCATGAATCTTTCATTCTTCCTACGTTCCCTCTGGAAGTCTCGCTCAACCCTTTCCAACCTCTGACGGAGATCATCCTGCTCCGGAGGGGAAGACCGTGGTGGTTGATGATGTAGTGGTGGCTGAATAGGTGCTGGATACCCACGAGCTAGGTATCCCATTCCCCAAGGGGTTCCATATGGTCCCTCGGGATTTTGGGCAAGGTAGTTTGATGCCACATAGTAAGGATCCTTAGCAAAGTTATAGGTAGGGTGTGCTGGCGGTCCGTATGGATTGTATGATGCTGGAGCAGTATAAGCGGGGATAGGGTTGCCAAAACCCATTGGTGGCGGTGCAATAGGTGCCGAATCCACCTCTGATACTGGAACTGAAGGTCCAGCCACTTGTGGGTCTCCATTTAGTGGCGGGTAGTGGCTGCCACTGGAGTGTTGAGGGGTGCTGAAATGAAAATCCCCTCCTCGTGCAGACATCCGCGCGCCAGTCCTCCTACGTCTTGGAGGTTCTGGAGGTGCTAGATGAACTGGCGGCGGTGGAGGCGGTGGAGTGACTGCCACAAAACGTGGATCCCCAGAGGAATCCTGCTGCTGCTGGTATGGCGATGAATGGTGAGATGGTGTAAAGTACCAATCACACTTATTGAACCGCACCATGTAACTATCCGGACCTCGGTATGGTGATCCGTGAAAAGACGAACCATCAGAGATCTCAACAGGATGGTTCGGGGTTCCAGTTGCAGGCTCGACGGGATCTGTGTCCTCGTCCATCTCTTGATCACCAGAAAAGTGATCCTCCGGTCCTAGTGGGTCAGGTTAAACCGGCCCTGAAAAACAGGAGTAGGGTCGTCAAAAGAGTTGTGCGATGAGGATTGCTGTAGCGGTATGTATGAAGGTTGCGGATTGTTGGGCTCATTCTCGGACTGAGGCCCAAAGGAGTGATGATATGGAGGCGTTGAGTGATGCGACGTAGAATGTCTGGCAGGCTCCTCGTAAGTTCTCCAAGGTTCTTGCGGATCGGTACTCCTTGTAGTAGAATGAGTTCGCTGGTGCGATGGCCCTGCCTCGTGGTCGTTAGGGGCGCTAATTGGCCCTTTTCCTCGTCCCCCTCTTCTGAAGAATCTAGGCGGCATTGTTAAACCTGTAAATATAAACAAAGGTAACAACAGGAAAATAAAGGACAAAGTAAAAATTTAAAATAAAAACATTTTGGATTATTCCTAAGTTCTTTGTCTAGACTCGAAAGTTTAGGAATGTGCAATTGTGTCATTGAGATTAAACACAAAAGGCTAGTGTTTAATTCACTCAATGTGGGCTCTGATACCAACCTGTCACACCCCGATTTCCACACGTTTGACCGGTGGGCCCGATAGGGGAGTATCGTGACGTGGTTGGCAACATAATAGTCAAAAGACACAATATTTAAATGCACAGCGGAAGCAAAGTATAGATTCATTTCAACCAACAATATTGTAATATTAAGTATCACAAGTAGTCGAAAATAAATCCACAGGTAGATCAAAATAAAAGGAAACAGTGTTCAACAGTCTATGTCATCCAAGCTTGCGAGACTTATTGTGGATGCTAGGAGAAAAGCCAGCCTATTACGCGTAGTACCTGCACTTAACCTTTTTGAGAAAATACGTCAGTTTACACTAGTAAATACAATCAACCGACTCATTTTGAAAAGAGTTTAAGAAATGCATTTAAGGCACAAGGCACAAATAATATTTTATAACTTGGAATAATTATTTGAATATAATACTTGTAAAGGATTTACATCTTTCTTATGCGTTCAGTAGCCCGGATCGAGCCGGGTTAAAGATCAATAGATACACCACATTATGTAAATGAGACACCGACGGGCGTACGCCTACGCCCCGTGCTAAGGTCGTGGCCATTTCGTAAAATGATGCCAGGGATATCCGGGACACGGTCATTAACCCCCCAAAGGCTTTAAGCAAACAAAACAAATTAAACGAGACATCTCAATACTTTAATCATCATTCAATTAAAGATTCAATGCCCGACCAAGCGGTATTTTATATACCGTACCCCAAGCCCGTATAGGGAAAATAAGTTAAAAGTATTTACCTGAGCAAGTATAAATCACAATCAGCGAGTGCAAGTATCTTTTACCGGGTCTCCTATTCTGGAACGAAGGTTTATAACAACCTATTAGAATCCTAACGGTCTTTAGTTAAGCTTAAGCTTAGACCGGTTAGTTTTAAAGATACGGTTCGTACGCACGATTAAGCGAAGACCGGATAGATTGTGATTTAGACCCGACAAGTTCGGAGACTTGTTTAATATGGGGATATTATACACATTCTGGATTTTGAGATAAAACCGATAAGGTTTGACCCGTTTCGGCTAATTTACGTAAACTAGTTACATAAACCGAACCGAACGCGCAAAAAGGCGTAACGGGTATCCACAAGAGTCGTTTACAGGTTTCCTAAGTTAATATGCCCTAAATATGTTGTGATATTAGTAGGATACTTTCCATTATGCCCAAAACGAGTTTAATCCTATATTATGCCCCGTAGGGGTATTTTGGTCATTTTGAAGGTTATAAAAGGGATCAATTAAGCTTCTGTGATCCGGGTCTGATTAAATCAGAAAAATAGTTTATTTTAACATGTTATAACATTTGGTATTAAGTCTTATGCGACAAAATGGTTTTAAACTCTTACTATGCGCTTAATACGCGTATAACGGCGTTTTAAGCGATTTACGGTTTAAAATAAGAATTTGAGTTTTTAGGTCAGTTAAACAGGTTCAAAACACTTTATTTATTATTTAAAATCAGTAGCAATTGGATTGGCGTCAAAAGGTGTAACAGCCGCTTTTCCGTCTTTATAAAATAACTTACAAAGGTAATTTAAAGACTTCAAAATGACAACTTTAATACAAAATTTGGGCATGACCCGTCCGTAAAACGAGTATACCCCTGTTTTAGTCCACAATCAAGACGATATCATTCTACAAGATACTACTTAAAACCAAAACATCAAATACTAAAAGGTGTGTTTACCAACAAATTGTACAAAAGTATTTTGACCCAAAACATTAACATAAGCTAGCGGAAGCGCTTGGTAAAACATATTTTGATCACGTGCTCGCTCCAATTCGTCGAGTCGCCTAAATTGATGATTTACCTACATTTAACAACAACTTTAAAAAGTTAGTCGTAATACTTATTTCACTTATTACACCAACCTTTTATTTTTAATTATTTGCATTCCTTTATATACATTCATTACTCATACGCATTCGGTCACCCAATTAAATGGGTATGGCATATACTCTCATAATGAGATTCAAGCATACCTCTTACGACCCGGTATCATCGGGTTAATAGCTTACAACATAAACATTTCGTTCCATCCGTATAACGGATCGAACTTCATACATCACTTATTGCATTCATGACCACCCGTTCTAAACGGATGGTACCATATTCTTACTCGACCTGGTTCGACTCGAACCGGTCAACTTGCATAACTTAATGTAACCTTCATTAGCATAACCAAATCCGCAAGGGATTTGTTATCTTCTTACTAATCACTATAATCATTGTAACAACGGTTGTTTTTCATAATATAAACAAATTTAAATAAGGTTTTGTATGCAACGGAACATACAACTCAACACTGAAATTTAATTAGCAAACCATCATTCGTAAATCTATATGAAAGGAGAATTAAGTTCATATGAACTTACCTCGATCTTGAGATGCTTGTGCCTTCGAGTGACTTGCGCCTTCTTCCTTCTTCGCGCCTATAAGTCATAATCTCATACTTTAGCTTTCATAAACATTACTTACACAATCCTTTTAGTACGTTGTAGCGTCTACTAATCACATACATCATTATCATAAAGAA
This sequence comes from Helianthus tuberosus, assembly GCA_030545235.1. Taxonomy (NCBI): domain Eukaryota; kingdom Viridiplantae; phylum Streptophyta; class Magnoliopsida; order Asterales; family Asteraceae; genus Helianthus; species Helianthus tuberosus. Next base: position 10,980,487 of record CM060393.1, read on the forward strand.
ATTGCATCTTCCTAACAAGTATTCATGTAAAAACCATAACTAAGCTCACTTAGGCATTTCATCGAACACATTATGTGCGTATTACTAATTTAGCACAATGTACAAGCATTTTAAACACAATTTCCATAGTTTACTCATTGATTAACATAAACATCTCTAACTTGGAAATTTATCATCCTAAACATGAATACCTAGTTCTTAATCAATTATTCATAACAATTTCATCAATCAACAATCAAATTAACATGTAGAACTTCACAATTTTTAACCTTCACTTGACATGCAAGTGGGTTTTTGCCCTAATCATACTCACATTCGAAATTTAGCATCTATTGATGTCTAAACATTCATAGCAACCATAAATCATACTAGATTTTGTATTACATTCACGAATTACACTATACCCACATAACCAAACATCATCAAATAAGGAAATTTCGCTTACTTGAGATCAAGAACACTTAGATGATCAGGATTCTTAGTTCATGCATTCGATTCTTCAACAATTTGGCTTTCAATTGATGGGATTTTGTGATTTAGGGTTTTTGAGAGGGAAGGAGTTCTCCCCCTGGACCTCACGATCGCACACACACACACTAGACTAATCTGGTTTTATTTTTTTATCATGTTTTAATTCCATATTTACATATCTAGTCCTTCATCTTTTAATCCCCATTCATTCTTTCTCATTTCTAATTACTAACTTGGTAACTTAATGCATATATGGGGTTTTTGATTTGTTAAATGTTATAAATCTTAATAATGGTCAAATTTCATATTTACCCTTTCTTTTCGTCAAAGTTTTGCGATGAAGCATTAAAGCACGTCACATACGAAATTTGGGGTGTTACAAGTCTACCCCCCTTAAAGAAGGTTTCGTCCCCGAAACCTGAATCCATACATTCTGACGAGTTTATTTGTATCCCTTCGCGATTACATACCTCGAACTTCATTAACATGCTTTCATTCGTTCATCCCTCGTGATGAATCGGTCGTTACTACTCTAAACTTATCTAAGACATTTGGTAATTCAATCTTGTATGAATCAAAGCGATCCTATTACATTATGTCATGATCATCATTCAATTGTTCAACCTGATTTCTTAAAACTTATCCGTCAGCGTATTCATTGCCGCATACCTCTAACATCTACTTAGGGGAAATAATTATCATAATATTCATATTTGTTCATTCCTATTCATTCATATTAATTCACAAATCAAACATCATTCAATAGTTTCTAACTATTTAGTTTCTACATACTCCCTATCCCTTCGGGGCCAATATTTCTTTCACTGATGATCTCTCATAACTGTATGGTTAACCACAACTTAATGTATACGGTTATACAAATCATGTACATACTATCTTGCTCTAATCTTTTACCATCTATCCCTAGGTTACAAGGGCCAACATAAGTCTTTAATCATGCTGTCAATATGATCGTGTAATTAATACTTACATTTAAGCAACTCATATTACATTCGAGGTGTCATACTCAGCTATACTTGTCATCACATTTCATAGCTGTCATACATACGTCATTCCTTCTAGCAATTGTAATACTAAGGTAATTACCTAACATTGTACCTCAAAGGGTTAATTCTTATCAACCTAGGTTCCGCTACATACGGGATTATAAGCTTATTATATATGACCTTCCATTTACATATGAGTTACATAAAACTTGACACAACCATTCATTCGATAATTGAGATTACACTCCACCACGTAGTGTTAGAACCCCACTCGTGGGCATCCTTTCACTAGCTTCAATATTATCATTTCACTAAGAATTCCATCATATTTATCTATAAATAAATAGTTAGCACATAACCTTTCATAATTGTGTCCTACAGGGTGTTTGTTCGCCTATTGTCTCTTTCAAATTTTCTTACGTACATGCTAAACATATCATACATTCCATTTCTTTTTATTGATTATCTCGCCAATTTTCGCAGTTTGACCTTTCAGTGTCAGATTAACACCCCCTTATCTATTGTGGTCGCATCGAGGTACACGTTCGTACCTTATACTTGAATAATTGCAAGGACTTCATTTATTTCGTTTGACCTTTCGGAAGTCTAATTGTAAATACATTCTCACATATGGGTATCAGTTATCCTATTCTGACACACCATTCTCTAGTCGAGCCCTATGCTCCTATTAAAAATATAATCTTTTTATACCTACCTGGCGCGGGTCAGAACCCTTGACTCGTCATTCATACTTTGCGACGGTTAATACTTTCCAAACTGTGACAATGCATGCCCATACATTATGCTCACCTATAAGTAATAAACTTGACAAATCGAACATTAAATACCGGGTTCAAATGGCGATCGCCATTTGACCCGTATGACTCATTTGAGTCTCGTTTTTAGTTTCTATTTTTATTCGTTTAATCCGTCTTCATTTACGGATTCGAACTTTTAATTCATTACCTTTCATTCTTACTTATTTGACCCGTGCTTGCTTACGGATTCAACCTTTCATTCCTTACATGGTCGAATCCATTTCTCAAATTCAAACATTTTCCTCTGTACCTTCCTTTCTTCTGCCGTATCATTTACCATGTCATTTCTTATGAAACGTTTTCATATTACTCTTCTACATTCAACTTCGAGTGTTGGGTCCTAACACTTAATTCCATGTCCTATTTCATGTAGCGCGCCTCGACGCGACACTTTACATCCTATTTCTAGTGGTGTTCCCACCCTTCTTTCTTAAGTTTGTCTTACATTCAATCGTAGGCTTATACTTTTCATTCTTATCCTTCTTTCTTTCTTATATTGATCCGTTCCTTTAAGAATCATTAGACCCCTTTTTGCTAGCTTGACCGGACATAAATGAGGTGATTCTCATGTTTTTCTCGAGCTCCGGTCAATACATGACCATCCCTTAATATACCATTTCCATTTGTTTGTTCACCGTATTAGGTGTTAATTCACCTACGTTCTCTAACTTGTCTTTTACTAATGAGTATTCTACTTTACACGTTGTATTTCTTACGTAATACTTCCAGCATTTGTAAGTAATTATTATTCATTGACTTCTACAATATAACCTTTTAAGGTCAACTACCACCCAGTACTTTTGTATATAAGTATTGTAGTACGGGTTGTTCTTACTTTCAATTCGAACACACTTACAAAACGCCTTTAGCTAACATCTGAACTATTATCCTTTCCATACCTTTCATTAACATTACCAAGTTCTCATTTATTTATACGTTCCACTTAATTTCAATTATTCTAACACGCATATATCTTTATGTAAATACATTCGAAGTGATTGCAAATTCATCTTCCTTTAGCGTCCATGTTCATGCTTACTTATTACTTCCTCTTAACCCTTTTTGCCATCCATGCTCAAGTAAATTGACAGGATTCCCATCCTTACATATCAGTACTTTCGTAATATCATTAGTTTATGTGAGCATATGATGTATTGCAAAATACACCTTTATTCGCGTCTAGGTTTGTCTGGTTTTAGTTAGTTTTAGTGTCCGTTTTAGTTAGAATGTACATACTTTTGATTTAAGTGTGTTTTCAGGTACTTGAAGCTGAAAAGAAGCGGAAACGAGTAAAATCTGGACAAGAGAAAGATTGGCACGGAAACCAAGGAGTTCGGGGATGAAACGGAGCAAGAATTTGCAGTTTGAAGGTTCCAGGCGGCCCGCGTTAACTTAACAACAATCTTAGGCGGGCCGCGTGAACTTAAAGTTTGGAATCCGGATAATAGGTGGCGGGCGGCCTGCTTTAACTTACACAAAACTTCATGCGGGCCGCGATAAGGCTGTACGTCGGCACAGAATCGTAATCAGCAAGGAATTTAGGTTTTGGAGGTTATAAATGATCATTATCAATAATCAGCCGAGGAGAACATCACCAATTACGAATCTTGGAGTCCATAGGTGAATTCAGAAGCTGATTCACGGCTGTTAGAGTGTTCGGGTCTTGCAGAATCATCATACGAAGTTCAGGAGCTCTCAGATTGGAAGATACTCGGGTTATCTCAACTTGTTTATCATTCGTTTTATTGTACTTGATTTCTTTATGATGAATTCAGATTTAAAACTGATTATGAATATGTTTTTGAACATGATTAGCGGCTAAATTTTATATTACTACCTAGACATGGATGATTGATTGCTTACGTTTTGATTATTATTGGATTTTGGAAGCTATGGTTAGTTTATAAATTGTAAACGGTTTGTTCTATCGGTTAGATGTGTTTGCGTGCTTGATGGTATTTAATTGTTGATTATTGCTTCGCATGAATCTTGGTGACGGTCTTTATCACATAATAGAGTCGTGCTAGGTTCTAGATTTTGGTGACTGTCTATATCACGTAATAAATATTTAATCTTTAGGGTTAAATTGGCCAATAAACCTTAGAAGTAATAGTTGGTAATTTTATAAAATCTAGTGTTCTACTAATCATCAATAGCTGTAAGGTGCGAGATTATTGCTAGGTCTAAGTGATTAAACCGCAAGGTGGGTCCTTCTTAGAAAGTTAACCTATTTGCTGCTGTCTAGCAAGTCTAGCTGAGAAAACAAACCTATCCTAGGTTTAGGTCTCGTAAGAGAGTGAGCCTTGTAGGATACTTTTATAAACACCATTAGATGTCTTGTAAAGGAGTCTAAAAACCGGTAATTTAACAACCTTTAGGGGGTCTTAGCGTGCTCTTAAAACGGTCCTTAGATTTCCCGATAGGTGAGAATTTCAAGATCCCGGTTCCATAGCAGACAACTTCCAATTATAATCATAACTAAAAGCAATCAGGATTCCTGTCTAGGTAGTTCCCTCACCATCCTTGAGTTCAGCCTTCGTGTGAGTTCGTGTCTAGTTCATCTAGTCTAGTTAGTATTCGTTATTTGCATTCTTAGGATTTTTAGAAACCCCCCCCCCCAATTAATAAACAAATGGTTAAGTCGAGTCAGTTTTAGTCTTTATAGAGTCTTAGCGTGATCCTTAGAGTCTCGTGGGTTCGATACTCGGACTTACTTTAGCTTTACTACATTGATCGGTACACTTGCCGGTTGTGTGGTTTAGGGTTTTAGGTCGAGTCTTAGTTTATAAATTTAAAGCTTAGAGTGTCTAATTTAGGGTTAATTTAGTTGTTTTTATTAAACCACTTTCAGCACATCAAGTTTTTGGCGCCGTTGCCGGGGACTCTTTGGCGATTACGTTGATTTCTTTGTTTGGACTTACTTGACATATTTTGTGCTATTTGTGTTCGTTGAGACGTAGGAGTCTAAAAATCTTAAAAAAATCCAAAAATATTTGCTTTAGTGTCTTTTCTAGGTTAGCGAGTCGTTGTTAGAGTCTTTTCGTTGTTTGTCTTTGGTGGATGCCCCATACGCGCTCGCAGGGACCGCCACCGCCTATGTTTACAGTTGAGTCGTCAGTTTCGTCTTCTACGTCTTCTTCAGTCTCGCATTCCACCCCCGCGTTCGATTTTACACCGAAGCCATCACTACACGTTTCACCACACGTTTCCCCACCATCCTCCCGTTCTCGTACACCTAGTCCTCCACCCGTAGTTCGAATGGAGAACCGCACCGTTTACCAGCAGGCTACCACCGGTTTCACCGGTGCCACTTCACCCATCACCCTTCCCGACATAGCGAATGATAGGTCCTGGCAGATTCCTTCCTACATCATGACAGCCATCACCAATTCTTGCCAGTTTCATGGTCGTGACGACGAGGATGCTCCCGCCTACATAAATCGCATCACTCGTCTTTGTGGCACCTACTCCATCGAGGGTGTCAATCTAGATGCTAGGTACCTTCAGGTGTTCCCATTCTCTCTCGCTGGACGCGCAGCCGTCTGGTTCGATTCTCAGCCCGCAGGCACTTTCACTACTTGGGCAGGTCTTCGCGATGCATTCTTAGCTAAATACTTTCCGCCAGCCAAGGCGTCTCGCCTTCGAGATCAGATCCACTCCTTCCGCATGGAGCCTGATGAGCCGTATCACTTAGCTTGGGAGCGTTTTCAGACGCTTCTTTCTCGTTGTTCACAGCATGGTTTGTCTGACTGGGCGTTAGTTGAGAAATTCTACAATGGTCTTACTCCCGAGATTAGAGCTCGTTTCGATACTTCAGCAGGAGGGCAGCATATGGGAAAGAAGACAGTAGTTGAGTGCAATGATTTGTTTGAGAGTTTTGCACATTCTGATATGGACTACAGCACTACCGGCAGGACTTCCATTCCTGTTCATACCTCCTCGGCCGGTTGAGGGGTAAACCAAGTTAGCTTGGATTCATCGGTAGCTGCTGCAGTCGAGAGAGTGAAGCAAGACATGAGGGAGGAGATAAGGCGAGAGATAGATGAGATTAAGAAGAAAGTTGATAGGTGTGAGCTTTGTAGGGGAGGTCACGACACGCTCGAGTGTCCCACACTTACGTTAGAGCAGGTTGAGTACATAGCAGGCCAGTCTAGGGGTCAGTTCGGTAGTAATAATAGTTTTAACCCTGGCTGGCAGGGTAGTAGTGGTAGTAGTTATCGTCCTTCTGGAAATCCCCCTGGTTTCCTATCTGGTCAGTATCAAAATAGGGGACCGGGTCTTTACACGAGTAGTGGTTCGGGTCAGAGTGGACAGTATAGTGGTTCAGGTTCGAGTGGTCAGTTTGCTAGTGGAGGTTCGAATCAGGAGAGTCAGGGCAGTGGCAAGGCCCCAGAGAGTGGTATGAGTAGGATGGAGGAGATGTTAGCTCAGATGATGACACACAGTCAGGCGATGATGACACAACAACAGGCGACGCAGAAATCCCTCACTGAATTTATTCAAACTCAGGGTCAAATTAATAAGAGTCACGATCTTCAGCTTAAAAATCAAGAGTCTACTCTTCTAGATCTTCAGAGAACAGTAGGGGATATAGCTAGGCAGTTGAAAGAGTCCTCTTCTGGTCAGTATTCAGGTACCACTCACCCAGTCCATCATTCTGTGAAAGCAATCTCTACTCGTAGTGGGTTGAGTCTAGGAGAAGTTGTGAGAGGGAGAGTAGAGGAAGAAGAAGATGATTATGTAGATGAGGTGATCGAGTTGGGGGCTCCAGGCAAGGTGCACACGAGGCTAGCCCCAACAAATACCGCACACGCCGATGACCCTCAGGTTGAGAAGAAAGTAGAGAAGCAGCCGAAGAAGGTTCGGCCACCACCGCGAGTGATTGATATTTCTCGTCTTTCGTTTCCCGCTCGTGCTAGGAAACAGTTATATGCTAGCGAATACGAGAAATTTCTAGAGATGTTCACCCAGCTGAAGGTGAATCTTCCATTCATAGAGGCCTTGAGATCCATGCCTAAATACGTTAAGTTCCTTAAGGATTTTCTCAAGCGTAATGATAGGATAGGTGAGTGTTCGAGTAATTCATTGAGTGGAGAGTGTTCGGCAGTGATCCTAAATAAACTTCCTGAGAAACTTACTGATCCGGGCATTTTCACGATCCCTTATTTGTTTGGTGGTGATGTTAAAAATCACGCGTTAGCTGACCTTGGTGCTAGTATTAATTTGATGCCATATTCATTTTACGAAAAACTAGGCCTTCTTGATTTGAAGTCGACTCGTATGACCCTCTCGTTAGCGGATAAGTCAGTTAAGTATCCTAGGGGGATAGTAGAGAATTTGTTGGTAAAAGTTGATAGGTTTGTTTTTCCGGCTGATTTTGTAGTGTTAGATATGGAAGCCGATGATAGAGTTCCGTTGATTTTAGGACGCCTGTTCTTGAACACTGCTAAAGCGCTTATTGATGTCTTCTTAGGCACAATCACACTTAGAGCGGAGGATGAGTCGGTAGTTTTTAAGGTGAATAATGCAAGAGGGCCGAGTAAGAGCGTGGAGGCGATAACATCGGTGAAGGAGAGTGAGAAGGTTGAGAGTGATGAGAAAAAGGTGGTGAGTGAGCCGAGTTTAGAAGAGGTGTTAAAACCCAAGTGTGGGGATCCACCTGATAGGAGAGTCGAAGAGTTGGAAGGGAGAATCATGAGGTTAGAGTCTAAGATAGAGACACTGAGTAAGGCTCAGTGTGGGGATCGGTATAAAGATGGTACGTTTTGATTCAAACCGCCCGATGGAGAGTCGAGAGAGTATGAGGGAGTTAGGAGAGATGCGGGCGTTGTTAGGAATGATAGTGCTATAGCCCGTAAGGTGCGGGCGATGTTAGAAGGTGAGCCCCGCATATATGATCCTCCGTGAGTGCGTGAATAGTTGTGACCCATTTGTAGAGTTTGTATATTGAGTCGTAGTTCGCGTCGTGTCTTTAGCTTAGTGTTTTTGTGTTTTTGCGTATTTTTGCGTCATTTTCGTATTTTTGCATCTTTTGTGTGTCGTGAGTATGTTTTGCAGGTTGCGTCACCTTCACGTGGCCGAGATCGACATTCCGAGCAGCTTACCAGGTCTGTTGAATGTTAAAAACCGACAAAATATGTGCAGGGGTAATTTGGGAATAGGACAAAGTGAATTCTTCATGTTTTGCTGTTGCTGCAAGCTGTATTTGTGATATATGTTGTTCAGGCGGCCCGCTTACACTAAACACACATCTAATGCGGGCTGCGCGGGTTTTAAAGAGGGTTACCGGAAGTTTAAGTTCATACGGCCCGCCTCGATTTATCACATACCTCAAGCGGGCCGCGAGCCCACTATAGTCGACGATTGGGTTGTTCCGGCCCAATGGGGTTCAGCCAATTGATCCATGTTCCATATTCACCTGTCATCCATATTATCCATCATCATTCGGGTTAGTTCGAGTCGACGTTCAGGTTCGAACATGTACCACCCGTACCCAATCTCCATTCGGGTGAGTTTGGAGCTGTTTATTCGAATTTCAAGGCATGTATCGAGCATTATCAGTTGGAGTCAAGCCGATCACGAACGAAATGCTATACGATCGAGCTGGATTGGACAAGAGTTTGGAGCTTACGCGATAATTAAACCAGCTAAGTCCTTTCTAATTTGCCCTAGTCTTTTATTTCTTATTTCTTTTTAGTCTTTTGAGTCGGTTTCCATTCTACATTGAGGGCAATGTAAAGTTTAAGTGTGGGGATGGGAAACTATCGTTTAGTGTCTAGTTAGTGTGTCTTTTGAGTCATAAAAATCGAAAAATACAAAAAAATTAAAAATTGAAAAATCCAAAAAAAATAAAAAATAGAAAAATGTCTTTTGAAACAAGAAGTTTGCAAAATAAAAACGGAAAATGATAGAAAAGTTGGATTTTTGTTCGGGTTCAAATAATGATAATATGAGATAAAATAATCGTGCTTGTGTCTAGTTTGGGATATGCGGGTAGGCTCGGTTCGGTTCTGGGTTCCTTTGATCTTAAAATATACCTAATTGTCGGTCTACTAGTGGGTTTTCATCTAGGGAAAGTGGGGAAACTGAAACCGCCAAAAATAGTATAAGGGATGCCGTTATAAGCTAAGATAGTTAGAGTTTTTAGTCATTATCTCGTTGAAAAAGAAAAAAAAATAGAATAAAAAGTGAGCAAGAAACTAAATGAAAGTAGCACAGGCCTATGTAATCCGAGTTGGGGATAGCGACTTTACAGCCGGAATGCCTCTGGGATGTGTGAAATTGACTTGCCGAATAAAAGTACTGAAACCTATGTAATCTGTGACTGGGGATAGCGACTCTACAGTCGGAATACCGCTGGGTTAGGGAAAGCATCGTCTAGTCTCACGAATGAAAAAAAAAGAGAAAAAGCAAGCAAGAAAAAGAAAAAAAATGGAAAAATAGATTTGATTTTAAACTCTCTTTTTCTTGGTATAAAACGGTTAGGAAATAACCCAGTGGTTGTTCCTTTTGTCCTATAAGCTTGAGGGGGGATTAGGTGGACTTGCGATTCTTAGTGTGAGACCCTAGGTAGATTGACCGAATTTGAACTAAATTGCATGATAAGGGCTCAGAACCGGGTTGGGTTTAAGTGGATCGATATACTTGCAATCGCGGTTAACATGAGTTTCGATTTTAATAAAATAATTTATACCTTTGGCCCGTTCAATTATTCCGACTATGATTCCGTTTGCATAATTCTTTTTCGAGGACGAAAAAAGAGTAAGTGTGGGGATATTTGATGTATTGCAAAATACACCTTTATTCGCGTCTAGGTTTGTCCGGTTTTAGTTAGTTTTAGTGTCCGTTTTAGTTAGAATGTACATACTTTTGATTTAAGTGTGTTTTTAGGTACTTGAAGCTGAAAAGAAGCGGAAACGAGTAAAATCTGGACAAGAGAAAGATTGGCACGGAAACCAAGGAGTTCGGGGATGAAACGGAGCGAGAATTTGCAGTCTGAAGGTTCCAGGCGGCCCGCGTTAACTTAACAATAATCTTAGGTGGGCCGCGTGAACTTAAAGTTTGGAATCCGGATAATAGGTGGCGGGCGGCCCGCTTTAACTTACACAAAACTTCATGCGGGCCGCGATAAGGCTGTACGTCGGCGCAGAATCGTAATCAGCAAGGAATTTAGGTTTTGGAGGTTATAAATGATCATTATCAATAATCAGCCGAGGAGAACATCACCAATTACGAATCTTGGAGTCCATAGGCGAATTCAGAAGCTGATTCACGGCTGTTAGAGTGTTCGGGTCTTGCGGAATCATCATACGAAGTTCAGGAGCTCTCGGTTGGAAGATACTCGGGTTATCTCAACTTGTTTATCATTCGTTTTATTGTTCTTGATTTCTTTATGATGAATTCAGATTTAAAACAGATTATGAATATGTTTTTGAACATGATTAGCGGCTAAATTTTATATTACTACCTAGACATGGATGATTGATTGCTTACGTTTTGATTATTATTGGATTTTGGAAGCTATGGTTAGTTTATAAATTGTAAACGGTTTGTTCTATCGGTTAGATGTGTTTGCGTGCTTGATGGTATTTAATTGTTGATTATTGCTTCGCATGAATCTTGGTGACGGTCTTTATCACATAATAGAGTCGTGCTAGGTTCTAGATTTTGGTGACTGTCTATATCACGTAATAAATCTTGAATCTTTAGGGTTAAATTGGCCAATAAACCTTAGAAGTAATAGTTGGTAATTTAATAAAATCTAGTGTTCTACTAATCGTCAATAGCTGTAAGGTGCGAGATTATTGCTAGGTCTAAGTGATTAAACCGCAAGGTGGGTCCTTCTTAGAAAGTTAACCTATTTGCTGCTGTCTAGCAAGTCTAGCTGAGAAAACAAACCTATCCTAGGTTTAGGTCTCGTAAGAGAGTGAGCCTTGTAGGATACTTTTATAAACACCATTAGATGTCTTGTAAAGGAGTCTAAAAACCGGTAATTTAACAACCTTTAGGGGGTCTTAGCGTGCTCTTAAAACGGTCCTTAGATTTCCCGATAGGTGAGAATTTCAAGATCCCGGTTCCATAGCAGACAACTTCCAATTATAATCATAACTAAAAGCAATCAGGATTCCTGTCTAGGTAGTTCCCTCACCATCCTTGAGTTCAGCCTTCGTGTGAGTTCGTGTCTAGTTCATCTAGTCTAGTTAGTATTCGTTATTTGCATTCTTAGGATTTTTAGTAAACCCCCCCCCCCCAATTAATAAACAAATGGTTAAGTCGAGTCAGTTTTAGTCTTTATAGAGTCTTAGCGTGATCCTTAGAGTCTCGTGGGTTCGATACTCGGACTTACTTTAGCTTTACTACATTGATCGGTACACTTGCCGGTTGTGTGGTTTAGGGTTTTAGGTCGAGTCTTAGTTTATAAATTTAAAGCTTAGAGTGTCTAATTTAGGGTTAATTTAGTTTTTTTTATTAAACCACTTTCAGCACATCAGCATATATACGACTGTTCACTTTCTTTCTATTCATACGTTAATCGACTTTCGTTAGTAGAATTTCGTATAAGTGAGACGTTCATTAATAGTTATCTCATTTCAAATCCATACAACTAAACTATCATCCATCATAACACGTAACTCATCTAGTACGTAATGCATTAACTCTTTACTTAACAATTGTGTCTAATGGCCATCTCATGATATCCCTATACTGTTGACCTTCAGAAAGTCAACTGTCTCGTTTACATACTTCAAACCTTTGAACATGTATTCATCTAAATATGGTAGGTCATAATAATAATATCCTGCGTATCTCATACTCGTATTGTACGACATGTACAATTTACGTGATCCTCTAAACAATACACATATACATTCACATACACGTATTTTCACATGCTAATGCTCCATGATTCTACAATTAGCAAATTTCATTCGAAACAACTATATAACATAATTTCAACATATCCTTTACTAATTAGCTCGTATGATTCACATTTATCACATAAGCATCACACCATTCATGTACAAGGTACAAGCCTCTAATGTATAATTCTATCAAAGCATACATTCATCCGAATTTTCATACGAATTCCAACTCCACTTTATACATTCGTCGTTCATTTCATGCCATCCATACGTTACATTCGACTTTTATAAATTTTACTTTATCACCGACGATCTACATAACTTTACATAACTTATTATATCTTCTATAACTTGACAGGAACATAAAACGGGCATTTCTGAGAAGTATGGGAACTTAAATCATAATTCACAAGCTTCAATACATCATAGTTCATTAGTCCATAATTACTTCGTTCGCGTTCTTATATTTTAAACTTTACTCGCTTTTTCAGCTTTCATCATTCTTTCGTGTCATTTGACACATTAGCTTTGGGTTTTATAAATTTCTTTCTAACGTAACCACTAATCGTGGTTGCATATATCTTACTAGGACTTATATAGACCCCACACGAACATTCATTAGGCTTTTGAACGACTTAGAAACTCATAATACAAAAACAAGACGAAACAAAAACTTTTCAGTGGATTCAGTTTCCACTGGCCGTCGACGACGGCTCCTCACCCGTCGGCGACGGGCCTTGTAAAGTGGCGTCGCCCACATAGCCCGTAGACAGGCACATAGGGCGTCGGCCCAAATGAAGGGGGCGTCGGCGACGGCCTGATGCCCGTCGGCGACGGCCTTCCGTTTGATGATTTCGCTGCAGATTTGTTTAGGCACTTTTAATCGTTTTCCGGGTCGGTTCCAGCTATACGGTCCCTGGAACTTCCCGTTTCACCTCCCCTTATTATTTACAATCATACCTATCTTCAATATTTACGTTATAAGCTCACTATACATACTTGCGTTTATCGAAACTTAAATTTTTACCTCATTGGCGATCTTGGAGTGAGCACACTTTCGAGCGAGCCATCGGTTTGAGTTCAAGCATTATTACTCTTGCTTGAATCCCTCAAACCTAGGCTCTGATACCAACTTGTAACAGCCGCTTTTCCGTCTTTATAAAATAACTTACAAAGGTAATTTAAAGACTTCAAAATGACAACTTTAATACAAAATTTTACAAAATTTGGGCATGACCCGTCCGTAAAACGAGTATACCCCTGTTTTAGTCCACAATCAAGACCATATCATTCTACAAGATACTACTTAAAACCAAAATATCAAATACTAAAAGGTGTGTTTACCAACAAATTGTACAAAAGTATTTTGACCCAAAACATTAACATAAGCTAGCGGAAGCGCTTGGTAAGACATATTTTGATCACGTGCTCGCTCCAATTCGTCGAGTCGCCTAAATTGATGATTTACCTACATTTAACAACAACTTTAAAAAGTTAGTCATAATACTTATTTCACTTATTACACCAACCTTTTATTTTTAATTATTTGCATTCCTTTATATACATTCATTACTCATACGCATTCGGTCACCCAATTAAATGGGTATGGCATATACTCTCGTAATGAGATTCAAGCATACCTCTTATGACCCGGTATCATCGGGTTAATAGCTTACAACATAAACATTTCGTTCCATCCGTATAACGGATCGAACTTCATACATCCCTTATTGCATTCATGACCACCCGTTCTAAACGGATGGTACCATATTCTTACTCGACCTGGTTCGACTCGAACCGGTCAACTTGCATAACTTAATGTAACCTTCATTAGCATAACCAAATCCGCAAGGGATTTGTTATCTTCTTACTAATCACTATAATCATTGTAACAAGGGTTGTTTTTCATAATATAAACAAATTTAAATAAGGTTTTGTATGCAACGGAACATACAACTCAACACTGAAATTTAATTAGCAAACCATCATTCGTAAATCTACATGAAAGGAGAATTAAGTTCATATGAACTTACCTCGATCTTGAGATGCTTGTGCCTTCGAGTGACTTGCGCCTTCTTCCTTCTTCGCGCCTATAAGTCATAATCTCATACTTTAGCTTTCATAAACATTACTTACACAATCCTTTTAGTACGTTGTAGCATCTACTAATCACATACATCATTATCATAAAGAAATTGCATCTTCCTAACAAGTATTCATGTAAAAACCATAACTAAGCTCACTTAGGCATTTCATCGAACACATTGTGTGCGTATTACTAATTTAGCACAATGTACAAGCATTTTAAACACAATTTCCATAGTTTACTCATTGATTAACATAAACATCTCTAACTTGGAAATTTATCATCCTAAACATGAATACCTAGTTCTTAATCAATTATTCATAACAATTTCATCAATCAACAATCAAATTAACATGTAGAACTTCACAATTTTTAACCTTCACTTGACATGCAAGTGGGTTTTTGCCCTAATCATACTCAAATTCGAAATTTAGCATCTATTGATGTCTAAACATTCATAGCAACCATAAATCATACTAGATTTTGTATTACATTCACGAATTACACTATACCCACATAACCAAACATCATCAAATAAGGAAATTTCACTTACTTGAGATCAAGAACACTTAGATGATCAGGATTTTTAGTTCATGCATTCGATTCTTCAACAATTTGGCTTTCAATTGATGGGATTTTGTGATTTAGGGTTTTTGAGAGGGAAGGAGTTCTCCCCCTGGACCTCACGATCGCACACACACACACACCAGACTAATCTGGTTTTATTTTTTTATCATGTTTTAATTCCATATTTACATATCTAGTCCTTCATCTTTTAATCCCCATTCATTCTTTCTCATTTCTAATTACTAACTTGGTAACTTAATGCATATATGGGGTTTTTGATTTGTTAAATGTTATAAATCTTAATAATGGTCAAATTTCATATTTACCCTTTCTTTTCGTCAAAGTTTTGCGATGAAGCATTAAAGCACGTCACATACGAAATTTGGGGTGTTACAAAATGACTTGTAAAACTCATTTTATGACCCGAAAGGGCATAATCGGTATTAACCGAATCAAGGCGATAAACCTAGCTTATGATCAGTTTAAAAATAATTAAAAATCTTCAAAAATCCCAAAATATTATTTAACATCAGTGGGGAAAAGATTCGGTGTCAAAATTGGGTTTAGATAGGCTTTACGCTAATGACGCCGTTTAATTAATAAAAGCGTTCTTAATTACGTCATTAAGCATAACTCCTAATCTAGACTTCCGATTGACGTGAAAATTTACAGACATGTTCAATAATCAGTAACAAAGACTTTTGTACTTTCACTTCTTCAAAAAACTCGTTTTATGAACATAAGGGCAATATGGTCAACATTTGGCAATTTAACGGAAACGTGCAACGAGTTGGACAATCAAGGTAACAACCACAGAGGTTTATACTAATATGTTACAAGGTCCTAATGGAACTTTAAGGCATGTCTAAACCTATCAAAACCGGATCAGAATCGAGGTCAAAGCAGAAAGTCAAACTATGCGACTTCCGGCTCCGAATCGGTTCAAAACAGAAAGTTGTCGAATCAAACAAGCTTAGACAAGTTATTATACTTATTTTCAAGTTATTTGAATGATAAAACAGATTACACGCCTTCTGAATCACTAATTAGATGTTTAATGGTTATGTTGACTTTTTCGAAAGAAGTTTGACTCGACAAACGACCTAGTTAGAACGGTTATCAGTGGGTGCCCTTTTAAGGGTTAATTACCCACATAATTACCAACTTATAACAACTTTCGTTTCGACAAAACCCTGGACCGATTGTGTTTTATCGCTAAGTCAAACCGTAATTACGACGGTTTGACTTCTAGGCTAAAAACTAATCAAGACTTACTTTAAAAGGGTTAAACATACTTACACGTGACAAAGGATGATTAGGAAGGTCTTGTGATCGGCTGTTATGCTCCAGAAATGATCAGGAAGTGAATGGAAGAATGTTTGCAACTTATGAACTTTATATACTAACTTTGAATGTACAAGATCATGCCAACTTTGCCTATAATTGATTCAAGATATGAACATTGTGTCTTCTATAGGCTACATACCAGTATAGACAAGCCCATAGAATCGAAAACTTGCAATTAAAGTCGGTTACAAGGTGAAAACAGGCAGCTGTCTGTTTTCTGGTCGCTGGGCACTGCTTGCGCACCGTAAGGGTTTAAGTCTTGCGTTGCGCAAGACTCCTTACGGACCGTAAGGTCCATAGAGTTGCGGTGCGCAAGCCTGTCATCAGACTTCTCATTTTGCACGTTTGGTCCCTGGTCCTTCCAAACATCGCTTTCACAAGGTTTTCTTGCTTTATTGGGCTTTTAACTTGACGTATAAGGGCTTTAAGACTTATACCCCATTTTCTAAGTCCTTGGTCACTCGGTTATTTCCCGAAAAGGCGTAACTTTCATGTTGACGCTTCATACCCCTCGTACACGAATTTTATCATAACTTTCTCATACAATAACGAAACTTGGTGATATTTTTATCACACATTCTAGTGAGCATAATTAACCGTTACAAAGCTTCGGGCTTGTCAAAAGGTCACTCAGAGGTATAACTTAAACATGTTGACACATTTAACCCTTGTAGTTTGTAATCTCTCACTTTCTTTCACAATTAGCTACGTATGATCCATGATTTATTCGTTTAGGGTTATAAACACCATGTGGGGTTATTGTGAAGTATATTTATTCACTGTTGACGTTTTTGAACACGTATATTCACATACTTTCCATGTTTGTCAACTTTAGTCCTTTCAGAAAAAATCTTTCACACGTTCATACATATGACACGTGTCAACACATTATAGGACATGAATTTTCGAGGTGTTACAGTACGGCAATGTTGGGCGTCTATCCGCGCCTTCAGCCGGTCCTCCATATGCTATAACGCAAGCTCCATAGCTGGATAGAGTTGGTTGTACAGAACGTGCTGGGGGTACTGAGGCACCCCCTGTGGCTGCGGCTGCGGCTGAGGTGGCGGTGGCAGAGGTGGTGGGTGAGCGTGGTCACCATTGGCGTCATTGTCATCGGCATCACCACTTGCCGGCTCTTGCAGCTCCTCTGGTAACTCGGCTGGGAGATCGGCGGCGACAAACAACTACCCGTCCGCTCCTATAAATCGAAGCCCGAGCCCAGGGAAGTCATGCGTCATGTGCAAGCAGATCAGCGTCTGCCGTGTCAATCTGGTTGGCTCAACTGTGCCCGCCTCAGTGAACGCGTCATGTGCATGCCGATCCACTTCCACGTCCAGGCCCACCGGCCACCACCGCCCCCGCCCATGCACGTCCTCCACCACCCCGCCCTCCTCCTCTACCTCCACCTCTACCACGTTCGCCACCTCCACCGCCACTACCCCGGCCCCGCCCTTGCCCGACAACGTCAGCCATATCAATCTAAAAAATATAACAATTTTTAATATTTTTAAATATAACATTAGTGATTTAATATTAAATATAATATTTTTATTATATTTAAAAAATATAACAATTTTTAATGTATTTTTAAAAAATGTAACAATAATTTTTAATTTTTATTATTAAATATAACTTTTTTAATTTATTTTTAAAAAAATATAGTATTTTTTAGTTTGTTTTTTTTTTTAAATATAACATTTTTAATGTATTTTTAAAAAAATATAACATCAATTTCTATATAATAATATAACATTTTTACGAAAAACTAAGATTTAAAACATATTTTTATATTTTATAAAACAGAAAAGAAAAAAATAAAATATTTTTGGGCCTATACGCATCATACAGGCCTATACTTATCGTATCCCCATAAGATTAAAAAAAACAAGAGTTTTTGAAGCAATACGATGCGTATAGGCCCATACGCATCGAATTGCTTCATCGGTCAACGAAAAAACCCCTATAAAATCCGGCCTTTATACCCAAAATTCACACAACATATACGGTCAAAATCATAAATTGAATACGTAGAAATGATGAGTGTTCGGAGATACATACCTTACTTGTCTTTGATCGTATGTCGATCACCGTATGTGTGTGTATATTTATGTCTTGGATCGTTTTGGAATAATAACCCCCTGTTATTCAGGGGGTTATATCGTTTTGGCCTTTAATACGCATCATATAGGCCTATACGATGCGTATTCCCCCCCCCCCCCTGTTTTTTTGAAAATTCACGGGGTAATACGCATAGTAAAGGCCTATACGATGCATATTACCCCCCTGAATTTTCAAAGGACCCCCTATCTTTTTGAGAAATCAGGGAGTAATACGCATCGTTTAGGCCTATACGATGCGTATTAACCTTCAATACGACATAGTTTAGGCCTATACGATCGTATTGGCCATAAAAACAAAATTTGTTTTCACCGTGGTTTCCTCGGTTCAACACGTATATGTGTCGTATTTTGACGAATTTTCGCGTATTTTGTCATTTTATAAAGTATACCTTCAATATGCGTCGTTTCGGTGACGTTCGGTTGCGTGTGATTATCGTATTCTATCATTACGTACAATTTTGTTTGGAATCCACTTGTATTGTAAAGTGCCTTGTTATATTTATACGCGTCTTAGAATGTCATTACTTGCGTATTTTGAAGAATTTTAGCGTATTTTAGCATATTTTGACGTATTTTAGCGTATTTTGACGTATTTTAGCGAATTTTAGCATATTTTGACGTATTTTCATGTATTTTCATGTATTTTAGCGTATTTTAGCGTATTTTGGCGTATTTTAACGTATTTTAGCGTATTTTGGTGTATTTTGACGTTTTGACGTATTTTTGCATATTTCAGCATATTTTGACATATTTCAGCGTATTTTTGCGTATTTTAACGTATTTTAGGCTCCGTTAAACACAATTAAAACAAGTGGATTACGTTATACAAATAAATTATTCTTTAAAATTACACATTAATCAAGATAATGCACTGTCTTGTCAATATTAGGCTTCGTTATCGTTTCATACCACGCTATGCGTTCCGTGTAGTTTTCCGTCTAAAGTGCTGCCTCTTTGCCCGCGTGTCTTACCCAGAGATAGTTTGGTGACGGCATTGGATAGTCCCCTTCAAGTTTGACACGGATCAAATGACCATTGTTAACATATACTAGTGTAACAACCTGATGTGGGACACGTCCGCACTCTGGATTATAGAAGGGGAATAAAGTCGAACAGCCTTTCATGTCTAATATGTGAACAACAACACCAAACCTATGGGCAAGAAGGAGTCCTGCCTGAGGCATTTCCATCCAATGCTCCATGGGTGCTCTCCCAACTCCGGTAAAATTTATTCTCTTTAGTTGTGCGTCGTAGTCTCCTGGTAAATCACTATCTAAAATGTACTTCCACATATCTTTGTTCGCACCCATCAACTCTTCAACTAATTGGCTTCGAATAAACCCAAAGTAGTCGCGTTCCAACCCTAAACCCACAGCCATAGCCCGAAATCCACAATGTCCATCCGGCTTGACATCTTTTATTCTTGAAATGTGGGTGGAACACTTTTGGAATTTGATTTTTGAATCTAAGAATATATTCAAGCGTTCCATCATCAGTGATTAACGGAAACCCATGGTCCTCGGAAAGCTCTTTTTTCCGTGAAGTTGTTGAAAGACTGCGTCGCATTAACGACCTTTGAGACTTTTGAGACATTGCAATATAGATGGTATTAGAGAATCTTGTGACTGTACATAAGAGCTGTGTCGAGGAGGGTCACACCTACTTTGTTCAGAAGGCCCAACTGAGCTATGTCTAGCAGGTTGTTCTCTTCTTTGTTGTTAGACCTTGGAAGTTGACCGCCCGCGAGTGATTTCTTGTATGACAAGCGGTTTTTTGTCGCTCATAAATGGGTTTATCACCGCCTTGATCTTCGATATGATGCTTTTCTTCACTAGCGGGGGTTGGGTACACATTTTTTGTTTCACATCTTCGAATTCATTTTCTGCATTAACCTCTTCATCATCAAAAGTTGATGGATTCAGGTCATGTTTTCTCCAGAAAATGTCTATATCATCGAGATAAATAATGCTTCTGCAAAACAAAAAAGGGCATTACACAAGCATATTAAATTAATACAATAAAACATTTTTTATAAGTCTATAAGTACCTGTATTTTACAATCTCTCAAGACGACAGACACATAACAACCCTCAACCCGTGTACAGCTGGCAGCCACATGTTGATCTGAATGATCGCCCATGGATAGTCTTTGTGCTAGCTCATTTTCTAGTAGGTTAAGAGCATGGATGGAAACTTTACAAAGTAGGTTGTGAAAAAAAGGAATCTCAAGGTGGCTGTTCATTCGCTTGGTGTGACTTTCTTCCAAAATTTCTTTATTTGCGTATAATGTTTTAGTACCAAGGTGTCCACCTTTTTCACCAGGGTTTCTAGACTGCATTTCAGTGTAGTGAGCTGTTTCTTTAATACAACATGTGCGCCTTCAGCTCTATTTGTTGTAGTTTGGTAAAATGTTAGCGTTTGATTAGTCCATGCAGATACAAATTAGTGGGATGTGTTTAACCAGTTATCCCACAAGTAATAAAAAATATATGAAAAAAATAAACATATTCAAATTATATATCTATTTAAATGAATGTATTAACTTAAGAGAAAACGTATGTCTACGTTGTTGATTGAGAAGGTGTCTATGAAGGTTGGTGAGGTTATAATCGTATAACTCCTCGTTAGCATAATCACACACTGTTTTCCACTGACGAACAAAGTTCTCCCAATCTGGTTGAGTAAATGAATTCTTGCAGTGCTTTATAATATTCTATAAGATGTGGAACCTGCAGAGATATCTGTGTGTGGCAGAGAATATTTTTTACACGTGTTTAACAGTGCTTAGTCTTTGTCTGTAAGAATTACATGCAGCTCCATCCACTCGTGCAACATGGACCTGAATCCTCTCCAGGACCCAGACGTACATTACCTCCTGCTCCATTGAAAGAAATGCATGCACAACACAAAAGGTTTGGTTTGTCGACGTCATACCCACAACTTGCAAAAATGGAAGATTGTACATGTTAGTTTTGTAGGTCGCGTCGACCATAAGCACATGCGGGAATGCCCGCCACGTTTCAAAGGACTTGTCGTGATATATTCTGAACGACATTGATGGAAGGTTCCGCATGTATGTAATAGGTCATCTTTTTTTCCTGGAGGATTTGTTCCGATCTCTGCATGTGTGAGTGCACTAATGTCAATCACCTCCGTCAATCGTACGTCGTAGCAGAAATGGAACAAGACACGTCTTAAGAATGAAGAATATAGGATAGAAGTCTATCCGGACGGATGGAAAAAACCCCATTCGGGCGGATGGAGGAGCATTTAAGTGTTGCCTATAAATAGCTTAGTCTTGTGTTTCATTTAGAACTTTTGCCATTCTCTACATTTGGAGAGCTTTCAAGTCTAGAGAGAGAAAGTAGCAAGAAGGTGATTCAAGGTGTAACGCCTCGTATTTTCATATTTGTATTTTAACTTTTCGAGGCGTTAACCATATTGGTAATACATTTTTTTATCACATTGTTAATGGGTAAACACAAGATTTTTATAAGAAACTGAAAAACTATACAAAGAAAATTTATTAGAAAAATTATTTTTCTAATAAATTTTTATATAAAAGAATTTTTATTAATTTTTAGAAATGGTTTTAGCATAGGTCCCTTTTATAAAAAGTGTTTGTTTTAATCCATAGTATTTATAAAAAAAAAAAAAAAAAAAAAAAAAAAAAAAAAAACTGCTATCGTGAATAGTACCCTGCAGGGTACTATTCATTTGGCAGCTTCAAAACACGTTTTTTCTTCATTTTGCAGCCATTTTTGCAGCCATTTGACCCATTTAAATCACCACCTACCACTTCCATCTATAAATACAAGATCTCTAGCCTTCATTACAATTGCCAAACACCTAAAAATCCTCTCATAACTCTCTCAAATTCGTAGCTCAAAGTGCTTGTTCGAGTAGATTCACCACTTCTTACAAAAATGAGCATAACTTGCTCATTTCTCAACCAAATCACTTGATTCTTTTTCCTACTTGTTTGTATAATTATGGGCTTTGATTCCTTGACTTCTCTTGGGAGAAATCAGACCTGGAATTGCCCCGAAATTGTGCATAAACTTTCTGTTTTGTTTTAAACATTCTTAAACTCTTGTATATTTCAAACAAACTTGTGTTCTTATGCTTCTAGTCTATTGTATGATTAGTAACGCCAAACCAAGGTTGTTTTACACTTAATAAGAGTGTCTAAACATTCTAAACTTTCTGTTTTAATAGAGTTTATAACTCACAAGTGGTGCCAAGTCTTGAACTTGAAGTTGGTGTGACTACTTAGTTAGCCTAGGCTAACTTACATACAAGTCCACACATCACTTGATGTTTTGTTAGTATAATTGTACCTTTATTTATTAAACATACTTATGAGGTTCCTAAGTGGAAGGTTCACCTCCCGCCTCTTACATAACCTATATATATTAACATAATAATCGAGGTAACCAAGTGGAAGGTTTAACCTCCCGCCTCATACTTAACTTATATGGCACCAAGAGGTAAACAAGTGGAAGGTCTAACCTCCCGCCTCATACGTGGCTAATTATATTATTAATAATTATATTATTAATATGTATATTATTAATATGTATATTATTATGTATATAGTATAATTATGTATATATTATAAACCGAACCCTTGATAGTGATTATATAAATCTACTACCAAGTTAATAAGTTTCTCATTATGTGTGTAGTTCCTTGTCACGATTCTAATAGGTCTTGAACCTATGAAATCATTTATAATCCTTAGGGATTACCATAGTGTCGAGACAAGTGCTAATACCATAGTGAATATTTTCATAATATTTACTTTGTTATTCTTAGAATCTAAGTCCGAATCTCGACTCCAAACATACTCAAACCATAGCCCTTACATATTCAACCTTCTAAACTCATCAACGTCGTCACATTGGATAATCGGAAAACATATGCAATATTGTGAGTATACTCGAACCCATTTTTACTTTTAAACACTTTGGGTGCAACATGTATTCTATATCAAAGCACTTGACACTTGAAACTTATTTGAAACATACTCTATTCATTTAAACATGAAACATGAAACTTGTGATACTTATCTTGTGCTAATGTGAACGTTTAATCCTTGTGAGGAGTCCGCTCTAACAATTGGTAGTACTATGCATAGGCTATAGGATTCGTGCACCTCCCCCATTTGTACTCGAGGGGTATTGTTAGGGTATCATTTTACCTCCCGCTAAACTATTGGGATAGGCTTCTTAACGCATCGTGAAACTTTGGGCTATCACATGGACTGCGTCAACTAGCATGGCTGAAACTATTTTATAATGTTTATATTGGATATGAGTTTTTTATTCTATTAAGTTATGTAAACAAACTTGTATACTCGCCTTTGCTTTTTCATTGAAACTCTATTTTAATACATGTTGCAGGTTGATAGTTGAAGTATGGATGAATGATGAAACAAGTTTAGGGTGGACTAGATACACACCTTTAATCTATCTATCTTTTAATGTTATGTTGTTATTTGAGACAATGTTGTATTTCTTATTTTAATCTTGTATGACGATCTAGCATTGCAATGAAATTTGAATTTAATAAATATTGTCACATAGTGTTATGAAGTCTCTTGCAATCTATACACACTTCGTCTCATCCCGATGTTTCCGCCATCGGTTGGGGTGTGACACAAGGTGTAAACATTGTCATGCATTTATTCGAATCATCATTATAATTAGTTCTTGTGTTCGGTCCACACACGTGCACGGATTCCGCACGTTGTACGTGTTATTCGCAATCGTTCGGGATTCATATTTGATCCTACAACGCGTTCACAAGTGGTATCAGAGCGGGAGATCGATTGCACGGATCAAAGATGCAAGAATCTACTTGATTTCATCAGTTTCGGAGTTGTTTTCATATCAGATTTGTCAAATTTATTCTTCTACACACTTTCTTCACTTTTTGAACGAAAAACTCAAAATTAACAACGATTTTACGGTTAAAAATGGCTGAATTTTTGATATGTGATGCGCAATACTTAGTTTTATAAACCTACAAATTTTCATAACAAAATTCAAAGTTTAAAGGGTTCAAATCGCTGAAAAAGTGTCTGAAAAAAATGACTTTTTGCTGCTGTTCTTGTTCATCCGGGTGCCCATCCGGACGGATGGACATGAATTAGTCCATCCGGACCTTCATCCGGACATATTGGTCCATCCAAAGCTGTATAGTGTGTTCATCCGGACCATTTGGTTTTACCCATCCGTTCGGATGGCCCAATATTAGTCCATCCGGGTGTCTTTTATTTTGAGTTCAGTTCATCCGTTCGAATGAAGACGTAAATAAGTCCATCCGAACAATCAAGAAGTAAGGTCCATCCGAACAAATTCAACTGATTCGATTTTGAAATGTTAGTGGGTTAAATGGTCAAATAAGACCCAAGCACTATAAATGAAACGTGATTGTTAGGCCCAATAAAAGTAAAAAGAGTGTTTGGTCCAATTTCACTCGAGCAGATTCTGTACAATTGATTGTTGGTCCATTAAAAAATAAGAGGTGTATCGATCCAATCAAAACTCTTTAATGTGTCCTTGATCCACTAAAACAGCATAATAAAGTCCATTTGATGAAGATAATAGAGGTCCAATAACAATTCGATTTAGTGGGTCTTTGTGTGGTCCAATAAAAATCGAATACATTTTATGATATTCAATAATCATACAAGATTCAATCAGATTTGTTTTAGGTTCGATGATATTCAATGACGATCAGATAGTCACGTGAAAGTCTAAAAGTTGAGGAAGACTATTGGTTTATATTGAGGTCCAACAGAATTGCATCTTCGTAAGCTTAGTCCATCCGTTAAGTAGTTCTTTTTGATTCCATCCGAGAGTCTTTTTGGATCATTAAAAGACATTCGCTACTTAGGCTCATCCGAAGATTTATTATCAAGTCCATCCGGACTCTTTAAAAGATTAAAGCCCATCTGGACCTTTCAACATGTCACACCCCGACCACGTGTAACAAACAAAACGTGGCGGAATACGTCGGGGTGTGTTGTAACAGAATTAATTGTTTCATAACCATGGTATTCAAAGTTGTATTTTATTTATCAACATACGAGTTACATTGTCTCAAACAGGAAACAAAGAGTACAAAACATAATTAAACTAAGTCTATCTTCGTTTTATGTCTCTAAGGCACAGGTCCGCCCTAGTGTCACGATCATGGTCCTAAGCAACAGCTCCTGAAAACACATGTGAAAATAGGTACGTCAGCATAAAAATGTCTGTGAGATACATAGGTTTTGTAAAAATATGATTCATGACTCGTGTTTAAGAAAATGTTTAGTCATGAACTTTGTAATTTGCTTTGTCTTATAAATAATTTGAAAAACGATAAGATTAGATGGTATGTATAAATAAATGTAAGGTTAAATGAATAACCATGTATAAATGAGTTTGTGTAAGATAAGTTGTTTGTAAACAATGTCTTGTAAAAAGTAAGTTATTTGTATAAAATGTCATGTGTCATAAAATGAAATGATTTAAATAACGCTACGATATGTAATACCATACAAACACTTATATATAGGAAGTACCAGTGGCGTATCCACCATGCTTGTATCATATTACACACGCCTCGTTACTTAAATCACTTACTCAAACCAAACCACCAATGTAAATTGTTTATGTATAATCAAATGTCAAAATGTTATTGTGTAAACCATATCAAATGTCTGTGTTTAATGTAAATCATGAATTGTGTATATCAATGTCAAAATGTTTATGTCTAATGTAAATGTCACACCCCTAATTTCCACGTGTCACCGGTGGGCCCGGTGAGGTATCGTGACGTCGTTGGTATCATCATAGACAACAACACAATATAATAATGCACGGCGGAAGCGAATGATAGATTCGTTTTAATTTAAACAAGTGTAATGATAAAATATCACATGTAGTCAAAACGGATCCACAGGCGGATCGAAAATAAAATAGGAAAATTGTTCATCAGTTTATTGACGCCCAAGCTGCGAGACTTATTGTGGACGTTCTAGAAGACTGCCAGCCTAGTACGTGTAGTACCTGCACTTAACCTTTTGAGAAAAATACGTCAGTTTACACTGGTAAATACAAATCAACTGACTCATTTTGAAAAGGGTGAAAATTGATTTAAATGCACATGGCATAAAACATTTTATTAACTTGGGTCAATTATTTAATATAATCATGTGAACGAATTACATGTTACTTGCGTTCAGTGGCCCGAATCTAGTTCGGGCTAAAGATCAATGGACCCACCACAGTAATAGAGTTATACACGGTAAGGTGTACGCCTACACCCCGTGCTCAGGTCGTGGCCATCTCGTAAGATGATGCCAAGGATATCCGGGACATGGTCAATTAACCCCCCAAAGGCCTTAAGATAACAAGACTGTTTAAACGAGCCGATTAAACTATTCAACTACCCACACAATGGTGGAGGATTTAATGCTCGATCAAGCGGTATTCTATATACCGTAACCCAAGCCCGTATAGGGAAAATAAGTCGAAATGTATTTACCTGAGTATAGTAATAATTCACAATAAGCAGTGGAGGTATCTTTTACTGGTTCTTCTTATTCTGGAACAAAAGGTTTATAATAACCTATTAGATTTCTAACGGGTCTTTATTTAAGCCTAAGCCTAGACCGGTTAGTTTTTAAGAATGATACGGTTCGCACGATTAAGCGAAGACCGGATAGAATGTGAATTTGACCTGACAAGTTTGAAGACTTGTATAATATGGGTTTACTAAACACATTCTGGATTTTGAGACTAGAATGATAATGTTTGACCCGTTTCGGTCAATTTATGTAAACTAGTTACATAAACTGAACCGAACGCGAAAAGGGCGTTACGGGCGACCATAAGAGTCATATGCAAGTTCCCTGATATAATATGCTTTAAATATGATATAATATCAGTAAGTTATGTTCTATTATGCCCCGAATGAATTTAAACTCAATTTATACCTCATAAGGGTATTTTGGTCATTTAAAAGAGTATAAAAGAGTAAATTTGGAAATCTGAGTTACGGGTCTGAATTATACAGTAAATATACTTAATATGATGTGTTAAAACAGTAGGGTATGACCCGTAAACAAAACTTATCATTTAAAATCAAACTATGCACCGAAGGGGTATTTTGGTAATTTTACAAGGGCCATAAATGCCAAAATTTGATATCTGAGTTTATAAACTTATTTTTACTGTTAATATATAAAAATATACTTAACACATCAGTAGGTAATAGTCTAATACGTTTAATAAGGCTATAGTATGTTTCATATGCTAAAAATGCCGAAATAGGCGGTTTAGAGCCGTTTCCGGGTTTGTAAAGGAAAGCTGAGATTTTTAAAGTTTCAGAAGGTTCAAAATACTTTATTTAATAAATAAAATCAGTAGGAAGTGGTTTGGGGTCAAAAGGATTTATAAAACTCATTTTATGGCTTAAAAGGTCAAAACCGGCATTAACCGAATCAACTTAGCGACCTATGAAACGATCAGCCAAAAATTAAATAAAAATCATCAAAAATCCCAAAATATTATATAACATCAGTGGGTAAAAAGTTTTATATCAAAACATGGCCTGAAATGGGTTATACGCGAAATGCGTCGTTTATTAAACATAAGGACATAGTTTTACGCTATCGGCCATAACTCAAAATCTGGACCATCAACTGATCTCAAATTTTCGGTGCAAGTTTATAAATTAGTAATAAAGATTTCTACTCTTTCACTTTTCCAAAAATTACGTTTTATATCAAAAAGGGCAAAATAGTCAACTTTTAAGCATAATCAGAAACATGCATATGAATCGGTTAAACATAGACTCAAGATGTAAAAATTCCAGAAAGTTGTACATAAATAAAAATGGTCAAAAATAGCCTCTAATACAGATCTCAAACATGCATGCACGGATCCGAATCGATAGTCAACGAAAAAGTCGTTTTATAGGACTTTCGGTTCCGATCCGAGTTTATACAAAAGATTGTCGAGTTGATTATGATAGAACACATTCTTATATTCATTATAAGTTATTTATGATGATCAAACTGATTGCATGTCATCTACATTACCATTTATGCTAGATTTTACAAAAACAAGTTCTGTTGACTTTTTAAGAACAACTTTGACTCGACAAATAGCATGCTTAGAGTGGAAATCAGAGAATACCCTTTTAGGGGTTTGTTATACACATAAATACCAACATATCAGTGGTCTCAATTTGAGAAATGACAGAGCCAAACTCGTTTAATTGAAAAGTCAAACTATATGAACAACGGTTTGACTTTTAACTAATAATCAAAGCAAGAACGAATTATAAGATGATAAGAATGCTTACAAAGGTCCTAATGAAGCTTAGATAGGACTAGGAAGTAGTCTTGTCGATCAGAATGCTCCTGGAGTTGTCTTGTGAGTTCTTGCAAGTTTGTATGTGTTCTTGTTTCTAACACAAGTGCCCCCAAATGAGGAATTGATCTGAATTTAAGAGTGTTTCAGATGTTGTAAAGAGTCTACATGTGTCCCAACATGCATGGCATTCGATTGGTGCATTTGGGAGGTGTTTAAAGCTGTCTTCAACTCAGAATTCAGACCTAAATGGCAGCTGCCATTCTTTTTCTGTACTGGGCAGGTAATGCGGCCCGCGTGCCATATAGGCATGATCCAAAGCGGGCCGCTTTGGTCCGTCTGATCAAAACTTTCTTTCAAAGTTACAACTTTGGTCCCTATACTTTTGTTTCGTGGTTTAAACTATTAATTGGTGCTCTAAAACCTTAAAACCTGATTTTTAGGAATCTTGGGACTTTTATAAACATGGCGGAGTCCTCGGTTCACTTTGCGCTCACCCGAAAGGTCATGAAAATCAACGTTGACGCTATTAACCCCTCGTTTACGGTTTTGGCCATAACTTTCTCATACGTTCACGAAACTTTATGAAATTTTTATCACATATTCCCGTGAGTATATTTTAGCATTACAAAGCTTCGGGTCTGCCAAAGGGTCACTCAGAGGTATACTTTCAACATGTTGACACATTTGGCCCCTGTAGTTTGTAATTCCTCACTTTCTTTCACTTTTCGCTTCGTATGATCCATGATCAATCCGTTTAAGGTTATAAACACCATGTAGGGTTATCGTAGGGTTTATTTATCGGTTGTTGACACTTTGGATCCTTACGATCACATAGTTTCACTGTATGTCAACTTTAGTCCCTCTAAAGCATGTTTTCTCATACTCTAAGTCCATGACACGTGTCAACACATTATTGGATGTAAATTTTCGAGGTGTTACATCCTCACCCCCTTAAAAGAAATCTCGACCTCGAGATTTATTGAAACAATTGAGGGTATTTTTCTTTCATCGTGGATTCTACCTCCCACGTGTATTCAGGACCTCTACGGGCATCCCATTTGACCTTAACAATAGGTATGTGCTTCCTTCGAAGCTTCTTTACCTTTCAGTCTTCAATCGATAACGGCTTTTCCACAAATTTCAAGCTCGCGTCTATTTGCACATCTGTATGTGGCATGACATGTGACTCGTCAGCGGAACACTTCTTTAGATTGCAGATGTGAAACACATTGTGAATTCCACTGAGCTCTTCTGGTAAGTTCAACTTATAGGCAACTGACCCAACACGTTCGATAACCTCGAAAGGTCCTATGTATCTTGGGCTTAGTTTGCCTTTCTTCCCGAACCGCATTACTCCTTTCCAGGGCGATACCTTAAGTAGGACTTTTTCACCCACTTCGAAGTGAAAATCCTTACGACTTGGATCCGCATAACTTTTCTGCCTATCTCTGGCAGCTTTCAAACGATCGCGAATCTGGACGATCTTATCCGTTATCTCAAAGACAATTTCTGGTCCTGACAGTTGGACCTCTCCAACTTCCGCCCAACATATGGGTGATCTACACTTTCTACCGTATAAGGCCTCAAAAAGCGCAGCTTTTATGCTGGTGTGGTAGCTATTGTTGTAGGAGAATTCGATTAGGGGTAGGTTCTTATCCCAACTACCACCTAAGTCAATCGCACATGCTCGTAGCATGTCCTCCAATGTTTGAATAGTACGCTCGCTCTGACCGTCAGTCTGTGGATGATAAGCCGTACTAAAATTTAAACGTGTACCCAAAGCTTGCTGGAAACTCTTCCATAAATGTGACGTGTACCTCGTATCTCTGTCAGAGATAATGGACACAGGTATTCCATGCAAAGCTACAATCTTATCAACATATAATTGGGCTAGCATGTCTGAGCTGTATGTTTCCTTAATGGGTAGGAAATGTGCTGACTTTGTCAGTCTATCCACTATGACCCATATGGTATCGTTTCCCTTTCTCGTCTTTGGTAACTTTGTGATGAAATCCATCGTTACCATTTCCCATTTCCATGTGGGAATTTCAGGTTGTTGTAACAAACCTGATGGCTTCTGGTGCTCGGCTTTGACTTGCGCACAAGTCAAACATTTAGCCACGTAGGCAGCTACAGACTTTTTCAAACCAATCCACCAATAGTTGGCCTTCAAATCCTGGTACATCTTGTCAGCTCCAGGATGAACAGAATATTTGGAACTGTGGGCTTCCTGGAGGATAACATCTCGAAGTCCTCCAAAGACAGGAACCCATATCCGTCCATTTAATCTAAGCATTCCGTCCTTGTCTTGGGACAACTGCTCCTCAGTTACTCCTAGTTTTTCTTCAGGATAGTTAGCTTCCAACACAGCTTCCTTCTGTGCAGCTAACACCCTTTGGTTCAAATCATTCCTTATCTCAATGCGCTTGGCATTAATTCTGATTGGTTTCACTCTTTCTTTTCTGCTTAAGGCGTCAGCAACTACATTTGCCTTGCCTGGATGGTATTTTATTTCAAGGTCGTAATCATTCAGAGTTTCCATCCATCGCCTTTGTCGCATGTTTAAGTCCTTCTGATTAAACAAATGTTGAAGGCTCTTGTGATCCGAATAGATCACACACTTGGTTCCATACAAGTAATGTCTCCATAGCTTCAATGCGAATACAACGGCACCCAGTTCCAAGTCACGGGTGGTGTAGTTCTTCTCGTGTACTTTTAGTTGTCGTGAAGCATAGGCAATGACCTTGCCTCTCTGCATGAGTACACAACCCATACCAGTGTGTGACGCATCACAGTACACCACAAATTCTTCTATACCCTCGGGTAGTGTTAGTACTGGAGCGTTGCTCAACTTTTTCTTCAGGATGTCGAAGGATTCCTGCTGCTTAGGGCCCCAATCAAAAAAAACCTTCTTGCGCGTCAATGAAGTTAGGGGCGCAGCAATCCTCGAAAATTTTTCAATGAATCGCCTATAGTATCCTGCTAAGCCCAGGAAGCTACGAATTTCGGTAGGCGTCTTTGGCTCTTGCCAATTCATCACTGCTTCAACTTTAGCGGGATCCACTTGGATACCACGCTCACTCACCACATGTCCAAGGAATTGGACTTCTCGAAGCCAAAATTCGCACTTTGAGAATTTGGCGTAGAGTTTCTCTTGGTGCAGGAGTTTGAGAATACAACGAAGGTGTTTCTCGTGGTCAGCCTTACTCTTAGAGTAGATAAGGATGTCGTCAATAAAGACTATGACGAATTTGTCTAGATAAGGCTTGCAGATGCGATTCATGAGATCCATGAATGCGGCTGGTGCGTTAGTGAGCCCAAAAGGCATCACTAGGAACTCGTAATGTCCATAACGAGTCCTGAACGCTGTCTTGTGCACATCTTCATTCTTGACCTTCAACTGGTGATAACCTGACCTTAAGTCGATCTTTGAAAAGTAGCTTGCCCCTTGCAATTGATCGAATAGATCATCGATCCTGGGCAAAGGATATATGTTCTTGATGGTGACTTTATTCAGCTCACGATAGTCGATGCATAGACGCATCGATCCATCCTTCTTCTTAACGAACAGAATAGGCGCTCCCCAAGGAGACGAGCTAGGTCTAATGAAACCTTTTGCTAATAGATCATCTAACTGCGTCCTAAGCTCCTTCATCTCCATTGGTGCTAACCTATAAGGTGCTCTCGCTACTGGAGCTGCTCCCGGAATGATGTCAATTCGGAATTCCACTTGCCTATCTGGTGGTAAACCAGGTAGTTCTTCAGGGAAACTTCGGGGTATTCTGAAATAACAGGGATGTCTTCAATCTTTGGCTTAGGCTCATCAATAGTGACTTGTGCCATGTAAATGACACAACCTTTCTGCATGCACCTGGATGCCTTGAGCATGGACACTTGCTCAGGCAATCCATGCTGGGTATCTCCCTGGATAGTGAGTGACTCACCTGACGGAGTTTTCACTACCACTTGTTTTCTATTGCACACAATCTGGGCTTGGTTATGCGATAACCAATCCATGCCTAATACTATGTCAAAACCAGCTAGTTTAAAGGGAAGTAAAGATAATGGAAATGAGTGATTCCTAATGGATATAACACATCCATCTAGGATAGTCGAGGCGGTTTCTATGGTTCCATCAGCTAGTTCCACTTCATATTTCACACTTAATGGTTTTATAGGCAATTTCAATAAGTCACAGAACTTATTATCTACAAATGACTTATCTGCTCCAGAATCAAACAGGACTCTAGCAAAAACGTTATTTACAAGAAACGTACCGGTAATCACGTTGTCATCTTGGACAGCTTCCTTAGCGTCCATCTTGAAGACCCTCGCATTGGTCTTCTTTCCTTCTTCAGCTTTCTTGGCGAACTTCGGGCAGTTGGGCTTAATGTGCCCCTTCTCGTTGCAACCATAACAGGTCGCATCTTTCAATTTCTTGCATTCCAAAGTCTTGTGTTCCGTGGACTTACAGATTCCACAGGGTCTCGTGAGAGACTTCGACTCCTGTCGGCATTTCCCAAAATGGTACTTCCTACACGTTTTACACTTGGGCTTTTCGCCCGATAGCTGCCCATCTTTCCTCGATCCCGACCCTTTCCTGTGGTCGTCGTTTCCTCGATGTCTCTTCTCGGATCTTCGTGAGGTATCGTCCTCACGTTTCCTCTTCTCGGCCTCTTTGTTCCTTAGCGATCTTAGTCGGACCGCATCCATTGTGAGAGACAAAGAGAGGTCAGATACTGACCTGAAAGTCGTTGGCCGAGAGGCCTTCACACTTGTCTTTATTGCGGGGTCTAACCCCCCGATGAAACGAGCGATTCTCCTTGGTTCAGGAGTCACAAGATAGGGAACCAAGCGAGACATCGTGTTGAATCTCGTTAAGTAGGCTTGGCAGTCCAGATTCGTCATCACCAATGATACAAAATCGGACTCTATCTTTTCCACCTCATGCTGTGGGCAGAAATTCTACTTAATGAGAGCAACGAACTGCTCCCAGGACATACCATACAAATGCACCTTCCCGGTGGCCTGGATTAGTGATCTCCACCACGCTAGTGCTTCACCTTTGAAGGACTGGGACACGAACTTCACAATGTCCCTTTCTGCACACCCACTGATGTCTACCACCGTGTCAATCTCATCCAACCATGTTATGCAATCAACTGCCCCCTTCTCCCCAGTAAAGTCCCGGGGCTTACATGAAACGAAATACTTGTACGTGCATCCTCTAGCTAGAGGTGCCTCATTTCTTACAATCTTTAGAGAGGGGACACTGTTCTGATTGGAAGAGTGTCTGTCATTGTCTTTCTTTAACTCCTCCTTCTTAGGTATTTCCTTTTTGGAGGGTGGCTTACTATGAGCCTCAGACTGAACTCGGGGTTTTGACTTGGGATGAGATGCAGTTCGGGTCCTACTATGGGTCCCGTTAGACTCAGTATATGGTCTGTTCAACGCTTCAACAACTGCCTCTTGTACTAATGATTTTAATTCGGCAGCGGTTACAAGTATTTTACTGTCATCATGATTATCTGCTGGGTGACTGTTGATTTCTTCGGACTTTGCCATGTAGTCTTATATGCTACAAAAAGATAAGGACAAAGTCTATTTAGAAATCTTAAACAGTATTATCGTTCTTGAAAGTTTATTAACCATGGTAATTAACAACCATATTAGTTAATTTGTTAAGCGCTTATATTTAGGACTTTTATAAAAATTTTATCCTAAAGCGAATTATATGTTGGCACAAAAGGCCTAGTCACGTAGACAAATTTCTAAATTATAAATTTAGATTTTTATAGGATTAAAGCTTGAATAATCAAGACGAATAAATCCTTTTTCTTGGCAGGGAGTCTATAAGCTACAGCCGCCTCTTTGTTATATGTGACATTTATTATGACCCGTAGGTATTATATCACTTTCCATTATATATCATATGTAAATTGGATAATTTATTAGATAGGGTGACGTGGGTGATTTCGCGAATCACACTTAGTCAAGAGTGTTAACATATTTACAGATGTTAACAGAGATTTGAATCTTTTATACAGGTTTTACCATCTTGGCCAGGTCTTTAATATGACATTCGAGCTAGGTTTACCTTTTTAAGATTCTTATTATTAAAATGGTGAATTACAATTAATGCATGCTATTTTCCATTTATTCTTATATTATATTTAAGCATATAATTTAAAATGAAAAGCTGAAATTACCATTCGAATTTAAAATAAATGAGTACAAAATTGCCCTAAACGGGACTTTAACAAAACAAATGCCCACGCAGGGGCTAAACAAATAACAAACCCTCGTAGGGGTTAAAAGAGACATGCCCACGCAGGGGCGGAACAGAATAAATACCCACGCAGGGGTAGAGTACATAAACAAGTAAACAAATGTCCATGCAGGGACATGATTAACAATAAGTAAACAAACGAAGGATTTAATGATCCTTCTTGCTCTTCCCTTTTAGCAAGCTCACTACCTTCTGAATCATTCCCCGGTTTTGCCTCTGAGTAGCCTCCAACCTCGCCCCAAATTCGTGACGCACCCCTTGAATTTCCTGTATGATTTCCTGAACCTGAGGAGGTGACATCGCAGGTGCCTGTGGATAGTACGAAGGCTGTGGGGGCTGATACTGTGGAGGTGGAGGAGGCTGATAGAATGAAGGTTGAGTAGGGTGAAACTGCGGGGGCTGAAGAGGAGGTGGCTGCTGGTACCCATAAGATGAGTACCCATAGGTCGGCTGTCCCGTAGTCCAGGGACCTCCATAAGGACCTTCAGGATGTAGCGCGTTGTAGTTCCACGCTTCCTGATACAGATCCACACCGGCATAGTTGTAGTTGGTGTTGCCCGGTGGATCGAAAGGGTTATACGCCGCAGTACCGGCGTAGGCAGGAATAGGGTCTCCAAAACCCAGTGGTGGTTGTGCTGCAACCGGTGTAGTATTCACTTCTGAGATGGGGTGTGAAAATCCACCCATCTCTTCTTCTTCTTCCTCTTCATGAACCGGCGAGTACCGGCTACTGCTGGATAGTGGAGGGGTACAAATACGCACTCCTCCCCGCGAGGACATCCTCGCGTTCGTTCCTCTCCTTCGCCTCGGGGGCGAGGGAGGTTGAACCAAAGGTGGTGGTGGCGGTGGAGTAACTGCCACAAATCGAGAATCCTCACAGGGATTCTGCTGCTGCTCTGGCTGCTGCTGCTGTTGGTGGTGCAGAGGAGAGCTGTGATAGGACGGGTGGAGAGGAGAGTTATGATAACTGGGGGTCCACACCCAGTTATGCTGTCGGAACTTCTCCTGGAAGCTATCGGGACCGTTGTAAGGCGATCCCACGTATGGTGACCCATCAGATATCTCGATGGGGTGGTTTGGTGTTCCGGAGGGAGGCATCACAGGATCAGTATCCTCGTTCATCTCCATTTGGTTGCCACCAGAAAAGTGGTCTTCGGGGCCAAGTGGGTTAAAACCCACTGGTTCCTGCATGTAGTCGTCAGGGTTATACAACCCTTGAAAGGTGGGTGATGTGTTGTCGAAGGGCGACTGGTGTCCAGGCAGAGGAATGTAAGACTGCTGTGAGTGGTGGGGCTCATTCTCCGAATGAGGCCCGTATGAGTGTGAGGAGGTAGGGTCGGTAAAGGACCTCCAAAAGTTTTCTGCATCTGTGTGTTGGTGGTCTGGAGGTGGTCGTCGGCTTGATGGCCCTGCCTCGTGGTCATTAGGTGCCATGTATCCTCCTTGTCCTCTTCCTCTTCCCCTCATTCTTGGCGGCATATTTATAACCTGTCAAAAACAAATAAGTGATACAACAAAATATATGTATAAAACAAAGTTAGAAATAAAACCAAAATTTGGAAATTTCCTAAGTTCTTTGTCTAGACTCGAGAATTCGAGAGTTGTGCAATTGTGTAACTGAGATTAAACACAAAAGACTAGTGTTTAATTCACTCAGAGTTGGCTCTGATACCAACCTGTCACACCCCTAATTTCCACATGTCACCGGTGGGCCCGGTGGGGTATCGTGACGTCGTTGGTATCATCATAGACAACAACACAATATAATAATGCACGGCGGAAGCGAATGATAGATTCGTTTTAACTTTAAACAAGTGTAATGATAAAATATCACATGTAGTCAAAACGGATCCACAGGCGGATCGAAAATAAAATAGAAAAATTGTTCATCAGTTTATTGACGCCCAAGCTGCGAGACTTATTGTGGACGTTCTAGAAGACTGCCAGCCTAGTACGTGTAGTACCTGCACTTAACCTTTTGAGAAAAATACGTCAGTTTACACTGGTAAATACAAATCAACTGACTCATTTTGAAAAGGGTGAAAATTGATTTAAATGCACATGGCATAAAACATTTTATTAACTTGGGTCAATTATTTAATATAATCATGTGAACGAATTACATGTTACTTGCGTTCAGTGGCCCGAATCTAGTTCGGGCTAAAGATCAATGGACCCACCACAGTAATAGAGTTATACACGGTAAGGTGTACGCCTACACCCCGTGCTCAGGTCGTGGCCATCTCGTAAGATGATGCCAACGATATCCGGGACAGGGTCAATTAACCCCCCAAAGGCCTTAAGATAACAAGACTGTTTAAACGAGCCGATTAAACTATTCAACTACCCACACAATGGTGGAGGATTTAATGCTCGATCAAGCGGTATTCTATATACCGTAACCCAAGCCCGTATAGGGAAAATAAGTCGAAATGTATTTACCTGAGTATAGTAATAATTCACAATAAGCAGTGGAGGTATCTTTTACTGGTTCTTCTTATTCTGGAACAAAAGGATTATAATAACCTATTAGATTTCTAACGGGTCTTTATTTAAGCCTAAGCCTAGACCGGTTAGTTTTTAAGAATGATACGGTTCGCACGATTAAGCGAAGACCGGATAGAATGTGAATTTGACCTGACAAGTTTGAAGACTTGTATAATATGGGTTTACTAAACACATTCTGGATTTTGAGACTAGAATGATAATGTTTGACCCGTTTCGGTCAATTTATGTAAACTAGTTACATAAACTGAACCAAACGCGAAAAGGGCGTTACGGGCGACCATAAGAGTCATATGCAAGTTCCCTGATATAATATGCTTTAAATATGATATAATATCAGTAAGTTATGTTCTATTATGCCCCGAATGAATTTAAACTCAATTTATACCTCATAAGGGTATTTTGGTCATTTAAAAGAGTATAAAAGAGTAAATTTGGAAATCTGAGTTACGGGTCTGAATTATACAGTAAATATACTTAATATGATGTGTTAAAACAGTAGGGTATGACCCGTAAACAAAACTTATCATTTAAAATCAAACTATGCACCGAAGGGGTATTTTGGTAATTTTACAAGGGCCATAAATGCCAAAATTTGATATCTGAGTTTATAAACTTATTTTTACTGTTAATATATAAAAATATGCTTAACACATCAGTAGGTAATAGTCTAATACGTTTAATAAGGCTATAGTATGTTTCATATGCTAAAAATGCCGAAATAGGCGGTTTAGAGCCGTTTCCGGGTTTGTAAAGGAAAGCTGAGACTTTTAAAGTTTCAGAAGGTTCAAAATACTTTATTTAATAAATAAAATCAGTAGGAAGTGGTTTGGGGTCAAAAGGATTTATAAAACTCATTTTATGGCTTAAAAGGTCAAAACCGGCATTAACCGAATCAACTTAGCGACCTATGAAACGATCAGCCAAAAATTAAATAAAAATCATCAAAAATCCCAAAATATTATATAACATCAGTGGGTAAAAAGTTTTATATCAAAACATGGCCTGAAATGGGTTATACGCGAAATGCGTCGTTTATTAAACATAAGGACATAGTTTTACGCTATCGGGCATAACTCAAAATCTGGACCATCAACTGATCTCAAATTTTCGGTGGAAGTTTATAAATTAGTAATAAAGATTTCTACTCTTTCACTTTTCCAAAAATTACGTTTTATATCAAAAAGGGCAAAATAGTCAACTTTTAAGCATAATCGGAAACATGCATATGAATCGGTTAAACATAGACTCAAGATGTAAAAATTCCAGAAAGTTATACATAAATAAAAATGGTGAAAAATAGCCTCTAATACAGATCTCAAACATGCATGCACGGATCCGAATCGATAGTCAACGAAAAAGTCGTTTTATAGGACTTTCGGTTCCGATCCGAGTTTATACCAAAGATTGTCGAGTTGATTATGATAGAACACATTCTTATATTCATTATAAGTTATTTATGATGATCAAACTGATTGCATGTCATCTACATTACCATTTATGCTAGATTTTACAAAAACAAGTTCTGTTGACTTTTTAAGAACAACTTTGACTCGACAAATAGCATGCTTAGAGTGGAAATCAGAGAATACCCTTTTAGGGGTTTGTTATATACATAAATACCAACATATCAGTGGTCTCAATTTGAGAAATGTCAGAGCCAAACTCGTTTAATTGAAAAGTCAAACTATATGAACAACGGTTTGACTTTTAACTAATAATCAAAGCAAGAACGAATTATAAGATGATAAGAATGCTTACAAAGGTCCTAATGAAGCTTAGATAGGACTAGGAAGTAGTCTTGTCGATCAGAATGCTCCTGGAGTTGTCTTGTGAGTTCTTGCAAGTTTGTATGTGTTCTTGTTTCTAACACAAGTGCCCCCAAATGAGGAATTGATCTGAATTTAAGAGTGTTTCAGATGTTGTAAAGAGTCTACAGGTGTCCCAACATGCATGGCATTCGATTGGTGCATTTGGGAGGTGTTTAAAGCTGTCTTCAACTCAGAATTCAGACCTGAATGGCAGCTGCCATTCTTTTTCTGTACTGGGCAGGTAATGCGGCCCGCGTGCCATATAGGCATGATCCAAAGCGGGCCGCTTTGGTCCGTCTGATCAAAACTTTCTTTCAAAGTTACAACTTTGGTCCCTATACTTTTGTTTCGTGGTTTAAACTATTAATTGGTGCTCTAAAACCTTAAAACCTGATTTTTAGGAATCTTGGGACTTTTATAAACATGGCGGAGTCCTCGGTTCACTTTGCGCTCACCCGAAAGGTCATGAAAATCAACGTTGACGCTTTTAACCCCTCGTTTACGGTTTTGGCCATAACTTTCTCATACGTTCACGAAAGTTTATGAAATTTTTATCACATATTCCCGTGAGTATATTTTAGCATTACAAAGCTTCGGGTCTGCCAAAGGGTCACTCAGAGGTATACTTTCAACATGTTGACACATTTGGCCCCTGTAGTTTGT
Source organism: Helianthus tuberosus (assembly GCA_030545235.1). Taxonomy (NCBI): domain Eukaryota; kingdom Viridiplantae; phylum Streptophyta; class Magnoliopsida; order Asterales; family Asteraceae; genus Helianthus; species Helianthus tuberosus. The sequence continues at coordinate 11,020,410 of CM060393.1, forward strand.
AATTCCTCACTTTCTTTCACTTTTCGCTTCGTATGATCCATGATCAATCCGTTTAAGGTTATAAACACCATGTAGGGTTATCGTAGGGTTTATTTATCGGTTGTTGACACTTTGGATCCTTACGATCACATAGTTTCACTGTATGTCAACTTTAGTCCCTCTAAAGCATGTTTTCTCATACTCTAAGTCCATGACACGTGTCAACACATTATTGGATGTAAATTTTCGAGGTGTTACAGTAAATCATGTAATGTGTATCCAAAAATGTCATGTATGGTATGTGAAATATATCAACTAAACCATATGTAAAATGTACAAAAACAAGGTATTGAAGTAAAACATGGTTTAAATCAAAGTTATGTTTTGTGGAACAAATGCATGCTATACTGATATAAACATCTATGCGGTATTGTGAAAATGCATACATCCAAGCCTTGAGACTGTGGCGATAAACCCTTAAACAAATTAAAGGTTTATCTAAGTTATGTATATCGAATTCGGTCATTCCTTCCAATCCAAACAAACCCAGGATTTCAGGAACGGGAGTTGTCAATTCCTATGGTACCACTACCTACTAACGAACGGCGTAGCTAATGTTAATGAATGTATTGTTTCATTGAAACAAACCAAATGTCATACCAAAATGTAAGCATGTGATGAAAACAACTGTACTAAGTATGCAACAAATGAACATACATAGCATGTGATGTGAAACGATGTACTAAGTATGAACTAAATGGACATACATAGCATAAAATGTAATGTAAAACGATGTACTAAGTATGCACACAATGGGCACACATAGCATAAAATGTAATGTAAAACAATGAAATCATGTACTATAAATGTACTAATGAACATAGCAAGTATATGATGTGAAAACATGGAAAGCACGAAAGTAACAAGTAGGCACATGTGTTTCACCCCAAAACAGTTTGGAAAACAGTAAAAGGGGGGTCTATGTACTCACTTGAGATTGCTCAGAAGTCCTAAGATAACCACCAAGCAATGCTAGAGATCTCGGAATCAAACGGCACCTAATATAGGTAACTATGTTAATAAACCGGACCTATATTGTAACACCTCGAAATTTTGTGTCCAAAAATGTGTTAACACGTGTCTTGAGTTTACACGTGGCATTTAATATTGAATAAAGGACAAATGTTGACCAACCTTGAAAATATGTAAATTCGAATGTTATAAATATCAACATAGGGTAAATATACCGTATAGTAACCCTAAACGATGCTCGTACCTCCGAACGAATAAATCATGGATCGTACGGACGCGAAACGCGGAAGAAAGTGAGAGATTACAAGCTATAGGGGTTAACTGTGTCAACATGTTTAATAATACCTCTGAGTGACCCTTTGACGTACCCGAGGCTTTGTAACAGTAAAATACGCTCACTAGAATGTAATATATAAATTCCGCGAAGTTCCGTTTTAAAACGAGAAAGTTGTGATCAAATTCGTACGTGAGGGGTTAAAAGCGTCGACGTTGAAAGTTGAGGCTTTCCGAACAATTAACAAACTAACCGGGGACTTAACAATACGGGTAAATAACACGAGGCCCTTAGTTGTAAATAACCGAGGGCCAAATCGCAAAGTTACCCCTTCAAACCCGAAATGTCAGGTTATTAATTACCAAAGATTTCGTATTAATTACAAGATTCTGGCAATGATTACAAAAGATTTAGAAATCTTGGAAATCTGACCTAAAGCGGCCCGCTTTTAATAAACAAGTGATCCAATGCGGGCCGCGCGCAAATTGTATATCCGTTTATTGACTTAAGGTCAAAGCGGCCCGCTTTCATGTTAAGCTTATGCCTTAATGCGGGCCGCGTATGGACCCCAGATGCAGAATACTTGGACAGACTTGCTGTTTGAAGTTTTGAACGATCATTAGAGCCATAAGTGAAGCATGGGCGCCCCCTACATGTCCCCTAGAGCACTAGAGCATGTGTCAATCAGTTGTGGAGGGTCCTAGGCCTTGTTGTCAAGTTCTTGTGGTGCCTTGAACACTATAAAAGGGACCATAGTTGCAACCATTCTTCACACACTCAAAATACATTCCCTGATCATTCCTGAAGCTCTCAAGCCTTCCTTTAGCATACTAAGTCGTGCAACCAACCTCTGTAAGTATGCCATACCTTCCTTGATCTTGTTTTTGCTTAGTTTAGCCTAAAAGTCAATCCGTCGTAACTAACGATTGAATTTGCGATAAATCACGATTAATTCAGTGTATTGTCGAATCAAAGGTAGTTATGTGTTGGTATTTAGGTGGGTAATAAACTCCTAAAAGGGTTCCCCCTGATCGCCACTCTAACTAGTCCAAATGTCGAGTCAAACGTGCATAGAAAAAGTCAACAGAAATGCTATTTTGCGATTCTTGCATAATCTGTGATATAGATGATATGAAACTTGTTTGAACACTCATAAAATATGATAATAAGTATACTAACTTGTCTAAACTCGTTTGATTCGGCCATTTGATATATTGACCCGGTTCGGAGCCGAAAGTCACATAGTTTGACTTTCACTTTGACTTTCAGTTCTGACCCGTTAAGGCATGTTTTAGAAATGCCTCAGAGCTTAAATTGGATTAGGATACTTGTTAGAACAACCCTCGGTGATTACACACCTTGGTTCATTAGTTATCCAATGAATATGCATATTTCCGTTAATTGCTCATATGTTGACCGATATGCCCTTTTCACCTTAAAACGTGATTTATAAAAATGTAAAAGTGTAGAAACCTTAAATACTAATATATAAACTTGTATGCATAGTTTGACATCAGTTCGACTCATAAATTTAGAGTTACGCTCGATATCGCAAAAATTAATACTTTATGTTATAAAACGGCGTAACTAGCATATAGACTAGTTAAGCCGACATTTTGGTATCAAACTAAATACCCACTGATGTAATATATATTATTTTGGGGTTTTTTAAAGATTTTTAATTAATTTTAGGCTGAGCGTAACTAGTAGTCGTAGGCTTAATCCGATAATTGACGATTTTGCCCTTACGGGCCGTAAAACGAGTTTTACTTATCTAAAAGACTCAAAACCTTTTTGCTACTGATCACATATGATTAATAAATTATTTTAAGTCCTCTGGAAATATAAAAATATCAGATTTAGGTATAGAACCCGAAAATGGCCTTTAATCGCCATAATTAGCGTTTTTGACGCATAGTATGTCTTAAAATAATATTAGACATACCCGGGTTGATACCTACTGATATATGAGGCAAATTATAATATTTTAACAGTAAGCAAAGGTTGACTAACTCAAACTTCGTTTTGAGTCTCTCGGCTTATGTGAAATTACCAAAATACCCCTACGGGGCGTAGTTTGTGTTTAATCTCATTACGGGCATAACGAAAGACATCCTACTGATGTCACAACATATTTGAAGCATATTAACTTAGGAAACCTGTATATGGCTCTTACGGATGCCCGTTACGCTTATTACACGTTCGGTTCGGTTTATGTAACAAGTTTACATAAATCAGCCGAAACGGGTCAAACCTCATCGGTTTTATCTCAAAATCCAGAATGTGAATAATAAATCCATATTAAACAAGTCTTCAAACTTGTCGGGTCTAAATCACATTCTATCCGGTCTTCGCTTAATCGTGCGTACGAACCGTATCTTTAGAACTAGCCGGTCTAAGCTTAAGCTTAATTAGAGACCCGTTAGTATTCTAATAGGTTATTTAAAACCATTGTTCCAGATTAGGAGAACCAGTAAAAGCTATATACAACTTAATCAAATTAAGGAATTATACTTTGCTCAGGTAAATACTTTAACTTATTTTCCCTATACGGGCTTGGGTTACGGTATATAGCATACCGCTTGATCGGGCGTTAAATCTTCCATCGCTTAGGTGGTTAATTGAATAATTTATTGAGCCCGTTTAAACAGTCTTGTTTACTTTAAAGCCTTTGGGGGGTTAATGACCATGTCCCGGATATCCTTGGCATCATCTTACGAGATTGGCCACGACTTGAGCACGGGGTGTAGGCGTACACCTGTCGGTGTATAACTCTATATTGTGGTGTGTCTATTGATCTTTAACCCGGCACGATCCGGGCTACTGAACGCATAAGTAACATGTAATTCGTTCACATGATTATAATATTAAGTAATTCTCCCAAGTTAAATAAAATGTTTATGCCTTGTGCATCCAAACCTATTTTAAATCATTTTACAAAATGAGTCAGTTGAATGTATTTACCAGTGTAAACTGACGTATTTTCCCAAAAAGATTAAATGCAGGTACTAAGCGTAATTGGCTGGGATTTCTCCTTAGCATCACTAGAAGTCTCGCAAGCTTAAGATGCCTGAAGTCTGTTGAACCATTAATGATACTTTATTTCGATCCGTACTGTGGATAAACTTCCGGATATTGTTACATTGATAAACAATATAAAATTCGGTTGTATCATATTTTATATTTGCTTCCGCTGTGCATTATTATATTGTTTTGTTTGACTATTACGTTGCCAACCATGACGTCACGATACTCCCCCACCGGGCCCACAGGTGACACGTGGAAATCGGGGTGTGACATATATCGGAAGATTTAGATAGAATGAGGTTTGTAAACCAAACGAGTATAGAGACTCGTGTCATATGGTTTAACAAAGCCTACATACTAAATGAAACCTAACCTAAGTGCTTACGACCCATCGCTATCCATTAAGGTAGCTTATGCTACTTTAACGTGTCGTGCACGTGAAACGCATTCAGACCGTCTAACTAGTCCTATGACAAGTGTTATATGCCTAAACATGTTACATAATCAGTTATGTGACAAAAGTTTAGGTTACATATGCCTAATTACCAATTATACATGAAAAGGGTATTCTGGTAATTTACCTAAGGCATACAAACTACCTATCATACAACTTCTTAAACGATGTGACCACAAGGTATAACCTCGGAAGGTTATTCCCTATATGCTATGGTCCTAAAGTATTTGGTCGGATCCTAATGATCGACCAAAATGGGTCGGGTTCGAAGGTATAAGCGATTTATTAGATCGCTTACCCTTACGACCCTAGACGACGTGGTAATCAGTAGGCATAGTCCCAAGGGACTATTGTAACACCTCGTAAAATCACGTCCAAGGATGTATTGACACGTGTAATAAACCCTAATGAAGTCAAACACTGAATTTAAGGGACTAATTTTTCGAAAAATCGAAAACTTTGATTATGAAAGGACTGGAAGTATTATCATACCTAAAATAAGTTTCTAAATAACCTTTTATAAGTTTTATATTCACAAATGAGCCACTTGTTAATCAAGTATAGCCGATTGTATGATTAATTGGAAGTTTGCGCAATAAAGGGTTAAAAGTGTCAACATGTTAATTCTTACCTCTGAGTGACCTTCCAACAAACCGGGAGCTTAATAATATTTAATTATACTCTCGGGAATGCCGAATAATGGCTATCTAAGGTTTTTATGCCTATAAGAAAAGCTACGCGCAACTTTGCAAGTTAGAGGGGCTAAAAGTGTCAATATGTTTAATTATACCTCTGAATGACCTCTTAGCAGACCCGGAGCATCGTAATGATTAATAATAATTTCATTAATGCCTAATATGGTTTCGTTGAGGCTTCAATGCTAATAAATGATGAGATGCGCAAGTTTACGCAATAGAGGGGCCTAAAGCGTCAACTTTTGAATGTACGCCTTTCGGTGACCATCTAGGCGAGCGAGAGCGTAGCAATACTGAAATATATGCTTGATAATGATTATCATGGGCCATGGAAGGCTTATATATCATTAAACAACATTTTACGCTACTTTGCGCAATTAAGGACTAATTGCGTCAAACGGCAAAAAGTATGCCGATTCGTACGTTAACGGACATTCCGGAATATGTCCATAAGTTAATTATGCCCTATTTATTCTTTCTATAGCTTATATATAGGCTTGGAGGTGTTCGGTGCGCAAGAATAAACTTTTATGTCATGCAGGGACTAAAAGTGTCAAAAAGCGCACAAGTTTGCGTTTACGCGCATATCTTACATTCTGAACATCCCCGGACACCCAAAAATTTATGTAAGCACTAAAATATTTTATTTTAGTGATCGCCTTGATAAATTTCCATCCGTCGCGTGTTTTGGGTCGTTTTTCGCGTCCGTCCGTGTTTCGTCGTAATTCGACACTTAACGTGACCGTACGGCCAAACGGACCGACATCCGACATGTTTTTGAACATGTTTCATGTCTCCTATGTTTAAAATTCATGTTAGAGCCATTATATGAGGTTAACGGGCCTTAAACGTGCTTGAAATGACATTTAGGGCCAACAGGGACCATTTCTGCCATTTTGCAAAGTTATATGTGGATCAGAAGCCCAAAGCGGCCCGCTTTAGTTTCAGGTAATCCTGAAGCGGGCCGCCTCAGCCTACCAGATGTGCAAAAATGTTGAGAACAGCTTGTTACAGCTGTTGCACACTTCCAATTCACTTGCAAATGGTTTTTATTGAAACAATGGACTTGCCCACAGACTTCTTAAACTTTCTAACACCTAATTTGATCAGATTTGCTCCAAAATCCTTTAGAACATCTTATGTTCTTCATGTTAGAACTTTTTGCAACCTTCAAACAATCAAACAGGTCCCAATCCGATTTGCACAACCTTGTTGGATCTTTCTGGTGTTCATTGATCATTCACTCAGTGATTGTATGTGCTCCTTTAGATATTGATCCTTGTTCTTAATTTAATTTGGCCTAAAACACTATATTTTGACTTTTGTTTGACTTCCAGAATTGATCATGAATTGATCAGTTCTAAGTCCAATTGAATCTTGTTAATTGATGGTATTAATGCTAGTAATGATCCATCAAAATCATTCTTTTTGATTCCTACCATCTCATGTCCATTTGATAAGTCAAAGTTAGCAACAAGAAAAGTCAAACTGGGTAGATTCTTATTTTAATCAAATCTGATATAACAGAGGTTATAGATCATGTTTTGTCACTTAAATAACTTGGTAATTGTTACAAGAACATGTCAAACTGATCACCTTGGTGTAATTGCTTGTTTGACTCAAAAAGTCTAACAGTTTGACCAAACCTTTGACTTTCAAATCTGACCCGATTTAATGACTTTAAGGGCTGAATCAAAGTCATATTATGATCCTTATATTATGTAGTATAACCCTCTGTGGTCATACTACAAGATCATATTCAGAATCTGAGGTTTAACACAAGTTTCGTTAATATGCCTAAAATGCCCTTTTATGTAAAAATGAGAATCTTTAATAAGTATGAGCATGCATGTTGTTTATAAACTGATCTAACAATATTCCAAATTTATTTTGATGACAAGATCTGGTCATGATTTGAGTTTTGCATAAAAACCATTCTTGTATATTTTTAAAATGACCGAAATGCCCTTTCGGCATATAGAATGGTATAAACATGATTTTTATGGCAAAACTCTCTATTCACTGACGTTGTATGATATTTATAAAATTTTTAAATATTAAATCAGATTCAAACTGAGTTTGCATGCATGCGATGCGTGTATTCGATAAATGACGAAAATACCCTTATGAGGCTTAAAATGAGTTTTAAGTACATTTTCATAACTAAATCTTTTACCTACTGTTATGAACTAATAAATAACTTATTTTAACCTTACAAATCTGTTCATAACATATACTTAACCTCAAGCCTCATCTAGATCGTCATTCACCGACTTTTTACGCCGTTTCGGCGCATAGTATGGTTTGAAACCATATCTATGAAATAAGACTTGATACCTACTGATTATTAAACATATTTTAAATACAAATTCAGTAGGTACTTGACCCAAACTCAGATTTCCAAATAAGTCACCAAATTATGTGTGAAATTACCAAAATGCCCTTTTGAGGCATAGTTTGGTTTTAAACTATAAACCATGCATATTTTTGACACCCTACTGATATAACATCGTAAATAAAGTATTTTTACAAAAACATAATGATCATGACATCAGTTTATCCACTAGCTCCCTTTATTCATCGTAAAATGACCAAATTGCCCTTTTGAGGCTTAATTGGTTTTTGAAACTATAACGGGCATACATGTTGATATCTTACCGATATCTTAACATATTTTATATTGGCATATGAAACTTGTGTATAACTCATCCGGTTACCCGGCTTCTCTTATAAGCGTACGGTTAAGCCTACGAGGCTAGTTTTCATAAAATAACCGAAACAGGGTTTAACCTTATCATTTTACTTCAAAACCCAGAATGTGTTTAGTAAACCCATATTATACAAGTCTTCAAACTTGTTGGGTCAAATTCACATTCTATCCGGTCTTCGCTTATTCGTGCGAACCGTATCATCCTTAAGACTACCCGGTCTAAGCTTTGGCTTAATTAAAGACCCGTTAGCATTCTGATTATTTATGTATATCATCATTCCAGACTAGAGCCTTTCGGTAAATGGTACCTACGCTTACTTAAGTGAATACGGCTGAGTTATTAATTTCTGATATTTAAGACAGGAGCTAGCTCAGGTAAATACTTTTAACTTATTTTCCCTTATACGGGCTTGGGATACGGTATTACAAAAATACCGCTTGGTCGGGTGTAGAAACCTTTTTAATCGGAGATGATTGAATTGTATAATCCAGTTTTGATTCGTATTGCTTGATAACAAATAACATTGGGGGTTAATGACCGTGTCCTGGATATCCTTGGCTCATTTTAAAAAGTGAATGGCCATGACGTAAGCACAAGGTGTAGACAAAACACCTCATGTTGCATATGTAAAACGTATACTCACTTGTGAGGATAACTTCTTGTGAGATTATATTTGTGGTGTGTCGATTAATCTTGTCCGGCTCGTATCGTATTGTATCGTATGATCACCGGCCCTAAATGTTGGACAAACATGTAAATCGGATACAAGATTTTTATTAATAAAATTGTCCCAAGTTATAAAAGATTAATCTTGCCTCTGTGCATTTTAATCATTGTGTCAAGATATTTTGTGTCGTTTGCACTCAAATCAATTTTCAAACTCTTTTTCAAAATGAGTCGGTTAATTGTATTTACCAGTGAAAACTGACGTATTTTTCCAAAAGGTTAAGTGACAGGTACTGAACGAAATTGGCTGGAGCTCAGGACGATTATAAGGAACCTTGCAAGTCCTAGTCGTCTAAAGTCTGTTGAACAAGTGATATGTTTTAAGATCCGCCTGTGGACTCTTTACTTTCCGTTGTAATACTGGATATTACTTTATATTCGGAAATGTAATAATATTTATCTTTTGCTTCCGCTGTGCATTTATATATGTTGTGTTGTTTGACTATGATGATACCAACGACGTCACGATACCCCCACCGGGCCCACCGGTGACACGTGGAAATTAGGGGTGTGACAACTATAACCATCGTGATCACAATCACGTTGCGAAGTTCAAACGAACTTCGCATTGACCATAAACTGGTCAACGAAGAAAGTCAAACAAAGTTTGACTTTCGGACTCGAAAGCAATAAAAGAACGAAGGAACACTTACAAAGGGTCCCCGAATGCTAATCTCGATCCAAGTAGCTCAGGTATGAAACAATGGTTTCAACTTAGAGCTTCTCAAATCAGATTTTTGTGAGGAAAAGTGAAGGGTGGAGGTGGGTATTTATAGTATTTCCCAAACCGTTAAGATCGTTTCATGGAAACCGTGCTCGAATCTCATGCGTACACTTGTCGGAAAGTTGTGGTACCTCATTTGGCCACCCACCATAAGGTATTGACATGTGGAAGTGGAATTAGAAGTGGTTTGCAGCTGGAAACAGGCTGTTCGGAAGCTTCTGATCTGCTGGGGACTGCTTGCGCACCGCAACACTCTCATTGTTGAGGTGCGCAAGGACCAAGTTTGGCAGATTTACAGTTTTGGTCCCTGTTGTGTTATAAGGCCATTTCCGACACATTTAAGGCCCGTTAACCCCATTTCAAAGCTCTAAAATGAAGTTAAAGTATAGGGAACTTAAAATGTGCTTAAAAATATCCCGGATGTCGGTTCGTTTGGCCGTACGATTGCGTTGTTCGGTTAATTACGACGGAATGCGCATAAGCGCGAAAAACGATCCAAATGACGCGACGAATGGATTTTTCTTATGCCAAACACTAAAATAAAATATTTTAGTGCTTACATAAATTTTTGGATGTCCGGAGGTATTCAGAACGTGAGTTATGCGCGAAAGTGCAAACTTGTGCACTTTTTGACACTTTTAGTCCCTGAATGACCCAAAAGTTTATTTTAGCACACCGAACCCCTCAAAGCCTATTTCTAAGCTATGTAAAGGATATTTATGGTATGATTAAATTATGGTCATGTTTCGGAATGTCTGTTACAGTTCAAATTGACATACTTTCGCAGTTTGTCAAGTTTAGTCCCTGTAAGCGAATTAACTTGTTTTTGCCATACCAAAGCCTTCGAAACTTATTTCTAAGTTATGTAAAGGTTATTTAAGGTATGTTAGGTATATGTCGATGTTACGGAGTATTTGTCGCATTAAACTGATTACGTTTACGCACCAGTTTGCGTATAATTCTCCAGAAAGCGATGTAGAGTTTGAAATTGAATAAAAGTCAAAATATGAAAAATGTAAAACATAACCAAATAAACATTGGGATCAAATAACATTGTTTTATTGATAATAGAACTGTTCATAATGATTACAAGCACATATGTTACAGTCTCCCCTACTTGTGGAAATTTCGTCCCGAAATTTATTTAGAGGAAACTCATGGGAAAAGATGCGGATACTTCGCCTTCATTTGATCTTCGCGTTCCCAAGTAAACTCGGGTCCACGTTTAGCTTCCCAGTGAACTTTGACCAAAGGAATGCGCTTGCGTTTAAGCCACTTGACTTCACGTTCCATGATTTCCACAGGCTTCTCAACAAATTTCAGTGTTTTATCAACACAAATTTCGTCAAGAGGTATGTGGAGGTTCTCATCAGCTAAACACCTCTTGAGATTGGACACGTGAATGGTTGGATGAACATTTCCAAGTTCAGGAGGTAACTCAAGTCTGTAGGCTACCTTACCGATTCTTTCGACGATCTTGAATGGTCCAACGTATCTAGGTGCAAGTTTTACTTTCTTTCCAAATCTGATCACACCTTTCCAAGGTGAGACCTTAAGTAATACTCGATCACCGACTTGAAATTCCAAGGGCTTGCGTTTTGGGTCCGCGTAACTTTTTTGACGGCTTCTAGCTGTCTGAAGGTTATCACGAATTTTCTTGATCTTGTCAGTTGTCTCTAAAATGAGGGCAGGTCCAGTAAGCTGAGCCTCACCGATCTCATTCCAGCAGACTAGTGAACGACATTTTTGACCATAGAGAGCCTCGAAAGGAGCCATGTTGATGCTGGTGTGATAACTGTTGTTGTAGGAGAATTCAATCAATGGAAGATGTGAATCCCAACTACCACCAAAATCGATCACACAAGCTCTAAGCATATCCTCCAGAGTCTGGATTGTTCTCTCAGATTGACCATCCGTTTGCGGATGATAAGCTGTGCTCAGATTAAGTTGGGTCCCCATAGCGGATTGCATGGTTCTCCAAAAATGAGAAGTGAAACGAGCATCTCTGTCAGAAATGATGTTCAAAGGAACACCATGTCGAACTACAATTTCATCCACATAGATTTTTGCAAGTTTGTCAGCAGAAAAATCCTCACGGATTGGCAAGAAATGTGCTGACTTAGTAAGACGATCAACAACTACCCAGATGGCATCATGACCTTTCTTTGTACGCGGAAGTTTAGTAATGAGATCCATAGTAATGTTTTCCCATTTCCAAACTGGGATCTCTGGTTGCACTAATAAACCCAAAGGACGTTGATGTTCAGCCTTAACCTCAAGACAAGTAAGGCATTTTGATACGTATAAGGCAATGTCTTTCTTCATACCAGGCCACCAATAGTGAATACGAAGATCCTTATACATCTTATCTGAGCCAGGATGAATAGAATAACGCGACTTATGGGCTTCATCCATAAGCAAGGTGCGAAGATTATCTTGGCTTGGGACCCACAAACGGTCCATGACGTAATACGATCCATTGTCCTTCAGTTCAAGATCAGATGTGATATGATAGGGTAACTCCTTACCCATCAAACCTTGTGAAACACAAGTGTGTTGAGCCTGAGCGATGCGGGTTTGGATATCAGATCGGGCTTGAATATCAGATTGAACACGAACACAATGAAGCTTAGTACGCTCCTTACGACTCAAAGCATCGGCTACGACATTCTCCTTACCAGGGTGGTAGCGAATTTCGCAGTCATAGTCGTTTAGAAGCTCCGCCCAACGTCGTTGCCTCATGTTGAGTTCTTTCTAATTGAAGATATGCTGAAGACTTTTGTGGTCCGTAAAAACCACACATTTTGTACCGTACAAATAGTGTCTCCAGATTTTAAGAGCGAAGACAACTACACCCAACTCAAGATCATGAGTGGTGTAGTTTTTCTCATGTATCTTCAACTGCCTCGATGCATATGCTATGACCTTGTTCCTTTGCATCAGAACACAGCCAAGACCCAATTTAGATGCATCGCAATAAACGACGAAATCATCATTGCCCTCAGGCAAAGTCAGAACAGGCGCGTCGCAAAGCTTCTGCTTCAGGTTTTGAAAAGCTTCCTCTTGCTTAAATCCCCAATCAAAGGGCTTGTTCTTCTGAGTTAGAGCAGTTAGAGGAACTGCAGTCTTTGAGAAGTTCTCAATGAAGCGGCGGTAATAACCCACTAGACCAAGAAAAGAACGAACTTCAGTAGGAGTAGTAGGCGTATCCCAATCCTTAATCGCACTGATCTTGGAGGGATCTACGTGAATACCTTGTTCGTTGATAATATGTCCTAAGAATTGAACCTCTTTAAGCCAGAATTCACACTTGGAGAATTTGGCGAAAAGTTGCTCTTTCTTTAGGAGTTCCAGAGTAAGACAAAGATGTTGCTCATGTTCAGCTCGCGTCTTAGAGTATATCAAAATGTCATCAATAAAAACAATGACGAACTGATCCAAATAAGGCTTGCAGACCCTATTCATTAAGTCCATGAAAACAGCAGGAGCATTAGTCAAACCAAATGGCATGACTGTGAACTCATAATGTCCATAACGAGTGCGGAACGCTGTCTTGGGAATACATTCTTCATGCACACGAAGTTGGTGATATCCGGATCGCAGATCAATCTTCGAAAAATAAGAAGCGCCCTGTAACTGATCAAAGAGATCGTCTATGCGCGGTAGGGGGTATCGATTCTTGATGGTAAGCTTGTTAAGCTCACGATAATCGATACACATCCTAAAGGATTCATCCTTCTTCTTGACAAAAAGAACGGGAGCACCCCAAGGTGAAAAGCTAGGACGTATAAAACCTTTGTCAGAGAGCTCCTGAAGCTGCTTAGACAACTCTTGCATCTCAGATGGTGCAAGACGATATGGAGCTCTGGCAATGGGATTTGCGCCAGGTACGAGATCAATTCGGAACTTGACTTGGCGTGCTGGAGGTAGACCAGGTAAATCTTCAGGGAATACTTCAGAATAATCCCGAACGACAGGAATATCTGAAATAGACTTACCCTTGCCTTTATCTGCTGTAACATGTGCTAAGAAGGCCACATAGTTCTTTCGCAGATACTTCCGAGCTTTAAAACAAGACATGAGTTTAAGACCACCGGCAGGTTTCTCACCACGAACCTGTAGGATCTCGCCTGTCGAAAGCGGCACACGAACGATCTTCTCAAAACAAACTACCTCTGCGCGATGCTTGGCTAACCAATCCATACCCACAATAACGTCGAAGCTTCCAAGTTGCATAGGCGTGAGGTCAACAGGAAAAAGATGGTCGTTAAGGTTCAACTGGCAGTTGCGAAGAACAGAATCAAGAACAATGGGTTCACCATTAGCAACTTCTACTGTCAAGGGTTTTCCTAGTTTCGTTCTAGACACGCGAAGTAAAGGCTCAAAAGATAAAGACACAAAACTCTTATCGGCACCCGAATCAAAGAGAACAGATGCAGGCTGATTATTAATAAAGAACGTACTGTTCACCACATTATCGTCCGCCTGCGCCTCTTGGGCATTCAAGTTAAAAGCTCGACCTCGAGCCTGAGCCTGATTCTGGTTTGCATTCTAATTCTGGTTAGCTAGCCTTGGGCACCAGTTTCTGTAGTGAGTCAGATCCCCACAGTTATAACAAGCACCTGGTGGGTATTGTGGTCGTGCAGCTTGACCCTGTTGCTGAGCAGGAGGCTGAGCAACTTATTGAGCTTGGTTATGAACGGCCTGATTCTGGTTAGCAGGAAAACGGCAAGTAGCGGCAAGATGACCCGACTTCCCACAGTTATTACAGAAGCGGCACTGATGTTGCGGCTGATGGTGACTGTTGCATCTATTGCACAAAGGTGCATTCCCTGAATAGGGTTTCTTTGCTGGAGGCTGTGCGGGTTGGTTGGGAGCTGCCTGGTTAGCTTGGGCAGTGACAACATAGTTTTGGGAAGCCTTTCGCTTCCTAGAACTCTTTGAGGAACCAGAATTCTTTCCATTCTTATTTTGACCTTTCTTGCTATCTTCCTTGTCAGACGACTGTTTCTTGCCCTTGTCACCCTTTTTGTGCAGCTTTCCCTTTCGAACTTGCGACTCAGTCAATTTCGCTGCTAACTCGATCGCCTGACGGAGTGTGGCAGGGTTACTACCAGTAATGATGTCTTGTACTGAGTCAGGTAGGCCGTCGATGTACCTTTCGATAGCCTTGTCGAGTGGGGTAACCATTGTTGGGCAAAGCAGACTCAACTCCTCAAATCTATCAGTATACGCCCTATGCTCGCCACTATCTTGCTTCAAACCATCAAACTCCCACTCCAAAGCTCGTAGTTCATGACGAGGGCAGAACTCCTTCATCATAAGAGCTCTCAGTTCAGCCCATGTCTGTGCTTGAGCAACTTCTGCACCACGGTCTCTCATAACCCCGTTCCACCATGTCAAAGCCCTCTTCTGAAATACACTCGAAGCAAACTCGACCTTGCGATTGTCAAGACACTGCACGTGGCGGAAAGTATTCTCAATGCTCTCAAACCATTGAAGAAGCCCAGTCGCTCCCTCAGAGCCACTAAACTTGAGTGGTTTAGCCGAGTTAAAATCCTTGAATTTGCATGGAGCATTGTTGTTGTTGTTGGCTTGGTTCCATTGAGCAAAGAGATTTTGGAATTGGGCAGCCATTTGCTGCGCAATGATTTCTGCCAGTTCGGCAGTCGCTAGCTGGTTTTCGCGTCGAGGAGGCATTCTAAAAGAAGAAAACATGAAACGAAACGAGTGAGATGATTGGATGGAGAGAATGAGATGAAACACAATCAACAAAAGCAAAGATGGTGGTCATTTGTCCGTATCACAAAGCAAACAAACGACACACAGTGACTAATCAAAGTAAATGGGTCCATAAATAATGCTTATTGAAGACATGCTCGCCTATAAGTGAACACTCACCCCAAGAGTTCCCAGGTAAGCACAACTGGTCTCGCGTCTGATGAGATGTATACGAAGTGCTTGCCTAGACAGAAAACTCAGAATACAGGCATTCACTCTTCCAGTTTGCACGTGTTCACACTATTTAGAACCCAAAACTTTTGACGAGATTTTGAAAACTCAAAGGGGTTCAAAACCTTATAATAGAGGGTTCAAAACCTAGTAATCAATCATCCAAGAACAGATGATTAATTTTCAAAGCAGATTCGAACTTGATATTACCGTTGTGGTTATCACCTAAGGATAGGTGACGTGCATGTTTTAAAATCTAAACACAAGATAACTTGTGTTGGGGTCCTAGAAAAGTTATAGTCTAGGTCAAAGCATTACTAATAACCTAATTCCCTATAACCATTGGCTCTGATACCAACTCTTCTATCACACCCCGACCACGTGTAACAAACAAAACGTGGCAGAATACGTCGGGGAGTGTTGTAACAGAATTAATTGTTTCATAACCAAGGTATTCAAAGTTGTATTTTATTTATCAACATACGAGTTACATTGTCTCAAACAGGAAACAAAGAGTACAAAACATAATTAAACTAAGTCTATCTTCGTTTTATGTCTCTAAGGCACAGGTCCGCCCTAGTGTCACGATCATGGTCCTAAGCAACAGCTCCTGAAAACACATGTGAAAATAGGTACGTCAGCATAAAAATGCCTGTGAGATACATAGGTTTTGTAAAAATATGATTCATGACTTGTGTTTAAGAAAATGTTTAGTCATGAACTTTGTAATTTGCTTTGTCTTATAAATAATTTGAAAAACGATAAGATTAGATGATATGTATAAGTAAATGTAAGGTTAAATGAATAACCATGTATAAATGAGTTTGTGTAAGATAAGTTGTTTGTAAACAATGTCTTGTAAAAAGTAAGTTATTTGTATAAAATGTCATGTGTCATAAAATGAAATGATTTAAATAACGCTACGATATGTAATACCATACAAACACTTATATATAGGAAGTACCAGCGGCGTATCCACCATGCTTGTATCATATTACACACGCCTCGTTACTTAAATCACTTACTCAAACCAAACCACCAATGTAAATTGTTTATGTATAATCAAATGTCAAAATGTTATTGTGTAAACCATATCAAATGTCTGTGTTTAATGTAAATCATGAATTGTGTATATCAATGTCAAAATGTTTATGTCTAATGTAAATCATGTAATGTGTATCCAAAAATGTCATGTATGGTATGTGAAATATATCAACTAAACCATATGTAAAATGCACAAAAACAAGGTATTGAAGTAAAACATGGTTTAAATCAAAGTTATGTTTTGTGGAACAAATGCATGCTATATTAATATAAACATCTATGCGGTATTGTGAAAATGCATACATCCAAGCCTTGAGACTGTGGCGATAAACCCTTAAATAAATTAAAGGTTTATCTAAGTTATGTATATCGAATTCGGTCATTCCTTCCAATCCAAACAAACCCAGGATTTAAGGAACAGGAGTTGTCAATTCCTATGGTACCACTACCTACTAACGAACGGCGTAGCTAATGTTAATGAATGTATTGTTCCATTGAAACAAACCAAATGTCATACCAAAATGTAAGCATGTGATGAAAACAACTGTACTAAGTATGCAACAAATGAACATACATAGCATGTGATGTGATGTGAAACGATGTACTAAGTATGAACTAAATGGACATACATAGCATAAAATGTAATGTAAAACGATGTACTAAGTATGCACACAATGGGCACACATAGCATAAAATGTAATGTAAAACAATGAAATCATGTACTATAAATGTACTAATGAACATAGCAAGTATATGATGTGAAAACATGGAAAGCACGAAAGTAACAAGTAGGCACATGTGTTTCACCCCAAAACAGTTTGGAAAACAGTAAAAGAGGGGTCTATGTACTCACTTGAGATTGCTCAGAAGTCCTAAGATAACCACCAAGCAATGCTAGAGATCTCGGAATCAAACGGCACCTAATATAGGTAACTATGTTAATAAACCGGACCTATATCGGAAGATTTAGATAGAATGAGGGTTTGTAAACCAAACGAGTATAGAGACTCGTGTCATATGGTTTAACAAAGCCTACATACTAAATGAAACCTAACCTAAGTGCTTACGACCCATCGCTACCCATTAAGGTAGCTTATGCTACTTTAACGTGTCGTGCGCGTGAAACGCGTTCAGACCGTCTAACTAGTCCTATGACAAGTGTTATATGCCTAAACATGTTACATAATCAGTTATGTGACAAAAGTTTAGGTTACATATGCTTAATTACCAATCATACATGAAAAGGGTATTCTGGTAATTTACCTAAGGCATACAAACTAACTATCATACAACTTCTTAAACGATGTGACCACAAGGTATAACCTCGGAAGGTTATTCCCTATATGCTATGGTCCTAAAGTATTTGGTCGGATCCTAATGATCGACCAAAATGGGTCAGGTTCGAAGGTATAAGCGATTTATTAGATCGCTTACCCTTACGACCCTAGACGACGTGGTAATCAGTAGGCATAGTCCCAAGGGACTATAACCATCGTGATCACAATCACGTTGCGAAGTTCAAACGAACTTCGCATTGACCATAAACTGGTCAACGAAGAAAGTCAAACAAAGTTTGACTTTCGGACTTGAAAGCAATAAAAGAACGAAGGAACACTTACAAAGGGTCCCCGAATGCTAATCTCGATCCAAGTAGCTCAGGTATGAAACAATGGTTTCAACTTAGAGCTTCTCAAATCAGATTTTTGTGAGGAAAAGTGAAGGGTGGAGGTGGGTATTTATAGTATTTCCCGAACCGTTAAGATCGTTTCATGGAAACCGTGCTCGAATCTCATGCGTACACTTGTCGGAAAGTTGTGGTACCTCATTTGGCCACCCACCATAAGGTATTGACATGTGGAAGTGGAATTAGAAGTGGTTTGCAGCTGGAAACAGGCTGTTCGGAAGCTTCTGATCTGCTGGGGACTGCTTGCGCACCGCAACACTCTCATTGTTGAGGTGCGCAAGGACCAAGTTTGGCAGATTTACAGTTTTGGTCCCTGTTGTGTTATAAGGCCATTTCCGACACATTTAAGGCCCGTTAACCCCATTTCAAAGCTCTAAAATGAAGTTAAAGTATAGGGAACTTAAAATGTGCTTAAAAATATCCCGGATGTCGGTTCGTTTGGCCGTACGATTGCGTTGTTCGGTTAATTACGACGGAATGCGCATAAGCGCGAAAAACGATCCAAATGACGCGACGAATGGATTTTTCTTATGCCAAACACTAAAATAAAATATTTTAGTGCTTACATAAATTTTTGGATGTCCGGAGGTATTCAGAACGTGAGTTATGCGCGAAAGTGCAAACTTGTGCACTTTTTGACACTTTTAGTCCCTGAATGACCCAAAAGTTTATTTTAGCACACCGAACCCCTCAAAGCCTATTTCTAAGCTATGTAAAGGATATTTATGGTATGCTTAAATTATGGTCATGTTTCGGAATGTCTGTTACAGTTCAAATTGACATACTTTCACAGTTTGTCAAGTTTAGTCCCTGTAAGCGAATTAACTTGTTTTTGCCATACCAAAGCCTTCGAAACTTATTTCTAAGTTATGTAAAGGTTATTTAAGGTATGTTAAGTATATGTCGATGTTCCGGAGTATTTGTCGCATTAAACTGATTACGTTTACGCACCAGTTTGCGTATAATTCTCCAGAAAGCGATGTAGAGTTTGAAATTGAATAAAAGTCAAAATATGAAAAATGTAAAACATAACCAAATAAACATTGGGATCAAATAACATTGTTTTATTGATAATAGAACTATTCATAATGATTACAAGCACAGATGTTACACAACAGTCCATCCGGCCCACAAGTAAATTCAGTCCAATTAGAAGTGTTTTATGTGGGATAATAAACTTAGTCCACCCGGAAAGAGAATTAAAGTGCTGAAATCAGAATTGTTTTAAGACCATCTGCTATCAACGTAGCCCATCCGAAAGTGTCATCATTTGTTGTTAGGCCTATTCATTGTTTGGAGTTGTCCATCCGAGCCCAATTGATAATTCAAGTTCATCAGTGTGATCAAAATACATCCGGGTTCAAATATATTCGTCCACTCAATCAAAGTCTGTCTAGGCGAAACATTGAGATCTTTGGAAGTCTTTTCAAAGTTAATCAGGCCCATTCGTCAAAGAAAAGTTATTCAAGATATTGTCAAGTTTTCATCCGGGTCATTTTGTATATACTTATTCTCGGGAATTCACGATTATCTTCCTTCACTCGTTTCAAGTGATTTAAGTGTCTGGTTTTAAAATCTTTGCTTAAAAGGTTTGTTTTGTCTGTTTGCAGGTGAAAAATTCAAGGTGAAAATCATAGTGATACATGAAAGAGAAAAACGAAGAATCAAACATCGTGGCTGACGAATTTTACAATACGTTTCACAACGCATTTAATTCTGATTCATCTTAAACGATAACAGCTGCACCGAAAACTGTTTCGAAAGTGATTTATGAAAATCTAAAACATGAAAATTTTTACGAAACTCACACTAAACCACCGAAACTTAATAACATTGAAGATTATAACTGGTGGAAAGAAAGGTTTATTAACTGGGTAAAAGCTTACGCACATGATTGTTGGTTTTGTCTTGAATTTGGATATAACATACCGGTTGTCACACCCCGACCTGCAGTGGAATAGGTGATCGGGGCATGATTGGGTTGATCCAAGAGCTTATGACTTGCTATTACTTGTTTTAAATAATCATTAATCGATGTTGAACGTTTCACATAACAAATAATTGTCACACCCCGATATTTCCACATATTACCGGTGGGCCCGGTGGGGAGTATCGTGACGTAGTTGATATCATCAAAGCCAAACAACACAATTTAAATGCACAGCGGAAGCAAAAGATAGATATTATTTCAACTAATTAAAATTGTAATATTCAAGTATCACAATAGAGTTGAAACGGATCCACAGGCGGAATCGAATAAAACGGAAATTTATTGTTCAACAGAGGCATCTAAGCTTGCGAGACTTCTACTTGATGCTAGGAGAGGCCAGCCTATTACGCTTAGTACCTGCACTTAACCTTTTTGGGAAAATACGTCAGTTTACACTGGTAAATACAATTAACTGACTCATTTTGAAAACGTTTTAAGAAAATTGATTTGAATGCACATGGCACAAAACTTTTTATAACTTGGGATAATTATTTATATATAATCATTGTAAAGCATTACATGTTTGTTATGCGTTCAGTTGCCCGGGTCGTGCCGGGTTAAAGATTAATAGACACACCACTTAGTATAATTCTGCCGCGAGACTTCTCTCGTACCGACGATTATACTTTATTGATTTGAATGCACTACGGGTGTATGCCTACACCCGTGTGCTAAGGTCGTGGCCATTCTTTGAATGATGCCAAGGATATCTGGGACATGGTCATTAAACCCCCAAAGGCGTTAAAAAAACAAAACAAAATTTTAAACGGGTCATCTCGAATGCCCGACCAAGCGGTATTTTATATACCGTACCCCAAGCCCGTATAAGGGAAAATAAGTTAAAAGTATTTACCTGAGCAAGTATAATCACAACAGCAAGTACAGATAGCTTTTACTGGGTCTCCTATTCTAGAACGAAGGTTTATAATAACCCATTAGAATCCTAACGGGTCTTTAATTAAGCTTATGCTTAGACCGGTTAGTTTTAAAGGAAGATACGGTACAAACGCATAAATAAGCGAAGACCGGAATAGAATGTGATTCAGACCCAACAATTTTGAAGACTTGTACAATATGGGTAAACTAGACACATTCTGGATTTTGAGACAAAAATGATATGGTTTGACCCGTTTCGGCTATTATATGTAAACTAGTCACATAAGCCGATCCGAACGCGAAAAGTGCGAAACGGTAACCAAATGAGTCATATGCAAGTTTCCTGAGTTAACATGCTTTTAAATATGTTGTGACATCAGAAAGATATCTTCTATTATGCCCAAAACGGATTTAAACCCAAACTATGCCTCGTAGGGGCATTTTGGTCAATTTAAGGGTTATAAAAGAGTTTAAATGGTAATCTGAGTTACGGGTCTGACATAATCAGTAAAAATACTTATTTTACTAAGTTACATCAGTAGGGTATGGTATACATGTGAAATTTACTAGTTATAACCAAACTATGCACCGAAGGGCATTTTGGTAATTTCACATGAGCTTATAAGGTCAAATTTGGAATCTGACTTTACAAACTTTTACTTACTGTTAGAATATCAAAATTTACTTGATATATCAGTAAGTATCATGTCTTATATGTCTAATATGGTTTTAATATATACTATGCGTTAAAACGCTTAAAAAGGCGATTTAGAGCCATTTCCGGGTTCCTAAAGGAAAGCTGATATTTTTATAATTCCAGAAGGCTCAAAATACTTTATTTATTATATTAGATCAGTAGAAAAGGGTTTGGGGTCAAAAGGTTTTATAAAACTCATTTTATAGTTCATAAGGGTAAAACCATCATAACCGAATCAAGCTTAGAACTCTAGGTTATGCTCAGTCTAAAAATAAATAAAAATCTTCAAAAATCCCAAAATATTATATTACATCAGTGGGTAAAAATTTTGGTTTTAAAAATCGGGTATAGATAGCCTATATGCTAATTACACCGTTTATTTAATAAAAAGCTTTCTAATTACGCTAATATGAAACCTGGTCCAATTAATTACACCGTTTTTAAAAATCACATTTTAAGGTGACAAGGGCATAATAGTCAACATTTAAGCATAAATCGGAAACATGCATATGAGTTGGATAACTAATGAACCAAGTTGTGTGACCTCAGGGGGTTACACTAATATGAAACCTGGTCCAATTAAGACTCTAAGGCATTTCTAAACAATGCTTAAACGGGTCAAAACTGAAAGTCAAAGAAAAACTCAATTTATGCGACTTTCGGTCCCGATCCGGGTCTAAACTGAAAATTGTCGAGTTGAACATGTTGGGGCATGTTCTTACATTAATTACCAAGTTATTTTAATGATCAAACAGGTTGCATGTACCCTACATTGCTAATTATGCATTAATTTGCAAATAAACATTCTGTTGACTTTTTAAAGTAAGCTTTGACTCGACAATTAACATAGTTAGAGTGGGAATCTGGAAATACCCTTTTAAGGGTTTATTACCCACATAATTACCTACTTAAAGGTATTTTCAATTCGAGATATTACTGGATAATTATTGACTAATCTCGAAGTCAAACTTTAATTACGACGGTTTGACTTTTAGCTAATTAACTAAGGTAAACTGAATTAGAAAGGGTTAAACATACTTACAAGAGTCCTAATTATAATTAGGGATCACTAGGAAGGTTGTTGCTGATCAGGAGAGCTCCAGAACTTGAAATATTGAATGTTGCAAATGAGTGAACAAAGTTGTTGCAACTTGAGCTCCATATATAGCCAAATTAAACTCACAAGATGATGCCACAATGGTCTACACTTGTTACCAGATGTTTACAGGTGCCCCTATGCATGTAAAACCATTGGAGGGAGCCCTGGTATAAGAAAACAACTCTTTAAAGTCGGTTAATCAGACCTGACTGACACCTGAAGGTTAATTCTGTTACTGTGTCTCTCACGTGGGCCGCGTAAGTCTATAAGAGACTCTTACGTGGGCCGCCTAGCCTGTTAAAACCAGCCAAAAATTTTTGAACTTTGCACTTTTGGTCCCTGGTCCTTTGTTACGTGGTTTTAACTCTTGTTCTTGCACTTTTGCCCTTTTAAACTTATTTTTAAGGGTTCCAAAACATGTATAAACATAGGCAAGTCCTTGATCAACTTGTAATCACCCAAAAAGTCATAAATTTCAACGTTGACGCTTTTAACCCTTCGTACACGAATTTGATCATAACTTTCTCATACGATAACGAAACTCTATAAAATTTTTACCACATATTCTAGTGAGCATAATTTACCTTTACAAAGCTTCGGGTCTGCCAAAAGGTCACTCAGAGGTATACTTTAAACATGTTGACACATTTAACCCCTGTGGTTTGTAATTCCTCACTTTCTTTCGTTTTCAGCTTCGTATGATCCATGATTTATTCATTTGAAGGTATAAACATCTTGTAGGGCTATTTTAGAATATATTTATCCATTGTAGACACTTCGGACCCTTGTATTCACATAGTTTCCTTGTTTGTCAACTTTAGTCCCTCTAAAGTATTCTTTCACCCGTTCAGAGCTTATGACACGTGTCAATACATTATTGGTCATGAAATTTCGAGGTGTTACATCCTCACCCCCTTAAAAAAAATCTCGACCTCGAGATTTACTGAAACAACTGAGGGTATTTTTCTTTCATTGTGGACTCTACCTCCCACGTGTATTCGGGACCTCTGCGGGCATCCCATTTAACCTTTACAATAGGCACATGCTTCCTTCGAAGCTTCTTAACCTGTCGATCCTCAATCGACAAAGGTTTTTCCACAAATTTCAAGCTCTCATCTATGTGCACATCTGTGTGTGGTATGACTAGCGATTCATCAGCTAGACATTTCTTCAGATTGCAGACGTGAAATACATTGTGGATACCACTGAGTTCTTCTGGTAAGTCCAACTTATAAGCCACTGACCCTACACATTCGATAACCTCGAATGGTCCTATATACCTTGGGCTTAACTTACCTTTCTTACCAAATCGCATCACCCCCTTCCAGGGCGACACTTTAAGTAAAACTTTTTCACCAACCTCAAATTTTATAGGTTTACGCTTCAAATCTGCGTAGCTCTTCTGCCTATCCCTGGCAGCTTTCAGGCGGTCACGTATCTGGACAATCTTGTCCGTCGTTTCAAAGACCAAGTCAGGTCCTGATAATTGAACTTCTCCTACTTCTGCCCAACAAATGGGCGTTCTGCATTTTCTACCATATAGTGCCTCAAAAGGTGCAGCCTTAATGCTTGTATGGTAGCTATTGTTATAGGAGAATTCGATCAAGGGCAGGTGGTTATCCCAACTACCACCTAAATCAATTACACATGTGCGAAGCATGTCTTCCAACGTTTGGATTGTACGCTCACTTTGTCCGTCTGTCTGAGGATGGTAAGTCGTACTGAAGTTTAAGCGCATGCCCAAAGACTGTTGGAAACTTTTCCAGAAGTGTGACGTGTATCTGGTATCTCTGTCAGAGATAATAGCCACTGGTACTCCATGCAGAGATACAATTTTATCAACATACAATTGGGCTAACATGTCAGAACTATAAGTTTCCTTAATGGGTAGGAAATGTGCTGACTTAGTCAGTCTATCTACAATCACCCATATAGTATCATTTCCTTTCCTTGTCTCTGGCAATTCGGTGATGAAATCCATTGTCACCATTTCCCATTTCCAAGTGGGAATTTCAGGCTGTTGTAGCAAACCAGACGGTTTCTGATGTTCAGCTTTGACTTGTGCACACGTCAAACATTTAGCTACATAGGCAGCTATAGACTTCTTCAAGCCTATCCACCAATAATTCGCCTTTAGATCCTGGTACATCTTATCAGCTCCAGGATGAACGGAATATTTAGAACTATGGGCTTCCTGGAGGATAACATCCCGAAGTCCTCCATAAACTGTAACCCATATTCGTCCATTTAGCCTTAGGATTCCGTCCTTACCATAGGATAACTGTTCTTCAGTTACTCCTAGTTTTTCCTCAGGATAATTAGCTTCCAATACAGCTTCCTTTTGTGCAGCTAACAATCTTTCATTCAAACTGTCACACCCCTATTTTCCACGTGTCACCGGTGGGCCAGGTGGGGAGTATCGTGACGTAGTTGGTATCATCATAGACAAACAACACAATATAATAATGCACAGCGGAAGCAAAGATAGATTCATTTCAACTTTAATAAAGTGTAATATTAAATAACACTAATAGTTGAAACGGATCCACAGGCGGATCAAATAAAACAAGATATTGTTCAACAGATTTATTGCCATCCAAGCTTGCGAGACTTATTGTGGACGCTCTAGAAGACTGCCAGCCTAGTACGTGTAGTACCTGCACTTAACCTTTTGGGAAAAATACGTCAGTTTACACTGGTAAATACAATTTAACTGACTCGTTTTGAAAAGGTTGAAAATTTGATTTGAATGCACATGGCACAAAACATTTTTATAACTTGGGATAATTATTTAATATAATCGTGTGAACGAATTACATGTTACTTGTGCGTTCAGTAGCCCGGATCTTGTCCGGGTTAAAGATCAATGGACCCACCACATTATAGAGTTATACACTGACGGGTGTACGCCTACACCCCAAGCTCAGGTCGTGGCCATCTCGTAAGATGATGCCAAGGATATCCGGGACATGGTCATTAACCCCCCAAAGGCTTTAAGTGAACAAGACTGTTTAAACGAGCCGATCAAATTATTCATTTAAACACCCAAAGATGTAAGATTTGATGCTCGATCAAGCGGTATTCTATATACCGTAACCCAAGCCCGTATAGGGAAAATAAGTTAAAAGTATTTACCTGGTAAAGTATAAATCACAACTAGCAAGTGGAGGTAGCTTTTACTGGTTCTTCTTATTCTGAAACAAAGGTTTATAGTAACCTATTAGATTTCTAACGGGTCCTTATTTATGCCTAATCTTAGACCGGTTAGTTTTAAAGGACGACACGGTTCAAACGCACGATTAAGCGAAGACCGGATAGAATGTGATTTAGACCCGACAAGTTTGAAGACTTGTATAATATGGGTATACTAAACACATTCTGGATTTTGAGACAAAAATGATAAGGTTTGACCCGTTTCGGTCAATTTATGCAAACTAGTTACATAAACCGAACCGGACGCAAAAAGGGCGTTACGGGTGACCAAAGGAGTCATATGCAAGTTCCCTGATATAATATGGCTTAAATATGTTATAATATCAGTAAGGTATCTTCTATTATGCCCAAAACGGATTTAAATACAATTTATGCCTCATAAGGGCATTTTGGTCATTTAAAAGATTACAAAAGAGTTAAATTGGAAATCTGAGTTACGGGTCTGGTTTATACAGTAATTATACTTAATTTAACATGTTATAACAGTAGGTTATGTCCCATAAGTGAAAATCATCATTTAAAACCAAACTATGCTCCTTAGGGGTATTTTGGTAATTTTACAAGGGCTAAAAAAAAGTTAAAACTGGAAACCTGAGTTTGAAAGCTTTTACTTACTGTTATTATCTCCAAATATACTAAATACATCAGTAGGTATCAACCTTATACGTTAAATATGGTTATAGTACTTACTATGTGTTAAAAACGCTTAAAAAGGCGATTTGGAGCCATTTCCGGGTTTTTAAATAAAGCTGAGATTTTTATAAATTACAGAAGGCTCAAAATATTTTATTTAACAAATAAAATCAGTGGAAAAAGGTTTGGGGTCAAAAGGATTTGTAAAACACATTTTATGGCTAAAAAGGGCAAAATCGGTATTAACCGAATTAAGGCTAAAACCCTTTGTTTAGATCAGTTTAAAAATCATTATAAATCCTTAAAATTCCCAAAATATTATATAACAACAGTAGGTACAAATTTTGGTGTCAAAAATTTGGTTTTGATAGGCGTTATGCTCATATCGCCGTTTAATTAATAAAAACCGTTCTATTTGCGATATTGAGCATAACTCACAATCTAGACCTCGGATTGATGTCAAATTTTAAGGACATCTTTAAATATCAGTAACTAATGTTTCTACTCTTTCACTTTTTCAAAAATCACGTTTTATAGCAAAAAGGGCATAATAGTCAATTTTAAGCATAAATCGGAAACATGCATATGAATCGGTTATGTATTGAACCAAGTTGCACAAACTCAGAGAGTTATACATATATGAAACATGGTCCAAAATAAGCTCTAAGTCAGATCTTAAACATGCATGAACGGATCAGAATCGATAGTCAAAGCAAAAGTCAAAATATGCGACTTTCGGTTCCGATTCGGGTTTAAACTGAAAATTATCGAGTTGATCATGTTGAAACATGTTCTTACATTAATTACCAAGTTATTTTGATGATCAAACAGGTTGCATGTACCCTACATTGCTAATCAAGCTTAAATTTGCAAATAACAATTCTGTTGACTTTTTGAAACGAACTTTGACTCGACAATAATCAAGCTTAGATTGGGAATCTGAAAATACCCCTTTGGGGTTTTGTTAGCCACATAAATACCAACTTGTTGGCACTTTCAATTCGAGAAATGACTGAGCCAATCTCGTTTAATCTCAAAGTCAAGATTAAATTACGATGGATTGACTTTCGGTAAATAAACTAAGCTAAAACGGATTTGAGAAGGATATGAATACTTACAATGGTCCTAATAAAGCTTAGAGATCACTAGGAAGTTGCCTTGTCGTTCAGAAAGCTTCAGAAGTGTTCTTGTGAATTGTTGAACATGCAAGTGTTCAAAGTTTGCAACTTCAAGAGCCTTTTATGCAGATTTTGAGCTGATTAATGGCTGATACAGATGTTTTATGATGTTGTGAGAAGTGTCCAAGGGTCCCCAATTGCATGTATACTCATTGGTGAGCTCCCTGAAGTCGACAACAGCTGTAAATAACACAGAACAGGTCTGAAACTGGCAGCTGTGTGTTTTTTGTTCGCTGGTAGTCCTGACGCGGCCCGCTTTAGTCTATAAGGGATTCTAATGCGGGCCGCCTGGGCCCATCTGACTTGCAAAAACTTGTTAAACATTTATGTTTTGATCCTGGGTCCTTTAGAACGTGGTTTTTGCTATTATTTTTGCACATTAGACCCCAAAACCTGACTTTTAAGGACCTTGGGACATTTACCAACATGGTAAAGCCCTTGAACAACTTTTTGCTTACCCGAAAAGTCTCGAAATTCAACGTTAACGCAATTAACCCTTCGTGCACGGTTTTGATCACAACTTTCTCATACGATAACGAAACTTCATGAAATTTGAATCACATATTCTAGTGAGTATATTTTATCATTAAAAAGCTTCGGGTTTGCCAAAGGATCACTCAGAGGTATACTTTCAACATGTTGACACATTTAGCCCCTGTAGTTTGTAATTCCTCACTTTCCTTCATTTTTCGCTTCGTATGATCCATGATTTATCCGTTTAAGATTATAAACACCTTGCAGGGTTATTGTAGGGCCTATTTATCCTTTGTTGACACTTTGGATCCTTATATGCACATACTTTCACCGTTTGTCAACTTTAGTCCCTCTAAAGTATGTTTTCACATATTCAAAGCCTATGACACGTGTCAACACATTATTGGACGCAAATTTTCGAGGTGTTACACCCTCATCCCCTTAAAAGAAATCTCGACCTCGAGATTTACTGAAACAAATGAGGGTATTTTTCTTTCATCGTGGATTCTACTTCCCATGTGTATTCGGGACCTCTACGGGCATCCCATTTAACCTTCACAATTGGTACATGCTTCCTTCGAAGCTTCTTTACCTGTCGATCGTCAATCGACAATGGTTTCTCCACAAATTTCAAGCTCTCATCTATATGCACATCTGTGTGTGGTATGACTAGCGATTCATCAGCTAGACACTTCTTCAAATTGCAGATGTGGAATACATTGTGTATGCCACTGAGCTCTTCAGGTAAGTTCAACTTATAAGCCACTGATCCTACACATTCGATAATCTCGAATGGTCCTATATACCTTGGGCTTAACTTACCTTTCTTACCAAAACGCATCACCCCCTTCCAAGGTGATACTTTAAGCAAAACTTTATCACCAACCTCAAACTTTAGAGGTTTTCGCTTTGGATCCGCATAACTTTTCTGCCTATCCCTGGCAGTTTTCAAGCGATCGCGAATCTAGACAATCTTGTCCGTCGTTTCAAAAACCAAATCTGGTCCTGATAATTGAACTTCTCGTACTTCCGCCCAACAAATGGGTGTTCTGCATTTTCTACCATATAATGCCTCAAAAGGCGCAGCCTTGATACTAGTATGGTAGCTATTGTTATAGGAGAACTCGACCAATGGCAGATGTTTATCCCAACTGCCACCTAAATCAATTACACATGCTCGAAGCATGTCTTCCAGCGTTTGGATGGTACGCTCACTCTGACCGTCTGTCTGTGGGTGGTAAGCCGTACTGAAGTTCAAACGCGTGCCTAAGGACTGTTGGAAACTCTTCCAAAAATGAGAGGTGTATCTCGTATCTCTATCGGAGATAATTGATAGTGGTACACCATGTAGAGCTACGATCTTATCTATGTATAATTGAGCTAACATGTCAGAGCTGTAAGTTTCCTTAATGGGTAGAAAATGTGCTGACTTAGTCAGTCTGTCTACTATGACCCATATAGTATCGTTTCCCTTTCTCGTCTTTGGCAATTTGGTGATGAAATTCATCGTCACCATCTCCCATTTCCATGTGGGAATTTCATGTTGTTGAAGCAAACCTGACGGCTTCTGATGTTCAGCTTTGACTTGCGCACAAGTCAAACACTTAGCTACATAAGCAGCTGCAGACTTTTTCAAACCAATCCACCAGTAGTTTGCCTTCAGATCCTGGTACATTTTATCTGCTCCAGGATGAACGGAATATTTGGAACTGTGGGCTTCCTGGAGGATAACATCTTGAAGTCCTCCATAAACTGGAACCCATATTCGTCCATTCAATCTTAGCATTCCATCCTTGTCATAGGATAACTGCTCCTCAGTTACTCCTAACTTTTCTTCAGGATAGTTAGCTTCCAGCACAGCTTCCTTCTGTGCAGCTAACACCCTTTCGTTCAGATTATTCCTTATTTCAATGCGCTTGGCATTGATTCTTATTGGCTTCACTCTTTCTTTTCTGCTTAAAGCGTCAGCAACTACATTCGCCTTGCCTGGATGGTATCTTATTTCACAGTCATAATCGTTTAGCGTTTCCATCCAGCGTCGTTGCCTCATGTTCAAGTCCTTCTGATTGAACAAATGTTGAAGGCTCTTGTGATCTGAATAGATCACACACTTGGTTCCATATAAGTAATGTCGCCATAGCTTTAATGCAAAAACAACGGCACCCAGCTCCAAGTCATGGGTGGTGTAGTTCTTCTCGTGTATCTTTAGCTGTCGTGAAGCGTAGGCAATAACCTTACCTTTCTGCATGAGTAGACAACCCATACCAGTGTGGGATGCATCACAATACACCACAAATTCATCTATACCATCGGGCAATGTTAACACTGGTGCATTGCTCAACTTTTTCTTCAGAATGTCAAAGGATTCCTGCTGCTTAGGGCCCCAATCAAACTTAACCTTCTTACGTGTCAACGAAGTCAGGGGCGCAGCAATCCTTGAGAAGTTTTCGATAAAGCATCTATAATATCCTGCTAAACCCAGAAAACTGCGAATCTCGGTAGGTATCTTCGGCTCTTGCCAATTCATAACTGCTTCTACCTTAGCGGGATCCACTTGGATTCCACGCTCACTTACTACATGTCTAAGGAATTGGACTTCTCGAAGCCAAAATTCGCACTTCGAAAATTTGGCGTAGAGTTTCTCATTATGTAGAAGTTTGAGAATACAACGAAGGTGTTTCTCGTGGTCAGCTTGGTTCTTTGAATAAATAAGGATGTCGTCAATGAAGACGATGACGAATTTATCCAGATAAGGCTTACAGACGCGATTCATGAGGCCCATGAATGCGGTTGGTGCGTTAGTGAGCCCAAAAGGCATCACTAGGAACTCGTAATGTCCATAACGAGTCCTAAACGCCGTCTTGTGTACATCTTCATCCTTGACCTTCAACTGATGATAGCCTGACCTCAAATCGATCTTAGAAAAGTAGCTTGCCCCTTGTAACTGGTCGAACAGATCGTCGATCCTGGGCAAAGGATACCTGTTCTTGATAGTGACTTTATTAAGCTCACGGTAATCGATGCATAATCTCATCGATCCATCCTTTTTCTTGACAAACAAAATCGGTGCTCCCCAAGGGGACGAACTAGGTCTAATGAAACCTTTTGCTAGCAGATCATCTAACTGCGTTCTTAACTCCTTCATCTCCGTTGGTGCTAACCTATAAGGCGCTCTTGCTACTGGTGCAGCACCAGGGATAATGTCAATTCGGAATTCTACTAGTCTATCTGGTGGTAAACCAGGTAGTTCTTCGGGAAAAACTTCAGGGTATTCCGAAATGACAGGGGTGTCTTCGATCTTTGGCTTTGGCTCATCAATAGTAACTTGTGCCATATAAATGACACAACCCTTCTGCAGACATCTGGATGCCTTGAGCATGGACACTTGCTCAGGCAGTCCATGCTGAGTATCCCCTTGAATGGTAAGTGACTCCCCAGACGGAGTTTTAACTACCACTTGCTTTCTGTTACACATAATCCGGGCTTGGTTATGCGATAACCAATCCATACCTATGACTATATCGAAGCCGGCTAGCTTAAAGGGTAGTAAGGACAAAGGAAAGGAGTGGTTCCTAATGGATATAACACATTCATCTAACACAGTCGAGGCGGTTTCTATGGTTCCATCGGCTAGTTCCACCTCATACTTCACACTTAAGGGTTTTACAGGCAATTTTAATAATTCACAAAACTTATTATCCACAAAAGACTTATCTGCTCCAGAATCAAACAATACTCTAGCAAAAACATCATTTACGAGAAATGTACATGTAATTACGTTGTCATCCTGAACAGCTTCCTTAGCATCCATCTTGAAGACCCTCGCATTGGTCTTTTTCCCTTCTTTGGCTTTCTTGGTGTTCTTTGGGCAATTAGGCTTAATATGCCCTTTTTTGTTGCAACCATAACATGTTGCATCCTTCAGCTTCTTACACTCCAAGGTCTTATGATCCGTAGATTTGCAAATTCCACAGGGTCTTGTGTGAGACTGGGATTTTGATTCAAACCGACACTTCCCAAAATGATTCTTCTTACAAATTTTACATTTGGGCTTATCCCCTGATTGTTGCCCATCCTTCTTAAATCCTGACCCTTTCCCGGTCGTCATTTCCTCGGTGTTTCTTTCCTGACCTTCGTGAGGTATCGTCCTCACGCTTTCTCTTGTTCTCTTCTGAATTCCTGAGTGCTCTCAACCTGACTACGTCCAAGGTAAGAGAGAGAGATAGATCAGCTGCTGATCTGAAGGTTACAGGCCTTGATGCTTTAACACTTGCTTTAATCTCTGGGGCTAAACCCCCGATGAAGCGAGCAATCCTCTTAGGTTCCGGAGTGACCAAATATGGAACCAATCGAGATAGAGTATTAAAAGTGGTGAGATATGCCTGACAATCTAAATTCTTCATCACCAAAGCTAGGAAATCTGACTCGATTCTTTCTGCTTCATGCTGCGGACAATAATTTTCTTTAACAAGAGCAACGAACTGATCCCATGACAAGTTGTAGAGTGGGATCTTTCCAACAGCTTGTATGAGAGACTTCCACCACGCCAGTGCTTCTCCTTTGAAGGACTGGGATACATACTTCACTACGTCTCTCTCAGCACAACCGCTGATGTCTACAACCGTATCCATTTCGTCCAACCAAGTCATACAATCTATCGCTCCTTTCTCCCCGGTGAAGTCCCGGGGTTTACATGAGACGAAGTATTTGTACGTACAGGACTTACCACTCGGTTCCTGTTTATGCTCGACCTTCCTTGACGGGATGCTATGTTGGTTCGATGAGTGATGATCATCATCATTCTTTTTGAGCTCATCTTTCTTAGGCTCATCTTTCTTGGATGGCGGTTTGCTATGACCCTCCGAGTGTACTTTGGATTTGGAATGTGGCG
This sequence comes from Helianthus tuberosus, assembly GCA_030545235.1. Lineage (NCBI taxonomy): Eukaryota > Viridiplantae > Streptophyta > Magnoliopsida > Asterales > Asteraceae > Helianthus > Helianthus tuberosus. The sequence continues at coordinate 11,053,763 of CM060393.1, forward strand.
CGGATCGGGTCCTACTTCGGGTCCCGTTTGATTCAATATTTTGTCTTTCAATGGCTCTGGTAACAGCATTTTCTACTAATGCTTGTAGCTCCGCACCAATTAATATTATTTTAGTGTTATCAGGGTTTTCCACTGGACGACTATTTATTTCTTCAGACTTGGCCATGTAGTCTTAATTGCTACATAAAGAAAATAAGGACAAGGTCTATTTAGAAGCCTAAATAGTATTATCGTTCTTGACGATTTATTAACCATGGTTTTAATAGCCATATTAGTTAATTTGTTAAATATATGATTATTCAGGATCTTATCATAATCCAAAACCATAAAATTAATAATAGCACATAGGCCTAGTCACGTAGACAGATTTCTAAATTATAAATTTAGATCTTGTAGGATTAAAGTTTGAATAAAATAACCATCAATCCTTTCATTGGCAGGGAGTTTATAAACTACAGCCGCCCTTTTTGTTTTAGATGACATTAGTTATAGTCCGTAGGCATCTTGCCACATTTAGATATATATATAAAAATATAAATTTGAATAATTTATTAAAAAGGGTGACATGTGTGATTTTGCAGATCACATTAGTCAAGAATGTTAACATATTTGCAGATGTTAACAGAGATTCGAATCTTTTTAAACAGGTTCTACCATATTGGCCAGGTCTTTAATATGACATTCAAGCTAGGTTTTACCTTTTTAAGATTCTTTTTAACACTTAACGCAGAACAAATTTATAAATTGAGATATTAACATGGTTCTGAATCTAATTGTGGGAACTACCATCTTGGCCTTGTTTTACAATGACATATGGCTAGGTCTTGTCCCTTTTAGATTTTATCATTTTAATATATAATGATAGATTGCTATTATTTATTTTATCTCTTTGTTCATGCATATATTTGAAATAAGAATTTAAGTCTAACCATTTCATCATACGAAATTAAAAATAAAAGTCTGCCCTAAACGGGACTTTTACATAAACAACATGCCCACGCAGGGGCCAACTAACAATACAAAATAAATAAACCCACGCAGGGGTTAAACAAGAAAACATGCCCACGCAGGGGCAGAACAGAAAGAAGATACCCACGCAGGGGTAGAGTACAGAAATAAATGTCCTCGCAGGGACATGAATACAACAGAAATAAACAAACAAAGGATTTAATGATCCTTCTTGCTCTTACCCTTAATTAATTCCACCACTTTCTTGAACATCCCACGGTTATGTCGACGATCTTCCCGCAACTCATGCCGCATCTCTTGTCGCACCTCATTTATCCCTTGAAGGATTTCTTGAAATTGCGGCGGTGACATCACCGGTGCCGTCGGTGGTTGCTGATAGTGCGGAGGCTGAGGAGGCTGATAAAGCGGAGGTTGGAGAGGCTGCGGTTGCTGATACCCATATGATGGGTATCCATAGGTCGATTGTCCCGTAGCCCAGGGACCTCCATAGAGACCTCCCGATTGGTGTACAGCTACCCAGTAGGGATCCTCTGCAAAGTTGTAACCTGTGTGGATCGGTGGCTCGAAGTGATTGTACGCCGCTGTACCGGCGTAAGCAGGGATTGGGTCTCCAAAACCCAGTGGTGGTTGTGGCGCGACTGGTGCAGATGTCACTTCTGAGACAGGGTGTGAAGATTCCCCCATCTCTGATTCTTCGAGGACTGGCGAGTAACGGCCGCCATCTGAATGTGGAGGGGTGCGGATGCGCACTCCCCCTGGAGCGGACATCCGTGCGTTCGTTCCTCTCCTTCGCCTCGGGGGCGAGGGAGGCTGAACCGGAGGTGGTGGTGGCGGTGGAGTGACCGCGACAAAACGAGAATCCTCGGAAGGATCCTGCTGCTGCTGTGGCTGAAGCTGGAGGTGCAGGGGAGAGTTGTGGTAACTGGGAGTAAATGCCCAGTCATACTGCTTGAAATTCTCCTCGAAACTGTCGAGACCATTGTATGGTGATCCCAAAAAGGGTGACCCATCAGAAATCTCGATGGGGTGGTTCGGAGTTCCGGATGGTGGCATTACCGGATCAGTATCTTCGTCTAAGTCCATCGGGTTGCCACCAGGAAAGTGGTCTTCAGGCCCAAGTGGGTTAAAACCCATTGGTACGTCGAGGTAGTCGGTAGGGTTGAACTGGCCCTGAAAGACAGGTGATAGGTGGTTGAAGGGTGATTGGTGTCCTTGGAGAGGTATGTAGGACTGGTGTGAGTTGTGGGGCTCATTTTCAGAATGAGGCCCGAAAGAGTGTGGGAGGGATGGTGAGGTACTCAGTGAAACTGAGCGCCTGGCTGGTTCAGTGAAAGACCTCCAGAGGTTTTGAGCATCCGAGTTGTGGTGGTCTGAAGGTGTTCGCCGGTGCGAAGGTCCGGCTTCGTGGTCATTTGGGGCTACATATGCTCCATGTCCCCTTCATCTTCCTCTCATACGCGGCGGCATTTTGACAACCTGTAAAAATCAAACAAGTGATACAACAAGGAAAATATATATAAGACAAGGCTAGAAATAAACAAATTTAGATAATTCCTAAGTTCTTGTCTAGACTCGAGAATCGAGGAATGTGCAATTGTGTAACTGAGATTAAACACAAAAGGCTAGTGTTTAATTCACTCAGAGTTGGCTCTGATACCAACCTATCACACCCCTATTTTCCACGTGTCACCGGTGGGCCCGGTGGGGAGTATCGTGACGTAGTTGGTATCATCATAGACAAACAACACAATATAATAATGCACAGCGGAAGCAAAGTTAGATTCATTTCAACTTTAATAAAGTGTAATATTAAATAACACTAATAGTTGAAACGGATCCACAGGCAGATCAAATAAAACAAGATATTGTTCAACAGATTTATTGTCATCCAAGCTTGCGAGACTTATTGTGGACGCTCTAGTGTAGGTCCCTATCCCGTATGGATCGTAACGAGATTGATAATCAATCAAGGGTGCGGAATCCCCTTGATCAATCGAACAAACAGAAACAAGAATAAAGATGACGAACACGAGACGATCACTTTCAATCCGGTCTTCTATTGATTATCCAACACAAACGTTTACAATCAATTAAAGACCTTCACAAGAAATCTCCTAGCCACTCTCTATAGATTTCTCTAACTCTCTCTCAATCCCTCTAAGTGTGTAACCTAAACCCTAATGCCAAGCCTTGTTTATATAGGACAAGGTTTGCACATGGGCTTTAGTCTGGGCCAGGCCATTCTCCAAGCCCATTACACTAATTAACTCCCTAACCAATATGCTAAGCCCATTACAAAATATCCAAAGACTAAATAATCAAACTATTAAGCTATTGACACAAAACATGCACTAACAAACTCCCCCTTGACAATAGCTTCATAGTGTAACTTTGTCTTCAAACATCTTGCAGTCTTTTGGTCTTTGGATAGCGTCAGCTACACAGTTTCTGACATCAACAGACTCCCCCTTAGCTGATGCTTCCAATCTCCAAAACTTTCATTCATTGTAGATCAGTGAACTAGCAATCTTTGGTTAAGCAAGTAAACTTCAACTCTTTCATATCTCTTTCTCTCTGCAATGTAGTAGAAGGATCCTACCATGCATCTTCACACATTCTGCATTTCACGCTCAATCTGCACTTTACTTGTATTCTGCACTTCATTTTGATAACTGCATCAATCTGTTTAGCAACACAAGCAAGTATCTCGAAAAACCATTAGTCTTTTTCACATTTCAAGATAAACCAATATTTTATCTTAGTTTGCAAAAACAACTACCTGTCAGTTCAAAATGGAAGTCCTTTTAAAAAGAAATATTTTTATATTTTTGATATTTTACGAAAGCAGTAAACTATTTACAAAAACAATAAAACCTCTCTTTTTGTGAGAATCACTGGTAAGAAGATCATATCAGCACAATCAAACTGTTTTCACACTATTATATTAAGTCTTTATTTAATTTTTCGTGAAAAGCAGTCCAAGACGATTACCCGTATGTTTGTCCACCTAAACAAAATGCATGAACATTTCAAGTACCATTACCGTATGATACGTTAAGGTAATTTTATTCTGATATATTTAGTGTGTCCCACTTCAGGATATACCCCCACGATCAAGGTATGCACAAAGATTCATCGTAGTAGGTGAGTATACTGAATTCATCCGTTTTGTTTTTCAACGTTTAGATAATTGGTGATCAGGTCAGTACTTCCGTACAACAAGGAGACCAAAATATCTAACGAGGGCTAAGACAAATACCATTTTTGGTACGATTTATGCTTTTTGCACATTTTGAATGACTCTCCATGAGAGCTTCTTCATTTTAAGGGTTTTGGCATTTTTAGCTCTTTTAAGATATCCTGGGTGTGCCTAGGTCAGCATGTATCTAGATGCAGCAGAAGGACACCCCTGATATCCCCAGATGAAACAACAGTATAAAGACCCAAAACCTCAGATTTTGGCAATCTATCAACGCAAGATTTAAGGTCATTAAACCATACACAACTAATGTGTTCCCCACTCATACTCAGTTGTATTTAGATTTATATCACATAGGTAAGTTGATTATTTCATGCTTTTTGCCTACTGGTACATCATATGATGAAGCTGCTATCACACTTAAGCAATTTAATTCAGTTTGAGTGTGACAGTCTAACTAGCTGATGTACTATCATTTCTTCTTTTTCACACAGTGATAACTCAATTTTAATTTTCTATTTTTTTATGTTTTTGATTTTTCAATGTTTTTGTATTTTTGATTTTTAAGATTTTATAACTTACTCCCCCTAAACACACACACTAACTAAACTCTTTTTGGCTTAGAGGAATTTCTCCCCCTAAATTTTTGTTTTCATGGAGCTAGTTTCAAAAACACAAATTTAAACACAAACAGACTCCCACCTTAACCTGAGAAACGTTTTTCAATGTTAAAGTTTAAAATAATCATAACAATCACTGTAGCAAATAGCTCGTTACCCATTTTAACTTACTATTCACCTCAGATGCTTTACAGGAATAACCACTATTGAACACATCAACAGTCCTTCTTGGTCATCCTGCATTCACTCAACAACTCAGTTAGATTTGAGAACCCAAGCCCTGATAGTCTTGGGTTTTCCAAATTCATCCATTACAAGAACATTCATCCAATATCCATCACTCCTCAGTGGAGTCTTGGATTGCTTCCCCATTGTTGAACAAGATTGATAATTTCCACTAGGTCTTTGATTGCGAGAGTTCCAATAAACTCCCGGATTTTCTGACCTTTGAAAATTATTACCTTGATACCTGCTTTTCCCATTATTATACCATGAATTCTGGAAAAATTTTGGATGTTGTTGAACATTTGAGTTACTGAAACTCCTATGTTCATTTCTTTGTTGAAAATTTCGATTACCAGCAGTTTGGTATCGATTTTGATATCCAAAATTTTTATTTTGACTTTGAAAACGATTTGATTTACCACTATAATGACTAAATTGTGGAGAAATACTTCTTGGTCTATCAAATCTTTTCGAAGTTGAGGGTTTTGATTGAAATTCAGGTTTATTTGTCTGACAACTAGGTTTTACACTCTTGTTTGACCCAACCTGATTTCCGTCTTTAACCTCGTCAACTTTTTGTTTACCTTTCTTCAAAGGACAACAACTCGCAACGTGCCCTTTGTTGTGATATTTAAAACATGATCTTTTCTTATAAGTTTTCTTTTTGTTTGATCCCTTCTTAAATGTTTTAGCCTTTTTGTCTTCAGTATCCTCATCCACTTTATGAGGTGTACTGTTAGACCCTACAGATTCTTTCAACGAAACTGGACTATTTGGAAAGTCCACAGCTATCGGATCCACTACTACTTGTGCAGTGGTTACGAAATCAGCAAGCTCATCTTCAGTTGGTAAAAAGGAGTAATCTTGACTTTTAGAAGATGAAGCTTTAGTAAACCCCAAACCCTTTTTATCATTACTCTTTTTCAAACTTGCTTGAATTTGAGTCCTAACTAATGAAGAGTTTCCAAATTTGTCTAACTTTCCTTTAAGTTCAACAATTTGGTCTTGTGCAATTGCCAATTCCTTGCACTTTTCAGAAAATTCATTAGTTTTATCCTTTACAGTCTCACGAGCCAAATCAATGACCTGCAACAGTTCATTGACTTTGCTTGTTAAACTGCTGATTTCCTGTTCATTTGATTTGAGTTTATCTAAACAATTTGACTCTCTTTTAATCAAAAGAACATTTGACTCTTTTAATTTTTGCAATTCAGCTAACTGAATTTTGTTTTGCTCCGATAGTCTGTCAACTTTACCCTGTAGTTCAGTGCAATTTAGACATGTATGACTTACAGATTCTGATGATACCTTCACCTCTATTGCATGTTCATTCACACCATTCATGCACTCTGAAACTTCTGCAGGCTCCTTTTCAGCAGTTTCCTTCTCAGCTTCCTTTTTCTCAGCATTCTCTTCATCAGCTTTCCTCTCCTTCTCTTCAACCCCATAAGTTACTTCTCCTATCTTCACAGCTACAAACTCAGCCACCAATGCTTGATCACAAGTATTCACTTTTGATTGAATCTGATAACGTTTTTCCAGGGCTTCCCACAGCTCTTGAGAAGTTCCATACTTCTTAAGGGTATGTTTAACGCCCTCAGGCAAGGACTTCTTTATTGCTGCTAAAGCTTTCTTCTCAGCATCAACCAACTGTTTCTCAGATTCATCCATCTTGTCATAAGAAATCACTTTTACCCTTCCTTCAACACGACGTGTAGGAGCAATATATCCATCTATCATACAGCTCCACATTCTCGCATCTTCACTTTTCACAAATCCCTCAAACTCCTCTTTCCAGACAGAATATTCTTTGATGTTTGTAAGCTTTGGCCAGTTCTTAACAACCTCACTTCCATTGTTCATCTTAGCCATCACGCAGCGTGAAAGTTTAAATGGATTTTGGTAACCTGTGTCAAAATCCAAATCTAACTTCTCTACTGTCCCTTTCGGAGATTTATTCTCAAAATCCGGTTCGCTAAAACGATAAAAAATGTCCGAAAAATGTAATCACCAAATTTTACGGGCAAACTCGTCTCGTTACCGCGAACAAAAAAAATATAAATATGTTTTTAATTTTAAATTTTTTAAGTAAAACTTATTATTATTATTATTATTATTATTATTATTATTATAATAATAATAATAAAAACCTAATGATTACCTAATGATTTACTAATAATAATAATTTTATTATTTATAACCTAATGATTACTTAATGATTAGTTATATTATAAATATTATATTAATAAAAAAACAAAACAGTAACCGTCTTCTTCGTTTAACATTCACCGGAACCCTATTTCGTTTTTAAAAATTTATTCGCCAAATCCTTTCGTGATGTTGCAGGGTTAGGGTGCTCCGATGATGATGATGATGTTCAGAGAAGATGATCGGAGAACTAGCGGTGGTGACCGGAAAAATCAACTGTGAGTTGCAGTACAGTTGCAGGTTTAATGAAGGCGGTCGCCGGAAGTGATTACGGTGATGATGAAGGTCTACAGTGTTAATGATTGCAAGGATGTTTGCGACTCGAGATCTCTACTCTCGTTACGACTCGAAAGTTCGAAACCGAAGTAACTCGAAACAGTCAATGAAGATGGTGATCGGAAAACAAGCAACTCGAAACCTTTATGAAGTTGACGACTCGAGACAGTTGATATGGTTGCGACTCGGACTCGGAACCGTGATGACTCGAGACAGTTTCTGATGATGATGAGTCGAGACCTCAGAGACAATACTCGAAACCTCTGTCTCGGAACGAATGCGGTGACTCGGAACCGAACTGTTTGCGACTCGAGACTAGAAACAACTGACTCGAGAAGGGAGTCGAGACCGTGTGAAGATTTGTTGAGTCGAAACCGGTGAACTTGTGATGACTCCACAAGAAGTCGAAACCGTAGAAGTTGAGTCGAGACCGTATGAAGATTTGTTGAGTCGAAACCGTATGAAACTCCCAGTTTGACTTTCCTTGATTTGTGTTGGCACTCTTTTCTGTTTGTAGAAGTTTCCAAAAAGAAATGATTTGATAAATCTTTTAAAACTTAAAGATATTTCCAAAATATTCGAAATTTTAAAGATTTAACATTAATTTTTTTTTAAACAACTTTTACTCGTCACAAACACAGCAACTTATAGTAGTTTTAGCAAATTTTTATGAACTTTAAACGATCCCAAAAACTTGAAAATTGTTAACCTTTGATTTCCTGCAAAACTCACACAAAAACAGTAAAACCAATTTGAAAGTTTAAGGGAAATGAAATCTTAACAGTTTGTACCCCTTTAAATCGAATCAAAACTTGATCAAAACCGAGCCACAAGAAATTATCTTCGAAAATCTTGAATCCGTATCAATCTCGAACCAAACAACTAAGAGCAAAAGCTCTGATACCAATTGTAGGTCCCTATCCCGTATGGATCGTAACGAGATTGATAATCAATCAAGGGTGCGGAATCCCCTTGATCAATCGAACAAACAGAAACAAGAATAAAGATGACGAACACGAGACGATCACTTTCAATCCGGTCTTCTATTGATTATCCAACACAAACGTTTACAATCAATTAAAGACCTTCACAAGAAATCTCCTAGCCACTCTCTATAGATTTCTCTAACTCTCTCTCAATCCCTCTAAGTGTGTAACCTAAACCCTAATGCCAAGCCTTGTTTATATAGGACAAGGTTTGCACATGGGCTTTAGTCTGGGCCAGGCCATTCTCCAAGCCCATTACACTAATTAACTCCCTAACCAATATGCTAAGCCCATTACAAAATATCCAAAGACTAAATAATCAAACTATTAAGCTATTGAGACAAAACATGCACTAACATCTAGAAGACTGCCAGCCTAGTACGTGTAGTACCTGCACTTAACCTTTTGGGAAAAATACGTCAGTTTACACTGGTAAATACAATTTAACTGACTCATTTTGAAAAGGTTGAAAATTTGATTTGAATGCACATGGCACAAAACATTTTTATAACTTGGGATAATTATTTAATATAATCTTGTGAACGAATTACATGTTACTTGTGCGTTCAGTAGTCCGGATCTTGTCCGGGTTAAAGATCAATGGACCCACCACATTATAGAGTTATACACTGACGGGTGTACGCCTACACCCCATGCTCAGGTCGTGGCCATCTCGTAAGATGATGCCAAGGATATCCGGGACATGGTCATTAACCCCCCAAAGGCTTTAAGTGAACAAGACTGTTTAAACAAGCCGATCAAATTATTCATTTAAACACCCAAAGATGTAAGATTTGATGCTCGATCAAGCGGTATTCTATATACCGTAACCCAAGCTCGTATAGGGAAAATAAGTTAAAAGTATTTACCTGGTAAAGTATAAATCACAACTAGCAAGTGGAGGTAGCTTTTACTGGTTCTTCTTATTCTGGAACAAAGGTTTATAGTAACCTATTAGATTTCTTACGGGTCCTTATTTATGCCTAATCTTAGACCGGTTAGTTTTAAAGGACGATACGGTTCAAACGCACGATTAAGCGAAGACCGGATAGAATGTGATTTAGACCCGACAAGTTTGAAGACTTGTATAATATGGGTATACTAAACACATTCTGGATTTTGAGACAAAAATGATAAGGTTTGACCCGTTTCGGTCAATTTATGCAAACTAGTTACATAAACCGAACCGGACGCAAAAAGGGCGTTACGGGTGACTAAAGGAGTCATATGCAAGTTCCCTGATATTATATGGCTTAAATATGTTATAATATCAGTAAGGTATCTTCTATTATGCCCAAAACGGATTTAAATACAATTTATGCCTCATAAGGGCATTTTGGTCATTTAAAAGATTATAAAAGAGTTAAATTGGAAATCTGAGTTACGGGCCTGGTTTATACAGTAATTGTACTTAATTTAACATGTTATAACAGTAGGTTATGTCCCATAAGTGAAAATCATCATTTAAAACCAAACTATGCTCCTTAGGGGTATTTTGATAATTTTACAAGGGCTAAAAAAAAGTTAAAACTGGAAACCTGAGTTCGAAAGCTTTTACTTACTGTTATTATCTCCAAATATACTAAATACATCAGTAGGTATCAACCTTATACGTTAAATATGGTTATAGTACTTACTATGTGTTAAAAACGCTTAAAAAGGCGATTTGGAGCCATTTCCGGGTTTTTAAATAAAGCTGAGATTTTTATAAATTCCAGAAGGCTCAAAATATTTTATTTAACAAATAAAATCAGTGGAAAAAGGTTTGAGGTCAAAAGGATTTGTAAAACTCATTTTATGGCTAAAAATGGCAAAATCGGTATTAACCGAATTAAGGCTAAAACCCTTTGTTTAGATCAGTTTAAAAATCATTAAAAATCCTTAAAATTCCCAAAATATTATATAACAACAGTAGGTACAAATTTTGGTGTCAAAAAATTGGTTTTGATAGGCGTTATGCTCATATCGCCGTTTAATTAATAAAAACCGTTCTATTTGCGATATTGAGCATAACTCACAATCTAGACCTCGGATTGATGTCAAATTTTAAGGACATCTTTAAATATCAGTAACTAATGTTTCTACTCTTTCACTTTTTCAAAAATCACGTTTTATAGCAAAAAGGGCATAATAGTCAATTTTAAGCATAAATCGGAAACATGCATATGAATCGGTTATGTATTGAACCAAGTTGCACAAACTCAGAGAGTTATACATATATGAAACATGGTCCAAAATAAGCTCTAAGTCAGATCTTAAACATGCATGAACGGATCAGAATCGATAGTCAAAGCCAAAGTCAAAATATGCGACTTTCGGTTCCGATTCGGGTTTAAACTGAAAATTGTCGAGTTGATCATGTTAAAACATGTTCTTACATTAATTACCAAGTTATTTTGATGATCAAACAGGTTGCATGTACCCTACATTGCTAATCAAGCTTAAATTTGCAAATAACAATTCTGTTGACTTTTTGAAACGAACTTTGACTCGACAAGTATCAAGCTTAGAGTGGGAATCTGAAAATACCCCTTTGGGGTTTTGTTACCCACATAAATACCAACTTGTTGGTACTTTCAATTCGAGAAATGACTGAGCCAATCTCGTTTAATCTCAAAGTCAAGATTAAATTACGATGGATTGACTTTCGGTAAATAAACTAAGCTAAAACGGATTTGAGAAGGATATGAATACTTACAATGGTCCTAATAAAGCTTAGAGATCACTAGGAAGTTGCCTTGTCGTTCAGAAAGCTTCAGAAGTGTTCTTGTGAATTGTTGAACATGCAAGTGTTCAAAGTTTGCAACTTCAAGAGCCTTTTATGCAGATTTTGAGCTGATTAATGGCTGATACAGATGTTTTATGATGTTGTGAGAAGTGTCCAAGGGTCCCCAATTGCATGTATACTCATTGGTGAGCTCCCTGAAGTCGACAGCAGCTGTAAACAACACAGAACAGGTCTGCAACTGGCAGCTGTGTGTTTTTTGTTCGCTGGTAGTCCTGACGCGGCCCGCTTTAGTCTATAAGGGATTCTAATGCGGGCCGCCTGGGCCCATCTGACTTGCAAAAACTTGTTAAACATTTATGTTTTGATCCTGGGTCCTTTAGAACGTAGTTTTTGCTATTATTTTTGCACATTAGACCCCAAAACCTGACTTTTAAGGGCCTTGGGACATTTACCAACATGGTAAAGCCCTGGAACAACTTTGTGCTTGCCCGAAAAGTCTCGAAATTCAACGTTAACGCAATTAACCCTTCGTGCACGGTTTTGATCACAACTTTCTCATACGATAACGAAACTTCATGAAATTTGAATCACATATTCTAGTGAGTATATTTTATCATTACAAAGCTTCGGGTTTGCCAAAGGATCACTCAGAGGTATACTTTCAACATGTTGACACATTTAGCCCATGTAGTTTGTAATTCCTCACTTTCCTTCATTTTTCGCTTCGTATGATCCATGATTTATCCGTTTAAGATTATAAACACCTTGCAGGGTTATTGTAGGGCCTATTTATCCTTTGTTGACACTTTGGATCCTTATATGCACATAGTTTCACCGTTTGTCAACTTTAGTCCCTCTAAAGTATGTTTTCACATATTCAAAGCCTATGACACGTGTCAACACATTATTGGACGCAAATTTTCGAGGTGTTACACAAACTATTCTTTACCTCAATGCTCTTGGCATTGATTCTTATAGGCTTTACTCGCTCTTTTCTACTTAAGGCATCAGCGACTACATTTGCTTTGCCTAGATGGTATCTTATTTCACAGTCATAATCATTCAAAGTTTCCATCCAACGTCGTTGCCTCATGTTCAAGTCCTTCTGATTGAACAGATGTTGAAGGCTCTTGTGATCAGAATAGATCACACACTTGGTTCCATATAAGTAATGCCTCCATAGTTTTAGTGCAAATACCACGGCACCCAATTCCAAGTCATGGGTGGTGTAGTTCTTCTCATGCACTTTTAATTGCCAAGAAGCATAGGCAATTACTTTTCCTTTCTGCATAAGCACACATCCCATGCCTGTGTGCGATGCGTTACAATACACCACAAACTCTTCTATTCCATCAGGCAATGTCAATACTGGAGCATTGCTCAACTTCTGCTTAAGAAGGTCAAAGGATTCCTGCTGCTTAGGACCCCAGTCGAACTTAACTTTCTTCCTAGTCAATGAGGTTAGGGGTGCAGCAATCCTTGAGAAGTTTTCAATAAAACGCCTATAATAACCTGCTAAGCCTAAAAAGCTACGAATCTCTGTAGGCGTCTTTGGCTCTTGCCGATTCATGACAGCTTCTACCTTAGCGGGATACACTTGGATACCACGCTCACTAACCACATGTCCAAGGAATTGGACTTCTCGAAGCCAAAATTCACACTTCGAAAATTTGGCGTAAAGTTTCTCTTGATGTAGAAGTTTAAGGATACAGCGAAGGTGTTTCTCATGGTTATCTTGGTTTTTCGAGTAGATGAGGATGTCGTCTATGAAGACGATGACGAATTTATCCAAGTAGGGTTTGCATACGCGATTCATGAGATCCATGAATGCGGCAGGTGCATTAGTGAGCCCAAAAGGCATCACTAGGAACTCGTAATGACCATAACGAGTCCTAAATGCAGTCTTGTGTACATCTTCATCTTTAACCTTCAATTGATGGTAGCCTGACCTCAAATCGATCTTAGAGAAGTAGCTCGCCCCTTGCAATTGATCGAACAGATCGTCGATCCTGGGCAAAGGATACCTATTCTTGATAGTGACCTTATTAAGCTCACGGTAATCGATGCACAGACGCATCGAACCATCTTTCTTCTTTACAAAGAGAATTGGTGCTCCCCAAGGAGACGAACTAGGTCTAATGAAACCCTTAGCTAACAAATCATCTAGTTGTGTCTTCAATTCCTTCATCTCTGTTGGTGCCAACCTATAAGGCGCTCTTGCGACAGGTGCTGCTCCAGGAATGATGTCGATTCTGAATTCTACTTGCCTATCTGGTGGTAAACCAGGTAGCTCTTCAGGAAAAACTTCAGGGTATTCAGAAATGACAGGGATATCTTCAATTTTAGGCTTCTGTTCATCGATGGTTACATGTGCCATATAAATGACACAACCCTTCGCCATGCACCTAGATGCCTTGAGCATAGACACTTGCTCAGGCAGTCCATACTGGGTATCTCCTTGAATGGTAAGTGGCTCACCAGACGGAGTCTTGATCACCACTTGCTTCTTGTTGCACACAATCTGAGCTTGGTTGTGGGATAGCCAATCCATGCCTAAAACTATGTCGAAACCGGCTAACTTTAAAGGAAGTAAGGTTAATGGAAAAGAGTGGTTCCTAATGGATATAACACATCCATCTAACATAGTCGATGCGGTTTCTATGGTTCCATCGGCTAATTCAACTTCATATTTCACATTTAGGGTTTTAACAGGTAATTTCAACAATTCACAAAACTTATTATCTACGAACGACTTATCAGCGCCTGAATCAAACAGTACTCTTGCATAGACATCATTTATGAGGAAGGTACCTGTGATCACGTTATCGTCCTTAACAGCTTCCTTAGCATCCATCCTAAAGACCCTTGCATTGGTCTTTTTCCCTTCCTCGGTTTTCTTTGCATACTTCGGGCAGTTTGACTTTATGTGCCCTTTTTCATTGCAATTGTAGCACGTTGCATCCTTAATTTTCTTACTGTCTAAGGCCTTGTGCTCGCTTGATTTACAAATCCCACACACTTTTGGTTGAGACTGGGATTTCGATTCTAATCTGCACCTCCCGAAGTGGTGCTTCTTACAAGTTTTACACTTGGGCTTGTCGCCCGATTGATGACCATCTTTCCTTGCTCCAAAACCCTTCTTGTGGTCATTGCTTCCCTTATGCCTTTTATCTGACCGTCGTGAGCTGTCGTCCTCACGCTTTCTTTTCTCAGCATCCGTGTTTCTCAGCGATCTCTGCCTGACCGCGTCCAGAGTGAGAGACAAGGATATATCAGCTGCAGATCTGAATGTAGCTAGCCGAGAGGCCTTCACGCTTGCCTTTATCTCAGGGGCTAAACCCCCAATGAATCGAGCTATTCTTTTAAGTTCCGGTGTCACCAGATACGGAACTAATCTCGACATTGTATTAAAGCTCATGAGGTAAGCTTGGCAATCCAGGTTTTTCATCACTAATGACAGAAAATCAGACTCTATCTTTTCAACCTCATGCTGAGGGCAGTAGTTTTCCTTAATTAATGCCATAAATTGGTCCCATGACATGTTGTACAATGGGATCTTCCCGGTGGCTTAAATCAAGGATCTCCACCAGGCCAGGGCTTCACCCTTGAAAGACTGAGATACAAACTTTACAATATCCCTATCAGCACACCCGCTGATGTCCACCATAGTGTCCATCTCATCCAACCATGTCATGCAATCCACTGCCCCTTTTTCTCCAGTAAAGTCTCGGGGTTTGCAAGAAACGAAATATTTATAGGAACAACCTCCAGTACGGGGCTCCTTGTCAAATACAATCTTCTTCGCCGAAACACTATGTTGGCTCGAGGAGTGTCGATCATCATCCTTCTTCTTTGGCTCATCTTGCTTAGAGGGAGGCTTACTATGAGCCTCAGAATGAGCTTTAGAGTGCGACTTCACACGTTGAACCGATAGGGTTCTGCTATAGGTACTGCTAGACTCATTATCTCTCCTGTCTAGAGCTTGTGTGACGGCATTGTTTATCAACGCCTGCAGCTCTGCTCCCGTTACATTTATTCTGGCATTTTCATAATTCTCCTTTGGGCGACTATTGACTTCATCAGAGTCCGCCATGTAGTTTGTATTGCTACATAAAATATTAACAAGGATTTTTCATGAGCCTCTCATTGAATTATCTTTTATGGTAATTCATTAACCATGGTAACTATAACCCATATATGGTTAATTTATCTAGACGTATCTATTTAGGATTTTATTATAATTTATCCTAATTTAAAAATAATAAAGATATTATTAGTGGCACAAGAGGCCTAGTCACATGGACAGTTTTAAATTATTAATGATCTATAGGATCATGGTACTGAGGTTTTAATCATAATTTATTACCTCTTTTTAACAGGAGGTCGAAGACCACAGCTGTCTTTTGTCTTATATGACAATGAATATAGCCCGTAGGCACTTCATCACTAATGGATGGTTATTTAAATAAGAAGGGATTTTGGAATATCCCGATTTAAGAATGACTTATGTGATTTTATCGAATCACTTTTTGTCATGAGTGTTAACATGTTTTAAGATATTAACAAGGATTGGAATCTTTTGAATAGGTTTTACCATCTTGGCCATGTCTGCAATGACATATAGACTAGGTTTTACCTTTAAGATTCTTTTTAATAATTAACGCAGAACAATCCTAAATTGAGATGTTAATATGGATCTGAATCTAATTATGGAACTACCATCTTGGCCTTGTCTTAATATGACATATGGCTAGGTCTTGTCCTTTTTAGATTTTGTCATTTTATTATAATGGTAGATCTTACAATAGGAATGTTATTTTCATTCATTTTATGTTTTATGTCTATGCATATAATTAGCAACAAATATGAAAATTTAAAATTAAACCATTCCATAATAATCTCAATTAGTACAAATGTTTTCCCTAAACGGGACTTCTACAAAATAACAAGCCCACGCAGGGGCGAAACAAATAAACATACCCACGCAGGGGTCAACTGAAAGACATTCCCAAGCAGGGGCGGAATATAAAAAGACAAGCCCACGCAGGGGATGAGTACAGAAATAAATGTCCATGCAGGGACATGGTCACAATAAATAAAAATAAATAAGGATCTTCAAGGATCCCTCTTCTTGGACTTCCCCTTGATCAGGATTGCCAACCCCTTTAGGAAGCCTTGACGTTCCCTGCGATCTCTTTGAACCACTTGTTCAACTCGGTCTAATCTCTAGAAGATTTCCTCTCGTTCTGGCGGGGAAAACCGTGGCGGCTGCGGCTGCATCGGAGGTTGCGGAGTCACCGGGTACTGATATCCGTAAGGTGGGTACCCAGTCGCCCAGGGGCCTCCATAAGGCCCTTCGGGATGATGGGCATTGTAGTTCCATGTAGTCTGGTATGGATCAACCTCAACATAGTTGTACTGGGTGTGGGCCGGCTGCTCAAAAGAATTATACGCCGCTGAGCCGGCGTATGTTGGTATTGGGTTGCCAAAACCCAATGGTGGTGGCGCGACAGGCGCGGAGTTCACCTCGGAGACGGGGTTTGAAGGTCCTCCCGTCTGTGGGTCTTCATAAAGTGGCTGATAGTGGCTGCCACTTGAAGGTTGAGAGGTGCTGATACGCACTCCTCCTCGCACGGACATCCGTGCGTTCGATCCTCTTCGCCTTGGTGGCTCCGGAGGCTGCTGCTGGCTGGTGGTGGTGGCGGAGTGACCGCGACAAATCGAGAATCCTCAGAAGGATCCTGCTGCTGCTGGGGAGAGTTGTGGTAACTGGGAGTGTACTCCCAGATGTGTGTAGCCCATTTCTCGGCAAAACTGTCCAGGCCGCTGTAAGGTGAACCGTGGAAGGATGACCCATCCGAAATTTCGATTGGGTGAGTAGGAGTCCCTCGTTGTGGTTCGACGGGATCGGTATCTTCCTCCATGTCCATGGAGAAATGGTCTTCTGGTCCCAGCAGGTTAAAACCCGCCGGTTCTTCTTGTTGGTTTGCCGGGTTGAACCGGCTTTGGAAATAAGGTGTGGGGTCATTATACGAATGGTGGGAGTTGGACCGTTGAAGAGGTATGAAGGAAGGTTGTGGGTTGTTGGGCTCATTTTCCGAATGGGGCCCAAACGAGTGAAGGTATGATGGTGAGGAACTTAGAGAGACGGATCGTCTCCCGGGTTCAATATAAGTCCTCCAGGGTTCCTGGGGACTCGTGCTCATGGTGATTGAGGGCGTGCGCCGGTGGGAAGGTCCGGCTTCATCGTCATTGGGGGCACGGAATGTCCCCTTACCTCTTCCTCTACATCTGATGAATCGCGGCGGCATCTTGAACCTGTCAACATAAACAAAGATAACAACAAGCATATATATATAAAATGAAAGACAAAAAAAAATAAAACAAAACAGAATTTGTCCTATGTTATTTGTCTAGACTCGAGGATTGAGCAATGTGCAATTTGTGTAACTGAGATTAAACACAAAAGGCTAGTGTTTAATTCACTCAGCGTTGGCTCTGATACCAACCTGTCACACCCTGATATTTCCACATATTACCGGTGGGCCCGGTGGGGAGTATCGTGACGTAGTTGATATCATCATAGTCAAACAACACAATTTAAATGCACAGCGGAAGCAAAAGATAGATATTATTTCAACTAATTAAAATTGTAATATTCGAGTATCACAATAGAGTTGAAACGGATCCACAGGCGGAATCGAATAAAACGGAAATTTATTGTTCAACAGAGGCATCTAAACTTGCGAGACTTCTACTTAATGCTAGGAGAGGCCAGCCTATTACGCTCAGTACCTGCACTTAACCTTTTTGGGAAAATACGTCAGTTTACACTGGTAAATACAATTAACTGACTCATTTTGAAAACGTTTTAAGAAATTTGATTTGAATGCACATGGCTCAAAACTTTTTATAACTTGGGATAATTATTTATATATAATCATTGTAAAGCATTACAAGTTTGTTATGCGTTCAGTTGCCCGGGTCATGCCGGGTTAAAGATTAATAGACACACCACTTAGTATAATTTTGTCGCGAGACTTCTCTCGTACCGACGATTATACTTTATTGATTTGAATGCACTACGGGTGTATGCCTACACCCGTGTGCTAAGGTCGTGGCCATTCTTTGAATGATGCCAAGGATATCCGGGTCATGGTCATTAAACCCCCAAAGGCGTTAAACAAACAAAAAAAATTTTTAAATGGGTCATCTCGATAATACTTAACCACCAATTGATTAAGGTCGAATGCCCGACCAAGCGGTATTTTATATACCGTACCCCAAGCCCGTATAAGGGAAAATAAGTTAAAAGTATTTACCTGAGCAAGTATAATCACAACAGCAAGTACAAATAGCTTTTACTGGGTCTCCTATTCTGGAACGAAGGTTTATAATAACCTATTAGAATCCTAACTGTCACACCCCGAATTTCCACGTGTCACCGGTGGGCCCGGTGGGGGAGTATCGTGACGTGGTTGGCAACGTAATAGTCAAACAACACAATATTTAATTGCACAGCGGAAACAAAGTATAGATTCATTTCAACCATATAATATTGTAATATTAAATATTACAAAGAGTCGAATATAAATCCACAGGTAGATCACAATAAAAAAAACAAGTGTTCAACAGTTTATAACATCCAAGCTTGCGAGACTTATTGTGGATGCTAGGAGATAAGCCAGCCTATTACGCGTAGTACCTGCACTTAACCTTTTTGAGAAAATACGTCAGTTTACACTGGTAAATACAATTAACCGACTCATTTGGAAAAGAGTTTATGAAAATGGATTTAAGGCACAAGGCACAAATAATATTTTATAACTTGGGATAATTATTTGAATATAATACTTGTAAAGGATTTACAAGTTCCTTATGCGTTCAGTAGCCCGGATCGAGCCGGGTTAAAGATCAATAGACACACCACATTATTTAAATGAGACACCGAAGGCGTACGCCTACGCCCGGTGCTGAGGTCGTGGCCATTTCGTAAAATGATGCCAAGGATATCCGGGACACGGTCATTAACCCCCCAAAGGCTTTATGCAAACAAAACAATTTAAACGAAACATATCAATACTTTAACCATCATTCGATTAAAGATTCAATGCCCGACCAAGCGGTATTTTATATACCGTACCCCAAGCCCGTATAGGGAAAATAAGTCAAAAGTATTTACCTGAGCAAGTATAGATCAAAATCAGCTAGTGCAAGTATCTTTTACTGAGTCTCCTATTCTGGAACGAAGGTTTATAATAACCTATTAGAATCCTTAACGGGTCTTTAATTAAGCTTAAGCTTAGACCGGTTAATTTTAAAGATACGGTTCGTACGCACGATTAAGCGAAGACCGGATAGAATGTGATTTAGATCCGAAAAGTTTGAAGACTTGCTTAATATGGGTATATGATACACATTCTGAATTTTGAGATAAAACCGATAAGGTTTGACCCGTTTCGGCTAATTTATGTAAACTAGTTACATAAACCGAACCGAACGCGTATGAAGCGTAACGGGTAACCATAAGAGTCCTAACCAGGTTTCCTAAGTTAATATGCCTTAAATATATTGTGATATCAGTAGGATACCTTCCGTTATGCCCAAAACGAGTTTAATCTTATATTAAGCCCCGTAGGGGTATTTTGGTCATTTTAAAGATTATAAAAGGAATTAATTTATCTTCTGTGACCCGGGTCTGATTTAATCAGAAAAATGGTTTATTTTAACAGGTTATAACATTTGGTTATAAGTCTTATATGTCAAAATGTTTTTAAACACAAACTATGCGTATAATACGCGTATAACGCCGTTTTAAGCGACGTACGGGTTAAAATAGGATTCTGAGTTTCCCGGTCAGTTTAACCGGCTCAAAATACTACAATTATTATTTAAAATCTGTAGCAATTGGATTGGCATCAAACGGACTTGTAAAACTCATTTTATGGCCGAAAAGGGCATTTTCGGTATTAACCGAATTAAGGCGCTAATCCTAGCTTATGATCAGTTTAAAAATAATTAAAAATCTTCAAAAATCCCAAAATATTATTTAACATCAGTGGGTAAAAGGTTTGGTTTCAAAAATTGGGTTTAGATAGGCTTTGCGCTAATGACGCCGTTTAATTAATAAAAGTGTTTATAATTACGTCATTAAGCGTAACTCCTAATCTAGACTTCCGATTGACGTGAAAATTTACAGACATGATCAATAATCAGTAACTAAGGTTATGGCACTTTCACATTTTCAAAAATCTCGTTCTACGATCATAAGGGCAATATGGTCATAATTAGGCATCTAACGGAAACGTCGGACGATTAAGGATACGAGTAGTATAAACGCAGAGGATTATACTATCATGTAACTAGGTCCTAATGGAACTTTAAGGCATGTCTAAACCTATCAAAACCGGGTAGAATCAAGGTCAAAGCAGAAAGTCAAACTACGCGACTTTCGGCTCCGAATCGGTTCAAAACAGAGAGTTGTCGAACCAAACAAGTTTAGACAAGTTATTATACTTATTTTCAGTTTATATGTATGTTAAAACAGATTATACACCTTCTGTATCATTAAATATGTGTTAAACGATTCTGTTGACTTTTTCGAACAATGTTTGACTCGTCAAACAACATGGTTCGGATGAAATTCAGTGAACACCCTTTTAGGGGTTTATTACCCACATAATTACCAACTTATAACAACTTTCATCTCGAAAAATCTCTGGACCGTTTATGATTTATCGCCAAGTCAAACCGTAGTTACGAGGGTTTGATTTCTAGGCTATAAACTAAGCAAAACTTGATCGAGAAGGGTTAGACATACTTACACGTGATAAATGGATGATTTGGAATGCTTGTATCAGTTCTTGAGCTCCTAAAGATGTCCAGAAGTTGAAGTGTGCATGTATGTTGCAACTTTGACTTATAAAAGAACTTTTGATCATCAAAGATTGTTGCCACATATGTCTAGGGCTGTTATCAGATGTTTAACATGTGTCCTACAAGCTAAAAACCACCTTAGGCAGCCCAAGGTATCGAAAAACTAAGTTATAAGTCCGTTACACAGCAACAGGCAGCTGTCTGTTGAAATTTCGCGACTGGGGACTAGCTTACGGACCGTAAGCTTATTTATGTTGAGGTCCGTAAGCTAGTTGTCAGGCTTAACAACTTTGCAATTTGGTCCCTGGTCCTCCGAAAGGTCGCTTTCTCACATTTTCTTGCATTATGAACCTTAAATATTAACATTTAGGGGCTTTAATACTTTTACCCACTTTGTGAAGCCCTCAGGCCACTTCGGTTTACCCGAAAAACCCTAAATTTCTACGTTGACGCTTCTAACCCCTCGTACACGAATTTTATCACAACTTTCTCATAGGATAACGAAACTTGGTGAAATTTTTATGGTGCATTCTAGTGGGCACAATTATTTGTTACAAGGCTTCGGGTTTGCTAAAAGGTCACTCAGAGGTATAAGTTAAACATGTTGACACATTTAACCCCTGTAGTTTGTAATCTCTCACTTTCTTTGACAATTCGCATCGTATGATCCATAATCCATTCGTTTAAGGTTATAAAAACCATGTAGGGTTATTGTAACATATATTTATTCATTGTTGACACTTTGGACCCTTGTATCTACATAGTTTCACTGTTTGTCAACTTTAGTCCTTCTAGAACATTCTTTCACACGTTCAAACTTATGACACGTGTCAATACCTTATAGGACGTGAATTTTTGAGGTGTTACATCCTCACCCCCTTAAAAGAAATCTCGACCCGAGATTTTACTGAAACAAATAAGGGTACTTTTCTTTCATCGTGGATTCAACCTACCACGTGAATTCGGGACCTCTTCGGGCATCCCATTTGACCTTTACAAAAGGTATATGCTTCCTTCGAAGCTTCCTTACCTGTCGATCTTCGATCGACAAAGGTTTTTCCACAAATTTCAAGCTCTCATCTATATGCACATCTGTATGGGGTATAACCAGTGATTCGTCAGTGAAACACTTCTTCAGATTGCAGATGTGGAACACATTGTGTATACTACTGAGCTCTTCAGGTAAGTTTAACTTATAGGCAACTGACCCGACACGTTCGATAACCTCGAAAGGTCCTATGTATCTCGGACTTAGCTTACCTTTCTTACCAAACCGCATCACTCCTTTCCAGGGTGACACTTTAAGTAGGACTTTGTCACCTACTTCGAAGTGAAAATCTTTACGCTTAGGATCAGCGTAACTCTTCTGCCTATCTCGGGCAGCTTTGAGACGGTCACGAATCTGGGCAATCTTGTCCGTCATCTCGAATACTATCTCCGGTCCAGATAATTGGACATCTCCAACTTCTGCCCAACAAATGGGCGATCTACACTTTCTACCGTATAATGCCTCAAAAGGCGCAGCCTTAATGCTGGTATGGTAGCTATTGTTGTAGGAGAATTCGACTAATGGTAGGTGCTTATCCCAACTACCACCCAAGTCAATCACACATGCTCGTAGCATGTCTTCTAACGTTTGAATAGTACGCTCACTCTGACCGTCTGTCTGAGGATGGTAAGCCGTACTAAAGTTCAAACGCGTGCCCAAAGATTGTTGGAAACTCTTCCAAAAATGTGATGTGTATCTAGTATCCCTGTCGGAGATAATAGACACAGGTATGCCATGTAAAGCTACAATCTTGTCCACGTACAGTTGGGCTAACATATCGGAGCTATAAGTCTCCTTGATGGGTAAGAAATGGGCTGACTTAGTCAGTCTATCAACGATAACCCATATTGTATCATTTCATTTCCTTGTCTTGGGTAACTTGGTAATAAAATCCATAGTTACCATTTCCCACTTCCACGTAGGAAGTTCAGGCTGTTGTAGCAAACCTGACGGTTTCTGATGTTCTGCCTTGACTTGTGCATATGTCAAGCATTTTGCTACATAAGCGGCTACAGACTTTTTCAAACCTATCCACCAATAATTTGCCCTTAGATCCTGGTACATCTTATCCGCTCCAGGATGAACGGAATATTTGGAACTATGGGCTTCCTGGAGGATAACATCCCGTAGTCCTCCAAATATTGGAACCCATATTCGTCCATTCAATCTAAGAATTCCATCCTTGCTAAGAGATAACTGCTCCTCAGTTACTTCTAGCTTTTCATTAGGATAGTTAGTTTCCAACACAGCTTCCGTCTGTGCAGCTAACAACCTTTCTTGCAAGCTATTCTTTACCTCAATGCTTTTGGCATTGATTCTTATCGGTTTTACTTTTTCCTTCCAACTCAAGGCATCGGCAACTACATTTGCCTTGCCGGGATGGTATCTTATTTCACAATCGTAATCATTAAGAGTTTCCATCCAACGGCGTTGCCTCATGTTCAAGTCCTTCTGATTGAACAGATGTTGAAGGCTCTTATGATCAGAATAGATCACACATTTGATCCCATATAAGTAGTGCCTCCAAAGCTTTAGTGCGAATACAACGGCACCCAACTCCAAGTCATGGGTGGTGTAGTTCTTTTCGTGCACCTTTAACTGACGTGAAGCATAGGCAATAACTTTGCCTTTCTGCATAAGCACACACCCCATCCCGGTGTGTGATGCATCACAATAAACTACAAACTCCTCTACTCCATCAGGCAATGTTAGTACTGGAGCATTGCTCAACTTTTGTTTCAGAATATCGAAGGATTCCTGCTGCTTAGGACCCCAGTCAAACTTAATCTTCTTACGTGTCAGCGAAGTCAGGGGTGCAGCAATCCTTGAGAAGTTTTCAATAAATCGCCTATAGTATCCTGCTAAACCCAGAAAACTACGAATTTCTGTAGGCGTCTTTGGCTCATGCCAATTCATAACAGCTTCAACTTTAGCGGGATCTACTTGTATACCACGCTCACTAACAACATGTCTAAGAAATTGGACTTCTCGAAGCCAGAATTCACACTTTGAGAACTTGGCATAGAGCTTCTCTTGATGAAGTAGCTTCAGAATACAACGGAGATGCTTCTCGTGATCTGCTTGACTTTTCGAGTAAATGAGGATGTCATCGATGAAGACAATAACAAATTTATCCAAGTATGGCTTGCAAACGCGATTCATGAGATCCATGAACGCGGCAGGTGCATTTGTGAGCCCAAAAGGCATCACTAGGAACTCGTAATGACCATAACGAGTCCTAAATGCAGTCTTGTGTACGTCTTCATCTCTAACCTTCAGCTGGTGATAGCCTGACCTTAAGTCAATCTTAGAGAAGTAAGTTGCCCCTTGAAGTTGATCGAACAGATCGTCGATTCTGGGCAAAGGATACCTATTCTTGATAGTGACCTTGTTAAGCTCACGGTAGTCGATGTACAGACGCATCGATCCATCCTTCTTCTTGACAAATAAAACTGGTGCTCCCCAAGGAGACGTACTAGGTTTGATGAAACCTTTGGCTAGCAATTCGTCTAGCTGCGTTCCCAATTCCTTCATCTCTGTTGGTGCCAATCTATAAGGCGCTCTAGCTACCGGTGCTGATACAGGAATGATGTCGATTCTGAATTCTACTTGTCGATCTGGTGGCAAACCAGGTAGTTCTTCAGGAAAAACTTCAGGGTATTCAGAAACGACGGGAATATCCCCAATCTTGGGCTTCGGTTCATTAATAATCACTTGTGCCATGTAGATGACACATCCCTTCTTCAAACACTTAGAGTCCTTGAGCATAGACATTTGCTCAGGCAGCCCATACTGAGTATCTCCCTGGATAGTAAGTGATTCACCAGACGAAGTCTTGATCACCACTTGTTTCTTGTTGCAAACAATCTGGGCCTGGTTATGAGATAACCAGTCCATACCCAAAACTATGTCGAAACCGGCTAGTTTCAAAGGAAGTAGAGACAAAGGAAAAGAGTGGTTCTTAATGGATATGAAACATCCATCTAATAGGGTTGAGGCAGTTTCTAAGGTGCCATCAGCTAATTCCACTTCATATTTTACACTTAAGGTTTTAACAGGTAAGTTCAGTAGATTACAAAACTTATTATCTACAAACGACTTATCCGCGCCTGAATCAAATAACACTCTTGCATAAACATCATTTACGAGGAAAGTACCTGTTATCACATTGTCGTTCTGGACGGCTTCCTTAGCATCCATCCTGAACACCCTCGCATTGGTCTTCTTAGCCTCTTCAGGCTTCTTGGCATATTTTGGGCAATTGGACTTGATGTGCCCCTTTTCATTGCAACCGTAGCAGGTCGCATTCTTAATCTTCTTGCAATCCAAGGTCTTGTGTTCCTTGGACTTGCACAACCCACATGCAAAAGGTTTCGATTGTGATTGTGAGTTGGATTCAAACCTGCACTTTCCAAAGTGCTGTCTTTTGCAGATTTTACATCTGGGTTTTTCACCCGTCTGCTGACCATCCTTCCTAGACCCCTTTCGGTAGTCATTGTTTCCTTTCTGCTTCTTGTCAGAACGTCGTGAGTTATCATCCTCACGCTTCCTCTTGTCGGTATCAGTGTTCCTCTGCGATCTCTGTCTGACCGCGTCCAGGGTGAGGGACAATGATATTTCTGATGCAGACCGAAAAGTAGCTGGTCTGGAGGCCTTTACACTTGCCTTGATCTCCGGGGCCAAACCACCGATGTAACGGGCTATACGTTTGGGTTCCGGAGTTACTAAATATGGGACCAATCTTGACAAAGTGTTGAAACTGGTAAGGTAGGCCTGACAATCTAGGTTTTTCATAACCAATGACAAGAAGTCAGCTTCAATTTTCTCCACCTCATGCTGAGGACAGAAATTTTCTTTGATCAGGGCAACAAATTGTTCCCAAGTCATGTTATACAACGGAATCTTCCCCGTGGCTTGAATCAGAGATCTCCACCATGCTAAAGCTTCACCCTTAAAGGACTGTGACACAAATTTCACAATATCCCTATCAGCACAACCACTAATATCCACCACCGTATCCATCTCGTCAATCCAAGTCATGCAATCAACCGCTCCTTTTTCCCCAGTGAAATCCCTGGGTTTGCAAGAAACGAAGTACTTATAAGAGCAACCCTTGTTACGGGGTTCTTGATTCACTACTATTTGTTGAGATGGAACACTTTGATGGTTGGTGGACTGCCGGTCGTCACCATCTTTCTTGGGATTTTCCTTTTTGGGAGGAGGCTTGCTATGAACCTCTGAATGTGTCTTGGGCTTTGAGTGCGGTGCGGATTGGGTCCTGCTGTGAGTCCCGCTATAATCATTATACTGTCGCTCCAAAGACTGTGTAACAGCGCCATCTATGATCGCTCTTAATTCAGCACCCGTTAGATTAATTCGGGCGTCATTATTAACCTCCACTGGATGGCTATTAACCTCATCAGAATTAGCCATTTTAATTGTACTGTTACAGAAAACAAGAACAATAGTTTACTTGGGAGTTTATTTATGGAATTGTCTTTTATGGCAATTCATTAACCATGGTAAACAGAGACCATATTTGGTTAATTTATTATTCATATTTATTTAGGATTTCTATTATAATTTATCTTAGTTATAAAACAATAACGGTTTTATTAGTAGCACTAAAAGGCCTAGTCACAAGGACAATTTAAATTATAAGCTATGATTTCAGAGAATCAAGGCTTTTGAGGTTTGAACAGAGTTCATTACCTTTTTCGGACAGGGAGTCATAGCTACCACTGTCTTTTGGCTCATGTGGAAATGAGCAAGGCCCGTAGGCATTATATTACCAAGTATGGTCAAAATATAGTCATCCTAATTGTTTTAAACCCACGATTCAGAGATCATTAAATTGGGTTAGGAATCTTTTAAAGAATCCTTATATAAGAATGACGAGTGTGATTTTAACGAATCACATCTGCCAGGAGTGTTAACACATTTTCAGATGTTAACTAAGATTTGAATCTTTCGAACAGGTCTTACCATCTTGGCCCGGTCTTAAAAAGACCCAAAGGCTAGGTTTCACTCTTTAAGATTCTTTTTAAATATTTATTAGGCAGATCATTTGTAAAAGGAATGATGTTATTTTGTTTATTTCATGTATAACATATAAAAGCATAAATGACAGAAATAACAATTTTTTCAAACTTAACATTCCATTATAATTTACAAGTAGTACATTTTTGCCCTAAACGGGTCTTTTACAAAATACTTGCCCACGCAGGAGCTATACAAATAATACATGTCCTCGCAGGGACTATTACTAACATAAGTGTCCGCACAGGGACTAATAAAGACAAGTCCTCGTAGGGACTATGTACAAAGATAGATGTCCACGCAGGGACTACATACACACATACACAAATGTCCACGTAGGGACTTGATTTAAACTAGGAAATACAATAATACACATTGGGATTTAACGATCCTGTTTCTTCCTTCATTTCAGCAAATCTGCTAAGCCACTCATAAATCCCTGATTCTTCCTACGTTCCCTCTGGAAGTCCCGCTCAACCCGGGCCAATCTTTGATGGAGCTCCTCCTGCTCAGAAGGGGGAAACCGTGGTGGCTGGTACTGTGGTGGTGGCTGAACAGGTGCTCGATACCCACGAGCTGGGTATCCCAATCCCCAAGGTGGTCCATATGGTCCCTCAGGATTATTATGGGCATGGTAGCTTGATGCCATGTTGTAAGGATCATCAGCAAAGTTATAGCCAGTGTATGTTGGCGGTCCGTATGGGTTGTAAGCCGCTGGAGCAGTATATGCAGGGATAGGGCTGCCAAAACCTGGTGATGGCGGTGCAATAGGTGCCGAATTCACCTCTGATACTGGCACTGAAGGTCCACCCACCTGTGGGTCTTCATTTAGTGGCGGGTAGTGGCTGCCACTTGAATGTTGAGGGCTGCTGAAATGAAATTCCCTTTCTCGTGTTGACATCCGTACGCCAGTCCTCCTACGTCTTGGTGGTTCAGGAGGTGCTATATTAACTGGCGGCGGTGGAGGCGGTGGAGTGACTGCCTCAAAATGTGGATCCCCAGAGGGATCTTGCTGCTGCTGCTGCGGATGCTGAAAAGGCGATGAATGGTGAGAGGGTGTATAGTACCATTCACAATTGTCGAACCTCGCCTGATAACTATCCGGACCCTGATAAGGTGTTCCGTGAAAAGATGAACCATCAGAGATCTCAAATGGATGGTTCGGGGTTCCCGTTGCAGGCTCGCCAGGATCCGTGTCCTCGTCCTCTCCCATCGCTTGATCACCTGAAAAGTGATCCTCCGGTCCAAGTGGGTTAAAGCCCACTGGTTCAGGTAGGTAGTCCGCCGGGTTAAACTGACCCTGAAAGACAGGAGTAGGTTCACCGAAAGAATGTTGCGGGTTTTGGGGTTCATTCTCGGACTGAGGCCCATAGGAGTCATGATATGGAGGTGTTGAGGCATGTGAAAAAGATCGTCTAGCCGACTCTTCATAAGTCCTCCATAGTTCCCTCGCTTCTACATTCCTTGTAGAAGAAGAAGAATTTCGCCGATGCGAAGGACCTGCCTCATGGTCGTTACGGCCGCTGATCGGCTCCTTTCCTCGACCTCCTCATCTTAGTCTTGGCGGCATTGTTGTACCTGTTAATATAAACAAGGTAACAATAGGCAATATAAAAGAATAAAAATTAAAACATAAAATAAAACATTTTGGATTATTCCTAAGTTCTTTGTCTAGACTCAAAGATTTAGGAATGTGCAATTGTGTCATTGAGATTAAACACAAAAGGCTAGTGTTTAATTCACTCAATGTTGGCTCTGATACCAACCTGTCACACCCCGAATTTCCGCGTGTCACCGGTGGGCCCGGTGGGGGAGTATCGTGACGTGGTTGGCAACGTAATAGTCAAACAACACAATATTTAATTGCACAGCGGAAGCAAAGTATAGATTCATTTCAACCATATAATATTGTAATATTAAATATTACAAAGAGTCGAATATAAATCCACAGGTAGATCACAATAAAAAAAACAAGTGTTCAACAGTTTATAACATCCAAGCTTGCGAGACTTATTGTGGATGCTAGGAGATAAGCCAGCCTATTACGCGTAGTACCTGCACTAAACCTTTTTGAGAAAATACGTCAGTTTACACTGGTAAATACAATTAACCGACTCATTTGGAAAAAAGTTTATGAAAATGGATTTAAGGCACAAGGCACAAATAATATTTTATAACTTGGGATAATTATTTGAATATAATACTTGTAAAGGATTTACAAGTTCCTTATGCGTTCAGTAGCCCGGATCGAGCCGGGTTAAAGATCAATAGACACACCACATTATTTAAATGAGACACCGAAGGCGTACGCCTACGCCCGGTGCTGAGGTCGTGGCCATTTCGTAAAATGATGCCAAGGATATCCGGGACACGGTCATTAACCCCCCCAAAGGCTTTAAGCAAACAAAACAATTTAAACGAAACATATTAATACTTTAACCATCATTCGATTAAAGATTCAATGCCCGACCAAGCGGTATTTTATATACCGTACCCCAAGCCCGTATAGGGAAAATAAGTCAAAAGTATTTACCTGAGCAAGTATAGATCAAAATCAGCTAGTGCAAGTATCTTTTACTGAGTCTCCTATTCTGGAACGAAGGTTTATAATAACCTATTAGAATCCTTAACGGGTCTTTAATTAAGATTAAGCTTAGACCGGTTAATTTTAAAGATACGGTTCGTACGCACGATTAAGCGAAGACCGGATAGAATGTGATTTAGACCCGACAAGTTTGAAGATTTGCTTAATATGGGTATATGATACACATTCTGAATTTTGAGATAAAACCGACAAGGTTTGACCCGTTTCGGCTAATTTATGTAAACTAGTTACATAAACCGAACCGAACGCGTATGAAGCGTAACGGGTAACCATAAGAGTCCTAACCAGGTTTCCTAAGTTAATATGCCTTAAATATGTTGTGATATCAGTAGGATACCTTCCGTTATGCCCAAAACGAGTTTAATCTTATA
This sequence comes from Helianthus tuberosus, assembly GCA_030545235.1. Lineage (NCBI taxonomy): Eukaryota > Viridiplantae > Streptophyta > Magnoliopsida > Asterales > Asteraceae > Helianthus > Helianthus tuberosus. The sequence goes on from CM060393.1 coordinate 11,083,914, forward strand.
TTAAGCCCCGTAGGGATATTTTGGTCATTTTAAAGATTATAAAAGGAATTAATTTATCTTCTGTGACCCGGGTCTGATTAAATCAGAAAAATGGTTTATTTTAACAGGTTATAACATTTGGTTATAAGTCTTATATGTCAAAATGTTTTTAAACACAAACTACGCGTATAATACGCGAATAACGCCGTTTTAAGCGATGTACGGGTTAAAATAGGATTCTAAGTTTCCAGGTCAGTTTAACCAGCTCAAAATACTACAATTATTATTTAAAATCAGTAGCAATTGGATTGGCATCAAACGGACTTGTAAAACTCATTTTATGGCCGAAAAGGGCATTTTCGGTATTAACCGAATTAAGGCGCTAATCCTAGCTTATGATAAGTTTAAAAATAATTAAAAATCTTCAAAAATCCCAAAATATTATTTAACATCAGTGGGTAAAAGGTTTGGTGTCAAAAATTGGGTTTAGATAGGCTTTGCGCTAATGACGCCGTTTAATTAATAAAAGTGTTTATAATTACGTCATTAAGCGTAACTCCTAATCTAGACTTCCGATTGACGTGAAAATTTACAGACATGATCAATAATCAGTAACTAAGGTTATGGCACTTTCACATTTTCAAAAATCTCGTTCTACGATCATAAGGGCAATATGGTCATAATTAGGCATTTAACGGAAACGTCGGACGATTAAGGATACGAGTAGTATAAACGCAGATACTATCATGTAACTAGGTCCTAATGGAACTTTAAGGCATGTCTAAACCTATCAAAACCGGGTCAGAATCAAGGTCAAAGAAGAAAGTCAAACTACGCGACTTTCGGCTCCGAATCGGTTCAAAACAGAGAGTTGTCGAACCAAACAAGTTTAGACAAGTTATTATACTTATTTTCAGTTTATATGTATGTTAAAACAGATTATAGACCTTTTGTATCATTAAATATGTGTTAAACGATTCTGTTGACTTTTTCGAACAATGTTTGACTCGTCAAACAACATGGTTCGGATGAAATTCAGTGAACACCCTTTTAGGGGTTTATTACCCACATAATTACCAACTTATAACAACTTTCATCTCGACAAATCTCTGGACCGTTTATGATTTATCGCCAAGTCAAACCGTAGTTACGACGGTTTGATTTCTAGGCTATAAACTAAGCAAAACTTGATCGAGAAGGGTTAGACATACTTACACGTGATAAACGGATGATTTGGAATGCTTGTATCAGTTCTTGAGCTCCTAAAGATGTCCAGAAGTTGAAGTGTGCATGTATGTTGCAACTTTGACTTATAAAAGAACTTTTGATCATCAAAGATTGTTGCCACATATTGTAACATCCGTCAAAAACGGATTTCCAATATCCGACCCGTTTTAAAATTCGGATCCTAATCCTTGAAACTCGAAATTTTTTTATTTTATATTTTTTTTCTTTCGCAAATTTAATAACCATCGAAAGATTTCTATCCTAATTTAATTCGATATTATATTTCTAGCTAATTAATTTAAATAATCGTCACATTTCAAAACTTTTATTATAAACTAGTTAGATGTGAGTTATAACCTTTAACCTTAGGGGCTGAACTGTAACAGGTCAAAAATTTATTACAGTTAAAAGTTCTATTATTTTTATTTTTATAAAAGTAATCTTGTTAGGTTTCAAAGTTAGATTAATGTAAAATAAACTAACCAAGTTAGTGTTAGTTAGTTCAATTAGTAGAGTTGAGGGACCTCATTTAAACCTTAAACATCACAAAGTCAAATTTTTGTTCTTTTTTTTCTTCTTTCATTTTGTCTGCCGCCGAACACAGCAAGCGACAGCTGTGAATTGTCCTTTTTCCTTTTTTTCTCTGATTTGTCATAATTGGGTGTGAACTACACGACCTCTGTTTTGGACAATGAGGAGACACCTCCATATATATCAACAACCACCCTCCTTGGCTTAATCCCATCTTCCCTTTCTTCACAACTTGAAACACTTCACAAACGAAAGCTACCGGCTGGCACCACCGGTTAACCGGCGTTACCCTCATCTCAATCTATTTTCAACCCAATCCCTCTTCACTGTCTCACAACTCCGCAACACCTTTCGCATAACTTCGCACTCTTGCCGGAAATAACGAAGCTTGCTGGAGTTCGAAGCTTCTGTCGGAGCAAACGTAGTTCACCGGGGACACTCGGCCATCACTCGAAAACCCTCTCGCTTCGAAGACGATACCGAACTCGCCGGAGATTGGAGAACGGACATACATCGGAGATCACGAATGAACCGCATACGATCATTTTCGGTATATAAATTCTTGTTCTTTTTGGTTTCGTTTAAAGCTTCTAGAGATATATTTGGTTTCGTTTAAAAGCTTCTGTGATACCCGTTTAGTGTATCATGTATATACATATATACATATGGCATCTAAATGAGGAAGTAAATGTAAAGTTTTCATGTGTTCTCATAAAATAAAAAGAGGAACAAATAAAATATGTTTGTTATGAAATAGTGGGTGTTCGGTTGAAACATAAAGGAGATGGTGATGTTACTGTTTGTTTAAAATAACTAAAAACATAATCATTTCATATAGCTTGGTGGCCAAGTGTGTTATGAGAAGAATAATAATATACAAAATGTAGTTTTGTCGTGTAGGGTGTTTTGTTCATAAGGGGATAAATCCATTATTTTATTTTCATAGTAAAACTTTGAATATTACAAGTTAATAGTTTTACCTTAATTCTTTTTCTAAACAACTTACATAATTAACAGTTTTACTATTATTATTATTATTATTATTATTATTATTATTATTATTATTATTATTATTATTATTATATATATCAATTCATAACACATGTTTGCTACAGTGTTAGGGTCTTTTCGTAATTTCAACTTTAATACAACAACTTCAGCCACACTTTTCTTCTCCAGCTCATTCCTCCTCCCCCCTACACTCCAGACCACCAGATTAACCTACCGCCGCGGCACCGCCTCTGCTGACCATCTTTCCGCTTCGTCTCCCCCGTGCTGACCATCGTTGCTTGAATCGGCGATTCCGAACCAGGTTACTTTTTTTCGCACGAACCACGTTAGGGTATTCCATAATTGGATTTTTGCCGGCCTCTGTTCATCGATTTTATATCAATTATCATCGTATGATTGCGCCAATATTATGTTTTGGTTTCATAATTTAGCCACTATGGTTTTGCTCTTCGATAAGTACACACGGATTAATATGAGAGAGAGAGAAGGAGCCGGAAATAATGAGCAGTCATGAAAGAGAAGGGATCCGTCGAGGCTCCGGTAACTTATCCGGCCCGTGCTACGGGTCAATAGAAGAGGCATATCACTTCATCCGATGAACTGATCAAATTGGGGTGGTTCTTCTCAATCTGAGCTATCGAACGACAATGAAGGGTTTGAAGATAGAGGTTAGACGACAGAGACATGGAGACTGGAGAGTTCGAGATGGAGTCAGCCATGGCCTCCGGCTGGGCGCCTCGCTACCGTCGCACATGCAGGATGGCGGTGGTCGTGTTATTGGGTTCTGACAAGTCAATATAGTCACCACCTCCAACGACCGAGCTGAATCTTTGTGGTGGGCAATAGCGGACACAACGAAAACTGTCGACAATGATTGACACGCTTACAATGACACAAACCCTCGCTGCCATCTCCGTCAGCGTCGCCGTGATTTCTAGGTACAAGTTGCAGTGTCGGCTAGGGTTCGAATAGGTGTGCGGCTTCTGTTTGTTTACATTTCTAATGTTACTTAATTCTAACAAATAGCATATCAAAAGTGGTTTCACAATCGGTCTTAGATTCAATGTTGTTGTCTAAATTATATTCAGAAACGGATCTGTATGATTTAGTGTTGAATTTCTTAATAACAACAATCAATTAAAAAATGAAGTTACAAATGGCTTCAATACAATGGTGGATTTGGAAGTTATTAACAATAGCGAAAAGTAGTAGATTGAAAGGTTATATATCTGATGTATGCAGCGTGAGAATTCGGTGAAGAAGATGTTGGAACAGGGGCAACGAACACCTTTGGGAGTAACCAAGGCTCATAGAATACTAACTGTAACGCCAAAGTTTAGTGGAAGAATCAAGTACTACTCAACTCGATGTAAGTTCATGATTGATTTACCATCAGAAATGGATTAAATCATCTTATCTCTTAATCGATTGTATTATTATAATAAGTCTAAAACTACTTGATTCAGTGTTCTTAAAAAGTTAAGAAATCATTTACTGATTGTGTTGATATTCAAGGCTACATTCATTTTTTAAGCGATTTAACTCAATGTTTGATTAGGGTTCAAAGTTGTGTTGTAATATCAGTAATGCATTTGCTTTCATGGTTTGCTATTATGTATGAATTATAACATCATAGACTTAGACATACACTTGATCAACTCTTGACTGACCTAACATTCCATAGTGGTATTGTTTGAAGTACAAATGTTCACTATCTACCTTTCCTGGAGCTAACTTAATGGTGCAAATAAAATCGGATATGAATGAGTCAACTAGATAAGCTTATATGTGAGATCCGCCGCGAAGCGCGGGGTGTATTACTAGTTATTATTATTATTATTGTTATTATTATTATAAGTTCATTTAAACTAAATTATGACATAACTAATAAACAATTAAGTATGATTCTTTTTATAAACGCTAGATACTAATTATTGAGATAAATTATAACGTTTAAATAATTAGATTGAAACCTTAAATATTAGGAATATTATTTAACGAGATCGTATGTGATCTTTCAATATCTAGGAATTATCGCTTTGCTCGTTCTCTTGGAATTGTTCCAATCTTTACTCGTGCGTTATTTTACTAGGAGTCGTAATCGTAACCGTAACTACTAATAATCTCGAGACATCGGTGTTCCATCATCTTAACCTCAGACTCGTCGACACTTGGATAATCGGAAATTATATGCAATATTGTGAGTATACTCGAATCCCTTTTTGTTTTAAACACTTTTGGGATGCAACATGTATTCTATATTGAAACACTTGACACTTGAAACTTATTTGAAACATACTCTATCCATCTAAACATGAAATATGAAACTTGTGATTCTGGAGACTATTTGTGCTATGTGAACGTTTAATCCCTGTGTGTAGTTCCGCCTAACAATTAGTAGTACTATGCATATGCTATAGGAATGATGCACCACCCCCATTTGTGCTCGAGGGGTATTGTTAGGTATCCTATTAGCCTCCCGTTAAACTTTGGGATTGGTACTCGACATCCAGGGGGCTATCACTTGGACTGCGTAAACTAGCATGGCTGAAACTATTTTTATAATGTTTATGTTGGATAAGAGCTTTTATTATGTATTGCTATGTATCAAACTTGTATACTCGCCATTGCTTTTGCATTGAAACTCTATTTTAATACATGTTGCAGGTTGATAGTTGAAGTATGGATGAATGATGAAACAAGTTTAGGGTGGACTAGATACACACCTTTAATCTATCTATCTTTTAATGTTATGTTGTTATTTGAGACAATGTTGTATTTCTTATTTTAATCTTGTATGACGATCTAGTATTGCAATGAAATTTGAATTTAATAAATATTGTCACATAGTGTTATGAAGTCTCTTGCAATCTATACACACTTCGTCTCATCCTGATGTTTCCGCCATCGGTTGGGGTGTGACAGATTGGTATCAGAGCCATAACTATAGGGAATTAGATAGAAGAACCCTACTTTGCCTAGTCTATAGTTAAGCACCATTCTTGACCGTACTCTGATACCAGATTGGTATCAGAGCCATAACTATAGGGAATTAGAAAAGTAGGAATGCTTTTACCTAGTCTATAGTTTTAGAGCTTATTCTTATAGTTTACTTGAAACTACTTGCATGTTAGCTTATTTACCTCTTATTTATCCTCTTTTGATCTTTTAGACATATACATCACTTATGTGTTAACACATGACATGCTATGCTTATTGTGAATACATGTTTTATTATTTCATTCTTTATGTACCATTCTTAAATATGCTTCTTTATGTGTTTATACTTGTTTGTGTACTTCTTTGACTTACATTTTCCTATACATTTTACTCGATTATTCTAAATCCAACCACACTCATATTGTACAAACGAGACAAGTTTACCAAAATAGGCGTGAAACCCACAATTTGGCGAACAACTCTCAATTCATCTATTCTTTTTACACGAAATTCGCCACCAAGTTAGGAGTGAAATCCTCACCTTGTTGGAGAATTCTCATTTCAAATTCTAGTGGACCCTCGTCATAGTGTTGAAATTAAATTTTGACCCGACGAGTACCAACCACACTTAGGATACTAAATCGCCAAGTTAGGGGTGAAACCCACATCTTGTCGACTAGTTCCACTCCTTGATTTGCATTAATCCCGCCAAGTCTCGAAATTTCGATCGATTTGTGACATGTAGTAACTGGAAGGGTAAATACCGTTAACCGACTTGTCGGTAAGAGTATTTCACCTATTAGGCCAAAGCATGCTCCTCAAACTCGAAAGACTTTTCGACCACTTTGGTTAGTCAAAGTTCCGTTTTGGAACCATCCCAAATTTTAATCAAACACGTGTTCTACTATTTATTTTACACAATGCAATCTTTCAAAATTTGAATTTACTTTCGGTATTTTCTCCTCGCACATACACAACATATTAAATTCTCTTCACACATTTATACATATGTATGATTTCATATAATTTAAATTTGTATTCCTTGTAAAAATAAGTGGAGACATATTATCAAGATAGGAGTGAATTCCTTACCTTGACGATTAACTCCACTCCCCTTTTTCTTAAAACGACATCGCCAACGAGTTAGGGGTGATTCCCTTACCTAGGTGATCGTTACCAAAACACCTCTTCCCAATATCTTATTATGCAAACTCGAACATGTTTATACCTAAATTAATTGTCATTATTCAAAATACATACGTATACGTATACTCATACTACTCATACGTTTGATGTCTATGCTCAATACTTACATGAATAATCATATTTATGCTTATACTTTCATTCATACTCGTGATCCATACAGTTGTAACCATACGCGAGCGTAATCCGAGTGATTCGCTTACGTGGTTCCTATACATACTTATGCATGGACTTGCTTATATACTACATACTTATACGTACACATTCCTATTCTTAAATTATGTATACCCTGATTCGTACTCAACTAGTACAAGCTATGCGGATCATGCGACGATCAAAATAATCGCGGATGCATACGGGATTATATTGATAGGCGTATGAGAACCATAGAGTATACTACTGTGTATGGTAAAGACACAAAACGTAACATGACACCGAATACGAAACGGACATAACATGGTCAAAGCATGGCGGATACGCCGCTGGTACTTCTGTATATAAGTATTTTCACCATGTTATCAAACTTTCGTAAAACGTGCCATGAGAAATTTGGTGTTTTACAGACCTATTTAGACCTAATACAACTTTAGACAACTCACAATGCATTATATCCGATTATCCATGACGAGACTTCATTCTAAATACACCTGCGTTCATCTATCCAATACTTATGCCATTCTTATACTTGTATTCACTTAGATTTTGAGGACGAAATCTCCTAAAGTAGGGGAGACTGTAACATCTGTCAAAAACGGATTTCCAAAATCCGACCCGTTTTAAAATTCGGATCCTAATCCTTGAAACTTGAAATTTTTTTATTTTATATTTTTTTTCTTTCGCAAATTTAATAACCATCGAAAGATTTCTATCCTAATTTAATTCGATATTATATTTCTAGCTAATTAATTTAAATAATCGTCACATTTCAAAACTTTTATTATAAACTAGTTAGATGTGAGTTATAACCTTTAACCTTAGGGGCTGAACTGTAACAGGTCAAAAATTTATTACAGTTAAAAGTTCTATTATTTTTATTTTTATAAAAGTAATCTTGTTAGGTTTCAAAGTTAGATTAAAGTAAAATAAACTAACCAAGTTAGTGTTAGTTAGTTCAATTAGTAGAGTTGAGGGACCTCATTTAAACCTTAAACATCACAAAGTCAAATTTTTGTTCTTTTTTTTCTTCTTTCATTTTGTCTGCCGCCGAACACAGCAAGCGACAGCTGTGAATTGTCCTTTTTCCTTTTTTTCTCTGATTTGTCATAATTGGGTGTGAACTACATGACCTCTGTTTTGGACAATGAGGAGACACCTCCATATATATCAACAACCACCCTCCTTGGCTTAATCCCATCTTCCCTTTCTTCACAACTTGAAACACTTCACAAACGAAAGCTACCGGCTGGCACCACCGGTTAACCGGCGTTACCCTCATCTCAATCTATTTTCGACCCAATCCCTCTTCACTGTCTCACAACTCCGCAACACCTTTCGCATAACTTCGCACTCTTGCCAGAAATAACGAAGCTTGCTGGAGTTCGAAGCTTCTGTCGGAGCAAACGTAGTTCACCGGGGACACTCGGCCATCACTCGAAAACCCTCTCGCTTCGAAGACGATACCGAACTAGCCGGAGATTGGAGAACGGACATACATCGGAGATCACGACGGAACCGCATACGATCATTTTCGGTATATAAATTCTTGTTCTTTTTGGTTTCGTTTAAAGCTTCTAGAGATATATTTGGTTTCGTTTAAAAGCTTCTGTGATACCCGTTTAGTGTATCATGTATATACATATATACATATGGCATCTAAATGAGGAAGTAAATGTAAAGTTTTCATGTGTTCTCATAAAATAAAAAGAGGAACAAATAAAATATGTTTGTTATGAAATAGTGGGTGTTCGGTTGAAACATAAAGGAGATGGTGATGTTACTGTTTGTTTAAAATAACTAAAAACATAATCATTTCAAATAGCTTGGTGGCCAAGTGTGTTATGAGAAGAATAATAATATACAAAATGTAGTTCTGTCGTGTAGGGTGTTTTGTTCATAAGGGGATAAATCCATTATTTTATTTTCATAGTAAAACTTTGAATATTACAAGTTAATAGTTTTACCTTAATTCTTTTTCTAAACAACTTACATAATTAACAGTTTTACTATTATTATTATTATTATTATTATTATTATTGTTATTATTATTATAAGTTCATTTAAACTAAATTATGACATAACTAATAAACAATTAAGTATGATTCTTTTTATAAACGCTAGATACTAATTATTGAGATAAATTATAACGTTTAAATAATTAGATTGAAACCTTAAATATTAGGAATATTATTTAACGAGATCGTATGTGATCTTTCAATATCTAGGAATTATCGCTTTGCTCGTTCTCTTGGAGTTGTTCCAATCTTTACTCGTGCGTTATTTTACTAGGAGTCGTAATCGTAACTACTAATAATCTCGAGACATCGGTGTTCCATCATCTTAACCTCAGACTCGTCGACACTTGGATAATCGGAAATTATATGCAATATTGTGAGTATACTCGAATCCCTTTTTGTTTTAAACACTTTTGGGATGCAACATGTATTCTATATTGAAACACTTGACACTTGAAACTTATTTGAAACATACTCTATCCATCTAAACATGGAATATGAAACTTGTGATTCTGGAGACTATTTGTGCTATGCGAACGTTTAATCCCTGTGTGTAGTTCCGCCTAACAATTAGTAGTACTATGCATATGCTATAGGAATGATGCACCACCCCCATTTGTGCTCGAGGGGTATTGTTAGGTATCCTATTAGCCTCCCGTTAAACTTTGGGATTGGTACTCGACATCCAGGGGGCTATCACTTAGACTGCGTAAACTAGCATGGCTGAAACTATTTTTATAATGTTTATGTTGGATAAGAGCTTTTATTATGTATTGCTATGTATCAAACTTGTATACTCGCCATTGCTTTTGCATTGAAACTCTATTTTAATACATGTTGCAGGTTGATTGTTGAAGTATGGATGAATGATGAAACAAGTTTAGGGTGGACTAGATACACACCTTTAATCTATCTATCTTTTAATGTTATGTTGTTATTTGAGACAATGTTGTATTTCTTATTTTAATCTTGTATGACGATCTAGTATTGCAATGAAATTTGAATTTAATAAATATTGTCACATAGTGTTATGAAGTCTCTTGCAATCTATACACACTTCGTCTCATCCCGATGTTTCCGCCATCGGTTGGGGTGTGACAAATATGTCTAGGGCTGTTATCAGATGTTTAACATGTGTCCTACAAGCTAAAAACCACCTTAGGCAGCCCAAGGTATCAAAAAACTAAGTTATAAGTCGGTTACACAGCAACAGGCAGCTGTCTGTTGAAATTTCGCAACTGGGGACTAGCTTACGGACCGGACCGTAAGCTTATTTATGTTGAGGTCCGTAAGCTAGTTGTCAGGCTTAACAAGTTTGCAATTTGGTCCCTGGTCCTCCGAAAGGTCGCTTTCTCACATTTTCTTGCATTATGAACCTTAAATATTAACATTTAGGGGCTTTAATACTTTACCCACTTTGTGAAGCCCTCGGGCCACTTCGGTTTACCCGAAAAACCCTAAATTTCTACGTTGACACTTCTAACCCCTCGTACACGAATTTTATCACAACTTTCTCATACGATAACGAAACTTGGTGAAATTTTTATGGTGCATTCTAGTGAGCACAATTATTTGTTAGAAGGCTTCGGGTTTGCTAAAAGGTCACTCAGAGGTATAAGTTAAACATGTTGACACATTTAACCCCTGTAGTTTGTAATCTCTCACTTTCTTTCACAATTCGCATCGTATGATCCATAATCCATTCGTTTAAGGTTATAAACACCATGTAGGGTTATTGTAACATATATTTATTCATTGTTGACACTTTGGACCCTTGTATCTACATAGTTTCACTGTTTGTCAACTTTAGTCCTTCTAGAACATTCTTTCACACGTACAAACTTATGACACGTGTCAATACCTTATAGGACGTGAATTTTCGAGGTGTTACATCGACCTGTCACACCCCGAATTTCCACGTGTCACCAGTGGGCCCGGTGGGGGAGTATCGTGACGTGGTTGGCAACGTAATAGTCAAACAACACAATATTTAATTGCACAGCGGAAGCAAAGTATAGATTCATTTCAACCATATAATATTGTAATATTAAATATTACAAAGAGTCGAATATAAATCCACAGGTAGATCACAATAAAAAAAAAACAAGTGTTCAACAGTTTATAACATCCAAGCTTGCGAGACTTATTGTGGATGCTAAGAGATAAGCCAACCTATTACGCGTAGTACCTGCACTTAACCTTTTTGAGAAAATACGTCAGTTTACACTGGTAAATACAATTAACCGACTCATTTGGAAAAGAGTTTATGAAAATGGATTTAAGGCACAAGGCACAAATAATATTTTATAACTTGGGATAATTATTTGAATATAATACTTGTAAAGGATTTACAAGTTCCTTATGCGTTCAGTAGCCCGGATCGAGCTGGTTTAAAGATCAACAGACACACCACATTATTTAAATGAGACACCGAAGGCGTACGCCTACGCCCGGTGCTGAGGTCGTGGCCATTTCGTAAAATGATGCCAAGGATATCCGGGACACGGTCATTAACCCCCCAAAGGCTTTAAGCAAACAAAACAATTTAAACGAAACAAATCAATACTTTAACCATCATTCGATTAAAGATTCAATGCCCGACCAAGCGGTATTTTATATACCGTACCCCAAGCCCGTATAGGGAAAATAAGTCAAAAGTATTTACCTGAGCAAGTATAGATCAAAATCAGCTAGTGCAATTATCTTTTACTGAGTCTCCTATTCTGGAACGAAGGTTTATAATAACCTATTAGAATCCTTAACGGGTCTTTAATTAAGCATAAGCTTAGACCGGTTAATTTTAAAGATACGGTTCGTACGCACGATTAAGCGAAGACCGGATAGAATGTGATTTAGACCCGACAAGTTTGAAGACTTGCTTAATATGGGTATATGATACGCATTCTGAATTTTGAGATAAAACCGATAAGGTTTGACCCGTTTCGGCTAATTTATGTAAACTAGTTACATAAACCGAACCGAACACGTATGAAGCGTAACGGGTAACCATAAGAGTCCTAACCAGGTTTCCTAAGTTAATATGCCTTAAATATGTTGTGATATCAGTAGGATACCTTCCGTTATGCCCAAAACGAGTTTAATCTTATATTAAGCCCCGTAGGGGTATTTTGGTCATTTTAAAGATTATAAAAGGAATTAATTTATCTTCTGTGACCCGTGTAACACCTGTGCCTCCACGGCCATCAAAAAAATACCGAACCAATGAAATATTATATTTCATACTTGGGATTTGTATAAATATGCGTATCATTTGCACATATCCATTTCTTGTTCGATTCCAAAACCTAAATCGCTTTCTGGAAGGTTATACGCGCACCGATGCGCCAATATAACCAGTTTAATGCAACGAACACTCTGGAATAGTGAAATAGGCTTAACATACCTTAAATAACCTTTACATAACTTAGAAATAAGTATTGAAGGCTTTGATATGGCAAAAACAAGTTAATTCGCTTACAGGGACTAAACTTGACAAACTGCGAAAGTATGCCAATTTGAACTGTAACAGACATTCCAGAACATGACCATAAGTTAAACACACCTTAAATAACCTTTACATAGCTTAGAAATAGGCTTTGAGAGGTTCGGTGTGTTAAAACAAACTTTTGTGTCATTCAGGGACTAAAAGTGTCAAAAAGTGCACAAGTTTGCATTTTCGCGCATATCTTACGTTCTGAATACATTCGGACATCCAAAAATTTATGTAAACACTAAAATATTTTATTTTAGTGTTCGCCATAAGAAAAATCCATTCGTTGCGTCATTTGGATCGTTTTACGCGCTTGTGCGCATTCTGTCGTAATTAAGCGAACATCGCGTTCGTACGGCTAAACGAACCATCATCAGACACATTTTTGAACATGTTTCATGTCCACAATGTTTAGGCAACATTTTAGGGCCTTAAAGTTGGCTTTACGGGCCTTAGAAGTGTTGGAAATGCCTTAAAACACGTGCAGGGACCAAAACTGTCATTTCTGAAACATATTTCTGATCTGCCATCCTCAAGCGGCCCGCATTGTGTTTACATGAATCCTAAAGCGGGCCGCATTGTGCCTGCAGACCAGATTCAATGATTGTTTAAGCAAGTTGCAACAAATCAAACCACAACCACATGTTTTATACTTGCCTAATCAGCAGATAAGATCAATTTTTAGGCACCACAACATCTTGACAAGTGTACGGCTCGGATCGTGGCACGTTATTCAAGAAACGATCCTAACGGTTACCCGAAATCTATAAATACCCATGCCATTCAACCTCATTTCTCACAAATCTGATCATTTCTGCTCTAAGTTGGAACTTTTGTTCCATACCTGAGTTATTTTGATCACGATTAGCATTCGGGGACCCTCCGTAAGTATTCTTTCGATCTTTTATTCGCTTTTCGAGTCCGAAAGTCAACGTTTTGTTGACTTTCTGCGTTGACCAGCTTATGGTCAACACGAAGTTCATTAGAACTTCATAACGTGAGCGTGATCACGATGGTTATAGTCCGTAGCGGCTGTACCTACTGATTACCACGTTATCTAGGCTCAGTGACGAGCCGTAGTTTCGGTCAGAATGCGCATTCTTGCGTATTTTGTAACCAAACTTTTTGGGTATCAAAGCCGTTTGCTTTGATACCAAACCTGTTTTCTAAACTTAGTTAAGCATGTTTTAACATGCTTAGCTCGTCACTTTTAGTTTAGTGCTTTTATAGGGTCGTAAGGTAAGCGATCTAAACCGTCGCTTATACTTTCGAACCCGACCCAGTTTGGTCGATCATTAGGATCCGACCAAACACATTAGGTGACCATAGCTGTAACCTTCCGAGGTTATACCTTGTGGTCACAACGTTAGGCGTTCCAAACGCGTTGTACGCGGACGACGCGTTAAGGTAGCATAAGCTACCTAAACGGCTCGTGATGGGTCGCAAGCACTTAGGTTAGGTTTCATTTTAGTATGTAGGCTTTGTTAGACCATATTACACGAGTCTCCATACTCGTTTGGTTTACGAACCCGCATACTATCCGATCCTTCCGATTTTGGTCCGGTATATTAACATAGCTACCTATTAGGAACCGTTTGATTTCGTGACCTCTAGCATTGCTTGGCGGTTATCTTCGGACTTCTGAGCAATCACAGGCGAGTACATTATTCCCCTCTTTTACTGTTTTCAACTGTTTTGGGGTGACTCATATGTGCTAAATATTTTCAAGGTTTTAACAATGGTATCAAAACGATTTTCGATGTTATAACGATGGTTTCAAAAACGATTAAGACGATTTATACAAAACTAATAACGATTTCGATAATGTGAATGAACTTGTGGGTTGGGTTACATAACAAATGACATTCATTAGCAATGATCAAGCCGTCCAGTATTAGGTTATGGTACCATAGGATCTGACTAATCCCGTTATTTACTACACCCGTGGTTATGTGTGGGTGTGGTGGGTAGCGACTGAATCTGAAATTGTTAACTTATCCTTTGGTAAGGGTTTGTTAATGCGAAAATAAGAAGCGACGAAAACGAGAAGCGACGAGTGATGAGTCACGAAGGTTTGAATGTTATTAGCGAGACGACCATATAAGTAGTTTCACGACCTAAAACGAATTTAACAATTTGGGTGAACGATTGGTTTCAAAGCAATATACGATTGGGTTTTGGATACATATTACATGATTTACATTTGACATGAACATTACTTTGGTGGTTTGGTTTGATTAAGTGATTAAGTAACGATGCGTGTGTAATATGATACAAACATGGTGGATACGCCGCTGGTACTTCCTATATATAAGTGTTTGTATGGTATTACATGTCGTAGCGTTAATTGAATCATTTCAGTTTGAGACATAGAACATTTTATACAAATAACATACTTTTCACAATACATTGTTTTACAAACAACTTAACTTATACAAACTCATTTTTTTACATGGTTATTCAATTAACCATGCATTATTCTCTTATTTATACGTATCATCTAAACTCATTATTTTTCAAATGATTTACAAAGACAAAGCAAATTACAAGGTTCATGACTAAACATTTTCTCAAACAGAAGTCATGAATCTTATTTTCAACAAAACTAATGTATTCGCCAGCATTTCTTTGCTGACCTCGTTTTCACATATGTTTCAGGTATTGTTGGATGATATCGTTTGATAGGATGCATGCTCACATAGGACTGGACAAGGCCTTAGTGACTCAATAACAATGATAGACTATGTTTAAATTGTGTATTTAGATTTCCAGATGATGTAATTATTCAATGTTTAATAAAACAAAACACTTTTCGGTATCCATGACCATGAAACATTAATTCTGTTACAACACTCCCCGACGTTTCCGCCACGTTTTGTATGTTACACGTGGTCGGGGTGTGACAACCCGGGTCTGATTAAATCAGAAAAATGGTTTATTTTAACAGGTTATAACATTTGGTTATAAGTCTTATATGTCAAAATGTTTTTAAACACAAACTATGCGTATAATACGCGTATAACGCCGTTTTAAGCGATGTACGGGTTAAAATAGGATTCTGAGTTTCCCGGTCAGTTTAACCGGCTCAAAATACTACAATTATTATTTAAAATCAGTAGCAATTGGATTGGCATCAAACGGACTTGTAAAACTCATTTTATGGCCGAAAAGGGCATTTTCGGTATTAACCGAATTAAGGCGCTAATCCTAGCTTATGATCAGTTTAAAAATAATTAAAAATCTTCAAAAATCCCAAAATATTATTTAACATCAGTGGGTAAAAGGTTTGGTGTCAAAAATTGGGTTTAGATAGGCTTTGCGCTAATGACGCCGTTTAATTAATAAAAGTGTTTAAAATTACGTCATTAAGCGTAACTCCTAATCTAGACTTCCGATTGACGTGAAAATTTACAGACATGATCAATAATCAGTAACTAAGGTTATGGCACTTTCACATTTTCAAAAATCTCGTTCTACGATCATAAGGGCAATATGGTCATAATTAGGCATTTAACGGAAACGTCGGACGATTAAGGATACGAGTAGTATAAACGCAGAGGATTATACTATCATGTAACTAGGTCCTAATGGAACTTTAAGGCATGTCTAAACCTATCAAAACCAGGTCAGAATCAAGGTCAAAGCAGAAAGTCAAACTACGCGACTTTCGGCTCCGAATCGGTTCAAAACAGAGAGTTGTCGAACCAAACAAGTTTAGACAAGTTATTATACTTATTTTCAGTTTATATGTATGTTAAAACAGATTATACACCTTCTGTATCATTAAATATGTGTTAAACGATTCTGTTGACTTTTTCGAACAATGTTTGACTCGTCAAACAACATGGTTCGGATGAAATTCAGTGAACACCCTTTTAGGGGTTTATTACCCACATAATTACCAACTTATAACAACTTTCATCTCGACAAATCTCTGGACCGTTTATGATTTATCGCCAAGTCAAACCATAGTTACGACGGTTTGATTTCTAGGCTATAAACTAAGCAAAACTTGATCGAGAAGGGTTAGACATACTTACACGTGATAAATGGATGATTTGGAATGCTTGTATCAGTTCTTGAGCTCCTAAAGATGTCCAGAAGTTGAAGTGTGCATGTATGTTGCAACTTTGACTTATAAAAGAACTTTTGATCATCAAAGATTGTTGCCACATATGTCTAGGGCTGTTATCAGATGTTTAACAGGTGTCCTACAAGCTAAAAACCACCTTAGGCAGCCCAAGGTACAGGCAGCTGTCTGTTGAAATTTCGCAACTAGGGACTAGCTTACGGACCGTAAGCTTATTTATGTTGAGGTCCGTAAGCTAGTTGTCAGGCTTAACAACTTTGCAATTTGGTCCCTGGTCCTCCGAAAGGTCGCTTTCTCACATTTTCTTGCATTATGAACCTTAAATATTAACATTTAGGGGCTTTAATACTTTTACCCACTTTGTGAAGCCCTCGGGCCACTTCGGTTTACCCGAAAAACCCTAAATTTCTACGTTGACGCTTCTAACCCCTCGTACACGAATTTTATCACAACTTTCTCATACGATAACGAAACTTGGTGAAATTTTTATGGTGCATTCTAGTGAGCACAATTATTTGTTACAAGGCTTCGGGTTTGCTAAAAGGTCACTTAGAGGTATAAGTTAAACATGTTGACACATTTAACCCCTGTAGTTTGTAATCTCTCACTTTCTTTCACAATTCGCATCGTATGATCCATAATCCATTCGTTTATGTTGGTGCATTCATCTGTCGTCTTCGTCTTATGTTGAGTCTCGGTTCGTTGCGAAGTTAATAAAAAATGATGTCATCATTCTAGATGATGACATCATCCAAATGAAATCATGCTTGCATCATGTTTACAAATTCACGTGAATATAACATGCAAATTACAATCTGTTTGCATGATATCACAAGAAGACAAAACAGATTAGTGGATTTCGCTTCAAGACAAATAGATGGTTTCGCTTGAATTAGATTGTAGGGATTTCGCTTGAACCAAATTGTATGGTTTCAAGCGAAACCATGTGCACTATATATAGATTAGTTGGCATGTCATTTGTAACAAGTTAGTGATTCCACACCAAGGTGCTGCCGGTGTGAGGACTGATTGTATACGATAGTATATCAATATAATCACTGTTAAAGTGATACGCAAGCTGTTTCGACGTTCGTTTCTTTGTTTCCGCCTCTGAAACGGATAAAGTCTCTTCTGAACGACTCGTTCGGGTCGCAAACCGATCCTACAATTGGTATCAGAGCTCAGGAGGAAGAGATTTCGCCAAAACAGCTCGTTTTTGTCACTTTTTCTGATTTTCTACACCTTCTTTCAAAATCGAACAAATTATTACGGATAAAATCGGCTCAAATTCTCACATATTGTGCGAAAACATGTTTTAACAAACCCTTGAGAGTTTCAGATCTGAAAACGGATTAAATCTTGTTCAATCGGACCAAAATATGATCGAATTTGCTGACATCATCAGTTTTCGCTTGAAATTACTTGTGGATTTCGCTTGAAATCACAATTTTGTGATTGGTTTCGCTTGAATATTGTGTGATAATTGACGATCTCGCTTGAATCTGATATATAATACATAGATTTCGCTTGAAACAACCGACCACTTGAATTGTGTGTAATATTCTGATCGAGGCTGTCATTTGATTGATTCATATTTCACGTGATAATGCATCGTATTGTGTGAATTGTTTGCATGTAGACTGAATTAATTTGTCGGCTATTAATGTGTTTTGAAGACAATAGCATGTAATATAGGTCTTGCATGAAAAGAATTAATAGGTTGTCACGTGAATATGCTTTAATCAATATCTAGATCATGTGATTTGTGTCAGTGCATGTGGTATAGTGTTGGTGTTATCGAAGTTCCGAATTCATGTAATATAAATTGAAGTGCATGAGAATATTTTTATTGATATTGACGGTTGCATGAGATTTTGATATTGTGTTTTATCAATTCATGTGAAATAGGATAATCGACAAAATCAAAGTAATGTCAGATTGCATGTGATTGCATATGATACGTGTATTAATCTGATCAATTGTTATCATTTGATTTGAATTAAAATTGTTGTTCATGTGATCAGATTAAAGTTGTCGGCTGCATGGATTTAATCAGAATGCATGTGATGTTATTAGTGATATTCTGTTTGTGTGATTAATTGTTAGTGGGTGTTGTCGGCATTATCAAATTAGAATATTAAGCGTTTTAGTTGGCCCAATGAAAAGATATTGAGAATTAATTTTGTTGGCCCAATCGGTGTTTAGTCAATATTGTTCGGCCCATTGTTTAGTTAAAAAAAACGAAGGCCCAATCATATTATCTTGATAATATTTGTTGACGGCTTGTTATTTTCATCGATCAAAGGCCCAAGTTTTATTATCATTGACTAAATCAGTGAAGGCCCAATCAGAGTTAAGTGTTTGAACAGGTTGTGTTTGAAAGATGGCAATGGTCTTTGATGAGAAGGAAAATTATGATCTTGAAAGGTTAAATAATTGGTATCGAGGATATTTGAGTAGTTCTTATCAGAAATTGCCCAAAGAGGTTTGGATTAACCGGTTCGAATGTTTTCTGTGTAAGAAAGATGAAAACTTGGATGATATGGAAAAGCGATTTGATTGTTTGATTGACCATTTGAAAGAAAACAAGATAATGATCTCAGAAGCTGAAATAGTATCAAAGTTTGCTAATGGATTACCAGTTGAATGGGATGATTTTTTGGAAAATCTAAGAAAGAATTCTAGTTTTTCAAAATTATCATTAAGTAAATTCATCAGTAAACTTACAACACATATGAATGATAATGAAGAGAAAAAGAAAGAATTGTTGAATAGGATAGAAAATAATTTGAAAAAATTAAATTTGGATGTGGTTGCAGAATTGAACAAAAGAGTCTGTGTGTGTCTTAGTGCAAAAGATGTTATGAAATACGATATGAAGAGGGGTTGTTATATTGATGAGAATATGAATCCTCTTGACTTCGTTAAAATCTTTTGTGCAGGAACATACAAGATGGAGACAGAACAAGTTCAAAAGAATGAAGAATCTGTAAAGATTGAATCCTTAAGTTCAGAATCAGTGTGCTCTAAATGTGATAACTTTAAGGATGACAATGACAAACTCGTGAAAGATGCGGAAAGTTTGGCATTGGAGATCAAGAAGTTGAACAATGAAAAGCAAGCTGATGATAAGCAGATTTTTATTTTGCAGGAAATTTGTGAGAAGCAAAAATCTGAAAATGTTAAATGACTTGAACAGTTTGACATCAGAAAACAAGGTTTTGAAAGAGAAAGAGAAAGAGTTTGAAAGCAAAAAGAAATCATCAGAAAATGAAGATTTCTGGATAAAGCTTGAAAACAAAAATTTGAAAGCAAATGAAACAAAATTTCAAGAACAGATAGAAGTTTTGGACAATGAAAAGTCTGTTCTTGAAAACATCAAGATTGAAAATGAAAAGTCAATCAAGTCTCATTTTGAGAGAATATCTCAGCTTGAAAATGAAGCTGAGAATTCAAGGAACAAAATTGATGAACTTGAAAAGAAATTGAAAGGTTTTGTGACTTCATCAGAGTCCCCATGTCCAAAACCGATCAATTCTGTTCCAATAAGTGACGATGTCACAAACTTTGACAATGTCAAAGTTGAAGATTGCGATGAAAAATCTGTTGATGTAAATGAAAAAATTGACAAAAAGAATTTATTTTTGAAGTTAAAAGAAAAATTTCAAGAAACTATTCCACAATCAACTGAAAAGGGAGAATGCTCTAAGCAAAAACATTTGAAGAAGAAAGTGGAACAGAAACAAAAAATTAAAAATTTGAAAAATGTTCAAAAAGAGAATAACAGTTCATCAGATCGATTATCCAATCGCAATCAAAAACCACAAAAAGTAAAAAATGAAAATTCAAAAATTGTTGGTAAGTGGTGCAGGTTGGACCACAGTGCTAAAAGGCCAAATCCAGTAAACAAGAGGAGAGGAGATTATCACCAAGCCAAACAGTGTTTTGATCTAAATGTTTGGACTGAAAATGGTGATTGGTACGATAACAGAGTGTGTTACCGATGCGGTTATCAAGGACACATTGCTGTTAACTGCCAGAGTTGGAGTTATGAGACGAGAAGATGCTATAACTGCCATATCATAGGTCACATTGCCAGAGATTGCCCAAGGAGATCAAATGAAAGATTGAGGGTTAAATCTCAGACAATGGCAAAGATACCAGTCTCTGTCAAGCCCAAAGAACAGAAGGTTCAAGAACCTAAAGTTCAAGAAAAGAAAGTGAAGCTTTCGCAGGGGCAAAAAGACAGACTGAGGAAGAAGAGGAAGAAGGCGAGAGAGTATCTCGAAAGGATTTTGTTCTCGGATACAACTAGTAAAACAGAAAAAAGTTCTGATAAATCGTCTTGCTCGCCATAGAATAACAAATCAAGCAAAACGGATTCATCAGATACAAATCTGAGGACAGAAAAGAGAGTAAAGAAGAAGAAAGTTGGTGGTGATGAATTTGTTTATCTGAAAACAAAGGAGCCACATGTTGGCGATGAATCTGGCTCATCAAAGTCAGACAAGCCATGTGCAGGCAATGATTCTGGTTCGACAAAGCCAGAGGAGCCATTGGTTGAGGTAAAACTTGAGAATTCTGGTCTAACAATGGATGATGCAAATTTTCCACCATTGTTGAACAAGAATTCAAAATCACCCAAGAACAGTCAGGCTTGGGTGAATCTGTTTAAATGAAAAACCTGACTTGCCGGAGATCCCAAGTTTATAATTGTGGATCAGGAATCGGCATCATTCTTTGTATTTGAAAGAAGTTTTCAATGTCAAGTGGTAAATCAAGGACATTAAATTGTACTTGATTTTCTACAAATGATTGAGGAACAATATGATGAATCCCTAATTTTACAAGTGGTAAAATCAACAAAACTTATTTTCCGGACAAATCATTTTGGTTAAAACAAACTTAAGTGTTTTGAAATCATAATGAGAAAATAGTTTTGTGTAAGGGGAAGTTCTGATTGTTTATGCCAGGTGAATGGCGAATTGAAGCAATTTGATATCAGTTGTCACTTTATTGTATAGTTTATTTTCAAATTTCCTAAAATGTGTTTGCATTTTAGGGGGAGTAAAAATTTTAAGAAAATCCAAAAACATTTGAAAATTTGAAAAAGCCAAAAACATGATAAAACCTACTGTCAAAAAGACAAAAACAGTAAAAAATGAAAAAGAGTTTTGTTGTATAAAAGAGGAAATGATAGTACATCAGTGGACTATCACAACATGCTAAAGAAATGGAAAGTCAAATGTGATAAACGATCTCACTGTGGATGTGTGAGTAGGTTTTTGCACATTTAGTAGATTGTGACGAGATATAAACCTAAATTCAAACTTGCTTAATTTGTGGGTAACATCTCTCGGATATATGGGTAACCCCCCGAAATCTTGTTTGATGGACCCCTCTTTCTGAGATACTAGGTCTTTATACTCAGTGATATCTGGGGTATTATCCCGGGACTTCTGATTTTGCGGAAGCAATGGCCTAATCCCCGGAGAATACTTTCTGCTTGCTTGAAATATAACACCACCCTCAGCTAAAAAATGATGAAACATTGATAAATGCTAATCATGGCTGTTGTAATCAAAAGATCCTCTAAAGGGGACACACCAAAAGTCGAAGCCGTCATCTCTCTGCGTATCGAAAGATCGACCTGAGCTCTCACGGCCCTCGCAATTTACCCCTTACAGATATCATCTGTGGTATACTCACCTGTAAGACTGAATATTGTGATCTGGATAAGGGAGTATATTCTGAGGTGGGACACGCGATTGAGTTTAAGTATCTAAGACATTAATATCGTATCTCGAAGCAATTGAACTTTGTGTGAGAATTTAAGTGGACCAGTATACTGACAATCTAAGTGAATCGTTTAAAGCTTAAAATGAAATGAAGCCTAACGGTGTTGGTGATTTGTCTCAGAAACTGATATGATCCTCTTGCACGAACTCACAAAAATATTGTTTGTATATATTTCTTTACTGCATTCTCATTCAAAAATTCCAAAAAGATTTTTAGTGTGTTTCAGCATAAATTTTGAAAAATTCAAAAAGATTTTCGACAACTGGTGTTGGAGAGCTGATTTTCAAAATTCCAAGTGCTAAACATGAAGAACAAATGGTTTGGGAGTGTGTGTATTGAATTGAGAATTTTGATTTGAGAAAGAATTTGAGATTAGTTAATCAGGGTCATTAATTTGAACTTGATGTAACTATTTCTTGTGAGTTTTTCTTATTGTTTTAAGTAAAAACTTATGTGTTTTGATGAGAAAATGTGTGCAGGAAATGAGCTAAACAGAGATAAAGCCAGGGATTGATCTCAATATGATAACTAATTCCAGATGGCGATCCCATCATGATGAGAGGGGGAGTCTGACGAGGTTAGAGCCAAAGAGAAGATCCTGGTATATGCTAAGAAAGAAAAAGACTGATAAAGACTGAAGATTGAGAATACTCGACATTTAAGACTCGTCAACATCTGAGGGGGAGTCTGTTGGTGCATTCATCTGTCGTCTTCGTCTTATGTTGAGTCTCGGTTCGTTGCGAAGTTAATCAAGAATGATGTCATCATTCTTGATGATGACATCATCCAAATGAAATCATGCTTGCATCATGTTTACAAATTCACGTGAATATAACATGCAAATTACAATCTGTTTGCATGATATCACAAGAAGACAAAACAGATTAGTGGATTTCGCTTCAAGACAAATAGATGGTTTCGCTTGAATTAGATTGTAGGGATTTCGCTTGAACCAAATTGTATGGTTTCAAGCGAAACCATGTGCACTATATATAGATTAGTTGGCATGTCATTTGTAACAAGTTCTAGAAATTCCACACCGAGGTGCTGCCGGTGTGAGGACTGATTGTAAACGATAGAATATCAATATAATCAGTGTTAAAGTGATACGCAAGCTGTTTCGCAATCGGTTTCTTAGTTTCCGCCTCTGAAACTGATAAAATCTCTTCTGAACGACTCGTTCGGGTTGCAAACCGATCCTACAGTTTAAGGTTATAAACACCATGTAGGGTTATTGTAACATATATTTATTCATTGTTGACACTTTGGACCCTTGTATTTACATAGTTTCACTGTTTGTCAACTTTAGTCCTTCTAGAACATTCTTTCACACGTTCAAACTTATGACACGTGTCAATACCTTATAGGACGTGAATTTTCAAGGTGTTACACTAACGGGTCTTTAATTAAGCTTATGCTTAGACCGGCTAGTTTTAAAGGAAGATACGGTACAAACGCATAAATAAGCGAAGACCGGAATAGAATGTGATTTAGACCCAACAAGTTTGAAGACTTGTACAATATGGGTAAACTAGACACATTCTGGATTTTGAGACAAAACTGATATGGTTTGACCCGTTTTGGCTATTATATGTAAACTAGTCACATAAGCCGATCCGAACGCGAAAAGTGCGTAACGGTGACCAAATGTGTCATATGCAAGTTTCCTGAGTTAACATGCTTTTAAATATGTTGTGACATCAGAAAGATATCTTCTATTATGTCCAAAACGGATTTAAACCCAAACTATGCCTCGTAGGGGCATTTTGGTCAATTTAAGGGTTATAAAAGAGTTTAAATGGTAATCTGAGTTACGGGTCTGACATAATCAGTAAAAATACTTATTTTACTAAGTTACATTAGTAGGGTATGGTATACTTGTGAAATTTACTAGTTATAACCAAACTATGTACCGAAGGGCATTTTGGTAATTTCACATGAGCTTATAAGGTCAAATTTGGAATCTGACTTTACAAACTGTTACTTACTGTTAGAATATCAAAATTTACTTGATATATCAGTAAGTATCATGTCTTATATGTCTAATATGGTTTTAATATATATTATGCGTTAAAACGCTTAAAAAGGCGATTTAGAGCCATTTCCGGGTTCCTAAAGGAAAGCTGATATTTTTATAATTCCAGAAGGCTCAAAATACTTTATTTATTATATTAGATCAGTAGAAAAAGGTTTGGGGTCAAAAGGTTTTATAAAACTCATTTTATAGTTCATAAGGGTAAAACCGTCATAACCGAATCAAGCTTAGAACTCTAAGTTATGCTCAGTCTAAAAATAAATAAAAATCTTCAAAAATCCCAAAATATTATATTACATCAGTGGGTAAAAAGTTTGGTTTTAAAAATCAGGTTTAGATAGGCTATATTGTAATTACGCCGTTTATTTAATAAAAAGCTTTCTAGTTACGCTAATGAGCATAACTCTTAATCTAGACCTCAAACTGATGTCAAATTTTAGGTGCAAGTTTATAATTCAGTAACTAAGGTTTCTACTCTTTTACTTTTTCAAAAATCACGTTTTAAGGTGACAAGGGCATAATAGTCAACATTTAAGCATAAATCGGAAACATGCATATGAGTTGGATAACTAATGAACCAAGTTGTGTGACCTCAGGGGGTTACACTAATATGAAACCTGGTCCAATTAAGACTCTAAGGCATTTCTAAACAATGCTTAAACGGGTCAGAACTGAAAGTCAAAGCAAAGGTCAATTTATGCGACTTTCGGTCCCGATCCGGGTCTAAACTGAAAATTGTCGAGTTGAACATGTTGGGACATGTTCTTACATTAATTACCAAGTTATTTTAATGATCAAACAGGTTGCATGTACCCTACATTGCTAATTATGCATTAATTTGCAAATAAACATTCTGTTGACTTTTTAAAGTAAGCTTTGAATCGACAATTAACATAGTTAGAGTGGGAATCTGGAAATACCCTTTTAAGGGTTTATTACCCACATAATTACCTACTTATAGGTATTTTTAATTCGAGATATTACTGGATAATTATTGACTAATCTCGAAGTCAAACCTTAATTACGACGGTTTGACTTTTAGCTAATTAAGTAAGCTAAACTGAATTAGAAAGGGTTAAACATACTTACAAGAGTCCTAATTATAATTAGGGATCACAAGGAAGGTTGTTGCTGATCAGGAGAGCTCCAGAACTTGAAATTTTGAATGTTGCAAATGAGTGAACAAAGTTGTTGCAACTTGAGCTCCATATATAGCCAAATTAAACTCACAAGATGATGCCACAATGGTCTACACTTGTTACCAGATGTTTACAGGTGCCCCTATGCATGTAAAACCATTGGAGGGAGCCCTAGTATAAGAAAACAACTCTTTAAAGTCGGTTAATCAGACCTGACTGACACCTGCAGGTTAATTCTGTTACTGTGTCTCTCACGCGGGCTGCGTAAGTCTATAAGAGACTCTTACGCGGGCCGCCTAGCCTGTTAAAACCAGCCAAAAATTTTTGAACTTTGCACTTTTGGTCCCTGGTCCTTTGTTACGTGGTTTTAACTCTTGTTCTTGCACTTTTGCCCTTTTAAACTTATTTTTAAGGGTTCCAAAACCTGTATAAACATAGGCAAGTCCTTGATCAACTTGTAATCACCCGAAAAGTCATAAATTTCAACGTTGACGCTTTTAACCCTTCGTACACGAATTTGATCATAACTTTCTCATACGATAACGAAACTCTATAAAATTTTTACTACATATTCTAGTGAGCATAATTTACCTTTACAAAGCTTCGGGTCTGCCAAAAGGTCACTCAGAGGTATACTTTAAACATGTTGACACATTTAACCCCTGTGGTTTGTAATTCCTCACTTTCTTTCGTTTTCAGCTTCGTATGATCCATGATTTATTCATTTGAAGGTATAAACATCTTGTAGGGCTATTTTAGAATATATTTATCCATTGTTGACACTTCGGACCCTTGTATTCACATAGTTTCCTTGTTTGTCAACTTTAGTTCCTCTAAAGTATTCTTTCACCCGTTCAGAGCTTATGACACGTGTCAATACATTATTGGTCATGAAATTTCGAGGTGTTACATCCTCACCCCCTTAAAAGAAATCTCGACCTCGAGATTTACTGAAACAACTGAGGGTATTTTTCTTTCATTGTAGACTCTACCTCCCACGTGTATTCGGGACCTCTGCGGGCATCCCATTTAACCTTTACAATAGGCACATGCTTCCTTCGAAGCTTCTTAACCTGTCGATCCTCAATCGACAAAGGTTTTTCCACAAATTTCAAGCTCTCATCTATGTGCACATCTGTGTGTGGTATGACTAGCGATTCATCAGCTAGACATTTCTTCAGATTGCATACGTGGAATACATTGTGGATACCACTGAGTTCTTCTGGTAAGTCCAACTTATAAGCCACTGACCCTACACATTCGATAACCTCGAATGGTCCTATATACCTTGGGCTTAACTTACGTTTCTTACCAAATCGCATCACCCCCTTCCAAGGCGACACTTTAAGTAAAACTTTTTCACCAACCTCAAATTTTATAGGTTTACGCTTCAAATCTGTGTAGCTCTTCTGCCTATCCCTGGAAACTTTCAGGCGGTCACGTATCTGGACAATCTTGTCCGTCGTTTCAAAGACCAAGTCAGGTCCTGATAATTGAACTTCTCCTACTTCTGCCCAACAAATGGGCGTTCTGCATTTTCTACCATATAGTGCCTCAAAAGGTGCAGTCTTAATGCTTGTATGGTAGCTCTTGTTATAGGAGAATTCGATCAAGGGCAGGTGGTTATCCCAACTACCACCTAAATCAATTACACATGCGCGAAGCATGTCTTCCAACGTTTGGATTGTACGCTCACTTTGTCTGTCTGTCTGAGGATGGTAAGCCATACTGAAGTTTAAGCGCGTGCCCAAAGACTGTTGGAAACTTTTCCAGAAGTGTGACGCATATCTGGTATCTCTGTCAGAGATAATAGCCACTGGTACTCCATGCAGAGATACAATTTTATCAACATACAATTGGGCTAACATGTCAGAACTATAAGTTTCCTTAATGGGTAGGAAATGTGCTGACTTAGTCAGTCTATCTACAATCACCCATATAGTATCATTTCCTTTCCTTGTCTTTGGCAATTTGGTAATTTGGTGATGAAATCCATTGTCACCATTTCCCATTTCCAAGTGGGAATTTCAGGCTGTTGTAGCAAACCAGACGGTTTCTGATGTTCAGCTTTGACTTGTGCACACGTCAAACATTTAGCTACATAGGCGGCTATAGACTTCTTCAAACCTATCCACCAATAATTCGGCTTTAGATCCTGGTACATCTTATCAGCTCCAGGATGAACGGAATATTTAGAACTATGGGCTTCCTGGAGGATAACATCCCGAAGTCCTCCATAAATTGGAACCCATATTCGTCCATTTAGCCTTAGGATTCCGTCCTTACCATAGGATAACTGTTCTTCAGTTACTCCTAGTTTTTCCTCAGGATAATTAGCTTCCAATACAGCTTCCTTTTGTGCAGCTAACAATCTTTCATTCAAACTATTCTTTACCTCAATGCTCTTGGCATTGATTCTTATAGGCTTTACTCGCTCTTTTCTACTTAAGGCATCAGCGACTACATTTGCTTTGCCTGGATGGTATCTTATTTCACAGTCATAATCATTCAAAGTTTCCATCCAACGTCGTTGCCTCATGTTCAAGTCCTTCTGATTGAACAGATGTTGAAGGCTCTTGTGATCAGAATAGATCACACACTTGGTTACATATAAGTAATGCCTCCATAGTTTTAGTGCAAATACCACGGCACCCAATTCCAAGTCATGGGTGGTGTAGTTCTTCTCATGCACATTTAATTGCCGTGAAGCATAGGCAATTACTTTTCCTTTCTGCATAAGCACACATCCCATGCCTGTGTGCGATGCGTCACAATACACCACAAACTCTTCTATTCCATCAGGCAATGTCAATACTGGAGCATTGCTCAACTTCTGCTTAAGAAGGTCAAATGATTCCTGCTGCTTAGGACCCCAGTCGAACTTATCTTTCTTCCTAGTCAATGAGGTTAGGGGTGCAGCAATCCTTGAGAAGTTTTCAATAAAACGCCTATAATAACCTACTAAGCCTAAAAAGCTACGAATCTCTGTAGGCGTCTTTGGCTCTTGCCGATTCATGACAGCTTCTACCTTAGCGGGATCCACTTGGATACCACGCTCACTAACCACATGTCCAAGGAATTGGACTTCTCGAAGCCAAAATTCACACTTCAAAAATTTGGCGTAAAGTTTCTCTTGATGTAGAAGTTTAAGGATACAGCGAAGGTGTTTCTCATGGTTATCTTGGTTTTTCGAGTAGATGAGGATGTTGTCTATGAAGACGATGACGAATTTATCCAAGTAGGGTTTGCATACGCGATTCATGAGATCCATGAATGCGGCAGGTGCATTAGTGAGCCTTGCCCAAAAGGCATCACTAGGAACTCGTAATGACCATAACGAGTCCTAAATGCAGGCTTGTGTACATCTTCATCTTTAACCTTCAATTGATGGTAGCCTGACCTCAAATCGATCTTAGAGAAGTAGCTCGCCCCTTGCAATTGATCGAACAGATCGTCGATCCTGGGCAAAGGATACCTATTCTTGATAGTGACCTTATTAAGCTCACGGTAATCGATGCACAGACGCATCGAACCATCTTTCTTCTTTACAAAGAGAATTGGTGCTCCCCAAGGAGACGAACTAGGTCTAATGAAACCCTTAGCTAACAAATCATCTAGTTGTTTCCTCAATTCCTTCATCTCTGTTGGTGCCAACCTATAAGGCGCTCTTGCGACAGGTGCTGCTCCAGGAATGATGTCGATTCTAAATTCTACTTGCCTATCTGGTGGTAAACCAGGTAGCTCTTCAGGAAAAACTTCAGGGTATTCAGAAATGACAGGGATATCTTCAATTTTAGGCTTCTGTTCATCGATGGTTACCTGTGCCATATAAATGACACAACCCTTCGCCATGCACCTAGATGCCTTGAGCATAGACACTTGCTCAGGCAGTCCATACTGGGTATCTCCTTGAATGGTAAGTGGCTCACCAGACGGAGTCTTGATTACCACTTGCTTCTTGTTGCACACAATCTGAGCTTGGTTGTGGGATAGGCAATCCATGCCTAAAACTATGTCGAAACCGGCTAACTTTAAAGGAAGTAAGGTTAATGGAAAAGAGTGGTTCCTAATGGATATAACACATCCATCTAACATAGTCGATGCGGTTTCTATGGTTCCATCGGCTAATTCAACTTCATATTTCACATTTAGGGTTTTAACAAGTAATTTCAACAATTCACAAAACTTATTATCTACGAACGACTTATCAGCACCTGAATCAAACAGTGCTCTTGCATAGACATCATTTATGAGGAAGGTACCTGTGATCACGTTATCGTCCTTAACAGCTTCCTTAGCATCCATCCAAAAGACCCTTGCATTGGTCTTTTTCCCTTCCTCGGTTTTCTTTGCATACTTCGGGCAGTTTGACTTTATGTGCCCTTTTTCATTGCAATTGTAGCACGTTGCGTCCTTAATTTTCTTACAGTCTAAGGCCTTGTGCTCGCTTGATTTACAAATCCCACACACTTTTGGTTGAGACTGGGATTTCGATTCTAATCTGCACCTCCCGAAGTGGTGCTTCTTACAAGTTTTACACTTGGGCTTGTCGCCCGATTGATGACCATCTTTCCTTGCTCCAAAACCCTTCTTGTGGTCATTGCTTCCCTTGTGCCTTTTATCTGACCATCGTGAGCTGTCGTCCTCACGCTTTCTTTTCTCAGCATCCGTGTTTCTCAGTGATCTCTGCCTGACCGCGTCCAGAGTGAGAGACAAGGATATATCAGCTGCAGATCTGAATGTAGCTAGCCGAGAGGCCTTCACGCTTGCCTTTATCTCGGGGGCTAAACCCCCAATGAATCGAGCTATTCTTTTAGGTTCCGGGGTCACCAGATACGGAACTAATCTCGACATTGTATTAAAGCTCGTGAGGTAAGCTTGGCAATCCAGGTTTTTCATCACTAATGACAGAAAATCAGACTCTATCTTTTCAACCTCATGCTGAGGGCAGTAGTTTTCCTTAATTAATGCCATAAATTGGTCCCATGACATGTTGTACAATGGGATCTTCCCGGTGGCTTGGATCAAGGATCTCCACCAGGCCAAGGCTTCACCCTTGAAAGACTGAGATACAAACTTTACAATATCCCTATCAGCACACCCGCTGATGTCCACCATAGTGTCCATCTCATCCAACCATGTCATGCAATCCACTGCCCCTTTTTTCTCCAGTAAAGTCTCGGGGTTTGCAAGAAACGAAATATTTATAGGAACAACCTCCAGTACGGGGCTCCTTGTCAAATACAATCTTCTTCGACGGAACACTGTGTTGGCTCGAGGAGTGTCGATCATCATCCTTCTTCTTTGGCTCATCTTGCTTAGAGGGAGGCTTACTATGAGCCTCAGAATGAGCTTTAGAGTGCGACTTCACACGTTGAACCGATAGGGTTCTGCTATAGGTACTGCTAGACTCATTATCTCTCCTGTCTAGAGCTTGTGTGACGGCATTGTTTATCAACGCCTGCAGCTCTGCTCCCGTTACATTTATTCGGGCATTTTCATGATTCTCCTTTGGGCGACTATTGACTTCATCAGAGTCCGTCATGTAGTTTGTATTGCTACATAAAATATTAACAAGGATTTTTCATGAGCCTCTCATTGAATTATCTTTTATGGTAATTCATTAACCATGGTAACTATAACCCATATATGGTTAATTTATCTAGACGTATCTATTTAGGATTTTATTATAATTTATCCTAATTTAAAAATAATAAAGATATTATTAGTGGCACAAGAGGCCTAGTCACATGGACAGTTTTAAATTATTAATGATCTATAGGATCATGGTACTGAGGTTTTAATCATAATTTATTACCTCTTTTTAACAGGGGGTCGAAGACCATAGCTCTCTTTTGTCTTATATGACAATGAATATAGCCCGTAGGCACTTCATCACTAATGGATGGTTATTTAAATAAGAAGGGATTTTGGAATATCCTGATTTAAGAATGACTTATGTGATTTTATCGAATCACTTTTTGTCATGAGTGTTAACATGTTTTAAGATATTAACAAGGATTGGAATCTTTTGAATAGGTTTTACCATCTTGGCCATGTCTGCAATGACATATAGACTAGGTTTTACCTTTAAGATTCTTTTTAATAATTAACGCAGAACAATTCTAAATTGAGATGTTAATATGGATCTGAATCTAATTATGGAACTACCATCTTGGCCTTGTCTTAATATGACATATGGCTAGGTCTTGTCCTTTTTAGATTTTGCCATTTTATTATAATGGTAGATCTTACAATAGGAATGTTATTTTCATTCATTTTATGTTTTATGGCCCATCCTATGTCCAATCTTCTCTTCGTACCTGTTCACCTGTATCATGTGTAAAAATGGTTTTTGGGTCAACAAAAGTTGGCGAGTGAACCTTATTGTTATTGGAAAAATGATATGTTTAAGTTTGATTTATTGTGAAAACGTGCGTTAACCAATGTAAGTAAACATGTTGTATGTTATATATCAAACTCATAACACAACCTCAAACAATAAACAAACAAGTAAACTAACTGAAATGATTCAATAAAAAGTATGCATATTGCATGGTACTATGGTGTACCAATAAATGAATGTATGTTGCACGGTATTATGGTGTGCCAATGAATGAATGTATGTTGCATGGTATTATGGTGTGCTGTAAGGTCTAAGCTCAATCAAACGGAGCTGACCTCGTATGGTTGGCAACGTCAAGTTCCGCTCGGAACAGACGAGCCTATGATGATGTGATATACAAAACGAATGAAAATGCACCAAGTGATAAACAACCAATAAACATATAACACAACCTCAAATAATAAACAAACTAAATGTGATGATGTATGCATGCTGCACGGTATTATTGTGTGCTTCAAGGTCTAAGCTCAATCAAACGGAGCTGACCTCGTATGGTTGGTGTAGGTCCGTTTTTCTCGGAGGATCGATTACGAAACCTAATCCTTATTTATCACAAACACAATCACGAGTGCGGAATCCCCGTGACGATGCAAACCAAACAAAGTATAGCAAACACAAAGTAACCAAAAGATTCACTTTCTATTGATTAACGGGATGAGAACAGATTACAAACACATACACACAATGTTTTATAATACTCTCAGTAGGTTATGCTCTCATACTGCACACAGAAGACAAGGTGTGATATTTATACTGCAGACCACCCACTACACTACGAAGAATGTAAATGGGCCGATGAAGAACCTAAGCCCACGAACAACCAGGTTCTTCGTCAACTGTTGCCACGAAACACCATGTGACGAAGAAGGGGTTCTTCGTCACACACCATTAATCGACGAAGAAGGTTCTTCGTGACATATGACATCCCACGAAGAATAGGTTCTTTGTGGGGAGGCTGCAAATCAGTAAAGCTGTAAACTGTTAGACAGTTTGCAACATAACTTAAATACACACACAAACATAAAAGATAAACTAAATGCAACATGCATTAGTTCAGAATTACAACACAAAGAGACAAATGTCGTACCAAAGTTAGATAGGAGGATATCCGACTTGGTCGACTAGACGGAAACATTACAAACTCGATAAACAAAAGACCGTACTAAAACATCATTAAAAAGAACAAGTTACAGACACAAAAATATGCACCAACAAACTCCCCCTTGTTTGTTACTTGGTCTTCGATCTTCGTTCTTCAACCTTCAGTGTTTCTCGGACCATGAACTGCCCATGTGAATCCTTCGATAAACACAATAACAAGCTATGCGCTGAAATAGTAACGCTTGATGTGCATCCTTGTCCTCGTAAAATATGTCGTGACGAAAAAGTTTGTTGATATCGGCAGCAGACATGTTGACTGTCCACATTGGATCGAGCATGCGGAAGTTTTCTTGATCGCCTTTGAACACAATAACGGCCTCGTGCGTATCAGAGTCGTAACACCACAACGCCATGTTTTACAAGAAGTTCTGCCTCATCGGCATCAGAAGGATCTTGTCCATAACCTTCGCCGACTGATAAACAAGCTTGTATCTGGCCGTGTTGGTTGACGGATCCAAAGTGAAGTTTATCTGCTGATAAATTGGAAATTGTGGCTTGTATAACTCGTCTTTCCAGCCTATACTTCGATTTATCTTCAACATCCGAGCAAACAACGTTGCTTCTTCGTAATTTGAACGATTAATCAGCTTCAGCTTTGTTAAGGCTGCAACATCATAAAACGGTAAGGACAGAATGCTCAGCAACGATCTAAAATACTGAATGCCATGTTCACGTTTGACGGCCATGCAGTGAATATCTTTGACAAACATCCAGCAAAGTATCTTCCCGTGCAATTTTTGTTTCTCGTAGTTCAAGTATTCGATTTGAGTTTCAGGTGGTGTAGGCTTTGTAACCTTGGACAAGAACTGTTTTCTCCATTCTGTGAACGCATCAAGTGAATTATCTATAGCATCACGATTTTTCAGATGTTCGTCGATGACGTCCACATTTTCTTTCAACCAATCTTCATTGAAAGGATTGAACTCTGTTCCGTCTTCTCGCACATAAGTAGACCTTTGATTATCACCTTCAAAGACAATTTCTTCGAGATTTTCTAAGTCTGCTGTCTCGGGTTCACTGGGGATCTGATCAATAGCAGCATCTTCTACTGCTTTCATTTCATTAAGCGCTATAATATGTTCATCTATGAAGTCAGCAATTAATTATCCCTCTTCCAGTTCTCCACCAGTTACTGGATGTACTCTCTTTAGAGCAAGATCAGCAGTTTCAACAACCGGATCCTTACCAGCCGAGGGGCTTTCAACATAATGGCTGCTCTCTAGCTGAGGTAGTTCTTCTACAGTGCCACCGGAGGTTCCTTGTGTAGATTCAATCTGTTGAGGCTCGAAAGCAACAATCTGAGCAGATGCAGTGGCTGATGGTTAATCAGATGCTATGGAAGGGTTAGGGTTACCCGGATCTTCCGAATCATGATCACGCTTCGTTAAGGTTTCCTGTTGTTTACATCGGTCAGCCCACAAAAGGTTAACACGCTTTCTGACGATTTCGAAACCATCATTGATTTTCTTAACCCCATTTGTTATCTTGGTGTTGCGAATTTTATACCATTCTTTCATATCATCATGCTTTGCTTTAAGAGAATCAGCAACTCGTTGAACCTCAGTACTTCTTTCTTTTAATCGTTTCATTTCAATCCCACGAGCATTATCAGCAGCACGCATCTGCAGTAATTGTCGTTCTCGTACGTCATCAGGAACCTTTAAACGTTCATTCTCAGCTTTAAGGTATTCAATCTCAGCTTGTTGGCGTGTAATCTCTGCTTGTTGACGTGTAATCTCAGCTTGTTGACACTCAATAGTGGAATTTAACGTATTGATCTCCAACCGTTGCTTGATCACGTCATTTCTTGTAGCATTCATAAACCCCGATTGTCTGTCAATTTGACCTGCAGCAGCTTGCAATTGAGAGAACAAAAAGTCTACCTTTTCGTCTTGCTGCATTTCAGAAAATTCCCTTTGTCTGCGTTCTGATCTATGCTGAGAAGTAGTTGTTCGAATGGTGGATGCCATTGAGCGTGCAGGTTCTTGTGGTGTAGCCGTTGGAGTTTCAGCAGCTGAAGTGATCACAAGTGGTGGTTCAGATGATCTTGGAGGAGACGATATTATAGTAGCAGCTTCATCGGCCGTGAGTCCAATGTTTGGATCCATTTCTGCTTCATGAACAGGCTCTTGTTGTGAAACGGTAGGCTGCACAGATGAGGCACCGATGTACTTCCTGCTCTTTTTCTTTCTACGAGCAGCTTTGTTTCTTCTTTAACCGTTCAGCTTCAGTATCAGAAGGAACATAATCAGCATCTTCCTCCTGTCTAATCCTTCTTACTTGCCTTACACCACGATCGTCGAGATAGAACTCATATCCTGGCTCTGGCTGATTATCGTCAGACTCAGAATCTTCTTCATTTCCTGCAACTGAACTAGCACCTGTTGTACCAGCAGCAGATGCACCAGCAGCGCCAATATCCCCACCATCACCACCTTCACTATCATCATCGCTACTATCAGAAGAATCGCTGAAAATCTTAATCTTCTTACGTCCAAACTTATCTTCCATCATCTTTTTCAACTTTGGCTCTTTGTCGTCCGATTGGCTGTCATTGTGACGCCATTTATCGTTTTCTGGAGCGACGTAGTCTTTCTTATCAAGCGCACCTATCATCTTTCTTGGCGGTGTGCTTTCTTTGTATCGTTTCACAACAACACCCTTGAATATCTTAAGAGAATGCTCTAACATAGCATCCATCTTCAGAATATCGTTGTCCGCCTTTGGAAGATTCGGATGTTGGACGTTCATTATCATCTGCAAGAACCTAGGATACATCCAGAACTTGTTCCCTGTCGTACGAGCACCGTTCTCGTCAGATTCTCCTTCATGTTGGCGTAAATATACTTGGAGATACAAAACGGCTTGTTTAGTACCAAGGCCACCATGAAACCAACTAAATCATTGCCTGCCATGTCATAGCCAGCACGGCGGTTGCTCAGACAATGAATAAGGATATGTAGTAGAAACTTGTAGCGCATCGGCAACCATGCTTTGTTGATCTGACCGCTGAGAATATCACATGTACATTTCATCCTAAGCAAACATCCGTGTGTACACATAATTGGAATGGAATATGGTGCATTTGGATATCTTGAAGTTCCAATATGGTGTTTAGAATATCCGGAGAGACATCCACATTCATTTGATTAACTTGCCCTTGAATAAGCTCATTTCCATCAACTTCAATCACGCTAGCTGAATTCCTTAATTAGAGACTTGTACACCGGAGTTGAAAAATTAATGGCTTTGTTGATCCGAGATTCCCTTAGCCATTGAGTGATCTCCTTGAATTCAGTAACCTTCCCTTCAGGATCAAGATACGCGACCATGTTGTACCAGGGTTCGGACATGATTTGTTCTTCTGTTTTGTCTGTTTTCTTAGTCGCGGGTTTGCATTTCTGTTCTTTCGGAGCCATTCTGTCAATGAAAAAACATCCACTGTAAGTCATAAGGATATAATACTTGCAAAGTACATATATCTATACATGTTCATGTACACTCTGAACAGAAACATGTATATACATACATACTGTGAAAGTGCAATACACCTAATTAACATGAAAATTTTCTAAGTGTTGGACCACGAAGAACCTGTCAATGTGACGAAGAACCTGTCCTTACACGAAGAACTGGTTCTTCGCCATAACAGCCTACGAAAAACTGTTGGTCAAACTGTCACACCCCGATATTTCCACATATTACCGGCGGGCCCGGTGGGGAGTATCGTGACGTAGTTGATATCATCATAGTCAAACAACACAATTTAAATGCACAGCGGAAGCAAAAGATAGATATTATTTCAACTAATTAAAATTGTAATATTCAAGTATCACAATAGAGTTGAAACGGATCCACATGCGGAATCGAATAAAACGGAAATTTATTGTTCAACAGAGGCATCTAAGCTTGCGAGACTTCTACTTGATGCTAGGAGAGGCCAGCCTATTACACTTAGTACCTGCACTTAACCTTTTTGGGAAAATACGTCAGTTTAAACTGGTAAATACAATTAACTGACTCATTTTGAAAACGTTTTAAGAAAATTGATTTGAATGCACATGGCACAAAACTTTTTATAACTTGGGATAATTATTTATATATAATCATTGTAAAGCATTACATGTTTGTTATGCGTTCAGTTGCCCGGGTCGTGCCGGGTTAAAGATTAATAGACACACCACTTAGTATAATTCTGCCGCGAGACTTCTCTCGTACCGACGATTATACTTTATTGATTTGAATGCACTACGGGTGTATGCCTACACCCGTGTGCTAAGGTCGTGGCCATTCTTTGAATGATGCCAAGGATATCCGGGACATGGTCATTAAACCCCCAAAGGCGTTAAACAAACAAAACAAATTTTTAAACGGGTCATCTCGATAATACTTAACCACCAATCGATTAAGGTCGAATGCCTGACCAAGCGGTATTTTATATACCGTACCCCAAGCCCGTATAAGGGAAAATAAGTTAAAAGTATTTACCTGAGCAAGTATAATCACAACAGCAAGTACAGATAGCTTTTACTGGGTCTCCTATTCTGGAACAAAGGTTTATAATAACCTATTAGAATCCTAACGGGTCTTTAATTAAGCTTATGCTTAGACCGATTAGTTTTAAAGGAAGATACGGTACAAACGCATAAATAAGCGAAGACCGGAATAGAATGTGATTTAGACCTAACATGTTTGAAGACTTGTACAATATGGGTAAACTAGACACATTCTGGATTTTGAGACAAAAATGATATGGTTTGACCCGTTTCGGCTATTATATGTAAACTAGTCACATAAGCCGATCCGAACGTGAAAAGTGCGTAATGGTAACCAAATGAGTCATATGCAAGTTTCCTGAGTTAACATGCTTTTAAATATGTTGTGACATCAGAAAGATATCTTCTATTATGCCCAAAACGGATTTAAACCCAAACTATGCCTCGTAGGGGCATTTTGGTCAATTTAAGGGTTATAAAAGAGTTTAAATGGTAATCTAAGTTACGGGTCTGACATAATCAGTAAAAATACTTATTTTACTAAGTTACATCAGTAGGGTATGGTATACATGTGAAATTTTCTAGTTATAACCAAACTATGTACCGAAGGGCATTTTGGTAATTTCACATGAGCTTATAAGGTCAAATTTGGAATCTGACTTTACAAACTTTTACTTACTGTTAGAATATTAAAATTTACTTGATATATCAGTAAGTATCATGTCTTATATGTCTAATATGGTTTTAATATATACTATGCGTTAAAACGCTTAAAAAGGCGATTTAGAGCCATTTCCGGGTTCCTAAAGGAAAGCTGATATTTTTATAATTCCAGAAGGCTCAAAATACTTTATTTATTATATTAGATCAGTAGAAAAAGGTTTGGGGTCAAAAGGTTTTATAAAACTCATTTTATAGTTCATAAGGGTAAAACCGTCATAACCGAATCAAGCTTAGAACTCTAGGTTATGCTCAGTCTAAAAATAAATAAAAATCTTCAAAAATCCCAAAATATTATATTACATCAGTGGGTAAAAAGTTTGGTTTTAAAAATCAGGTTTATATAGGCTATATGCTAATTACGCCGTTTATTTAATAAAAAGCTTTCTAATTACGCTAATGAGCATAACTCTTAATCTTGACCTCAAACTGATGTCAAATTTTAGGTGCAAGTTTATAATTTAGTAACTAAGGTTTCTACTCTTTTAATTTTTCAAAAATCACGTTTTAAGGTGACAAGGGCATAATAGTGAACGTTTAAGCATAAATCGGAAACATGCATATGAGTTGGATAACTAATGAACCAAGTTGTGTGACCTCAGGGGGTTACACTAATATGAAACCTGGTCCAATTAAGACTCTAAGGAATTTCTAAACAATGCTTAAATGGGTCAGAACTGAAGTTAAAGCAAAAGTCAATTTATGCAACTTTCGGTCCCGATCCGGGTCTAAACTGAAAATTGTCGAGTTGAACATGTTGGGACATGTTCTTACATTAATTACCAAGTTATTTTAATGATCAAACAGTTTGCATGTACCCTACATTGCTAATTATGCATTAATTTGCAAATAAACATTCTGTTGACTTTTTAAAGTAAGCTTTGACTCGACAATTAACATAGTTAGAGTGGGAATTTGGAAATAACCTTTTAAGGGTTTATTACCCACATAATTACCTACTTATAGGTATTTTTAATTCGAGATATTACTGGATAATTATTGACTAATCTCAAAGTCAAACCTTAATTATGACGGTTTGACTTTTAGCTAATTAAGTAAGCTAAACTGAATTAGAAAGGGTTAAACATACTTACAAGAGTCCTAATTATAATTAGGGATCACTAGGAAGGTTGTTGCTGATCAGGAGAGCTCCAGAACTTGAAATTTTGAATGTTGCAAATGAGTGAACAAAGTTGTTGCAACTTGAGCTCCATATATAGCCAAATTAAACTCACAAGATGATGCCACAATGGTCTACACTTGTTAACAGATGTTTACAGGTGCCCCTATGCATGTAAAACCATTGGAGGGAGCCCTGGTATAAGAAAACAACTCTTTAAAGTCGGTTAATCAGACCTGACTGACACCTGTAGGTTAATTCTGTTACTGTGTCTCTCACGCGGGCCGCGTAAGTCTATAATAGACTCTTACGCGGGCCGCCTAGCCTGTTAAAACCAGCCAAAAATTTTTAAACTTTGCACTTTTGGTCCCTGGTCCTTTGTTACGTGGTTTTAACTCTTGTTCTTGCACTTTTTCCCTTTTAAACTTATTTTTAAGGGTTCCAAAACATGTATAAACATAGGCAAGTCCTTGATCAACTTGTAATCACCCGAAAAGTCATAAATTTCAACGTTGACGCTTTTAACCCTTCGTACACGAATTTGATCATAACTTTCTCATACGATAACGAAACTCTATAAAATTTTTACCACATATTCTAGTGAGCATAATTTACCTTTACAAAGCTTCGGGTCTGCCAAAAGGTCACTCAGAGGTATACTTTAAACATGTTGACACATTTAACCCCTGTGGTTTGTAATTCCTCACTTTCTTTCGTTTTCAGCTTCGTATGATCCATGATTTATTCATTTGAAGGTATAAACATCTTGTAGGGCTATTTTAGAATATATTTATCCATTGTTGACACTTCGGACCCTTGTATTCACATAGTTTCCTTGTTTGTC
This sequence comes from Helianthus tuberosus, assembly GCA_030545235.1. Classification (NCBI taxonomy): domain Eukaryota; kingdom Viridiplantae; phylum Streptophyta; class Magnoliopsida; order Asterales; family Asteraceae; genus Helianthus; species Helianthus tuberosus. Next base: position 11,124,276 of record CM060393.1, read on the forward strand.
AACTTTAGTCCCTCTAAAGTATTCTTTCACCCGTTCAGAGCTTATGACACGTGTCAATACATTATTGGTCATGAAATTTCGAGGTGTTACATCCTCACCCCCTTAAAAGAAATCTCAACCTCGAGACTTACTGAAACAACTGAGGGTATTTTTCTTTCATTGTGGACTCTACCTCCCACGTGTATTCGGGACCTCTGCGGGCATCCCATTTAACCTTTACAATAGGTACATGCTTCCTTCGAAGCTTCTTAACCTGTCGATCCTCAATCGACAAAGGTTTTTCTACAAATTTCAAGCTCTCATCTATGTGCACATATGTGTGTGGTATGACTAGCGATTCATCAGCTAGACATTTCTTCAGATTGCAGACGTGGAATACATTGTGGATACCACTGAGTTCTTCTGGTAAGTCCAACTTATAAGCCACTGACCCTACACATTCGATAACCTCGAATGGTCCTATATACCTCAGGCTTAACTTACCTTTCTTACCAAATCGCATCACCCCCTTCCAGGGCGACACTTTATGTAAAACTTTTTCACCAACCTCAAATTTTATAGGTTTACGCTTCAAATATGCGTAGCTCTTCTGCCTATCCCTGGCAGCTTTCAGGCGGTCACGTATCTGGACAATCTTGTCCGTCATTTCAAAGACCAAGTCAGGTCCTGATAATTAAACTTCTCCTACTTCTGCCCAACAAATAGGCGTTTTGCATTTTCTACCATATAGTGCCTCAAAAGGTGCAGCCTTAATGCTTGTATGGTAGCTATTGTTATAGGAGAATTCGATCAAGGGCAGGTGGTTATCCCAACTACCACCTAAATCAATTACACATGCGCGAAGCATGTCTTCCAATGTTTGGATTGTACGCTCACTTTGTCCGTCTGTCTGAGGATGGTAAGCCGTAATGAAGTTTAAGCGCGTGCCCAAAGACTGTTGGAAACTTTTCCAGAAGTGTGACGTGTATCTGGTATCTCTGTCAGAGATAATAGCCACTGGTACTCCATGCAGAGATACAATTTTATCAACATACAATTGGGCTAACATGTCAGAACTATAAGTTTCCTTAATGGGTAGGAAATGTGCTGACTTAGTCAGTCTATCTACAATCACCCATATAGTATCATTTCCTTTCCTTGTCTTTGGCAATTTGGTGATGAAATCCATTGTCACCATTTCCCATTTCCAAGTGGGAATTTCAGGCTGTTGTAGCAGACCAGACGGTTTCTGATGTTCAGCTTTGACTTGTGCACACGTCAAACATTTAGCTACATAGGCGGCTATAGACTTCTTCAAGCCTATCCACCAATAATTCGCCTTTAGATCCTGGTACATCTTATCAGCTCCAGGATGAACGGAATATTTAGAACTATGGGCTTCCTGGAGGATAACATCCCGAAGTCCTCCATAAACTGGAACCCATATTCGTCCATTTAGCCTTAGGATTCCGTCCTTACCATAGGATAACTGTTCTTCAGTTACTCCTAGTTTTTCCTCAGGATAATTAGCTTCCAATACAGCTTCCTTTTGTGCAGCTAACAATCTTTCATTCAAACTATTCTTTACCTCAATGCTCTTGGCATTGATTCTTATAGGCTTTACTCGCTCTTTTCTACTTAAGGCATCAGCGACTACATTTGCTTTGCCTGGATGGTATCTTATTTCACAGTCATAATCATTCAAAGTTTCCATCCAACGTCGTTGCCTCATGTTCAAGTCCTTCTGATTGAACAGATGTTGAAGGCTCTTGTGATCAGAATAGATCACACACTTGGTCCCATATAAGTAATGCCTCCATAGTTTTAGTGCAAATACCACGGCACCCAATTCCAAGTCATGGGTGGTGTAGTTCTTCTCATGCACTTTTAATTGCCGTGAAGCATAGGCAATTACTTTTCCTTTCTGCATAAGCACACATCCCATGCATGTGTGCGATGCGTCACAATACACCACAAACTTTTCTATTCCATCAGGCAATGTCAATACTGGAGCATTGCTCAACTTCTGCTTAAGAAGGTCAAAGGATTCCTACTGCTTAGGACCCCAGTCGAACTTAACTTTCTTCCTAGTCAATGAGGTTAGGGGTGCAGCAATCCTTGATAAGTTTTCAATAAAATGCCTATAATAACCTGCTAAGCCTAAAGAGCTACGAATCTCTGTAGGCGTCTTTGGCTCTTTCCAATTCATGACAGCTTCTACCTTAGCGGGATCCACTTGGATACCACGCTCACTAACCACATGTCCAAGGAATTGGACTTCTCGAAGCCAAAATTCACACTTCGAAAATTTGGCGTAGAGTTTCTCTTGATGTAGAAGTTTAAGGATACAGCGAAGGTGTTTCTCATGGTCATCTTGGATTTTAGAGTAGATGAGGATGTCGTCTATGAAGACGATGACGAATTTATCCAAGTAGGGTTTGCATACGCGATTCATGAGATCCATGAATGCGGCAGGTGCATTAGTGAGCCCAAAAGGCATCACTAGGAACTCGTAATGACCATAACGAGTCCTAAATGCAGTTTTGTGTACGTCTTCATCTTTAACCTTCAATTGATGGTAGCATGACCTCAAATCGATCTTAGAGAAGTAGCTCGCCCCTTGCAATTGATCGAACAGATCGTCGATCCTGGGCAAAGGATACCTATTCTTGATAGTGACCTTATTAAGCTCACGGTAATCGATGCACAGACGCATCGAACCATCTTTCTTCTTTACAAAGAGAATTGGTGCTCCCCAAGGAGACGAACTAGGTCTAATGAAACCCTTAGCTAACAAATCATCTAGTTGTGCCCTCAATTCCTTCATCTCTGTTGGTGCCAACCTATAAGGCGCTCTTGCGACAGGTGCTGCTCCAGGAATGATGTCGATTCTGAATTCTACTTGCCTATCTGGTGGTAAACCAGGTAGCTTGTCACACCCCGAATTTCCACGTGTCACCGGTGGGCCCGGTGGGGAGTATCGTGACGTAGTTGAGATCATCATAGTCAAACAACACAGTATATAAATGCACAGCAGAAGCAAAAGATAATATATTACAATCCGAATATAACGTAATATCAAAGTATTACAAACGGAGAGTAAAGGATCCACAGGCGGATCAAATAAAAGAAAACTGTTCAACAGACTTCAGGCATCTAGAACTTGCAAGATTCCCTATTAACGCCCTGAGCTCCCAACCAATTACGTACAGTACCTGTCACTTAACCTTTTTGGAAAATACGTCAGTTTACACTGGTAAATACAATTAACTGACTCATTTTGAAAATGTTTAAGAAAATTGATTTGAATGCACAAGGCACAAAACTTTTATAATTTGATTAAAATGCACGAGGCAAAATTAATCTTTTATACTTGGGACAATTTTATTAATAAAAATCTTGTATCCGATTTACATGTTTGTCCAACATTTAGGGCCGGTGATTATACAATACAAGCCGGTCAAAATTAATCGACACACCATAAATATAACTCACAAGAAGACAGCCTTACGAGTGAGTATATCTTTTACATACACAACAGGAGGTGTTATGCCTACACCTTGTGCTTAAGTTATGGCCATTCACTTTTTAAATGAGCCAAGGATATCCAGGACATGGTCATTAACCCCCAATGTTATTTGTTATCAAGCAATACAGATTAAAACGGGATTATGCAATTTAATCATCTCCGATTAAAAGGTTTCTACACCCGACCAAGCGATATTTTTATAATACTGTATCCCAAGCCCGTATAAGGGAAAATAAGTTAAAAGTATTTACCTGAGCTAGCTCCTGACTTAAATAACAAGAATTTAATAACTCAGCCGTATTCACTTAAGTAAGCGTAGGTACCATTTACCGGAACGCTCTAGTCTGGAATGATGGTATAATAACCAATTAGAATGCTAACGGGTCTTCAATTAAGCCTAAGCTTAGACCGGTTAGTCTTACAGAAAGATACGGTTCAAACGCATGATAAGGCGAAGACCGGTTTATAATGTGGTTTTGACCCGACAAGCTTGTAGGCTTGCTTAATATGGGTAACTTAAACACATTCTGGATTTGAGACAAAAATGATATGGTTTGACCCGTTTCGGCTAATATATGCAAACTAGTTACATATGCCGATCCGAACGCGACAGGCGCGTAACGAGTGACCATAAGAGTTATATACAAGTTTCCTAAGTTAACATGTATTAAATATGTTGTGATATCAGTAAGGTATCTTCTATTATGCCCAAAACGGATTTAAACACAAATTACGCCCCGTAGGGGTATTTTGGTCATTTTAAAGGTTATAAAAGAGTTTAAATGTAAACCTGAGTTTCGGGTCGGGTGTAATTAGTAAAAATACTTAATTTACTAGGTTATATCAGTAGGGTACCATATATACGTGAAATCTATCTTTATAACCAAACTATGCCTCTTAAGGGTATTTTGGTAATTTCACATAGGCTTAAAAGGTCAAAACTGGAAACCTGGGTATAAGACTTTAGCTTACTGTAAAAATATGAGAATTTACTTAAAATATCAGTAGGTATCAAACCTTATGTGTTTAACATAATCTTAATACATACTATGCGTCAAAAATGCCTAAAAAGACGATTTGGAGCCATTTCTGGGTTTTCAAAGGAAAGCTGATATTTTTATAATTCCAAAAGGCTCAAAAAATTTTTTATTTAACATATTAGATCAGTAGAAAAAGGTTTGGGGTCAAAAGGATTTGTAAAACTCATTTTATAGCCCAAAAGGGCAAAATCGTCATAACCGCATCAAGCTTAGAACTCTAAGTTATGCTCAGCCTAAAAATAAATAAAAATCTTCAAAAATCCCAAAATATTATATAACATCAGTGGGTAAAAAGTTTGGTATCAAAAATTAGGTTTAGATAGGCTATATGCTAATTATTCGGTTTAATTACCAAAAAGCTTTCTAATTACGCTAATGAGCATAACTCCAAATCTAGACCTCAAACTGATGTCAAATTTTAGGGACAAGTCTATAAATCCGTAGTGAAGGTTTCTATTCTTCCACTTTTTCAAAAATCACATTTTAAAGTGATAAGGGCATAATAGTCAACATTTAAGCATTTAACGAAATCATGCATATGAATCGGATAACTAATGACCCAAGTCGTATAATATCAGAGGGTTATACTTATAGGTAACTTGGTCCTAATGAGGCTCTAAGGCATTCCTAAATCATGCTCAAACGGGTCAGAACTGAAAGTCAAAGCGTAAGTCAAACTATGTGACTTTCGGTCCCGAACCGAGCTTAAACTGAAAATTGTCGAGTTGAACATGTTTAGACATGTTCTTACATTAATTACCAAGTTATATTAATGTCAAAACAGGTTGCATAGCTTCTATATTGCTAATTATGCATTTATTTGAAAATTAGCTTCCTGTTGACTTTTTATAATCAAGTTTGACTCGACAATTGACCTAATTAGAGTAGGAATCAGAGAATACCCTTTTAAGGGTTTATTACCCACATAATTACCAACTCATAGGTACTTTCAATTTGAATTTTGACTGAAGGGATTAAGATTAATGACGAAGTCAAATCTTAATTACGACGGTTTGACTTTACACAAATTAACTAAGCAAAACAGAATTAAAGGAGGTTAAGCATACTTACAATAGTCCTAGGTACAACTAATGATCACTAGGAAAGATGCTTGAGCTCCAGGAACCTCCAAGAAGTGAGTTGTGGAGTTAACAAGTGAATGAGCAATGAAGACCCAAGATCATGGCCTTTATATAGGTTTCTAAGATCAATTTGATCATGCTAAACAAGTCTATGATTGTTTCCAGATGATTACAAGTGTCCCTAGACCCTTTAAAACCATCAAACAAGCTCCAGGTATTGAAAACAACCTTCTTAAGTCGGTTAAATGGCTGGAACAGGCAGCTGTCATGAATTTTCGCATCTGGGCAACGCTTGCGCACCGTAAGGGTTTTTGCTTGCGGTGCGCAAGACTCCTTACGGACCATAAGGGTAAACCTTTACGGTGCGTAAGCCACTCATCAGGGCCAAAACTTTTTCTAGTTTTCACATATTGACCCTTGGCTCTTCCAAAGGTCACCCAACCTTTATTTCTTGCATTTTGACCCCTTCACATTTACTTACAAGGGCTTCAAGACTTTTTTAAACATTGGCAAGTCCTTGATTAACTTTGTGCTTACCCGAAAAGTCATAATTTTCAACGTTGACGCTTTAACCCCTTGTACACGAATTTTATCATAACTTTCTCATACGATAACGAAACTTGGTGAAATTTTTATCACGCATTCTAGTAAGCATAACTAATCGTTACAAAGCTTCGGGTTTGCTAAAAGGTCACTCAGAGGTATACTTTGAACATGTTGACACATTTAACCCCTGTAGTTTGTAATCTCTCACTTTCTTTCACAATTAGCTTCGTATGATCCATGATTTATTCGTTTAAGGTTATAAACATCATGTAGGGTTATTGTAAGGTATATTTATCCATTGTTGACATTTTGAACCCTTGTATTCACATAGTTTCTTTATTTGTCAACTTTAGTCCCTCTGGAGTATACTTTCACACGTTCAAGCTTATGACACGTGTCAATACATTATAGGACGTGAATTTTCGAGGTGTTACATCCTCACCCCCTTAAAATAAATCTCGACCTCGAGATTTATTAAAACGCTGGGCGTAATTTTTGTCGCATAATGGACCTAACTCCTATAACATATCTGGAGTCTTTCCAAGCTCCCACAGTTGACCTCTATAATAGGTATATGTATCGTTTTTGGAGCTTCTTATCCTGTCGATCCTTAGTCGATACAGGATGTTCCTCATATCATAAATCTGCATATCATTTAGTGATAGTGCTTCTTGACTTATTGGCGAAACACATCCTTAAATCATTTGTGTGAAGTGTATTCCGAGCTCCACCAAGCTCCTTAAATGGGTTTTAGCTCATAAGCTTATTTGATCTTGATACATTCGATTCCTTCGAATGATTTTATATATTCAGAACCTAACTAGTCTGATACTTAACAAATTGGTGCACCCTTCCAGGGTGATATCTTTATTGAACCTTATTCCTTAACAAGGACTTAGGAGGGTTGCTAATTTAATTAATCCTTGATTTTTCTGCCGAATACTGGCAACTTACAGATGATTATGGATTCGCATGATCTTATTTGTTGTTTCCAATGCAACTTTCAGATCCTGGTAATTGGACTTCCCAAAGTCTCATCCATCAAACGGACGTTTTGGTATTTCATCTATACAAGGTCTTCAAAGGAGCAGCCTTGATACCCATATATCAACTATTATAGAAACGCTTATCTTAAGGTGGGATGGTTATTCCAACCATTGCTTAAATCTAATATTAAGGAATAGCTAGTCCTTGTTGTTAGTTGATCAAATCGGCGATTCTGGGCAGCTGATAGCAATGCTTAATTGTTGCCTAATTAGGGTTGCGGTAATCAATGCATAAGCAGAATGAACCGTCTTTCTTATTTAACTCTCAGAATATCAAGTTAGACTATATGGATCTCTTATCTTAAAGTTAACTTAATCAGGGTTTCGATTATTCCATAATCAATTATGGAGTTCTACAACACTCCAACCCAAAGCGGGATGTTAATCTTAACTCTACTTATCTCTCGAGAGGTAAACAGGGTAATCTTAGGAGAAAATAATCAAGACACAAGGAGGTTACAGAGATTTTCCAAATCTCAGGCTCCAGTTCATCCATCATTGCTTGCGTCAGGTAAGGGACACATTCACATTATGAGTCTATGGATTCCCTTAATCGGGGACATTTTCTTGGACAATTCCATTCCAGATATCTTCCTTGAATACCATTAGTTGACTTTAGTACCATATGGTCATCGGGATATCTTTGTGGTTCCATGCATTAAACCTCCATACTGATCAGGCATGGAAGCAATCTATGGAACTTATTAAGATACCTCAATTTTCATACGGCGATTTTGTCATACCATTTGGTATTCGTAATCAATAGGGATTAAAGAGATACCAATTACATGTGAATGTCCTTTATCTATAGAGAGGGTACATTAGAATTTTATGACTTAAAGATTTCTGATAGGAACAGAAGAAATGGTTCCTATTATTTTCGCTTTCCTTAATAACTATGGTTCTTAGGAAAGATTTTAAAAGTTTGCTATACCTATAGTTTATGAAGGTTTTAGAGTAAGGTTCTGTTTGTTTTTTCTCCAGAAGCTCTTCTGAGCACTTATGTCTGCGTCGCGCAGAGGCGCGCAGACATAAGGTTCCTGCAGCTTGTTTGTTTTCTTGAAGATCTGCAGACCAAAAACGTCTGCAGAAGCTCTTCCCCAAGCAGACTTGTCCACAAGTCTTCTAACCTCTGCAGACGTCTTCTCCCTCTTCAAACCCACCTCTCAGCCACCACCTCCACCTCCACCATCACATCTCAGCCACCACCTCCGACACCACCTCCACGACTCCACCTCCGCCACCACCTCCACCAACACATCTCAGCCACCACCTCCACCACCGACACCCATCACCTCCACCTTCAAACCCACCTCTCAGTCACCACCTGCTCCGCCGCCCACCCTTGCTCCGCCACCACCTCCAAATCGAAAACCCCCATCATCATCAACATCGATCGTAAACAAAACAGACCTGCAACTTCGATCTGAACTTCGATTCACAGCCGTCGAGCATCACCACCGCCTTCGAGCATCACTACCGCCTTCGATTCACAGCCGTCGAGCATCACCACCGCCTTCGATTCACAGACCTGCAAACAAAACAGACCTGCAACTTCTCTCTCTCTCTCTCGCTGTTTCTCTCTCTAGCCGCCTTCGATTCACAGATCTGAAGGAGAAAGGGGTGGGGGTGGGTTTTGATGTCGGTGGTGATGGCCAACGTGGTGGTGGCGGATGGTTGGGGCGGCAGGAGAGAGAGAGGGAAAGAAGAGAGAGAGATCGGGGGTGGTGGTGGGTTTTGATGGCGGTGGTGGTGGCCGACGTGGTGGTGGCGGATGGTTGTGGTGGTGGTGGTAGATGGCAGAGAGAGAGAAGAGAGAGGAGACTGCAGACATTGTTGTGAAGAGGTTTTGGTTGTGAAGAGGTTTGGTTGTGAAGAGGTTTTATTTAAAAAAAACAAACCCTCTTTTCCTTGCAGACTGCAGACATTTGGTCCACCTCTTCTCTGCAGATGTGGTCCGCAGACTGCAGACCTTTTCCTGCAGAAAAAACAAACACCACCTAAGTAGCATTCGGCTCTTTGAACTTTTTCACGATCTTCTTCACAGCTTTTCTAACGGCTGCGTCTTATCATAATTTGAAGAACATCCTTGGAATTTCTCAGGTTTACTATTGTAGTATCATTAGCATGCGTCGCATCGTTAATGGCGCGATTGACTATTGTCTTATCCGAGGTTGTCATACTTTGCGATCTGACAATTGCTATTCATCATCCTCATGGCCTTATATACTAACCATGGTTTCATTAAATCATACTGGCCAATATAGCACTAACATTCTTAATGAACGTTATTTAAAAAATACATCAATATTACTTAGCCTAGGTCACAAAGGACCATCAATGGTATTTAAGGTTTGGACCTAGCCCATCACCTTTTTGACAGGGGATCAAAATATCACATCTGCCTTTATTATTAATGAATTTGGGTAGCTTGAAAGTTTGCCATAAGGATATCAGAAAAGAGTGATTCCTAAGAGATATAAAATATCGATCTAGGGTTTGTTGGAGCATTCTCTAAAGTATCATCGGCCAATTTCTATCTCGCGTTAGATGACCGGAGTCCTAATCAGGCGGAGACAACAGTTTACAACATCTATTGTTTATAATAGACTCATATGTGCCATTATCAAATAAATTTCTGCATAAACTTCTTGATAAGGAAGGGTACCTGCTATGGTGTCATCATTCTGCTCCATCTCATGTGCGTTCCTCTGGAAGACTCATGCGTTTGCCTTCCTGGCCTCTCCATGCTTCTTTACAAGTTTTGGGCAGTTGGTTTTGATGTGCCCTTCTTCGTTACAATTGTAACATGTCGCGTTCTTCTACTCCTTGCAATCCAAAGTCTTGTGACCCTTGGTCTTGCAAATTCCACACAATTTAGCACGTGGGTCGATTGTACATTTCCCAGAATGTTGCTTCCTGCAGTTACTGCATTTGGGCTTGTTATTGAACTGACTCGAGCTTTTCCTAAACTCGAAATCTTTCTCGTGCTCAGAGCTTCCCTTCTTCTTCTTGTTAGATTGATGCGAGTTTTCCTCGTCTTCTTTCCTTTTTCCCTCGCCAGAAGGTTTAACAGACTTATTCATGATAGCATCTAAAGTGAGAGATAAGGATAAGTCCACCGCGGACCTATATGTGGTAGGCCTAGATGCTTTAACATTTCCCTTTATCTCTGGTGTTAGGCCTCCAATGAAACGCGCTATGCGTTTAGGTTCAGGGGTGACTAAATAAGGAACTAGGTGGGACATAGTGTTGAAACTTGTCACATATGTCTGACAATCCAAATTCTTCATGACCAGAGTCAAGAAGTCTGATTCTATCCTTTCTACCTCATGCTGAGGGCAATAGTTTTCCTTGACTAATGCAGCAAATTGCTCCCAAGATAAGTTGTAGAGTAGGACCTTTCCCGTGGCTTGGAGCAATGATCTCCACCATGCCAACGCTTCTCCTTTGAATGATTGTGAAACAAATTTCACAACATCTTGCTCCGCACAACCACTGATGTCAACAACAGTGTCCATCTCATCGAGCCATGTCATGCAGTCGATGGCCCCTTCCTCTCCTGTAAAGTCTCTGGGCTTGCAGGAGACAAAATATTTATAGGTACAGAACTTGGCACGTGGTTCATTATCGAACTCTATCTTCTTGGATGGATCACTGTGTTTAATAGATGAATGTCGATCATCATCCTTCTTTGACTCATCTTTCTTTGGGGGTGGCTTGCTATGAGCCTCAGAATGAGTCTTAGGGACAGACTTAGGGTGGGGCACAGATGAGGCTTTACTATTAGTCCCACTATAATCTCTGAATTGCTCCTCTATAGCTTTAGATACAGCTGTATCAATCAGTGTACGGAGCTCTCCTCTGGTTATATTAACCTTATCATCATCGCGGTTTTCCAGCGGATGACTGTTTATCTCGTAAGAGTCAGCCATGTAGGTAGTTTTAATTGCTACAAAAGAAGATAAGGGCAAGGTTTATTTAGAAGCCCATACAGTATTATCGTTCTTGACGATTTATTAACCATGGTAATATAAACCATATGGGTTAATTTGTTAATTTTATTAGTATTTTTATTATAATTTATCCTAGTTTATAAGACATTAAGGATATTAAAGTGGCACAACGGCCTTGTCACGAGGACAGATTTGAATTTATAAGCCATGATCATTTAGGATCGAGGCATTTATAAGTTAGTAATAGCACAAAAGGCCTAGCCACGTGGACAAGTTTAATTTATAAGCCATGATCGTTTGGGATCGAGGCATTTAGGTGTGAATCAAAGTTCATTCCTTTTTCTTGACAGGGAGTTGTAGGCTACCACTGTCTTTAGTCTCAGAGGACATTAACTATAGCCCGTAGGCATTTCCCTTCTAAGGGATGTTTATAATATGATCATCTTATAGGATGATATAAGCCATGATTTCTAAATCAATAGACTAGATAAAAAAAATTGGAAGAATCCAATATAAGAATGACTGTTGTGATTTTCTCGAATCACGTCTGTCAAGAGTGATAACACGTTCTTAGGTGTTAACAAGGATTTGAACCTCTTGAATAGGTCCTACCATCTTGGCCTCGTCATATAGGCTAGGTTTACCTTTAAGATTCCTTTAAAATATAAACAAGTATATGGTTGCCCTAAACAGGACTTCTAATAAAAATGACTTGCCCATGTAAGGGCTAATCAGAAAAATTACAAAGGAATCAAATAAGGATAATATAAAACGAATTAAGATTTGTCCTATGTTCTTATCTAGACTCAAGAATGTGCAACTGTGTAACTGAGATTAAACACAAAAGGCTAGTGTTTAATTCACTCAGTGTTGGCTCTGATACCAACCTGTCACACCCCGAATTTCCACGTGTCACCGGTGGGCCCGGTGGGGAGTATCGTGACGTAGTTGAGATCATCATAGTCAAACAACACAGTATATAAATGCACAGCGGAAGCAAAAGATAATATATTACAATCCGAATATAACGTAATATCAAAGTATTACAAACGGAGAGTAAAGGATCCACAGGCGGATCAAATAAAAGAAAACTGTTCAACAGACTTCAGGCATCTAGAACTTGCAAGATTCCCTATTAACGCCCTGAGCTCCCAGCCAATTACGTACAGTACCTGTCACTTAACCTTTTTGGAAAATACGTCAGTTTACACTGGTAAATACAATTAACTGACTCATTTTGAAAATGTTTAAGAAAATTGATTTGAATGCACAAGGCACAAAACTTTTATAATTTGATTAAAATGCACGAGGCAAAATTAATCTTTTATACTTGGGACAATTTTATTAATAAAAATCTTGTATCCGATTTACATGTTTGTCCAACATTTAGGGCCGGTGATTATACAATACAAGCCGGTCAAAATTAATCGACACACCATAAATATAACTCATAAGAAGACAGCCTTACGAGTGAGTATATCTTTTACATACGCAACAGGAGGTGTTATGCCTACACCTTGTGCTTAAGTTATGGCCATTCACTTTTTAAATGAGCCAAGGATATCCAGGACACGGTCATTAACCCCCAATGTTATTTGTTATCAAGCAATACAGATTAAAACAGGATTATGCAATTTAATCATCTCCGATTAAAAGGTTTCTACACCCGACCAAGCGGTATTTTTATAATACCGTATCCCAAGCACGTATAAGGGAAAATAAGTTAAAAGTATTTACCTGAGCTAGCTCCTGACTTAAATAGCAAGAATTTAATAACTCTGCCGTATTCACTTAAGTAAGCGTAGGTACCATTTACCGAAAGGCTCTAGTCTGGAATGATGGTATAATAACCAATTAGAATGCTAACGGGTCTTCAATTAAGCCAAAGCTTAGACCGGTTAGTCTTACAGAAAGATACGGTTCAAACGCATGATAAGGCGAAGACCGGTTTATAATGTGGTTTTGACCCGACAAGCTTGTAGGCTTGCTTAATATGGGTAACTTAAACACATTCGGGATTTGAGACAAAAATGATATGGTTTGACCCGTTTCGGCTAATATATGCAAACTAGTTACATATGCCGATCCGAACGCGACAGGCGCGTAACGAGTGACCATAAGAGTCATATACAAGTTTCCTAAGTTAACATGCATTAAATATGTTGTGATATCAGTAAGGTATCTTCTATTATGCCCAAAACGGATTTAAACACAAATTACGCCCCGTAGGGGTATTTTGGTTATTTTAAAGGTTATAAAAGAGTTTAAATGTAAACCTGAGTTTCGGGTCTGGTGTAATTAGTAAAAATACTTAATTTACTAGGTTATATCAGTAGGGTACCATATATACGTGAAATCTATCTTTTATAACCAAACTATGCCTCTTAAGGGTATTTTGGTAATTTCACATAGGCTTAAAAGGTCAAAACTGGAAACCTGGGTATAAGACTTTAGCTTACTGTAAAAATATGATAATTTACTTAAAATATCAGTAGGTATCAAACCTTATGTGTTTAACATAATCTTAATACATACTATGCGTCAAAAATGCCTAAAAAGACGATTTGGAGCCATTTCCGGGTTTTCAAAGGAAAGCTGATATTTTTATAATTCCAGAAGGCTCAAAATATTTTATTTAACATATTAGATCAGTAGAAAAAGGTTTGGGGTCAAAAGGATTTGTAAAACTCATTTTATAGCCCAAAAGGGCAAAATCGTCAAAACCGCATCAAGCTTAGAACTCTAAGTTATGCTCAGCCTAAAAATAAATAAAAATCTTCAAAAATCTCAAAATATTATATAACATCAGTGGGTAAAAAGTTTGGTATCAAAAATTAGGTTTAGATAGGCTATATGCTAATTATTCGGTTTAATTACCAAAAAGCTTTCTAATTACGCTAATGAGCATAACTCCAAATCTAGACCTCAAACTGATGTCAAATTTTAGGGACAAGTCTATAAATCAGTAGTGAAGGTTTCTATTCTTCCACTTTTTCAAAAATCACAATTTAAGGTGATAAGGGCATAATAGTCAACATTTAAGCATTTAACGAAATCATGCATATGAATCGGATAACTAATGACCCAAGTCGTATAATCTCAGAGGGTTATACTTATAGGTTACTTGGTCCTAATGAGGCTCTAAGGCATTCCTAAATCATGCTCAAACGGTTCAGAACTGAAAGTCAAAGCGTAAGTCAAACTATGCGACTTTCGGTCCCGAACCGAGCTTAAACTGAAAATTGTCGAGTTGAACATGTTTAGACATGTTCTTACATTAATTACCAAGTTATATTAATGTCCAAACAGGATGCATAGCTTCTATATTGCTAATTATGCATTTATTTGAAAATTAGCTTCCTGTTGACTTTTTATAATCAAGTTTGACTCGACAATTGACCTAATTAGAGTGGGAATCAGAGAATACCCTTTTAAGGGTTTATTACCCACATAATTACCAACTCATAGGTACTTTCAATTTGAATTTTGACTGAAGGGATTAAGATTAATGACGAAGTCAAATCTTAATTACGACGGTTTGACTTTACACTAATTAACTAAGCAAAACAGAATTAAAGGAGGTTAAGCATACTTACAATAGTCCTAGGTACAACTAATGATCACTAGGAAAGATGCTTGAGCTCCAGGAACCTCCAAGAAGTGAGTTGTGGAGTTAACAAGTGAATGAGCAATGAAGACCCAAGATCATGGCCTTTATATAGGTTTCTAAGATCAATTTGATCATGCCAAACAAGTCTATGATTGTTTCCAGATGATTACAAGTGTCCCTAGACCCTTTAAAACCATCAAACAAGCTCCAGGTATTGAAAACAACCTTCTTAAGTCGGTTAAATGGCTGGAACAGGCAGCTGTCATGAATTTTCGCATCTGGGCAACGCTTGCGCACCGTAAGGGTTTTTGCTTGCGGTGCGCAAGACTCCTTACGGACCGTAAGGGTAAACCTTTACGGTGCGTAAGCCACTCATCAGGGCCAAAACTTTTTCTAGTTTTCACATATTGACCCTTGGCTCTTCCAAAGGTCACCCAACCTTTATTTCTTGCATTTTGACCCCTTCACATTTACTTACAAGGGCCTCAAGACTTGTTTAAACATTGGCAAGTCCTTGATTAACTTTGTGCTTACCCGAAAAGTCATAATTTTCAACGTTGACGCTTTAACCCCTTGTACACGAATTTTATCATAACTTTCTCATACGATAACGAAACTTGGTGAAATTTTTATCACGCATTCTAGTGAGCATAACTAATCGTTACAAAGCTTCGGGTTTGCTAAAAGGTCACTCAGAGGTATACTTTGAACACACACATTTAACCCCTGTAGTTTGTAATCTCTCACTTTCTTTCACAATTAGCTTCGTATGATCCATGATTTATTCGTTTAAGGTTATAAACATCATGTAGGGTTATTGTAAGGTATATTTATCCATTGTTGACATTTTGAACCCTTGTATTCACATAGTTTCTTTATTTGTCAACTTTAGTCCCTCTAGAGTATACTTTCACACGTTCAAGCTTATGACACGTGTCAATACATTATAGGACGTGAATTTTGGAGGTGTTACATAGCTCTTCAAGAAAAACTTCAGGGTATTCAGAAAAGACAGGGGTATCTTCAATTTTAGGCTTCTGTTCATCGATGGTTACCTGTGCCATATAAATGACACAACCCTTCGCCATGCACCTAGATGCCTTGAGCATAGACACTTGCTCAGGCAGTCCATACTGGGTATCTCCTTGAATGGTAAGTGGCTCACCAGACGGAGTCTTGAGCACCACTTGCTTCTTGTTGCACACAATCTGAGCTTGGTTGTGGGATAGCCAATCCATGCCTAAAACTATGTCGAAACCGGCTAACTTTAAAGGAAGTAAGGTTAATGGAAAAGAGTGGTTCCTAATAGATATAACACATCCATCTAACATAGTCGATGCGGTTTCTATGGTTCCATCGGCTAATTCAACTTCATATTTCACATTTAGGGTTTTAACAGGTAATTTCAACAATTCACAAAACTTATTATCTAAGAACGACTTATCAGCGCCTGAATCAAACAGTACTCTTGCATAGACATCATTTATGAGGAAGGTACCTGTGATCACGTTATCGTCCTTAACAGCTTCCTTAGCATCCATCCTAAAGACCCTTGCATTGGTCTTTTTCCCTTCCTCGGTTTTCTTTGCATACTTCGGGCAGTTTGACTTTATGTGCCCTTTTTCATTGCAATTGTAGCACGTTGCATCCTTAATTTTCTTGCAGTCTAAGGCCTTGTGCTCGCTTGATTTACAAATCCCACACACTTTTGGTTGAGACTGGGATTTCGATTCTAATCTGCACCTCCCGAAGTGGTGCTTCTTACAAGTTTTACACTTGGGCTTGTCTCCCGATTGATGACCATCTTTCCTTGCTCCAAAACCCTTCTTGTGGTCATTGCTTCCCTTGTGCCTTTTATCTGACCGTCGTGAGCTGTCGTCCTCACGCTGTCTTTTCTCAGCATCCGTGTTTCTCAGCGATCTCTGCCTGACCGCGTCCAGAGTGAGAGACAAGGATATACTAGCTGTAGATCTGAATGTAGCAGGCCGAGAGGCCTTCACGCTTGCCTTTATCTCGGGGGCTAAACCCCCAATGAATCGAGCTATTCTTTTAGGTTCCGGGGTCACCAGATACGGAACTAATCTCGACATTGTATTAAAGCTCGTGAGGTAAGCTTGGCAATCCAGGTTTTTCATCACTAATGACAGAAAATCAGACTCTATCTTTTCAACCTCATGTTGAGGGCAGTAGTTTTCCTTAATTAATGCCATAAATTGGTCCCACGACATGTTGTACAATGGGATCTTCCCGGTGGCTTGAATCAAGGATCTCCACCAGGCCAGGGCTTCACCCTTGAAAGACTGAGATACAAACTTTACAATATCCCTATCAGCACACCCGCTGATGTCCACCACAGTGTCCATCTCATCCAACCATGTCATGCAATCCACTGCCCCTTTTTCTCCAGTAAAGTCTCGGGGTTTGCAAGAAACGAAATATTTATAGGAACAACCTCCAGTACGGGGCTCCTTGTCAAATGCAATCTTCTTCGACGGAACACTGTGTTGGCTCGAGGAGTGTCAATCATCATCCTTCTTCTTTGGCTCATCTTGCTTAGAGGGAGGCTTACTATGAGCCTCAGAATGAGCTTTAGAGTGCGACTTCACACGTTGAACCGATAGGGTTCTGCTATAGGTACTGCTAGACTCATTATCTCTCCTGTCTAGAGCTTGTGTGATGGCATTGTTTATCAACGCCTGCAGCTTTGCTCCCGTTACATTTATTCTGGCATTTTCATGATTCTCCTTTGGGCGACTATTGACTTCATCAGAGTCCGCCATGTAGTTTGTATTGCTACATAAAATATTAACAAGGATTTTTCATGAGCCTCTCATTGAATTATCTTTTATGGTAATTCATTAACCATGGTAACTATAACCCATATATGGTTAATTTATCTAGACGTATCTATTTAGGATTTTATTATAATTTATCCTAATTTAAAAATAATAAAGATATTATTAGTGGCACAAGAGGCCTAGTCACATGGACAGTTTTAAATTATTAATGATCTATAGGATCATGGTACTGAGGTTTTAATCATAATTTATTACCTCTTTTTAACAGGGGGTCGAAGACCACAGCTGTCTTTTGTCTTATATGACAATGAGTATAGCCCGTAGGCACTTCATCACTAATGGATGGTTATTTAAATAAGAAGGGATTTTGGAATATCCCGATTTAAGAATGACTTATATGATTTTATCGAATCACTTTTTGTCATGAGTGTTAACATGTTTTAAGATATTAACAAGGATTGGAATCTTTTGAATAGGTTTTACCATCTTGGCCATGTCTGCAATGACATATAGACTAGGTTTTACCTTTAAGATTCTTTTTAATAATTAACGCAGAACAATCCTAAATTGAGATGTTAATATGGATCTGAATCTAATTATGGAACTACCATATTGGCCTTGTCTTAATATGACATATGGCTAGGTCTTGTCCTTTTTAGATTTTGCCATTTTATTATAATGGTAGATCTTACAATAGGAATGTTATTTTCATTCATTTTATGTTTTATGTCTATGCATATAATTAGCAACAAATATGAAAATTTAAAATTAAACCATTCCATCATAATCTCAATTAGTACAAATGTTTGCCCTAAACGGGACTTCTACAAAATAACAAGCCCACGCAGGGGCGAAACAAATAAACATACCCACGCAGGGGTCAACAGAAAGACATGCCCACGCAGGGGCGGAATATAAAAAGACAAGCCCACGTAGGGGCTGAGTACAGAAATAAATGTCCACGCAGGGACATGGTTACAAGAAATAAAAATAAATAAGGATCTTCAAGGATCCCTCTTCTTGGACTTCCCCTTGATCAGGCTTGCCAACCCCTTTAGGAAGCCTTGACGTTCCCTGCGATCTCTTTGAACCACTTGTTTAACTCGGTCTAATCTATGGAAGATTTCCTCTCGTTCTGGCGGGGAAAACCATGGCGGCTGCGGCTGCATCGGAGGTTGCGGAGTCACCGGGTACTGATATCCGTAAGGTGGGTACCCAGTCGCCCAGGGGCCTCCATAAGGCCCTTCGGGATGATGGGCATTGTAGTTCCATGCAGTCTGGTATGGATCAACCTCAGCATAGTTGTACTGGGTGTGGGCCGACTGCTCAAAAGGATTATACGCCACTGAGCCGGCGTATGTTGGTATTGGGTTGCCAAAACCCAATGGTGGTGGCGCGACAGGCGCGGAGTTCACCTCGGAGACGGGGTTTGAAGGTCCTCCCGTCTGTAGGTCTTCATAAAGTGGCGGATAGTGGCTGCCACTTGAAGGTTGAGGGGTGCTGATATGCACTCCTTCTCGCACGGACATCCGTGCGTTCGATCCTCTTCGCCTTGGTGGCTCCGGAGGCTGCTGCTGGGCTGGTGGTGGTGGCGGAGTGACCGTGACAAATTGATAATCCTCAGAAGGATCCTGCTGCTGCTGCTGGGGAGAGTTGTGGTAACTGGGAGTGTACTCCCAGATGTGTGTGGCCCATTTCTCGGCAAAACTGTCCGGGCTGCTGTAAGGTAAACCGTGGAAGGATGACCCATCCGAAATTTCGATTGGGTGAGTAGGAGTCCCTCGTTGTGGTTCGACGGGATCGGTATCTTCCTCCATGTCCATGGAGAAATGGTCTTCTGGTCCCAGTGGGTTAAAACCCGGCGGTTCTTCTTGTTGGTTTGCCGGTTGAACCGGCTTTGGAAATAAGGTGTGGGGTCATTATACGAATGGTGGGAGTTGGACCGTTGAAGAGGTATGAAGGAAGGTTGTGGGTTGTTGGGCTCATTTTCCGAATGGGGCCCAAACGAGTGAAGGTATGATGGTGAGGAACTTAGAGAGACGGATCGTCTCCCGGGTTCAATATAAGTCCTCCAGGGTTCCTGGGGACTCATGCTCATGGTGATTGAGGGCGTGCGCCGGTGGGAAGGTCCGACTTCATCGTCATTGGGGGCACGGAATGTCCCCTTACCTCTTCCTCTACCTCTGATGAATCACGACGGCATCTTGAACCTGTCAACATAAACAAAGATAACAACAAGCATATATATATAAAATGAAAGACAAAAAAAAAATAAAACAAAACAGAATTTGTCCTATGTTATTTGTCTAGACTCGAGGATTGAGGAATGTGCAATTTGTGTAACTGAGATTAAACACAAAAGGCTAGTGTTTAATTCACTCAACGTTGGCTCTGATACCAACCTGTCACACTCCGATATTTCCACATATTACCGGTGGGCCCGGTGGGGAGTATCGTGACGTAGTTGATATCATCATAGTCAAACAACACAATTTAAATGCACAGCGGAAGCAAAAGATAGATATTATTTCAACTAATTAAAATTGTAATATTCAAGTATCGCAATAGAATTGAAACGGATCCACAGGCGGAATCGAATAAAACGGAAATTTATTGTTCAACAGAGGCATCTAAGCTTGCGAGACTTCTACTTGATGCTAGGAGAGGCCAGCCTATTACGCTTAGTACCTGCACTTAACCTTTTTGGGAAAATACGTCAGTTTACACTGGTAAATACAATTAACTGACTCATTTTGAAAACGTTTTAAGAAAATTGATTTGAATGCACATGGCACAAAATTTTTTATAACTTGGGATAATTATTTATATATAATCATTGTAAAGCATTACATGTTTGTTATGCGTTCAGTAGCCCGGGTCGTGCCGGGTTAAAGATTAATAGACACACCACTTAGTATAATTCTGCCGCGAGACTTCTCTCGTACCGACGATTATACTTTATTGATTTGAATGCACTACGGGTGTATGCCTACACCCGTGTGCTAAGGTCGTGGCCATTCTTTGAATGATGCCAAGGATATCCGGGACATGGTCAATAAACCCCTAAAGGCGTTAAACAAACAAAACAAATTTTTAAACGGGTCATCTCGATAATACTTAACCACCAATCGATTAATGTCGAATGCCCGACCAAGCGGTATTTTATATACCGTACCCCAAGCCCGTATAAGGGAAAATAAGTTAAAAGTATTTACCTGAGCAAGTATAATCACAACAGCAAGTACATATAGCTTTTACTGGGTCTCCTATTCTGGAACGAAGGTTTATAATAACCTATTAGAATCCTAGCGGGTCTTTAATTAAGCTTATGCTTAGACCGGTTAGTTTTAAAGGAAGATACGGTACAAACGCATAAATAAGCGAAGACCGGAATAGAATGTGATTTAGACCCAACAAGTTTGAAGACTTGTACAATATGGGTAAACTAGACACATTCTGGATTTTGAGACAAAAATGATATGGTTTGACCCGTTTCGGCTATTATATGTAAACTAGTCACATAAGCGGATCCGAACGTGAAAAGTGCGTAACGGTAACCAAATGAATCATATGCAAGTTTCCTGAGTTAACATGCTTTTAAATATGTTGTGACATCAGAAAGATATCTTCTATTATGCCCAAAACGGATTTAAACCCAAACTATGCCTCGTAGGGGCATTTTGGTCAATTTAAGGGTTATAAAAGAGTTTAAATGGTAATCTGAGTTACGGGTCTGACATAATCAGTAAAAATACTTATTTTACTAAGTTACATCAGTAGGGTATGGTATACATGTGAAATTTACTAATTATAACCAAACTATGTACCGAAGGGCATTTTGGTAATTTCACATGAGCTTATAAGGTCAAATTTGGAATCTGACTTTACAAACTTTTACTTACTATTAGAATATCAAAATTTACTTGATATATCAGTAAGTATCATGTCTTATATGTCTAATATGGTTTTAATATATACTATGCGTTAAAACGCTTAAAAAGGCGATTTAGAGCCATTTCCGGGTTCCTAAAGGAAAGCTGATATTTTTATAATTCCAGAAGGCTCAAAATACTTTATTTATTATATTAGATCAGTAGAAAAAGGTTTGGGGTCAAAAGGTTTTATAAAACTCATTTTATAGTTCATAAGGGTAAAACCGTCATAACCGAATCAAGCTTAGAACTCTAGGTTATGCTCAGTCTAAAAATAAATAAAAATCTTCAAAAATCCCAAAATATTATATTACATCAGTGGGTAAAAAGTTTGGTTTTAAAAATCGGGTTTAGATAGGCTATATGCTAATTACGCCGTTTATTTAATAAAAAGCTTTCTAATTACGCTAATGAGCATAACTCTTAATCTAGACCTCAAACTGATGTCAAATTTTAGGTGCAAGTTTATAATTCAGTAACTAAGGTTTCTACTCTTTTACTTTTTCAAAAATCACGTTTTAAGGTGACAAGGGCATAATAGTCAACATTTAAGCATAAATCGAAAACATGCATATGAGTTGGATAACTAATGAACCAAGTTGTGTGACCTCAGGGGGTTACACTAATATGAAACCTGGTCCAATTAAGACTCTAAGGCATTTCTAAACAATGATTAAACGGGTCAGAACTGAAAGTCAAAGCAAAAGTCAATTTATGCGACTTTCGGTCCCGATCCGGGTCTAAACTGAAAATTGTCGAGTTGAACATGTTGGGACATGTTCTTACATTAATTACCAAGTTATTTTAATGATCAAACAGGTTGCATGTACCCTACATTGCTAATTATGCATTAATTTGCAAATAAACATTCTGTTGACTTTTTAAAGTAAGCTTTGACTCGACAATTAACATAGTTAGAGTGGGAATCTGGAAATACCCTTTTAAGGGTTTATTACCCACATAATTACCTACTTATAGGTATTTTTAATTCGAGATATTACTGGATAATTATTGACTAATCTCGAAGTCAAACCTTAATTACGACGGTTTGACTTTTAGCTAATTAACTAAGCTAAACTGAATTAGAAAGGGTTAAACATACTTACAAGAGTCCTAATTATAATTAGGGATCACAAGGAAGGTTGTTGCTGATCAGGAGAGCTCCAGAACTTGAAATTTTGAATGTTGCAAATGAGTGAACAAAGTTTTTGCAACTTGAGCTCCATATATGCATGTAAAACCATTGGAGGTTGTTGCTGATCACAAGATGATGCCACAATGGTCTACACTTGTTACCAGATGTTTACAGGTGCCCCTATGCATGTAAAACCATTGGAGGGAGCCCTGGTATAAGAAAACAACTCTTTAAAGTCGGTTAATCAGACCTGACTGACACCTGTAGGTTAATTCTGTTACTGTGTCTCTCACGCGGGCCGCGTAAGTCTATAAGAGACTCTTACGCGGGCCGCCTAGCCTGTTAAAACCAGCCAAAAATTTTTGAACTTTGCACTTTTGGTCCCTGGTCCTTTGTTACGTGGTTTTAACTCTTGTTCTTGCACTTTTGCCCTTTTAAACTTATTTTTAAGGGTTCCAAAACATGTATAAACATAGGCAAGTCCTTGATCAACTTGTAATCACCCGAAAAGTCATAAATTTCAACGTTGACGCTTTTAACCCTTCGTACACGAATTTGATCATAACTTTCTCATACGATAACGAAACTCTATAAAATTTTTACCACATATTCTAGTGAGCATAATTTACCTTTACAAAGCTTCGGGTCTGCCAAAAGGTCACTCAGAGGTATACTTTAAACATGTTGACACATTTAACCCCTGTGGTTTGTAATTCCTCACTTTCTTCCGTTTTCAGCTTCGTATGATCCATGATTTATTCATTTGAAGGTATAAACATCTTGTAGGGCTATTTTAGAATATATTTATCCATTGTTGACACTTCGGACCCTTGTATTCACATAGTTTCCTTGTTTGTCAACTTTAGTCCCTCTAAAGTATTCTTTCACCCGTTCAGAGCTTATGACACGTGTCAATACATTATTGGTCATGAAATTTCGAGGTGTTACACAAACAAAGTCAACACAAGTTAACGAAGAATGGTTCTTTGTTGACCATGGGTCTTTCGTCGACATGTTTTTTACGAAGAATGCTTCTTCGTCAAACAGGTTATTCGTCATAAACAGTTGTGATTAATTAGGTTCTTCGCCAATTAGGGTTTTTTGCCGTCATTGAATTTGGGGGTTTTTCGCTGCAAGGGTTTTTCACCGATTATTCCTTGACACGGAAACAGCAAACTAACAAACACTTTGTTAAACACAAACACACAAACATGAACACCCCAAACCCAGATGTTTAACCGACATCGTTTTGAACGAGAAAACATAAACAAACCTGTTAAACACAACAAGAACCCAAACCCCTATTTAACACCCAAAACAGAAACCCAAAAGATGAAACTATCTACTCGTAAACATCAGATATATTCAAGTTTTATTCAACCTATAATGAATATAAACAATTAAGCAAACAGTTAACACTATGAAATCATCAAATATCAAGTGGTCTCCAAGGGTTTCATAGACAATCTGACAAAAAAAAAACAGAGGGTTTTAAAGGTTTGATTCATGTTAATGGTTCCTTGTTATACCTTGTTTTGATAAAAATTATTGAGAAAAACAAAGGGGTTTTTGAGTCGGTTGAGAGTATGGGGATTTGAGTGTGGAAGAAGATGAACAGTTGAATGGGTTTGAAAAAGTGATCTCGACGAAGAACTGAGTCCGACGAAGAACCCAAGTGGGCCTTCGAAGAACCTTAATAGACTTGAACATTTAGCCCATAATGAAGGTCCACGAAGAACCTAGGTTCTTCGTGAAGACCTTGACGAAGAATGGTTCTTCATCAAGATAAGGTTTTTCGTTGACCAATGGAGGTTCTTCGTTGACCTTTCATACACAAAATCACCAAGTCTGAATTTTGAACAGATTTTACTGATTGATCAGATTTTCCTTTTTGTTAAGTTTACCAAATGCAAAAGGATATTTATGAAGTAGTGAAATCACAGACAAGTCGGTTTCGGGCTTTCCGGTGGAAAACATTCGAGTTTCAACTTCGGCTAATCAAAAAGAACTTCACAAATTACGCTAAAACTGAATTTGAAATGCGGTAAACTAAACGACAATCAATAATAAGCAGTAAAAGACTGTACAAAATACAACTTTTTGCAAGTTTCAAGATAAAAGAATCATACCAGCTTACGGTCTTTGTCAACATGGTTTTTGTTTCGGTTTAAAGCTTTTGATAAGTATACTACCACAATTATCGATATTGTTGTCCACTTAAGCTCAAACTGATCAGATGTAATCATAATTATGAGATACAATTTACAGTAAGAATTATACTTACAAGTCGATGTTCATCCACTCACGACACATTCCCGTATCAAGGTATGCACGAGAGTTCATCTTACTGGTGAGTATACTGCTTATCATCTGTTTGACCGTATAAAAAGATGTGAGATACTCACTTATTTTTTATTGAAAACAAGCCCTATGTGATAGAATCACTTATTGATGAGGAACTGGATTTTCAGATGCATGAAGGGCACAGGAGCAAGTCCGTGAACAGGTTAGTACCAACGTACAGACAAAGAGACGAACTTGACTCCCGGATAAATGTGATATATTATCACTTATTTTGTTTGGACATGTGATTGTTGATCACTTATTGAGGTCGGATGCAATATGTACACGTTTGTATAGTAACATGGAAGATCTAGACTTCGTCTCCGTTACTTTTCGATAAAAGATACAACCATGATACCCAGATGATAAGACAGCATAAAGACCGTATATCTCAGAACCTCGGCAATCAATCAAACAAAATTTCGGTACTAATACCATATGCCAATGAATGGTTCCCACATGACTTGAAGTCTGTTAGGTTTATATCATCCTGCACATTTTAATCTGATTGAGAGCCTACCGATATATCATTAGTAGAGATACTTATCACTTCTCAATTTTTCTTTTTACATTTTTGACCAAGTTGACCGACCACACCAGTGAATCTCATCACTTTCTCTTATCCAAGAAACTCATTTTTTTGATTTTCTAATTTTTTTGAATTTTTTGATTTTTTTTTTGAACGTAAAAACAGAAAGTAACGAAATATTTTGGGATTTTTGACTATTTTCCCATGTTTTTGTATTTTCTTGAAATTTCTCCCCCTAAAATGCGAAAAGGTTACGAAAATGAAAATCTTTTTGTATTTTTAGAGTTTTTAAAGAAAATATTTACAAAAACGATTAGCCAAAGAAGTTTTACTCAGGTTCCACCTTGATGCCATTGACCAAAAGAAGATAATCAAAACGTGACTTATCAAAAGCTTTAGTGAACAGGTCGGCACATTGGTGATCAGTGTGGATTTTAACAACATCGATAAATCTTTTATCAAAACAATCACGTATGAAGTGATATTTAATTTTAATGTGTTTGGTCTTGGAATGCTGCACAGGATTTCTAGTGATCTGTAAGGCAGCATTGTTATCAACGAAAATAGGTGTAGATAGGAATTCAAAACCATAGTCGCGCATTTGTTGCTGGATCCATAGAACTTGGGAGCAACAACTTGAGGCAGCAATGTATTCAGCTTCACAAGTTGATATAGCGACACAAGTCTGCTTCTTGCACTGCCATGTGACCAGGCGATTTCCTAAAAACCGACATCCAGCCGTTGTGGATTTGCCGTCGATTTTGCATCCGCCAAAATCCGAATCACTGAATGCGATCAAGTTGAAGCTATCATCCCAAGGGTACCAAAGACCGGTGTCCGGGTGTAACGACTCACACAATAATGTCCTAAAAAACGCTCCGTAAGTGAAAACCGGGACACCTGAAACCCTAATGTTCATGAAAAACCAAGAAATTAAGAAACTTGGAATTCACGCGGGCCATGTAAGACATAAGGGTAGTCTACGCGGGCCGCGACAGATCGAAAATCACCGGATAAGCATGAAGGCCACGTAGCATGACACGTGTCAAGACCACCAATGACTCAGCAACCTCCGATCTGATCCAAACTCCCTCACGGGCCGCGTAAGGTTTAAGTATGGGTTACGCGGGCTGCGTAAAACCCATTTTTCACCTATAAATTGATCCGATCATGAGCAGTTCATTTGTGTCGAAAACTTTTCTCAAAAACGAAACATTCTGCCTAAATTCGAAGTTTTAAGATGTCAAGACGCTGCTATGAATCCAGGGTATTAACTCGATCACTGCTACGTTTCAAACTGCTCAATTCTTTTCGTTCCTTCAGCTTTTATTATAGTAAATAATAGCTCGGGATTATACCTTCTAAATCCCGAAACTCTGCCTGTTATTAGGGTAATAACTCTAATCACTAATACGATACCCTATCCGATCGATTGAAACTATCCAAAGGATGTTTAAGTATTGTACTTTGTCATTCGTCGTGAATCCGACAGGATGTTTGAGTGCCGCCCGAACTCGGGCTATACTTTGTCATTAGCCGTAAAACCGGTGGATGTTTAAGTATTGCACTCTGTCATTTGTTGTGAATCCGATGGATGTTTAAGTGTTGCCAATATTTGGCTATACTTTGTCATTCGTTGTGAGGATTTCGATCTCGTGATTATCGTTAAAGTTGGATTAAGTTAATACACTAATACGAGTTCCATTGTATCTAGAAATTAGAACTCGTAATCAGGGAGCTACTAGAATACTTAGCAACTAAGTAAACTTAGTAGTTAAATAAACTTATTTAACTTACTAATTACGTACAATTAGTTGTTAAGGAAATTTAGCAGTTAAGCTAGCTGAGTAGATTAATTAATCTGCTAATTAAGTTAAGTATGATTAATTAAATTAAGTATGATTAATTAAGTTAAGTATGATTAATTAATCAGTTAAGCAAGATTAATTAAGCTAAGCGAGATTAATTAAGCTAAGCAAGAATAATTAAGCTAAGCAAGATTTATTTAGCTAAGCGAAATTAATTAAACAACTAAGTAAGTTATTTAGTTAAATGGATAAGTAAACTTAATAGTTAAGGAAACTTAATAGTTAAGGAAACTTAATGGTTAAGGAAACTTCCTAGCTAAGGAATGAATCTGCCTTACCTATAAATAGGAGCCTAGGATTTCATTTTTCCTTGCTCATTTCTTTTCTTCTTCTCTCTATACGTTGGTGTTCTAACCACCAATCACCGACGCGATATTCTGTCCAATCGATTCAGGAACCAACTAACGGATGCCAAAGTGCTGTACTTTGTGAGTTAGTTAAACGGATGCCAAAGTGCTGTACTTTGTGAGTTCGTTAAACGGATGCCAAAGTGCTGTACTTTGTGAGTTCGTTAAACGTATGCCAAAGTGCTGTACTTTGTGAGTTCGTTAAACGAATGCCAAAGTGCTGTCTAAACAAGACTATACTTTGTGAATTTTGTTAAGGTTCGAATCTCGTGACCATTGTTAGGTTTGATTTGGTTTAACACTAATACGTATTCCATTCTGTTAAACTAAATGTTTAACTGCCCGAAAACTCTATACCATACTCTTACAATCAAAAATGGATGCTTAATCATCAGGAGGTTCAAAACCATAAAGTATATGCTTAATTATCAAAAGGAGTAGAATCAAGAAGCTTGTTAAATCAATACTGCATGCTTATAAAGTGAGTCATTCTCTTTTTATCAACTGTTTTACAATACCTCAAATTATTTTGCAAAAGTTATAATTACAGGGATTAAGTCATGGATATCTTGAATCACTGGCTAGTGGGTATTGTGCACATTACTAATTTCTCACGGTTAGGCTAATAAATTCTAACAGTGATAATCATCACTACTTGGGTGAAAGGACCCAATAGTGGTATGACCATCGTCACCAGGGTGTGACACGGCGCCAAATAAATATAAGATAGAAGCCACTGTAATCGCTCTTATGCTGTAATCTATAACAAAGTTATAATTACAGGGATTAAGTCGTGGTTATCTTAAATAAGATAAAAGCCATTGTAATCGCTCTTATACTGTAATTTATAACTAAGGTGTCATTTTATAAAACTGAATGAACTCACCAGTATTTCCCACTGACCAAATCTTTTTAAAACGCGTTTCAGGTAATTACAGTAGATTGGAACAAAAATGATGATACAGCACCAAAAGACATAAAGAAGTGGCTTATTTTATTAATTACATTAAATTAAGAAAAGTTGTTTTATGTAATCAGGTTTAGCCCATATTAAAAGCTACCTTTATGTAACACCTCGTAATATCATACCCAATAAAACGAAGACACGTGTCATGTAAGACAAACGTGTCAGGAACCCGGATCAAATAAAGGATGTATGGTAGGAATTGAAAAGGGCGTTATGTTATTAAAATACCTCTGAACGACCCAAATTATAAATCCTAAGATCCTTAAATCGTTATGATGAACATCTAGCCGGTTGTTTCTAAATAAATAAAATTCCATCTTTTATATGGGAATTGGGTCACTAGGAATGTTACTACAAAATCCTGATTTAATTCTTGTTCAAAAGAAGTTGAAAATAGTTTAATAAAGCATGTCCAACCTTTATGAGAATCCAAGATGAATTCTTGAGAACTCCATCATTTCAAACCTTGCCATAAGGATCCAAAGTGAGAATGTTCATGCAAGGCATGCAAAAGCCTGCCCATATGGTCCCCTACAGCAGTAAAAGCCTGAGGATTCGACACTACACTTTTGCATGGTCAAAATTTGGAAGTTTGCAAGATTTTTGGCTTCTGGCCATCGGTTACGGACCGTATGGCTTTAAGCTTACGGTCCGCAAGGAGCATATCTGGGCGCATCAGACCAGGGTCGGTTACGGACCGTATCCGTATAAGCTTACGGTCCGCAAGGGGTGGATACGGACCGCAAGGCATTTTGCTTACGGTCCGTAAGGCTGTCGCTGGCAGCAGGTTTTGGACAGCTGCCTGTTCAACCTGTTACACCGCCTTATTAATATGGTTTTCGAAATCAGGGGCTTGATAGGCAGTATATAGCCACATAGGGACACCTGGGATCATCTCACAACACCTATAGACTTCCTTGGCTTGATCTTGTGGCATCTTGGTCACTATATAAAGGAGTGAATGTTGCAACATTTGATCATTCAATTTGCAACTCACTTGGAGCAGTGTTCTGGAACTTCTCTGGACTTCAACAAGCTTCTCTTAAGTCTCTAATCTTACTTAGGACTCTTGTAAGTGTCCTTAATCCTTTTTATATTAGTTTAGCTTAGTTAATTAGCTAAAAGTCAAACCATCGTAATTAAGGTTTGACTTCATGGTTAGTCACTAACGACATAGTGATTAATCAGATTAAAATTACCTTTAAGTAGGTAATTATGTGGGTAATAAACCCTTAAAAGGGTACTCTCTGATTCCCACTCTAACTAGGTCAATTGTCGGGTCAAACTTGATATTAAAAAGTCAACAGAAAGCTTAATTTCAAATTAATACATAATTAGCAATGTAGAAGCTATACAACTTGTTTTATCATTAATATAACTTGGTAATTAATGTAAGAACATGTCTAAACATGTTCAACCTGACAATTTTCAGTTTAGGTTCGGTTCGTAACCGAAAGTCGCATAATTTGACTTTTGCTTTGACTTTCAGTTCGGACCCATTCAAACATGTTTTATAAATGCCTTAGAGCCTTATTTGGACCAAGCTTCATGTTGGTATAACCCTCTGAGATTATACAACTTGGTTCCATAGTTATCCGATTCATATGCATGTTTCCGTAAAAAGCTTAAATGTTGACTATTATGCCCTTTTGACCATAAAACGTGTTTTTTGAAAATATAAAAGAGTAGAAACCTTAGTTACTGATTTATAAGCTTGTACCCAAAATTTGATATCAGTTTGAGGTCTAGAATAGGAGTTATGCTCATTAGCGTAAATATAAAGCTTTTTATTAATTAAACGGTATAATTAACGTATAGCCTACCTAGACCCAATTTTGATGTCAAAACTTATTACCCACTGATATAAAATAATATTTGGAGATTTTTTAAAGATTTTTATTAATTTTTAGGATGAGCATAACCTAGAGTTCTAAGCTCGATTCGGTTATGACGGTTTTACCCCTTTTAAGCTATAAAATGAGTTTTACAAAACCTTTTGATACCAAACCTTTTTCTACTGATCTAATATGATAAATAAAACATTTTGAGCCTTTTGGAATGATAAAAGTATCAGCTTTCCTTTAAGAATCCGGAAATGGCTCCAAATCGTCTTTTTAGACATTCTTAACGCATAGTATGTATTAACACTAGTTTAAACATATAAGGTTTGATGTTTACTGATATATTCAGTAAATTTATGTATTTTTACAGTAAGCAAAAGTTGTAAACTCAGGTTTCCAGTTTTGACCTTTTAGGCTTAAGTAAAATTACCAAAATGCCCCTTCGGGGCATAGTATGGTTGGAAATGATAAATTTCACATAAAGGTTATACCCTACTGATATAACTTAGTAAAATAAGTATTTCTACTGATTATATCAGACCTGTAACTTAGGTTAATATTTAAACTCTTTTACAACCTTTAAAATGACCAAAATACCCCACGCGGCGTAATAAGTGTTTAGACCCGTTTTGGGCATAATAGAAGATATCTTTCTGATATCACAACATATTTAAAGCATATTAACTTAGGAAACTTGCATATGACTCTTTTGGTTACCCGTTACGCACTTTTCGCGTTCGGATCAGCTTATGTGACTAGTTTGCATATAATAGCCGAAACGGGTCAAACCATATCATTTTTGACTCAAAATCCAGAATGTGTTTTGTATACCCACATTAAACAAGTATTCAAGCTTGTTGGGTCAAAACCACATTTTTCTCGGTCTTCGCTTTATCATGCGTTTGTACCGTATCTCTCTTTTTAAAACTAACCGGTCTAAGCTTAGGCTTAATTAAAGACCCGTTAGAAATCTAATAGATTACTATAAACCTTCGTTCCAGAATAGGAGACCCAGTAAAAGCTATCTGTACTTGCTGATTTGATACGGCTGGGATTAAATTTATATTTAGCTCAGGTAAATACTTTTAACTTATTTTCCCTATACGGGCTTGGGGTACGGTATATAAAATACCGCTTGGTTTGGCATTGACTCTTTAATTGTATGAAGGTTAAATCATGGATATGTCTAGTTTAAAAATGTTTTGTTTGCTTAAAGCCTTTGGGGGGTTAATGACCATGTCTCGGTTATCCTTGGCATCATTTTACGAAATGACCACGACCTAGCACGGGGTGTAGGCGTACACCCGTCAGTGGCTAAATAAATAAATAATGTGGTGTGTCAATTAATCTTTAACCCGGTATCAAAAACCGGGCTACTGAACGCATAATGTCACGACCCACGACCCACCCTGGACGTAATCGGGAGCCGCGAACAGCCAAGTGGTACCGGTGATTATTTTAAAAAATATTGCAGCGGAAATTTCATCAGGACCGTGAGTTAGGGAAAATATCAGAGTTTAGAAAACATCGGATTTTTTTATTTATTAAATAAATGGGATAAATCCCTGTTTTACAATGGTAGCTTTAATAAAGATAAATTTGATTACATAAAACAATATTTCTTAATTTGATTTAATTAATAAAATAAGCCAATTCTTGAAGCCTTTCAGTGCCGTATCCATCTCTTACTCCAATCTACTGTAATTACCTGAAACGCGTTTTAAAAAGGTTTTGTCAGCAGGAAATACTGGTGAGTTCATTCTATTTACTAAAATGACACGTTTGTTATAATTTACACTATTAAGAGCGATTACAATGTTTCTGATATCAAACCAACTACCCACGGTATTTGTCACTCGACCGGATCTGTGACTATGGTCATATCCCCCATTGGCTGCCCCAATGGTGACGATTATCAAGTAATGTATACAAAACCCCACATACCGGCTGTACGTTTGATGATTACAAAGACTTAATCCCTGTAATTATAACTTTGAAATAAACATGCTTTTGTAAATAGATTTGATAAAAAGAGAATGACTCACATTATAAGCATGCAGATTTATACGGGCAGAGTTTTGTCTACAGATAAGCCTTGATATATTGCAGATATATACAGCCAGAGCTTAGCCTATTGATTAGCCTTGTAACCTAGTGCACACGAACTAGGTAAGTAACTAATACAGCATTTACGATAACTCACGAGATTAAAACCCTCACAACGAATGACAAAGTGCAATCACTTAAACATCCATCGGATTCACAATGAATGACAGAGTATTCCCCGAGTTCGGGAGGTACTCAAACATCCTGTCGGAATCACGACTAATGACAAAGGATAGCGCTTAAACATCCGGTCGGATAGTTTCCATCGATCGGACATTGAATCGTAGCAGCGATCAAGTTAATACCCGATATCGTAGCAGAATTCCTAATTCAACCTTATCCTGATGTCCCGAGACCGAATCCCAACAACTTAGTCGGGCAAAGCCCTGACATACGTTATGAGGCTCAGATCAATCGGAAAGGTTAGCGGTGATCGGGAGTTAAAACACTTAAAATAGGGTAGGACTTTATTGCTATTATTTTTACTAAAAGAAAAAGATATATATAATAGGTAAAGTGGCGACAGACAAAGTAAAAGAAAAGAAAAGAGTTTGAACGATTGAAATTGAAATGAGAAGTAGTATTTATACTAAATTCTTTTAGCTTGAATGTTACGCATGTAATCTAGTTAGGACACGTATTCACTTATTCTATACATATGTTTTCCTATTATTTGATGAAATTTGCAATCTTATCCAAAAGATACATAAGCATGCGTTCAGATATGTGAGTTGGTGGACATCTGTGCACTTAACACATTAACACATTGATTTTAATTATGAAAGATATAAATAAATAAATAAAATATATAATAATAATGGGACAAGAAATAGGACACGAAATATTTCAAATATATTTTATTATTATATTATTTTGATTACTTCTGACATGTACAACTTTCCATAATTTCAAAGTTAGATTTATTATATTATTTTAGTTTATATATTATAATTAATTCAATTGGTTTACTTATTTGGCGCTTATAACTTCTAAAATATGATGTTTTATAAAATATTGAATATGTCTTTGGAACGAGTATATTTTTGTCTACATTTGGGTCTAAGTTTCATTAAAAATAGGGTAGGTTCAAAATACAATGTATTTTATTATTAAACGGTTCCTGGGCCCGTCTAAGTATTTCATATTTCTTACAGTCAACTTACCAGTAATCCACCCGTCTAATAATATAAGTTTTTATATATTTTTATTTTATTTAGAAATGTCACCTATATACAGGCCAATTAATTAATATAATATTTCAACCAACTATATAAAATAGTGTTTAAAACTATTTGGGTTGAATATTTATATTAAAAATAAACTAGTTACTAGTTACTATTGGTTAAACCTATAATTCTTATATGATAAAAATAGGAATGTTACATCCTCCCCACCTTGTTTTAAATCTCGTCCTCGAGATTTGGGGTTACGATATTTCTTTTAGACTTATGTCATATTTTAGTCAATAAAAACAATATTAAGGTAGATGACACAAAATTAAAATATCAAATTTTGTGAATACGAGTTGTACAATAGGTAGGATTCAATGGTTCAACTGAATTAGTTCAAGAAATCGATGACAAAGGAATGAGATGAAATGATATAATTTCCAAAGTGACTAGGTTCAATCCAGAAGATATATGATCAATAGATATTTTAAAATGAATGTGAAGGACTTTTAGAATCAATAAAATTCTTTAAAAGAAAGCTTATTTTGATTGGCAATTGAGGAAGACTTATAATAGACAGGTTCAAAAATGAAATAAAAGTATGAAAATGATTTGTCAAATATTAAATTATGATATGAGAAAATCAAAGTGATGAGATGAGTGAATTGCAAGAATATACGAAAAGACAATAGAGTTAGCGTATCATTGTCTTAATACATAATTGCATTAAGACGATTTTAATCAAAATTTTCGATCAAAGATAGGTGATATTTTAATTTATTAAATACCTTTTCCTTTTATGTTATCATAAAGTAAAATAATAAATTAATATAGATAGTTTTAAAATATCAAAACCCGTGGTAATTTCGACAAAATAATGATATATGTTTTATTAATATGTTTATCCAAATATCCTAGAACTCACGATTATCATTTTTTTTAAATCAAGTATGTTTAACTAGAAGATATTTTAAATCATAAAAATAAATTTTTATTTTTTTATATCAAACATACTTAAATATTGGCTTGAGTAAATAACATTTGATATTTTAATATATTAAAATACATATATTATAAAATAATATTTCTAGAAGTATTTAATAGTTGTAGAATATTAATCAAGATGAACAATTACTTATAAAATGTCTTGTCCATGACTACTTAGACAGTTATTTAGATAATTTTATTCGTCCTTCTAATTCTTGTATTGTTTTATGAAAATATGTCTTTTCCTTACAGTACAAAGTATATATATTTTTATAAAATATTTTTACATATAATTAAAATTTACTAAATAAATATGATGACTTGATTTTATATATATTAACTAATTATTATCATGGTTGGATATTGGTTAGTGCTGCCTTGTTTAAGCATAGGTGATCAATCCATGCCTAACTAAGGCTAGGCTATCCAATACCTGTACTTGACAATAACCCTAGTATTTAAAAATAATACTAACACTGCTACTATTATTATATTATTACTAAGAATAAAACTAATATTAATTACCAATAATAAATAACTAAACATAAACTTAAATGAGAGTATCCTCAAACATAATTTTATACATATATATAAAAATATAAATTCTTTACCTCAATGGATTTAACAAGAATTTTTTATTTTAAATATAGTAATACTATATTGTAAATTAGGTAATTACTTATGTAAGTTTTCATATATAATCAATTAAATTTAAATTTATATAACGTTTTTCGATCGAAGATGATAAAGCAATAAATATCACGAAAGGCTCGATTGATGCTATAAGAATCATTAAGAGATACAATGAAATATGACATGACTTTGTGTATCATTATCTTAGCACACGACTGTGTTAAGATTGCTTTTATAGGATAAATTAACAAAGTGGATTCAATATAAATAAATAAATAATTAAATCCGTATATGGTGTGTGCGAACTAGATTAGTGCGAGCTTCAGATTTATGAAAACATCACCACAAGGTGATCGTGATCAAAGAAATGATTTAATGAAGTCGAGGATCACACAAGCATGTTATAGTTCAAGAGAATTGAAGTGCTTGTTGGGATTATTTCGAATATGATGGCTCCAATTTATCATATGGGACTTTGAATTGAATACTTAATGCGAGCAAATTCAAATAATTGAACTTGATTTAAACAAAATGAGTTTTAATAAGAAAGTTCGGACAAGGTCACAACAGAACCCATGTATGCCAAAAAAAATTGAGTTTTTTTTTTTCAAAAATTCAGTGACTCGATATAAAGAGTCATTGTTTAGTAATGATGCGGTTCACAGTGCTAAAAATCAAGTATAGCGAAATGATATTTGAGTTTGGATAAAATAACAAATCGGAATGAAGCCTTCTAGTGGTCTTTATAAATCAAACGAACCACATGTGTAAATAGTGCATGTGTAACGTGTGGATTTACCAAGAAATGAAATAGATCAATAAATCCTTATGATACGATTATCATTAGGGGGAGTAGCAAAGCAAAGTCTATTCACAGAGGTCAAAATTTTGACAAAAGAAATTTCAGAATTTTATCTGGAATTTTGGGTGATAACCGTTGTTAAGTGATATTATCAGGAAATGTTGAATAAAATAAAATAGGGAAGTTGCAAAGGTATGCGACTTCTTTTGCAGTGTCAATAATTATGACTCTGATTAGACTGTGTACCGATGGTTGTGAAATCTTGTTCCAACGTACCTCAGCGAGATTCATGTCGTTTGTAGGATCACGTGGCAAAGTGCTGCTTTTTGATCAGTAGTTCTACCACTGACGAGATTAGCATTGGTGTCGTCGCGCCCAATCATATTTTCCAAAGGTCTTGCCTTGGAAGTCGTGTGTGATATACTTTAACGTCTGTGGATAATTTAAGTTTCATGTGTTTTCTTATGCATTAGCACCACTTTACATGGTTCTTACTTGCGTTAATAGTTTATGGTAACTCATTGGAAATTCTTATACTTTCGGTGGCGTACCAACTTAAAAGATTCCCATTGTTTATATTGTCGCACGAGTTACGAGACAGATGATCAAACGAAATAATGTTTGATATCAGAATTATAGATATATGCAAGAGATTCCTGATAAAGAAATCTAGATTTATTATTGACACATATGCTTGTGCTTTATTCCAAATTGTTAATCGTTATAGTTTTTGGATTTCTTTATAGATATACATATCTATATAATCATATATTTCACATGCTGTAATATACATACCTTTCATAAGGTCAATGTATTTAACAGATTCTTATTTCCAAAAACAAGTCAGATATCAGGTCATGATACTATTTAGGGAAATCTTGTTACTTGTTTGACATTTTATATACCCCGTCTTATCCGGTTCTCGCCGAAGAGGTAATCCCAGTATATCAGGACAAACTGGAGAGTCTGCTACACCATACCCAGTCTTGCCGGAGAAAATTTTCTATTTTCCATAAATAGTATATTTTCAAGATTTTAAAAGTGCCTCTTTTATTAGGTCTTTTATCCAGAATCAAGGAAATTTGTATTTCCATAACATATCTTTATTCTAAATCAAGTAATATTACTAAGCAAGAATTAATAGCAATTAAGTGCTATTGCCTGCAATGTTCTAATCGTCATTCTTACGGCATACCAAAATCCATCATATTTTATTTGCACAAGTATTTAGCTTATATCAAAGCTTATACTAAGGCATATTTTCTTAAGTTCAAGTCTAAATACTATCCTGAGTGCTACCATAAAATATCAAGTTCCTAACTCTTCGTTTAAACCTAGGTATTTTTATCATAACACCTATAGGCTTAAATCAGTGGCTCTGATACCACCTTCTGTCACGACCCCCGACCCACCCTGGACGTAATCGGGAGCCGTGAACAGCCAAGTGGTACGGGTGATTATTTTGAAAAATATTGCAGCGGAAATTTCATCAGGACCGTGAGTTAGGAAAAATATCAGAGTTTAGAAAACACCGGATTTTTTTATTTATTAAATAAATGGGATAAATCCCTGTTTTACAATGGTAGCTTTAATAAAGATAAATTTGATTACATAAAACAATATTTCTTAATTTGATTTAATTAATAAAATAAGCCACTTCTTGAAGCCTTCCAGTGCCGTATCCATCTCTTACTCCAATCTACTGTAATTACCTAAAACGCGTTTTAAAAAGGTTTTGTCAGCAGGAAATACTGGTGAGTTCATTCTATTTACTAAAATGACACGTTTGTTATAATTTACAGTATTAAGAGTGATTACAATGTTTCTGATATCAAACCAACTACCCACGGTATTTGTCACTCGACCGGATCTGCGACTATGGTCATATCCCCATTGGCTGCCCCAATGGTGACGATTATCAAGTAATGTATACAAAACCCCATATACCGGTTGTACGTTTGGTGATTACAAAGACTTAATCCCTGTAATTATAACTTTGAAATAAACATGCTTTTGAAAATAGATTTGATAAAAAGAGAATGACTCACATTATAAGCATGCAGATTTATACGGGCAGAGTTTAGTCTACAGATAAGCCTTGATATATTGCAGATATATACAGCCAGAGCTTAGCCTATTGATTAGCCTTGTAACCTAGTGCACACGAACTAGGTAAGTAACTAATACAGCATTTACGATAACTCACGAGATTAAAACCCTCACAACGAATGACAGAGTATTCACCGAGTTCGGGTGGTACTCAAACATCCTGTCGGAATCACGACTAATGACAAAGGATAGCGCTTAAACATCCGGTCGGATAGTTTCCATCGATCGGACATTGAATCGTAGCAGCGATCAAGTTAATACCCGATATCGTAGCAGAATTCCTAATTCAACCTTATCCTGATGTCCCGAGACCGAATCCCAACAACTTAGTCGGGCAAAGCCCTGACATACGTTATGAGGCTCAGATCAATCGGAAAGGTTAGCGGTGATCGGGAGTTAAAACACTTAAAATAGGGTAGGACTTTATTGCTATTATTTTTACTAAAGAAAAAGATATATATAATAGGGAAAGTGGCGACAGACAAAGTAAAAGAAAAGAGTTTGAACGATTGAAATTGAAATGAGAAGTAGTATTTATACTAAATTCTTTTAGCTTGAATGTTACGCATGTAATCTAGTTAGGACACGTATTCACTTATTCTATACATATGTTTTCCTATTATTTGATGAAATTTGCAATCTTATCCAAAAGATACATAAGCATGCGTTCAGATATGTGAGTTGGTGGACATCTGTGCACTTAACACATTAACACATTGATTTTAATTATGAAAGATATAAATAAATAAATACAATATATAATAATAATGGGACAAGAAATAGGACACGAAATATTTCAAATATATTTTATTATTATATTATTTTGATTACTTCTGACATGTATAACTTTCCATAATTTCAAAGTTAGATTTATTATATTATTTTAGTTTATATATTATAATTAATTCAATTGGTTTACTTATTTGGCGCTTATAACTTCTAAAATATGATGTTTTATAAAATATTGAATATGTCTTTGGAACGAGTATATTTTTGTCTACATTTGGGTCTAAGTTTCATTAAAAATAGAGTAGGTTCAAAATACAATGTATTTTATTATTAAACGGTTCCTGGGCCCGTCTAGGTATTTCATATTTCTTACAGTCAACTTACCAGTAATCTACCCGTCTAATAATATAAGTTTTTATATATTTTTATTTTATTTAGAAAGGTCACCTATATACAGGCCAATTAATTAATATAATATTTCAACCAACTATATAAAATAGTGTTTAAAACTATTTGGGTTGAATATTTATATTAAAAATAAACTAGTTACTAGTTACTATTGGTTAAACCTATAATTCTTATATGATAAAAATAGGAATGTTACACATAAGGAGCATGTAAATCTTTCACAAGTATTATATTCAAATAATTATCTCAAGTATAAAAGTTTTGTGCCGTTTGCACTCAAATCAATGTTTCTAAAACGTTTTCAAAATGAGTCAGTTAATTGTATTTACCAGTGTAAACTGACGTATTTTCCCAAAAAGGTTAAGTGCAGGTACTAAGCGTAATAGGCTGGCCTCTCCTTAGCATCATTAGAAGTCTCGCAAGCTTGGATGCATTAAGTCTGATGAACTACGTTTCCTTTTTATTTGTTCCGCCTGTGGATCTGTTTCAACTCTATTGTGATACTTAAATATTACAATTTTATTCAGTTGAAATAAATCTATCTTTTGCTTCCGCTGTGCATTATTATTTGTGTTGTTTGACTATGATGATATCAACTACGTCACGATACTCCCCACCGGGCCCACCGGTAATACGTCGAAATATCGGGGTGTGACAGGTTGGTATCAGAGCCAACGCTGAGTAAATTAAACACTAGCCTTTTGTGTTTAATCTCAGTTACACAAATTGCACTTCCTCGATCCTCGAGTCTAGACAAATAACATAGGACAAATTCTGTTTTGTTTTATTTTTGTCTTTCATTTTATATATATATTCTTGTGGTTATCTTTGTTAATTATTGACAGGTTCAAAGATGCCACCCAGAATGAGAGGAAGAGGAAGAGGTAAGGGGACATTCCATGCCCCCAATGATCACGAAGCCACTCCTGCCTTTCAGAGGCGGTTTAACCCGGCAAACTACATTCAATAGCCAATGGGTTTTAACCCATTAGGCCCCGAAGACCATTTCCCCGAAGCTCAGGGAATGGATATGGATGAAGATCCGGAGCCTGCTGAACCACAAACCGGAACCCCCAACCATCCCACTGAGATCTCTGATGGGTCCTCGTTCCATGGTTCACTTTACAACGGCCCGGACAGTTTTGCCGAAAGATAGGTAACACACGTCTGGGAGTATACTCCCTCTTTCAACCAGCAGCAGCAGCAGCAGGATCCTTCTTAGGATTCTCGTTTTGTGGCAGTCACGCCACCGCCACCACGACCACCAGTTCAACAGTAGCCTCCGGAGCCACCGAGGCGAAGAAGATCAAGCGCACGAATGAACGCGCGAGAAGGGGAGTTCCATTTCAGCACTCCTCAACATTCGAGTGGCAGTCACTATCCGCCACTCCACGAAGACCCGCAGATGGGGGATCCCTCAAACCCCGTCTCCGAGGTGAACTCTGCGCTTGTCGCGCCACCACCATTGGGTTTTGGTAACCCAATTCCGACATACGCCGGTTCAGCAGCGTATAATCCCTTTGAGCAGCCGGCTCACACTAATTACAACTATGCTGAGGTTGAGCCATACCAGGCTGTATGGAACTACAATGTCCAACATCCAGAAGGACCTTATGGAACCTGATGTATTGCAAAATACATACTTATATCGTGTAAAGTTTGTATAGTTTTCGTTATATTTAGTTTTGTTTTTCGTTAGAATGTGCATACTATTGATCAAATTGTGTTTCGCAGGTCTTGATGCTTAAATATGCGGAAAACCGAGTAAAACGAGTTAAAATATTGGAAAGTCAAGTCTTGGAGCATGTTGGAAAGGTCGAGGAGTTGAAATGGAGTTAAAGAGCTGAAAAATCACTCTCTGGCACCCCGTGAGAAGTTTCTGGCACCCGGCGAGAGTCTGAAGGTAGTTAATGAGCTGAAAAACAAGGTGGCACCCCACCACCCATTCTGTCAGTGGGTGGCGCCCAGCCAGAAGCCTGTAGCTGGTTATTTTTATTAGGGAAAGTCATATAAATGCAATTTTTAGACTTGAAGAAACCCTAGTACGAAATTGGCACTCCTTTGGTGACTTGTTGAGCATTCTTGGAGCAATCTTGGAGTTCTTGAAGCCTAGGAATCATCGGTACGAGTTCGGGGAAGAAGACTTGAAGATCTAATCGGGTTTTCTAGTTCTTTGTTACAACTTTTCTTACGAAACTTGTGATGATGAATTCTTGTTTAGACATCTTTGAATTGCTTTCACGGTTTAACACGCTCGGCTAAATTTATAAACCACCTAGACTTGATGAATGGATTAATATAAAGTTTTTACCGTTTATGTTATTTGCATGATATTTATGGGTGATTGTGTTTAGTAAAAGGTTTGATTTAATGATTTGATGTGTATGCGTACTTTGAATTGGTTTATTGTTATTATTTGCTTCATATGATTCTTAGTGACGGTCTATATCACAACATAGAGTCATATTAGGGTTTAGGGTTTCGGTGAGTGTCTATATCACGTTAGAAAACCTTCACTCTTTAGGGAGAATTGGCCAATAACCCCTAGAAGTAATTGGTAATAATTTGCTAAGTCTTAGTGTTCTACTAGTCCTAATACCTGGGAAGTGAGGGGCTATTGATAGGTCTTACCCGGCGAATTGCTTTACATAGGCCTTGGGAAAGGTTATGTCTTGGTTTACCTGTCGGTTTTATTAGTCTATCAAGTCAAATCTATTACTTCAAACTACCCTAGATCTAGGATTGGGAAAGAATAGGTCAACATTAGGGTACTTACACAATCATTAGACAACTGGGAAGACGTCTAATAACCGGTAGGATTAACGGCCTAGGTAGTTCCACAGGTTTCTCCTTGAGAAGGGTCGAGGGGCCTCGTTGGTTCTTAATAGGTTTAGTACTTTAAGATCCCGGTTCCATAACTCATGCATTTAACTTAATCGGTAATCTCTTAAAAATGATCCAGGATTCTTGTCTAGGTGGTCTCGTTCTCATATAAGAAAAGTCCTCAGTCTTATTTCGTACTTAGTCTAGTTTTAGTTAATTTAGTAGTTTAATCTAGATTTCCTAGTTTTCCGTAACCCCCCCCCCCCCAAACAAACAAACAAGTTTAAGTCGCGTCCGTCAGTGTCT
This sequence comes from Helianthus tuberosus, assembly GCA_030545235.1. NCBI lineage: Eukaryota > Viridiplantae > Streptophyta > Magnoliopsida > Asterales > Asteraceae > Helianthus > Helianthus tuberosus. Next base: position 11,166,896 of record CM060393.1, read on the forward strand.
GTCAGAGTCTAGTTTACGTAATTCATAGAGTCTCGTGGTTCGATATCCGGACTTCCTAGGTTATACTACATTGATCGGTACACTTGCCGATTGTGTGGTTTTAGGTCGAGTCTAGAATTAAAGCTTTTTAGTGTCTAGCTTAGAGAGTCTAATATAGTTAATTTTTATAGTCTGTTTAGCACACCTCAAGTTTTTAGCGCCGTTGCCAGGGACTCTTGGCAATTGCGTTTATTAGCTTTGATAGACTTAATTGATATATATACGTGCTACGTGTTTTCATGTTTTATTGAGTCTTTGTCTTTTCTTTTCATCTTGAGTCGTAGTAATCTAGTTTTGCTTTTCTTGTGTTCAGGTTTTTGCTAGTAGTGGATGCCACATCTACGCTCGCACGGACCACCGCCACCAGTCAAGCAGTCATCATCTCAACTGGGCGAAGGCCCACAGGTTAGTTCTTCATCTTTAACTTTTCCCGATTTCTCAGATTTCGACACCATTCCCCTTACCGTCCCACCACCTTCACCAAACCATACACCTAAGGATACCCCACCCAGTAGTCCCACTTTTAGTACCTCTAGTGAACCAGAGAACGTAGATCAAATGGCCAACGCTAGGCAAACCGTCCATCAGCAGGCTACTCAGAATTTCACGGGCCTTGCTTCACCCATCACCGTACCACCCATAGTTAACGAGAATTCATGGCAAATCCCATCTTATGCCATGCAGGCTATCACCAACAACATCCAATTCCATGGCCGAGACGATGAGGACGCCCCGGCCCACATTAACCGTTTTTCCCGCATTATAGCCACTTTTAGCCTTCACGGTGCACCTAATGATGCCACATACTTACAGTTATTCCCATTTTCCTTAGCTGGCCGTGCAGCTACTTGGTTGGACTCACAGCTAACCGGTACCTTCACCACTTGGGCGGGGCTTCGTCAAGCCTTTTTGAATAAGTATTTCCCGCCCGCAAAAGCTTCACGTCTTAGAGACCAAATCCATTCTTTTCGCATGGAACCCGACGAGCCTTACTACCTTGCTTGGGAGCGTTTCCAAAACCTTTGTGCTCGTTGCTCCCAGCATGGTCTTTCCGATTGGACTTTATGTGAGAAATTTTACAACGGTCTCACCCAAGAGACTCGTGATAGGTTCGATACCAACGCGGGGGGGGGGGCATATGATGGGTATACTTACTGTTGCTGAGTGTTTAGAGCGATTTGAGGCATTCGCTCAATCTCAATCGCGTTCCGATCAGCGGTATCAAAGTGGTAATTATAATACCACTACTAGTGCACCCACCCGAGGGGTGAACCATGTCACCATGGACCCTAGTTTAGCCGCTGTTTTGGAAAACATGTCTAGAGAACTTGAGGAGATTAAGGCTAAGGTAGACAAGTGTGAGTATTGCCGAGGGGGTCACGATACGAGTGCGTGTCCTTTGCTAGTTGGTGAGGAACAATGTGATTACTTAGGAGGAGGGTTTGGTAGAGGTCAATCAAGCGGGTTTAGGAATAACAATGGTTTCGGGTCGGGTTGGCGTAATAATAATAATAATAACTTTAATAATAATAACAACACTTTTCGCTCAAATGGACCTCCTGGCTTTCAAATGGCTCAAAACCATAATAGGGGCCAAAATTCACTATTTGGTGGGGGTTCAGGAGGGCAGTTCAGCAAAGGGTTCAATGGGCAGGTCAAGGATGGGGGATCAAATAACCAAGTTCAAACAGGTCAAGGTTCAAGCTATGATTTAGGGGGTAGTTTAGAAAGAATGGAGTCCATGATGAGTCAATTAATTGTTAGGGACCAAACTACTCAAAAGACCCTTAGTGAACATGACCTTTTTCTTAAGAACCATCAAGCCTCATTCCAAGACCTTTCAAGAGTCGTAGGTGACATGTCTAGGAAGTTAGAGGAGAGGCTACCCGGTCAGTTTGCGGGTAACACTAAACCAAATCCCAATGCCCATGCTAAAGCCATTACCACCCGTAGTGGCAAGACCGTAGGAAACCCAAGAGTTGTTGAGGAGAGAGTAGTGGATGAAGATGGAGATGTGATAGATGAAGTGATTGAAATGGAGGCTCCCGGCAAAGTGCAAAATAGGCTTAGCCCAGCAAGTACCGCACAGCCCGGTGAGTCTCAAGGTGAGAAGAAAGTTGAGAAAACCCCAATAGACGTTAGACCTTCACCCTTAGTGAACCATGCGTATGTCCCGTTTCCCTCAGGTCTTAAGAACCAAAAGTACTCTAGGGAATATGGGCAATTTCTAGATATCTTCAAGCAATTGAAGATTAATCTTCCGTTCATAGAGGCACTTCAATCGATGCCTAAATACGCGAAGTTCTTGAAAGATCTCCTTAGGAACAAAGAGAAACTAGGAGAGTTGTCTAACGTCCCATTGAATGGGGGATGTTCCGCCGTTGTGTTAAATAAGCTTCCCGAAAAGCTTACCGATCCGGGTATTTTCACCATTCCTTGTCTATTCGGTAGCAACACCAACACTAGAGCTTTAGCCGACTTAGGTGCTAGCATCAACTTGATGCCCTTTTCTCTTTATGAGAAGCTAGACCTAGGAGAGCTTGCACCTACCCGAATGACATTGTCTCTAGCCGATCGGTCCGTTAAATACCCTAGGGGTATAGTTGAGAACTTGCTAGTTAAGGTAGACAAATTCGTGTTTCCCGCCGATTTCGTAATTCTAGATATGGAAGCGGATGAGAGAGTGCCCATTATCTTAGGTCGTCCTTTCTTGAGAACCGCCAAAGCCCTCATAGACGTATACGATGGTAAGATCGCCCTTAGGGTCGGTGAGGAGAGAGTCACTTTTGAGATAGATCGTTCCATGAACCATCCGAGTGGTTCGGATGACTATAGTGGTCCTTGTCATTCCGTCTACTTCTTGATCTCGTTTATCTCGTGTGTCGACCATTGCTTAGAGTACATTAGTGGAGCGGACCTAGTGGTAGAAGAGAAGGTAGTAGAGAAGGTAGAAGAGGAGTTGGAGGGTTTAGATGAAGTTGAGGAGGATGGGATTCCTTTAATCCCCGAAGTGTTAGCGGTTAGTGAAGACACCACCCAACCCCCACCCTTAGAACTTAAGGTACTTCCATCTCATCTAGAGTATGCTTTCTTAGGGGAGGGTTCCGAGCTACCCGTTATTATTTCATCCGAGTTAGAGGAGAGTGAGAAATTTAGGTTGTTAGATGTGTTGAGGGCCAACAAAGAGGCAATTTCTTGGAGATTGTCCGACATCAAGGGCATAAGCCCTTCTTATTGCACCCACCGGATACTTATGGAAGATAATTTCAAACCGGTGGTGCAACCTCAAAGGCGACTAAACCCCAACATGGCAGATGTTGTGAGAAAGGAGGTTCTTAAACTCCTAGATGCCAGGATGATCTATCCCATTTCCGACTCTCCATGGGTTAGTCCTACTCAGGTTGTCCCCAAGAAGGGGGGATGACTGTTGTCATGAACGAAAAGAACGAGCTTATCCCTTCACGCACGGTCACGGGTTGGCGCGTGTGCATCGACTACCGAAAGTTGAATGATGCCACCCGTAAAGACCACTTCCCACTGCCTTTTATAGATCAAATGTTGGAGCGTTTAGCCGGTCAACAATTCTATTGTTTCTTAGACGGCTTCTCTGGGTACTTCCAGATCCCCATAGCACCGGAGGATCAAGACAAGACCACCTTCACATGCCCCTATGGCACTTATGCGTACCGACGCATGCCATTCGGGTTGTGTAACGCTCCGGCTACTTTTCAGCGTTGCATGGTTGCCATATTTCAGGATATGATAGAGACTTCCATGGAGGTTTTCATGGATGATTTTTCAGTTTATGGTAGCTCGTTTGATGTGTGTTTGAGGAATTTGGAGAGGATGTTGAAGCGGTGTGTAGAGACGAAGCTTATGCTAAATTGGGAGAAGTGTCACTTCATGGTGACGGAAGGTATAGTGTTAGGGCATAAGATTTCGAGAGAGGGTATTGAGGTAGATCGTGCGAAAATAGATACCATTAGTAGGTTACCTCCACCCACGAGTGTGAAGTCGATTAGGAGTTTTCTAGGGCATGCGGGCTTCTATAGGCGCTTTATTAGGGATTTCTCAAAAATCACTCGCCCCATGACCCGTTTGCTAGAGAAAGATGTTCCGTTCGTCTTTGACGAAGAGTGTGTTAAGGCCTTCAACTTCTTGAAGGAGCAGCTTGTGAGTGCACCTATTCTTATCTCGCCCGACTGGAGCTTGCCGTTTGAGCTAATGTGCGATGCGAGTGACTATGCCGTTGGAGCGGTATTAGGACAAAGAAAGGATAAGCACTTCCATCCCATTTACTACGCGAGCAAAACGCTCAATGATGCTCAAGAAAACTACACTACCACGGATAAAGAGCTTTTAGCCGTAGTTTTCGCATTTGATAAATTCCGCTCGTACCTCGTTTTATCCAAGACAATTGTTTTTACCGACCACTCCGCGTTACGTTTTCTTTTTCAAAAGAAAGACGCTAAACCCTGACTCATTCGGTGGATTCTGTTGCTTAGTGAGTTCGATATTGAGATTAGGGACAAGAGAGGGGCCGAGAATGTGGCGGCCGATCACTTATCGCGGCTAGAGGATCCTAAGAGGGAAGAGATTCGTGAGGAGGAGATTGGGGACACGTTCCCTCACGAGTCTATAGAGTTTGTTGAGGCCGAGAAAGAAGGATTGCCATGGTTTTGTGATTTAGCAAATTATCTCTCTAGTGGCACTATTGTGAAGGGTATGTCTACACAACAAAGGAAGCGATTGTTTAGTGAGGCGAGGAAGTATGTTTGGGATGATCCTTTTCTCTTTAGGATAGGAGGAGATAGAGTTCTTAGACATTGTGTGTCGAGAGAATAAGGGTGGAACATTATAAAGCATGTGCATGAAGGCCTCACGGGAGGACACCATGGTGCACACATCACCGCCCAAAAGGTATTCGATTGTGGTTTCTATTGGCCTACCGTTCTTAGAGATGCCGAGGAGTTCGTAAAGATGTGCGATGCATGTCAACGAACCGGCAATATTTCCGCTAAAGATGAAATGCCTCAAAATCCGATACAAGTCGTAGAGGTTTTTGACGTTTGGAGCATCGATTTCATGGGACCTTTCCCAAACTCCAAGGGAAATCGTTATATACTCGTGGCGATTGACTACGTGTCTAAATGGGTTGAGGCTCAAGCTCTTCCCACAAACGAAGCCCGAGTTGTTTTGAAATTCCTCAAGAAGCTTTTCTCATGATTCGGGACTCCTAAAGCCTTAATCAGTGACCGTGGTACTCACTTTTGTAATGCATTGATGGAAAAGTTGCTTGCACGCTACGGTGTCACTCATCGTTTATCTACCGCATATCATCCACAAACGAGTGGACAAGTGGAGAATGCAAATCGCGGTATTAAACGAATCTTAGAGAAAACCATTGGTAAGAATAGGAAAGATTGGTCCGACAAGCTAGACGATGCATTGTGGGCATTTAGAACCGCCTACAAGACTCCTTTAGGAACTACACCTTTCATGATCGCCTACGGAAAAGCTTGTTACCTCCCCGTAGAGTTAGAGCATAGAGCGCTTTGGGCTTTGAAAACCGTTAATTTAGATATGACAGAAGCCGCTAGGAAGCGTTTCTTTCAAATCCACGAGCTTGAGGAGCTTAGGGATACGGCGTATGCTCGATCGTTGGGAATCAAGGAGAAAACGAAGTTGTTGCATGATAGAGGGTTGAGAAAAGTGAAGGAGTTTAGCAAAGGAGATAAAGTGCTTCTTTACAACTCGAGATTGAAGCTTTTTGCGGGTAAGTTGAAGTCCAAATGGTCGGGACCTTTTATGGTGCATTATGTGTTTCCGTATGGAGTGGTGGAGATCATGGATGAGAAGGATGGTCGTACATGGAAGGTGAATGGTCATCGTTTGAAACATTACATTGGAGGAGCGATAAACAAGGACGAGAGGGAGGAAACTCCTCTCGAAATCCCACCTAAAGCCGCCAATTAGTGTTTCGGGTGAAAACCCGAGTGTATATTTTGTACCGTTTGTATATTCGGTTATTTTTTGTAATTTTCAGTAGCTAACGGTCATTTTTTTGTTAGTTTTTCGGTTCTTTGTTTGTGTCTTGAGTCATTTGCAGGATTCATCACCGAAGATTTGCAGGGAATTGAGTGGAAATTGAGGTTCCAAGTAAGTTTTACACTTAGAAAAAAATTAAGGTTGAACTTTGATGGGTTTGGGAAAAACATAAAATTTTTCTAAGGCAAGATGCAAAAATTTTAGACTCTTTCTGTTAAAAAGGGCCTCTGGCACCCCGCCACCCACCTATTCAATACCCTCTCGCCCCCGCCACCACGTAAGGCAATTTTTCGGAATTATATATCGTGGTAGCACCCCGCCACCCACCTCCTCATTTGGTGGCGCCCCGCCAGAGGACATATCTGCAGCCTTTTAATTAAAAAAAAAACCACAAATGTTAGAGCCACCTTTTCACCTACTGATACCCTTTACGCCGACCACCCCCTTATACCTTTCACTTCAAACTTCCTTCCCCACCGTGTTTAATCGATCACCTTCCCATCTCCCACCGTTGAAATCCCTCATCTACCATCCATATCACCTACCATTTTTCTTTATCCCCAAAAATTCTTTCCTGTGAATATATTTCTTCAACCTCCCAACCGCCACTAACCCTTAATCACCACCCTTCATCCGTAAACTTCATCCTTTCACAACCCACCTTCCTTTACCTTCACATTGCCGTCAACCTCCACCCACCTCACCACATCTACACTGCCGTAACCCCCCCCCCCCCCTAATTCCCCCTCCACTCCATCGATATCCCTCAACCTAATAACCACCGCCATCTCATACATCCTTACTTCACAGCCGTGAACCCCTACTCCTTCACCCTTCACCGCCGATACAGCCTTTAACCTCCATTACCGATTATCACCTCCTCACCTTTACCCCGACCTCACCTCACCACTTCCTCATCACCTCCATTATCACCATTCATCCCGAATTCATCCATCATTCAACCATGTTTCATCATAAAAATCGGATCTGATTTGGGCTTGAAAGTTCAACCGACAAGTTTTCTTATTTCCTTCTTGTTTCTCACAGGTTTAAGGTATGTCTCTTGCAAATTATGTACTATGAGTCAGTATTCTAATTTTTAATTAGATTAGTGAAAAATTTTAGGGTTAGTTTTTTTTTGTTTAGTTTAGGGTTTAGTCATGTTTTGGTAGATTTAGGTTGTGGTTTGGGTATGGTTTGGATGTTTAAGCAGTATATTACGGTCGTGGTTTGGGTTCGGTTTGGGTATTTAAGCAGGGTATTGTTTGCGGGTTGGTTTTGGTTTGGGGAATGGGTTCAATGTTCATCATATTTTGGTCTCGGATTATCCGACATTAAGTGTGGGGATGCGTTGTGGAAATTTTTGAACTTGAATTTGTTAAGGAATAATTAAGGTTTTCAACTTTACATTGGTTCGCATGCGATGTCGGTTTAGATTGTGGTTTGGTTTCGGGATGTTGATGCTTTGCGGGTTGGATTGGAACTTGATTTGCTGAATTTAGTGTTGGGTTTGGAATACATTGATGTCTAAAGCCCCAAATTTTTCGTTATTGAACAAAAACTTTTGCGAAGAATAGAACCTCCTTTAATTAGGCGGCGCTTTCAACGTTTAAGTTTGTTTTAAACTCATACATGGCTAATTTTTAAGCAAGTTGGATGTCAATGTCGTTTTGGTAGGCACTTGGGTTTACTCGAGGGCGAGTAAAGTGCCGGGAGGAGGTAGAAGTTGTAAATTGTGTATTTTGCGTCTACGTTAGATCGAGTCTAGTTCAAGTGTTAGTTTAGGGTCTTTAGTGTCGTTTTTATTGTTTTTGAGTCGTCTTAGTTTCTTATTGCGTCTTTTGCTTACTTGATTTGTGATACCACTCGCCCGTACTCAATCTCCATTCGGGCGAGGTTCGGTTATGCTTAAAAAGGGATTTGCAAAACGTCGCTTTAACGTCACTTGTTTTTAAACTACGGTCGCGAACGAAATGCTATACTGCCGTTGTTTTTGTATATATTACCGTTTTTACCGTTAAAAAAATAATAATAATAAAATAAAAAAATATATAAAAAAAATAAAAAACTTTCAAAAAATACAAAAAAATTCAAAAATACCAAAAATAATTCGTGACTAATATTCTGCTTTTCTTTGTCTTGTCATACTTGAATTGTTTTGCAGAATGACAGGTGCAGGAGCTTCAAGTCGGGCCAATAGGAAACGTGGTCGAGATACCCCAAAAGGGGGCTCAGTGAGTGGGGAGCTCGAGCCGGTTCAGCAGGTTGAACCGGAACCAGTACGAGTGGTGCAACAGTCAGATTACGTCAGAGTTGTTGAGTATACGGGACCGGGACGTCCTCATGGTCCACGTCAAAGGATCTTGGATAGCCCTCTTTTACAGTTTGAGCAGAATTCGGAGGAGTCGCGGAGGTTAGGTACTTTGTGTACGGTGGAGCTGCTGCCGTATAGGAGGATTGATTGGGATATGTTGGATCGTTTAGGAGCAAGGGCCCGGGTGGAACAGTTATTAGGACCAAAATTCAAGAAAGTTTTGGATTGTGATGCTAAACAGTACAAGGAAATCACAATGGAATTTCACTCGACTTTTGAGTATCAGCAAGGGAGCTTTAATGAAAAGGATGCAATATTCTTTGCTTTGGGTAGAAAATCTTATGTGATGACTGTCACTGAGTTTGCAGTGGCAACTCAGTTCTATACGGAAGAGGAGGTTAGGACTCCCGAGTTCATTACCAGTCTGCAGGGAGTGTTTAAGAAGAAGCGTGGGTTTTGTGTTCTTTCGGATGAGTTAGCGAGGTTTTGGGGCACCATATCGAGGGTGCCGTACTGTGTAGGAGCAGTTGCTAGTGATATTACTGATCCAGTTCTTCGTTATATCCACAAAATTCTAGCAGCGACTCTGGTTGGTAGAGGAGAGGGAGACAACAAGGTTAATCACGTGAGTTTGTTCTGTCTGATGTGTATGGTAGAGCAGAGGCCTACCAATTTAGCTACTGTGTTTGCTATGTCTATTAAGAGGTTATGGAGGGGTGGTGCTGGAGCCCGTATTTACTGTGGGCCGTTGATTACTTGGTTGGCCGAGAGTTTAGGTGTGTTTGAGAGATACCCGGCTGATAGGATGAAGAAGGTCCCTGACCCTTGTTTTATGAGAGTTCGGGATTTGCAGTCTGCTGCGATTATAGCTCGTACTGATCCGATTACTTGGGAGCCGATACGTGAGGGTCCACAGGTTCAGCCTCCGCCTGGTTCAGGTGCTGCGGAGGCTATGCAGGGTGCGGTTCCTACCCGTTGTCAGAGGCCGCGTATTCCCCGTGTTCGTCAGGATATTCTTGCTAGGCAGTACCCGTTAGCGCAGCCGCGACCCGATCCACTTACCTTGGATTCATTATATGATTCTATGCAGGCGGGTTTCAGTGACTTGCGTACGTATGTTGATGATCAGATCAGTGGGTTTAGGCAGGAGGTGTTGGCAGAGTTTGTGGCAGGTCAGAGGCGATTGGAGGATGGTTTGCGGGTCATTATGCAGGGTATTCGTGTGCAGCCGCCGCCTTCTTGGCAGCCGTCTGAGGCAGGGCCCAGTGGGGTGCATGCAGGTGATGAGGAGTAGGGCGAGGATGCAGCAAGGATGACAGCTTATATCTTTTGTTTATTTTTATCTTTATGCTGTTTCTGATCCTCGTTTGTTGGTTTGTACTTAAATACGTTAAACAGGTTGGTTGGGATTTTGGGATGGTTGACTTTTGGTTGTTGGATGTTTGCACTAACACTTAGTAGCTTACATATTATCTTTTGCTAGTGTTTGGTGTTTGCTTGATTAGGTTGGTTGTAGTAGCTGCTTTCGTTCGCGTGTCCAAGGTTAGGAGTTGTTTGCTGAGCGCGTGTCGAATTGGAGGGCTTATGTGGAAACGACTGGCACTTTGACAGTCTCACATACTCAGCTAAGTCGTTTCCCTTTTTGTTGTTGTTGTTGTATATTTTTTTTTATTTCGTTTGCAGTTTTTATTTCTTAGGTAGTCGTTGAGTCGTATTCACGTCTTGCATTAGGGACAATGCAATCTCTAAGTGTGGGGATGGGATACTAGTGAATATTCGAGTCTTAAACATGAAAAACACAAAAAAATTAAAAAAATCAAAAATACAAAAAAAAAATTAATTAAAATTTGAAAAAAAAATTGAAAAATCAGAAAATGTCTTTCGAATATAAAAAAGAAGTTTGCAATTAAAGCGGAAAATGATAGAAAAGGTGAATTGTTTCTTGGGTTGAATAATAATAATATGAGATTTAAATAAATCGAGCTTGCGTCTAGTTAGGGATATGTAGATAGGCCCGGGTTTGGTTTTAAGTCCCTTTGAGCTAAAATACCTTAATTTGTCGGTCTGCTAGTGGGTTTTCGCCTGGGAGATATGGGAAATCAAAACTGCCGATAATAGTATAAAGGGCACCGTTATAAGTTAAAACTGTTAGAGTTTGTGATCATGCAAAAATAAAATAAAATAATGAGCTAGAAACTAAATGAAAGTAATGCATTCCTATGTAGTTTGGGTTGGGGATAGCGACTCTACAACCGAATTACCGCTAGGGTGTATGAAATCGATCGTGCAAAGAAAAGAAAAATACCGATGCCTATTGTAATCCGAGTTGGGGATAGTGACTCTACAGCCGGATTGCCTCTGGGTAACGGAAAGCATCGTCTAGACTCATAAGAAAAAAAATATAAAATTAATCTAAGTAATCTGTGGTTGGGGATAGCGACTCTACAGCCGGATTGCCTCTTGATTAGAAAAAAATGAAAAAAAAAAAGAAAAGTTGATTGTTTACTCTCTTGGTTTTGATATAAAACGGTTAGGAATTGATCCAGTGGTCGTTCTTTTAGTCCTATAAGCTTGAGGTGGGAGTAGATGGACCGTAAATTCTAGTGTGAGACCCTAGGTGGATTGACCGCACTTAAATTAAATTCACATGATAAGGGCTTAGGATTAGATTCGGGTTTAAGAGGATCAGTATATTCACAATCGCAGCTAACGCAAGCCTTGGTTTTAATAAGATATAAATAATTTTTGACCCGAGTGATTATTCGTCTCTGATTTCGTTGCATAATTCTTTTTCGAGGACGAAAAAAGAGTAAGTGTGGGGATGTTTGATGTATTGCAAAATACATACTTATATCGTGTAAAGTTTGTATAGTTTTCGTTATATTTAATTTTGTTTTTCGTTAGAATGTGCATACTATTGATCAAATTGTGTTTTGCAGGTCTTGATGCTTAAATATGCGGAAAACCGAGTAAAACGAGTTAAAATATTGAAAAGTCAAGTCTTGGAGCATGTTGGAAAGGTCGAGGAGTTGAAATGGAGTTAAAGAGCTGAAAAATCACTCTCTGGCACCCCGTGAGAAGTTTCTGGCACCCGGCGAGAGTCTGAAGGTAGTTAATGAGCTGAAAAACAAGGTGGCACCCCACCACCCATTCTGTCAGTGGGTGGCGCCCAGCCAGAAGCCTGTAGCTGGTTATTTTTATTAGGGAAAGTCATATAAATACAATTTTTAGACTTGAAGAAACCCTAGTACGAAATTGGCACTCCTTTGGTGACTTGTTGAGCATTCTTGGAGCAATCTTGGAGTTCTTGAAGCCTAGGAATCATCGGTACGAGTTCGGGGAAGAAGACTTGAAGATCTAATCGGGTTTTCTAGTTCTTTGTTACAACTTTTCTTACGAAACTTGTGATGATGAATTCTTGTTTAGACATCTTTGAATTGCTTTCACGGTTTAACATGCTCGGCTAAATTTATAAACCACCTAGACTTGATGAATGGATTAATATAAAGTTTTTACCGTTTATGTTATTTGCATGATATTTATGGGTGATTGTGTTTAGTAAAAGGTTTGATTTAATGATTTGATGTGTATGCGTACTTTGAGTTGGTTTATTGTTATTATTTGCTTCATATGATTCTTAGTGACGGTCTATATCACAACATAGAGTCATATTAGGGTTTAGGGTTTCGGTGAGTGTCTATATCACGTTAGAAAACCTTCACTCTTTAGGGAGAATTGGCCAATAACCCCTAGAAGTAATTGGTAATAATTTGCTAAGTCTTAGTGTTCTACTAGTCCTAATACCTGGGAAGTGAGGGGCTATTGATAGGTCTTACCCGGCGAATTGCTTTAGATAGGCCTTGGGAAAGGTTATGTCTTGGTTTACCTATCAGTTTTATTAGTCTATCAAGTCAAATCTATTACTTCAAACTACCCTAGATCTAGGATTGGGAAAGAATAGGTCAACATTAGGGTACTTACACAATAATTAGACAACTGGGAAGACGTCTAATAACCGGTAGGATTAACGGCCTAGGTAGTTCCACAGGTTTCTCCTTGAGAAGGGTCGAGGGGCCTCGTTGGTTCTTAATAGGTTTAGTACTTTAAGATCCCGGTTCCATAACTCGTGCATTTAACTTAATCGGTAATCTCTTAAAAATGATCCAGGATTCTTGTCTAGGTGGTCTCGTTCTCATATAAGAAAAGTCCTGAGTCTTATTTCGTACTTAGTCTAGTTTTAGTTAATTTAGTAGTTTAATCTAGATTTCCTAGTTTTCCGTAACCCCCCCCCCCCCCAAAACAAACAAACAAGTTTAAGTCGCGTCCGTCAGTGTCTGTCAGAGTCTAGTTTACGTAGTTCATAGAGTCTCGTGGTTCGATATCCGGACTTCCTAGGTTATACTACATTGATCGGTACACTTGCCGATTGTGTGGTTTTAGGTCGAGTCTAGAATTAAAGCTTTTTAGTGTCTAGCTTAGAGAGTCTAATATAGTTAATTTTTATAGTCTGTTTAGCACACATTAGAACCCCTTGGGGAACTGGGTACCCACCTTATGGGTATCATCAACAACCGCCTCCTCAACCTCCGCTATATCAACAACCTCCGCAGATGTCTCCACCGCAGCATCAGGAGATTCTGCAAAGTATTAGAGAGGTGCGGCATGAAGTGCGGGAAGACCGAAGGCATAACCAAGGGATGTTTAAGAATTTGGTAAACCTGATCAAGGGAAAAAGCAAGAAGGATCATTAAATCCTTCATTTGTTTGTTTATTTTAGTATTGTAATCATGTCCCTGCGTGGGCATTTGTTTCAGTATTCTACCCCTGCGTGGGTATGTCTTTTGTATTCCGCCCCTGCGTGGGCATATCTTTCTGTTGGCCCCTGCGTGGGTATGTTTATTTATTTCTCCTAGAAGTCCCGTTTAGGGCAAAAATTTGTACTAATTGAGATTATGATGGAATGGTTAAGTTAAAATTTTCATTTTAGATTAATTATATGCATAATCATAATATATAAAATAAATGAAAAATATAACATTCCTATTATAAGACCTACCATTATGATAAAATGGCAAAATCTAAAAAGGACGAGACCTAGCCATGAGTCATTTTAAGACAAGGCCAAGATGGTAGTTCCATAATTAGATTCAGGTCCATAATAACATCTCAATTTAGGATTGTTCTGCGTTAATTATTAGAAAGAATCTTAAAAGTAAAACCTAGTCTATATGTCATTGCAGACATGGCCAAGATGGTAAAACTTGTTCAAAAGGTTCCAATTCTTGTTAACATCTAAGAACATGTTAACACTCCTGACAAAAATGTGATTCGATAAAATCGCATATGTCATCTTTAAATTGGGATATTCCAAAATCCCTTCTTATTTAATAATCATTCTTTAATAATAAAGTGCCTACGGGTTATACTCATTGTCATATAAGACAAAAGACAGCCGTGGTCTTCGACCCCCTGTTATAAAGAGGTAATAAATTATGATTAAAAACCTCAGTACCATGATCCTATAGATCATTAAGAAATTAAAACTGTCTACGTGACTAGGCCTTTTGTGCCACTAATAATAACTTTATTATTTTTATATTTAGGATAAATTATAATAGAAATCCTAAATAAACGTGTCTGAATAAATTAACCATATATGGTTTGTAGTTACCTTGGTTAATGAATTGCCATTAAAGACAATTCAATAATAGACTCCTAAATAAATCCCTGTTAATATTTTATGTAGCACTACAAGCTACATGGCTGGGTCTGACGAAGTCAACAGTCGCCCTAGGGAAAATCATGAAAATGCCAGAGTAAATATAACGGGTGCAGAGCTGCAGGCATTGATAAACAATGTCGTTACACAAGCCCTAGACAATAGAGATAATGAGTCTAGCAGTACCCGCAGCAAAACCCTGTCGGTTCAACGTCTGAAGTCACACTCTAAATCTCATTCTGAGGCTCATAGCAAGCCACCTCCCAAACAGGATGAACCAAAGAAGGATGATGATCGACACTCCTCGAACCAACGCAGTGTTCCATCGAAGAAGATTGTATTTGAGCAGGAGCCCCGTACTGGAGGTTGTTCCTATAAATATTTTGTCTCATGCAAACCCAGAGATTTCACTGGGGAAAAAGGAGCAGTTGATTGCATGTCATGGTTAGATGAGATGGACACTGTGGTGGACATCAGTGGTTGTGCTGATAAGGATGTAGTGAAATTTGTGTCCCAGTCTTTCAAAGGTGAAGCCCTAGCCTGGTGGAGATCGTTGATTCAAGCCACTGGGAAGGTTCCATTATACAATATGTCATGGGACCAATTTATGGCATTAATTAAGGAAAACTACTGCCCTCAGCATGAGGTTGAAAAGATAGAGTCTGATTTTCTGTCATTGGTGATGAAAAACCTGGATTGCCAAGCTTACCTCACGAGCTTTAATACAATGTCAAGATTGGTTCCATATCTGGTGACCCCGGAACCTAAAAGAATAGCTCGATTCATTGGGGGTTTAGCTCCAGAAATTAAGGCAAGCGTGAAGGCCTCTCGGCCAGCCACATTCAGATCTGCAGCTGATATATCCTTGTCCCTCACACTGGACGCGGTCAGACAGAGATCGCTGAGGAACGCTGATGCCGAGAAGAGAAAGCGTGAGGATGACAACTCACGACGTACGGATAAGAGGCATAAGGGAAACAACGACCATAAGAAAGGTTCTGGATCCAAGAAAGATGGTCAACAGTCGGGCGATAAGCCCAAGTGTAAAACCTGCAAGAGGCACCATTTCGGGAGGTGCAGGCTCGAGTCGAAATCCCAAACGCAGCCAAGGCCTTGTGGGATTTGTAAATCTTCTGAGCACAAGACGATAGAGTGCAAGAAGATAAAGGATGCAACGTGCTACAGTTGCAACGAGAAAGGGCACATTAGGTCCAATTGCCCAAAGCTTGCGAAGAAAGCTGAGGAAGGGAAAAAGACCAATGCAAGGGTCTTCCGCATGGATGCATGAGAAGCCATTCAGGACGACAACGTGATCACAGGTACCTTCCTCATAAATGATGTCTATGCAAGAGTACTGTTTGATTCAGGCGCTGATAAGTCATTCGTAGATAATAAGTTTTGTGAATTGTTGAAATTGCCTGTTAAAACCCTAAGCGTGAAATATGAGGTTGAATTAGCCAATGGAACCATAGAAACCGCATCAACTGTGTTAGATGGATGTGTTATATCCATTAGGAACCACTCTTTTCCTTTGTCCTTACTTCCGTTGAAGTTAGCTAGTTTCGACATAGTTATAGGCATGGACTGGTTATCTCATAATCAAGCCCAGATCGTTTGCAACAAAAAGCAAATGGTGGTCAAGACTCCGTCTGGTGAACCACTTACCATTCAAGGAGATACCCAGTATGGACTGCCTGAGCAAGTGTCTATGCTCAAGGCATCAAGATGTATGAAGAAGGGTTGTGTCATTTATATGGCACAAGTGACTATTGATGAGCCCAAGCCTAAGATTGAGGATATCCCTGTCATTTCTGAATATCCCAAAGTTTTTCCGGAGGAACTACCTTGTTTACCACCAGATAGGCAAGTAGAATTCAGAATTGACATCATTCCTGGAGCAGCACCTGTCGCTAGAGCGCCTTATAGGTTGGCACCGACAGAGATGAAGGAATTGAAGACACAACTAGACGATTTGTTAGCCAAGGGTTTTATTAGACCTAGTTCGTCTCCTTGGGGAGCACCAATTCTTTTTGTTAAAAAGAAGGATGGTTCGATGCGTCTGTGCATCGACTACCGTGAGCTTAATAAGGTCACTATTAAGAACAGGTATCCTTTGCCCATGTTCGACGATCTGTTCGATCAGCTTCAAGGCGCAAGTTACTTCTCTAAGATCGATTTGAGGTCAGGCTATCATCAACTGAAGGTTAAGGATGAAGATGTTCACAAGACTGCATTTAGGACTCGTTATGGTCACTACGAGTTCTTAGTGATGCCGTTCTGGCTCACTAATGCACCTGCAGCATTCATGGATCTCATGAATCGCGTATGCAAACCCTATTTGGATAAATTCGTCATCGTCTTCATCGATGACATTCTCATTTACTCGAAAAGTCAAGCTGACCATGAGAAGCATCTTCGATGTATTCTCAAACTCCTTCAACAGGAGAAACTCTATGCCAAGTTTTCCAAGTGTGAATTTTGGCTTCGAGAAGTCCAGTTTCTTGGACATGTGGTTAGTGAGCGTGGTATCCAAGTGGATCCCGCTAAGGTCGAAGCTGTTATGAATTGGCAAGAGCCAAAGACGCCTACAGAGATTCGTAGCTTTCTAGGTTTAGCAGGATATTATAGGCGATTTATTGAAAATTTCTCAAGGATTGCTGCACCCCTAACTTCATTGACTAGGAAGAAAATTAAGTTCGACTGGGGTCCTAAGCAGCAGGAATCCTTTGACATTCTTAAGCAAAAGTTGAGCAATGCACCAGTGTTAACATTGCCTGATGGGATAGAGGAATTTGTAGTATATTGTGACGCATCGCACACAGGCATGGGATGTGTGCTCATGCAGAAAGGCAAGGTTATTGCCTATGCTTCTCGACAGCTGAAGGTGCACGAGAAGAACTACACCACCCATGACTTGGAGCTGGGTGCCGTTGTATTTGCTCTAAAACTATGGAGGTATTATATGTATGGAACTAAATGTGTGATCTATTCTGATCACAAGAGCCTTCAACACTTGTTCAATCAGAAGGACTTGAACATGAGGCAGCGACGATGGATGGAAACTTTAAATGATTATGACTGTGAAATAAGATACCATCCTGGCAAGGCAAATGCAGTCGCTGATGCCTTAAGTAGAAAAGAGAGAGTGAAACCTATAAGAATCAATGCCAAGAGCATTGAGATAAAGAATGGTTTGAATGAAAGGTTGTTAGCTGCACAGAAGCAAGCTGTATTGGAAGCTAACTATCCTGATGAAAAGCTAGGAGTAACTGAAGAACAGTTATCCTATGGCAAGGACGGAATTCTAAGGTTAAATGGACGAATATGGGTTCCTGTTTATGGAGGACTTCGGGATGTTATCCTCCAGGAAGCCCATAGTTCTAAATATTCCGTTCATCCTGGAGCTGATAAGATGTACCAGGATCTAAAGGCAAACTATTGGTGGATAGGCTTGAAGAAGTCTATAGCTGCCTACGTAGCTAAATGTTTGACATGTGCGCAAGTCAAAGCTGAACATCAGAAGCCGTCAGGTTTGCTACAACAGCCTAAACTCCCCACCTGGAAGTGGGAAATGGTGACAATGGATTTCATCACAAAGTTGCCAAAGACAAGGAAAGGAAATGACACTATATGGGTGATAGTGGATAGACTGACTAAGTCAGCACATTTCCTACCCATTAAGGAGACTTATAGCTCTGACATGTTAGCCCAATTGTACATAGATAAGATTGTATCTCTGCATGGCGTACCAGTGTCTATTATCTCTGACAGAGATACCAGGTACACATCACATTTTTGGAAAAGTTTCCAACAATCTTTGGGCATGCGCTTAAATTTCAGTACGGCTTACCATCCGCAGACAGACGGACAGAGTGAGCATACAATCCAAACGTTGGAAGACATGCTTCGTGCATGTGTGATTGATTTAGGTGGTAGTTGGGATAACCACCTGCCCCTGATTGAATTCTCCTACAACAATAGCTACCATACAAGCATAAAGGCTGCACCTTTTGAGGCACTATATGGTAGAAAATGCAGAACACCTATTTGTTGGGCAGAAGTAGGAGAAGTCCAATTATCAGGACCTGACATAGTCTTTGAAACGACGGACAAGATTGTCCAGATTCGTGACCGTCTAAAAGCTGCCAGAGATAGGCAGAAGAGCTACGCAAACTTAAAACATAAGCCTCTAAAGTTCGAGATAGGTGATAAAGTTTTGCTAAAGGTATCACCCTGGAAGGGGGTGATGTGATTTGGTAAGAAAGGTAAGTTAAGCCCAAGGTATATAGGACCATTCGAGATTATCGAATGTGTTGGGTCAGTGGCTTACAAGTTGAACTTACCTGAAGAGCTCAGTGGTATTCACAATGTATTCCACATCTGCAATCTAAAGAAATGTCTAGCTGATGACTCGCTAGTCATACCACATACAGATGTGCACATAGATGAGAGCTTGAAATTTGTGGAAAAACCTTTGTCGATTGAGGATCGACAGGTTAAGAAGCTTCGAAGGAAGCATGTGCCTATTGTAAAGGTCAAATGGGATGGCCGCAGAGGTCCCGAATACACATGGGAGGTAGAATCCACAATGAAAGAAAAATACCCTCATTTGTTTCAGTAAATCTCGAGGTCGAGATTTCTTTTAAGGGGGTGAGGATGTAACACCTCGTAAAATCATACCCAATAAAACGAAGACACGTGTCATGTAAGACAAACGTGTCAGGAACCCGGATCAAATAAAGGATGTATGGTAGGAATTGAAAAGGGCATTATGTTATTAAAATACCTCTGAACGACCCAAATTATAAATCCTAAGATCCTTAAATCGTTATGATGAACATCTAGCCGGTTGTTTCGAAATAAATAAAATTCCATCTTTTATATGGGAATTGGGTCACTAGGAATGTTACTACAAAATCCTGATTTAATTCTTGTTCAAAAGAAGTTGAAAATAGTTTAATAAAGCATGTCCAACCTTTATGAGAATCCAAGATGAATTCTTGAGAACTCCGTCATTTCAAACCTTGCCATAAGGATCCAAAGTGAGAATGTTCATGCAAGGCATGCAAAAGCCTGCCCATATGGTCCCCTACAGCAGTAAAAGCCTGAGGATTCGACACTACACTTTTGCATGGTCAAAATTTGGAAGTTTGCAAGATTTTTGGCTTCTGGCCATCGGTTACGGACCGTATGGCTTTAAGCTTACGGTCCGCAAGGAGCATATCTGGGCGCATCAGACCAGGGTCGGTTACGGACTGTATCCGTATAAGCTTACGGTCCGCAAGGGGTGGATACGGACCGCAAGGCATTTTGCTTACGGTCCGTAAGGCTGTCGCTGGCAGCAGGCTTTGGACAGCTGCCTGTTCAACCTGTTACACTGCCTTATTAACATGGTTTTCGAAATCAGGGGCTTGATAGGCAGTATATAGCCACATAGGGACACCTGGGATCATCTCACAACACCTATAGACTTCCTTGGCTTGATCTTGTGGCATCTTGGTCACTATATAAATGAGTGAATGTTGCAACATTTGATCATTCAATTTGTAACTCACTTGGAGCAGTGTTCTGGAACTTCTCTGAACTTCAACAAGCTTCTCTTAAGTCTCTAATCCTACTTAGGACTTTTGTAAGTGTCCTTAATCCTTTTTATATTAGTTTAGCTTAGTTAATTAGCTAAAAGTCAAACCATCGTAATTAAGGTTTGACTTCGTGATTAGTCACTAACGACATAGTGATTAATCAGATTAAAATTACCTTTAAGTAGGTAATTATGTGGGTAATAAACCCTTAAAAGGGTACTCTCTGATTCCCACTCTAACTAGGTCAATTGTCGGGTCAAACTTGATATTAAAAAGTCAACAGAAAGCTTAATTTCAAATTAATACATAATTAGCAATGTAGAAGCTATACAACCTGTTTTATCATTAATATAACTTGGTAATTAATGTAAGAACATGTCTAAACATGTTCAACCCGATAATTTTCAGTTTAGGTTCGGTTCAGAACCGAAAGTCGCATAATTTGACTTTTGCTTTGACTTTCAGTTCCGACCCATTCAAGCATGTTTTAGAAATGCCTTAGAGCCTTATTTGGACCAAGCTTCATGTTGGTATAACCCTCTGAGATTATACAACTTGGTTCCATAGTTATCCGATTCATATGCATGTTTCCGTAAAAAGCTTAAATGTTGACTATTATGCCCTTTTGACCCTAAAACGTGTTTTTTGAAAATATAAAAGAGTAGAAACCTTAGTTACTGATTTATAAGCTTGTACCCAAAATTTGATATCAGTTTAAGGTCTAGAATAGGAGTTATGCTCATTAGCGTAAATATAAAGCTTTTTATTAATTAAACGGTATAATTAACGTATAGCCTACCTAGACCCAATTTTGATGTCAAAACTTATTACCCACTGATATAAAATAATATTTGGAGATTTTTTAAAGATTTTTATTTATTTTTAGGATGAGCATAACCTAGAGTTCTAAGCTCGATTCGGTTATGACGGTTTTACCCCTTTTAAGCTATAAAATGAGTTTTACAAAACCTTTTGATACCAAACCTTTTTCTACTGATCTAATATGATAAATAAAACATTTTGAGCCTTCTGGAATGATAAAAGTATCAGCTTTCCTTTAAGAACCCGGAAATGGCTCCAAATCGCCTTTTTAGACATTCTTAACGCATAGTATGTATTAACACTAGTTTAAACATATAAGGTTTGATGTTTACTGATATATTCAGTAAATTTATGTATTTTTACAGTAAGCAAAAGTTGTAAACTCAGGTTTCCAGTTTTGACCTTTTAGGCTTAAGTAAAATTACCAAAATGCCCCTTTGGGGCATAGTATGGTTGGAAATGATAAATTTCACATAAAGGTTATACCCTACTGATATAACTTAGTAAAATAAGTATTTCTACTGATTATATCAGACCTGTAACTCAGGTTAATATTTAAACTCTTTTACAACCTTTAAAATGACCAAAATACCCCTACGCGGCGTAATAAGTGTTTAGACCCGTTTTGGGCATAATAGAAGATATCTTTCTGATATCACAACATATTTAAAGCATATTAACTTAGGAAACTTGCATATGACTCTTTTGGTTACCCGTTACGCCCTTTTCGCGTTCGGATCGGCTTATGTGACTAGTTTGCATATAATAGCCGAAACGGGTCAAACCATATCATTTTTGTCTCAAAATCCAGAATGTGTTTTGTATACCCACATTAAACAAGTATTCAAGCTTGTTGGGTTAAAACCACATTTTTCTCGGTCTTCGCTTTATCATGCGTTTGTACCGTATCTCTCTTTTTAAAACTAACCGGTCTAAGCTTAGGCTTAATTAAAGACCCGTTAGAAATCTAATAGGTTATTATAAACCTTCGTTCCAGAATAGGAGACCCAGTAAAAGCTATCTGTACTTGCTGATTTGATACGGCTGGGATTAAATTTATATTTAACTCAGGTAAATACTTTTAACTTATTTTCCCTATACGGGCTTGGGGTACGGTATATAAAATACCGCTTGGTTGGGCATTGACTCTTTAATCGTATGAAGGTTAAATCATGAATATGTCTAGTTTAAAAATGTTTTGTTTGCTTAAAGCCTTTGGGGGGTTAATGACCATGTACCGGATATCTTTGGCATCATTTTACGAAATGGCCACGACCTAGCACGGGGTGTAGGCGTACACCCGTCAGTGCCTAAATAACTAAATAATGTGGTGTGTCAATTAATCTTTAACCCGGTATAAAAAACCGGGCTACTGAACGCATAAGGAACATGTAAATCTTTTACAAGTATTATATTCAAATAATTATCCCAAGTATAAAAGTTTTGTGCCGTTTGCACTCAAATCAATGTTTCTAAAACGTTTTCAAAATGAGTCAGTTAATTGTATTTACCAGTGTAAACTGACGTATTTTCCCAAAAAGGTTAAGTGCAGGTACTAAGCGTAATAGGCTGGCCTCTCCTTAGCATCATTAGAAGTCTCGCAAGCTTGGATACATTAAGTCTGATGAACTACGTTTCCTTTTTATTTGATCCGCCTGTGGATCTGTTTCAACTCTATTGTGATACTTAAATATTACAATTTTATTCAGTTGAAATAAATCTATCTTTTGCTTCCGCTGTGTATTATTATTTGTGTTGTTTGACTATGATGATATCAACTACGTCACGATACTCCCCACCGGGCCCACCGGTAATACGTGGAAATATCGGGGTGTGACACTTTATAAAACCTGGGTTTATCCCCATCTGTTTAATAAATAAAATCCGGTGTTTCTAAAACTCTGATATTTTTCCTAACTCACGGTCCTGATGAAATTTCCGCTGCACTACTTTTCTAAATAACCACCGGTACCACTTGGCTGCTCGAGGCTCCCGATTCCGTCCAGGGTGGGGTCGGGGGTCGTGACAGAAGGTGGTATCAGAGCCACTTGTTTAAGCAATTAGGTGTTGTAATAAAATACCTAAGTTTAAACGAAGAGTTAGGAACTTGATATCTTCTAGTAGCACACCTGATAGCATTTAGACTTAAACTTAAGAAAAGATGCCTTAGTATAAGCTTCGAGATAAGCTAAATACTTGTGCAAATAAAGTGTGATAGATATTGATATGCCGTAAGAATAATGATTAGAACATTGCAAAGTACGATAAATAAGCAATAACACTTAATTACTGTTAATTATTGTTTATTGGTACTACTTTGTTCTAGAATATGATTCGTCAGGTGAATATTAAATTCCTGATTCTGTGTTGAAAGACATAATGCACTTTCCAAATCATGATTTAAGAAAGATCTATTTATGGGAAATACAATTTTTTTCTCCGACAAGACTGGGTATGGTGTAGCAGACTCTCCAACTTGTCCGGATATACTGAGGTTACCTCTCCGGTGAGAACCAGATAAGACGGGGTATATAATATGTCAAACAAGTGACAAGATTTCCCTAAATAGTATCATGACCTGATATCTGACTTGTTTTTGGAAATAAGAATCTGTTAAATACATTGACCTTATGAAGGGTATGTATATTACAGCATGTGAAATATATGATTATATAGATATGTATATCTATAAGGAAATCCAAAAGCCATAACAATTGACAATTAAGAATAAAGCACAAGCATATGTGTCAATAATAAATATAGATTTCTTTATCAGGAATCTCTCGTATACATTTATAATTCTGATATCAAACATTATTTCGTTTGATTATCTACCTCGTAACTTGTGCGACAATATAAACAATGGAAACCCTTTAAGTTGGGATGCCATCAAAAGTATAAGAATTTCCAATGCGTTACCATAAACTATTAACACAAGTAAGAAGCATATAAAGTTGTGCTAGTGCACAAGAAAACACATGAAACTTAAATTATACGTCCACGGACGTCGAAATATATCACACACGATTTTCAAGGCAAGACCTTTGGAAAATATGATGGAGCACGACAACAACAATGCTAATCCCGGCAGTGGGAGAACTACTGATCAAAAGGCAGCAATTGGCCACGCGATCCTACAAACAACATGAATCTTGCTGAGATACGATCGAACAAGATTTTACAACAATCGGTGCATAGTCTAATTGAACTCATAAATTACTGGCGCTGCAAAAGGAGTCATATACCTTTGCAATTCCCCTATTTCATTTTATTCGACATTCCTTGGTAATGTCACTTAACAACGGTTATCACACAAAATTCCAGATAAAATTCTTAAATTCCTTTTGTTAAAATTCAGACCTCTGCATATAGTGAATAGATTTTTGCATTTCTACTCTCCGTAATGGTCATCATGAGGATTTCTTTCATAATCACGAATATTTATTTGGTTGTTTCATTTCTTGGTAAATCCACACATTACACATGCACTGTTTGTTGCGCATGTGGTTCGTTTGATTTACGAAGACCACTGGAGGGCTTCATTCTAATTTGTTGTTTTATCAAAACTCAAATATCATTCCGCTATACTTGATTTTGCATTTTGAACAACATTATTGCAAAACGATGACTCTTTGATATCGAGTCAATGAATTTCTTGGAAAACTCAATTTCCTTTGGCGTACATAGTTTTGTTGTGACCATGTCCGAACTTTCTTAATAATACATAAACCCGTTTTGTTTAAACCAAGTTCAATTGTTTAAACTTGCTCGCATTACGTATTCAATTCAAGGTTCCATATAATGGGTTGAAGCCATCATCTTCGAAATAATCCCAACAAGCACTTCAATTCTCTTGAACCATAACATGCTTGTTTGATATTCGACTTCATTGAATCGTTTCTTTAATCACGATCACCTTGTGGTGACGTGTTTACAAATCTGAAGCTTGCGCCAATCTCATGTGCACACATCATATACGGATTTAATTATTTATTTATTTATATTGAATCCGCTTTGTTGGTTTATCATATTCAAGCAATCTTAACACAATCGTGTGCTAAGATAATGATACACAAATTCATGTCATATTTCAGTGTATCTCTTAATGGTTCTTACAGCATCAATCGAGCCTTTCGTGATAATTATTGCTTTATCATCTTCAATCGAAAAACCTTATTCAGTTGTTTCAATTTCAATCGAAAATCCTACTAGATTTGTTTGAAACAAACACTCGAACTTATTTCATTGAACTTTCATTTAATTTCAAACACGGCGAACTCGTCCGGTCACCGTTATTATTATTATTTCGATCACTACGACACCTTGTCAGTATAGACTTGTAGCTTGAGCTAATCTATATATACCTTTCGCTTGACTCATCCTTGAAAATGGTCTTAATACAACTATGTTTTAAGACAATGATACACTAAACTCTGTTGCATATCGGTGTATCCTTGTAATTCAATAAATGACAACCCATTGATTTTCTCATTTGACAAATCATTTTTCGTACTTCTATTTCATTCGGGCTTGTTGATTCTGAGTTTTCCTCAGTTGACAATCAAAATAAGTATTCGGTTGACAGTAAATTCTATTGTTTCTAAAAATCACTCACAACTTGTAAACATTCACATCTATTGATCATATATCTTTTTGACTTAAACCTCATCACCTTGGAAACTATATCATTTCATCTCGTTCATTTGACATCGACTTCTTGAACTGATTCGGTTGAACTATTGAACCCTAATTATTGTAAAACACGTACTCATCTTAAAACCGTTCTTATTGACTAAGACATGACATAACTCTAAAAGAGATATCGTAGCCAAATCTCGTGGACGAGATTTAAAACAAGGTGGGGAGGATGTAACGACTCACCCAATAATGTCCTAAAAAACGCTCCGTAAGTGAAAACCCGGACACCTGAAACCCTAATGTTCATGAAAAACCAAGAAATTAAGAAACTTGGATTTCACGCGGGTTGCGTAAGACATAAGGGTAGTCTACGCGGGCCGCGACAGATCGAAAATCACCGGATAAGCATGAAGGCCACGTAGCATGACACGTATCAAGACCACCAATGACTCAGCAACCTCCGATCTGATCCAAACTCCCTCGCGGGCCACGTAAGGTTTAAGTATGGGTTACGCAGGCCGCGTAAAACCCATTTTTCACCTATAAATTGATCCGATCATGAGCAGTTCATTTGTGTCGAAAACTTTTCTCAAAAACGAAACATTCTGCCTAAATTCTAAGTTTTAAGATGTCAAGACGCTGCTATGAATCCAGGGTATTAACTCGATCACTGCTACGTTTCAAACTGCTCAATTCTTTTCGTTCCTTTAGCTTTTATTATAGTAAATAGTAGCTCAGGATTATACCTTCTAAATCCCGAAACTCTGCCCGTTATTAGGGTAATAACTCTAATCACTAATACGATACCCTATCCGATCGATTGAAACTATCCAAAGGATGTTTAAGTATTGTACTTTGTCATTCGTCGTGAATCCAACAGGATGTTTGAGTGCCGCCCGAACTCGGGCTATACTTTGTCATTAGCCGTAAAACCGGTGGATGTTGAAGTATTGCACTCTGTCATTCGTTGTGAATCCGATGGATGTTTAAGTGCTGCCAATATTTGGCTATACTTTGTCATTCGTTGTGAGGATTTCGATCTCGTGATTATCGTTAAAGTTGGATTAAGTTAATACACTAATACGAGTTCCATTGTATCTAGAAATTAGAACTCGTAATCAGGGAGCTACTAGAATACTTAGCAACTAAGTAAACTTAGTAGTTAAATAAACTTATTTAACTTACTAATTACGTACAATTAGTTGTTAAGGAAATTTAGCAGTTAAGCTAGCTGAGTAGATTAAT
This sequence comes from Helianthus tuberosus, assembly GCA_030545235.1. NCBI lineage: Eukaryota > Viridiplantae > Streptophyta > Magnoliopsida > Asterales > Asteraceae > Helianthus > Helianthus tuberosus. The sequence continues at coordinate 11,193,303 of CM060393.1, forward strand.
TAATCTGCTAATTAAGTTAAGTATGATTAATTAAATTAAGTATGATTAATTAAGTTAAGTATGATTAATTAATCAGTTAAGCAAGATTAATTAAGCTAAGCGAGATTAATTAAGCTAAGCAAGATTAATTAAGCTAAGCAAGATTTATTTAGCTAAGCGAAATTAATTAAACAACTAAGTAAGTTATTTAGTTAAATGGATAAGTAAACTTAATAGTTAAGGAAACCTAATGGTTAAGGAAACTTAATGGTTAAGGAAACTTAATGGTTAAGGAAACTTCCTAGCTAAGGAAGGAATCTGCCTTACCTATAAATAGGAGCCTAGGATTTCATTTTTCCTTGCTCATTTCTTTTCTTCTTCTCTCTATACGTTGGTGTTCTAACCACTAATCACCGACGCGATATTTTGTCCGATCGATTCAGGAACCAACTAACGGATGCCAAAGTGTTGTACTTTGTGAGTTAGTTAAACGGATGCCAAAGTGCTGTACTTTGTGAGTTCGTTAAACAGAAGCCAAAGTGCTGTACTTTGTGAGTTCGTTAAACGGATGCCAAAGTGCTTTACTTTGTGAGTTCGTTAAACGAATGCCAAAGTGCTGTCTAAACAAGACTATACTTTGTGAATTTCGTTAAGGTTCGAATCTCGTGACCATCGTTAGGTTTGATTTGGTTTAACACTAATACGTATTCCATTCTGTTAAACTAAATGTTTAACTACCCGAAAACTCTATACCATACTCTTACAATCAAAAATGGATGCTTAATCATCAGGAGGTTCAAAACCATAAAGTATATGCTTAATTATCAGAAGGAGTAGAATCAAGAAGCTTGTTAAATCAATACTGCATGCTTATAAAGTGAGTCATTCTCTTTTTATCAACTGTTTTACAATACCTCAAATTATTTTGCAAAAGTTATAATTACAGGGATTAAGTCGTGGATATCTTGAATCACTGGCTAGTGGGGTATTGTGCACATTACTAATTTCTCACGGTTAGGCTAATAAATCCAAACAGTGATAATCATCACTACTTGGGTGAAAGGACCCAATAGTGGTATGACCATCGTCACCAGGGTGTGACACGGCGCCAGATAAAAATAAGATAGAAGCCATTATAATCGCTCTTATGCTGTAATCTATAACAAAGTTATAATTACAGGGATTAAGTCGTGGTTATCGTAAATAAGATAAAAGCCATTGTAATCGCTCTTATACTGTAATTTATAACTAAGGTGTCATTTTATAAAACTGAATGAACTCACCAGTATTTCCCACTGACCAAATCTTTTTAAAACGCGTTTCAGGTAATTACAGTAGATTGGAACAAGAATGATGATACAGCACCAAAAGACATAAAGAAGTGGCTTATTTTATTAATTACATTAAATTAAGAAAAGTTGTTTTATGTAATCGGGTTTAGCCCATATTAAAAGCTACCTTTATAAAACCTGGGTTTATCCCCATCTGTTTAATAAATAAAATCCGGTGCTTCTAAAACTCTGATATTTTTCCTAACTCACGGTCCTGATGAAATTTCTGCTGCACTACTTTTCTAAATAACCACCGGTACCACTTGGCTGGTCGCGGCTCCCGATTTCGTCTAGGGTGTGGTCGGGGGTCGTGACACCGGGCAACCCTTCAAATAGCGGAAAATCCTTTTTACAGCTCCCAGATGTGAGGCCTTCGGGTTGGCTTGATATCTTGCGAGCAGGCACGTAGGATACATTATGTCGGGCCTCGAGGCTATGAGATACATTAGAGATCCGATCATTGCACGATAATATGAAGAGTTAATGCTTTCACCCTTCAGATCCGGAGTAATCCAGTGATTCTGCGGAAGTGGGGTACCAATGGGCGTTGCATCAGACATCTGGAACTGGCTCAAGATGTCACCAACATATTTAGTCTGATGGATGAATATCCCAGACTCAGTTTGCTGAACTTGTAGGCCCAAAAAGAAATTCATTTCCCCCATTGCGCTCATTTTGAATTTATCCTGCATAACACGCTCGAATTGCCTGCACAAAACATCGTTAGTTGAACCAAAAATGATATCATCAACGTATACCTGTACCAATAGAAGATCTCCATCGTGTTCTTTGATGAAAAGAGTGCAATCGATAAGACCCCGTCAAAAACCATTCTCCAGCAGATAATTAGATAAGGTTTCATACCAAGCTCTCGGTGCTTGATGTAAACCATAGAGAGCTTTGTTGAGCAACCAAACCCGATCAGGGTGAATAGGATCTTCAAAACCGGGAGGTTGTTCGACGTGCACCTCTTCTTCAACTACACCATGTAAGAAAGCACTTTTCACGTCCATCTGGTAGACCTTGAATCCTTTAAATGAAGCATAAGCAAGAAAGATCCGAATGGCCTCAAGACGTGCAACAGGTGCATAAACTTCATTGTAGTCAATCCCTTCGATCTGACGAAACCCTTGAACAACTAATCTCGCCTTGTTTCGAATGACTACTCCACAATCATCCTTTTTACATTTGAAAACCCAACGGGTGTCAATTTTCTTGTAATTTTCAGGTCTTTCAACAAGCTTCTAGACACCCAGCTTTTGAAATTGTTGCAGTTCTTCCTGCATAGCTTCCACCCAAGAATTATCCTTTAGAGCTTCTTTCCAAGACTTTGGTTCTTCTTGTGAGACATAACATGCGAAGGACCAATCTTTTTGTAAACCTGATTCTCTGATAGCTGAATACAAGCCAGCATTCTGGTTGTTTCTCAGCTGATTACGTGTATGCACACCACTTTGGACATCTCCAATAATATTCTGTTGTGGATGAGTATCATGAATTCTCGTTTCAGGAACATCAGGAACACGAGTATTAATACCCAAACTGTTAAGATTAAGATCAACAACCAAATCCACGCCTGGCAAAGACGTAGATGTGGATGCATTTCCTTCAGCAGTGTCTAAATTCTGCACATGAGTAGTTGCTTCAGAAGCACCTTGAACAGGAGCAACCGGATCTGAAGAGCCTTCATTCGTATCATGAAACTCATCATCTTCTGATGACTCATTGTAATCAGTAGCGTCTTCAAATTCCTCATTTTGAACAATGTTGTGAACCGAATTAGAAGCTTGAGAGTTAACAATAATTGGTCGCACCAAAGACGAGTCAACAACATTATCACTTTCCAGTAGCATTTGAGCAGCTGCAGATGCTTCATCAAAGGTTGGCAGATTAAAGGAGTTGAATAGCCCATCATAATCGAACATCCAAGGATCACCCAGAGCTCTAATAGGATTAGTATACCTTTGAACCTTTACTTCACTCCATAACTCAATCTTTTTGGTTGCCAAATTCCATACACGAAAATTCGGAGTAGCATATCCAAGGAAGAAACCCTCGATAGCGTTGGCACCAAACTTTCCATGCGGTTTAATCATAGTGCATGGACCGCCAAAAGGTTCTAAGTGAGAAATGTCCGGTTTCCTTTTGTGTAACAGTTCGAAACAAGTCTTGTCATGACTTTTAACTGTGAGAACTCTGTTTAAAGTGTAGCAAGCAGTGGCCACAGCCTCCCCCCAGAACTGACCAGGAAGCTCCGACTCTACCAACATCGTTCTTGCAGTTTCTATTATCGTTCGATTTTTCCTCTCAGCGACACCGTTTTGTTGAGGAGTGTAGCGAGAACTATACTCATGAAGAATGCCCTTTGAAGTACAGAACTCATCCATTATACGGTTTTTGAACTCAGTGCCATTGTTGTTTCGGATCCTCTTTACTTTCAACGTGTACAGATTTTCTAGAAGAGTAAGAAGATTCTTGAGGATTTCAGGAGTTTCACTCTTGTGCGCCATAAACGATACCCAAGAAAATCTAGAGTAGTCATCAGTAACCACCAGACAATAAGCATCCCCAAAGTTTGTTTTGTGTTTCATAGGTCCAAAGAGGTCCATATGAAGACGTTCAAGAGGCATGCTGACAGTGTTGACTTTCTTAATCGGGTGAGACTTCTTCGTTTGCTTTTCCTTCTGGCACGAAACACAGACATCTTGTAGATGAAAATTCTTCACAGGCACACCATTCACAAGATTGTTTTTCAGCAAATGGTTCATTTTTCTCAAGTGAATGTGCCCCATTCATCTGTGCCAAGATATAGACTCCTTTTCTGTGGCTTTCGAGACAAAACAAGTGACTTGTGCAGATGTTGTAATCGCTTGGCTCATGTCAAGAATATAAAGATCATTAACCCTTGGAGCCGATAAGAGAATCCATTCTTTTGGAATTTTAAACCCAGGCTTCAGCACATAACAACCGGCATCATCAAAATGCACGAAGAATTTCTTATCGCAGATTTGCGACACACTCAGAAGATTGTGATCAATTTTTTGTACATAATTGATCTTATCGAAACACACAACACCATTGGAGATCATTCCTTCTCCAGTGATGTATCCACCTTTGTCTCCAGCAAATGCGACATAGCCTCCTCTAATGTTTTTCACATCATAAAGAAGCCGTAAGTCGCCAGTCATGTGCCTAGATGCTCCACTGTTAACAATCCAATGACTATTAACAGTTCCTCCTGGAACATCCTGCACATTTCATTCAACAATCAGTTGGAGTTGGGGACCCAAGCCTTAGTGGTCTTGGGTCGTCCCTGAACTTTCACCCATTTTAGGTTTCCAAGGCTGATTTCGTTTACCAGATTGAGTATTATTAAAAGATTTTGAAATTTATGGTTTTAACGGTTTTGATGAACTTGGTTCCCTTTTAACAGATTTGACTTCCGGTTTTAAAGCCTTTTCTATTGCCTTTACATTTTGACGTCGTTGTTTTGTTTCTTGTTCTTTAACAGTTCATTTATCTTGTTTTGGTGAAACAGAACGACGTTGTTGGTGACTTTTTCAGGAGGGGTTCTCTCAACAAACTTTTCTTTGGGAGGATTTGTACAGTTTTTGATAATATGTCCAAACTCCCCACATTTAAAACAAGTTCTCCTTTCAACAAACGTAGGAGATTCCGATTGACGACCAGATGTCAATCCTGTAGATCCAGAGGTACTTGTTCCTTCATCACACCCATTTGTGTGTTGGGTGTAATTGTTTTGACTATTACGTTTTAAAATTTTGACTTGCTGAACAAAATCGGTGTTTGATTTATTTTCAAAAGTCTTAATTTTATCAGTACCTCTTGATGCTACAAATTTTACATCATTGCTTTTCTTCTTGTAATGAGCTCCTTTTGTTTCAAACTTTAGTTGAGAAACCTTAGGTTTTTGAGCTCGTTGTTCTTGCTGTTTACCCTTAAAAGCGATAGGTTGTTGCTTTGTCGGTAATCGTTGGTTTCCAAATTGTTTCCTAACTTCAGCTTTTGGAATAGGATCACAGTGAGTTACAGAAACTCTCGGGATCACTTTTCCCAAAAACTTACTGGTAGTATCTTCAAACACTTTATCAATCAGAGATTGATTGATGTTTTTGATTGGAAAATCTTTGTTTGAATATATTTTACAATCCCCGACCAAGGTGTACAACACGTTATCACTTTTAACAGTAGACAATGTCTCAGTGATAGGATCTATTTCTGGTTTAACTGTAGAGTGCACAGCATGAGTAGGAGGATCACACAGAATGTGATTCTCAATAGGAATCTCTACTCCTTTCTTGTCATCAACAGATGTATCCTGATCACTCACATCTGATTCATCATCCGACGATTCATAGTCCTCAACAGTTGGAGCACTTTGTTCCGTAGATGTTGAATTTTCCTTTGTTTCAGATGAGCCCTCTGAGGAACTGTCTGATTTGAACCCTAATCCTGTAGTTACTTCCTCATAATCAAGAGGTACACTAGGTTTAAACCGAGGCATTTCCTCCTCATCGGGTATCTTGGTATAGTTGTGTCTCAAAGGAGGTGGACACGACTTATACCCAACGCCTTTCTTATTCCCTTTCAGTTGTTGAGCGTCAATGATGTGATCAAGCACATATCGGGAGTTAGAATTACTCTCCAATTTGAGCTTGATCGCTTTATACTCACATTTAGCCATAGCTAGCTCCTTCTTGGTTTCCTCAATGATATTAATGTAGTTATTAATACCAGTTTGTTTATGATCGGATTGTCGCGCTCCAATCAAAGATAATATTTATAAGCCCAAATTACCCTTAACAAATAGCTAGTGGTAGCAAGGGGTCGATCCACGAAGAGTATGTGGTTTGCGAATGAATTTACTAGAACTAAAATGGTTGTCACAAATTTATGAAGCTTGCTAATAAAAGTTTTGTATTTTTGTTTTGTTGGAAAGATATCTAAATTGTATGGATAATAAAAATGGTAAAGTTAACCAAAAAAAATGGTGAATCGGTCGTCCCCGGATTCGAGCCCGGGTCTAGACCACACCCTTTCGCGCGCCTAACCAACCGAGCTAGGTGCCTAGTGTTGTGAAAGTTCTATTTTAGATAAATATAAGCACTTAATTGAATACAAATTCCTAGTTAACAATGGTGATAAATATGATATTTCTAAACAATAACAAATAAAGGAATCACACCCGGTTTCGGTAGTCGCTAAATTATGGTTTCTACAAGTTTAAAGCTTCAATTCAAATGCATACAATTAACGGATTTAGTGTACCGTGACTTAGGTGCTAATAACTATTAACGCTCAATGAACGGACAAGAATACACTTTGTAATCAACACAAGTAAATCCTAACCAAGACAACGCATATTACACATAACCATCTCATAAAGTCATAACTTTTAACATCGCTCGACAGTTTATGAGTTCGAAACAAATGTAAGCTATTGCCAAAGGTTTCTAAAATCATACACAAATTGTCACAAATTGAAACAAGAACAATTCAAAACCATAAATTAAACAACTACCTACACCGGGGTGAAACCGAGATGATTAGCCACTCATGGTTGCCGGAACTTGTTCACCGGATAATTAAAACTTGCCGGAAGTCATGATGGAGCTTGGAGGATGGAGAACGATGAATACTCTTGATGCAAGATGAAAGCTTGAAGAAGATAATGGTGAAACTTACAAGTCCGTGGTTGTGAGTTACCGGAGATGAATATGTACACGGGTCTCTTTTTTTCCTTGATGATCTTCTTCCTTTATATAAACATGAAGAACTTGGAGCCTCTTTCCTTGAAGACTTTGGATGATGTCTTCATGTGTGTCTCCATTGATGTTTGAATGCTCAAGCTTGGAGAGTGATAAATTTCTTCAAAGGCTGCTCCTCTTTACTGCTCTTGGTCTTCTTTTGACTAAAAACCCGTATGTTTGACAAAAGATACATTTCCAATCATTAAACAGCATCCAAGAAAAAAGAGTTTTCGGAGTGACTTTAGAGGCACCGTCGCCGACTGTGGAAGTGGCCATCGGCGACGGAGTCTAAAAATGTCATTTTCTGTTTTCTTCATAACTTCTTCGTTATAGCTCCGTTTTGCGCACCGTTTTTGCCTACATATTTGTAATTCAGCCCTCTATCATAATATCTTCCAATGTCTTCATGTTAACTCCATTAACATTCCCTAAAACACATTCAATCTTCGTGGTTAACCCGGTCTTTGTCATTTTTCATTCCCGGTTGAAGACGTTTGATCCCGGTGACCCGTAAAGTTCCCAATTAGCTCCTTAATCTTCACAAGACCTACAAAACATAATTCCTTTTACAAGTAGGCTATTCGAGATTAAACATATGTAAAAACATTAAGTTAAGCACAAACGATAACCAGTTTTCGACCACGCATCACATCCCCACACTTGTCTTTTGCTTGCCCTCAAGCAAATCTGTTTTTCACTTTCTCGTGGGTCGACCAATGAACACACTTCCCATTCCCGAGACAAAGGTTAAGGTCTATTGTCATACAAAAGTTCAAACCTTTTATAATTCGAAATATCTAATGGTAATGTGATTTCATATACACAAATGGTTACCCAAGATTAACTCGCCCATAAAACTAACAAATCATACATATCCCTCACAATGTTCTCTCCCCTCGGCTTAACATTTGGCTAATATGTAATGTATTAGCACTTTAACAAATAATCGCTCAAAACTGATTAGAACACGTACCCGCATAGGCTTGCAACTCAATCATTCTCCACCATCGATCACGAATACTAAGCACAAGTCATAAGGTCTTTGAAAGGGTTGTAACGGGGCTTGGGCTAAGGGTAGGAAATAGGATATTTTAAAGTGGCTAAGGTGATGAAAAATTCGATTTTTATTACAATGCAACTATTCCAACTTAAGTAAACTACAAACATCAACTATAAGGCAATGATTTTTTTTTCGCCTTTTATTCAAAAACTAGAAACACATATTTTTGTATTTTTCTCAATGCTTTTTCATCTTTTTCATAACATTTTCTGATTTTTTTTTTCTGATATATATATATTATTTTCAATACAATTAAATACAACTATACAAACTTTGCTAAATAATCGAATTTCCATCACACGGGTTTAAACAAAAAGGCTTATGGTTGTTGGCTAAGTGGGTTGTCAAACGAAGGTTTAGGCTCAAAGTTGGCAACTAAGGGATAGATTTCGGGTAAGGATATATAAATGGTGTAAAGAGGAAAAGGTTCACCTAATGCCTTAATCATTCTCGTGCTTGTATTCGGTCTATGGTCTCAAACGTATCAAAAGATGCAAGTTCTACAATACATGACTAATGGTCCACTCAAACAAAGAAATATGTGTATATATGATGTATAAAAGTGGCTCAAAATCTCACTTATAAGGGTATGATATGTGATATGCATCAAAAGCTAGTTCCTTAGGCGAATTATTCCCAAATAACCACCCGTTAAATACCCTTCATGCTATTAGTTTGAACTTGACCATGACAAAAGACCAAATGGGTTGTGCCATCCCTCGTTGACCTAGCTACTTGTGCTTTTAAGATTGCTTTTGAAACAAGAAACTTTTGAAAAAATTTTGAAATTTTCCCCCATCCCCATACTTGAGGTAAGCATTGTCCTCAATGTGTAGTATTTAAATGAACAGGTCAAAATCGAAAACTTTTACTACTCCCCCATCCCCACACTTGAGGTAAACATTGTCCTCAATGTGTAAAAACTAGAGTTTTAAAAACGCACAAGGGATGTGACACGGCTAACCCTCCCAAAGTTCACCCCGGAACAATACAAAATACGAAATACAATCCACTTATTATCACACTAACAATCAAGGTAAAGTGGAAACGCATGCACCTGATTTTTGTCTCTTGAAGCCCATATCTTCTTCTCTTCATAAAAACGGTTGTTTCACGAATCATCATGTACCTACAAATTCTAACCCTTGTGTAGTAGCATGCTTCTCACAATCATCAAAATTTGTTAGTTACCTAGTTCTACCATTTTTATGAAATTATTACCAAGCCATGCATTATTTTACCTTTATTTATGTGGAAAAACAAATAAAAGACAAAATAAAAATAAAGCACACAAAATAAAATAACCAACAAAAACAAACATACCATACCTCTTCAAAACCCTAAAAATTGCAAAACAAGAGACTTGGATGAACACTCTTCAAAACCCTAAAAATTCGCGACTAGAAATCTTGCAAACGAGCAAGAATTGATGGAAACCGATATGGGGGTTTTGTTCCTCTCGAAAAACTACACACTTTAGGCTCAAGAATCAACTGATTTGGTTGAGAATTGAAGAAGTTATGAAGTTTTGAAGGTTTGAAGTTTATTGGGAATTTTTAAAATGGGTTTTGAAATTTTTGTTTTTTTTTTATTAAAAACGAATTTTTTAAATTTTTTTTTATTTTTATTTATTTATTTTTTTTTATTAAAAAACGATTTTTTTTAACGAAATATATATTTTTTTTATTAAAAACGAATTTTTTTTTTTAATAAAAACGAAATTTTTTTTTCTTTTTTTAAAATTTTTTTTAATTTATTTATTTTTTTAACGAAATATTTTTATTATTATTGTTATTTTTTTTAATTAAAAACGAAATTTTTTTTTAATAAAAACGAAAAAAAAAAAATTTATTTTTTAAAATTTTTTTTTTTATTATTTTTTTATTAAAAACGAATATTTTTTTTTTTAAACAAAATTTTTTTTTTAAATTTTTTTAATTTTTTTTAAGCCCGTCGCCGACGGCTGCTAGCCTGAGCAAATTCTTCCGACGGCTTAAGCTACTGGCTACGGAAAATTGTGGGCGACGGCTGGTTTTTAAAGCCCGTCGCCGACGGCTAGACAGCCCGTCGCCGACGGCTGCCCAAAAATTAAATTTTTTTTTTTTTTTTTGAAAAATATGTATAAAAATAAGAACTTTTAATAAAGAGACTATGTTTATAAAAAAAATCCTAAAAAAATTTTAAAAATCTTTTTGGGATTTTTATTATAAGTAAAAAATTATTACGAAAAATCGTAACGATTCTACCACCCCCTAAAATAACCGTGTATTATCCTCAATGCACAAAACGAAATCTAAAACATACCTTATGTCTTCAAGAGTCGTTCGGGATATCCGGACTTCACACAATCGAAGGAGTTAGCATAAACGAAAACGATTATATCTAAATTACACAAAAAATTAAAACTATACACCATTCTAACTAGAATGTTACAAGTCCTTTTTAAACCTCCCAATAGCTTGGGAGGACGAGAGGTCTCGTGAGGGTTATATAGGGAACACACCCACAAAGTTCATTTAACCGATTTACCTCTCATGGTGGTCGAAGTGCACATTTGCCTACCGAGTTTCCAACATACGCTTGGTAATTGTAGGATCGGTTTTGAGACCGTTCGATTGCGTAACGGACGTTTGACGTGCGGAATCCGTAAACGTACGTGACCGAACACACAATTTCGTACTAGAAACGTGATTTTACTAGAAAGATTGACTTGTACGGTACAAAAATCACTTGGAGAAAGACTTTCTCTCTCTAGTTTCTCTCCCTAGAAAACACACACTTAAGCTTTTCTCCACCAAAGCTCTAATCACCAAAAGTCTAACCTAATTATGTCATAAACATGCCTATTTATAGGGTCAAGGGGCTTTTAATGAAGATTCACATTAATTACAATTATGCCACCTTGCCTTTTTCCACTAAATATAAGGCATTTAGGATTCGGTTTCTTCAATACTTCACTACCGTTCAGATTGACGTAGGCGATAGACATAATATGCATCAACAAACTCCCCCTTGGATATTGCCGTAGTCAATCTTTAATCAGATTTGTAGTGACTTGTCTTTCTCTCTCTCTCTTGATTCTTCTTTGACTTTTTCAGCAAACATAGACTTCTTCTTGTTTGATCAGAATCCCGGTGGATCTGTCTTCAGCTTTTAGTAGTCTCTTCAGGCTCCCCCTTTCATCAAGCTTCCGTACTTTTAGGATCGACACCATGCTTTCCATAGCCAAAGAATCAATAAACCTACACATCTCATCCTACTCGTAAGACAAAATGATTTTTCTTCTAAAAGAATTCATTCAACATTCTTCAAACATATAACATTGTGATTCAAATTAATGAATCATCTAGACGTTTTGAATATAAACTTCCAACTTCTCAACATTTCAACCAAATCAATAGTTCATCTTGTTTAGCCTTTGAGATTTTGAAAATCAGCTTTTCAATCATCAGTTGTCGAAAATCTTTTTGGAATTTTTCAAAAATTAAAGCTAAAACATAATCTTTTTGGTTTTTGATATAAGAGAAATGTAATGCAGAAATAAAATATGTACAAACATATTTTTGTGAGTTTGTGTAAGAGGATCATATCAGTTTTGAGACACATCACAAGCACCGTTAAGCTTCATTTCATTTTAAGTTCTAAACGATTCACTTTGATTGACGATATATTTGTCCTCTTAAGCTCAATCTAAAAACTTTCAATCTGCTTACCGATACGTTAAGATATATTAATTTTGCACTAAATTCTTATGGACCCCACGATCTCAGCATATCCCCTCATCATGTAATACACTAACTCAAGTAATGCCTTTAAACTTTTATCAACTGTGATATGTGCAAAAACAAAGCAGAATGTTTAAACATTAACAATCAGGTCGATACTTTCGTATACGCAGAGAAAGTCCAATGTTTAAACAAAATAAGAAAAAATAAAACAAGTTGAAGTTGTTTAGGCTTTAACCACCAGTTCGATACTCACGTATACGCAGAGGTGATCCAAAGCTTAAACGAAACACCAAAGAAAATAAAGCAGAACGTTTAGGCAATAACATCCAGTTCGATACTCACGTATACGCAGAGGATGTCCAATGCTTAAACAAAATAAAGAAATAAAACAAGTTTAAATCTTTACAAAATAAAATGCACAATCACAGCGACTTTTTAGCAAAGTAGTGAAAGTTCACAAACTTAACCAGTTTTATGCTTTTTGGCATTCAGCGATTACTGAGTAGGCACACAGTTACGAAGGACAAAACTAAGTACTATGCTTTCGACCATGTTTCCCACTAGAACTAGGCTTTTTGATTTAGATTTGTATCGTTCTTGCAAATCTACTAGTCTAGCTGAGCCTATCGTCACATCTTTAGTAAGATCATTTATCACATTTTACATTTCATTTCTTTAGCATGCTGTGATAGTCCACTGATTTACTATCATTTCCTCTTGTCTCAACAAAACTCATTTTGAATTTTTTTTACTGTTTTTGACTTTTTCAAATTTTCTAATTTTTTAAAATTTTACTCCCCCTAAAATCAAAATATGTTTCAATTTTGATTTTCTGAGAAAATTTGAAATCAAACTATACAAACTTAACAACTTGATGAGAATTACTTCAATTCTCCATCCACTTGGCATAAACAATCAGAACTCCCCCTGACAACAAACTATTTTCCCATTGTGATTTCAAAACACTTAAGTTTGTTTTAATCAAAATGGTTTTTCCGGAAAATATTAGTTTGAGTGTCGTTTTACAAACATGGGGTTACATTCATCACCTTGTTTTTCAAATTACTACGTGTATGAAAGAAGAATTAAGTACAAATTAATGTCCTTAATTAATCTTTTTGAAAATCGAAATATCACCAGAGTGAATTTCTCAAGAAATATGCCGATTCCTACTCCACAATTACCAACCTGGGAGTTCCGGCAAGTCAGGTTTTTCATTTAAACAGTTTCACCCAAGCCTGACTGTCCTTGGGTGTATTTGAGTTACTTTCACTCGGGGTTTGAACATTCCTTTTAGTTTCATAAAATTCTTTAACCCCTTTAACCTTTCCCTCAACCATTTTTCCAAAAATGTTTTTTACTTTGTCATTGAAAGCCTTTTCGACATCAAATTCTTTCTTTTCAGAATAGAATTGATTCGAACTTTTTACTTTACCAACATTTTGTTTAAAATTTTCAGTCCGCAATGGTGGAAAGTTGATATCTTCCATTTGCATAACTGAATTTTCTCTTTTAAGCTCAACTTGTGGCTCCTCTGGCTTTACCATACCAGAATCATTGCCTGAATTTGGCTTGTCTGTCTTTAATGAGCCAGATTCATCGCCTGAAGGTGGCTTGTCTGACTTTGATATGTCAGATTCATCGCCGACCTTTTCCTTTTTCTTTACCTCCTTTTCTGTCTCTTTCGTCCTCAGATTTGTATCTGATGAATGCGTTTTGCTTGAATTGTTGTTCTTTGGTGAGCAAGACGATTTATCAGAACTTTTATCTGATTTACTAGTTGTATCCGAGGACAAAATCCTCTCGAGATACTCTCTCGCTTTCTTCCTTTTCTTTCGCAGTCGATCTTTTTGCCCTTGAGAAAGCTTCACTTTCTTTTCTTGAACTTTAGGTTCTTTGACTTTCTTTTCTGAAACTTTCAGTTCCTTAGGCTTTTCTTTGACTGAATTCATCACTCTTTTCTGAGATACAGCCCTCGATCTTCCCATTGATCTCATTGGGCAATTTCTGGCAATGTGACCTTTGATTTGGCATTCAAAGCATCTTCTTGTCTCAAACCTCTGTCTCTGGCATTTAACAGCAATGTGTCCTTGATAACCACAGCTATAACACATTCTGTTATCGTACCATGTACCACCTTTAGTCCAAACATTTAAGTCGTAGCACTGTTTGGCTTTGTGGTAATCATCACTCCTCTTGAAAACTTGATTTGGCTTTTGAGCTCTGTGGTCCGACCTGCACCACATATCATCAACTTTTTGTTTTTGTTTTACAACCTTCTTAACAGGTTTCTGCTTTGAGCATTCACCTATTTCAGTAGATTGCAAAACAGTATTTTGAAATTTTTCTTGTAATTCTAAAAATAAATTCTTTTTGTCAATTTTTACTTTTTCATTTTCAAAATTTTCTTTTTGATTTTTTAAAACATTTTCTGATTTTTTAAGTTTTTCGTTTTCTAATGGCAGACTCTCTAAATCCCTCAAGAGTTTGTCATTTTCAAATTTTAACTTTTCGCAGTTTAAGCGCAATTCCAGAATCTGTTCCTCATCAGCTTTCTTCTCTTCCTTCAAAGCTGAAATTTCATCAACAAGCTTCTTAATCACTTGATCATTTTCTTCAGATTTCATTCTTCGAGTCTTTTGTGCTTCAAGTTCTTGAATCTTGATTTTCTCGATGAACATACTCAAAGACTCTTCTAAATATTCATCCTTCAATTCTAACAAATACTTTCTCCCTACATCACCCGGTAAAACCTTTACCAATTTGTCAACATACTCCTCATTCGTTTTGGTTATCTTCAATCTCCCCATCTCCCTAACCAATTTGACATACCTCTCGATCAATTCCTCTGTTGACTCTCCTTTGATACCTGCAAAATTATCAAAATTTTTCAGTGCGGTATAAACTTCTGAATTCATTTTTCGGTGATGAGAAATACACAAACAAATGATTATCCGATTAAGCAACAAACTAATCAAGTGTGGGTTCGTTCGGATTAGTGTGAAAACTGATGATAATTTTCAAAACAACTTGGGTCAAAATTTGTTTTTTTTATCTCAAAGTGTACAAAATCTCAGTTTTCACAAAGACTGCTATTTCAATTAAAACTCACAAGCTAATAGCCCACTAATCAAATTCAATTTTTAAAAAACAATTCATTTGATCAAACAGCTTTAATAATATCGAAACTAACACTGGACCGAGATTGATTACAAATTCACTTGAACATTTTAATCGACAAATTTCAAATCAATGTCATCACATATGTTTGGGCCACTAATTGATTTCAATGTTTTAATTGGGCCGTTCAATTCAAATAAATCGAATTTGGTTCACATGATCTAACATCCGAATTAATCAAACAACTGATTTGGGCCGGTTAAAAAAAATTCACATGGGCCTTAAACTATTTATCACAATTGATTTACTGATTGGGATTGGGCCTAAAAATGAAATATCAATTTAGATTGGGCCGAAATGTCTTAATACTTAAACACACATGGGCCGAACAACAATTCAGACACAATGATTGGGCTTTGATGTTCACTAATTGTCGATTGGACCTCCACAATTCTTAATCGACGAACTTAAAAATTTCAAAACACTTAATATATTTGAACAATTCTGATTGGGCCAACAATAGTTAATAATCGGTTCACATACTTCAACAAACTTTCATGTGACTTGCTGATCTATTTTAAAAAAAATGTGTCAGTTTCAATCAATTGGTATTTTCAATTGTGATGTCAAATTCAAACACGTGTGACTAGCAAATTGTGTATTCAAGTAAAATCCAACACATATGTCAAGCTAAAATTAACACCAATTCAAACAAACTGATTTTATTGAACCAATTATTAAACATGATACTTTGATTGGGCCTCTCAAATTCACTATCCGACAATATCTAATTACATTCACACATGAATTCTAATTTGTTTTACTGATTTAACTGTATACACGATATCTCAAAGTTCACAACAATGACACCCTATTTGACCAACAAAACGAAATCATAACAACCTTTAAAGCGAAATCATTTTTAATGTTTGACTTTTGAGCGGAATCTGTTTTAAGCAATGTCATATAAACGAAATCACATGTAAGAAATGTCTTTAAAGCGATACCCTATGACACTCAAACGAAACCCTATGACATAGGAGCGAAATCGTTTGTAAAGAAGGTCCTTGAAGCGAAATCTAAGGTTATTGGAGCGAAATCACGTGTAAGAACGTCCCTTGGAGCGATACCTAAGACCTATAAGCGAAACCCCTTACCTAGTGTCACTAAAAGCGAAACCTAGCTGAAAAATCCGACCGAAAAACCTCGATAACTCCTAAACGGCTAGGAATTTGGACTTGAAACTTTGTAGGGTTTGAAAACAAGTAATTTCGCACACAATATCAAAAATTCGAACAAATCGGACCGTGAAATCCCGTCCAATTTGACGAAAAACCGTGAAAAACTTGATAAACTTGAAAAATAAAAAGAAACTAGATGAAATCGGATCTGAATCGGCTCAAATCTGTACGAAAACGATGTGTTTGATCAAGCAATCGAGCTCCTAGCTCTGATACCACTTGTAGGATCGGTTTTGAGACCGTTCGATTGCGTAACGGACGTTTGACGTGCGGAATCCGTAAACGTACATGACCGAACACACACTATCGTACTAGAAACGTGATTTTACTAGAAAGATTGACGTGTAGTATACAAGATCACGTGTAGAGAGACTTTCTCTCTCTAGTTTCTCTCTCTAGAAATACACACTTAAGCTTTTCTCCACCAAAGTCACAAATGTTCAAGATCTAACCTAATTATGTCATAAGCACTCCTATTTATAGGGTCAAGGTGCTTTTAATGAAACTTCATTAATTACAATTATGCCACCTTGCCTTTTTCTCTAAATAATTGACTTTTATGACTCGGTTTCTTCAATGCTTCACTACCGTTCAGATTGACGTAGGCGATAGACATAAGATGCATCAACAGTAATTAGCATGCCTAATCCATTCTCTTTTTCTTCTATTCGGTATGCGTAACGTACAACTTCGGGGTCGCTTCTTACCAAACCGGCCAATGTCTTGCAATACCACCCATCGAATCCTTATACCCGAACCTTCATCCCCAACTTTGTTGGTTGGAGTGATAAGTATGGGAGAGGGATAGGCATGAATGTGGGCTTCTTTTGGTTCTGACCCGTCTTTCGGTGTTATGTCTTCCGCTTGGTTCAAACATTCAGTTTCTTGCTCCGGAAGATCTCTAACCTCTTCCACCACATCACCATCTACTATTGTACCATTGGCCCAAACCTCTTGGTCTCACCTAAATTGGGCCATCTCCTCAGTTAGTTGACCAACCTGAATAACCAAAGCCTCAAATGATTTGTCTCTCAGCTCGTCTTTCTTTTTCATCTCTAGCATCATGTCCATGATTGCATCTAGTTTAGAGTGTAATGAATCTTGAGACTCCTCGTATGTCGGCTGAGGGGAGTTATGATAATAGTCATCATACTCCTCCTGGTAACTTGGGAGTTGTGGGAAGTCGGGTTTATAGTTGTTGTAACCCCACTCTTGCTCATAATGGTAATCGATCTCCGAATAGTAATACTCTTGATAATTTGGTGGTGGTGGTCTATCGTATGGATAGTGTGAGGATGGACCATTGAAATCTTCATAATCCGCCCTCCTATATTCATACAATCCGCTGAGGTAGTCTTCCCGATCCTTGTTGGCTTGAACTTTTTCATTGAAAACAGAGCAATCTTCTAAATAATGCTCTCCGCGTCCGCAACACTCACACGGATCATCATCTACCCAATTCATATTTAAAGATGGTACCTGCAAAACATGTTCCTGCACAAACAAGCTCGACCACCCAAAGTAAAATCACAAAAATACAAAGAAAAAGAAAATAAACAACTTAAAAAAAACTATTTACTAAATTCTAACAATTATCCAAACACAAAGCGCACTAACTCCCCGGCAACGGCGCCAAAATTTGATCGGATTGTCGCGCTCCAATCAAAGATAATATTTATAAGCCCAAATTACCCTTAACAAATAGCTAGTGGTAGCAAGGGGTCGATCCACGAAGAGTATGTGGTTTGCGAATGAATTTACTAGAACTAAAATGGTTGTCACAAATTTATGAAGCTTACTAATAAAAGTTTTGTATTTTTGTTTTGTTGGAAAGATATCTAAATTGTATGGATAATAAAAATGGTAAAGTTAACCAAAAAAAATGGTGAATCGGTCGTCCCCGGATTCGAGCCTGGGTCTAGACCACACCCTTTCGCGCGCCTAACCAACCGAGCTAGGTGCCTAGTGTTGTGAAAGTTCTATTTTAGATAAATATAAGCACTTAATTGAATACAAATTCCTAGTTAACAATGGTGATAAATATGATATTTCTAAACAATAACAAATAAAGGAATCACACCCGGTTTCGGTAGTCGCTAAATTATGGTTTCTACAAGTTTAAAGCTTCAATTCAAATGCATACAATTAACGGATTTAGTGTACCGTGACTTAGGTGCTAATAACTATCAACGCTCAATGAACGGACAAGAATACACTTTGTAATCAACACAAGTAAATCCTAACCAAGACAACGCATATTACACATAACCATTTCATAAAGTCATAACTTTTAACATCGCTCGACAGTTTATGAATTCGAAACAAATGTAAGCTATTGCCAAAGGTTTCTAAAATCATACACAAATTGTCACAAATTGAAACAAGAACAATTCAAAACCATAAATTAAACAACTACCTACACCGGGGTGAAACCGAGATGATTAGCCACTCATGGTTGCCGGAACTTGTTCACCGGATAATTGAAACTTGCCGGAAGTCATGATGGAGCTTGGAGGATGGAGAACGATGAATACTCTTGATGCAAGATGAAAGCTTGAAGAAGATAATGGTGAAACTTACAAGTCCGTGGTTGTGAGTTACCGGAGATGAATATGTACACAGGTCTCTTTTTTTCCTTGATGATCTTCTTCCTTTATATAAACATGAAGAACTTGGAGCCTCTTTCCTTGAAGACTTTGGATGATGTCTTCATGTGTGTCTCCATTGAGGTTTGAATGCTCAAGCTTGGAGAGTGATAAATTTCTTCAAAGGCTGCTCCTCTTTACTGCTCTTGGTCTTCTTTTGACTAAAAACCCGTATGTTTGACAAAAGATACATTTTCAATCATTAAACAGCATCCAAGAAAAAAGATTTTCCGGAGTGACTTTAGAGGCACCGTCGCCGACTGTGGAAGTGGCCGTCGGCGACGGAGTCTAGAAATGTCATTTTCTGTTTTCTTCATAACTTCTTCGTTATAGCTCCGTTTTGCGCACCGTTTTCGCCTACGTATTTGTAATTCAGCCCTCTATCATAATATCTTCCAATGTCTTCATGTTAACTCCATTAACATTCCCTAAAACACATTCAATCTTCGTGGTTAACCCGGTCTTTGTCATTTTTCATTCCCGGTTGAAGACGTTTGATCCCGGTGACCCGTAAAGTTCCCAATTAGCTCCTTAATCTTCACAAGACCTACAAAACATAATTCCTTTTACAAGTAGGCTATTCGAGATTAAACATATGTAAAAACATTAAGTTAAGCACAAACGATAACCAGTTTTCGACCACGCATCAGTTTATTAAAAACAGTTTTGGTTAATTTAGAAATGCTTTTCTTTAAAGTTTCAATCACTGATTTAAAATCCTTTTCATTGCGAGCTAAGGCCATGTTTGCCTCCTTGCATTTTGACAGCTCAATAACCAAACTCTGATTGTGACTATGAATCTTTTCCGATTCATATTTCAAATCTGCACAATTACTGCATACACTAGGAGTAGGAGTATCGGAATTTACCTGACTTGTTGAGGCTGCGACATTTTCCATAAAGGCTGTCTAATAAGAAAAAGATCCATCATCAGAGAAGAACTTCTCAATTTCTTTTGATGCAACAGCAGCCTTCTTTATCAGAACAGATTTCTGACACTTTAACCCCTCATCTTCCTTCAACAAGCTATCAATATCAGAATCCATTTCTTCCTTCACATCTGATTCTGCACTATAACCTCCCACACTCGAGCTTTCTACATCCGAACTGCCACTATAACCCGAATTATCATCACTTTCAGATAACTCTTCTTTGTGCACATGCTTGATGTGATTGATGATCTTGGCATAACATGCAGTTCCTCCTCCTCCTTGATCACCACCTCCAAACTGTACTGACCAGTCACACCCTTCATCAGCTTGAACGACTAATGCTCGGTTGGCGTTTGAAGGCCCAGACTGGTTTTGGTTGGTTGTGTTGTTCACAGCTACTATACCTCTTTCATGGTTAGCTTGATTTGAGTTGGAAGTACTTGTCTGATTTCGGAATGGATTTTGGTTGCCTTGTCTGCTCGGTCGAGTGCACTCACGCTTGAAGTGACCTTTTTCGCCGCAATTAAAGCATGTAACTGCATCCTTGTCGAAACCGTACTTTGTTTCCTTTTTGCTTTCCAAGGTAGTTCTCCCAGTTCGGCTCATGTAATCCTTAGCCCTTCGAACAGCACTCGCAAACACCCACTTAATGTCCATTAACTCCATTTCATCACGGTCTATCTGTTGATAATCTTCATTGGTCAGATTAATGTTTCCAATTTGACCTGTGACCAGTCCACAGTAGGCACTGACCATAGTGTTGAGAAGTTCCATATGTTCCTTTTGCAACTTCTATACTGACTTTTGAAAGGTTTGAAGTATCCACTCTGACGGTGTTGGGGTTTTGGGGTTGAAAGTTGTTACTGTAACATGCTTGTTGTGGTTGGGCTTGTGGTTGAGGTTTAGGAAAATAGGCACTTGGATCAAATTGAGGTTGAGATGTGGAAACTTTAGGTTGAGGTTGAGGTTTAGGGAACCAGGCACTCAGATCAAATTGAGGTTGAGATGTGGAAACTTGAGGTTGAGGTTGAGGTTTAGGGAACCAGGCACTCGGATTGAATTGAGGTTGTGAATGAACTTGAGGTTGTGCAGCAGGTTGTGGTTGTGGAAGATAGGCATTTGGATCGAAGACCTGAGAAGCTGACTGGGGAAAGGGGCTTGTATTGGACACAAAAGCCGTTTGCAGTTTTGGTTGCTGACTGAAACTAGCTGCAGGATTAAACCCTCTAAAGTACATTTCTGGATTTTGAGGAACTGTAATGCGTTTAGCTTTCCGGATTTCTTCTTCATCCTTGTTTTCCAACTTCTAAATGAATTCATAGATACTGACAGTATCTAAAACATCTTTATGCTTTAACAATTCAATGAATGGGTTCCACTTTAGGGGTAGAGCATCAGCAAACCTTGCAACCATTTCCTGTTGAGTTACAACAACATGATAAGAAAACATTTCACTAAGTAAATGATAAAAACGAGTTGTCATATCATTTAATGTTTCGTTTTCCATGAATAGAAATACTTCAAATTCCTTTTTCAACAAATCATGGCGTGTCTTTCTTGCAGCCGCATTTCCTTCTCCTCTTGTTACCAAGACGTCCCATAAGGCTTTCGTGTTAGTACAATAAGCGAATTGATGATAAATGTCTTTGTGGAGTGCTTGTGTAAGGATAGCAAACGCCTTCTTTTCCAGATCATATGCCTTTTTGTCACTTTCCAACATATTTGCCAAGGTCGTTGGATTTAATCCTGCTTCTTCAAGAGCTGTGTTATATGGCGTAGTGAAACACGTCCATAGCTCGGTGTTTTGCCCTAGAACATAAGTGTGAAATCGACCTTTCCAAGATGGATAGTCGTTCATATGATTTAGCTTTGGCGGACGATTGTTGCTACCCGTTTCACTTTCACTTAATAACAAATTCTGAATGCTTTGATTTTGATTCGATACACATGCCCATTGACTTGCAGTAATGGTTTGTTGTGGCATCATATTTTTCAACCAAGCCGCTGCGGAGGTCGGATCTTGAGCCGTACTTGAGCTACTGTTCCAATCCCAAGGGCTAGTACTCATGATTGATGTATGAATGAGAATACCTAGTCACAAACTTGAAATGAAACTGTTAAATAACTTTTACAAAGATTCTGTTTAAAAATTTCACAAGTGATACCCACGAAGAACTAGGTTCTTCATGAAAGACCAGGTAAGACGAAGAATGATTTTTCGTCACAAACAAACACTACGAAGAACAGGTTCTTCGTCGACAACACCTTTACGAAAAACTGGGTTTTTCGTCGAGGATAATTTGACGAAAGACCCGGTAGTTCGTCGCTGGGTTCTTCGTTGACAATCAGACACAGAAAGTCATTGAGATATTTTCAAAAAGGAAATCTTATCCTTGTCCTGACACAGACACCCTTTTTCAACCTAACAACATGCCCTGACTTACCAACCCATCATGTGTACCAATTTTCAACAATTGTATTTTAATCAATTTTAATTTAATTAAATTTAAGAACAATGTTGAATGTATGAAGAACTCGTTGAAGATATGAAGTTTCCGGCCAAACTGTTCACCGGAGAAATTTTCCGAAACACGAAATTTGCTTAAACTTTCAATAAAAACCCAATTTTATCATGTCAACATGCAATATAACAAGGTTTTCAATAAAACTTATAGCAAATAACAAGATTTTGACTGTTTTTTAAAGACTTTTTCCTGAAAATATAATGAACAACTTGTTTTAAGACAACTATGTTTGGTTTTAAACAAGGATAAGAGCCATCGCTCTGATACCACTTGTAGGTCTGTTTTTCTCGGAGGATTGATTACGAAACCTAATCCTTGTTTATCACAAACACAATCACGAGTGCGGAATCCCCGTGATAATGCAAACCAAACAAAGTATAGCAAACACAAAGTAACCAAAAGATTCACTTTCTATTGATTAACGGGATGAGAACATATTACAAACACATACACACAATGTTTTATAATACTCTCAGCAGGTTATGCTCTCATACTGCACACAGAAGACAAGGTGTGATATTTATACTGCAGCCCACCCACCATACTATGAAGAATGTAAATGGGCCGACGAAGAACCTAAGCCCACGAACAACCAGGTTCTTCGTCAACTGTTGCCACGAAACACCATGTGACGAAGAAGTGGTTCTTTGTCACACACCATTAATCGACGAAGAAGGTTCTTCGTGACATATGACATCCCACGAAGAATAGGTTCTTCGTGGGGAGGCTGCAAATCAGTAAAGCTGCAAACTGTTAGACAGTTTGCAGCATAACTTAAATACACACACACAAACATAACAGATAAACTAAATACAACATACATTAGTTCAGAATTACAACACAAAGAGACAAATGTCGTACCAAAGTTAGATAGGAGGATATCCGACTTGGTCGACTAGACGGAAACATTACAGACTCGATAAACAAAAGACCGTACTAAAACATCATTAAAAAGAACAAGTTACAGACATAAAAATATGCACCAACAGTTGGCAACGTCAAGTTACACTCATAGGTAATGGGGAACCGACGAGCCTATGATGATGTGATGTCCAAAATGAATGAAATGCACTAAGTGATAACAACCAATAAACACATAACACAAATACTTCACATAATGGTAATTGCACGTATTTGAATTGGTAAAATGAAATAAAGATATGCGAAACATGATACACCCCAAAAACGTATAAATAAAATAAAAAGGGGAGTTGTAAGATTCACTCACAGTGGTTGCGTTTGCGATTCCTTATAAAACTACGCGTACGAAAGGGATTTGGGAACTTGGAACCATGAGAGTTATCCTAAAACAAGAATTTGGAATGCACTAAATAAAAAGGAATTGGTAATGAACTTGATTGTATTTTATGTTTGTACATTTTATTTAGTTATCACTAACTTAAAATATATGCCTTTTGATTTGAGTTAATGATATACGATAAATTATACATGTTTTTATACCCCAAAATACTTCCGTTTTAAGCGTTTGTGACCGAAATCGCAATGTTATGGACTAAAATCAGTATTTATTTAATTTCAGGTCTTAAACGGAGCATAGAATGAAAATCTGACGAAAAACGGACACTTCCGAAGCATTTCTGATTAAACGGGCCAAAACCAAGAAACCGTCCGGAGACGCACGATCGTGCTATCCGGAGAACGATCGTGCAATCACGGCACATCCGACCGAACGAGCGGCCCATTCACGGCACCAACCAAATCACCGAGATCGCACGGACGTGCGACCATCCGAACGGGCGTGCAACACCGATGACCGACAACTTATCCGGAGACACACAGCCGTGCGACCAACCGTTCCAGCCATTTCCGGTATCGAACGACCGTGCGATCCTTGGAACGCCCGTGCAACTTTTGACCTGGCATCCACCAACTGCAATGATTACCCACTATCGGAACCAAGTGCGATCTACGTAAGCCATGATGTCATCGGTATTGCACGACCGTGCAATACGTCGCACGACCGTGCGATACGTGATTTTTTCCCTATAAATAGCTGCATTCACCTCTTCCCAAATGTTGGATTTTTCTCTGGTTTTATGGCGATTTTGGAGGTCCGAGACAGTTCTGATCAAACTACTTCGATGCCTCGAGGTCGTTTTGAAGCTTAAAACATCCACCCCGTCAATTCATCGCTTGTTTATGGTTCGATTCCTTGTTCTTGAACATGTATTCTAATCATTGTGCAAGTATTGAGTTGATGTTAGTCTATGTTCATAGTAGTTTGTTTAATTATAGTTTTAAGCTTATTTCTTGAATAATCTTTGTATTGTAATATATTTTGTATGAAACTCAAGTACTTGTTTATGTTTGAATCTTCATGATTGTATAATAAATGTTTCATTGATATTGTGTTCTTGATTATATTTGATTATATTGAGTAATGAATATGTGGTAATTTGGATGTCGACTCTTAATTATTCACTTATTTGTAAATTATGTTTACACCATGAGACCAGACCCGGAGATTGGTATTACACAATATATGTCTTATTTGATCAAGAGTGCTTTCCTACACGTAAGGGTTCTTATGAATTACATGGTGTTGATTACATGTTCTTGTATGCGGTTAATGATCTTTGTTTAGTAGTTTTGGTCTGAAATTGCTAGCTTGGTAGATTTGTATTCAAGACTTGTAAATGTGAAATTGTTTGTTATATGATCTACATAAATGCTTATCCTCATGGCTGTATTGTGACCATCGATATTGCTTTCTTTGATAAGTGAGGTTAGGAATCCAGACCCGGTAAATAACTTATCTTTAAAGATTCACATAAATCAATAGCTTGCTAATGAATGATTTTAGGTGGTTAACGTGTGACCATCGCGGTAACTTTCCAAAGAATCATAATGCTAGAAATCCAGACCCGGTAACTAGCTGTCTTGAAATAGGAAAATTGATAAAGTGCTTTTGTGACATACATGATAGATAACATGTTTAGGTTATTTGTGAAATAAGATATGTGTTATATTTATGTTTTTATTTTCAGTTATTTTAATTAAACAACCATTCAATCATTTCTTCTTTTGGTAAAATAATAATAAAGATTCAGTACTTATAACATCGTATGTATGTCAACTTTTGTCTGACCCCGAACGATACCTGGATCTTACCAATACTTTACTGCATATGTGACGGGATACACTTGTCCTTTGTTGTGTGTGTTTTAATGTTAAGGTATAAACCATGTTTATAAATTTAAAACAAAAGTTCGTGTGAAAATTCACTGTATAAATATGTATACGCACACCCGCACCAGTTAATTACTATTTTCGTCCCTAAGGTTTGTCAAAAATAACGGTTTCAGTCCATTAGTTTAAAAATTGCGATTTCAGTCCATTAGTTTCATTTTCGTAACCATTCCAGTCCACTAACTTAACTCCATCCATTTATTTTGTTAACTTTTGGGTGAAATTACCAAATTACCCCTGCTAACTTAACAAATTGTAATAAAAAAATTCTAAAAAATCTAAAAATAAAAAAATTCCAAAAAATTCAAAAAAATCAAAAAAATTCCAAAAAATTCAAAAAAATCTAAAAATCAAAAATATTTTAAAAAATCATAAAAATTCTAAAAAATCCAAAATAATTCTAAAAAATCCAAAATTTTTCATTAAATGTTTCGAACCCGAACCGTTTCGAGCTGAACCGTTTCGACGCGAACCATTTCGACGTACCGTTTCGACGCGAACCGTTTCGACACGTACCGTTTCGACGCGAACCGTTTCGACGCGAACCGTTTCGACCCGTACCGTTTCGAGCCGAACCGTTTCGACGCGAACCGTTTCGACCTGTACCGTTTCGAGCCGAACCATTTCGACGCGAACCGTTTCGACCCGTACCGTTTCGACCCGTACCGTTTCGAAGCGAACCGTTTCGACCCGTACCGTTTCGAGTTGAACCGTTTTGACGCGAACCGTTTCGACGCTAACCGTTTCGACCCGTACCGTTTCGAGCCGAACCGTTTCGACGCGAACCGTTTCGACCCGTACCGTTTCGACGCGAACCGTTTCGACCCGTACCGTTTCGACGCGAACCGTTTCGACCCGTACCGTTTCGAACCGAACCGTTTCGACCCGTACCGCTTCGAGCCGAACCGTTTCGACGCGAACCGTTTCGACGCTAACCGGTTCGGGTCGAAACGGTACGGGTCGAAACGGTTCGCGTCGAAACGGTACGGGTCGAAACGGTTCGCGTCGAAACGGTTCGCGTCGAAACGGTTCGGCTCGAAACGGTACGGGTCGAAATGGTTCGCGGCGAAACGGTTCGCGGCGAAACGGTTCGCGGCGAAACGGTTCGGCTCGAAACGGTACAGGCGAAACGGTTCGCGTCGAAACGGTTCGGCTCGAAACGGTACGGGTCGAAACGGTTCGCGTCGAAACGGTTCGCGTCGAAACGGTACGGGTCGAAACGGTTCGCGTCGAAACGGTTCGGCTCGAAACGGTACGGGTCGAAACGGTTCGCGTCGAAACGGTTCAGCTCGAAACGGTTCGGGTTCGAAACATTTAATGAAACATTTTGGATTTTTTAGAATTTTTTTGGATTTTTTAGAATTTTTATGATTTTTTTAAATATTTTTGATTTTTAGATTTTTTTGAATTTTTTGGAATTTTTTTGATTTTTTTGAATTTTTTGAAATTTTTTTGATTTTTAGATTTTTTAGAATTTTTTTATTACAATTTGTTAAGTTAGCAGGGGTAATTTGGTAATTTCACCCAAAAGTTAACAAAATAAATGGATGGAGTTAAGTTAGTGGTCTGAAATGGTTACGAAAATGAAACTAATGGACTGAAATCGCAATTTTTAAATTAATGGACTGAAACCGTTATTTTTGACAAAACTCAGGGACGAAAATAGTAATTAACTCCTTTTGATTTAGTAATTTAGCTTACAAAATTTATTTCATTTTAAATACATAACCAATCAAGTTAACTGTTGAAAGTCGATTAAGTGGTTCCAATTTCCAAATAGTTAACTAATTATATAATCCTATAAAAAGTAACTTGGGGTACTTAGGCTAATTTAATAGTTGTGTCTCTTTACTCATATCCTTTCATTATATATTATATACTCTTATACAATTAGTAACTTAAGGTGTCATGGCATACACATGCCTTTTTATATAACTGCAGAAAGCAAAAAGGTCACCAACAATTAATTTCCACTCCTTCACACAACTAACAATTAACTTTCATATACATAAAGTAAATTAAGACACAATTGTTTGGATCACACCCTTTTTAAAAAGTCACAACTCTTTAAACTATTTTTAAATATATCACACCCTTACAAAAATGTCATAACTATTATATATATAACACACTTCAAAAAATCACAACCATTCAAACTACTTTTAAATATATCACATCTCTTATTAAAATCAAAGGGTATGTCGATCTTCGTATGGAATCATCGCTTTATTCCAAATAACCTTTTCAATTTTACCCGATCAAACACCATTTAATTTTTATTATATTATTGAACAACACACACCATTTTAATTAAACTCAATATTTCTTACTTTATTTCAAATAACCAGAAACGCAAAATCACCGCCTCTGCCGAAACCGGATTCTTTGACATCCCCACATCCCTTTCTTCAATATCATCATTCGCATATCAAAACTAATCCACCAGTTACAGTTATTATCGACATTTCATCTACGGTAATAATTTGAATTTTGTTAAATCGATTCAATGATATGTTTGTCCATGATTTCAATATGTTGTGTTTTTTATCGGAGGATTGACAAGGTTGTTGGGTTGTAGCAATTTTAATTAGTTTGCCTATCACAAGTATAATGTCGATAGATCAAGTGTACGATCATGTTAATTGTTGATAATCAATCGGATTATAGGTTTGTTAATTCAGTTTAATTTCGTTTGTGTAAGCGTTATGCAAATATTCCAACTTCGTGAATTATCAATTTACTTTTGTTGTTAATTCACCGAACACATTCCATTATTATGTTCCAATCCATTGAGTATGAGATAAGTGGTTTTTTATTTTAGTTTTGCTTCTATGCGGTTTCAGTGAATTGCATGCGTGAATGTGTAAATTGTTGATAATTAATCTGATTCAATATGTTGTGTGAGTATGATTTCGTTTGCGTGAGCATTATGCAAATATATGATTTAATTCAAATTTTACACAATGATTTAATAAATATTTGTAGAATTTTGATGAAGTGCGTGTATGATAATGTAAATTATTGACACTCCATTGGATTAGGTTTGCTGATTCAATGTGATATTGTTTGCGTACGCGTTATGCGGATACAATTGAAATCATATGAGATTTTACATGATAGACTTCGTTAGGGCTAGATAACATCATTTAAATATATAATATTTTGTAAACGGAGGTATACTGTTTCAACATTTTTTTGTTGTACTGTTTATGTAAAAGAATTATACAATACATATGTTGATACTGTTGTAGGGGCTTTTGTTTTCATATGTAATACTTGGGTTTGTGTAATAGTAATACAAACAGGTAAATTCTTTTCATCGTTTGTTGTAAACATTAACTAAATCTTCTTGTTGGTCCCAGTTTGGACTTAAAAACTTCTTTTCACGTAATATGGCAAGTGATTTCAGTAGATGTGAAAAAGATGTGCGGAAATGGAAATCAGACTTTCAAGAAACAAGACCTACAGAATTATCAAGTTTATATCACTTTGAAACACAATAGTTTACAAGGTGATTGTAAGATTATTATCTAATACAAATGAATCTTGAATTCTGTGGGTGAGAGGGCAATGGAGTTATGTAGTATGTATGATTGCTAAGCTTAACTCATCGTCTTCTCTATGGTGGGCCTTCTATTTATAGGAGGCTGGGTACATGAATAAACAATTTTTTATTCATACAATAAGTCCTGCAAAAAGTAGCCATTTGACACATTCATTGAATCCAACGTTCAAGTTGTCTTTTTCACCATGATATCCAATAATGTCAACTTACTTCGGTAAGTGTGGCAGGATAGGGCTGATCTTTAGACAAGTGGGATATTCATCAGAATTTCTGATAAACCACTTCATCAGAAATTCTGGTGAACAAATCATCAGAAAATTCGGATGATCAGAATCGTCAGAAACTGATGATATTTCATCAGAAATATCATCAGATCCATCAGAAACGACCTTCTCTGATAATCTAATTCAGCTCTTGATCAACTTGTGATTCTTTGAAGTAGATGTTGTGCATTTCAGTTGTCCTATCTGATCTTCTTCTTCTTGTTGTGATCTTCAGGACTGTTATCTCTTCATAGATCCAGTTGATTGTGATTTTCTTCAATACTTACAAATAAAGTTTCCCAACAGTTTCCCCCTAAGTATTGTAAGAAAATGAACTATCTCTATATCTAACATAAACAACTTTCAACTGCTTCTTGAAAGAAAAGTTTAAAACAACTAAGTTCAGAAACATAGAACATAGTCAAACCAACCATTGTTCAAATCAGACAAAAATAAAATATTGTTCAAAAACAGAAATTTAATCTCATCAATTCATTAATTGATCTTTACTCCACTTCTGTATTTGTCTCCTGGTTTCAGCCTTTTCTTGTGATCAATTGCCTTTTGAGTTTCCTTGTACATTTCTTTGTACCATCCTCTTGACTCCATCCAGTTTTCAATACATTCTTCAATTGTTTTTCTCAGCTGTTCATTGTTCTTTCCCTTCTTCTTGAGCTGCTCTTGTTTTTCATTCATGCAGTTCCTTATATATTTCAGAGTTTGATTTGAATACCTGCATATTTCACTGATTCTGAACAGAGCTTTCTCATCATTAGCATCTTTGAAGACTACACACATTTCTGGTTTGTCAAAGATTGCTCTAGTTCTTACTAGTTTAGAGGGAATTTCAGCTGGAATTGTGTTGTTGGGAGGAGGAATTAGCACCTTGTTGCTATACTCAAAATTGATACAAAGATCAAAGTCTGCCAGTGCAGCCCTTCTATATAGCTTTGCTCCTACACTTTTGATGCTGTCCAGGGATCTTCTGATCACAACTGAACCACTTTTCTCTTTATCAATGATATTCTTCATTTTGACTATGCCCATTGGGTGAATATCATCAGCCAGATTTGCATCAGTAACCTTTTGTTCACTGTTATCTTTTCTGATCAAGGTATATTTGTTCTGACCTTCATTGCCTAAGATGCCTCCTCCAGTGGTCAGAGTATCAATTCTTTCAATAGATAATATTGGATTGGTCATTTGTTTGTGCAGAATTTCCCAGCTTTCATTATTTCTGATTTCAACAATATTTTTGCTCATTGGAGAGAGTGGCCTTGCTGGGTTGTCTTCTTTATTTTTCCAGTAGTAATGCTTCAGGTGTTCTTCAGGGTACATCATTGTGTGTAAATCGCCTTTCAACACATCCATTTCTTTGATGTTCCCTTCCGAATCTTCTATCATTTCTTTTCTTGGCCTTTTGAGGAAGTCACTTCATGTTCCATTCTTCTCTTCTCTTTTGCATCCATCTTTATGCTGAACTCTGTTTCTCCTTTGATGGCTGTAGAAGATGACTGAACTGGAACATGTTCTTTCTGCTGGACCCTTGAACTATCTGGATTTGGGACATTTGGTGGAGGACCCATGAGTAATTTTTGTTTATCTGGAGGTGGACCCATGGGCTGCTTCTGTTTTTGAGCTGTTGTAGTTTCTGTTTGTTTGGTTTGACCTTGTTGAATGATTTCTGGTTGTTGTTGAGGAGTTTCTGATTCTCCTGCTTGTTTTTCTTGTGGAATTGGAGCTCTCAGTTCATGAAGATCAACTTTTGTTAGCCTGGCAACATTATACTCCAACCTCTTTACTAATAGATGAATATTAGCAAGAGTTTGAGTATTTGTTTCCTCTTGTTTCTTCATTTTCTGATACTCCAGATTTTCTTGATTTTTCTGTGTAATTAATTCCACCATTAGCTTCTCAAAAGCCTCAGCCATGCTGCTGTTGTTGGCTCTGAGGAACTGTAATTCTTCAAGAATTCTTCCTGAGCTTGAGCTTTCTCCTGCAGTTGCAATCCCAGCCATCTTTTTCTTGATATCTCGCAGTTCTTTGAGAGCGTTCTCGAATTCTGATGAGCTCTCTCTGTTTTCTGATGACTCTTGCAGTTTCTTGAGGGCTGCAGCATTGTCTTCTATTTGCTTCTGCACAGCTTTGATAGTTTCTGATAAAACTTTGATATCTGACTTTTGATTTCTGATTTCTTCCAGTATCAGATCAAGTTTTCCTTCTGTGGCTATTTTCTCAGTAGCAGTAGTGTCTTCAAGTTCCTTGTGAAGTTGTTTAGGGGACATAGATTGATGTCCTTGGTAAATAGGAGAAACAACAAATGTTCCTCTTCTAACACCAGCAAAAAACACATTCTCTGCTGTTCTGAGGTTAAGAGGATTGGAAAGTTCCAAATTCTCTGTATCCTCACCAGAAAATTGAAACACATTCAAGTTCTGGTTTTCCTCATATCCTTGAACCTCTTCAGGTTCTCCATGAGTTGTTGAGAAAATTTTAATTTTCTCACCCAGGCTTCCTTGATCAGTTGACTGATCTCCACCTGTTGTTACCACATTTTCTTCTTCAGAATTTGATTCAGAGAATAGGTCATTGGTTCCACTCACATTTTGTTATGTAGAAATAGTGCCTCTATGTAAAATTTCAAATTTTCCTTGAATTGAATCATCAGAATCACTCTCAGAATTATGAAATGTGTTTAGTTTTGAGTGTTGTGCACTTGTTTCTCCCATATGTGAGTCTTCAGGAAGATGTTCTTCTGCCACAGGACTCATGTTCACATCTTCATCAGCTGGGTGAGGATCTGATTCACCCTGCTGCTCTATTCTTGGTGTGCTTGACTCTTGTGCATCATGCTCCATGGGGGATACACTTTAAAAAACTTTTCTGTTTTCTGGCTTCTTGCTCAATATCCTCAGATATTCTGCTCTGTAAATTGAATTTTCTGGTATGAGATTCATCATTCTTTCTGACAGAACAGGCACATCATGATCTGACTTCCAAGACCCTCCAGCATTCCAAGGTCCTCCAGCATTCCAAGGTCTCATAATTTCTGTTTTTCACATATTTTCTGATGCTGGGATTTCTAGTTTCCTTTCAGAAAATGCATCAGAAATTATGATTGACAAAAATCTAGGAAAAGGTAGATGAGAATCTATCATTCTAGTGTTAGTCAGGATTGATCTTCTGACCAGATTAAATATTTCTGTTCCGAAATCAATATTCAATCCACTAATGAGACTGAACATAATTGTTAGAACATTCATATTTATCTGATCTGTACCTCCAATTTTCGATGATAAGCACTTGTTCAAAATTTCCATTAATACTTGCCAGAAGGCAGGTAGCTGTTTTCTCTTGAATTCACTGATTTTTGAGATCTTTGTCTTGTAGCCCATTACTGCATCAAGTTGTGAGAACATAACTTCCTTTTCTGGTACATCTTCATAGCTTTGATTTAAGGGTAGTTCCAAACTTTCCCTTAATTTCTCTCGTGAGATAGTAATGAAGATAATTCCCCACACATGTGCTGTGAGTTCGGTTTGATTTGAAAGTTTGAGAGTCTTTACAACTTGCTGTAAGAGTTTTTCTGGTACCTCTTTTGTCTTTGTAAGAGCTTGAGCTATTGGACATCTGGTTAAGAATTCAATCAGAATTTGACATTTTGCATCATATTCTTTAATATCATCGTTCATCGCTTCATTGTTGCTCTTTAATGGAAGAAATTTTGCTTCGGTGATGAACGGAAAAGAGTGTTCAATTGGTGGCATATTGATGTTGATGGCAGCCATTGAGATTTTGAGTTTTTGTTTTCAAAAAGGGTTTTTAGGGTTTTGAGTTTGAAGGTTGAAGATGGAAGTCTCTGTTTTTGAATGGGGGTATTTATGATGTTTTTGGAACAGAGATCTTTGAGTGTTTTCCGTAGGTTGTTTGAGTTCAAGGTGATTAATGACACCTTAAATGATATTTTTAATTTGTTTGCAATCCGTTTTTCAAAACAACCGATTTTGAAAACCTTTGGTTTATCTCTAATTTAATATCAATGAAAATCAGAGATTCCAATGATTTATTGGATAGACACTTATGTCCAACTTGCACCTTTTCTCCATGTGGGACCCCTTTTGTTTCAAAAAGGTCCAATGAACACCTTTTTGAGATTTTGTATCTTCCCAACCTTTTCTCTTGATGATTTATATCAGAAAATCCTTAAATATGACTTTTGAGAGATGGATTTTCTTCGTATTTCATCGGAATGCATTTGATCCATACTTAGAAATAGAATCAGCATTTTTTTTGAGATGAGAGGGAATAAGTAGAGTTTCAAGATTGTTACTTACATTGCAGTTCTGAACTCTACACCTTTGTTTTTGATTTTCAGGAAGAATTTGTCATGCAGCTTGTTCCAGTCCTTAGAAAAAAAAATATTTTGAAAGAAACTTATTTCAAAAATTTTGTTGGTTATAAGTTTCTTTGAACCTGGTTAATGGCAATGTTTTCTGATGAATCTTTCTGTTGATTTGTCAGACTTCCTGGTTATCAAAAGATTTTGCTGATAACAATTTGACTTTTCTGATATTCCATCAGATTTTCTGTTAATTTTGAAAATTTTCTGATGAATAAACAGATTTTGATGAACCGTTTGGTTTTTGGATTTTATATCAGATTTCACTGTTTGATCATCAGATTTCCTGAGTTTCTATCAGATTTCTTTTAGGTTTTAATCAGTCCTGTTGTTTTAGTTCCCCCTAGATCTATTGTTAAGAATAAAATATAAACAAAAAAAAAACTTAAAATACCATTAACAAAAAGAAAAAACAACAACTACTCCTCCTTGAGTACGTTGTACATAGCCTTCACATATACCCAGAGGCAAGTTACATGACCAGTGTGATTATATGTTGGAACAAGGGTAGGATCGCTGATGTTCTGTTGTAGTGCAAGTTCAACCCTTGGATACCAGCTCCTTACTCCATCAAAGTCCAGCTGACTGGTAATCACTTTGGTCACAAATCGAGGGTAGATCAGAAAAGGTTGACGGTCGTGAATGTTTGCTACCAAATCTCTCATGAGAAATTTAGAATAGTTGTAAGGTTTTTCCTGTACAACTGCATGAACAACTTCCATCATCCTATATGACAACTCGTTAAAGTGTCCAATCTTCTTAGAGAAGCAGACACAGAGTTGTGTCACCAAATACTGAAAAGGTGGTATTAAACCAGACTTGCTGCTTTGCCTTGATGTGTTGTATGTATGATAGCCCATTTCCAACAAGGTCTATTGTACCATTTCCTTAGTCAGAAAGGTGTTTCCATGATCACCACCCAACTGGAGAACTTCATTGAGAGTTGCCTCCTTAAGGGTGATTTTAACCCCCATAACCCTGCTTTCAATCCACATGGAAGTGCCACTGAAGATGGTTTCAGCGTTCCACCAGAATTCTTGAAGAAGATCTAGATAGATAGTGACATGTGCAGATACAGCAAAGCCCAAGGGACTTTGCATGATCATGTTATACACGTACCTGCAGTCTTCCCACGCAGGTCCTTCCAAATCAGACCGAAGCCTAAGATTATGATGTTTATGAAGGTGAAGAGGAAAGTGAGTCTTTTTCATCAATTTTGGGTAAGTCATTTTTCAAAAAACAGATATTTTCAGATGATGAGATTTTGAGGAAAAGATTGTTTGGTGACAAAAACTTTTTCTGGATGTTAGTATTTATAGGTGAAAGCGATGGTTGTGCCATAAATATTATTAACAGCCAAAGTTCCCAAAAATTTCATTTCCATTTCAATCTCTTCAATTAAGACGATATCTGTTGCAGTTGTAGTCAGAATATGACAGTCTACAAGTCCCCTATGTGTGAGTAAGCATTGAATAGCTAAGCGGCTACTTTCATAGCTCCTAATCATTTTAGTGCCTACGTGTCTCTTAAACTTCTTATGAAAAAATGACGTTGCATGCATTGAGAAAAAAAAATCAATAATCTGCAAAAATAATAGTGAAGGTTGATTTTCTCTGCTATATTGAAGATTTAACTAAATGAATGTAACTTTTCCCCCTTTTAGTTTTTTTTAATACAAAAAGAAAAAAAATACAAAAACAAACTTTGCACAGATATGTATTTATACAATATATGGAATATGTATGATCGTGGAAGTGCATGATGATTACTGATCATTCTGTTGTTTCAACAAGGTTTCTGATTTTATATCAGAATTTCTGGTGATTTTACCAGATTTTCTTATATTTCTTCAGAAATTCTGATAAATCATCATTTACTGATGATTTATTAGATTTTCTGGCGTTCCATCTGTTTGATGGATTTCTTTGTCAGAAACTAGTTGAATTGTTCTTTGCTTATCAGAATTTTGATGTTCATCAATTTGGTTTTCAATATGTGTCCTTGTGTTTTCTGAAAAATCTTCCTCATTTAAATTAACCATGCCAAGTTTGCTGATCAAAAAATTGTGTCTCTTTTCATCAAGAGGTTTTGTAAAGATATCAGCAATTTGGTTTTCAGTTGGAACAAAATACATTTCTATGTTACCTTTCTCCACATGATCTTTTATGAAGTGATATCTGACATCTATGTGTTTGGTTCTTGAGTGATGAACAAGATTTTCTGTTATTGCAATAGCACGCTTTGAATCACATAGAATTGGTATTTTTGTCAGATTTACTCCATAATCTTTCAGTTGAGTTTGCATCCACAGCACTTGTGAACAGCAACTTGCTGCTGCTACATATTCTGATTCTGCTGTTGATGTTGCAACACAGTTTTGCTTCTTGCTTGCCTAACATACCAATTTTTCTCCCAAGATTTGACATGCACCAGATGTGCTTTTTCTGTCAATCATGCAACCTGCATAATCTGTATCTGTATATGCAATTAGTTCAAGGTTTGTATCCTTAGGATACCAGAGACCAAGATCTGATGTGCCTTTTAGATATTTGAAAACCCTTTTTACAGCTTTTAGGTGAGATTCTTTAGGATCACATTGATATCTGGCCAGAAAGCATGTTGCAAACATAATATCTGGTCTGCTTGCTGTTAAATAAAGCAATGGTCCTATCATCCCCTATAGGTTTTAATATCTACACTTATTCCATCTTTATCAGAATCTAGTTTGTTCCCTGTTGCCATGGGAGTTTTTGAAATTGAGCAGTTTTCAAGTGACTATTTTTGTAGAATTGTTGTCACATATTTGGACTGACTCAAAAATATTCCATCAATTCTTTGTTTTACTTGTAACCCTAAGAAAAAGGTTAACTCACCCATCATACTCATTTCAAAATGGCTGGTCATTAACTTTTGAAACTTTTTACAGAATTTCTCATTGGTTGATCCAAATATAATGTCATCAACATATATTTGAACCAACAAAGTATGTCCTTTGTATGTTTTGAGGAAAAGTGTTGTGTCAATAGTACCTTTAGTAAACCCAGAATTGAGTAAGAAGTTTGATAATGTTTCATACCAGGCTCTAGGAGCTTGTTTCAAACCATACAAGGCTTTGTTTAATCTGTAAACATGATTTTGAAATTTTGGATCAATAAAGCCTTCTGGTTGATGCACATAAACTTCTTCCTCAATTTTACCATTCAGGAAAGCTGATTTTACATCCATTTGATAAACTTTGATATCTTTAGATGCAGCATAAGCAAGAAAAATTCTTACAGCTTCTAATATAGTTACTGGTGCAAAAGTTTCATCATAATCAATACCTTCTTGTTGACAATAACCTTTGACCACTAACCTTGCTTTGTTCCTGGTGATTATGCCATTTTCATCAGATTTATTCCGGAATACCCATTTTGAGCCTATGACAGATTTGTCATTTGGCTTGGGTACCAGATCCCATACCTTGCTCTTTTCAAATTGATCAAGCTCTTCTTGCATTGCTTGTATCCAGTCTGGGTCATTTAGAGCTTCTTTGACAGTTTTAGGTTCTATTTTACTTAAGAACCCAGCAAATGCACACTCATGTGCATTTGCAGATCTTGTTCTCACACCATCAGTTGGATTGCCAATGATATCAGAATGAACATGTCCTTTGATCCATCTTAACCTGTTGTGAAAAGTTGTTGGTTCTGATGGATTTGAAGTTTCCCCCTGAACAGTTGCTTCATTTGGGTTTAGTGTATCAGAATTTTGCTGATTTGATTCATTCTCATTGCTTTGATTCAAGATTCTTGATACACTACTCATTTGTTCTGCATGATTAGTACATAAAATATCCATTGATTTATTTGTGAGAGATTTATCATGTTCTAAGAATTCTTCAGTTATCATTTCAAAGAGATGTTCATAATTTTCTTTGTTTGTCAGAAAAATGTATTTCCTTCATGTATCCATCTGAAACTTCTGTTTCTGATGAGTCATCAAAAGAAACATACAGACTTTCTCTGATTGTCCTTGTGTTTAGAATAAAAATTTTATAAGCTTTTGAGGACAAAGAATATCCAAGAAAAATACCTTTTTCTGCTTTTCTGTCAAATTTTTCAAGGCTTTCAAAATTATTAAAAACAAAACATCTACAACCAAATGTATGTAAAAATTTTACACTTGGAATCCTTCCAGTGATGATGTTGTATGGTGTTTTGTTGAGCCTTTTGTTGATTATGGTTCTGTTTTGGGTAAAACATGCATTTGCTATTGCTTCTGCCCAAAAGTGAGTGGGTATTTTAGCATAAGCAAGCATGGTTTTGGCAGCTTCTACCAAGGTCCTATTTTTTCTTTCAACCACCCCATTCTGTTGAGGTGTTCTGGGAGCAGAAAAATCATGACAGATTCCTTTACTTACAAGAAAGTTCTCAATTTTTGAATTCTTAAACTATGTTCCATTGTCTGATCTGATCCTTCTGACTGTTAGTTTTAACAGATTTTCAATTTTCTTGATAAAATTAATGATCAGATCAGGGTTTCACTTTTCTTTCTTAAAAATTCTACCCATGTGTACTTGGAAAAATCATTTATTATTACTAGTATGTATTTCTTTCCAGAAAAGCTTTCTGTACTGTAGGATCGGTTTTGAGACCGTTCGATTGCGTAACGGACGTTTGACGTGCGGAATCCGTAAACGTACGTGACCGAACACACAATTTCGTACTAGAAACGTGATTTTACTAGAAAGATTGACGTGTAGTATACAAGATCACGTGTAGAGAGACTTTCTCTCTCTAGTTTCTCTCTCTAGAAATACACACTTAAGCTTTTCTCCACCAAAGTCACAAATGTTCAAGATCTAACCTAATTATGTCATAAACACTCCTATTTATAGGGTCAAGGTGCTTTTAATGAAACTTCATTAATTACAATTATGCCACCTTGCCTTTTTCTCTAAATAATTGACTTTTACGACTCGGTTTCTTCAATGCTTCACTACCGTTCAGATTGACGTAGGCGATAGACATAAGATGCATCAACAAACTCCCCCTTGGATATTGCCGTAGTCAATCCGTTTTTGTCCGTCTAATGAGACAATTGAAGCTAGAACCTACTGATTGTGTAGCGGAAATACACAATTAGCATGAATCAAATCAGAATAGAGTAGAAACAGAGTGAATTCACTTTTAAACACGTTTTCTCATTCAATATTCACAAAATACACCTTCAGCAGTTCGGTATCAAATACATGGAAAGTTCTAAATGAGAAAACACACTAGGGGTATTTATAGTAGATGAGGTTTCGCTCCAAAGGCTGCCATATAAGCGAAATCTCTTTCATGTGATTTCGCTTATATGGACCTTGACATAAAAGCGAAATCTCATATTACATTTCAATCCAAACTTACAATCTAACCCCTATAATTACATAATTATCACATTTAATCCCTATACAAAACAAACTACGACTAAGACGCAGGCTTTAGACATTATGTATCAACAAACTCCCCCTTGGATATAGCCGCAGTCTTCGTCTAGTCTTCAGGTCTTCACAATGACTTGAACGTTTCTTCTCGTTGCTTCGGCTTCCTCCTCAAAGCATTCCGTATAATGTCATTGCGTTTCTTTCTTTCTCTATCCTCCTCAGCTTGCATTCTCATGAACGTTCCTTTCCTTTCCTCTTGTTTTTTGCGTTCTTGCATAGCTTTCTTCTTGACTTTCTCTTCTAACGACCACCAAGACGATTTCCATTTCGATCCAGAATTAATCTTCTTTTGAAAACAAACATTCACTACTCTCTGAAACTGCAACGCTTGATCCTTATCTTCAGGTGAATAATGAATCTTGTGTATGAACAAGCATTCAATATCTTTCTCAGAACAATTAACCAGCCACATAGGATCAAAAACTTTAATCTCTCTCAGCTCATTCCCAGCTCTGTACGTTATCACAGCTTCAGTAGATAAACAACTGTATACCCAATGAAGAAATCCTTTGTAGAATTCTTGTTCCATCGGTGGCACAGGAATAATCTTCATAGTCTTTGGCTTCTTGATATTCAAAACTCTTTCTTCTTCACCCGTATCAGAATTAACTTGAGTAATCACCTTCGGACGATGTGGTTTCCATACTTTAAAATCTCTAAAAGCTTCAAATCGAATAAAACCCCACATTCCGATGTCATTCTTTCTTACTGGATAATCCAACGCTCTAACTTTCGATAATTCTTCAACGTCCCACCACGGGAGTGACATAATATCGTAAAGCTTTTCGAAATACTGGACACCTGCTTCCCTTCTGATCACATAAGCATTTACGTGTGGTAAGAAGCCCCAACTAACAATATCTCCCAGAGAAATACTCCGATCTCTTTCATAGAACTTCAAAGGTCGTTTGAATTTTCTGTCATGATTGACCTTGAACCATTTCTTTCTCTCTTCTTTATCCAAATCCTTCTTCGTACCATCAGGATTATAATCTTTCAATACTTCAGCCACCTGTCTTCTTAGTTCATCTCTATTTTCTTCTGAGAAAAATTCCATTAAAGTAGGCAACTGTGATGTATCTTCAGCAATATCATCAGCATCATCTTCCCAGTCTTCTACTTCAACTCGATCATAAAGATCAGCATCTTCCACATAACGATACTCATACTCTTCATAATGATTTACATCAAATTCATTCAATTCTTTCTCCAGATCAGAATTCAATTCATCTTCAAAATCAAACTTTGACTCTGGATTGTCTCTTCGCATCATTTCTCTTATCATTTCCAAAGTATAAGTGTGAAAATGTTCACCCTCTTCTCTGTAAGTATCCAAACATAATACCAAACCTTCTTTCTGAGTACTTTGAGGATCAACAGACTCCCCCTTACCTTCAGCATCCTTTGGTTCTTCGTTCACTGAATCATTTAACAAATCATCAATATTTGTTTCATCAGATCTCTTAGTCATCATGAATCCAGACGCATCAGCACCATCATCATTGTCATCATCATCAGAACTACTAGCAGAAAATATCTTATCATCATCAGATTCATCATTCTCATCATCCTCTTCTTCTTCATCTTCTTCCTTTTCTTCTTCAATCATAGCAGGAATAGAAGACAGAGGAATAGGTTGTTCAAACATAATCTCTGGATTTTCAACAACTACCAGAGCTGATCCTGATGTATCTTCAGGCTGTTTACCTTTGTTTCTCATTTCTGCATCAATCATAGCCTGTTTTTCAGCTTTCATCTCTGCTCGCACTATTTCATCAAATTTCAATTCAATTGATCCACCAATGACGTTTTCAAGAACTTTTCGAAGCATATAATTCTCATGTTCGCTTCGTGCTTTCACTGCTTCCAGCTCTTTGTTCTTTAATCTGAAGTATTCAAATTGTTGATCTTTACGATTCTTTTCTTCTTCAAGATCTGCAATCTTCACTTTCATTATATCGATATCAGCTTCATCACTTTCTATCTTTTTCATCAACAACTTGTTGTCAGACTCCAAATTTCTAACTCTCATCTCCAAAATCTTTTCTCTATCAGAAACCTTCTTGCTTTCATCAGCAGTTGTTTTACTTTCTTTAATAACATCTTCTATCTTCTTCTCTAATCTCTTTACTTGATCATTATCAGCAAATCCAAACATTCCAATATCATCCAGATTATCAGGTGGAGAATATAAACCCTTCAGGCTAGAAGATCCAGGAACAGATTGAACTTGAGCAGCTGGAGGTGTTCCGAAGATATCTTGTGAAGAAAGTAACTGTTGTTGTGGAGGTAATGTTGTATGAATCGGTGATTGAGGTGGTGTAATTTGATGTAACGGTGATGGAATAGGTGATTGTGGTTGTGGAATTGATTGAGATGGTTGAGATGGTGGTTGTGGTGTTGCTTCTGGAGTTTTGTTCTTAATAACAATCCTTGGTTTCTTAATCTTCGGACTAACAATGCGAACTGATCTCTTTCTAGCACCAACCTTCTTTTTACCACTATCTGGAGTCTGAGACTCAGAAACATGCTCAGGAGACGGTACATATGGAACATCATCGTCTTTCTCCTGTCTCTTTCTCTTTCTCAACATCTTCTCCTGTTCAACTGTCTCTTTGATTCTTCTTTGTTTTTCAACTTCATCACTAACTTCATCAGAAGAACTTGAAGAACTTGTTGTATCTTTGTTAACATCATCACCTTCAATGTCGTCAATGACTTTCTCTTTTTCTTTCAATGGCTCAACAATAACATTCTGAAGATTCTCAACAACTCTTGATAGTTGAGTTTCCAATACATCAGTATCAAATAGAATATCTTCATCCAAATTTACTTGAACATCTTCTGTAATATCAACATGAACATCTTCTTCTGGTTCATCTATCAACAACGTCTTTGAACTTTTCTTTTGCTTTTTCTTTGGCTTAGAAGACGACCCTTCGACATCAACAACAATAGGTGTAGTTGGTCTTTGTCTTCTGCCAGTAGCTTTCACAAACCAGTTGTTCTTTGTTTCTTTAAAGTCAATAAGAACCTTTAACTCATCGGCATAAGCAGCCTCTTTCATCTCTTCATCATTTCTCCATTTCTGATGATGAATTGGATCAGGATCAACATAATTAGCATCCCTAATAAATCCAAAGAACGGAGCTACAAATGTCGGTTCAGGATGATTTTGATGATATCTGACAAGCTGCTTCAAAGAATCATTACTCATGTGAGCTTGAACTAGCAAATCATTCTTCATATCTCTCACAATATCTGGATAAGCACGATCTATCACCATCTGAATAAAACGAGGATATACCCAGACTTTGCTTTTCGATGTGATGTTCTCCACCATGTAATAAAACACAATGTGTGAGAAATTATACTTCTTGTTAAGAACCAACGCAGTCACCATATTCATTTGGTAGTCTCTCATCGTATCATAACTACCTTTTGTGTGGCTGAGAGCCATTAACACACAGTGAATAAGAAACTTGTATGGCTTCTGGAATTTTGACTTCAAATAGTTTCCAGCGTTCAGTGCACCCGAATATCCCATTCTTAACATACAACCCTTCACCATTCTCTCTGGAAATCTGATTGGAGAATTAACTTCATCAGGAAAGTTTACAATCTCTCGAATAAGAGCTTCAGTGATAATAATCCTCTGATCCTTTTCATGAACACGAACAATCGAAGAAATTTCTTTCAACTTATCATCATATGTTGCATTCTCCCAGAAACGATGAATGTGTGACTTGTACAACGGTCGTTGATCTGTTAACGCTTTCTGAATAGGAAGTCTCCGCATAAACTCCAAAATACTTTGAAATTTGGACAGCTCTGAATGCTTTCCCTCATCGAAATCACATGCACTGTTATGAAGCGGATCAAAAATAGTCAAAGATCCCTGCATAAACCACAGATAGCATGAAAATTAGACGTTTCGGACAAAAATTACAACTTCCATTACAAATGTTCATATAAACGAACCCTCTAGTGACACTTGGGCGAAACCAGAAAGTGACACATAAACGATACCACTTGTAGACACAAAAGCGATACTAACATTTTGACATAAAAGCGAAATCAACAAATAGGTTCATAAGAGCGAAACCCTTAATTTCCCTATAAGCGATATCATCAGATAATGTCCATTAGAGCGATACCTATCTAAATCTCATCTGAATCAAAAATTGATACCATCATCCTGTTAATCACACAATTCCGACACTAGGGTTTCTTTTAATTTCATTTTTGACCTAGAAAACACCCTTAAAT
Source organism: Helianthus tuberosus (assembly GCA_030545235.1). Classification (NCBI taxonomy): domain Eukaryota; kingdom Viridiplantae; phylum Streptophyta; class Magnoliopsida; order Asterales; family Asteraceae; genus Helianthus; species Helianthus tuberosus. The sequence goes on from CM060393.1 coordinate 11,236,811, forward strand.
CTGACTTGTAAGATCTGTTCATATACAAACACCATCAAATATCAAAGTTTGAACAATTAACACATACAAACAAGTTAATCTATCTAAACCGACCATACATGTACAATTTCATGACTTGATTCAACAAATAATACCCTAAATCTATGTTTGTTCATGAACACTTCACCGACAGTTCATTTTTAACATGAATATGATCAAATCAAGAACTGATCTACCTTGCCCATGTTTAAAACTAAGATAATCAAACAGATTCAACAAGATTTGGACAGCAATTCGGCTTAGAACAACAGATTTGGGGTTTCGCTTTTGAGAGTAAACCACAAGAGCGATTGGACATAAATGACACATGAGCGAACCCACTGCCTATTTATATGAAAGGGGTTCCGCTTTAGTGACCTGACATTGGAGCGGACCCTTGTGTTCACATGAGCGGTACCTTCTTTTGTCCTCTAAAGCGAAATCACAATTTGATTTTTCAAAATTTTTAATTTTTAAACATTTCCGATCAAGTACATGCACACCCAGTTAATCAAGTCCAATTTAATGACCTTAACCAACTGCTTAGCCTACCAAATTCAACTTAATGACCTTGGTTGACCGAATTATGAAGCACGTCTTTTGATTCATTTTGAAATTAATTCAATTTAATGAACTTTTGGCTTTCAAACTCTTTTCAACCTTCAAACATTGTACCAGATAATGTACTGCATCTCCAGCTTACCCAGCCCTCATCACCTTCAGACATGATTTGCACTAGGTTTTGATCTTTCAATCCCCAAAGTCAGTTGTCTAAAATAAAATGAGAACTAAAATCTTTTTGAATTTTTAACAAGAATAAGCTGAAAATGAATGTAAACTGTACATACAATATTTTATGAGTGTGTTAAGGGATCATATCAGCTGCTGATCAGATACAAGTACCGTTAAGCTTAGATGACATTTTAAGCATTAAACAGCTTGTAATGATTGTCGATATACTGATCCATCTTAAATTTTCATACAAAGTTCAATATGTTCAGGATACGAAATAGATGTTTTAAAGACTTAAACTTAAACATGTGTCCCACCTCTTAAATATACTCCTGTATCGAAATCCCAATATTCAGTCTTACAGGTGAATATACCTAAATGATATCTGTAATAGGGTGAATTGCGAGGGCCGTGAGAGCTCAGGTCGATCTTTCGATACGCAGAGAGATGACGGCTTCGACTTTGGTGGGTCCCCCTTGGGGATCTTCTTTTACAACAGCACATGATTAACAAATTTTTCAATTGTGTTATCATTTTTTATGCTGAGGGAAGGCTTATATTTCAAAGCTTGCATTAAAGTATTCTCCGGGGACTAGGTCAGAAATTTCTTTCAGCAGAAGTCCCGGGATAATACCCCAGATATCACTAAGTATAAAGACCTAGTATCTCAGAAAAAGGGATCTTTCAAACAAGATTTCATGGGTTACCTATATATTCAAGTAGTGTTCCCCACGAATAAGCAAGTAAATGTTTATGTTTATATCCCAAACACATCTACTAAATGTATAAAAACCTATCGGCATATCATATACAATACTGCTTAACACCTTTATTCTTTACAAATCCTTAGCGTACTGTACTGTCTAGCTGATGTACTATCATTTCCCTTTTTATACACAAACTCATTTTTACTTTTTCAAATGTTTTTGGTTTTTATAGATTTTATCATGTTTTTGTACTTTTCTGCACATTCTCCCCCTAAAACTAAAACATATTTTTGTGTTTTTGTTTTTATCGAAAAGCAGAAAACAAACTGTACAAAAAAATGACAACTTGACAAAAGTTCATGTCAGATCTCCACCCAAACCAGCTTCACATTCTATCACCCTCCCAGACTGCAGATTTTTCATCCCATTAAGTTTCAAAAGATAATAAAATCTTTTCTTGTCAAATGGTTTTGTGTAAAAATCGGCCTTCTGTTCATCGGTGTGCACATATTCAATCCGGATTAATTTCTTTTCATAACAATCTCGAATAAAATGGTGACGGATTTCAATATGTTTCGTTTTAGAATGATGAACTGGATTTTTGGTTATATTAATCGCTGCTTCATTGTCCACATATATCGGCGTGTCTAAGAATTGCAAACCGAAGTCGCGCATTTGCTGTTGGATCCAGAGGATCTGCGAACAACAGCTGGAAGCTGAAACGTATTCAGCTTCACATGTCGAAAGCGCTACTGCAGTTTGTTTCTTACACTGCCAGGTAACAAGTCGAGTTCCGAAGAACTGACACCCAGCAGTGGTGGACTTAGCGTTCTGCTTACAGCTCCCAAAAACTGAATCTGCGAAACCAGATAAAGTAAAATCACCCCCTTTAGGATACCACAAGCCGGTGCTTGGGCAGCCTTTCAAATACCGTAAAATTCGTTTGACGATTGTTAGGTGAGATTGCTTCGGATTTGACTGGTATCTGGCACACAGACATGTCGGATACATGATATCGGGTCGAGAAGCTGTGAGATACATCAACGATCCGATGATTGAGCGATACAATGTTTCGTCCATCTTGACTCCATTCTCGTCAGGGCATATTCCATGGTTCTGTGCAAGAGGTGTTGATGCAGGACTACAATCAGTCATGTCAAACTTGTCGAGAACATCCTTCACATACTTTGACTGATGTATAAAAATCCCGTCAGATAGTTGTTCCACTTGCAATCCCAAGAAAAATTTCATTTCACCCATGGAGCTCATCTCAAACTTCTTTTTCATCACGATTTCAAACTCTTTGCATAACTCTTCGTTTGTAGATCCAAAAATGATATCATCCACGTAAATCTGCACAATTAACAAATGGTTTTCTTTTTCTTTAATAAACAAAGTACTGTCTACTGTACCTCTTGTGAACCTGTTGTCCAGCAAGTATGACGATAGCGTTTCATACCAGGCTCTCGGGGCCTGATGAAGTCCGTATAACGCCTTGTCCAGTAGAAATACTTTGTCTTTGTGCTTTGGATCTGTGAAACCAGGAGGTTGACCTACATACACTTCTTCACTAATCTTCCCGTAAAGAAAAGCTGATTTCACATCAAGCTGATATACTTTGAAGTTTTTCCATGATGCAAAAGCTAAAAAGATCCGAATAGCTTCCAATCTCGCAACAGGAGCATATACTTCATCGTAATCAATACTTTCTTGTTGACTAAATCCTTGAACAACAAGCCTTGCTTTGTTTCTCACCACGACTCCTCTATCATCTCGTTTACATTTGAACACCCACTTTGTTTTGATTAACTTTTGATTTGGTGGCAAATCTACAAGCTTCCAGACGCCCAATTTCTCAAATTGTTGCAGCTCCTCCTGCATGGCATTTACCCAACTCTCTTCGGTTAATGCTTCTCGATACGTCTTTGGCTCAATCTGTGAGATAAAACATTTAAAAGAAACTTCTTTTTGAATGTCAGCAATCGATGAATAGAAACAAGTAAGAGCATGATCAATTTGGTGTCGAGTTTTAACACCACTTTGCAGATCGCCAATAATTTGTTCAGATGGATGGTAAGACAAAGTCCTTGGCATTGCAGTATCAGGCACATCAACTTCCGATTCCAAGCTTGTAATTTCAAGATCAACGGTTTGATCTTCAGCTTCATTTGGATCTTCGTCAAAAGTCGGAGCGGGTTCCGCTTCTGAGTCGTCAGATTCTTCAAACGATTGAATTGTTTCCTCTGGTGGTTCATGAGTAGTTCCACTTGGTCCTGCTTCATCATCGTGAGAACCCACGGTGGGTTGAGGAACTTCTAGCGGACTAGATATTGGCTCTTCAGGTACATTTTGCTGATAAATATACATAAGAGCTATTTCCTCCTCACTCGGCTCGGACGGTAAATGAAACGACTCCCAGAGTTTATCATAATCGAATAGGAATCTTTGTCCGGGAAGTTGTGGCGATGAAGTGTGCTTCTGACAATCCACATGTAGAACTTGAATCACCTTCCCCAAACATGGTACAAACACCCTTTTTAGTGGGCTGGCATATCCTACAAAGAATCCCTCATTTGACTTTGCACCAAACTTTCCATCTTCATCAATAAACGTGCACAGAGATCCGAAAGGTTCTAAGAACTCAAGATTCGGCTTGTAATGATGCAATAACTCAAAGCATGTTTTTCCGTACTTCTTGACTGTTAAGACTCTGTTCAAAGTATAACAAGCTGCAGACACCGCTTCACTCCAAAAGAAAATAGGTAGCTTTGAATCCGCCAACATGGTACGTGCAGTTTCGATCAGGGTCCTATTCTTTCGTTCAGCTACGCCATTTTGCTGTGGTGTATACGGCGCACTGAATTCATGAAGAATTCCCTTTTCATTGCAAATTTCATACATTTTGTTGTTCTTGAATTCAGTTCCATTATCGCTCCTAATTCTTCGGATTGGCAACTTGTATAAATTTTCCATCTTCTTGAACAACACCATCAAAGCACCAAAAGTTTCATCTTTCCTCTCGAAACACACAACCCACGAAAATCTAGAATAATCATCTGTAACCACTAAACAGTACAAATCATTGCTAATGCTTCGAACATTAACAGGCCCGAAGAGATCCATATGCAATCTCTCAAGAGGTAACCTGATTGAGTTCGCGATCTTCAAGGGATGTGATTTGCGTACCTGTTTACCTTTCTTACAAGCAATACAATCATCATTCAAATGAAAGTTTTTAAAGTTCACACCTTCCACTAAATCATTATGTACCAGAAAATTCATTTTTCGAACATGTATGTGGCCCATCTTTCGATGCCACATTATAGAATCCTTTTCTGTTGCTTTCGGTTTTGACACAAAACATTGTTTTTGATGAGATGTTGGCGTTGCTGTGCTCATATCAAGATAATACAAATCATTCTCACGTGGTGCACGCAACAACACCATCTCATCAGGGATTTTAAACCCTGGTTTTAGAACCACACATTCTGTTTTTGTGAAGTGAACACTGAAATCTTTGTCACAAATCTGTGAAATACTTAGTAAATTGTTCGTCAATTCTACTATATAGTTCACTTTATCAAAGGATATTACGCCGTTCGAAAGCTTTCCCTGTCCAACAATCCTTCCACCTTGGTTACCGGCAAATCCCACATAGCAACCATTTATCGACTTGACATCATATAGCAATGCAAGCGACCCAGTCATGTGCCTTGACGCACCACTATCCATAATCCATTTCGATAATATTGACTTGGGAAGCCCCTGCAAAAATTATCACTATTCAATCAAATAAAGATTTCCATGATTTCTTTACATTCGACACTTCTCCAAACACTAAATCGATCGGTGTTTCAACTTTTTCAAAATGAAATATGACATTTGGTTCAACAATTTCAACTTCTTGTTTCATTTCATTTTTGATCGGGGGAAATTCTGATTCAAAATCAGATAACAACTTGTCAAGTTCAAATTCAAACTCTTTACTTTCATTTTTCAAAGCATGTTCCATCTTTTTTACTTCAACCGATGGTTTTGATTTTGCAATCCAAGTTTGATTCTCAAAAATTTTTGTTTTGCGGTAAATCTTTGAAATCTTTTGAGTTTTAAAAGATTCACCAATCTCAAACGTCGATTTGACAATTGATTTTGGTTTATCTTCCGATTTCAAAGTTTCTCCTCTTTTCAAAATACGAATTGGAGAACTCATCGGTTGTTTTCCCTTTGTGTTAGATGGAGATTTGGGTCGAAAATTTTGAACATTTGTCTTTTGAAAACTTGATTTAGAAACATTTTGTTTTTGAACATTTTGTTTTGAAACAAATTGTTTTATACCCAACTTTTCATCCACACATTTCTCAAACACTTTCTGGCACTGTTTTGCCATATGTCCAATTTCATTGCAGCGATAACACACTCTTTTGTCATACTCGACAAAAGTAGACTTTTCAGTCTCTTCTTTCACCTTTTGTGCTGCAATGAAATCATCCACAGCCTTTTGACTAAAAATGTATTCTTTCTCTTCGTCAAACTTTGGACCAGTGACAAAAACATCGTTTATCTTATCCTTTGATTTACTTTCTTGTTTTACCAATTTCTTCTCAAAACCAATTCCTTTGTGTTTAAAATTGTTTTTCTTTTGATAACCATTTCCATTTCCATTTTTCTTTCCTGAAAAAATGGACTTTTTGACCTTCGAAAAGAATTCCTTGTTGTTAACCTCATTGATGTTCATTTCAACCAACTTGAACACCTTTTCAACATTTTCAATCTTTGCATTCTGAAGAGGATACTCGTAATCGGAATAGAGTTTGTCAGTTCCAATCATGGTGTATACCACCATAATCGGATCATCATTCTTACTCTCTACCGATTTCGGTATATATTGGTCTAAGAAATTTCCTTCGTCTTCAGAATCATCACAAACCTTCTTAGATTTCACACTTTCAGATTTCTCACTTTCTTCATCCAATACCTGATCGACAACCGTTTTGATAATCTGAGACTCATTGTCGGTGTCAGATGAAGAAAATGTGATATCAATGCTTTCTGGTAAATCATCCTCAATTGATTTCAACTTGATATTTAATGCCCCTTCCACCCCATCTGGATACTTTTGAGTATAATGATTCCACATTGGGGGTGGAACGTTTTTAAAGACTGGTTCGGCATTTGGTTGTTTAGGAACAATTTGATCAATCACATATGATGAAGCCACATAACTCATTAGCTTTTTATCAATGCGTTCATTTTCAATTTTTGTCAATTCAAGTTCCTTTTTCAAAGCTGCAATTGTGTCTAAGTGAAAATTTACCTCTCTTTGTTTATCAAATAAAGTTGATTGTGCCAACTTTGTTGCTTTATCATTTTCAAGACTCTCTTTTTTAATCATTTTTATAGACCTAGATAATGTGTCATAAGCCTCTTTTAATTGCCCTAAGTCAAACTTCATTAAATCTGCATGTTGTTTTAATTCCTGATACTTAGTGTCTTTTTCAAGACACTCCATGCATAGTTGTGAACAACTTAGACATGGTGTATCGGGGATTGAAACTTTTTCAGTTATAATATCATTCTCACAAACAATTTTACCACCAGATTCTGATTCTGACTCAGACAACTTGACCACGTTGACCTTTCTGACTCCAGTTTCCTCCTCTAGACCTGACAGTTTATCAACTGACTCATGGATGTCTGAATCTACCTCTTTTAACTTGCTCATCAACGCTTTGTCTGCAATCTCCTTTAGAACTTCTTCAGTCATTTCTTTCGAAACATTGATCACCTCATCGACTTCTTCTTTTTCTGCTTCAAATCTTGAGCACATTCCAGTTCTTGGCTCTTCAAAATAATCTGCAAAAGAATCAAAAATTTTAGGAGGCAGAATAGATTTCATTGTATGAACAAATTCTTCCTGTCGTGATTGAAACTTGAGAACTTCTTCTGATACAGATTCCTCAGCTTTTGTAAAACTGTCTGTAATCTCATTTTCTACAATCTTTGGAGTTTCTTGATCAACAGTTTCAACAACTTCTTCAACTTTCACCTTAGAAATTTCATCTACCATCTTGGTAACTTCTTCCTTTGATTCTGCAACTGTCTTAGTAATCTCAACTACCTCAGCCATCATTGCTCGATCATTCTTTTCTGGAATATACTTGTCCCAACTGAACCCAGACACTAATTTTTCATCATCTTGATTTACAATAAGTGCCTTTTCTGATTTGTTCTCGATTTGAGGCCTTTGAACAGCAGATTGTTGATTTGGACGATGATATATAGCTTGTCTGTAGTAATCATTCTTGAATGGATTCTGATGATTCTGTATTTCACGATTTGGGCACTCGCGCTTGAAATGTCCTCGTTCTTTACACTTAAAACACGTCACTTTTGACTTATCAAACCCTAATTTGTGATCAGGTCCTGACAAACTACTTCTCCCCGTGATTTCCATAAAGCGTTGTGCTCTTCTGACCAGACTAGCCATGCACCACTTTATATCTATTAGTTCCAACTCTTCCGGGTCGATCTGATCATAGTCTTCTTTGATCATATCAGGATTACCGATTTTACCAACAACCAAACCTTCATAAGCTTCCAGAACTGATGCCAATAACGTAATGTGCTGCTTTGCTGCATTCTCGGTGATTTCATTTCCATTTTTGATATTAACTGCAATGTTACAATGCACACCGGACACAAATGTCTGTTGATTTGAACTAGTAGAACTTTGAGGAGAATTCTGCTCATTGACTTTGACATTCGGCTCATAGTTAGCAAACGGAGTTGACTGACTTGACTGATAAGCATTTGAAGCAACAGATGAAGTGTTGTCTGCACTGAATCCGGTTTGAATCTTCGGACTCTGAACATTAGTTGCTGCTGAACTATTCTTGTAATATAACGACACATCTTGTGGCATATTTGCTGAATTCATCTTTTTGATTTTTACCAACTCCAACTCGTGTGCTTCAATTTTCTCTATAAACTCACTCAAACTGTAGTTCACAAAATCCGAACTATTTTTCAACATCATCAAGTAGGTTCCCCATTCCTCATAGGGAAGTGCATCACATAGCTTGTCTATCCATTCTTCATGTGACTTTACGATATCCAACCTTCTCATCTCTTTCACCAAGTGACAATATCTCTCGATAAGCTGCTTTGTCGATTCACCTTTAATTCCTGTGAATATATCAAATTCTTTCTTTATCAGTGCTGTCTTACTCTTGATCATTGATGCACTGCCTTTGAATTTCTTTTCCAAAGCTTGCCATATCGACTGTGCACTATCATCATGTTGTAGAAGAATTAGAATATCCTCTTTTATCGCTTGCTGCAAAATACTAACCATCTTCTTTTCTGCTTTGAACTCAATCTGTTCTGCTTCTGTAAAACTTGTAATTTTCTTGAAAATATCCAAACCATCCATCGGAGGCACATATTTTCTCTCGATTTTCATCCAGCACTCTAAATGGTTGGCCTGTACCCAGTTTTTGAATCTCCCGGACCATCCTGAAAATTCATCTAAACTCATCAACTTAGGAGGTTTCTGCATTGTTCCAAGTTCGTTCTCCAAAGTTACGTTCTGAATAACACTGCTTGAAGACTGTCCTGCTACGAAACCACTACCCGCAAACAGATTGTAGAAATCTTGGTTTTCCATTTTAGCGACAAAACTTGTGAAAATGTTTAACTTTTTAGAAATCAGATTGGTTTTGTGAAAAACTTTCAACACTGACTGAGTTTCAAACACACGTACACGTACACAATGGACTTATCGCTCAAACTTTGAAATTTTCAAACAATTGGACACTGGAGCGAAATCAGTTGCAACAGTGACACAGGAGCGAAATCAGTTTTGACCTTTAAAGCGAAACCTTAGATTGACCTTATGAGCGAAACCCTAAATTGCCTTAAAAGCGAAACCTTAATTTTGCCACAAGAGCGAAACCTGTACTTTGCCACAAAAGCGAAACCTGTAATTTGCCACAAGAGCGAAATTACAAGCTGACACTGGGGCGAAATCACACTGTGATATGCCACAAAAGCGAAATCAGGTTTCGAGCAAATTTAAGTCATTTCTAGGCTGATTTTAGGTCTGATTCTTTCTAGGGTTTGTTATTTACTAGTTTTACACCTTATACTGAAAAATCAGTCCATTTTGTCCATGAAAAGGTCCTGAAACTCAAAAAGTGTATGAAAATGGATTCGATTCTGGTTAACTAGCTTACAACTGGCTCTGATACCAATTGTAGGACCGTTTTTGTCCGTCTAATGAGACAATTGAAGCTAGAACCTACTGATTGTGTAGCGGAAATACACAATTAGCATGAATCAAATCAGAATAGAGTAGAAATAGAGTGAATTCACTTTTAAACACGTTTTCTCATTCAATATTCACAAAATACACCTTCAGCAGTTCGGTATCAAATACATGGAAAGTTCTAAATGAGAAAACACACTAGGGGTATTTATAGTAGATGAGGTTTCGCTCCAAAGGCTGCCATATAAGCGAAATCTCTTTCATGTGATTTCGCTTATATGGACCTTGACATAAAAGCGAAATCTCATATTACATTTCAATCCAAACTTACAATCTAACCCCTGTAATTACATAATTATCACATTTAATCCCTATACAAAACAAACTACGACTAAGACGCATGATTTAGACATTATGTATCAACATGTACTTATGGGTCCACACAAATCCATGTGTAAAAGTTCCAAGTTTTGTGTAATAGAAGACTCAGAAATTAACTTATGTGAGCTTCTTTTGGATTTTCCCATCTCACATGCTTCACAAATTTTATCCTTCTTTGAGGATATCAAAGGTAATCCTTTTACCAGACCTTTACTTGTTAATTTGCTTAGGTTTTTGAAATTTAAGTGAGCTAACCTTTTATGCCACAACCAACTACTACCCTTGTTGATTTTTGAAAATAAACACAATTTTGGATGTTCATTTTCTTCTTTAAAATCAAAATAGTAAATTGATTGTCTTATCCTTTTTCCACTTAAATAAATTGTGTTATCATCCATTCCTATTAGCAAGCATTTTTCTGGTAAAAAGGTTACCTGAAAACCTTTGTCACAGAATTGACCACAGCTGAGCAAATTGTACTTTAAGCCTTCAACATACGCTACTTTCTCTATGGTTAAGCATCCATACTAAATACATCCATATCCCATGATCCTCCCTTTTACTCCATTTCCAAAATTTACCATTCTACCCAGCTTTGGAACAAAGTTGCTGAGTAAGCTCCTGTCCTCAGTCATGTGTTTGGAGCTTCCTGAATCGCAGTACCAGATCTGCTGCACATGATGGTCATGAAATGGAAAAATTAGAGGGTTTTTGGTACCCAGGCATGCTTGGGTACTTTTTCTGATGAGATTCTAAATTTATTTTTTCTTGATGGCCTTTCATCAGAATATCTGTAATATGCTGAGCCATAAACAGATTTTACATTTTTCTTTTGGAGATGGTGTTGAACAAGCTTCAGTATGTCAACACACATACAAGATTTATCAGATTTTTCTGATATATTTTCTTGTGATGGAATGAGTGGATCATTTTGAAAAGATGAGTGAACTGCTTCTGGAGTGTTTAATGATTCTTGTTTGCATTCACTTCCTTTTGTTTTGAAGTTGGGTTTTTCAAAAGAGTATTCAGAACATTTTGACTTGCAAGATTCAGAATCAGATTCTGATGAAAATTTATCAGAAATCTGATGGGTTGCTTTTACAAAGATAGTGGGTTTACTTTCTCTTGATTTTACATATCCTAAACCCTCTCCTTTGTTCTTTGGTGTGGACTCAATGAAGTTTATGAATTCCTTGGCTTGTTGAAAACCTCTCACATTAATTTCTTTATCATTGATTTTCTTGTAAAGATATTTTTTTTCATTTTCATAGAACTCAATTTTAGCTCTGTGATCTAAACTTTCTTCTATGAGTAATTGGTTTTCAATTATGATTTTATTCATGGTCCTTTGCAACTCATCAGATTTTTTAATATCTGATTGATGTTTTTCTTGCAGATTTAGAAAATCTGACATGAGCTTGTTTAACTTGTGTTCAAGATCAAGATTATCTAAATTTATCTGTTGTTCTAAAGTTTCTAGTATGCCATCAGAAATTGCCATTAGACAGAAATTAGCCATCTCTTCTTCTTCTTCATCAGAAGAATCATCAGATAGCCATGTATCTGTCCCAGCTATTAAGCTGACTTGTTGCTGCTTCTTTGCTTCTTCGAGCTTTTTATCATAATAAGCAACATCCTTGAGCTTCTTGGTCTTGCATTCTGATGCATATAGACCTCTTTGCTTGCATTTGTAACACACAACTTCAGCTTTCCCTTTATCCTTAGATCTTCCTTCTTCTTTAGATCTAACATCCATCCTCCCTCTGTCACTTCTCTGGTATCTCTGGCTTCCTCCCCTCAACCTCTGCTCAAACGTTTTGGTGAGCAGTGCTATTGCTTCAGCAAAAGCTGAAAAATCTGATGATGTTTCAGAAATTTCAAGATTTTGGCTATTTGATGGTTGTGGATCATTGGTAGATGGTATTCTTTGTGAGTTTGAGATAAGAGCTAAAGATCCCCCTTTTTGAATGGTTTCTTCAAATATTTCTTCCTCTCTGGGGATCAAGATGCTGTATAAGTCATGAAGACTCATGTTTCCTAGTTCTAAGGTTGAGGACAAAGTCATGGTTAGACTTCTCCATTCTCTAGGTAAAGCATCAAGAAATTTTATGTTTCTTTCATCATTTGATTTGGTTATTCCAAATTTCTTTAGCTCGTTTAAAAGTTTTGTAAATCTTTGATATGTATCATTTAACCTTTCATTGGGTAAACTTTTAAACCTCTCATATGAGGAAACATTGTTTGTTCTCTTGTTTCTCTTCATCCTTTCTCCTCCTTCACAAAGATTTTCCAACTGATCCCATATTTCCTTAGCTAATGCACATGCATCAACTTGTGAAAATATGTCATTGGGGATGGCCATTATTAAAAGTGACTTTGCCCTTTCATCCCCAGCCTCCTTCTCCTTGTCTTCCTCACTCCAAATTATTTCACTTTTGGGAGCTCGGGAGGCAGGGATAGAAGGTGATTGGTCAGTTGCTGGAATAGCTGGTATTTCAATCATTGGTATATGTGGACCCCTTTCAATGGATTGAAACAGAGCTCGGTCATGACCATTAAAGAGATTGACCATCCTGATTTTCCATTGGGGGTATTCCTCTCTGACTAGAGTCGGAGGTTTGGACATAGAATCAATGTTAAAAGCATTATTCCAAGATTGAAAGCTGGCCATATTTAGAGAAAAGAAGATGAGCGATTGATCGTTTGAAAATAATTTATTCAATCTGCTCTGATACCAATTGTTGGTCCCAGTTTGGACTTAAAAACTTCTTTTCACGTAATATGGCAAGTGATTTCAGTAGATGTGAAAAAGATGTGCGGAAATAGAAATCAGACTTTCAAGAAACAAGACCTACAGAATTATCAAGTTTATATCACTTTGAAACACAATAGTTTACAAGGTGATTGTAAGATTATTATCTAATACAAATGAATCTTGAATTCTGTGGGTGAGAGGGCAATGGAGTTATGTAGTATGTATGATTGCTAAGCTTAACTCATCGTCTTCTCTATGGTGGGCCTTCTATTTATAGGAGGCTGGGTACATGAATAAACATTTGTTTATTCATGCAATAAGTCCTGCAAAAAGTAGCCATTTGACACATTCATTGAATCCAACGTTCAAGTTGCCATTTTCATCATGATATCCAATAATGTCAACTTGCTTCAGTAAGTGTGGCAGGATATGACTGATCTTTAGACAAGTGGGATATTCATCAGAATTTCTGATAAACAACTTCATCAGAAATTCTGGTGAACAAATCATCAGAAAATTCAGATGATCAGAATCGTCAGAAACTGATGATATTTCATCAGAAATATCATCAGATCCATCAGAAATGACCTTCTCTGATAATCTAATTCAGCTCTTGATCAACTTGTGATTCTTTGAAGGAGATGTTGTGCATTTCAGTTGTCCTATCTGATCTTCTTCTTCTTGTTGTGATCTTTAAGACTGTTATCTCTTCATAGATCCCGTTGATTGTGATTTTCTTCAATACTTACAAATAAAGTTTCCTAACACTTCTTTTAACTTAACATTATTCTATGCATTTTAGTTTAAATTTTCTTTGATTCATAACACCGTTTATTGTATCATTGATACAAACTAAAAAAAAGTAGGCTATTATTACAAAATAAGGAGGAATTAAGCATCACAAAAAAAAAATCTTCCTAAACCAAATACACCATCTAAAGGTATGTTATATCAACGAATATAATTTATAATGCTGGTTACTTTGAATTGTGCCTAAACCATCTAACTTCTGTCTTTTGAAGTTAAATTCTTTAATGTGGTGTTGTAGGCGGGAGATAAAGAAAATTAAAAGAATGTTTTGCATAAAATTAAAGATTTTCGTATCTCATAATTCCATATTGTGATGCTAAAGACGAGGATAATCAACATCCTGCCGCAACGCGCGGGTTTACTTCAACTCGTATGTATACATAATATAACTATAAGTAAAAAAATAATTAAAAAAAGATTAAATGGTTTCACTACTACAAAATGGAGTATTAGATGGTGTTGAAGTTTTATTTTAGACGGGGTTAAAGCAATAACACCGTCTTAAAATTGACCATTGTGCTGTTTTGATTAAAATATTCAAGAGAATTCAAAAAAACCCCGTCTAATGCTTAAACACCGTCTTATACTATTTTATGTAACCTTTAGACGGTGATGTCTTGAACACCGTCTTATAAACAAGAAATATCAACATTAGGGGCGACACTTTTAGCGGCGACATGTAAAAAGTCGTCGCTAAAAGTCTGATCCGTGTTTTGGAAACTTAGATGAGAGTTTGGCCCTTGATCAACAAAATGATCCAACGGTTGGTGTTATATCTTGATATATCCCCCCTAATATCAACAAAACCCTTAAGCGGCCTTTGCTTCCCACTTTCCCCCCAAATCGCATAAGCCTAATGTCGCAATCCCCTATCCCTATTCCCTGGGAACGGGCGGACGCGAGCCAGTTTTGGTGGTATTCGTATGTTTAATCATTTTGGCAGCGGAAATTTCATCAGGACCGTAGTTAGGAAATATTTTATCAGAGTAAAACCACCTTCTTTTATAATATTAAACACATGGGTGAACCCAAGTTTCTTATTACAACATGTTTATAGGGATAAACCCTATTTTATTGAATTTAAAACATCATCTTTTAGGTAACTTTTATAGCCACATTTTTCCAAGCCTTCAGTGCTCTCCAGCTGGCTTTCTTCTAATTGGCTTTTACATTTTGTTACCTGAAACGCGTTTTAAAAACATTTTGTCAGTGGAAAATACTGGTGAGTGAATCCCAATTTATTCAAGACATATCTTATCATTAAACAGTATTGAGGGCGATCACATTATTTATATCCACACAATTTACTCATTCAGTATTGTCAATCCCTGACTGGTGGGTCATATTACTCATTGGCTAACTATTTGTCCAATGGTAACGTTTTACTGTCATCTCGACTTATTTTGTATACGAAACCCCAACATACCAGCAGTAATTGAAGACTACAAAGACTCAATCACTGCTATTCGCATGGAAAAATATATAAGGTTTTGTGAAAACAGTTTACAAAAAGAGGATAAACTCACATTGCTGTCTTAGATTTTCTGTAAGGGTTTCCTGGTGATTATCTAAAATTTACACAAATGCACATGTGTTAGTATAATAACCCATTTTAACATTAGTAATACCCTCCCCGAGATGGCATTCCAACGACTACGTCGGGCAGAACCACGACAGCCGTTACGGAATCCTAGATCAATCGGGCAGCGTATCTAATACGTATCCAGGGGTTATGATACTTGCAACGGAGCAGAACTTCATTATTTTGGGGTATTATACCCGAGGATAATGCCTACTATTCAGAATTTTAGAGAAAGATCGAAGGAAATGAGCGACGAAAACTGCAAGACCCTTGTTTCTATTTATAGGTGACTTCTCACCTTCTCTCGCGGCCCGCGTAAGGTGAAACCAAGGTCTACGCGGCCCGCGTAATAGAGTAATAGGGGCTAGGGTTGCTGATTCGTCGTGTTTAGGGTTGACACGATGATGACACGTGGCACGCTAGGGTTTCGTCTGAGTTTGGAGCTGTCGCGCCCCGCGTAAGATCCCTAAGGGGTCTACGCGGCCCGCGAACGACATGAAATTTAAAATTTTATTTTATTTTTAATAATATATCGTATTTTGGGCTTGGTTTTCGCATACGGGGTGTATTTGAGACATATATTGGGATATTTTAATATATATTAGGGCGTCGAAAATATTTTGGAGGGTTGTTATATCCTCCCCACCTTGTTTTAGAACTCGTCCTCGAGGTCTATTGGAACAGGTGTGGATATTTTCTTTGCATTTCTGATTCAAGCTCCCATGTGTATTCTGGTCCTCTTTTGGAGTCCCACTTCACTTTGACCAGAACTAATCTTTTGTGTTTAAGATTCTTGATTTTCCTGTCTTCGATTTGTAGAGGTTTTTCTACGAATTTTAACTTTCATTTACCTCTATATCCTTAAGAGGTACTATTAACGATTCATTAGCTAAACATTTCTTGAGATTAGATACATGAAATACATCATGTATTCCTGCCATTTCCTCTAGCAGTTGTAGCTGATAGGCTACAGGTCCTATTCTTCTAGTAATCTCAAAAGGTCCTACATACCTGGGACTTAGCTTTCCCCTTTTGATGAATCTGGCTACTCATTTCCAAGGAGAAACTTTCAATAATACCTTATCACCTTTCTGAAATTCCAATGGCTTTCGCCTGTTATCAGCATAGCTCTTTTGTCGATCACGTACTGCTTTCAGTCGTTCCTTGACTTGAATGATCTTGTTGGTTGTTTCTTGTACTATTTCAGGTCCAGATAGTTGCTTTTCCCCAATTTCTGCCCAACAGACTAGGGTTCGGCACTTTCGTCCATAAAGTGCTTCGAATGGTGCAGCGTTGATACTTGTGTGGTAACTGTTATTATAAGAAAATTCTATTAATGGTAAGTGATCGTCCCAATTACCTCCAAAATCATTTACACAAGCTCTAAGCATGTCCTCCATTGTCTGAATTGTCCTTTCGCTTTGTCCGTCCGTTTGAGGATGATAAGCTGTGCTTAGATTTAACTTGGTTCCCTTGGCTTTCTGGAAACTTGTCCAAAAATGAGAGGTAAAACGGCTATCTCTGTCAGAAACAATTGATAATGGAATTCCATGCAATGAAACTATTTCATTTACATACAATTTAGCTAATTGTTCCGTACTGAAAGTTTCTTTCATTGGTAGGAAATGAGCTGACTTAGTTAGCCTGTCTACAATCACCCAGATTGTATCATTTCCTTTTCTTGTTGTGGGTAATTTGGTAACAAAATCCATTGTTATCAATACCCATTTCCATACTGGCATTTCTAATTACTGCAATAATCCTGAAGGTTTCTGATGTTCAACTTTAACTTGTGAACAGGTTAAACATTTAGAAACATAAGCTTCTATATCCTTTTTCATTTCTATCCACCAAAAATTATTTCTTAAATTCTGATACATCTTATCACTTCCAGGATGCATCGTATACTTAGACTTATGAGCTTCCTCTAATATACGATGGCGTAGGTTTCCTAATATAGGTATCCACATTCTTTTCTTATGGAATCTCCAAATTCCATCTGTCCCCTGTTCTAATTCCTTAATCATTCCTTTTAACTTTTCAGTATCTTCCTTGATTACTGATTCTTGTGCTTTTCTAATTTGCTTATTTAAATCCACTTGTAGATTTAATTTAAAAGAACGTACTCTGTTTGGCTTTTCATGATACTTTCGACTTAAAGCATCAGCTACTACATTAGCCTTTCCTGCATGATACTGGATATTACAATCATAATCACTAAGTAATTCCATCCAGCGCCTTTGTCTCATATTCAACTCCTTTTGCCTGAAAACGTACCTTAAACTCTTATGATCAGAAAGAATGGTAAACTTACTACCGTAAAGGTAATGTCTCCAAATTTTCAGGGCAAAAATTATGGCTCCTAGTTCTAGATGATGAGTTGAATAGTTTTCTTCATGATTCTTAAGTTGTCGGGACACATATGCTATCACCTTTTGACGTTGCATTAATACAAATCCATAACCTAACTTAGAAGCGTCACAATAGACTACAAAGTCTTCAGTTCCTTCTGGTAATTCTAGTATAGGTGCGTTGGTTAATCTTTTCTTAAGGATTCTAAATGCTTCTTCTTGTTTTGATCCCCATTCAAACTTAACAGATTTACAGGTTAGCTTAGTTAAGGGAATGGCTATTCTAGAAAAATCTTGAATAAATCTTCTATAATAACCGGCCAATCCTAAGAAACTTCTAACCTCAGTAGGTGACTCAGGGTTTTTCCATTTGGTAATTGCCTCGATTTTTGTGGGATCCACATGAATTCCTTCATGATTGACTAGGTGTCCAAGAAACTGTACTTGTTCTAACCAAAATTCACACTTTGAAAACTTAGCATAAAGCTTTTCTTTCCTTAATAAACTTAGGAGTGCGTGCAAATGCTCTGCGTGTTCCTCTTTACTCTTAGAGTAAATGAGAATATCATCTATAAAGACAATTATGAATTTATCCAAATATGGCTTACATATTCGGTTCATCATATCCATAAATGCAGCTGGGGCATTGGTTAAACCAAATGGTATAACAGTAAATTCATAATGGCCATACCTTGTTCTAAAAGCGGTCTTAGGAATGTCCTCTTCCTGTACCTTTAATTGATGATATCCTGAGCGTAAATCAATTTTAGAGAAAAATCGAGCTCCTTGCAATTGATCGAACAAATCATCGATTCTTGGTAATGGGTACCGATTCTTAATCGTGACTTTGTTCAATTCACGGTAATCAATGCACATACGCATCGATTCGTCTTTCTTTTTAACGAATAAAATCGGTGCTCCCCATGGCGATGAACTTGGCTGTATGAATCCTTTTTCCAATAATTCGTCTAACTGTTTCTTTAGTTCCTGCATTTTTGCGGGTGCCAAACGGTAAGGAGCTTTGGCAATCGGTGCAGTTCCTGGTAGTAGGTGAATTCTGAATTCAACTTCCCTGTCGGGCGGTAATCCTGGTAATTCTTTCGGAAATACATCTGAAAACTGAGATACTACTGAAATATCTTTTAGTTCTTTTCCTTTAGTGTTAGTGATTATAGAAATCAAATACACTAATGATCTTTTTCTTATATAACATGCTGTTTTCATCACAGAGATGAATTTTGTGGATCTAGATGGTTTATCTCCTTTAATTGTGATCTTTTCACCTTTTGGTGAATTTACTTGGATTGACTTTTGATCACATAAAATACTGGCTTTATTAGCTATTAACCAATCCATTCCTAATATAACATCAAATCCTGCCAGATTCATTGGATAAAGGTTTGCAATAAAATTATGGTTTGAAATTTCTATTCTTGCTCCCTGCAAGACTTCAGAAATTTTAATGGTTTCTCCATTCACTGTTTCTACTAGACATTCTTGTGGGAGTTTAGTTAATGGGTGATTGAGAATTTTGCAAAATGAAGTATTAATAAAACTTTGGTTTGCACCAGAGTCAAATAATACTTTAGCAAAAACATCATTAACTAAAAATGTACCGGCTATCACGTCCGGAATCATCTTTGCTTCTTCTGCAGTTAGAAGAAATGCTCTAGCATTCTTAGTATTCTTGTTGTTCATGGCTGGAGCTAATTTCGGATAGTTGGGCTTGATGTGACCCTTTTCTCCACAGTTGAAGCATATTCCATTACTGAGTTTCTTCCTACAATCTTCTTCCTTGTGTCCAGATATTTTGCAAAAGTTGCAATATATGGAACATCTCCCAGAATGCTTTCTTTTGCAGTACTTGCAATAAGGTGCAGAGGTAGAGCCTACATTTTTCCCACGGTTATAGCGAAATTCTTGGGTAAGCCTTTGAGTTAAGTTCCTCCTCTGGTCTTCTTCTTGTGTACGTACCAACTCATCTGTCAAGGTATTAGCTAGTTCTACAGCTTCTTCTATAGTTTGAGATCTACCTGCCTTGACTACATGCCTGATCTCACCAATCAATCCCCACATGTAACGGGAGATTAAGACTGGTTCAGGTGATGCAAGGGTTGGCACTATTCTAGCATATTCAAAGAATAACTTAGTATACCCCTTACAATCCACTCCAGTCATTCTAAGGTTTAGGAATTTATTTGCTATTTGTTCCTTTTCATTGGGAGGGCAGAATTTCCTTTTTACCATATTCTTAAATTCTTCCTACTCCATATTGTAAACCCTGTCACTTCCCCTAGACTGGAGGATAGTCTTCCACCATTCTAAGGCTGAATTCTTAAACAAATTGGAAGCAAACATTATTTTATCCTCTTCTGCGCACTTGCTTATTTTTAGGACTGCTTCAGTCTTTTCTATCCAGCGTAGAGCTGCAATGGCCCCTTCATTGCCCGAGAATTCCATTGGTTTACAAGACCATAATTCTTTATAAGAACAACCATAAGACATGGTCCTTCTTCTTTTGGGAATGGGCACTTGAAGTATAGGTCCCTTGTTTACGCTGTATTCAGGTTCAGTTGGCCGTTTACTACTATGTTTACTTTTATTATCAGCTTCCCTAACATTTTGGATAATAAATGGCATTGCATCTATAATCCCTTGTGCCACTATGTGTAGGATCGTGTGACGACCTTGACGAGTCGGATCGGAGGTGTTCTCCTATGTTTCAGGTGCGGAATTACAAGAAACAAGGTAGAAATAGCTTTAAATCACTGTTTGATTGATCTGATGACAATTACAGCTCAAATCATACACCGGCAGCACTTCGGCGTAGATGTCAAGAAGAATGATGATGATTTCGCTCAAGTGACCCTTTATATAGGGTGATGGTTTCGCTTATATGTCAGACCACAAGAGCGAAACCCTTAACTGGTGATTTCGCTTATGTGTCAAGCCATATAAGCGATACCTTCAAGACCATATGAGCGAAATCATCTCTAAATCACTATACAATTTCCTATTTTCTCGTACAATGTGCCCTGATCTATACAATTAAATGAAAGACTCGATACAAGACGAAGTCAACAGATGTAGTGCACCAACAAACTCCCCCTCAGATGTTGACGAGTCGCATCACAACAAACTGTTCTTCAGTTCTTCTGTCTTGATCTATCTCTGGGCTTTTCTCTCTGTTTGTTCATCAACAAACTCCCCCTCAGATAACACTATCTTCAGACTCCCCCTCTCGATTTACTGGCATTCCTTTGTCCTTCAGTACAATCTTCAGGATCGTTGTCTGACTTTCTTAATCTTCAGATATCGGAACCTGGCTCTTTAAAATGTTGAGTCTAATTCTCTTGATCAGATCTCTTGATTCCTTAAGTTCATCAGCCTCATCAATATCTGAAACAAACTTAATCCAGAAATAAATTTCTAAATTTAACAATTAACGTGCATCAACAATCTGAAATAACATCAAATAACTCCTCCTCAAAACAAATCCATCTGATGAACCAATTGAAAGATTAAAACAAAATTTTCATTCAAAGATTCACTTTCACTTACAATAATGTCATCATGTTTAGCACTTGAAATTTTGAAAATCACCTCTCCAATATCAGTTGTTGAAAATCTTTTTGAATTTTTCAAAAATTTATGCTAAAACACACTAAAAATCTTTTTGAAATTTTTAATAGAAATGAAATGCAATAAAGAAATATTTACAAACAATATTTTTGTGAGTTTGTGTAAGAGGATCATATCAGTTTTTGAGACAGGTCACTAACACCATTAAGCTTCATTTCATTATAAGCTCTAAACGATTCACATTGATTGACGATATTGTTGTCCACTTAAACTCAATCTAAAACTTTCAATCTGCTTACCGATACGATTAAGTATATTAAGATAGCACTAAATTCTTATGGACCCCACGATCTCAGCATATCCCCTCATCATGTAATACACTGACTCAAGTAGTGCCTTTAAACTTTATCAACTGTGATTTGTGCGAAAATAAAGCAGAATGTCTAAACATTAACAATCAGGTCGATCTTTCGATACGCAGAGAAAATCCAATGTTTAAACAAAATAAGAAAAATAAAACAAGTTGAAATTGTTTAGGCTTTAACCATCAGTTCGATACTCACGTATACACAGAGATGATCCAAAGCTTAAACGAAACACCAAAAAAAATAAAGCAGAATGTTTAGGCAACAACATCCAGTTCGATACTCACGTATACGCAGAGGATGTCCGATGCTTAAACAAAATAAAGAAATA
Organism: Helianthus tuberosus; assembly: GCA_030545235.1. NCBI lineage: Eukaryota > Viridiplantae > Streptophyta > Magnoliopsida > Asterales > Asteraceae > Helianthus > Helianthus tuberosus. Next base: position 11,258,691 of record CM060393.1, read on the forward strand.
AAACAAGTTTAAGTCTTTGCAAAATGAAATGCACAAACACAGTGATTTTTTTAGCAAAATTGTGAAAGTTCACAAACTTAACCAGTTTTATGCTTTTGGCATTCAGCGATTACTGAGCAGGTACACAGTCAAGAAGGACAAAACTAAGTACTATGCTTTTGACCATGTTTCCCACTAGAACTAGGCTTTTTGCTTTAAGTTTGTATCATTATCGCAAATCTACTAGTCTAGCTGAGCCTATCGTCACATCTTTAGTGAGACCATTTATCACATTTTAACTTTCCATTTCTTTAGCATGTTGTGACAGTCCACTGATGTACTATCATTTCCTCTTTTATACAACAAAACTCATTTTTGAATTTTATCATGTTTTTGTATTTTTCAAATTTTCAAATGTTTTTGGATTTTCTGATTTTCTGAAATTTTCTACTCCCCCTAAAATGCAAACACATTTTAGGAAATTTGAAAATAAACTATACAAAAAAAATAACAACTGATATCAAATCACCTCAATTCGCCATTCACTTGGCATAAACAATCAGAACTCCCCCTATCACAAAACTATTTTCTCATAATGATTTCAAAACACTTAAGTTTGTTTTAATCAGAATGATTTTTCCGGAAAATAAGTTTTGTTGATTTAATCACTTGTAAATTCGGAGTTTGATTCATCATATTGTTCATTCAATCATTCGTAGAAAATCAGATACAACTTAATGTCCCTGATTTACCACTTGACAATGAAAAACTCTTTCAACCACTTGTAAATAACCTCAATCAAAATCTAATATCAAGAATGATGCCGATTCCTGATCCACGATTACAAACTTGGGATCTCCGGCAAGTCCACAATTTGCACAATTTAACACATTTCAATTTTTAAACCAATTTTTTTAGAAAAAAATGCCGATTCATGCTCCGCAATACCATCTTGGGAGCTCCGGCAAGTCCTAAGACTTTACGGAAAACAAACTTCCACCCAAGTCTTCTCAGACTTGGTGGCTTCAAGTTCTTGGGCAGTAGGGTTATAAGTAGCCTTTTTAGTAGCATAAAAATCTTTAACCCCTTTAACTTTCCCTTCCAACATTTTCCCAAAAATTTTCTTAGCATTTCCATTCAGTGATGGAATTTCCACATCATTCACTGAATCATTTTTCTTTCCTACCTGTGGCTCATCTGATTTTGTGGAGTCAGATTCATCGCCAGATTTTACATCTGATTTCTTAACAATCCATTTTTGATTGTCAAGCTTTGCACTTTTCTTGTAAAATCTTTTAGAATTTTCACCAACTTCATTCTTTGAATTTTCAAAAGTTTTGAAGTTTGTAGTTGGTGAAACATTCTCTTCAACCAATTTTTCTTTAAGTTTATCAGATACTCCCTGTTTTCTGTTGTCTTTGTTTGGAAAGTTGTGAGCAATGTGTCCAGCAACTTGACACTGAAAACAAATCCTTGTATCTTCTTTCTGAGAAACACCCATAGGATGATAAACTCCCGTTCCAGTTCTTTTCTTTTCAGCTAGGAATTCCTGATTTGTCTGTCTCCAGAATGAACTCTTTTGTTCTTCCTCAGCTGTTGTCCCTGAAACAAATTTAGTATTTGTTTTAGAATATTTTTCATTTTGAAAATTTTCTGTTGGAATAAATCCAAGACCTTTCTTTTTATAACTACATTTTTGGTTTGATTTCTTTTGGGAATCAGAACCAAAATTGTAATCCTTTTTCCCTTTTTTCTTGTTTAACCTTTGTTGAACTCTTGAAGTGTATTTTTTTAGGTTTTACATTTTTTACTTCAGAAATATTAATTTCTGTCATTTTGAAAACCTTTTTAATCATGTCAAAACGAACACTTCTTATTGGAAACTCTTTGTCAGAGTATAATTTGTCCGAATCATTTAAAGTATATGCAACTTCAAATGTTTCATCATCCAAATTTGCCTTTGATAATAAAAACTCTTTGCTATAAGACCGTTTAACCGTTGACTTTGAACTGTTGACTGATGACTTTGAATTTCCAGACTCAGATTTTGACTCAACCACCTCCTCAGGATCCAACACTTGATCGACCACCTTTTTGATTAACTCAGACTCATGATCAGTATCAGATGAGGTAAATGTGATATCAATGTTGTCTGGTAAAACGTCAGTTTCCTCTGATTTTAACTTTATATTGACTGCTTTTTCGACTTGCTCCTCATTTGGTTTTCTAGGAGAATAACCTTCCCAGATAGGAGGCGGACACTTGTTGTATTTAACAGTCGATTTCTTACCAGTCTCTTTCTTCTGTTTATCGTCTTGGAAAGCTTCAAAACCTGCAACAGTAGGATAAACTCTATCAATGACATAATCAGAACAAGAATAACTAAGTAATAACCTTCTGATTCTCTCATTCTCAATCTTCTCATTTTCTAACTCTTGCTTCAGTTTAGCATTCTCTTCAATGTAATGATTGATTGCTTTCTGTTTTGTCATCAACGTTGAATTCATCATAGTTAACGCCTTTTCTCTCTCAGAATTTCTTGTCTGAAGACTTGTCACTGTTCTGTTCAATACACTATATGATTCTTTCACATAGTTGATATCGGATAGTAATTTTTCTATCAACCTTTCTCGATCAAACAGCAACACATCTTTATCTTCACATCCTTTGCAAATTTCTGAACATTTTGTGCAAGGCTTTTCAACTTCAACAATTTTCTCAACCTCGATTGTCTTCACCTCAATTACCTTCTCAATCACTTTCTCAGATTCAATCACTTTTTCTTCAACAACATTTTCAATCTTCAATTCTTGTTGTTTTTCTTTTTCAGTTCTTTTTTCCTTCAACTTTTCCATTCGATCTGCAAAGTAGAAATGAAAACTTTCAGGAGATAAATTGTTTTTAGCAACTTTAATATGTTTTTCCTCTTCATCATCACTGCTGCTCTCAACCGGAGTTTGATCAAACTGAACGGATTTTTCAGACTCTGTATCAGAAGAACCAGAATCAACTGGTGTTTGATCAAAAACTACTTCCTTCTCTGAAGTAACCTCATTCTGTTCAATCTCTTCAGAACTTTTCAGACTTTCTTCAGAACTTTCTGAACTTTCATCAGATACCACTGATTCTTCTTTCTCACTTTGCACAATTTCACCAATAGATCTCATCCAGGTAGCAAACAAATCTGGTTCTTTAACGATTTTAGCAATAAAAGCTTTAAAACCACCCTTTTCATCCACAAACATATCCCAACTGAACTCTTCCGGTAATTCTTCATCATGTTGATCAACTACACAAGCTGAACTTTCAGAAGATATGTATTTGCTCCAATTGAAATCTACTAAACATCCTTTCTTCGAATCTTCAATCTTTCTACCATGAGCCGTCTGAGAATCTTGTGATTGACCGATTTGTTGATAGATAGCTTTTCGGTAGTAGTCTTCTTTTTCGAATGGATTCTGAGCACCACTCACTTCTCTGTTTTTACACTCCCGTTTAAAATGACCCTTCTGCCTGCATCTGAAACAAGTAACTTTGGATTTATCAAAACCCAAATTAGAAACACATGCATCAAGAAAATCATTTCTTCCGGTGATTGTTTTAAACTTCTCAGCCCGTCGAAGAACACTAGCAAGACACCACTTGATATCCATGAGTTCCATTTCTTCAGCATCTATCTGATCATAATCCTCTTTCGTTAACATAGGATTTCCAATACGACCAGCAACCAATCCCTCATAAGATACCAAAACCGATCCGAGTAATGCCATGTGATCCTTCGCTATGTCTTCTGAAAAACTTTTACCATCTGGCAGATTAAGAGCTATGTTGCACTGAATTATACACCCATTTCCCATCTTTGTGTTCTCTGATGAAGTCTTAGGATTAACACTTGGATATGAAGAAAATCCACTACTGCTTTTGTTAGCATTCTGATCAACCATTTCTGTAGAATTTTCAACACTGTAAGCAGTCTGAATCTTTGGACTTCTTTCAGACTCAGTGGCTGGAATACTACCCTTGTAGTACATCTTTACATCTTGTTGACCACTTGGACTATTCATCCTCGCAATCTTCTGCTGTTCCAGATCTTGACTTTCAATTTTTTCAATAAACTGAGAAATAGATAGACCATCATAAACACCCGTATTTTTCAGAATCATCAGATAAGTTCCCCACTCTTTCTGTGGTAAAGCATCAGCGAGCTTATCAACCCATTCTTCATTTTCCTTTGTTATATCCATCATCGACATCGTTCTAACCAGGTGACAATACCTTTCTATCAACTTCTTCGTATCTTCCCCAGGCAGACTTGTAAACAGATCAAATTCTTTCTTGAGCAACGACTTCTTGTTTTTGATCATACTTGCACTTCCTTCAACTTTTACTTTCAAAGCATCCCAAATCGACTTCGATGTTTTATCATGTTGAAGAAGTATGAATATGTCTTCTTTGATTGCCTGTTGAAGCAAACTGATCATCATCTTTTCAGCCCGATACATCTCTCTTTCTTCATTACTGAAATCCGAAATCTGTTTCACTGTCTGAAGCTCAGTTCTTGGTAACATGTACTTCTTCAAAATACACTCCCACGATCTCAAGTGATTCGCCTGCACCCAGTTTTCAAACCTATCTTTCCACCCGTAATATTCCTCAATACCCATAAGCTTTGGCGGTTTCTGAGTAGTCCCCGTCTCATTCTCTAAACTCACAGCTTGAGCAATCGAAGATGAACTTGCTGGTGTTGCAAAAGCGTTGTAGAAATCAGTACTCATGATGATTCGACAAATTTTTCAAAACAGTACCACAAAAGCGAAATCAAATGTTCAACTGTTCACAAAAGCGAAATCTCTCAGACCGTTCAAGCGAAACCCCTAGTAACCACTGGAGCGAAACCTGTGATTGTCTGTTTGAGCGAAACCCCAAATTACCACTGAAGCGAACCCTCAAATAACCACAAGAGCGAAATCTCAATTAACCTTTTGAGCGAAATCAGTGCCACAAAAACGATACCCTGTCCACAAAAGCGATACCTAATCGAACCAATTTTCAGACCATTTTTCTGTGAATTTCAATCTCAAACTTTCCAGGCTTTGTCTATGCAAGATTATCTATGTCCTGAACAATTTTGATCCAATTTTGACCGTGAAAACCTTCTGAACTGAGAAAAGTATGTGTAGAAGTGAGAAAAACCAATGAAATCCAGTAGAAAACAAACTAATTCCAGCTATTCTCTGCAAAACTCCTCCTCCTAAGCTCTGATACCAGTTGTAGGATCGTGTGACGACCTTGACGAGTCGGATCAGAGGTGTTCTCCTATGTTTCAGGTGCGGAATTACAAGAAACAAGGTAGAAATAGCTTTAAATCACTGTTTGATTGATCTGATGACAATTACAGCTCAAATCATACACCGGCAGCACTTCGGCGTAGATGTCAAGAAGAATGATGATGATTTCGCTCAAGTGACCCTTTATATAGGGTGATGGTTTCGCTTATATGTCAGACCACAAGAGCGAAACCCTTAACTGGTGATTTCGCTTATGTGTCAAGCCATATAAGCGATACCTTCAAGACCATATGAGCGAAATCATCTCTAAATCACTATACAATTTCCTATTTTCTCGTACAATGTGCCCTGATCTATACAATTAAATGAAAGACTCGATACAAGACGAAGTCAACAGATGTAGTGCACCAACACTATGTGTTGGATAGCACTATTATCCACTTGGTTTCCATTGTTATTGTTATTCTGGTTATCATGATCCAGATTATCATTATTCTGGTTTTCCGGGTTATTGTCAGGATTCTCTTGATTCACTTGGTCAGCCATCTGAATTTTAAACATTCATCACGTATTAATATCACAAAATAGTATTTAAGATAACTAATCACATGACACACATATTGATCAAAAGCGTCGATCATTACGACTTACTCTTTCTTATATTAGGCATCTAATACACACAGGAACTGGAAATTTAGAAATTACAATACAACTGAAATAAAAATTACACTACTAGTAGGCATCTATAGCTATGATTTTTTTTTCATACACACATATTATATATTATTATTACTATTACTACCTCCACCATCTCCTTCACTGATATGGATTCATCCAAAAATCCATATGACGTTCGTCATACTCCTAGACGATCTTACCTGTCTCATCCTTTCACTATTTTCTAAAATTTCTTCTCCGAAAGTTCGGAGCTCTTACACATTTTCTGCACTCATTGGGGGTGCAGGTGCTGGTATTGGGTCTGGGTACTGTGCCATGGGTTCTTCCTAAGGGTACGGATTCTCTAAGATCTCCCTAATGTATTCATCATTATCGCAGTAGGGATCTAGAGGGTCCAGACCTGGGTAAGCTGCTAGGTTTGGCATGGGTAGGTTCGTTAGCTGGTAGCGTTGCACATAATCCCTATGATCATCAAACCACGGATCATAATCTGGGTCTAAGGGATTGGGTGCTGGTACCCTAGGTATTTCCTCAGGATTAAAATCATGCATTTCGACTTGATTTTCAGGGTTGTTTTCTATCTCCATTGGCTGATCTGGGATTAGTGGTAAGGGTTGGGGTGCTACTAGTTGTTCCAGGTTTGGATCGGCAGCTGTGGTTGCTAGAATATGGAAGTTTGCTAAACTCCTATTAAGCATGTCTTGGGTATGGGCATCCGTCTCTCTTTTAGCTGCTGCTAGCACTCGCTGTTCTTGTAACTTTTTCATTCTCTTCCTATGCTCATGTGCTCCCTTACTGAACCATCCTCTCTATTTCTGAGGGAATGGCTCTTCAGACTGAGCCTTAAACATGAATATTCCTTTTTCATCATCAGCTGAATACCCTGAGAGGGCAGGCTGTGAAGAGGTGCCTTCGCTTCTAGGCGAACCATACAACTGACGATACGCGTCGGATGGTCCTTGGTCGCTTATACTGTAAACTAACAAATAGTCAAATAACACATAACAATAACATACAGATATGCACGTATTTCCTTAATTTATTTCCTAACATTTCAAATAATATTTTGATGTCAGCAGAACACTTCTGTGGCTGAATCAGTGGCTTAGCTCCGATACCACCTTCTTTCGCAACCCCCGATCCCTATTCCCTGGGAACGGGCGGACACGATCCAGTTTTGGTGGTATCCGTATGTTTAATCATTTTAGCAGCGGAAATTTCATCAGGACCGTAGTTAGGAAATATTTTATCAGTGTAAAACCACCTTCTTTTATAATATTAAACACATGGGTGAACCCAAGTTTCTTATTACAACATGTTTATAGGGATAAACCATATTTTATTGAATTTAAAACATCGTCTTTTAGGTAACTTTTATAGCCACTTTTTTCCAAGCCTTCAGTGCTCTTCAGCTGGCTTTCTTCTAATTGGCTTTTACATTTTGTTACCTGAAACGCGTTTTAAAAACATTTTGTCAATGGGAAATACTGGCGAGTGAATCCCAATTTAATCAAGACATATCTTATCATTAAACAGTATTGAGAGCGATCACATTGTTTATATCCACACAATTTACTCGTTCAGTATTGTCAATCCCTGACTGGTGGGTCATATTACTCATTGGCTAACTCTTTGTCCAATGGTAACGTTTTATTGTCATCTCGACTTATTTTGTATACAAAACCCCAACATACTGGCAGTAATTGAAGACTACAAAGACTCAATCACTGCTATTCGCATGGAAAAATATATAAGGTTTTGTGAAAACAGTTTACAAAAAGAGGATAAACTCACATTGCTGTCTTAGATTTTCTGTAAGGGTTTCCTGGTGATTATCTAAAATTTACATAAATGCACATGTGTTAGTATAATAACCCATTTTAACATTAATAATACCCTCCCCGAGACGGCATTCCAATGACTACGTCGGGCAGAACCACGACAGCCGTTACAGAACCCTAGATCAATCGGGCAGCGTATCTAATACGTATCCAGGGGTTATGATACTTACAACGGAGCAGAACTTCGTTATTTAGGGGTATTATACTCGAGGATAATGCCTACTATTAAGAATTTTAGAGAAAGATCGAAGGAAATGAGCGACGAAAACTGTAGGACCCTCGTTTCTATTTATAGGTGACTTCTCACCTTCTCTCGCGGCTCGCGTAAGGTGAAACCAAGGTCTACGCGGCCCGCGTAGTAGAGTAATAGGGGCTAGGGTTGCTGATTCATTGAGTTTAGGGTTGACACGATGATGACACGTGGCACGCTAGGGTTTCGTCTGAGTTTGGAGCTGTCGTGCCCCGCGTAAGATCCCTAAGGGGTCAACGCGGCCCGCGAACGACATGAAATTAAAATTTTATTTTATTTTTAATAATATATCGTATTTTGGGCTTGGTTTTCGCATACGGGGTGTATTTGAGACATATATTGGGATATTTTAATATATATTAGGGCGTCCAAAATATTTTGGAGGGTTGTTATACCTAAGAAGACCAGCACCGTTGCCTGCATTTGAGACGACCACAACCACCTGAGATGGGCACCACCACCGGAGCACTAGGTACCCACCACTCGAGACCCCCAAATAACTACCGTATCTCACCATTCGTGTCTGCAGTGTCCGAGACCCACCATTCACCACCACCGAAATACGCTGCACCACCGCCGGTTTTAAGGAACTCACCACCGTATCTCAACAATTGATGAATTTGGTAATTTTTTTGTGCTATATATTGTGTTAATTTTTTCTTCTGGCACTTGGAATTTGGATAATTTATAGTCTAGGGTTTGTTAGATCTTGATATCTAAAGCTAATTGTTAAAACTTGATATTTAGGGCTAACGTTAGTTGGATCACCTAAGAAGAAACCTGAAGCTAATTTGTCCATTGCATCATCGATTTTAGCTCCGTAAGCAACAGTTTATTAAAAAGGATAAGTCATTAGCCGGAAAGTTGAGATTGACCTTAGTTTTGACCGAGAATTATGAACTAAACATGGCGCAGAGTAGATGGGAAGCAGATAAGATGTAAGAACTTATCATCATTTATGTTCTGGTTGTTTATTCAATTTTAGAGTATTATTAGTTTTGATCGAGAATTATGAACTAAACAAGTGTTCTGGTTGTAAACACTTATTGCCGGAGAGCCTGTCATAAGTTTCTAATCAAACAATGGAAATTGGTTACCTGGTCTCTAGTATCTTTTTTATTATAAAATAATAACATAGGTGCTTAACATATATAGAAGCTAACCTTTTTTACGCTCCTTTAGTTTGCAATACATAAGTCGTGAACCGGTTTGACTTTTTGTTTGTTTGATTGTCTCTCTACTCCGTTGAAGATGTTCAGGTTTTTAACTTTTAAGCATATCTTTCAACAACTGTTACAGATGATATAGGCTGCTCCTGTATTTTGTTTGATGTAGCCAAACATATATAGAAGCTTACATTTTGTAGGATCTTGTTGTGTTTTTAAACTATTTGAGAGCCTTTTCAAGTTCTTCATAAGATCTTAGGTGATAGATTTTCGAGTTTCAACCCATCTACATAAAAAAAACTTGTTGATGGTCCTTTTTTTTTTGTTTTATACGGGTCAAATGGTTAAAATAAAAACTTAGCTAGAAAGGAAACGGGTCAGATGGTCGAAATTTACCATAAACCTTAGATTTCATTAATTTTTTTTATTTTTTTTATTTTGTTGTGTTTATTTGGAATGGTAATAAAGGCTGACCTTCAACCCTTAGGATATTGCACCTGGTATTACTTCATTCTTCAAATTATTTGCTTTAGGGAAAGATTCTTTTAACATCTTTATCAAAAATGTCTATTCATAGGTATTCATATAGTTTGTTATGTTCTTTTGCCCTTAAATGTATTTGACTGCAGAAATAAAATGCTATGAATTTAAACAGATGCTGGATGAATAATTATAAGCTCATAATCATGTTTATAAATTTATACAAAAGGCCAGCATAATGTACTGTCATAACCATGTAAATACATTCTTAGGTTATTGATATACAGAGACGTATTAGTTCGTTCAACGATTAACCAGAAAATAGTAAGAAACTGCTTGATAGAGCAACGTACCCTCGAGATACAGCCGCACCACTCGACGATTCGTTGGGCAAACACCTACTCTCTTCCACGATACAGATTCACCACGTAGAATTAAGAAGGATCCCAGATCACCTTCTAACCTGCCACCAGTTAGAATAGCAAGGAAATAGAAAAACTCACAGAGAGTTGTTCTTAATTTTGTAACTCCAAAAACTCCTTCTCATTTCATTATCGATCATTACATAAGCAGTGAAATCAGAAACTGACTAACCACCCACTAAGCATACATTTAGGGAAATGCAAAAACTACGTTGAAAAGTCAAATAAATTAAAATAAAGCAGAAAATAAAATGGCATAAAGAAACTAACGAACTTCATAACTCGCATGCATGATGGGCTTGTGATCAGGAGTGGGCCGGCTTACGTTTTGGGCTGGGTTTGAACGGAACATACCCAGGTCAGGTTGACCTGATCTTGGACTGTCGCTGTGGCCTCCCCGGGTTCAGTTGAAGTCTCAAATTCATGTCCATCATCCTCCCCTTCGTCGGAAAAGTTTGCCCTCAAACTTGGCAACGGGTCATCAGGATTGAAGTAGGGCTGCAGGTCAGCAACGTTAAAGGTGGCCGAGACGCCATACGTACCCGGCAAATCAACTTTGTAGGCATTGTCATTGACCTTGGTAAGAATGCGAAACGGACCCTCTGATCGGGGGCTGAGCTTTGAACGACGCTTTGAGGGAAAACGCTCTTTGCGAAGGTGCACCCAGACAAGGTCCCCGGGCTGGAATAAAATGTGTTTTCGACCCTTGTCGCGACGATATTTAAGCAACTCGTTGTTCTTGGAAATTTTGTCATGAACCTGTTGATGTAATTGTTTGATATCAGCAGCCATAGTTGAAGCTTCTGGACTGAACTTAGCTGTAGTATCTAGGACAGCAAGGTCCAGAGGGGTATGCGGGTTCCGGCCATACACCACCATGAAAGGGCTCAGCCCGGTCGTCTTACTTGGAGCACGGTTATACGCGAATTCAGCCTGAGGTAAGAGATCTTCCCACTGTTTCAGGTTGTTGGTGATGAGAGAACGGAGTAGTGAACCAAGGGTGCGGTTGGTGGCCTCCGTCTGACCGTCCGTTTGTGGGTGGCAAGTGGTACTGAATTTGAGAGCAGTACCGAGCTTGCGCCATAAAGTAATCCAAAAATGACTCAGGAACTTCACATCTCGATCACTAATCATGGTCTTGGGTATCCCGTGAAGGCGCACGATGTCTCGAAAATACAATGTTGCAACCTGTACAGCATCATACGTGGTATGGCAAGCAACAAAATGGGCCATTTTGGAGAAACGATCCACCACCACCATGACAGAATCTTTATGACGCTGTGTTCGTGGCAATCCGGTAATAAAATCTAGGCTTACATCCTCCCATGGAGAGACTGGGACGGGCAACGGGAGGTATAGACCATGGGGGTGAACATGGCTCTTGGCTTGGTGGCATGGTAGGCATCGGTGGATCATGTGGGTCACGTCCCGATTTAACTTTGGCCAGAAAAAATGTGTGTGAAGCATGGCAGTGGTCTTGTCAATTCCCAAATGTCCAGCTAACCCTCCCTCATGAACTTCTTTAATCAGAGATAAACGGATGCTGTGTCGAGGGATGCAAAGGGCCTGTTTCTTGAAGAGGAACCCCTGGACAAGGTGATAATCAGCCATGGCATGGCGCTGGCAAGCCCGAAATGTGACACAAAAATCCGGGTCAGTCGGATAAAGCTCTTTAATGAGTTCGAGCCCAAGAACTCGTGGATGTAGCGAAGTAAGCATCGAATATTTTCGTGACAGAGCATCGGCACCTTTGTTAAGTTTTCCGGACTTGTGCTTGATGGTAAAATTGAAAGCTTGTAGGAATTCAACCCATTTAGCATGTCGGGAATGTAGTTTGTGCTGCCCCTGGATGTACTTGAGCGCTTCATGATCTGAATGAAGGATAAATTCCTTGGAAATGAGGTAGTGCTGCCAATGTTGGAGTGCCCGTACTATCGCGTAAAACTCCTTATCATATGTTGAGTATCGCTTTTTTGCATCATTCAGTTTTTCGCTGAAATAGGCTACCGGTCGTCCCAATTGAGATAAAACAGCCCCTATGCCGACGCCGGATGCGTCGCATTCGACCTCGAAGACCTCGGTGAAACATGGGAGGGCAAGTACCGGTGTAGAGGAAAGCAGCCTCTTAAGTTCATCGAAAGCCGATTGGGCTTGGGGGGTCCACGCAAAGTGTTTAGACTTAGTGACCTCAATCATCGGGGTCACAATAGAACTGAAGTTTTTAACAAACCGCCTGTAGAACGACGCGAGCCCATGGAAACTACGTACCTGTTGGATCGTTTGCGGGGTAGGCCAATCTTTTATGGCTTGAACTTTGGTCTCATCAACTTGAATACCGTGGGCTGAAACAACATAGCCAAGGAATGTGACTTGAGCAACAAAAAACTCACACTTACTCAAATTGCCATACAGTTTTTCCCTGTGCAACACTTCAAACAACTGTTGTAGGTGATCCCGGTGCTCATCGGCTGTTCGGCTATAGATGAGGATATCATCGAAATACACGACAATGAACCGCCCCAAAAAAGGTTGCATAACTTGATTCATCAGACGCATGAAAGTGCTAGGAGCATTTGACAAACCGAACGGCATGACCAACCATTCGTATAGCCCGTCCTTAGTCTTAAATGCGGTTTTCCATTCATCACCATCTTGTATCCGGATTTGGTGATATCCACTGCGTAGGTCGACTTTAGAGAATACGGTAGCACCATGGAGTTCGTCCAGCAAATCGTCCAAGCGGGGTATTGGAAAACGGTATTTAATGGTTATCTTGTTGATGGACCGACTATCCATACACATGCGCCATTCACCATTCTTTTTTGGGACGAGGAGAGTCGGTACTGCACATGGACTAAGCGATTCGCGGATTAACCCTTTCTGCAACAAAGTATCAACCTGCTTCCTGATTTCTTCCGTCTCTTGGGGATTGGCTCGGTAAGCGGGTTTGTTAGGCAACACGGCCCCAGGTATGAAATCAATTCGGTGCTGGACGTTGCGCATGGGGGGCAAGCCATGGGGTATTTCTTCGGGGAAGACCTGTCTGTAAGCTCGTAACAATGGCTGGAGCAGTGGGTGTTGTGGTATAGGTATAGGCTCAACCTCTTCATCAAATCCCATCAAAATGAATTCTCGAAAAGGTTGAAGTTCAAAGTGGTCAGCTTTGAGCAAGGTGGTTAACGGTGGTGGTTTGGGGGATTGGTGTAGGGGAGTGAGGGGAGTGAGTGTGATTTTTCGGCCATTGTATAGGAAGGAATAGGTATTTTTAAAACCATCATGAGTCACCCGGCAATCGAACTGCCAAGGTCGGCCCAAGAGAACGTGGCACGCGTCCATCGGAAGTACATCACACCACACCTCATCCGTATACGACTTGCCAATACTTAAAGAAACGAGCACTTGTTGGGTTACCTGTACTCCTTTACCGTGGTTGAGCCATTGAATATTGTATGGAGTAGAGTGGGGTCGTGGTTTCAAATTCAGTTTTTCCACCAATGTTTGGGAAGCCACATTGGTACAACTCCCGCCGTCAATTATCACCGTACACACCCGCTGATTGATAGTGCACCTGGTATGAAAAATGGATTCTCGCTGGAGAGCTTCTTCCCCCGCAGGAACAACGTTTAAGGCTCGTCGGATTACCAGGCTCTTGCCTTCATCTGGACCCACTAGTTCTTCGGTAGGCTCGGTTTGGTCAACTGATTCAGATGGATCGGTGCCGAACTCATACCCCTGGGCAGATTCGAAGTCGGCTAGAGTAATAACTCGTTTATTGGTGCATTCAGAGGCCATATGACCTAATCCCTGACATCGGAAGCATCGGCGAGGTGCTCTGGGTGGGTTGTCGGTGGTCGGTGGCGTGTTGGAGGAGCTTTTAGGGTTTAAAAAACCGGTTGGTTTATTAGTGGTGTTGGATTTTGGGTTGATGGTGGGATTGGGCTTGAAAATGGGCCGATTGGACTCCTGCTTGCCCTTCACTCTTTGTTGCAGGTCCACCTTGTGGGCTAACACAGTCAATTCAGCCAATGTTTCATAGGAGTGGAGTTCTACCACATTAGCAACCCTGGGTTCCAGTCCGCCCAGATAGCGAACCAGTGTTTGGGGGTCGTCTTCTGGTATGTCACATTTCATGAGTAGGAATTCGAATTCCCGTGAGTAATCTTCAGCCGTACCTGACCCCTGTTTCAATGATTGTAATTGCAAAAGACCGGCTTGGATATAATGCGAGGGTAAAAATTTCTGCTTCAATTTATCTTTCATCTTCGCCCACGATCGGATCTTCTCCTTCCCACGTCGTTCCCGTTTTAAACAGACATTGGACCACCAAGTTGAAGCATATTTACGGAGTTTCAGGGCAACGATCTTCACCTTCTGGTCCTCTTCGGTTTGTTTGTAGTCAAATACCCGTTCAACAGTCTGGATCCAATCAACAAACTCGTCAGGATCCAACTTCCCTTCATATTCTGGTATATCCACCTTAATATCGTTGGGATGCCATCCCGCTTGATCACGGTTACCACCCGTTTTGGATCCACTCGTACCCCCAGAATTACCCTCATCCTCTGATCGTCGATGCTGGGATACAATTAATTCTTGGATTTGATCCTGCATCGCTTTCATCTGTTGCTCTCTTTCTTGTCGATCATCCGCAAGGGCTTCAGCAATCAATTTCTTCAATTCAGTAACACTTCGAGTATCCATAGCTCTGATACCAGATGATATACAGAGACGTATTAGTTCGTTCAACGATTAACCAGAAAATAGTAAGAAACTGCTTGATAGAGCAACGTACCCTCGAGATACAGCCGCACCACTCGACGATTCGTTGGGCAAACACCTACTCTCTTCCACGATACAGATTCACCACGTAGAATTAAGAAGGATCCCAGATCACCTTCTAACCTGCCACCAGTTAGAATAGCAAGGAAATAGAAAAACTCACAGAGAGTTGTTCTTAATTTTGTAACTCCAAAAACTCCTTCTCATTTCATTATCGATCATTACATAAGCAGTGAAATCAGAAACTGACTAACCACCCACTAAGCATACATTTAGGGAAATGCAAAAACTACGTTGAAAAGTCAAATAAATTAAAATAAAGCAGAAAATAAAATGGCATAAAGAAACTAACGAACTTCATAACTCGCATGCATGATGGGCTTGTGATCAGGAGTGGGCCGGCTTACGTTTTGGGCTGGGTTTGAACGGAACATACCCAGGTCAGGTTGACCTGATCTTGGACTGTCGCTGTGGCCTCCCCGGGTTCAGTTGAAGTCTCAAATTCATGTCCATCAGTTATGTTTAAGTTTATTTGCCCTTGATACTTTTTTCGGATTGAAGATTTGATAGTTGATCCCTAATTTAGTGTTTAAGTTAGTGCGCGTATGCCAAATTTTGAGTCGTTTCTCTCCGTGTATTTGTTAATTGATTGGACATTGCAATGTTGTAGTGTTTTGCTAGTACTGTCAGGAACACATTACACCCGAAAGGCGACTGAGGTACCTTCTATTTAAAATGAAAGTTGAACAGAGCTTCTAGATGCATACTCAACTGAAGGTTGGAAAGGTCAGAGGTATTTACCATTTTCAAATCTTTTTTTCACTGCTCATGTTCTAATATGAAGACTTTTGGTTCAGCAGACACATATACTCTTATATATGCATGTGGTGTTTCCCTGGGTCATTATGCTTACAAAGGGAAACTGGAATTAGTGGACTAAGATATTGCTTATTGAACTGAAAATAAGAACAAACAAAAATATTGCTTATTGAACTGAAAATTAGAACAAACAAAAATATTGCTTATTCAGGGTTGGTGAGCATACTTTTAAGGTCATGTTTGGTAACTGTACATATTTGACAACTATGATTGTATTGGCTTACAATGGGTTCTCATTATGTTATTAAACTTGCAGGAACCTCTACTATCATCTTAGAAAGTATTTGGTGTAAATGAGCCCTTTCTACCACTTCAAGGACCTTTACTTCTTAACTTAACTTGAGTTCAAGTTATCCGACTAAGTTTGGAAAGTATTTAACTAAGTATCTGATGAAGAAGCGGATGATGACACGGATATGACGTACAATTATTACATTTTATATGTTAGATAGTTTTATGACGTGTTTGTGAAGTGTGACTTAAAACGAATCCGGATTGTGACGTTTGTGACGTTTATGCTTATGTTTTTTTTAAAGGCAATCATTTATGCTTACGTTTATTCTTATTAGTTTATGTTTATTTAGTTTTTGTGTGTCGTGAACCGGAAATTGGCAGGTTTGTATTAAAAAAACAAAAAAGAAAAACGTTTTTTAAGCATCAGCAACGACTGGGAAATAGTGACGATTGCGACGATTTATATCATAATATCAAAAGACGGTGTTCATCAAGTTTATTAAATGGAACACCAAAAGACGGTGTTCATCAAGTTTAAGGGTGTTCAAATTGAACACCGTCTTAAAACCTATATCACCCCGTCTAAAGCTCTGTTTTTCTTTTGGATTTATAAAAGAATATTTTTTTTTTCTCAGTTAAATATGTATACACATATAACTATAGATAAAGAAATTGTATTAAAAAAAATTTCCAGACCGCAAGCATGCAGGATCGAACACACGGCTTCTGGTCCACCTACAAACATTCCAACCGCTGGACTGTGTTGGTTTTTGTATTATTTAGGCGTACCTTTATTAACTTAAACTGAAGTGCAAGTTTGGTTTTAAGATCAATGCTCAGCGAAAAATCAGGGCAGAAGCAGGACCCGAACCCGGGTTCTGCCGGTTCACAAGGGCTTCACAAACAAACTGAGCTACATGATCATCTTTCAATTGTTTTGGTTTTGATTATATTAATTCACGAATACACAGTCATCGTCCTCTTTGTTATACAATTAGCCCTCCCCTCTGTTTCATAAATTTCTCACATCTTAATTTGTACAGATGATTATCAACGACGGAAAAGGTAAGAATTTCATTATAGAATCATTAAGAAAGCAAATGAAAATAAAAAGGTATACCGAAACATCAGTTCGTGATCACCGGCTAGTTCCGACGAGATCCTCCGAAGACTTCTTCGAATTTCCGGTGAGCGATTATGTGGTGATCACAGAGTCGAACGAGATGATAATTGATATGCTCCCCGTCGCGATGTCCGTAGGTCCCTGGTGAGGATTGCGATCTTTTTCCGGCGTCCGAGTTATCGAAACAGATGGTGAGAGTGGCTGTGAGGGTGTCGAGGGTATACCGAACGATGAAGGTGGTCCTCGTCGTAAACCCCACCGTCTCTGGCGACTTTGGTAATCCGGCGAGTGTCTCCGAATTCCGGTAACGTGCAAAAGATGTGGTGAGTGTGTGAGGGTATCGAAAAAAGAGGATGGTTAAGTTATTGAGAGAGGTGTGTCGCGATAGTTGTGAGACGTCGGAAAGGTTTGGATGTGTCGATTTTATAGTGTTCACATGTTTCGCAAAATAAGGAAACGGGTTGTGATTGATCTGTATGTGTTTTACAATAAGTCTACGTTCGTGATCGGAGAGAAAAGGAAACGCGGAAAACGTCCAAACAATTAGCTTCAATCAACAAGTAATTAGGAAAGGAAGAAAAAGGAGTTCACAACCCAAATCTTCGCTGGTCAACTGTTGGCGGCAATGTATAATATTTCAAAAGGTATTCACAGTTAAGTGTGAATAAAATCAATTGATTCTAAACTTTGCACCCAAAGCCTTATGTATAAATCATTTATATTTTATCTATTTACGTGTTTAAAAGAAGAACGAGCTAGAACAAGCGAAAAAGAGGCACTTAAGTGATCAAAGAAAATAAATAGAAAAGATGGGCCATTAAATTGCATTGAAAAAAAGGAATCACAGTCGCATTTTCTTTTCTTCAGTCGGTTCTTATTCAACGCAATGAAACTATACACCGATCTCTCTTTCTAGATTCAACGGTCTCTGCAAAACTAGGGTTTGTTACTTCTTCTTCCTTATTTTCTCCTTCGATTCAACTTTTTCACTTCAATTAGCGTATTCTGCTTCGCAATTGAAATGCAGGTGAGTTTTTAACAACTTTTCAATTCATATATCAATTTGTACTTCAAAATCTCAGTGATTCCTGATCACATCGACCTATTCAGTCAATCTGTACTTCTTATCTCAACCTATTCCACCATTGTTTTGTGTGTATTTGAACCTTTTTTCACCCCTTTAGCTTCAATTCGTTGTTTGATCAGTTGATTTGGTGGTGATCGTGATACGGATCAGTGATTTGATCGATCGATTGGTTTGATTTGATTTGTGAGTTCATTCAAATCTTTGTTTTTCTCAGATCTGTTTGCTGAGTGTTTGGGTTCAAATTTGCGGTTCATTTTGGCTCAGAATCAACTTGCACACCAGTTGTTTGATAAAATGCTTGACCCAAATTTTGGTGATTGATTGTTTTGAGTTTGTTTTTTTTTTTTTCAACCGAGGGCTCTTGGGGGATTAATTCTTGTTCAAGTTAAAATTGGGATATGCCGCAAGTCGCGCACTCATGACGTAGCTCTTTCTTGGTTAGGTGTCTGGGAGGGTGAGCAACTGTAGGTTGCTTTCCTCTCCTTCGTTTCTTGGTGGGTTGATACCTGGCCTCCTCCTCACCTCGAGAAGGAGGACTCGTTATCACTTCTCGGTTTTGATTGTTTCCAATGGGCTCTGCCAAGGGTAGGAGCATGGTATCCAGTGCCTCTGAAGGGGATGTTGGCTCCACCTCGTCCAACGGAGTGTGGCTATGCCCCTTCAGGGACTTCCACGAGTGTAAAGACGGCAAGCCTGGGTCTTCTGGGTATAACAGATTGATCGCGCATTTTCAGCAATTCCATTTTAAAGATGACCGTAAAGAATCCCTTCAAGGTGCGCTTTCTAAGGATTTAGAATTGTTTTCGAATGTTGGGGAAACCCTACGAGTTTTGGGATATTGGTTGTGTGGGAGGTGTATGAAGACACACACACTTAGTAGGGGGTGTCATCATCCTGATGGTGTTTTCACGTTCTCTAGAAAATCCGGGTCTGATGAGGATTTTGTCGTGGGGATCCCAAGACCCCAAGATCCTGTGATGGTTGTTGAGCTTAGGACCCCGCAGGGAGTGATGGGAGATGTCGATCTCCTTGAACGTGTTTTCTCCCTTCCGGTTCGAACTGTTAAGAGCATCTCCCCAAGCTGTCGTTTAGCATTTGCACAAGCTTTGACAGGTGCCATCCATAAAGTAGTAGCTTCCCCTGGGACTGTCGAAAGTTGGGTCAAACTCTTGCTCTTACCCCGTTGTACCCTTAAGGTGGTTAAGCCGTCTTCCAGGCAAGAGCGAAGGTCGGGTAATCGAAAATCCTTGCAATGTGATAGTATTTTGCGGGCCTTAGCTATATGGAAGGAGGGCTCTGGTTTTGAGGTTTTGGTCAATTCCCTCCTTTCCGATACTGGAGAAGAGGTCGTACGTGGTGGGGAGGCACAACGGGAGATAGCTGAGGAGGTTAGCCCCAACATCAAGCAATGTCTCAGGAAAGTGAGTGATGGTCACTTCACTGCTGCAGTTAAGGTGTTGTGTTCCAGTGGGGTTGCTCCCCGGGGGGAATCTACCATGCAAGCCCTTATCGACAAACATCCCTTCGCACCGCCCCCGAACCTCCCTTCAACTCCTCTTTCACAACCTGCGTTATCCGTGGATGAAGACTGCGTGCACAGGTGTGTGAAATCTTTCCCGAAAGGGACATCTTGTGGGCGAGATGGCCTGCGGGCCCAACACCTGTTGGACGCTCTTAGCGGTGAGGGGTCGGCGACGGCCTCGGGACTGCTTACTGCCATCACTAAAGTGGTAAACCTTTGGCTAGGGGGGTTATGTCCTAAGGTGCTCGCGGATTTTGTTGCTTCGGCGCCCCTAACCCCTTTGTTGAAGCCTGATAATGGGATTCGCCCCATTGCTGTGGGGGCAATTTGGAGAAGATTAGTCTCCAAAGTAGCCATGAAGAAAGTTGGGAAAGAAGCTGTTAAGTACTTGGGGGACTATCAATTTGGGGTGGGGGTCCCCAATGGGGCGGAGGCGGTGCTGCACAGCGCTAACAGGTTTCTTAATTCTTTTCATTCAGATGGTTCGCTGGCCATGCTTACGGTTGATTTTTCCAACGCTTTCAACTTAGTTGATCGTTCAGTTTTGCTTCGCGAGGTCCATCTCCATTGCCCCTCCATATTCCCATGGGTTCAATTTCTGTATGCTCAGCCTGCTAGGCTATACGTGGGGAATGATCGCATCGGGGCATTCACGGGGGTGCAGCAAGGGGATCCCTTGGGACCTTTGCTTTTTGCCCTAGCCTTACACCCTTTAGTGCTTCAGGTGCAGGAAAACTGTAAACTCCCCTTCCATGCTTGGTACTTGGATGACGGGACAATTATCGGGGATGCTGTTCAGGTTGCTAAAGCTCTCGACATCATCGGTTCGGAGGGCCCAGCCTTGGGGTTACGGCTTAATATTAGAAAAACCGAAGTATTTTGGCCGACATGCAACGGGGTGAAGGTCCGGCCAGGGCTTTTCCCCAGTGAGATTGGGAGGCCGGAAAAAGGTGTCAAACTGCTAGGAGGGGCAGTCAGCCGTGATGCCAGTTTTATTAGTGGTCTAGCGGCTAAGAGGGCAACGCGTGCTGTTGACATTATGGGACACCTTCCCTTGTTGCGGGATCCTCAAAGCGAACTCCTCTTGCTTAGATCTTGTATGGGGGTTGCAAAGTTACTATTTGGTTTGCGAACTTGCCAGCCCCCCTTTGTGGATGATGCTGTTTCATGTTTTGATAAAGGTCTTCGGGAGGCAATAGAAGACATTGTCGTATGTGGGGGGTCCTTTTTTTGGTGATCTACAGTGGCGAATCGTGACCTTGCCAATGAGGCTTGGTGGGTTGGGCCTTCTCTCGGCCCGGGATGTGGCTGCCTATGCCTTTGTGGCTTCCAGGTCTCAATCTTGGGAGTTGCAGGACCACATCTTACGTAACAGTGGGGTTGCTAACACTGATCCGGATTATGCCAGCGCCTTGGAACGCTTGCATGAATCTCTACCTGACTTTGATCTCGGCGGTTTCTCTAACAAGGACACCGCCCCCAAAAAGCCACAGAAAACTTTGGCGAATGCCCTTTGTTGTCGAATCGCACAAAGCTTGGGAGAAGATTTCCATTTGTCACCCCGCCAGAAAGCCGTCATTGAATGCCTACAGAGGCCTCACGCTCAGGATTTCTTAACTGTTATTCCTATTGAAGGTTTGGGTCAACGTATGTCAGCGGTGGAGTACCGGTCAATCCTTAAGTACCGTTTGATGATCCCCATGTTCCCGAATGATGAAACTTGCCCAGTCTGCCGTAAAGCATGCCTGGATAAATACGGGGAGCATGCGTTACACTGTAGAGAGTTGCCGGGGTTTAAGTATCGCCATGACTTTGTGCGAGACGCGTTAATGGATATTCTCAGACGAGCAGGGATCTCGGCGAAGAAAGAGGCACCGGTTAATTTTCTTACAGACCCGTCGGAGGGGAGATCCACCCTACGCCCAGCTGACGTGCTAGTTTTTGGTTGGGAGGGCAGGAAACATGCTTGTGTCGATCTCACAGGTGTATCCCCACTAGCCGGGTTCCGGGAAAATGGGTTTGTGGCGGGGCAAGCGGTACTGAAAGCAGAGTCAAAGAAGGTGGAAAAGCACGCGAAAGCTTGTGAGGATAATCAACATGCCTTTGTCCCCCTGGCGTTTGACACGTTCGGCTCCTTGGCGCCGGAGGCAGTTCGGTTCGTGTCTAGAGTTCAGCGTGTGGTCCATAGCAACTTTTCGACCCCTCAGGGGCGGGGCTTTGTTTTTAGTAGATTAGGGTTTTCTATTCAAAAAGGGATGGCGGCGCAGTTTGTTGCTCGTCTACCTGCTATCCTTATGTAATTTGCCCTGATGATTGGAATGAAATTTTATATAAAAAAAAAAAAAAAATTATTTTAGGGTAAATTACATTTTTCGTCCTTTATGTTTGTAGTGGATTGCAGTGGATAATCTTTAACTTCAATAATTACAATCACTGTCCTTCTTTTGTTAAAAGCATTACACCCTACGTCCTTTAATCCTAACTTGATTAAAATTTTCAGTTAAATATGGCATGTGCCATGCAGATGGGGGTAAATTAGTAATTTACTAATATAAAGGATGACTACATATAATCCTCTCCTCTCTCTCAAACACCCATCACCACCACCACATGACTCCAGACCATCATCTTTACCTTCCCCTGCAAATCTCAGTCATCCCAAGATCTCCCTTATCCAACCTCCTTCAAATCTGAACTATTTCAAACATCAAGTTCTATGACCTGAATCGCGTCACATTGTCCACTGTGATAAATTTGGGAATGTTATTTGGAGTTGGTGATATAAAATGTCCACTGTGATTCACACGTACCCAACTTTTACACTCTGTTTCCGAGTCTCATTTAACAGGGGGAGGGGAGGGAAAAGAGATAAAAAATATGAAAAACTATGTTCCCGAGTTTCATTTAACAAGGAGAGGGAAGGGAAAATGGAAGAAAATTTGTTCATATATTCATCCTCCTAAATTGGAGAGATTAGGATAGAAAATCCTATAAATTACTAAATTACCCTCCAATTTAATTAAAATGTTTTATGTTTAAAGTGTATAATGGTAAAATTGTTATTTTCTTTTCTTTTCCTCCTAACTCGGGAACACATAAAATGCTAGATTTCTTCTCTTTTCCTTTACATTTCATTAAACTCGGGAACATGAAAAAAATCACATATTTTCCTTCCTTTTCTCTCTTAATTCATTTTCCTTCCCCTCCCCCCCTGTTAAATGAGACTCGGGAACAGAGAGTTCATGATGGAGTGGTATAAATGAAATAAAAAAAATTGAATAATATACTAGTGGATGGTATATATACACATATGTTAAGTTTCTGAAATTTGTTTATGTTGTATTTGTTAAATGGCTGAGAGGGTGATTTTGTTTGTCGAGAATCGGGGCGCTAGGAACTCGCCGGACTGACCTTAACTGCAGTGGTGGCTTGCTGTGAACTTGCCGGAGATTAGAGAGAAGGAGAGTAAGCTTTTTAGAGAGAGAAGATAATATTTATATTTGTTTTCTTAAGTTTTTAAATGTTATATTCTTTTTATTTGTTAAATATTATAAAATTATAAATAATTAAGTAAAGAGACTAACGTGCCCTTATATGAATGAAATTAACTGAAAATTTTAACTTGGTTAGTGCTAAAGGATCAAGGGTGTATTGCTTTTAACAAAAGAAGGATTGTGATTGTAATTATTGAAGTTAAAGGTCATTCACTATAATCCGGTACTAACATAAACGACGAAAAGTGTATTTTACCCTTTATTTTATTAAAAGAACTAGGTTAGAATCTCGTGTATTACACGGGTTGAATAAATGTAATTTTATATATTAAATAATAAAAAGTTATATCTTTATGACCTTATGTATTGTACGGGTTAAACAAATATAATTTTATATATCAAATAATAAAAAATTATATCTTTAAAAATCATGTGTATTACACAGATTAAATAAATGTAATTTTGTATACTAAATACTAAAAACGTCGTATCTTTAAAAAAAACCGGTGTATAATCGGGTTGAATAAATCTACCAAATAATAAAAAATTACATTCTTAAAAACCCCGTATATTACACATGTTGAATAGATCTAAAAAAGAGTTATATCTTTAAAAACCATATGTATTACACAGATTAAATAAATGTAATTTTGTATATTAAATACTAAATGTAATTTTATATATTAAATAATAAAAGTTATATCTTTATGAACCCCGTGTATTTTACGGGTTAAATAAATGTAATTTTATATATCAAATAATAAAAAAAAATTATATCTTTAAAAACCATGTGTATTACACAGATTAAATAAATGTAATTTTGTATACTAAATACAGAAAAACAATGCATCTTTAAAAAACACATGTATAATCGGGTTGAATAAATCTACCAAATAATAAAAAATTACATCCTTAAAAACCCCGTATATTACACATCTTGAATAGATCTAAAAAAGAGTTATATCTTTAAAAACCATGTGTATTACACAGATTAAATAAATTTAATTTTGTATATTAAATACTAAAAACATCCTATCTTTAAAAAACACATGTATAGTCGGATTGAAAAATCTACCAAATAATAAAAAAAATTATATCCTTAAAAAACTCTGTGTATTACACGTGTTGAATAAATCTAATTTTACATAGCAAATGATAAAAAAGTTATATTTTTAAAAATTTCGTGTATTACACGGGTTATATAAATATAACTTTGAATAGTAAATAATAAAAAAAAATATTTTTAAAAACCCCGCGTTTTACACGAGTTGAATAAATATAATTTTGTATATCAAATAATAAAAAAGGTTACATTTTAATAAATTAGGATAACATTTAATATTAATTTATTATTTATTAATGTCACATGACATTCTCTCTTTTATTCTCACTCTTAGAGTCCCGTTAATATTTTCTCTTTTAATCTCACTCTTAGAGTCCCGTTAATTTAGATTTTATTTTTTTTTAATTTGAGTTTTAAATCTTTTTCGTTAAATATAAAACCACTATGTTTTGTAATTCTAATATTTTCAAAACAATTTAAAAAATACATATAGTTACCACTTACCATAGATCATTGTTCATAATATAAATAAATATGGTCAAATTCAAAGAAAACAAATGTCGTTAAGAAGTATTTATTATTTATTTAGTTAATATAAGATAAGTATAGATTTGAGGATATCTTTAATGAATGACACGTGTCCAAAAGTTGGTTTCTTTTATTATAGTGGATAGATTTTCAAGTTTCATCATAAGGCACAAAGGCCCCTCTAGTTAGTTAATCAAAGTTATAATCCATATAGTTTATCGTTCATCGATTCAAGACCTCGTTATTCATAATGTGTAATAAAATAACAAAAATTCCATTCTCATTTATTCATGAGGGTTCGTTTACAAACGGTATAAATAATAGAACTCGAAAAGTTTCAAAACGGGTCGGATTTTGGAAACCCATTTTGTCAGATGTGAAGAAATTCCATTTACTGGCTTTAGCAAAGAAGATAAACAAACATTTTCTTATGAACAAAGAATGATCGCTTTAATTCAACAATCAATTAGAGATGATATTTTTTCTTTACTAAATCATGATGGTTCATCGAAATCATGATGGTGAGAATGTGAGAAAAATGATTGAAATATTTTGTTATTTAAAGATTGAACTTCAACGATTCGGAATTACAAAAACTAGGGAAGAAATCATTGACAAAGTGATTGAAGCGTTACCACATGTTGATGATTGGCAGACTTTTGTAATGATTTTGAAAAATGATTCAAGGTTTGATGATTTCACCCGAGATAATTTGATTGAGAGAATTGAGGGACATGAACTGGAATTGCAAAAAGAGAATAAAATCAGCAGTTTAACTTACCAATAAAATGTAGGACTCTATTACAGAGGTAGTTTGCCTTCGATCAATCAATCGACTAAGCCTGGTACAGCTTTTGGCGTCGAAAAGACAAAGGATTCACAGAAGAGTTCATCAAGCTATAACCCAGGTTATCATTCATCTTCAACAGCTTCAAATGCAGAAGAACCCGAAGAGATTCATTGCAACATTGCATTAAAGTTGAAAAAATTATCCGAAAATGAGTACCAATGCTGCTAAACAACATATGAGTTTCTTAGCATCGATTATGGAGTCATGTCACACCCCGATATTTACAGCTCAGACCGGTGGGCTCGGTGGGGAGTATCGTGACGTAAGATTGATATCGTCATGGTCAAACATACACAGATTAGCACAGCGGAATTCTTGGAATATAAAATAATATTACAAACCCAAATGTCTGAAAATATCAAAGTATTTATTATAGACGAGCTTGTAATATCAAATCCACAGGCGGATCATTACAGAATGTATAAAATGAAGTTTAGCATACTTTAAGGCATCTTTAAGGATTTGCAAGATCCTCTATTTCAACACCGAGCAGCTCCCAGCCTATTACGAGTAGTACCTGTCACTTAGTCTTTTGAAAATACGTCTGTTTACACTGGTAAATACAATTAACCGACTCATTTGAAAAGAGTTTATGAAAATTGATTTAGGCGCACAAGGCACAAAACCTTTTATAACTTGGGACAATTTTTATTAAAATCTTGTATACAGATTTACATGTTTGTCATACATATGGGGCCGGTTTGGAAGCCGGTCATGATTAACCGACTCACCACTATAAAACCCACAAAGGAGTTATCCCCAACATGTGGGTTATTTAGCATTTGCATCTGTCAGGTGTATGCCTACACCCCGTGCATAGGTCGTGGCCATTTTCAAATGAAATAAGCCGAGGATATCCAGGACACGGTCGTATTAACCCCTAATGTTTATGTTATCTAACAAAACTAATTAAAACGGGTGATGCAATTTATTAATCACAATCCAATTAAATGATTCCATACCCGACCAAGTGGTATTATATTGTACCGTATCCCAAGCCCGTATAAGGGAAAATAAGTTAAAAGTATTTACCTGAGCTAATACTTGATTCATAGCAAAATAACTCAGTCGTACCTAATCTATCTAAATGCAGGTAGCTTTTACCGGGTGGCTCTAGTCTGGAATGATGGTAATATATAACCAATTCAGTATGCTAACGGTCTTATTTAAGTCGTAGACTTAGACCAGCAAGCTTAAAGTATCTAAAACAGTACGATACGCTAGATTAAGCGATGACTGGAATAAAATGTTATTTATACCCAACAAGTATGAAGACTTGTATATTATGGGTAAACTAAGTACACTTTGGGTTTTGAGATAAAAATGATAAAGTTAAACCCGTTTCGGTAAACTTACGTAAACTAATTACGCAAGTCAAACCGTACGTGTATAAGCGATCCAGAGTAACCGGATGAGACATATACAAGTTCCACAAGTCATTATGCTTAAAACATGTTATAATATCAGTAGGATACTAACATGTATGCCCATCAAGGTTTTAAAATCGAATTAAGCCTCATAAGGGCGTTTTGGTCATTTTCTGACTTATAAAAGGAGCTTGGAAGTAATCTGATGTTATGGTCATAAACATTCTGGAAAAATATTTTATTTATGATATAATATCAGTAGGATATCAAATATATGTGTGGTTTATGCTTTAAAACCAAACTATGCATCGTAGGGGCATTTTGGTCCTTTCACACAGTTTTAAAGACTTATTTGGGATTCTGAGTTCGTGACTTATACTTACTGTAAAAATATTCGAAATGATTTATAAAATCAGTAAGTAACAAGTCTTGGGTGATAAGTATGGTTTAAAACCATACTATGCGCCTAATTGGCGTAAAAGTCGTTAAATGACGATATTAACAATGTTTTAGTAAATCTGATGTTATGACCAGCTTTGCATAATTAAAACATGTTAATTGTCATAACACATCAGTAGGTAAAAGGTTTGATATGATTATTATGCTTAAAAACTAATTTAAGTGGTTTAAGGGGCATTATCATCATTTAATGATACTTATCAACGACTTGTGCATAAACTCAGAATATAGTCTAACTCGACATCCCAGTTAATCCTAATTAAGATATCATATCAGTAGTTATCAAGTTTTATCAATAAAATATGCTTTAAAATCATTCTAGATGTAAAAAGGCATTTTCGTCCTTTTAAAAGCATAATTTACGATCATTTAAGCAAACTTAGTTTATGACCAGATTTATAACATCAAATGTGCTAAACATGTTATCATATCAGAATGCAACTTGTGTGCATGCTCATGTATGCTTAAAACCTTATTTTTAGCAAAAAGGGCAATTTAGTCAACTTAAGCATAATAACGGAACTTGCATTAAAATCTCAAATCGCTATATGACATGTAATATAACCTTAGGGAGTTATACTACACCATATTACTATCCTAAAGGAAACTTAAATCAGTAGTAAACTAGTTCTAATTCGGTTCATAAACGAAAGTCAAAGTAGAAGTCAAACTTCACGACTTTCGGTTGCGAACCGAACCTAAAACTGGAATTGACGAGCCGAACATGTTTACACATGTTCTAATAATTATTACCAAGTTGTTTAAGTGATAAAACATATTTTATAACACTCTTAAACTTAGATCGCAATTATTTTAAAATCTTAGTCGTTGACTTTTGAAAATGTCAATATGTTGACTCGTCAATTGACCAAGCAAACGTGATTCTTAGGAGGTGCCCTTTTGAGGGATTAACACCTTCCTAATTACGATCATGTAGCCACGTTCGTTGCGAACCATGGCTTGACCGTTTAATCTCTAACTAAAAGTCAAAGCGTTTATCATAAACGCTTGACTTTTCGGCTTTAAAAGCCAAATAAAATAACTAGTCATGAAAGGATCACTTACAAGTGGTCCTATTGACTGAAAAGAACTCAAAGGTCTGCTCCCAAAAGCTCAGGAGCTCCCCATGTGAGAAAGATAGGAAGAAAATGAATGGTGCAAGTGTTAAGGGCCACCAAAGGCATCTATTTATAGTGTTTGAAGGATTGTTAGATGATTGCCATGTGTTTAGGGCTTCCTCAGATGCTTACAAGGGTCCCTAACAGGTGTGCAATACAGGAAAGAAGCCCCTAGATTCGTTTGAAGGTTTTAACTTGCTTGGTGTAGGGAACAAGCAAATTTTCGAACTGACCGTATGGTCATGTGTATACGGTCCGTAAGGACCAAATCAGTATACATGAAGTTTCATTAGTTGGTATGTTTGGCCCCTGAACGCGTATTGTTGAGTTTTGGCACATCTAACACCCGTCAACCCTATTTTTAAGCTCCATAAGAAAGCCAAAGTATATTACGACGAACGTTCGAACGAATGCGAAAATAATCCAGATTTCGCAACGAATGGTATTTTTGCATTCCCATCACTAAAATATAATATTTTAATGATTACAAAAATTTTTGGATGTACGGATATGGTCAGAACACAGAATATGTGCGAATATGCATACTTTCGCAGTTTTGACGCTTTTAGTCCTTTTAAGGCACAAAGTTGTGCGTAATATCGTTTAACGATATCAAAGCTTCTCATAGCCCATATTAAGCATTCTCGAGAGTATAATTGCACATCATAATGCTTCGGGTTCGTTAAAAGGTCATTCAGAGGTATAATTAAACATGTTGACGCTTTTAACCCCTTTAACTTTCAAAACTTGCTCGTAACATTTCTTATTGGCATAAAAAGTGTAACACCTCGAAAATTCACGTCCTATAATGTGTTGACACGTGTCATAAAGTTTGAACGTGTGAAAGAATGTTATAAAAGGACTAAAGTTGACAAACATGGAAAATATGTGATTATACGAGTTCTAAATGTCAACAATGAATAAATATACTTCATAATAACCCTACATAATGTTTATAACATCAAATGAATAAATCATGGATCATACAAAGCTAAAAGTGAGAGATTACAAACTACAGGGGTCAAATGTGTCAACATGTTTAAATATATACCTCTGAGTGACCTTTTGACAAACCCGAAGCGTTGTAACTATTAAATATGCTCACTAGAAGGCGCGATATAAATTTCATAAAGTTTCGTTATCGTATGAGAAAGTTATGATCAAATTCGTGTGCGAGGGTTAAAGCGTTAACGTTGAAAGTTAAGACTTTTCGGGTTAACCGGAAGTGCCCAGGGACTTAGCAAAGTGGGTATAAGACCTAAAGTCCTTTTGGGTATATTACAAGGGGTCATATTGCAAGTTTCTAGCTCAATTGACCTTTCAAGAGGGCCAAGGGGTGTGATGCAACATCAAGAAAACGTTTTTGTCTGATCATAGGTCTCAGGCGGGCCGCGTAAGATCTTGTTAATCCTTACGCGGGCCGCGTCAGGACATCAGATGCAGAAAAACAAGACAGCAGCCTGGAAACGCGGAGAACCGATCTTTTTTCAACATTAAGGCAATGTGGGCGACCCCTAAACAGTCCTAGACACTAGGGACACATGTGGGAAGGTTATGGGCAGTAGTAGACCTTGTTGTCAACACCTTGTGGTGATTGATTTCACTATAAAAGGGCCATGAACTTCATCCTTGCAATCACACCTTCTCCTGCATTGTTGGATCACTTCTAGAACTCAAACTTCCTCTCAAGTGTTCTCTAAACAAGCTTAGGACTTCAGTAAGTGTTCTAATCCCTTCTTTAATTGAGTTTAGCTTGGTAAATTAGCTAAAAGTCAAACCGTCGTAATTACGGTTTGACTTCGAGATTAGTCAACAATGGCTCAGTCATATCTCGAATTAAATGTAGTTATAAGTTGGTATTTATGTGGGTAATAAACCCTTAAAAGGGTTCCCCCTGATTACCACTCTAACCAGGTCAAAAGTCGGGTCAAACTTATATTTAAAAAGTCAACATGAAGCTTAAAATGTCATTTATGCATAATTAGCTATCTAGAACATATACAACCTGTTTGATCATTGTTATAACTTAGTAATTAGTGTAAGAACATGTTTAAACATTTTTAACCCGACTATTTCCTGTTTAGACCCGGTTCGGAACCGAAAGTCACATAGTTTGACTTTCACTTTGACTTTCAGTTCTGACCCATTTAGGCATGTTTTAGAAATGCCTCAGAGCTTTAATTGGATTAGGTTACTTGTTAGAACAACCCTCTGTGATTATACACCTTGGTTCACTAGTTATCCAATTAATATGCATATTTCCGTTAATTGCTCATATGTTGACCGTTATGCCCTTATTACCTTAAAACGTGATTTATGAAAATGTAAAAGTGTAGAAACCTTAGTTACTGATATATAAACTTGTATGCAAAGTTTGATATCAGTTTGACTTGTAGATTAAGAGTTATGCTCAATATCGCAAATTTAAAGCTTTATGTTAATAAAATGGCGTAATTAGCGTATAGCCTAGTTAAGCCTACTTTTTGG
The DNA here is from genome assembly GCA_030545235.1 of Helianthus tuberosus. Classification (NCBI taxonomy): domain Eukaryota; kingdom Viridiplantae; phylum Streptophyta; class Magnoliopsida; order Asterales; family Asteraceae; genus Helianthus; species Helianthus tuberosus. The sequence continues at coordinate 11,289,785 of CM060393.1, forward strand.
TATCAAACTTAATACCCACTGATATAATATAATATTTTGGGATTTTTAAAGATTTTTAATTAATTTTAGACTGAGCATAACTAGTAGTCGTAGGCTTAATCCGATAATTGTCGGTTTTGCCCTTACGGGCCATAAAATGAGTTTTACTTATCTAAACGACTCCAAACCTTTTGCTACTGATCACATATGATAAATAAATTATTTTAAGCCTTCTGGAAATATAAAAATATTAGATTTAAGTATCGAACCCGGAAATGGCCTTTAATCGCCATAATTAGCGTTTTTAACGCATAGTATGTCTTAAAATCATATTGGACATACCCGGATTGATACCTACTGATATATGAGGCAAATTATGATATTATAACAGTAAGCAAAGGTTGATTAACTCAGACTTCGTTTTTGAGCTTTCCGGCTTATGTGAAATTACCAAGATACCCCTACGGGGCATAGTTTGGTTAAAAATGATAAATTTCACATATATGCTTTAGCCTACTGATATAACTTATCAAATTGAGTATGTTTGCTGTTTACATCAGACCTGTAACTCAGTTAAACATTTAAACTCTTTTACAAACTTTAAAATGACCAAACTACCCCTACGGGGCATAGATTGTGTTTAAATTAGTTCGGGGCATAATGAAAGACATCTTACTGATGTCACAACATATTTGAAGCATATTAACTTAGGAAACCTGTATATGGCTCTTACGGATACCCGTTACGTTTATTTCGTGTTCGGTTCGGTTTATGTAACAAGTTTACATAAATTAGCCGAAACGGGTCAAAACTTGTCGGTTCTATCTCAAAATCCAGAATGTGAATAATAAACCCATATTAAACAAGTCTTCAAACTTGTCGGGCCTAAATCACATTCTATCCGGTCTTCGCTTAATCATGCGTACGAACCGTATCTTCGAAACTAGCCGGTCTAAGCTTAAGCTTAATTAAAGGCCGCTAGGATTCTAATAGGTTATATTAAACCTTCGTTCCAGATTAGGAGAACCAGTAAAAGCTACGTGCAATTTGCTTATTGTGAATTATACTTTGCATCAGGTAAATACTTTTAACTTATTTCCCCTATACGGGCTTGGGTTACGGTATATAGCATACCGCTTGATCGGGCATCAAATCTCCACCGTTAAAGTGGGTAGTTGAATAATTTGATCGGCTCGTTTAAACAGTCTTGTTACTTAAAGCCTTTGGGGGGTTAATGACCATGTCCCGGATATCCTTGGCATCATCTTACGAGATGGCCACGACCTGAGCACGGGGTGTAGGCGTACACCTGTCAGTGTATAACTCAATAATGTGGTGTGTCTATTGATCTTTAACCCGGACAAGATCCGGGCTACTGAACGCACAAGTAATATGTAATTCGTTCACAAGATTATAATATTAAATAATTCTCCCAAGTTAAATAAAATGTTTATGCCACGTGCATCCAAACCAATTTTCAACCATTTTCCAAAATGAGTCAGTTGATTGTATTTACCAGTGTAAACTGACATATTTTCCCAAAAAGATTAAATGCAGGTACTAAGCGAAATTGGCTGGGATTCTCCTAAGCATCATTAGAAGTCTCGCAAGCTTAAGATGCCTGAAGTCTGTTGAACCATAAATAATGTTTTTATCTTTCGATCCCTGTGGATAAACTTCCGGATATTGTGACTTTGATTACAATAAATAAATTCGGTTGTATCATATTTTAAATTTGCTTCCGCTGTGCATTATTATATTGTGTTGTTTGACTATTACGTTGCCAACCACGTCACGATACTCCCCCACCGGTGACACGTGGAAATCGGGGTGTGACAAAAAGCCTTGAGTGGCCAATATTAGGCATTACCGAGAGTATGATCAAACATCATGACGCTCTCAGTTCGTTAAAAGGTCACTCAGAGGTATAAATTAACATTTTGACACTATTAACCCTGTGTCGCGCAAACTTTCAAGTAATCGCGCAACTTTTGGATAAATATGTAAACAACTTCTCTGGTCCAACAAGTGGCTTATATGAGAATACGGTCACCGTATAATAGTCACTCAGAGGCTTAGTTTCAGCATGTTGACACTTTTATTCCTTCCATAATTATAGTTTTCGTTTTTTGATGAAATTAGTCCCTCATAGTCAACGTTTGACTTTATTATGGTTTATTACACGTGTCAACACATCATTGGGCATGATTTTACGAGGTGTTACATCCTCACCCTCTTAAAAGAAATCTCAACCTCGAGATTTGCTCAAAAAGATAGGAGTGCTTCTGTCACATAGTGAACACTACCTCCCATGCATAATCGGGATCTCTACGGTATCTCGCTTTATCATAATAATAGATATATGTTTTCATCAGGGTTTCTTAATCCTTGATGGTTCTTGATCGATATCGATATCGGTGTCTTAATAGACCGAACTTTTTTATTAACTGCACACTTTCATGTGACAAAGCTAGCATCTTATTGGCTAGATATTCCTATATTACAAATGTAGAATACATCGTGAATTCCATCAAGCTCCTCGAATAAGTTTTAACTTATAGGTTACAAATCTGACTTATTCGATTCTCTCGAAAGATTCTATATATCCAGGGTTCGACTTACCCCTTACACTGAAACGTATCACACCCTTCCATATAGGTAAATTCAATAGAGTCTTGTTCCCTACTTGGAACTTTTAATAGATTTGCGCCTCTTGTTCGCATTGCTCTTCTTCCGTTAACTGGCAGCTTTCAGACGATTACGGATTTGTATTATCTTATCCGTCGTCTTTAAGAAAATCTCAGATTCTGATAATCGGGTTTTCCCAACTCTTGCCCAACATACGGGCGGTTGTCACTTTCTCCTATACAAGGTCTCCAAAGGACCAACCTTGATACTTATATAATAATTATGAGTTATAGGAGAACTTAATTTGGGTGAGATGATCATTTCAATTACTATCTAAATCAATCTTAAGGAATTAACTAGCCTCATGGTTAGTCGAACAAATCGACGATCCTGGGCAGCTGATAACGATTCTCAATCGTTTCCAAGTTAGGTTTGCGGTAATCAATGCAAAAGCGTACTGCATTGTGCTTTCTTTTATCAGCAAAATCAGAGTTTTCTGTAACAGATACTACTCCTAATAGGATGTCAATCCTAACTCCACTTACCTTTCAAGAGGTAAACAGGGTAGTTCTACGGAAAAGACATTAATTTATCCGAATATGATAAAGATAACTCCAATCCCCGGCTTTGGTTAACTTACTGTTACCTGTGCCATGCAATTGACACATCTGTTTTATGAATACATGGATGCCTTAAGTAGAGACGCATACTTAGGCATTTCTATAATGGATATCTTCTTTGAATACCACTAGCTGACTTTAGTACAATATAACCATTGGAATATCTTAGTGGTTCCATGCATTAAACCTCCATACTGATCAGGCCTGGATGCAATCTATGGGACACACTGGGATACGCCAATCCTCATATGGCGCTTTTATCAAACATAGTTGGCACTCGCAGTTGATAGAAATCAATGAGAAAATAATTAAAATAACATATATTGTCGTACTCTATTCGAAGAAAGAGTACTCTTAGATTTTACAGAAGGATCATTGATGAAAAATAGGAGAAACGATCTCTATGGTTTCATTGGTAGGTTCTACCTTATACTTAGTATCTAGAGTTCTTATGAGTATATTCAAAAGTTTGCCAAGCTTATGGTCTATGAAAGACTTATTATTGCCTGAATTAAAACAGGAAACTTAGTAGAAATTATCATTGATAAATGATAAGGAATGTACCTAACGACATTATTGATATGTACTGCCTCAGGCATTCGTCAGGTAGTTCAGATGTTTCCTATCTTAGTCTCTCCAAGCTTAATTGTACCTTCATTGACAGCTTTAGGGCAATTGGTACTGATGTGGTCTTTCTCGCCACAGCCGAAACAGACTGCATTCTTTATGTCCCTACATTCGTGGGACTGATGACCAGTTCTTTTACAAACGCCTCAATGCTTTGGCTTTTGTTCTATTCGACACTGTCCCCAGTGCCTTTTATAGCAGGTTATGCATACAGGCTTCTTATTGAACTTTTGTTGATTCTTATTGAGCCCGAACTTGCTCTTTTTCTTAGATTCCTGGGAGTTATCCTCCTCATTTTTCCTTTTTCCATCAGTCTCAATTTTGGCTGACTTATTTCTCAACCTATCCAGTGTAAGTGGCTGAGATAGATCCATAGTGGATCTATAAGAAGCAAGCTTTGAAGCTTTATCATGCTCTTTTATCTCTGGTGCTAAATCACCACTACATTGTGCATTGAGCTTAGATCCTGGGTTAACCGAATAGGGTACTATCCCAGATAATGAATTAAAGTCGGTGACATACTGTCGATAGTCTGGATTTTTCATTTTGAGAGTCAGAAGATCTGATTCCTCCTTTTCCATTTCATGTCGTGGACAGTAAGTTTTTCTGATAAGGTCCATAAATTGAGACCATTCCATATTGTATAGGGGTATTTTCCCCATGGATTTTATTAATGTCTTCCACCACGTAAGGGCATCACCCTTGAATGAATGTGATACATATTTCACAGTGTCTTCTTTACCACTACCTCTGATCTCTACAACGGTTTCCATTTCGTCCAACCATCTCATGCAATCAATGGCTCCATTTTCGCCATTGAAGTCTCTTGGCTTGCAAGAGACGAAGTACTCGTAAGTACATCCTTTGGAGGAATGAAGCTCCTCACTATACATTATCTTCTTTGGTTTATTCTTCGCATTCGAAGCGTGAACAAAGCTCCCTTCATGAGTAGATGAATGTAGTTTCAAATGGGATTTAGAACGAGTAACATTTGTCTCGTTGAACTTTTTTTATGACCTTCTTCATGGCCTTTCTGACAGCTGCGTTAATCACAGCTTGGAGATTTACTCCATTAATATTGAGGTTTACATTTGTAGCATCATTAGCATTTGTCGCATCATAAGTATCGCGACTGTTGTCTACCTCATTTGAGTTTGCCATACTCGAGGCTTAGTACTAAACAACAAATTGAACAATAGTTAGTCATCATCCTGATGACCTGACATAGACTAGCCACGGCATCATTAAACCGTGTAGGCTATTAAGTTCCGAACATTCCTAATGAATGTTATTTGAAAGAATTGAATATCAATATCATTTGGCCTAGGTCACAAGAGAACCATCAATGGCATTCAAGGTTTGGACTGAGTCTATTACCTTTTAGACAGGGGATCACAATGTCACAACTGTCTTTGTTATATAGGCGATTATGAATAGCTCGAAAGCTAGCCTTAAAGGACTTTTAATATACATGGTACAGAGGCCCGTCACTAGGGACATAAAACGATATGGCATAGATCCTAGTCATGAAAGATATAACTAATCATATGGCACGAAGGCCTTATCGCAAAGGACATTTAGATATGGCACAAATGGCCTCGACACAAGGACGTTATAAAATATGGCACCGAAGGCCTGTCATGGAGGACATTATCAAATTTGGCACAAAAGACCTGTCACAAAGGATGTTAACATTTAGTATATTAACTTGTCACGAACGACAAATTATAGCATATTGGCTTATCATGATTGACTTTAAAATATAACTCGTTGGTTTGTCACAAAGGACATTAATTTATAAGCCTCAATCTTATTAGATCAGGGGCTTTAAGGCTTGAACATAGTTCTTCACCTTTGGACAGGGAGTCATAGACTACAACTGTCATTGTCTTGAAAGACGATTCATTTTGGCACAAAGGTAAATCAATTGACATCACTAATGGATGTTTATATATAATCATCGTATTTGATGATATTAGTCATGATCATATTGATCATATAGACTATTAGGTTTGAGCATAGCTCACTACCTTGGACAGGGAATCATAAAAGATCACCACTGTCTTTGTCACAAATGGACAATATAATATGTCCCGTAGGCGAAACATTACTTAAGGATGTTAAATAACATGATCATTGTATTAGATGATATTATTCACAATTATATTGCTCGTATAGACTATTATGCTTGGACATAGTCCAATATCTTTAGACAGGGGGTCATAGACCACAACTGTCATTGTCTTATTGGACAACAAGTATAGCCCGTAGGCACTTCATCACTAATGGATGTTTATAATATGATCATCACATTGATGATACTTGCCATGATCTACTTTGATCATATAATCTTTAAGGTTTGGACGTAATCCAATACCTCAACGACTGGTGTGGTTTCTTAAGCCACACTGCCAGGAGTGTTAACATGTTCTTGGATGTTAAGAAAGATTAATTGTCTTAAGAGGGTTTTACCATCATAGCCATGTTCATAGACATATAGTCTAGGTTATACCATTAAGATGATCTTTTGAAATTTTTCAGCTGATCGATAAAGTTCGAGTAAAATCAGAACGATCGTTTGATAAAGGACGAAATGAATATCTATATAAAATTTTCAAAACTTTCCATAAATCATTAGGAATTTACAATAGTGCCTCAATAAGGACTTTTAGTAATTAATTTGTCCACATAGGGACTTAAAAGCGACTCAAGTCCTAGCAGGGACTAGAAGGAAAATATAAGTCTGTATAGGGACTATAAGATATGTCCGCATTGGGATTATTATGATATCTCATGTCCATGAAGGGACGTTATTAACAATTGTCCTCACAGGGACTTTAAATCGAAAGATACGTCCTCATTGGGATTTATTAATGAAACAATATGTCCTTGAAGGGACTATAATGAATTATTATATCCGCCAGGGGACTTTAATGAAATAATATGTCTACAAAAGGATTTCAATGAAATAATATGCCCTTGAAAGGACTATAATGAAGTATAATGTCCTTGAAAGGACTATTTTTAAGTATGATGTCCATGGAAGGACTATATTGAAATACCAAGTCCAGGAAGGGACTATTTTAAAATAGTGTATCCACAAAGGGATTTTAATGAAATCACACGTCCATGAAAGGACTATATTGAAATAGCATGCTGTCACACACCGATATTTCCACGTATTACCGGTGGGCCCGGTGGGGAGTATCGTGACGTGGTTGGTAACATTACGGTCAAACAACACAATACTTAAATGCATAGCGGAAGCAAAAGATAATAATCACATTCCAAACCGAATTAATAGTAATATCAAAGTATTACAACGGTTTGTAAAGGATCCACAGGTGGATCAAAAGATAAATAAGATCATGTTCAACAGGTTTAAATGCATCCAAGCTTGCGAGACTCCTATTGATGCTTAAGGAGAGGCCAGCCTATTTCGAGTAGTACCTGCACTTAATCTTTTTGGGAAAATACGTCAGTTTACACTGGTAAATACAATTAACTGACTCATTTTAAAAAAAAAGGGTTTAATCAAATTGATTTGAATGCACGTGGCACAAATATTTTATAACTTGGGATAATTATTTGAATATAATCATTGTAAAGAATTACATGTTTGTTATGCGTTCAGTTGCCCGGGTCATGCCGGGTTAAAGATTAATAGACACACCACATGATATAGTCCCGTGGCGGGTTTATCCCCTAACCAACGGTTATACCTTTATTAATTATGTATGCACTGTCGGGTGTACGCCTACACCCGCATGCTAAGGTCGTGGCCATTCTATGAATGATGCCAAGGATATCCGGGACATGGTCATTAAACCCCCAAAGGAGTTAAGCAAACAAAACAGATTTTTAAACGGGTCATCTCGATAATACTTAACCATCAAATGATTAAGGTCGAGTGCCCGACCAAGAGGTATTTTATATACCGTACCCCAAGCCCGTATAAGGGAAAATAAGTTAAAAGTATTTACCTTTGCAAGTATCGATCACAAATAGCAAGTGCGTGTAGATTTTACAGGGTCTCCTATTTTGGAACGAAGGTTTATAATAACCTATTAGAATCCTAACGGGTCTTTAATTAAGCCTAAACTTAGACCGGTTAGTTTTAAGGAAAGATACGGTTCAAACGCACGATTAAGCGAAGACCGGAATAGAATGTAACTTAGACCCGACAAGTTTGAAGACTTGTATAATAGGGGTAATCTAACCTCATTCTGGATTTTGAGATAAAATCGATAATGTTTGACCCGTTTCGGTTGATTTATGTAAACTAGTTACATAAACCGAACCGGACGTGATTAATGTGTAACGGTTAACCAAATGAGTCATAAACAGGTTTCCTAAGTTAATATGCTTTAAATATGTTGTGATATCAGTAGGATACCTTCCATTATGCCCAAAACAAGTTAAATCTCTAATTAAGCTCCGTAGGGGTATTTTGGTCATTTAAACGGTTATAAAAGGGATTAAATACATCACTGATGTTTGGGTCCGAAATAATCAGTAAAATTACTTATTTTAATAAGTTATATCAGTAGGTATTTAGTCTTAAGTGTTTAAAATAGTTTTAACGCATACTACGCGCTTAATACGCGTAAAAAGCCGTTTTAAGCGATTTCCGGGTTAGACAGGAAATCTGAGTTTTCTGATCAGGTTATAAAGTTCAAAATACTTCATTTATTATATAAAATCAGTATCAATTGGATTGGTGTCAAAATATTATGTAAAACTCATTTTATGAACGAAAAGGTTATAATCGGTAATTACCGAATCAAGGCAATAACTCTATGTTATGGTCAGTTTAAAAATAATTAAAAATCTTCAAAAATCCCAAAATATTATATCTCATCAGTGGGTAAAATGTTTGATGTCAAAAATTGGGTTTAGATAGGCTATGCGCTAAATACGCCGTTAATTAAATAAAAAGCTTTATAATTACGCTAATGCGCATAACTCCTAATCTAGACCTTAAACTGATGTCAAATTTTGAGGGCATGTTTATAAATCAGTAGCCAAGGTTCTCATCTACCCACATTAACAAAAATCTTGTTTTATGGTCGAAAGGGCATTATGGTCAATATTAAGCGATTAACGGAAACGGGCCAATGACTCGGACAAACAACGAAAATATCACAGAGGGTTATACTATCATGTAACCCGGTCCTTATGAAGCTCTAAGGAATTTCTAAATCCATCTAAATCGGGTCGGAACTGAAGTCAAAGCAAAAGTCAAAGTTTTGCGACTTTCGGTTCCGAACTGGTTCAAAACTGAAAGTTGTCGGGTTGAACGTGCTTAGACATGTTTGTACACTTATTACCAAGTTATATGAGTGGTAAAACAGGTTACACGCCTTCTACATTGCTAATTACGTGTTTTATGTTTCTGTTGACTTTTTCGGGTTAAGTTTGACCCGACATTCGACCTAGTTAGGGCGGGAATCAGAGGGTGCCCTTTTAAGGGTTAATTGCCCACATAATTACCAACTTATAACAACTTTCAATTCGACTAAATACTAGACCATTTGTGTTTTATCGCTAAGTCAAACCGTAATTACGACGGTTTGACTTTTAGCTAATAAACTAAGCAAAATGCGATTAAGGAAGGCCAAGGGTACTTACCGAAGTCCTATGCATGATTAGGGATGCTTGGGGACTGCACTTGTGCTCCAGAAATGATCAGAAGTGGTGTTTGAAAGAATGATCAAAATGTTGCAATAATGGTGCTTTATATAGTGGGTTTTGATCTTATAAGATCATGCCAAATGAGTCTACAATTGATCATGGATCATTCACAAGTGTCCCTATACTCTAAAAACAATCTTAGGCAGCCCATGGTATTGAGAAAAGGCAATTGGAGTTGGTTATAAGGCTGAACATGCAGCTGTCCTGAGTTTCTGTTACTGGAGTGCTCTGGCGGCCCGCGTAAGGTAACCCTGATACCTTACGCGGCCCGCGTGGATGATCAGGAAAGGTAAAACAAGTTTTAACTTTTGCATTTTGATCCTTGGTCCATTCTAACTTTGTTCTAATCTTTATTTTTGCACTTTAAGCCCCTTAAACTGATTTCCAAGGACTTCAAGACATAACCAATCTTTGTGAAGTCCTCGGTCAGTCTTATGATCACCCGTAAAGCCTTAAGTTTCAACGTTGATGCCTATAACCCCTCGCATACGAATATCGTCATAACTTTCTCATACGTTATCGGAACCTTGTGAACTTTTAATCACTTATTCTAGTGAGCATAAATTATCGTTACAAAGCTTCGGGCTTGCTAAATGGTCACTCAGAGGTATACTTTAAACATGTTGACACATTTAACCCTGTAGTTTGTAATTTCTTACTGTCTTCCACAATTAGCTTCATATGATCCATGATTCATTCGTTTAAGGGTATAAACACCGTGTAGGGTTATTTAAAGGTATAATTATTCATTGTTGACACTTTCAACCCTTATGTTTTATAAGATCCTTATTTTATACACAAACGACTTTTAATGTTCGTTAAATTTATTCTTTAAGAATACGAACGTCGTGTGAGGTCACTCAGAGGCACAAGTTAGGCATGTTGACACTTTGGATCCTTTTATTCACATATCTACATGTTTGACAATATCAGTCCCTTAAGATCAATTTATTGCATGTTTAAAGTTCATGACACGTGTCGATATTATATTGGACATGAATTTTCGAGGTGTTACATCCTCACCCCCTTAAAAGAAATCTGGACCTCGAGATTTACTGAAATAAATGAGGGTACTTTTCTTTCATTGTGGACTCTACCTCCCACATGTACTCGGGACCTCTACGGGCATCCCATTTTACTTTTACGATCGGTACATGCTTTCTTCGAAGCTTCTTAACCTGTCGATCCTCGATCGACAAAGGTTTCTCGATGAACTTTAGGCTCTCATCAATATGCACATCCGTATGTGGTATGACTAGTGATTCATCAGCTAGACATTTCTTCAGATTGCAGATGTGAAATACATTATGGATTCCACTGAGCCCTACAGGCAGGTTTAACTTGTAAGCCACTGATCCGACACATTCGATGACCTCGAATGGTCCTATGTACCTTGGGCTTAACTTGCCTTTCTTACCAAACCGCATTACCCCTTTCCAGGGTGATACTTTAAGTAGTACCTTGTCACCTACTTCGAACTTTAGAGGTTTACGCTTTAAATCTACGTAGCTTTTCTGCCTATCCCTGGCAGCTTTCAGGCGGTCACGAATCTGGACAATCTTGTCCGTTGTTTCAAAGACTATTTCAGGTCCTGTCAATTAGACATCTCCAATCTCCGCCCAACAAACAAGCGTTCTGCACTTTCTACCGTATAAGGCCTCGAAAGGCGCAGCCTTAATGCTGGTATGGTAGCTATTGTTATACGAGAACTCAATCAATGGCAGGTGGTTATCCCAACTACCACCTAAGTCAATCACACATGCACGAAGCGTGTCTTCCAAAGTTTGGATTGTACGCTCACTCTGGCCGTCCGTCTGAGGATGGTAAGCCGTACTGAAATTTAAGCGCGTGCCCAAAGATTGTTGGAAACTTTTCCAAAAATGTGATGTGTATCTAGTATCTCTGTCGGAGATAATAGACACTGGTACGCCATGTAGAGATACAATCTTTTCCACGTACAATTGGGCTAACATGTCGGAGCTATAGGTCTCATTAATGGGTAGGAAATGTGCTGACTTAGTCAGTCTATCTACGATCACCCATATAGTATCATTTCCTTTCCTTGTCTTAGGTAACTTGGTGATAAAATCCATTGTCACCATTTCCCACTTCCATGTGGGAAGTTCAGGCTGTTGTAGCAAACCTGACGGTTTCTGATGTTCGGCTTTGACTTGCGCACATGTCAAACATTTAGCTACATAGGCAGCTACAGACTTTTTCAAGCCTATCCACCAATAGTTTGCCTTTAGATTCTGGTACATCTTATCAGCTCCAGGATGAACGGAGTATTTAGAACTGTGGGCTTCCTGGAGGATAACATCTCGAAGCCCTCCATAAACTGGAGCCCATATTCGTCCATTTAACCCCAAAATTCCATCCTTGCCATAGGATAACTGTTCTTCAGTTACTCCTAGCTTTTCATTAGGATAGTTAGCTTCCAGCACAGCTTCCTTCTGTGCTGCTAACAACTTTTCATTCAAACTATTCTTTATCTCAATGCTCTTGGCATTGATTCTTATAGGTTTCACTCTTTCCTTTCGACTCAAGGCATCGGCGACTACATTCGCCTTGCCAGGATGGTATCTGATTTCACAATCATAATCATTCAAAGTCTCCATCCATCGGCGCTACCTCATGTTTAAATCCTTTTGGTTAAAGAGGTGCTGGAGGCTCTTGTGATCGGAATAGATCACACACTTGATACCATACAAATAGTGCCTCCATAGCTTCAGTGCAAATACAACGGCACCCAACTCCAAGTCATGGGTGGTGTAATTCTTTTCATGCACCTTTAACTGACGTGAAGCATAGGCAATAACTTTGTCTTTCTGCATAAGCACACATCCCATCCCGGTGTGTGATGCATCACAATATACCACAAATTCTTCTATTCCGTCAGGCAATGTCAATACCGGTGCATTGCTTAGCTTCTGCTTAAGGATATCAAAGGATTCTTGTTGCTTCGGTCCCCAGTCGAACTTAATCTTCTTCCTAGTCAAGGAAGTTAGGGGTGCAGCAATTCTTGAAAAATTTTCAATAAAACGCCTGTAATATCCTGCCAATCCCAAGAAGCTGCGAATCTCTGTGGGCGTCTTTGGCTCTTGCCAATTCATGACAGCTTCAACCTTAGCGGGATCTACTTGGATTCCGCGTTCGCTAACCACATGTCCAAGAAATTGGACTTCCCGAAGCCAAAATTCACATTTAGAGAATTTGGCGTAGAGCTTCTCCTGCTGAAGTAGTGAAAGAATACATCGAAGATGTTTCTCGTGGTCGGCCTGATTCTTTGAATAAATCAGAATGTCGTCAATGAAGACGATAACAAATTTGTCCAAGTATGGTTTGCAGTCACGGTTCATGAGATCCATGAATGCCGCTGGTGCATTCGTGAGCCCAAAAGGCATCACTAGGAACTCGTAATGACCATAACGAGTCCTAAATGCAGTCTTATGTACGTCTTCATCTTTAACCTTCAATTGATGATAGCCTGATCTCAAATCAATCTTAGAGAAGTAACTTGCCCCTTGAAGTTGATCGAACAGATCGTCGATCCTGGGCAATGGATACCTATTCTTGATAGTGACCTTATTAAGCTCACGGTAATCGATGCACAGACGCATCGATCCATTCTTTTTCTTCACAAAAAGGATTGGTGCTCCCCAAGGAGATGAGCTAGGTCTAATAAATCCTTTTGCCAGCAAATCATCCAACTGAGTCCTCAACTCTTTCATCTCCGTTGGTGCCAATCTGTAAGGCGCCCTTGCAACAGGTGCCGCTCCAGGGATAATGTCAATCCTGAATTCCACTTGCCTATCTGGGGGTAAACCAGGTAGTTCTACAGGGAATACTTCTGGATATTCAGAGATAATAGGTATGTCTTCGATCTTAAGCTTTGGTTCGTCAACAGTTACATGTGCCATGTAGATAACACAACCCTTCTTCAAACACTTTGATGCCTTGAGCATGGACACTTGCTCAGGCATTCCGTACTTAGTATCTCCTTGGATTGTCAAAGGCTCGCCATGAGGAGTTCTGACAATCACTTGCTTCCTGGCACAAACGATTTGGGCTTGGTTGCGAGACAACCAATCCATGCCTATTACTATATCGAAACCGGCTAATTTCAAGGGAAGCAAGGATAATGGAAAAGATTGGTTCCTAATGGATATGAGACATCCGTCTAACACGGTTGATGCGGTTTCTATTGTTCCATCAGCTAATTCCACCTCATACTTCACACTTAAGGTTTTAACAGGCAATTTCAATAATCCACAAAACTTATTATCTATGAACGACTTATCAGCGCCTGAATCAAAAAGTACTCTTGCATAAACATCATTTATAAGGAAGGTACCTGTGATCACGTTATCATCCTGCACTGCTTCCTTAGCATCCATCCGGAAGACCCTTGCATTGGTCTTCTTCCCATCCTCAGTCTTCTTTGCAAATTTTGGGCAGTTGGACTTGATATGCCCCTTTTCATTGCAGCTATAGCATGTAGCATCCTTGATTTTCTTACAGTCCAAGGTCTTGTGCTCAGAAGACTTGCAAATTCCACATGCCCTTGGCTGTGACTGGGATTTCGACTCATATCTGCATTTTCCCAGATGACGTTTCTTACAAATCTTACACTGGGGTCTTTCACCCTCTTGTTTGTCATCTTTCTTGAATCCTGAACTTTTCCTGTGGTCAGAGTTTCCTTTATGCCTCTTATCTGAACGGTGGGAGTTATCGTCCTCCCGTTTTCTCTTTCCAGCATCAGACTGCCTAAGCGATCTCTGCCTGACCGCGTCTAGGGTAAGAGATAGTGACAAATCAGCTACAGACCTAAAGGTAGTAGGTCGAGAGGCTTTCACGCTGGCTTTGATTTCCGGGGCTAAACCCCCAATGAAACGGGCTATTCTTTTTGGTTCCGGTGTCACCAAGTATGGAACCAATCGAGACATGGTATTAAAGCTGGTGAGGTATGCCTCACAGTCCAAATTCTTCATTACTAATGTCAGGAAGTCGGTCTCGATCTTCTCAACCTCATGCTGAGGACAGTAATTCTCTCTAATAAGAGCAACGAATTGATCCCATGTTAGATTGTACAATGGAATCTTCCCCGTAGCCTGGATCAAAGACCTCCACCAAGCCAGTGCTTCACCTTTGAATAACTGAGATACAAACTTTACAACATCCTTTTCTGCGCAACCACTGATATCAACCACCATGTCCATCTCGTCTAGCCATGTCATGCAATCTATGGCTCCTTTTTCCCCAGTGAAAATCCTAGGCTTACAGGAGACGAAATATTTATAGGAGCAACCCCCAAAACGTGTCTCATGATCGAGTATAATCTTTTTAGGCGGAACACTATGCTGATTTGAGGAGTGACGTTCGTCATCGTCTTTCTTTGGCTCTTCCTTCTTGGAGGGTGGCTTGCTGTGAGCCTCAGAATGAGTCTTAGGCCTGGAATGGGGTACTGATTGGGTTCTGTTTCGAGTACCGCTCGACTCACTATACTGCCTATCCAAAGCTTTTGTAACAGCATTGACAATTAACGCTTGCAGTTCTGCACCAGTTACATTAATCCTGGTGGCGTCAAGATTCTCCCTTGGCCGACTGTTGATCTCATCCGAGTCCGCCATGTAGTTTGAACTGTTGCATAAGATATGGACAATAATTTATTTGGGAGTTTATTATGGAATTGTCTTTTATGGCAATTTATTAACCATGGTAAACATAGACCATATTTGGTTAATTTGTTAATCATATTTATTTAGGATTTTTACTATAATTTATCCTAATTATAAAACAGTAACAGTATTATTAGTGGCACAAAAGGCCCAGTCACAATGACATTTTTAATTTATACGCTAAGATTTCAGAGAATCAAGGCATTAAGGTTTGAACATAGTTCATTACCTTTCATTGACAGGGAGTCGTAGACTACTACTGTCTTCTGTCTTATATGACAATGGGTACGGCCCGTAGGCACTACATCACAACAGGATATTTAATATATGATCATCTTAATTGATGATTTAGACCCATGATTTATAGATCACCAGGTTAGGTTAGGAATCTTTTAAAGAATCCAATTATAAAAATTAACGTGTGTGATTTTAACGAATCATGTCTGCCAGGAGCGTTAACATGTTTTCAGATGTTAACAGGGAATTGAATCTTTTTAAACAGGTCTTACCATCTTGGCCGAGTCTTATAATGACATGTAGGCTAGGTTATACCTTTAAGATTCTCATTTAATATTTAACATGCAGATTCTTTTTAAAAGGAATGATTTTTGATTTATTTATTTCTTGTATGATATAATTATGCATATAATAAGAAAAATGAAATTTAAATCTAACATTCCATTACACATTTAAAAGGAGTACACATTGCCCTAAACGGGACTTTTAACAGAATAACTTGCCCACGCAGGAGCTAACTGTACATACAAGTCCTCGCAGGGACTGATTACTAAAATAGATGTCCACGCAGGGACTAAAGAAGACAAGTCCACGCAGGGACTAAGGAAAGACAAGTCCACGCAGGGACTAAGCACATAAATAAATGTCCACGCAGGGACTTGATTTAAATAAGGAAGTACAATAATACATATAGGGATTTAGTGATCCCTCTTCTTCTTCCCTTTTAACAAGCTTGCTAGGCCCTTGAGGAAACCCCGTTTGTTCCTTCGCTCTTCTTGAAAGTCATGTTCCACCCGGCTTAGTCTTTGGAGGATTTCCTCTTGTTCTGGTAGGGAAAACCGTGGTGGCTGCGGCTGGTGCTGAGTCGGAGGTCTAGCAGGTATTTGATACCCATGAGTTGGGTATCCCACTCCCCAAGGAGCTCAATATGGCCCTTCAGGATGAAGGGTGTTGTAGTTTGCCGCAACAAGGTAGGGATCGGCTTCAGCATAGTTGTAGTGAGTGTGAGCCGGCTGCTCAAATGGATTATACGTCGTTGAACCTGCGTATATAGGGATTGGGTTACCAAATCCCAATGGTGTCGGTGGTGGTGCAACTAGTGCAGAATTCACCTCTGAAACTGGGTTTGAAGGCCCACCCATTTGTGGGTCTTCATGCTGTGGCGGATAGTGACTGCCACTCGAGTGTTGGGGTGTGCTAAAGTGAAAACCCCTTTCTCGCATGGACATTCGTGCACCTGTTCTTCTGCGCCTCGGTGGTTCTGGAGGTGCTAGCTGTACTGGCGGCGGCGGTGGCGGTGGCGTGACTGCCACGAAACGCGAATCCTCGGAGGGATTCTGCTGCTGCTGCTGCTCGTGAGGCGATGAATGGTGAGAGGGAGTAAAGTACCATTCCCACTGATTAAATCTCGCCTGGTAGCTGTCTGGACCACGATAAGGTGATCCATGGAAGGATGACCCATCCGAAATCTCGATGGGATGAGTAGGTGTCCCAGAAGGTGGTTCAACAGGATCTGTGTCTTCATCTATATCCATCCCCTGAGCTTCGAGGAAATGGTCTTCAGGGCCCAATGGGTTAAAACCCACTGGTTCTTGAATGTAGTTTGCCGGGTTAAACCGGCCCTGGAAGACAGGAGTGGGGTCGCCAAAGGAATTGTGCGAAAAGGACCGCTGCAACGGCAAGTAGGAGTGGCGTGAGTCCTCGGGCTCATTCTCAGATTGCGGCCCAAAGGAGTGATGATAGGGAGGCGTCGAGCTATGCGAGATTGATCGCCTAGCGGGCTCCACATAGGTCCTCCAGTTTCCTTGAGGATCGACACTCATTGTAGTAGAAGGAGCTCGCCGGTGAGAAGGCCCGGCCTCGTGATCGTTGGGGGCGGTGATTGGCCCCTTGCCTCTTCCTCCTCTTCTGAATCTTGGTGGCGTATTTCTTGTCAACACAAATAAAAGATACAACAAGAAATATAAAGGACAAAGTTAAAATTAAACAAATTTGGATTATTCCTATGTTCTTTGTCTAGACCCGAAATTTCAGGAATGTGCAATTGTGTAACTGAGATTAAACACAAAAGGCTAGTGTTTAATTCACTCAGCGTTGGCTCTGATACCAACATGTCACACACCGATATTTCCACGTATTACCGGTGGGCCCGGTGGGGAGTATCGTGACGTGGTTGGTAACATTACGGTCAAACAACACAATACTTAAATGCACAGCGGAAGCAAAAGATAATAATCACATTCCAAACCGAATTAATAGTAATATCAAAGTATTACAACGGTTTGTAAAGGATCCACAGGTGGATCAAAAGATAAATAAGATCATGTTCAACAGGTTTAAATGCATCCAAGCTTGCGAGACTCTTATTGATGCTTAAGGAGAGGCCAGCCTATTTCGAGTAGTACCTGCACTTAATCTTTTTGGGAAAATACGTCAGTTTACACTGGTAAACACAATTAACTGACTCATTTTAAAAAAAGGGTTTAATCAAATTGATTTGAATGCACGTGGCACAAATATTTTATAACTTGGGATAATTATTTGAATATAATCATTGTAAAGAATTACATGTTTGTTATGCGTTCAGTTGCCCGGGTCATTCCGGGTTAAAGATTAATAGACACACCACATGATATAGTCCCGTGGCGGGTTTATCCCCTAACCAACGGTTATACCTTTATTAATTATGTATGCACTGTCGGGTGTACGCCTACACCCGCATGCTAAGGTCGTGGCCATTCTATGAATGATGCCAAGGATATCCGGGACATGGTCATTAAACCCCCAAAGGCGTTAAGCAAACAAAATAGATTTTTAAACGGGTCATCTCAATAATACTTAACCATCAAACGATTAAGGTCGAGTGCCCGACCAAGCGGTATTTTATATACCGTACCCCAAGCCCGTATAAGGGAAAATAAGTTAAAAGTATTTACCTTTGCAAGTATCGATCACAAATAGCAAGTGCGTGTAGCTTTTACCGGGTCTCCTATTCTGGAACGAAGGTTTATAATAACCTATTAGAATCCTAACGGGTCTTTAATTAAGCCTAAACTTAGACCGGTTAGTTTTAAGGAAAGATACGGTTCAAACGCACGATTAAGCGAAGACTGGAATAGAATGTAACTTAGACCCGACAAGTTTGAAAACTTGTATAATATGGGTAATATAACCTTATTCTGGATTTTGAGATAAAATCGATAAGGTTTGACCCGTTTCGGTTGATTTATGTAAACTAGTTACATAAACCGAACCGGACGCGATTAATGCGTAACGGTTAACCAAATGAGTCATGAACAGGTTTCCTAAGTTAATATGCTTTAAATATGTTGTGATATCAGTAGGATACCTTCCATTATGCCCAAAACAAGTTAAATCTCTAATTAAGCCCCGTAGGGGTATTTTGGTCATTTAAACGGTTATAAAAGGGATTAAATACATCACTGATGTTCGGGTCTGAAATAATCAGTAAAATTACTTATTTTAATAAGTTATATCAGTAGGTATTTAGTCTTAAGTGTTTAAAATAGTTTTAACGCATACTACGCGCTTAATACGCGTGAAAAGCCGTTTTAAGCGATTTCCGGGTTAGACAGGAAATCTAAGTTTTCTGATTAGATTATAAAGTTCAAAATACTTCATTTATTATATAAAATCAGTAGCAATTGGATTGGTGTCAAAATATTATGTAAAACTCATTTTATGAACGAAAAGGTTATAATCGGTAATTACCGAATCAAGGCGATAACTCTATGTTATGGTCAGTTTAAAAATAATTAAAAATCTTCAAAAATCCAAAAATATTATATCTCATCAGTGGGTAAAAGGTTTGATGTCAAAAATTGGGTTTAGATAGGCTATGCGCTAAATACGCCATTAATTAAATAAAAAGCTTTATAATTACGCTAATGCGCATAACTCCTAATCTAGACCTCAAACTGATGTCAAATTTTGAGGCATGTTTATAAATCAGTAGCCAAGGTTCTCGTCTACCCACATTAACAAAAATCTCGTTTTATGGTCGAAAGGGCATTATGGTCAATATTAAGCGATTAACGGAAACGGGCCAATGACTCGGACAAACAACGAAAATATCACAGAGGGTTATACTATCATGTAACCCGGTCCTTATGAAGCTCTAAGGCATTTCTAAATCCATCTAAATCGGGTCGGAACTGAAGTCAAAGCAAAAGTCAAAGTTTTGCGACTTTCGGTTCCGAACCGGTTCAAAACTGAAAGTTGCCGGGTCGAACGTGCTTAGACATGTTTGTACACTTATTACCAAGTTATATGAGTGGTAAAATAGGTTACACGCCTTCTACATTGCTAATTATGTGTTTTATGTTTCTGTTGACTTTTTCGGGTTAAGTTTGACCCGACATTCGACCTAGTTAGGGCGGGAATCAGAGGGTGCCCTTTTAAGGGTTAATTGCCCACATAATTACCAACTTATAACAACTTTCAATTCGACTAAATACTAGACCATTTGTGTTTTATCGCTAAGTCAAACCGTAATTACGACGGTTTGACTTTTAGCTAATAAACTAAGCAAAATGCGATTAAGGAAGGTCAAGGGTACTTACCGAAGTCCTATGCATGATTAGGGATGCTTGGGGACTGCACTTGTGCTCCAGAAATGATCAGAAGTGGTGTTTGAAAGAATGATCAAAATGTTGCAACAATGGTGCTTTATATAGTGGGTTTTGATCTTATAAGATCATGCCAAATGAGTCTACAATTGATCATGGATCATTCACAAGTGTCCCTATACTTTAAAAACAATCTTAGGCAGCCCATAGTATTGAGAAAAGGCAATTGGAGTCGGTTATAAGGCTGAACAGGCAGTTGTCCTGAGTTTCTGTTACTGGAGTGCTCTGGCGGCCCGCGTAAGGTTACCCTGATACCTTACGCGACCCGCGTGGATGATCAGGAAAGGTAAAACAAGTTTTAACTTTTGCATTTTGATCCTTGGTCCATTCTAACTTTGTTCTAATCTTTATTTTTGCACTTTAATCCCCTTAAACTGATTTCCAAGGACTTCAAGACATAACCAATCTTTGTGAAGTCCTCGGTCAGTCTTATGATCACTCGTAAAGCCTTAAGTTTTAACGTTGACGCCTATAATCCCTCGCATACGAATATCGTCATAACTTTCTCATACGTTATCGGAACCTTGTGAACTTTTAATCACTTATTCTAGTGAGCATAAATTATCGTTACAAAGCTTCGGGCTTGCTAAATGGTCACTCAGAGGTATACTTTAAACATGTTGACACATTTAACCCTGTAGTTTGTAATTTCTCACTGTCTTCCACAAATAGCTTCCTATGATCCATGATTCATTCGTTTAAGGGTATAAACACTGTGTAGGGTTATTTAAAGGTATAATTATTCATTGTTGACACTTTCAACCCTTATGTTTTATAAGATCCTTATTTTATACACAAACGACTTTTAATGTTCATTAAATTTATTCTTTAAGAATACGAACGTCGTGTGAGCTCACTCAGAGGCACAAGTTAGGCATGTTGACACTTTGGATCCTTTTATTCACATATCTACATGTTTGACAATATCAGTCCCTTAAGATCAATTTATTACATGTTTAAAGTTCTTGACACGTGTCGATATTATATTGGACATGAATTTTCGAGGTGTTACACTTGCCCACCGAGGGACTTTATTGAAATACAATGTTCACGAAGGGACTAAATAGCAAATGCCCGTATAGGGTCTTAAGTCGAAAGGTATGTCCACACAGGGACTATATAGAAGAGATAGGTCCTTATAAGGACTTAAAGGATAATGAATATTATGGAAGAAGGATTCTCTAACACATTCCTTGTTTCATTTCGATTGTTTCTCTTCTTTGTTTACCGTACACCATAGGGATACTGAAGGTCTTAGTGAATAAAGTAAGTATTCCAATTTGGATCCGTTATAGAAGTAGAATTCAAGGATTTCATGGTTTAAGAATGATATGGAATACGGATTGGGTTTTGACTGATATAATCCAAGTCTAGGATTCCAAAACTTAGAGATAAGAAATAGGGATCATTAGGATCTACTGGTATTATTTTCAATATGGGAGCCTCAGGGCCCCCGGTATGGACTTCGATGTCCGATTACAAGTTTCAATAGGTTTGATTTTAGGAATAGGTCCTTAAAGGTCTTTCCTCCAAACCGGTCGCACGCTTATCCTAGCCGTGATACGAAGCTTGGCATTACTTTGGATTTGGACGAGAAGAATCTCCATCAACGGCCTCTTTTTTGCTTGGCGACATATTCAAGACACATAAAAATCGAAAACAATGTTTACTTAATAGGGATGAGAGCATTCATATTTTAAGTCTAGACTCAGAAGATCTAAGGAATATGCTACTGTGTCATTGAGATTAAACACAAAAGGTTAGTGTTTAATTCATTCAATGTTGGCTCTGATACCAACCTGCCACACCCCGATATTTACAGCTCAGCCCGGTGGGCCCGGTGGGGAGTATCGTGACGTAAGATTGATATCGTCATGGTCAAACATACACAGACTAGCACAGCGGAAGTTTTGGAATACAAAATAATATTACAAACCCAAATTTCTGAAAATATCAAAGTATTTATTATAGACGAGCTTGTAATATCAAATCCACATGCGGATCATTACAGAATGTAGAAAATGAAGTTTAGCAGACTTTAAGGCATCTTTAAGGATTTGAAAGATCCTCTATTTCGACACCGAGTAGCTCCCAGCCTATTACGAGTAGTACCTGTCACTTAGTCTTTTGAAAATACGTCAGTTTGGTAAATACAATTAACCGACTCATTTGAAAAGAGTTTATGAAAATTGATTTAGGCGCACAAGGCACAAAACCTTTTATAACTTGGGACAAATTTTATTAAAATCTTGTATACAGATTTACATGTTTGTCATACATATGGGGCCGGTTTGGAAGCCGGTCATGATTAACCGACTCACCACTATAAAACCCACAAAGGAGTTATCCCCAACATGTGGGTTATTTAGCATTTGCATCTGTCAGGTGTATGCCTATACCCCGTGCATAGGTCGTGACCATTTTCAAATGAAATGAGCCGAGGATATCCAGGACACGGTCGTATTAACCCCCAATGTTTATGTTATCAAACAAAACATATTAGAATGGGTCATGCAATTTATTAATCACAATCCGATTAAGTGATTCCATACCCGACCAAGCGGTATTATATTATACCGTATCCCAAGCCCGTATAAGGGAAAATAAGTTAAAAGTATTTACCTGAGCTAATACTTGATTCACAGCAAAATAACTCAGTCGTATCCAATCTATCTAAATGCAGGTAGCTTTTACCGGGTGGCTCTAGTCTGGAATGATGGTAATATATAACCAATTCAGAATGTTAACGGTCTTATTTAAGTCGTAGACTTAGACTGGCTAGCTTAAAGTATCTAAAACGGTACGATACGCTAGATTAAGCGATGACTGGAATAGAATGTTATTTAGACCCAACAAGTATGAAGACTTGTATATTATGGGTAAACTAAGTACATTCTGGATTTTGAGATAAAAATGATAAGGTTCAACCCGTTTCGATAAACTTATGTAAACTAGTTACGCAAGTCAAACTGTACGCGTATAAGCGATCACGAGTAACCGAGTGAGACATATACAAGTTCCACAAGTCATTATGCTTAAAACATGTTATAATATCAGTAGGATACTAACATGTATGCCCATTAAGGTTTTAAAATCGAATTAAGCCTCATAAGGGCGTTTTGGTTATTTTCTGACTTATAAAAGGAGCTTGCAAGTAATCTGATGTTATGGTCATAAACATTCTGGAAAAATATTTTATTTATGATATAATATCAGTAGGATATCAAATATATGTGTGGTTTATGCTTTAAAATCAAACTATGCACCGTAGGGGCATTTTGGTCCTTTCACACATAGTTTTAAGGACTTATTTGGGATTCTGAGTTCGTGACTTATACTTACTATAAAAATATTCAAAATGATTTATAAAATCAGTAAGTAACAAGTCTTGGGTGATAAGTATGGTTTAAAACCATACTATGCGCCTAATTGGCGTAAAAGTCGTTAAATGACGATATTAACGATGTTTTAGTAAATCTGATGTTATGACCAGCTTTTCATAATTAAAACATGTTAATTGTCATAACACATCAGTAGGTAAAAGGTTTGATAAGATTATTAAGCTTAAAAACTAATTTAAGTGCTTTAAGTGGAATTATCGTCATTTATTGATACTTATCAACGACTTGTGTATAAACTCAGAATATAGTCTAACTCGACATCCCAATTAATCCTAATTAAGATATCATAACAGTACTTATCAAGTTTTATCAATAAAATATGCTTTAAAATCATTCTAGACGTAAAAGGGCATTTTCGTCCTTTTAAAAGCATAATTTACGATCATTTAAGTAAACTTAGTTTATGACCAGATTTATAACATCAAATGTGCTAAACATGTTATCATATCAGAATGCAACTTGTTTGCATGCTCATGTATGCTTAAAACCTTATTTTTAGCAAAAAGGGCAATTTAGTCAACTTAAGCATAATAACGGAACTTGCATTAAAATCTCAAATCTCTATATGACATGTAATATAACCTTAGGGAGTTATACGACATCATATTACTATCCTAACGGAACCTTAAATCAGTAGTAAACTAGTTCTAATTCGGTTCATAAACGAAAGTCAAAGTAGAAGTAAAACTTCACTACTTTCGGTGAATTGATGAGCCGAACATGTTTACCCATGTTCTAATAATTATTACCAAGTTGTTTAAGTGATAAAACATATTTTAGAACACTCTTAAACTCAGATCGCAATTAATTTAAAATCTGACTCGTTGACTTTTTAAAATGTCAATATGTTGACTCGTCAATTGACCAAGCAAACGTGATTCTTAGGAGGTGCCCTTTTGAGGGATTAAC
The DNA here is from genome assembly GCA_030545235.1 of Helianthus tuberosus. Taxonomy (NCBI): domain Eukaryota; kingdom Viridiplantae; phylum Streptophyta; class Magnoliopsida; order Asterales; family Asteraceae; genus Helianthus; species Helianthus tuberosus. Next base: position 11,314,207 of record CM060393.1, read on the forward strand.
ACCTTCCTAATTACGATCACGTAGCCACGTTCGTTGCGAACCATGGCTTGTCCGTTTAAGGTCTAACTAAAAGTCAAAGCATTTATCATAAACGCTTGACTTTTCGGCTTTAAAAGCCAAATAAAATAACTAGTCATGAAAGGATCACTTACAAGTGGTCCTATTGACTGAAAAGAACTCAAAGGTCTGCTCCCAAAATCTCAGGAGCTCCCCATGTGAGAAAGAAAGGAAGAAAATGAATGGTGCAAGTGTTAAGGGCCACCAAAGGCATCTATTTATAGTGTTTGAAGGATTGTTAGATGATTGCCATGTGTTTAGGGCTTTCTCAGATGCTTACAAGTGTCCCTAACAGGTGTGCAATACAGGAAACGAGCCCCTAGATTCGTTTGAAGGTTTTAACTTGCTTGGTGTGGGGAACAAGCAAATTTTCGAACTACCAGAACCCCATAAGAACCATAGGGTCATGTGTATACGGTCCGTAAGGACTAGATCAGTATACATGAAGTTTCATTAGTTGGCAGGTTTGGCCCCTGAACGCGTATTGTTGAGTTTTGGCACATCTAACACTCGTCAACCCTATTTTTAAGCTCCATAAGAAAGTTAAAGTATATCTAACTTGAATCATGCTCAAAAATGTTATGGATGCCAGTTCGTTCGGTCGTACGGTCGTGTTTTTCGCTTAATTACGACGAACGTTCGAACGAATACGAAAACAATCCAGATTTCGCAACGAATGGTATTTTTGTATTCCCATCACTAAAATATAATATTTAATGATTACAAAAATTTTTGGATGTACGGATATGGTCAGAACGCAGAATATGTGCGAATATGCATACTTTCGCAGTTTTGACGCTTTTAGTCCTTTTAACGCACAAAGTTGTGCGTTATATCGTTTAATGATATCAAAGATTCTCATAGCCCATATTAAGCATTCTTGAGAGTATGATTGCACATCATAATGCTTCGGGTTCGTTAAAAGGTCATTCAGGGGTATAATTAAATATGTTGACGCCTTTAACCCCTTTAACTTGCAAAACTTGCGCGTAACATTTCTTATTGGCATAAAAGCCTTGAATGGCCAATATTAGGCATTCTTGAGAGTATGATCAAACATCATGATGCTCTCGATTCGTTAAAAGGTCACTCAGAGGTATAAATTAACATGTTGACACTTTTAACCCTTCATCGCGCAAACTTTCAAGTAATCGCGCAACTTTTGGACAAATATGTAAACGGCTTCTCTATAAGAAGGCCATTTATCATCGCAACAATGAGCAGCTGACAAGAATAAACCAAAGGCAAATTGTAGAAGGGTCATCAAAAGAGAGAAAACATGGTGCTTATGTTACGATTCATGATGATGAATGATTCGACTGGAGTAAATATATACTGGAAGAAGCATTGGTTGCTATAGTGAAAGGGAAAACAAAAGAGCAAATTCTTGAAGAGAAAACATACAGAGAAAGAAGGTTTGCAGATTACAGAATAGATGAGATGCAAAAGGAGTACGATGAAGTTAGGAGAATGGGTAGATGGGATAAAAAGAGAGAGTGTTATGTCAATCACAATGGAGAACAAGTTGTTGACTCAAGCCTAGTGGTTTATAATGACGTACTTGCAGTCATTCCTCTGTCTAGTGAATATTATTCGAAGATAGAAGCAGATAAGACTATCTCAAGAAGCTGAACAAGATAATCAGAGATGTAATGACAGCAAGCTTAAAGAAGAGAGACGATGAGAGAATGAAAAACAGTGTTGAGAAGCTAGTTGATGAGTTGAAGAAAAATGCAAAGGAAGGAAGTGATGAACAGAAGGATGAAGAGTTGAAGAAAGAAGAAGAAGTTGAAGAAGAAGAAGAGCAAGAAAAAGTTGATGAGAAGCTGGAGTAGCTGGTTGCTGAAGTTGTTGCTGAGGAACAATAGGTGAAGGAAACAGATCAAAAGCAGAAGGCATAAAAAACCGATGTGCCAACTATTGAGGTAACAACTTGTCACACCCCGATATTTCCACATATTACCCGTGGGCCCGGCGGGGAGTATCGTGACGTAGTTGATATCATCATAGACAAATATACACAGTTTATTGCACAGCGGAAGTCTTGGTAGAATATACTATTACAAACCGAAATGTAAAGTACGAATAAAATATTATACAGACGGTTGTAAGATAGGATCCACAGGCGGATCTAAAATATAATACAAAAACTTGTTCAACAGACTTAAGGCATACGAACTTGCAAGATTCACTATTTACGCCTAGAAGCTCCCAGCCAATTACGAGTATACCTGCCACTTAGTCTTTTTGGAAAATACGTCAGTCTACACTGGTAAATACAATAAACTGACTCATTTGAAAACATTTATGAAAATGATTTAAATGCACAAGGCACAAATATTCTTTTATAACTTGGGATAAATATATAATGATAATCTTGTATCAGATTTACATGTTTGTCAAACATTTAGGGCCGGGATAAAAGCCGAACAAGATTAATCGACACACCACTAATATAATTCCCACGGCGAGTTATTCTCAACAAGTGGGTATATCTTTTTACATACGCAACTGGCAGGTGTATGCCTACACCCCGTGCTTAAGTCATGGCCATTTACGATTTTAAATGAGCCGAGGATATCCAGGACACGGTCGTTAACCCCTAATGTTTATTTGTTCTCAAGCAATACTGATTAAAACGGATGATGCCATATAACCATATTCGATTAAATGATTTTTTACACCCGACAAAGCGGTAATATTTCACGTTATCCCAAGCCCGTATAAGAGAAAATAAGTTAAAAGTATTTACCTAAGCTTAAAATGCAAGTTTTGTACACTCAGCCGTATAATCTACTCAAACAAGTGCAAGTAGCTCTTACTGAGGCTCCTAATCTGGAACGAAGGTTTTATTAACCTATTAGATTACTAACAGGTCTCGTTTAACTTGTATACTTAGACCGGTTAGTTTAAAGAAAGGTTTACGGTACGAAACGCTAGATTAAGTGATGATCGGATTGGAATGTGATTTAGACCCGACAAGTATGGAGACTTGTATAAAATGGATAAACTAAACACATTCTGGATTTTGAAGTAAAAATGATAAGAATTGACCCGTTTCGGCTAATTTATGCAAACTAGTTACATAAACCGTACCGAACGCGTATATGCATAACGGGTAACCGGATGAGTCATGTACGAGTTTCATAAGTTATTATGCTTTAAATATGATATGATATTAGTAGGATATCAACAATTATGCCTAAAAAGATTTTTAAACCAATTTAAGTCCCCGTAAGGGCATTTTGGTCATTTTAAGATTTATAAAAGAGGTTCAAACATAAACTGATGTTCTGGTCTAAAACATTCTGTAAAAACACTTATTTTATGATGTTAAATCAGTGAGATATCATACAAAGGTGTGGTTTACCACTTATGGCCAAACTATGCACCGTAGGGGCATTTTGTTCATTTCACATATGTTTTTAAGGACATATTTGGAAGTCTGAGCTCATGACTTGTACTTACTGTAAAAGTATTAAAATTTATTTATAAATTCAGTAGGTATCAAGTTTTAGGTGTTAAATATGGTTTTAAACCATACTATGCACCTAATTAGCGTAAAAATCAGTAATTGACGATATTTGCAAAGTTTATGTGATTCTGAGGTTTTGACTAGCCTTGGATGGTCAAAATATTTTATTTTACATATATAATCAGTAGGAAAAGGTTTGGTATGTTAATCATAAGTAATTTACATTTTATTAATAAAAAGGGCATTATCGTCAATTATATAATTTATACGAGAACTCAATGATATGGTCAGTATCTAATCTGACCCAACATTCCAAAAATTCCTAAAAATAATATTATAACAGTAGGTAATGAGTTTGGTGCCAAAATTTGGGTTTAAACATGATTTACGCATGAAAGCGTAATTTAATTAATAAAAAGTTCAATTTTACGATATCTTGCATAACTTTGTTTTGAGACCAAAAAATAATGTCAATTTAACTTAGACATGTTTATATATCAATAACTAAGTTATTTGCATGCTTGTATATTTAAAAATCTTGTTTTTAGACAATAGGGGCATTATGGTCATAGTTTAAGCATGATAACGGAATCAAGGAATAAACTCAGATTACTAGGGGACCATGTAATATAACCTCAGAAGGTTATACTAACATATAATATGGTCACAAAGGAACCTTAATGCATAAAGAAACTAAGCTAATTCGGGTCAGAACTGAAAAACAACGCAAAAGTCAACTTGTGTGACTTTCGGTTGCGAACCGAGCCTAACTCAGAATTGTCGAGTTGAACATGCTTAGACATGTCCTAATAATATTTAACAAGTTATTTAAGTGACAAAACATGGTTCATAACTTCTACATTATCAGTTTTAATTATTATTTGAAAATCCGACTAGTTTGACTTTTTGACTAGTTACTTTGACCCGAAAATTAACTGAGTAAACGCGGTAATTAGAAGGTGCCCTTTTGAGGGATTAACACCTACTTAATTACCAACACATAGCCATATTAGTTTAGAACTATGGCTGAACCGTTAATGATTAAACTAAAAGTCAAAGCAGAATTACGATAACTTTGACTTTCGGTCCTCATACTCATAAAAACTGAACTATAGAAGCTAAGAACACTTACACAAGGTCCTAGCACGAAGTTTGAACTAATGGGAGTCTCCTTATAGATCAGGAAGCTCCAGAGAATGCAAGCAAGAGAGTGCAACTCAGATTTTTGAAATGAGCAAGTCTCAAATGTGAATGAGGAGCCTATTTATAGAAGATAGGGGTGAATTAGGATCAATCCAAGTGTCCCCAGGTGTTATTTGATGCTTCCATGTGTCCAAATTGTATTTCAAAACCGTATGCATGTTGCTGTTTTCGTTTCAGAGTTGTAGAGAATCTAATGAAGATTGCAGGGATTGCATGCTAGCAGCTTCCAGTTTCAGGTGTAAAAGCTCCTCCGTCACGCCTGGGAGAGGAGGTTCTGGCGCGCCACTCGAGGCAGCCAGTTTCAAAACATGTTTGCTTAATTACAAGTTTAGTCCCTATACATTCATAACTCGTATATCTTTCATTTCCAGCATTGGAGGCCCTTAGATCTAGGTTCCAAATGTTCTTGGGAATAAAATCAAATATCGTTAAGTTCCGGATTCGTTAAAACGGCCTCCCGAGAGTAGAATTATCATATTGACACTTTCAACCCTTCTTCTCGGAATTTGCAAATTAAATCATATAATTGCGCCAAAACTTCATGAAATCATTATCTGATATTCGTGAGAGTATAATAAAACATTACAAAGTCTCAGGATCGTTAAAAGGTCACTCAGAGGTAAGAATTAACATGTTGACACTTTTAACCCCTATGTTTTATAAACTTTTGATTTTTAATCACAACGGCTTCTTGCATCCGACAATTTACTCATTAAAGAATACGAACATCGTGTGAGGTCAATCAGAGGCACAAGTTTAGCATGTTGACATTTTTAGTCCTTCCACATTCATCTTTTATTCGTTTGTCAACTTTAGACCCTCAAAGTCAACTTGTTGCACGTTTAGGGTTTATGACACATGTCATCACTATATTGGATGTGATTTTACGAGTTGTTACATCCTCACCCCCTTAAAAGAAATCTCGACCTCAAGATTTACTGAAAAAAATGAGGGTATTTCTGTCGCATAGTGGATTCAACTTCCCATGAGTATTCTGGGCCTCTACGGGCATCCCATTTCACTTTTACGATTGGCACATGCTTTCTTTGAAGCTTCTTAACCTGTCGATCCTCGATCGACAAAGGTCTTTCAACGAACTTCAAGCTTTCGTCAATTTGCACGTCTTTCTGAGACATTGCTAGCGACTCATTGTCACACCCCAAATTTCCACGTGTCACCGGTGGGCCTGGTGGGGGAGTATCGTGACGTGGTTGGAAACATCATAGTCAAACAACACAATATTTAAATGCACAGCGGAAGCAAAAGGATAAATATATTACAATCCGAAATAATGTACATCAAAGTATTATGACGGAAGTAAAAGATCCACAGGCGGATCGTAAATAAAACAACATGGTTCAACAGACTTTGACATCTAGAGCTTGCGAGACTTGAGTAAGGATGCCTGGAGTAGCCAGCCAATTACGCCTAGTACCTACACTTAGCCTTTTTGGAAAATACGTCAGTTTACACTGGTAAATGCAATCAACCGACTCATTTTGAAAAGGTTTTTGAAAAGATTGATTTGAATGCACATGGCACAAATAATATTTTATAACTTGGGATACTTATGTAATATATAAACTTGTACAGGATTTACATGTTCCTTATGCGTTCAGTAGCCCGGATCGAGCCGGGGTAAAGATTAATGGACACACCACTTTATGTAGATGAGACACCGAAAGCGTACGCCTACGCCCGGTGCTAAGGTCGTGGCCATTCGTAGAATGATGCTAGGGATATCCGGGACAACGGTCATTAACCCCCAAAGGCTTTAAGTTAACAAAACAAATTAAACGGAGACATCTCAATGATTTAACCATAATAAGATTAAACGTTCAATGCCCGACCAAGCGGTATTTTATATACCGTACCCCAAGCCCGTATAGGGAAATAAGTTAAAAGTATTTACCTGAGAAAAAATATAAATTCAATCCCAGCCGTATCAAATCAGCAAGTACAGATAGCTTTTACTGGGCTCCTAAATCTGGAACGAAGGTATAATATAACCTATTAGAATCCTAACGGGTCTTTAATCAAGCTTAAGCTTAGACCGGCTAGTTTCAAAGATACGGTTCGTACGCACGATTAAGCGAAGACCGGATAGAATGTGATTTAGACCCGACAAGTTCGGAGACTTTCTTAATATGGGTATTTAATACACACTCTGAAATTTGAGACAAAACCGATAAGGTTTGACCCGTTTCGGCTAATTTATGTAAACTTGTTACATAAACCGAACCGAACGCAAATAACGCGTAACTGGTGACCGAATGAATCACGAACAGGTTTCCTAAGTTAATACGCTTTAAATATGTGGTGATATCATTAAGATACCTTCCATAATGCCCAAAACGAGTTTCATCCCTAATTATGCCCCGTATGGGTATTTTGGTCATTTTAAAGATTATGAAAAGGATTAAACGTAACTCTGATGTTCGGATCTGAATTAATTAGTAAAATTACTTATTTTGATAAGTTACTTCAGTAGGTATTTAGTCTTACGCGTTTAAACTAGTTTTAACCCGTACTTTGTGCTTAAAACGCGTAAACGTCAGTTTTAGGCGATTTTCGGGTTTAAATAGAAAATCTGAGTTTTTAATCAGTTTATCAAGTTCAAAATACTTAATTTATTAGATAAAATCAGTGGCAATTGGATTCATGTCCAAAGTATTTATAAAACTCATTTTATACGCAAAAAGGGTATATTCGGTAATTACCGAACCAACGCCATAACTTTAGGTTATGAGCAGGTTAAAAATAATTAAAAATATTCAAAAATCCTAAAATATTATATAACATTAGAGGGTAAAAGGTTTGGTGTCGAAAATCGGGTTTAGATAGGCTATGCGCTAATTGCGTCGTTTAATTAACAAAAAGCTTTCTAATTACGCTATTGCGCATAACTCTTAATCTAGACCTCGAATCGATGCCAAATTTTAAGAGCATGTTTGTAAATCAATAGACAATGTTCTTGTCCATTCATATTATCAAAAATCTTGTTTTATGGTCGAAAGGGCATTATGGTCAACTTTAAGCGATTAACGGAAACGTGTAAACGAATCGGACGAACAACGATTCAAGTACCGAGGTTCATACTATCATGTAACCCGGTCCTAATGAAGCTCTAAGGCATATCTATCTCTATCAAAACCGGGTCAGAACCGAAGTCAAAGCAAAAAGTCAAACGATGCGCCTTTCGGTTCCGAATCGATCCTAAACTGAAAATTATCGGATCAAACATGTCTAGACATGTTTTAACATTGATTACCAAGTTATATTAAGTTTAAAACAGGTTACACGCTTCTCGTGTCGTTAATTACCGGATTAAAGCTTCTGTTGACTTTTTCAAGACACCTTTGACTTGCCAAACAACCTAGTTCGGATGGGAATCATTGCGCGCCCTTTTAGGGGTTTAATACCCATATAATTACCTACTAAACGGTACTTTAAGTTTGCCATAACGCTGGACCGTTAGCGACTAAATAATAAGTCGACCGTTAGTTACGACGGTTGACTTTTAAGGCTATACACTAATCAAAATGCAATTAAGAAGGGTCAAGGTTACTTACACGCGACTAATGGATGATTAGGAAGACTTGTATCTGCTTGGAAGCTCCTCAAAATGATCAGAAGTGAAATGTGGGTGTATGTTGCAACTTTGTGACTTATATAGTGGTTTAGATCATCAAGGATTGTTGCCACATGAGTCTAGGGGTGTTACAAGATGATTACAATTGTCCCCTAAGGCTAAAAACCAATATAGGCCGCCCATAGAATCCCAAAGTTGCAATTTAAGTCGGTTAGATGATGAAAACAGGCAGCTGTCCATCTTTTCTGTCGCTGGCAAAGCTTACGGACCGTAAGGTCAATAACGTTGAGGTCCGTAAGCTACCTTACGGACCGTAAGGTAAAAATGTTGAGGTCCGTAAGCTAGTCATCAGCTTTCTCATTTTTTTGCACTTTTGGTCCCTGGTCCTCCTAAACATCGCTTTCGCACTATTCTTTGCATTAATGGCTTTACCATTTACATTTAGGGGCTTTTATACTTATACCATCTTTGTCAAGTCCTCGGGTAACTTTGTGATTACCCGAAAAACCCTAATTTTCAATATTGGCGATTTTAACCCTCGCACACGAATTTTATCACAACTTTCTCATACGATAACGAAACTTGGTGATATTTTTATCACACATTCTAGTGAGCATAATTTATCGTTACAAAGCTTCGGGTTTGTCAAAAGATCACTCAGAGGTATACTTAAAACATGTTGACACCTTTAACCCCTGTAGTTTGTAATCTCTCACTTTCTTTCACAATCGGCTTCGTACAATCCATGATTCATTCGTTTAAGGGTATAAACACCGTGTAGGGTTGTTTAAAGGTATAATTATCCATTGTTGACACTTTCAACCCTTATATTTCACAAGATCCTTATTTTATGCACAAACGACTTATAATGTTCGTTTAATTTATTCTTTAAGAATACGAACGTCGCGTGAGGTCACTCAGAGGCACAAGTTAGGCATGTTGACACTTTGGATCCTTTTATTCACATACTTTCTTTGTTTGTCAACTTTAGTCCTTCTAAAGAAATCCTTTACACGTTTACAGCACATGACACGTGTCGATACATTATAGGACGTGAATTTTCAAGGTGTTACATCCTCACCCCCTTAAAAGAAATCTCGACCTCGAGATTTACGGAAACAAGTGAGGGTACTTTTCTTTCATCGTGGATTCTACCTCCCACGTGTACTCGGGACCTCTATGAGCATCCCATTTGACCTTTACAATCGGTCCATGCTTTCTTCGAAGCTTCTTTACCTGTCGATCTTCAATCGACACAGGTTGCTCATCATATTATAAATCTGCATATCATATTGTGATAATGCTTCTTGACTTATTGGCGAAACACATCCTTCAATCACTGATGTGCAATGTATTGCGAGCTCCACCAAGCTTTTTAAATAGTTTCAGCTTAAAGGCTTCCTGATCTTAATACATTCGATTTCCTTCGAATGATTCTATATATTCAGAGCTTAACTAGCCTGATAATTTTTTAACAAATTTGGCACACCCTTCCTGGGTGATATCCTTTGTTGAACCTTATTTCTTAATCAAGAATTTAGGAGGTTGTCTATTTTCATTAATCCTTAATTTTCTGCCGAATAATGGCAACTTACTGATAATTAGGGATTTGTATGATCTTATTCGTCGTTTCCAATACAACTTTCAGATCCTGATAGTTGGACTTACCAATCTATTGTCCTATCAATAGATGTTTAACATTCCATCTTCATACGGTCCTCAAAGGAGCGGTCTTGTGCTTATATAGATCAACTATTATAGAAAAGCTTATCTTAAGGTGAGATGGTTATTCCAACCACTACTCAACAAATTTTTAAGGAATAGCTAATCATTTCCGTTAGTCGAACAGATCGACGATCCTGGGCAGTTGATGGCAAATTCTTAATCGTTGCCTAATTAGGGTTGCGGTAATCAATGCATAAGCAAAATAACCGTCTTTCATAATTAATTATACCGAATTCTCAAGATATTGAGTTAGGCTATATGAATCCACATCTTAAATCTTACTTAGCTAGGGTTTTCGATTCTTCCCATAATGGTACTAGTTGTCTTGGAGATTTAATAATAATACGGGCTTATATGGGATATAACCTTAACTCTACCTGCCTCCGAGGGGTAAACAGGTTTAACTTAGGAGAAGATAATCAAGATACAAGGAGTTTACAGAGATTTTTACAAATCTCAGGCTCCAATTCATCCACCATCGTTTATCTATTAAGTAACACATTTACGATACGAGTCCTTGAATTCCTCGATCTGAAACATTTACTTGGACAATTCCAATAAGGATATCTCCTTTGAATACCATTAGTTGACTTTAGTACCCTATGACCATCGGAATATCTTTGTGGTCCCATGTATTAAACCTCCATACTGATCAGACATGGAAGCAATCTATGGAATTTATTAAGATACACCAATCCTCATATGATGCTTTCATCATACCATTTGGTATTCGGAATCGATAGAGATTAAAGAGATATCAATTATATGTGCTGACGCACTTCCTTTCGAGAGAGGAAAAATTTTTCTATGACTGGATGTTTCTTGACAAGAGCAGAAGAAATGGTTCTTATGATTTCGCAGGTAAGTATTATCTTACGCTTAATATCTGGAGTTCTTACGGAAAATTTCTAAAAGTTTGCTAAGCTTAGGTTCTTATGAGAGACTTAGCAACACCTGATCCTAAACGTATCTTCTAGCAATCAAGTCACAATAAGGGATTTATCTGTTGTCATTATTAATGTGAGCTACCCCTAATTATTCATCAGGAGGGTTAAACACCTCCATTCTTAACCCTTTTTAAACTTAGCTGTAAAATCTTAAACAACTTTAGGGCAGTCTTAGATTTGACTGATTATTTCTTAATCTATACAACGTGAGTAGCTGAGGTAGATCCATAATGGATTTATAGTGAACAGACTTTGAAACCTTAATGTGCCCCTTCTTAGCTGATGCTAAATCATCAATCTATATATAGTGCATTTATGCTTAGATTCTAGGTTAACTGAGTAAGAGAACTATTTCAATCAATAAATTAAAATTTGCGATATACTGTCGACAGTCTATAACTTTTATGGCGATAGTCAGAAAATTTTTATTCCGTCTTTTCCCTCTTCACGTAACGGATACTAGGTTTTCTAATAAGGTCCTTAGAAACTTGGACCATCCCACAATATATAAAAATCTTTCCTGAGGATTTCATTAAGGTCCTCACTTATCAAGAGTATTGTTATCGTATGGCTGTGATGTATGCCTTACCATGTCCTTTCCAGGATAACCGCTGATATACCTAATGGTTTCTACTTTATCCTTTCTAACATTTAGTCAACATAAGCCAGCCAAGAGTAACTAAATTATAGCGGTAAAATCTTGGATTCTAATGCTTAGTTAACATAAAGAGGATAAGTAGTTGACTTATAGTAAGAAGTAAGGAAGTTATTGTACATGTGCTTATATTTAATCATATTGGAAGTTTCACAAACTAGGCACCTAGCTCGGCTGGTTAGGCGCGCGAAAGGGTGCGGCCTAGACCCAGGTTCGATTCCGGGGACGGCCGGTTCCACCATTTTTTTTTTCTCTGGGATCCTGACGCGGGCCGCGTAAGGTATCATCCATGGCTTATGCGGGCCGTCTGGGTCTTCTAATCAGAAGCAAACTTTCAAATATGACAGTCTTGGTCCCTGTTATGCCTTAAAGCCATTTCTGACATGTTTAACGCTCGTTAAGTCAACTTTAAGGCCCTAAAATGATGCCTAAACATTTCGGACATGAAACATGTAATTATGAGGGTTGACTCATAAGGAGCTTTAATAATTACTTTCTTCTTGTCACCCACAATATGGGCTTGTTTACAAGACGACCAATCCTCTCCTACTATTATATCGAGTCCTCCAATTAACGAAACAAGGACATCGGAGAAGGGTAATTCCTAATGGATATCAAACATCCGTCTAATATTGCTGAGGCAGTCTCTGAGGTACTATCTGTTAATTTTACTTCATTCTTAACGCTTAGAGTTTTTAACAAGCAGATTTAATGATTTACAAAATCTATTGTCTACGAGAGACTTATCTGAACCTGAATCAATTAATACTCTAGCATGAGCGTTATTGGTAAAGAAAGTACCTGTTGTGACATTGTTATCCTGAACAGTCTCTTGAGCATCCATTTGAGAGCTTCTAACTTTGATCTTTTTAACTTGCTCAAACTTTTTAGCGTATTTAGGGCAGTTGGTCTTAATGTGCCCCTTTTCATGACAGTTGAAGCATGTTGCATCTTTTATCTTCTTGCACTCAATCGTCTTGTGGTCTTTAGACTTGCAAATTCCACAAGGTAGAGGCTGAACTTCATATCTGCATTTCCCGAGGTGATAGTTCCTACAGGTTTTGCATTTGGGCTTTTTACCAGTCTGTGGTTTATCCTTCAAGTCCTTCCCAGACTTCTTGGTTTTATTAGGGCAATTAGTCTTGAGGTGCCCTATTTCATTGCAACCATAGCAGGTTGCGTCCTCCATCTTCTTGCAGTCCAAGGTCTTATGGCCCTTGGACTTGCATATCCCACATGCAAGAGTTCTCGACTGTGTATGCAAGTTCGATTCATACCTGCACTTCCCGAAGTGCTTTTTCTTGCAGATTTTGCATCTGGGTTTTTCAACCAACTGTTGGTTGTTTTTCAATTCCTTACATTCAAGGGTCTTGTGATCCATCTCTTTACAGACACCACATCCCCTGATCTGTTCATATATACATTTACTGAAGTGCCTCTTCTTCCCGCAATTCTTACATTCGGGTTTAGCCTCCTTTGGCTTGGACTGGTTATAGTTTGAACCGGTCTTACCCTTTTTACAACCTTGAATTGGGATATTATTGCCCTTTTGTTTGTGATCCTTCAGTACACGATCCACAACGTTATTTATGGCTGTATTTAACATAGCCTGTAGCTCGGTGCTTGTTAAGTTCAGTCTTACATCATCATTCTGATCAACTGGACGATTGTGAGCTTCAGAGGAGTCAGCCATGGTGAAGCTTTGAAGGCTACATACCAAGTAGTAATAATTGGTTTAATTATATGGTGAATTGTCGAATTTGATGACTAATTAGCCATGGTGTAAATAAACCATATAGGCCAATAGATAGTATTTGATTTATTTGATTATGTTTTGCCTAGGTTTTTAAATAGACCATCTTTGGCGTTTAACAGGATAAAATCCTTCGTATTTATTAGACAGGGGACATAAATCACGACTGTCAATGTCGTACTGACATTTTATATAGCACAAGAGCTTGTTCCCAATGACTCTTGATGGCACAGGGGCCTTGTCATTAGGGAAAATTTTAAAACATAATCGATGATTCCTTTGGATCGGAATAATTTCATAGTTCATTGTCCTGACAAGAATTTATGAAATAAAAACTATCCTTTCATGTATACACCTTTTCCCGTAGGTACACATCCCAAATGGATGTTTTGATGCGTACATCATGCTCGACATTTACCAGCCATGCTTTCTATTAATCAATTATGCTAAATAAGAGATATGGAAAAATCCTAATATAGAGATGACAAGTGTGATTTTATCGTATCACTGTTGTCGGGAGTGTCAACACATTTTAAAGTGTTAACAATGATATGAATCTCTTTTTAACCAGGTTTTACCATCTCAGCTAGGTCTTACCTTTTAAGATTCTCTTTTAATATTTATACTGATAGGATAGGAATGATATTTATTTTATTCAGGATTTCTTATCATAAATCCTGATTTACAAGTTAATAATAGCACAGATGGCCTAGTCGCGTAGACAAGTTTAATTTATAAGCCATGATTTCAGAGAATCAAAGCATGAAGATATTTCAGCACAACAGGCCTAGTAGCAAAGGCATTTATAAGTTATTAGCTATGATTTCAGAGAATCAAAGCATTTAGGTTTGAACCTAGTTCATTACCTTTCTTGGACAGAGTGTCAAAGACTACTACTGTCGTTGTCATAATTGACGATACAATATGGCCCGTTGGCGGATCAATTGACATTACAAAACGATGTTTTTAGAAATTAATAATCATCACACTGATGATAGTAGTCATGATAATATTGATCATATTGACTATGAGGCTTGGGCAAAGCCCACTACCTTAGACAGGAACCCTAAGAGTTACAACTGTCATTGTCGTATTGACAATATTATAAAGTATAGCCAGTAGGCACTTCATCTCTAAGGATGCTGATAATATGATCATCATATTGATGATATTAGTCATGATCACATTGATCATATAGACTAATAGGCTTGAGCATAGCTCACCACCATAGACAAGGAATCATAAAGATCACAATGTCAGAGACATGTTAGTCATGATCACATTGATCATATAGGCTAATAGGCTTGAGCATAGCTCACCACCATGGACAAAGAATCATAAAGATCACAATGTCAGTGTCTCAGATGGACAGTACGTTATAGCCCGCAGGCACTTCCCTTTCAAGGAATGGTTATAATATGATCATCTTATAGGATGATATAAGCTATGATTTCTAAATCAATAGACTAGATAAGAATATTGGAAAAATCCAATATTTAAAAATAAAAGTACAGAGTTGCCCTAAGCGGGACTTGAAAGGAATAATGTTGTCCTAGAAGGGACTGAAAAGGTAAATACGTCCTTATAAGGACTATTGAGGAAACGATCTTCAGCAAAGGAGCTTCTTCTTCATTCAATTCCTGAATGCTTTCTCCTTGGTTACACGTTTCATCCTAGCCGCTGTACGAAGGTCAGCAATATAAGGCTCCGGGTGTGGAGGATTCCTATTACGGCTTCTTCGTTTGGCGACGTATCCAATATAAAAAATTTTAAAAATCCAGATGAGGATTGAGAGTATTCCTATGTTAAGTCTAGACTCAGAAGATTTAGGAATGCGCAATTGTGTCATTGAGATTAAACACAAAAGACTAGTGTTTAATTCACTCAATGTTGGCTCTGATACCAACCTGTCACACCCCAAATTTCCACGTGTCACCGGTGGGCCCGGTGGGGGAGTATCGTGACGTGGTTGGCAACATCATAGTCAAACAACACAATATTTAAATGCACAGCGGAAGCAAAAGGATAAATATATTACAATCCGAAATAATGTACATCAAAGTATTATGACGGAAGTAAAAGATCCACAGGCGGATCATAAATAAAACAACATGGTTCAACAGACTTTGACATCTAGAGCTTGCGAGACTTGAGTAAGGATGCCTGGAGTAGCCAGCCAATTACGCCTAGTACCTGCACTTAGCCTTTTTGGAAAATACGTCAGTTTACACTGGTAAATACAATCAACCGACTCATTTTGAAAAGGTTTTTGAAAAGATTGATTTGAATGCACATGGCACAAATAATATTTTATAACTTGGGATACTTATGTAATATATAAACTTGTACAGGATTTACATGTTCCTTATGCGTTCAGTAGCCCGGATCGAGCCGGGATAAAGATTAATGGACACACCACTTTATGTAGATGAGACACCGAAAGCGTACGCCTACGCCCGGTGCTAAGGTCGTGGCCATTCGTAGAATGATGCTAGGGATATCCGGGACAACGGTCATTAACCCCCAAAGGCTTTAAGTGAACAAAAGAAATTAAACGGAGACATCTCAATGATTTAACCATAATAAGATTAAACGTTCAATGCCCGACCAATCGGTATTTTATATACCGTACCCCAAGCCCGTATAGGGAAATAAGTTAAAAGTATTTACCTGAGAAAAAATATAAATTCAATCCCAGCCGTATCAAATCAGCAAGTACAGATAGCTTTTACTGGGCTCCTAAATCTGGAACGAAGGTATAATATAACCTATTAGAATCCTAACGGGTCTTTAATCAAGCTTAAGCTAAGACCGGCTAGTTTCAAAGATACGGTTCGTACGCACGATTAAGCGAAGACCGGATAGAATGTGATTTAGACCCGACAAGTTCGGAGACTTGCTTAATATGGGTATTTAATACACACTCTGAAATTTGAGACAAAACCGATAAGGTTTGACCCGTTTCGGCTAATTTATGTAAACTTGTTACATAAACCGAACCGAACGCAAATAACGCGTAACTGGTGACCGAATGAATCACGAACAGGTTTCCTAAGTTAATACGCTTTAAATATGTGGTGATATCATTAAGATACCTTCCATAATGCCCAAAACGAGTTTAATCCCTAATTATGCCCCGTAGGGGTATTTTGGTCATTTTAAAGATTATGAAAAGGATTAAGCGTAACTCTGATGTTCGGATCTGAATTAATTAGTAAAATTAATTATTTTGATAAGTTACTTCCGTAGGTATTTAGTCTTACGCGTTTAAAATAGTTTTAACCCATACTTTGTGCTTAAAACGCGTAAACGTCAGTTTTAGGTGATTTTCGGGTTTAAATAGAAAATCTGAGTTTTTAATCAGTTTATCAAGTTCAAAATACTTCATTTATTAGATAAAATCAGTGGCAATTGGATTCATGTCCAAAGGATTTATAAAACTCATTTTATACGCAAAAAGGGTATATTCGGTAATTACCGAACCAACGCCATAACTTTAGGTTATGAGCAGGTTAAAAATAATTAAAAATATTCAAAAATCCTAAAATATTATATAACATTAGAGGGTAAAAGGTTTGGTGTCGAAAATCGGGTTTAGATAGGCTATGCGCTAATTGCGTCGTTTAATTAACAAAAAGCTTTCTAATTACGCTATTGCGCATAACTCTTAATCTAGACCTCGAATTGATGCCAAATTTTAAGAGCATGTTTGTAAATCAATAGAAAATGTTCTTGTCCACTCATATTATCAAAAATCTTGTTTTATGGTCGAAAGGGCATTATGGTCAACTTTAAGCGATTAACGGAAACGTGTAAACGAATCGGACGAACAACGATTCAAGTACCGAGGTTCATACTATCATGTAACCCGGTCCTAATGAAGCTCTAAGGCATATCTAACTCTATCAAAACCGGGTCAGAACCAAAGTCAAAGAAAAAAGTCAAACGATGCGCCTTTCGGTTCCGAATCGATACTAAACTGAAAATTATCGGATCAAACATGTCTAGACATGTTTTAACATTGATTACCAAGTTATATTAAGTTTAAAACAGGTTACACGCTTCTCGTGTCGTTAATTACCCGATTAAAGCTTCTGTTGACTTTTTCAAGACACCTTTGACTTGCCAAACAACCTAGTTCGGATGGGAGTCATTGCGCGCCCTTTTAGGGGTTTAATACCCATATAATTACCTACTAAACGGTACTTTAAGTTTGCCATAACACTGGACCGTTAGCGACTAAATAATAAGTCGACCGTTAGTTACGACGGTTGACTTTTAAGGCTATACACTAATCAAAACGCAATTAAGAAGGGTCAAGGTTACTTACACGCGACTAATGGATGATTAGGAAGACTTGTATCTGCTTGGAAGCTCCTCAAAATGATCAGAAGTGAAGTGTGGGTGTATGTTGCAACTTTGTGACTTATATAGTGGTTTAGATCATCAAGGATTGTTGCCACATGAGTCTAGGGGTGTTACAAGATGATTACAATTGTCCCCTAAGGCTAAAAACCAATATAGGCCGCCCATAGAATCCCAAAGTTGCAATTTAAGTCGGTTAGATGATGAAAACAGGCAGCTGTCCATCTTTTCTGTCGCTGGCAAAGCTTACGGACCGTAAGGTCAATAACGTTGAGGTCCGTAAGCTACCTTACGGACCATAAGGTAAAAATGTTGAGGTCCGTAAGCTAGTCATCAGCTTTCTCATTTTTTTGCACTTTTGGTCCCTGGTCCTCCTAAACATCGCTTTCGCACTATTCTTTGCATTAAGAGGCTTTACCATCTACATTTAGGGGCTTTTATACTTACACCATCTTTGTCAAGTCCTCGGGTAACTTTGTGATTACCCGAAAAACCCTAATTTTCAATATTGGCGATTTTAACCCTCGCACACGAATTTTATCACAACTTTCTCATACGATAACGAAACTTGGTGATATTTTTATCACACATTCTAGTGAGCATAATTTATCGTTACAAAGCTTCGGGTTTGTCAAAAGATCACTCAGAGGTATACTTTAAACATGTTGACACCTTTAACCCCTGTAGTTTGTAATCTCTCACTTTCTTTCACAATCGGCTTCGTACAATCCATGATTCATTTGTTTAAGGGTATAAACACCGTGTAGGGTTATTTAAAGGTATAATTATCCATTGTTGACACTTTCAACCCTTATATTTCACAAGATCCTTATTTTATGCACAAACGACTTATAATGTTCGTTTAATTTATTCTTTAAGAATACAAACGTCGCGTGAGGTCACTCAGAGGCTGTAACACCTCGAAAATTTACGTCCTATAATGTGTTGACACGTGTCATAGGTTTGAACGTGTGAAAGAATGTTCTTGAAGGACTAAAGTTGACAAACAATGAAACTGGGTAAATATAAGGGTTCAAAGTGTCAAAAATGAATAAATATACTTTACAATAACCCTACATGATGTTTATAACCTTAAATGAATGGGTCATGGATTATACGGAGCGAATTGTGAAAGAAAGTGAGAGATACAAACTACAGGGGTTAAATGTGTCAACATGTTAAGATATACCTCTGAGTGACCTTTTAGCAAACCCGAAGCCTTGTAAAGATTAAATATGCTCACTAGAATGTGCCATAAAAATTTCACCAAGTTTCGTTATCATATGAGAAAGTTGTGATAAAATTCGCGTGCGAGGGTTAGAATCGTCAACGTTGAAATTTAGGGTTTTTCGGGTAAACCCGAAGTGGCCGAGGGCTTCACAAAGTGGGTATAATTCTTAAAGCCCCTAAATATAAATTCTAAAGCCCTATAATGCAAGAAAACATCGAGAAAGCGACGTTTAGGAGGACCGGGGGCTAAAAGTGCAATATTTAAAAGTTTTGACCTGATCAGAAGGGCCATGCGGCCCGCTTTGGATTTATTAAAACTTGATGCGGGCCGCCTGAGACTATCAGATGCAGAAAAACATCACAGGTGGCTGTTCCAGCCTCCTAACCGACTTAAATGGCAAGTTTTCGATCCTATGGGCTGCCTAAGGTGGTTTTTAGCTTGTAGGACACTTGTTGATGATCTGATAACACTCCTAGATCATGTTGGCATCAAGTTAGAAAGATCAAAGTTCATATAAATATCACATATTGCAACATACATGCATATCTTAACTTCTGGACATTTAGAGGAGCTCAAGAACTGATAAAAGGCTTTCAAATCATCCATTAGTAACGTGTATGTATGTCTAACTCTTCTCGATTCAGTTTTGCTTCGTTTATAGTCTAGAAATCAAACCGTCGTAACTACGGTTGGACTTAGCGATAAATCACAATCGGTCCAGAGTTTAGTCGAATTGAAAGTTGTTATAAGTTGGTATTTATATGGATAATAAACCCCTAAAAGGGCACTCACTGATTCGAATCCTAACTAGGTTGTTTGTCGAGTCAAAGGTTGTTCGAAAAAGTCAACAGAATTGGTAATTTCGATTTAACGCATGATTAACGATGTAAAAGGCGTATCACCTATTTTATCACTCTTATAAACTGATAATAAGTATAAAAACTTGTCTACGCTTGTTTGATTCGACAAATTTCTGTTTAAGACCGATTCGGAACCGAGAGACGCAAAAGTTTGACTTTTGTGTTGACCTCAGTTCTGACCCAGTTTTGATAGGTTTAGACATGCCTTAAAGTTCCATTAGGACCTAGTTACATGTTGGTATAACCCCCTGCGTTTATACCACTTGAACCCTTGATTGTCCGACGTTTCCGTTAAGTGCTTAAATATTGACCGTAATGCCCTTATGATCATAAAACGAGATTTTTGGAAAAGTGAAAGTACAATAACCTTTGTTACTGATTATTAAGCATGTCCCTAAAATTTCACGTCAATCGGAGGTCTAGATTAGGAGATATGCTCAATGGCGTAATTAAGAACGCTTTTATTAATTAAACGGCATCATTAGCGTAAAACCTATCTAAACCCTATTTTTAACACCAAACCTTTTACCCACTGATGTAATATAATATTTTGGGATTTTTGAAGATTTTTAATTATTTTTAAACTGATCATAAGCTAGGATTAGTGCCTTAATTCGGTTAATACCGAATATACCCTTTTCGGCCATAAAATGAGTTTTACAAATCCTTTTGATGCCAATCCAATTGCTACTGATTTTAAATATTAAATAGAGTGTTTTGAACCTGTTTAACTGATCAGGAAACTCAGAATCCTATTTTAACCCATAAGTCGCTTAAAACGGCTTTATACGTGTATTATACGCATGATTAGGGTTTAAAACTATTTTGACATATAAGACTAATAACCAAATGTTATAACCTGTTAAAATAAATCATTTTACTGATTTAATCATACCCGGATCACAGGAGATAAATTAATTCCTTTTATAACTTTAAAAAATGACCAAAATACCCCTACGGGGTTTATTATGAGATTAAACTCGTTTTGGGCATAACGGAAGGTATCCTACTGATATCACAACATATTTAAGGCATGTTAACTTAAGGAATCTGTTTAGGACTCATATGGTTACCCGTAACGCTTCATACGCGTTCGGTTCGGTTTATGTAACTAGTTTACATAAATTAGCCGAAACGGGTCAAACCTTATCGGTTTTATCTAAAAATCCAAAATGTGTATCATATACCCATATTAAGCAAGTCTTCAAACTTGTCGGGTCTAAATCACATTCTTTTCCGGTCTCCGCTTTATCATGCGTTTAAACCGTATCTTCTTCTTCTTCTTGAAAACTAACCGGTCTAAGTCAAGGCTTAATTAAAGACCCGTTAGGATTCTAATAGGTTATTAAAAACCTTCGTTCCAGATTTAGGAGCCCAGTAAAAGCTATCTGTACTTGCTGATTTGATACGGCTGGGATTGAATTTATATTTAGCTCAGGTAAATACTTTTAACTTATTTCCCTATACGGGCTTGGGGTACGGTATATAAAATACCGCTTGGTCGGGCATTGAATATTTAATCTTATTATGGTTAAATGATTGAGATGACTCCGTTTAATTTGTTTTGTTCACTTAAAGCCTTTGGGGGTTAATGACCGTTGTCCCGGATATCCCTGGCATCATCTTACGAGATGGCCACGACCTCAGCACCCGGCGTAGGCGTACGCCGTTGGTGTCTCCCAATTATAGTGGTGTGTCCATTAATCTTTACCCCGGCTCGATCCGGGCTACTGAACGCATAAGTTACATGTAAATCCTGTACAAGTTTATATATTAGATAAGTATCCCAAGTTATAAAATATTATTTGTGCCATGTGCATTCAAATTAATCATTTTATTAAACCTTTTCAAAATGAGTCAGTTGATTGTATTTACCAGTGTAAACTGACGTATTTTCCCAAAAAGGCTAAGTGCAGGTACTAATTGGAATTGGCTGGCTACTCCTAGCATCAATAAAGAGTCTCGCAAGCTTAGATGCCTAAAGTCTGTTGAACCATGTTATTTTATTTATGATCCGCCTGTGGATCTTTTACTTCTGTCATAATACTTTAATGTATATTATTTCGGATTGTAATATATATATATCCTTTTGCTTCCGCTGTGCATTTATATATTGTGTTGTTTGACTATGATGTTCCCAACCACGTCACGTTACTCCCCTACCGGGCCCACCGGTGACACGTGAAAATTTGGGGTGTGACAGGTTGGTATCAGAGCCAACATTGAGTGAATTAAACACTACCTTTTTGTGTTTAATCTCAATGACACATTAGCACATTCCTAAATCTTCTGAGTCTAGACTTAACATAGGAATACTCTCAATCCTCATCTGGTTTTTTTAAAATTTTTTTATATATTGGATACGTCGCCAAACGAAGAAGTCGTAATAGGAATCCTCCACACCTGGAGCCTTATATTGCTGATCTTCGTACAGCGGCTAAGATGAAACGAGCAACCAAGGAGAAAGCATTCGGGAATTGAATGAAGAAGAAACTCTTTTACTGAAGATCGTTTCCTCAATTGTCCTTATAAGGACGTATTTACCTTTTCAGTCCCTTCGAGGACAACATTATTCCTTTCAAGCCCCGCTTAGGGCAACTCTGCACTTTTATTTTTAAATATTGGATTTTTCCAATATTCTTATCTAGTCTATTGATTTATAAATCATAGCTTATATCATCTTATATGATGATCATATTATAACCATCCCTTAGAAGGAAAGTGCCTACGGGCTATAACGTATTGTCCATCTGAGACACTGACATTGTGATCTTTATGATTCCTTGTCTATGGTGGTGAGCTGTGCTCAAGCCTATTAGTCTATATGATCAATGTGATCATGACTAATATGTCTCTGACATTGTGATCTTTATGATTCCTTGTCTATGGTGGTGAGTTGTGCTCAAGCCTATTAGTCTATATGATCAATGTGATTATGACTAATATCATCAATATGATGATCATATTATCGACATCCTTAGTGACGAAGTGCCTACTGGCTATACTTTATAATATTGTCAATACGACAATGACAGTTGTAACTCTTAGGTTCCTGTCTAAGGTAGTGGGCTTTGCCCAAGCCTCATAGTCAATATGATCAATATTATCATGACTACTATCATCAGTGTGATGATTATTTTTCTTAAAATATCGTTTTGTAATGTCAACTGATTTGCCTACGGGTTATATTGTATCGTCAATTATGACAACGACAGTAGTAGTCTTTGACTCTCTGTCCAGGAAAAGTAATGAAATATGTTCAAATCTAAATGCTTTGATTCTCTGAAATCATAGCTAATAACTTATAGATGCCTTTGCTACTAGGCCTGTTGTGCTGATATATCTTCATGCTTTGATTTTCTAAAATCATGGCTTATAAATTAAATTTGTCTACGCGAATAGGCCATTTGTGCTATTATTAACTTGTAAATCAGGAT
Organism: Helianthus tuberosus; assembly: GCA_030545235.1. Lineage (NCBI taxonomy): Eukaryota > Viridiplantae > Streptophyta > Magnoliopsida > Asterales > Asteraceae > Helianthus > Helianthus tuberosus. The sequence goes on from CM060393.1 coordinate 11,337,507, forward strand.
TTATGATAAGAAATCCTGAATAAAATAAATACCATTCCTATCCTGTCAGTTTAAATATTAAAAGAGAATCTTAAAAGGGTTGACCTAGCTTGAATGTTATTGAAGACCTAGCTAAGATGGTAAAACCTGGTTAAAAAGAGATTCAGATCATTGTTAACACTTTAAAATGTGTTGACACTCCCGACAACAGTGATACGATAAAATCACACTTGTCATCCCTATATTAGGATTTTTCCATATCTCTTAGTTAGTGTAAGTGATCAATAGGAATCATGACTGGTGAACGTCGAGCATGATGTACGCATCAAAACATCCATTTGGAATATATACCTACGGGAAAAAGGTGTAAACGTGAAGAGATAGTGATATTTCATAAATTCTTGTCAAGACAATGAACTATGGAATTTTCCGATCCAAAGGAATCATTGATTATGTTTTAAATTTTTCCCTAAGTGACAATGCCTAGTGCCATCAAGAGTCCTTGGGAACAAGCTCTTGTGCTATATAAAATGTCAGTACGACATTGACAGTCGTGATTTATGTCCCCCTGTCTAATAAATATGAAGGATTTTATTCTGTTAAACGCCAAAGATGGTCTATTTAAAAACCTAGGCAAAACATAATCAAATAAATCAAATACTATCTATTGGCCTATATGGTTTATTTACACCATGGCTAATTAGTCATCAAATTCGACAATACACCATATAATTAAACCAATTATTACTACTTGGTTTGTAGCCTTCAAAGCTTCACCATGGCTGACTCCTCTGAAGCTCACAATCCTCCAGTTGATCAGAATGATAATGCAAGATTGAACATAACAAGCGCCGAGTTACAGGCTATGTTGGATACACCTGTAGACAAGGCCGTGAACCGAGTGCTCAGGGATCACAAGCGAAAGCGCAATATTACCCCAATTCAAAGTTGTAAAAAGGGTAAGACCAGTTCAGACTATAACCAGTCCAAGCCAAAGGAGGCTAAACCCGAATGTAAGATTTGCGGGAAGAAGAGGCACTTCAGTAAATGTATATATGAACAGATCAGGGGATGTGGTGTCTGTAAAGAGATGGATCACAAGACCCTTGAATGTAAGGAATTGAAAGACAACCAACAGTTGGTTGAAAAACCCAGATGCAAAATCTGCAAGAAAAAGCACTTCGGGAAGTGCATGTATGAATCGAACTTGCATACACAGTCAAGAACTCTTGCATGTGGGATATGCAAGTCCAAGGGCCATAAGACCTTGGACTGCAAGAAGATGGAGGACGCAACCTGCTATGGTTGCAATGAAATAGGGCACATCAAGACTAATTGCCCTAATAAAACCAAGAAGTCTGGGAAGGATTTGAAGGATAAACCACAGACTGGTAAAAAGCCCAAATGCAAAACCTGTAGGAACTGTCACCTCGGGAAATGCAGATATGAAGTTCAGCCTCTACCTTGTGGATTTTGCAAGTCTAAAGAACATAAGACGATTGAGTGCAAGAAGATAAAAGATGCAACATGCTTCAACTGCCATGAAAATGGACACATTAAGACCAACTGCCCTAAGTACGCTAAAAAGCCTGGGGAAGTTAAAAAGACTAAAGCTGGAAGATCTCAAATGGATGTTCAAGAGGCTATCCAGGATGACAATGTCACAACAGGTATTTTCTTTACCAATAACGCTCATGCTAGAGTATTAATTGATTCAGGATCAAATAAGTCTCTCGTAGACAATAGATGTTGTAAATCATTAAATTTGCCTGTTAAAACTCTAAGCGTTAAGTATGAAGAAAAATTTGCCGATAGTACCTCGGAGACTGCCCCAGCAATTAATTATCAAAAAACTCCTCATGAGACAACCCTCAAAATTACATGTTTCATGTCCGAAATGTTTAGGCATCATTTTAAGGCCTTAAAGTTGAGGTAACGAGCGTTCAACGTGTCAGAAATGGCTTTAAAGCATCAGGGACCAAGACTGTCATTTTTGAAATGTGTTTCTGATCAGAAGACCCAGACGGCCCGCGTAAGCCATGGATGATACCTTACGTGGCCCGTGTCAGGCTCCCAGAGAAAAAAAAAATGGTGGAATCGGCCGTCCCCGGAATCGAACCTGGGTCTTGGCCGCACCCTTTCGCGCGCCTAGCCAACCGAGCTAGGTGCCTAGTTTGTGAAACTTCCCATTTGATTTATATATAAGCGCAAGTAAAATAGCTTCCTTACTTCTTACCATAAGTCACCTACTTATCCTCCTTATGTTGACTAAGTACTTGTTGAATTCGGTATTTTAATACCAAAAAACTTCGAGTATGGAAAGACTCAGAAAGAGACTTCAATTGTAAAAGGGGGGCCATCGATTTCAAGAAAATTGAAGGATAAAGTAGAAACCATTAGGTATATCAGCGGTTATGCTGGAAAGGACATGGTAAGGCATACATCACAGCCATACAATAACAATACTCTTAATAAAGGAGGACCTTAATGAAATCCTCAGGAAAGATCTTTTTATATATTGTGGGATGGTCCAAGTTTCTAAGGACCTTATTAGAAGACCTATTATCCACACCGCGAAATGGAAAAAGATGGAATAAGAGTTTTCAACTCCCTCATAAGAGCTATAAACTATAGGCAGTATAATGCAAACTTTAATTCATCGGTTAAAATAGTGCTCTTACTCAGTTAACCTAGAATCTAAGCATAATGCACTATATATATATTGATGATTTAGCATCAGCTAAGAAAGGACACATTAAGGTTTCGAAGCCTGTTCATTATAAATCCATTAAGGATCTACCTCAGCTACTCACGTTGTATAGATTAAGAAATAACCAGTCAAAGCTAAGACTGCCCTAAAGCTGTTTAAGATTTTACAGCTAAGTTTAAAAGGGTTAAGAATGGAGGCGTTTAACCCTCCTGATGAATAGTTAGGGGTAGCTCACATTAATAATGACAACAGATAAATCCCTTATTGTGACTTGATTACTAGGAGATACATTAAGGATCAAGTGTTGCTAAGTCTCTCATAAGAACCTAAGCTTAGCAAATTTTTAGAAACTCTCCCGTAAAAACTCCAGATATTAAGCATAAGATAAAACTTACCTGCGAAATCAAAAGAACCATTTCTTCTGTTCTTGTCAGAAACCTCCAGTCATAGAAATTTCATCTCTTTAAAGGAAGTGCGTCAGCACATATAGTTGATATCTCTTTAATCTCTATCGATTCCGAATACCAAATTGTATGATAAAAGCATCATATGAGGATTGGTGTATCTTAATAAATTCCATAGATTGCTTCCATGCCTGATCAATATGGAGGTTTAATGCATGGGACCACAAAGATATTCCGATGGTCATGGAGTACTAAAGTTAACTAATGGTATTCAAAAGAGATATCCTGAATGGAATTGTCCATGTAAATGTTCTAGATCGAGGAATTTGTGGACTCGTATCGTAAATGTGTCACTTAATTGACACAAGCAATGATGGATGACTTGGAGCTTGAGATTTGTAAAATCTCTGTAACCTCCTTATATCTTGATCATCTTCTCCTAAGATTACCCTGTTTACCCCTGAGAGACAGGTAGAGTTAAGATTTATATTCTAGTAAAGGCTGTATTATTATGAAATCTCCATGACGGCTAGTACCATTATTGGAAGAATCGAAAACCCTAGTTAAGTAAGATTTAAGATGTGGATTCATATAGCCTAACTCAATATCTTGAGAATCCGGTATAGTTAATTATGAAAGACAGTTCATTTTGCTTATGCATTATCACCGCAACCCTAATTCGGCAACGATTAAGAAATTGCCATCAGCTGCCCAGGATCGTCGATCTGTTCGACTAACGGAAAGGATTAGCTATTCCTTAAAATTTGTTGAGCAGTGGTTGGAATAACCATCTCACCTTAAGATAAGCTTTTCTATAATAGTGATATATATAAGCACAATACCGCTCCTTTGAGGACCGTATGAAGATGGAATGTAAACATCTATTGATAGGACAATAGATTGGTAAGTCCAACTATCAGGATCTGAAGTTTGTATTGGAAACGACGAATAAGATCATACAAATCCCTAATTATCAGTAAGTTGCCATTATTCGGCAGAAAATTTAGGATTAATGAAATAGACAACCACCTAAATTCTTGATTTAGAAATAAGGTTCAACAAAGGATATCACCCAAGAAGGGTGTGCCAGATTGTTAAATAGTCAGGTTAGTTAAGCTATGAGTATATGGATTCATTCGAAGGGTTTGAATGTATCAAAAATTAAATAGCTTACGAGCTAAGACCTAATTAAAGAACTCAGTGGAATTCACAATGTATTCCACATCAGAAATCTGAAAAAGTGCTTCGCTGGTGAATCACTGGTTATACCACATATAGATGTGCATATTTATTATATAATGAGCGACATATGTCGATTGGGGATCGACAGGTGAAGAAGTTCCAAAAGAATACATGTACCTAATATAGGAGTCATTTTTGAGAACTTGGAAAGACTCCAGATATGTTATGGAAGTTAAGTTCATTATGCGACAAAAAGTACTTCCATAATTTTAGCAAATCTCGAGGTCGAGATTTCTTTTAAGGGGGTGAGGATGTAACACCTCGAAAATTTACGTCCTATAATGTGTTGACACGTGTCATAGGTTTGAACGTGTGAAAGAATGTTCTTGAAGGACTAAAGTTGACAAACAATGAAACTGGGTAAATATAAGGGTTCAAAGTGTCAAAAATGAATAAATATACTTTACAATAACCCTACATGATGTTTATAACCTTAAATGAATGGGTCATGGATCATACGGAGCGAATTGTGAAAGAAAGTGAGAGATACAAACTACAGGGGTTAAATGTGTCAACATGTTAAGATATACCTCTGAGTGACCTTTTAGCAAACCCGAAGCCTTGTAAAGATTAAATATGCTCACTAGAATGTGCCATAAAAATTTCACCAAGTTTCGTTATCATATGAGAAAGTTGTGATAAAATTCGCGTGCGAGGGTTAGAATCGTCAACGTTGAAATTTAGGGTTTTTCGGGTAAACCCGAAGTGGCCGAGGGCTTCAAAAAGTGGGTATAATTCTTAAAGCCCCTAAATATAAATTCTAAAGCCCTATAATGCAAGAAAACATCGAGAAAGCGACGTTTAGGAGGACCGGGGGCTAAAAGTGCAATATTTAAAAGTTTTGACCTGATCAGAAGGGCCATGCGGCCCGCTTTGGATTTATTAAAACTTGATGCGGGCCGCCTGAGACTATCAGATGCAGAAAAACATCACAGGTGGCTGTTCCAGCCTCCTAACCGACTTAAATGGCAAGTTTTCGATCCTATGGGCTGCCTAAGGTGGTTTTTAGCTTGTAGGACACTTGTTGATGATCTGATAACACTCCTAGATCATGTTGGCATCAAGTTAGAAAGATCAAAGTTCATATAAATATCACATATTGCAACATACATGCATATCTTAACTTCTGGACATTTAGAGGAGCTCAAGAACTGATAAAAGGCTTTCAAATCATCCATTAGTAACGTGTAAGTATGTCTAACTCTTCTCGATTCAGTTTTGCTTCGTTTATAGTCTAGAAATCAAACCGTCGTAACTACGGTTGGACTTAGCGATAAATCACAATCGGTCCAGAGTTTAGTCGAATTGAAAGTTGTTATAAGTTGGTATTTATATGGATAATAAACCCCTAAAAGGGCACTCACTGATTCGAATCCTAACTAGGTTGTTTGTCGAGTCAAAGGTTGTTCGAAAAAGTCAACAGAATTGGTAATTTCGATTTAACGCATGATTAACGATGTAAAAGGCATATCACCTATTTTATCATTCTTATAAACTGATAATAAGTATAAAAACTTGTCTACGCTTGTTTGATTCGACAAATTTCTGTTTAAGACCGATTCGGAACCGAGAGACGCAAAAGTTTGACTTTTGCGTTGACCTCAGTTCTGACCCAGTTTTGATAGGTTTAGACATGCCTTAAAGTTCCATTAGGACCTAGTTACATGTTGGTATAACCCCCTGCGTTTATACCACTTGAACCCTTGATTGTCCGACGTTTCCGTTAAGTGCTTAAATATTGACCGTAATGCCCTTATGATCATAAAATGAGATTTTTGGAAAAGTGAAAGTACAATAACCTTTGTTACTGATTATTAAGCATGTCCCTAAAATTTCACGTCAATCGGAGGTCTAGATTAGGAGATATGCTCAATGGCGTAATTAAGAACGCTTTTATTAATTAAACGGCGTCATTAGTGTAAAACCTATCTAAACCCCATTTTTAACACCAAACCTTTTACCCACTGATGTAATATAATATTTTGGGATTTTTGAAGATTTTTAATTATTTTTAAACTGATCATAAGCTAGGATTAGTGCCTTAATTCGGTTAATACCGAATATACCCTTTTCGGCCATAAAATGAGTTTTACAAATCCTTTTGATGCCAATCCAATTGCTACTGATTTTAAATATTAAATAGAGTGTTTTGAACCTGTTTAACTGATCAGGAAACTCAGAATCCTATTTTAACCCATAAGTCGCTTAAAACGGCTTTATACGTGTATTATACGCATGATTAGGGTTTAAAACTATTTTGACATATAAGACTAATAACCAAATGTTATAACCTGTTAAAATAAATCATTTTACTGATTTAATCATACCCGGATCACAGGAGATAAATTAATTCCTTTTATAACTTTAAAAAATGACCAAAATACCCCTACGGGGTTTATTATGAGATTAAACTCGTTTTGGGCATAACGGAAGGTATCCTACTGATATCAAAACATATTTAAGGCATGTTAACTTAAGGAATCTGTTTAGGACTCATATGGTTACCCGTAACGCTTCATACGCGTTCGGTTCGGTTTATGTAACTAGTTTACATAAATTAGCCGAAACGGGTCAAACCTTATCGGTTTTATCTAAAAATCCAAAATGTGTATCATATACCCATATTAAGCAAGTCTTCAAACTTGTCGGGTCTAAATCACATTCTTTTCCGGTCTCCGCTTTATCATGCGTTTAAACCGTATCTTCTTCTTCTTCTTGAAAACTAACCGGTCTAAGTCAAGGCTTAATTAAAGACCCGTTAGGATTCTAATAGGTTATTAAAAACCTTCGTTCCAGATTTAGGAGCCCAGTAAAAGCTATCTGTACTTGCTGATTTGATACGGCTGGGATTGAATTTATATTTAGCTCAGGTAAATACTTTTAACTTATTTCCCTATACGGGCTTGGGGTACGGTATATAAAATACCGCTTGGTCGGGCATTGAATATTTAATCTTATTATGGTTAAATGATTGAGATGACTCCGTTTAATTTGTTTTGTTCACTTAAAGCCTTTGGGGGTTAATGACCGTTGTCCCGAATATCCCTGGCATCATCTTACGAGATGGCCACGACCTCAGCACCCGGCGTAGGCGTACGCCGTTGGTGTCTCCCAATTATAGTGGTGTGTCCATTAATCTTTACCCCGGCTCGATCCGGGCTACTGAACGCATAAGTAACATGTAAATCCTGTACAAGTTTATATATTAGATAAGTATCCCAAGTTATAAAATATTATTTGTGCCATGTGCATTCAAATTAATCATTTTATTAAACCTTTTCAAAATGAGTCAGTTGATTGTATTTACCAGTGTAAACTGACGTATTTTCCCAAAAAGGCTAAGTGCAGGTACTAATTGGAATTGGCTGGCTACTCCTAGCATCAATAAAGAGTCTCGCAAGCTTAGATGCCTAAAGTCTGTTGAACCATGTTATTTTATTTATGATCCGCCTGTGGATCTTTTACTTCTGTCATAATACTTTAATGTATATTATTTCGGATTGTAATATATATATCCTTTTGCTTCCGCTGTGCATTTATATATTGTATTGTTTGACTATGATGTTGCCAACCACGTCACGTTACTCCCCTACCGGGCCCACCGGTGACACGTGAAAATTTGGGGTGTGACAGAGGCACAAGTTAGGCATGTTGACACTTTGGATCCTTTTATTCAGATACTTTCTTTTTTTGTCAACTTTAGTCCTTCTAAAGAAATCCTTTACACGTTTACAGCACATGACACGTGTCGATACATTATAGGACGTGAATTTTCAAGGTGTTACACTCATCGGCTAGACATTTCTTTAAATTACAGATGTGGAACACGTTGTGAATTCCACTAGGCTCTTCTGGTAAATTCAACTTATAGGCCACACTCCCGACACATTCGGTGATCTCGAATGGTCTGATATATCTTGGGCTCAGCTTACCCTTTTTGCCAAATCTCATCACTCCTTTCCAGGGTGACACTTTAAGTAATACTTTATCACCTACCTAGAATTTTAGAGGTTTGCGCCTCTTATCTGCGTAGCTCTTCTGCCTATCCCTGGCAGGTTTTAGACGATCACGGATCTGAGCAATCTTATCTATCGTCTCAAGGACTATCTCTAGTCCTGACAGCTGGGTTTCCCCAACTTCCGCCCAACAAACCGACGTTCTGCATTTTCTTCCATATAAGGCCTCGAAAGGCGTGGCTTGGATGCTCGAATGATAACTGTTGTTGTATGAGAATTCAATTATGGGAAGATGGTCATCCCAACTTCCACCCAAGTCAATAACACAAGCCTGGAGCATGTCTTCCAGTGTTTGAATCGTACGCTCACTTTGCCCATCCGTCTGAGGATGATAAGCTGTACTGAAATTCAAACGAGTGCCTAGAGATTGCTGGAAGCTTTTCCAAAAATGAGATGTGTATCTAGTATCCCGATCAGATATGATAGATATTGGCACTCCGTGGAGAGATACAATCTCATCCACATACAGCTGGGCTAGTTTATCAGAGCTGTGCGTCTCTTTCATAGGTAAGAAATGAGCTAAATTTGTCAGTCTGTCGACTATAACACATATTGTATCATTCCCATGTTTTGTCTTTGGTAACTTGGTAATGAAATCCATAGTTACCATTTCCCACTTCCAAGTGGGAAGTTCTGGTTGTTGTAGTAAACCTGACGGCTTTTGATACTCGGCTTTAACCTGTGCGTACGTCAGACATTTAGCCACATATGTGGCTATGGATTTCTTCAAATCCATTCACCAATAGTTTGCCTTCAAATCTTGGTACATTTTATTGCTTCCCGGATGGACTGAATATTTCAAATTATGTTCCTCTTGGAGGATGACATCTCGAAGTCCTCCATGAATTGAAACCCAGATTCTACCATTCAATCTAAGGATTCCATCATTTCCAGGTGACAACTGATCAACAGTTGCACCTAATCTTTCTGCTGGAAAGTTTTCTTCCATTACGGCTTCTTTTTGTGCTGACAACAATTTCTCATTTAAATTGTTCTTTAGTTCAATGCTTTTAGCATTATTCTAATAGGTTTGACCCTTTCTTTCCTACTTAAGGCATCAGCGACCAAATTCACTTTACCCGGGTGATAGCGAATTTCACAATCATAATCGTTCAATGTTTCCATCCAGCGACGTTGCCTCATATTGAGATCTTTCTGGTTGAACAAATGTTGGAGGCTTTTATGATCTGAGTAAATCACACACTTGGTTCCATACAGGTAATGTCACACCCCAACCGATGGCGGAAACATCGAGATGAGACGAAAACGAGATTGCAAGAGACTTCATAACACTATGTGACAATATTAATTAAATTCAAATTTCATTTCAAGACTAAATTGTCATACAAGATTAAATAAAAAGACAACAATTGTTTCATAACATAACATAACAACAAAATAGATAAATTAATCTAGGTGTGTATCTAGTCCACCCTAAATCTTGTTTCATCTTGTAACATCACTTCATCAATTAACCTGCAACATGTATTAAAATAGAGTTCAATGCAAAAGCAAAGGCGAGTATACAAGTTTTGTTACATAGAATAAATAGAATAAAAAGTGCTCATATCCAACATGATTCATAATATGTGAGTACTAGTATGCAAATATGGCGTACAATATGTTCAAACCCAAGTATACAACGCGTTAAAATAGCCTAATCCCAATAGAGTAGCGGGAGGTAACATGTTTAACTTAACAATACCCCAAGTCTAACGGGCGGTGCGTTAATCCTATAGCGCTATAATTGTTAAGGGAGGCTAGCAAAGTTAATGAGCATATAACGACCAAATAGTTTACATAGCATACGAGAATAACAAGTATCACACATAGTTTTATGTTAAGCATGGATAGAGTATGTTTAAAATAGTTTAAGTGTCATTTTGTATAATATACATGTTGCATCCCAAAGTGGTAAAGAGTAAAAGGGATGGAGTATACTCACGGTTTTTGCAAGCTTTCCTACTTGATATTCCATGAGGGTTTTTGGTTGTTTAGTTTGGAGTACCTTGTCCTCCTACACAAAGGAACATAGGTGTGTGAGTTGGGGATAACGGTAGATTATAGATTCGGAGTTTAAAATGCAAGAACATAAACATAGGAAAATAACCATCCATTACATATGATGTTTAGATGGTACACTTACTAACTTGATAATGTCCCCTTGTTCATCATCAAGAGTTCAGTTTGTTCGAATATTATATAAGTATTACATAGGTTATATTACATATGTCAAGTATGAGGTAGAAGACTAAGGTCTTCATTGAGGCACCTCTAAGTGTCATAGAAGTCATACATGAGGTAGGAAGAACAAGCTCCCATTTAGGTACCTCCATTGTTCACCACTACACTTGTTGTTATGGACAACAAGGAGGGTTTTGAACTTATATAAGAAATGAAATGCAACAACTATTCTATGAGAAAACATCAAGAAGTGAGTGGATGTCTATGAAAGATTGCCTAAGCTAGTCTAACCATCACACTTTCACCAAGCTTCAAGCTTGAACACTTCTTGTGGGTAAAACCCTAACTAAAACAGAAGGTTTGTGAGGATTAATCCTCTGATTTTAAGTGTCTCAACCTTGTTTTTAAGCCCAACTAATCATTTATTTGATTATGAGCATTAGGACATAGGTTTGAGATGAGAAAACTCAAGTTTGGTTAAGTTTAACAAAGTGTTTGTATAAAACAGAAAGTTTCTTGCACTTATAACCCTTTTATGATGATATTCCATCCTTGGTTTTCCAGGGAAAACCTATGGAAACATCCCTAGGGTTGTTCCAAGCGCTAAGAAGCAAGAAAGGATGAAAAAGACAGAAGATAAGTGAGGTTAAACTCACTTTTGCAACTTGAAATGTTTCTGACTTTTGCTACTGTTTTGCACCAGATTTGGAGTGATTAGAGAGTGGATTAGTGAGTTTGTAAAGTGAATCAAGTGTGGGATTGAGTTGGATTTTATAGGGGGTGATTAGGTGAGGTTAGGTGACTAATAAATGGAGAAAACACAACTAGAAAGCACAAAATGGACCAACCCAAGAGCTGGAAGCCACATTCTACCGGATTGGGGTCGTGGCGTCGCGCCACAGCACACAGCCATACCCGTCGTGGGACGCGATGGGTCTATGTTCCGAAATTTAGTTTAAAAATTGACATATTAGCCCCCTGTAGTTTATATTTTAGGGTTTTTAAGGGTTTTAGGGGTTATTTTCGACATATAAGCGTAGTTTAAGGGCAAATTGAGTATGAGTAATATAAACCAAGTATAATTACATGTATGAATGTCGTATCTAAGTATCGTTTACGGTCAAAACACGTTTTATGCATAAGTTTCGCGTATTTACAAGTTTAGCACATAGTTTCCAAGAATTATGAATAAATATCAATTGTTTCACGAAATTAAATGTATGAGTATGTATAAAGTATGTACAACATGCATTTAACAAAATGCAAGTTTTATTTATGATCCAAGTCTCGGATTTTACAACGGTTACAAAGAAAGAACAATCACAAGAATACAAGGTTTCTAAAAATAGAAATACAAACAAGACTTGCTATAAATGGAAAGTACGAAAGAGCTGGGCATTACAGGTAATGCCTCCATAATTTGAGTGCAAATACAACTGCACCCAATTCCAAGTCATGGGTGGTGTAGTTCTTTTCGTGCACTTTTAGTTGTCACGATGCATAGGCAATCACCTTACCTTTTTGCATAAGCACACAACCCATACCAGTGTGTGATGCATCACAATATACAACGAATTCTTCTATTCCTTCTGGAAATGTTAACACAGGAGCATTGCTCAATTTCTGCTTGAGAATCTCAAAAGATTCTTGTTGTTTGGGACCCCAATCAAACTTCACATTTTTGCGTGTTAAGGAAGTCAAAGGTGCAGCTAACCTTGAAAAGTTTTTGATAAAACGCCTGTAGTAACCTGCCAAACCTAAGAAGCTGCGAAGTTCAGTGGGTGTCTTAGGTGCTTGCCAATTCATGATTGCTTCTACTTTTGCGGGATCCACCTGGATGCCATGCTCACTTACCACATGTCCAAGAAATTGGACTTCTCGAAGCCAGAATTCACATTTAGAAAATTTTGCGTAGAGCTTTTCTTGTTGCAGAAGTTTAATGATGCATCAGAGATGTTTCTCGTGATCAGCTTGGCTTTTTGAATAAATAAGTATGTCATCAATAAAAACAATGACAAACTTGTCTAGATACGACTTGCAGACTCGATTCATGAGATCCATGAATGCTGCAGGTGCGTTAGTGAGCCCGAAAGGCATCACTAAGAACTCGTAGTGGCCATATCTTATTCTAAATACAGTCTTGTGTACATCTTCGGTTTTAACCTTCAATTGATGATACCCTAACCTTAGGTCAATCTTTGAGAAGAAACTTGCCCCTTGAAGCTGATCGAACAAATCATCGATCCTGGGCAATGGATAGCGGTTCTTGATTGTAACTTTGTTCAGCTCACGATAATCAATGCATAGGCGCATTGAACCATCCTTCTTTTCCACAAACAGAATGGACGCTCCCCAAGGCGACGAGCTTGGTTGAATAAAACCTTTCTCCAACAAATCATCTAACTGGGTCCTTAATTCCTTCATTTCGGTTGGTGCCAAATGATAGGGAGCTCGTGCGACTGGTGCTGCTCCTGGTATAATATCAATTTTGAATTCTACTTGTCGGTCGGGAGGTAACCCAGGTAGTTCTTCAGGAAAAACATCCAAGTATTCTGAAATCACAGGAATATCTTCTATTTTGGGCTTTGGTATGTCTACCGTCACCTGTACCATGTAAATGACGCACCCTTTCTTCATACACTTAGATGCCTTAAGCATAGATACTTGATCGGGCAATCCATATTGCGTATCACCTTGAATAGTAATTGATTCACCATAAGGGGTTTTGATGATAACTTGCTTCTTATCACAGGCAACTTGAGCTTGGTTAAGAGATAACCAATCCATGCCTATAACTATCAAATCCTGCCAATTTCATCGGTAGTAAAGACAACGGAAAAGAGTGATTCCTAATGGATATGAAACATCCATCTAAAATTGTCAAAGCGGTTTCTATGGTACCATCAGCTAGTTCTACCTCATATTTTATGTCTAGAGTTTTAATAGGCAGATTTAACAGCTTACTAAGTTAATTGTCTACAAAAGACTTATCTGCACCAGAATCAAATAAAACTCTAGCATAAACATCATTTATGAGGAAAGTACCTGCTATAACATTATTATTTTGCACTGCCTCTCTGGCATTCATTTGGAACACTCGAGCGTTGGTCTTTTTAGCCTCATCGGGCTTTCTTGGGTTCTTCGGGCAGTTGCTCTTGATGTGCCACTTCTCGTTACAACCATAACAGGTCGCATTCTTTAATTCCTTGCACTCTAAAGTTTTATGACCCTTCGTTTTGCAAATTCCACAGGGTCTCTCTTTTGGATCGATAGTGCATTTGCCAGGGTGGCGTTTCTTGCAGTTCTTACACACGGGTCTGTCGCCTGACTGATTTGAGCTTTTCTTAAACTCAGAACTCTTCTTAAACCCAAAATCGCCCTTTTTTGTCTTATCAAAACTCCGCGAGTTATCGTTTTCTCTTTTTCTCTTCCCATCATCTGTATTCTTAGCAGACTTGTTTCTGATAATATCCAAGGTTATAGACAAAGACAAATCTACTGTTGATCTGTATGTTGCAGGCCTTGAGGCTTTCACATGGCCCTTTACCTCAGGAGCCAATCCACAAATAAAGCTTGCAATACGCTTTGGCTCTGATATAACCAAATAAGGTACCATTCGAGACATGGAGTTGAAGCTAGTAACATAAGATGGACAATCTAAATATTTCATAACCAGAGTTAAAAAGTCAGCTTCAACTTTTTCTATTTCGTGTTGTGGACAGAAAGTTTCTCTCATCAGATCAATAAATTTATCCCATGACAGATTATAGAGTGGAATTTTCCCTGAGGCCTGTAGCAGTGCCTTCCACCAAACTAAAGCTTCACCCTTAAAAGATTGAGAAACGAACTTTACAATATCCTGCTCAGCACACCCGCTGATGTCAACAACTGTCTCTATTTCTTCTAGCCATTCCATACAATCAATGGCACATTTTTCACCAGTGAAGTCTCTTGGCTTACAAGAGACAAAATACTTATAAGAACAAGTTTTGGAACGTGGTTCCTGATCAAATACTATCTTCTTGGATGGTTGACTTTTCTGATTTGACGAATGCTGAGAATCGTCCTTTTTAGATGCATGTGATTTAGAGCGAGGCTTAGAATGAGATACTGTTTGAGTCTTGGTGCGTGCAGCACCTAAATCCTTGTACATTCTGCCCATAGCTTTGGTTACTGCATTGTCTATCATAGCTTGCAGATCAGCACCCGTTACATTCATTCTGGTGTTATCATTCCTTTCATTTGGATGACTATTAACTTCTTCTGAGTTGGCCATGGTGAAGCTTGATTGCTATAAAACAATTGACAACAACTCATTTAGTGGTCTATTATTGAATCATCATATTCGGTGATTCAATAACCATGGTATAAATAGACCATATTGGTTAATTTGTTAATCAAATTTATTTAAATTTTTCATTATGATTAATTTCAGTTATAAACCATTAAGAATTTTTAAAGTGGCACAAAAGGCCTTGTCACAAGGACAGTTTTAAACTATAAGCTGTGATCTTATAGGATCAAGGCATTAAGGTTTGAACACAGTTCTTCGCCTTTCTTGACAGGGAGTCATCGACTACTACTGTCGTTTGTTATGTAGTTCAATAGTTTGGCCCGAAGGTGAAATAGTGGCATCACATAGTGGATGCTTTAATATGATCATTTCATTTGATGATATCAGCCCTGATTTTCTAGATCATTAGGCTGGATAATGAGGCTAGAAGAATCCAAATATAAGGATGACTATTGTGCTTTTCTCGAACCACATTTGTCAAGAGTGCTAACATGTTCTTAGATGTTAACAAGGATTTTTCATCTTAAAAAAAGGCTTTACCATCATGGCCATGTCTAAAATGACATATAGGCTAGGTTATACCTTTAAGATTGTCTTTTGAGATTTAACGGTAGGTCAATTATAAATTGAAATGATAATTTAATTAATGATACAATGTATATGTATATGTATAATGACAATGCAATTGCAAAAGGAAACTTCTCATAAATGGTCCTAAGAATTACAATGATTGCCCTAACGGGTCTTTAAACAAATAACTTGTCCACGCAAGGACTAAAATAAGAAAACAAGTCCACGCAGGGACTAAATACTCAAATGAGATGTCCACGCAGGGACTTAATTGAAATGAAGCTACAAAACAATAGATAAGGGTGTTTCAACGGTCTTTCTTCTTTTTCCCCTTGATGAGGTTTGCTAAACCCTTAAGAAAACTGTTGTGCTTCTTGTCATGCTCTTCCACCCTACTTTCCACTTCATGCAACCTTTGGAGAATTTCTTGCTGCTGCGGTTGTTGGAGTGGAGGTTGCGGTGGCTGATGCTGCTGATGTTGTGGAGGTGGAGGGTATTGATACCCATATGAAGGGTACCCAGTTGGGTACGCGGGTGGAAAGGGTGAGGGGTAGAGAGTATTAAAGTTTGCTGCCTCAACGTATGGGTCGACAGCAGGTGCATGGTAGTTATAACCCGAGTAAGCTTATGGCTCAAACGGGTTGTACCCAGCTGCTCTGGGTAAGAAGGGATTGGGTTTTCATAACCCATGGGTGGTGGTGGTGGTGCAGGAGTGACCGGTGCAGAGTCGACTTCTAACGCAGGGTTTGAAGGCCCACCCATTTGCGGGTCTTCATAGAGCGGAGGGTAGTTACTAGAGTTTTGTGGGGTACTAAAGTGGAAACCCCCTCGCATGGACATCCGTGCGCTTCTTCTTCGTCTCGACGGTTCTGGTGGCGGAGGCTGCTGTGGTGCTGGTGGTGGCGGTGGCAGTGGCGTGACCGCCTGAAAGTGTCGGTCCTCAGAAGGAACCCGTTGATGAGGTGGTGAGTAGTGGTGTGGGGGAGTAAACTCCCACTTATAAGTACTCCACCTTTTGGCCCATAAGTCGGGGCCTTTGTATGGCGAACCTGTAAAAAAAGATCCGCTGAAAATTTCGATGGGATGCGTAGGCGTCCCAAAAGGTGGCATGGCGGGATCTGGATCATCGTCCAGGTCCATGTCCTGATATTCAGGAAAGTGATCTGTGGGACCCAATGGGTTATGACCCATTTGTTCATCAATTTGGTTCATAGGGTTAAAATGACTCTGAAAGTAAGGAGTCGGGTTTTGGAAGGAGTGGTGGGAACCAGATCGTTGCAGGGAATGATGCGAGTGATGCGAGTCTTGCGGCTCATCCTCTTGATGTGGTCCGAAGGAGTTATGGTACGAAGGCGACGAACTGAGCGAAACATAACGTCTCGCTGGTTCCAGGTAAGTTCTCCAATCCTCATGCGGGTCGGAGCCGTAAGATGCAGAGGGTGTTCGTCTGTGAGTCGGTCCTGCTTCGTGAACATTTATTCCCTTCATTGGGGCTTTGCCTCAACCACCTCGTCCTCTAATTCTTGGAGGCATGTTTAGAATTGTGGTCCTGTCAAAACAAGGAAACAAGCAAAAAGATATAAACCAAATAAGATTAGGATTAATACTAGGTCATTTGCCTAGACTCGGAAGTCAAGGAATGTGCTACTGTGTCATTGAGATTAAACAAAAAGGCTAGTGTTTAATTCACTCAATGTTGGCTCTGATACCAACCTGTCACACCCCGATATTTCCACATATTACCCGTGGGCCCGGCGGGGAGTATCGTGACGTAGTTGGTATCATCATAGACAAATATACACAGTTTATTGCACAGCGGAAGTCTTGGTAGAAAATACTATTACAAACCGAAATGTAAAGTACGAATAAAATATTATACAGACGGTTGTAAGATAGGATCCATAGGCGGATCTAAAATATAATACGAAAACTTGTTCAATAGACTTAAGGTATACGAACTTGCAAGATTCACTATTTATGCCCAGAAGCTCCCAGCCAATTACGAGTATACCTGCCACTTAGCCTTTTGGGAAAATACGTCAGTTTACACTGGTAAATACAATTAACTGACTCATTTGAAAACATTTATGAAAATGATTTAAATGCACAAGGCACAAATATTCTTTTATAACTTGGGATAAATATATAATGATAATCTTGTATCAGATTTACATGTTTGTCAAACATTTAGGGCCGGGATAAAAGCCGAACAAGATTAATCGACACACCACTAATATAATTCCCACGGCGAGTTATTCTCAACAAGTGGGTATATCTTTTTACATACGCAACTGGCAGGTGTATGCCTACACCCATGCTAAATTCGTGGCCATTTACGATTTTAAATGAGTCGAGGATATCCAGGACACGGTCGTTAACCCCAATGTTTATTTGTTATCAAGCAATACTGATTAAAATGGGATTATGCCATATAACCATATTGGATTAAATGATTTTTACACCCGACCAAGCGGTACTATTTTACCGTATCCCAAGCCCATATAAGAGAAAATAAGTTAAAATTATTTACCTGAGCTTAAAATGCAAGTTTTGTACACTCAGCCGTATAATCTACTCACACAAGTGCAAGTAGCTCTTACTGAGGCTCCTAATCTGGAACAAAGGTTTTATTAACCTATTAGATTACTAACGGGTCTCGTTTAAGTTGTATACTTAGACCGGTTAGTTTAAAGAAAGGTTTACGGTACGAAACGCTAGATTAAGCAATAACAGGATTGGAATGTGATTTAGACCCGACAAGTATGGAGACTTGTATAAAATGGGTAAACTAAATACATTCTGGATTTTTAAGTAAAAATGATAAGAATTGACCCGTTTCGGCTAATTTATGTAAACTAGTTACATAAACCGTACCGAACGCGTATATGCATAACGGGTAACCGGATGAGTCATGTACAAGTTTCATAAGTTATTATGCTTTAAATATGATATGATATCAGTACGATATCAACAATTATGCCCAAAAAGATTTTTAAACCAATTTAAGTCCCGTAAGGGCATTTTGGTCATTTTAAGATTTATAAAAGAGGTTCAAACATAAACTAATGTTCTGGTCTAAAACATTCTGTAAAAACACTTATTTTATGATGTTAAATCAGTAAGATATCATACATAGGTGTGGTTTACCACTTATGGCCAAACTATGCACCGCAGGGTTATTTTGGTCATTTCACATATGTTTTTAAGGACAAATTTGGAAGTCTGAGCTCATGACTTGTACTTACTGTAAAAGTATTAAAATTTATTTATAAATTCAGTAGGTATCAAGTCTTAGGTGTTAAATATGGTTTTAAACCATACTATACACCTAATTAGCGTAAAAATCGGTAATTGACGATATTTGCAAAGTTTATGTGATTCTGAGGTTTTGACCAGCCTTGAATGGTCAAAATATTTTATTTTACACATATCATCAGTAGGAAAAGGTTTGGTATGTTAATCATAAGTAATTTACATTTTATTAATAAAAAGGGAATTATCGTCAATTATATAATTTATACGAGAACTCAATGATATGGTGAGTATCTAATCTGACCTAACATTCCAAAAATTCCTAAAAATAATATTATAACAATAGGTAATGAGTTTGGTGCCAAAATTTGGGTTTAAACATGAATTACGCATGAAAGCGTAATTTAATTAATAAAAAGTTCAATTTTACGATATCTTGCATAACTTTGTTTTGAGACCAGAAAATAATGTCAATTTAACTTAGACATGTTTATATATCAGTAACTAAGTTATTTGCATGCTTGTATATTTAAAAATCTCGTTTTTAGACCATAGGGGCATTATGGTTATAGTTTAAGCATGATAACGGAATCAAGCAATAAACTCATATTACTAAGGGACCATGTAGTATAACCTCAGAAGGTTAGACTAACATATAATATGGTCACAAAGGAACCTTAATGCATAAAGAAACTAAGCTAATTCGGGTCAGAACTGAAAGTCAAAGCAAAAGTCATCTTTGCGACTTTCGGTTGCCAACCGAGCCTAAACTCAGAATTGTCGGGTTTAACATGCTTAGACATGTCCTAATAATATTTACCAAGTTATTTAACTGACAAAACATGGTTCATAACTTCTACATTATCAGTTTTAATTATTATTTGAAAATCTGACTAGTTTGACTTTTTGACTAGTTACTTTGACCCGACAATTAACTGAGTAAACGCGGTAATTTGGATGTGCCCTTTTGAGGGATTAACACCTACATAATTACCAACACATAGCCATATTCGTTTAGAACTATGGCTGGACCGTTAATGATTAAACTAAAAGTCAAAGCATAATTACGATAACTTTGACTTTCGGTCCTCATACTCATAAAAACTGAACTATAGAAGCTAAGAACACTTACACAAGGTCTTAGCACGAAGTTTGAACTGATGGGAGTCTCCTTATAGATCAGGAAGCTCTAGAGAATGCAAGCAAGAGAGAGCAATTCAGATTTTTGAAATGAGCAAGTCTCAAATGTGAATGAGGAGCCTCTTTATAGAAGATGGGGGTGAATTAGGATCAATCCAAGTGTCCCCAGGTGTTATTTGATGCTTCCATGTGTCCAAATGGTATTTCAAAACCGTATGCATGCTGCTATTTTCGTTTCAGAGTTGCAGAGAATCTAATGAAGATTGCAGGGATTGCATGCTGGCAGCTGCCAGTTTCAGCTGTAAAAGCTCCTCCATCGCGCCAGGGAGAGGAGGTTCTGGCACACCACGCGAGGCAGCCAGTTTCAAAACATGTTTGCTTAATTACAAGTTTAGTCTCTGTACTTTCATAACTCGTATATCTTTCATTTCCAGCATTGGAGGCCCTTAGATCTAGGTTCCAAATGTTCTTGGGAATAAAATCAAATATCGTTAAGTTCCGGATTCGTTAAAACGGCCTCCCGAGAGTAGAATTATCATAATGACACTCTCAACCCTTCTTCTTGGAATTTGCAAATTAAATCATATAATTGCGCCGAAACTTCATGAAATCATTATCCGATATTCGTGAGAGTATAATAAAACATTACAAAGTCTCGGGATCATTAAAAGGTCACTCAGAGGTAAGAATTAACATGTTGACACTTTTAACCCCTATGTTTTATAAACTTTTGATTTTTAATCACCAACGGCTTCTTGCATCCGACAATTTACTCATTAAAGAATACGAACATCGTGTGAGGTCAATCAGAGGCACAAGTTTGGCATGTTGACACTTTTAGTCCTTCCACATTCATGTTTTATTCGTTTGTCAACTTTAGTCCCTCAAAGTCAACTTGTTGCACGTTTAGGGTTTATGACACATGTCATCACTATATTGGACGTGCTTTTACGAGGTGTTACACAACTAAACCTGAATTTTCTGATGTGTTAAATAAAACTGTTGAACAGTGCAAGAAATGCATGAAAACGTGCAATGCTTGTACTAAAAAAGATGAAAATTTCAAAACAAGAGACATATAATTTACTAAAATTGAAAGAGTCTTCAAAGATAAATGTAAAGAAATGTTTGAAAAAGAAAAGGTTTTGATCAATAAAGATGAAAAATTGACACAAAAATGTAAGATTTTGGAAAAAGAAAATGAGATTTTGCAACAAAAGTGTTCAGCAATGACAGCAATGACTGAAGAATGTTATCAAAAAGAAAATGTGGTTCAAGAAATGAAAAAGGAATATGATTCAATAAAATTGGCATATCATATTACAAAAGAGTCATATGAAGATGTGAAAAGTCAAATGAAACTTGTTCAATCAAGATTGAAACATTGTTCTGAAACATCAGATACGCTTAAGCGACAATATGAAATAAAACAACAAGTTGTAAATTCATATATTGAAGAGGTTGTTGAGCTTAAACGTAAAATGGCTAATTTAGAACATGATAATAACAAGTTTCATAGTTATCATGCTTCATCATATGTTCTTGAACGTATTTTCAACTTAATACCGAATGATAAAGATTCTGAGAAAAACAAGAAAGGAATTGGCTCAGAATATCATCAGGTTCCACCACCGTTTGAAGAAAAATTCACATTCTATTATGACGAGAAGGTGGAAAAAGCTTTCAACATGGTTAATCAATTGCCAAATAATATAGACGTAACCTATTCCAAATCTGATGATACTAGTGATTTAGAGGTGGTAGGTAAGGTCGTTGAAAGTGTTTTGCAAGATGATTCTACCAAAACAGATAAGTCTGAGTCACAGGATAAAAATGAGGGAAGTTTTCATGAAACTTATCTTAAAAATTCAAAATCTGAGAAAAATGCAAATGATGATCCGATAGGATTGGGATACACCATGATTGGATCAGACAAATTATTCTCAGATGTTGAAGTCTCGATTCAGAATTTGATTTCAGATAAAATTGATAAAGTGTTTAAATTGGTAGAAATTGAGAAATCTGAAATTTCAAAATTTGCTGGTAAGAGCAACAAAACTTTTTCTAACAAGCCTGGTTACAAAAAGAAGAATATGAAGGCTGGGTTGGGTTATAAAAAGAAACATAACCAAAAGAAAAGATTTGAAAAACCAAATTATCAGAAAAAGATGAACTTTGTTCACGGAACAAGTTCAAAAGAAGAGACGGAACTCCAATTTAGACGACAGTCTAATGAAGAGTTCTATGCTCAGAAGAAGCAACAACAACAGGCTAAAGATGTTTCAAAGAGAACATGTTTTAAGTGTGATCAAATTGGACATCTTAGTCGCAAATGTCCGAATCTGAAGCTTGTTGATGTTGAAAAGAAAAATAAGTCTGATGTTGTGAATCAGAAGTCAACCAAGTTTGGATCAAAACAAACTTGGAAGCCACAAAGATCAAAGGTTGAAGCTCAACAAACTTGGAAACAAGTGACACCCAGATTTCGAACAACACAAAGTTGGAAAACAACTGTTGATATGACAAAACCAAGCCAGTTTTGGAAACCAAAAGATGTTAAAAATCAAAACATTTAAAATGAATCAAGATTTTATAAAAGGAATGTTTCAAAAGGACAAATCTGGGTGGTCAAGCAACAAAAGGTTTCTGATAATGAGGAAAATGTTTTTGAAAAGAAAGAACGAAACTATCCAGTTCTACCTGGAAAGATTTATGTTCATTTACCTGAGTCAAAGCTGGCTTGGGTTGATTTGTTCAAGTAATTGAATTGTTTGAATGTGCAGGTGCTCCAGCAGATGATTGATTGTCAAAATGGATAGAGGAGCAACCTGGCACAGGAGGAGGCTGCAAGTCCCTACAACTGATTACAGGGAGTTTATTCGTGTTTTTTTTTTACACAAATAAACCATATTAAAACCCTAAAAACTGAAAAATTTAAAAACCAAAAATATGTTTTTTTTTTCCTGTCAAAAATTGAAAAATGAAAAAATTTGTTTGTTTTTAAATTGTCAAAAATCAAAAATTTCAAAAATGTGTTGATTGAATAAGCCGAAACCTTCACGGCTGAACAAACATGATTGTTTCACAATTGAAATGGTTTTAACATTGTTAAAAATCAGTGTGTTTTAAATCATGGGGGCGCTTTTTGCAAAACAGAGCATGTGACGCAGAAAGTGGATGGCGAGACAAATCTATCTGCTTTGGGTTGTCAAATTTTCTTAAATGTTTTGAATTTTAGGGGGGGTAAAAATTTCAGAAAATACAAAAACATTTGAGAATTTGAAAAAGCCAAAAACAATAGAAAATTCAAAAAGAGTTTTTGTGTAAAAAGAGGAAATGATAGTACATCAGTAGACAGTCACAGTACGCTAAAGAAATGGAAAGTCAAATGTGATAAACGGTCTCACTGATGATGTGTCAGTAGAATTTTAAAAGCTTAGTAGATTGATTTCGAGATATAAACCTAAATATCAATAACTTTCTTATTTCGTGGGGAACATCTCTCGGATATATGGGTAACCCCTAAAATCTTGTTTGAGAGATTGCCTGATTCTGAGATACTAGGTTTTTATACTGTTTGATATCTAGGGTATTATACCTGGTCTTCTGATTTTGCGTCATTAATGGCCTAGACCTCGTATAATACTTTATGCGCTTAATGCTTACCCTCTGCATAAAAATTGAAAAATATCGAAAGATATAAATAAAGTACAGTTGTAAAGAAGATCCCTAAGTGGGACACACCTCAAAGTCGAGCCTTCATCTCTTTGACTGAACTGTAGTTCATACCTGAGCTCTCAAGGTCTCGCACTAACCCAGAGAACAGATATCAGTATAGTATATTCACCTGTAAGACTGAATTTAAGGAATTTTCATACGGGGGTATATTCTGAGGTGGGACACGCGAATAAGTTAAGTTCTTAAAACACTAATCTCATATCTCGAATCAGTTGAACTTTGTGTGAAAATTTAAGTGGATCAGTATACTAACAATCTAAGTGAATCGTTTAGAACTTAAAGTGTTTATAGCTCAACGGTGCTAGTGATTTGTCATAAACTGATAGGATCCTCTGACGCGAACTCAAACAAAAATATTGTCTGTAAATATTTCTTTACTGCTTTATGTTTCAGAAAAAGTCAAAAAAGATTTTGTTTGTATTTTGTTTTTGACAACCAATGTCTGAAAGCTGAGTTTCAAAATCTGAGTATGCTGAACGTGTTTCTGAAAATAAACAAGTTCATTAATTTGAAACTTGAAGTTTTAAATCGAAAAATCAAAAACAGTTTGTGAAATCTCCAAGGTCATTAAGTTGGACTTGGATGACTACTTGATAAAAGTTTTGGATGCTTTAAACAATCAAATTTTATAAAATCATTTGAAATGGGGAATTGAGTCGGGTAATCGTGAATAAATTCATATTATTACATTTGTGCAATAGAGTCAGGTTCTCGATTTAAAAATATTTTAAGAGCCAGGTTATCATTCCTGGGAAAACCTAAAAAGCTTTCAATCTCACATCGTCGGTTTGAGATATTGCAGATGATAGAACCAGATTACGATCCCGATAGCTGAGTCTAAGGGGAAGTCTGAAGACGAGCTCATCGCAAGGGGGAGCTTGTAGAACCAGGTGTCGATCCTGAAAAGCACGGAAGCTTAACGAAAGAGAGAGCCTGAAGAAAGAGTTAACCGAAAGGGGGAGCTGATTCATAACGCAGAATCAAGAAAAGCTTGAAGAGGGAGTCTGTGGTTGCTGATATTGTCAAAGCTTCATGAAGACTCAGAGAGAGAGAGAAAAGACAGAAAGCTACGAGATTGACTGCGGTAATATCCAAGGGGGAGTCTGTGAGTGCACTAATGTCTATCACCTCCATCAATCGTACGTCATAGCAGAAATGGAACAAGACACGTCTTAAGAATGAAGAATATCGGATAGAAGTCCATCCGGACGGATGGAGGAATGCCCATCTGGACGAATGGAAAAAAACCCCATCCGGACGGATGGAGGAGCATTTGAGTGTTGCCTATAAATAGCTTAGTCTTGTGTTTCATTTAGAACTTTTGCCATTCTCTACATTTGGAGAGCTTTCAAGTCTAGAGAGAAAGTAGCAAGAAGGTGATTCAAGGTGTAAACATTGTCATATATTTAATCGAATCATCATTATAATTAGTTCTTGTGTTCGGACCACACACGTGCACGGATTCCGCACGTCGTACATGTTATTCGCAATCATTTGGGAGCCATATTCAATCCTACAATGCGTTCACAGTATGGGAGTCGTTTTTTATCGAACTTTGTGGCCCTAATATTTTGGCGAGCGTTGTGTATGTCCTTCAGAACACATTTGTTTTCAGGGTTCTATTCGGTTACGGGTAAATTGTAGATTGTATGGTGTTGTATGTCTTGATCTGTCAACTCTTGCACCAGTCTAAACTCATTAGGAGTAAGTCTCCTAGCATATGCGTAACCCTCCAGATGTTCAGCAGGGTCGTGGTTATGCTTCTCGTTAAATTTTTTGTGCAGATAATCTATCCGCCTAGATCGACGACTTTGGTCAAGATGACTTATCACCATAAAAGGGCATGCGCATTTTTTGCTGCCGGTTTTCCTAACTGTGGCCTTAGTCTCATGCTCGCCACTACGACAACATTGGAACCATGTCCAGTGATCCTTGGACCGTCTAGTAACAATAATGTATTCGTTGGCTAAACCCTTTCTTTTTACCCAACCTTCCAACTCACTGCGGGATGTAAAATCCTAAGTGAAAAATATATATAACATTTATAATAATTTTCTAACAAAAAAAATATAATATTTATAGTACATTTTAAAAAATACATAACGTTTATAGTAATATTTTTTACAATATATATATATATATATATATATATATATATATATATATATATCAATCATACATGATCAGTTTTGTACAAAACTTCAGGGTAAGCTGGTTGCTCGTCACCTAATGACTCTTGCGCGTAAGAAGGCTCACCAACGTCTTCTTGTACGCCCGAGGCACCACTAACGAATAAGTTATTGTCGTATTCTTCTTTGTCCGTACGAGGTACCGTAACCAGCTTCATAATCCGAAGACCCAGGACGATGATCATCGCTAGGCACAATAAACTGAAAAAAAAAACAACGGTTAAATGATAACGACACATCTAAAAGCCTTCTTAATAATAAGTAAATATATTTTTACATCGTTCAGATCCGGTAACAACAGTTGGCGGGGCTCAACAAACTAAAAAAAAACAACGGATAAAAGGTAATGGTAAATTTAACGCCGGATAGAAAAAAGTAAATAAATACTTACCTTGTTGAAGTCTGGCAACAACGATTCATTTTGATGGGGACGAAAGCCGGACACGACCTCCTCCGTGTGATTATCATTTCCTCTCCCATCATAAGAATCAGGGACAACAGGCCCCTCCTAATACAAACGGTGTGCTAAGTATTTCATAAACAAAAAAACAAAACAAGTTAAAAAATGCTATACCATATTGCTTTTCAGAATAAACGTGCTCGTGTTTGTGTCGGGCGACTCGCCGAAAATGTAATTAAGGTTGAACCAAGACACGATGGAATAGAATATAAAGAAAAAACGAAGACAATGTGAATCGTCTTCGTCTTCCTCGTTTATAAAAGCCAAACAGAATGCAAATTCGTAGATCAATACGGGTCGTATAGGCCTATACGACCCGTATAGGGCTCATGCAATATTCTTTTCATTCACTTTATGTCATTGTTTAGTGACAGAAAGAACCTCGTACTTTAATACGGATCGTATAGGCCTATACGATCCGTATAGGATTTGCATGTGAACCCTATTTGTCAGGTTTGATAGACAACCTATTACTAATACGCATCATATAGGCCTATACGATGCGGATTAGTTTGGTATGAGAAGACAGTGTCAACCTTTGGAAATTGAATTTAACCTAATACGTATCGTATAGGCCTATATGATGCGTATTAGTAATAGGTTGTCTATCAAACCTGACAAATAGGGACACTGTCTTCTCATACCAAACTAATACGTATCGTATAGGCCTATACGATGCGTATTGGTGGTGTCGATTTAATTTTTCAAAGTGTGCAAATAATACGACCGAGACGAAATACGAACTATCTTTAAATTCCTAACGAGTTTGTATGTCTTATACTCTTTTAGTCTACTTTTTTTTAAATAGTATTAGTGATAAAGTTATAAAATGTAAGTTGTTGATTATTTGAAAACTCTTTCAGACATTGTTAATTATTTAGTATAATCGGATTTTGGATTGATTTGTTTGATCAAAGCGTAACATGATATACATCAAATGAGTTAGAAGAGTGCTTATTGCACGCTTTGTTTAAGTTTACCAGGATTATAAGTATTCGGAAATCTCATCGGCTCTTAGGAGCAAAGCCCCTAAGACTGTGGGGTATGGGGCGGGGGTTTGGGCGTGGGTTGGCTGAAAACGCCCAAGCCACCACCCCGGGTGGGCTTGGGTTTGGGCGTGGCCCCTTTGGCGTGGGATTCAGCCCGGCCGTGGGGCGGGGCTACGAACCTGACATGGCGGGATGTCATTGGCCAACAAAACTAGCCGGGATGTCATTGGCCAAAAAAAATTTGATATGGCTTGGTCACGCCAGCCCAGCCACGCCCACCATACCCCTATGAACTTGGGTTTGTGTATTGGGTGCCTCATAATCCACGTGTCAACCCATGCCCAAACCCCCGCCCCACCATACCCCACGGTCTAAGTAATGAGGGTTCTAAGGGGGCAATACCCCCCTTTTGATGCAGTTTGAATATTAAATTGGATAACCGTCATCGGGTAGTTAATGACCCTCCAACACTAAATCCGTATTCCTCTCTTTGGTAAAAAAAAAAAAAAATCTAGTTCGCGAATTCATCACACTCGGACATACTTTTTCTTGTAGAATTGAAATTTTAAGTTTTCTCCAATTGAAATATTAGAGTAAGTTTCAATTTAAAAATAATATCAGGACTCTCATATTTCATATTTGTCCAAAAATTTATTCAAGGAGTTCCCAACAAACAACCCTTTTTCAAACAGTTTAAATACTTCAGCAATTATCACTTAGTTCCATTCATTCACAAGAGTTACTGTCTTATTGGTCACCAATAAATCTGATTAGAATACAAACCCCTAATTATAATAACATTGATGAAGAAATAGAAAATGACATGTGAAACACGTTTCTTAATAGGAAAATGGCACTCAATTAAGTTAAAGGTTTTCTTATTAGTTAACTTAATTCATACCGATCGCCAGAGGCTCGACGAAGTGAAAACAACAGGGATAGCGTGCGAGGTCGCCGTCGTTTTCTGGTTTGACCTTTCATCATATCTCGGGCTGTCGAATCTTCCATTCGCCTATGGGATCTGGTTTCTGTTCTCTTATCTTTCGGAAGACGGAGGGTCGGCGGCTCGACGAAGTAAAGGTGGAGGGATAGCGTCCGAGGTGTGACTTGATTTGCATATCGCTTGCATTCAGACGTCACCTCTATCTCTATCTCTTTTCCCGGATCCTTCCATTCGTTGTTCGGACTTTGTTTTCCACCGGGATTCCAGAGGACAATTATAAAACTCGAACTTGGTCGGCTAAATGGAGGAAGGTCGGCGACATGAAAGCAGAGAAGAGGAACGTTGGCGTGTGGCAAAATACAAAGGTAAATGGCTAATTGATGCAAGACAAGAATTACAAAAGACCTCCGGCGAAGGAAACGACCTTCTTCATCGGAAACCGCCATACGACTGTTCCAGTTACTTACTATGGGAGATATTCAGCAACTTCGGGGTGATGACGGATGCTTATGTTCCAAGGAAAAGACACAAAAAAGGAAATACGTTTGGTTTCATAAGATTTGAAGAAGTTAGAGATGCTCCGGCTATGGCTGCGGATCTGGGCACGGTGAGAATAGATCACAAAAAAGTCTTTGTAAGGCCAGCAAAGTTTGCTAAAGGTACTGTGAGACAAGGGTACAAACAACCTTACAAACAACCTGCCTATGAGCGGGAGCAGGTAAACAGACATAGACAGATACCTGAAGGCGATAAAACAAAAATATCTTTCATGGGACCTAAACACGCAGAGGTGGGAAGGACCTACGCAGAGGTAATAACAGGCATCAAACATGCCACAGTGCCAGAACAAGTCGTAAACATAACGGTGGTCGAAAGTGAGGCGTCGAAAAGATGGAGAAGTTCATCACTTGTGGCGGAACTAAGAAATCCCTACGACCTTAAACGGCACCAGCAACTTCTCGAGGAGGACGGGCTAAGTGGTTTTAAAACAAGGTATCTGGGTGGTATGAGGTTACTGCTAACGTTTGATAACAAGACTGAAGCACTAGAATTTTTGGAACAGAAAAAGGACAACTGGGAGAAATGGTTCACTATCCTCCACGTCTGGGATGGAAGACATATGCTGTTCCAACGTTTGGCAAAACTCTTGATCAGGGGTGTACCATTGCAATTCTGGGGTCCGGCAATCTTCGACCAAATTGGTGGTTTGATAGGCACGGTGGTACTACCCTCCGAGGCAAACGATGATGATATGGATCTATCGGTGAGTATAGTGGGAATTCTAACGAATAATGTTGCACGTATTAATAGCAAGCTGACCATTGCATGGCATGGTCATCCCCATGAAATCCTGATCACAGAAGATATCAACACGGGTTTTCCTTTTACTCCGGCTATGTCCGAGGAAGAGGAAGCATCGGAAAAAATGGTGGAAAACGAACAGTCATGGTCTGCAAACAGTCCGGTGGAAGTCTTTGGGTCTGCATTGGAACATGGTGACATAGAGAAGAGTAATAATAATCATAATAAAAACAACAAACATGCGGCCGTGGCTAAGAAAGGGTCAACCTCGGGACTTGGAGTAAATGTTTCTCTCTCTTGTGAACATGTCTCCCAAAAGACGGCTGATCAAGGAACTCCCAAAAACCCTGCTTCAAATGTTTTGGATAATAATAATCAAAGGGGTCACATACATTCTGGTACAATAGATGAGGGACCCACAATAAATGATGTGCACATGGACAGTGAGAATCAGGACCCCTACTTGACCCCACCCCCACCTCCAAAAATGAAGCCCACCAACGATCTGGGCCTCTTCTCGAATATGGGCCTGGTCGGACTCTTTAATGAAGATGAGGTGGTTTGTGATTCCACTGAACTTGGGCCTGCTACGTCACCTATACCCAACCCACAGATGGTAAACGAGGCAGCAGACACCTCCCCAGACCCTTTTAATTTACGATCTCTAATTGAACAGGTGGTTAACTAAAAAAAAACACATTAACCTAAATCTAAATCTAAATCCCTCACCCTCTCCTACGATGGATATCTCCAGACCTGCTTCTCCAACCGCTTCTGTCAGATCGAAGGCTCGGAAGAATAGAGGGAAATTCCCATCTATGAAATTGAAAGACTCTCTTTGGGTTCCGAAGCATAGAAGCAAACAAAACAGCTGCTGTAACCAGGTTGGGACTGAAGAAAAGGTTGATTCAACAGGTACGTCAAAAGAAACGAATATAGCCGGAGTTGATAAGGAGGCGGAGCTAACAGCGGCCGTTGGAAATGAACTGGGTTTTATGGTTTCGGGTCACGAACAGGACCTGAGAAATCATATACAAGAGATAAGGGAGTCAAACGGTAACCAATGAATTACTTGTCAGCCAACATCAGGGGGCGGGTGACTCCAAAAAAGCAGAGCACATCAGGGAGCTGAAAAAAAAAGAACGGGTTAGGATTTATCTGTATTCAAGAAACTCAGATGGCTAACTCATCAAATGTTCAGGTCAGTGCTTTTGGGGACAATAGTTTATTCGATTTTGACACGGTTGATGCCAGTGGCAGATCGGGTGGAATGTTGAACATTTGGGATCCGAGTGTTTTTGTAAAGAAGCACTCAGTTTCAAACAGATTCTTTCTTGCAACTTTTGGGGGATTAAAACAGGGTGGGGAAGAGATCCCGGTCGCTAATGTCTATGCACCACAGGATAAGAAAGCAAAAAAACAAGTGTGGGAGGATCTTATGGCTCTTATAAGTTCTACACCGGGCGCGGGGTCATGGATACTACTAGGAGATTTCAACTGTGTTCGTGTAGCTTGTGAAAGACGGAACTCCAAATTCTGTGCCGAGTCTGCCAACGACTTTAATTCCTTTATTAACAATGCCGCCTTATCAGAATACGCTATGATTGGCTGTTGTTTCACTTACATGAAGAATGATGGGCAGAAATTCAGTAAAATTGACAGGGTTCTTGTTTGTCACTCGTTCCTTTCCAAATGGCCTGCTGCCAAACTCATTGGTTTGCCCAGGTATCGATCTAATCATAGACCATTGATGCTTCTCTGCTCAGATGTATCTTTTGGCAAACCACATTTTAGATTCTTCAACTCGTGGTTGAAGGAAGATGGTCTAGAGAAACTTGTCCACTCAGCTTACGTTAGTGTACCTCCTTTTTATCCACCGGACAAACTGTTAGCGGCAAGGCTCAAAGCAATTAAAATTGCTATTAAACCTTGGTGTGCGGAGGTTTCTAAGAAAAATAATGGATTGTTAAAAGAACTAATGGAGAAAGTAGAAAAGTTGGATCTAAAGGCGGAAACAATGGCACTAACAGATACAGAGGTTAAAGAGCGAGAGGTTTGGCTAAAAACCATTAATGAAATTGATGAATGCAGGTTGGAGGATCTCAAACAAAGGGCGAAATTAAAATGGGTGGTAGACGGAGACGAGAACTCTTCCTTCTTTCACGGCATTATCAAGGGACATAAAAAAAACAATCGCATAAACGGGCTGATCTTCAACGATGTCTGGATCTCGAAACCAGAAGAATTGAAATCAAATATCAAAGATCACTTTCAATCAATTTTCTTGGAAAACTCCCGTGACAGACCACCTTTCATCAACAACGGGTTCAAGGTAATCTCCCCTTCACAATCAGCCATGCTCGTTAAAAGATTCACAAAGGAGGAAATTAAGGAAGCAGTTTGGAATTGTGGGAACGAAAAAGCACCGGGTCCTGATGGCTTTAGTTTCAAATTTTTAAAACACTTTTGGGATTTGTTTGAAACCGATTTCTATGCTATACTTGATTACTTCTACGTGCATGGTAAAATCAATCGGGGTTGTAATTCCAGCTTTATTACTCTTATACCGAAGATATCCGACCCTCAATACATCAACAAATTCCGGCCTATCAGTCTAATCGGATGTATTTCAAAGGTCGTCTCAAAAATACTGGCCACTCGACTAAAAGGGGTGATCGGGTCTGTGGTTAGTGATGTTCAAACAGCCTACATCGAAGGGCGAAGCATTCTGGAGGGTCCTCTGATTGTAAATGAGATCGTGTCGTGGGCAAAAAGAACAAAACGACAGGCTATGCTATTTAAGGTCGACTTCGAAAAAGCTTTTGATTCTTTAAATTGGGGGTTTTTAGAATCAGTACTTTCCCAAATGGGTTTCCCGGCCTTATGGAGGAAATGGGTAACGGGTATATTATCCTCGGCGAGAACGTCCATATTAGTCAACGGGTCACCCTCTCTAGAATTCGATATTCAAAAGGGGGTGCGACAAGGTGATCCGCTGTCTCCATTACTTTTCATCATAGCTATGGAAGCTCTTCACGTAGCTACGGTCAGTGCACTTGAATCGGGGATCTACAAGGGCTTGAAGGTAGCTAACACGGGTCCGACAATCTCTCACCTTCTTTATGCGGATGATGCTCTTTTTGTGGGCGAATGGACCGAGGAAAACTTTCACAACCTGGCGAGGATGTTGAGATGTTTTCACTTATCGTCGGGTCTTAAGGTAAATTTTTCAAAGAGCCAACTTTATGGTGTGGGTGTGAATGATGTTGATATAACACGTATGGCAACAATACTGGATTGTAAGAGGGGTTCGTTCCCGTTTACCTATCTCGGTCTTCCGGTGGGGGCAAACATGGGACTTATAAAAAATTGGCAGCCCATAGTTGAAAGATTCGAAAATAAACTTTCAATATGGAAAGCAAGGACACTATCTTTCGGAGGTGGAGTGACCCTAATAAAGGCGGTGTTGGGCAACCTACCAACTTATTTTTTCTCTCTTTTTAATGCTCCCGTAGAGGTGTTGAAAAGATTGGAGAAAATAAGAAGAAAATTTCTATGGGGTGGGTGCCTCAAAAACAACAAAGTAAGTTGGGTTCCGTGGTTCAAAGTAATTGCTCCGGTCGAACAGGGTGGCTTGGGAATCGGTAGTTTAACGGCCACAAACAAGGCACTTATGGTAAAATGGTGTGTACGCTTCAAAAACGAATCATCACAGCTTTGGGTACGAGTCATTAAGGCAATTCATGAAGGTATTAGAGGAATGTCTTCAATACCACTCAAAAGCTCAATCGGTGGAGTATGGAAAAATATAGTAAATATGGGGAGGAAATCGATTAATCACCACATTGACGTTCAAAACAGGCTAAAACTCAAGCTAGGATGTGGAGACAACGTCTATTTCTGGCTGGATAAATGGTTGGGGAACTTCACGTTACGGGCCCGGTATCCTAACCTCTTCGCGATGGAGTCAAACAAACATTGTAGCGTAAAACAAAGATATACAATAACAAATGAGAAAATTGAATATCTTTGGGGCAGCACAAACGACTTAACGGAGACAGGGGTAATTGAGGAATGGAATGATTGTTTGCGGCTACTCTAAGAACAAAACGTTGGGTCAAAATCAGACGAATGGTGGTGGCTCTCAGGAGATTCAGCTGAACCGTTTCAAGTGAGTGATTTGAGAAACGAACTGGATAAAATACAACTCATTCCGGAAACAAAAGTGCTAAAATGGTTAACTTGGCTTCCAAAGAAAATCAATTGCTTTATGTGGCGGGTTGTACTAAATCGAATACCAACAAGGGAGGCGCTCGCTAGACGCAACATCACACTACCATCTGTGTCATGTGTTCTATGCAACATGGTAGAAGAATCTGCAGACCATCTACTAGTGACATGTCAATATGCGCAACAAGTTTGGGTGGCAATCTCGTTATGGATTAAAATACCCTTGCCGAGGTACTTATTTAGTGTGGTGGAACTGCTCGAATTTGCACAACAACAACAGCAACGTTCGGTCAATAAAAAGAAGGTTGTCTACACTATCTTTGCAACTGCATGCTGGCTTTTGTGGCGAACGCGAAATGATCAGATTTTTAACAATAAGTTCAAACAAGTGCAGAAGATAGTTGGCGAGATAAAGGCACTGTCTTTCCTTTGTATTAACTCGAGGTCAAAGAAGCTGAAGATCGACTGGAAAACCTGGTGTGAGTTCAAGGTGGCTTGGTAACAAATTTTCTTTTTCTGCAATTTGTAGTTCACTGTAAGAGTGCATTTTGGCTCCACTTTGTATTGTTTCTTTTCCTTTGCTGTACTGTATAATCCTGAGCACCTTGCTTGGGTCCCTTTTATAAGAAATCGCCTTTTTCTCAAAAAAAAAAGTTAACTTAATTCATTTAAAACATGCTTTCACTATTTAAAGTTAAAACCATTATGTTTTAATTTATTAGGGTACGAGGAGTGGGCGGCAAACCACCATCAGCAAATGGGTTTTGTCGCAACCCCCGGCCCCTATCTCCTGGGAATGGGCAGTCGCGAGCTCAGATTTAGTGGTATCAGTGGTTTTGTCATTTTGTCAGCGGAATTTACATCAGGATCTGTTGATGCAACAAATAGTGGACCGTTGATAGTAGCCGGGCTGGTTAGGCAAAAGGCTTGGAAGGTTAAGTTTTGCCTAACGCAGGTCGTGGGGTCCCCCCACGTTTGCAAGACGTGGAGAGAGGTTTACTAGTTTGCTTTCATTGTTTGCTTGAGATCCTTCGCTGAAGTATGTTCAGCTCCGGATGTGAAAGCAATGGAAATGTGTGTGTTGAATGTAAGGAAGAGAGGCTTGCATGGAACAAGCACTCAAGAGAAAAGACCAGAGATCCCAATGGAATCAGAGCTGATCGGAATGTCCCTCCTCACTAAATGAAGTGTCATTTTATAGGGAATGACATGGCCCAAAGTAGAAACCATTGACTAGTGAAACATGCTTGCAGTGGGGGACTTACCCTTTTAGGGGTTGAAGCGTTTGGACCTGCGGGTAAAAGACTACACTCTATGCACATGTCTTCTTTTACGGCTGTGAGAGGCTGGACAAGTAATCAGAGAAGTGATGGCTCATTGTTCACATCCCTTTTGTTGTTCACCCGAGTTCGCGGGCTTTGAACCTTTTAACCTTTCAACCCTTTAAGCATTCATGTGTCTAAATCATTTTATTTGGTCTTGGGCTACCCCCGTCATCAGCCCTCCAAGTCAGAGGTTTTTGGGAAATAAGCTCAAAGACTTCTGACTTTTACACATTTATTTGTATTGCTTAAAAGGCTTCAAGGCTTGAAGGCTTGAAGGGTTCGTTACAGTTGAGTTTTTGAAATTTGTATTTTGACAAGACAGTTGATTTGACTGACGGCGGTTTCTGCAGGGGGCAGGTTAATTAACTGCCGTGCAATCATATCTCTAAATAGGCTTTTATTTTTCATTTATTAACACGGTGATAATCAAACTTCCACATTTCTCTCAAGTTTCCTTCCGTTTTTCTTTCCAGGTTAGTTCTAATTCCACATCTTTGTTTATTTTTCTGTAGAATGGGTGCTCGAAAAGATTTGGCAAAATCGTTTTCTCGATTAACCCAAGAGGAAGTAGAATTGTTTTGTATGGAATGGGGGATTGGGATGAAGTTTAAACCGACGGCTCCGGCTTGTGATGTTCCGATTGACAAGTGTCCGGCCGGTTCGATTGCTCTTTACTGTCGTCATATTGAATTTTCTAACCTCCGTCATCCGTTTTCTCTCTTTGTTTTAAATGTGTTGGAGTATTATCGCGTGTTTTTTGGTTAGATACACCCTCAAGGTTTATCTAGGGTTTTGCATTTTGAAGTTTTGTGTCGAGCATGTGGTTATGATCCGTCTCTGTTGTTGTTTCGTCGCTTCTTTCGGTTAGCGAATAATGGTGACCGGTTTACATTTGAGACGTCTAAGGTCGATGTCTGTTTGGTTTCGTCTATGGTCACCACACTTGGTACCTGGAAGGACCGGTTTTTCTGGGTTTCGGATGAAATCGTTCCCTTCAAAATGGTTTGGAGGCAACCTGATTCCATTCTCAATGAACCGGAACCCTCTGAATCTGATTTGAATGAAGTTTTTCTGGAAGCCATCCGAGAATGCCCTTCAAGGGTTCGACCCTTTCCCGAACATTTGCTAGTTCTGTTAGGTGTTAGCAAATTATGGGACAAGGCGAATCGGGATCCGGTTTTAATGAGGAATGGCCAGGGTATGCGTTTTTTCTGTTTTACCTTTTTGTGGTTTCTTGATTTAGTAACTTATGTGTTTTTGTTTTATAATGTTTTATAGTTATGTCTGCTTTGGACTTTATCAAAAGTGATGATACGTCTGATGTTGCCTTTGTGGATGCTCAAGCTGCTGAAGAGGATGATGCTGTTGCTAGGGGTGTAGACCAGAGATTTGAGGGTGCTGGCTATGTTAGTGTTTCTAACGTTAAGGGTTTTACCAAGCCTGCTGTCACGGCCCCCGTCCCGGGTTTACCCTGTTCGGAAGCCGTGGGACAGAAATTCCCGTGGTATTTATTATTTGAGTTGACAGCGGAAGATTTAGCAGGATCTTTTTAAAACTTGATAATACCAAATTATTTTATTTCATAATTTGGGATAAACCCCTTAATTTACAATAGAGGAATTTTACTAGGAAATTCCATGATTTTCAAAACATGTTTATTTATTTTACTGAGCCACCCCTTCAAGCTTGTTAGTGCTCCGTAGCACGTTTTTCCTTGGTTCACAGTAAGTCACCTGAAACATGTTTTAAAAATATTTTATCAGCGGGGAAATACTGGCGAGTCACTCAAATTTGATAAAACGACCCATAGTTATAAATTACAACATAAGAGCGATTACAATGGCTTCTATCTTATTTTTATCTGGCGCCGTTTCACGCCTTGTGACGATGGTCATACCACTATTGGGTCCTTTCACCCAAGTAGTGATGATTATCACTGTTAGGTCAATGAACCTAACCGTGAGAAATTAGTAATGTGCACAATACCCCACTAGCCAGTGATAAGATATCCACGACTTAATCCCTATAATTATAACTTTTGAAAATAATTTGAGGTATTGTAAAACAGTTGATAAAAAGAGAATGACTCACATTGCGAGTTTAGACGAGCAGAGTTTAGCCTACTAATAAGCCTGATAACCTAGTTTAAATAACAATGCACATGAAACTAGGTAAGTAACTTAATACAACTTTTACGATAAGCTCACGAGATCAAAAACCCTCACGACGAATGACAAAGTATAGACCGAGTTCGAGCAGCACTTAAACATCTATCGGATTCACGACGAATGACAAAGTAGAGCCCGAGATCGGGCAGCACTTAAACATCCATCAGATTCACGACAAATGACAAAGTGAAATACTTAAACATCCATCGGATAGTTTTAAATCGATCGGATAATGTATCATAGCAGTGATCGAGTTAATACCCGGTATCGTAGCAGCGTTTCTTTATGTGAAAGTGTGATTTTGAACAATAGAACTTCGTTTTTGAATGAAATTTTCGACACAGATGAACTGCTCATGCACCAGCAATTTATAGTCGAAATATGGGTTTTACGCGGCCCGCGTAAACCCATACTTGATCCTTATGCGGCCCGCAAGGACTCCTAGTCTACGTGTAGGGCTAGCGTGTCATCAGTAGGTCTGCCACGTGTGCGACACCTGGCCCGGAATGCTTATCTGGTCAAACTTAAGTTGACGCAGCCCGCGTAGATGTTCTCTTCTTCTTTGCGCGGCCCGCTTGGAGACCAGAAATCTTGATTTCTTGGTTTTTCAAGCACATTAGGGTTTCAGGGGTCCGGGTTTTCACTTACAGGTAGTTTATGGACATTTTTGCAGGTCCTTACATCCTCCCCACCTTATTTAAAATCTTGTCCTCGAGATTTACTGAAATAAGTGAGGATACTTTCGCTTCATTTCCGATTCCAGCTCCCAGGTGTATTCGAGTCCTCTTTTTGAATCCCACTTGACTTTGACAAGTACCAATCTTTTATGCTTGAGGAATTTAATCTTTCTATCTTCTATTTGAAGCGGTTTCTCCACGAACTTCAACTTTTCATTCACTTGTACGTCTTGAAGAGGGACTACTAGCGATTCGTCCGATAGACATTTCTTAAGGTTGGATACATGAAATACATCATGTACCCCTGCTAGCTCTTCTGGTAGTTGTAAACGATATGCCACCGGTCCTATGCGTTGGGTTATTGGGAATGGTCCTATGTATCTTAGACTCAGCTTTCCTTTCTTACCGAACCGAACTACTCCTTTCCAAGGAGAAACTTTCAAAAGTACTTTGTCTCCAACCTGGAATTCTAACGGCTTGCGTCGATTATCTGCGTAGCTTTTCTGGCGATCTCTAGCCGTCTTTAGTCTTTCCTTGATTTGAGTA
The DNA here is from genome assembly GCA_030545235.1 of Helianthus tuberosus. Lineage (NCBI taxonomy): Eukaryota > Viridiplantae > Streptophyta > Magnoliopsida > Asterales > Asteraceae > Helianthus > Helianthus tuberosus. Next base: position 11,375,865 of record CM060393.1, read on the forward strand.
ATCTTGTTGGTAGTTTCTTGCACAATCTCTGGACCTGATAGTTGGCTCTCTCCTATTTCTGCCCAACAAACTGGAGTTCTACACTTACGTCCGTACAATGCTTAAAACAGGGCAGCTTCGATACTTGCATGATAACTGTTGTTATAGGAGAATTCAATTAAGGGTAGGTGGTCGTCCCAATTTCCACCAAAATCTATCACACATGCTAAGAGCATGTCTTCCAGGGTTTGAATCATCCTTTCACTTTGCCCGTCTGTTTGGGGATGGTAGGCTGTACTTAAGTTTAATCGGGTCCCCATTGCTTCCTGGAATCTAGTCCAGAAATGGGAAGTGAAACGACTATCCCTATCCGATACAATGGAGAGTGGAACTCCATGTAAGGATACTACTCCGTCTACGTACAACTTTGCTAACCTTTCCATACTAAAGGTTTCTTTCATGGGTAGAAAATGAGCTGATTTGGTTAATCGATCCACAATTACCCAAATCGCATCGTTACCTTTTCGGGTCTTGGGTAACTTATTAACAAAGTCCATAGTTATAAGTTCCCATTTCTATACCGGCATTTCTAATTGTTGGAGTAATCCTGAAGGTTTCTGGTGTTCTGCCTTAACTTACAAACAAGTTAGACACTTAGATACATATCTAGCTATGTACTTTTTCATCCCGATCTACCAGAAATTGTTTCTTAAAACTTGGTACATTTTATTGTTACCAGGATGTACGGTGTATCTATATTTATGGGCTTCCTCTAAAATCTTATTTCTTAAGTCTCCTTGCTTAGGTACCCAAATCCTTTTCTTGTGAAATTTCCAAATTCCATCATTTCCTTGCTCTAATTCCTTTATTCTTCCTTTCATTCCTTCAGCATCATCCTTGAGTGTTGTTTCTTGAATGTGTTTCAGTTGTTCCATTAAATCTAACTGTAGACTTAATCTAAGAGCACGAACTCGCTTTTGCTTTTCATGATACTTACGACTTAGGGCATCTGCTACTACATTTGCCTTTCCTTCGTGATATCTTATATCACAGTCATAGTCGCTTAATATTTCCATCCATCTCCTTTACCTCATGTTCAATTCTTTTTACCCAAATATGTATTTTAAACTCTTATGATCTGTATAGATAGTAAACTTACTCTCGTACAGATAATGTCTCCAAATCTTAAGGGCAAAAATTATTGACCCTAACTCTAAGTCATGTGTCGTATAGTTTTCCTCGTGCTTCTTCAATTGCCTTGATGCATACGCAATTACCTTTTTACGTTGCATAATCACACATCCTAATCCTAGCTTAGAGGCATCACAGTAAACTTCAAAATCTTCTATCCCTTCTGGTAAGGCAAGAATTGGGGCATTCGTTAATCTTTGCTTTAAAATATTAAAAGCCTCTTCTTGCTTGGGTCCCTACTCAAACTTAACTGCTTTACAGGTTAGCTTAGTTAATGGCACGGCTATTTTAGAAAAATCTTTAATAAAGCGCCTATAGTATCCAGCTAATCCTATAAAACTTCTAACTTCCATAGTTGACTGTGGGACCTTCCATTTAGTGATTGCTTCTATCTTATAAGGATCTACGTGAATACCTTCGTGATTCACCATATGTCCTAAAAATTGCACTTCCTGTAGCTAAAATTCACACTTTGAGAATTTGGCGTAAAGTTTCTCTTTTCTTAACAAAGTTAAGAGTGCATGCAGGTGCTCACAATGTTCCTCCTGACTTTTGGAGTAAATAAGTATATCGTCGATGAAGACAATTACAAATTTATCCAAATACGGTTTACATATCCTATTCATCATATCCATGAATGCTGCAGGAGCATTTGTTAACCCAAATGGCATAACTGTAAACTTGTAGTGACCATACCTAGTCCTAAAAGCAGTTTTAGGTATGTCTTCTTCTTGTACTTTCAGCTGATGGTATCCGGAGCACAAATCTATCTTAGAAAAATATCTAGCTCCCTGAAGTTGATCGAAAAGATCATCAATCCTAGGTAAAGGGTATCGATTCTTAATTGTAACCTTATTCAGTTCCCTGTAATCGATACACATTCTCATCGAACCATCCTTTTTCTTTACAAACAACACGGGTGCTCCCCAAGGGGACAAACTAGGTTGTATAAATCCTTTGCTTAATAATTCATCTAATTGCTTTTTCAATTCTAACATTTAGGTGAGTGCTAACCGATAAGGTTCCTTAGCTATTGGTGTAGTTCCAGGAATTAGATGAATTCTAAATTCTACTTCCCTATTGGGTGGTAATCCAGGTAGTTCTTCTGGGAATACATCCGGGTATTCTGATACTACTGGGATTTCCTTAAGTTCCTTACTTTTAGTGCTAATGATTACCGAAATCATGTACACTATTCCTTGTTTTCTTGAATAACTGGCCACTTTCATCACTGAAATGAATTTCATTGGCTTACGTGGCTTATCTCCTGTAATCACCACTATTTCTCCTGTGGGTGTATGAATTTCTATGGAATTCTTATCACAGAGGATTCGTGCATGGTTGGCTACTAACCAATCCATTCCTAACACGACATCGAATCCAGCTAAATTCATAGGTAACAGGTTTGCCGAAAATTTATGACCTGAAAGTTCTATTTTACCTTCATGCAAAACCTTATCTATGTTAACAGAATTCCCCTCTGCCGTTTCTACCGTAAAAATTTGCCTAAGTTTGGTTAAGGGTAATTTAAGAGCTTAGCAGAACGAAGTATTTATAAAACTTTGGTTTGCACCAGAGTCAAATAATACTTTTGCATAGACATCGTGAACTAGGAACGTACCAGCAATCACATCGGGAATGAGCTCTGCTTCCTGAGTGGTTAACTGGAAGGCTCTTGCATTTTTCTTGGTAGTTCCTTCTGCAGGCTTGGCTTTGTTGTCAGCTGGTTTGACCAATTTAGGGCAGTCTGGTCTAAAATGTCCAGCTTCTCCACAATTGAAGCAAATCGTGGATTTCTTCCTTCTGCAGTCTTCTTCCTGATGCCCTGGAATTTTGCAGAAATTGCAATACCCTTTGCATATTCCAAAATGCTTCCTTTTACAGGCATTGCAGAATGGAGCAGTAGGAGATTGCCCGGTTCCCTTTTTCTTAAAGTTGCTACTATTACCCACACGGAATCCTTGGGTAATATTTTGGGCCACTTCCTTCTTCCGATTTTCTTCTCAAATGCGTACCAGCCCGTCGGTCAAAGTGTTGGCTAATTCCACCGCATCGTCAATTGTGCGGGGTCTCGCAGCTTTGACGATATCACGGATTTCGCCAATCAAACCCCAGATATAACGAGAAATAAGTACCGGTTCTGGCGAAGCCAGGGTTGGTACCACTCTAGCATACTCGAAGAATGTCGAAGTATACCCTCGACAGTCAACATCCACCATCCGGTGGTTCAGGAACTTATTTGTCATTTGTTCCTTTTCATATTCGGGACATAATTTTCTTTCCACTAGACTCTTAAATTCTTCCCAAGTCATAGCATACGCCACGTCACTTCCCTTGGCTTGTAGAACGGTGTTCCACCATTCTAACGCTCCTTCTTTAAAAAGATTCGACGCGTACATTACCTTGTCTTCCTCGATACATTTACTTATTTTAATAACTGCTTCGGTTTTCTCCAACCATCGCAGTGCAGCACTCGCCCCTTCGTTGCCCGCAAATTCAACCGGTTTACAGCCAAGAAATTCCTTGTAAGTGCAACCAGGCGTTGCAGCTTTCATTCTTTTAAGAAATGGGGCTTGCATCACATCATCGTTATTGTTATTGTTGTTGTTGTTGCCTCCATTTACACTATTACTGAAATTGTCGTCGCGAGTACGTTTGCTGTGAGTAAGTGGTGGAGGTTCAACGGGATTTCGGGCAGCAGCAAGGATTGCTGGAATAGCATTGGCTATTCCCTGTGCAACGATGTTTTCTATATCTTGCCTATTGAGAAATTGATCATCATTGTTTTGTTCAGATTGGTTAACTTCATTGACCGGGGGATTTTCTGCGTTTGCCATCTGAATAATATATACAACTGTTGTTATAAATATATATAACAATCAAATCAACACGTATGTCACACCCCGATATTTCCACGTTTCACCGGTGAGCCCGGTAGGGGAGTATCGTGACGTAGTTGATATCATCATAGTCAAACAACACAATATATAAATGCACAGCGGAAGCAAAAGATAATTATATTACAATCCGAATATAAAGTAATATCAAGTATTACAACGGAAAGTGAAGGATCCACAGGCGGATCATTTAAAACAGAAACATAAACACTGTTCAACAGACTTGAGGCATCTAGAACTTGCAAGATTCCTTATTAACGCCCTGAGCTTCCAGCCAATTACGTTCAGTACCTGTCACTTAACCTTTTTGGAAAATACATCAGTTTACACTGGTAAATACAATTAACCGACTCATTTGAAAGGTTTAATAAAAATTGATTTGAATGCACAAGGCACAACATATCTTTTATAACTAGGGATAATTATATAAAAATAATCTTGTATACAGATTTACAGGTTCGTTATACGTTCAGGGCCCGATGTAGAAACCGAGTCAAGATTAACAGACACGCCACAAGTATAGGCCCACAAGAGAGTGAGTTACCGTTTCCCTTAGGCACTGTCAGGTGTATGCCTACACCCCGTGCGTAAGACGTGGCCATTTTATAATACAATGATGTCAAGGATATCCGGGACATGGTCATTAACCCCTAAAGGCTTTTATTTCAAACAATACAGATTAAAGCGGGTTACCTCAATAATTTAATCACAATATGACTAAACATTCAATACCCAACTAAGCGGTATTATTATAATACCGTATCCCAAGCCCGTATAGGGAAAATAAGTTAAGAGTATTTACCTGAGCAAAGTATAATTTTATCCTCAGCCGTATATCAATCAGTAAGCATAAGTACCTCTACTGGGGCTTCAATCTGGAACGAAGGTTTTATTAACCTATTAGATTCCTAACGGGTCTTATTTAAGTCGTAACTTAGACCGGTTAGTTTTAAGGAAAGGTTTACGGTTCGAACGCATGATTAAGCGAAGACCGGAATAGAATGTGATTTAGACCCGAAAAGTTTGAAGACTTGTATAATATGGGTAAACTAAACACATTCTGGATTTTGAGATAAAAACGATAACGTTTGACCCGTTTCGGCTAATTTATGCAAACTAGTCACATAACCCGAACCGAACGCGAATAACGCATAGCGGTTAACCGAAAGAGTCATTAACAGGTTTCCTAAGTTAATATGCTTTAAATATCTTGTGATATCAGTAAGATACCTTCCATTATGCCCAAAACGAGTTTAATCTTAATTTAAGCCCCGTAGGGGTATTTTGGTCATTTTAAAGGTTATAAAAGATATTATTTAAGTTTCTGAGATCCGGGTCTGAATATATCAGTAAAATAACTTAATTCATCAAGTTATATCAGTTGGTGATAAGTCTTATATGACAAAATGGTTTTAAACATAAACTAGGTGTTTAATACGCTTAAAAAGTCATTTTAAGCGATTTCCGGGTTATACCAGAAATCTGAGTTTTCTTAATAGGTTACAAAGTTCAAAATACTTCATTTACTAAATAAAATCAGTAGCAACTGGATTGGTGTCAAAATACCTTGTAGAACTCATTTTATAACCGAAAAGGGTATATTCGGTATTTACCGAATTAAGGCCATAGCCTTGGGTTATGATCAGGTTAAAAATAATTAAAAATCTTCAAAAATCCCAAAAATATTATTTAACATCAGTGGGTACAAGGTTTGGTGTTAAAAATCGGGTTTAGATAGGCTATGCGCTAATCGCGCCGTTTAATTAACAAAAAGCTTATTATTTACGCTAATGCGCATAACTCCTAATCTAGACCTCAAACTGATGTCAAATTTTGAGGGCAAGTTTATAAATCAGTAGCCGAGGCCTTCGTCTACTCTCATTATCAAAATTCTCGTTTTACGGTAAAAAGGGCATTATGGTCAATTTTAAGCAATTAACGGAAACGTGCGAATGAATCGGATAATCAACGAAACAAGTACAGAGGGTTATACTAACATGTAACCCGGTCCTAATGAAGCTCTAAGGCATTTCTAATTCCATCTAAATCGGGTCAGAACTAAAGTCAAAGTAAAAGTCAAAGTTTTGCGACTTTCGGTTCCGAACCGGTTCAAAACTGAAAGTTGTCTGGTCGAACGTGCTTAGACATGTTCGTACACTTATTACCAAGTTATATGAGTGGTAAAACAGGTTACACGTCTTCTATATCGCTAATTACGCGTTTAATGGTTCTGTTGACTTTTTATAATGAAGTTTGACTCGACAAATGATCTAGTTAGAGCGGGAATCAGCGGGTGCCCTTTTAAGGGTTTATTACCCACATAAATACCAACCTATAACTACCTTTACATCGAAAAATCGCTGGACCGATAGCGATTAATCGTCAAGTCAAACCGTAATTACGACGGTTTGACTTTTAAGTTATAAACTAAGCAAAATGCGATTAGGGAAGATTAAGCATACTTACAAGAGTCCTATGAACGATTAGGAATGTCTTGGGTCTGCACTTGAGCTCCAGAAATGATCCAAAGTTGCAAAAGGAAAGGTGTGATCAATGGTTGCAACATGAAGGCTTTATATTGTGGTTTTAATTCATTAGATTGTTGACAACTCATGCTACAATGGATCCCTGATCATCAACATGTGTCCCTAAGGGCTAAAAGGCATGTAGGGATCGCCCTTGGATGAGGAAAATCGGTTTTAATTCAGTTAGAAGCTTAAACAGGCTGCTGCCTGTTAATTCTGATACTGGGGATCGGACGCGGCCCGCGTAAGATCATAACAACTCTTACGCGGCCCGCCTAGACCATGTTTTCAGGTTTAAAGGTTTCTAGCTTTTGCAACTTGTCTCTTGGCCCTTCCAAAGGTCAATTCACTTATATTTCTTGCATTTTGACCCCTTACCATTTACATACAAGGGTTTCAAGACTTATACCCACTTTGTTAAGTCCTTGGTCCCTTTGTGTTTCCCCGAAAAGTCATAACTTTCAACGTTTATGCTTTAACCCCTCGCATACGAATTTGATCATTACGTTCTCATATGATAACGAAACTTTATGAAATTTCTATCATGTATTCTAGTGAGCATAATTTACCGTTACAAAGCTTCGGGTTTGCTAAAAGGTCACTCGGAGGTATACTTTAAACATGTTGACATATTTAACCCCTGTAGTTTGTAATCTCTCACTTTCTTCCACAAACGGCTTCGTACGATTTATGATTCCTTCTTTTAAAGGTATAAACATCATGTAGGGTTGTTTAAAGGTATAATTATTCATTGTTGACACTTTCAACCCTTATATTTCACAAGATCCTTATTTTATGCATAAACGACTTTTAATGTTCGCTAAATTTATTCTTTAAGAATACGAACGTCGTGTGAGGTCACTCAGAGGCACAAGTTAGGCATGTTGACACTTTGGATCCCTTTATTCACATACTTTCTTTGTTTGTCAGCTTTAGTCCTTCTAAAGTAATCCTTTACACGTTTACAGCTCATGACACGTGTCGATATCATATTGGACATGAATTTTCGAGGTGTTACATCCTCACCCCCTTAAAAGAAATCTCGACCTCGAGATTTGTTATAATGCTGTAAGTACTTTTTGTCGCATAATGGACTTAACTTCTATAACATATCTGGAGTCTTTCCGAGCTCCTAAGTAACCCCTATATTAGGTACATGTATCCTTTTGGAGCTTCTTAACCTGTCGATCCTCAATCGATACAGGATGCTCATCACATCATAAATCTGCATATCATTATGTGATAGTGCTTCTTGACTTATTGGTGCAACACATCCTTCGGTCACTAGTGTGCAGTGTATTGCGAGCTCCGCCAAGCTCCTTAAATAGGTTTTAGCATATAAGCCACTTGATCTTGATACATTCGATTTCCTTCTAATGATTCTATATATTCAGAGCTTAACTAGCCTGATAATTTAACAAATTTTGGCACACCCTTCCTGGGTGATATCTTTTGTTGAGCCTTATTCCTTAGCAAGAATTTAGGAGGTTCGCTATTTTCATTAATCCTTGATTTCTGCCTAATACTGGCATCTTACAGATGACTATGAATTTGCGTGATCTTATTTGTTGTTTCCAATACAACTTTCGGATCCTGATACTTGGACCTACTAATCTATTATCCTAACAATAGATGTTTAACATGCCATCTATACAAGGTCTCCAAAGGAGCAGTCTTGATGCTTATATATCAACTTTTATAGAAAAGCTTATCTTACGGTGAGATGGTTATTCCAACCACTTCTTAACTAATTTTTAAGGAATATCTAATCCTTGTAGTTAGTCGAACAAATCGACGATCCTGGGCAGCTGATGGAAATTCTTAATCGTTGCCTAATTAGGGTTGCGGTAACAATGCATAAGCAAAATGAACCGTCTTACTTAATTAATTATACCGAACTCTCAGAATATTGAGTTAGGCTATATGAATCCTCTATTTTAAAACTTACTTAATCAGGGTTTTGATTCCTCCATTGATGGTACCAGCCGTTTAAGAAATTTCATAGTGATACAGCCCTAAATGGGATATAAATCTTTACTCTACTTACTTCTCAGAAGGTAAACAAGGTAATCTCAAAAGAAAATCAAGGTACAAGGAGGTTACAGAGATTTTCCATATCTCAGGCTCCAGTTCATCCACCATTGCTTGTGTCGAATAAGTGACACATTTATGTTACAATTCCATGGATTCCTTAATCGGGAACATTTACTTGGACAATTCTATTTTTCAGATATCTTCTTTGAATACCATTAGCTGACTTTAGTACCATATGATCATCGGGATATCTTTGTGGTTCCATGCATTAAACCTCCATACTGATCAGGCATGGAAGCAATCTATGGAACATATTAAGATACACCAGTCCTCATATGGCGCTTTTGTCATACCATTTGGTATTCGAAATTAATAGAGATCAAAGAGATATCAATTTCATATGATGATGTACTTTATCTGGAGAGAGGGTACATTAGGACTTTATGATTAATGATTTCAGACAGGAATAGAATAAATGGTTCCTATGAATTTTCTATCTGTAATTTTACCTTACACTTAATGTCTAGGATTCTTATAATATATTTTTAAAAGTCTATTATTCTTAAAATTTATGAAGGATTGATTGGTATCCGATTCAAAGCAGAATTCTTAACATCTTATTCTACTTCATAATTTGTGCTTAGGGTTCTAACAGGCAGATTTAATAACTAACAAAATTTATTCCACAAGGACTTATCTGCACCTGAATCAAACAATACCCTTGCATATACATCATGGATGAGGACGTACCGGTTATAATATTGTCATCTTGTATGACCTCTTTTGCATCTATCTGAGAGACCTTAGCATTGGTCTTCTTATCTCCTTTAAGCTTCTTAGCATATTTTGGGCAATTTGATTTGATATGCCCCTTCTCGTTACAGTTGTAACAAGTCACATCTCCTATCTCCGGGCATCCCAATGTTTTATGCTTACTAGATTTGCAGATCCCACAAGCCCTAGGCTGTGATTGGGATTTTGATTCGTACCTGCATTTCCCAAAATGGCGCTTCTTGCAGGTCTTGCATACTGGTTTCTGGTTGGACTTTTGTTTGTTCTTCTTCTTAGAGCTCTGGGAGTTATCTTCCTCCCTTTTCCTTTTTAGCTCATCTGTTGCATTTGAGGCATGAACAAGATCCTCCTTATGCGTAAGGAAATGTGGTCCTAGATAAAATTTGGAGCGAGTAGCATGGGGCTCCTTGAACTTTTTCACAGCCTTTCCAACAGCTGCGTCTATCATAGTTTGAAGAACATCTTCAGAAATTCTAAGGCTCACAATCGTAGCATTATTGGCATGTGTCGCATCATTCATAACACGATCAACGGCTGTCTTATCTGAGTTTGCCATACTCGATATTGGTTCCTAACACCAATAAAACAATTTCTTAGTTGCAATCCAACAACTGCTATTCTTCATTCTGATGGCCTTAACATGTACTAACCATGGTTTCAATAGACCATACAGGCTAATATAGTGCTAATTATTCTTAATGAATGTTATTTAAATATATATCAATTATATTTAGCCTAGGACATAAAAGACCATCAAAGGCATTTAAGGTTTGGACCTAGTCCATTACCTTTTTGGCAGAGGATCAAAATGTCACATCTGTCTTGATCATATTTATGATTTTGGATAGCTTGAAAGCTTATCATAAGGATATCGGAAAAGAGTGATTCCTAATAGATATAAAATATCAATCTAAGATTTGTTGGGGCATTTTCTAAATTATCATCGGCCAATTTCTACTTTGCATTGAATGGATGGAGTCCAAATCAGGCGGAGACAACAGTTCTCAGCATTTATCGCTTATAATAGAATCATATGTGCCAGCATCAAATAAATTTCTGCATAAACTGCTTGACAAGGAAAGGTACCTGCTATATAGTTATCATTCTGCAGCATCTCCTGGGCGTTTGTCTGGAAGACTCATGCATTTGTTTTCTTGGCCTATGCGGGCTTCTTCTGATTCCTAGGGCAGTTGGTCTTGATATGCCCCTTCTCGTTGCAACCATAACAGGTTGCATCTTTCAACTTCTCGCAATCCAAGGTTTTAAGTTCCTTAGACTTGCAAATCCCACAAGGTAGAGGCTGAGATTCAAATATGCATTTCCCTAGGTGGTATTTCCGACAGGTTTTACACCTGGTCTTCTCACCCGACTGCTGGCTTTCTTCCCTATACCCGGAACTCTTCTTATCCTCAGAGTTCCTCTTTGTCTTCCTATCGGAGCGATGAGAATTTTCATCCTCCTTTTTACGCTTTCCAGCTTCAGAGGCTTTGGCAGCCTTGTTTCTGACCACATCGAGTGTGAGAGATAGCGACAGATCTGCCGCTGACCTGAATGTAGTAGGTCTCGATGCTTTCACACTTGCCTTTATTTCTGGGGCTAGACCCCCAATAAAGCGAGCTATTCGCTTTGGTTCCGGTGTGCTCAAGTAAGGAACCAATCGAGACATGGTATTGAAACTTGTAAGGTATGCTTGACAATCTAAGTTCTCCATGACTAATGTCAGGAATTCAGTCTCAATTTTCTCAACTTCATGTTGAGGACAGTGATTTTCTTTGATAAGAGCAACGAACTGATCCCAAGTCATGTTGTACAAAGGGATCTTCCCCGTAGCTTGGATCAGTGACCTCCACCAAGCTAGAGCTTCTCTTTTAAAAGATTGTGAAACAAACTTCACAATGTCTTGCTCTGCATATCCACTAATATCTACAACGGTGTCCATCTCATCGAGCCACGTCATGCAATCGATGGCTCCTTTTTCTCCTGTAAAGTCTCTGGGCTTGCAGGAGACAAAATATTTATATGAGCGGGTCTTAACTGGTGCCTCTTGATGAAGCACAATCTGTCTAGACGGGACACTCCTCTCATTTGATGAGTGATGAACATCATCCTCCTTTGACTTGTGTGATTTAGTAGGGGGCTTACTACGAGCCACAGATAGAGTCTTAGAGTGGGTATCACTTGATTCATTATATTGTCTGTCAAGAGCCTGAGTAACAGCATTATCTATTAATACCTGCAGTTCCGCACCAGTTATATTAACTCTGGTAGCATCCTTATTCTCCCTCGGGTGGCTGTTGACCTCATCCGATCCCGCCATGTAGTCTGATGGCTACATAAATTGACAATGATTCATTCAGAGGTTATTATGGAATCATCATTTTTGACGATTCATCAACCATGGTAATATAAACCATATTGGTTAATTTGATAGTTATATTTAATTAGTATTTTCATTATAATTTATCCTAGTTATAAAACATTAAGGATATTCAAGTGGCGCAAAAGGCCTAGTCGCAAGGACAGTTTTAAATTCATAAGCCATGATTTCAGAGAATCGAGGCATTAAGGTTTGAACACATTTCATTACCTTTTCTTGACATAGAGTCAAAGACTTCAACTGTCTTTTGTCCCTTAGGACAATAAGTATGGCCCGTAGGCATTTCATCACTTATAGATGTTTATAATATGATCATCTTCATTTGATGATATTAGTCATGATCGTATTGATCATACAAACTATTATGCTTGGACGTAGTCCAACATCTTTAGACGGGGGTCAAAGACCACCACTGACGTTGTCTTATCAGACTTCGGACAACAAGTTTGGCCCGTAGGCGCTTCATCACAAATGGATGTTTATAATATGCTCATCTTCATTTGATGGTTTAAGCCATGATTCTATATCACTAGGCTAGATAAGGGTTTGGAATTCCCCAATATAAAGATGACAAGTGTGATTTTTATCGCACCACTGTTGTCAGGAGTGTTAACATGTTTTCGGATGTTAACAAGAATCTGAATATCTTTTAAATGGGTTTTACCATCATAGCTAGGTCTTTAATGACATTCAAGCTAGGTTTTACTCTTTAAGATTCTTTCAATATATATACTGGTAGATCAATTATGAAAAGGAATAATAATTTGATTTATTTCATATATAAAACTAAAATTTGGATAAAATATTCCAATGATTTTAAAAGAAGTATAGAATTGCCCTAAACGGGACTTGAAGGAAAGACGTTGTCCTCGAAGGGACTGAAAGACAATTATGTCCATATAAGGACTATTAAGGAAACGATCTTCAGCAAAAGGAGTTTCTTCTTTATTTTACCTCTGAATGCTTTCTCATTGGTTGCACGTTATACTCTAGCCGCAGTATGAAGCTCGGCAATTCAAGGCTCCGGATGTGGAGAATTTCCATTTCGGCTTCCTTGATTGGAGACATATACAAAATATATAAATTCAGAAGCAATAGTTTTTAGATTAGGGTTGAGAGTATTCCTATGTTAAGTCTAGACTCAGAAGTTCTAAGGAATGTGCTACTGTGTCATTGAGATTAAACACAAAAAGGCTAGTGTCTAATTCACTCAATGTTGGCTCTGATACCAACCTGTCACACCCCGATATTTCCACGTTTCACCGGTGGGCCCGGTAGGGGAGTATCGTGACGTAGTTGATATCATCATAGTCAAACAACACAATATATAAATGCACAGCGGAAGCAAAAGATAATTATATTACAATCCGAATATAAAGTAATATCAAGTATTACAACGGAAAGTAAAGGATCCACAGGCGGATCAATTAAAACAGAAACATAAACACTGTTCAACAGACTTGAGGCATCTAGAACTTGCAAGATTCCTTATTAACGCCCTGAGCTTCCAGCCAATTACGTTCAGTACCTGTCACTTAACCTTTTTGGAAAATACGTCAGTTTACACTGGTAAATACAATTAACCGACTCATTTGAAAGGTTTAATAAAAATTGATTTGAATACACAAGGCACAACATATCTTTTATAACTTGGGACAATTATATAAAAATAATCTTGTATACAGATTTACAGGTTCATTATATGTTCAGGGCCCGATGTAGAAACCAAGTCAAGATTAACAGACACGCCACAAGTATAGGCCCACAAGAGAGTGAGATACCGTTTCCCTTAGGCACTGTCAGGTGTATGCCTACACCCCGTGCGTAAGACGTGGCCATTTTATAATACAATGATGTCAAGGATATCCGGGACATGGTCATTAACCCCTAAAGGCTTTTATTTCAAACAATACAGATTAAAGCGGGTTACCTCAATAATTTAATCACAATATGACTAAACATTCAATACCCGACCAAGCGGTATTATTATAATACCGTATCCCAAGCCCGTATAGGGAAAATAAGTTAAGAGTATTTACCTGAGCAAAGTATAATTTTATCCTCAGCCGTATATCAATCAGTAAGCATAAGTACCTCTACTGAGGCTCTCAATCTGGAACGAAGGTTTTATTAACCTATTAGATTCCTAACGGGTCTTATTTAAGTCGTAACTTAGACCGGTTAGTTTTAAGGAAAGGTTTACGGTTCGAACGCATGATTAAGCGAAGACCGGAATAGAATGTGATTTAGACCCTAAAAGTTTGAAGACTTGTATAATATGGGTAAACTAAACACATTTTGGATTTTGAGATAAAAACGATAACGTTTGACCCGTTTCGGCTAATTTATGCAAACTAGTCACATAACCCGAACCGAACGCGAATAACGCATAGCGGTTAACCGAAAGAGTCATTAATAGGTTTCCTAAGTTAATATGCTTTAAATATGTTGTTATATCAGTAATATACCTTCCATTATGCCCAAAACGAGTTTAATCTTAATTTAAGCCCCGTAGGGGTATTTTGGTCATTTTAAAGGTTATAAAAGAGATTATTTAAGTTTCTGAGATTCGGATCTGAATATATCAGTAAAATAACTTAATTCATCAGGTTATATCAGTTGGTGATAAGTCTTATATGACAAAATGGTTTTAAACATAAACTAGGTGTTTAATACGCTTAAAAAGTCATTTTAAGCGATTTCCGGGTTATACCGGAAATCTGAGTTTTCTTAACAGGTTACAAAGTTCAAAATACTTCATTTACTAAATAAAATCAGTAGCAACTGGATTGGTGTCAAAATACCTTGTAGAACTCATTTTATAACCGAAAAGGGTATATTCGGTATTTACCGAATTAAGGCCATAACCTTGGGTTATGATCAGGTTAAAAATAATTAAAAATCTTAAAAAATCCCAAAAATATTATTTAACATCAGTGGGTAAAAGGTTTGGTGTCAAAAATCGGGTTTAGATAGGCTATGCGCTAATCGCGCCGTTTAATTAACAAAAAGCTTATTATTTACGCTAATGCGCATAACTCCTAATCTAGACCTCAAACTGATGTCAAATTTTGAGGGCAAGTTTATAAATCAGTAGCCGAGGCCTTCGTCTACTCTCATTATCAAAATTCTCGTTTTACGGTAAAAAGGGCATTATGGTCAATTTTAAGCAATTAACGGAAACGTGCGAATGAATCGGATAATCAACGAAACAAGTACAGAGGGTTATACTAACATGTAACCCGGTCCTAATGAAGCTCTAAGGCATTTCTAATTCCATCTAAATCGGGTCAGAACTAAAGTCAAAGTAAAAGTCAAAGTTTTGCGACTTTCGGTTCCGAACCGGTTCAAAACTGAAAGTTGTCGGGTCGAATGTGCTTAAACATGTTCGTACACTTATTACCAAGTTATATGAGTGGTAAAACAGGTTACACGTCTTCTATATCGCTAATTACGCGTTTAATGGTTCTGTTGACTTTTTATAATGAAGTTTGACTCGACAAATGATCTAGTTAGAGCGGGAATCAGCGGGTGCCCTTTTAAGGGTTTATTACCCACATAAATACCAACCTATAACTACCTTTACATCGAAAAATCGCTGTACCGATAGCGATTAATCGTCAAGTCAAACCGTAATTATGACGGTTTGACTTTTAAGTTATAAACTAAGCAAAAAGCGATTAGGGAAGATTAATCATACTTACAAGAGTCCTATGAACGATTAGGAATGTCTTGGGTCTGCACTTGAGCTCCAGAAATGATCCAAAGTTGCAAAAGGAAAGGTGTGATCAATGGTTGCAACATGAAGGCTTTATATTGTGGTTTTAATTCATTAGATTGTTGACAACTCATGCTACAATGGATCCCTGATCATCAACATGTGTCCCTAAGGGCTAAAAGGCATGTAGGGGTCGCCCTTGGATGAGGAAAATCGGTTTTAAGTCGGTTAGAAGCTTAAACAGACTGCTGCTTGTTAATTCTGATACTGGGGATCGGACGCGGCCCGCGTAAGATCATAACAACTCTTACGCGGCCCGCCTAGACCATGTTTTCAGGTTTAAAGGTTTCTAGCTTTTGCAACTTGTCTCTTGGCCCTTCCAAAGGTCAATTCACTTATGTTTCTTGCATTTTGACCCCTTCCCATTTACATACAAGGGTTTCAAGACTTATACCCACTTTGTTAAGTCCTTGGTCCCTTTGTGTTTACCCGAAAAGTCATAACTTTCAACGTTTACGCTTTAACCCCTTGCATACGAATTTGATCATAACGTTCTCATATGATAATGAAACTTTATGAAATTTCTATCATGTATTCTAGTGAGCATAATTTACCGTTATAAAGCTTCGGGTTTGCTAAAAGGTCACTCGGAGGTATACTTTAAACATGTTGACATATTTAACCCCTGTAGTTTGTAATCTCTCACTTTCTTCCATAAACGGCTTCGTACGATTTATGATTCCTTCGTTTAAAGGTATAAACATCGTGTAGGGTTGTTTAAAGGTATAATTATTCATTGTTGACACTTTCAACCCTTATATTTCACAAGATCCTTATTTTATGCACAAACGACTTTTAATGTTTGCTAAATTTATTCTTTAAGAATACGAACGTCGTGTGAGGTCACTCAGAGGCACAAGTTAGGCATGTTGACACTTTGGATCCCTTTATTCACATACTTTCTTTGTTTGTCAGCTTTAGTCCTTCTAAAGTAATCCTTTACACGTTTACAGCTCATGACACGTGTCGATATCATATTGGACATGAATTTTCGAGGTGTTACAAGACAATCACACATAATCAAATCAACACTTATAGCCAAAATTGTCGACATTGCGACTTTTATATTTATATATATTAGTATGCATCCGTACACACCAGTTATCTTACAAAGTTTTATTTTAAGTTATTTTACACGATTATATTTTATTATTTATTATTATGTTATTATTATTAAACACACAACCACATACGATCCCTGTCAGCTGGCATTTCAGAAACGACGTTCTCTCTCGTCGTATTTCCAGGAGATCCTCTCTCCCACATCCCGGATACGATTTCCTGCATCTATCAGTGACTCGCCATAGTGGCGGAGTTCAGCCAGGTTCTCGTTGCTCATTGGTGGGTTTGGTGCAGGCTCCGGGTCAAACTGGGGGAAAAAGGTATTAGGGTTCTTTAAAAGATTCTGAAACTGCCAATCACTTGTCCACCATTCCTCCAATTCTCCAGGTAGAAGTTGGTGGCTGACTATGTGATCTGGAATTGCGGGTGCCAGGTTAATTGGGATTTCGGATTGAGCAGGGAAGTTGAAGAGGTTTTCATTGGCAGGTCCAATGAGGTCACAATTTGCTAATTTGCGATCCAGCTCTTCCCATGGTGGCATTTTCTGGGCTTAGCCAGAACTTTCCCCAATCTCCTTTCCTTTCCCTTTATCCTTCGAATCCTCAGTCTTTTTAATCCTCTGGGCAGCTGGCTTCTTCCTCCGAACACATCTCCAGCCTATGGTCCTCCTTCTTTTCTTTGTTTTTGGTTTCTCAGGGGCTTGAGCCTGGAATTCCATTGGTGCTTCAGTGTCTACCTGATAACCGGAAGGGTTCCCGGTAATTTCCATACCAGCAGTATGGACGTTGAGATTCTGAAGAGCTTCAGACAACTCGTTCATGTTGTTATCAGATATAAAGAAAATACAAAAACTCTTAATTAGAAAATTTATATATATATTGCAAATTGAATTTTTCACATAATCACAGCATAGCAATTAGAAGAATTAAGTATTTTTAAATACTTAATTGGCTTAATTCAGTGGCTCTGATACCACCTTTTTTGTCACGGCCCCCGTCCCGGGTTTACCCGGTTCGAAAGATGTGGGACAGAAATTCCCGTGGTATTTATTATTTGAGTTGACATCGGAAGATTTAGCAGGATCTTTTTAAAACTTGATAATACCAAATTATTTTATTTCATAATTTGGGATAAACCCCTTAATTTACAATAGAGGAATTTTACTAGGAAATTCCTTGATTTTCAAAACATGTTTATTTATTTTACTGAGCCACCACTTCAAGCTTGTTAGTGCTCCGTAGCACGTTTTTCCTTGGTTCATAGTAAGTCACCTGAAACATGTTTTAAAAATATTTTATCAGCGATCAAATACTGGTGAGTCACTCAAATTTGATAAAATGACCCATAGTTATAAATTACAGCATAAGAGCGATTACAATGGCTTCTATCTTATTTTTATCTGGCGCCGTGTCACGCCTTGTGACGATGGTCATACCACTATTGGGTCCTTTCACCCAAGTAGTGATGATTATCACTGTTAGGTCAATGAACCTAACCGTGAGAAATTAGTAATGTGCACAATACCCCACTAGCCAGTGATTCAAGATATCCATGACTTAATCCCTGTAATTATAACTTTTGAAAATAATTTGAGGTATTGTAAAACAGTTGATAAAAAGAGAATGATTCACATTGCGAGTTTAGACGAGCAGAGTTTAGCCTACTGATAAGCCTGATAACCTAGTTTAAATAACAATGCACATGATACTAGGTAAGTAACTTAATACAACTTTTACGATAAGCTCACGAGATCAAAAACCCTCACGACGAATGACAAAGTATAGCCCGAGTTCGAGCAGCACTTAAACATCTATCGGATTCACGACGAATGACAAAGTATAGCCCGAGATCGGGCAGGACTTAAACATCCATCGGATTCACGACAAATGACAAAGTGAAATACTTAAACATCCATCGGATAGTTTTAAATCGATCGGATAATGTATCGTAGCAGTGATCGAGTTAATACCCGGTATCGTAGCAGCGTTTCTTTATGTGAAAGTGTGATTTTAAGCAACAGAACTTCGTTTTTGAATGAAATTTTCGACACAGATGAACTGCTCATGCACCAACAATTTATAGTCGAAATATGGGTTTTACGTTGCCCGCGTAAACCCATACTTGACCTTTATGCGGTCCGCGAGGACTCCTAGTCTACGTGTAGGGCTAGCGTGTCATCAGTAGGTCTGCCACGTGTGCGACACCTGGCCCGGAATGCTTATCTGGTCAAACTTAAGTTGACGCGGCCCGCGTAGATGTTCTCTTCTTCTTTACGCGGCCCGCTTGGAGACCAGAAATATTGATTTCTTGGTTTTTCAAGCACATTAGGGTATCAGGGGTCCGGGTTTTCACTTACGGGTAGTTTATGGACATTTTTGCAGGTCCTTACACCTGCTGTTCCAAAGGCTTCAATCCGTCGTTCTGCTCGTCGTTTAAAGGGTGCACCTCAACCTACTTCTTCTGATCCAGTGGAATTGAGTGATGATATTGAGGTTTCCGAGAGTCAAGGTGTTGCTGTTCCAAAGCATGGTAAGAAGAAGGCTTCGTCCAAGAAGGTTGTGACTACTCCTGTTCAAGGTTCATCAAGCAGAGACGTTGAAGGGTTGAATGAAGATGAGGTTTATGTTCCTGATTGGACTGTGAAGGTTGGTGATAGCTTCAAGGATCCAAACGTTTGTGCTGATGTGTTAGCCCACTTTGCTCCTCCTGGTGTTCGTGGTGCCATATCTGAAACGGAGAGTGACCAATTTATATCAAGGCTGATTGTAAGTTCCTGCAACCTTTCTGCCTTGGTAGCTGAAGGTGTTACTCGTTTTCAGAAGGGAATGTAAGAGTACGAGGAGTTTTCTAAGAAGAAGGAAAAGATGAAGTCTTCAATGGCTACGATGAAGAAGGAGATTGATGGGTTTCCAAAAAAAGGAGGAAGCTTGGGCCAAGAAAGTGGGTGAATTGACAAGGAGGCACGAACTTGAGATGAATGATCTCAAGAAAAGTTTCGAAGCTGACCGATTGAAGTTGAAAGCTGATAGGGAGGCCTTGACTATTCAACAAAAGGCCTTTGATGAAGAGAAAGATGGTCTGAATGCTTTGGTTGTTCAAGCCACTGGTGATAACCAGTGGCTTATTGAGCAAGGCTTTCACCAGGTTGTTACCTACCTTCTTCATTCCAATGAGTTCAATTCTGCCCTATACAAAGCTGCTGAATTTGGGAAAACATCAGGGCCTTATCGCTGGTTTTAAACTTCACGAGTCTGGCCAGGCTTTGGAGCAATCTCCTCTTTTTCGTCCTGATGCTTCCGAAGTGTTTAAGGCATCCGTCCAGCAGATGGAGAGGTTGACTTACCCGTATGTAAGTCAAGTTGCAGATTGCTTTGGTAAACCTCTATCTGTCTTACAGGAACTGAAGCTGGCTGGACTTAATGAAAAAGTTTGTGCTGAGGTGTTTGATTCCATGTCCAAGAAACGTTCTCGTTCAGGAGATAGTGATGAGACTTTTTCAGAAGATGCCGATGTTTCTAAGGAAGCAAGCCTCCAAGGTTCAGCTGTTGGGAGTGATGGTGGGTCGAAAGTTAAGAAGTCAAAGAAGATCAAGAAGGCCAAAGGTAATGGTTCTGGGGCTTCTAAGCCTCCTGCTGATGTTTGAACAATATTCGTAGCTTTCTTAGCACTACTGAACAATTTAATGGTTTGTATGTTACTTTAAACCATATTAGATTTTGCAGGAACCCTTAAGGTTTCTGTTTTGTGGTTGTGGTTTGGCCTTGGTGGCCATTTGAACAATTCTTAGGTTTACAAACCGTTAAGGTTTGTCTTGTTTGGATGTTTGGGAGCCTTTTAAGGCTTCTTTTCTTATGTTACTAAGTTTCTACTGCTTGCCTTGTGTTGTGATTTCTTGTGCTGGTGCCTGTTTTTGTAAGGCAGCTTGGTTAGCTTCAAGCCTTCAAGGCTTCTGGCTGTTTGAATGTTTGTATCCTGAAGCCTTCAAGGCTTCCAGTTACTCTTTTCTTTGTTGCTTGGTTCTTTGGTTTGTATTTTTGAGTTTGGATTGTATGCAACCTTTTGTTATGTTGTTATGTTGCTCCTTCAATCATTCTTTATCTTTATGTCATTGTCTTTGTTGGGTTTGTGTTGTCTTTATGTTTTTTATACCATAAAGGGTTCAGTGCTGCAGTCACTTAGCCTTGGTATTTTTAACAAGAAGATATAGCACCTATCCTATTTATTATTTTCCTTAGTTTGATTTCAGTTCGTAAGCCTGTTTTTGATAAGTTTTCTAAGGCTTAAGGAACATTTGTTGTAGGCTGTTCAGACCCGTCTATGAGATAACTTTGTTTTTGATTATTTCATAAGTCTCATGGAGTTGTATTGATTTAGGAACTCACCCCTTATATAGGTTCATTTAACCCTTGAACCTATTAAGCGATATGGCCTGGGAGCTCATCCCCTTACATGACACTTATCATGGAGTTTATTGCTAGGTTCTCAACCTGATTTTAGGATAGAAAGACAAATTTGATAAACATCATCAATCATTCAAGAGATATTGTTTTACAAAAAGTGAGCATAGTACAATTCTTGAGATACAACTTGTGAAATACAAACCAATCTTTCTTGATCAGACATGGAACTTCTTAAGGGTCTTTCCATTCCAATGTCTCGGAAGCTTTTTACCTTCTGTGTCTGCTAGCTTATGGGATCCACCCTTATGTGCTTCAAGGATTGTATAAGGCCCTTCCCATTTAGGGCCAAGCTTTCCTTGGTTTTCTTTTTTACTAGCCTCGTTGTTTCTAAGCACCAGGTCTCCTGGCTTGAAGAGTTCATGCTTAACTCTTTTGTTGTAATAAGCTTCCATCTTTTGCTCGTATTTAGCTTCTTGGATTGCAGCTTGATCTCGTGCTTCCTCTAGGAGTTGCAAGTTCAACATGGTCTCTTTGTTGTTTGCTTCGGGATCCATGTTGAATGTTCTTTGAGTCACAACTCGTATTTCGACTGGAATCACGGCTTCTGATCTGAATACTAAGCTGTAAGGTGTTCTTTTGTGGCTTGTTTTTTCGGTTGTTCTTATAGCCCATAGGACTTTTGCCAATTCTTCAAGCCAATTGCTTTCATGCCTTCCCAATCGGGTTTTGATTCCTTTGACTATGCTTCGATTTGCTCTCTCAACCTGGCCATTGGATTGTGGGTATGCAACTGAGCTGAAAACCTAGGTTATCCTGAATTCTTTGCACCAGGTGCTAAAAGGCTTCTCAGCAAATTGTTTCCCATTATCCGTGACCAACACACCCGGCAGCCCATATCGACAAATGATGTTTTCCCAAAAAAAGTCAATGACTTGTTTGCCCGTGATCTTTGCGAGTGGTTTGACTTTAGGCCACTTGGTAAAGTAGTCTATGACTACCAATAAAAATTTTACTCCCCAACAATGTCCATTCCCCACTTATGGAATGGCCAAGCTGAAGATATCGGGACAAGATCGTGCTTCGGGCTTTTTGG
The DNA here is from genome assembly GCA_030545235.1 of Helianthus tuberosus. Lineage (NCBI taxonomy): Eukaryota > Viridiplantae > Streptophyta > Magnoliopsida > Asterales > Asteraceae > Helianthus > Helianthus tuberosus. Next base: position 11,397,993 of record CM060393.1, read on the forward strand.
GACAGGTGCATGTATTTGACAAGAATCACATTTTCTCAGTTGTTCGGTGGTGTCTCGATGCATAGTAGGCCAAAAACACCATAGATTCATTAGTTTAGCAACCATCGTTCTTGCTCCAAAATGAGCTCCACACAGCCCCTCATGAACCTCTTTGACCAGGTATTGGCTTTGTTCGGGACCAACACATCTTAGCAGAGGTGCAAGGTAACCCTTTTTATAGAGGATTTCACCTTGCAACACATACTGTCTGGATTTGATTTTAACCCTTTCAGCCTCTGTTTGGTCACTGGTAACTCAACTTTTTTGAGGAATTTCTTGATAGGAGTCATCCAGTTGGGGCCCTCCTCGGTGATTACATTTTGAACTTCCAATTCTTGAATTAAAGGGGTTTTCAACACTTCCACTAACACTTTTTTGGTATGGTGGGCAAAGGTGAGAAAAGCAAGTTTACTCAAGGCATCAGCTTTCTTGTTCTGAGACCTTGGGATCTGCTTGATTGTGCACTCTTAGAATGTGTTCATCAGCTCTTTAGATTTTTCTTTGTATCTTTTCATGTTGGGCTCCTTTGCAACTGTCATTGACTTGACTTGACACAAGCAACGAGTCTGTGTGAACCTGAAGTTTTTGAACCTTCATTTCTTTGGCTAACCTTAAGCCAGCTATCAGTGCTTCGTATTCAGCTTCGTTGTTAGTGGTCTGAAATTCAAATCGAAGAGCATATGTGAATTCTAACCCTTCAGAGTTGATTAAAATGAGCCCAGCTCCTGACCCTTCAACGCTTGAAGCTCCATCGGTGAAGAGCTTCCAGGCTTCAGGGTCAGAAGGTTCAGTGGCAGTTGTGTTAACTTCTGTGACATCTTGCTTCGGGACTTCCACAATGAAGTCGGCCAAGACTTAGGCTTTGATGGCTTTTCTTGGAACATAGGTGATTTTGTATTCACCTAGTTCTACAGCCCATTTGGCCAGCCGCCCTGAATTTTCTGGTTTTTCAACCACACTCTTGATGGGTTGGTCGGTGACCACTTGTATCGGGTGTGCTTGAAAATACCTTCGAAGCGTTCTAACCGTTTGGACTAGGGCTAGAGCAAGTATTTCCAGAGGAGGGTATTTGACCTCTGCTAATTTTAAAGTTTTGCTGAAGAAATAAACTGGTACCTGAACTTTGTCTCGTTCGATGGTTAGAACCGCACTTATTGCTTCTTCAGCAACGGAAAGGTACATAGAGATCAGCTCTCCTGTTTCCGGGGCTGCAATATCGGGTAGGGAAGCCAGGTGTAGTTTCATTTGTTCAAAGGCTTGCTCTGCCTCCTCGGTCCACTTGAAATCTTTTTTGTCCAAACACCCTTTAAGCGTTTTAAAGAAAGGCAAAGATTTTTCAGCCAACTTCGAGGTAAAACAGTGCAGCAAGCTTTCCGTTCAGGCTTTCCACCTCCTTTTTGCTTCGAGGTGGTTTGGTTTCGAGAACAACTTTGACCTTGTTTGGATTGGCTTTAATACTTTGTTTTCCCACAATATGCCCCAGAAATTTTCCTTCTTCAAACCCGAACGAGCATTTTTCAGGGTTGAGCTTCATGTTGACCTTCCTTAGGTTCTTGAAGGTTTCTTGGATGTCATCAAGCATTTGGTATTCCGTTTTGCTTTTGATTACCAGATCGTCGACATATGCTTCCATGTTTCTACCAATCTGACTAGCAAAAGCCTTGTCAACCAGGCGTTGGTAGGTTGCACCCGCATTCTTGAGGCCAAAAGGCATCTTCTGATAACAAAAGATACCCTTATCTGTGTGAAAAGCGGTATTTTCTTCATCTTCTTCTTTCATGAGGATTTGGTGGTACCCCTTGTAGGCATCAAGAAAACACTTGAAGGGGTAACCGGTGAGAGAATCCACTTTGAGATCAATCTCTGGCAACGGGTAGCAATCTTTAGGACAAACTTTGTTCAAGTCCTTAAAGTCGATGCACATTCTCCAAGAATTGTCGGGCTTTCGAACCATGACTGGATTTGCTACCCAGGACTGATACTTAACTTCCCAGAGAATTCTGGCCGAGACAAGCTTTTCTACTTCTTGGCATGCTGCCAGGCTTCTTTCGGGTGCTAGACTTCGTTTCGACAGGCTTGACATCAGGTGGTATTTTCAGCTCGTGTTCAGCAATGCTTCGAGGGATACCCGTCATGTCTTCCGGGCACCAAGCGAAGACATCACTATAGTGTACTAGCAGCTTTTCAAGGTACGAGAGGGTTTCTTGAGAAAGGCTTGGATTGACCCTTATCCTTTGCTCGGGATATTTGGGGTTTATGATCAGCCTTTGCTTGTCTTCTTCATTTTTTGAGCTTTCCCCTTCAACCATGTAAGCCTCTCGAGTGGGTTGAAGGGTTGCAATCCCTCTTTCGGTAGGGAATTTCACGGTGCCCTAACCGACTGAAACAGCCATATAGAATGCACACTGACCAGGCCTTCCTATGATTACATCATAGCTGGAAGGTGTATTGATAACTACAAAAGTGAGAGGTTGGACTCTTTCCATCCTGCCTTCGCTGAAACGTACATCAAGGGTCAGTTGCTCTAAAGGCTTGAGAGGTATGTCAGCAATACCTTTTATGGAGGTTCCCGATGGTTGAAGCTTTGAACGTTCCTCATTGCTCAAGCGATTGAAGAACCCTTCGAACATAATTCCAGTGGCTGCACCGGTGTCTATGCATGCTCTGCTTGTCTTTAATGTACCCACAGTCGCTTCGACCACTAGAGGGTTTGAGAGTGGGTTCCTTTCTGTTGGAGGAAAGCAGACACACTGAAGCTCCCAAGATTCCACTGAAGCTCCCAAGATTCCAACCGTTGCCGTTTATGGGGAACCTTTTCATCGAAATTCACCATGTTAACTTCCTTGCTTTTTCATTCAGCTATCTTGTCCCACACCCCCTTTACTAAGTGGGCGAGTTCCCCGGACTTAACGGCTCCTCAATCCTCTTTCTGAGCTGAAAGTAGTCGTTAGTATGGTGACCCTTTTCTTCATGGAATTCACAAAACTGGGTGGAATTTTCGTTCCTTTTGCTTTTAGGGAGAGGTCTAGGAGGTCGGAAGCTTTGTTTCACTTCCTCTATAGTAAGGATCTCTTGAGGGGTTTTCGTAAGTGCTGTAAAGTTTATGGCCTTCTCCCTGCTTGGAGGGTTCCAACCTTCAGGCCTTCGCTGATCTGAACCCTTTTGGCGTCTATCATAGGGATGAAAGTTTCCCCTCTTCCTGGCTGGACTACTGCTTCACCAGTTAGATCCTCTTTTTCTCTGCTCCTTTATATCTACAGCCTCCTCTCCTCTGATGTAGGCTTCGACCCTTTCGAGAGCTTCCTCTAAGGTCTTTGGTAGGGACTTGTTGAAATCCCTTGTGAGGTATTTAGAGGTAATGGCGTTCATAAAACCAGCCACTCTCATTTTTTCGTCTACCCCAACATATGTTAGACCTTCCTTCTTATATCTTTCTATGAACTCTCGAAGGCTTTAATCATCTCTTTGTTTTATCTAAAAGATCACCGTGGCATCTTTAACGTACCGCCTTTGCTGGGAGAAGTTGGCTAAGAAACCTTTGCTGAGGTCATCGAAGCTTCGAACGCTTCTGGCGGGCAAATCATTGAACCATATTCTGGCCGACCCAACGAGGGTTTACATAAACATGAGACAACACTCAGCATTAGACCATTTCTCAATTCTTGCAGCACCAGTAAAGATCTGGAGATGATCCTCCGGATCTTCAGTCCCATCGTATGTTTTGATGTGGGATGGCATTTTTTATCTTTGTTTGGAAATCGTAGTCGGTAATTTGCTGAGAGAAGCATGACAAATTGCTTGGTTTATATGGCTTGGCCAAATCCTCTTCTACCCTTACACCTGTGTTGTTGTTGTTGTTCCCTTGGGTGGCCAACACTTGACTAATAAAATGTTGCCATTGGAAGTTTGCCATCATCTGAGCCATCATCTGAATCATAAGGTTGAAGCCTTGAAGGCTTCCAAACTGGGCAATTTACTCCTAAAGGAGTGCTCATGACAGCACTTCGTGCTAAAGGAAGCACAGACAAAGCTTGTTCCCATGTAGTCGTGGCCGAGGATGGAAGGCTCGTTACAGGAGATTGTAGGAGCTGGTCTAAAGTCAGCTCATGCCCCAGGGGAGCACCGGTTGCAACTGGCTGGGAAGAAAAGAGGGGGAAAGGTGTTGGATCTGGCCTTGTATACAGATATGGGTTAGGATTTGGAGGAGGATTGCTGGGACCTACCTCATTACGTGACACGGTTGGTTGTGAACTCCCAAAAGGAAGATTAGGAGGCCCAGGAGATAACGATGGCTCCGGCTCATTATAATCCAACCGAATCCTTACCCCTTTGTCTCTTTCCCTACTCACGTATTGGTTGAGGAGAGATCTCAACTCTAGGAAGTTATTAGCAACCCCTTCAGGGGTAAGGTCAACACATGAGAGGGTGTTAGATACACCAACGTTAGGGGATGGAACCCCTAATCTAGATGGAGTCGGAGTTTCGAAAGTGAGGAACTCAAGAGTACTTCTTGGTGTTGAGAATGGAGTCTGTACAGCCGTGCGTGTTTGGCTGATGTTTGGGGCAGAGGTACGTGGGACTTGATTTACCTCTCCCGGAGATTCACTTTCCGACATGATGATTCTGAAAGAATGGAGCTACACTACTAGGTCTTTTTTAGGAAAATTAGTGGCGTAGCTCCACGGTGGGCACCAACTTGTTGATGCAACAAATAGTAGACCGTTGATAGTAGCCGGGCTGGTTAGGCAAAAGGCTTGGAAGGTTCAAGTTTTGCCTAACGTAGGTCGTGGGGTCCCCCCACGTTTGCAAGACGTGGAGAGAGGTTCACTAGTTAGCTTTCGTTGTTTGCTCGAGATCCTTTGCTGAAGTATGTTCAGCTCCGGATGTGAAAGCAATAGAAATGTGTGTGTTGAATGTAAGGAAGAGAGACTTGCATGGACCAAGCACTCAAGAGAAAAGACCAGAGATCCCAATGGAATCAGAGCTGATCGGAATGTCCCTCCTCACTAAATGAAGTGTCATTTTATAGGGAAGGACATCGCCCAAAGAAGAAACCATTGACTAGTGAAACATGCTTGCAGTGGGGGACTTACCCTTTTAGGGGTTGAAGCGTTTGGACCTGCGGGTAAAAGACTACACTCTATGCACATGTCTTCTTTTACGGCTGCGAGAGGCTGGACAAGTAATCAGAGAAGTGATTGCTCACTGTTCACATCCCTTTTGCTGTTCACCCGAGTTCGCGGGCTTTAAACCTTTTAACCTTTCAACCCTTTAAGCATTCATGTGTCTAAATCATTTTATTTGGTCTTGGGCTACCCCTGTCATCAGGATCGTAGTTAGGAAATATTTTATCAGAGTAAAATACCATATTTTTATAATAATAAACACATGGGTAAAACCCAAGTTTCCATTACAAACATGTTTATAGGGATAAACCCTATTTTATTTAAATAAAACATCTTCTTTATTTAGGTAACTTTTATAGCCACGTTTTCCAAGCCTTCAGTGCTGTCCAGTTGGCTTTCACATTTTGTTACCTGAAACGCGTTTAAAAAGATTTTATCAATGGGAAATACTGGTGAGTGAATCTCAGTTTAATCAAAATAGGTTTTATCATTGTATAGTATTGAGGGCGATCTCGCAATTATATTTGTTTCCAATTCTTACTTTAATTACCACCCACGGTACTGTCAACCCGACTTGTGGTCATGTTACTACTCATAGTATAGTAACAAATTTTGTATACAAACCCCCAACATACCGACGATGATTGTAAAATTTACAAATACTCAATTACTGTTAATCATAATGTAAAACATTTAAGGTTTTGTAAAAAAAATAGTTTACAAAAAGGTTTACACAAAAAGGAGATTACTCACATTGTTATTTTAGGTTTTTCCCTGTGATATCCTAGTTATAATCTAATAAATTAAACAATGCACACGCGTTAGTATAATAACCCAAATTTACATTAGTTATACCCTCCCCGAGACAGAACTCCAACGACTACGTCGGGCAGAGCCTCGACAACCGTTACGGAGCACTAGATCAATCGGGCAGCGTATCTAATACGTAACCGGGGGTTAAAATACTTACAACGAGGCAGAGCTTCGCTAATTAGGGGGTATTATGCCCGAATATTATGCCTACTATTCAGAATTTAGAGAGAGAGTTCGAGATTTGAGCGATTGTAAACTGAAGGCTGATCGATCCTATTTATAGTGCTGATCAGGCACTTTGTCGCGCCCCGCGAATGTTTCAGTAACAGGCTTCGCGGCCCGCGTGGCCAACTAGGGTAGGCCCTAGCTTGGCTGACTCAAACACTAGACCCCACACGTTCGTGCCACGTGGCGGCACCGGGAGCGCCCTGGTCTTGAGTTGTTGTGGCCCGCGACCAGGTTGGCTAAGGGCTTCGCGCCCCGCCAGGAACCATTAAAAATTGTTTTTATTTTATTTTTATAAAATTAAAGGTATTTTGGGCCGTTTCTCGTGTACGGGGTGTATTTTAGGACGTATAGGGGTGTCCTAAATATTTTTAGGAGTGTCAAAAATATTTTAGGGGGGTTTGTTATATCCTCCCACCTTGTTTTAGAACTCGTCCTCGAGAACTACTGGAACAGGTGTGGGTATTTCCTCTGCATCTCTGATTCAAGCTCCCCGTGTATTCCGGTCCTTTTTTGGAATCCCATTTCACTTTGACTAGAACTAATCTCTTATGTTTGAGATTCTTGACTTTCCTGTCTTCAATCTGTAGAGGCTTCTCTATGAACTTAAGTTTCTCATTTACCTCTATGTCCTTAAGAGGTACTACTAATGATTAATCAGCTAAGCACTTTTTAAGATTGCATACATGAAATACATCATGTATTCCTGCCATTTCCTCTGGCAGTTGTAGCTGATAGGCTACTAGTCCTATTCTTCTAATAATCTCAGAAGGTCCAACATACCTGGGGCTTAGCTTTCCCCTATTGATGAATCTTACCACTCCTTTCCAAGGAGAAACTTTTAACAACACCTTGTCTCCTACTTGAAACTCCAATGGCATTCGCCTGTTATCAGCATAACTCTTTTGTCGATCGCGTGCTGCTTTTAGTCGCTCCTTGACTTGAATAATCTTGCCCGTAGTTTATTGTTTGATTTCAGGTCCAGAAAATTACTTTTCTCCAATCTCTGCCCAACAGACTGGAGTTTGGCACTTCCGTCCATAAAGTGCTTCAAAAGGTGCAGCATTAATACTGGTATGATAGCTGTTATTGTAGGAAAATTCTATTAATGGTAGATGATCGTCCCAATTTCCTCCGAAATCAATCACACAAGCTCTAAGCATATCTTCCATTGTCTGAATTGTCCTCTCGCTTTGTCCATCCGTTTGAGGATGATAAGCGGTACTTAGATTTGGCTTGGTTCCCATTGCTTTTTGGAAACTTGTCCAAAAATGAGAAGTAAAACGGCTATCTCTATCAGAAACAATTGATAAAGGAATACCATTCATTAACATATAACTTGGCTAAATGTTCCATACTTAATGTTTCCTTCATTGGTAGGAAATGAGCAGACTTAGTTAACCTATCCACAATCACCCAGATTGTATCATTACCTTTCCATACAGGCATTTCCAATGGCTGTAATAATCTTGAGGGTTTCTGATGCTTAGCTTTAATCTGTGAACAGGTTAGACACTTGGCAACATAAGCTGCTATATCCTTTTTCATTCCTATCCACAAAAAATTCTTTCTTACATCTTGATACATCTTATCACTTCCAGGATGTATCGTATATTTAGACTTATGGGCTTCGTCTAATATTCGGTGGTGTAGGTTTCCTAGTTTAGGTATCCACATCCTTTTCTTATGGAATCTCCAAATTCCATCTGTTCCTTGTTCTTGTTCCTTAATCATTTCTTTCAATTTTTCAGTATCATCCTTAATTACTGATTCTTGTACGACTCTAATTTGCTCGTTTAAATCTATCTGCAGATTTAATTTAAGAGAACGTTCTCTTCTTGTCTTTTCATGATACTTTCGACTTAAAGCATCAGCTACTACATTGGCTTTTCCCCGCATGATACTGGATATTGCAATCATAATCACTAAAAAATTCCATCCAGCGTCTCTGTCTCATATTTAACTCTTTTTGCCCAAAAATGTACCTTAAACTCTTATGATTAGTGAAGACAACAAATTTATTTCCATATAAATAGTGTCTCTAAATCTTAAGGGTAAAAATTATGGCTCCTAACACTAAATCATGGGTTGAATAGTTTTCTTCATGATTCTTAAGTTGTCTAGACGCATAGGCTATAACTTTTTGACCTTGCATCAACACACATCCATAACCTAACTTAGAAGCGTCACAATAGACTTCAAAGTCTTCAGTTCCTTTTGGTAACGCTAGTATGGGTGCGTTGGTTAATCTTTGCTTAAGAATTCTAAAGGCTTCTTCTTGTTTTTGTCCCCATTCAAACTTAACAGACTTACAGGTTAACTTGGTTAAGGGAATGACTATTCTAGAAAAATCTCGGATAAACCTTCTATAATAACCGGCTAGTCCTAGGAAACTTATAACCTCCGTTGGTGATTCAGGGACTTTCCATTTAGTAATTGCCTCAATCTTTGTGGAATCTACATGAATCCCTTCATGATTGACTAAATGTCCAAGAAATTGCACTACTTCTAACCAAAATTCGCATTTCGAAAATTTAGCGTAAAACTTTTCTTTTCTCAGCAAATTTAAAAGTGTATGCAGATGCGCTGCATGTTCCTCTTTATTCTTAGAGTAAATTAGAATATCATCTATAAAGACAATTATGAATTTATCCAAATATGGCTTACATATTCAGTTCATCATGTCCATAAATGCGGCTGGGGCATTGGTTAGACCAAATGGCATGACGGTAAATTTATAATGACCATACCTTATTTTGAAGGCGGTCTTAGGAATGTCCTCTTCATGTACCTTTAATTGATGATATCCTGAGCGTAAATCGATTTTAGAAAAGAATCGAGCTCCTTGTAGTTGATCAAACAGATCATCGATTCTCGGTAATGGGTACCGATTTTTAATCGTGACTTTGTTTAATTCGCGGTAATCAATGCACATACGCATTGACCCGTCTTTCTTCTTAACAAACAGAATTGGTGCTCCCCATGGTGATGAACTTGGCTGTACGAATCCTTTTTCCAACAGTTCGTCCAATTGCTTCTTTAGTTCTTGCATATCTGCTGGCGCCAAACGGTAAGGTGCTTTGGCAATTGGTGCTGTTCCTGGTAGCAGATGAATTCTGAATTCAACTTCCCTGTCTGGCGGTAATCCTGGTAATTCTTCTGGAAAAACATCTGAGAATTGAGATACTCGGGAATATCTTTAAATTCTTTTCCTTTAGTGTTAATGATTATGGAAATCATATACACTAGTGATCCTTTTCTTGCAAAACTTGAAGTTTTCATCACAGATATGAATTTAGCGGATCGAGATGGTTTATTTCCTTTAATTGTGATCTTTTCACCCTTTGGTGAACTTATTTGGATTGACTTTTGATCACATAGAATACTGACTTTATTGGCTATTAACCAATCTATTCCTAACACAATATCAAATCCATCCAGATTCATTGGGTAAAGATTTGCAATAAAATCCTGGTTTAAAATTTCTATTCTTGCTCCCTGCAAGATTTTAGAAATCTTAATGGTTTCTCCATTTGCTGTCTCTACCAGACACTCTTGATGGAGTTTAGTTAATGGTTGATTGAGAATTTTGCAAAATGAAGTATTAATAAAACTTTGGTTCACACCAGAGTCAAATAATACTTTAGCAAAAACATCATTAACTAAAAACGTACCGGCAATCACGTCCGGAATCATCTTTGCTTCTTCCGCTGTCAGAACAAATGCCCTAGCATTCTTGGTAGTCTTGTTGTTCATGGCTAGAGCTAGTTTCGGACAGTTCGGCTTGATATTTCCTTTTTCTCCACAGTTGAAACATACTCCATTACTGGGTTTCTTCCTGCAATCTTCCTCCTTATGTCCTGGTATCTTGAAGAAGTTGCAGTATGTAGAGCATCTTCCTGAATGCTTCTTCTTGCAAGCCTTACAATAAGGTGCAGAAGTAGAACCTACATTCTTTCCACGGTTGGAATTTCCGTAGCGGAATTCTTGGGTAAGTTTCTGGACTAGGTTCTTTCTCTAGTTCTCTTCTTGCGTACGTACTAGTTCATCGGTCAAGGTATTTGCTAGTTCTACAGCTTCTTCTATGGTTGGTGATCTAGCTGCCTTGACTACATGTCTAATCTCACTGATTAATCCCCTGATGTAACGGGAGATTAATACTAGTTCTGGTGAAGCTAGGGTTGGCACTATTCTAGCATATTAGAAGAATATAGTAGTGTAACCCTTACAGTCTACTCCAGCCATTCTAAGGTTTAAGAATTTATTGGCTATCTGTTCCTTTTCATTAGGAGGACAGGATTTCCTTTCAACCATATTCTTAAACTCAGTCCATTCCATATTATAGACTCTGTCGCTTCCCCTAGACTGGAGAATAGTGTTCCACCATTCCAAAGCAGCATTCTTAAACAGATTGGAAGCAAACATAATTTTGTCTTCCTCTGCACACTTGCTTATTTTTAAGACTGCTTCAGTCTTTTCTATCCAGCGTAGAGCTGCAATGGCTTCTTCATTGCCCGAGAATTCTATTGGTTTACAAGACCATAATTCTTTGTAAGAACAACCATAAGACATAGTTCTTCTTCTTTTTGGAATAGGCAATTGCAATAGTGGTCCATTGTTTACGCTGTGACTGGGTTCAGTATGTGATCGCTTACTTCCATTATCACTTTTATTATTATTTTCCGCTTCCCTAACATTTTGGATAATAGCGGGCATAGTATCTCTAATTCCTTGGGTTACTATGTTTCGAATGGCACTGTTATTTATCTGGTTATCATTATTCTGGTTTTCCCGATTTGCGTCGTTAGCCATCTGAATTTACAAACAACTACCAATTATTAATATCCCAGAGCAATATTTAATGCCAATAATCACACAGCAACACATTGATCAAAATCGTCGTACATTGCGACATTTACTCTATTTTATAGATATGCATCTATTACAAACTACAACTGGAAATTAAAATACAATACTAGTATGCATCATTAGATTGTCTATCTTAGTGGATATATATATTATATTTATATTTTTTTTCAAATCACATATATATATATATATATATCATTATTATTATTATTATTATTATTATTATTATTATTATTATTATTACTATTACTGGTAGGGGTTCATCCAATATTGCATGTTACGCTCGTCGTATTTCCGAACGAGCATCTCCCCTATTTGCCTTATCTGTTCACTTTCATCTAACAACTCCTCACCAAAGGTGCGAAGTTCTTGCACATTCTCAGTGCTCATTGGTGGTGAGGGTGCTGGTATCGGGTCAAGGTAATGTGGCATCGGTTCCTCATGTGGGTATGGGTTCTCTAGGATTTCCTGTATGTATTGATCATTATCAAAATATGGGTCTAGAGGGTCAAGGTTTGGATAGGGTGCTACTGAGTTTTGTATGGGCTCCTCTAGTGGGTAGCGTTGTTGGTAATCCCTATGGTCGTCAAACCATGGGTCATAATCTGGGGGATGGGGTGCTGGAACTCAATGGATTTCGGTTGGGTCAAAAGCAGGTAACGGAATCTGGTCTCCTGGGTTTTGTTCTATTTCCATGGGTTGTGTTGGGAACAAGGGTAGTGGCTGGGGTGCTATGATTTGTTCTAGGTTCGGGTCTGCAGCCGTGGTAGCTAAGATATGAAAGTTGGCTAGTCTCCTATTGAGTATATCTTGAGTTTGGGTGTTCATTTCCCTATTCGCGGCTGCTAAAGCTCGCTGTTGCTGTAACTTTCTCATTCTTTTTCTACGCTCGTGAGCTCCCCGACTGAACCATCCTCTCTTTTTGGTAGGGAAGGGCTCCTCAGATTGCGCTTTGAATACGAAAATCCCTTCTTCGGTATCAGCTGAATACCCCGAGAGGGTAGGCTGGGAAGAAGTTCCTTCATCGATAGGAGAACTAGACAGTTGACGGTAAGCGTCTGACGGACCTTGATCACTCATACTGTAAACTAACAGATTGTCAAATAACAAAACAATAATATACACGTATGCACATAATTGCATAGATTATTTCCTAACAGAATTGACAATTTCATTGTCAGCAGAACATTTATGTGGCTGAAATCAGTGGCTTTAGCTCTGATACCACACCCTGTCGCAACCCCCGGCCCCTATCTCCTTGGAACAGGCGGTGAGCTCAGATTCAGTGGTATCAGTGGTTTTGTCATTTTGGCAGCGGAATTCACATCAGGATCGTAGTTAGGAAACATTTTATCAGAGTAAAATACCACATTTTTTATAATAATAAACACATGGGTAAAACACAAGTTTCCATTACAAACATGTTTATAGGGATAAACTCTATTTTATTTAAATAAAACATCTTCTTTATTTAGGTAACTTTTATAGCCACATTTTCCAAGCCTTTAGTGCTGTCCAGCTGGTTTCTATTTGGCTTTCACATTTTGTTACCTGAAACGCGTTTAAAAACATTTTGTCAGTGAGAAATATTGGTGAGTGAATCCCAGTTTAATCAAAACCGGTTTTATCATTGTACAGTATTGAGGGCGATCTCGCAATTATATTTGTTTCCAATTCTTACTTTAATTACAACTCACGGTACTGTCAACCCAACTTGTGGTCATGTTACTACTCACAGTGTAGTAACAAATTTTGTATACAAAACCCCAACATACTGACGATAATTGTAGAATTTACAAATACTCAATTACTGTTAATCATAATATAAAACATTTGAGGTTTTGTAAAAAAAATACTTTGCAAAAATGTTTACACAAAAAGGAGATTACTCACATTGCTATTTTAGGTTTTTCCCTGTGATTTCCTGGTTATAATCTAATAAATTAAACAATGCACACGCGTTAGTAAAATAACCCAAATTTACATTAGTTATACCCTCCCCGAGATAGAACTCCAACGACTACGTCGGGCAGAGCCTCGACAGCCGATACGGAGCACCAGATCAATCGGGCAACGTATCTAATACGTAACCGGGGGTTAAAATACTTACAACGAGGCAGAGCTTCGCTAATTAGGGGGTATTATGCCCGAATATTATGCCTACTATTCAGAATTTAGAGAGAGAGTTCGAGATTTGAGGGATTGTAAACTGAAGGCCGATCGATCCTATTTATAGTGCTGATCAGGCACTTTGTCGCACCCCGCGAGGGTTTCAATAACAGGCTTCGCAGCCCGCGTGGCCAACTAGGGTAGGCCCTAGCTTGGCTGACTCAAACACTAGACCCAACACGTTCGTGCCACGTGGCCGCACCGGGTGCGTCCTGGTCTTGAGCTGTCACGGCCCGCGACCAGGTTGGCTAAGGGCTTCGTGCCCCACCAGGAACCATTAAAAATTGTTTTTATTTTATTTTTATAAAATTAAAGGTATTTTGGGTCGTTTCTCGTATACGGGGTGTATTTTAGGACGTATAAGGGTGTCCTAAATATTTTTAGGAGTGTCAAAAATATTTTAGGGTGGTTTGTTATAGGTTTGTCGAGCGGGAACACCACCGCCGACCTATTTTGCCGATCGGTAAGTTTGGTGATTCGGTGACCGGTTGCCGAAGCGGTGAAGGGAGGGAAGGAGAGAGAGGGGGTGTGTGTGGTGGGGTCCATGCCATCTCAACCAATCACACATTTTTCCTTTTTTTAAATAGTTTACCAATTCATGAAGTGTCTAATCATTGCCAACACTTTTGAGCATAGTTTAAACACTTTTAATTGAATGACATGACACACTCTCATTGGTTGATTTTGAAGTTTATCACTTTCAAGTGTCTAACCACTCATTACACCCTTATATTCCACTAAAAGGAATGACCTCAATGACACTCAATGACATAGTTGTTACAAGTCCCCCTGTCTTTAGTCTAGTGGTAAAAGACTTGGGTTTTTTAATAAAGACTCAAGTTCTATTCTCACTTTTATTATATAGGTGGATATACGTAATGAAGGATTTAAACTAGGTCTTGTATGAGGTTGTCAGTTCGATTCCCGAGTCCAACCGGGTTTTCATCCCACCGTGTGTTACGCCAAAGAGTTCTGATCTTGTGGTGGCACAACGACTGTCAAATGGCTGTCGGCGGTATGGTTTCCTGGGGGAATGCCCAAAAAATCCAAACTTTGAAGCCAGCGTGGACCCGGTTAAGTTAACATAGCCTGACCGGAGTGGGGCAACACGAAACTCTTCGATTTGTAGAGTGTGATAACCTTATAAATGAAGTTCACGTTTCAAAACAAAACATAGTTGTTACAATGTGGAAGCATTTTCCCACAACCTCGTTTGACCTTGTCAAACTCTACCAACACGTGAAAAATGTTTCAACATTTAACAAATGGATTAAATAACGGCACGGAAAGAGTTAAAACATGAAACTCAACTGTTGTCATTATTTTCATGTTCACATTTTTGTTTTTTATGTGGATTTTTCCAAATAAATTTAAATATGTAATGTATTTGAATGACAAAGCAATGATAATGGAAATGGAATATACGGATGATGGTAACATGGTCTTTCCAGTATGCAAGTGGCCTGCAGTGGCGGATCTTGACTTAAAACTCAGCATGGGCCGAAAGTCAAGAGACCTAAAAAATTTTTTTCCCTCTCGCTATGTTCGGGTTTTTTGTTCGGGTCAACAATCCAATTCGGATCGGGTCAAACCAAAATGTTCGTTAAAATTATAAAAAAAACATTTTTTGCGAAGAAATAACTATCTAAAATACTAGTGAAACTATGAAAGTACAAGAATAAACTTGATTACCTCGTTACAACTCCGTCTGGCGACCTTTGAGATTCTTGAATTCATCAATTATGGAGTTCGTATCAAAGCTTTCAACAATCTCCTTTTCTATGTAAACTACCAAGCTATTTGCAAGAAACTCATCTCCCGTCTTGTTACGAAGTCTATTCTTGAATATTTTCATTGCTGAAAATCCCCTTTCTGTTGTTGCAGTAGAAACAGAAAGCGTCAAGATTAGGCAAACGACTCGATCAACTAAATAGTATGTATCCCGTTTCTTAGTTTCCACAAGACTTTCACAAATACTCCCAAGAGTTGAGACACCACCTAGCTTGAGATTCATGGTCATATCAATCTTAAAAATCTCCAGTTGATATCGTAATTGAATTGAACTCTTTCGTGCGCCGTAAAATCTTCTGGATAATACTTCTCAACTAGAGTACAAATCTGATCAATGTTAATCTCGTTCGACATCAAAGTCGAACTAAGAGATAACTCCATCGCTTGTTCATTTGCAATTCCCAACTTCACTTCGAATATGCCTTCGAACTTTATTTGCAATTATCCCAAGAATTTCTTTTTGAATCTCTCCACTAGTTTATTTTGAATTGTAAAGAGCATTCCCTAAAATAACCTTTGCAACCTCATCATTGTAAGAAGCTAAAAGTTCAAGCAATTCAAGAAAGTTACCCAGATTCTTTGAACTATAAGATTCATCATGTCCTCGTAAAGCACATGCTTGGAATGTCAACCAACGAACTACGTCGATCGTAGCTTTTAATCGTAACCGATTCTTGGTTATTTGCTCTTCACTTTGTTTCAAGATGAAATTATCAACATGTGCTTCTTGGTTCATCAAGTTTTCACTATATGTATGTGCACTTCTAAGTTGTTGCACAAATGAACATTTTTTCCCATTGACCCTTTTAAACTTATCAAAACGTTTACTTGTAAATGCATCATGACCATGACTAACATTTGGTTTATCGCTAAATAGATAACAAAGAAAGCAATATGAAGCATGTTTTCTTGGAGAATACTCTAACCAATTCAGATAAATACCAAACCAAGCATATTAGAATCTACGCGTATGGTCCTTTGAACCTTTGTTAGGGTACTCCTTAAGATGAGGTTGGTAAGCTCCTAAAGTGAGATACGCACGTCTTACTTGTTCCCTTATATTAATCGGATACGTCCACATTGGTTTTCGTTGAGCCGGATCTCTTTCACGGTTGCTAACATCCACTTCATTAGTATTTGATTGTGGAACTTGAGAATTCCCAACAAACTCTTGTTGATTTTCATTTTCAAGTCCTTGCGGTTGCGGTTGAGACTCACTTGTTGAAGCTTTATGGCGCTTAGACGCTTGTTCATCATCTTTCTTTTCGAAAAAAGAATCAATTGTTTTGTTCTTCCCCATTTTGAACCTACAAAAAAACCAATTACGCTAATAATAACAAATTAACAGCTTTATAAATCTAGAAGAATTGAATTGGGCACCATACAAATCTTTCTATTTGAAAAACAAATTGAACAAATCAAGAAATTGAACAATTCTTTGAACAATAAAATGTTAAAAAAACTTACACAGTAACACACTTGAAGTCGATTGCCTTTGAATTCTTGATGTCGACTGTTGATTTTTGAAGAATGAAGACTTGAAGTGAATCAGTGATGACTGATGAAGTTGGCACCCAGGTAAGCGAGCTTCATAGCTCTGTTAATGTGTGAAATCAATTTTTCTTTTTAGGGTTTAGAAGGGGGGTTTGGTACTTTAGTTAATTACAATTCCAACCTTTCCAATTTTAAAAATAATACAACTAGTTTTATTATTTACAAATGCTTAAATAACTAAAGTCTAGAGGTTACACTAACTTAACTACAATGACAAACGTTGTATCTCATAACTTCTAAAAATTAGAGCGGGCCCAATGTTTTTTGGAGATAAAATCAGCCTGGGCCGAACCAATACACATTTAAAAAAATTCTCGAAAACCTGAAATTTAACACTACTAGGCGAAAAAACTGCACGGGCTGAGGCCCGGTCCGGACTCCTCTAAGCTCCTCCCCTAGGCCTGCTAGTCTGATACCAAAATGCCAAAATGGTCCCTGAGTTTAAGCTACTTTTGTCATTCAGTCCAAAAATGAAACTTTTTGTATCTGGGTCCCCGAGGTTTCATTTTTGTTGTCATTTTCATCAAATTGGCAAACTGGGTTAGAATTTTTAAGTTAACTACTCCCTTCATTGTCGTTTTCCTCATTTAAATGAAGGGTATAATCGTTATTTTATCTCATAATATATTTTAATTAAATGAGAGAAACGATAAAAAAATAAAGAAGTTAACAGAAAATTCTAACTCAGTTTGCCAATTGGATGAAAATGACAACAAAAATGAAACCTCTGGGACCAGATGCAAAAAGTTTCATTTTTTTGACAGAAGTGACAAAACTACCCTAAACTCAAGGACTATTTTAGCATTTTACTCCGGTCCTAAGTTTTAAAATGAAAAGAGTAAACTGCAAATTTACCCCCTGGGGTTTAGGCCAATTGGCACTCTGACCCCCCCTAACGAAATAATTGCAATTTTACCCCCCAACGTTTGGTGTTATGTCGCAAGTTTACCCCCCGGCGTCAATTTTGTTAACAGATCTGTTAACTATAACTTGAAATGACTATAATGCCCTTTCATATTACCCCCTGTGTTTTGTTCTACTCTGTGATATTACCCCCTGCCACCACTGCCACCGCCATTCACCACCACAACCACCACTGCCCACCTCCAACCACCATAAAACTTAAAAATTAATGTCCTGATCTACAACCACCATCACCAAATTAATATCATCATCTAAAACCACAATCACCACTCATGCCCTTTCCGCCACCTTCATCATCTCCCAATCAACAACCAAAAGTCCCCGAATCCCCCAAATCAATTCAACAACCAAAATCCCTAATCGTTTCAATGTGGGTAGTTTTGAGGATTGAAAGATCTGTGCATATCTGAACACAAATATACACATCGGGTCTTAAAGGGACAGAGAGAGAAAGAAATCAAACGGATTTGGCGGTGGTGGCAGTCGTTTTTCAGACGATGTTGATGGTGACGAGAGGTAGTGGTCGTTGTTGTCAGCAGCGGTTGGGGGCGGTGGCGGTGGTGGTAGGAGGGGAATTGGATGAGGTTTGTACATACCAGTGACTTTTGGTATAGCAGTTTGATGAAATCGATACTGTTTTGAATGAATTTTGGTGCTGATGTTGTGTTTCCCATGGCACCATATTTGGGTAAGGATGTTTGATATAATATTATGGGGAAATATATAGTTTCGGAAGTTTGGATCTAGATATTTTCAGGTTAAGTAGTGAATATGGTTGGAGTGTAAAGTTTTGTTAGATTGTACAGATCAAATACGATGGTGGTTATAGTTGCTGTCGGAGATGGCTGGGAGGGCAGTACTGGTTGGTGGTGGCGGTGGTGGTTGCGATGGTTGGGGTGGTGATAGAGAACAGATAGGCAAAGATGGGGATCGAGAGGGGATGAGAAAGAGTATATATGAAAGGGATATTAAGTTGTGGTGGTGGCTGGAGGTGGGCAATGGTGGTTGTGGTGGTGACTGGCGGTGGCAGGGGGTAATATCACAAAGTAGAACAAAACACAGGGGGTAATATGAAAGGGCATTATAGTCATTTCAAGTTATAGTTAACAGATCAGTTAACAAAATAGACGCCGGGGGTAAACTTGCGACATAACACCAAACGTTAGGGGGGTAAAATTGCAATTATTTCGTTAGGGGGGTCAGAGTGCCAATTGGCCTAAACCCCGGGGGGTAAAATTGCAGTTTACTCAAATGAAAATTTCAGTCGTTAAATATGATTATGTAATATTTAAACCGCAACAAAAACTGTTCAAAAAATCATTTCTGATGGAGGTCTAAGAAAGTAAGAAACCATGGAAACCAGTGTAGGTTTTGGATTTCGTATTTCCTTTCCTGAATAACTTTCAAAATCATGTAATGATTCTGCTTTCCGATTAAAGTATTTTGCATATCATGAAATCGATAATCGTATCAGACAAAAAGTGATTATTCCAAAAAAGAGAAGTTATTTTATGTGAAATTCGAATTATGAAATTTTCGATAATAAAATTATTACTGTATATATGGGGTCAAACCATCGCAACATTTCACTTAGTGGTTATAAGTGTTGGCGGTTATATCAGTAAGAAACTCTTCAGAGAACACTCTTAGTAGCAACTCTATTGCTACCTCGCGACTGAAGTTCCGAATTGCTATCAAGGTTCAAGATGCTTCCACACCTCAAAAGGTTCGATTCTTTACTACCGAAGTCATACATTGTTGAACGAACATGTAATCTACACCTCCCAACTCATATCGATAATAATTATAATTTCTTATGTGGTCTTCAAGTAAATCCAATTCCTCAAAAAAGTTTGACAACACTAAAATCACCGCAACCTGTCGCAAAATAAGCTCAATTAGGTATTTGCAACCGATTTACAACCATTTTAACTCCCCAAAATGATTGTATGCAAGTATGGTCATGGTGGATGCCCCATTTTAATACGGCAATCAATCATTTCTAGAAACAAATATTGGTAACATACTTGGCTCAACCATAAATTATGGCAACATTACTATATATTACTATATATTATTACTATATATTAATATTACAAATTATTATTATTACTATATATTACTATATATTAATATTACAAATGGAATGAACAGTGTTTTAATTATATTATTATTACTATAGATTATTACTATATATTAATATTACTATATATTACTATTACAAATGGAATGAACAGTGTTTTAATTATATTATAATCATATATATTAATACATTACTATAATGATTAGTAAATGGTATTGAGTACCGGTACCGGTATCAAATTTATCAAATCAAGTGTATTTTCGGAATCTGTTCGACACCGGTATTCATCGGTTTTTACCCTCAATTACCGGTGTCGTACCAGTACCGACCGTTACCAAACCGTGTTTTAATTATATTATAATCATATATTAATACATTACTATAATGATTAGCAAATGGTATTGAGTACCGGTACCGGTATCAAATTTATCAAATCGGGTGTATTTTCGGTATCTGTTCGACACGGGTATTCACCAGTTTTTACCCTCAATTACCGGTGCCGTACCAGTACCGACCGTTACCAAACCGTACTGTACCAGGTATATTTGATACCGGTACCCACTTTTGGGCCTATATATTAAAAATAGAATTAAATCAATAGTAACATCACTAAGTGATGAACAAATTGTATCGGGTACCGGTACCGGTATCAAATTTAGCAAACCGGTTGTATTTTCGATACCGGTTCAGCACCAGTATTCACCGGTTTTTACCCTCAATTACCGGTGTCGTACCACTATCGACCGGTACCGAACCGTACCGTACCAGGTATATTCAGTATCGGTACCCACTTTTGGAGATTTCGGTAACGGTATTTTTGGTACCGGTTGGTACCGAGCTCATCAAATCCTGTAGCAACGTAGCAATGCAAGTAATTGCACCGTTTAGATTACTTTTCATACACACAGCAAGTAAACTGTATTTCATTTGAATGAGGTTTTATATACACAACAACTTATTTTGCTTCCTTTTTTTGTCTTTTTCTGTAATGAATGAATTATAGCATGTAAAATTAACTTAGATATTTAGATTATTGATGAGCAAATCATATCAAATCCTGTAATCAAACCGGTATCGTATCGGTACAAAATTTACTATACCAAATCATTTTCGGCACCAATTTGGTACCCACCTTTGGGCGTTTTCAGAATCGTTACTTTCGTTTCAACACCAGTCTAGCACCATACCTGTATTTATTGATTTTTACCTTCAATTACCATACCGTACTGTACCGAGCATTTTCGGTGCAGGTACCTAATTTCGATGATTTTCCGGATCGGTACTTTCGGTATCGTTACCGGTACCGAGTTCATCCGTATTTTAACGTGTTAGCACCGAAATAACTGAACTGAAAACAACCGAATTTCCAACGTGTAGGACGTGTGGGGTCCTATTATTATATATTAGGTTATTTAAAATCGTTTTTTAGAACGGAGTGACTATCCTTACCATGTCATTTTTATTTGTTTTTTGATATTCGGTATCTGCTTACCGTTGCTGACACGCGTTTTGCAGTCATTGGGTCCCCGCCGCAACGTGCGGAGAGAAAATCAACTAGTTTACATCAATTAAGACAAACGCCTTCATCTAGCCTAGAAGGCCGCAAGTGAGTTTGGTTCACTAGCTATCCTCGCCTTAGATGTAGCTTATAGGGTTATAGATAATAAAATGTATTAGCTTTTATATTTTCTATTGTTTTCACATATTTAGAAACTATTACATAACACATAGACATAAGGAGTAGGGCCAAAAAACAAATGTGGTAAAATTGATCAATTTATGTATAATTTATTTCTAACAAGTAATATATATAAGTGAACTAACAAATATAAAAATATGATAACAGGGCAAATTTATTCAAAGTATATATACTGTGGGTAGGGATATGGTAAAAAATGTCTAAAATGTGAGAAGGGTAAGAAGTGTTTTAAACCATTGGATATTTGATCTAATGGTTGAGATCAATAGGGTATAAAAATGTAAATTGTGTTTTAATTAGAAGGACCTTATGTAAAATTGAAGGGCAATAGTGTCTTTTCCAATGTTTCAAATATGGTAACCGTATCCTACACAACCAAAACCCCCATCAATCTCCTAAAAACTAGCTATTCAAATTTAATTGCTAAATTATATCGATCCTAAATTCTAAAAATAAAAAAATATGTAACTGCTGCAAGAAACGTATAACACTATACATCCATCATATAACACTATACATCTATCATATAACACTATATAACAATATATAACACTATACATCCATCATAGACATGCTACCAGAAAAATATAACACTATATAACACTATGCATCCATCATATAACACTATATAACCAAAGAACACTATATAACACCATGTAACACTATATAAAAATATATAACACTATGCAGTTCTGAATGGTAGTTGCACTACAGAATTAATAATTGATGGTGTTATATAGTGTTTTTTGATGGTTGGGCTACAGAATTATATAACACTACAGAATTATATAACACCAAAAACCATATTATAACACCATATAACACCAAGTAACACTATATAACACTATATAAAAAATATATAACACTATACAGTTCTGAATGGTTGTTGCACTACAGAATTATATAACACTACACAAATTCGTAGATTAATTCCTAAATTCGAATTCCTATAATAAAGGGTTGCGGTTATTTTGGGCAGTTATCTTTTAATCAATTAATTGAAAGAAATAGAAAATTACTAATTCACCCTTTTGAATTAATTTAGATATAGGACACTTGTCATCACCACATTATTTCTCACACTTCTCACAAAAGTTGAACTTTGTACAGGATCCTCCACCTATATACTGTATCCAAAATCATAAATTATTGTATCTAAAATGATTAGATCATGGTTTAAGTTTTTTTTAATTTAATTCACTAATAGAAATACGCCTTTTACGAACAAAACTTTACCGCCCGGATTAATCTGTTATCTATCGGTGAATAATCGGTCGGTGATCCATCATTAATATGGACTGATTAGTAAGTGAAATCTTTACCCACACCTGGTTTTTTTATGGACCTTCACCAACAGGATACGGATACTTCTGTCGTCGATCAAGAGGGCAGTATACTATCTCAAATTTATTCAAATGAATTCTAGAAATTGTATTTATAACATAGTACAGAAAGTACGATAACAAATCCGCGTTGATAAAAGTGTTGAATTTCTCTAGATGCTTTTACTCGGTCTAGCTAAAGTTCTAAACTAACACAATTTTGTATTTTAGCCATCTTTCTTGTCAATAAACGCCATGTTTATTATAAATAGGAATACATACGTATATGCATACAATACATATATCACTATTTGAGTATAACACATAAAAGATAGAAGAGTAAATTACGTTTTTGGCCCCTGTTGTTATATCACTTTTACTATATTAGCCCAAAATAAGAATTTTTAACATATCTGCCCCCATGGTCTCTATAACTAACCATTTTGGCCCCTAACTCTAGAGATCATGAGAGCCAAAATTGTTAGTTATAGAGACCATGGGGGCCAAAATGGTTAGACTTAGGGGCCAAAATGGTTAGTTATTGAGATCATAGGGGCAGATATGTTAAAAATTCTTATTTTAGGCTAATATAGTAAAAGTATTATAACCACATGGGCCAAAAATGTAATTTACTCAAGATAGAATTAGAATCAT
Source organism: Helianthus tuberosus (assembly GCA_030545235.1). Lineage (NCBI taxonomy): Eukaryota > Viridiplantae > Streptophyta > Magnoliopsida > Asterales > Asteraceae > Helianthus > Helianthus tuberosus. The sequence goes on from CM060393.1 coordinate 11,421,261, forward strand.
ATTTCATGATGAATTGGGTTCGAATTAATTAAACTGATATATTTTAGTTATTAAATAAAGATATAATTAAGTTTAAGAAACTTAAACACAAAGGATTACAAGAAATAAAGGATTGTGAAACTGATCATCTAAATAGCTAGCTGTTCAGGCTTTATTTATTTTCCTAATTGAGCTAGCAAGAAGAATAGATTTGCATTTGAGTCAAAATATGCTCAAAGTTATCGGTAGATTTCTCGATCAGATGGGAATGTGTTCCTTCATACGTCGTAACGACGACTCCCTCATCCTTAGATAGCCTTTGAACCTGTTTCTTCACGTTGCATCCTTGATATGTACACCGATAATAGCTTCTGTATTGAATGACATACCCAATGTTAATAACAATCAAATGGAAATTAATACCTTCTATAAGAAATATGTGTTTGTTTTTAAAGAAATAAATACATCTATCTATACTATATAATAAAAGAAACCACTTTGTGGACACTTGTCATCATATTAGGTCATCTCTTGTAGATAATTATTATTTTAGTTTAATCTCTTCTAATTAATTATAGATAATTCTTCTATTAAATATTATTTAGTTTAATAACTTATGGATAATTATTATTTAGTTTAATCTCCTTCTCATTTATAATATTATTTATTTGAATTAATTAGAGTTAATTATTGTTTTCATCCCTATGGTTTGTCAAAAATCACTATTTCAGTCAATTAGTTTAAAAATTGCGATTTCAGTCCCTATGATCTCACTTTCGTAACTATTTCAGTCCACCTCGTAACCATTTCAGTCCCTGTACTTAACATAATAAAGGATTGAAATTATTACGAAAGTGAAACCACAGGGACAAATGGTTACGAAAGTGAAACCACATGGACTGAAAATCGCAATTTTTAAACTAATGGACTGAAATAATGATTTTTGACAAACCAAAGGGATGAAAACAGTAATTAACTCAATTAGTTATTACTTTTATATTTATCTATTTACTTCAAATTCAAACTTAGTTATCTAATTTGATCTTAACTATATATTTGAATATTTTGTTTAGTTTGGTATCAAATAGATTTTACGAAACTTGAAATAAAATTAACTAATATTATTTATCATTTATATATTTACGGAGTTTTAAATAAAGGGTTACATTTATTGAGACTTTGTTAACAAATTTTGCAACAACAGAATAATCTATTTTTATCACGAAAACAAACTTTGTATTAATATACTAAATATTTTTATTTTCACTATACAAAATTACATTTACTCGACCTATGTAATACATGAGGTTTTTTAAGATATTACTTTTTATTATTTGATATATAAAATTAGATTTATTCAATTCGTACAATACACAGAGTTTTTTAAGGATATATATTTTTTTATTATTTAGTTCAGAAAATTACATTTATTCAAACCGTGCAATACGCATATTTTTAAAGATGTAATTTTTTATTATTTGGTATATAAAATCACGTTTATTCAACCCGTGTAATAAATGGGATTTTTTTAAAGATGTATTATTTTATTATTTAGTAAAAAATATTACATTTATTCAACCCATGTAATGCACGTGGTTTTAAAGATATAACTTTTTTATTTGGTATATAAAATTACATTTATTAACCCGTACAATATGGTTCTTATAGATATAGCTTTTTTATTATTTAATATATAAAATTATATTTATTCAACCCATGCAATAAAGGAGGTTTTTAAAAATATATTGTTTTATTATTTAGTATATAAAATTTATTTATTCAACCCGTGTAATACACGGGGTTATAACCTAGTATGATTATAAAACAAACAATCAAATAGAGAAACTCACAAGAACAAGTACTACTTAATTTTAGGTATATATAAATGTTAGTGTATATGTCAAAACTATTTTTGTGTATCTGTTTCATGTTTGTGTTTCATTTTTAACATATTGAAATATATAAAATGAATGCAAAAAATTGTTGAGTATCAATTTTTTCGCATGTCTATTCACTCTTCGGGTGTACTTTATTTTCCTAAAAAGTGTATCATTATAAGGGTATTCAAATTCAAATATATGATTATATACTAACATTTTCACAAAATTTATTCTTGTATTTCATAACTATATATAGATATAATCTTAACTCACCTAGACATCACCGTATATTTTACCCCAAAAATACTTTTTTTTGATTTTTTATACAAATATAAAATTATATGAATTTATTTTCATCTTCATGCAAACTTCCTTTATGCACATGGATTATGTATATACATGTGGCCGTATGTATCCAATCTATTCATGGAAACCTAAGACATGTTATTCAAACCCCATGAACAACAACCACATGCGAGCATCACCAATGTTAAGCCAAATATTTAATTGTCATAAGTTGGAGGGTTATTATTGTAACTAGTAGATAACTAGCCGAAGATAGCATATCGGCAATTTTTCGAAAGGTCAAAAGCATAATAAAAGCAAGTGGTATTGTTTTTCGTGAAGATAGCATATAATTTCATTCATATTCTGTTCACAAATTTTGTTTAGCATATTCCGTTTTAGCATAAGGTCAAAAGAGGTGATCAGATAGTAATAATTTTTCGAAAGAGGTGATTTCGAAAATCAGTAAAGGTGATTTCGAAAGAGGTGATCTGAAGCAAAAGGTCAAAAGCAACTTGAGGATTCTAGATTTCTTTTTGGGATTAATAATTTTTCGAAAATCAGTAAAGGAGGAAAAGGATTCCTATTTTTACATAACATCGACCTGCAACAACTCTGCAACCAACATCAAATCAACAATTGTAAAAAGTCATCTAACCGGTTCTACTCCCAGGTATCAAAATCATTGTTTTTCTCATCATGATAACGATTACTGCCTTTAGTATTCAAGAACGTACATCCCATAATTCCCACAAGTTTGCATTCAATCTTACACCAGACAATTATGGCTACTGGAAAGCCATGATGGAACCGTTTCTAAAGGCTAATGCATTATATTGTTATGTTGACAACACGTTATCTTGTTCGGAAGAGAAAATTACAACCGATAATGCTACTACTACAAACCCTAATTTTACAAACTGGATTGCTAATGATGCACACGTCCGCATGATTATTATATCCACCGTTTCCGAGTCTTCTTTTCAACACATCCAAGGAGACACAGCTCGGGAAGTTTGGTTAAGTCTAGCACGTGCATATGCTCCTTCGAATGCATCTCATGAGTTCACACTAAAAACGCAGCTTTTAAAGATTTCAATGAAAGATGGTGAAAAAGGTATGGATTATTTCAGCCGCGCTCAAGAATATGCAATAGCTCTTGCAAATATTGGTGAACCCGTCAAAGACAAAGATCTCGTCATGCTTACTATAGCCGGGTTACGTGAGGAATACCATGGTTTGAAAAGTAATCTTCTTGCCCGCTCCCCACCGGTTTAATTTAACGAGCTTCACGGCCTTATTGGTGATCATGAATATATCACTCGGTCCACTGTTTCTTCATCATCGGCCTCTCCACAAGTCTTTAATGTTACCACTGCCGCAACAACTACTTCCCCGGCCCCCGATTTGGCTTCGATTCAGCAGCAGATTACCAACCTTCAACTTTTGGCAAACCAACTTGCTTCCACAACTCAACCGTCGGCCTCACCATCGGCTCCTCAGGCGAATTATGCTTCTCGGTCTGCTTCTTCAAGACCGACCCGTGGATATGGTCGGGGCCGTGGGTTTTCTCGCGGGGGCCGTGGCCGTGGTGGTTCACAAGGCTCTCGTCAATTTGCTTGGGCGTCCACTCAAAATATGGTTTACGGTCATTGCAATAGGTGCGGTATTGGTCATATTCCCTCACAGTGCCCGAATCACACTAGATCCTCTCTTGGATCACCTCAAGTGAATTATGATAACTCGGAGGCGAGCTCATATACTACTTGGACCTCGGATACAGGCGCTAATTCCCATGGTACTCCTGATCTTGCTAGTATGGATAACTCGGACGTCTATTACGGTAATGACTCCCTCTATGTTGGTAACGGTAACTCTCTTCCAATTCTTCATGTCGGTTCAAAATCCTTTTTTACCTCAAACAAAAACTTACAACTTAACCGCATACTTCATGTCCCGGGCATACAACGTAACCTACTTTCTGTTCACAAATTTTGCAAAGATAACAACGTTTTCTTTGAATTTCACACTTCTTTTTTTGTCGTGAAGGACGAGGCTACCAGGGCTATCCTCCTCACGGGCCCCAATGACCAGGGTCTCTACACCATTCGCCTACCTTCTTTTCAACCGGTTTCCAAGATGGCGTTCACTGCTTTTCGAGCTCCATCTACTATGTGGCATCAACGACTTGGGCATCCTCACTTTCGAGTTTTTCAACATATTGTTAAAACATTTTCTTTACCTGTTTCTGACAAACTTTGTTCATCTTTGTGTACTTCTTGTCAATTGGGAAAAATGTCCAAACTTACTTTGCCTATTTCATCTTTTCGTAGTAAAACATACTTGATTTGGTTTATTGTGATGTTTGGGGCCATACTACCACGTCCTTTGACGGTTACCGTTATTTTTTGTTATGTGTTGACCATCATACCCGCTATATGTGGTATTTCTTGCTCATGCAAAAATCCGACTTTTTTACCACCTTTACAAATTTTGTTCGCCTCGTTGAACGTCAATTTAACACCAAACTAAAAAGTGTTCAAACTGATTGGGGTGGCGAGTTTCGGAACCATACTCAATTTTTTACATCCCATGGTATTTTACATCGTCGCTCGTGTCCTCATACGAGTGAACAGAATGGTATTGTCGATCGTCGCCACTGCCACGTCGTGGAAACCGGTCTCACCTTACTAGCCCAATCCAAACTACCTCAAACTTTTTGGTCATTTGCCTTTCAAACCGCCGTCTACCTCATCAATCGTCTACCTTCTCATCTTTCCTCAAACAAATCCCCATATCAACTAGTTTTCCAACGTCCTCCCGATTACTCATTTCCTCGAGTTTTCGGATGTCTCTGTTTTCCTTATTTACGTCCATATAACCAACACAAAATTGATTTTCGTTCTACTCCTTGTATATTTCTCGGTTATAGCCCGTCTCATCATGGATATCAATGCCTTGATCAAACTACTCACTGAATCTACATTGCTCGCCATGTCCGATTTAACGAGCATGTTTTTCCCTCCCTTACTGAACCCTCCATCGATCCTCCTTCATCCTCCACATCCGCTACTTCCTTTTCTACGATTCCTGATCCGCCATTAACCATTTCCGATAACCCATCCATTCCTACAACCGAACCATCACCACCTACCCCACCTATTTCCGAACCTGTCCAAATCGCCCCTATTCCTCAGACCAACACCACCCAACCTACTTCCTCTCCTTCGCAACCAACCACGCCCCGTTACCGACCTCCTCACCTTCGGCCACATCATAAACCCCGAAATTTTTTTGACCCTTCAGCCAATATCGCCACCACCGCTACCGTTCTTTCTGAACCGACTTCCTTTACTGTTGCCAACGAATCCGCAGAGTGGCGTCTAGCCATGGCAGCCGAGTTGCACGCACTACACAGAAATGGAACATGGTCGTCAGTTCCTCCGGTTCTAAATTCTAATGTTATTGATTGTAAGTGGGTTTACATGTTGAAAACTGATCAACATGGGAACCTGACTAGACACAAGGCTCGATTGGTAGCAAAGGGTTTTTTACAGCAGTCTGGCATTGATTATCATGAGACGTTCAGCCCTGTGGTCAAACCAGCCACCATCCGCACGGTTCTTTCTCTTGCCGTCTCTAACAATTGGTCTCTCAAACAACTTGATGTGCAAAATGCGTTTTTACACGGTGATCTACATGAAACGGTCTACATGCGTCAACCACCGGGCTTCGAGGATCCTAAACATCCTAATCATGTTTGCAAGTTGCACAAATCCCTTTTTGTCTTAAAACAGTCGCCCAGGGCATGGTTCACCAAACTCTCAAACGTCTTACAGCATCTTGGTTTTCATGGTTCCAAAACTGATCCATCATTATTTATCCTTAACCGCTCGGGTACACAAGTTTACCTACTAGTTTACGTGGACGACATCATTATTACGGGCAATGATCCCAACACCGTTAATCGCATTATTGCCTCACTTGGTCAGTAGGTATCTCTCACTGACATGGGTCGTCTTACTTACTTTCTTGGTATTGAAGTTCTTCACAACTCTTCGGGTCTTATCCTATCTCAACAGAAGTATATTCAGGAACTTATTGATCGAGTTGGGTTAAAAGAATCGAAACCGCTTGCAACACCTACAAATGCCAAAACAGATACGATAACCAAGGACGACCCACTTATATCCGATCCTACAAGATATCGCCATTGTGTTGGAGCACTTCAGTATGCCATTTTATCTAGGCCCGACATTGCCTACGCTGTCAATAGGGTATGTCAGTTCATGCATGAACCTCACGAATCCCATTGGATGGCTGTCAAACGTATAATTCGCTATCTCAATGGAACGTCTCAACTGGTCCTTCGTTTTACATCGAACTCAACGTCTACATTACATGCCTTTGCTGATTCACATTGGGTGAGCGGTTGGTTCCTATTACAGCATATTCGGATTCCGATTGGGCTGGTTGCCCGGTCGACCGTCGATCCACGGGGGGCTATGCTATCTTCTTGGGTTCGAACTTAGTATCATGGTCGGCTTGTAAGCAGAAAACTGTCTCTAGGTCGTCTACTGAATCCGAATACAAGGCTATTGCTGATACGGTTGCTGAACTAATCTGGTTAAAGTCTCTTCTACAAGAAATGGGAGTTAAGTTGAATAAACCCACTCTTTGGTGTGATAATCTTGGAGCTACGTATCTTTCAGCAAACCCGGTGTTTCATGCTAGAATTAAACATGTGGAGGTAGATTCCCATTTTGTTCGTGAGCAAGTCAGTCAAGGAAATCTGAAGGTTCAATTTATTAAAATAGATGATCAAATTGCCGTCATCTTCACGAAGCCGTTATCAACTCAAAGATTTGAATTTTTAAGATCCATGTTGCAGGTCGTTACTCACCCTCAACTTGAAGGGGAATGTTAAGCCAAACATTTAATTGTCATAAGTTAGATGGTTATTATTGTAACTAGTAGAATATATATAAACCTCTTTGTAATCAATATTGAATTATGAATGAAATTATGAGTTGATAACCAACAACTAAAGTTTAATGATTTGAATTTAGGAAGTAAACTAGTAAAAAATTCAACTGGACTTTTAATGCAAAACATGGATATAAAGAAACGACATCGTTTTCAACATTAAAAGGTTATAAATATTATCAAGAGAGAGAGTGTTGAACAACTGAAAATATAAACGTTGAACGAAGACTCATGGATCAACCTAACATAATCCTCGTATTTTGAGAAGAAAAAAGAACATAACATTTAACTAGGGTTTGATATGGTGTCATGCTATACTCACACCTCAAAATCTAATTCACACCATTAAACGGCCATTAAACATACACGCAAAAAACCGTTAAAAATTCAGGGAATATGATTTAACATACAGACTTGCAAACAGCTATATAAAATATACGCAAACAACTGTTTAAAATTCAAGGAATATGATTTGACATAACTTGCAAACAATCGTATAAAATATACGCAAACAGTTGTTTAAAATTCAGGAAGCTATGATTTGACACAAAGACCTGCAACAACAACAACTGTTTGATTCACCATCAAACAGTTGTTTAACAACGGTGTGAGACTAGAATTTGGGGGGGGGGGGAGGAGGAGGGGTATATAAGTACTAAGAATAGGTTTGGTGATCACATAAGGGGTTGTTTGACAACTTCTAAATGGTTAAGTGCTAAACTAGTAAGAGGTCTGAACCATTAAGGGGCAGTTTTTTTTACCTCTTATTGAGGCTCTTAATGGTTCAGACCTCTTACTGATTCACCACTTAATGGTTCAGACTGTTTGTTTCGTAAGCAGATGTCTAAATGGTTCAGACATTTGCCTCTAAATGGTTAAGTTTTATACTGGGTCTGAGTGGTTAAGACCTTTAATCTGAATTGGTCAAACATTTACCTCTGAAAGGTTAAGCATTATACTGGCTCTTAATGGTTCAGACCTCTTACTGGTTCAGCATTTAATGGTTCAGACCTCTTACTGATTCAGCACTTAACCATTCAGAATTTTCTAAACAGCCCCTAAGTGCTGAACCAGTAAGAGGTCTGAACCATTAAGAGCCAATATAATGCGTAACCGTTCAAAGGCAAATGTCTGACCAATTTAGATTAGAGGTCTTAACCATTCGGACTCGGTATAATACTTAACCGTTCAGCCATCTGCTCGCGAAACAAACAGTCTGAACCATTAAGTGCTGAACCAGTAAGAGGTCTGAACCACTAAGAGCCTCATTAAGAGTGCTGAACCAGTAAGATGTCTAACCACTAAGAGCCTCATTAAGAGGTAAACAAACAGCCCTAAGTCACCAATTTCAAAACTAGCAACCTTAAATGTTATATATAACTCAGTTGTAACATTGGCCTCACCCAAGTATATACTTAATTTTAAGAATATTAAGTTTTTATTAAATAAAAAAAATAAGCATTTGGGAATTAATTTGTTAAGGAAACAAATAAGCGTAAAAAAATATCGATGGTTGGATAAGAGCCTAGTGGCGGACCCAGGAATTTTTCCATTGGGTGCGGAACATTTTTAAAATTTTAGGCCCCTAGGTATATAAGTAAAAAAAAAATTGATTCGTATCGGGTCGGTTCGGGTCAGGTCGGGTCATGTAAAACAAAAGAACATCAAACTAAATTTATATAATCATCAAAAACATGTCAAACCTTGTTACAAACTGTCACACCCCAACCGATGGCGGAAACGTCGGAGTGAGACGAGTGAGATTGTTCAAAGGCTTCATAACATTATGTGACAGTAATTTAAGTTCAAAACCGATTTGATTCATAACCATAGATTGTCAAATATAACAAAGAAATTCAAGTACAACATTGAAAAAGTCAAGTACAACATTGAGAAAGACAAGTACAACGTGATTAACATAACAAAGTAAGCAAACCTAGTATTTTGAGCGTGTTTCTAAGTCATCCTTACTAGATTCGTCATGAGCATCATCATTATAACAACCCTCCTGAATATTTTTTGACACCCTAATATATTTTAAAATACCCCTATATGTCTCTAAATACACCCCGTATGTGAAAACCGAGCCCAATATGAAATATCATTAAAAATAATTAAAAAACAAAAATTTTAATAGGCGCTCGCGGGCCGTGTAGCCTTTGGCTACATCTTACGCGGGCAGCGACAGCTATGAGGCCAGATCGCACCCGGTGTTGACACGTGTCAAACGCGTGTTGAACCTAGTTCGTGACCCGGATCACCTACGCCTAGACCCCCCTACTACGCAGGCTGCGTAGGCCTTAGCCTAACCTTACGCGTGTCGCGAGAACCTCGAAAATCAGCCCTATATAAGAGGGCATCGGGCCTTCAGTAAAACTCGTTCATTTCTTTTCTAAATCTCGAAATTTCTAATAGATAGTATAATTTCTGGGCATAATACCCCCCTAATTAACGAAGTTCTGTCCCAATGTAAGTATTATAACCCCAGTTACGTATTAGATACGCTGCCCGATTGATCCAGGGTTTCGTAACGGCTGTCGAGGTTCTGCCCGACGCTGTCGAGATTCGCTCACCAGTATTTTCCACTGACATATGTTTTAAAACGCGTTTCAGGTAACAAAATGTAAAAGCCAATTAGAAGAAAGCCAGCTGGAGAGCACTGACGGCTTGGAAAAATGTGGCTATAAAAGTTACCTAAAAGACGATGTTTTAAATTCAATAAAATAGGGTTTATCCCTATAAACATGTTGTAATAAGAAACTTAGGTTTTACCCATGTGTTTATTAAATATGGTGGTTTTACTCTGATAAACATTTCCTAACTACGGTCCTGATGAAATTTCCGCTGCCAAAATAATAATAATAATGATAGACAAAATGATACCACCACAACTGGTTTCGCGGCCGCTCTCCCGGGACAGATAGGGGGCGGGGGTTGCGATAGAAGGTGGTATCAGAGCTAAGCCACTGATTCAGCCACAGAAGTGTTCTGCTGACATCAATATACTATTTAAATTGTTAGGAAATTAATTATGGAAATACGTGCATATCTGTATTTTACTGTTGTGTGTTATTTGACTATTTGTTAGTTTACAGTATGAGTGATCAAGGACCCTCAGACGTGTATCGTCAATTGTCCGATTCACCTAGGAGTGAAGGTACCTCTTCACAACCTGCCCTCTCTGGGTATGCCGCTGATAATGAAGAAGGAATGTTTGTCTTTAAGGCTCAAGTCTGAAGAGCCATTCCCTCAGAAAAAGAGAGGATGGTTCAGTAAAGGAGCATTTGAGCGTAGGAAAAGAATGCGAAAGTTGCAACAGCAGAGAGTCCTAGTAGCCGCTAAACGAGAGTCAGATACCCATACACAGGAGATGCTTAATAAAAGCCTAGCTAATTTCCATATCCTAGCAACAACTACTGCTGACCCAAACCTGGAACAACTAGTAGCCCCACAACCCTTACCTTTATTTCCTACTCAGCCAATGGAGATAGAGGATAACCCTGAAAATCAAGTAGAAATGCATGATTTCAACCCTGAGGAGATACCTAGGATACCAACCCCTAATCCCTTAGACCCAGATTATGATCCATGGTTCGATGATCATAGGTATTATGTGCCGCGCTACCACCTAAACGACGAACCCATGCCGAATTTAGCAGCCTATCCAGGTCTGGACCCTCTAGACCCCTACTACGACAATGATGAATACATTAGGGAGATTTTAGAGAATCCTTACCCTCAGGAGAATCCCATGCCCCAGTACCCGGACCCAGTACCAGCACCTGCACCCCCAATGAGTGCAGATAATGTGCATGAGCCCCGGACTTTCGGAGAAGAGATCTTGGAGAGTAGTGAGAGGATGAGGCAGGTAGGAGAGCGACTCGTCTGGAAGTACGACGAGCACAATATGGATTACCGGATGAATCCAGACCAGTGAAGGAGATGGTGGAGTTGGTAATAATAATAATAATAATATAATATATAATATGTTTGTATGAAAAAAAATATATATCTATAATAATAATAATAACATATATTGTAGTATAGACCACCCCGTGGTTAGCAATGCTTAGTAGTATTGTAATTTAAATTTCAGCATTAGTGTGTATTTGACGCATACTATAAATAGAAAAGAGTACAGTCGCAATGCTCGACACTTTTGGTTAATATGTGTGTTGTGTGGTTGTTACTTAAATTGTTAATTATTTTGTGATATTAATAATTGGTAAATGTTTAAAATCCAGATGGACGACGAGGTAAACCAGGAAAACCAGAATAACGATAACCAGAGTAACATTAACCTGGATAATGAGAATCCGAACAACAACAATAACGGAAACCAAGTGGATCACAGTGCCATGCAACATATAGTGGCACAAGGGATAATAGATGCAATGCCATATATTATCAAAACAGTTAGGGAAGCCGAAAATAAAAGTAAACATGATAGTAAGCAACCCTCTGAACCTGAAAACAGCGTGAACAATGGACCCGAACTTCAAGTGCCCATTCCCAAAAGAAGGAGAACTGTGTCTTACGGTTGTTCTTATAAAGAATTCTGGTCTTGTAAACCAATGGAATTATCGGGCAATGAAGGGGCCGTTGCATCTCTACGCTGGATAGAAAAGACTGAGGCAGTCTTAAGAATAAGTAAATGTGTTGAAGAGGATAAGATAATGTTTGCTTTAAATCTGTTTAAGAATCCAGCACTAGAATGGTGGAACACTATCCTCCAGTCTAGGGGAAGTAATAGGACTTACAATATGGAATGGGAGGAGTTTAAAAACATGGTAGAAAGGAAATTCTGCCCTCCTAATGAAAAAGAACAGATAGCAAACAAATTTCTAAACCTTAGAATGATTGGGGTAGATATTAAGGGTTATACTATCTTACTATTTGAATATGCCCGAATAGTACCAACCCTTGCTTCACCTGAACCAGTTTTAATCTCCCGTTACATCTAGGGATTAATTGGGGAGATTAGACATGTAGTCAAGGCAGCTAGACCTCAAACCATAGAAGAAGCAGTAGAACTAGCCAACACCTTGATAGATGAATTAGTCCGTACACGAGAAGAGGATCAAAGGAGGAACCTAACCCAGAAACTTACTCAAGAATTTCGTTCTGGAAATTCTAACCGTGGGAGAAATGTAGGTTCTACTTCTGCACCCTACTGTAGGTATTGCAAAAGGAAGCATTCAGGAAGATGCTCCATATACTGTAACTTTTGCAAAATATCTGGACACAAGGAGGAAGACTGCAGGAAAAGGATTAGCAATAGGATATGCTACAACTGCGGAGAACAAGGTCATATCAAGCCTAACTGTCCAAAGTTAGCTCCAGCTACGAACCCCAAGAATACTAAAAATGCTAGAGCATTTGTTCTAACAGCAGAAGAAGCAAAGATGATCCCGGATGTGATCACTGGTACGTTTTTAGTTAATGATGTTTTTGCTAAAGTATTATTTGACTCTGGTGCGAACCAAAGTTTTATTAATACTTCATTTTGCAAACTTCTTAATCAATCATTAACTAAACTCTCACAAGAATGTCTAGTAGAGACAGCAAATGGGGAAACCATTAAGATTTCTGAAATCTTGCAGGGAGCAAGAATAGAAATTTTAAATCAGAAATTATTGCAAACCTTTACCCCATGAATCTGGTAGGATTTGATGTTGTATTAGGAATGGATTGGTTAATAGCCAATAAAGCCAGTATTTTATGTAATCAAAAGTCAATTCAAGTAAATTCACCAAGGGGTGAAAAGATCACAATTAAGGGAAATAAGTTCTCTAAATCCACAAAATTCATCTCTGTGATGAAAACTGCAAGTTATATAAGGAAAGGAGCATTAGTGTATTTGATTTCTATAATCACTAACACTAAAGGAAAAGAATTAAAGGATATTCCAGTAGTATCCCAGTTTTCAGATGTATTTCCAGAAGAGCTACCAGGACAACCTCCAGATAGGGAAGTTGAATTCAGAATCCATTTGATACCAGGAACTGCACCAATTGCCAAAGCACCTAACCGTTTGGCACCCGCAGAAATGCAGGAACTAAAGAAACAATTAGACGAATTGTTAGAGAAAGGATTCATACAGCCAAGTTCATCCCCATGGGGAGCACCGATTTTATTCGTTAAAAAGAAAGACGGATCAATGCGTATGTGCATTGACTACCGTGAATTGAACAAAGTCACGATTAAGAATCGGTATCCATTACCAAGAATCGATGATCTGTTCGATCAATTGCAAGGAGCACGATTTTTCTCAAAAATCGATTTAAGGTCAGGATGTCATCAATTAAAGGTACAGGAAGAGGACATTCCTAAGACCGCTTTCAGAACAAGTTATAGCCATTATGAATATACTGTCATGCCATTTGGTTTAACCAATGCCCCAGCTGCATTCATGGACATGATGAACCGAATATGTAAGCCATATTTGGATAAATTCATAATTGTCTTTATAGATGATATTATTATTTATTCAAAAAGCAAAGAGGAACATGCAAAGCATTTGCACGCACTACTAAGTTTATTGAGAAAAGAAAAACTTTATGCTAAGTTTTTGAAGTGTGAGTTTTGGTTAGAATAGGTACAATTTCTTGGACATTTAGTCAATCATGAAGGAATTCATGTAGATCCCACCAAGATCGAGGTGATAACCAAGTGGAAAACCCCTGAGTCACCAACTGAGGTTAGAAGTTTCTTAGGATTGGCCGGTTATTATAGAAGGTTTATTCGAGATTTTTCTAGAATAGCCATTCCCTTAACTAAGTTAACCTGTAAATCTGTTAAGTTTGAATGGCGACCAAAACAAGAAGAAGCCTTTAGAATCCTTAAGCAAAGATTAACCCATACACCCATATTAGCGTTACCAGAAGGAACTGAAGATTTTGTAATCTATTGTGACGCTTCTAAGTTAGGTTATGGATGTGTGTTAATGCAACGTCAAAAGGTTATAGCTTACGCTTCTAGACAACTTAAGAATCATGAAGAGAATTATTCAACCCATGATCTAGAATTAGGAGCTATAATTTTTGCCCTTAAAATTTGGAGACAATACCTTTACGGTAGTAAGTTTACCATATTCACCGATCATAAGAGTTTAAGGTATGTTTTTGGGCAAAAGGAATTGAATATGAGACAAAGACGCTGGATGGAGATACTTAGCGATTTTGATTGTGATATTCAGTATCATGCAGGAAAGGCAAATGTAGTTGCTGATGCTTTAAGTCGAAAGTATCATGAAAAGCCAAAAAGAGTACGTTCTCTTAAGCTAAATCTGCAAGTAGATTTAAATGATCAAATTAGAAAAGCACAAGAATCAACAATCAAGGATGATACTGAAAAGTTAAAAGGAATGATTAAGGAATTAGAACAAGGAACACATGGAATTTGGAGATTCCATAGGAAAAGAATGTGGATACCAAAATTAGGAAACCTACGTCACCGTATATTAGAAGAAGCCCATAAATCTAAGTATACGATGCATCCTGGAAGTGATAAGATGTATCAGGATTTAAGAAAGAATTTCTGGTGGATAGGAATGAAAAAGGATATAGCAGTATATGTTGCAAAATGTTTAACCTATTCACAAGTCAAAGCTGAACATCAGAAACCCTCAGGTTTATTGCAACAGTTAGAAATGCCTGTATGGAAATGGGAATTAATAACAATGGATTTTGTTACCAAACTAACCAAAACAAGAAAGGGTAATGATACAATCTGGGTGATTGTAGACAGGCTAACCAAGTCAGCTCATTTCCTACCAATGAAAGAAACTTTCAGTATGGAACAGCTAGCTAAATTATATGTAAATGAAATAGTTTTATTACATGGAATTCCTCTATCAATTGTTTCTGACAGAGATAGTCGTTTTACCTCACATTTTTTGACAAGTTTCCAAAAAGCCATGGGAACCAAGTTGAATCTAAGCACCGCTTATCATCCACAAATGGACGGACAAAGCGAAAGGACAATTCAGACAATGGAGGACATGCTTAGAGCTTGTGTAATTGATTTCGGAGGTAATTGGGACGATCATTTACCATTGATAGAATTTTCTTATAATAACAGTTATCACACAAGTATCAATGCTGCACCATTCGAAGCACTTTATGGACGAAAGTGCCGAACGCCAGTCTGTTGGGCAGAAATTGGAGAAAAGCAACTATCTGGACCTGAGATAGTACAAGAAACAACTTACAAAATCATTCAAGTCAAGGAACGACTGAAAGCAGCACGTGATAGACAAAATAGTTATGCTGATAACAGACGAAAACCCTTGGAATTTCAAGTAGGAGATAAGGTGTTATTAAAAGTCACTCCTTGGAAAGGAGTGGTAAGATTCATCAAAAGAGGAAAGCTAAGCCCCAGGTACGTTGGACCTTTTGAGATTATTAGAAGAATAGGACCTGTAGCCTATCAGCTACAACTGCCAGAGGAAATGGCAGGAATACATGATATATTTCATGTATCTAATCTTAAAAAGTGTTTAGCTGATGAATCACTCGTAGTACCTCTTAAGGATATAGAGGTAAATGAACAGTTAAAGTTTGTAGAAAAGTCTCTACAGATTAAAGACAGGAAAGTTAAGAACCTCAAGCATAAGAGACTAGTTCTAGTCAAAGTGAAGTGGGACTCCAAAAGAGGACCAGAATACACATAGGAGCTTGAATCAGAAATGCAAAGGAAATACCCACACCTGTTCCAGTAGACCTCGAGGACGAGTTCTAAAACAAGGTGGGGAGGATATAACAACCCTCCTGAATATGTTTCGACATCCTAATATATTTTAAAATACCCCTATATGTCTCTAAATACACCCCATATGTGAAAACCGAGCCCAAAATATAAAATGTCATTAAAAATAAATAAAAAACAAAATTTTAATAGGCGCTCGCAGGCTGCGTAGCCTTTGGCTACATCTTACGCGGGCCGCAACAGCTATGAGGCCAGATCGCACCCGGTGTTGACATGTGTCAAACGTGTGTTGAACCTAGTTCGTGACCCGGATCACCTACGCCTAGACCCCCCTACTACGCGGGCCGCGAGAACCTCGAAAATCAGCCCTATATAAGAGGGCATCGAGCCTTCAGTAAAACTCGTTCATTTCTTTTCTAAATCTCGAAATTTCTGATAGATAGTATAATTTTCGGGCATAATACCCCCCTAATTAACAAAGTTCTGCCCCAATGTAAGTATTATAACCCCGGTTACGTACTAGATACGCTGCCCGATTGATCCAGGGTTCCGTAACGGCTGTCGAGGTTCTGCCCGACGTAGTCGTTGGAATGCCATCTCGGGGAGGGTATCGTTAATATAAATAAAGGGTTATTATACTAACATATGTACATTTGTGTAAATTATAGATTATCACCAGGAAACCCTTACAGAAAACCTAAGACAGCAATGTGAGTAATCTCCTTTTTGTAAATTGTTTTACAAAACCTTAAATGTTTTACAATGCAATTAAGCAATGATTGAGTCTTTGTAGTTTTTCAGTTACTGCCGGTATGTTGGGGTTTTGTACACAAAATGTGGAACACGTTACCATTGGACAACGAGTTAGCCAATGTGTAATATGACCCACCAGTCAGGATTGACAATACTGAATGAGTAATTGTGTAGAAATAAACAATGTGATTGCTCTCAATACTGTTTAAGGATAAAATGTTTCTTGATTAAACTGGGATTCGCTCACCAGTATTTTCCACTGACAAATGTTTTAAAACGCGTTTCAGGTAACAAAATGTAAAAGCCAATTAGAAGAAAGCCAGCAGGAGAGCACGGACGGCTTGGAAAAATGTGGCTATAAAAGTTACCTAAAAGACGATGTTTTAAATTCAATAAAATAGGGTTTATCCCTATAAACATGTTGTAATAAGAAACTTGGGTTTTACCCATGTGTTTATTAAATATGGTGGTTTTACTCAGATAAACATTTCCTAACTACGGTCCTGATGAAATTTCTGCTGCCAAAACAATAATAATAATAATGATAGACAAAATGATACCACCACAACTGGTTTCGCGGCCGCTCGTTCCCGGGACAGATAGGGGGCGGGGGTTGCGACAATCATCAACCTGTAACATGTTAAAAAGAATGGTTCAACACAAAAGCATTGGCGAGTACACAAGTTTGTAAATACATAGCATAGGTATAAAAGGAATTTCTCGAATCCACATGGGAAATTGTATACAAGGTTATCTAGCATGCAATACTAAGTGTCAAACCCGGGTGTCCACGAGAATTATGTGCATCCCTCGCCGCAAAAGTGATTAGACCGTTTATGAATAATAATCTTAACAATACCCCGACGGGCGGCATGCTACTCCTATAGCGCTATATATGTTAAGTTGGGCTAGCTAAGTTAATGACAAGTACCAAAGTATGAATTCTAGCATGAACCTAAACATAACAAAAGCATGTATAACGGATTGAGAATAAAATATGTTTGTGTATGTTTATGTATTTTGTAAGTTAACATGTTACAACCCAAATTGTGTAAAAAGGAAAATGGGTCAAGTGTACTCACGATTTTGCAAGCTTCTACTTGGTAATTCCGTGAAGAGTTGATTGTTTGAGGATGGAACACCGAGTTCTCCTACACGAGAAAACATAGGTGTGTGAGTATTCGGATGATAATGGAGGATTTGGATTCGGAATTTTAAAGTACACAAATGTATGTATATGAGAAAGTAATCATCTAGACTTAAACACTAGTTTTTGACACTATGAGTCCCGTATGGGTTGATGTGATTTCATGGGTTAAGATACCCATTAGAATCGTAACGAGAGGTTTAAGTCCTTAGATAATATAACTTATTACCATAACAAATAATCACTTGATTATTATCAAGGGTTTGGTTATGTATATATTTAATATATTTTATATAGTATGTAGTATGTCCAACATGTTTATCATGCAATTTCATAGAAGTCATGCATGTAGGTAGGAGGATAATCGTCCTTTAACCTCTGTCGTAAGATTCACCAATGCACAAGTTGTCACAAGGACAACTCGGATGGTCATGAATGAAGTGGGAAGGAAACATACATACTTCTTAAGGGGAAATCATCAAGTGAGGTGGTGGATTGAGAGTAGGATAGCCAAGGCTTCCAAGTAATCACACTCATACCAAAGCACAAGTCTTGTTACAAGAACAAGCTTGGATGGTTCCAACACTTGTGGGTTAAAAACCGTTACAAAACAGAAAGTTTGGAGGTAGTTAACAACTCCAAATTTATGTGAAACAACCTTGGTTAGGCTCACTAATCATGGACTTGATTAATGGCATAAGAACACAAGCTTGTTTTAGGAAAATACAAGTTTGAAGAAAGTTTATATAGATTTCTTCCAAAACAGAAAGTTTGGACCTCAAAATGGTGATGTTCCACCTTGGTTTTCCTTGGAAAACCTGTGGAAATACTCTTAGAGGTGTTCCAAGCTTTGTAGAGGAAGAAGTAGTGAAGAAAAACGGAAGAAAGGTGAGTATGAACTCACTTATGTAACTTGTATGAATATGCCTTGAATCAGATTATAATATGAGAATTTGCTGCTATTTGAGAGTGCTTTTAGAGAGGATTGAAGTGTTTGTAATTAAGGAAGGTTACGAAAAAAGCGGAGTGTTACAGTCTCCCATCCTTTAGGAAATTTCATCTCGAAATTTAGGAAGACGTAACGAACAGATGCGGACACTTAGCCTTCATATCACTTTCGAGTTCCCAAGTAAACTCAGCGCAACGTTTTCCTTCCCAACGAACCTTGGATCGGAATTCGACTGCGCCTTAATTGCTTGACTCTTTGGTCCATGATCTCGACAGGTTTCTCCACGAAGTGTAAAGTCTCGTTGATTTGAAGATCTTTGAGTGGAACTTGAAGTCCTTCTTCAGCTAGACATTTCTTCAAGTTTGAGACGTGAAATGTAGGATGAACGTTGTTGAGCTCTTGAGGTAGGTCCAGTCGATATGCAACCTTGCTAATCCTTTCGAGAATCTTGAAAGGACCTACGTAGCGAGGTGCGAGTTTCCCTTTCTTATCAAAACGAACCACACCCTTCCAAGGGGATACCTTGAGAAGTACAAAGTCTCCTACTTCGAATTCCAAGGGTTTGCGATGCTTGTCAGCGTAACTCTTTTGTCGGCTTCTAGCTTTTAGCAAATTGTCTCAAACATGTAAAATCTTGTCCGTTGTCTCTTGTATAAACACAGGACCGGTGATTTGAGCTTATCCGATCTCGTGCCAACAAATAGGCGAACGACACTTACGACCATACAATGCCTCGAAAGGTTCCATTCGAATACTCGTGTGATAATTGTTGTTGTACGAGAATTCGATCAAAGGCAAGTGCATATCCCAGTTGCCACCAAAATCGATTACGCATGAATGAAGCATATCCTCTAGAGTTTGGATAGTATGCTCGGTTTGTCCGTCAGACTGAGGATGAAAAGCGGTGCTAAGGTTAAGGAGAGTACCCATAACGGATTGAAAAGTTTGCCAAAGACAAGACGTAAAATGACCATCACGATCAGAAATGATGTCAATGGGGATACCATGACGACAAATGATTTCATCCATGTAGATACGAGCCAATCTCTCGACTTTGTAATCTTCAACGAATGGGGATAAAGTGAGCGAATTTGGTCAATCGGTCAATGATCACCCAAATACTGTCATGACCTGAAGAAGTACGAGGAAGCTTAGTAATAAAGTCCATCGCGATGCTCTCCCATTTCCAGACTGGAATTTCTGGTTGTTCGAGCAAGCCAGAGGGACGTTGATATTTAGCTTTAACCTTTGAACAATTGAGACATTTCGAAACGAAGGTGGCGATATATTTCTTCATTCCAGGCCACCAATAGGACGTACGCATATCGTGGTACATCTTATCAGCACCAGGGTGAATAGAATATCTCGATTTGTGTGCCTCCTTCATCAGAAAGTCTCAAAGGTTATCGCGATTAGGAATCCATATGCGATTGAGATGATATAAAATACCATCGGATTTAGATACAAGACTCTCTTCAGCACCACATTGCATCTCGTTGTAGAGGTTACCCTCATTAACGGACGCATATTGAGCTTCACAAATGCGGTTTTGAAGATCGTTGACGAGTTGGAGACAAAGAATACCCTTAACATGAGTCTTACAGCTAAGTGTGTCAGCTACTACATTCGCCTTACCTGGATGGTAGCGAATTTCGCAGTCGTAGTCGTTTAACAACTCTACCCAACGACGTTGACGCATGCTCACTTCCTTTTGGTTGAAGATGTGTTGAAGGCTCTTATGATCGGTGAAGACCACACACTTAGTTCCATAAAGGTAGTGTCACCATATCTTCAAGGCAAAAACAACTGCGCCAAGTTCAAGGTCGTGCGTATTGTAGTTTTTCTCATGTATTTTGAGTTGCCTTGACGTGTAAGCGATAACCTTGTCTCAGTGCATAAGGACACAACCAAGGCCAAGGTTCGAAGCATTGTAATACATGATGAAGTCGTCGTTACCATCGGGAAGTGCAAGGATAGGAGCATTGTAAAGAATGTCCTTGAGCGTTTTGAAAGACTCCTCTTATTCAAGAACCCAAACAAAATGTTTCTCTTTTTGAGTCAAGGAGGCAAGAGGAACGACGATTTTCGAGAAGTTCGAAATGAAACGACGATAATAACCAGCTAGACCAAGAAACGAATGAATCTCAGACGGACACTTAGGAGCAATCCAGTTCTTCACCGCTTCAATCCTTGTAGGGTCAATGTGAATACCAAGTTCGTTGACAGTATGACCAAGGAATTGAACTTCTTTTATCCAAAATTCGCACTTGGAGAATTTGGCATAAAGGCGTTCAGTGCATTGAAGTTGAAGGATAAGACGCAAGTGTCGCTCATGCTCTTCTTGAGTCTTGGAATAGATAAGAATATCGTCGATGAAGACGATCACGAAACGGTCTAAATAAGCTTTGCACACGCGGTTCATCAAATCCATGAAAACTTCAGGTGCGTTGGTCAAACCAAAGGGCATGCCACGAACTCATAATGACCATAACGTGTACGAAAGACGGTTTTGGGTATATCTTCTTCGAGGACTCAAAGTTGATCATAACCAGAACGCAGATCAATCTTGGAAATGTAAGTTGCGCCTTGTAATTGATTGAAGAGATCATTAATACGAGGAAGAGGATATCGGTTTTTGACAGTAAGCTTGTTGAGCTCACGATAGTCAATACACATTCAGAACGATCCATCTTTCTTCTTGACGAATAGAACGGGAGCGCCACAAGGAGAAGTACTAGGGCATATAAATCCTTTATCAAGAAGCTCTTGAAGTTGGCTCAAAAGCTCTTGCATCTCCGAGGGTGCTAGACGATAGGGAGACTTAGCGACAGGCATAGCGCCAGGTACTAAGCCGATGCGAAAGTCAACAGAACGAGCAGGAGGCGGACCAGGAAGATCATCGGAAAATCACGTACAACAGGAACATCATGCATGCTCGAGCCCTTATCCTTCTTTTCCACAATGTGGGCAAGAAAGGCGAAGGTGCCCTTACGCAAGCACTTGTTCACTTGAATACACGACATAAGCTTGAGACCTTGAGAAGGTTTCTTGCCATAGACGTGTAGAGAATCACCATTGGGAAGGGGAAGACGAATGAACTTGTCGGAACAAACAACTTCAGCACGAACTCGCCTAAGCCAGTCCATACCTACTATGACGTCGAAACTACCCATTTGTATAGGTATGAGGTCAATCGTGTCGCAACCCCGACCCCTGCCCCGGGAGGCGGGCGGTCGCGGCCTACTCAGAGCCGGTGGTATCGGTGTTTATTAATTTGGCAGCGGAATTTACATGAGGACCGTAGTTAGAAAATATTTTATCAGAGTAAAACACCACACTTTTATAATTATTAAATACATTGGGATGAACACAAGTTTCCATTACAAACATGTTTATAGGGATAAACCCTAATTTATTGAAATAAAACTTCTTCTTTATTTAGGTAACTTTTATAGCCACTTTTCCAAACCTTCAGTGCTCTCCAGCTGACTTCTAATTGGCTTTCACATTTTGTTACCTGAAACGCGTTTAAAAACATTTTATCAGCAAGAAATACTGGCGAGTGAATCCCAGTTTAATCAAAACAGGTTTTATCATTTTACAGCATTGAGGGCAATCCCGCAATTAGATTTGTTTATATCTACTTTAATTACCACCCACGGTACTTGTAACACCTCGAAAATTTCACGTCCTATAATGTGTTGACACGTGTCATATGTTTGAACGTGTGAAAGATTGTTCTGAAAGGACTAAAGTTGACAAACAAAGAAAGTATGTGAATAAAAGGATCCAAAGTGTCAACATGCCTAACTTGTGCCTCTGAGTGACCTCACACGACGTTCGTATTCTTAAAGAATAAATTAAACGAACATTGTAAGTCGTTTGTGCATAAAAATAAGGATCTTGTGAAACGTAAGGGTTGAAAGTGTCAACAATGAATAAATATACCTTTAAACAACCCTACACGGTGTTTATACCCTTAAACGAATAAATCATGGATCGTACGAAGCCGTTTGTGGAAGAAAGTGAGAGATTACAAATCATAAGGGTTAAACGTGTCGACATGTTTAATTTACACCTCTGAGTGACCGTATAGCGAACCCGAAGCTTTGTAACAATTTATTATGCTCACTAGAATAAGTGATTAAAATTCCATAAGGTTTCGTTACCATATGAGGAAGTTATGATAAAATTCGTGAGCGAGGGATTAAACGCGTAAACGTTGAAAATAAGACTTTTCGGGTAATAACGAATTGGCCAGGGACTTAACAAAGTGGGTATAAGTATTAAAGCCCCTATGTATCAATATTAAAGGTTCAAAATGCAAGAAACTATGAGAAAGCGATGTTTCGGGGGACCAAGGACCAAAATGCAATAAAGGAAACATGTGTAACCTGATCCGAGGATTGAGGCGGGCCGCGTAAGATCATAAAGATCTTTACGCGGGCCGCGTGACAGCTACCAGCGACAGAAACAACAGCCAGCTGCCTGTTGTGTCTTTAACCGACTCAAAATGCATTTTAACAATACCATGGGCTGCCTATGTTGGTTTTTAGCCTTAGGAGACACTTGTATACATCTGGTAACCATCCTAGACATGCATGGCATCAATCTAAGTGAGTTTGACTCACTATATAAGTCACAAAGTTGCAACATGCAACCACACTTCAACTCCTGAGCATTTCTGGAACTCAAGACTCTCTTCTAATCATCTCTGGTCGATCATTAGTCACTTGTAAGTATGTTTAACCCTTTTAAATTACGTCTTGCTTAGTTTATAGCCTAGAAGTCAAACCGTCGTACTTGCGGTTTGACTTAGCGATAAAACACAAACGGTCCAGATTTTTTTCGAAACGAAAGTTGTTATAAGTTGGTAATTATGTGGGCTTTAAACCCTTAATAGGGCACCCACTGATACCCGTTCTAACTAGGTCGTTTGGCGAGTCAAACATTGTCCGAAAAAGTCAACAGAACCATTAAACGCGTAATTAGCGATATAGAGGTTGTGTAACCTGTTTTATCATTCATATAACCTTGTAATAAGTGTACGGACATGTATAAGCACGTCCGACTCGACAACTTTCTGTTTAAACCCGGTTCGGAACCGAAAGACGCAAAACTTTGACTTTTGCGTTGACTTCAATTCTGACCCGTTTTAGTATGATTTGGAAATGCCTTAAAGTCCTATTAGGACCTGGTTACATGTTGGAATAACCCTCTGAAGTTGTTTCGTTGATTGCATGGCTCGTTTGCAAGTTTCCGTTAATCGCCAAATAGTTGACCATAATGCCCTTTTGATCTTAGAACGAGAATTTTGGAAATGTGAAAGGACTATAATCTTTGTTACTGATTATTAAGCATGTCCCTAAAATTTCACATCAATCGGAGGTCTAGATTAGGAGTTATACGCAATGACGTAATTAAGAACGTTTTTATTAATTAAACGGCGTCATTAGCCTAAAGCCTATCTAAACCCAATTTTGACACCGAATCTTTTCCCCACTGATGTTAAATAATATTTTGGGATTTTTGAAGATTTTTAATTATTTTTAAACTGATCATGAGCTAGGTTTATCGCCTTGATTCGGTTAATACTGATTATGCCCTTTCGGGTCATAAAATGAGTTTTACAAGTCCTTTTGATGCCAATCCAATTGCTACTGATTTTAAATAATAAATGAAGTGTTTTGAACCTGTTTAACTGACCTAAAAACTCAGATTCCTATTTTAACCCATAAATCGCTTAAAACGCCGTTATACGCGTATTAAGCGCATAGTAAGGGTTTAAAACCATTTTGTCACATAAAACTTAATACCAAATGTTATAACCTGTTAAAATAAACTATTTTTCTGATTTAATCAGACCCGGATCACAGAAGCTTAATTGATCCCTTTTATAACCTTCAAAATGACAAAAATACCCCTACGGGGCATAATATAGGATTAAACTCGTTTTGGGCATAATGGAAGGTATCCTACTGATATCAAAACATATTTAAGGCATATTAACTTAGGAAACCTGTAAACGACTCTTGTGGATACCCGTTACGCCTTTTGCGCGTTCGGTTCGGTTTATGTAACTAGTTTACATAAATTAGCCGAAACGGGTCAAACCTTATCGGGGGCATCTCAAAATCCAGAATGTGTATAATATACCCATATTAAACAAGTCTCCGAACTTGTCGGGTCTAAATCACGTTCTATCCGGTCTTCGCTTAATCGTGCGTGCGAACCGTATCTTTAAAACTCCGATCTAAGCTTAAGCTTAACTAAAAGACCGTTAGGATTCTAATAGGTTGTCATAAACCTTCGTTCCAGAATAGGAGACCCGGTAAAAGATACTTGCACTCGATGATTGTGATTTATACTTGCTCAGGTAAATACTTTTAACTTATTTTCCCTATACGGGCTTGGGGTATGGTATATAAAATACCGCTTGGTCGGGCATTGAATCTTTAATTGAATGATGGTTAAAGTATTGAGATGTCTCGTTTAAATTGTTTTGTTTGCTTAAAGCCTTTTGGGGGTTAATGACCGTGTCCCGGATATCCCTGGCATCATTTTACGAAATGGCCACGACCTTAGCACGGGGCGTAGGCGTACGCCCGTCGGTGTCTCATTTAAATAATGTGGTGTGTCTATTGATCTTTAACCCGGCTCGATCCGGGCTACTGAACGCATAAGAAACATGTAAATCCTTTACAAGTATTATACTCAAATAATTATCCCAAGTTATAAAATATTATTTGTGCCTTGTGCCTTAAATGCATTTTCTTAAACTCTTTTCAAAATGAGTCGGTTGATTGTATTTACCAGTGTAAACTGACGTATTTTCTCAAAAAGGTTAAGTGCAGGTACTACGCGTAATAGGCTGGCTTTTCTCCTTGCATCCACATTAAGTCTCGCAAGCTTGGATGTCATAGACTGTTGAACATTGTTTCCTTTTATTTGATCTACCTGGGGATTTATATTCAACTATTTGTGATACTTAAATATTACAATATTGTTTGGTTGAAATGAATCTATACTTTGCTTCCGCTGTGCATTTAAATATTGTGTTGTTTGACTATTATGTTACCAACCACGTCACGATACTCCCCCCACCGGGCCCACCGGTCAAACGTGTGGAAATCGGGGTGTGACAGGTTGGTATCAGAGCCAACGCTGAGTGAATTAAACACTAGCCTTTTGTGTTTAATCTCAGTTACACAATTACACATTCCTAAATCTTCGAGTCTAGACAAAGAACTTAGGAATAATCCAAATTTTTTTATTTTAAATTTTAACTTTGTCCTTTATTTTTCCTATTGTTACCTTTGTTTATATTGACAGGTTTAACAATGCCGCCTAGATTCATTAGACGTGGGGGACGAGGAAAAGGGCCAATCAGCGCCCCTAACGACCACGAGGCAGGACCTTCGCACGGGCGAACTTCTTCTTCTACAAGGAGTGCCGATCCGCGAGAACCTTGGAGGACTTATGAGGAGCCTGCCAGACGATCTACATCGCATGCCTCAACGCCTCCATATCATCACTCCTTTGGGCCTCAGTCCGAGAATGAGCCCAACAACCCGTAACCTTCATACATACCACTACAGCAATCCTCATCGCACAACTCCTTCGGCGACCCTACTCCTGTTTTTCAGGGCCGGTTTAACCCGGCAGACTACCTACCAGAACAAGTGGGCTTTAACCCACTAGGACCGGAGGATCACTTTTCTGGTGATCAAGAGATGGACATGGACGAGGACGCAGATCCCGTCGAGCCTGCAACTGGAACCCCGAACCATCCTGTTGAGATCTCTGAAGGTTCGTCTTTTCACGGATCACCATACCAAGGTCCGGATAGTCACATGGCACGGTTCAACCGGTGTGAGTGGTACTTTACACCATCTCACCATTCATCGCCTTACCAGCAGCAGCAGGATTCCTCTAGGGATCCACATTTTGTGGCAGTCACGCCACCGCCTCCACCGCCGCCAGTTCATCTAGCACCTCCAGAACCACCAAGACGAAGGAGGACTGGCGCATGAATGTCAGCACGCGGAGGGGATTTTAATTTCAGCACCCCTCAACACTCTAGTGGCAGCCACTACCCGCCACTAAATGAAGACCCACAATTGGGTGGACCTTCAGTTCCAGTATCAGAGGTGGATTAGGCACCTATTGCACCGCCACCAATGGGTTTTGGCAACCCTATCCCTGCTTATACTGCTCCAACATCATACAATCCATACGGACCGCCAGCATACCCTACCTATAACTTTGCTGAGGATCCTTACTATGTGGCATCAAACTACCTTGCCCAGAATCCTGAGGGACCATATGGAACCCCTTGGGGATTGGGATACCCAGCTCGTAGGTATCAAGCACCTACTCAGCCACCACTA
This sequence comes from Helianthus tuberosus, assembly GCA_030545235.1. Classification (NCBI taxonomy): domain Eukaryota; kingdom Viridiplantae; phylum Streptophyta; class Magnoliopsida; order Asterales; family Asteraceae; genus Helianthus; species Helianthus tuberosus. The sequence continues at coordinate 11,448,339 of CM060393.1, forward strand.
CATCAACAACCACCGCGGTTTTCCCCTCCGGAGCAGGTGGATCTCCGTCAAAGGCTGGACAGGGTTGAACGAGACTTCCAGAGGGAACGTAGGAAGAATGAAGGATTCATGAGTGGTTTAGCAAGTCTGCTGAAAGGAAAGAAGAAACGGGATCGTTAAATCCCAATATGTATTATTGTATTTCCTTGTTTAAATCAAGTCCCTGCGTGGACATTTATTTATGTGTGTATGTAGCCCCTGCGTGGACATCTATCTTAGTACTTAGTCCCTACGAGGACTTGTCTCTATTAGTCCCTGCGTGGACATTTATGTTTGTAAACAGTCCCTGCGAGGACTTGTATTATCAGTATAGCTCCTGCGTGGGCAAGTGTTTCTATGAAAAGTCCCGTTTAGGGCGAAGTGTACTACTTTTAAAGTTTTAATGGAATGTATGTTTATAAATTTCATGTTTGCCATTATGTGCATAAATAAATTATATATGAAATAAATAAATTAAAATCATTCCTTTTAATATAGATCTGCCTGTATTTATTAATTAAGAATCTTAAAGAGTGAAACCTAGCCTTCGGGTCATTGTAAGACCGGGCCAAGATGGTAAGACCTGTTCAAAAGATTCAAATCCCAGTTAACATCTGAAAACATGTTAACACTCCTGGCAGACGTGATTCGTTAAAATCACACGTCATATTTTTTAAGGATTCTTTAAAAGATTCCTAACCCAAATTAATGATCTCTGAATCATGGGTTTAAAACATCTATTAGAATGATCATATTTTAACCATACGTGGTAACATGACGCCTACGGGCCTTGCTCATTTCTGCATGAGCCAAAAGATAGTGGTAGCGATGACTCCCTGTCCAAAAAGGGTAATAAAATATATTCAAACCTTAAAAGGCCTTGATTCTCTGAAATCATAGCTTATTATTTAAAATTGTCCTTGTGACATGGCCTTTTGTGCTACTAATAAAACTGTTATTGTTTTATAATTAGGATAAATTATAATAAAAATCCTAAATAAATATGATTAATAAATTAACCAAATATGGTCTCTGTTTACCATGGTTAATGAATTGCCATAAAAGACAATTCTATAATAAACTCCTAAATAAACTATTGTCCTTGTTTTCTGTAACAGTTCAATTAAATGGCTAACTCAGACGAAATTAATAGCCATCCAGCGGAGGAAAATGATAATGCCCGGATAAATCTAACGGGTGCTGAATTGAAAGCGCTAGTAGATGGCGCAGTTACAAGGGCCTTGGAACGGCAATACGAAGAGTATAGTGGGACTCGGAGTAGGACCCTATCTACGCCACACTCAAAGCCCAAGACACATTCTGAGGCTCATAGCAAGCCTCCTCCCAAGAAGGATGAACCCAAGAAAAATGATGACGATCGTCAGTCCACAAACCACAACAGTGCTCCGTCTCAACAAATGGTACTACATCAAGAACCCAGTAATAAGGGTTGCTCCTATAAGTACTTCGTTTCGTGCAAACCCAGGGATTTCACTGGGGAAAAAGGAGCTGTGGATTGCATGACTTGGTTGGATGAGATGGATACGGTAGTAGATATCAGTGGTTGCAATAATAGTGATATTGTGAAATTCGTGTCCCAGTCTTTCAAGGGTGAAGCATTAGCTTGGTGGAGATCTTTGATCCAAGCTACGGGGAAAATCCCGTTGTATAATATGACCTGGGAACAGTTCATATCACTGATCAAGGAAAACTACTGCCCTCAACATGAGGTGGAGAAAATTGAAGCTGACTTCTTGTCGCTGGTCATGAGAAACCTAGACTGTCAGGCCTACCTTACTAGTTTCAACACCTTGTCAAGGTTGGTTCCATATTTGGTAACCCCGGAACCTAAACGCATAGCTCGATTCATTGGGGGTTTGGCCCCGGAGATCAAGGCAAGCGTGAAGGCCTCCAGACCAGCTACTTTTCGGTCTGCAGCAGACATATCATTGTCTCTTACCTTGGACACGGTCAGGCAGAAATCGCAGAAGAACACCGATACCGAAAAGAGGAAGCGTGAGGATGACAACTCACGACGTTCAGACAAGAAACATAAGGGAAGCAATGACCACAAGAAGGGGTCAGGATTTAGGAAGGATAGTCAGCAGTCGGGTGAAAAACCCAGATGTAAAATCTGCAAGCGACAGCACTTTGGGAAGTGCAGGTATGAATCCAACTCGCATTCACAATCGAAACCTTTTGCATGTGGGTTATGCAAGTCCAAGGAACACAAGACCTTGGATTGCAAGAAGATGAAGGATGCGACCTGCTACGGTTGCAATGAAAAGGGGCACATAAAGACAAATTGCCCAAAGTTCGCCAAGAAGCCTGAAGAGGCTAAGAAGACTAATGCTAGGGTCTTCAGGATGGATGCTAAGGAAGCCGTCCAGGACGACAATGTGATAACAGGTACTTTCCTCGTAAATGATGTTTATGCGAGAGTGTCATTTGATTCAGGCGCTGATAAGTCATTCGTAGATAATAAGTTTTGTGAATTGTTGAAATTACCTGTTAAGACCTTAAGTGTGAAATATAAGGTGGAACTAGCAGATGGCACTATAGAAACCACCTCAACCATATTAGATGGATGTTTAATATCCATTAAGAACCACTCTTTTCCGTTGTCCCTACTTCCTTTAAAGCTAGCCGGTTTCGACATAGTTTTAGGCATGGACTGGTTATCTCATAACCAGGCCCAGATTGTCGGTAATAAGAAGCAAGTGGTGATCAAGACTCAGTCCGGTGAATCACTTACTATCCAGGGAGATACCCAGTACGGGCTGCCTGAGCAAATGTCGATGCTCAAGGACTCAAAGTGTTTGAAGAAGGGTTGTGTCATCTACATGGCACAAGTAATTATTGATGAGCCGAAGCCCAAGATTGGGGATATCCCCGTCATTTCTGAATACCCAGAGGTTTTTCCTGAAGAACTACCTGGTTTACCACCAGATAGACAAGTAGAATTCAGAATTGACATTATTCCTGGATCAGCACCGGTAGCAAGGGCGCCTTATAGGTTGGCACCAACAGAGATGAAGGAATTAAGAACGCAGCTAGATGATTTGCTAGCCAAAGGTTTCGTCAAACCTAGTTCGTCTCCATGGGGAGCACCAGTTTTATTTGTCAAGAAGAAGGATGGATCGATGCGTTTGTGCATTGACTACCGTGAGCTTAATAAGGTCACTATCAAGAATAGGTATCCTTTGCCCAGAATCAACGATCTGTTCGATCAACTTCAAGGGGCAAGTTTCTTCTCTAAAATTGACTTAAGGTCAGGCTATCACCAATTGAAGATTAGAGATGAAGACGTGCACAAGACTGCATTTAGGACTCGTTATGGTCATTACGAGTTCCTAGTGATGCCTTTTGGGCTCACTAATGCACCTGCCACGTTCATGGATCTCAGGAATCGCGTTTGCAAGCCACACTTAGATAAATTCGTCATCGTTTTCATCGATGACATTCTCATCGACTCGAAGAACCAAGCTGACCATGAGAAGCATCTTCACTGCATTCTGGAACTACTTCATAAAGAAAAGCTCTATGCCAAGTTCTCGAAGTGTGAATTCTGGCTTCGAGAAGTCCAATTTCTTGGACATGTTGTTAGTGAGCGTGGTATCCAAGTAGATCCCACTAAAGTTGAAGCTGTCATGAATTGGCATGAGCCAAAGACGCCTACTGAAATTCGTAGCTTCCTAGGGTTGGCAGGATACTATAGGCGATTCATTGAAAACTTCTCAAGGATTGCTGCACCCCTGACTTCGCTGACACGTAAGAAGATTAAGTTTGACTGGGGTCCTAAGCAGCAGGAATCCTACGATATTCTGAAACAAAAATTGAGCAATGCTCCAGTACTAACATTGCCTGATGGAATAGAGGAGTTCGTAGTTTATTGTGATGCATCACACACCGGGATGGGATGTGTGCTTATGCAGAAAGGCAAAGTCATTGCCTATGCTTCACGCCAGTTAAAGGTGCACGAAAAGAATTACACCACCCATGACTTGGAATTGGGTGCCGTTGTATTCGCACTAAAACTTTGGAGGCACTACTTATATGGAATCAAATGTGTGATCTATTCTGATCACAAGAGCCTTCAACATCTGTTCAACCAGAAGGACTTGAACATGAGGCAACGCCGTTGGATGGAAACTCTTAATGATTACGATTGTGAAATAAGATACCATCCCGGCAAGGCGAATGTAGTCGCCGATGCCTTGAGTCGAAAAGAAAGGGTGAAACCCATCCGAATCAATGCCAAGAGCATTGAGATAAAGAACAGTCTGAATGAAAGGTTGTTAGCTGCACAGAAGGAAGCTGTGTTGGAAGCTAACTATCATAACGAAAAGCTGGGAGTAACTGAGGAGCAGTTATCTCTTGGCAAAGACGGAATGCTGAGATTGAATGGACGAATATGGGTTCCAATTTATGGAGGACTTCGAGATGTTATCCTCCAGGAAGCCCACAGTTCCAAATATTCCGTTCATCCTGGAGCTGATAAGATGTACCAGGATCTAAGGGCAAATTATTGGTGGATAGGCTTGAAAAAGTCTGTAGCTGGCTATGTAGCTAAATGCTTGACATGTGCGCAAGTCAAGGCAGAACATCAGAAACTGTCAGGTTTGCTACAACAGCCTGAACTTCCCACTTGGAAATGGGAAATGGTAACTATGGATTTTATTACCAAGTTACCTAAGACAAGGAAAGGAAATGATACGATATGGGTTATAGTTGATAGACTGACTAAGTCAGCACATTTCTTACCCATCAAGGAGACTTATAGCTCCGACATGTTAGCCCAGTTGTATGTGGATAAGATTGTAGCCTTACATGGCATACCTGTGTCTATTATCTCTGACAGAGATACTAGATACACGTCACATTTTTAGAAGAGTTTTCAACAATCTTTGGGCACGCGTTTGAATTTTAGTACGGCTTACCATCCTCAGACGGACGGCCAGAGTGAGCGTACTATTCAAACGTTGGAAGACATGCTGCGTGCATGCGTGATTGATTTGGGTGGTAGTTGGGATAACCACCTACCGTTGATTGAGTTCTCCTACAACAATAGCTACCATACCAGCATTAAAGCTGCGCCTTTTGAGGCCTTATACGGTAGAAAGTGTAGAACGCCCGTTTGTTGGGCGGAAGTTGGAGATGTCCAACTATCAGGACCTGAGATAGTCTTCGAAACGACGGACAAGATTGTCCAGATTCGAGAGCGTCTCAAAGCTGCCCGAGATAGGCCAAAGAGTTATGAAAATCCAAAGCGTAAAGCTATGAACTTCGAAGTTGGTGACAAAGTGTTGCTGAAAGTATCGCCCTGGAAGGGAGTGATGCGATTTGGTAAGAAAGGCAAGCTAAGCCCGAGGTACATAGGACCTTTCGAGGTTATCGAACGTGTCGGGTCAGTTACCTATAAGTTAAACTTACCGGAAGATCTCAGTGGAATTCACAATGTATTTCACATCTGCAATCTGAAGAAGTGCTTCGCTGATGAATAACTGGTTATACCACATACAGATGTGCATATAGATGAGAGCTTAAAATTTGTGGAAAAACCATTGTCGATCGAGGATCGACAGGTTAAGAAGCTTCGAAGGAAGCATGTACCGATAGTAAAGGTCAAATGGGATGCCCGTAGAGGTCCCGAATACACGTGGGAGGTAGAGTCCACTATGAAAGAGAAATACCCTCATTTGTTTCAGTAAATCTCGAGGTCGAGATTTCTTTTAAGGGGGTGAGGATGTAACACCTCGAAAATTTCACGTCCTATAATGTGTTGACACGTGTCATATGTTTGAACGTGTGAAAGATTGTTCTGAAAGGACTAAAGTTGACAAACAAAGAAAGTATGTGAATAAAAGGATCCAAAGTGTCAACATGCCTAACTTGTGCCTCTGAGTGACCTCACACGACGTTCGTATTCTTAAAGAATAAATTAAACGAACATTGTAAGTCGTTTGTGCATAAAAATAAGGATCTTGTGAAACGTAAGGGTTGAAAGTGTCAACAATAAATAAATATACCTTTAAACAACCCTACACGGTGTTTATACCCTTAAACGAATAAATCATGGATCGTACGAAGCCGTTTGTGGAAGAAAGTGAGAGATTACAAATCATAAGGGTTAAACGTGTCGACATGTTTAATTTACACCTCTGAGTGACCGTATAGCGAACCCGAAGCTTTGTAACAATTTATTATGCTCACTAGAATAAGTGATTAAAATTCCATAAGGTTTCGTTACCATATGAGTAAGTTATGATAAAATTCGTGAGCGAGGGATTAAACGCGTAAACGTTGAAAATAAGACTTTTCGGGTAATAACGAATTGGCCAGGGACTTAACAAAGTGGGTATAAGTATTAAAGCCCCTATGTATCAATATTAAAGGTTCAAAATGCAAGAAACTATGAGAAAGCGATGTTTCGGGGGACCAAGGACCAAAATGCAATAAAGGAAACATGTGTAACCTGATCCGAGGATTGAGGCGGGCCGCGTAAGATCATAAAGATCTTTACGCGGGCCGCGTGACAGCTACCAGCGACAGAAACAACAGCCAGCTACCTGTTGTGTCTTTAACCGACTCAAAATGCATTTTAACAATACCATGGGCAGCCTATGTTGGATTTTAGCCTTAGGAGACACTTGTATACATCTGGTAACCATCCTAGACATGCATGGCATCAATCTAAGTGAGTTTGACTCACTATATAAGTCACAAAGTTGCAACATGCAACCACACTTCAACTCCTGAGCATTTCTGGAACTCAAGACTCTCTTCTAATCATCTCTGGTCGATCATTAGTCACTTGTAAGTATGTTTAACCCTTTTAAATTACGTCTTGCTTAGTTTATAGCCTAGAAGTCAAACCGTCGTAATTACGGTTTGACTTAGCGATAAAACACAAACGGTCCAGGGTTTTGTCGAAACGAAAGTTGTTATAAGTTGGTAATTATGTGGGCTTTAAACCCTTAATAGGGCACCCACTGATACCCGTTCTAACTAGGTCGTTTGGCGAGTCAAACATTGTCCGAAAAAGTCAACAGAACCATTAAACGCGTAATTAGCGATATAGAAGTTGTGTAACCTATTTTATCATTCATATAACCTTGTAATAAGTTTACGGACATGTATAAGCACGTCCGACTCGACAACTTTATGTTTAAACCCGGTTCGGAACCGAAAGACGCAAAACTTTGACTTTTGCGTTGACTTCAGTTCTGACCCATTTTAGTATGATTTGGAAATGCCTTAAAGTCCTATTAGGACCTGGTTTCATGTTGGAATAACCCTCTGAAGTTGTTTCGTTGATTGCATGGCTCGTTTGCAAGTTTCCGTTAATCGCCAAATAGTTGACCATAATGCCCTTTTGATCTTAGAACGAGAATTTTGGAAATGTGAAAGGAGTATAATCTTTGTTACTGATTATTAAGCATGTCCCTAAAATTTCACATCAATCGGAGGTCTAGATTAGGAGTTATACGCAATGACGTAATTAAGAACGTTTTTATTAATTAAACAGCGTCATTAGCGTAAAGCCTATCTAAACCCAATTTTGACACCGAATCTTTTCCCCACTGATGTTAAATAATATTTTGGGATTTTTGAAGATTTTTAATTATTTTTAAACTGATCATGAGCTAGGTTTATCGCCTTGATTCGGTTAATACCGATTATGCCCTTTCGGGTCATAAAATGAGTTTTACAAGTCCTTTTGATGCCAATCCAATTGCTACTGATTTTAAATAATAAATGAAGTGTTTTGAACCAATTTAACTGACCTAAAAACTCAGATTCCTATTTTAACCCATAAATCGCTTAAAACGCCGTTATACGCGTATTAAGCGCATAGTAAGGGTTTAAAACCATTTTGCCACATAAAACTTAATACCAAATTTTATAACCTGTTAAAATAAACTATTTTTCTGATTTAATCATACCCGGATCACAGAAGCTTAATTGATCCCTTTTATAACCTTCAAAATGACCAAAATACCCCTACGGGGCATAATATAGGATTAAACTCGTTTTGGGCATAATGGAAGGTATCCTACTGATATCAAAACATATTTAAGGCATATTAACTTAGAAAACCTATTAACGACTCTTGTGGATACCCTTTACGCCTTTTGCGCGTTCGGTTCGGTTTATGTAACTAGTTTACATAAATTAGCCGAAACGGGTCAAACCTTATCGGGGGGATCTCAAAATCCAGAATGTGTATAATATACCCATATTAAACAAGTCTCTGAATTTGTCGGGTCTAAATCACGTTCTATCCGGTCTTCGCTTAATCGTGCGAGCGAACCGTATCTTTAAAACTCCGGTCTAAGCTTAAGCTTAACTAAAAGACCGTTAGGATTCTAATAGGTTGTCATATACCTTCGTTCCAGAATAGGAGACCCGGTAAAAGATACTTGCACTCGCTGATTGTGATTTATACTTGCTCAGGTAAATACTTTTAACTTATTTTCCCTATACGGGCTTGGGGTACGGTATATAAAATACCGCTTGGTCGGGCATTGAATCTTTAATTGAATGATGGTTAAAGTATTGAGATGTCTCGTTTAAATTGTTTTGTTTGCTTAAAGCCTTTGGGGGGTTAATGACCGTGTCCCGGATATCCCTGGCATCATTTTACGAAATGGCCACGACCTTAGCATGGGGCGTAGGCGTACGCCCGTCGGTGTCTCATTTAAATAATGTGGTGTGTCTATTGATCTTTAACCCGGCTCGATCCGGGCTACTAAACGCATAAGAAACATGTAAATCCTTTACAAGTATTATACTCAAATAATTATCCCAAGTTATAAAATATTATTTGTGCCTTGTGCCTTAAATGCATTTTCTTAAACTCTTTTCAAAATGAGTCGGTTGATTGTATTTACCAGTGTAAACTGACGTATTTTCTCAAAAAGGTTAAGTGCAGGTACTACGCGTAATAAGCTGGCTTTTCTCCTAGCATCCACATTAAGTCTCGCAAGCTTGGATGTCATAGACTGTTGAACATTGTTTCCTTTTATTTGATCTACCTGGGGATTTATATTCAACTATTTGTGATACTTAAATATTACAATATTGTTTGGTTGAAATGAATCTATACTTTGCTTCCGCTGTGCATTTAAATATTGTGTTGTTTGACTATTATGTTACCAACCACGTCACGATACTCCCCCCACCGGGCCCACCGGTCAAACGTGTGGAAATCGGGGTGTGACAGTACTGTCAATCCTGACTGGTGGTAATGTTACTACTCACAGTGTAGTAACAAATTTTGTATACAAAACCCCAACATACCGACGATAACTGTAGAATTATAAATACTCAATCACTGTGAAATATAATTTAAACATTTGAGGTTTTGTCAAAACAGTTTACAACAAGAAGGACTAACTCAGATTGCTAATTTAGGTATTTCCTTGTGACTTCCTGGTTATAATCTATTAATTAAACAATGCACACGCGTTAGTATAATAACCCAATTTACATTATTTATACCCTCCCCGAGACAGAACTCCAACGACTGAGTCAGGCAGAGCCTTGATATGCGTTATGGAGCACTAGATCAATCGGTCAGCGTATCTAATACGTAACCGGGGGTTATAATACTTACATCGAGGCAGAGCTTCGCTATTTTGGTGGGTATTATGCCCGAAAATTATAATTGCTATCAGAGATTTAGAGAGAGAGATCGAGATTTGAATGATTTGGACTGAATGCTCGAACTCTCTATATATAGGGCCTGACAGGGGGTTCCTGGCGGCCCGCGAGAGAAACAAAGGGGGTATTCGCACCCCGCGAGCTAGGCTGGCTAGGGCCTAGCCTTGGCCAGTCACGAGATAGCTTCGACACGGAGTGGGACACGTGGCGCCTAGGGTGCGGCCTGGTGGCCAAGCCGTCGCGCCTCGCGACAGATTTAATCAAGGGGGTGGGTCAAAGCCCGCGAGTACCCCATAAACTTTGTTTAATTTTATTTTTGTAAAAATTAAGGTATTTCGGGGCCGGTTTTCATATACAGGGTGTATTTTAGGGCGTATAGGGTGTTTTAAGAACTTTAGGAGGGTTGTTATATCCTCCCCACCTTGTTTTAGAACTCGTCCTCGAGGTCTACTGGAACAGGTGCGAATATTTCCTCTGCATCTTTGATTCGAGTTCCCAAGTGTACTCTGGTCCTCTCTTGGAATCCCATTTTACTTTAACTAGAACTAATCTCTTGTGTTTGAGATTCTTGATCTTTCTGTCTTCAATCTGTAGGGGTTTCTCTCCAAACTTAAGTTTCTCATTTACCTCTATGCCCTTAAGAGGTACCACTAATGATTCATCTGCTAAACATTTCTTGAGATTACATACATGAAATACATCATGTATTCCTGTCATTTCCTCTGGCAGTTGTAGCTGGTAAGCTACTGGTCCTATCCTTCTAATAATCTCAAAAGATCCAACAAACCTGGGGCTTAGCTTTCCCCTTTTGATGAATCTGACCACTTCTTTCCAAGGATAAACTTTTAATAATACCTTATCTCCTACTTGAAATTCCAATGGTTTTCGCCTATTATCAGCATAACTCTTTTGTCGATCGCGTGCTGCTTTTAGTATTTCCTTTACTTGAATAATCTTGTCCGTAGTTTCTTGTACTATCTCTAGTCCAGACAGTTGCTTTTCTCCAATTTTTGCCAAACAGACTGGAGTTCGGCACTTTCGTCCATAAAGTGCCTCAAATGGTGCAGCATTGATACTAGTATGATAGCTGTTATTATAGGAAAATTCTATTAATGGTAGGTGATCGTCCCAATTTCCTCCGAAATCAATTACACAAGCTCTAAGCATATCTTTCATTGTCTGAATTGTCCTTTCGCTTTGTCCGTCCGTTTGAGGATGATAAGCTGTGCTTAGATTTAACTTGGTTCCCATTGCTTTTTGGAAACTAGTCCAAAAATGAGAAGTAAAACGGCTATCTCTATCATAAACAATAGATAAAGGAATTCCATGTAATGAAACTATTTCATTTACATACAACTCATACTGAAAGTTTCCTTCATTGGTAAGAAATGAGCATACTTGGTTAATCGGTCTACAATCACCCAGATTGTATCATTCCCTTTTCGTGTCTTGGGTAATTTGGTAACAAAGTCCATTGTTATCAATTCTAATTTCCATATTGGCATTTCTCGTTGCTGCAATAAACCGGAGTGTTTCTGATGTTCAGCTTTTACCTGTGAACAGGTTAAGCACTTGGTGAATAATGCCCCACCCTTGGGCGTTTTCCGCCATGTGGTAGTACAGTCAGCAAGGGGCATTATTGGGTGTTTTTTCTAAAATGGGTGTAGTGGAGATGTGGGCATTATGTTAAAAGGGCGTAGATAATTAAATAAAAATAAAAAAAACCCAACAAAAAAAGCTATTGGCCAAAGAAAGGATGATTAAATGTGATTGACCCTTCAAATTTGCACAAAGCGTGATTTTAAAAACACTTGGGGGCTTTTTTGAACAATAACGTCCAATAATGCCTAGGGGTGGGGGGTGGGCGTGTTTGAGGATGAAAAACGTCAAAATTTGCACCACTACGCATGGTCTAATAATCGAATTACTGTCAAGTTAGCCAACACATATAACTAGAGACTTAAATAAAACATAAACGAAACTATATATATATATATATATAGGGATCAATTCAAATGAAAACCATCCCCAGTTGCGAGAACCGTGAGAACTCCTCTCCACCAATAATAATATGACACATATACACTATTATTTAAAAACCTAAAGTTATTTTGGTAATTTAGTAAAATCCAAGGTTTTTAAAACCGGACCGGTCCGGCCGGGATCCTGAAACAACACCGGGCCGGTTTAGTCCTTTAACCCGTTTCAACAATGACCCGGAGGTCGGGCCGGGAGCCGGGTGGTCGGGCCGACGGGTCGTCACGTAAGGGTCGGGCCGGTTATTAATGGAGGGTTTGATTCATAGCAAATAAGAAGACAAATGTTACAAAATTTGACCTGAAAGAGATTCAGACAGTTGGCACCATATCCGTTTTTAAGGTCCCGGTCGCGAACCCGGTTACCCGGAAAGGAATCGACAAGCAGATTTGGTGATGCATGTTGACCGATCAACTTCAACAGTGGGTTATCGGTCATCATATTTGGTCTCAAGAACTACCAACGTAGACGGCTGTTTCCGTCGCCAAAAAAGGAGAGGTGTGTGGGTGTGTTTGTGGTGATGGTGGTGTTAAGAAAAGAGAAGTACAGAACTACGTGTGTGAGAAGGTGTGTTGGTGTGTTTTGTACTTTTGTGGTGATGGTGGTGTATCTTCACTTTTTAAATCCATCCTGCTATTTTAATTGTAAATTACTCCTGCTATTTTAAATATACTACACAAACAATCTCTGAATTATTTTGATAAAAAAATCCTGAATCTTTCAAATGACCACAAAACAAAAGAATAAGTAAAATGGTATTGAAATTTATATTTACACGTAACTCGGGTCTTAAATCCGGTCGGATCGGTCTGACCTTTGACCCCCTAAGGCGACCGGGTCGACTTCCGGTCCGGTCCTGAAAACATTGGTAAAATCTTATCTCTTCATTAAAATCTTTACTCTCTCTCTCTCTCTCCATCACTTTTCAAAACCCAGAAGTGTATTTTCTCTCTCTCCTTCTTCAAAACCAGATCTCCCTAGAGTTTTTTCCCAAAAGAGGATTGGTGGAAAAGTTATTTACCAAAGTGGGTGATTTGAAAAATAATTACTAAAATGGGTGTTTTTCTATATTTCTTTATTTTTAACTAATATGTTATAGTTCTTCTATTTTTATTTAATCAACCTATCACATTTGTGAAAAAGTGAGAATAAAGGGGAGTGGTACTGTTGGGCGGGAAAATGGGAAAAGGAAGCCCTAATCTACTGACACGTGGCCCAAATAACTTTCATTTATTATATATATATATATATATAGGGATCGGTTCAAATAAAATCATTCCCAGTGTTAGGATCTGAGTTTGGTTTTGATTGTATTTTACGTTTGAATTAAGATGAAGATGAATGAGTTGTGCAGCGGAATTAAGATGGAAACAAACTTTGCATACAATCAAACGAGAGAATTGCTTTAATCAAACATTTTTCAACAAAGAACCGAAAGATTGAATTTATTTCAATAACGATTATAATGCAATGTCTGAATACAAACTCCCCCTCAGCCTGAGCTCACAGTGTTTGTTCGTGCAGGAAGAAGATTTTGCAAAGAGCTAATAGAACAGTACAGAGCACTGTTCTATTTATAGGCACGAGCAAACCACTGAGGCATCTAGGCTGACGTCACCATGAAAGTGACATCTAACCTCCTAACAAACTCTAACCTCTGATCTATACAACCTCTGCTATGCTAACTACTACTATTACATTTCATAACATAAAGACATTTAAACTACTGCTGCATCCTTCCACTGATGTGAACCCAGCAGTACTTGTCCGGATCAGCAGAGCTTGACTCAAGGCAGTAGATTGAACAGCAGAGCTTTAGTCTTCTATCAAGCTTTCACTAGATCAGCAGTTTGTAGGTCAGCAGTTTGTGCGATCAGTAGATAGGAGGTCAGCAGATGTTGAAATCACTTTCAAGGGAAGAGACTTGTATGCATAACATCTGCTTATTCTGGATCCACTGCTCTGATCCAGTTTTGGCTTTAATTATCTGTTCCTCTGGTAGGGTTCAATCCCAACAATCTCCCCCTGGAACAGATAATGCCAAAACACTTCATTATTGTGGAACTTTATTGCCTCATCAACAGCTCCCTTATCTGACCTTTAAGTTGTAACTCAAAGTCTAGGGCATCTGTGTCATCTTCATCCCTACCAAGTGGAAGATCAAGGAGATCCTGCATATCTTCAAGACTTAGGCCAAGTGCTTGTTCCCTTGATATTTTCTTCACTTCTCCACTAGACCTGATCATAGTCAGTACATGGGTCTGTTTGTCAGTTTCCCACTTTAGTACTTTTGAGCCTGGTGGGTTTCTTGGGAGATTTTTATTGGATGAGGTGTTAGGAGATGCCGGCCTATTGATGACTGTCTGAGCAGTACTTGCAGGTTGATTTAGGCCAAGAGTATCAGCTATCATCAGCTTAATGCCTTCTTTTACAAGCTCATCTCCTGCCATTAATTATGTCACTGTTTCACTAACCAGCTGTTTCTGTGGCCTTCTTTTATAGATGGCTGCACCAGCTGGAGCAGTGGCTCTCCTGAATTGCAGTTTTGATGGTCTCTTTGAAACCTCTGCTTTAGGATAGTCAGGCTTTTGTGGAGCAGTAGGATCTGTCTTTCTTAATTTCTCCAACCTTTTATAGGTAGCCCTGACTTTATCTTCTTTCCATCTTAACACTTGATTCAAAGACCCATAATCAGCAGCAGCTAATTCCTCTTTCATTCTCCTCAGCTCTACCCTTTTATCAGGTACATTCTTTTTGAACTTTGCCCAAACTGGAGGAGTGTGCTTGACCTTATTTTTGATCATTTCTTGAATCCTGGGTGCTTCACTCTCAAGCTCAGGAATGGTCCACTCTTTGTACATGTATTTTTCTCCTTTGTACTTCTTGGTTGCCATGATGCTTTTAATATAGTCTTCTCTCAAAGTTTCATTTGCTCTCTCTGAGATTTGCTGACATACATTTTTTTGCGAATTGTTCCAAGGATCTGACTTGTGTGAGCAAGAATTGGTAATTTTGCTGAATTTCTCTATTAGATTTTCCTTGTGCATTTCTTTTTTAGATATCCTCTGCTTGTTTGGCTTTGACTTTCAAATATTCTTCAATATTATTTGGCCTTGGATACCCTTCAACTGATGGCAACTTCCTTTTGGCAGGATCATCCTCATAGTAGAAGGATTTAATCTCTTCTCTGACTGCAATGAGTTCAAGAGGATATTGAAAACCTGCAGGAGTAATGATTGGGATTGGTTGTTGTACTGGAGCTGATGAGAGAGGAACAGGGTTTGGAATAAGTGCAAGTGTTTGTGAAGATGTTGGTGGTGGTGAATCATCACCTGGTATGAGAATCCTTCTCCTTTTTATTGCAGGAGGAGCAGATGATGTTTTGGGTGGATCAGTGGTGGTGGTTTGAGTGGCAGTGATTTGTGATTGACCAACAGTTGTTGAAACAACTGGTGTTTCAACCACTGTTGTCATTACAACAGATGTTGTAACATCTGTTGTCTTCTGCTTTTTGGAAGGAGGAGATGGTGGTGTGGTTGTTTGTGGTGGTGATAGTGGTGGTGATAAGGCAGTGGTTGTGGTGTGTGTTGAAGTGGTGTGTGTTGAAATGATGACAGATGTTGAAACCTCTGAAGTACCAGCAGTAGTTGATACAGCAGGAGTTACAACAGCTGTTTGGGTGGAGGTTTGATGTTGAAGGCTTTTGGATGGTGGTTTTGGAGGCTTTGTGAATCTGGATGGTGTGGACTTGGGTTTCCTCACTTTTCTGGTGAGATTTCTTTTTAGCTCAGGATTTTGTACATCCTTTAGCTCAGAACAACCCTGCGCATTCAGTTCCATGTAAGCTCTTTTCTCCTCATTCCACCTTGATATATCCTTTGCCTTTCTGTCCCTTTTTACACTTGCTATAGCTTCATCAAGTGCATTTTGGGTAACATCAACCTTTTTGCTACCATCTGGCAAGGGAATATTTCTGGACATAGCATCTCTTTCTGGTTCAATGTAAAGACCATTATCTATTCCCTTCTTCTTCCACTCTTGAATTTTCTCCCCCTTTTTGGCATTATCTGGGGGCAGTTGATCAATAAGGAGAACAGTGGGAGGAGCAGTGCCAGTGGTTTCCAATAAATGGGCCTTGAGAGCCTTGATGTCTGCTTGTGTGTTCTTGAACCTAGACTCCAATGTGTTTCTCAGCTCTTGGACATGTATTTCATGTTGCTGATCAGCCATTTGTTTTTGTTTTTGGAGAAAAGGTTGAAATAGATTCCAGAGCTCATTTGCAGCAGATGCTTGTGGTGGAGCAGGTGCTTGAGGTGGAACAACAGTGGATTGCATTTTTTGTACTTTCAAGACCTGTTGTAGCATGACTTTGATATCTGCAACAGCTGTATCCAGTTTGTCAATTCGTTCCGTCAATTCCAGATATTTTAAACCATCACCCAAATTAATGGGATCATCTGATTTCCCACTAACAGTGGTTTTATCAATGGTTGAGGTAGGGAGTGTACTCCAAACCCTAACCACCGATGCCCCTTTTTCTTGGTACTGGGGTCTTCTTCCTTCAACACTTGACAGCCTTTTGATGTTGCCAGTGGTCAAAACAAATCCACTGGTGGATGTCAGGGGTGTTATGGAAGGAATTGCCTCCAAGGAAGTCTTATTGATGTAACCACTGTCCAAATGTAAACCAGTGGGTTCAACACTTGTAGTGGCTGCTTCACTTGGATTACCACCAAGAGTTACGTGTAACTCAAGGGGTGTAACCTCCTCAGGTCTTGTTGGTGGGTTAACTATGATTGATGCATCAGACCTAGTCATTTGTTGAAGTATATTCTCATTGATAGGTGATTGAGAAGGACTGGTTTGTGCCTGGTTCAAATCAATAGCATCCAACAAAAGTTTAGTTGGTGGAGGAATTGTGGAGGTGAGGTTAGATGTAAAAAGAGAATTTGCCCCGGGAATTGGGCTGTGGATGATGGAAGCAAATGATTCCAGAGCATCATATTGTGGAGTCCCTATATGTACAACGTGTTCTTTTTGTGAAGAAGCAGGAGGAGTTTCGGTTATGGGTTGAGATATTTGTACCAACTGCTGTGAGGAAGTAGCAGCAGTGGTTTCTTGTGATTTTTATGTTGTCACAGGCAGTAGCTCTGGTATGTCATCCTCCAGAGTTGCCTTTTTGATAGGTTTGGGGGGTTTTTGAGTTTTCTTTTTGTTTGGCTTTTTGGTGATTTTAGGTGTGGGTTTCAAAGCAGTTGTTTTGCTACTTTGATCACCTTGAGCAGTGGGCTCAGCAGCAGATACCTGAGGAGCAGTGGTAGCTACTAAAGTCTGCTCAGGTACCTCTGCTTGTGTTTTGCAAGGTGTTGACATTCTTGTAAAAGTTTCAACTGTTAAACATTTTATTTGCAAAGGTTTACCTTGTTTTATTGCAGAGGCATCTTTCTCACCCAGTTTCTTTTCAAAATAATAACTTAAAAATCTTGGGAATAGTAAGAATGCCTTTGTTTCCACATTGTTAACCAGGTTATTAAAAATTACCTGAGAGTAATTAAAATTTTCTTCTTGAAGAATAGCAAAACCCAGGTTTTGAATTTTTAATGGTATCTCATTGAAAGCAGTGGTTTTGTTTGAAACACACATTAGGAGGGTGTGAAATAAAAACCTTGTTGCAGAAGGGAAGAAACCTTTTTGTAAGGTGTCCTTTTTTACTTCTGCATTATACCCTCTTTCCAGAAAATCATTTTTTAACTCGTTTTTTGAAAAAGAAGTTTTACCTTCCTGATCATCGAGTTGAAAGACCTCCGAGATGGATTGTGGTGTAATTTTGACAGCTTTACCCTTTAGAGAAGAGTTGATGGCTATGACAGTTTCTCCTTGTTTGTCAAGGGTTACATTCTTCCAGAACTCTCTTTGGGTTGCCAAGTAAATTGGTGCATCTGCTGTTAACAAAGTTTTATACTCTGAGGCAGACATGATATCAATGATGGAGTCGAAAATATTGGTGGTGCTGGGTTTTGTGAGAAGACCCAGAAGGTTGTTGGATGGTTTATGTGGGATTTCGATGGGTATAGCCTTTTGAGAGGCTGTTTTGAAGATGATTTGGAAGTGGGTTTTGCCGAGGACTTCGATTTTGTCATTTTGATGATGATGATCGAAGAAGATTTTGAAGAAATTTGTAGAAAGGAATTGAAAAACTGCTTTGAGAAGAGAATTTTTAAGAATTCAATTCGACAGTAAAAACCTGTTTGAGGTTTTGAAAGGGGTTTTATGGGGAAGAAGTGAATGCTGATGTGGCAGCGGTTACAAAAGGTCTAACCACAATGTACTGCCCACATGCCAACCCCTGATGTTATGAAGGATAGTACTTTTATGAAAACTACTGATGAAAGGCAGTGGTTACAACGGTAATAAATGGAAGCAGTGGATGATTTTCACTATCAGTGGATAGCACATCAGTGGATAAGACACTGATTTTGAACAACAGTGTTTATCAAGGAAATGAGAGAACAGGGGATGACTTTCAGCAGTGGACAGACTTTGAAGTAGAACAGACTTTTGAACAATCAGTGGTTATGGCAGACTTTTAAGGATTTTAATGAAAACTTCATTTTTAGCTATTTTTAAGGATGGATTTTTGATTTTCTGAAAACATTTTAATGCTTTTATTCATAGAAAAACAAGATTTTGCTTGTTATTCCATGTTTAGCATGCCAATCCTAGAGACCAAGCTTTCAAAGGTGGATGTATCTAATGCTTTTGTGAGCATATCTGCCAGCTGGTCTTTAGTTGGAACATGATGCAGAGAAATCAAACCTTTTTCATAGCAATCCCTCACAAAGTGATGTCTGATATCGATGTGTTTGGTGGTTGAATGGGAAACTGGATTTTTGATGATATTTTCTGCTGCCTGACTGTCCAACATGAGTGGTGTCTTTAAAGCAGTGATACCAAAATCCAGCAACTGATTTTGGAGCCACAGGAGTTGGGCTGTACAGCTTGCAGCAGCAATATATTCAGCTTCAGCAGTGGATGTTGAAACAGCTGCTTGCTTTTTGCTTTGCCATGAAACCAAGCAATTGCCTAGGAACTGGCACCCTCCTAAAGTGGACTTCCTTGTGGTGTTACATCCGGCAAAGTCACTGTCTGAAAAACCTGAAAGCTGGATATTCCCATTAGCTGGATACCAGATACCAAGTGTGGGAGCACCTTTTATGTATCTGAAGATCCTTTTTACAGCAATGAGATTTGATTTTCTAGGAGCTGATTGACTTCTTGGACAGACATATGTTGCAAACATGATGTCTGGTCTAGATGCAGTTAGGTACAATAAAGACCCAATCATGCTTCTATATAGTGTTTGGTCAATCAGGTCATCCCTTTCATCAGACATGACTAGCTTATTGGTTGCTATGGGTGTGCTGCATGGTTTACAATCATTCATATCAAATTTGGTTAAAAGTTCTTTAGCATATTTGCTTTGATGAATGAAGGTTCCATTTTGCATTTGCTGAACTTGGAGACCAAGAAAGCATTGCAGCTCACCCATTGCACTCATTTCAAACTCAGCTGTCATGAGTTCCCTAAACTCTTCACACATTTTATTACATGTGCTTCCAAAAATAATGTCATCTACATAAATTTGGACAATCATTAAATCCTTTCCTCTCCATTTTAAAAACAGTGTTTTGTCAATGGTACCTCTTTTGAAACCATTTGAGAGTAGAAAGGTGGAAAGAGTTTCATACCAGGCTCTAGGTGCTTGTTTCAGGCCATACAAGGCTTTGTTTAACCTGTAGACATGATCTGGATAAAATGGATCCTCAAAGCCTGGAGGTTGACAAACATACACCTCTTCTTGAATTGTACCATAGAGGAAAACACTTTTGATATCCATTTGGAACACCTTCATGTTGTGGTTGACAGCAAAGGCCAGGAACAGTCTTATAGCTTCCATTCTTGCTACAGGGGCAAATGTTTCATCATAATCAATCCCCTCTTCCTGTCTGTAACCTTGAACCACAAGCCTGGCTTTATTCTTGACAACAATGCCCCTTTCATCAGTTTTGTTTTTGAAGACCCACTTTGTGCCAATGGGACTTACATCTTCTGGTAGAGGTACAAGCTCCCATACTTGTTGTCTTTTAAACTGTTGGAGCTCTTCTTGCATGGCTTCTACCCAGCTGTTGCCTTTCAATGCCTCTTGGTACTTGACTGGCTGATGGAGTGATAGAAAACCAGCAAAAAGACAAATGTTTTGGGTTTGGCTTCTTGTGAGCACCCCTTCAATGATGTTGCCAATGATTTGGTCAGGTGGATGAGATCTCAAGATGATTAGATCTCCTTGGTATGGTATGATGGCATTTGTTGGTGAAGGCTGCAAATGTGTATCATCTGAGCTAACCACTGCTGGTGACTTTGATGACCCAGCAGTGGCTTCAAAAGGTGGTGGAATAGGAGGTAATGGTGAGGACACATACTGGCTTTTATCCACTATTTGAGGACTTTTGTCAGCATTGTTTGATGATGTGGAAGCAGTGGTTGATAGGCTACTTTGGTCAACAACTGTTGAGGTAGCAGTGGTTGAGCTTTGACAGCTGTTTTGAACAACTGATGCTTTTCCCATTGTGGCAGACTTTTGAGGGATGATGATTTCATACCCATAATCTGGTGTTGAATCCTCTGATGGACCTGCACTGTTAGTCTTGACAGCAGTATTTTCTAAAGTGAATTTATCAAGATCAAACAAGTCCGCAGGATTTGCTGGGATTTTCATTGATGAAAGTTCATTGAACTTCACATTTAAGGTCTCCTCCACTGCTTTGGTCCGTGTATTAAACACTTTGTAGGCCTTAGCAGTGGTTGAGTATCCCAGATGATAACCACAATCTATTTTGGCTGCAAATTTTGAAATGGAATCTTTTAAGTTCAAAATAAAGCATGGGCAGCCAAATACCTTGAAGTATGAGATCAGTGGTTTAATTTTATACAGAATTTCATAGGCAGTCTTTTTATGCCTGGGGTTTATTAAAACTCTGTTTTGGACATAGCAAGCAGTGTTTACTGCCTCTGCCCAAAAAGTTAATGGCAAACCTGAATCAGCAAGCATGGTTCTGGCAGCCTCAATCAAAGTTATGTTCTTTCTTTCAACTACCCCATTTTGCTCTGGTGTTCTAGGGATGCTGTACTGCCTTACAATCCCTTTCTTCACACAGAAGGCATCCAACTCCTTATTATTGAATTCTGTGCCATTGTCACTCCTCAAGACTTTTACTGGAAGGTCAAATTGCTTTTCAACCTGTGTCACAAAGTCTTGCAAAATGCCTGCAGTCTCATCTTTTGAGTGTAAAAAGAAAGTCCATGTAAACCTAGAGAAGTCATCAATAATAACTAAACAATATCTCTTTTTCTTGAGACTCATGACTTGAACTGGGCCAAACAGATCCATGTGCAGCATCTGCAAACACTGGGTTGTTTTGGACTCTTCAATGGACTTAAAAGAGCTTTTATGTTGTTTTCCTTTTAAGCAGGAAACACAATGCTCAGGACAAGAAAACAATTTTTGTGGTAAGCCTCTTACAAGGCCATTTTTTGAAATTTCAGTGATTGTCTTGAGATTTGTGTGCCCCAATCTTCTGTGCCAAAGTTCTGTCTCTTTGTTAGAGGCAGCTGAGAACAGACAAGCATCAGTTCTGGGGCTCTCTTTTGACATATCAACAACATAAACATTGCCACTTCTTTGAGCAACAAGTTTAGTTTTTCCAGTTTTTATTATTGCTTCAATCTTTTCAACCATTTCTGGTCCAACAATCCTACAACACTCCTTTGTGAAGAATGACCCATACCCCTTATCACTCATTTGTGAAACACTTAGGAGGTTGGATTTTAGATTGTCTATCAGATTGACATTTTCAAATTTTACATTTCCAGACTGTACTGTTCCAGACCCCAGAACCTTCCCTTTACTATTATTCTCAAAGGATATATCACCCCCTCCATGGATTTTGAAATCTTTGAGTAGGGCTTTACATCCTGTCATGTGCCTGGAGCCTCCACTATCTACATACCAAAGGCTATCTAAGCATGCAGAAGCTCCCTGCACATGAAGTAAAAGGGTTAGTTCATTAGAGTTTCCAAAGCCAATAAGGCTTTGGATGGGGTCTCAGTAGTGTCTGGGATGGATGCAGATTGATGGACAGTGGTTAGGTCAGGGGTTTGGACAGTTTTAGGACTGTTTCTTTCTAACCACTGTTGGGGGTCTTGACCAATCATCTGTTGATACCCAAAGGGATGCCTGTTCACTTTTGGTTTAGAAGGCTTTTTGTAAGCCTCATAAACGTGTGGGACCCTAGGGTATGGTGGTTGTCCCTTACCTCTCCTATATTGATTGGTAGGGGGTGCATCAGTTACCTGAACATCTCTTTTAGCAGATGTTTGGTTCAGCTGTTTTGTGACAGCTGTTTGAACTGGCACAAACAGTGGTTGATTCTTGATGAACTCAAGGATGTTTTAGCAATGTACTCATTCTTTTTCACATCAAAGTTTTTGATATACACACATGCTTGAGTTTTGTGGTTTATTTTACCACAGATGGTGCAGCTATCAGCAGGAACAATGACACTTGTTTTGTTTAGATCATATGCTTTTAGATGAAAACAGTCTTTTGTTAGATGGTTTCTCTTTTCACAAAATTCACAAAACAAGTTTTTGACGTTTTCTCTTTTCTTCCTTTTCTCAGACTCCTTTGCAACAGAGTTTTGAACCACTGTTGGGATGTCTTTGATAGGAATGACCTTTGCTTTTGGGGCTGTGACACCATCAGTGGTTGTAAAGTCCATGGGCTTGAAGTTTTCAAGAATATCACACTCATCAGACCATGTGGGTTTAAATTGGTATTTCTCAATTTCCTCAAAAGTTGAGGACCCCACAGATCTTTCCAAAGTGATTTTGTTACCAAGTTTGTCGGTTATTTTAACCTCTTGGCCATTCTTGTTGGTTGGTATTTTTTCAGATGAACCAGCTTGTTTACCAGCAGTGTTTTCAAGATCATCAAATTTTCTATATCTATACCAAACTTAACATTGCTTTCAAGCTGTTTCTCAAGCATAACCTCATACCCTTTGCAAGACTCCACCCATCTTTCACAGGTGATCTGGGTGGACTCCAACTCCTTTTTGCAAACTTGGTATTTTTCTACCATAGTTTGGAGTTGAGTTTTGGTTATGCTCTGCTCTTCTTTGAGACTGCTGATCTCTTTATCTTTTTCAGCCAATTTGTTTCTAAGTTCTTTTAATGACTTTTCAAATTTGACTTCATCAGTTAAGATTTTATCCCTAAGGTTTTCATTTACCTCTTTGATGCTAGCAAATCCAATAATGCATTTGTCTGAACACAGTTTTTCAAGAACTTGAGGTGATACCTTGGCAGCAGCCATCATGGCACAATCACATTGATGATTTTCTTCATCATCAGCTCTTACTTCTTTCTCACCTGCTCTCTTTTCTTCTTCTTCTTCTTCTTCCTTGTCTTCTTTGGACCAGGGGTCTGTCAGTGGTTCAATCAGGGTTTCTGAATTTTCTCCCAGCAGCAGTTTACCAGCAACTGCAGTAACCACTGTTTCAGTCACTTCATCCACTGTTTCAGCACTTAGCTGTTCACCTTCAGTTTCTATCCCCTCTGGTATCGACTCTAATGCCATCAAACAAAATTCATCAGTAGAAGATTCATTACAAGCATAGAGTGCAAAATTTTCATCACCAAGCTCATCAGGCAAGCTGCTCCAGTCAACAAAGCCTTGAGTGAAGAAGCTTTGCTGATCTGGTTGTACCACTGCTGGAGTAGCAGGTGGAGGTGCAATAGGTTGCACTTGTGCCTGAGGGACAGGGGTTTGTACGTACTGAATTTGTGGAACAGTGGTTTGGACATAATGCACAGGCACAGGGGTAGCAGCATAGTGAGTAGTGTTAACATGGGTGGCAGGGGTATATTGGGTATAGTGCACAGTGCTTTGATTTGTGGTCTAGGGTTTGAGCTGGGATGAGTGATTATAGAACTAGTAGTTTGACTCCTGCATTCCCTAGCAAAATGACCTAGCCTATTGCACTTGTAACACTTGATTTTCGATTTATCCAACCCCACCCTTAAATTCCCATGTAACCCTGGGAATTTTCTCCCTGTTCTTTTGTAGAATTTGCTTGTTCTTACACTAAGCAAAGCCAATTGATGCAAAATGTCCATTTCTTCTAAGTTAGTGGGATCAAAGTGTTGCAAATCATTTAGTTCAAAGCATAAGTTATCTGACATCTGGTTTTCACAATTTGCAGTAAAAGCATAATTTGCAGAGTGAGGATCAGGGTTGTTAAAATTTCCACCAGCAGTTATATCAATAAAATGGTCATAACCCTGATCCTTACCACTGCTACCAGATTCTTCCTGACCAAAAAGAGCTGTGCTACCGAATGAATAATCATCAGCAACTTTGCCAGACTCTTGCAGCTTCTTTTTCTGGTTTAACTCCCTTTCATAGGTCAGGAGTCTACCATGAAGTTGGGTCAGGGTCAGATCTTTGAACTCAGCAGAGTTTCTAGTTACAAAAGCTATGGTATCCCATTTTTCAGGTAGTGATCTAAGGAACCTGCTATTTTGAGTTGAATTTGGAAATGTTACTTTAACAAGCCTTAGTTCACTAATGAGACAACTGAATCGCTCAAATTGCTGAGTCAATGATTCACCCTTAATGTGACAAAATGTTTCATACTGCTGATTCAGAATTTCCCTATTGTTTTCAATAACTTCTTCTGTCCCCCCAAACTATTCCTTCAGTGCATCCCATAGCTCTTTAGCACTGTTACAATGTAACAGGCCAGCATAGATCTCATTAGGTAATGCAGATGCTATGATGCTAAATGCTTTGGCATCGAGTTCGAACTTTTGAAAATCAGTTTCAGTATAGTTTTCAGTTGGTTTAGGAACGAACTTCTTTGGATCCTCAGCACTTGGCACCATAGGAACATGGGGACCAAAAACAACAGACCTCCAACATCCAGTGTTCTATTGAGCAAGGATGTGACCCATCCTTCTCTCCCAGATGTTGTATTCATTACGTTTAAGCATGGGTGGTTTAAAAAGCGAGCCAATGTTATTCTTATCATCTTGTGATTGTGACGTCATCCTGGTTGTTTTACAGGCACTGATCAATCAACTTTAATAGTGATTAAACCTTGCACTGTTTTTCAACAAAACGAACAAACTATCGATATCAACGATTATGAGCTGAACTATTTATGTCAAAATGATTGTTAAATCAAATTTGACTGTCCAAGCTCTGATACCAATTGTTAGGATCTGAGTTTGGTTTTGATTGTATTTTACGTTTGAATTAAGATGAAGATGAATGAGTTGTGCAGCGGAATTAAGATGGAAACAAACTTTGCATACAATCAAACGAGAGGATTGCTTTAATCAAACATTTTTCAACAAAGAACCGAAAGATTGAATTTATTTCAATAACGATTACAATGCAATGTCTGAATACAAACTCCCCCTCAGCCTGAGCTCACAGTGTTTGTTCGTGCAGGAAGAAGATTTTGCAAAGAGCTAATAGAACAGTATAGAGCACTGTTCTATTTATAGGCACGAGCAAACCACTGAGGCATCTAGGCTGATGTCACCATGAAAGTGACATCTAACCTCCTAACAAACTCTAACCTCTGATCTATACAACCTCTGCTATGCTAACTACTGCTATTACATTTCATAACATAAAGACATTTAAACTACTGCTGCATCCTTCCACTGATGTGAACCCAGCAGTACTTGTCCGGATCAGCAGAGCTTGACTCAAGGCAGTATATTGAACAGCAGAGCTTTAGTCTTCTATCAAGCTTTCACTAGATCAGCAGTTTGTAGGTCAGCAGTTTGTGCGATCAGTAGATAGGAGGTCAGCAGATGTTGAAATCACTTTCAAGGGAAGAGACTTGTATGCATAACATCTGCTTATTCTGGATCCACTGCTCTGATCCAGTTTTGGCTTTAATTATCTGTTCCTCTGGTAGGGTTCAATCCCAACACCCAGTTACGAAAACCGCAAGAACTCCTCTCCATCAATCAAAATATGAGACATAAAAACTATTATTTTAAAAGATAAAGATTATTTTTGTAATTACTCAAAATTTCAAAGCTTCTCTTACTCTCTCTCCTTTCTTCAAAACCAGATCCCCCATCTCATCTTTCAAAACCTAAAACCCTCATGACCAGTGACATCCATCTCTTCTCCCCTCTCGTCTTCTGTCCGGCGACCGGAGCTGAACTCCGACGACTATGCCGGCCCGTTCTTGCTCCGACGATACACTCACACCACACCACCACCCTCCTTCACCTTAAATCCACCACAAAACCCTCATGTTTTCACGTGATTAAACGGCCGGCCACCATGGTGGTGGCAGCATACGGCTGCAACGACAGAGAAATAGGGAGATAAGGAGAGAGATCGAGGAGAGAGAAAGCTGCAGAAAGAGAGAAAGAGAAAGACGTCGGCGCCGGTTCCGGTGTTGTTCTTGCTCCGGCCGTTCTCTGATGATGACAAAGATGATGTTCTCTCTCTCTCTCTCATCTCGCGCCGGATTGTTCGAGGTGAAATGCTAAAGCAAGCGCGAAATCACTGCTTCGGCTTTTGAGGGATTGTTCGAGCGATTTCAGAAGTGAAAGATCGAAGAATGTGGTTTTGGAACGGGTTATGGGTGAGATTGATAGAGGTGAAACGAGGGAAATTGAAGTTGGAATGGTGGAGGAGATGATTGCCAGGCTTAACATGTGAATCTTTCACTAGAAACAGAGGTTTTTTTTTTCACTTTGTTTGTGAATCTTTCAATAGAAACAGAGAATGTGCTTATGATTTACGTCGAAGATTTGTGGTTGAGTTAAATGGGAACGGTTTGCAGCAGACTATCCCGGTGGTGTCGGTGGTGCCGCGGTTTGATGGCAGTGGTGCCGGTGGTCTTTTGTTCCATCCCGGTGGTGCCGGTGGATCTCACCACTCTAATGGTAATAATGGATTTTACAAGTATAGAGCAGGAAGGTATATGTTTTATCCGTTTTCGTAGTTAGTTTCGTTCGAGCAGATTTTCTGAATTAGGAATGTTATCTAGTATCTTGTGATGTTAATTACAAGTAACTGGCAACCAAGGGCGTGTGCGTAACTGGCGTCAGTTACTTGTGCAAAGTCGGTTTCGTGTCGAGCACTGCTTTAAGCGCCTACCGCGTGTCCAAGCTCTGGTACGCATAACCGCAGTAAAAGCGCGTAACAGACGCGGCACGCGTAATTGACACCTGAACGCGCGTAACTGATGCCGTTACATGAAGAGCGGTAGGTTAAGTGCGTGCTGGGGCCTAGTAACGTGGCGCTAGACGTGCGTTTCCAGATCCTGGTACATGTAACCGGCTCCGAAAGTGTAACCGGCATTTTAACATACGTAAACTGAGGCATGATCTTGCGTAACTTATAATGTGGTCGAATTGAAGCTTTTTGTGTAGGCTATGATGATTTAAACTTATATACCATCAAACTCTGAAAGCTTCAAGCTATTTTGATGAATTTCAACATTACACTGAGCCTATGCTTACGATTTAAACAATTCCTTTTTAATTGAATTAACTTGTCTATAACTCCTTATTTGATTTGATTTTGTTAGTGAATTTTTATTGATTTTGAGTCGTTGTAAGGCAACAAATTAGAGTCTCTGATGTGCTTTGACCCATTTCACCACGATAACCCGACTCCTTTTTCTAACAACCCCCCAAATTGGTCCTCATTCCCCACCGGTGACGATCGCCTAATACGACCCTAAAGGTCCAGTACACGCTGACTTTTGACATGTCCATCTCTCTGCCACAGTCTTAACTTCACAAACACTGCAACATCCACCGCTGAGGATTTGGAGACCTACGAATTGCTATTCTGATCCTGTCCATCTTGGCAATTATTATCAAACCCTTTGTTCATACTCGATATCAAGTGCCAATCGAATATATCAAACAAACATAAAATTATGGCTAACTCCCACAATATTATCAGATCAAGAAAACTACTTAAAAACTTGATTCTTACAAATCCCTACCCAATACGCGGTATATTTCTCTCCTTTTTTTAAACATTTTTATGCTTAAGATATTTGCATTCTACAATGAGTCGTTTTAAGTTTTGTTTTCACAGTTGACAAGTCAAATGGGCAAAATTTGATAAATAACAATAAAACGGGTCAAATAAGTTGGGAGTAGCCAGATTTACCAAAAAATAGTTAATATTGTAATAAGTTAGTTTTTAAAATTTGCAGGTAGATTTATGGCGTTAAATAATAATAGGATTCAAATTTACCGAGCCAAGTTTATAAAGTAAAAAAAATTGCATATGATTGGTTACTAGTACTTTCTGAATTAATGAGACCCTCACCTCATTAAGGGAGTGGAAGCATGTTCTAAATTCTATTTATTTGTATTTATCCATCACGCAGTCATGAAGCAAAACGCATCAAGGAAATTGTTGGTACTATTTCTCGTAGGTTGTCTTCCCTATTTACAAACGTCAATAAAGACCTCATTGGAATAGAGACACGCTTACAGGATCTGAAATCAAAGTTGAAAATTGAGTCAGGTGGGGTACGCGTTATTGGAATATGAGGAGTTTGGGGTGGTGTTAAGACTACTCTCGCATATGCTGCTTATGCGGAGATTTCTCACCGATTTGAAGCTCACTGCCTTCTTGAAAATATTCGTGAGGAGTTAAACAAGCATGGTTTGACAAAGTTGCAAGAAAATTTTCTCTCACTTGTTTTGAAAACAAAAGACGTTGCGGAAGGGAGTGAGATAGGAGGAAGAAGCATGATTGAAAGAGGGTTACGTAATAAAAGTGTTTTAGTTGTTCTTGACGATGTTGATGACCTCAAGCAACTAGAGGCGTTAGCCAGATCGCATGCTTGGTTTGGTGAGGGGAGCAGGATAATAATTACAACGAGGGGTGAGCATTTGCTAACTCGTCATGCAGACACGATATATGAAGTGAGTTTGCTATCACAAGACGAGGCTATAGAAGACTACGAGATGCTTTCAAAAGATGCAGTTTCTTATGCTAGTGGGCTCCCATTAGCACTTGAAATTCTAGGTTCTTTTCTATATGACAAAAACAAGGATGAGTGGGAGAGTGCATTGGCCAAGTTAAAATGCATCCCAAATGTTAAAGTCACCGAAAGACTCAAAATAAGTTATGATGGACTTGAACCTGACCAACAAAAATTTTTCTTAGACATCACATTTTTTTTAGGCTCATATCTTGGTTCCTCAAAGTATGAGTAAGAAGGCTCATACCTTGGTTCATTAAAATATGAGTATGAGGGAGAAGGTTCATACCTTTGGTCTTCATAGGATGTGTATGAAGTTGATGGCTCGTACCTGGGCTCCTCATAGTAGGTGTATGAAGTGGATGGTTGATATAAGTCACAATATTGAACCGAGTGCGGGTCACCACAATTAGTGCAATAATTATTCCTATAATCATCCTCCTCATAGGTGTAGTTGTAACCTCCTGAGTATTGATCCATGAGAATCACTCAGCAGACCACAACAAAGTCTCGAGATCAGAAAACAAAAATAAAAACAGAAACAGAGGCTGGACACGGCCCCGTGTTCAGTGGACATGGCCCCATGTACAGAATCTGTATCTGGGCGTTTTAATTAAAGTTACTGATTTCGTTGAGCACGGTGGCGTGTTCAGTGAGCACGGCCCCGTGTTCAGCTTCTGTTACTGGGTGTTTTATGAAAAATGTGCAGCACGGCCCCGTGTTCAGTGAGCACGGCCCGTGTTCAGGTTACTGTAAATGCAAAACTAAACTAAAATGCAGAAAATGTGCGCGCGTTTTAAAAAGGTTTTGAAAAACTGATTAGGTCGTCGATTTTAAGCTTTCTTAAAATCCTTGTGTTCCCGGCAACGGCACCAAAAACTTGATGTGCGTGAGTGTTATTAGTTTTTAATGTATATGTTAAGCCATTTTTAACACTTTTTAGCCAAGTTTTAAATTTATAAAACACGATATTTACTAACACTAACCACACATATGGGCAAGTGCACCCATCGTGAGCGTAGTATAGTGTTGGCAAGATACCGAGGTCGTCCAAGGACACAAGAGTTTTTAGTACCGGTTTATCCTCAACGTCTAATCAAATCAAAAGTTAGAAAAATGTTTTAAACTAAGAAAATAAAAACTAACTAAAATGCTGAAAAATAAAAATAAAAGTAAAAACAGATAGACAAGATGAATCACTTGGCTCCGACTCGTGTTTAGCGTAACCTTTGATTATTTCCGCACTTTTGCACTATTTAAGAGATTATCTTAGTTATTGTAGTAGGCCCCTCTTTTGGAGGTGACGTTACCCTCAACACAGTAGTTTGAGTCAGCAAGGATACAATCCTAAAGGGTTGGATTATTGAAAGATAATTAATTAAGTTATTAATGCATAATGTGGTAGGCCCCTCTTTTGAAGGCGACGTTACCCTCGGCTAAGTAGTCTGAGTCAGCAGGGATACAGTCCTAAGTAGCCGGGTTAAAGTTTTAATAGTAGTTTAACTTATGAGGGGATCAAAGAGTTTGGACCCCCGCCATCCAATACCGTTAAGTATTGAAGGAGGTCCTACTAAATTTGACCCAGGTCCTTTGCAAGATCTATACACTGAACAATGGCAAGACTCTTACCAAACCGTTCCCTTAACCCCCGACCAGGTAGCCAACATACCTCCATATAGACCGTGGAGATATGAATGGTGAAAATCTTTTATTTTATATAGACAGTAAAATAATGCCAAGACACCACGGACAAACGATAAGGAAGAATCACCTTCAACATAAGAAACTAGTAATTAAAGTCATTAATACATAACCAATTAAAAAGTGCGAAAAGATTAAAAATAAAAAGTATTACACTAGACACTTTGTCTTCACCAAGTGATGTAAGAGACTTACGCAAACATGGCCTTGATTGTCAAGAACTCTTACGATCAATCTTGGATCCCGAGACGACTCACACACTCTATGATGGACAATGGATTATGGTGGTGGATGATGGTGTTATGGTGGTGGTGGGTGGTGGGTGAAGTGTGAAGGAGGTGGTGTGCCAAGGGATGGTTTGAGCTTGAACCAAGCACTCCTATCTATAGGCTGAACAGAAGCTCGGGCACGGCCCCGTGTCCATCCTCTTCTCTGTCTTCACTAATTGCTTTTCTCTGCATTAGTTGACCACGGCACTGTGTCCGCTGGGCACGACCCCGTGTGCAGAAACATATCTGTACTATTAAGATTTGCCTAGATTCTGCGAATCTTATAGTTGACCACGACCCCGTGTCCGCTGAGCACGGCCCCGTGGTGGGCGATGGAAGCTTCTACAACTTTGTCTTTTATGCTGACACTTGGGCACGCCCCCGTGTTCAATGAACACGGGGCGTGTTCAGCCTTCTACTCTCTTGTTTTGCTTGGGAAGATGCTTTCGGGGAGGTCGGGCATGCCACGTTTGTTCCTTTTCTTGTATTTATGTGGGATATGCAAGTCTAAGGAACACAAGACGATAGACTACAAGAAGATAAAAGATGCAACCTGCTACAACTGCAACGAAAAGAGGCACATCAAGTCCAATTGCCCAAAGTATGCAAAGAAATCGGAAGAAGTTAAGAAGACCAATGCTAGGGTCTTCAGAATGGATGCTAAGGAGGCAGTTGACGTGGGGTAAAATACGCATATTTGTCCCGTGTAGATTGTATAATTATTGTATAGTTTTTATTTGTTTTTGTTTTGTTTAGTTTAGTATTATATTATTTTATTTTGTGTTTTGTCAGGTCCTGGTGCAAATGGAGCGAAAAAGAGTAACAATTAAATGACCAGCTAGTTGAGTAGAGTGGGGCACTAAGTACCAAAGTAAAATTGCAGCCATTTTCTATGAGTGGGTCGATGCCACTATCTCTATTTTTATATTAAAAGGATGCTACAAAATTATATATAATTGGATCAGAAATCAAAAAAGTCAACATATGAATGATGCCTTGTACGAGTGATGATCTCTGGGCAAATTGAGAGGCAACATTATATTGGCCAAAAATAATGAAAGGATCATTAGTAGTAGGCCACGAAGGTAGCCCACCAGCAAGCTATTTGTGAATTTATAGACTTGGGCCATGTGAATTATGATTCGAAAAGCATCAAACACGTGAGAGACTTTGGAAGTCTCTTTTCATTGGGCCGCCAATATTGGTGGTGGATGGACGAGTAAGGGCCTCATGTTAGCATATCAGTCTACGTAAAAAGGGAGTGTTGGGCCTTTTGAAACATATCATTAGAATATAATATTATGGCATCAAAAAGAATCACCTCTATTCGATCAAATGGGGAGGCGGCTATACTGATTGGGCCGAAGCCCATTTGTTTGGGCCATTATTAACTTTTGTTCGATAACAGTTGCGTAAAATATAATTGGGAGTGGGATGCACGAACAGTTACGAATCAAGAAACCTAAGGCGATTCTGAGAGCAGATTTTACATCTTTGGGAGTGCTTTAGCTTGCGGGAATCATAAGGTTGAAGCTTGGAGCGTGGAAGTGAAGATTGTTCGGGTTTTATCTCCCGGTTTTCTTTAATTTCGTGTTTCAGTACTTTTTCCAATGAATTCTTGTTTTGAACTTAATTTTCTTATTATGGACAACATGTTTCTTGGCTAAACCCTAGATACTACCTAGACAAGATGATAGTTTGATCAAAGTTTGGATCTTTTAACGGTTATTATTTTTTGATTATGGATTGATTTCTGAAAGTAAAGTGTTCTAGAGTTTCTGATTTGGTGCGTGTGCGTATTTACTTTTGATTGTTGATTATTTGCTGTTTCACATAGATTTTGGTGAATGTCTTTCACATAATAAATTTATGTTGATTATTTGCATACTTGCGGGTTCGGGTGATCTTTGGGTAAATCGGCCGATAGCCTTAGAAACAGTAATTGAGATACAATTAGAATTAGATATTCTGCTTAACTTGTCGATGAGAGGCTCGAGTTAGTTATTAGGTCTCAGTGCAATATATAGCTAAGATAGATTTTGAGAGAAGTCGGTTTTAGTTCCCCAATTGCATTTGTGTCTAGTAAACCAAGTCAGAACCTAGAATTGCCTTAGATTATCGCGCTGAGAGGTAGATAGTCGTATTAGGGCACTTTTAGAATCGTTAGAGGACTGAGAGGAAGTCTAACAGTCGGTATTCACAACAGCCTTGTAGGGTTTCCTAGGTTTCTTCCTGAGAAGGGTCGGGAAGTCTTAGCATTGAAATTCCTTAAGGTTTAGTATCTTATGATCCCGGCTCCATACAACAATAGTACCGTTAGAAGTCCATTCTTAGTTAAACTGGATTCGAGTTTAGGTAGTCGTTTAACTCATCTGAATCAACCTTTAGTCTCCGTTCGAGTCTTAATCTAAATCTAGTTAATTAATTAGTTTAATATAGATTTCCTAGTTTTTCCGTACCCCCCCCCCCCCCAAACAACAAAACAGTTAAGTATAGTTAGGTTAGAGTCAGTCTAGTCAGAGTCCAGTAGAGTCTCGTGGGTTCGATACTCGGACTTACTTAGGCTATACTGCATTGACCGGTACACTTGCCGGTGGTGTGGTCTAGGTTTTAGAGAGTCTGTTTTTATAAATTTAAAACTTAGAGAGTCTAGTTTAGAGTTTAATTTAGTTAATTTATGTAGACCACTTTTAGCACATCAAGTTTTTGACGCCGTTGCCGGGGACTCTTGGCGATTGCGTTTATTAGCTTTGATTAGACTTAATTGAAAATTTTGTGTTGCTTGTATAGTTGTGTAAAAAAAATTTAGCTAGTTTTCTTTTATTCTCTCTACCTTGTTCTGCTCTTTCTACTCTCTTAATGGCAGGTAATCCTATTGACCTGGATTCTTCTGATGCTGAGTCTTATCCCACCGAACCAATATGGGATTTGTCAGATGAAGAGGATGAGGAAAGTGAAGATAACTTGTTTTGGGAGAGAGAATTTGCGGATGAGTTAGAGGGTTTGTCGGTAGATGAAGAAGTAGGTACATTTGATCCGGAGGGGGACCTTGCATATTTAGAAGCTTTACTTGCAGGAAACCCAATGACGGACATCATAAAAGA
This sequence comes from Helianthus tuberosus, assembly GCA_030545235.1. Lineage (NCBI taxonomy): Eukaryota > Viridiplantae > Streptophyta > Magnoliopsida > Asterales > Asteraceae > Helianthus > Helianthus tuberosus. The sequence goes on from CM060393.1 coordinate 11,482,245, forward strand.
AGAAGTGGTGGTGGAAAAGGAAGAACACCACAGCTGGCCCGTGGTACTAATAACGAATGCGAGTGAAAGTTCAAAACCACGGGAGAAGGCAATGAGAAGGACACCTGGGATCGTGTTTCAGCGGCTCCTGCCAGGTAAGTTCAAATTTTGGTGTTCTAACCCGTTAAAAATTTTAAAATCATTTTATAATTCCACCACAAAATTTTTAAATGTGTATGAATACCGGGTGGAATTAAATAGGTTAGACCGGGTTCAGATAAAAGAGAAACCTCCTGATTAAGTTCAAGTGTGGGGAGGTTTTGTAGAGTTTGTATAGGGTCGTAGTTTTGTATATTGAGTCTTAGTTAGTAGTTTTTGAGTCGTTTTTTTAGAGTCGGTACTGCTTTGGTTTTTGCTTGTTTTTGTTTATACAGGTTTGAATATGTACCACCTGTACTCAATCTCCATTCGGGTGATTTTGGAGCTGCTTATCAAATTCCAGGCATCTACCAAGTATACCAGTCAGTGTCAAAGCCGATCGCGAACGAAATGCTATACGATCGAGCTGGATTGGACAAGAGTTTTGGAGCTTACGCGTTATTAACCAGCTAAGTCCTTTCCATTTATGCCCTTGTGTCTTTTTATTTCTTTTTTATTTTTTTAGTTTTTTGAGTCGGTTTCCATCCTACATTGAGGGCAATGTAGAGTTTAAGTGTGGGGATGGGAAACTATCGTTTAGTGTCGTTAGTATAGTTAGTCGAGTCATAAAAAGTTGGAAAAAAAATTAAAAAATTTTCAATAAAAATCCAAAAAAAATGAAAAAAATTAGAAAATGTCTTTTGAAATAAGAAGGTTGCAAAAATAAAAGCGGGAAATGATAGAAAAGTCGGGTTTTTTGTTCTGGTTCAAATAATAATAATATGAGAAAAAATAATTGAGCTTGTGTCTAGTTTGGGATGTGCGGGTAGGCTCGATTCGGTTCTAGGTTCCTTTGATCTTAAAATTACCTAATTGTCGGTCTACTAGTGGGTTCTCATCTAGGAAAAGTGGGGAAATTGAAACCGCCAAAAATAGTATAAAGGATGCCGTTATAAGCTAATATCGTTAGAGTTTTTGGTCATTATCTCGTTGAAAAAAGAAAAAATGAAAAAAAAAAGAGCTAGAAAATAAATGAAAGTAGCCATTTCTATGTAGTCTATGGTTGGGGATAGCGACTCTACAGCCGGATTACCGCTAGGGTGTGTGAAATCGACCTTGCAAAAGAAAATAAAAAGTATCGAAGCCTAAGTAATCCGAGTTGGGGATAGCGACTCTACAGCCGGATTGTCTCTTGGTTAGGGAAAGCAACGTCTACGTTCGAAAAAAGAAAAAAAATGAAAAAGTGATGAAAAAAAAATGAGAAAAAAAATTTGGAAAAAAAAGATTTGATTTTAAACTCTCTTGATCTTGGTATAAGGCGGTTAGGAAATAACCCAATGGTTGTTCCTTTTGTCCTATAAGCTTGAGGGGGGATTAGGTGAACTTGCAATTTTTAGCGTGAGACCCTAGGTAGATTGACCGAACTTGAACTAAAATCGCATGATAAGGGCTCGGAACCGGGTTGGGTTTAAGAGGATCATTATACTTGCAATCGCGGCTAACACGAGTTTCGATTTTAATAAAATAACTTAAGCTTTTGTTCATTTCGACTATTCCGTCTATGATTCCGTTTTGCATAATTCTTTTTCGAGGACGAAAAAAGGTTAAGTGTGGGGATATTTGATGTGGGGTAAAATACGCATATTTGTCCCGTGTAGATTGTATAATTATTGTATAGTTTTTATTTGTTTTTGTTTAGTTTAGTATTATATTATTTTATTTTGTGTTTTGTGAGGTCCTGGTGCAAATGGAGCGAAAAAGAGTAACAATTAAATGACCAGCTAGTTGAGTAGAGTGGGGCACTAAGTACCGAAGTAAAATTGCAGCCATTTTCTATGAGTGGGTCGATGCCACTATCTCTATTTTTATATTAAAAGGATGCCACAAAATTATATATAATTGGATCAGAAATCAAAAAAGTCAACATATGAATGATGCCTTGTACGAGTGATGATCTCTGGGTAAATTGAGAGGCAACATTATATTGGCCAAAAATAATGAAAGGATCATTAGTAGTAGGCCATGAAGGTAGCCCACCAGCAAGCTATTTGTGAATTTATAGACTTGGGCCATGTGAATTGTGATTCGAAAAGCATCAAACACGTGAGAGACTTTGGAAGTCTCTTTTCATTGGGCCGCCAATATTAGTGGTGGATGGACAAGTAAGGGCCTCATGTTAGCATGTCAGTCTACGTAAAAAGGGAGTGTTGGGCCTTTTGAAACATATCATTAGAATATAATATTATGGCATCAAAAAGAATCACCTCTATTCGATCAAATGGGGAGGCGGCTATACTGATTAGGCCGAAGCCCATTTGTTTGGGCCATTATTAACTTTTGTTCGATAACAGTTGCGTTAAATATCATTGGGAGTGGGACGCACGAATAGTTACGAATCAAGAAACCCTAAGGCGATTCTGAGAGCAGATTTTACATCTTTGGGAGTGCTTTAGCTTGCGGGAATCATAAGGTTGAAGCTTGGAGCGTGGAAGTGAAGATTGTTCGGGTTTTATCTCCCGGTTTTCTTTAATTTCGTGTTTCAGTACTTTTTCCAATGAATTCTTGTTTTGAACTTAATTTGCTTATTATGGACAACATGTTTCTTGGCTAAACCCTAGATACTACCTAGACAAGATGATAGTTTGATCAAAGTTTGGATCTTTTAACGGTTATTATTTTGTAATTATGGATTGATTTCTAAAAGTAAAGTGTTCTAGAGTTTCTGATTTGGTGCGTGTGCGTATTTACTTTTGATTGTTGATTATTTGCTGTTTCACATAGATTTTGGTGAATGTCTTTCACATAATAAATTTATGTTGATTATTTACATCCTTGCAGGTTCGGGTGATCTTTGGGTAAATCGGCCGATAGCCTTAGAAACAGTAATTGAGATACAATTAGAATTAGATATTCTGCTTAACTTGTCGCTGAGAGGCTCGAGTTAGTTATTAGGTCTCAGTGCAATATATAGCTAAGATAGATTTTGAGAGAAGTCGGTTTTAGTTCCCTAATTGCATTTGTGTCTAGTAAACCAAGTCAGAACCTAGAATTGCCTTAGATTATCGCGCTGAGAGGTAGATAGTCGTATTAGGGCACTTTTAGAATCGTTAGAGGATTGAGAGGAAGTCTAACAGTCGGTATTCACAACAGCCTTGTAGGGTTTCCTAGGTTTCTTCCTGAGAAGGGTCAGGAAGTCTTAGCATTGAAATTCTTTAAGGTTTAGTATCTTACGATCCCGGCTCCATACAACAATAGTACCGTTAGAAGTCCATTCTTAGTTAAACTGGATTCGAGTTTAGGTAGTCGTTTAACTCATCTGAATCAACCTTTAGTCTCCGTTCGAGTCTTAGTCTAAATCTAGTTAATTAATTAGTTTAATATAGATTTCCTAGTTTTTCCATAACCCCCCCCCCCCCCCCCCAAACAACAAAACAATTAAGTATAGTTAGGTTAGAGTCAGTCTAGTCAGAGTCTAGCTAACGTAGTCAGTAGAGTCTCATGGGTTCGATACTCGGACTTACTTAGGCTATACTACATTGACCGGTACACTTGCTGGTGGTGTGGTCCAGGTTTTAGAGAGTCTGTTTTTATAAATTTAAAACTTAGAGAGTCTAGTTTAGGTTTTAATTTAGTTAATTTATTTAGGCCACTTTTAGCACATCAGCAGTGCATGATGATAACGTCATAACAGGTACCTTTCTTGTAAATGATGTTTTTGCAAGGGTATTATTTGATTCAGGGGCGGATAAGTCATTTATGGATAATAAATTTTGTAAGTTATTAAATCTGCCTGTTAGAACCCTAAGCATAAAATACAAAGAGGAGTTAGCTGATGGAACCATAGAATCTGCTTCAACCGTGTTAGATGGATGTTTCATATCCATTAGGAACCATTCTTTTCCATTATCCTTACTTCCCTTAAAATTAGCCGGTTTCGATATAGTAATAGGCATGGATTGGTTGTCTCGCAACCAAGCCCAGATCGTTTGTGCTAAGAAGCAAGTGGTTGTCAGAACTCCTAATGGCGAGTCTTTGACAATCCAAGGAGATACTAAGTACGGAATGCCTAAGCAAGTGTCCATGCTCAAGGCATCAAGGTGTTTGAAGAAGGGTTGTGTTATCTACATGGCACAAGTAACTGTTGACGAACCAAAGCCTAAGATCGAAGACATACCTATTATCTCTGAATATCCAGATGTATTCCCTGAAGAACTACCCGGTTTACCACCAGATAGGCAACTGGAGTTCAGGACTGACATTATTCCTGGAGCAGCACGTGTTGCAAGAGCACCTTATAGGTTAGCACCAACGGAAATGAAAGTGTTGAGAACTCAACTGGATGATTTGTTAGCCAAAGGTTTTATCAGTCCTAGTTCGTCTCCTTGGGGAGCACCGATCTTGTTTGTAAAGAAGAAGGATGGATCGATGCGCCTATGCATCGATTATCGCGAGCTTAACAAAGTTACAATCAAGAATAGATATCCATTGCCCAGGATCGACGACCTATTCGATCAGCTACAAGGGGCAAGTTACTTTTCCAAGATCGACTTAAGGTCAGGATATCATCAACTGAAGGTCAAGGATGAAGATGTACATAAAACTGCATTCAGAACTCGCTATGGTCATTCCGAGTTCTTAGTGATGCCTTTTGGGCTCACTAATGCACCAGCAGCATTCATGGATCTCATGAACCGCTTCTGCAAGCCCTACTTGGATAAATTTGTCATCGTCTTCATCGATGATATTCTTATTTACTCAAAAAATCAGGCTGACCATGAGAAGCACATTCGTTGTATTCTCAAAGTTCTTCAGCGTGAGAAACTCTACGCCAAATTCTCAAAGTGTGAATTTTGGCTGCGGGAAGTCCAATTTCTTGGGCATATGGTAAGCGAGCATGGTATCCAAGTGGATCCCACTAAGATTGAAGCCATCATGAATTGGCAAGAGCCGCAGACACCCACAGAGATTCGCAGCTTTTTAGGTCTGGCTGGATGCTATCGGTGTTTTATAGAAAATTTTTCAAGAATTGCTGCACCCCTAACTTCATTGACTCGTAAGAATATAAAGTTCGATTGGGGTCCTAAGCAGCAAGAATCCTTTGATATTCTCAAACAAAAGTTGAGCAATGCTCCTGTTTTAACATTACCTGAAGGTATCGAGGAATTCGTGGTTTACTGCGATGCATCGCACACTGGCATGGGATGTGTGCTTATGTAGAAGGGAAAAGTTATTGCATATGCTTCCCGACAGTTAAAAGTGCATGAAAAGAATTACACCACCCACGATTTGGAGTTGGGTGCCGTTGTGTTTGCACTAAAGCTATGGAGGCACTATTTACATGGTATCAAGTGTGTGATCTATTCTGATCACAAGAGCCTCCAGCACCTGTTTAACCAAAAGGATTTGAACATGAGGCAGCCCCGATGGATGGAGACGTTGAATGATTATGATTGTGAGATCCGATACCATCCAGGCAAGGCGAATGTAGTCGCTGATGCTTTGAGCAGAAAGGAAAGAGTTAAACCCATCAGAATCAATGCCAAGAGCATTGAATTAAAGAATAGCTTAAATGGAAGATTGTTAGCCGCTCAGAAAGAAGCAGTATTAGAAGCTAACTATCCTAATGAAAAATTAGGAGTAACTGCTGAGCAGTTATCATATGGAAAAGATGGAATCTTAAGATTGAATGGACGGATATGGGTTACAATCTATGGAGGACTTAGAGATGTGATTCTCCAAGAAACCCATAGTTCGAAGTACTCAGTACATCCTGGTAGTGATAAGATGTACCAGGATTTGAGGGAAAATTTCTGGTGGATAGGTTTGAAGAAGTCTGTAGCCACTTATGTGGCCAAATGTTTGACGTGCGCACAAGTTAAAGCAGAACACCAGAAGCCGTCAGGTTTACTACAACAGCCAGAACTTCCCACTTGGAAACGGGAAATGGTAACTATGGATTTTATCACTAAGTTACCAAAGACAAAACGTGGGAATGATACTATTTGGGTTATAGTAGATAAACTGACCAAGTCAGCCCACTTCTTACCAATTAAGGAAACACACAACTCAGATAAGTTAGCTCAACTGTACGTGGATGAGATTGTATCTCTCCATGGAGTGCCAGTGTCTATTATCTCCGATAGGGATACAAGATACACGTCACACTTTTGGAAAAGCTTTCAGCAATCGCCGGGCACTCGATTAAACTTCAGCACTGCTTATCATCCGCAGACGGATGGTCAAAGCGAGCGTACTATTCAAATACTGGAAGATATGTTAAGAGCTTGTGTAATTGATTTAGGAGGAAGTTGGGATGATCATCTTTCATTGATTGAATTTTCATATAATAATAGCTATCATTCGAGCATCAAAGCCGTGCCTTTCGAGGCCTTGTACGGTAGAAAGTGCAGAACACCCGTATGTTGGGCGGAAGTTAGATATGTCCAACTGACAGGACCTGAAATAGTCCTGGAGACAACAGATAAGATTGTACAGATACGCGACCGTCTCAAAGCTGCTAGAGATAGGCAGAAAAGCTACGCGGATTTAAGGCGTAAACCTCTGAAATTCGAGGTAGGTGACAAGGTACTACTTAATGTATCACCCTGGAAAGGGGTAATGCGATTTGGTAAGAAAGGCAAGTTAAGCCCGAGGTACATAGGACCATTCAAGATCATCGAATGTGTCGGATCAGTTGCTTATAAGTTAAACTTACCTGAAGAGCTCAGTGGTATTCACAATGTATTCCACATATGCAATCTAAAGAAATGTCTAGCTGATGAATCGCTAGTCATACCACATACGGATGTGCATATAGGTAAGAGCTTGAAATTTGTGGAAAAATCTATGTCGATTGAGGATCGACAGGTTAAGAAGCTTCGAAGGAAACATGTGCCAATTGTAAAGGTTAAATGGGATGCCCGTATAGGTCCCGAGTACACGTGGGAGGTAGAGTACACAATGAAAGAAAAGTACCCTCATTTATTTTAGTAAATCTCGAGGTCGAGATTTCTTTTAAGGGGGTGAGGATGTAACACCTCAAAATTTCATGTCCAATATAATATCGACACGTGTCATGTGCTTTAAACGTGTAAAGGATTTAGTTAAAAGGACTAAAGTTGACAAACAAAGAATTCACGTGTGTAAAAGGAATTCAAAATGTCAACATTGGATAAATATACCTTATAACAACCCTACACGATGTTATACCCTTAAGCGAATGAATTATAAATCGTATGAAGTCGTTTGTGGAAGAAAGTGAGAGATTACAAACCGCCAGGGTTAAAAGTGTCAACATGTTTAATTTACACCTCTGAGTGACCTTTTAGCGAACCCGAAGCTTTGTAACGATTAATTATGCTCACTAGAATAAGTGATAAAAATTTCACAAGGTTTCGATTCCGTATGAGAAAGTTATTCTAACATTTGTATGCGAGGGGTTAAAAGCGTAAACGTTGAAAGCTAAGGCTTTTCGAGTGACCATAAATTGACCGAGGGCTTCACAAGGATTGGTTATGTCTTGGAGTCCTTAGAAATCAATCTAGAGGGTTTATAGTGCAAAAAGAAAGGTTAAAACAACTTTTAAAAGGACCGGGGGCCAAAATGCAATTGTTGAAACTTGTTTAACCTGAACATGAGCCTCACGCGGGCCGCGTAAGACCAGGCTGACCTCTTACGCGGGCCGCCTCAACCTGCCAGCATCAGAAAAACATGACAGGTGCCTGTCTGACCTGTTTAACCGACTTATATGCCTTGTTTTGCATACCATGGGCGACTCCAACTGGTTTTTAGGCATAGGGGGCACTTGTAAGTATCTGGGATCAATCCTAGACTTGTTTGGCATGATCTAGTGAGATTAAACTCACTATATAAGAAGTCCTTGTTTGCAACATTTTTGCACTCACTTGAAAACATTCATAACTTCATTCCTGGAGCACAAGAGCATTTCCTAAGCATCTTTAGTCGTACTTAGTACTTCGGTAAGTGTCCTTAACCTTCCTTAATCGTGTTTTACTTAGTTTATTAGCTTAAAGTCAAACCGTCGTAATTAAGGTTTGACTTAGAGATTAATCACTAATGGTCCAGTGATTAGTCAAACTAAAAGTAGTTATAAGTTGGTAATTATGTGGGCAATAAACCCTTAAAAGGGCACCCTCTGATTCCCGCTCTAACTAGGTCATTTGTTGGGTCAAAGTTAGTTATAAAAAGTCAACAGAAAGCTAATTTTCAAATTAACGCATAATTAGCAATGTAGAAGCTATGCAACCTGTTTTATCACTCATATAACTTGGTAATTAATATAAGAAGATGTCTAAGCATGTCCGACTCGACAAATTTCAGTTTAAGTTCGGTTCGAAACCGAAAGTCGCAAAAGAAGACTTTTGCTTTGACTTTCAGTTCTGACCCTTTGTAGCATGTTTTAGAAATGCCTTAGAGCCTTATTAGAACCGGGTTACATATTAGTATAACCCTCTGTGATTATACTACTTGGCTCGTTGGTTGTCCGATTCATTTGCATGTTTTCGTTAATTGCTTAATGTTGACCATAATGCCCATTTGACCTTAAAACGAGAATTTTGGAAATGTGAGAGGAAAATAATCTTTGTTACTGATTTATAAACATGTCCCTAAAATTTCACATCAGTTTGAGGTCTAGATTAGGAGTTATGCTCAATAGCGTAATTAGAAAGCTTTTTATTAATTAAACGACGTAATTAGCGTAAAGCCTATCTAAACCCAATTTTTGACACCAAATATTTTACCCACTGATGTAATATAATATTTTGGGATTTTTGAAGATTTTTGAAGATTTTTAATTATTTTTAAACTGATCATAACATAGGGTTATTGCCTTGATTCGGTAATTGCCGATTATACCCTTTTTGCTTATAAAATGAGTTTTACATAACATTTTGATACCAAATCTTTTGCTACTGATTTTTTATGATAAATAAAGTATTTTGAACTTTATAAACTGGTCAGGAAATTCAGATTTCCTATTATAACCCGAAAATCGCTTAAAACGACTTTTTACGCGTTTTAAACTTATAGTTTAGGTTAAAAGCATTCTTGTCATACAAGACTTATCACCAACTGATATAACTTATTAAATTAAGTAGTTTTACTGATTTTTCAGACCTGAACCTCAGAATTATAATTAATCTCTTTTATAATCTTTAAAATGACCAAAATACCCCTACGGGGCTTAATTTGAGAATAAACTCGTTTTGGGCATAATGGAAGGTATCCTACTGATATCACAATATACTTAATGCATATTAACTTAGGAAACATGTTCATGACTCATTTGGTTACCCGTTATGCGTTATTCGCGTTCGGTTCGGTTTATGTGACTAGTTTGCATAAATTGACCGAAACGGGTCAAACCTTATCATTTTCACCTCAAAAATCCAGAATGTGTTTAGTTTACCTATATTATACAAGTCTTCAAACTTGTCAGGACTAAATCACATTCTAATCCGGTCTTCACTTAATCATGCGTTTTGTACCGTAAAGCTTTCCTTAAAACTAACCGGTCTAAGTTTGAACTTAAGTAAGACCCGTTAGGAATCTAATAGGTTAATTAAAACCTTCGTTCCAGATTAGGAGCCCAGTAAAAGCTACGTGCACTTGCTGTTTGTGATTCATACTTTGCTCAGGTAAATACTTTTAATTTATTTTCCCTATATGGGCTTGGGGTACGGTATTATAATAATACCGCTTGGTCGGGTATGAAGTCGTACAATCAGATATTGATTAAAAAGATGCATAACCCGTTTTTTCTGTTTTGTTTGATGCAATGCCTTTGGGGGGTTAATGACCGTGTTCTGGATATCCTCGGCTCATTCATTAGAAATGGTCACGACTTAAGCACGGGGTGCAGGCATACACCTGACAGTTGCGTATGTAAAAAGGTAGTCCACAAGAAGGGTATCTTCTTGTGGGTATTATACCAAGTGGTGTGTCTATTAATCTTGTTAAATCGGCTCTTCTAACCGGGTCCTAAATGGACAACAAACATGTAAAACTGTATACAAGTTTATTTTTAAATAATTATCCCAAGTTATAAAAGATAATTTGTGCCTTGTGCATTCAATTCATTTTTCCTAAACTCTTTTCAAAATGAGTCGGTTAATTGTATTTACCAGTAAAAACTGACGTATTTTCCGAAAAGGCTAAGTGCAGGTACTATACGAAATAGGCTGGCTACTCCAGGCATCAATAATCAAGTCTCGCAGGCTCTAGATGTCAAAGTCTGTTAAACAATGATCTTATTTATTTTTGATCCGCCTGTGGATCCTTTACAGTCCGTTGTAATACTTTGATATTACTATTTATTCGATTTGTAATGTGATTCATGTCTTTTGCTTCCGCTGTGCATTTAAATTGTGTTGTTTGACCATGATGATATCAACTACGTCACGATACTCCCCACCGGGCCTACCGGTAATACGTGGAAATATCGGGGTGTGACAGGTTGGTATCAGAGCCAACATTGAGTGAATTAAACACTAGCCTTTTGTGTTTAATCTCAATGACACAGTTTGCACATTCCTCGACTTCCGAGTTTAGACAAAGAACTTAGGACAAATCCTAATTTGTTTTATTTTGCCCTTTATTGTTTTTCTTTGTTGTTTCTCTCATTTGTTTTGACAGGTAATATACCACTGAGGTTCCGAAGAGGGGGACGAGGCAAGGGGCCAATCAACGCCCCCAACGATCACGAGGTCGGGCCTTCACACCGGCGAACTCCTTCTACTACCATGAGTACCGATCCTTAAGGAGACTGGAGGACCTATTTGGAGCCCGCTAGGCGATCTGTCTCGCTAAGCTCAACGCCTCCGTATCACCATTCCTTTGGGCCGCAATCAGAGAACGAGCCCGAAGATTCACGCCACTCCTTCTTGCCATGCAGCGGTTAACCTCACACCGGGCCTTCCATGACCCAACTCCGTATTTTCAGAGCCGTTTTAACCCGGAAAACGTAATTGAAGAACCAACGGGTCATAACCCATTGGGCCCTGAAGACCATTTCCCCGAAGCTCAGGGAATGGATATGGATGAAGACACGGATCCCGCCGAACCACCATCCGGGACACCCACTCACCCCATCGAGATCTCGGATAGGTCGCCCTTTCATGGATCACCTTATCGTGGTCCAGACAGCTACCAGGCGAGGTTTGTCCAATACGACTGGGAGTTCACTCCCTCTCATAACCCACAGCAGCAACAACAGCAGGATCCCTCCAAGGATTCGTGTTTCGTAGCAGTCACGCCACCGCCACCACCGCCGCCAGTATAGCAAGCGCCTCCAGAACCACCAAGGCGTAGAAGAACAGGCGCACGGATGTCCGTGCGAGAAAGGGGTTTTCTCTTTAGCACCCCCCAACACTCAAGTGGCAGCCACTATCTGCCACTGCATGAAGACCCACAAATGGGTGGGCCTTCAAATCCAGTTTCAGAGGTGGATTCTGCACCAGTTGCGCCACCACCACCACCATTGAGTTTTGGTAACCCAATTCCTACATACGTCGGTTCAGCGGCGTATAATTCTTTTGAGCAGCCGGCCCCCACTAACTACAACTATGCTGAAGCCGACCCATACCTTGTAGCGGCAAACTACAATGCCCTCCACCTAGAGGGACCATATGGAGCCCCTGGGGAGCGGGATACCCAGCTCATGGGTATCAAATACCGTGCGTGGTTTCATGAAGTTCCCTCTCCCGCGGGGTATTCCAACCGTGTACCGAGACAAGTTAGGTGAAGTTTTGGATACTAAGAGGTATCGTCAGGGACCTACCGGTGCCATCGGCCCAGAAAGGTGGGTTTTAAGCACACGCCATCCTGAGAAAATAGTGACAATAGGTGACAGCCTCTCCCCTGAAGTTGAAAATAATTTGAAGCAATTTCTAAGGAGGAACGCCGACATCTTCGCTTTTGAACACTCTGACATGACCGGGATACCCCGGGATAAGGCAGAGCACAAGTTAGCCACGCTCCCAGGCATTAAGCCGTCGCCCAGGGAAAGCGTAGCATGGCCCCTGATCGAAAAGCAGCGGTAGTGAAAGAAGTACGAAAGCTGGTCGAAGCTGGAATCCTCAGGGAAACTAAATATCATACATGGGAGTCAAACCCCGTGATGGTTAAAAAACCAGATGGCACATGACGGATGTGTATTGACTTCAAAGATTTAAACAAGGCTTGCCCTAAAGATGCATACCCGCTGCCCGAGATGGATTTCAAAGTTGACTCTCTGGTCCCTTATAGGTACAAGTGTGTCTTAGACGCCTATAAAGGTTACCACCATATCAAAATGTCAAGAGAAGACGAAGAAAAAACGGCGTTTCACACCGATATAGGCATCTTCTGCTTCACCAAAATGCCTTTTGGTCTACGAAACGCCTGGTGGACAAGGCTTTTGAAAAACAAATTGGCAGAAATTTAGAGGTCTATGTTGATGACCTAGTGATCAAAAGCAGGGAGGAAAAACAAATGCTCGAAGACATTGAAGAAACTTTCCAAAAGCTGAGGGAATACAACATCAAACTCAACCCCAAGAAGTGTTCATTCGGGGTGGAAGAAGGTAAATTCTTGGGGGTAGTAGTCACCCGGGACGGCTTTAAAGCTAACCCGGAAAAGATAGCCGCCATAACACGAATGCCCTCCCCCAGGACTTTAAAGGAGTCACAGGAACTAAATGGGCGTTTAGTGGCAATTAGGGGTGTGCAAAAAACCGAATTAACCGAAAAAACCAAACCAAATAAAAAACCGGTGGGTCGGTTAATGGTTTTTTTGAAAACCGAAAGTAACGGGTCGGTTATGGTTATCATTTTTTCCATACCCACCATAACCGAACCGGCATGTAATAAATCTTTGTAGGAATTAGGACTTTTCACCATATTTTCAATATTTTATGTTTTTTTACTGAAGATTTTTTTAGTACTTATGGGTTTTTTCACATCATTTTGTGGTTTTGGTTGAATTTTTATTTGAATTTATGGAATGCGTCATATCACTTTATTTGGATATCCGATAATAATTGGTATTAATATTATAAATTATATGTATTTTTTAATGCTATGTAATATACTAATATATATAAATATGCAATAACAATTTATTCCATGTTAAAAAAAATTAAGCTATTTTTAGCTAACCTAAATACACGGTTAACCACCCATAACCGACCCGTTATAACCATCAAAATCGAATAACCATAACCACCATAACCGAGCGGTTATGGTTATGGTTATCCAATAACCGACATCACGGTTATGGTTATGGTTTTCGGTCAAAACCGACCCATGCACACCGCTAGTGGCAATAAACAAATTCGTGGCAAGACACGCCGAAAGATCTTTGCCATTTATTAAAACACTGAAGGACTGCCTCAACAAGAAAAACTTTAAATGGACCAGCGAAGCAGAAGAAGCCTTGCAAGATATGAAAAGTTTCATTGAAAAGCTACTGATGTGCGGGTGTGACGTGTTCAAAAACTTGATTGGACATGCTTTGGCCTAATAGGTATCGGTACTCTCATTGATAGTCCCCAGGTAGGCAACGGGTCCTTTTATTTGGATTTGTACGAATGCCAGCCTAGACAGGAGTTCTCAACTACCGGTACGTAACCCTTCCAGTTACTACATGTCCGTCAGTTTTAAGCATGTTTGAAACTATGATCGATTATTAATTATTTTCCTTGTTACAAGTTTTAAAAATGGAATTGCTACTAAACCACACGTAATCGGCAAGTGCACCGGTCGCGGTGTAGTGAAGTCGGCAAGACCGGATATCAATCCGTGGACACTATGGGCGAAGTATTGATAATTAACCTTTATCGAAAACCTAGTTATTTTTAAGTTTGAGTTTCATGATTGAATTGGTTTTTAAAAGTAATAAGTGAAAACTTAAAATAGAAGATTTTAAACAGTAAATGGAATGATACAAACAGGACTGGAAACTGTGTTTTAAGATAAATATGATGGAAAGATGCTACTTAGGTTTTGAATCCCTAGACTTGTGTGATGTTATTCTTCCTTCGGTTTATGACTAAATACTTTATTTACCCGATAAACCTCCCGTTAAAGATGACGAATCAAGTAAATTAAGCTAAATGTGAAGTGCTAAATTGAATCGGCTCGACCTATCGATACCAAATCCCATGAGAATAAAACCTTTTTGACCTCAGAGACAATAATGTTGTGAGAAGATTTTAAAAACATGAAGCAGATGACTTATTGAAACTTGAAATCCTAGGAAACCTTAGACGCGAAGAAATAAACGGATCCGAGTTATCGGTCACCCAATTTACCCAACAACGGCTAGCTAATAACCTAGCAAACCTAGATCTTATTTCTAATCACTAGATAAGGTTGCAACTTTAATTGGTTTGGTTTTAATACTTGATTAACTTGTTAATCGAACGTTAATGTTTTTATCGAAAAGACAAGGCCCGAACTGATAATCATAAGATTAACATTTTAGATTGAAATAGTAATATGGTTTTAGGGGAGATTTCTCTATGCCTAAGTTACTAATTTCAATAGCCAAGTTATAAACAATTTAAAGTGCAATATCAAAGTCAAGTTCAATAAAACATCATGTAAATCACACCAAATAGTCATTAACCGGATTCAAAATAACATCACAACGTCTAGTTCATCATTACCTAAGTAGCTTACAAGTTTAGCCACTCATATTATTAAAATACGAAACACAATTACATCTAAAAACACAAGGTAACATAGTAAAAAGCGAATAGATACGAAAACTTAACGTTTGTCAAACCCGGCACGCTTCTAACTCGAACCAAAAACTTCCAAGACCTCCGAGAAGCTCCAAGGCACTTCAAGGTCACTCCAACTTGTTCAGAATCGACTGATTTCAGTCTTGAGAGGTGTGTAGAGGTGTGTCTTTGTTGTAGACTTCCATGGCCTTTTATAGGCTTCAAATACTTGCCATTTTGCTTTAAATAATTCACCACTAAAGTCCATAGTGCATTTAGTTTGGCCAATTGCTTTAAATAATTCACCACTAAAGTCTATAGTGCATTTAGTTTGGCCAAAAGTATTTTTTTAAATAAAAATCCCGTCACCACTTAAATTCCTTCCAGAAACGGTTTCCCAAGCTCTAGTCACTCGATTTTAACCTCATATTTGGATTCCTCTCGTCGAGCTACCCCAAAAACATATATTATGGATCTCGTAACTGATTTTCTAGCCCCGGATATGTCATGATGAAATTCTGACTGTTTTTTATGCGAATTTAATTCATTTTATGGTTCAACATTAGGTTGTTTAGTTTTCTGATAGACTAAACAATCTAACGTAAGGTGTTATCCCTTATGGTCCGTAAGGGGTCCCATCAGGCAATTTCTGTCACGCTTTTCCGTGTTCTTTCGCATTGTTCGTTTTTTCCCGTTTCTTTCGTAGAATTCTTCGTTTTCGCTTCGTTTGCACCAGGATCTGACAAAACACAAAATATCATAATAAAGTACTAAAAAACAAATAAAACCATACAATAATTATACATTTCACACTCGATAAATGTGTGTATTTTTCCACACATCAAATATCCCCACACTTAAACATTTGCTTGTCCCTAAGCAAATCTTAAACAACTGTACAAACTGATATTCAAGCGGTTAACTTAAAATGGATAACACACATAAAAATTAATGTACATAAATGATTTAAAATTAGCTAATAATGATAGAGATGAGAAAACAAATGTTTTTTTCAAAAATGGAGTTCATCTATTACTCATTAACTTGCATCTTTGATTCGTTTTCCTCGGCTCACTTGTGTAAACTAGTGAATGTTGCACTAGTATTTTTCTGTGATCACTCAAAAGTCGGGCCATATAGTAACATTATCATAAGCTTGTAATGAAATCTCATCTTTACCAATTAACATATAAAAATCATATAAATCAAGAGGACTTTTATTGTGGGTTGTAACGTGGCTAGGGTTTAAAGGTAGGAATATATGGCTACTTACTGGGTGAAGTGTTTCAATCCGGTCTAGCAAATTATCCTAACAAACCTTACACAATTTTTTTTTCACACCAAATGACTCTTTTAAGGTCAGATCGTCAAGACCGGTTTTATCCAAGATGTGAATCAAATCTTCCTTAATCCTGTAGTGAACATTACTTCCAACTCTAATGGACCGTTCAACATTGAGCCTAATAGCCCCCACCCTTATTAGAAATGTGTATTCAAATTGGGATTCAGTTTGACTTTTTCTACATCTTCCTGTGTGAGACCAGTTTCCACATCCCATGCATTTGTCGTATCGTTTTGCTCTTCTTTTCATAGCACTTTTGGATGTCCCACAAAATGGTGGCGTTTGCTCTTGTTGACGCCATTTTTTTCTCACTTCGTTACTTAAGTGAAAATTTTTTCTCTCTAAGCTCTGTAGGCAATCTTGGTTTTGCAAATTGTAGACAGCAAAGGAAATTGAAATCAAAGGAATGCATTTCCAGTTCTTTACGGTCTGCCGGTAAAAGACCATACTAAATTCCTATGAAAGGAAAATAATCCTAAACCGGAATTCACACATGGGTTGAAAAGGTAAAACAAAAAGGCTTATATGGTTTAATATGGTGGGTTTACAACAAACGAAAAAGGAAAAGGCTCAACTTGGTTTTCTATTGGATAACATTTTGGGTTTAAAGTTTACAAGAAATGTTAAACAACTGAGTGTATCCTAATGCCTCTATCATTTTTATACAATTTTATAGTTTTATGATTTTGACAAGTATATCCAAGACAAGTTCTGAAATGTATACTATTATGCGGCACACTCAATACAAATTAAGTCTTGAGCATATGATGAATGCTCGAAAAAGGCTCAAAACTCACTAAAATTGGGTGTGTATTTTAGATGCAAATTTATGAATAACTAATAACAGAAATCTATTTATGAAAAATACTTGAATATTTTCTCATCTGTAAGATTATTAGATAAAAATAAGCCAAATATGCACAAAAATCAAACTAAATTAACAAAATTTTAAATTTTTTTTATGAACTTTTTATGACCTAAACGATAGTTTCCCATCCCCACACTTAAATTCTACATTGCCCTCAATGTAGGGTGGAAACCGACTCAAAAACACTAAGATAATTAAGAAATAAAATACTAAAGACAAATTGGAAAGGACTTAGCTGGTTATGATGACAATCTGTGCCAGCTATGCATGTTCCTAATCCAAACTTGAATATGACCGTATAGCATTTCCTTCGTGGTCGCCTTTTACACCTTGGTTGCTTTTCCACAAGATTGCAGTTCTGAGATTTCCACCCGAATGGAGATTGAGTACGGGCGGATTAAACAAACCTGCACATGACACAACAAACAAACCAAGGCGTAAAACTGACTCAAAATAAAAGACTGATTAAAGCAAAACAAAAACTAATTAAAGTTACACACAATAAAACCTAATATTTACAAGTCCTACCACTTCTCATTTCACATTCAAGTCTCTATTAAAGGGAGGTCCAGCTCCTCCAACATCTCAGAACTTGGTCTTTCAACGTAATGCTTTAAACGGTGACCATTTACCTTAAAATTCTTTCCATCCTCATTCTCCAGCTCAACCATTCCATAGGAAAAACTTGTGTAACCAGAAATGGTCCAGTCCATCGGGATTTGAGCTTTCCCGGAAATAACTTCAATTGAGAATTGAAAAGCAACACTTTCTCCCCACACTTGAATTCTTTCATATTCTTAATGTGGCGATCGTGCAACTGCTTCCTCTTTTCCTTATACGCCCAAGATCTCTCATATGCAATATCACGTAGCTCCTCTAACTCATGTATTTGAAGAAATCGTCTCTTTCCTGCTGTATCCATATCAAGATTTACCTTTCGTAATGCCCAATACGCACGATGTTCCAGTTCAACTGGGAGATGGCACGCTTTCCCATAAATCATCCTAAAGGGTGTAGTTCCTATAGGGGTCTTATATGCAGTGCGAAAAGCTCAAAGTGCATCATCCAGATTATCAGTCCAGTCAATGCGACTTTGTCCGACAGTTTTCTCCAAAATACGTTTTATCCCTCTGTTTGCATTTTCCACCTGTCCACTTGTTTGTGGATGATAGGCAGTTGAAAGTCGATGGGTCACCCCATAACGCTTCAATACTTTCTCCATTGATGAATTACAGAAATGAGTACCTCGATCACTGATGATTGCTTTAGGTGTGCCAAATCTTGCAAACAATTCCCTAAGAAACTTCACTACAACCTTAGCACTGTTAGTGGCCAAGGCTTTCGCCTCTACCCACTTTGATACATAATCAATGGCTACTAGGATGTAACGATTTCCTCGTGACATAGAGAAGGGTCCCATGAAATCAATGCCCCAAATATCGAAGATTTCAACAGCTTGGATGGGATTTTGAGGCATTTCATTCCTGGATGAGATGTTTCCGGCTCTCTGACATGCATCACAACCACGAACATACTCATGAGCATCCTTAAAGATGGTGGACCAATAAGAACCTGCATCAAACACTCGTTTGGCAGTGTAATTTGCTCCGTAATGGCCACCAGTTGGTCCTTCGTGACAGTGTTTAAGAATCTTTATGGTTTCTGGTGCAGTCACACATCTTCTGATTATTTGATCAGCGCCTATCCTAAACAAGTAAGGATCCTCCCAAATGTAGAATTTAAGGTCAGCAAAGAATTTCTTCTTTTGTTGATGAGGCATTTTGGGTGGAAGATCTCCTGTGGATAGGTAGTTTGCAATGTCCGCGAACCAAGGAAAACCTTCTTCATTAGCTTTTATGAATATCAACACTTCGTGGGGAAACTCATCCCTTATCCTATCCTCCCGAGTCTTTTCCAACTCGGGGTTCTCTAATCTGGACAGATGGTCTGCACCAACGTTTTCGGCACCTTTCTTATCTTTGATTTCGAGATCAAATTCTTGAAGTAACAAGATCCAACGAATCAGCCTCGGTTTAGCATCTTTCTTTGCAAACAAATGCCAAATGGCTGCATGATCAGTAAAAATGATAGTTTTTGAAAGCACAAGATAAGAACGGAATTTGTCACACGCGAACACGACAGCCAATAACTCTTTTTCAGTCGTGGTGTAGTTTTCCTGTGCATCGTTTAGGGTTTTGCTTGCGTAATAAATAGGATGAAAATGTTTCTCTTTACGCTGCCCTAAAACGGCACCGACTGCAAAGTCACTTGCGTCACACATGATTTCGAACGGAAGGCTCCAATCGGGAGAAATTAGAATATGTGCACTCACTAATCTCTCCTTAAATAACTCAAAGGCCTTTAGACACTTATCATCGAACACAAACGGTCTATCCTTCTCTAGTAGCTGGGTCATCAGGCGAGCAATCTTTGAAAAGTCTCGGATGAAACGGCGATAGAATCCTGCATGTCCTAAGAAACTCCTAATTGATTTAACTGAATTGGGCGGTGGGAGTTTAGAAATAACATCAATTTTGGCTTGGTCAACCTCAAGCCCCGTTTGCGAAATCTTGTGTCCTAGCACAATTCCTTCTCGAACCATGAAGTGTCATTTCTCCCAATTGAGCATTAGGTTCGTTTCTTCACAACGAGTCAACACACGCTCTAGATTATGCAAACAATGATCGAATGAACTTCCAAATACAGAAAAATCATCCATGAATACAACCATGGAGTCCTCGATCAACTCATGAAATATCGCCACCATACATCTTTGGAATGTAGCTGGAGCGTTACATAGTCCAAACGGCATACGTCGATACGCAAAAGTGCCAAAGGGGCATGTGAATGTGGTCTTTTCTTGATCCTCCGGTGCAATGGGGATCTGGAAATAACCAGAGAATCCATCAAGAAAGCAATAGAATTGCTGTCCCGACAGTCTTTCCAGCATTTGGTCAATGAATGGAAAAGGAAAGTGATCCTTGCGTGTGGCGTCATTTAGTTTGCGATAATCTATGCAAACTCGCCAACCGGTGACGGTCCTGGTGGGTAGTAATTCATTATTCTCATTGACTACCACAATCATTCCTCCTTTCTTGGGAACCACCTGGACGGGACTCACCCATGCAGAATCAGAAATTGGGTAAATAAGCCCTGCATCAAGTAGCTTTATTACCTCTTTCTTCATGACTTCTTGCATATTTGGGTTTAACCTTCTCTGAGGTTGAACCACCGGTTTAAACTCCTCTTCCATCAGAATTTTATGCGTGCAAAATGAAGGGTTAATACCTTTGATAACCATGAGTTTCCATGCAATAGCTTTCTTGTGCATCTTAAGAATAGTTATCAGCTTCTTCTTTTATTCCTCCGTCAAATTCTTGGAAATGATGACGGGTAATTGGGATCCCTCACCTAAAAATACGTATTCTAGATGAGATGGCAGTTCTTTCAGCTCCAAGGACGGAGGTTCTTCAATTGATGGCTTTTCTTTTGGACTTTCTTTCTCACAACTATCAGATTTTGGAGAAAGTTCGCTAGATTGTTCAAGATTGAATTCAGTGATCATGCTTAAGAGTTGTGTGTCAAACTCTTTTTCACTCATTTCATTGGGAAAGTCATCTATGAGAGTGTCGATAGAGTAAGCAGTATCATCGTGCTGTTGGGTATGTTTCATAGAACGGTGAATATCGAAAGTGACTTCATCTTCATCGACACGAAGAGTCAACTTGCCATCAAAAACATTGATGATTGCTCGTGCAGTAGCAAGGAATGGACGACCTAAGATCAACGGGATCTCAGAGTCTTCATCCATGTCGAGAATAACAAAGTCAACTGGAAAGACGAATTTGTCGACTTTAACCATTATGTTTTCTACAATACCTCTCGGAAACTTCACCGATCGATCAGCAAGCTGAATACTCATGCGAGTAGGCGATGGTTCTCCTAGGTTGAGCTTAGCAAAGACAGAATAAGGCATGAGATTAATACTAGCACCTAGGTCGGCAAGAGCATTACTAACAGTAAGAATATCGATCAAACAAGGAATGGTAAAGCTACCCGGATCATTCACCTTGGTTGGTAGCTTATTCTGCAAGACAGCAGAACATTCCTCGCTTAGAGTGAAAGTTGAAAGATCCTCTAATTTCTTCTTATTGGTAAGAAGATCCTTCAGAAACTTCGCATACTTCGGCATCTTGGCCAAAGCTTCGACTAACCGGATGTTTACATGCAGCTTCTTTAACATTTCCATGAATCGACCATATTGCTCCGCGTCTTTAGCTTTTATTAGCCTTCCAGGGTAAGGTGGTGTTGGTTTATACACCCTTATTGGCTCTTTCTCTTCGTCTTCCTTCTCTCTTGGAGGCTCGGTGTTTTGTTCTGTGTTTTCTGGGCTTGGCTTGGAATGCACTTTGTCAATTGGTGTCTCTAATTCAATTTCTTCATCGACAGGTTCTTCTTCATTTACTGGTTCAACATTTACAGCTCCTCGTCCACTTCTTGTAGTGATTGCTTTTGCAGTGGCATTTGGGTTTAGAGTGGTATTACTAGGTAGATCTCCCTGAGGTCTTTGACTTAGTTTCTCCGATATCGCTCCTATAGTTATTTCAAGGTTTTGTCAAGCGGTGTTTTGATTGTTTATGAAAGCTTTATGCTGCATAAACCTCGCTTGGTTTTCTTGATGGTGTTTCTCTTCTATGGTCATGAATTGAGTCAGTAGTTGTGTTTGTTTGACCAGGGCCTCTTGATTTAGCTTCATTGCTTCCTGGTTTTGCCTTAGCATCTCCTCGAGTGCGGTGTTCTTATCCCCACCGCTTGATCCTGTGCCTGCGTCTTGGAACAGATTCTGACGTTGCTGAAATCCTGGCAGGTTGTTGTACGTCCAGCTGACGTTCGGGTGGTTCCTCCAACCGGGATTATAGTTTTTTCCGAAGTTGTTCCGGTTGTTCACGTATTCTACTTGCTCTTGGATGTCTTCAGGAGCAATGGGGCATGCAGCAGTCTCGTGACCTCCCGTGCATATCTCACACACTTGCTCCTTCTTCTTTGTTTGCATATCCTTCATCTGTTTTGTCAACATGTCAATTTGGGCTTGCATAGCGGTGTTAGAATCGAGTTTGTGTACTCCTCTCTGTGTCGTAGATGTGTCCCTGGAATCAGGATACTCATAGCTACTCATTGCAATATCCTCAAACATCTCATTACACTCCTCCGGTGTTTTGGTGGTCATCAGATTTCGACCAGCAGTGGTGTTCAGCATGTTCCTCGTTGCAGGCGTTACTCCATGATAAAACTTTTCAACTAACGCCCAATCTTCGAATCCATGATGAGGGCATTTGATTAACAGCTCCTTGAATCGCTCCCACGTCTCGTAAAAAGATTCTCCCTCCTTCTGGCGGAACTCTTGAATCATGCTCCTCAGACGAGCAGTTTTGGCAGGGGGAAAATATTTGCTTAAGAACTTTTCTTGCATCGCAGCCCAAGTAGTGATGGATCCCGAAGGAAGGGATTCCAACCAAGCATGAGCTCGGTCAGTAAGAGAGAATAGGAATAAACGTAACTTACAGGCGTCCTCGTTTACACCTTGCTGTTGGAACGTATCGCAGATTGCAGAAAAACGGGATAGATGAACATTCGGGTCTTCAGAAGGTATCCCGTGGAATTGGAGGGTATTCGTAACCATCGTGATGATTTGTGGTGGAATTTGCCAGCTATTGACACCGATAATGGGTCGGGCAATGCTGGACCGAGCACCAGCAGCAGTCAGCCGGGCATAATCAGCGACAACTCTCCTAGCTGGGGGTTCTTCAGCCATAGTGAAAGTAGGAATAGGAATATGTAGCTCACTAGCTCGGAAAGTTCGTAATCGTTCGTGAAGATCTCGTTCAGGCTCAGGTGAAGCAGAAAATATAGGCGGTCCTTGTGAACGAGTTTGTGGCATATAATGAATAAACTAAGAAAGTAAAAAAAAACAAACAAAAAGACACAAATTTCAAGCAAAAGTACAAATAAACAAACTTTAATCTAAGAAAAACAAGTAAAAACTAGATTGACGACTTGGGTTGTTCTCAAAATTTGCCAGTGTCCCCGGCAACGGCGCCAAAAACTTTATGTGCGGGTGTGACGTGTTCAAAAACTTGATTGGACATGCTTTGGCCTAATAGGTATCGGTACTCTCATTGATAGTCCCCAGGTAGGCAACGGGTCCTTTTATTTGGATTTGTACAAATGCCAGCCTAGACAAGAGTTCTCAACTACCGGTACGTAACCCTTCCAGTTACTACATGTCCGTCAGTTTTAAGCATGTTTGAAACTATGATCGATTATTAATTATTTTCCTTGTTACAAGTTTTAAAAATGGAATTGCTACTAAACCACACGTAATCGGCAAGTGCACCGGTCGCGGTGTAGTGAAGTCGGCAAGACCGGATATCAATCCGTGGACACTATGGGCAAAGTATTGATAATTAACCTTTATCGAAAACCTAGTTATTTTTAAGTTTGAGTTTCATGATTGAATTGGTTTTTAAAAGTAATAAGTGAAAACTTAAAATAGAAGATTTTAAACAGTAAATGGAATGATACAAACAGGACTGGAAACTGTGTTTTAAGATAAATATGATGGAAAGATGCTACTTAGGTTTTGAATCCCTAGACTTGTGTGATGTTATTCTTCCTTCGGTTTATGACTAAATACTTTATTTACCCGATAAACCTCCCGTTAAAGATGACGAATCAAGTAAATTAAGCTAAATGTGAAGTGCTAAATTGAATCGGCTCGACCTATCGATACCAAATCCCATGAGAATAAAACCTTTTTGACCTCAGAGACAATAATGTTGTGAGAAGATTTTAAAAACATGAAGCAGATGACTTATTGAAACTTGAAATCCTAGGAAACCTTAGACGCGAAGAAATAAACGGATCCGAGTTATCGGTCACCCAATTTACCCAACAACAGCTAGCTAATAACCTAGCAAACCTAGATCTTATTTCTAATCACTAGATAAGGTTGCAACTTTAATTGGTTTGGTTTTAATACTTGATTAACTTGTTAATCGAACGTTAATGTTTTTATCGAAAAGACAAGGCCCGAACTGATAATCATAAGATTAACATTTTAGATTGAAATAGTAATATGGTTTTAGGGGAGATTTCTCTATGCCTAAGTTACTAATTTCAATAACCAAGTTATAAACAATTTAAAGTGCAATATCAAAGTCAAGTTCAATAAGACATCATGTAAATCACACCAAATAGTCATTAACCGGATTCAAAATAACATCACATCGTCTAGTTCATCATTACCTAAGTAGCTTACAAGTTTAGCCACTCATATTATTAAAATACGAAACACAATTACATCTAAAAACACAAGGTGACATAGTAAAAAGCGAATAGATACGAAAACTTAACGTTTGTCGAACCCGGCACGCTTCTAACTCGAACCGAAAACTTCCAAGACCTCCGAGAAGCTCCAAGGCACTTCAAGGTCACTCCAACTTGTTCAGAATCGACTGATTTCAGTCTTGAGAGGTGTGTAGAGGTGTGTCTTTGTTGTAGACTTCCATGGCCTTTTATAGGCTTCAAATCCTTGTCATTTTGCTTTAAATAATTCACCACTAAAGTCCATAGTGCATTTAGTTTGGCCAATTGCTTTAAATAATTCACCACTAAAGTCTATAGTGCATTTAGTTTGGCCAAAGTTAGGCCAAAAGTGTTTTTTTAAATAAAAATCCCGTCACCACTTAAATTCCTTCCAGAAATGGTTGCCCAAGCTCTAGTCACTCGATTTTAACCTCATATTTGGATTCCTCTCGTCGAGCTACCCCAAAAACATATATTATGGCTCTCGTAACTATTTTCTAGCCCCGGATATGTCATGATGAAATTCTGACTGTTTCTGATGCGAATTTAATTCATTTTATGGTTCAACATTAGGTTGTTTAGTTTTCTGATAGACTAAACAACCTAAAGTATGGTGTTATCCCTTATGGTCCGTAAGGGGTCCCATCAGGCAATTTCTGTCACGCTTTTCCGTGTTCTTTCGCATTGTTCGTTTTCTTCCGTTTCTTTCGTAGAATTCATCGTTTTCGCTTCATTTGCACCAGGATCTGACAAAACACAAAATATCATAATAAAGTACTAAAAAAATAAATAAAACCATACAATAATTATACATTTCACACTGGATAAATGTGTGTATTTTTCCACACATCAGCTACCTATGTTGACGGCGCCATACCCAGAGGTACTCTTAAAAATGTACCTGGCGGCAGGTCATAACGCTGTAAGTGCAGTACTCATGGTAGAAAGAGATGAAAAACAAACGCCCATCTATTACATCAGCCGGGTCCTAGCGGGGCCTGAACGCGGTATCCAGCACTTGAAAAGTTGGTGCTGGCATTAGTCCACGCTACCCGGCGTCTCAGAAGATATTTCCAAGGGCACCGCGTACAAGTCTTAACAAATTATCTCCTACAGCAAATCTTACACAAGCCAGAAATCTCTGGAAGATTGGCCAAATGAGCGATTGAGTTGGGAGCCCTAGACATTGAATATCGAAAACGAACAGCAATCAAGGGGCAGGTGTTTGCCGATTTCTTAGCTGAAATTCCTTACGGAGAAGTGATACAAGACCCTGTGACCAAAGACATACCCGAGTCTAGCACAGCCAGGCAAAACTGGAAGTTATACACTGACGGATCTTGCAATGGAAAAGGATCCGGGGCGGGCCTCATGGTGATAAGCCCAGATGAAATAAGACTGATGTACACCATGCGTTTTGACTTTGAATGCTCCAACAACGAAGCAGAGTATGAAGCACTAATAGCGGGCTTGAGAATGACCCATTCTATGGGAGCAAACAGGGTCGACGCTTATGTTGACTCTTTGTTAGTCAACAACCAAGGGAACGAAACCTATGAGGCCAAGGATGAGATGATGGCAAAATACTTGGCCAAAACCAAAGAGCTTATAGCTTCATTTGACAGCGTCACTCTCAGTCATGTCCACCGGGGAAAAAATCAAATTGCTGATGCCCGAAGCAAACTAGTTACCTCGGGCATGGAAAAGGAAGTAAAGGTGGAAAAGCTACAAGCACCTTCCATAGAACCCCGGGAAGTGTCCGTGGTCACAGCGGAAGAACCCTGCTGGTATACTCCAATTCTAAAGTTCCTCACAAAGGGGGAATTGCCCTCCGCCAGAAGCGAAGCCCAGAAGATACAAACCAAGGCATTGTAGTACGAGGTGAACAATGGAATCCTATACAGGAAATCGTATTTGGGACCACTATTACGGTGTGTGTCCCCAACGGAGGCAAAGTACATGAACCAGGAAATACACGCTGGTATATATGGTATTCACGCCAGACCTCGGGCAGTTGTTGCCAAAATCCAAAATGCCGGGTACTATTGGACCGGGATGAATGAAGACGCGGTAGATGAACTCAGAAAATGCCGCAGTTGTCAAAAGTTTGCTCCACAGACCCTCCGCCCTAAAAATAACTTAATCCGCCCTAAGTTAATTATAATTAAAAAATAATAGTGAAATTGATATACAAGGTTGTGTGCTTTACGAATAAACTTCTTTAGGTGATTTTCAACTCGTTTGATTCCTTTTTTCAACTAATGTCAGATATAACACAATCCGAATCAGCCCATTAGTAAATGGTTTGAAACCGCCACCCTTATTAAGTTTTGTTAAGAGCTTAGTATACTAGTTTATGCAAACACGAGTGTAATATGTAGTAGAAAGATTGATAGGTACTTACACTGATGTTGTACAACATAGCACTGGTACAAATTAATAAATATAATGCATCAAGCCGTTGACATATTCTGCAACAACAAAAAAACAAGCAGTATATGCTCATATTCAACTTTAATGAACAAAGTCTATGCAAATCAGATGTTTGATGAAATGTCTCAATGAACAATCTCATTTATATGCATATTCAACTTTAATTTGTCCTCAACTTTATTTTAATAGGTGGTATATGCAGCTGTTGTGATTATTCTTTCGTGTTCTATTATGTCTAATCCTTTCATATTGAACTTCATTTCTATGTTAGTCTTATATGCTTAGTGAATTAACAACTAAAAAGGTTGATGACATTGCAGCATCATTCCACACAATTGGTACAATGACTTCAGTGGACTTTTATTATATGCTGATTGTTGTCGGATTTGGGAGTGTAGCATAGTTATTATGAAGGATACGTCTATGGATTCCCAAGGTGATCATGATCACAGGGAGGACTTTGATAAAAATCCGGAGTTTTATGAATCCGAACAGGTGGGTTATGTACCCTATGGCTCATTGAGGCACATCCCATGGTGGAATTCTACATGCACTAATATCACATTTCGGATTCATGTTTTGGGATAAGGCAAAAGCTACAATAGATTGCTCAGAGTTTTGGGAAGAGGATCAAAAGACAATTGAGATCATGTATGATAGGCATAAATCCGAATCACCTTTTTTACTAACAATTTAGCCCACTTAGGATAAATATATCAACGGCCCACTTGATGTCCAAAGGTTCCAATTCGTGTGAGAAAGGCGTTTTGCATTTTAGTCCAAACTTGCAGACACCATATCAGGCCCAATTACAGCCACTAGCCCACTACCGACACTGAAGTTTTAGCAAAATTATACCCCCATAATTTAACCCCGGATAAGTTGAAGATCGCTTTATGAGTGTCGACACTCCGGGCGATAGGTCGTTAAGATTTTATAATACAAGGACACTGCAACTTCCACACAATTGGTACATTGACTTCAGTGGATTTTTATTGTATGCTGATCGTTGTCGGGTTTGGGAGTGTAGCATAATTAAGAAGGATTTGGGAGTGTAGCATAGTTATTAAGAAGGATTTTTATTATATGTGTACCCAGGTTCGGGTATGGTTCGAGTTCGGGTTTTCTATACCCGGGTATTAGAATACCCTATTTTCGGGTTTGGGAAGGGTTCAAGTATTGATCAGGTATGAAAAAAACCTTGGTGGGTATTAAAAAACTCGGATGGGTATAAACATGAACTTTGTAATTTTTTTTGTTTCCAACTTCATTTTTGGGTTTATAAACATGAACTTTAATTATATAAAACTTTAATTTAACAAGATTACATGTTATTAGGAGCTAGAATAATCAAAGTGCATACATTACTAAAACCCAGTAATGGGTATTCCTAAAACCCGGGTACGGGTACTTCTAAAACCCAGGCACAAGTATTATTAAGCCCGAGTATAAATCGGGTATGGAAAACCCCGGGTACGGGTAGTGATGAGAATATGCATACCCAGACCCTATCCTACTCGGGTTCGGGTAAAAAAAAACCCGTTTTTTTAATACCCGGGTCCGAGTTTTTTTTGGGCTCCGGGTTCGGATTTTTTGTGCACCTCTAGCACTAAGCCACTAACAGAGGAGGGGTTATTTGATTCGAAAATCAAAAGGAATTAATTAGAGCAATAATAATAGTAACCATTGTACCCCTCGACCATCGTTTCTTAGTTTTAAATCGTTTCTTGGCTATTGGGTTTTGCTCCGGTGAGTATTTAAAAGGGGTTTGAACGGTTTTGTTTTTACGGGTTTGAAATCTTTGGTTCAAGGGGAGAAGACAGTGGTTCGAGATTTGTCTCTGGGTAGGTTTGGGTTGGGTTGGGTTGGGGTCAAGATCAAAGGGAGTGGAGGGTACAGGACCCGGTAGGGAGTTTGGGTGTAAACTTCTTTTTTTAAGTAAAAATGTTTATTTTAGCTAAATTACAAGACTAGCTATTTACATGTAAAACGGGGGTTATACCCTTTAAGTTAACACGGGACAGCAAGTGGTGTTAGATAACTATACTGAAATGCTAAAAATTTATAGCATAGAAATGTGTTTTTTTTTTCTCATAACTAGAGTTATGTGGAGAATTGTAAGAATCGTATAAACCGCTTGTACATAATTTTCCTTAATGATTTAACGAGGAAGAAAAATGTTAGTAGGGTGGTTGGTTATCTAATCTCCTTACGTTTTGCACTTAAAGCTATATGTACAAGTGCTTAGTGTATGTTTTTTTTTTTTAATAAATAACTCACACGCCCTCTATACCTACTTTTAAATCTATACGAATGTGTACAATGAAGTATGACACTCAACCACTTACAGAGAAAAACCTTTACCACATACATTATTACAGCCAGGCTACAAGTCGTTTAGTAAAATTTCACTGAATATAATCCTATCTTGGTGTGTGAAGGTTGATACTTGTGTATATCACTAACATGAGATAAATTGTAAGTTACGTGGCTCATCCCAAAATTTAGATAGGAACTAATTACAACTTTTGTCCTTAAACTATATATATTAACTTACTGATTAATGGTTATATTCTTTGTCTTTAATAATTATAGTAAAGATCCTTTAATCGGGAATTTTGCATGTTTGGTGTCATTTTCACTTACTCTTGTTAGCTTTTTTTTTAATATAATATGAAATGACTAGACTACTATTGATAATAATTGAAAAGAACCGACAACTTCGGCACCATTTGAAAGTATTCGGAAATTTCTCTTAGGCTATCTCCTATTATTTCACACCATTTCACTTCAAATCATTGTCACGTCATAAAAGAAATGTTGCCTCATTGACACATCACTACCATATTTTCCTTTACTTTTTTTCACTAACACCTAATATCATTTCACTCCTTTTCACTACCACTACTCTATAAAATAATACTATTTTCAAATAAATTAAAAAAAATGGTTGGTTGAGAATAGCATGGCCCCACACACCTTCCTTCTTCACGTCGTGTTCCCTACCATGCCTCCTCCTTCACACGCCAAACCCCGCCGCCTTCTCTGGTGTTCCCCGTCCTCTCACAACGCCCCTATTGCGATCTGGCAGGGGCATGGGATGGTAGTAGATGCCCTTACTACCAATGGGGTGGTGGTCCACTTGCAAAGGCAAAACCTTTAAACACCTTGAGAGAGGGGAGCTTGGATTTAAGTTCCATAAACGACATGAAATAAAAGAAATTTGTCATTTAAAAAAAAGGTGGATGCCTTTACTGGAAGGGGAACTTTCTAGGAAATTTAATATGCATGTGATCTATAATCACTCAATAAGTCAATGGAGTCAATGAAAGAAAGGAGGAATTGCTCGTTCAAGCCAGCCTATGCTAATAATTTCAATTCTTTTATCTTTGATGCTGGGCTTCGGGAATATGATTTGAGAGGTAGAGTTTATACTTGGCAGTCCAAAAATGGTAATAAACTTAGCAAATTAGACAGGTTCTTAGTCAACTCGGAATTTTTTGATTCGTGGCAGGAGGCACGGTTGCAGGCGTTGCCTCATTCGTGGTCAGACCATTGCCCCATTATTCTTATCACGAAATCTGTTAACTTTGGGGCCCGCCCGTTCCGCTTGTTTAACTCTTGGATGGGGTAAAGAGAGGTTTGATAAAGTGGTGGAAGATGCGTGTAATAGTTTCTCCTTGACGGGGTGTCCCCCGGACGTGTTTCTGATTAGGAAACTTGGTTTTATTCATAGTAAGATTAGAGATTGGAGAGATAGTATGTCAAAAAAAGGAGAGGAGGTTAGCATTGCTAAAGAGGAGGTGGAATTCCTTGAAAATATTCTGGACTCCAGGGATTTATCTGAAAAAGAGGAGTGGGTGCTAGCAGAGAATAAGAAGATTATTGCTGATGCAGAATTTGCTAAAGTGTCAGACCTCAAACAAAGATCCAGGGTGAGGTGGGCAAAAGAAGGTGATGAAAATTTGAAGTTCTTTCATTCTCAGATTAATAGTAGGAAAGCCAGCAACATGATCCACGGGCTGAACGTTGGAGGTGATTGGGTTTCGAAACCTTCTTTGGTCAAGAAGGAGATTTTCAACTTTTTCAAAGGTAAATTCGTGGAAGAATGTCGTGACCGTCCGCCTCTAGTATCTTCAATTTTAAAAGGATTTTGGAGGCTGATTCGATTTGGATTGAGTCTCAGTTTTCTGTTGAAGAAATTAAAGCGGCGGTGTTTGAGTGTGGGGACGATCGGGCTCCGGGCCCAGATGGGTTTAACTTTCGCTCTTTCAAACGTTTTTGGAGCTTCTTTGTTAATGATTTTGTGTCTCTTTTGGGTTCGTTCTACGAGACAGGAGTTGTTAGTGTGGGTTGTGGTTCGTCTTTCATCTCCTTAGTCCCTAAAAGACGTGATCCTTCAGGCCTTAATGATTATCGGCCTATTAGCTTGGTTGGTGTGGTTAATAAAGTTGTATCTAAAGTCCTTGCTAACCGGCTCAAGAAGGTTCTCGGGTCCGTTATTTCTTATTCTCAGTCGGCGTTCTTAAGTGGTAGATTGATTTGTGATGGTCCCTTAATTATTAACGAGGTTGTTTCTTGGCTCAAAAAATGTAAGAAGTCGTTACTTTTGAATATAGACTTTGAGAAGGCCTATGATAATATTAATTGGAAGTTTGTGGTGGATGTTTTTAGTCAAATGGGGTTTGGGGAAAAATGGTGTTCTTGGATCGGGGGGGGGGGGGTTCTTTCTTCGGCCTGTGCGTCGGTTTTGGTGATTGGCTCGCCTACCTTCGAATTCAAGTGTGAGAAAGGGATGAGGCAAGGGGATCTGATCTCCCCGTTCCTGTTTGTTGCAGTCAGATTAAGCTCTTTCTTGCTTAATCTCTAAAGCGAGTGAGGTAGGGGTTTTCTTTGGTGTTCAGCTTCCTAATGGCGGCCGAGGTTATCCCATCTTTTCATTGCAGACGATGCTCTTTTCATTGGTGATTGGGAGGAATGTAACGCTTTAAACATAGTCAGGATCCTTAGGTGTTTTCATGCTTGCTCGGGGTTAAAAATTAACTTTGGCAAGTCTAATTTGTACGGTATTGGTGTCGATAATGTGGAAGTGGTGGAGATGGCTACTATGGTTGGATGTGCCTCCGACTCTTTCCCTTTCAAGTATCTCGGGCTTAAAGTTGGAGCGAACATGAACCGAGTTAACAATTGGAGACCGGTCTATGACTTGTTCGAGTCAAGACTTGCTCTTTGGAAGTCCTCGGTGCTTTCTTTCGGGGTAAAGGTGACTCTCATTCGTTCTGTGCTCGAGAGTTTACCATCGTATTTTTTTCTCTTTATACTTAGCTCCGGTGAAAGTGGTCAAAGATTTGGAAATATAGTTAAGAAGTTCCTCTGGGGTGGCTCTTCTGAGACTAGGAAGACCCACTGGGTGGCTTGGGATAGAGTTTCGTTATCGAAGAAAAAAGGGGGGCTGGGTCTTAGCAAATCCTCTCGTTATTATGTAAATGGGGTTGGAGGTACAAGCTTGAGAAAGAGAACATGTGGGTTAAAGTGGTGGATGCCATCCATCTCGGGGGGTCGGGTTGGTCGTTTCTCCCGGTTAAGAGGTTTCTTGGTGGTGTGTGGCATAACATTGTTTCGGCCATCAATAAACCGTTATCGGGTAAACCTCCTCTTCGCAACTTCTTTAGGGGGGTGGTTGGTAGAGGTGATTAAATTCTTTTTTGGCTCGATCCTTAGCTGAATGATGTTCCGTTAAATTGCCTCTACCCGAATCTATTTTCTTTGGAGATGGTCAAAACATGTTCGGTCGGGACCGCCTGATTGGGGAGTGGTTGTGGAAACACGATCCGGACATGGAGGAGGAGGTGGCGGAGCTAACGTCTCTTTCTTCGGCGATCGCTTCGGTCTCTTTGGTCGACAGAAAGGATGAATGGAGATGGTTCGCCGACAATTCTGGTACGTTTTCGGTCAATTCAGTTAGAAAAGCCATGGTGGATTTGTCGGATATTAGTGTCGGGTATGTGTTGGATTGGTGTAGATAGGTCCCTACTAAATGCAATATTTTCGTGTGGAGAGCGGAAATGAATAGGATTCCCACTGCGGATGCTTTGTTAAGGATGGGTATCGTGGTTGGAGAAGGGTTATGTCCATTGTGCAAAACGGAATCCGAGTCGGTAGAACATATCTTCACTTCGTGCATCTTTGCGGTGGTCTTATGGCAGAAAATTAGTCGGTGGTGCCGCATTCCCCCAATTTTTGCCTTTTCGTTTAAAGACCTTCTTGAGATTCACAAAGGAGGACATATCAGTGCTACTAAGCGGGTCCTTATCCAAGGTATTATCATTACCTCTTACTAGTGCATTTGGTTGGCTCGCAACAAAGTCATCTTTTCTAATTCGGAGATCAAGGTTGACAACGTGTTTAGTGAGGTTATGTCCCTAGGCTATCTTTGGTTTAAGCATAGATTAAGGCGTAGTGCTTTTTTATGGTCAGACTGCTGTAATTTTGTAAATATATAGGGTGTGTTTGTTTGGTTTCCCGGCTCGGTCTTCGGGCTTGAGGTTGTTTTTTAATGAAGTTTTCCTTTAAAAAAACAAAAAATGAAAAGTCTATTTAGTTTAATCTTTTTTTAATGGCATGATGATTTTATTAAAACATGGACCACACTAGCAAGTTACTAGTGAAAGGCCACCATTAATTTATATCGAGAATTTCACCATTTATACTACTTCAAATCATACAAATTACACTTCAAATTATAAAATTTCACTCTAGTTGAGCTACTCAAAACCACATATATCTTTTTCGGTTATCTTTCATACTAACTAGGGATTTAACCACGCGCGCGTTGCGGCGCAAAAACAAACTGTTACAAGTGTTTTGTACACGAATTACACCCTGAATGATGAATGCGCTCGGAGCCCTGAGCTTGATTGTGTAACAGATCAAAACAAAATGGACCGCTTAAAAACATGTTCAATATGGGTTGGGTGAAAAGGGGTTCTGATAAAAATAAGCACATGATAAAAAGGGGCTCTGATCAATATAAGTCTGGGTAACGGGTCGATTTGAAACAAAAAAAAATCATAAAAAATTAAAAATTGGAGAATGAGAGGAAAAATAATAATAAGATTGGGACCCCTCAAACTATAAAATCTATATTGTATTGTTATTCCCCACGCCCAATGAGCGTGATAAGCAAGCAAGGTTAATTAGATAGGAAATAGTGTAGTAAGTATGAAACACACACATGGAATCCTGATTTGGATAAATTATTATTCTTACATAGAAGATTCTCAAGATACAACAGAATTTTGTAGTTACAAATTTTTTTTTTATTATTTTGGGACCAAAAATCTTGAAATAAACCATTGCTTTTAGATGATTTCCTTGAGGAACACATACTAGTTGACATCACCCATTGGTTGTGTCACCAAGTGAATGAGCATGGAAATCATGAGATCCAAATTTGAGGCCACCAAGGTCTTCGATAATGGTAGTTGGTAGTAGAAGCACCTGAGACATTAGTTAAGTAAATTAACTAAAGCTCCACACAACATCAAGATTCAGAGTGCATTCCTATTATTACCTTATGCCACTTGACTAAAAAATTAGTGCCACCAACACCCTCACTGATGCTAAGAATCACAACCGCCTTCACCATTTTTTCTCTGTGGTCTAAACAATTTAATAACCAAATATTTGTAACCCATCTACAATTAAATAACACTCAATCATTTAGTTAGAGGATCATAGTTATGTCATAATCCATAAGCAAAGAGAAACCCACTTTGTGACTCATATCTTGACAAAATTGTTAAACTCTCGATTTTACGATTTACCTTATACCGAACAATTGCATGCATATATCCTATACAATTTGTCCCAAAAACATTACTCTTAGCACATATCATTTTGTTTCTTTCATTATTCACGTGAAGTGATTTGGATTTTACCTATTCGTAGGAAAGTGTTCTATTACCGTTGCCGATTCAACGAAAGGGTAAGAGAAATGGTTCCCAAGTGACAAATTCACAGCTTCCTACATTGTCATCAATCTGCACAATAGTATCAATCAATCCATCTCCACACATATTATGACTTTTATAATCAGAATAAAGAAGGTTCGACTTCAAAATGTTGTGATACGAAAAACTACAATTGAGGTATAAAGATTGTAACTTTTACCGGAAGAAGAAACATGTAAACAAACATGTTAAGTTCAACATAAAGTGAGTTGCTAGGCATAGCTCAAATACTCACTTGGTCTCATAAAGATGTAGTGTTCATGCCTGATGATTTGCCATATGACTTCCTTTTTTGCATTTTGTACCAACCATGTTCATTTCTTCCAAACTGATATCAGGTGTACCTTAAAAAAAGGACTAATAGTTAATAAATCAACTTACAGCAGCCATAAATAACATTTAACAAATTAAACCAGAACCACCATCATCGCCTTCTTAATTGTCGGTACCTTCAACACCTGAACCATAGGTGACCGGGATGTGTTCCCCTGTTCCATATCGTCATATTTCACACCATCGATCGCCTGACCCTTAATCCACAATAAGATTGTAATCTCAGTAGACCATTGAAGTACCAGCTACATGTTTGAATCATGGAAGTAACAATATATAAAGTTGACTAAAAAGTCAAAGTGAATATAAAATGTTGGAGATGGTCTTTCTATAGTTTTTCTTGCCTAGCAGTTGTCCAGCCACTGCAAAATAACAATGTCAACGTTATAGCCATTGAGTTACAAGAGCAAATCAAGTGCAATTACAACTACCCAAATTCAAACTGGTATATATCGTTTATTGAAAGTTTGTAACAATCTATATATGAAAGAAATGTTTTAAATAAGGATAAAGGGTTTGTCCCATGAAAATCTGTAGGTAAACAAATCAGTAAAAAAGGTTGATACAGTAAGCAGTCAGCAAGAGCTTTGTAGTGGTAAACATTAAGGGGTCATTCCAAAATGGATCTGGGTTGCTATGGTCTTCAATATTGATCGAAAAGTAATTGCGTAACTGGTAGTGGGTTGTATTCAAGTTTTGATCAAGTATGGTCAAGATTCCAACTCTTAGGCATCAATTTTCAATCAAGTTTCATGTTTAAATAACCAATTCAATCACCGAATTTCACATAATCACATCTAATTTTTATTAAATTAAAATAAAAAACATTTTGGAAAAGGTAAAAAACAAACCTGGTGCAGTGGACAGTGACTGCTGGCTGGTCACAACCGTAGTAGCCAGACCGCCGAAGGATGACGTGTGCACCTGCGGTGGGAATGGTTCGGATAGAAAGACGACTTTGCAGACCGTGAAATTGAAGACTTCAGGTTTATAAATCTAAAAAAATCAAATCAAAGCAAAGAACAGTACCAACTAATGATGTACCTGATTTAGCGGTTCAACATTGATTGCCCAAAGCTCCAAAAAATGATGTGAAGAAACCCTAGTTCACTGCCTGTGTTCATCACCTGCCACCTGATCTGCGACCTGATCTGCGTTCATCGTCGATGACATTATCGTTTCAGAGACCAGAGAAAATGTTAGGGTTTTTCTATATGGGTGAAACTTGGGAAAACGTTTTTGAAAGTGAAGGATAATCTCTTTGTTGGTATGGTAAGCGGTGGGAGGTGACGTCTGAACAACCATCGTTGTTTATCTTTCTCTCTCTAATGCGTTCCCTAATGTCTTCCCCTCTCTCTATTATCTCCAAATACTCATCTTTGTAATGATAAAAACAGACGCGTGGGCTTCTTTCCACGCGTGAGAA
The DNA here is from genome assembly GCA_030545235.1 of Helianthus tuberosus. NCBI lineage: Eukaryota > Viridiplantae > Streptophyta > Magnoliopsida > Asterales > Asteraceae > Helianthus > Helianthus tuberosus. Next base: position 11,518,866 of record CM060393.1, read on the forward strand.
GACCATGAATGCTATTTTTTGGCCCAATAAGCATAGCCCATGCATTACATTTACTTCTCCTATTATTAGATTTAGATTAGATTTAGATTAGATTTCTCATTATAATATATCAAAAAGTAATTAATGAAATAACAATATGAAACGTTGTGCAACTATCAATATAAGTTAACAATACGTTGTGGTTTTGAATAAGATATCATTTTACTTGGTGAGTAAAAATTTCAGTCATCCATTTAAAAGTATGGGCGAAGCTTTTAAGGGACGGGAGGGGGCGGCCGATCCCTCGAACTTTTCGCTCAGTAGTGGAGAGTATGTAGTTTTCGTATAGAAATTTTTAGGTATATACGTTTTCAACCCCCCCGTTTTATATAAATTTTTAGGTCCAGTGACTTCCGCCCCCCGGGTCGGAAATCTCAAGATTCGCCAAGTGAAACTATAAAAGTTATAAATATTTTCTGTTATGAATTATAGGATTGTAAAAATTAACAAAGTTAAGATAATGAATCTTACTTTCTATATTTATTTGCGTTTTATTGATTGCTAAAGCTTGTATCATAATTTTTATGAGTTTTCCATCCCTAAAAACCGTCTAATCTTACACTTAAACATATTTGAATTTACATCACTTTTTGAGCTAAATACCACCAAGAAGTACTTAGTTATATCACATGAATATAAAAATGCTTGGTATCATATATGTTTAAAGTTACTAGTGGGAGACCCGCGCGTTGCGGCGGAGTCGATAATATTTAGCCTTTTCTCTTCAATAAACAACTTCAAATTTAACTGAGATGAACCCTCTTCTTCTAGTGTTTTTGCAGCCGTTTGTTTCAAATATTTAGCATTTTCTCTTCTAGCTTCTCCTTCTCTTCCTTCATCCATTGACATCTTTACAGCTTTGCAAACATCCCCCCTTTTCACTTGAATCGCGTCTCTATTATCGTCGTCTAGATGCATCACTCTATGAGCCCTAACTCCCACACCAGTTCCCAACACTTGTACAACCAATCTTTCATTAAAAAAGTGTTCAGCAAACTGTGGCCATGTGATCATCGGGACATCAGCGCAAACCCCTTAAGTAGTCGAGTTCCATCCACAATGTGTCAAGAAGGCACCCACAGCTGGGTGCGATAGGATCAAAACTTGTGAAGCCCACCGACGTATCAAAACACCTCTACCTTTTACTTGTGACTCGAACCCATTTCCACCCAACCATTGCTCTATCTCTTATGTTCTACTTTCACCTTTCACTACCAAAATAAACGCGAATTGCGAATCCTCTAAGCCTAAAGCGAGTTCTATAAACTGTAGTGGCGTTAGTCGTGCAAGGCTTCCTAAACACGCGTAGATTACACTGCGTTTTCGCTAAGAATCAAGCCATGTCATGCATTCATGGTTGTTGATTGAATCTTTGCTTCCACGCTGCGCTCTATCCAAATCGTTCTTGTTCGAATTACAAAAGGGTCCAATGTACCAAACTCTTCCTTGTTTCATCCCTCTAAACTGATCAATATATCTTGTTTCCAACTTATCAAAACTGTTTATAAGCGCCCCATATGGTCCTAACTCCGGAATATATCTATTAACATAGCATTAGTTTAACAAAATATATCAATACTGCATTTAAATAAACTGATTAAATTCATTAGCTTAACTGATGTTGCCAAGACAGAAGCCACAAATTCTTGCTATTGCTACTTCTGCAAAAGTAAGAAGATAAGTAATAAATATAAAAATCATCTTCCTTATTTCAAAGACACAAACAGATAGCTAACTACAAACCAAAAAAGCCTAAATTCCATAGTCACTACAAAATTACCTACAACTAAAAAGGATATATACTCAAATGAATTTGAGTCAAAACTGTCCAGGTCATGATGGCCCTGCTCACAACACTTGTTAATACATCTTTTTAATTTTATAAATATTTAATGTGTTAAACATAACTGTAAAAACAATATTTCTATAAAGGTTTACTTAAATTAAAAAAAAACACCAATTAAACCCTTAACCAATCGCTAAGTATCAGAAGCTTCTGTTCTTGATTGTTTATGAGTGGTAGGAACAAAGCTACCTACAATCACCTGCAAATAAACCAAAATCCCATGGTTTCAATGATCGTTGTATAATAAAACATCTTAACAGACATTTCTTAAATCAACAAAATGCAGTTTTAGCCATGATCACAAAGCTCTGGTTGCTACTTTCGTGGACCCCATAAATATCAAAAAGCGCTTGTTGTAATATAATAAATAAAATTTGGGGAGAGGTAAATAATAATATTTCAATATATGCCCCAAACCAGCGTCGCGCGTTGCGACGGGATCAAAAACCCGCTCAATGCATTGTTAGGTGTGGTATATCATTAACTATATAAGTGGGATACACATTTGATCAAAAACAATAAGATTACAACAGTACGTACCTTGTAAGCCAGTTGCTTTCTGGGAGCTTTTCCACCTGTAGACTTACGAGCGGTTTGCTTGGTACGAGCCATTGTCTTCTAGATTCAAGAAACTAATAACCGAAACAAAATTAAGAAGTATTGAGTTCGTGTTAGGGTGTCATTTAAAAGAAAAAAAAAACCTAGCAGCCGAGTCATTATGATAGCAAAACAAACCTGATAATCCAGCAAGTTATAGTCCATGTAAATCAAAGGCTGTATAATTTTTAAAGTAAAAACCTTGCATAAATGAAACTCTAGAACGTCACTCTTCATCATTTAACTTCAAAATTAACAAAACAAAAAAAAATTATTTAAAAACAATTTATTTGGATTGACATCTTGAAATCGGTTAGAAAAAGTAGAATTCCCTAAATGACTCGCTGGCAATCTGAACCTTCAACCCACTACACACAGTTATGAAACGAAAATCATCAAAATCGTCTTGTTCCCATTTTCTAGAATAGTCATTCAAATCACCAGAACAGAAAACGCAAATTTGATATTATGTAGTAATCGATTCGAAAATTACCTTGAACAATGTTAATGGTCGGCCAATAAAAAACGCAGATCTGCCACGGCAACTGTATAAAGCGTCTGGTGCATCTTCAATTGTTAAAACGATTGCGAATCCATTTAGGTTAATTGGTTCTATCTGGTGCCTCCCACTATTTTGGTTCAGAGGAAACAAAGAGAGAAGAACGGAACCCTAAAAAGAAAGCAAGATGTGTAGGATGATAGGTTAAATTGAAGATGAAGAGAGGCAGAGCCTTGTATATGCGTGTAGGAAGCACAAACGTTTCATAGGAGTGAGCATATTCAATCAACAGACGATTCAGAAAAAAAAGGATTGAAGGAATTGAATTGATGCATTCAATTATCCGTACAACAAGAATGTGCTCTTCAGCTTCATTCATCAATTAGGTTTGATGACATTCAATTGGGGGGCAAATTTGGGAGAATGGATGAAAAATTAGAGAAACAAAACAGACTTTTGGGTTGACGTCTTAAAATTTGGGGGTGAAATGACATTATAGGACAATGAAATGCTTATTATAGGTTTATAGATTACATGCTATTATGTTCAAGTTACTTTGAAGGTGATCATTATTTTATACTTGGAATATATAATTTAAAATTGAGCTTCAAGAAAATACAAAAGAACAATGGATGAAAGGAGTGTGAAATGTGGAAACATTCCCTTTTTACAAGAAAATTGGTAGGTGGGTGTATGGGTGATAAGATTAGGGTTGTAAACGAACCGAACGTTCAGCGAACAATTTGTGAACCGTTCGGCGGGAAGTTCGTTTATGTCCGTTCGTTTATTAAACGAACGAACATGAACATGAAATTTCGTTCGATTAGTTAAATGAGCGGACATGAACAGAGGTCTCGTTCGTTCGATTGTGTTCGTGAACGTTCGGTAAGGTGTTCGTGAACGTGTTCATGAACATTCGTTCATTTGCGTTTGTTTGTGTTCATATGTTTGTGTTTTAATTGAATATTTTTGTACTTTCATATATTTTATCTATAATATTTATATTATTAAAATTTTATTTATTTTATTACCCTAACAATTAAACTAGAAAACCCTCTTTCACCTTATTTATGCACCATTTCCCTTTCATTTCTCATTATTTATATCGGCGAATACGGTCGACATCCGTTCCACAATAAGGGATTCAAGTTCCAGTGATACTCTCTGAGCCATCTACCTTTATCCTTCGTCGCGTTTGCCAAATTTATTTCTGTTCGTGAACCATTCGCGAACACGCTCATTTCCTTAATGAAGGAACACGAACATAAAATCTCGTTCGATAAGTGTTCATGAACCGTTCGTGAACACATTTATTTCCTTAACGAACGAACACGAACAAAGCCTTGTTCATGTTCGTTCGGTTCGTTTACAGCCCTAGATAAGATAGTTGTCCGTAAATAATAAGTGTGATGAGACAACATTTATTACATATGTATATTAAATTTCTTTTTTTTTCTTAACAATGAACACACAAAGTTTATGACATTTACCTCTAAAATCCATAAAATATCTAGTTTGTGTGGCTTAAACTCACGTTACTTTACGGAGATAACTACTTACAGCATTCACATTTGATTCTTTATATTTATCAATTTATGTGAGTAGGTCTTCTATATTATATAGAGTGGGTGTAAGTGGTTGTAAGAGGAGGAGAAAGAAAATGTCAGTAAATTTGAGAAAACACTGTTCACCATCTATAATTTTTTTAAATATTTTTAAAAGTAGTTGTGACTAGAGAAGAAAGAAAAAATAATGATAAAAGTATAATAATATTATTTAATTAAAAAGAAGAAAGAAAAAAAATAGTAATCTGTAGTATAATTATAAAGAAAGAGATTGGAGGATTAATTGTGGATGCTCTTAGTGTCACTACCCTAAATGACGATTAATATAAAAATATTTAATTAGGGGATTATACTATAAATTCTTTAAAGTTTTCTTAAATAGGTTTACTAAAAATTAGAGAATATTCAAAACCCCCAAACCTGACCAACCCAAACCTTAAATGGGTGGGTTATCGAGTCACCTTTTCTCAATCAATAACCCAAACAACCCGATCCGAAAAACCCGAAAGTCGAATATTAATTGTCTTTTTTTATAGATGCGACCTAACTTGGAGTGTTTTGTATTTGAAACATTTAGCTTTGGGAATTTAAGACTTTTGAAATTATCATACCATGTTATTAAATGATATTTGAATTGTGATGATATTTTTTAACATGTATATTTTTTCCACGGTGGGCGCCAATGAAGAAACCATTTTGTTTTCCATTGTGAAAAAAACCATGTGAAAAAACCATTTTTTAACAACGTGTATATTTGATGAAATTATGTGAAAAAAAAAAACCATTTTGTTTTCCATGGTGGACGCCAATGAAGAAACCATTTTGTTTTCCATTGTGAAAAAAACCATTTTGTTTTCCACGGTGGGCGCCAATGAAGAAACACCTAACTAATTTTAGGTTATTAGTTTGGTTTATGTTTCGACCATAAGGGTTAATCTTCTTAATCCTTCCTGAGCTGGACGCCTGAATCTCCCTGCAAAACAATCAACACTCCGTTAAGCTCGTTAAGAGGGAAATACGGGGGTTTCCCTCTTAACCACTCTCCGGAGTGAGAATAAGTATTTGTTTTGAGAGAATAAGTGTGTGGTTAATGGTGAAAGAGCAGAGAACAGACTGAATAAACCTGTATGTGAAGGCACCTATTTATAGCCGGAGTAGTGAAGAAGGAGATTGGCTGATGGGCCTTGGGCCTGGAGCCGACAATAAGGAATATCCTTCTTGTCCCCTCTGTTGCAGCCGTTAGTGCTTCTTTGTGAGGGCGAAGTTGGCGCACGGTGAATGGATCCACGTGGCCTGACCATTGTCCTTGTTGTCTCTCTGCCATCAGCGGCTGAGTGGAGATCGTGGAGTAGATGTCGGCGCACTCTGATTGGTGCCACGTATGCATCCTTATGTACTATCCTGTCTCCTGTACGATTGTTAATCGTGGAGCACGATCTGATACAGCCTTTTTGACAGTCATTGGCCCACTGCCCTGCCACTCGTACCTTTAATACTTGTCTTTGGATGACCTGCGCTTCTATCCTCCGCGCGACGTATGGGTGGCCCTCATATAGTCCGCGCAAGGTCTAGGAAGAGAGGGTGCTCATCCAGGATGCCAAGTGTAGAATCTGAGCTTTAACCTTGATTGAGTCTCACGCGTGACCTAGGTTTTACCTGTTTAGTCGGCGCGGGGTCTGTAGGTTCGTCAATTGGTGTAATAAAAGTATGGTCTCGCGCGTGACCTGATTGGTCTGCGTGACTTTTTGGGACCATACCCTTTCAAAGGTCTAAACCTGAAAACCGAACAACCCGAACGTGAATAAACCATGCTTGAACAACTCGAACTTTAAATGGGTCACTTTTTCCTAACCAAAAACTCAAATAACCCGACCTAAAAAACCCGAAACTCGAGAAAAACCCGAAGAACACCTCTACACCCAAACACAATTGAGCCTATTATAAGTATAAAGTCGGTGTTGTCTTTAGTGCCTTCCCTTTTCCTTCCTCTCAGCATTTCCTTTGTCCCCTCTCAGCCTCAGTTATGTGCTTCTTCTTTACAAGTGTATAACCTATGTTTTCCCCTGTAGTTCATGTGTCTTTTACTCTGTTGTTAAAGCTTTCTTCCATCTTTTTGTCAAAGTACAGTAATCGGAACCTCAAAGCTGAAGATTTACAAAACTATCACATGTAACCCTAGAATTTTAGCTTCAGAACTTCAAATCGCCTAGAAGGATTTAAAGTTGCAGCGATTTTCAGTGCCGGTGCTTTATCAGATTTGCCGTTCAGGTCCGTGTTGTTGCTTGCCTTCCTTTTAATTCATAGGCTAGGGTTTCTTCTTTGTGTATTGTCTTTAAGTTACACTAATTGTCTTTGTCAATGATTTTTAATTCTTTGGATTTCATGTGTTGAATACTTACTTTTATTTGAATGCATGTAGAAAACAACTATCCAGTACGTATACACTATCTAATTTATTACAAGAAACAACGAAATAGGCAAAAATAATGAATAGAAATTGACCTAATTGATAATTGCAGTTGTGAGTTGAATCGGTAGATTATTACTCCAAAATGTAACGCTGTAGTGAATTAGAAATTAACTCTGATTATGAAGAGGAGATGAAAACGATCAAAGTAAAGAAATCCAAGATCTGTCTCTTTAATTGAATAAAAAAATATGTTTTGGGTTTGGTTTCGCATGAAAAGCAAAAAAATAAAATAAAAAAGATAGCCCACGTTGTTGTGAACCTGTACGGGTAATTCGGTACTGAAAATCCTGCAAAGCGGGTACCGGTACCAAATATACCCGGTACGTTTCAGAACCTGTACAGTACCTGTATTTTAGTGTAAAAAGCGGTCAATACTGGTACCGAACCGGTTCCGTACCGGGCCACTTCCGAAAAAGTCCAAAATTGGTACCGAAAATGTACCCGGTTCGCTAAATTCGGTACCGGTACCGGTTCATTACCCACTCAATTCTGGACTTGATATATCATCTACGCCTCTTCGATTTTCAACCGAGGGTAGTTGTCGCAATGATATTTTAAGACATTGCGTAATTAGGATTCAGGACTCCTTGATTAGTTCATTAGCGTCAACTTAAGAGTTTTTTCTACACGTATTACAATTAGATGTTCAAACCCAGCAACTTCAAAAGGGGTTGCCCGGTGTTAAAACATCCATGAAATATTTAAATATTTGGAAAATATATAGGTAAGCAAATAATGCGCATACACAGGGGATATAAACTTTGAACCTTTATTAAATTTGTAAACCACTTATTCTTTGATATGAAATAAAGCATATAAGAAAAATACAGTTTAGTATTTAAATAGGACTTATGGATGCTGTTACTAAACTTCATTTTGTCAAAACTGTGTATAATAGTTTGCAAAATAGTTACAGTGCTACAAACTTCTTAATTACATTAGTTGTGGATTGAGCTAAGTGAACAAGTACCAGAAACCCAAAAATAGTATAACCCATTCAATTTGAAAACAACCAGCATGTTTAACTCAAAAAATCAAATCTAATCCCCTTATGCTTATAGTTACTCGACTGTACAAGTGCTCACTTTATCAAAATTGTGTGTGTATATATATATATATATATATATATATACTATTATATAAAGGAGAAGTTACGTACACAAAAGTAATTTTACGTGGCGTCCAACTTTTGAAGCAATGTGTACAGCTAATGAAAGCCTATTTTATAAGGGTAAAATTGTAAAGAATACACATTTTAAGACACCTAAAAGGGTATAACAGTAATTCCACGTGCACCCCCTACTCACACCCCCCAAAATCTTTTCCTTCTCTGCCCTCAAGAAACCCAATAGACATCCTCGTAATCAAACCGAAGAGTAAATGCGTTCCTCTCTTCACCTTCATCACCCTTGCCCTGCCCATAGAGAGAGAATCAGGAGAGTAGGAAACGATCTGCAATTACCTCAATTGGGAGTAACCGCTGGAAGACATTTACTCATCTTCGCTCACTCATCTTCGCACGATTAAGAGGTCTGATCCCATCTTCACTTTCTTTCATCTCTTAACTCTCACGTTTTGTGTTTGTATTAATCCGGTAAGATTTCTTGTAATACCACCACATCTTTTGTTTATGTTTTTTGGATTATGATGATTTTAGTTCTATGGATTTATGTGATCAATTTGGGTTGGGTGTTCCATAATGGGGTTGGTCATTTGGAGCAGTAAGAGCCAACCCTAATTTCACCCCCAATTTTGCTTTTGTATGTAAGGCTTTTATATACAGATTTAAAGCTTTTGAAGTTCATTCCGATAATATCAGCCATCAAGGAAATGTTTTTTTTTTTTTTTTCAATCTTTGAGTTGTGTTGTCACGGGGTGGGTGGATATTAAATCATGAAGAAGTTTATTTTCTATATGCTTTATGATCACACAGTTTCATTTGTATATATTATTTCTTAATCGTTTCCTCAGAGGCTCGGAGAACGATGCAGGACCTGAAAATGCTAGAGAACATGATAGCAGTGAGGTTCGTGCACCTTTACTGGTGAAAATAGATGTTCTTTATGGTGCTCCAACGCTCTATGGGTATGTATAGTTTCTCATATTCGCTCCCATTTCCTTTTTTAATAATTAGAAGCTTCTGGACATTCCATCTTTATCTAGAGTAAACTGGACATTCCATTGCAGACCTGTTGCCCCGGCCGGAAAATCCCCCCGCTGATTCGCTGCCGACCAGTGCTGCTGCTTGCTCCTCTCGGTCAAACAAGGTATGCACAGATTAGGGCAAAATTGTTTCAATTCTTTATTTTTAGGTTTTGTTGATATCAATCTTTGATCCCCTTTCAGATTCACGCCTTTATTTGGAAAATTGAATTTAGGTTTTTTTGCTGATTTTTGTTTAATTCTGAATTGTATCGTACTCTGGTTCGGTAAAACTAAGATATTCGTGAAGCTCTGTATCCTTTTGAGGTAAAGTGTGTACCAAATTAAAGTTCAAAAAATAAAGTAGTTACTCAAAAAAAAAAGGAAAAAGTAGCGGAAGGTTAATACTGTGATGTATTGTGGTGGATGATATGAATTTGGTCTATGTGAATGTTTTACTTGTTTTACGTTCCGTAAATCATCTATTTTACTCATCTTGCAGTGTTGCCAAATACCAAGAAGCAAATCATGGAGTATATACTGTTGTCACATTCCCTATCCTGTTTGCTGTGATGTTTGGTGATTAGGGGCATGGTATATGTATCCTGCTGGCATATTTCTCAAGTCAGGTAACTAGGCCAAAACAAAGCTACTATGTATCTATACTTTTTGACATTCGCAAGCGGAGACTGATTTTTTTATGCATTTTCATGAATACAGAAGCTTGGAGACGGTACCGAGTAGTAAACCATTGGGTAGTCCGGTAATCCGGAATGGGATCATGGGTGTGTCGGATCCGATGATGAATAATAATATCGTTTCTAGCTGTGCGTTACAGGGTGGGGTGGGGGTATGGTGGGGTTAGGGGTGCCCGGTGTGGTTGCGGTTACTGTCGGGTCGCCCGCAGTTTCGTCAGACGGAATGGGGAAGAATAATGGAGATACGTCGTCGGTTTCGCCTTCACCTTATGAGTTTACTGGGATTGTAAGGGGTAGAAGAAGCGGGACAGTTGAAAAGGTTGTTGAACGAAGACAGAGACGAATGATAAAAAACCGTGAATCAGCTGCTAGATCGCGAGCTCGTAAGCAGGTTAGTGTTGTTTTTGTGTATTTAAGGTGTTTTTTGTTTGTCTTGTTCTAAATGTGAAGTAAATGTTTTGTTTGATTATAGTGAAGAATGAGTTGAACAGTTGGACTTTACCCAAAAAAAAAAAAAAAGAGTTGAACAGTTGGACGCTTTATGCGGTGAAAGATTACATACAAAAAGTTTCTTAAATCTTAAATTAACTCAAACATTAGTTGGCAATAGTTCTTGGAATAAATATTATGGTTTAAGGAATGAAGAAATGTGTTTAATCAGGCTAAAACATTATTAATGGTTTATCTTGATTACTTTTTTTCGGCTTCTCGTAGGCATGCACTATGGAACTGGAAGCCGAAGTGGTTAACGCAGGTAAACTGAATCCGATTTGGTCGACAGAGGGTTCGGAGAGGTATTACCATGAACACCCGAACTAATCAAGTATGATCATTGAAACTATAAGACGAAAAAAATGTGGTTTCGTTTGTTTTTTCGACCCGCATTTTAGGAGTTCAAAAGGTTTTTTTATGTATTTATTCTCTTCTATACATTTAATTCCTTATTATTATTTTTATGTGAGTTGTGCAGAATTCTTGTAGGTTGATGCTCATATTTATTTGTGGAAATGAAATGCAAGAATTGTGATATCAGACGTTGATGGGACAATTACAAAGTAAATTATATTAACCTCATGGTTTTACTGCTGAAAATTTGTATTTTCACTTTTATTTGGCTTAATTTTATGCATCTTGTAGGCCGAATGTTCTTGTCAGGTCATGCCCTAAGTTGATAGGAATTGGTATCCGGGGTAGCTCAACTTTTCTTTGCTATAAAGGTATGTGTTCTCGTACATAATTTTCGGTTTTTATATATGTTATAGCATGTAATAATTCCGCCGAACACCCGGGTTCCCACTATTTCAAATAGCTTAGCTGTTTTACGAAATCGGTATTAAAAAGATTACATAAAATAGGCCACGCAACGTGCGCCAAAAAAACATAATTACCCGCGGCAACGCGCAGGCATTCCCACTATATAATATAATGTAAATTTTTGGCCGCTAAAAACGGCTCGATAGATAGAGTATGCTGGGAGAAAAGAAGATCGATGGGTTGGGCTGGGCTTGATTATTAGGTCAGGGGGATATTTAAACCATGTCCTTATCCTCAAATCGGAACAATCATTCTCAAATCTCATTGTCGATGAATAAGCATTCCAGCTTCTACCGATTTATTAGACCCATGGTACCTTCAACTTTTATGGTGAGCTGTTATATATTCATCTATCTTCTGGATTAAACAATATTTATCTTAATTTTTGCACACCACTTCTTTGATTTTGTATCTTTCTTTATCTTCATATTTTATTACAAAAGATGAATATAGTGACACACATGAAGAGTTTACAGTAACCGTGCGTATGATTTTAAAGCAGCCATTATTCCTAACAAGATGTTTGCACTACAAGATAAAAGAGAAGCACAAGAGAAGGTAACCGATACGGCGATACTACACAATCTCACAGCCTTTTCAACTAATCATTTTTATATTCATTGTTGGTATTCTGTTTGTTGATTTGCTTGTGTTTTTATCTAGGGTACAACTGTACAAGTATCAGTATCTATAAGTAGAAAATAGAAAATGGAGCAGATAATCGACAACATATGTGTTTTGGTCGAAACTGGGATCCAGAAACACGGTATAACAACATTTACACAAGGGATGGTTCTGAACCATCGCTGATTCCATATGAGCTTACCTCATTGGCTGAAACCGCAATTCAAGATGCTCAAGCCCATCTGGACGATGATGAACTTTCTTCCATGTGCCCCCTGGATACTTGTTCTGTCAGTTTTTATCCGATCGATGGTCGATTTGGCCTTCATCAGTGTATTAGACTAAGATGGCATTGGGTTCAAGTGTTAGATGTCCAGCTTGATGGAGGTGCAAGTATGGGCTCCAGAATGTGATGCATCATTGCATTGGGCTAGAGATGGATCACCTTGTATATGGCATGGGCCGATTGATTCTTAAAACTCTAATATGCATCATGGACTATGAGTTTGCTATTGGCCTTTACTCTTTCTTGGTTGTTTGTTTTCAAAAGTTGTAAAAAGTATTAGGTGGTTTATAAACTCAATATAATTGTAAATATATTATTACTTTAAATACTTTAGGTTGATGCTGGGTTGGAGTTGCAGGGCAAAGGTGCATGGGTTTAAGCACTGTTGTTTTTTGTTAGTGATCCAAAATGATGGTATTTTGCTTTTTAACTTGGTTGTTTGTGGTCTGCTTTGAAACTGTGAAAGCTCCTAAATTGGTTAATGGTATAACAAAATAGTTGTTTTTTTAAGTTTCTGTCATAACCCGTCACATAACATGCGCTAAAAACATAAGTACCCGCGGATTATAATTGAATCTGATGAGTCGGGACACCCGCTGCAACGCGCGGGCCTTCCCACTAGTATATATATATATATATAGGATAAAGATCATTACAGAACACTAATTATTGCGAGAACAAAAAGAACAACTCTAAATCGCTAAAATTTTAGGGTTTAAAGTTCATATTTCTTAAATTTTATGTTTCTTACATTCATATATGTATTATATATACATAAAAAATCATATATTTTTTCGTACATATAGTCTACATACATGTAGGTAATTTAGCCTACACATAATCTACATGTGTGTAGGTTATTTAGAAACTGAAGATTTTTCATATTTTGTTCTAAATTCAAGTGTGAGAAACAATAAATCTTACATTTATAATATTTTCATTTACTTTTTAGGATTTTAGGATTGGAAAAATGAGTGATTCACTTTGTTCTGCGTGTTCTCACAATATTTAGTGTTCTGCATAGAACCTTCCCCTATATATATATATATATATATATATATATATATAGGGTTAGGTTAACGTACAAATGCCCTTATCGTACATTACGTACGTGATGTGCTGAAAGCGGTTTAACAAAAACAACTAAACTTAACCCTAATATAGACACTCTAAGCTTTAAATTTATAAACTAAGACTCGATCTAATACCCTAAACCACACGACCGGCAAGTGTACCGATCGATGCAGTATAGCCTAAGGAAGTCCGAGTATCGAACCCAAAAGACTCTACTAGATTACGCTAACGACTCTATCTAGACTTAGACTGACACAACTTAACTAAATGTTTAATGATTGGGGGGGGGGGGGTTTCTAAAAATCCTAAATAAAAAAATAAAATAGCTAAATAACTAGACGAACTAGACACGAACTCACACGAAAGCTGAACTCAAGGATGATGAAGGAACTACCTAGACAGGAATCCTGATTGCTTTTAGTTATGATTATAATTTGAAGTTGTCTGCTATGGAACCGAGATCTTAAAATTCTCACCTCTCGGGAAATCTAAGGACCCCTAATCATTCTCAAGAGCACGCTAAGATCCCCTAAAGGTTGTTAAATTACCGGTTATTAGACTCCTTTACAAGAAATCTAATGGGTTTATAAAAGTATCCTAAAAGGCTCACTCCCTTACGAGACCTAAACCTAGGATAGAGCTAGACTTGCTAGACAGCAGCCAAAAGGTTAACTTCCTAAGAAGGACCCACCTTGCGGTTTAATCACTTAGACCTAGCAATAATCTCGCACCTTACAGCTATTGATGATTAGTAGAACACTTGATTTTATAAAATTACCAATTATTACTTCTAAGGTTACTTACTCGATTTTCACCCTAAAGGATCAAAGATTTATTATGTGATATAGACACTCACCAAAACCTAAAACCCTAGCCCGACTCTATTCCGTGATAAAGACCGTCACCAAGATTCAAGCGAAGCAATAATCAATAATAAAATAACATCAAGCACGCAAACACATCTAACTGATAGAACAAACCGTTTACAATTTATAAACTATCCATAGCGTTCAAAAATCCAAAAATAATCAAAACATAAGCAATCATTCAACCATGTCTAGGTAGTAACAAAGATTTAGCCAATAATCATGTCTAAAAACATAGCAATCGATGTATAAACTGAATTCATCATATAACAAAGTAAAACGAACAAAAACGAGAGAATAAGGATGATTAAACCCGTAATCTCTACTCCCGAACGCTCCAAAGTGTCACCCGATGATTCCACGCCTTCCCGAATGCTTCAACAGCCCTTAATCAGTCTCCAAAGATGTTTTAGAACTCCAAAATTCGTAATATGTTCGTCCAAAGTCGTATATCCCCGTCTGATGTCGATTATGATCATATATAACCTTCCAAACCCTAATTCCCGTAGCTGGAAAGATCTGTTTCGCGTATTAATGTCTCTCGCGACCCGCTTGATGATTCAGTGTAAGTTAACGCGGGCCACGCGCTAGTTATTATCCGGAACATGTTATAATCTCAGGCGGCCCGCATAAGATATGCTTATAATGTCACGCGGCCCGCCTAAGGCCTTCAGATGTGCTTTTTCACTTCGTTTTCGTTCCCGAACTTTCGGTTTTTGACCCGACACTTTCCCTTGTCATATTTTACTCGTTTCCGCTTCTTTTCAGCTTCAAATACCTGAAAACACCAGTAAATCAAAAGCATATACATTCTACTCTAAAAACAGACACAACCGACTATCTAACGACTAAAACTAGACGCGAATAAAGATGTATTTTACAATACATATGTCACACCCCGGATTTCCACGTGTCACCGGTGGGCCCGGTGGGGGAGTATAGTGACGTGGTTGGCAACATAATAGTCAAACAACACAATATTTAAATGCACAGCGGAAGCAATATATAGATTTAATTCAACCAAACGATTTTGTAATATGAAGTATCACAAATAGTCGAATATAATCCACAGGTAGATCAAATAAAATAAACAGGAAACAAATGTTCAACAGATATGACATCCAAGCTGGCGAGACTTAATGTGGATGCTAGGAGACAAGCCAGCCTATTTCGAGTAGTACCTGCACTCAATCTTTTTAAGAAAATACGTCAGTTTACACTGGTAAATACTATCAACTGACTCATTTTGAAAAGAGTTTAAGAAATGCATTTAAGGCACATGGCACAAATATTTTATAACTTGGGTAATTATTTAATATATAAACTTGTAAAGGATTTACATGTTTCTTATGCGTTCAGTAGCCCGGATCGAGCCGGGTTAAAGATCAATTAACACACCACTTTAATTATGAGACACTACAGGCGTACGCCTACACCTGAGTGCTAAGGTCGTGGCCATTTCGTAAAATGATGCCAGGGATATCCGGGACACGGTCATTAACCCCCCAAAGGCTTTAAGCAACAAAACAAATTAAACGGAGTCATCTCAATAATTTAACCATAATAAGATTAAATATTCAATGCCCGACCAAGCGGTATTTTATATACCTTACCCAAGCCCGTATAGGGAAATAAGTTAAAAGTATTTACCTGAGCAAGTATAGTTCAAAATCAGCGAGTGCGGTATCTTTTACTGGTTCTCCTAATCTGGAACGAAGGTTTATAATAACCTATTAGAATACTAACGGACCTTTAATTAAGCTTAAGCTTAGACCGGTTAGTTTTAAGGATACGGTTCGTACGCACGATTAAGCGAAGACCGGATAGAATGCGATTTAGACCCGACAAGTTTGAGGACTTGTTTAATATGGGTATATGATACACATTCTGGATTTTGAGAATAAACCGATAAGGTTTGACCCGTTTCGGCTAATTTATGTAAACTAGTTACCTAAACCGAACCGAACGCGCATAATGCATAACGGTTAACCGAAAGGGTCGCGAACAGGTTTCCTAAGTTAATACGCTTTAAATATGTGGTGATATCATTATGATACCTTCCATAATGCCCATAACGAGTTTAATCCCTAAATACGCCCCGTAGGGGTATTTTGGTCATTTTAAGGGTTAAAAAGAGATTTATAATACCTCTGAGATACGGGTCTGATTTAATCAGAAAAATATCTTAACTCAACAGGTTATGTCTAATGGTATTAAGTCTTACGTGGCAAAATGGTTTTAATACTAAACTATGCGTTTAATACGCGTATAAAGCCGTTTTAAGCGACGTACGAGTTAAAATACCAATCTGAGTTTTCTAATCAGCAAAACAAGTTCAAAATACTATATTTATTATTTTAAATCAGTGGCAATTGGATTGGTATCAATCGGATTCATAAAACTCGTTTTATGGCCTAAAATGACATATTCGGTGTTAACCGAATCAATGCGATAAGCCTAGCTTAAGACCAGCCTAAAAATAATTAAAAATCTTCAAAAATCCTAAAATATTATTTAACATCAGCGGGTAAAAGTTTTGGTACCGAAAATCGGGTTTAGATAGGCTATGCGCTAATCGCGCCGTTTAATTAATAAAAAGCTTATTAATTACGCTAATGCGCATATCTCCTAATCTAGACCTCCGCTTGACGTGAAAATTTACGTACATGTTAAATAATCAGTAACTAAGATTATTGCATTTCCACATTTTCAAAATACTCGTTATAAGGTCATAAGGGCGTTATGGTCCAATTTAAGCGATTAACGGAAACGTGTGCATGCATCGGATAATCAATGCAATAAGTACAGAGACTTATACTAGCATGTAACCCAACCCTAATGAGACTTTAAGGCATGTCTAATACTTACTAAAACGGGTCAGAACCGAGGTCAACGCAAAAGTCAAGGTTTTGCGCCTTTCGGTTCCGAACCGGGTTTAAATAGAAATTTGTCGAGTCGGGCAAGCGCAAACAAGTTTTTATACTTATTACCAAGTTATATTAAGGTTAGAACAAGTTACACGCCTTACGGATTGCCTTTCATGCATTAAATCATAAATGTCAATTCTGTTGACTTTTTCGGTCAACGTTTGACCCGACAAACGACCTAGTTAGGTCTGGATTTGGTACTTGCCCTTATAAGGGTTTAATACCCATATAATTACCTATCTAATGGTACTTTTAATTCGGGTTACGACTGAGCTATCGATAACCAAACCCGAAGTCAACCGTTTAATACGATATGTTGACTTTTAAGCTAAAAACTAAACTAGAATTAATTTAGAAGGGATTAGAGACTTACTAGATGATTAGAGGATGACTAGGAAGGCTCTTGATCAGTTTGCAAGCTCTCCAATAATCAGAATGCTTGGAATTGATTTGTGAATGAAAGTGGTGAATGAATGGGTCTTTAAATACAAGTTTCATGCACCATAAGCAAGTGACAACCAAGCCTAGTGCCATCCATAAGTGATCAACACATGTAAGTAGCATGTAGGGGTGTCTAAGGTTCATGCATGTGCAAGAAAAACCGGCTCAATGGGTCACATGTGCATCAAACAGGCTACTGCCTGTTTTTTAGTCGCTGGGCACCCCCTGCGCATCGTAGCAACATTTTTGCTACGATGCGTAAGCCTTCCCTGCGCATCGTAGCAATATATTGCTACGATGCGTAAGCCTTCATCAGGGGCTGTTTTGCTTGTTCTTTCATTATCTTGAAAAGGCATCCCACTTGAACGATTTTGGGGCTTCAATTTGCAACTTAGGACCCTCACAAAGTGTATGCCCCTGTATAATACCCTACCACTTGAACTTGTTCCACTTGAATGAAATTACAAGACCCGTAAATAACGGTTTATCGCTCATTTTCCTTGTGATGTCATGTCATGCTTTTGAAATGCTTGTACTAACAATAATTCTCAGAATTATGGACATCAAGAGTGTGTAGTAACATTATATCGGGTCTTGGGATTTTATAATGAGGTGTTCAGAGGTAAAATCAACATGACGCCACATTTTAAATCCTGCCAATACGTCTTTATTAAATCCGGATTTTACAACGCGTTTTGTCTCACTTGACACGTGTCGTTTTATTATTAACCCGGAATTTTCGAGGTGTTACATCCTCACCCCCTTAAAATAAATCTCGACCCGAGATTTACTGAAACAAGTAAGGGTATTTTTCTTTCATCGTGGATTCAACCTCCCACGTGAAATCGGGACCTCTATGGGCATCCCATTTGACCTTAACAAAAGGTATATGCTTTCTCCGAAGCTTCCTTACCTGTCGATCTTCAATCGACACAGG
Source organism: Helianthus tuberosus (assembly GCA_030545235.1). Classification (NCBI taxonomy): domain Eukaryota; kingdom Viridiplantae; phylum Streptophyta; class Magnoliopsida; order Asterales; family Asteraceae; genus Helianthus; species Helianthus tuberosus. The sequence continues at coordinate 11,537,191 of CM060393.1, forward strand.
TTTTTCCACGAATTTCAAGCTCTCGTCAATATGTACATCTGCATGAGGCATGATATGTGATTCGTCAGCGGAACATTTCTTTAGATTGCAGATGTGGAACACGTTGTGAATTCCGCTGAGCTCTTCTGGTAAGTTCAATTTATAGGCAACTGACCCGACACGTTCGATAACCTCGAAAGGTCCTATGTATCTCGGGCTTAGTTTGCCTTTCTTTCCAAACCGCATCACTCCTTTCCAGGGTGACACTTTAAGTAGGACTTTTTCACCTACTTCGAAATGAAAGTCCTTACGACTCGGATCCGCGTAACTCTTCTGCCTATCCCGGGCAGCTTGGAGATTTTTACGAATCTGGACAATCTTGTCCGTTGTTTCAAACACGATCTCTGGTCCTGATAACTGGACTTCTCCAACTTCCGCCCAACAAATTGGCGATCTACACTTTCTACCGTATAATGCCTCAAAAGGCGCAGCCTTTATGCTGGTATGGTAGCTATTGTTGTAGGAGAACTCGATCAATGGTAGGTTCTTATCCCAGCTACCTTCCAATTCAATCGCACATGCGCGTAGCATGTCCTCCAACGTTTGAATAGTACGCTCACTCTGACCGTCAGTCTGAGGATGGTAAGCCGTACTAAAGTTCAAACGTGTGCCCAAAGATTGTTGGAAACTTTTCCAAAAATGTGACGTGTACCTAGTATCTCTATCAGAGATAATAGCTACAGGTATGCCATGTAGGGCTACAATCTTATCAACGTATAACTGGGCTAACATGTCGGAGCTATAAGTCTCCTTGATGGGTAAGAAATGAGCTGACTTAGTCAGTCGGTCGACTATCACCCAGATGGTGTCATTTCCTTTCCTTGTCTTGGGTAGCTTGGTGATAAAATCCATAGTTACCATCTCCCACTTCCACGTAGGAAGTTCAGGCTGTTGTAGCAAACCTGACGGTTTCTGATGCTCGGCTTTGACTTGCGCACATGTCAAGCATTTTGCTACATGGGCGGCCACAGACTTTTTCAAGCCTATCCACCAATAATTTGCCTTTAAATCCTGGTACATCTTATCAGCCCCAGGATGAACGGAGTACTTGGAACTATGGGCTTCTTGGAGGATGACATCACGAAGTCCTCCAAAAATCGGAACCCATATTCGTCCGTTTAACCGTAAAATTCCGTCCTTGCTAAGAGTTAACTGCTCCTCGGTCACTCCTAGCTTTTCGTTGGGATAGTTAGCTTCCAACACAGCTTCCTTCTGTGCAGCTAACAATCTCTCTATCAAGTTGTTCTTTATTTCCATGCTCTTGGCATTGATTCGGATGGGTTTCACTCTTTCTTTCCGACTCAAGGCATCGGCGACTACATTCGCCTTGCCGGGATGGTATCTTATTTCACAATCGTAATCATTAAGAGTTTCCATCCAACGACGTTGCCTCATGTTCAAGTCCTTCTGGTTGAACAGATGTTGAAGGCTTTTGTGATCAGAATAGATCACACATTTGATTCCATACAAGTAGTGCCTCCACAGTTTTAGCGCGAATACTACGGCACCCAACTCCAAATCGTGGGTGGTGTAATTCTTTTCGTGCACCTTTAACTGACGTGAAGCATAGGCAATGACTTTGCCTTTCTGCATAAGCACACATCCCATCCCGGTGTGTGATGCATCACAATAAACCACAAACTCCTCTAATCCCTCAGGCAATGTCAGTACTGGAGCATTGCTCAGCTTCTGTTTCAGAATATCGAAGGATTCCTGCTGCTTAGGACCCCAGTCAAACTTAATCTTCTTACGTGTTAGCGAAGTCAGGGGTGCAGCAATCCTTGAGAAGTTTTCTATGAATCGCCTATAGTATCCTGCCAAGCCTAAGAAGCTACGAATTTCTGTAGGCGTCTTTGGCTCATGCCAATTCATGACAGCTTCAACTTTAGCGGGATCTACTTGAATGCCCTGTTTACTAACGACATGTCCAAGAAATTGGACTGCTCGAAGCCAGAATTCACACTTTGAGAACTTGGCATAGAGCTTCTCTTTATGAAGTAGTTCCAAAATACAGTGAAGATGCTTCTCGTGGTCAGCTTGGTTCTTTGAGTAGATGAGGATATCATCGATGAAAACGATGACAAATTTATCCATGTAAGGCTTACAGACGCGATTCATGAGATCCATGAATGCGGCTGGTGCATTTGTGAGCCCAAAAGGCATCACTAGGAACTCGTAGTGACCATAACGAGTCCTAAATGCTGTCTTGTGCACATCTTCATCTCTAACCTTCAATTGATGGTAGCCTGACCTCAAGTCAATCTTTGAGAAGAAACTTGCCCCTTGAAGTTGATCGAACAGATCGTCGATTCTGGGCAAAGGATACCTATTCTTGATAGTAACCTTATTAAGCTCGCGGTAGTCGATGCACAGACGCATCGATCCATCCTTCTTCTTGACAAATAACACTGGTGCTCCCCAAGGAGACGAACTAGGTTTGATGAAACCTTTGGCTAGCAAATCATCTAGCTGCGTCCTCAATTCTTTCATCTCTGTTGGTGCCAACCTATAAGGCGCCCTTGCAACTGGTGCTGATCCAGGAATAATGTCAATCCTGAATTCCACTTGCCTATCTGGTGGCAAACCAGGTAGTTCTTCAGGAAATACTTCGGGGTATTCAGAAATGACTGGGATGTCTCCAATCTTGGGTTTCGGTTTATCAATAATCACCTGTGCCATGTAGATGACACAGCCCTTCTTTAAACACTTCGAGTCTTTGAGTATTGACATCTTCTCGGGCAGCCCATACTGGGTATCTCCCTGGATAGTAAGTGATTCACCAGACGAAGTCTTGATTATCACTTGCTTCTTATTGCAAATAATCTGGGCCTGGTTATGTGATAACCAGTCCATACCCAAAACTATGTCGAAACCGGCTAGTTTTAAAGGAAGTAGAGATAAAGGAAAAGAGTGATTCCTAATGGATATGAAACATCCATCTAATAAGGTTGAAGCGGTTTCTATTGTGCCATCGGCTAGTTCCACTTCATACTTCACACTTAAAATTTTAACAGGTAGTTTTAACAATTCACAAAACTTACTATCTACAAACGACTTATCAGCGCCTGAATCAAATAACACTCTCGCGTAAACATCATTTACGAGAAAGGTACCTGTTATCACGTTGTCGTCCTTGACGGCTTCCTTTGCATCCATTCTGAAGACCCTTGCATTGGTCTTCCTAACCTCTTCCGGCTTCTTGGCATACTTTGGGCAATTGCTCTTGATATGCCCTTTTTCATTGCAACCATAGCAAGTTGCATCCTTTATTTTCTTGCAATCCACGGTTTTGTGTTCTCTGGATTTGCATAAACCACAAGCAAAAGGCTTCGATTGTGATTGAGAGTTGGATTCAAACCTGCACTTGCCAAAGTGCTGCCTCTTGCAGATTTTACATTTGGGTTTTTCACCCGACTGCTGGCCATCCCTCCTAAAACCTGACCCTTTCTTCTGGTCATTGTTTCCTTTCTGCTTCTTGTCTGAACGACGTGAGTTGTCATCCTCACGCTTCCTCTTTTCGGTGTCACTTTTCCTCTGTGACCTTTGCCTTACAGCATCCAAGGTAAGGGACAATGAAATGTCCGTTACTGACCGAAAAGTAGTTGGTCTCGAGGCCTTCACGTTCGCCTTAATCTCCGGTTCCAACCCTCCAATGAAACGAGCTATACGTTTAGGCTCCGGAGTTACCAAGTAAGGAACTAACCTCGACAAAGTGTTGAAACTGGTTAGGTAGGCCTGACAGTCAAGGTTCTTCATGACCAGCGCCAGGAAGTCAGATTCAATTCTCTCAACCTCATGTTGAGGGCAGAAATTTTCTTTGATTTGTGCCATGAACTGCTCCCAGGTCATGTTGTATAACGGAATCTTTCCTGTAGCCTGGATCAATGATCTCCACCAGGCTAGGGCTTCTCCTTTGAACGATTGTGAGACAAACTTCACAATATCCCTTTCATGGCAACCACTAATATCTACCACAGTATCCATTTCATCCATCCACGTCATGCAATCCACAGCTCCTTTTTCCCCATTGAAGTCTCTGGGTTTGCACGACACAAAGTATTTATAGGTGCACCCTCTATTACGGGGTCCTTGATCCTGAATGACCCTCTGGGATGGAGCACTCCTTCGGTTTGACGAGTGGTGAGAATTACTGTTGTGGGCAGTGTGGGTCCTGGAAGGTGTTCTAGCGTGTGATGCAGAATGGGTCCTCGTATGGGTACCACTTGATCCATGGTGCTGTCTACCCATAGCTATATTAACCGCATTATTTATCATAGCTTGCAACTCTGGACCTGCTACGTTAACTTGGGCATTTTCAGGCACTATTCCTGGGTGACTGTTGACCTCGTTTGAGTCTGCCATGTATTTTGAACTGTAACATATTGACAATAATTTATTGGTGAGTTTATTATAGAATTGTCTTTTATGGCAATTTTTTTATTAACCGCGGTAAACATAGACCATATATGGTTAATTTATTTCTCACATTTATTTAGGATTTCTAAAATAATTTATCCTAATTGTAAAACAATAATAGTTTTATTAGCACAAAAGGCCTAGTCACAGGGACAATTTAAATTATAAGCTATGAATTCAGAGAATCAAGGCTTTTTAAGGTTTAACCCAAGTTCATTACCTTTTTCAGACAGGGTCACAGACTATTACTGTCTTTTGTTTCATATGAAAATGAGAAGGGCCCGTAGGCATTATAATACCACGTATGGTTAAAATATGATCATCTTAATTGATGATGTAAACCTAGGATTCAGAGATCATTAAACTAGGTTAGGAATCTTTTAAAGAATTCCTTTATAATATGACGTATGTGATTTTAACGAATCACTTCTGTCAGGAATGTTAACATGTTTTAAGATGTTAACAGGAAATTGAATCTTTTAGACAGGTCTTACCATTTTGGCCCGGTCTTATATTTGACACGTGGCTAGGTTTCACACTTCTAAGATCCTTAATTAATTAATTTCATAGGCAGATTAATTTAAAAGGAATGATTTTAATTTATTTCATTTTATACATTATATATGCACATATGGCAATTATGAAATTTATAGAACAAACATTCCATTAATCTATCATACTATTACACACAGCCCTAAACGGGTCTTTTACAATTAATAAACTTTCCCACGCAGGGGTTTAAACCAGTACATGCCCACGCAGGGGTCTTACGGAAAGATGTGCCCACGCAGGGGCTAAAATAGAAACAAATAATAAATGTCCACGTAGGGACTTGATTTTTAAAGTAGACATACACACATAAAGGATTTACTGATCCTTCTTGCTCTTTCCCTTGATTAAGTTCGTCAAGGTCTTGAACATACCCTGGTTACGCCTTCGGTCTTCCCGTGCCTCATGCCGCACCTCCCTAATACTCTGTAGGATTTCCTGATGCAATGGTGGCGACATCTGCAGAGACGGCGGGGGTTGTTGGTAGTACGGGGGTTGTGTAGGCATCTGGTATCCCTGTGCTGGGTAGCCTACTCCCCAAGGACCTCCATACGGTCCCTCCTGGTTAAGGGCGTTGTAATTTGCTGCTACCATATACGGGTCGGCTTCAGCGTATCCGAGGTTAGGGTGAGTCGGTTGCTCAAACGGGTTATACATCGAAGGACCCGTGTATGCTGGTATCTGATTATCGAAACCCATTGGTGGCGGTTGCTGCGCGTAGGGGTTTGATGGTCCACCTATCTGTGGAACTTCTGGAAGCGGCTGATAATTTCTGCCACTTGATTGTAGAGGAGAGTTAAGGTGAAACTCTTCTCTTCGAGTGGACATCCGGGCTCCGGATCTCCTATGTCTTCGCGGCTGTGGAGGCGCCGGCTGAACTGGTGGCGGTGGAGGCGGTGGCGTAACTGCCTCAAACTGGTGATTCCCAGAGGAATCTTGATGATGCTGCTGATGCTGCTCATGTGGCGAAGAGTAGTGAGGTTGTGGCTGCTCATGCGGCGACGAATGGTGAGAGGGTGTGTAATACCACTCGTGCCGAGTGAAGATAGCCTGGAAGCTATCTGGACCATTATAGGGTGGTCCTTGGTAAATGGAACTATCCGAGACCTCGATTGGGTGGTTGGGAGTTCCTGATGCGGGCATTTCGGGGTCGTCTTCCTCATCCATATCGTTTCCTCCAGAAAAATGGTCCTCCGGCCCCAATGGGTTAAAACCCACTGGTTCTTGTAGATAATCCGCCGGGTTGAACTGGCCTTGAAAGATTGGAGTGGGGTCTCCGAAAGGACGGTGCGACATAGATCGCTGTAACGGTATTTGCGAATGGTGGGGGTCTCTAGGCTCATTTTCTGATTGTGGCCCGTATGAGTCTTGAGCGGGAGTTGTTGAGCTGTTTGAAACCGACCGTCTTGCCGGTTGAAAGAGACCTCGTTGGCTTCGCCGAGTGCCATCACTCTCGGCGGGGGAAGGACCTCGGGTATTTGAAGGCCCTGCCTCGTCATCGTTGCGTGCGGGGGCTGGCCCCTTACCTCTTCCAATCCACTGAAATCTTGGCGGCATTTTTCCTGTCAATACAACGTGAGATAATAACAAAAATAGTAAAAATAAAGGACAGCAATAACAAACAAGTTGGAATTTGTCCTAAGTTATATGTCTAGACTTGAAAATGTGCAATTGTGTAACTGAGATTAAACACAAAAAGGATAGTGTTTAATTCACTCAGTTGTTGGCTCTGATACCAACCTGTCACACCCCGGATTTCCACGTGTCACCGGTGGGCCCGGTGGGGGAGTATAGTGACGTGGTTGGCAACATAATAGTCAAACAACACAATATTTAAATGCACAGCGGAAGCAATATATAGATTTAATTCAACCAAACGATTTTGTAATATGAAGTATCACAAATAGTCGAATATAATCCACAGGTAGATCAAATAAAATAAACAGGAAACAAATGTTCAACAGATATGACATCCAAGCTGGCGAGACTTAATGTGGATGCTAGGAGACAAGCCAGCCTATTTCGAGTAGTACCTGCACTCAATCTTTTTAAGAAAATACGTCAGTTTACACTGGTAAATACTATCAACTGACTCATTTTGAAAAGAGTTTAAGAAATGCATTTAAGGCACATGGCACAAATATTTTATAACTTGGGTAATTATTTAATATATAAACTTGTAAAGGATTTACATGTTTCTTATGCGTTCAGTAGCCCGGATCGAGCCGGGTTAAAGATCAATTAACACACCACTTTAATTATGAGACACTACAGGCGTACGCCTACACCTGAGTGCTAAGGTCGTGGCCATTTCGTAAAATGATGCCAGGGATATCCGGGACACGGTCATTAACCCCCCAAAGGCTTTAAGCAACAAAACAAATTAAACGGAGTCATCTCAATAATTTAACCATAATAAGATTAAATATTCAATGCCCGACCAAGCGGTATTTTATATACCTTACCCAAGCCCGTATAGGGAAATAAGTTAAAAGTATTTACCTGAGCAAGTATAGTTCAAAATCAGCGAGTGCGGTATCTTTTACTGGTTCTCCTAATCTGGAACGAAGGTTTATAATAACCTATTAGAATACTAACGGACCTTTAATTAAGCTTAAGCTTAGACCGGTTAGTTTTAAGGATACGGTTCGTACGCACGATTAAGCGAAGACCGGATAGAATGCGATTTAGACCCGACAAGTTTGAGGACTTGTTTAATATGGGTATATGATACACATTCTGGATTTTGAGAATAAACCGATAAGGTTTGACCCGTTTCGGCTAATTTATGTAAACTAGTTACCTAAACCGAACCGAACGCGCATAATGCATAACGGTTAACCGAAAGGGTCGCGAACAGGTTTCCTAAGTTAATACGCTTTAAATATGTGGTGATATCATTATGATACCTTCCATAATGCCCATAACGAGTTTAATCCCTAAATACGCCCCGTAGGGGTATTTTGGTCATTTTAAGGGTTAAAAAGAGATTTATAATACCTCTGAGATACGGGTCTGATTTAATCAGAAAAATATCTTAACTCAACAGGTTATGTCTAATGGTATTAAGTCTTACGTGGCAAAATGGTTTTAATACTAAACTATGCGTTTAATACGCGTATAAAGCCGTTTTAAGCGACGTACGAGTTAAAATACCAATCTGAGTTTTCTAATCAGCAAAACAAGTTCAAAATACTATATTTATTATTTTAAATCAGTGGCAATTGGATTGGTATCAATCGGATTCATAAAACTCGTTTTATGGCCTAAAATGACATATTCGGTGTTAACCGAATCAATGCGATAAGCCTAGCTTAAGACCAGCCTAAAAATAATTAAAAATCTTCAAAAATCCTAAAATATTATTTAACATCAGCGGGTAAAAGTTTTGGTACCGAAAATCGGGTTTAGATAGGCTATGCGCTAATCGCGCCGTTTAATTAATAAAAAGCTTATTAATTACGCTAATGCGCATATCTCCTAATCTAGACCTCCGCTTGACGTGAAAATTTACGTACATGTTAAATAATCAGTAACTAAGATTATTGCATTTCCACATTTTCAAAATACTCGTTATAAGGTCATAAGGGCGTTATGGTCCAATTTAAGCGATTAACGGAAACGTGTGCATGCATCGGATAATCAATGCAATAAGTACAGAGACTTATACTAGCATGTAACCCAACCCTAATGAGACTTTAAGGCATGTCTAATACTTACTAAAACGGGTCAGAACCGAGGTCAACGCAAAAGTCAAGGTTTTGCGCCTTTCGGTTCCGAACCGGGTTTAAATAGAAATTTGTCGAGTCGGGCAAGCGCAAACAAGTTTTTATACTTATTACCAAGTTATATTAAGGTTAGAACAAGTTACACGCCTTACGGATTGCCTTTCATGCATTAAATCATAAATGTCAATTCTGTTGACTTTTTCGGTCAACGTTTGACCCGACAAACGACCTAGTTAGGTCTGGATTTGGTACTTGCCCTTATAAGGGTTTAATACCCATATAATTACCTATCTAATGATACTTTTAATTCGGGTTACGACTGAGCTATCGATAACCAAACCCGAAGTCAACCGTTTAATACGATATGTTGACTTTTAAGCTAAAAACTAAACTAGAATTAATTTAGAAGGGATTAGAGACTTACTAGATGATTAGAGGATGACTAGGAAGGCTCTTGATCAGTTTGCAAGCTCTCCAATAATCAGAATGCTTGGAATTGATTTGTGAATGAAAGTGGTGAATGAATGGGTCTTTAAATACAAGTTTCATGCACCATAAGCAAGTGACAACCAAGCCTAGTGCCATCCATAAGTGATCAACACATGTAAGTAGCATGTAGGGGTGTCTAAGGTTCATGCATGTGCAAGAAAAACCGGCTCAATGGGTCACATGTGCATCAAACAGGCTACTGCCTGTTTTTTAGTCGCTGGGCACCCCCTGCGCATCGTAGCAACATTTTTGCTACGATGCGTAAGCCTTCCCTGCGCATCGTAGCAATATATTGCTACGATGCGTAAGCCTTCATCAGGGGCTGTTTTGCTTGTTCTTTCATTATCTTGAAAAGGCATCCCACTTGAACGATTTTGGGGCTTCAATTTGCAACTTAGGACCCTCACAAAGTGTATGCCCCTGTATAATACCCTACCACTTGAACTTGTTCCACTTGAATGAAATTACAAGACCCGTAAATAACGGTTTATCGCTCATTTTCCTTGTGATGTCATGTCATGCTTTTGAAATGCTTGTACTAACAATAATTCTCAGAATTATGGACATCAAGAGTGTGTAGTAACATTATATCGGGTCTTGGGATTTTATAATGAGGTGTTCAGAGGTAAAATCAACATGACGCCACATTTTAAATCCTGCCAATACGTCTTTATTAAATCCGGATTTTACAACGCGTTTTGTCTCACTTGACACGTGTCGTTTTATTATTAACCCGGAATTTTCGAGGTGTTACAACATACAATCTCAGCCGTGAGATCATCGTCCCGCATTGAAAATCGCATGTTGTTTTTTTGTAATAATTTCGCATGTTGGTTTTTTAACATGCGATTTCATCAAAATTACCACATGCGAAATTGTTACAAAAAACCAACATGTTATTTCATCAAAATTATCACATGCGAAATTGTTACAAAAAATCAACATGTGGTTTCATCAAAATTTATCACATGCGAAATTGTAACAAAAAAAACAACATACGATTTTCAATGCGGGAAGTTGATCTGACGACTGAGATTGTAGCGTACGTAATGTACGATAAGGGCATTTGTACAGAACACTTTCTCTCTCTCTCTCTCTCTATATATATATATATATATATAGGAACAGGATCAGGAGAGAACGCCTCAAAGTGTGAGAACGGTGAGAACGATTCTCATACACAAGATCTTAGTGGTTTGTGGCTTAGATTGATGCGGTTGCATTTTTGTAAATAATATGGGCCTTGGAACTACCAGGAGGGGTAAAATAGAAAGATCCAAGCAAATGTGCACATGCTAATCACTTGCCATTTTCCCTCATCATATTTAAACGACAATAACTTTTTTATACGTGATTATTTTTCAAAAAAAAATACACCATAAAACTCAGCGTTTTTTTATCTTTCCAACTAGTATACTATTCATATACTTTTCGAAAAAAAAATTAACTGGGTTTTATGGCGTTTTTCTGAACTGAGTGTTTTATGGCGTTTTAGACTAGATATTTTCATGGCGTTTTTCTGAACTTGCTCCATAATAGCGCATCCCACATAATAGCGCATCCCACATAATAACGCCTGCCACATATTAGAGCATCTGTTAGAGCATCTAGTACTAGAGCATCTATTAGAGCATCTGATTAGAGCGTCTAGTACTAGAGCATCTATTATCTGATTAGCGCATCAACAATAGAGCATCTACTGCTGCTCTATCCTGGATTGCTTGCATATTGCATTTGTTTTCTAAGCCTACATTTCTAACAATGTTTTTCTGAATTAGGTGTTTTTATGGCGTTTTAACTAGGTATTTTCATGGCGTTTTCTAAACTGAGTGTTTTATGGCATTTTCAACTGAGTTTTTTCATTGCGTTTTTCTGAACTGGGTGTTTTGTGGCGTTTTTAACTGGGTATTTTTCATGGCGTTTTTCTGAATTGGGTGTTTTTATGGGGTTTTATTTGAACACCCAGTTCATGTGAGTGGGTTTTTTGACAATATTACCCCTTAGTGTAATTTAGCTTCAATGCCACATGTCACCACCAAAATCGTTCTCACCGTTCTCACACTTTTCACCATTTTCTCTAAATCCTGACCCTATATATATAGGGTGAGGTTATTGTAAAAAAGGTGGTTTTTGTGAGAAGTGTAAGAAGGAATATGGTGAGGACATGTGGCACTAATTAAATTTAAGACTTAAGGGTATAATTGTAAATGCATTAACAATTCAAATATGGTAATCCTTGATTTAAGGATTTGGAGAGAGAAAATCCTTGATTTAAGGACTTGATAACCGTCCATAACATCATTTCTACTTCATTTTAAATTTTTTTTTGCATCATTCACAAAATCAGAGCATGTTCATGACATGGTGTTTTAAATAAATTCATAGTTCAATTCATGGTGTTTTTACAATATGTGTTCCAGAAGCTGCTCTTGGTATGGTGTTTTAATAGCGCATGGTGTTTTCCATCATTCACAAACATCAGAACACATTCCTAACATGTAAAAAACACCATGGATTGAATCATAAATACAATGTTTCCTACTGTTTAAAACACCACGCTTGAATCTTATTACAGTTCTTTGAGATGTCAAAACACCACCCTATATAACACCATGGTGTTTTAACATGTTAGGAATCACCATTCAGCACATCATTAATGAAAAGAAAAATAACACCATTCAGAGAAGAAAAAAAACACCATTAAGAAAATTAACACCATTCAGAGAAGAAAATAACACCATTCAGCGCATCATTAATGAAAAGAAAATAACACCATTCAGCACATCATTAATGAAAAGAAAAATAACACCATTCAGAGAAGAAAATAACACCATTCAGAAAAGAAAAAAAACACCATTCAGCACATCATTAATGAAAAGAAAATAACACCATTCAGAGAAGAAAATAACACCATTCAGTAAAGAAAATAACACCATTCAGAAAAGAAAATAACACCATTCAAAAAAGAAAATAACACCATTCAGAAAAGAAAATAACACCATTCAAAAAAAGAAAAATAACACCATTAATGAAAAGAAAATAACACCATTAATGAAAAGAAATAACACCATTCAGAAAAGTTAGGGCTCGCTAATTTCTTCGGTTTTTGTTGTATCAGAGCTTCGGCACTCGATTCATCATCTTCCGCTTGCATAGGTTCCGGTGTTCTTGTTCTCTGCATTCTAGGGTTTGTCCGTTAAAAAAAGGGGGGCATTCCGTCAAACCCTTGCGATCTTCATCAATCGGATCAAAACCACAAAAAAGACTCCAATCGATGACCTACATAAAGCCGATTCACAAGATCAACTGCTGAAATCCGATATTCGTTTCATGTTTTCAACGATTTCTGCTTCATATTTCCAGATTCTACACTATTCGAACCCAAATCAAACAATTGGAACATAGATCTGTGATAATTCGAACGGAATCTCTCACTGTTTTTGAAGATTCAAACGTGGAGAAATTATTTCAATTCAGAACATAGAAATTGTTTTTGAAGATCTATGTAATTCACTGCTTCAATTGTTTAATATGGAAGAAGAGAGAGAGAGAGAGAGAGAGAGAGAGAAATTGTGAACGTATGAGAGAGAGAGAACGAAATTGCAGGGATTTGATTTACAAAATGAAGATAAAAAGACACAATTGCCCCTATATATTTCAATTCAGTCCAAATTAACAAAAATATTTTGCAATTTGGTCCCTATTGATCTCAACCATTATATCAAAAGATCTAATGGCTGAGATTCTTTCTTACCTTTCTCACACTTTTGGCCTTTTTTACAGGATCCTAACTCTCTCACTCTATATATATATATATATATATATATATATATATATATATATATATATATATATATATATATACTAGCCATTTACCCGCGCGATGCGACGGGAGTGGCATTTACAATAGTAGAAAACTCGCGCGATACGGCGGCGGTAACAATTTTACAATGTCGTACTCGTTTTCTGGGTTCCAAATCCATGAAGTTGAAGGACGGTGTGGTTCGTTATCCAGCTCCCCCTAGGTCGAAATTTACATTTCCGCCTACATATCCTCCATGAGTGTAGCGGTTTTTAGGTTGGCGGTGTTTGTGCGTGCTCGATGTAATCTCTTCAGTGTTTTTCTTTGTTTTCTTTTTGTGGTGTATCTAACTTCTTGATAGGCTTTCTTGGTGAAATATATTCCCTTTTACCGTTCAAAGATAATTTTATACATATAAAAAGAAAAATAAAAAGTCAACTGAAACATGGACAGGTTATGTCCGGTGGATAACTATTTAAATGACAACACGTTAGGGTAGAGGGTATAGATTCGGTGACTTGGGTGTTTGAGTGGGAGTCACCGATCGGTGACCACCCCCACTGATTGAGTTGGGTGTTTGACTTGGAGAGAGGCAACAAAATTCAGTGAGTGTTCACCGATGTGTTTGAGAGGAGAGGAGAGGAGAGGAGAGAGGAGAGAGATAGGATGGACCAATATTTTTTTTTAATTGAGGGGTGTTTGACTATACCTAGTGATTGAGTGTAAAATGAAAAGCAGAATGGGGAGTTGACATGGCATAATACTATTGGGTAGAATTTCACTCAAACACCCAAAGTTGTTTGACTATACCCTCCACCCTTAAATTTACCTTGGAAAAGTGCATACAAATTGATTAAATATGAGATAGATTTTAATTAAACTTTTCGTAATATGAAAAAAACAGAGCTTAATATAGGGATTTTAAAAATTAAATAAAAAATCATTCAAATAAGCTAGAAGAATGTTATGGAGAGTATATGGTTTTTTTACAAGAACGGACAAGAGCATTTTTGCCTCATCATTGCTAACATATTCCCTGCCTTTGTCCGGTGATATGTAATTGACGATGAAAAGTAAATGGTCTTTTTATGTTTTTTTTATTTTTTATAAAACGCTACTCCTAGTTACTTGTTATTTATTCGTTGCGGCCCTTCCAAATGCACCATATCGACGTGAGACAAATTGCATAAAATGCCTTCTTGGTTTGTGTCAACAACTCTATGTATTCATGCAACTCCAAGACAACTTTAAACTCGAAATGCCCACTTTGCACCATTGTGTTACCCGTTGCAAAATGAATTGTGCGAACCCGCATGAAACAAAAATGTGCTCTACATTCCAAGAACTCGCCACAAACGAATCTGCCATTCAATTTGACTTTGCTGCTGAATTGACATTGTTTTTTTGGAGATAACACATCAGCTCCATATGCCTATATTAAGTGCCAAGCATCAAGAAATTACTACATCAGGGATAAAATATATCATAAGCAGATACTACATGAGTTCAGAAAATAAAATAAACATTCTAAGATATGTGATATTTTGTTCAGAAAATAAAATATAATATGGGTTGCAACTTCGACTCATTTTCTTAAGAATGGGTCAACTCAGGTTATGTATATATCTCCTAACGGGTTAAATGGTAAAATAAGACGTGTAAATGGAAATGGTCAAACAAGCAGAGATTCACCACAGTGTATTATCAACCGAGCAATAGTTGTTAATGGCGAATAGCGACAAATAGCGATAAGGTACCTATAAGCTACAAAGCGAATAGCGACAAATAGTGGGCGGCTATTTTATACATAGCGATACACTTGAAAAAATCTTAAATTTTTTTATGTATATTATTTCAAAATACCCAGGTATAATGCTATTTTACATATATACTCCCTCCGTCCCATTTTAAATGTCTAAATTTCCACTTTTTGTTGTCCCAATTTAATTGTCATTTCCAAATAATTTCCAGTTTTGCCCTTACCATTACAAACTTCCATTTTTGGTTATCCCAATTTAATTGTCATTTCTAAGGACATTATTGTCATTTTACAACCCAAAAAATAAAATACTCAAATATTTCTTAAATTGTGTGAATGTGGGTCCGATGACATCTAAATAGGGACGGAGGGAGTATTTAACAAAAACCTATAATCCAGCTATTTCATAGCTATATTTACTTGCTATTTATATCAAAAGAAATTAATTGTTCAAAAAGATTCTTATTTAGTTTTCAAAAAGATTTTGTCCTTGATTTTGTCCCCCTTTGAGCCCAACCTCTTCCTCCTTGATTTTGTCCACCTGCCCAGTATAAACCTGAAAAAGCAAGTTGTTCAAAAAGATTCTTATTTAGTTTTCACATTCTATTGATGTAGTCATTGAGCACAAAAACAAACTACAAAGGCGCAAAATATGACTCGAAGCAAAGTTAAAACATCTACATTAAAGAAAATATATTGAAAAATCTTACGATCTTCCCAGATCTTACCTTACGATCTTATTCTCATGATAACATCAGCAAAACATTGAATGACAAACATGATACAAACACTATAAACAATATCCCCAAGTTATCAGCAACCTGCATAATGACCGAATCTTTGTTGATGAGTGGGAGTACGCCACCGACTTATGTTAAACAACCATTAATTGAAAGAAAGCTGAATTATATGCAAATACAAAATGTATACGAACTGAATCAAGTTAACCTTTTTTAACCCAATAATAATCTGTAGAAATAAGTGGTAAACCCCATATCTCATCTTTCCTAACTAATCCAAAGAGTCAAATACAACCAAAAGCAATAAACTTACATTTGAGCGGAGGTAAAAACGCTACAACCTCACTCCGTCAACTGTAATAACTGAAGAGAAGTCGTAGGCGGAGTTCAAATCCACTGATTGTGTCTATTGGCGCCTGAAAACAAAAAATCCACAACTTATTGGGATTCCATGTTAATCAAAATCACTGATGACGGAAAGTCATACCTATGAAGCATTAGTTCTATTTGACCATCTAATAAACTCAAGCCACCTTCCACCTTCTGCACGATCCACTAACACCGAGAGTTCCATCCTCAACATAAGCTCCATGGTTTATCTAAAAACCCATGTGTACACATAAATACCTGCATAAAAATGCTAAACATATATAATTGAAAGCCAAGTGCAATGTCCTTTCGTTTTATAGTGTTTGAAAAACTTGTTTTAGAGAAAACCTTTATTTAAACTGACCCGTTTTATAGCGCATACTTGACTGCAGCTTTAACATTTTCATAAGCCTTCTTCTCAAGTTGACAAATGTTTAGAAGTTTATAGATTACCATGATTCTCAATATAACCCTAAACCTCCACCTAAACCCAATTTTGACAAAATAGACGGGATACGAACCTATAAATGATTCAGGGGCGGCTCAACCATATTTTGGGTGCCCAAAGCGTAGTAAAAGTCCAGGGCCTTATGAGTGGTAGATCTGGGATTTTTCATCAACCAGGCAAATCACTGTAAACGATTCAGGGGCGGCTCCCATGAAATATGTTTATTGGCTCTGTAATCATCAACGTTTTGCAAGTCAAATGCCAAAAAGTCAGAATTCAAAAGTCAAATTTACTCTTCGAGTGAATTAAGAATTCAAATTCAGTTTTGAATTCTAAACCACTTACGAAGTATTGAATTCCGAACTCGGTTTAAGAATCAATTTCAACTTGTAATTATGACCTAAATCTTTAAAACAACATGTAGAATATCTTTTTGTTAAAAACAGACATTTGGTGACTTTCAGCCTGTGTCCATCATAGCAAAATTTTCGGATCTGGAGCGTTTTGACAGTTTTGGAATGTTATACAACCCAAATCGACTCATTCATATCTAAACGGGTCAAATGTTCATGATCACCAAATCAACCCAACAAAATAACTGTGTACTTTATATATGTGAGAAGGGCATGAAGTACCTGCGAATCAGAGATCTAGAGGGTGAGGTTATCTCTCGAGAGCTGCATGATCAAGATGATGTCCTTGTAAAATTAAAAAAATCATCATTAATCTAGCAATTCAAGTTACCTAATGTTTCTACATGAAAACCCTAAATTCCAAACTATAACTCTATAAATTGAAGTAAATAATGTACAAGACTGGAACAATATTGGAGAACACGTAAACCCCCAAATAATAATCCCAACAGTGGTCAGATTCGATGAAGACGGATAAGAAATCATACCTGATGCGAAGAAGAAGGTGAAATGCCATTCCACTTTGAACATGGATAACAGATCTTCAAAATCGGAGATCTTCAAAATCACAAAACAACACGGGATAACAGATGTAATGATCGAATCAAGGATAATCTGATGAATTTGTGGTGAATAATCTGAATATGAGCTAGAAATTGAAAGTTTTACCTTCTTCGTCGTCTTTCTTCACGTACTGAGCCATTCTATAGAAAGAGAATGGGGAGTTTTGAAGGTGAAGGTGAAATGGATTGCAAGGGTGATTCAGATCCAAAATCGGAGAGAGAATGAAAAGGGAAGGGAGCTGGGGATTTGAATTTTGAAATGAGATTTGGGGATTGTAAGACTATCCGCATCAGTTAAAAGCTATCATTTCTACAAACAGTCTAATCAGCATGCCACATCAGCTTTTCACTTATTCTTCCCACAAACACTTTTTACCCACAACAATAACATATATATCCTTCCCACAAACAACCTTATAAAAAAAAAGAAAGGACCCACCATTAGGCCATTCTTCACCATTCTTCCCCAAGAATTGTGAAGAATGAACACCCTCCATGTCATCCTCTACAACACCCACTAATCCATCCCTCTCACAAATGCCCTCCACATAGGAATGAACACCCTCCATGTCACCTACAAACACCCTTGATGTGGATAGTCTAAGAAAGCAGGGATTGTATGAAAGCTTATGAATGCGCGGATCATGATCCGTGTGAAGGAAATGGACGGTAGGATCATTATCTTTGTGTTTTTGTTTGAGTTAATAAGGTTATAAGTGGAAAGTGATATTTTATAGTGTTTAAAAGACTTGTACAGCATGCTTTAGGGGTGTTTTAAGGAAATTTTTTTGGACTTTAAGAAGCCCTTCTAATATGTATTATAAAGGAGTATAGATATATATATGTTTTTTATCTTATTCCGAGAAATAATAAGACATCAATTCTTAGTTAAATTTTGTATACAAGTTTAGTTCAAGAATTACTCAATTATACAAATGATCACTTTTGTTCGTCCGAAGTCGCATGTCAAGTTGCAACTTTAGGCTATGTGATATCAATTTCATAAGCGCATCACATATTTCAGTCTCTTTTATAAGTTGCAATAAACAGAACATATTCGGATCGAATTCTACTATAGTTCTTTTTATATACTCTTTAAAGTAAATGTAGGTGGAAGACTATTAAAGCAACAAGCAACGACTACAACTTTAAATATCTTATAAAAATTATGTAAAAGACTATTACCCTTTTCAAAGTAGTAGTATAAATCCTAATGTAACTTACTACATCTATATGTCTATAACACCGTTACTCTTATTTAAGTTGTCTGAATATCCATGCAACGAATTATCACCTAATGTACATGCGCCGCAACGCGTGCGGGCACAATTCCTAGCTATCTCTTAAAAGAGAAAGTCGGTACATATGTGTGTAATTTCGTTTAATAGACATTTTAAGGATCATATTAAAGTCGGGTTCAAAATGTTCTCGCTAGAACGAAAGCAGGCCATGAAACCTATTATACAAGGATATCTCCTAATTCTAAAATTACGCCACCAGCCTATTCAACCAGTACATTCAATTGTTAGGGGAACTAGGGGGAGTAGGAACTAGGGGGAGTAGAAGGCACATCAGGTGTGGTCCATCCGAATGCCCGCTGTGCGTGGGGAGAGTGCAGAGACTGCTGAACACTTTTTTACGTCGTGCATTGTCACAACGGTAATATGGCAAAAGGTTAGCTCATGGTGTTGTATACCCCCTTTATTTGCCTTCTTTTTCAGGATCTCTCACTGTCATACAAGAGTTCTGCTCTAAATGGTCAAAAGAGTAGACTGGCCCAATCTATTATTTTGGTCGGGTGTTGGGCGATTTGGAGATCGAGAAATGACCGTGTGTTTCCGTTTAAACAAGTAAATGTGGATGGCATCTTTGGAGAGATTCAATCGATGTCTTTCCTATGGAAAAAAACCCGAGCGAAAAGGATGAGCTGAATTGGAACAACTACCGAAGCTTTAGCATACCAGGTGACTAATTTTGTTGTCGAGAAGTCTCTGTTTCTTTTTATTGTTTTGGGGGCATGTATGTGCAACAGTTTTGAATGTTCTATGCGTAGCAACTTGCTAGACCTGATGTACACTTTTGGGTTTGGTTAAATGAAATATTTCCCTGCCATTCAAAAAAAAGGTGTTTTGCTTTTTCAATATGTAATTGTATGACTTCTGCACAAAGGAATTATACCTGAATTTGACTAACTACAAAGGCATTAACTTTTGTAGTATTAATAAAAGAACAAGACAGACTTAAAAGAATATAAGAAAAGTACATAAACTGAGGTTTGTAATACAAAGCAATTGATTTTGCTTCATGAAACCTAATGAACACATAATACTTCAGCTGATCCAATCGATGTTTGTAATGTGCCCGCACCGCAAAGCGCGGGTCTATTTGCTAGTTAGAACTAAAAGAGGGTTGAAATCAAGCCCATGGAAAAGAATATCATGCATTGGATTTCTCATAAGGAGCTGGCTTTGGCCTGTGCGTGGGTTGACAACTCGGTGGACCCAACTATGATTAGTTACTTATAATGTTTATTTATTTATTTTAGTTGTCTAACAATGTTTATTTATTTATTTTCGTTCATAATAATGTTTATTTATTTTTTAATAGGAAATAGTCAAAAAGGAGCCGACTTTTGGAAATGTGTTCTTGAAGTATTACACAATCTAATGGGACGGGAACCATAGCGGAATGCAGATTTCATTTCTGGTAAAAGGAGAGAAATGCCGAAAAAATACATCGTGTTTATCGCCATCTACAACAACCTCTCCAACAACAAATCTAGAGTTAACGGATCTAGTAATGTGGATTTGCTAATTGAGACACACAAAATCTACAACGCGAATATCAAAAAGCTGATAACTCTTGAGCAACAAAAAACCGATGCTCTTGATCTTGCGATTCTTGGGTTTAGCATCGAAGGTGTGTTTGATGCCGTCAAACTTATATGTTAAATTATATGTTTAAGGAAGTGATAGAAAATTTTACAGAATAGTGATTTTTTGTTAAATCATTATACACGGTTGTATCAGTGCGGTGATATCCTGTTTTTACAAACCTGTTTAATTACAATATGTTGTGAAAGAACACAAACCCAACCACTTGATACGATCCTTCAAGCCTTACATGGATGAAATGTCCACCATCAACGAACACAACCGCAACCACTTGATGAACTACCAATGCCCATTTTAGTCAATTAAGGCCCAATATGGTCTATCGTTGCTCAATGTAGTCAATTAAGACTGATATGCTCAATTAAGGCCTAATAGGGTTCATTAAGACACATATGGTCTACCAACCATTGCCCAATGTGATCTATTAAGGACCACAATGGGCATTGGTACACCATATTGGGTCTTAACTGACTATTATAGACATTGGTAGATCATACTGGGCCTTAATAAATCACATTGGGCAATGGTAGACTATATACGCCTTAATTGGCCATACGACAGAGCTAAAATATGTGACGATGATACCCGACATAGTTCATAAAGATTAATTTGTCTGGTCTAGTTTTAGAAACGAACATAAGTAGAAAGATGGTCATTGAGAAATGGCCTTTTACTATGCTTTTCTAGCACTTTTTTTTTTTCAAACTAACTAGAAATCCTTGCAATTTCGATTATCTACAACCATTAATGTCTTGTTTGTAATATATTCAAACCGGTTATGAAAATAAATTGTTATGAAAATAAAAACTCCTGTAATAAATAACACTTATATTAGCTATATTTTTCTAAGTAAATTGTTATGAAAATAAAAACTCCTGTAACAAATGACACTTATATTAACTAGAAAAAAATATTAATATAAAATAGAATAAATAAAAGTGTATTTCTAGAAAAAAAATGGTTTGTAATATATTCAAACCGGTTAATGATGGAGTGGGATACATATCGTTGTTTATAATTGGGTTTGAATTCTGTTTTTAAAACAGATTAATATAAATATTATATGTAGTAATGTAGAAAGTAAATTAAAATTAGACGCAAGTTAAACACATGTGTCAAAAAAGTTCTCGTTATATGTCTCTCAAATTTTTTATCAAACAAATATTGAAATATTCGTCACAAAATATATATATATAGGTATTTTTTTCTTTAACTACAAAAAAAATATATCATTTTGTTAAATAATGGACGTTAATTTTTGAAAATACTGTTTTCTTAAATAGTTTTTTGAATAAAATATTATATTTTAAGAAACGTGTATGCATAAGCTACAATGTTTAGGAGATGTTCTGCATTGTTAGTTTAATTTTATAACTGTATTTGAATTTTGGTAATAAGATTGATATTTCATAAAAAAAAAATTGTACAACTTAATTTTAACTAAATTTTTTTAGTAGCTTTTGAAATATAGCTTTTAAAATGTTTTTTTATCAAACCGAACAGACGTCATAGTTTTGGTTAAGCAAAACGCTTAACAAAAAATGGATTTTTGTGTTAGTTTAATTAAGAAGGGTTTAATTTGGTTTGCTTTGAAAAAGTGACATCCTAGTTTTGGTTAGGCAAAACACTTTGTTAAAAAAATGCTTTAGTGTGATGTTGTATGTCGGATGTTAGTCAAAACGAAAAGAATGTTTTATAAAAGCTTAAGATTTTCACATTTCATATACTTATAAAAGAGTCATTCATAATCAACAACCCGCCGCAGCGCGCTGGTTACATCAACTCGTTAATTACAATTAAAAACATATTTGAAAATACATATTTATTTGTATATTTAAAACATTTTTCGTTAAATAATAATTATGAAAATAACGAAATAATAAAAAAAAACTTGAGTAATTGAATTAATAACCTCTTAAATATTAAAAGAACTTTGTAATTATCAAAAACAACCTCTAAGGTATATAATGATCTAATTACCCTTACACTTAACTGCAAAAAAGTAACAAAGTTAGTGTCAGGGGCCAAAACCGTTATAAAATGTAACATCGGGGTCTGATATGTTAAAATATTTTTTTGGTCTAAAAAGGTTAAACTGGCTAAACCATAGGGGCCAAAACAGTAATTTACTCTATTTAATAAATAACAATGATTTGATTTAAGTTTTGTTTTCACCATTGACAAGTCAAATGGGCAAAATTTGATAAATAACAATAAAACAGGTCAAATAAATTGAGAGTGGCCAGATTTACCCAAAAATAGTTACTATCGTAATAAGTTAGTTTTTAACATTTGTAAGCAGATTTAACGCGTTAATAGTTTATAAGACTCAAAAGGAAGTGTTAAAAAGTGTTTAATTTACAGAACCAAGTTTTTAAAAATATAAAAATTGCATATGATTGGGAGCTGTTTTTTATAAATATAAATATTGAAAGACTAACGAGACCCTCACCTCATGAAGCAAAATGTATAAAAGAAATTCTAATTATTTGTATTTATCCATCGCACAGTGATGAAGCAAAATGCATCAAAGAAATTGTTAGTACAATTTCTAGTAGGCTGCCTACAGTCCTACACTAAGTACAAACGTTAATAAAGACCTCATTGGAATAGAGAAACGCTTACAGGATCTGAAATCAAAGTTGAAAATGGAGTGAGGTGGTGTACGAATTATTGGAATATGGGGAGTTGGGGGTGGTGGTAAGACTACTCTTGCATCTGCTGCTTATGCGGAAATCTCTCACCGATTTGAAGCTCACTACCTTCTTGAAAATATTCGTGAAAAATCAAGAAAGAAAGGTTTGGCAAAGTTGCAAAAAAAATTTCTCAAATGTGTTTTGAAAACAAAAGTTAAGGTAGGGAGTGAGATAGAAGGAAGAAGCATGATAAAAACACGGTTACATAATAAAAGTGTTTTAGTTGTTCTTGACGATGTTGATGACCTCAAGCAACTAAAGGCTCTAGCCGGATCGCATGCTTGGTTTGGTAAGGGGAGCAGGATAATAATTACAACGAGGGATGAGCATTTGCTAACCCGCCATGCAGACACGATATATGAAGTGAGTTTATTATCACATGACGAGGCTATGGAGCTCTTCAACAAACATGCATATCGGAAAGATAAACCTATTGAAGATTACGAGATGCTTTCGAAAGAGGCAGTTTCTTATGCTAGTGGGCTTCCATTAGCACTTGAAATTCTAGGTTCTTTTCTATATGACAAGAACAAGGATGAGTGGAAGAGTGCATTGGCCAAGTTAAAATGCATCCCAAATGTTAAAGTCACCGAAAGTCTCAAAATAAGTTATGATGGACTTGAACCCGACCATCAAAAAATATTCTTAGATATCGCATGTTTTTTAAGGGGATGGCGGATAGACAATGCAATGATGGTGCTTGATACTTTTAATTTATACCCTTGTATAGGGGTGAAGGTGTTGGTTCAAAAGTCTCTCATAAAAGTTTCAAATAATCGATTTGGTGATAAAATAGTTGATATGCATGACTTGGTAAAAGAAATGGCTCACTACATTGTTAGAGGGGCACACCCTAATAATCCTGAAAAGCATAGCAGGATTTGGAAGATGGAAGATATAGCATACCTCTGTGATATGGGGGCAGATGCAGTGCCAATGGTTAAATTAACTTTGCAATAAAATATTTCATATATATCTGTGCATCAAATGACACTTGTGTATAACGTTACTGACACAATTTGGTTACCTTGATTAATTAACACAGGAAACCGAAGTATTAATTTTCCGTTGTTCTTATGGAGATCCGGGTCTATCTGATGCTGTGGGTCTATCTGATGTTGTTGCAAACATGAAGAAACTTCGGTGGATTCATTTTGATAAGTATCCAGCATCTTCATTCCCATCCAATTTTCAGCCAAGAGAGCTTGGTTGTCTAGAGTTGAAATGGAGCAAACAAAAAGAACTGTGGCATGGGTATAAGGTAGATAAATATTGTTGTTTCACAAATCATTGCAATAAAACTGTGAAATGAATTATAAAATGAACATAGGTATTTGACACATTTATAAGTATAGGTGTAATTAAATATTTCATTAAGAAAAATACATATCATACTTTCTCTATAAATTAGAGGTCGATTAGCTTAATTTAGATTGAATGCTTTAAAGAAACTTTTGATGATATTGCCAGAAATAATTTAGATTGAATGCTTTAAAAATATATACTTCATTTGCATTTAGTTAGTTAGTTGTTGTTTTGAGTTTGTTACACATCTACAAACAGAGGTGTCTCTGTAGATTAAAGACAAATTAGCTTAGTTTCAGTAGTTTCCTGTATAGTCAACATTACACGAATGCCAAATGCTTTAAAGAAACTTTTAATGATATTGCCAGAGGTAATAAATTTTATATTACAAGTTGTCTATAATATAACAACTAGGTTCGTTGATCAATGGTCCAGCAAGAAGTATGCCAATGTGAAAGGAAATTGTTGTATACTTAATTATTTATTATTTCACTTTTCCTACTTTTCTTGAAACAGAGTCTACCAAATTTAAAAACTCTTAATCTCCAATTTTCAAAGAACCTAATCAGGACACCAGATTTTGAAGGCCTTCCATGTCTTGAAAGATTGATTTTATTCAATTGTAAGAGTTTAGAAGAGATTCATCCATCAATTGGATATCACAAAAGGCTTGTTTTCGTGGATATGAGATTGTGTACAGCACTTAAAAGGTTTCCACCCATCATACACATGAAAAGATTGGAGACTCTTGATCTCTATTATTGCAACCAACTTCAACAGTTTCCGGATATCCAGTCGAACATGGATAGCTTGGTAACCCTTGATTTGAGTTTGACTGGTATAGAAATAATCCCACCATCAGTTGGACGATTTTGTACCAACCTTGTTTCCTTAGATTTAAGTGATTGTCAAAAACTGAAAAGGATAGAGGGCAACTTTCATCTCTTAAAAAGTTTGAAAGACCATCTCACCAATTGTAAGGGGTTACAATCTTTTCATCAAGACCGGTTGGTGAGCCTCAAGCTACCTCATTTTCCACGTTCATTAATGAAGTTGGTTCTTAGCAAGTGCAATTTGGGAGATGGAGACATCCCATCTGATATTTGTGAGTTATTAAACCTACAAATACTAGACCTACGTGGAAACCACTTTTCAAGACTACCTTCCGGCCTTTCTCAGATGCTGTGTCTCAAGCTCCTTTATTTGTCAGAGTGTGTGAACCTTGTAGAATTGTCGGACCTCCCATCAAGCATAGCTATTCTCCATGCAGATGGTTGTGACTCACTTGAAAGTGTAGAAGATTTATCAGATTATAAATGGTTATGGAAAGTCTCACTTGGGAAGATTGGTGGTGAGAGGGTACTACTTTCTATGCTAGAGGTATAACTCTTATCTTGTTTTTTTGAATTTCAATCTTTTTTTAACTTTTACAATATAATAATTATATTCATTCATTATAACTGGAATGTAAACTGTGGCAGGGATATGTAATTAAAAATCGCTTTATGAGTGTCTTACTTCCCGCAGTTGAACCATCGTCACGTATTTTTATGAGATTAGTTACATTGCAACTTCCAAGCAACTGGTACAGTGACTTTAGTGGACTTTTATTATTCTTACGTCGTGAACGCTATGAACGCGATTGGTTTAGTTGTGGCATAGATATTATTATTAAGCAGGAGACGTCCACATATGATTACTCTAAAGAGTCGGGTGAATATCGGAAACCATGGGAGTATGAAATGGTGGGTTATGTACCCTTTAATTCATTGCGGCACATCCCATGGTTGAATCCTACATACGCTAAAAATATTTTATTTCAGACTAAAAAGGGTGGTCTTAATGTGGAACTTGTTCGTAGTAAAAATAAAACAGTTGATTTAAACGAAAACCCAATGGATTACTCAGAGTGTTGGGATGAAGAATATGAAGATAGAAAGACATTTAAGATCATGTATGATTCACAGTCCTCTAATATTCGGATTGCATGGACTCATTAACAGTTGACATGGGCATTAGTGTTGCTGGTATATCTTCCTAGATTTTGTTTCAAGAGTCATCAACAACTGTTAGTAGATCTCAGTTTCAACATTATTGGGCCCACATTTTGTTACCGTTTCGAGTTTGCTTTAGCAACATTATTACAGTCTACCAAAAAAGTTGTAATAAATTTTTCTTTATTGTCCCATAAAACTTCACATCCTATACTACCAGGTTTTGTATATCGTTTTTGTTAGTTGTTGCTCCCCTTTTGTGCTACTATTGTATGTGTAAGCAACAAATGTATGTTATTTGTAGAGGAGGATACAAGACGGGTCAAAATAAGTTAAGAGTTGGAACGACATTTTTATACGGGCCAAAATTGGGTTGGTTCTCCACAAACACTTTTTTTTCTATTTTGATATATATTTTTTTCAATTTTAGTATATTGACTATCATACAAAAACAGTATTGTTACAATAATATTGATAAAAGGGTTATTAGATTTTATCACACTCAACTATTGGCTATTGCCCGCTGCCACCATCAAATATCACTTTTACGCACGTCACCCCAAATTAACACTTAGTGTGTTCTGTCACCAAGTCATTAACTAATCACTAACTTTTGATCCTGTTACTATACTTTTGGGGGTGTCATAGAGATCTTAGGAATGTTTTGGTATGATGACTTGATGAGTGATGACTCATCAAATAGAGTCCGTTATGGTGTTTGTTACGGTACTGATGTGTTTTACTTCAACCGAAAACATAAAACCGAATAATGAGAGAGGTACCAATGTTGGCATGTGTTTGGTTCGTGTTGATGTAGTAGCTTACAATACTAAAAAAATGTTATATTTGAATACAACTCCAAACAGAATTTTTGTTTAAATGTTGATAAATAGTTTATTTAACATGTCGGCATATTCTGACTTTTTTTAAACGTAAGTTATTGAACGAAAATAAAACTTAATGAAAAATAAATGTTAAAAACGTATATTTTTTATAATATAATAGGTGAAACTGAAATTAAAAAAAAAACAAATAATATTTATTGAATAGTGCCCCACACACGCAGTGGCGAAGCTTGAGATTTCCGACCGGGGGGTCGAAAACGTACACAACTAAAAATTTCTATAAAACGGGGGGTCGAAAACGTATATACCCAAAAATTTCTATACGAAAACTACATAATCTCCACTACTGAGCGAAAAGTTCAGAGAGTCGGCCGCCCCCTCCCGCCCCCACTATCCTACGCCCTTGCACACACGAACCGACATTGTGAATTAATATTAAGTAAATCAATGATAGATCGATCACTATATAATACTAGTGGGAAACCCGCGCGTTGCGGCGGAGTCAACACTTTGCAATAGAATTTATAAAAAGCTGTCGGTAGAAACCGCTAGATGCTTTCAAGTTTCAAATTATCATCGATTCAACACATACCGTAATAGCCAACACTCCTTTAACCAATTTTAAAGTACATAATGTTCGAACAAAGAACATAAGCTATCAACGGTTGATTTCGTTACGTAGGAGCAACTGTTTTTTTGTATAAATGGATGATCCTGAAGACTCAACCGTCCTCCACTCTTTGCTATATAATATAAATTACAAAATTAGGTTAGTATAAAAGAACAGGAATGTGTTTGATAGACCGGTTACCAAACATGATCGACAATTCCTAAACAAACAATTAATGACATGTTTCAGATTCTCTTACGGCTTAAGCTCGAGTTCGAACTTAAACTTAAACAAGCCAGCTCAACTCGGCTCGTTTATTTTTTCGAGCTAAAAAGTCGAGCTCGAGCTCGGCTCGTTTATTTTTTGAGTTGAAAAGTTGAGCTCAAGCTCGGCTCGTTTATTTTTTGAGTTGAAAAGTTGAGCTCAAGCTCGGCTCATAAAAACTTCGAGCCTAATCAAGCCGGCTCGTCAACTTTTTCTTAAATTTTTTTTTTAATATTTATAAAAGAGACAAAGATTAAAAAAAAAATATTAACACATTTCTAAAGAATATAATAAATACACACACATACATACAAGCCATTGAGTCGAGCCACAGAGCCGACCATGGAGTCGCGCCATCGAGCCGTTCAAAATAAAAACAACTCGAAGATTCCAAGCTTAAGGCCACGATGGCATGAAGAAATATCTTTTATTTACTTTCATTAATTTTTTAACAAAATTGTAGTTGAAATATATACAATTGAATATACAAGTCTAAACCACCCTTTAAAATGACAGACAAAGAGGAACTTGTGAACCAAGATCAATGTAATATATAGGTTCAACGATGGCACCAAGATCAATGTAATATATAGGTTGCAACGTTGGCAAGGGCTAATTTTAAACAAGTTTTAAGATCACAAATGAAAAGATAAAAAAACTAAGTTATATTTGACTCGGCGCAGAAAATCAAAGGCTATAAAATGGCCAAGCAAATGGAGCAGATTGATTTTTTAGGCCTATGTATCCTTACTCTTTAATTAATAAAAGAAAAAAATTAACTGGGAATTAAGATATCCAAATTTTCACACAACTGAAAAATGGGCCTCAAAAGAGTTTCAACTAACCTTTGTCACTAAGATCGTATTAAGAATATAATTGCCTGCATCACATCAGCGGCCGAACGAATAGCATCTTTTAAACTTTGAACATAAGGTAACAAAGGTTATCAATAAACTTTAGATGCTTTTGAAACCGAAATATGTAACCTTGACTTGTTATTATAAATTCGTATATGTACAAAGTTCGCAAAGAAATGCAAGTTAAAAAAAAGTCACTTTGAATCTACGTTGTTTAAAGCGCATGAGGTGCGCGCCTAGGCGCAGTAAGTGGGCTGCGACTGGAGAAGCGCACTTTTAGGCGCTGAGGCGCAATTTCCAGCCAAATTCACGCTAAAAGTTGTCTGAAACGCCTAAAAGATCTTAAACGAACCATAAACAAGTCCTAAACAGCCCTAAAACATCCTAAAGTAGCCTTAAACAAGCCTAAAATATCTCTAAAACCCCTAAAAAGGTAATTTATATTATTCTCCTTATTTAAAAAAGCTCTCATTTTTAAGTGCTTAGAGCCGTTCCAGGCTCGGCCTATGCGCCTTGAGTGTGCCTAGGCGCTTTGATAACACAGCTTTCAATGAATCAAGCGGGTATACCCAGAGGGCACTGCCTACATTACTCTATAATAACTTCTTCCCCATTAACATTTTGCAGAAACAATGATTCAGTTACCAAATAGCCAATACATATTGTTAATTTAGTCGAATTCTACGGGTATCAATGTAATAACAATCTATGATAACAAATCTTGATTACAACTGCAGAATCTTTCAATATATAATACTTCATTTACATCTACACAATAATTTCTCTACATGCTATAACAAACTCATCAACTAACATGAATCAAATCAATAATAATCAAAACACTTACATCCAACTGATTCTGAAGAGATTTGGGCCGCTTCTTGGGCTTTCTGGGCAACCGCCGTTCTCCCATATCCTCAAAATCCTACTCCATCTCCCTCCGTGAAAGCGGAACCGAAAACTTTGCCCTAACCCTAACCCTAACCCCATCTCTCTCCTCAATTCCACCACTACCGCAGCCCCTACTATTGACCACATCAAACGCCAGCTTCAATTTCTCCTTCTCCTCCTCTGCAGCAAGCTCCTTTTTGAAATTGAGAATAATTTTCTCCCAATTGGCTTCTGTGTCGGTAGACCTGGCAAATGGGTCAGGCCGGGTCAGGTTGGGTCATGGGTCAAAACGGGTTCGGGTCAAAACGGGTCAGTTATAAAAAAGGGTTGTTTTGGTTCGGGTCAGAACGGGTTCGGGTTGAAACGGTTCCGGGCCGGGTTGGGTCAGTTTGGTAAAAAATGGTTTTTTTTTAAGAGAGATTGTACATCAAGGGGCAATTTTGTCGGGTTGAAACGGGTCCGGGTCGGTGGTATTTTCCGATTCTGAAATCACGGGAGTTAGGCCTGGTAAATTAAAGAGAGACAACGAAACAAAACGAAAACTGAAAAAAAAACTGAAAAAATCGTATGAAAAAGCGACCAAAACGAAATAAAAAACCTGAAACTGAACCGAAACGAAACAAAAAAACTGAAAAAATCAAACGAAGAAAGCAAGCAAAACGAAACAAAAAACCCGTCCCGTGCGGAAACCGTGCCGACCCGAAATCCGATCAGAGCCAACTACGTTCCGATCCAAAACCCGTCCCGGCCGCCCGAAACTCAATCCGAACCGAATCCGTTTCGATCCGAAACTTGTCCCATTTCTTTAAGACACCAACCCACATTGATCCATTTCTTTGAAGTTGTCGACCCGTTTTGACCCAAAAAGATATGAGATGGAATTTTAATTGACCCATTGAGTGAAAATATCTTACCCAAACCAACCCATATAATTTAAAAAGCAAAACCCAAAGTGACCCACTTGGAAGGCTTTGGGTCAAGATTGCCCCCTCTACAAAACACAAAATACATTTGCTCCATAAACAAGTGGAACACGAAGAGAGCTGAACTTCAGAGACGCAATAGTACCAGACAAATTTATTACTTTATTACTTTTTTGATATAACAATTTGCAAGCTTGGAAAAGCGTCAAAAGTTAACCAAGCGCTCCAAAACCCCTACACTTTTAAAGTAACCTTAATTATGAGTAGATTGGGGAGGGGGGAGGGGGGGGGGGGGGGTAAGTCTTACGTAGGCATGACAAAGGGCTGAACCATTTCCTCCATTATATCCAATGCCAAATATGCCCTACTTTTGTTAAAGAAAAAAAATATACAATATTATCTACTTAAACAGTAAGTGAGAACTGGATTCAACATTTTTTTAAAGAGAGGCACATATACACCTGGCTAAAAGTCATTTTAGTTTAGACCATACGTCTTTGTCTTCAAAATTTAACTACAGTCATATAGTTAGAGATCATTCTAATTTAATTAAAACAATAAGTAAACATGATTCACCATTTCATTAAAGAAAGCTAGATGAAGAATGAAATGGAAAAGGACAAGAAGGGGGAGCTGAAATTTACACAGGGAAACGCAAAATAT
This sequence comes from Helianthus tuberosus, assembly GCA_030545235.1. Classification (NCBI taxonomy): domain Eukaryota; kingdom Viridiplantae; phylum Streptophyta; class Magnoliopsida; order Asterales; family Asteraceae; genus Helianthus; species Helianthus tuberosus. The sequence continues at coordinate 11,568,448 of CM060393.1, forward strand.
AGCGCCACCAAAGGACTACAATTATGTTAGAGCAAGGAGGGTCACTTACCAGTCGATGTTGATGCCACTACGGCTGTTGACATGATGACACAACCGCTGCCAGCACTAACCAACATAAAAAACCCTCTCTGAGCCAACCCGTTTTGACCCGAACCATTTGACATGATTTTTAAAGCTGCCCATTTTGACCCGTACATAATTTGACACAGGCTGCAAAAACACATATACCCACTTTAGATGTTGTGTCTTGTAAGAGCGAGAGTTAAGTAACAATAAGAACTGCCCAACACGGATGCACCAGTGCAATTCAAGTACCAAAAAGTTCCGCTGCACTGATATCACCAAAATACTAAAAAATCAAGCGAAAAACGACAAATAACAGATATAGAAAGATGGTATCAGCAAAAAAAATCCAACAAAAATTCCCAAGAATGAACACTTTGATTTACATCCAATGACCCAACATAAAAAAAACCAAATTAAATTGCATAACACTGTACATGAAAAACAAACACATACAGGCATGCCCGCACGCACGAGCTCATATAGATTTAATGTAAGGGAGAATCTGATGATGGGTTAAAGAGAGTAAACCTGGGCGAATCTATAAAATGGATGCTTTGCAAATCTAGTCTAGATAGAAGAGCCAATACATCCATTTCTCTCTGTCACACAGAAAAAAGATTAAGGGAAAATATTGACACGAAAATACGACATGAAACTAACACGAAATTCACGGGTATTTGGTTTAGTCTAAACAGGTTTGGGTCACTAAGAGGTCGAACCTATTAACATGTTTAGCTAACCGTGTCAGCTTCGGGTCGGCCAAATCACACTTAACTGGGGCTCCAAATAATAAAAAAAAAATTGAACAAAAGCTTACATGAGATGCATTAATTCCCTCAAGTAAATGTCCTTGGTACTCTAATATTGTAAAGAGAGTTGACAAGGATGTCCATAAGCCAAAATACCTCAGCCTATGTCCATAAGCCAAGATATCTCAGCCTGGAACTCAAACTTCTTAGCATTGATGCAAAGATTTTTCACTGAACCATGAAAATAAAACCTCTTAAACTATTTAATAGCAAAACAATGCAATCTTTATATGAAATTAAAAAAAGGCGATGTTATATTCAAGAGTATCAACTCCTAGCCAAAAATTCTAGTTTGTTTGTTATTTTTAAAGTCAATAGTTAGGCAGCATGGTCAAAAACACAACATGAACAATGAAATAGTTCAGGTATATCTGAAATTATGCAAACAGGTAGTATAGGAAACCTCTTGGCAGCATAAGAATCAATGGATAAACCATGTAAAAGAGCACCAAGCTTCTCTTGAAACTTTGGTGGATCCACCCGTTCATCCGCATCGGACTTTGCGTTGGCATGCAACTTTCGACCTATAAATCATAACCAAAAAGATTATTACACTACATTCATAAGCTAAGTAAAAATATACCAAAACAGGAACTTAACTCATCATCATATTGTTCCCCTATCCTCAAATATGTTATAAATAAGAGCAAATCAATGACCTTTCTACCATTTTACCACTTGTCCTTTAACTAAATTGAATTTTCTTCTATTGGAACGTTTTTCACTATATCAAAGTTGTACCTGTTTGCTTCATTTTCATCACCACATAACAAACACTAATAACGACAATAATCACAATCAACTCGAATATAATCAAACTTTATGTAACAAAATCAAATAGATTTCTAAGAGGGCACCTTGTCAAAATCCCAGAAGAAGCTTTTCCGGGCTCTTCAGTATTTTCAAGTGGGCAGCAATTACGCCATTAATTCAAACTAAAATTCAGCATGCAATTGAATGTTGTCCATCATAATCAACAAATCAAATGAGCCCTAATTCAAAAAAATAAGAACCCAAAAATGTAAATGGATGAAGAAGTACAATAGTCACTTCATATAAGTTTGATTGAAGAGAGTCAGAAACCATTACCTATCCACGCTAATCGTATTTCAAAACCAAATCAGATTGAACATCTTCAATATCAAGAGTTGATTTCAATCATCAATCGGCGTCTTCAATGTACACTTTCATCAATTGGCGTCTTCAATGTACACCGACTGTTGAATAGTTCGTTGTGTAATTTCCTCCCCTACAAGAATCAGGGAAAAAGGTATGTTGATTGGGCTGTCGTCTTAAAATTAGGGGAGGAAATTACAATTTAGTCCTAAGGAAATGTATCAAGTGGTAGAGTTTGACCAAAAATTTCGAGGGGGCGTAAAGTTATGAGACCCAAAAATTTTTTTCTTATCGTTATGTTTCGGGTCGGATCAGGTTGGCTATTCGATTCAAGTCGGGTCAAATAATAATAGTTTCAAATAAAACAAAGTGTATATTTACCAAACTACCCATCATTTATATACAAAGTTCATAAATATTTAGAATATACAATGTAGGAAAAATAATCGGGGGGTGATCCTATATAATTTTAAATTTTTTGGACGAAAAATCGAAACTTATACACTTCTAACCGAAACATTGGGGTGGGAGGATGCACCCCCGGGCACCCACTATACTTCGCCAGTGAATGTATTATATAGTATTATAGATATAGATATATGGGTAAATTACACTTTTCGTCCTTTATGTTTGCATCGGATTGCAACGGATAGCCTTTAACTTCAATAATTACAGTCGCAATCCTTTATTTGCAAAACCCATTACATTCTACGTCCTTTAGCACTAACTTGGTTAAATTTTTTTTGTTAAGTTTATTCAATTAAGGGTATTATAGTCAATTCATGCTTTTATTTAAATGTTTAATAAATAAAATCAAAAAAATTTGCCTATACATATCATCTTCCTCAATTTTCTAACCCTAAACCCTAACCACCACATCTTGCCACCACCACCACCTCTGCCACTCCCTCTCTCTGTCTAATTTTCAACAATTTTCAACAAACTTTAACAATTAGAATATCAATCAACAAATTAAACTTAAGATTTACGATTTCTGGCAATTAATTGTTACCGACAAAACAAAAGAACAAGAATTATACCTTAAGCGTTCATATCAGCAAAACAACCTATGAAGATAATAAGTTAAGAAGACTGAAGAAGAATACACACACCAAACACACACAAGATGCAGACTTTATGCTTCTGATACAATGTAAATTGTAAAACTAAAAGGGGTTTTGAAAATTGTAATGAATTGGAAGTTGGATCAAACTAATGGGTACCTTGTATCTAGGGTTTGTGTTTTACTCAAATGAATCTTTTCAATTAGAACTTGAAAGAAACCTGTTACTCTATCTCTCTCATATGTCGGAAGATGGTCATGGATCTTCTTTTTTCTTTTTTTTTTCAACAAACCTCTGCAACTCCCCTCTCTCACCCACCCAAATGATATGTGATTTCACAGATCTGATTCAAAAGCGAGTTGATTTCATAGAAAAAGAGAGTTCAGGGAGAGTGGAGTAGTGTTGCTGGATGATGTCCGAGCTCCATCAAAAAAAGTGGCCGGAGAAGAAGACCGGAGAGAGGCTGACCAGAGTTGGGGAAGGGCTGGAGAAAATTAATCTCTTAGACGGTGGAGGTGCTTACGGCGGTAGCGGTGCTAGGGCGGTGGCGGTGCTTACTACGGTGGTGATGCTAGGGCAGTGGTTCAACTTCAACAGCTAGGATAAAGAAGATGAAGTTTGGGTTTATATTCATGTTTTTTTTTGAGGTTTTTGTTTTATTGATAAATAGATATAAATATACTTTTAAATAAATTGGTAGGGTAAAATGACGGGAATACACTCATGTGCTTCGCACATGACTAGACTTAACTAATAATTTTAACAAGGTTAGTGCTAAAGGTCCTATGGTGTAATGTTTTTAACAAAAAAGGACTATGACTGTAATTATTGAAGTTAAAGGCTATCCGTTGCAATCCGTTACAAACATAAAGGACGAAAAGTGTAATTTACCCTATATAGATATAGATATAGATATAGATAGATAGAATTAATATTAAGTGGGGTGGGCGGGTGCACCCCCGGGCACCCACTATACTTCGCCAGTGAATGTATTATATAGTATTATAGATATAGATATAGATAGATAGATAGAGATAATTAATATTAAGTAAATCAATGATAGATCGATCACTATATAATATAGAGAAATAGTTTATATTAACTAAGACAATGCATTAAGAATAGTGTCTAAATTATTCACAAAAGAGACCACATGCCAAGAGTCCGACAAACATTAAATATGGTCCAAAAGGTTTACTTATAGAGACCCTTTATTCAGCTTAAGCCATACAATCCCAAGACAATAATATGAGTTGTAAATTGAGTGACATGTTACATTGGTTGAGTTATATCCATAAGAGCTTTTTTTTTTAACAGCTAAATGTTACATTTCCCGGGTATTGAATCCATAACCTATTCCTATTTAAACACCTAGAAGGTTTTCCCTCTGCCACTAGGCCAAAGCCTGAATGGCATATCATTTTCATGACTCGAATTTCTTGTGTTGGAACTTGGAACGATCAAGGCTAACCGCCTCGATTGTTAGAGAACTCAAAGACATTGGAGTTTAAACTAGTATTACAACATGCGACCTTGATTAGATCATGTTTCCTCAGACTAAAAGCATAAAATCTTAGATATGTTTAATTACTCGAGGGCAATCCCGTATACTAAAGACGAAATATGAACGATCCTTAAATTCCTAACGAGTTTGTATGTCTTTTACTATTTTAGTCTACTTTTTTTAAATATTACTAGTGATAAAGTTATAATATGTAAGTTGTTGACTATTTGAAAACTCTCTCAAATCGATTATTTCGTATTATTGGAATTTGGATTGACTTGTTTGATCAAAGTGTGTCATAATATACATCAAATGTGTCAGGAGAGTGCTTATTGCACGCTTTGTTTGAGTTTACCATGATTGTAAGTATTCGGGAATCTCCCTGGCTCTTAGGGGCAAAACCCCCTAAGTAATTAGGCTTCTAAGGGGGCAATGCCCCCCTTTTGTAGCAATTTGAAAATTAAATTGGGTAACCATCATCGGGCAGTGAATGGCCCTCCAACCCTAAATTTGTATCCCTCTCTTTGGTAAAAAAAACCTAGCTCGTGAATTCATCACACCGACATACTTGTTCTTGTAGAATTGAAATTCTAAGTTTTTTCCCATTGAAATTTGATACATCAGGGGCCAGGCCCGTCCCCTGCAAGTCCAGTTCAGGCCCAAAAGGAAGCAGTCCAGCAGAAGAATGAAGCAATTCAGAGGCCCAAACGAATGCAAAAGAAGCCCAGCAAGCTGAAGGATTGATCCGCAAGTATGAAGGGGAATATTCTGAGGAATTAGGCTGCATGCATTTTTATTTTCAGTATGCATTTTTATTTTCAGCACATGTTAATTAGTTATGCATTAGTGGGTAGTTAGTGGAGCATGGTAGGTTATTGTCACATGCATGTCTCCAAGAAATAAGGTACATGGGCATAGTGTGCTCAGATCCATTGCATATTTAATTCCCTGTAATTTTGATTTTGAGATGTCACACCCCGACCACGTAGGACAACCAAACGTGGCGGAAACGTCGGGGAGTGTTGCAACAAAATTAATGTTTCATAACCATGGATACCAAAAGTGTTTCGTTTTATTAAACATTGAATAATTACATCGTTTGGAAATCTAAATACACAATTTAAACATAATCTATCATTATTATTGAGTCACTAAGGCCTTGTCCAGTCCTATGTGAGCATGCATCTTATCAATCGATATCATTCAACAATACCTGAAACATATGTGAAAACGAGGTCAGCAAAGAAATGCTGGCGAGTACATAGGTTTTGTGAAAATAAGATTCATGACTTCTGTTTTAAGAAAATGTTTAGTCATGAACCTTGTAATTTGCTTTGTCTTTGTAAATCATTAGAAAAATAATAAGTTCAAGTGATATGTATAAATAAGAGAATATTGCATGATTAAATGAATAACCATGTAAAATGAGTTTGTATAAGATAAGCTGTTTGTAAATAATTGTCTTGTGAAAAGTATGTTACTTGTATAAAATGTTCTATGTCTCAAACTGAAATGATTGAAATAACGCTACAATATGTAATACCATACAAACACTTATATATAGGAAGTACCAGCGGCGTATCCACCATGTTTGTATCATATTACACACGCATCGTTACTTAATCACTTAATCAAACCAAACCACCAAAGTAATGTTCATGCCCAATGTAAATCATGTAATATGTATAACCAAAACCCAATCGTATATCGCTTTGAAGCCAATCGTTTACCCAATCGTTAAAACATCGTGTGAAAACCAATTGTTTACCCAATCGTTAAATTCGTTTTAGGTCGTGAAACTACTTATATGGTCGTCTCGCTAATAACATTCAAACCTTCTTGACTCGCATTAATAAACCCTTACCAAAGGATAGATTAACAATTTGCATTAATAAACCCTTACCAAAGAATAGATTAACATCTCGCATTAATAAACCCTTACCAAAGGATAGATTAACAATTCGCATTAATAAACCCTTACCAAAGAGTAAATTAACAATTACAGATTCAGTCGCTACCCACAACACCCACACATAACTACGGGTGTAGTAACTAACGGGATTTGTCAGATCCTATGGTACCATAACCTAATACTAGTCGGCTTGATCATTGCTAATGAATGTCATTTGTTATGTAACCCAACCAACAAGTTTGTTCACTTTATTGAAATCATTATTAGTTTTGTATAAATCGTCTTAATCGTTTTTGAAACCATCGTTATAACATCGAAAACATTTAGCACATATGAGTCACCCCAAAACAATTGAAAGCAGTAAAATAGGGGAATAAAGTACTCGCCTGAGAATGCTTAGAGGTCTTGAACAACAACCAAACAAAGCTAGAGAGAGCACGGAATCAGTCGACAATCTAAAACTATATAAATAAACCGGACTTAAATCGGGAGATCGGATAGGATGAGGCTTGGTAAACCAAATGAGTATTGGAACTCATATGATATGGTTTAACAAGGCCTACATACTACAATGAAACCAAACCTAAGTGCTTTCGACCCATCGCGACCCATTAAGGTAGCTTATGCTACTTTAACGCGTCGTGTGCGTGAAACGCGTTCGGACCGCCTAACTAGTCCTATGACAAGTAGAATATGCCTAAACATGTTACATAATCAGTTATGTGATAAAGGTTTAGGTTACATATGCTTAATTACCAATTATACATGAAAAGGGTATTCTGGTAATTTACCTAAGGCATATAAACTACCTATCATACAACTACTCAAACGATGTGACAATAGGGTATAACCTCGGAAGGTTATTCCCTACCTACTATGGTCACCTAATGTATTTGGTCGGATCCTAATGATCGACCAAATGGGTCGGGTTCGAGGTATAAGCGATTTATTAGATCGCTTACCCTACGACCCTAGACAACGTGGTAATCAGTAGGCATAGTCCCAAGGGACTATAACCAACGTGATTACACTCACGTTGCGAAGTTCAAACGAACTTCGCATTGACCATAACTGGTCAATGTAGAAAGTCAAACAAAGTTTGACTTTCAGACTCGAAAGACTCGAAAAGCAATAAAAGAACGAAAGAATACTTACGAAGGGTCCCCGAATGCTAATTTCGATCCGAGAATCTCAGGTATGAAACAATGGTTTCAACTTAGAGTTTCTAAGATCAAAATTCTAGTGATTATGAAGCATGGGGGGTGGGGTATTTATAGTAAAAGGTCCACCGTTAAGATCGTTTCTTGGAAACCGTGCTTTGATCTTAGCCTTACACCTCAAGATAATGGTTTTACAAAACCATGTGAGCCCATGGTATTTCCCAAAACCATGTGCACATCAAAACAACCCCTAGTATTTCCCAAAACCATGTGCAAAGGTGGTATAGACCAGATTCAATGTTTCTTCACAGAAAGTTTCAAAAATGGCAGATTTGGTCCCTGTAGTGTAATAAGGCCTTTTCCGACGCGTTTAAGGCCCGTTAACCCCATTTCAAAGCTCTAAAATGAAGTTAAAGTAAAGTGAACTTAAAATGTTCTCAAAAATATCTCGGATGTCGGTTCATTTAGCCGTACAGTTGCGTTGTTCGGCTAATTACGACGGAATGCGCATAAGCGCGAAAAACGATCCAAATGACGCGACGAATGGATTTTTCTTATGGCGAACATTAAAATATAATGTAGTCATGCTTACATAAATTTTTGGATGTCCGGATGTATTCAGAACGTAAGTTATGCGCGAAAATGCAAACTTGTGCACTTTTTGACACTTTTAGTCCCTGAATGACCCAAAAGTTTATTTTAGCATACCGAACACCTCAAAGCCTATTTCTAAGCTATGTAAAGGATATTTATGGTATTTTTAACTTATGGTCATGTTCCGGAGTGTTCGTTACAGTTCAAATTGGCATACTTTTGCAGTTTGTCAACTTTAGTCCCTGTAAGCGATTTAACTTGATTTTGCCATACCAAAGCCTTCAAAACTTATTTCTAAGTTATGTAAAGGTTATTTAAGGTATGTTAAGCCTATGTCACTATTCCGGAGTGTTTGTTGCATTAAACTGGTTATATTTACGCATCGGTGCGCGTATAACCTTCCAGAAAGCGATTTAGAGTTTGAAATTGAACAAGAATTGATATGTGTAAATGATACACATATTTTTACAAATCCCAAGTATGAAATATAATATTTCATTGGTTTGGTATTTGTTTGATGGCCGTGGAGGCACAGGTGTTACAGTCTCCCCTACTTTAGGAAATTTCGTCCCGAAATTTATTTAGAGGAAACTTGTGAGAGTTTAAAACATGAAGTTGAAAAGATCGAACAACATTGGTTAGGGTTCTGAACTTCTAGTAACCTTAATAACAGTATGCTTGCAATGTAAGAGGGATACTTATATACAAGTATATGAAGCGTCATTGGTGCGTCCACCGTACCTCCATTACATCATTCTCATTTTGTTATTGTTGTCACTATCGGTTCTTACACATAATAAATCCTACTGGGTTTCTATGCACTAAATTTCATAATTATGTACGCGTCCATAATTAGACAATTCCTTGCACAGTTCACACAGTCTATTTTATAATGTGTAGGGTAAAACCAAATGAACAAACCTGTGATGAGTGTGATTGGACCACCATAGGGTCCTTTCAGCTGTATCATCACATGCCATTCTTAACCAGGTCTTGAATCAATCTTTAACTATACCACTCAAGGGTCTCTCATCGAATCATGGAATGGTACTATATGACCCAAGGGTCTTAACTACCACGTAGAAGCCCATAAGGATTTAAGGTAGTACCTTTTGAATATCCTACTATGAATCCCTCATATGAAGATATGAAAGATTCTATGAGGATTTGAAAATCGTATCACACAAAAACATAGAGGAGAACACCTAAACACATATCACATAATCGCATAATCGTATACTCGCATAATTGTTTAATTTGACCTTTAAATTTGTTATCTTTGGACACGGGTATTTAAAGCATACTAGGAATCAAATCCTTAATTGCAGCAATTTGGATGGATCCATATGAATACCCTGCTTGTTGACTACATGACCCAAAAACTGAACTTCTTTAAGCTAAAATTTCCTCTTGGAGGATTTAGCGAAAAGTTTGTTCCTTCTTTAAGGGTTCCAGTGTCAATGAAGGTGTTGATCGTGATCGGCTCGGGACATGAATAGATCAAGATGTCATTAATAACAACAATGACTAACTGATCCAAATAAGGCTTGCAGACTCTATTTATTAAGTCCATGTAGATGGCTGGAGCATTTGTCAACCCAAAAGGCATGACTATAAACTCGTAATGGCCATACTTCGTGCAGAAAGCCGTTTTGATCATTCCTGCATCTCGAACGGTGCAAGATGATAAGGTGCTTTCGCAATTGGCTTGGCATTGGGTACAAGGTCGAAAATGAAACTCGACTTGACGAACTGGAGGCAAACCAGGCAGTTCATCAGGAAACACCTCTGGATAATCCCGAACAATCGGAAGATCCTGAATACTCTTGCTCTTGCCTTTCTCCTCGGTGACATGTGCTAGAAAAGCAACATATCCTTTTCGTAAATAACTTTGGGCTTTTGATTTAAAAGAAATAAGTGTTTAAGGTTCTTGGGGAGGTCACAAGTGATCATAAAAAAGAAATGACAGAACCACACGAGTAGTTTGTCTTTGTGTTGACATCATAAGGTTGGATCAAACATTCATACAATTGCATTATTGTTGTTGTTGTTGCCTTTGTTGTATATCTCGTGGACTTGGGTTACAACACCGGGAAGTACAGCAGCCACTTGCTGAGAGACCAGGGTTGCGAGTTCTTCAATAGTAAAAGTTCGAGCATCGGTTCGAGCATCGCGTCGAGGAGGCATTGTCCAACAAGGAAAACAAGGGAGTCGAGTGAGGTTTGAAAATTTGGAAAAACAAAAGAGGTATCGACAAAACACAAGGAAGGAGATCATTTGTTTGTTACCTCGAACAAACAAACGACACGAAGTGACTAATCAAAGTAAATAGATCAAAAATAATGTATCGCGAAGACATGCTCGCCTATAAGTGAACACTCATCCCAAGAATTCCCAGGTAAGCACAACTGGTCTCGCGTCTGATGAGATATATACGAAGTGCTTGCCTAGACAGAAAACCCAGAATACAGGCATTCACCCTTCCAGTTTGCACGTGTTCACATTATTTAAAACCCAAAACCTTGACGAGATTTTGAAAACTCAAAGGGGTTCAAAACCTTATAACAGAGGGTTCAAAACCTAGTAATAAATCATCCTAGAACAGATGATTAGTTTTCAAAGCAGATTCGAAAATTGTGTTCTTGTTGTGGTTATCACCTAAGGATAGGTGACAGTTTTGTTTTTAGAAATCTAAACGCAAATTTCTTCGCGTTAGGGTCCTAAGAAGGTTATAGACTAGGTCAAAGCATTACTAATAACCTAATTCCCTATAACCATTGGCTCTGATACCATGTTTCTGTCACACCCCGGCCACGTAGGACAACCAAACGTGGCGGAAACGTCGGGGAGTGTTGCAACAGAATTAATGTTTCATAACCATGGATACCAAAAGTGTTTCGTTTTATTAAACATTGAATAATTACATCGTTTGGAAATCTAAATACACAATTTAAACATAATCTATCATTGTTATTGAGTCACTAAGGCCTTGTCCAGTCCTATGTGAGCATGCATCTTATCAATCGATATCATTCAACAATACCTGAAACATATGTGAAAACGAGGTCAGCAAAGAAATGCTGGCGAGTACATAGGTTTTGTGAAAATAAGATTCATGACTTCTGTTTTAAGAAAATGTTTAGTCATGAACCTTGTAATTTGCTTTGTCTTTGTAAATCATTAGAAAAATAATAAGTTCAAGTGATATGTATAAATAAGAGAATATTGCATGATTAAATGAATAACCATGTAAAATGAGTTTGTATAAGATAAGCTGTTTGTAAATAATTGTCTTGTGAAAAGTATGTTACTTGTATAAAATGTTCTATGTCTCAAACTGAAATGATTCAAATAACACTACAATATGTAATACCATACAAACACTTATATATAGGAAGTACCAGCGGCGTATCCACTATGTTTGTATCATATTACACACGCATCGTTACTTAATCACTTAATCAAACCAAACCACCAAAGTAATGTTCATGCCCAATGTAAATCATGTAATATGTATAACCAAAACCCAATCGTATATCGCTTTGAAGCCAATCGTTTACCCAATCGTTAAAACATCATGTGAAAACCAATTGTTTACCCAATCGTTAAATTCGTTTTAGGTCGTGAAACTACTTATATGGTCGTCTCGCTAATAACATTCAAACCTTCTTGACTCGCATTAATAAACCCTTACCAAAGGATAGATTAACAATTCGCATTAATAAACCCTTACCAAAGAATAGATTAACATCTCGCATTAATAAACCCTTACCAAAGGATAGATTAACAATTCGCATTAATAAACCCTTACCAAAGAGTAAATTAACAATTACAGATTCAGTCGCTACCCACAACACCCACACATAACTACGGGTGTAGTAACTAACGGGATTTGTCAGATCCTATGGTACCATAACCTAATACTAGTCGTCTTGATCATTGCTAATGAATGTCATTTGTTATGTAACCCAACCAACAAGTTTGTTCACTTTATTGAAATCGTTATTAGTTTTGTATAAATCGTCTTAATCGTTTTTGAAACCATCGTTATAACATCGAAAACATTTAGCACATATGAGTCACCCCAAAACAATTGAAAGCAGTAAAATAGGGGAATAAAGTACTCGCCTGAGAATGCTTAGAGGTCTTGAACAACAACCAAACAAAGCTAGAGAGAGCACGAAATCAGTCGACAATCTAAAACTATATAAATAAACCGGACTTAAATCGGGAGATCGGATAGGATGAGGCTTGGTAAACCAAATGAGTATTGGAACTCATATGATATGGTTTAACAAGGCCTACATACTACAATGAAACCAAACCTAAGTGCTTTCGACCCATCGCGACCCATTAAGGTAGCTTATGCTACTTTAACGCGTCGTGTGCGTGAAACGCGTTCGGACCGCCTAACTAGTTCTATGACAAGTAGAATATGCCTAAACATGTTACATAATCAGTTATGTGATAAAGGTTTAGGTTACATATGCTTAATTACCAATTATACATGAAAAGGGTATTCTGGTAATTTACCTAAGGCATATAAACTACCTATCATACAACTACTCAAACGATGTGACCATAGGGTATAACCTCGGAAGGTTATTCCCTACCTACTATGGTCACCTAATGTATTTGGTCGGATCCTAATGATCGACCAAATGGGTCGGGTTCGAGGTATAAGCGATTTATTAGATCGCTTACCCTACGACCCTAGACAACGTGGTAATCAGTAGGCATAGTCCCAAGGGACTATAACCAACGTGATTACACTCACGTTGCGAAGTTCAAACGAACTTCGCATTGACCATAACTGGTCAATGTAGAAAGTCAAACAAAGTTTGACTTTCAGACTCGAAAGACTCGAAAAGCAATAAAAGAACGAAACAATACTTACGAAGGGTCCCCGAATGCTAATTTCGATCCGAGAATCTCAGGTATGAAACAATGGTTTCAACTTAGAGTTTCTAAGATCAAAATTCTAGGGATTATGAAGCATGGGGGGTGGGTATTTATAGTAAAAGGTCCACCGTTAAGATCGTTTCTTGGAAACCGTGCTTTGATCTTGGCCTTACACCTCAAGATAATGGTTTTACAAAACCATGTGAGCCCATGGTATTTCCCAAAACCATGTGCACATCAAAACAACCCCTAGTATTTCCCAAAACCATGTGCAAAGGTGGTATAGACCAGATTCAATGTTTCTTCACATAAAGTTTCAAAAATGGCAGATTTGGTCCCTGTAGTGTAATAAGGCCTTTTCCGACGCGTTTAAGGCCCGTTAACCCCATTTCAAAGCTCTAAAATGAAGTTAAAGTAAAGTGAACTTAAAATGTTCTCAAAAATATCTCGGATGTCGGTTCGTTTAGCCGTACAGTTGCGTTGTTCGGCTAATTACGACGGAATGCGCATAAGCGCGAAAAACGATCCAAATGACGCGACGAATGGATTTTTCTTATGGCGAACATTAAAATATAATGTAGTCATGCTTACATAAATTTTTGGATGTCCGGATGTATTCAGAACGTAAGTTATGCGCGAAAATGCAAACTTGTGCACTTTTTGACACTTTTAGTCCCTGAATGACCCAAAAGTTTATTTTAGCATACCGAACACCTCAAAGCCTATTTCTAAGCTATGTAAAGGATATTTATGGTATTTTTAACTTATGGTCATGTTCCGGAGTGTTCGTTACAGTTCAAATTGGCATACTTTCGCAGTTTGTCAACTTTAGTCCCTGTAAGCGATTTAACTTGATTTTGCCATACCAAAGCCTTCAAAACTTATTTCTAAGTTATGTAAAGGTTATTTAAGGTATGTTAAGCCTATGTCACTATTCCGGAGTGTTTGTTGCATTAAACTGGTTATATTTACGCATCGGTGCGCGTATAACCTTCCAGAAAGCGATTTAGAGTTTGAAATTGAACAAGAATTGATATGTGTAAATGATACACATATTTTTACAAATCCCAAGTATGAAATATAATATTTCATTGGTTTGGTATTTGTTTGATGGCCGTGGAGGCACAGGTGTTACATGAGATATCCAGAAAATTGTTCCAAAAATCCTTGCCTTCCCTCTATTGTTCTTAGGAGTGTTTGCCTACTAGAAAAGGCTTGCAACATTTGGTGCTTTCATTCACGAATCACCTCCACCATGCCGCCGCGTCGCGGTCCAACTGGTTCCGATGATTTTCCCCCATCCATCATAGACCAACTTAGCCAACTAATTCAAATCATCACCACGGCCGCTACCACCGCTGCCTCCACTCAATCCGATCTCCGAACACAGTTAGCCACCCTCGTTCAAGCTACGACCAACCTCAACACCAAACTTGATACCCAAACCGAAACCACCGCTCGTCTTGTTAATCATGTACAACAGTTAACCGACAACCTTGAACCAGAGAAAACCGTTAACCAGCCGAAGTCCCCAGTCTGTCAAAACAATAACCAACAAACCTTACGTCAACCAAAAATTACCCTACCGCTCTTCGACGGATCCAATCCGCTCGGATGGATTTTTCAGACTGACCACTATTTTACCTATTACAATATTCCACCGGCAGACCGCATTTCCCTCACGGCTTTTCCTTTTGTTGGAGACGCCCTATCTTGGTATCAAAACCAATTCAACAATGAACTTCTGGGTTCATGGACGGATTTCAAACGCGAAGTGGAACTCCGCTTCGGTCAGTCGACTTATGAGAATCACGATGTCACACCCTCAAAATCCACACGCAGAGTATTACCGCGAGGCATGTGACGACCAGGATCTTAGCCACTAATTATCTTGAACGGATTAGTTCTTGTTATAAACATTAGCATAATTAGTGACCTAATTTAAATTTTTCAAAACATAGTTTAAGTCCACAGCGGAAAGGGGAAGAAAACGCATCATAATTGAAACCACAAATTTATCATCATGTTACTTACGAACCACGCACTCCATCCGATTGCAACGTCCGTCCAGAGTTGTACCGAGCAACCTGCAAAGCATGCAGTAGAGTGTCAACATAACGTTGGCGAGTTCACGTGTTTGCGGTTTTCCAGTTTTAATTCCAAAAACTTGTTTTAACCAGTAATTTATCCGTTTATACATGCCATGGGGAGCTACCCCATAAGTGAGCGACTAAACTGTTTTTCCAATACCGAATACTTACTTAACCGTACGTTTCCGCAGTGCCCCGTTTGTCAATGTTCTATCATCATTGACGGTTTGCCTGAGTCTATTAGTTCACGCCCGTTCCCAGTAACAAGGGTCGGTGTGAGGCTGGTTACACCTAAATAGCGCTATCAACTAATAACCCGTTCGCCTGGCCCCGGCGACTAATCGGTATTAAGTAGTAGGGACTTAAGTGATAGAGTTTCGTT